>OZ010789.1:221379012-226379012 GCA_963932465.1 Maratus speciosus
TGTTTGTTTTTTATATCAAATCCATATAATTCTCCTTCATATTTCAGACATTCCTGTTTAACAAAGCAAACTATTGCATTACATAGAAAACCGATTTCTGAAGTGTGTTTTGATTTTTATACCGCAAATAAATTTTACACATTCACAATTTTTTATATGTAATTTTATATGACAGAATCAGAATAAGAAATTGTTTTTCTAATATTCCCCACTACCAGAACTTAGCTTATACGTTTTTTTTTAAATGTATCTTGCGTAACTATATCTTCCGCATGAACACAGTTTTAGATTTGTGTTACACTTAGTGATCAAATTTAAAGAATTTTACGATTAAATTAAACATACCCATTTGATGTAATTAGTCTGTGTTTTCTTCTACATGTGTAAATGTTAAATGATTTTTTTCACTTTGAATTAGTTCCCCTCCCCCTTTACAAACCCACCTTACACTGTTGTTTATATGCATTTGTTTCACTATGTGGCCACTGGATTTTTTTGGTTTAGGAGCCACTTGCTCCTTCCAGATTTTGGGAATCTGCACCTATACCTTAGAGTGGTCACTTTAACCTTCATTCCCATGGAGGTTTTTCTACGCAAAAAATGCTTTTTTATACCTTATTGTTAAAAAATGCATTTTTTAGTGACAAAATGCGCTGAAAATTCTTAAAATTCAAAGTTTT
Organism: Maratus speciosus; assembly: GCA_963932465.1. Taxonomy (NCBI): domain Eukaryota; kingdom Metazoa; phylum Arthropoda; class Arachnida; order Araneae; family Salticidae; genus Maratus; species Maratus speciosus. Next base: position 221,379,693 of record OZ010789.1, read on the forward strand.
ATGATTCGATAAGTTATTATCATACAAAAATGAAGTTTTAATATTTTTTTACTTGTTAGGCCATAAAGACAGTTCTCCTAAATATAACTTACAGGAAATGAATTAAAAATTAAATTCCGTTACTTAAACAAAATACTTTTCTGACGGAAGTGGCTTTTAATATAACGAAGATCAAATTTTGAAACATTTTTGTAATCAAACTATAACTTTAAAGGTAGCAGTTTAAAAATTAGCTAGTTGGACAGTGAACATCTTCATATAAAAAATGGTGCTTTGCCCCTATGAACTTCAGAAAAAATAATTTGAGCAATTATTTTAAATAGTTTTTTCCTTTCCAACTTTCTCACGTAATTTTGTTTGCTTATTTTTCATAAGGTAACTACTACCTTTTATAATCCGAAGAAATTTCATTAAATAAGCAACATTTACGTTCAAAACATACCTAATTTGGATGAAAAAAATAAATGTATGCGTTTTCTGACATTGAAATTACTGGCTAATAGCTTTCTTTTGCGATGTCTATATTCAAGGAAATAAAAAAATCAGCAGGGGTTATTTCGAAATTGAAGGCATGGAGTTCTTTGGCGGTGCTTGACCTCGATGATAGGCTTCTCGGCAGTTCTAACTTTTTTTTCAGCCTTTCATTCATCTTACGTGTTTTCACTATGTGTCTCTGACCTATGCCCTCATAATGAATACCTTAAAATACAATGTTGTGACGCCTTTTGATAACGGACATACTATAGTTGTGTACGATGACTGATAAAACTAGCAATGTGTGATTTACATGTTACGGTAAAGGTAAATAGATTATTTAACCTCCATCGGATTTCTTTTTTTAAGACATGCAGGTTGTTATGAACGTTGGTAATAATGATAGTGAAATTCAAAGCACTATGACATTATCTTTTCATTTAATTACGTTCATTTGTTCTGAAGTACATTGCATCTTACCTTTTTAACTTTCCCAAGCTTTCATTTGTTGTAATTGTGAACTGCATGTATCTAAATCTTTAAGTAATGTATGAAAAATATGCAAGAATGAAAAAAAATACCTCTCTTTTTGCCAAATTTTATTTGAATGCTAAAGTGTTTTAAATAACAACGTTTTATTTTTTATATTATTTTATTTTAAATATGCTTCAAAGTCCTTCGTTTATGAGTACTTATGTTTCGAATGTACCTATATTCCAAATTTCCTAATTTTAAAACTACATATTTTGGCCGGGCGTCAATAATTTTGTCATGGCAGCTGTTAATATGTCAGTTTTTGTGCATGATTTGTCAAACAACTCACAAATATCAACCTAACTCGACATACAGTGCCAAAGACTATATGAAAATATTCATCATACTAAAATCTTTCTCGCAAAATGACATAACTTACTATGCAAATGACTTTCAAACTTATTCAGTTGAAGTTAAGTCGTAATTTATGTACTTTTCCATGATCATAATGCATTCAAGTTTGTAAAGAAAATTCAATAATGTTCCTGTACGAATACGAATAATATTCTACTGTCATAATTACACAACAATCGCAACCAAAAACCATATGAAAATATTAAACATGCTAAAATGTTTCTCACAAAAGGACGTAACTTACTGTGAAAATGCCTTTAAAATCTATTCAGTTGAAGTTATGTCGTAATTTTTGTACTTTTCCATGATTAATGCATCTAAGTATTGCAAAGAGAATTCAATAATGTCCCTGATAACTGACGGCTGCTAGTTGTCTAAAGCTATTCAAGAAATGTTTTTTGAAGAAATCAGACAATTCTAGAAAGCTCAGCTTACATGATGTCTTGTTTTCAACTTTAAGCAGGAATAGAAAACCAGATATTTCCAAAAAAGTTGTTTTTGGCAAATCAGCAGCCCATTATTTCTAAGTAAGTTCAGTAATAGATTTTACAATAGATTTAAAAATCTTTTTTAAAAATAAAAATTAAGTAAGTGAACGAATAATATTCTACTGCCCTAATCACACAACAATCGCAACAAAAACAATTTATTTAATCCGTAAGCACACCCTCCGGCGTAGATCTCACCCCAATCGCATTTTCTCTTCGAAGAAAGGGATACATTTGTTGAGAACGCTTCGGACCTGCTTTGTACCTTTCAAAGGTCAATGTCGAGAAGGGGTGGGTGCAGGAATGTCGTTTCTTTGTTCACTAAGAGGGGAGAAAGAGACCTCTTGGGTGTGAATAATCCCGCGTGTGTACAAATGTTTAATTTCGATACGTTTATTTCTTATGGAATAACATGCACTTAAATAATTTTAATAAAATAGTACCATAAAAGCTACTTGCATATATTGATAAAAGTGTATTAAATGTAATTAATATCAATTTTGTGAAATAACTCATGTTTTAAGGTGTGAAATAAATCGTTTACATATTTTCTCAAAAAAAAAAAAAAAAACAAAAAAAAAAAAACGCGTGATTTTTACAGAAACTGCTACAAAATCTGTAAATAAACATAAAAAGCATGAAATTTTCCTTGAAAAGAAATAGAACTGATGCGTTTTACAATATAGCAGTAGATTTGTTTTAAAACGTATTTAGCCAAAAATATAATGGAAGACAATATGGGGTGAGTGTTTATTCCGTGCGTGTACTAGCGTTACAAAATTAAGCGCGTTTGCATACGTGTTTGTACGCACGTCCAGTTTCTGCTTACTGGAGCGCATAGAAGAGGAGAACCAAATGCATTTTTTTTTGTTTTGTTTTTTCAAAAATTCAAAAATGGTCGTCTTTGCAGTTGACTTCCCCCCCCCCTTTCGGCGACGCTTCCCTAGGGCTCAATTTCAGAGATACGAATTCACAAAAATCACCTATTTAAAGCTGAAGACTTCTTTTCTTCATCTGAGCAATTAGTTTTGAAAAATACAAATTTTAACCCTTTCGAAAAAAACTTGCTACTGCAGATCACTCCGCGTTTCGACACAATCTTTTTTGAGCATCTCTGCAGACCGGATTTACATCACCTATTAAAATTTCGAAACATTCGGATCAGTAGAAGTATTTAAAAAAAAATCTGAGAAATTTCCTATGAAAACACTAAGACGATATTTTTTCACGAATTTTTACAGAGGGCTTGGGAACTTACTAAAATTTCGGAGAGTTCGGACGATAAGAATTCTTATTGTTTTTTGTATTTGTTCTATGTTATTTTAAAGGTTCCGACTCGGGTGAAAAAGCGAGAAGAAACTATATTCCTTTTACAACTAACTATCAATATTTTTTCACGAAATTTTTACGTCGGTTGCAAACTCGTTCTGTTTATAACCGATAAAAATTTCAAAGAGATTGGAAAGCTAGAACCTTTTTTTTGAAGCTATGAAACATTCTTACGAGAAAATGTCTTTTTACGAGCGCTTCTAACACTAAATATCAACATGTTTTCGTTAATTTTTAATTTAAAAATATAAATTTACCCAAAATAGTGTTAAAGGTATATTAAAGGCATGTAATTTGAAGTTTATTTATGGTTATTATACTGACCAGTGCAATACGTGGCAGGTTAGCTAGTTTATTAACTTTAATAAATATACCGGGTGTCTTAAAAAGGACTGACTGATTTTAAAATTCAATAACTAGCAAACGGTGACATATACTTAAAAAATTCTTGCAGGAGGGTTACGCATAAGGTTAAAATTTTTTTACAATGATTTTCGATTTTAGTTCGAATTACAAACAATAGATGGCGCTGCGATCAATAGACGCTAAATTCAGGCTCATTTTTTTGGAACTTCGGGACCCACTCAATACATTTTAATCTCCTTTTTCCGCATGGAAGAAGAGAAAGACACAAAATTCAAACCTGTATTTAACGCCTATTGCTTACAGCGCTATCTATTGTTTATAATTCGAACTAAAAACGAAAATCAGTGTAAAAAAACTTTTGACTTTATGCATAACCCTCCTGGAAAAAATTTTTAAATATGTGTCACCGTTTACAAATTATTGAATTTTAAAATCAGTCAGTCCTTTTTACGACATCCGGTATACATAAATGTAATAAATATACATTATATTTGAATATCCTATTTTATTAATATATTTTTTCATTTTATTATTCTTTTAAGCGAATAAATAAATAAATTAAAATAAAATAATTCATACAAAATCTGGAATAATTATGGCATAATACATTTTTAATTCTTCTTGTATAAAATATATTTTTATGATTGGCAACCACAGCAAAAATGCCATTTGTTAGATTGCGTTTGTACATGAAATGCTACTTTACTAAACTCAAGGTATGTTATACGTACGGATAGAAAAACGCTTGTTCTTTTCTTTATTTTCAAGTAATTTCATTACACTAATATAGGGGGGAAAATCGCAGATATTCCTAACTATGAAAATTCGTTATTTTCTTAAAAACTAATAGCATGAATATTTCGTTATTTTGTAATTTAATAATTCAACTTTGCATTAACCAGGTAAAGGAAAAGAAGTTTGAAGTAAAATTTAAAACGGATTAAAACAAGGAAAACTTTTCAGTCTTTAGTGTCACATTCCTCAATTATTGAGAATTTAAAATGTCACCAATGCATTAAAATAAGTGCCATTTTTTCAAAGAAATACGCTAAGCTAATGCATTTTCCTATACGTAATAGTGGCTGCTCGTATTGTGAATTCCAAACAATTTAAATATATTGAGTTAAATAATTTTCCATTCCATCAGATGGTGTCAAGGTTAATTTCCAAAAATCGTTTCCCTAGATTGGCACAAAATGGCTTTTGTTTAAACTTTTCCAAAAGAAAAAAAACACTAAAAGGTTCATTAAATTTTCTTTTAAGAGAAATGTTTAATATTCAGCGACTCTTTCCTTTGTAATGCCTTTTAAATAACAGGAGATTAGGCACTGTATTGAAAGCTACGTTAAAGGAGCTTAGTAGATGAAAACTGATTTTTGCCTCCCTCCCTTCCGATTAGCCATTTAAAAATAAATTCTTCTCTTTTTCTAAGATGCTTTTGATGTTTTAATATAAATTAGGATATATATTTACTGCATATCTGTATGATTTTTTTAAAGGTGTTTAAATTTACATTAATATTATAAATGAGAAACATTTACTTGTAGGAGATAATCACCGAAACTACCGAACCAATTTCAAAACTAATGATGCCAAACAATGGTGGCTGTTTCTAATAAAACACAGGCTGTTTTTTTTTTTTTTTTATCTCGATAGGCTTGTCCTCAAGAGAGTGCAAGATCGAAAAAGGCACTAGTATATCTATTTCTGTGAAACTGTTCGTACTAGACGTTTGTAAATTGACATGATGATTCTTTTTTAAATGTAAATGTTCGCTAAGGATGATATTTTAAAAAATCGAAATTTCAATAGAGGAAATGAGTGGAAAAGTTATAAAATACCGATAAGATTACCTAACTGTTATCAAAAGTTCTTCAAATATTATAAAAGTGAATACGGTGAATTCTACGGGATGGCACAGAAAAAGCGGGAAATTTTGAAAGTAGTAGTGATTGGTAGAAATGTGGTAGAAATGTGTCTTTGTACACACCTTCCTGCCATTTAATAATCATGCGCCACTGGGTCTGTTCAAAACTTGCATTTGCTGTGTACTAGGGTGGTCACAAGAAATCAATTTTCGAATTTTTTCGGGGGGACCCCCCAAAAAGTTGCCAATTGACTAGAAAATGAGATTGGCTAAGTTTCAGCTCATTTGGATAATATTAACCCGTGCCTCATTGAGGTTTAAGTTTGAAAAAAACGTGATTTTTCGCAAAAAAATGCTGTTTTTCCTTCATGAAATGAATACAATTGAACCTAGAAACATAATGCAGGTATCATTTTATTAAAAAAAGTTTTGCTTTGAAGAACCACACACTATTTTTTTCTAAAAATCTATAGATTTAAAAATATGCGCATTTTTCAGGACCAGACTTCACCTGAATCCTAAAAATTGACTTTTTATGAAAAAGCGAAAAAAAAATTTGTAACATTCCATTTCATCTGCTTTCCACCTTTTGTTTTTCTTTTTTTCGTTTTGTGAAGTCCAATAAAGTGTTTGATTAAAAAAAATTCCAAAGAAAAGGAAAAAAATCTAATTTTAAAGTGAAAGAATTTTTTTAAAAAAGGGAGGGCAAAGGAACTATAGAAATGAGAGCAAATAATGCTCAATTGCATTTTATTATTAAAGTTGTGTTCCAAGAAAAGTGCCATAATAAAGAAAATAAGTTATTTTCCCTTACAGCTGTCACGTTAACCCTTTCCGGCACAGAAAAATTCTGTTCGTAAAAGGATGAAATGATTGTCTAACCCGGAATTTACAAACGATATTTTTTTAAAACGAGCTTTCATTGCAAAAGCAAAATTTTATTAAAATATTCTTCGTGCCGTTTGTAAGTTTGGAATTAAAATTAGGTGGTCCCGGCGTGGGACACTGCGCCGGAAAGGATTGAAGTGGTAATGGTTTAGATAACGTGGCTTATGTTAACTTTTTTTACCAAAGTATTATCTAAAAATGAAAATGCAACTTGATCCGAGTTAAGATACCAAAGGCGGTTTGTCATTTTAGCAAGTGCTTTGTCTGTAACCTATTTATCAAATTTTCTGTAGTGAACAAGTGATTTTATTATTTGCAGGTCTTGAATTGGGGGCTAAAGTGGCAGTGGAAGTATTGAAGCACGCTTTTGCATAAATATTGATTAAAAATAAGAAAAGATCTCTGATGCCTTCTTTTTCTAAATTTTTTATTGAAAGATGATCCCTGAAACAATATATTTTAAGAGAATGAATGGCCTGTGCCTCCATCTATCTGACATGATTAAAAGTACCAGGTGCTTTGAAAAAAAGTCTTTTGCAGGAAGGAGTTCTATAAAAATTAAACAAAGTTGGATAAACTCTTTATAATCATCCCTGAGCTGTTAATTTTTAAGAGTTCCTGTAAAAAAATTTGAAATTTCTTCTGAATTAACTATTTATACCTAGTATTTCATCTTCAGTAACATTTGTATACTTACTCTGGTTTAATTTAGACCACCCAATCAGAATTTGTTTTTTTAAATATCTGGCTGAGGGGCAGTGATTGTGCCCATTTTACAATCAAGAACAGCTTTCTAAATTATGCTGGCGGCATGGTAAATACAGAACACTTTTCCTTTAACAATTGCTATAGAAAAATGCAGGTTAACTCTGAGGCGACCTGTGTTTACTGCAGTTGTATCAAAAAATATTGCCTGGATTTTACCAACTTCTTCCCACTCTTCAACTGCTGAAAATACAGCTTTCGCCTGAATTATTCCGATACTATTTTCAAGTTGAGGAACTCGTAGTAACTGTTCTTCATCCCCATAACTAATTAAAACTTTTATCCACTCTACATTTTCTTTATTCAAAAAATGGTGAAGCAGTTTTCCACCCCAGTGAACAACAGTTTTGTCTAAACGAGAATTTTAAAATCTGTTTTTGATGACCTCAGTTTTTTGTTTACGAAACAGTTATTTGCAGAGTCGATGTCTGTGGTTAGCTAGTGGATGTATTCTAAGTCTAGCAGCTTCTCTGGCATTCAGTTCATTTTGCGAATATTATAAAATAAAATACATAAAACTTGACAATTACTTAGCTTCTTACTGTCGATGATTTGATGAGGCATGTGGCCAATTTAAAAAATCTTACATTGCTGCCATCATATCAAGAGAGGGAAGGGGTTTTACGGAATGTTTCGTCAATTCTAAAAATAGATAACCATAACAGATAACAAAAACAGCCTTGTAATAAAAAGAGAAATTCAGAGGTTCAACTGCAACACAAATCGAGAAGCTCTTTCTTACCAGACACAGAACTAGATAACTAATAATCAATTATAATTCGTGAAATATTTTTAAAGTTACAAAAATTGTTCACTTATTTTTGCCTATTAATAAAAATGATACAAAAAAATTATCAAAAGTAATAAAAATTTTAATTTGTCATTTTTTACCTATGTTTCAAAAATGCAGAGTTTGAGGGTATGGTTCACTAGATGTCCTGAAAAGTACTAAATGTTCATTAAATATAAGTTTTCATGCGAGTAAAAGTTCAAGGCAACAACAGTTTCTATGAAATAAAACAAGAATCAGGTTTCTAAGACAAACATTTTTCACGTAAGGAAAGAAAAACAACAATTTTTTTGCCAAAAATTGGAAATTTTCAAGAATTCAACCTCGATGAGGCACGGGTTAATATTATTTATTTGAGCTGAAACTTTGCCAATCTCATTTTCTAACTAATTGGCAACTTTTAGGAGGGTCCTCCCGAAGAAAACGTTTAAAAAAATTTTCCCCATGTTGCTTGTGACCACCCTACTGTGTACGCATTGCACAAGATAAATGGTAGTCTGATTGATGCTCGCAATGAATTTCGACGTCATTACATTTTAGGTCGTAAATCATTGGCGTGTTCCATTATGCCACTCCATCAAGACACGGATTCCGAATTTTGAGGAGACGGGTTCAGCATTAAAAAAGAAACCACCAGAAGATCAACGTGCTAGAGATCTGCACGGGCCGGCCCGCGAGCCGGGCTCAGGCCAATTTTCCTTCACTGCGCTCGCGCCGGGCTGGGCCTGGTCATCACTCTTTTCGAGCAGAGCCATACTTTTTTAGCCCTGGCCCAAAAATTTTTACAAAAAATGCATGCATTTTTAAATCGCCATTATTCTACACTTAAACATTAAAATTTATTCTTTTTAAAGAACTAGGGGGCTCGGCTCCCTACGAGCTACGCTCGCCAACCCCCGTCCAGACACCGCAGACTCTAAATGCACGCTAATTTGATCGGCTTTAAAAAGATTTCGAAAGATTGAATTATAATTTAAAAAACAGTGGCGATCTCCCTATAAACGAATTTCTATTCATTTCTCTTTGATTGGGGAATTTTAACGCCAAATCCGCTGCTGCACTACTTGATTATCCTGTCGACCAATTTCGCCAAATTATATAAATCGCCAAACCACTCGCCGAATTATACAAATTGATATAATTTTTATTTTAAATAACGAAAGAACAAATAAATTCGTACAACATTAATAAAAACACAAATAAAACGTCGAAATAAAAATAACTTGATGACGTATACACGTGTAACAACATTTCAAAATAAGCTAATATAAAAGGAATTAAGTAAAGAGAGTCTTTGTCTCCTGGTATTTTTTAACAAAGCGAAAAGAAAGTTCTTTTAAATGAGACATTTTAACTTAATTATCAAAATATCAAATAAATGTCTAGCGCAATTTCTAAATTTAAACTTTTTTGCAATATTATTTTGTGTTCATTTTATGTAATAACTATAATGTGACGTAAATATGACGTAATTTCTCCTAAGACTTCCAACGCATGTTAATGAATTTATTATTTTACAATATCCTTTCTCTTTTAAAATTCACCTGTATACTTTTTATGACGTAATTTTTAATAAGTTCTTGCTTTTTATACGTAATTATTTAATTCTAATTTGAAAGTTTTTTTCCTGTTTATAATAGTCACGTGTAAATAAATTTTTAATTTGAAGCAAACATTATTGCTTGCGCTTTTCATACAGTTGGCAACAGTTTAAATTAGTACAATTTTCTGAAATCTGTAAAAAATATCTCTAGAAATGCTGAAAATTTGAATTTAAAATAGAAATAAAACCTGAAAAAATGAGTCAAAATAAAAAAATTAATGCAATCTGCACTCCGGCAAATTCTAACGCATAAAATGATCTAAAAATGATTACACTGCCATGTAAAATTTTTTGCTGCTATAAAACTTTTTTAGTGGGACGATTTTGTCCGACTTTAGCATTAAATAACTCTTAAAATAATTCTTCGATTTGAAAACTGTCTGCATCAGCGTGTTTATCAAACATTTCTGTATAAAACCACCGATTTGCATATTTTTGTATGCATTATTTTTGTTAATATTAGCGAAGAAAGGCCTCCGGTCACAAAAAAATCAAAACCGGCGGCGGCGGCGACGGTGACAGCGGTAGTTACTTTTTTTTAGAATATAGAGATAGTAGATTTCTACGCTTCTTAAAATATAGCTAAATTAAAATCTAGTAAAACGTGTAAAAAAGAACCTGTCTATGACGGAACCATGTTTTAAAGTGAAAAACGTGTTGATCCATACAAAATTAATATACTAATACGTGACAAAAGAACATATAAAACATTTACATTTGCTAAAAAGGGAACTTGTCTATAACGAAGTTTCTATGCAATTTGCTTATGCTAAACCTTTTCTATGCAATTCCGTCTTTGAGGATTTTACTGTATAGCATTTTTCAGATTTTTAACACTTCAACAGATAGAATATGGATTAACAATATTAATGTTAACTGAAACATTTGCATACAAGAAATAGAGATTCATTAAAAAAATAAATATCGCAACCTGTGGCACTTCTATAAAAATGAAGATTATAAACATGAAAAACAAGTTAAGATAAATGTTTTTGGTTAGAACTCCTCGTACGAGACAAATCTTTTACCAAATCAACCTAAAAATCAATGTTTTGTAGAAATTCACTGGGGCCGGGCTCGGGCCACGATTTTAGCTTTTTTTCCGGGCCGGGCTCGGGCCCAAATTTTAAGTTTTTATCGGGCGGGGTCGGGACAATATTTTTTTCCTACGGGCCGGACCGGTCTCGGGCCGAACTTTTAATTTTTATATCGGGTTGGTCTGGGCCCAGCCTGGAAATTTCGGCCCGTGTAGACCTCTACAACATGCTCAACGAACCCCAGAAAATATTGAAGCTTTTTGGATGTCAATCAGAAGGAGTTCGCAACATTCTGCAAGGAAATACTCAAACACATTGAATCTAAATCGAACAACCGTCCGCCGAATACTCAAAAGTGATTTGAAATTTCCTCCATACAAAATTCAAGTTGAGCAGGAATTGACTAGGAAACATCCCCAACTCTCAGTTCTGAATTTTGACAAGAGTGGTATCGTTCGAAAGCACTTGTCACGAGGATCAAGAAATGTACAAGAACTATACTCCCGAATCCAATAATTCACGAGATAAAGGGCCGTTTCTATTTCGGAAGAAAATAAATGAAAGAGGGAAAAACAGCAAAAGATTCCTTCAAATCTAACAAAGGAAGGAATTTTGTCTTATAATTAATTATGATAGTGTTTATCTATGTAGAAGTTTTGAAAACACAAGTATTTCTAAAACCAGGCACGAACGATGAAGAGCATTATTTTTTTAGAGTTAGCGCAGGTTTGTTTAATGCGAGTGAAGCATAAATGTTTTGCTGATCGGTAGAGTGGATATGAGTTTCAAAATAAAACCTTATGGAAAGCATAAACTGACGTATTGCATTGAAAGTAAACGAAGAGAACTGGTTGTAGGCCAAGTCATATATTTTTAGTATGCTTTCTGTAGTTCTAATAGGGTTAACTTCACAGTAAATACTTATTACTTCATTGATTTTTTGCATATTCTCCTACTTTCTTTACCACGTACTTGTAGTCTTGGAAGAAGTAAACATCCAGTGGCTGAAGGTATTTTCTAGATCCAGCTTGGAGGAAGACTGGCTTTATAACAGAACTTAGCTTTTTGGTGCATAAATTTTCATCTGTTTGACCACTCCATCTCTCCAGTAGCAAGATAGCATTCTCATTAAAAAAACAATAGCGTGAAAACCACTATGATGATTAATTATAAAACAAAATTTCTGGTTTCGGTAGCTTTTGAATTTCCCCTTCTTTATTTGTTTTCTTCTGATACAGAAAAGCGTCCATATCTCGAGAACTATTTAATTCGGGAATATAATTCCTATACATTTCTTGATCCTCGTGAAAAGAGGTTTCGAAAGATACCACTACATATAGACATATTTTAATCATGTTAACCTATTTCTAACATAATTAAATTGATATACATTATTTAGATGCACTACATTATACTTACTATTCAATATGTTGTGCATATCATTTATGCTTCATTTACAGGGACACAAAAAATAATTCGATTACAGTACTACTTACGAATGTTAATTTTTGAAAATACGTATTTAGCTGTGATATCTGTTTTTAATTTTAACTAAAATTTTTAATTTTACGTGGTGTTAATAAATTATTTAGGGCTGCACTTAAGAATTTGCAAACATTATTATCTATGGGCGTGAATTATTCAAGGGTTGATTTCCAATGTGTTATACATTTTCAAGCTAAACTCTATTTAGCATAATAAAGAATATTTTGGTAATATAAACCTATTGGCATATAAATCTGTAATGATATCTGTGGGCGTCAATTATTATACTCAAGGGTGTTTTTTAAATGTGTTATATATTTTCGTGCAAATGGAAGATGATGCTGAATGCGAGGCCTACTTTTAACTAATTGGAAATATCAGCATTCAAAGTTGCCGGATATGGGCAATAGAGAAGCCACGTGTATTGGTGGAAAAACCTCTTAATCAACTAAATGTGTGATTGTGGTGCAGTTTTACAGAATCTTTAGTTACGTCCTTTTTTTTTCGAGGAAATCAATGAGGGTACATATCAAACAGTTTTTGTGGTGGATAAGGGATTTGAAGAGCTTAAAAAGAATTTCGCCTTTACTTTTCAAAAGAGGCAAGTTTCGTATTACATATCATTCATATAGGATGAGACATTTCAAGAAGCCATGTCCTTGGTCGCTATTTCCTGCGCGAAAGACCCCCAAGTCTCCAGATCTTATACCGTGGGATTTTCGGTTATGGGGATATTTAAAGTCACAGTGTAATGGACCCAGTTGAAAGATTCTATACTCCATCAATTTTCAGGAAAACTCTCTGAAATGCTTTACAGTGCTGCGAAGGGTGATATTAATCATACGACGACTGTGCTTATAAGTGATGGGAATCACAAATTGTAACATTTAGACACTGATTACTTCTTCAGGATAAACTGAGCTGTACCATTGCAATTTTTCTTCCTAAACTGCAGCGCCACCTGTTGGTCAAAAATGCAACTGTTATAGCAGTTTGTTTATATTATAATCAAAAATCTTACATCCTTCTAACCATTTCTGAGAAAACCGCATCGTTCTGGTGCACATAGTTTACTATGATGTTTTCAATACTCTGGGGAGATCTGGACAGCCCGGTTCACGAACATAAATATATATATATACATACGAAATATATAATTTTATACTTTTTTGCACATACACATACCAGGGTGTCTATTCCAGATCAGCAACAATTTTCCCTTACTTTTCCAGGTGTTTTCCCTGGCTTTTGCAGGTATCGAGATTTTGTGATGTTACACACAAAAGATCTTAAAAGTTGTGAATTTGAGAATGAAGCTTTCACAACTGATGCTGAAATAACTACTAAACTGTTAAACAAATTCTTGCAAAATTTCCAAATTGTTGAACATTTTACATGCTAAACTTTTTCCAAATACACACTTTTAGCATCAGGTTCTATCCATTTTGTTAAATCAGGATGAAATTCTTTATAACATCAGTCATAGTTAAATTCATTTTGCTCCAACATATTTTAATACAAATAAATATTCAATAAATTAAGCTACAAAATGTTCAGTTCCAAAACAAAAATAAGTGAACAGACTGAAACGTCTAATCAATCCTACAACATTCAGTACAAAGATTCAGTGAAGCTGGAGTTGAAATTATGAGAGTTACAAGGAAGGATTGAAAACGGGTAGAAGACAGAATTATTTGCAAAACATGCTAAAATACTCTTTAAAGTACTTATAAAGAGCAAAGTATCATTTTTCTCATGCTGCAGTTTCAAATCATTAGTTTTTATAATAAGGAATTTTTTCTTGGAAGTTTCAATTTTTAAACTCTTTCTCGGAGTTTTCAAATTTCCCTGACTTTTCCTCAAGAATGGCAAATTTCCCTGATTTTCCCCTGACTTTTCCAGGTTATCCAGGTTTTCCAGGTGGGTGGCTAGACACCCTGACATACAGACTAAGAGGCCTATTTTTTTTTCAACATCCGATGAGCTATAAAATGCAGACAAGTGTGAATAACAAAATTGTTTTATAACCAGAAATCAAGTACAATCAAAGTTACTTTTCGACATAGTCACAGTAAAGATTCAGACATTTGCCATACCGGTGGACGAGTTTTCCAATAGCCTCTTCATAGAAGGTTGTCGCCAGCATGTTGAGATAGGTCTCCAAGGCGTCTTGGACATTTTTGTTTGGAAGGAACCACTGCACAGTGTAAGATTAAACTAATAAAATTGTAAATCGGTATTAAACTAATAAAATTGATCTTACTAGAGAGAAAATGGTTCTGTGTTTTGAAAAAATATATCTTTACTCATTACATTGCACAATTTACCTGATTGTTATTCCATTATCATAATAATAATAAAAAGATGTCTTATCATTTTCATACATTGACAGTTACAATGTGTTACTGTATTCAGTGCAGATTTTTAAAAATTGAATACATATTTATTTTCAACATTAGAGTTTTCTTGTATTAATAAAATACAGTGGAACCTGGTTAAGACGCGTTTCAAGGGAGTGAACGAAAGTCGCGTATTAAGCGGGATCGCGTATTAAACGAGATTTGTATAATTTTGCAGTAACTGGGCTTATTTACGCATCTCATCGTCTGAATGAACTTTAGAGCTTTCATTTAAAGTGTACTGCCGAAAGTTGTGATTTTTAAGTAAACTGTATTCAATTTTAACTCATTGCTTCTTTTTTATAAGACATTGGAATAATAACTGAAAATAAGTAAGGATTCCAACACGACTTTATAGTTGATTAATGTTACAACAAAAAATAAAACAACAAATTTATGTAATTTTCATGCTAGGCTAATGTTTTTAACAAGAAGAAATGTTAAATTTTTGAAGCCAGTTACAAAAATTATTTTTAGTAATTGTGGTAATGAGTATCATTATAAACTGTCCTTCATTTTTAATTTGAGAAAAAATACCATCTTTATTAATGATTGTGTAAAAAATATTGTTAGCCTAGCAAAAACTAAACGAAACTTTGAATACATAAAATAACACAACTGCAATCGCATTTGCTTAATCATCATAAGTTTCATTTTTTTTCTTTGCCGATAACATGCATTATAAAACATAGTAGTGATATAACGTGCATTTAAAACCTGACTAACAACAGGTATAATCATAATTTTTATGACATATCAGAGCAAGTTGTTCAAGGCAGTTTTCGCAGCGAATGCTTTATCAATCATTAATTGATTTCTTTGATGAACAATCCGCATTTAATCAGTTTTGCTCATTTAGCAAGTTATTTTCATTCAAATATCTACCACTATTTCATGTTAGTAATATTCTCCTTAATTAATCTGTCATTAAATAAAATAAACATTACTATTTGGAATGAGTGGTTTTTATCTTAATAAAATAATCCTCTAATTTGGCAACATTGTAGAGGAATTCGCATTTTGATTTATGAATTCGCGTCTTAAGCGTGATTTTTTACTTCAAAGGACCGAAAATCTATCGCGTATTAAGCGGGATCGCGTAATAACCGTTCGCGTATTAAACGTAATATTTTTACATTAGCCTTATGGACGACGTCAAGTGACCGGAAGAAATTCGCGTATTAAGCGGGATCGCGTATTAACCGTGAGCGTCTTAACCGGGTTCGACTGTAGTAAACAATTTATAACATGTTGATATAGCTACCAATGTTGTCATAAAGTGAATCACTGTCCTTTTTAGTTGTTTGCTATTCTTTTACTATTTGTATATTCGATGATAGTATAAATGTTAAAAGTTCAGTTGGAGTTTCAGCCGCTCTGTAATTTTATTAAGGGTTTTATGTCATGATTAGTAATGCTTGAAGGCAGATATGTTTATCTAGTATTCACATGCTATGTAAAACTATAAAAAATAGCCCAATAAGAGCTTGATCAACATCTGTTACACTAGCAGCCACAGCAGCATCCTTAAAAAATCTTCTTTTTCGATTTCTTACATTACTGTTACCTCGTCCTTGTTTTGGAAATTCTAATAATAATTTTCTTCGATTAAAAGATTCGATTAAAAAAAAACTGAAATAAAAGGCAGGGGAAAATGTCTATAATATTTTTTTTTTACGATTTCTGTTAAATTTTTAGGCCTAGAAATTTAAGATTTGGTACAGAGGCACTTTTAAAACGTAGATATTTCTTGCGAATGTTTTTTTAATTTCAAATTTTAAAAGATTGAAATGAGAATTTTTTTTTTTTTTTTTTTTTTTTTTTTTTTTTTTTTTAACCAAAATTTCTATTAAATAATTTTTTATTTTCTAAATTTCCTATTATATATATATATATATATATATATTCATATATATTCATATATCATTTAGATATATATATATATATATATATATATATATATCTGAAAGAATATATATATATATATATATATATATATTCATTTAGGCGAGCCATATACATTTTTGTAATTTTTGCAAGCGTCATTTATTTTCTCGTATTATCCTTGAAAATTACATTTTTTTAGTGTGCAAATGTAAAAGCAAATAATTAAATTTTACAGATGAGACTCTTTATTTTTATTAGATTTTTCTCGAACTAGCATCATAAGTCATAGAATGAATAATTATCAGTCTATCCATCACACAATTTGAAGGTCATTTGATTTTACTTTAGTTATTCCATTTTTTTTTCCGTTTTGAGGCGGGATATTTCATTTATTCCTATTACAATTTTATTTAGATTTTTCTTCTACAGAAATCTAAAAGTTTATTTGTAATAATTAAAATTTTTTGCACTTAAAAAAAAATCTCCTAAAAATAGTAAGTATTCTTTATCTGTATTGTGAGTATGATTCATTTAGGACTTCTTTTACAAGATATATATAAAAATTCTACAGACGACTAAAATAATTACAGAAAAAAATACAAAACATCATACAGTTTCTTATTTATGCCAATTCAATTCCACTGGAAGAAACGTGAAAACACAAAAATTAAGGTTGCTCTTAAACATAATAATTTCTGACAAAGTCCTTTTTTTAATGAGAATTCATAAAATTTTCAGATATTCTAGAACTTATCAAATAGTGTTTTGCATTTTGTATAAATATAAAGGATCATTCAAAAACATTGTCATATTTCGCGTTTCCCCCTCCCCATTTCCCGCTTTTTTTCCCCTTTTGTACGTAAGACGCGTATAGATTCTCATCAGAATGCAACCAATTATAATTCGAGAAACAGTACATTGGCAGGAAATTGAACAACGCTGTTCAATTACAAGTATTTTTACATAAATAGTAATTTCTGTAAAAATTCATGTATCTCTACATATAAAATTCAAAGTTTTATTTGCATGTTCTTTATACAAATTTACAATTTTAAAACGATTAGGACCAAATTGGGGCAAATGTTTTCGAGTCCGGAGAAAAAAATTGTGCTGCTTCACTAATTCACTGAGTTATTCCATTAGACTACTTCACATTACAAAATTTGAATTTTGAAAGAAGAAAATGACCGGAAAACCGTCAAGCACAATTTCTCTGAAATTATAGAAACTAGAAATTTGACATGCTGACTATCACAAATGTTAAATATCCTTGCAGACATGGAGTCTGACATCTTACACATGAATGTATGTTTTATTCAAAACATAAACCAGAAATTTCGAATGGATGTCTTTACTTTATAAATGCACCAGATCGTTGGCATTAGATAGAAGAAAAGACTGTTATTCAAAATGCCTGGTAGGAATTTTGATAAAACTGTTTACAGCGCACCGGCTGTCGCATGCCGCTTTTAATCAGAAATGCTGACGATGGTCGGAGCGTTGTATGGCAGTGTTAATATTTGACACGCATTAATATTTCACGTGTAGGCTACATTTAAGAAATAGATAATTGCTAAAAGCAATAAATAAAATTCGATTTTTAGGACTGAAATAAGAGGCAGAAAAACACGTTCTAAAATATCATTTTTATTCGGATTTCTGTTAAACCTTTAGGCATAGAAACATCAAATTTGGTATGAAAAACCCCTTTAGAACTCAGATGTTTGTTAAGAACGTTTTTCTAATTTTAATTCGACTTTTAAAAAATTGATATGAGAAAATGAATTATTCTTTTGTCATGCCAGAATTTTACTATATTTTGAGGCAACCTGTGAGCCTGTGCATAGAAATGGTTTTAGTCTAAGAGGAAAATCTATACTTCCTTCTTATTAAACTTAATATTATTAAAAAAGAATTAGTTCTTTGTCGATCCAAAATTTCCTATTAAATTATTTATTATTTCCTGAATTTCCTACTATACATATATATGGCTCGCCAAAATCAAAATTAGATTTATACAGTAACAGACGTATAACTGTAGTCTACTGTTCATTTGGGCGAACTATATAAATTTTTGTAATTTTCGTAAGTATCATTTATTTCTTCGTATTATCCCTGAAAATTAAAAATTTTCAGTTCAAATGTAAAATAAGTAATTTTTTACAAATGAGAGCTGGGTGTTTTATTAGATTTTTCTCTAATTAAGGTCATAGATTGAAAATCTATGGCCTTAATTATCGACTTAATAATTACCAAGTATTCTATCACGCAACTTGAAGATAATTTAATGTATAGTTTAAAATGAATTTCAAAGTTAAATTACACTGTTACGTGCTTGATAATTTTACTATTTGTTTAATTCATTCTTTCGACATTCTAATAAAAAATGTGAATATTATAATTTTTATAACGATCCATTAATTTTCAAATTTAATGCGGGAAGTTCCATATTTTTGCCTCCAAAATGGAGCTCAAATTCAGCAGATAATGTTCATTTATTAAATAATACATAAAACAATTTTTTTTAAATGGGTGCAGAAAAATGACGTAGCCTTTTAATTTCAGTAAAATCGGAATTAAAAAAACATCGCTAGTTACTCTTTTCCTTCGAGCACTTACGAAACACAATATAGAAAAAAAAATTATCTATCTCTCTCTATATATATATAAACATTCATGTGCAGAAAGCATAGAAACGTTTATGGAATTGCATTAAAGTAAATGACTTGAACACTTTCAGGCTTATTACTGTCTTTTATATATCATTGTTGGTAAGTGTTATTTTTCTTGCCGTATTCAAGGTCCTTTTTTCAAGAGAAAAAAAATGTTTTCTAAATTTGACAATTGCAAATGTACATATTTTCTAGAAAGCACTTAAACAATTCGTGAAGCAAAACCCTGACAAAACTAACCGAATATCCCGCAGATAGGACATATACATTATTTGTATTATTATAAATTTAAAGCTGCCATGGAGAACTTGTTCGCAGCGATTACCATTTGGTGATAAAACGGAAATTTTGTCTGTATCAGTTAATAAATGAATGACCCTTGACTTGATTTTTCTAAAAAACAAGTCTGTTTTCCTCAAGAAGTGAATAGAAAGAATTACTTTCAATTATAAGATTAATACTTTCAGTTTAATTTATCGCTTTAGCGTAAAACTACCAATGGCCTTTAAATCACAAGAAAGAAATACTAAAATATTTACTAGCATTACAGTTTATTTTAGTTTTTCTAAAAAAGAAAGAAATTCCTTAAAAAAAAAGAATCTACTCGTAAATTGATGCCACTTATCACAATATTGGAAGATTTCATAAAATATTTCATGTGAAAATGTAAATTATGATTATTTAATACTTTTCTTTCTAGTTTAAAACATATAAAAACAAATTAATCTTAAAACAGCTATTTTTTTTACAAGAATAGTGATTTGAAAAAGTTATTTACTGATGGTAGTCTGCATTATTATCATCTCAGATCTTCCGCATGTAATTTAAAAATATAAAATTTGCACGGAAACATTGTAATGGTTGTAATGTAGAAATCTTAAAACAATTATTATTTGTATTGAATAAGTGCTGTCTTCCCCCCTAAAGGTATTTTGGATGCGGCCTTTGATTGCACTCGAATCACATAGCGATTTGAGTCCTGACTGACCAACCGAGCTAGAAATCCTGTTTGGGCCACAACTTCTCAGACCGCTAATAATTTTAGAAAAATAATGAATTATTGAAAAATAAGTGTTAAACAATATTTCATTGTAAATTTTTGAAACGTACTCAGAGTTCCTGGGTTCCTACACGTTAAGTTGAAGTACCAGTATTTTTACGTGGAACAAGAAAGAAAAAATCATGCGTCAAGCATAGATTATAAAACACTTTCCAACACGATCAGAAAAATGTAACAAAACTGCACCGTTTAAAAAATTAAAATATTACAATTTTAATTAATTTTTCAGCTACTTTTCAGCAGTGAAATTACGCTTGAAATTATTGAATATTAAATACGTGAATAATCACGTTGCATAATTATTTAATATTAAAATATTACGTCTAATTCAACCATATGCAAATGCATAACACATTTCAAAACCCAATGTAAGCTGTTCCCATCTACAATTGGAAAATTATCCTAATTTTTTCAGCAGACCTGTATATATGATATACAGATTTATATCTTTTAACTGCATGCATGCCAAAAAATTAGTTCACTTTAGAAATACATGTACTGCAGTTGAAATTTTCCCTTCAGCAATTTCCTCTAACAAGGATATCCTGGTACGTGGATACTTTTGTGCAGCCCTGTATATGAGATATATAATTTATATATAACGAGTATCATGCAAAAACGTCATTAAATTTAAAAGCGCATACCGAATTTTAAACCGCATTTCCAGCAATTATTACTCAAAGACAGTACTGTAACCGATTTCTTTTGTGTGTCCCTTTAAATGAATAAAACATGCTATGAATGCCCTGTTCAAACGTAATCGCAGTGAAATTCAGCGATTTTATCAGTTTCAATACATTTGAAGTAGCGCAATGTCATTAAAATACACTGCAAACGATTTTTCCCATATACCATAATGTAATGGAACACTTTTGAGTGCCCCTGTATATGAACTATTAATCGTAGATACTTCATATATAATACCAAGCATGCTTTGGTGACCCCAAATAACCTTTATCAATTGCATGAAAATCCGAGTATATTTACGTGGACAGACGGACAGACAAATCGAATGCATAAATACTTTTCAACTTTGTTGGAAAGTGTTAAAAATTCGACTTATATGATCGCGCAATTGCAAAAAGCGAGTTTTTCTCTAAAAATATACTGGTGTTTTTCTAAACTAAAATCAGGGAAACTCCCTGACCTGTGGGAACCCTGTTACTTGCTATAACATATTTACTATGAAAATTTCACCTTTACTCGACATATTTTTCTAAAGAAATAAACACGAATACAAATTCTTACTAACACTTTTCATTGTTTGATAACCGTTTTTAGGTTATTTTTTTAATTTACATTTAAAAGTATGTATTCTTGTAAAAGCTAAAAAAAAAAAAAAAAAATCTGCTCAAAAACGTGAAACTGAATAATTTTTAACTGAAAAAAAAGGATAGATTCAAAAATGGCCGTTAGCGAACTGTACTGGCATAAAAAGTTTGCGTAATATACCTATGAAAAGGCCTCCTATATTCAAAATAAAATGGCGTAGGAACCTTTCGCATAAAGCCTCATTCAATAGCCCAGTATTTGAAATGTGTTGTTTTTAAAATTGTTTTACCTAAGCAGCGAAAACGATTGTAAATTTTTTCGCGAGTACATAAGAAAGAAGACATTGCTTTCATGTTCAATAACAACTTGCGGTTTTGGCGAATGTTTTTTGTTCTAGAAGAAAGAAGGATTATTATTATTATTATTATTATTATTATTCAAACAGTATGATGGCAGAAAAAGAATACCGTATGTGGCTAAAAATGTGGCAATCTCTATTTCAGAGCAGTCCACTGAGAATTCAGTGGGCTTGTAATGCTTGCGCTATAGAGAAGACTTTGGATTTTCCCTATACAAGTGTTAAAGGTGTTTGCTGCTAGATTAAAAACCACAGAAAGAAGAGCCGTATAAGATTACATGCACATAACATTTCTACTGATCAATTACTGCCTTTACGTATCATATTGGTATCAATTATTGACCCAGCAGCACGTTGCACATGCTGAGCCATTACCATCCTATAGATAACGTCTAAGGGCTAAGTTTTGATGGCACAGCCAATCAACACTAGTGCTGGACCGATTACATCCAGCCATCCTGTAACTTTTGCAGTTGTTTACTATTGGCCTAAGATTTTAAGAAGATGTCTGCTATTTTAAAAGTTAGTATTTTTAGAAGTGAGGTGTATATCTTAAAAATAAAAAAGAACAGAACAACCTGCCAACAGAAGCTGAGAAACCGACATTGCATACCTTATCTTATATGCAGAGATACTCCGTGAAGTCATCCTGAAACAGTCCATGTAATAAGTAAGTAAAATATAAGCTATTAAATTGATTTTAAAGAAAACAAAATGAAACATAGTTCGATCGATTTGGCGACATATGCGGTTGATATACGTTTAGAATGAAAATCATATACATTTTATGATAAAAAGTATGTTATTGAAAGAAAACTGCAATCTGAGTATCTGTAGCATAAAAACTAAAATTTCATTATCTCTTCGTATCACTGATTTTTATTTCCACTTAAATGTTGGAATATTTTCTGTATGTGCGATTGCATTTAAACATTTTAAGTATAATTATGGATATTATCAGATTTGCGATTTCTGTATTTTAGACAAATGAATAGGAAACATCTAAATCATATGCATTTTATGATAAGCAAACAAAATGCCATGGAAAAAAAGTGCAATCTTAAGAAATAAAAGCAAATAAACTAAAATTTTCTTAGTAATACCATTTTCTAATTATATTACAACAATGTTAAGAAAATATAAGTTTTCTCACTGCCGCAAACAAATTCATTTTTAATGACTAAATTTTAATCTTTATATCTAAACGTTATTAAAAAATGTCATAGATATTTTAGAATTTTCAAAGTATTTCACCACAAAGTTTCCAAAGAATGTACATAAAGGAATTTGTTAAGTTATATTATTTTTTCTACTTTCAATTTTTATTAATAAGCAAACATAAGTGAAAAGTTAATATTGATAAATCAGCAATAAAATTACTTACCCGAGATCGTTTGATTGGTATATAATCCTTCTGGTGAACAGCAACAATGCATTTCCTTTTTCAATTCTTCACTTTTAAAAACAGATGTTTGTACTTCAGAGGCAGTTTTATAATTACCCTTACAAAGGGGATGCAACACATTTAGGAAGAATGTTTTAAAACCATAATTATACGTAAAATATATTAAAATAAATTTCCAAAGCTAATGTTGTATCATGACGCGAATGTGCAGTCGGCCGATCCATCAATACCTCATTCAATCCAGTGTGACCAATCCTAAGGTATTAGCTATAGATGTCACCACGTCGGCTAGCAATCTATAAAGCATACCATTGAGACGCAACCATGGTTGAGACCCATAAAAAGCAATATGAAGGGAGATGCTCCTCAAATAAAAAGAATATTTTAAGAATTTATAAATATCCGTATTGTTAATATAGCTGCGTAGCAGCTTATAAAGTCCCTTGATAATATTACAAAAAAAGGATATTTTTAACACAATATAAATTTTTAATAATTCACAATATTTCAGTACCAAGGGAAAGTATTTTCAGCCGAAATTGCAGCATGTTGTATACAGTGAGACTATTTTGAGGCAGCTCTTGTATGCTTTTGTTTCCTGATGTTTTAGTCACGTGTGTTTGTCATTGGTTATTATTTACAACTCTGCATGATCAAGGGTTTGTATATCTGTGTGTAAATTAATTAATAAATATACATGATGATAATTCGTATTATTGTTATTAAGTGATATTTTATAATCATTAAATAACAATGCTCGCAGCGCCTCAGAATGCCTAATAATAAGCTATAAGAAGCAAGGGGTTGTCGGATAGCTTCATCGCCCCGAGCCCTACCTTCCCGGGTTTCGGTGTCTTTAATTTGTGTAAATTCCCTTTTAAATTTGTCCGGTTTCAATTTTTGATTTTTTTTTTCAATCTGGCTTTTGCTAGAGAGTCTCTTACTCGGGACGTGGCTGGGGACCTAAGAATCTTGCTTCCGCAAAAGAGTCGGAGTAGAGTAGAAGAATAAAGGGCTGCGGACGAAGATGGGCCGCTCGCCGCGGCGGTTTTGGTAGATTGGCCTGCTGTTGAATAAATTGGGAAGATTAGTGAGTCTGTCTAAACCTTTATATAGTTCTGTTTTGAATTAATATGCATATAAGTTAATAAGGAGTTCTCTGTACAGATAGGCATAGGTACAGCTTCACCCGAACCACGGCTTCAAGCGTTAACCTTGTGGGTTTAGTGTCACCGCGTTGGCCAGTAATCTATAAACTATACTATAGAGACGCAACTATGGCCGAGGCCCATCAAAAGCAATATGGATGAAGATGCTCTTTAAATATAAACAATATTTAAAAAAATCTCTATCAAAATATCTGTAATGTTAAAATAGCTGTGTAGCAGCTCATGAAGTTAATCATTGATTCTGCTCCATTTAAACTGCAACTTCCCCGTTTCTACACCTCAGCCAACTTATCTTAGTAATATCAGTATTGTTCGGTTTTACTTTCTCAAATACAGTCTCTGCTTCTAAAATTCTTAGGCTGTACAATGTGAAAATAATTTTCATCCCTACAGATAAACTTACTTTCTCCAAGCTGAAAGATCCCATAAATATTTTTGATTCCTGGAGTATCTACATTCCATATATACAAAAATCAGTAAAAGTATGGAGAAAGTCCCGCAACAGGGGTTCCAGGAAAGGCTTCTAATAAAAAAGCAAGGTTATAAAAAAATTCTCCTTTGTCAGATTAAAGTTTAATAGAAAATACTCTTTTTTCTTAATTTTCATCTGCTGTTTCTCTGTTACCACGTTCTTTTCTGTATACCTTTTTGTATCAGCTGACACAGTATCCTGCAGTGTTTTTTTTATCCACAAACCTTTTTCCCCAATACGTTTTGCTAAACTATATATCTCATCAAAATATATATTATTTGTGTGCACTGGTGACGGTAACTTCAATGGTACTGAAATTCATATACAATATTTGCTAACTTATTCGATACCCAAACATTGTTTCTTTTACTTAAACCAGCGCTAGGTGTTTTTGTGAGATACTAAATATTTAAGAAAAAGTAAATAATGTTTTACAATATTCATGCATAAATTGTTGTGAAATACGTCATACTGTTATTCAAACAGCTTCAGTCCATTCTAAAATTTCAATTTTAATTCCTGTCTCGGTGAGTATTATTGTCTATTTTAAACCATAGTTCTAGCAAGGGCACATAAGGCGCAACTTGTCCCTGAACCCTAAAACTGGCAAACCCGAAAATAATCAGTATGCATAACAATCTGCATCTAGAAAGTACAGAAACTTCCAAAAACCATTATACAATATCAATGGCAACATACGTTTCGTATAGCAGAATATTTTGGCATCAATTTCTTACTGTCAAAATATGACATGCTATTTTGAAGTATCATTCAGGGTCGAGTAAAGATGGATAATGGAAAGAGAAACTAGTTACGCCTAAATCGTGACGCTTCGATGTAAATTCATTAAGATAATGTTTTATAAAGCCTTTAAACAGTGAAAGAGATGTAACAATTATCATTTAATAGGAATTGCTTTATATACACTTAATTTTTACTATTTTGTTTTAAAAAGATTGAGTCTAAAATCATGGGACAAACTGTAAGAGGAGGTAAGTGGACATCACAATGATTCAGATTTGCTCTAACCCATGGTCTGAAACGCTTTCTTGGTGCTGTAGTGACGACACAAAACACAAGAAAGACAGGGTACGAATAAGAGGAGGAAACATCTTTATTGTCCTTAGTACAACAAAAAACTAAGAAAAAAGAACATTAAAGAGAGAATGATAGTCATCAAAGTACACTGTAAAAAATATTTCCCTTACACTGTTAAAATACCATTCTTAAAAACAAGTAAATTACACTAATTATTGAGCACTTCCCGATCTTAAAATAGCTCCAAGTACTTAACTCTTAAATTTGAAAAACGCATGTACTCATTTTTTTTAGTACATACAGGGACTCGAAAATAAGTATGTATTGAAACACACATCCACTATAAGAAAAAAAAATTGAAATTACAGAGAACCGTCAAATCGCCATTTTTAATTACGGTAATTTTGAATAACTACAATTTTTGGAGTAAAGCACAACGAATTTACTATTTTAATTCTTGAAATTTTGCGAATAAGCCGCCCCGTGATTTGAACCCGAGTCCTCTTGGTGGGAGACCCGTATTGTACTGACTGTGCTATAAGTGCAGTTACCAGCCGTTTCCAAATGACACCTTTTATGAATCAGCGACGGAAGATCGCTAACAGCAGAGATGAATTTTCCCTTTTTTTAAATATTATAATTTCTAATAAAACAATTTTTAAACTAAATTTTCTTCTTTAACATTTCTAATGAAATTGTAAATAAATTTGAAAAATGTGTATTATAAATTAAAAATTATAAAAAAGATAGACATACCTTTAAATAAAAGCTTGGAAATCCCTACTGTCAATTCGGTATAAGAAAAGGGTTTATCAGAAAACTCATATTTTTGAGCACATAGGATTTAAGCATGAATATTAAGACTTTAAAATACAAAATATATGTATTCATTTCTGCCTACATTTATAAACCATGTATAAGTATACACAACTTCAAAATATCATGTACTCGTTTCTGAATTAATTGTACTTAAAAAAATCGAGTACAAAGAAATTTTCATTTTTAAGTAGATTAATGCTCCTTTTTGAAGCAATTGTACTTAAAAAATATGAGTACATAGAAATGCTCATTTTTAAGTAGATTATTTTTAACAATGTACTTCTTTTTGTAACAATTGTACTTAAAAAAATACAAGTACATGGAAGTTCTCATTTTTAAGTAAATAATTTTTGATAGTGTACTTTACACCGAAAAGGGTGGCAACTAAGTTGCCACCCCAAGTGGTGTAAGGAAATTCCACTTGTAAATTGGTGTAATGAGCCACCAGCTTTCAAATGGTGTAAACAAACACCACTTTTAGTGGTAACTTAGTTGCCACCATTTTTGGTGAAAGGCACGCTACTGCTTATATGGTGTAAAGTCACACTACTACTTACTTGGTTTGCCTTTTAACAGTAAAATAAAAATCAATTTAAAGATTACATTTTAAATCTAATGCAACCATAATTTACAATAAATAGTTTCATGCAAAGACGCTCGTAGTAAACAAGCATAAAAGTTTTTCAGGAAAAATAGTATCTTAAGGAAAATGTTTTTCATTTTATGTGAGATATGGGGCATCCTCCCAATCTTTTGACTTTTATGTCCCAGAATAATAATTTTTAATTTAATATATTTTTTGTGTTTTTTTTTATTTCATATACTGGGAACATCCCATTGCATGATTTCATAACAATGTTAACGAGATAAATAAGTTTTGGACGATGTTGGTTGTCGAAATACCAGGAAAACTCCTATACCGTTCCGTGTCCCTGATGCTGATTTTTAAGTTTGGAACTGTCTGTATAAAACTGTTTCAATAAAAGTAATTAGATGTAATTTTTTTCCGAAACTGGGCCAATTGTTTTATATAAATATGTTGCAAAAAATTAACCTGCACACATTTTTACGGTTGATATTATTTTTTTAATTCTGTCCCTTGGTTTTTCATCCTTACCGTCCCTCTTGCTAAACTTATATAGAAAATGACTTCAGATGCAGCCACAGAATTTTTTTCAAGTTTTTTCCCATGCAGAAGTACGCTAGAGAAAGAATGTCTAAAATTCTTTGACAGGAAATTTACTGCAGAATTTGAATCAGCATTTAAAAAGTCCTTCCGGCCAGTGCCGGGAGGAAGAGGTAGCTTTCATATTCCTTATTTTAAAAAAGCTAACTTATATTATTCAAACACACGAAGATCAATTTAGTGGAAACCGAATATAGGAGATTCAATACTAATTTTTACCAATACTAAATCATTATGAATGAGAATTTCGCGAAATTAGTCAGCTTTATCTAAGCTGCTTTTATTTAAAGTAACTTATATTTGGTTGCCAAATTCGGCGATTTCTTAAAGTGCCTACCATTTTAAGACAACATGGTGGATGAGGCTAACCAGTGAACTTGCTCGAGACCTTAGTAATTGCTGTGCACATGCTCACTCACATCGGAATCGGTTGATATATACGAGTGCTGTCGCAGGCAAAAAATCAGATTTTTCAAAATGTCACTCACAATAGAAATTGAAACTGCTATATCTGAGCCATTTTTTAAGGTAAAGACAAATAAAAAATGCTCCTGAATTCTTATATCAAGGTCAAATACTTAAGAAAGAAACCTTTTTCAATTTATTTTTTTTGCACCTCACTTTAAATATATATTTTTTTCTTAATTTAACGGCCGCCATTTTGAAACAAGATGGCTGATGAATCTGGCCAGCGAACTTGCTCGAGGTATCGATGTATACTATCCACATGCCTTCTTACATCGAAATAGGCGAATACGAGTGTTATCCCGTGACAAATACAAGATCGTTTCAAAATGTTAGCCATGCTAGAAATTCAAAGTGCTGTAATTCAACCATTTTTTAAGATATAAACAAAAGAACAAATTTTCAGAAACAAAAACTGCTCCGGAATCTTTGTATCAAGGCCAAACACATAAAAAAAATCTTTTTCATTTTCCAATTTTTTAATACCTCATTTTAAATTTTAAATTTAATTATTTTTAAATGGCAACCCTTTGAAACAAGATGGCGAATGAAGCTGGCCAACGAACTCGGTCGAGACATTGATATGTACTATGTACAGACCAAGTTACATTCAAATCGGTTCATAAATACGCCTGTTATCGCGTGACAAAAATCAGGTCGTTTTAAAATGTCAGCCAAAATAGAAATTCAAAATGCTATTACTCAGCCATTTTTTTAGATATAGACGAAACGAAAACTGTTCCGGAATCTTTGTATTAAGGTCAAACACATACGAAAAAAATCTTTTTCATTTTCCAATTTTTTGGTATCTCATTTTATTTTTTTTATTTTTTAATTTTTTAAATGGCCGCCATTTTGAAACAAGATGGCGGATGAAGCTGGCCAACGAACTCGGTCGAGACATTAGTATGTACTATGTATAAACGAAGTTACATCCAAATCGGTTCATAAATACGCCTTTTATCGCGTGACAAAATTCAGGACGTTTCAAAATGTCAGCCACGCTAGAAATTCAAAATGCTGCAACTCAGCCATTTTTTAAGATATAGACAAAACAAACACTGCTCCGAAATCTTTGTATAAAGGTCAAATACATAAGAAAAAAATATTTTTCCATTTTCAATTTTTTGGTACCACATCTCAAATTTAAATTTTTTAAAAGTTTTTAAATGGTCGCTATTTTGAAACAAAATAGCGGATGAAGCTGGCCAACGAACTCGGTCGAGACATTGGTATGCACTATGTACACACCGAATTACATCGAAATCGGTTCATAAATACGCCTTGTATCGCGTGACAAATTTCAGGACGTTTCAAAATGTCAGCCGAGCTAGAAATTCAAAATGCTATAACTCAGCCATTTTTTAAGATATAGACGAAACGAAAACTGCTCCGGAATCTTTGTATAAAGGTCAAATACATAAGAAAAAAATATTTTTCCATTTTCAATTTTTTGGTACCACATCTCAAATTTTAAATTTTTTTTTAAATTTTAAATAGCCGCCATTTTGAAACAAAACGTCGGATGAAGCTGGCCAACGAACTCGGTCGAGACATTTGTATGTACTATGTACATACCAAATTACATCGAAATCGGTTCATAATTACAACAGTTACAGTGTGACATAGGTCAGATATATATATATATATCAATTTTGAACGGAGGGTGGTTTCGGGGTCTGGGGGTCATGATCGATGAAAATATACCAAAATTTTTTGAAATCGCTTTCCTCCGAACGGCTGCAATAGGTAGCTTTTTGTAATGAAAGCTACCTAATATCAGTTTTAAGATCGTGGCTTTATTGATAGTCTTACCGTCCCCAAGGTTTATTCCTGCACTTTTCGAGGTAAATTTAAAAAAAAATTAATTTAATCCAATGTTAACAACTGTTTCTAAAAATCAATGAACATTGTCGCTATCACTTAGTCTTAACATGATTTTCCTAAAAATTGGTGATAATTTTCCTTACCGTTCCATCCTTACCATCCCCTTTTTTCCCATTTCGTCCCTTTTTTCCTATACCGTCCCCCCCCCTTTTTTTTACCTTACCGTCCCTTCTTTAACACCCCTTTAAAACAATATTATACAAAGATTCTGTATTAAAAATACTACATTTTTATTATTTCTTATTTGAATGTTCTGTGGGTGCTATGCAAATTCATTATAAGTAAAAATTTAGAAGAAAATAAAAAGTTATAGTGGTAAAATGGTAAGGAAAATTAAACTCGCAAGTTTAACTTAAACCTCAGTTAAATAAAAAAAATTTTCGCTGCTGGCCATTTTTTCTTTACTTTGAATCATTAGGGCATTCGTCTATCAGATTAAAATGTTATTTTAGCAAGATTATTTTCACCAGATTTTTATTACCGAAAGTCAAAAGCTTGTGAGAATGCCCCATATCAATTTTCAAATGTCACTCTTAAAAAACATTTAATGCAAAAGCAAATAAAATAATGAACAAAACTTTCCATATTATCCCATCCCTTACCATATTTATCTCATTATTATGCGTATCTAGTATTGCAAATATATTCATTAATACTGGCATTAGAGCTTTTGCAGTGGTTTAATCCACCCCCCCCCCACCCCCCACCCCCCCCCCCCAAAAAAAAAAAAAACAACACACACACACCTCCTTTTTCTCACTGATCTATTTTAACAAAGTTTTAGATTTAACTTTTATTGATTAAGAAAAAATGAGAGAAAAAGAACCTGAATTTATCAGCCTTATATGTCGCAAATTGATTTCCCAGCTATTATTACCCGTATACTTCAAATTTTAAACCCTTCCCATTGCAATGTGTTCCAGCGAAAATGTTCTTGTTTATGATAAAGTAAAACAGATTTTCCATTCAAATAAAAAAAATTCGGCACTCTCAGAAAGGAAACCTTGGCTACGCGACTGATTGTTATTGCAAGAAGTATTATTATTATTGCCAAATAGTACACGAAAATACAATTAATTAGCATTAATTATCCTTACATAGCGTAAGTACTGAATTTTTTTTTTTTTAAACTACACATTTACGATGATAAATATATATATTTTTTCAAATTTAAAACAATTTTAGTGTTTTACATGTTATTAAAATACATATCTTAAAGTGTTACTTACAAAACCTCAGATGAACTTAAATAATAGAAAAAAAAATAGAAATATGAATTGAAAGAATATATTGTTAACACATGAACTTATAACACCATGTTTATTTGTAATACTACTTTAAAGCAGTTCAAGCTAATGGGATTTAAATCGTGTAAAACACTATAAAATCAAAACTAATAGTATTTCAAAGCTCTATACGAAAGTGACATTTTTACATGTTTACATTATATTTCAAAGTATTAGTAACATTTCAAAGGTCTATACGAAAGTGACATTTTTACATGTTTACATTATAAGTAATTTTGATTTTAAAAATATCGAAATAACTAGTCTACTAAGTCATATTTTGCAAGTATTATGTATCAGTTTAATATATATTTATATGTAAAGCAAATATATATATCACAAAATCAAGAGTTTAAAAAGAGTTTCAAGTGCAAGGAAAACATATTTGGTTACTTACACATTCCGGTGTATATTATCAAACGAACAATAAGTACGATCAAGTGAAAGGCTATATTGTTAAAACTTGGACATATGACACAATAGATACGCATAACATATACTTTAAAGCTGTTTTTAGCTTTAAAATTGTTAAAGACGATTAAAATTGCTAAATACTATAAAACCAAAACTAATTATACACAGTTAGATATTTATTTTAGAGTTTGTAAAAAAATAAACAATGAGTAACTTACTATTTCCTGAGATTTCTTATCAGTTATAAAATTTATTCCAAGGAAATAGTGGGTAGCAGATTTTACCCTTCACAAGTCATTCGTTTAGTACATCTGGACTTACGTCACGTATACTTGACTCTCTTTTTTTGTAAATTCAGCGCTAGCCTGGCTGGTTTCAACTAATTAGTCCAATCATATTAAAATAAACACAGCTGCAGCTCGTGTAAAACTGCAACAGGGACTATGTTAACTGTTTTTTAATCAGTAATCATTACTCAGAAATATATCGGAAATCGGACAAAATCCTTACCCGGGAACATCACTATAAATGAATTTCAAAATGGCGCTCTGAGTCATATGTCGTTTAAAATTTTTACTCCTGAGTTGGTGTAAGGCTTCCATAATTTCTTTAAAGGAGTAAAATTACACCATTTTTAATCTATTATAACACTTAAAAGTGTGTTGACACCATAAATAGCGCATATTTAAACTTCATTCGGCATTTTAGAAACCCAAATTAAGTGTAATAATACTCCCTTTTTTTACAGAGTAGGTATTCGAAATTACGTTTCCGGACCGTGATGCATGAAAGTGCATCTCCGGCTCATGGAAGATCTAATGTTCTCGAAAATACCGGGAGTGTCCCGGACTTCCCCAGCAGCTGCCACGATGCGTGCAACAAGTTCTTCAGCACCTTCCCGCATTTTCCCGGCATTTTTTCAGCACTAAGAATAATAAAAATGTTTTCTCTCCCTGTTCGTACCCTTTCTTTCTTGTGTTTTGTGTCATCACTACCGCGCCAGGAAAGCATTTCCGACCATGGGTTGCTATGCAAATATGAATATTTGTGATATCCCATACCTCCCATGATTTTAGACTCACCCTGTATACACTTGAATATTAAAGAAAAAGAGCTTCTACTATTTCATCTTTTTATTATAAATTTATATCTTTCAAAAGAGTCTGTTGTTACTCGTTTCTTTGACCAAGTATTTTTAGAGTTCAAAAACATATTTCTCATAATTTATAATTAATGAACGTAATCTATTTGAAGAAAACTATTAAAAAGTTGTCTTAGGGCAACCTTACTTGATATAGATTAATTTTTATAGGGTAGAGATGGGAAATTCGTAGAAAGGAACAATTGGGTGGCATGTTTTACACCTGTTGCTACTTGCTGTTAAAATCAAATTGTGAACGCAGTTTTAAGTGCCGTTCTGGATTAAAAGCGACCAATCCCTATTAAATCTGCTAAAATTAATCGTATAAATATATATATAGGTACCAACTGATTAGAAATAATGCCTATTAAAAAATAGTAGCAGAACCACCGGCTTTTCCTGTATTAGCAATGCAGTCATTTCTGGTAAAATAAATAAAAATGTACTAATATGGCGATTACAATAATGGGGCTCTGTTCATTCATACCCATAGATAGTTAAGAAGACAACCAGAAAAATAATACGTCGTTTTGACTTAATCACAATAAAATCCACTAGCCTTGTAAATAAGAAAGCGGGTTTTCTTTAGCCTGTGTAACAATATATATATATAAATATATATATATACGATTTCTTTGACAATACGGGAAAAATGCAAATTATTCAAATAAATGGCGTAGCATTTAGTGAAATTCTATTTCGTATGGCATTATTTTTTAATG
Organism: Maratus speciosus; assembly: GCA_963932465.1. Classification (NCBI taxonomy): domain Eukaryota; kingdom Metazoa; phylum Arthropoda; class Arachnida; order Araneae; family Salticidae; genus Maratus; species Maratus speciosus. The sequence continues at coordinate 221,413,325 of OZ010789.1, forward strand.
GAAATTTAAATTTCCATTCAAAAAATTAAATCTACAATGATTACACGAAAATGTCGTCATTTTCTAAATTTTGTCAGTCATGAAGTTTTGTTTGATAAGAGAAAGATCTGACTTAAGGAAAAAAACAATTGATGTATGTTTAATTTCCAATTTAATATACACTATATGGCCAAAGGTGACCGATCACTTGCGATTATAGACCTTTTATAAAATATCTAGAACATTACATGAGGAATTAACCTGAAACTGTAGGTGTGTAAACAGTATAGTATAGGTCATATATTTCTGTGAAGATTTTTTCCCGAAACTCCATAGGGGACCCTCAATAAATGGAAAAAACTAATCTCTTTTGGATAATCCTGTAAAAACTAATGTAGCAAAAGCGTTCAAACTCCAGATTATTCATATGTGGCTTGTTGTAATATATTGTGTTCATTTGTATGAGGATAGCATGTATACTCGCAAAGAAATTAAGGTTTTTATAAAAACAGTACCAAATTTCGCTAGGTTTTTTTCTTATAATTTGCAGAGTTCTTAATATAAAACAAAGTACTTTTCAGAAAGTATGACAAACAACATTGTACACAAAACCCTACAATCAGAATTAAAAAATATTAAATTTTTAATATTAATGGATGAAAAATGAGCAGGTTTACTAAAAAATGTTTCACTGCGCATGCGCGAATGCAATCAAAATATAATGTGCATAATGTATTGGCTAAGTGTATAGATCAACTTTTGTGAAAGTCTCAAAAACATAGCTTGAAAATTCTGAAAATATTCGTTCATAGAATAAGCTCGAAATCCGTTGTTCCCAAAAGGACGCATAAAGATGAGGGGTTGTATCCATATCTAGTAGTACGTGCAATATTGTATACGGTATCTTGGTACTAATCAACAGATATTTGATACAACCCCTCATATTTGTGCTTGTTTTGGGAACAATGGATTTCAAGCTTATTCTATGTATCACAGTAGATGTTTTAACTCGAAATATATTTAAATGAACGCACTTCGTCATTTTAATGCATTTAAAAATAAATGTTTAAACTTATATTAAATGTATAACATAATTTTTTTTAACAATAATCCATTTCTAGAAGCTTCAAATATGCAAATCGAAAATTACTGCCCACCCCACCAAATAGTTTTTAAATTGTTCTTAAAAACTACCTCCATTGCAATCTATTTTGCAACGATTCTTACAAATGAATTTAACGTTAGAAGTCTTAAATTTTAAACCTTAATTTCTAAACTACTTGACCGAACAACTTTCCATTTGGTATCCTAAATAAATTTAAAAAAAAAAATCAGGAAAAAGCCAAATGTAATTTTAAAATGTGGTGTTCGTATGGAAAATTTCAGAATTTAGTGAATGCCCGTAGATAAGGGAGAAAATCTCGACACGTTTTGTTGTGCGTCACGAAACGTCACATTAAGCAGGGAAAAATAAAGAAAACAAATTAGAACATCTTGTACGTTTCTGTTTGGCTGACTCGTGGAATTATTATTTATTATTAATAATTAATAATTCCACGAGCCAATGATATCGAAAAGTTAAAGTTGTAAGAATTTTTTTCTTTGTTTTCCCTGCTTCGTGTGACGTTTCGTGACGTTGGTTTAGCACAAATTTAATATGAAGGCGACCCCTTTTTGTAACATAAAAAAAAACGTATTTTCCAATCAAAAGTCTATTTACATTTTTTTGTGACAATTTGGAAATTAAAATATATGGGACGTTCTCTATTTCTCCGTCTCTCTTTTTTTTTGCCTTATTCAGTGACCTAATTATAAAGCGCTTGTGGTGCTTCCATTATATTTCATACAACATAAGGGAATAAGCCTGCTGAAAATACCGAAAAGTCATCTTCATTACCGCTTAAGTTATGAAGAGACACCCTGTAAATATGACTGAATAAGTAGATCATCTTTCAAGTAGAAATATATAGTTGTGTCGCCTCTAAAAGTTTCTTGTACCGGTGCTTAATCACCATGCATAACGTAAAATAATTTAGATAAAAGTCATTAATTAACAACAGCTTTAATCAAGGAACACCAACTTCAAATCATGTGACACATTCTAACAAACACAGAAGATAATTTCAGTAAAAGAAAGCTAAGGCATATTTAAAAAGACCCTAAAATACTGTAAAATTCAATCAGCTGTAACCTTTTCTTTATCCATATCAGCACGAATTTCGTACTGTATTTTTAAATCTAAATAGAACCTTTAAACCACCAAAGTTAATAAAAATAAATGACCGGAGTGTAGCACTTAACATTCTCTTTATAAGAAACATTTTGAAGTAAATGTTTTATTGCCATCCTCTTTACATTTGGAGATGAAAGGGATTGAAATTTTACCTCCCAATTAGACTACTGTGTAAATATCAGTGGTATATTTAAAAAGACCATAAAATACTGTAAAATTCAATCAGCTGTAACCTTTTCTTTATCCATATCAGCACGAATTTCGTACTGTATTTTTAAATCTAAATAGAACCTTTAAACCACCAAAGTTAATAAAAATAAATGACCGGAGTGTAGCACTTAACATTCTCTTTATAAGAAACATTTTGAAGTAAATGTTTTATTGCCATCCTCTTTACATTTGGAGATGAAAGGGATTGAAATTTTACCTCCCAATTAGACTACTGTGTAAATATCAGTGGTATATTTAAAAAATTCATATTAAAAAAACTGTCACGTATTACTCGCATATAGAGGGTTCCGTACAATAAATATATTATAATATTATACAATTTTACAATATTAAAATATTTATTTGCTTAAAAGATGTTATAAAAACACATTAAAAGTAAATTAAAAATCTATATTTACATGTTTTAACTTTTTTACTGAGTCGTCATCAGAATGTATAACAGAAAATTACAAATGCATTTGAAAAATGGAAAAAATCATCGAATATAAACAAGTAATCATATAATGCGCCCTACATTTTCACGATTGCTCGTGTTCCCTCTAAGTTCCCGTAAGTTGTCCAACCATTCAACCCATAAATTCGGGATACGAAAAGATATGTATCGTTACAAACTCCTGAACCTCTTAAATAAATTTCAATGGACTCCCTTATAAATAATTGTAAATAAAAATTAGACCTGTAGATTATTTTACTCTCGTTAAAAAGTATGTTAATGTTCTCAGTTTGATTTGGCCGGGATAAAGCAGTATTACGTCTATTATATTTTATGTCCGCTATATGTTCTTTACATCTGATATTGAATTTTCGTTGGGTTATACCTATATAATGATTTTTTATTCCTCCCTCCCTAATAAATGGAATCATATAAACTCCTGAGAGGTTAATAGGGTCAATTTTAGTATTTAAAAGCATCTTTAATTTCGAAGGCGGCATCAAACATAAATCAAAATTTCTTCAATGATTTTTTATTTATTCAAAGAAACCCGGGAAAAAATTTGCTACAAACCTTTTCATATTAACTTCATAAATAGTTTTATTTTTAATTTTAGAAGCATCATAGGAGCTCTGAATCAATTTATTAATTAATTTTACCTGACATCCATTATCAATAGCAATACGTTTAATTTTCTCTAATTCATCCCTCAGATTTATATAGGAAGAAATCCTGAAAGCCCGATTAATTAGGAACCTGAAGGTGGATAATTTATAAGGCATTGGGGTGCATGCATCGGAAGTTTATAACGTTTAAATCCGCGATAGGCTTTCGGTAAACAACAGTTGTTGCTTCCTTCTGTATTTACAGTGGACGTTACTACAGATTTCATTGAGAAAATCAAGAAGATCAACATCTCTGAAGACTGTATTTTAGCAAGTTTGGACGTTATTTCCCTTTATCCATCCATAGATACAATAGAAGTTACCAAGTACCTAGAACATTTTATCGATAATGCAGAAACCTTTGATCTGCCCATGAAGAACACTTTAAAAAGTGGTTTAACCTTAATTATTTCTAGTATTTTTTTTTATAATGTTATTTATGAACAATCATGTGGTGCTCCGATGGGATCCCCAATATCTGGCCTTCTGGCGGAATTTAAATTACGCCCTCTCGAATCTAAAATTTTCAGCACTTTTGAGGTAGTTCCTTTAGTAAGATTATGTTATGTAGATGATATTTTTATTGTTTGGCGAGGTAATATAGATGAGTTAATGATTTTCATACAGAAGTTAAATGAACTTGACAATAATATTAAATTCACTTTTGAACTAGAAACGGAGGGGGGGGGGGATTACCTTTTCTAGATGTTGAGTTACAGAGAAAGGTGAACGTATTAATTCGTCCAGTTTACCAAAAACCTATCGTTATTTATAAATTATTTATAAGAGAGTCCATTGAAATTTATTTAAGAGGATCAGGAGTTTGTAACGATACATTATCTTTTCGTATCCCGAATTTATGGGTTGAATGGTTGGACAACTTACGGCGTCACGGCATAGAGGGAACATGAGCAATCGCGAAAATGTAGGGCGCGTTATATGATTACTTGTTTATATTCGATGATTTTCCCGATTCGATGATTATGAATTTGCAATTTTCTGTTATACATTCTGATGACGACTCAGTAAAATAGTTGAAACATGTAAATATAGATTTTTAATTTACTTTAATGTGTTTTTATAACGTCTTTTAAGCAAATAAATATTTTAATATTGGGATATGGTTAGTAGTGGGCGTAATTTTGACTTACTACTCGCACTTATTTACATTTGTATAAATATATTAATTAGTAACTGGGCATTGCATTACACAAATTTACCATTAAAAGTTGTTATCTAGGCTTTAAAAGCCGGTGGTGCATACAGTACGCCGCCCGTGTCTTTATGTATGTCCAGACCATCTGTGTCTTTTAAAGGTTAGGCGAAGTAACCGCTCGGCTAAGCCTGAGTCGTCTTTAAAGGTTAATACCTTAGCTGATTACTGACATTTTTTTTCGAAATTTATTATCAACAATTCTTTTATACTTCCGCGACGATAGGTATCTCGAACGCCCCCCAACATCCTTGATGAGTGCCCGCAAAGGGAAATTTGTGTGTAACGGTAAAATGCGATTTTCTCAAAATCTATGCGACCTAGGGTAATCGCTATAATTTTCTGAAATGCTTAAATACACTTCTACTACTATTAATAATTTCACAATTTTAATTTCAGTAGATTCCGAAATAGAGGGAAGAGGTTGCATATTTTTGCATTACACATTCGACGATATCTCTGAAAATATAATACCTAAAATTAAAACAAATGTATTTTTGAGTTCGGCGTTACGAGATCTTTCACACGATATATAGAAAATAAGATTTTTATTTTTAAGTAAATTAATTTCCCACTTACATTTTTCCTAATATATTTGTGAATGGTTAATAATTATAAATATGTGGGTCAATAGTCTTTATCACTTTTACCAAATTTGAACTTTCCACGTTTCATAGTTTACGAGAAAAACGGCTGTGACAGACGGACAGACAGACACACGACTTATCTTATAATGATTCCACTTTTACTTTTTGTGTACGGAGTCCTAACAAATTTACTTTTTCGGGTTGAGACCTATTTAAAATGTATGACTAGAGTACTCATATTTTCTTTAAATACTGAAATTTATTTTATTTTTTTTATTTTAACAATTTTCTGTATCCAGTCTCTTTATTTTCCTTACCATTATTTTACCGCTAGTAATATTGTCTAATTTAAATGATTAGAATAACGAATTTCTACTTGAAGCCTCCCAATGGCAAATGAATTGAGGACTAAAGATGGAAAACGCTGAAAGTACAAAAGATGAATTTTTTTAAGAGAGCGAAAAAAAAAAAGAAATTGTAACTTAGTTCAACGGATTGCGCTTAGTTCAACACTTTAAAATGTAGGTACCTAGCTTCCTTTCGTTTAGTGTTTAAATTCCTAATATTATCGGGGGAAGAAATTTGTCATGAGTTCTGAAACTTCAAGTATTCCTAAGACAGACCCTCGTGCAGTACAAGCTGCTCTGAAAGAAGTAACTGAACATTTTAAACGTATTGCAAATATCCGATATACCTGTACAAGTACGGTTATAATCAGCCCTCGTGATTTAATGTGTGCTATTGATATCTCGATAATATCCTCTTTTCTCGGGGTTACTGATACCACCAGAGTTATTTGGGATAACATTACAAATAAGTTCTTGCTATTCAATATTCCAGTAAATGTCCCTTTGACTGAAATAGGCCAGGAAATCTCAGCTGAAAATAATCTGAATATTTTGGAACTGAGACGATTCCACCGACAAGAAAACTCTAACGAAGTGTCTCCAATTTTAATTACTATTTTAGGCACATCTATCCCCAAAGACGTAAAGATTCGGTTTTCCATTCAACAAGTGCGACAATTTATAGACCGTCCTCGCCAATTTCAAAAATGTTATAAATTCAACCATGCCACCTCTTAATGTAAATCTGATCAATTATGTGTTACTTGTAGCTGCCAACATGCAGGGCCATGTACTAATCCCGTCAAATGCAACAATTGCAAAGAGGAGCACCGATTAGACTATAATCAGTGTCCGTCTCGTCTTCAAGAAACAGAGCTGTTAAAATTTAAAAGACACAATTTTTTGTCCTTCGTTGAAGCACGCAGGCAATTCTCGAAAAGAGCGGAAGCTCAATCTTTTGCGAAAGAGACGAGTAAACAGGTCTCTGACTTAGAACAGTTTAAAAATCTAATCGAAACTCGTACTAACGCCATGCTCAAAGTGATCATTGATTATATCACTCAATATTCAGAAAAAATCGGTAAATCTATGGGTGCTTCATAATAGGTACTTTAAGCACTACTATTATGAACTGCCTAGCTAAGTTTAGCGATCAGTCGTCTGAGAGGCGCAAACGTCACCATAATGGTGCGGGCACTCAAGTTAAGTAAGTGTTAACTGTTATAAACTATATTTTTATTCTTTAGGTTTTGGTGGCTGCCAATGACAGTTTCACCTGGGTTTGTTTAGAGTTTAATATTTGTCTCGTTTTTGTATTCATATTTCTTGTTACTAACTTTACTGTTTTTATGGGTTTAAATATCATCCAGTGGAATTGCAGAAGTATTGAAAACAAACTGGCCTGGCTTAACTTCACCCCCCCCCTTCTTTTCCACAGCGAACATAATCGTGTTTCAAGAAACTTTCTTGTCCGCTGACAAAACTTTTCACATCCCTGACAAAATTGTTTATCGAATGGATAGGTCTGACCGCCCTGGTGGTGGCCTTGTTATTACAGTCGACTCCTCAATCTCTTCTTCATGGATTGACTTCCATAATATCAATTCTGGATCGGAAATTATGGGTGTAAAAATTTCTTAAATGTTTACTCTAGCTCAGGATTTACTGTCATGGATATCTCCAAGGTATGTCAGCACCTCTCAAGCTCCTCACTACGTTTGGACAATTATAACATGCATCATCCGCTTTGGAGATCCTGTTCCGCTACTCGCACAAGCGAAGATTTTGTATATTGGTTGGCTAACAGCTCCTTTTGTTTACTCAACACCACAGATCCAACCTATGTGCCTCCTAGCGGAACATGTTCACTCCTTGACCTCTCGCTTTGCTCTGCTGATCTATATGCTATCTATATACCCTGCAAGTCGAAGATGAACTCTTTGATAGTTACCACAATCTTATCTCCATTACTCTTGACGTCAATTCTTCTGTCGAGTCTAATCCCACCTTTTTCAGATGGCATCGTATCTGTCAAGAATTCAATAACACTATTTCTGAACACCTTTGTTCAGACTACGAGAACGTTTTTGACTTGGTACATCAGATCATGAATAATCACAAGCATTCCCGCAGCTGTCCCTCCAGAAGTTTCCCTGCCTGGTGGTCGGCCAGGTTCACCAATCTAAGCAAGCAAAGAAATTTTCTATTGATAAAAAGCTCGGCAGTCCGTGTCGATGGACTACTGGATGAAATATAAAAAAGTGGCCGCTAAACTCCGACATGTGATTAGAATCTCGAAGCGTCAGTTTTGGGACTCTGTATGCCAAAACGCCAGTGACCCGCACATCCTCCACAAAATCTTCAGAAATTTAAAAAACAGGTCTTGCTCTACCCCTGATTCCCACCTCTGTATCTTGCACGAAGATTCCCTAATTTCTGATGCAGTTTTTCAAGCTGAAATTTTTGCAGATCACTTTAGCCAAGACATTGTTCATGAGCCTCTCTCTTTGAGTTACGTCTACGCAGAGAATGCAACGCTCAATGGCCTTTTCCAGTTGTCGGAGCTTAAGGATGCAATACACAAAACCAAGGTTACGTGTCCGGGCAAGGACAGGATTAGTGCTAATTTTTTCAAAGGATTAAATGAGAACGCTCCTGCTGCGTATTTATAATCAAATTTGGAGTTCTGGAAACATCCCCTTTTTGTAGACCTCTGCCAGTGTCTTGCCGATCCTGAAGCCAGGGAATCAGAGAAAAGAAGTAATTTCATATCGTCCCATTGCACTTAAATCTGTACCCTGTAAAATCTTTGAACGTATTATAGCCAGCCAAATCAGTTCCTATATGCTAGAAAATAACATTCTGAATCACCGTCATCTCGGGTTTCAACCCTTCAGAGACAGCCATACCACCCTTTCAATCCTACATCAAGACATAATCCAAGTAAGAGCCAAGAAGTATATTTTAGGTATTGCCCTGGACCTTCAAGCAGCATACGACTAAGTGTACGTAGACGGACTAATTCGGAAGTGCGCTCAGACTGGTATCACTGGTCCTATTCTTCGCTGGCTCCATAGATTCTTATCCTGCAGAAGCGTCAAGGTTTACTGGAGAGGACGGCTCTCTGTGTTTCGTTCCACAGGTAGAGGAGTCCCACAAGGGGCTTTTCTGAATACAATCCTCTTCACTATTTTTGTGCATGATTTTTTAAGCTCTGGATGGTCTGGAGATAAAATATCTGTTATATACATTTTTATATGCTTCACCGGTCTCTCGATGTCCGCATGCCCTGACAGATTACAAGAGGCCCTGCGGTTAATTGCTCAATGGTGCGCATACTGGAAACTATCGATTTGCCCAGACAAATGCTCTGCCATAAATATATCCCGAAGAAAAGGCGATTCTAAGTTTGATTTCACTATTAACAGTGGTTTAATAGATTGGACGGATGAAATTAAGTTTCTTGGTCTTTATGTAACGAGACGTGGTGGCTTCCGTACGCACGTAGATTATCCGAGACAGAAAGGGTTAAAGAGAATCAACATCCTTAGAGTACTCTCACTGAAAAGTTATGGAGCTCGCTCATTCCATCTTTTAATCTAGGCAACATCCTCCATTCGCAGCAGGATAGAGTACGGAGCAACAATTCTAAACACAGCTTGCGATTCCCTTTTAAAAAAACTGGAAGTACTACAGACCTCTGCCACCAGGACGGCCCTTGGCTTGCCCACGTGGGTTCCGAATATTGTACTACGGATACATGCTGGTATCCCCCCCCCCTCTATAACAGAATTAACTCGCCCGCTTTCGTATTCTGGATCAAACACTGCTCACTAAACAAGTGGTCACCGCTTTGGGATTTTTTTGAAGGAAACTTACACATGTTTACCGGCAGTATTCCTGGAGTCGCCGAAATTTTTGAGGAGATTGACGGCCACCTGGAGCATCTTATTGATTTTCAGATACCACTGACAAACAATACTGAAGTCATCCAGTACCTTCTTGACGACCTATCATTCCACCATACAGATCTAGACAGTTGTATTGTTGTTCCTCTCTATAATGACTTCATTCAGCAGTTCACCAACCCATGGATGATTGTAGTCACGAATGCTTCAAAATCTCCTTCATAGCAGGGTGCACGGCCACTTCTATATTCAGCTACAGAGTTCAATCAGTAAACTCAATCTTTACTGCTGAAGCATTAGGATTTTGCACGGCTCTCGACGAGCTTTGCATCTGAAATCATCCCTCTGTCATTCTTACTAACAGCTTGTCCATTATCAAGGCGCTTCAAGCAGTTACAATCAAGTCTTCCAGGATTATCCTATGGCTACATAACAAGCTCCAAAGGGCCGCTTCGTTTTGGGGCAAGATTTGTATCTGCTGTGTACCGGGACATCGGGGTATCCCCCTAAACGAACAGGCTGATCGACTAGCTAAAAATGTGTCTGACTCTGACGTGCTTCTAAACTGACCCCCCCCCCCCCCCCCAGACGACCTCGTTCGATACCAAAAACGAAGAACCTACCTGATATCTGATCGTCAATACAAGTCAAGCAAATACTTCATGGACCTTGGTGACATCCCATCTATTAAGCAAATCTTTAATTGGGCTACTAGCAGACACGAATATGTGCTGATCTCACGGCTGCTTTGTAAGATACAGATTACACTTGCGATCCTCTTCCGCTTCGGGCTGATCGACGATGATAAATGTAGTAGCTGCATGGTTACTGACTCCGTGGAACATATCTTTTCATGTGCTAGATACCACACTCTTCGCACTTTATGCTGGCAAAGCTCTGTTTTGAATCAAAGTTGCTTTCATTCTTATAAGAGCTTTCTGAACATGTTCTGTCGTTCAAATGATTTTCGGATGCCTACCCTCTGCTTTTTGAAAAGAATTGGTCACTACTAACGCCTTGTTTTGCTGTATCATTGTTTGAACTTATTTCTTGGATCTTTTGAGACAACAGTCTGCCGCTATAGGTCTCAGTGAACACCCTCTCAAAGCTCAAGGCTCCTAATATTATCATTTGTAAACATTTCTTTTCTTTATATATTTAATTGTTTTCGCCTTGCTTAAAATATCCCATTGATGTTAATGATAACAACATGATCAAGTTGTGTAATGACCACTAATCGCCGCGCGCCGGTCTCACATCTTATCGCTGGCACTTTTAGTGTACTCCACTTCACTTCGTGTGGCACATTCAGCGTTCTCCACTTCAATTCGTGTGGTACATTCAACCAGCAACATTTTTCTACTCTTTTTTGAACTATTTCTACTAGGGTTGGCTCTTCAAGTGTTGTCCTGTTTGCTAAGCTGGGTATTTAAGGCATTTTTTTCATTAAGGCTGTTTGTTCTCAACTGCTCTGCTCAACAAGCTCAAAACGTTTGGACACATTTAAAAATTCATTTTTTAACGGAAAGATATAAAATTGGAAAGCCTGACCATGGCAGCGATTTAGAATCAAAATGTGTTTTCCATTTTTTTATCAATAAATTACCTATTGAGTTATAAGCGATTTTGATCACGTGACAAACACGTTTTCCACCGTTTCTAGAGTGGTTTCTTCTTTCACGCGGAAATTCGGTTCAAAACGCCTACTTTGACACTATTTTCTGAAAGATCAATTGCGATTGCAAAAAACGAAAAAAAAAATAACAGCTCGATTACATAGTTTCTGAAGAATAACACCTGCTAGTTTCATGCATTTCCGAACAAAAAATAATTAAAACTTATATCATAAAGTTGCACTTTTGGATTTGAGAACAGCCTTAAAGGAAAAATTTCAAATTTTTGGTACTTTCAGCGTTTTCCATTTTTAGTCCTCAGTTATAGAATGCTTATATGTGATTAAATGATTATTCAATGAACTATATGGGCGTAAAAAGGCTAATTTTGGAAACTTTTATGTTTTTTAAAAAATGCCCCTCAAAAGATATTATTTTCAATTATATTTTTCTTTAATATACAGACTATCAAATGTTAAATCAAATGTTATATTTTATAAACTATGTTCCATACGTCAGCCGACATTTTTTTTAAAATTAAGATGATAAAAAATCCGTAAGATATTAAAAAATAAATTATAATTTTTTAAAGTATTACTTATATGATAATATTTTTCACGGTATGTACAAGTATATGTTATAGTTTTACTAGAAAAACTATCTCACAAGTAATAGTCGTTAAAATTAACACGTTTTTATTGGGATATATTTTTTTAAATGTTGTATACAACAAAATTTAGCAAATACATTTTCATGTGCAATCGAATTTTACGGAACGTTGAAATTATAAAATGTCTAATTTGAATATTTATTTACAGTTTTATTCCTTTCTAATAAAGTAAATTTAAATTATTCAATAATAACATGTTGGGAAAACAAATCATGATTGTGTAACCTTTCTCTCATGTAATGACATAACATTACCCTTTCATTTAACGAAAATTAGATGTAGCGCATCATTCTCGATAATGAATTCCCTTTTCCTAAATTATGCGCCAAATCAAATTTACTTAAATCGAAGCAGCAATATCACATCATGCATGAGATAAAAGTCACCGAGCTGTCTTAAATTCTGAGTTCGACTGACAGATAGATTTCAAGGCTTCTTTTTGAGTATAATTGAAAGGCTTAAGCTTTTATTACAAAATAAATGTTCTGTCGTCAAATAGTAAAAAAAAGTGACACCATATTGACAGGAAAAACGCTTTTTATAACGGCAATGTGTTAGAAAATGTTTTTTTTTATGCGAGTTGAAAAAAGAAGAAATAAAGCTACCGAATTCAAAGATAAATGCTAAAGGATGGAGACATGTAAAACGAAAGCGAACAAATGCTCGTTGTGCAGCATTGCTGTTAAACAGTCCCCATCAACACGCCTCCCACCTCCCCGCAAATAAAGAGTTTCGATTAATCGTTGGAATTGAGAGCAACTTTGCTAACTTTTCCCATTTTTAACTTCCATTTCATATGTTTTTTGTTTTCTTTCAACTGCGCTGATAAAGGAGTTTTGAAAACTCAAGAATAGCTGTATGCTGAAATATTTTTAAAAATATTTTTGCTTTTTATTACGTAAGGGTAAAACCGGACCTTAAAATTCCTGGAAAACTTAGTTTGGTTCAAAAAACTCTTGTTTAATGTTGTAAAAAAATACATTTTTGGTAATTTTAACAAAACGAAATTTCACATGTGTGCTTCCATGTGTCAAAAATAAATCTGTGGCAAATTTTCTACATTGTATATGGATATTTATTTTACACTGGAAGTATGAGAGTTATTTTAACTGCCAAAATCGCAAATGATTTTGTTTTCATACTTTTCTTCATGCTACATGCCCATCTTTCGCATTTCAAACAACGTAACCACCCTTCTTTGAAATCAGAATTTGAGTACAGTTCTTTTCAAAACATTCAGGCTCTATTATCTTCTTGATCTTCTGCCTCAAACTTTTTTGGTTTGTTTTACTGATGATTCTCAATTTCTTTTTTCTTCTTAAAAATGTTCGTTTTTCGTTTTCCAGGGTGTTTGTTTCTTTCTCCTTAATATCGGCTTCGAGCTCTAATTTATAGGGAGAAGTCAAAATAACAGTTTCCCCTTCCTTTTTCCAGCTCTTTCTTCATCCTAAAGCCTTCCTCGGAAGGGGGTAATAACATTTTAGGCGAAACTGGAAATTGAGATTGCTGGGATACACAGTTTGAGATGCCGATAGAAGAGACTGGATGTTGTCAACTGCTGGATGTATGATGTCAACTCTTTTAGATGTGGAAGGATGAGCTTCATTATCCTGTGACATTTCAGAAATATTTATTGCTGCAGCTATGCTACCTTACGGCTGCGTAGACCTAAGTGCGTTATCACTGACTTTTATGAGTTTCTCTGTCATTTCCGAGCTACAGATGGTCTGGTAAAACATCGTTGTTGTAGGGAAAAATCCCTGTTTTCTAAAACCACCTAATTGGAGTATTTTCAATTGCGGTTCTCAAAAAGGCAGCTTTGGATAATTTTTCAATTTGGTAAATTGTTACAGATTTCCCGGGATTGGAAAGTAACCACTCCTCACCTCCTCACCTCCTGTTTGTAGTATGACTTTGTAGAGTAATTCAAACAAAAATTTTTTACACAAAAAATAACTGCTCACAATAGCATTTCGTTCAATTATAAATGCTGTAATATCGTTCGACAAGCAATTCCTCATGTTAGCAGATAGATAAAAGATCAAGACCAGAAGGAATTTGCACTACCCGGTTTTACCCGCCTACCCGTTTTTGTACACCTCTCCCCTATATATATATATATATATACAGTGTGATTCATAAATCGAAAACAATACGCTATCGAAACAATAGGCTATCTCCCTAAATATTGCCCCTCGGCACATACTTCCAATTGCAAACTTTCATAAAAAAAAGGTGCCAAATTTGAAGAGATAAGTTGCAACTCCATGGTGAGCCTATTTGAGAAAATACAAAAATTAAATTTCTATATGTCCCCCGTAGGGGAAAATTTCAAATTAGGAAAATTTTCCTTATCCATTCCTGAATTAAACACAAAGAGATCAATCTTCATATCTATAAAACTCACGGAGTTATGCCGTTTAAATAATTCGTCAGGTTTTAAGGGATTAGACACAAACTGAAATGCGTGTAATCCAAGAAACAATGTTACTTTAAGAGTTCCATGAAATATGTAAAAAATTTATTTATTGAGTTAGAATTTTGATTTTTTTTTCTTTTTTGTGATGGCTAACCATACAATTTGCAAACAAAGCCACATCCTGAAATTTCTCATAATGTTTTAAAATTTTTTTTAAATGTCTATTATTTTTGGTACTACGTACCCGTCGACCAATTTCACCAAATTTTATAAATCCCCAAACCACACGCCAAATTGTAGAAATTGGCATAATTTTTAATTTAAATAACGAAAGAACAAATAAATTAATATAGCATTAATAAAAATACAAATAAAACGTCGAAATAAAAATCCCTTGATGGCGTAAACACGTGTAACTTGCTTAAAGTCAAGTGAATGCGACATTTACGATCAACCATTATTGACATTTAATCTTATAGTTTGGCGATAGATTTTTGTCGACGGGATAACTAAGTAGCACCTTATTTTTTTATGTGGGGGTAATTAAAAACCGTTATAACTGGAAACATTATTTGTCAAATTAGATTTTTTTTTCATTTAATTAAATAGTACAGGTATACATGGGTTGGAATTTGCAGATCCGGCCCCAGCCCGGCCCGAACAAAAGCTTGGCACGGTGCGGTGTAAAAATTAAAATTCGGCTCGATCCCGGTACGGCCAGTTTGCATCTTCACAGTTCACGCCCCGGCCCGTGAAAAAATCAATTAAATCAATCAGTCAATTAAATTAATTAAATTAGTATGGACCTCGGGCAGAGCCCGAGCCCATGCACACTTCTAAAAGAGGAAAATATAATTTAAATTTTGTTTCAAAATTTATTATATTAATTTAAAAAATATTAAAATATGTATTTAAAAAATGATACATTTAAAAAAAAATCCCATTAAAAAAATATAATTTTTTTTCTTAATTTGCCGAAACAAAATTAATTTAAATCAATCAAAAGGGACATGTTCAAAATTTTCACCCTTTAAAAAAAACTTTTCGTATAGAAAAACACATTTAAATTTTTAAACAATGATTGTCTCCTAAATTTTTTTTTAAATACCTTTTAAAAAATTGCCGGTGAGTAAAGTAACTAACTCCTTCCTGTAGCGATCATGATTTTGCCCTTTCCACTTTCTTTCTGTATTATTTAAATGTCCGTCAGTTGATTTAAAACAAGGCTTTTTCTAACATGCCGATTAAAAGTTTTTTCATAATTTTAGAAATCACAACTTCAGATTTTAAATCGTCTCGGCGGGGTTGTTAAAGAAAGTCCTATATTCTGGGGCCGAGCTAGGCCCCGACCTCACTTTTTTCTGAAGGTTCGGCTGGGACTGGTCCAAGGTATCTTTTCCATACCGAACCGGAAATGGATTTCTTCAACTTACGTCGGCACGGGGAGAAATTTTCACTCTCGAACCAACGCGTATTAAAATCATTTCCTCTGACTGACCAGATCCTTGCAAAAATCAGTAAAATTTGGCTCAGCCAAAAAAATTTTTACAAAAATGCATGTATTTATAAATAGACATTATTTTACAATTAAACTTAAAAATTAATTTTTTAAAAGGATAGTAGATTTCTGGTGAAAAAAAAATTAATACAGTAAAATTTGTGAAAAGAGCCTGCCTATGACGGAATCCTGTCTGAAGTGAAAACATGTGTTCATCCATACAAAATGAATATAATAATACTTGAAAAAAGGATAGACTACATTTACACCTGCTAAGAAAGGAACTTGTCTATAACGCATTTTTTTTCTTTCCTGTGTGATTTCGTCTTGGAAGATTTTACTGTATAACGTTCTTCAAAGTCTCTAATACATGGAATATGGTTTAATGATATTAATGTTAAGCGAATCATTTACATACAAATAGATATTCATGAAAAAAATATATATGTCAGAGGCTACGGCGCTTCTTTACAAATGAACATTATAAACATGAAAAATAAAAACTATAGTAGATATTTTTGGTCGGAACTCCTCATACGAAACAATTTTTAACCATATATCGGCGTAAAAAACTATATTTTGCAGAAATTCAATCAGGCCAGTCCAAGCTCGGGCTGAGATTTTAACTTTTTTCCAGGACGGGACGAACTTTTTTTTCTATGGGTTGGCCGAGCACAGGCCTGGATATTTCGACTGGTGCAGACCTCTTATGCAGACCTCCAGCATATTTTGAAAGCAAGTTTAAAGTAAAATATATACGCTGCTATTTTATATCCAAAGGAGAGGCGCTGTCTTAAATCGACGTTTAATAACGTGCAATTTGTGAATGATCTCTATCTTGTATTCAAAATAAGTCACCAACTCGCCGCTCACTCAGAGACATGGGTAAAAGGTGTAAGTCGCGAATTTTGGTATTCAATAACTCTGCGGATTTTGGAGATATCGAGCTGATTTTTTTTGTGTTTAATTCAGGAATGGATAAAGAAAAAATTCCTGACTCGAAATTTTACTCTACGGGGACCATATAAAAATTTAAATTTTGTATTTTCTCAAGTAGACCGCCCATGGAGTTGCAACTTATCTCATCAAATTTTGCACCTTTTTTTTTTATGAAACTTTGCAATTGTAAGTATGTGCCTAGGGGAAATATTTAAGGAGATAGCCTATTGTTTCGATATTTATGAATCCCACTGTATATAAACATTAAAAATCAATACAAATGCTCATTTACAAAAGTGAATATATAAATTGTAAATGAAGTTTTTGCAAGTTTTATCCTTTAGGAGAAAAAAAAAATCCGCAATTCAAGCAAAACAAGGAAATAATAATTGAGTGAACACTGAAAGAATGGAAATGTTTATGGAACCAAGGCAGATTCTGCAGGCCCAAATTATCTTATGTTCAACAAATGACATGCACGGTTTCATCCTTGCATAAGCCACTTCAAGCTAAAAAAAGCAAAATTTGGGCTAACATACACAATAAATCTAGTAAAAAGAAGCCAAAAACAACAATAGATTAATAAAATAAAATAAAATAAAATGGATTAAAGATATCATTTACCAATTGCAGCACTAATTGAAGTTATATATATATAAGTTACATACGAAGTGTATAATCTCTTTGATGAAAGTCAGTAAAAATAGCAAAATTGCACATCATTATTGGACATTTAACATTTTCTCAATAATTATTCTTTTTCATTTTTTTATTGTAATCTTACTGTTCTGGAACATAAATTTCCTTCTCTATTTCTTTCCCCAGGACGTGTTTCGCTTAGTAATATGGCTAAGTGTTTCATTGCTAAATTCCCGTGATTTCAACTTAGCTAACTGCTTCACTTGTAAAGTGAATCAATTTTAAGGTGAATTTTAACTTCCTTATATAAAGCTATTTATTTGCATACATTGTTCTGTTTAAGAAGAAACTCCATGTTAAAGTTTACAAAGAAATGTTATGCCTTCATATAAAAAATCTATATTTTTAGAAATAATTCAATCCTCAAAGGTCATTTTCGGAAGATTTCAACATTTTAGAAACTTTTATTTCTTTCCAATTATTCAATAAATCACGAATGTTAATTTCAATCTCTTGAAAAAAGATGCGCAGTTTAATTTCCACGTGATTTCCTAATCGCCTAAAATAACATAAAAAATTAAGAAAAAATTGCGTTATCTAAATATCCTGTTTAAAGTAAGCATTTTTCATACGATTAGTATATATGAAACCCTTTAATGCCACAAAAATACTTATTCTCCCTGATCAAAAATTGCTTTTTCAATTTTAAACAAGAACGATAACTCATGCAGCAGGTATAGATTATAAAACACTTTCCAAAATTAACTGAATATTATGAAGAAATGTCATTTTTTTTTTACACTGAACTCGGTAAATCTATTTTTTCAGTAATTGCTGTACATCACTATGTAATAAAACGCAGTGTGACGATTCCCGTACGAACTCAACCAAACAATGGATGGGAAACTATGGATTACTTTCAATGTTGCAGAGAAAAAAGAAACACGTAAAAATATTCAGACACGTGGCATTTTGGGTGTATATTTTTTAATTTGCAGGTTATATTTCAGTAAAAATATTTCTTCACGTATTTTTTTGCTTTTATAAGTGAATAAAAATTTGCATTTACTGTGACGTCACGAGAATAGTGGCTATTGGGCTTATTTTATCTTTATGAATTACAAATTTATTAATTCCATTTCTTTTCATTACAATTAAATAGAATTTTCTTTTAATACATAGGGGTCAAGCATAAAAGTACATATACGAGGTTATGTCAAAAATTATCCGCAATGTAGTTATAAATTTTATTGCAATACAAATTGGAAAGTAACGTTAACATCATTTTTCAAAATAGTCCCCTTGCTTTTCATCGTACTTCGTCCATCGTTGCACAAGCTTCCTGATGCTCTCGAAAAAGAAGGTTTTCAGCTGAGCAGAGAGCTACGCATGCACCGACTTTATGAAACCCCAATCTGGTGTGGATGATTTCGTAGGCAGAACCATGACTAATTTGCAGAAGATGTGCCACTTCATCAATATTCACTCTAACCAACGCCCCCTAAATATTTGAGAAAGCCTTGACACGCATCCCAAAAAAGTCACACAAAGCAGGCAAAACAAAGAAAAAAGATCATTGATTGTCTCGTAAATTACCACGAGCCAATGAATGATCTTTTTTCTTTGTTTTGCCTGCTTTGTGTGGCGTTTTCGTGACGCGTGCCAAGACTTTCTCAAACATCTAGGGGGCGTTGGTGTAACAGAACCATGTCACGTGCACGCTCAATATTGCCATCATTTGTGGCTGTACACGTTCGTCCGGCTACTTCCTCATGCGCAACAATCGTACGACCATTTTGAATTTTCAATTCATTTGTACAATCCGTTGCGGCACTGTTCTCGTATTGTGCCAAAAGTCTTCGATAGATTGCACCCCCTGATACACCTTCCGACCAAAAAAACCGGATCACTATTCGTTAGTCCTCTTTGGTGCAAGCCTGTAATGGAGTTCATGATCTATCGGCAACAAAAAGAAGGCAAATAGAGGAATTACGATCAAACTTTCAAAGCATGACCACAACAGCATAACAATACAGTAAACAGAAGAGTTATGTCAAAATAGCGGATAATTTTTGACTTATCCTCGTATAAAGTACGTGTGAAAAGTTTCCGTTGGTGAAAAAGACGGTATGCTTATCTTGAAATGTATTTTTACATTGATTAAACTAAAAAAAAAATCAAATGAATGTGCCAACATCACTGATTTTTCAATTAATTATAAATATTAGAATTGGAGCCTTTATTTATTACTTCATCTTGATTGCACATGTTGATTACATGTTAGCAATTGCTTTATTTAAAAAAAAAACTAAATGAATTAAAGTTTCAATAAAGAATTCAGAAAAGTAGAGGATTTCATTTTACTAATTAAGAAAGATCTGTAATTTCTTCTCCCTTCTGTCAACTTATTTACATAAGATTAAATATTTTTTATTAAAGCTCCAGTTGATCTAAACTTAACGTTTCGGATAAGTTTTCCTTACTGTCGATGAATATATATAAATAGGCTTATATATATCTCAGAGTACCAGTCAGTCAGTAAAAGATATTTGTATATTCATATTGTATTCAATATATATCTGTTTTCTTTTGCAATTTAAGATAAATGTGTAATTTCTTCCCAGTTTTGTCATCTTATTTACATCAGATTACAAATTTGTTGTTAAAAAAAACCCCCAGAGGCCCATGCTTTAATCAGATTCTGAACTTAACGATTCAGGTCAGTTTTCTTTATTGTCGATGACTAGTATACTACTATTTATATCAATTATTTCAAATTGTAAGTGAAAATCACGATTTCTACCGACGTTCTAAGGTATTTTACCATTAGTACCATCTGCACAAGTATCAATCATAATCAGCAGGGCTACCATAGGGGACTATTTTTTAATTCTACCTCACACCACTTTCTCAAAATAGAAATCTTCCATAAACACTTTGACAACATTTGCAACAGAAATATACAAGAAAATTTACTTTTTCAAAATAGCGGTGCTAATTGAATATAGAAATGGTCGCCTGTGGCAGCCCTGTAATCAGTCATGTAAACGAATTCTTTTGTTGGTCCCTGTAAATGAACAGCAAATGCTACACATGCCATAATCTATAGAAAACATGTTGTAAGGCATCGTTTTGATTTGATTATTTTGGAAGTCGGGGCTAACGTACTGGGCTCCCGCGGCGAAAAGTCACGTGACAGCGGCGGTCTTACCCAGAACGCACTTTGACGCGGGAATTCGATCAGATTCAGAGGAATTTGATTAGTTCGGTTTCGAGTGTTGTGTGTATATAATAACTTATATTAATAATTTAATAATATAAAAACAAACACAATTGTCATTGCGAATGCATATTTTTATATGAAAGTGACTGTGTTTCGTAATTCTTACGGATTAAATAATGACAAGCTGATGATAATGAATTGATCAATCGAATGTAAGTATTAACCATTTCCGTTTTAGAGTAATTAGAGTGTATTTTTACGATATCTATACATTGATAAGATTGTTTATGTTTTGTATTCTTTAAATATGCGTAAATATCATTTATTTTAAATGAAATTGTCCTTTCGGCCACCATTTATTGTAAAAGCTGTTCACTTTATTATTATAAGAAGGATCAGAACAAATCAGATTTTTTTCAAAATTCAGTTTATTTTTAACGATTGAATATTCATAAAACTATATCTGTGATGCTAATGCGTATTAATATTATGTATTGAAATAATTATTCTTAAGAAATCTTTATTAAATGTTGATGTATTTACCACGATTCTAAGATACAAAGAACTTTTCTTTTTCCCTTTTGATGACATTATACCTGATGGATATAAATTATTATATTTCAAATGAAAATCAAATTTCAAATTATTTTTGCTTATAAATTATTTTATTTAATATAATTAAAATAATGCCAGTGATTTCCAACTTTATACAAGATTTTGCAATAATAATTCTGTTTGTTCAGAGTAAAAAAATACGGATTTTTAGATATTTTGTGTTCTTAAATTATTTTATTTTGGTTTTTAACTCATATGATCAGAGGTTAACATTGAGCACATTTAAATTCTGTAAATACTTAATTTTGCACTAAAGCTTTCAAATTTTATGTATTAAAAAAAAAAAAAAAAAATTCATGACGATGTATAAATTTTGTGCAGAAATACTGATATTTAAGGTATAAAGGGCTAAAGGGCTAAAGATTTTATTTGCTACATAAATCATTCTTAAGCAGTGTGTTTTAGATTTTGGTGCATATTTACAACTATTAATTTTAGCGTTTTATATAAAGAGCTCAGTTGTTATTATTATTTTTTTTTTACTTTTGAGAACTTCGTGTCCTTTTAAAAATTATTTTAACATATTTCAAGATGCCAATGGTTTTGAACTTTTTATAGGATTTTTTAGTCATGATTCTGCTGCTTGTGAAAAATTTTGATTACAAAATATCAGTTTGTATGTATTCTGTGTGCCAATATTGTTTTATTTTGGTTTTTTCTTAATATTCAGAGGTAAATACTGAGCACATCTTTAAAAATATTTATTTATGTATGTACTATAACTTTACAATATATATTAAATGAATATGTCGTGCATAATTTCCGTGGGAAAATAGTAATGTTTAATGTGCAAAAAAAAAGTTTGTTTTCTCTCTCTTTTTTTTGACAATGATATTTTTTTCCAATAACTTAACAATGTGCTTTTCCTTAACAATTTTTACATGAGAAATAAATTATTCATAAGTAATCTGTTTTAAATTTTGGTGTATTTAAAACGATTATTTCCAGGGCATAAAGAGCTGAGTTGATTTTTTTTCCACTTTTGACAACCTTGTACATACAAATTATTTTATTTAATATACTTATAGTTATGCCAGTAATTTGAAAATTTTAGAAGATTATACAATAATGATTCCGTTGCTTGTAAAGCCACAAATTGCATCAAATTAAAAAATGATTTGGATGTGTTCGTAATCTAAAGCCGAGACTATAATCTAATTTGATTAAATTTAACAGAATTATTCCAATTAATACAAAAATTAGTTTTCTTGAAAGCTGTCGAGGAATTCTTAGCTTAGTGCAGGGAAGGGGCTGGCACCTGGAAAATCTAAACCCCTGCACAATGAAGCTATGAATGAGACACCAGGTGTCAGGTTGAAGAAACCAACAAAGGCCCTTTAAACATGTATTTTAAAACAAGTGGGTAAGTGTGATCACAGATCGCACAGAGGGTTTCGTTTAATATTCCTTTAAAACACTTTATCCTTTTGTGAAATCTGTTAGTTCCACATTTCGCAACCAGGGGCGCACTCTATTCTACACAAACCTCTATCCAAAGGAAACTCCGTTTTACAACCTATCCGTAGGTATATTAGTCGAGGGGATCGGGTCTATAGCACCCGAGATAGGTAGGCGCCCCAGGAAATTGCACGGAACATTCTTTTATAAGCTTTTTATTATGTGCTATGAGCTATGTCAAAGTTTCCAGCAGATCGACTTGTTAGATTTCATAATTTTAACAAAATTGCGTTATGTTAGTTGCAAATTCCACCACCAGGGAGCGCACACTATTCATAACAAAAGTGTATCAGATCGAAACTCTGTTAAACAACCTATCAGTGGATGTGTTACTGGAGTTGGTGGCAGCAAATTTCTTAAGAAATTAAGAAATTTGCTGAAAGTACCATTCGGAAATAGTGGTAACTAAAATTTTGACATTTTTATATTTCATAAGCAGAACGTGTCTGAGTATATCACAGTGCTAAAAAAACGACACCTAAAAAGGTCGTAAATGCTATTTTTTAAAAAAGAAATCCAGCGCCCCTCCCCCGCCCTCCCTTCACAGGAAATTGCATGCACCATTATTTTATAAGCTTTTTATTATGTGTCACGAAGTATCTTAAAGTTGCGAACGGATCGCCTTGTTATATTTCCTAATTTTAACAAAATCGCGTTACGTTAGTTCCGCATTCCACCACCAGGGAGCGCACTCTATTCTTAACAAAAGCATATCTGAACGAAACTCCTTTGCACAATCACTCCGTAGATACATGGTCGGGAGGTTGGCGGTGCAGTCTTAACCAACAATTTAAAACATTTTCTGCGATAACAAACGCTAAGATTTAATAAATAAATCTAGTCCCCCCCCCCCCCTCCACTCCTCGAAATATCACACTCCATTCTTTTTTACACTTTTTCTTATGTGTTATAAAGTATCTTAAAGTTTCGAAGACATCGAGTGGCGGTCTTAAACAATAATTTAAGATATTTCCTGAAATTGCTATTCGGAAATAGTGGGATGAACACTTATAAACCTATAAACTTTTTCATATTGAATAATTAATACTTATCTCATAGCGCGCCGTCGAAACACCCCACGCAAATTGTTAATTTCCTAATTTAAATGAAATCTCCGTTAAAAAAGCACGTGCCTCCATCTTAATCTGGCATTTGATGGAAATAAAAGGAACTAGGACTTCCCTCAGAGGGATTAGTCTGAGCGATGTTACTGAGAACATAGATTTAATAATAACATGTGGAAGCAAAGAAAATGAGATGTTATCTTTAATTGTCCATATACTGCGATAAACTGAAATGATAAAAATAAACGAATCGTAGAATTACAAAATCTTATATATAAATTCGTATACACTGTTTAAAAAAATGGGAAATCAAACCATTCAAGACAGCCATGCATGGATATAAAATTGAAAGTACGCAATATATTAAAAGTAAAATAGAAAATGAAGCACTAAATTACTTATATCGGAATTTTAACTGTATTAAATGATGTCAAGAGCATAATCAGACGCTCCGCACCAATTTGAGTAACTTTAAATGACAAATATATGATGTTTAAAAAGAATGGACTATACTTTATATGGTGTGTGCTCCCCCGGAATAGTTAATATTGTACAATATCTGTTTTCCACGGATGAAATGAGGTTGTCGATAACATTTAAGGAATTCTCTCCTCAAAATCTAATATAGTATCAAAGTACCGAACACATCAACAGTGGCATGCAATGCTTCGTTAGAGTGTGTTTTAGATATGCTCGATCGGATTTAAATGATGAGTGTATGCTGGCCACTACATACGCTGTATTGTTTTGTTTTCAAACATATTCTGCACAAGTTGAGCTGTATTTAGTATGTATTAAATAAAAGAAATCGGCAAAGATTACAACATAAAGTATGACACAAGATCTGAATATATCGTCTGCATAACTTTTGAGCTGTCAAAGTGTCATTTGAAGTAATTTACAAATCTATACATATTTATTCAGGAAATCATGCAAGCTAACATACGCCAATATGAACCCGATTATAAAATTTCACCAGAATAAGTTAATGTATAAAAAAGCTACTAATGATAATTGAGAATATGACCTTATGATAAAATGTCTAGAAAAATGAATCGGATAAAAAATTCATATCACAATTAAAACGGCACTTCCCTCTGTTAGTGGCCTTGGCGAGAGAGAGAAAAGCCTAGAGAAGGAACACTTTAACAAGTACTTTCGGGCAACCTACTCACTGTTTCATACAGGTCTTCATTCAATATTTACACAATTTATTTAATGCTAGGTGGGTATCTATCAGTTTTGTTGCATTTAAATCGCATGTTTTGCGGAGGAAATGCAGCATTATGAAATATTTAAAGTTACTGTACCTAATAATTCCAAATTAATGGTAATTGAGAACGCTTCCGTTAATTTCATCTTTTTAAATTTTAAATTTTTTTAGAAACCATTCATAAAGACAATTGTATATTTTAAAACTAACCCGAAGCAAAATTTCAAGATTTTGGGCACAGCAGTAACACAGAAATAGAAAATTTTTTAAAGTTTTTTGTTTTTGCACTGTTTTATATAGCGACATTTTTAGAAATTGTTCTATTGCGAGAATTTACGTCATGATAAATATAGCCATGTCAATTTTCATGTTTATATTCCTAACAATTCCATGCACTTCGTTACTTAGATCATCTTTAAATCTTTTTCCGCTTTGTTTAGTCTTTCTATTTTTTAGAATTCGTTCTACAACGAGCATTTACATCTTATTAATTACTACCATGCCAAAGTTCTAGTTTCTAACCCCAACAGTATCCCAAAAATTTCAGTATTCCAAATAAATCATAGTTTAGAACCTTTTTAGAAATTTTTACGTTTATCCGTCAAATTGAACCTTTTCGAGAGCGTCCATTACGAGTATTTACACCTTAAATGTAACTACCGCACCAAATTTAAAGTTTCTAACCCAATCAATATCACAGAATTCGCAATTTTAGAACTTGTTTGCTCCTGCAGCGATGTAGGCTCTTGCACTGACATAAAATAGTCATTTTTTCGGAGCAGAGATGGCCACCAACATTTTTTTAAGTTAGCTATGTAGTTTCAGAGATAACACCTCACAAACGTACAAGCATTAATAATATTATATACTTTATAATATTATAACGTTTTATAATATTAGCATTAGATGTACAGATACAAAAGCCATTTATCTGTTACAAACTAAAGTGCCGGCGTTGCCCAGAATTTGAAGGATGTTTGTTCTGAAAAATCAATTTCAAAATTTAACATACAACACAAAACAAACATTAAAAAAAGCAGTCGAAATGTTGTATGAATGAATCAAATGAAAACACACAAAATGTATAAATGTATATAACAGACGCAAAAGAATACAGCTATAAATGAACTTATTTCAATTTATAATTGGAGCAATAATGTTAAAATAGGCCAATATTTCCCTAATCGGGTTTTTATCATGCTTCCATACATTTTTCACACTCATATGACGTAATATTATATCCACCACGTCCTTTATATTTCCAATATGACGTAATATTTTCCTCTTTCACGTGGAAACCTTGAAATAGAAAAGTTATGAAGTTATATTCACTTTCATTTATATTCGTCAAACCATTTATTTCATTTTCATATTTCACGTGAATATCTTGCAATAGAAAAGTTATAACGTAATATTCACCTTTTTTAAAAATTCGTCTAACTATTTATTTCATTTTCATTTTTCACGTGGAAATCTTGCAGTAGAAAATTAATTGTTGTAGTAATAATTTTATTGTGTTTTTTAATTGTTGACAACTGCTATAACAAAAAAATGTTTAAATTTGATAAGAAATTGCTGTTAAATTGGTGGTTTTTTATTAATTAAAAATTAACTATAAATTATTTCGATTCCGGATTACTTTAGTTGCCTCGGCCATGCTTTAATACACATGTACGTATCTTTTCACAATTTTGGCTTCCAAATTGTGGATTTCTATAGAATTACAAACAGACAGATAGACAAGTTTTCATTTTTATATATCTCTCTATTCCAAAAAAAGTAACTAACGCTGTCACCGCCGCCGCCGCCGGTTTTGAATTTTTTGTGACCGGAGGTCTTTCTTCGTTAATATTAAGAAAACTATTGCATACAAAAATATGAAAATCGGTGGTATTATAGCGAAATGTTTGATCAACAAGCTAATGCATACAGTTTTCAAATCGAAGAATTATTTTAAGAGCTATTTAATGCTAAAGTTGGACAAAATCGTTCCATTAAAAAAAAATTTATAGGAGCAAAAGCTATACATGTGAATTTAATCATTTTTAGATCATTTTATTCAATAGAAAATCCCGGTATGCAGATTTCATTATTATTTTTTTTAATTTGACTCATTTTTTGAGGTTTTATTTCTATTTTAAATTCAAATATTCAGCATCTTGACTGATATTTTTTACATATTTTAGAAAATAGTATTAATTTAAACTGTTGCCAACTGTATAAACAGCGCAAACAATAATGTTTGCTTTAAATAAAAAAATTATTTACACGTTACTATTATAAACAGGAAAAAACTTTCAAATTAGAATTAAATAATTAGGTATAAAAAGCAGGCACTTATTGGAAATTACGCCATTAAAACTATATTTACATGTGAATTTTGAAAGAGAAAGAATAATGTAAAATAAATTCATTAAGATGCGTTAGAAGTCTGAAATAGAAGAAATTGCGTCACATTACACTTATTATGAAAAATGAACAAAAAATAGTATTGCAAAACAGTTTAAATTTAAAAATTGCGCAAGACAAAATATTAGAGGTTAAATATTAGATTTTTTCAAAATTTTATTATTTGTCGTTTGATGTGAGGTGTTCAGCTATAAGTATGCAAATTTTCATGTCTCCAACATAATTAGGGGCTGAGTTAGAAAAATTGCTTAAAATACACAAGTTAGATCCCAGAGGGTTAAATATTAGACTTTTTCAAAATTTTATTATTTGCCGTTTGATGTGAGGTGTTCAGCTATAAGTATGCAAAATTTCATGTCTCCAACTTAATTAGGGGCTGAGTTAGAAAAATTGCTTAAAATACACAAGTTAGAGCCCAGAGGGTTAAATATGACTTTTTCAAAATTTTATGATTTATCGTGTAATCGCAAGTGTTCAGCTATAAGTATGCAAACTTTCATGTCTCCAACTTAATTAGTGGCTGAGTTAGAAAAATTGCTTAAAATACACAAGTTAGAGCCCAGAGGGTTAAATATTAGACCTTTTTCAAAATTTTATTATTTGTCGTTTGATGTAAGGATTTCAGCTATAAGTATGCAAAATTTCATGTCTCCAACTTAATTAGGGGCTGAGTTAGAAAAATTGTTTAAAATACATAAGTTAGAGCCCAGAGGGTTAAATATTAGACTTTTTCAAAATTTTATTATTTGTCGTTTGATGCGAGGTGTTCAGCTATAAGTATGCAAAATGTCATGTCTCCAACTTAATTAGAGGCTGAGTTAGGAAAATTGCTTAAAATACAGAAGTTAGAGACCGGAGGGTTAAATATGACTTTTTCAAAATTTTATGATTTATCGAGTTATCGCAAGTATTCAGCTATAAGTATGCAAACTTTCATGTCTCCAACTTAATTAGTGGCTGAGTTAGAAAAATTGCTTAAAATACACAAGTTAGAGCCCAGAGGGTTAAATATTAGACCTTTTTCAAAATTTTATTATTTGTCGTTTGATGTGAGGATTTCAGCTATACGTATGCAAAATTTCATGTCTCCAACTTAATTAGGGGCTGAGTTAGAAAAATTGTTTAAAATACATAAGTTAGAGCCCAGAGGGTTAAATATTAGACTTTTTCAAAATTTTATTATTTGTCGTTTGATGCGAGGTGTTCAGCTATAAGTATGCAAAATGTCATGTCTCCAGCTTAATTAGGGGCTGAGTTAGAAAAATTGCTTAAAATACACAAGTTAGATCACAGAGGGTTAAATATTAGACTTTTTCAAAATTTTATTATTTGTCGTTTGATGTGAGGTGCTCAGCTATAAGTATGCAAAATTTCATGTCTCCAACTTAATTAGGGGCTGAGTTAGAAAAATTGCTTAAAATACAGAAGTTAGAGACCGGAAGGTTAAATATGACTTTTCAAAATTTTATGATTTATCGTGTTATCGCAAATGTTGAGCTATAAGTATGCAAACTTTCATGTCTCCAACTTAATTAGGGGCTGAGTTAGAAAAATTGCTTTAAATACACAAGTTAGAGCCCAGAGGGTTAAATATTAAACCTTTTTCAAAATTTTATTATTTGTCGTTTGATGTGAGATGTTCAGCTATAAGTATGCAAAATTTCATGTCTCCAACTTAATTAAATTAGGGGCTGAGTTAGAAAATTGCTTAAAATACACAAGTTAGAGCCCAGAGGGTTAAATATTAGACTTTTTCAAAATTTTATTATTTGCCGTTTGAAGTGTGGTGTTCAGCTATAAGTATGCAAATTTTCAAGTCTCCGACATATATAGTTTCTAAGAACGGGCTGTGTGACAGACGGACAGACAGACAGACAAAGGAGTGAGACAGCTAGTGTTTCGTTAGATGAACGAACTGTAAAAACATGCTGCGGATGACTGTAACAGCATCCTAAAATTACATTACCATCAGCGATCTACCAATCCCGAATTTAATTTATATTCGTTTCATATATTCTTATTCTTTTGTGTGGCCCTGTAAAATAACTATCAATATTATATACAGTAAAACCCCTGAATAGCGGACACCCCGAGAATGCAGAATTTGTCCTCTATTTAGAGGTGACCGCTACTGAGAGTAAAACATGTACAGTTATTTACGAGTTGGTAATCGAAAAAGTGTCCGCTAAATAGAGGTATCCGCTAATCGGGTGTGTCCGCTATGGAGGTTTTATCAGTAAAACCTCTGAATAGCGAACACCTCGGGAGGGTAGAATTTGTCCTCTATTTGGAGGTGTCCGCTACTGAGAGTAAAAACTGTACAGTTATTTAAGGGTTAGTAATCGAAAAAATGCCCACTAAATAGAGGTGTCCACTAATCGGGTGTGTCCGTTATGGAGGTTTTACTGCATAATAATATCATCCTTTACAAGAAAATTGCATGCTGTAGGATAGACAGACAGACATCCAGAGAAAGATAACCTCCCGGAGCAATAAACACTCATGTCTTTTGTTTTAATCATCCACAATTGTATGTCATACAACAGGCCAGATTTTATACAACAGGCTAAAAACGGTCACCGTGGTACGGAGTACTGTATTATTACTTGTTTGCCCACCAAAACTGGTTGCCACGAGTTGTTGCAAGGTTTGTGATCACGTGGTTGAAACTGATCTATTCAATATTAATGCGTGCGTATTTTTTTTTTATTATTATTATTTGCTCCATGTGTTCAAACCAGTTGCCTACAAAAACATCAACCGGTGAAAGTGACGCACACCAAATTTCTGTGACGTATGCAGATAAATTGTGCTTTTTTATCAGTTTTTTTCTATATAATTTTTAAACGGTTTGGAACTTATTTTTCATAGTAGGTGCATTCAGTAGGCGACCCTCATAGGTACCTTCTGGTGCAATCAGAAACGAAATCCGGCAAATATTTTTTGAGTTATGCTTGACGAAAGGTTTTTATTAGGCTTTTTTTTTAGTAGGACATGGCGTTAATATCCATCGTAGTAGTAATGTGTCCGGACAGTAATATTTCGCTGAGTATTAGCCTTCGCTTCGCTCAGACAATTAATAAAATAATAATTAATATCTCAGCTCGTAATGAAGCAATCTCTTTGAACCGGGTATGTATGGAATCTGCGAGAAATTTCCAGCTCGGATGTCAAAAAATTTAATCGAAAAATTTAATATTTAAAAAGTTTAAATTTCGTATTAGACTTTCCTCCCCTTAAATTTCTCCCGCGCCGATATGTCGAGAAATGATGACAGCTGCCTTCCGGTGAATGGAAATCTGTTTTCATTGTTTTTAAAAACACAGAAATTAAATTTTTATCGATCGATTTTTAGTGGATTTTTTGCGTTCTATCCTACGCAGAAATTTGAAATTTATACCAAAATAAAGTAGAATTTTTTTCGCGTATTTCTACACCTGTTACGAATTTGTACGACCGATATTTTGGCAGATCCAACTTTGCTTTTTGAAGGTCCACTTCATTTATTGCTTAAAGTACTCCGTGGTAACCCTGCACCGGCTGATTTGACGGAGCATCCGCCGAGTTTACTGGCAACCATTAAGAGAAACTGGGGAGGATTTCGATAACGTGCATTTTCACCTGCAATCAAAAGGTTGATTGGTTAATTTTAGAATTTAATTAGCCCGTAATTAGGTTAATTACCAACTTTTTCAAAATTTTATGATTTGTTGTTTGATGTGAGGTGTTCAGCTATAAGTACCCAAAATTTCAAGTCTCTAACATGTATAGTTTCTGAGAACGGGCTCTGTGACGGACAGACGGACAGACAGACAGACAGACAGACAGACAGAGGAGCGAAACGAATAGGGTTTCGTCAGATGAACGAAACCCTAAAAAATACTATTTTTAAATGTTTAACAATTTTTGCATTCTATAGTTTTTATGTTAAGGAGGTTCTCACATTTTAAATTTTCATAGCTCAATATAATGTACATCTATTTCAAAAATTCATGAAATCCTTTTTATCTGAAGGAATTGGAACTTTCAGGCTACAAAATAGGAAATGTGCATTTTTTAAATGTCTATTCTCTGATGATTGCCTTTCACTGACTATACTGTAAAAAAAGACAGGTGTTTCTTAAACTACGAAAATTTACTACAATCACGAACGAAAATATTCGATAACCGCCTCCAAATCGCCCAATATTCCGAAAAGCGTTTCTTTATCTTTAGAAACCTTAGAAAACAATTTATTTTTAAAATTTAAAGAAGAATTTATTAAAATAAATTTTTATTAGCTGGCCGTATTTTTCGGAAACGTTTTCGGGCAGCTTTTGCATTGCATTAATCAGTTATCTCTACCCGGAAAATCGGTTTTCGAGATGTTATCAGACCTCATCTAATTATTTTCCGCTGCATAACTGAAATTGTACATGCAACTGTAACAGAAAAATGGTTATTTTAATGTTAATGCTGTTAATTATACATGTTTTACAGTTAAATATGTTTGATGAACATGAAAATATTTACTAGAGTCCTCATAGCATCCGAAAAATCTGTTTTCTGGGTTTAATGCACTGTAAAAGCTACTCTGAAACGCTTTCGAAAACTACGGGCAGCTAATAAAAAATTATTTTTATAAATTCTTCTTTAAATTTCATCAAAAAATCCTTAAATTTCATTAAAAATCCTTTGTGAGGTTTCTAAAGATAAAGGAACATTTTTCGGGATCTTGGGGAAGAGGTTAATATGTTCGTTCGTGATTATAGTACATTTTTGTAAATTAAGAAACATCTGTCTTTTTTTATGGTGTATCATATCTTTAAAATTGTCTTAAAATGCCTAACATGACAATATTTTCTTAAAGCTTCTTTGCATTTATATAAATTTCAGAAACACTGTTGCATTTCTTGGTGTATTTACATTAAATTAGAAAATGTTATGCATCTCCGTTATAAAAATGTATTTATACATAAGGGGTCATAAAGTAATATTTTTAATTGAATCAAGAAAATGAAAATTGAAATCAAGAAAATGTTATGCATCTCCGTTATAAAAATGTATTTATACATAAGGGGTCATAAAGTAATATTTTTAATTTATGAATGTTTGCTCTATATCGCATTTATACTGATTAATAGTTTCAATGAATTTCTGATATTCCTCTTGAAATTCCTGTTTGGCGTTGTTAATGAACTCGATTACGAAAACTGCACTGCTTATTTTACACTTGATAGAAAGCTCAAACAAATGAATTTACTAAAAAATATAGAATATTTGCTCTGTTTATTTTTTAAGAAAGGGAACAGAAAATAAAAACTAAAACATAATTTAAACTATCTTTTTAGGATTTCTAAATTAATTTATGAACGTATAATTGTAAATTAATATTTAACGTTTGATAGATAAATGGGCATATTTTGTAATATTATAGTCTTCATTTTGTATTTATAATTTATGATCTAGTTTTTAGTCTTTAAAATGTTCTATCGTTGCAATTTAACAGTGCTTTGGCATATTTTGGAAAACCTTTATTGGCGCATAATTGAATCCATTATTGTTTTAACTCCCATACAATTATACGAGTTACAGAGAATATTTTGCGATTTATCACCAGTGGCGAACTAGTTGAAAAATAGCGTAAAATTGATTTATTAATTTAAAATTAAGTTGTAAAAATATTAAAATGCTTTATTGTCATCCGAATTATACATACTTTTGCGCATAATTTGTATAATTCTAGCATAGTAGAAAATGGATTAAAAAGGGATTGCAAATAAATTGCATTTTTTACATACAAAAACCAGGTTGAGTTAAATGAAAGGCCGAAAAAATACTCTTAATGTGAGGATATCTTTTGTTTATTAATCGAAGAAAGACTCACAAAACATCGATTTATCCAAATGAGTGATATAAGGAGGGTTTAAAAATCAAAACATATATAAGATTTTCCCTAGATAGAAAAGAATTAGAACTAAAAGAAAACGTATACATTATGCAGTTTACTTTTTATTTAATGTAATGTTGTGAAATAAAAACAACGTTTTAATGTTTTCATTATGCTGTAAAGTAATGAATTCTATCAAATAAAAGAATGATTTTAATATGATAGTAAATCTAAAGCTTAGACGATAATTTATTTTGTCACACGCATCTGCTCAGTTCAGCTGAGACCGCGAGCGTCACGTGACTACTCGAAATCGGAGAAGCACGGTAGCCCGTCTTTTTCGTTAGCCCCGTTTGGAAGTATCATGACGTCATTAAATTCCCACCGAGGCTAACGAGAAAGACAGGCTACCGCGGTGGGTCCGATTCTTCTTTTTTTACAGACCGCTGGAGTCACGTAAAGCTCTTTTCGCACACCTTCATTGGTGCATTCGAGCATCACATGACTCCAGCGGTCTGTAAAAAAAAGAAGAATCGGACCCACCGCGGTAGCCTGTCTTTCTCGTTAGCCTCGATTCCCACGCAAACGATTTTCTCATATATGTCATAATGCAATGGAATTATTTTGGGCGCTTCTGTAAACGAACTGTAAATTCTACTTAGACTACATTCCTGATAAAGAATGTTGCAGTCCGCCTCAATGATGCATATCTATCTCATTATATTTGAAATGTCGTAACATTAGTAAAACAATTTTTCCGATAAACCATGATGACACGGAATTATTTTTTTATGTGTCTTTATAAATGAACTATAAACACTACATACTTCATTTTTAATAGCAAACATTCCATTGCGAACCTCATTAAGATATAAAAAATTACATGGCAATCCGAGTACTGTCATCCCTCGACTTACGTATTCTGCGACTTACGTTAATTCGCAGTTACGTAATAAATCTCGAAAATTACATATATGAACACAATAGAGCGTTTGATATGCATTTGAAGACTTTTGATAGTTATTTTACATAAATAAAATATGCAGATAAAAACCACAACTATAATATAGTAATATAGTTTTCTATATAAGTGAGAGTTATATTTTTATTAGGATATGCAATCAAATCTTTAACAAAACAAATTCATATCTAATTAAAATGACATAAATATTTTTGGAGTTCAACCGTAACAATTATGTTAGCTGAATTCTGTCACGAAAGGGGGGGGGGGCATAATAAATAAAGTGCACGACACAAGCATTAATAAACTAACATTTTATGCTATATTTTATCAATTTGATATCTAAGACAGTGAAAAAATACTTTTTTCATGATTTCAATTTTATCTAGCATTGCAATTTAATACTATAATAATCCTTCACTGATTGTTATTATTATAAAAGTGTTTCTCGAAAAATTGTTCTTTTTGGAGCAATTTGGGTAACATATTTAGAATTAGGAGTATTAAATCTGTACACTTTACATATTTAGTTTGCAGGGAGGAAATTTCTTTATTTTTTTTGCCGACCAACGGTATTCGAAACACTTCTGTGGTTTCAAACTAAAAATTTTCTATTACAGTTAAGTCTGCAGCTTTCAATGAGCACGTAGAAAGAGTCTTCAAAGTTTAGTCATACATGCATTTCTTGCTTTACAATTTGCATTGAAGTCATATATTTCCTGTTAGTGTTTAACTATTTTAAGTAACTATATTTTTTAAAAATTCTACTTCTTTCAGACTTTTTAAATAAAATTAACATTTTCCGAAAATAAAAGAAATATACAAAATTTGTGCAAAACCCATAATATAATTAATTATTCGTATTTCAAATTTGTGTTTTAGAAATATGACTTTTTAAAGAAAAGTTATTTTACAAATTGTTTTATTTTACAGAAAATTAATATGAAATGTGATGACAGATTGACAAAGAAATTTGTTTTTATCCTCGATAAACTTTTTTTATTTATTAAGAAGACATTTTGTATTTATTACGTCTGAAACAAACTTTACTTTAAAAAAAGGGGGGGGGGTCATCATTATTGCCATTAAATTTATTTTTACACATTTTAAAAGTATAAATAATGTTTTATTTAATAAACTCTAATCATGAATATTATTATTATTATTATTATTTACAAAAAAAGAAACTTTACAACCCATTTTAACTTGAATTTTTTGGAACTGATAAAAAGAAAAAAGAAAATACACTGGAAAAGTTTCCAAATAGAAAATTTTAACTAAAGACTCTCTCATAAAATTATTGCGTATTTAAATCCACAAATCTGTTGTATACAAAAACAAATATTCGGTACCATCTGCTGAAAATCGTCTGCCTATGACCACAGAAAAATAAACAATAGAAGACGCGGGAAGGGAAGTCAGTTCGCTGTTTAGAACATCACCACGTCTACAACCATTTTTTTAAGATAAGAGAATGACGTCCGCTATTTTAGGATACACGGATATTATTGATGGAACGCAGATGTAAGTCTTATTTAATTAAAAATTTTTATTCCTGATTTGTATATTATGAGTTAAATAGTTTTATGTCATATTAGTAAGAGACTGATCTGCAATTGTTTTTAGAAGTAATATTTTCCGATTCGATACTGTAAAATATCTTAATCTGCCATCGCTAGGAAACGAAAAAAAGCTGACGCAAAGACTGATTCATGCCTACATCCATAGTGGAATGAATGTAAATATTAATTTGCAATTACTTGAGATTAAAAATGTGTTGTGACTGTGATTTGAAATTTTTTTCGGCTTCTTACTGTTTTAAGATTACTAACACAGTATTTATCGTCATTATTATTTTGGAGTTAAATATGATATTCGATTATTATGATATTACGAAACTGTTTCAATTTAGAAATTAACATTATACTGAGAAAATGTGTTTTTACATATTATAATAGTGAAACTTTTGAAAGATTTTTTTTCATTGCCAATAATATTTTAAATTAGTATTTAAAATCCTAAATCTTCATACCAAAGCCTTCAGATTTAACATTTGCCAAAATTATTAAATAATAGGAATTCCTTATAACTTATGGAAAGATTTTTGAGAAATTGTTAAATCTAATAATGTATTTAATTCATCTATTGTAGTTTGCTGTTGTTTAATAGTACATTTATAAATATTAATTATTTAGTGTTTTTCAAATTGGTATATTTATTTTTTTAATTGTATGTAAGCCTTTTTTTTTTTGCTGTTTGTGATTTTAATCAAACATTTAATTGTAGGCATTTAATTTACTAATAAATGTTTGTAGAATATGGATAAAAAGATAAACAGGGTCATGCAAAGAATTGGATGCATTGCCGTCTATAAATTATAATTTCTGGAAATGTGATTTCAGCAGTTTTAAGAGTATTTTAGTTTGAATTAAATTTTAACTAAATAGTGGCGAGTAATAAAGGTTCTAGGTAAACTACAGGGTTGTACAAAAATATTCAAGCATGTTTCCATATATTAGTATAAATTGCTGAAAGAGAATTTCAACCTGTTATGCGTTTTCTTGCTAAACTAATTTTTCTCATTATATAGTATATATATCAATCTACAGATCAAATACAGGACTGTTCAAAAGAATTGGAAAACATATTTGGCTATGGATGGTAACTGCTGAAATCAGTTTTTCAAATGTTTTATCCTTTTTCTAAAATGTTTATTTAGTTATCTTATTTACGTTATTTCCCTAAATTACGATGTCTTGTTAAAGCATTCAGGAAGTGTTGGAAAGTGTTTTAAAATCTATGCTTAACGCATGATTTTTCTTACTTGTTTTTTCTATTTCCCATATCAGTCTTTTCCTATAAAACATACCAAATCTATTTAGCTCATATTCACAAAATACAATATGCACGGGAATAAAAAATTGAAATAAATATGGCTTATGTCGTTCTATAAAAAAGAGTTGGATTAATATCCGTTAGACTCCATGTTTGTATTTAATAAAGCAATGACAAATCACAATACATTAAAAAACTTACACATTCTTAATATCAAGCTTGAATTCAAGATCAAGCTTAGAACTTAATAAAAAAAGATGTCAGTTGATAAGCATTGTTTTTTAAGTGGAAAAATTAAAAATATTTTAGAAGAATACGACTCCAAAATAGCAATATTTTGCTAAAAAGATAAGATTTTATATTTCAAACAAAACTTTATTTTAAAATTCATCACAGTGTTTATGACACAAATCATCACAGTATTAATACATGAAAATTTTTCCAGAGAGAAACATTCGCCTTGCATACAATGTTTCAAATGAAAATCAGATTTCAAATTAATTGCTTAAAAGGCGCAAAGGCAAACATAGTGAAAAAGATTCTATGCCGGGACTCGAACCCGGGCCATGATTACAGCGCACTGATATTCTACCGACTAAACCACATGGAACGATACCCAGCCTGGAAAATTTCAACCTATTAAATGTTGGCAAGGCTACAAACGCAGCATGGAATATTTATCGTGAGCCACCGACAGGAAGCAAACACGAAACTTAATTAAATCTAGCATCGATTGAAACTATATTAACACTTGGAAATTTTTCTGGAGAGAAACATATGCCTTGCATACAATATTTCAAATTAAAATTGCCTTTTAAGCAATTAATTTGAGATTTGATTTTCATTTGAAATATTGTATGCAAGGCTAATGGTTCTCTCTGGAAAAATTTCCAAGTATTAATATAGTTTCAATCGTATTCTATCGTATAATAATCGTATAATAACTGTATTAAAACTTTTGAAACTGTATAATAAAAAGTGGATTTGTGAAATAAAAATTTGTGATCTCATTTTTTAAGGCTTTTCTAAAGTCCAAAGGAGCTAATTTTCTGACGCCTTTCTGTATTAATTTCTTTTCGGAAACGCATAAGATTGACAGGTGTTCTGATTCAGAAACTATGTAATCGAATGGCGTTATCCATTTTTTGATAAAAGCAATATATGTTTGAGAAAAAAATCTCAAAGTTATCGTTTTGAATGGAATTTCCGGAAGCGATAGCACGGGAATGGAGAAAAACCTGCAGTCATTTGACAAGAATCTCTAATATCTCGATAAGTAATTTATTTATAAAAAATTAAAAATGCTATTCTATTCCAAATTCCTTCAATAGTCAGGTCTTTCAATTTTATTCCTTTACAGTTAAAAATTAGTCAGAAAGCGTGTCAGAAAGTTTCGTATTGTTTATAGTGAATTTAAGGCCTACCTTAACCAAATATACGTTATATATATTTTCAAATATTCCGTTAACAGAAGTTCATTATAGCTATTAATATTTTTACAAAGCATATTACCTATCCTATACATCCCGGGAAACATTATGTCCAGTTTCGGCCCGACTCGACTATGTAGGAAAAAAATGCAAGCCTTATCTCGGGCCGGTACGAGTCTACTGAAAAAATTAAGCCCGGGATCAGATATCATGTAACTGCCCGATGCCAATCTCTATGTTGGATATGTTACATTTCTGTATTGATGCTGTCAAATTCTCTTCGGCTCGTGACGCACATTTCACTTATTTTCGCGAAAGTCATATGCATTGAAAATGGCCCATATATTATCGTCTGCGTCGAAATTTTTATATCGGGTCGGCAGGCCTGCTTAATTTGTTATCATCTCAGCCCGGCCCGTTCAAAAAAATGTCTTAATTCTGCCGGCCCGGGTATGGGCTTCGGGCCAGGTCCGGCCCCGTGCAGACCTCTAGCATGAATGTTCGTTGCTTAAAATAGCCAGAGACGAGTATTTAAAGGGAAGGGAAGAGGTGGGGTAGGAAATATGATAATTATCTTCTAAAATAGCTAGAGATATTTAGTATGCTATACCAGATTCTGGATGTATTGTAGGATAGCATATAATCGCAAGTGTTCCTTCCTTCAGTCAAAATTTCTAAAGATTCTATAATTATTGATGCGTAGTAATGTGAAGTATGGGCTATGATTATTGCTTTACTGAAATCTATGTCGGTGCCTTGTTTTTTGGTTTAACCTTGATAGAGCTGTTGACGGTTTACTATGCATTATGCCTGCAATATGTTCTTTAAATCTGTATTTAAATTTCCTAGTTGTCATGCCTAATTGAGTTTTTTCTGATTTACTTTATATGTAAAAGGTATCATACATACGCCTGAAGTTTCGTCGTTAGGGATTAGGTCTATTTTTTTTGTGTCAAGATCTTTTAATTTGGCTTAAATTAATATTCAATTTTCGTATAATTGAAAAACCGAATTAAAAAAGAAATTTTAAGCAACGAACATTGATACCCATTCACAATTCTGAAAGTTTCCCCTGGTGATAACTGTTTTATAACAGTTGAAAGCGCTTGAATTTTTAAAATCATTTGACGTTTTTTATGTATTTTAGAAACTTTTTAGTAAAATAAATCAGAAGTTTCGATTCATACATTTTTCATTTAATAATCAAGGTAAACATGACGTCCAAAAATTATAGTTAAAATGCATTCTTATAACAATAACAAAGATAGCAAAATTATTTGAAAATTTTCAACATTTTCTCAACAACAATTATTCCTTTCGCCATCTTTCTTCTAACCTAATGGTTCTCGAAAATAAAATTTCATATCTGAGAAACAACAATTTTAAAACATTCGATACTTATGTGCACTCCGAATGATGACTGTATGCAAAAACCGAGCTGAAATTTTTCGTACGTCACTCTCATGCCGAATACGGAAACAACCAGACTTTGGAATTTCCACAGCTAATTTTTTGTTACTCACAAATCGGATCGTAAACTGGACGGGTTAGAGGCCGTAATACAGGGTGAAAAATCCTCAGGTATTCGCCGACCTTCCGCTGAGAATTCAAGGTCGATATCTTGTCTTAAACTTAAGTGTGAGCAGAGAAGATCGCTCAGATGCTGTTTCAATGGTTGTGGAGAAATGAAGGGGCAAACTAAACTTGGGCTTTTGGTGGTGATATTGGGATTGGTGTTGGGATGCGGGGATGCTCTGGATGGAAACGCTACGGGGATGGAGGAGGAAGATGTGGAAACGTTTGAACAGGTGGAAAAAAATTTCAAGAGCGCCGTGGGAAATTTGGTGAAGAAGATTTTGCCTTATATTATGGAAGGCGGAGGTAATGCTGATGTTTCAGGACCATGTAAGTCGAGTATTATGAAAATTATTGGAGGTGTTCGCCAGCTGAGAGAATGGGCGATGAGATGTAAGTAGCTTTTTTTTAATGTTTTTTATAAAAAAATGTTTTACAATTCAGAAATTTCCTAAAAATACTAACTATACATATATATACACTGGTGTGCAAAAATTAAGGACGAAATGAAGAAATTAACATAGCAGCGGCACGAAAAGGCAGAATGGATTTGCATCATTTATGGAAATTCTGTTCACTTTTTCCATATTCTTATAAATCTAGGATATTACGGTTCAATTTGTATCTATTTACAGAATTTCTGTACGACGTTTAAAAAAGTTTCGTCCTTAATTTTTTCACACCAGTGTATATTTTTTCAATTTAAGGATTTTTTTTTCATGGAGATTCACTCAAAAATATTTGAATTATTTACTAAATATCCGAAATAATTTATTTTTATCGATAATAAGACAGGATAATTTAAAAAATAATGTACCTATATGGGCAATCACTTTAGTTTTTAATTTTATTATGATGTTTGAAATTAAACTAACTACTTAAAATAACATATTGATTCTGACTAAGAATTTGTTCACCAATATGCACTTGGTCAGCACCTCATGTCAGGATAAAATTATGCAAAACTTTAGCTTAATTATAGAGACATTTTATCGACATACCTATATATTTAATACAGGACAATAACAGAAAATATGTTATCTTCCGTAGCTGGAAATAAGAATCTGTTTCCCATTCAAATAAAATAAATAAATAAATAAAATAAACATTTCGAAAAAATGAATTTTAAATGATATTTCAATTTGAAATAAGTTTATATTTTTTTTCTATTTTTTTTATAGCTTTTGTTAGAATAGGGACTATACAATAATCACAATTTTAAACACCCAAGTTTGTGTAAAATATCATCGAAGTATGATTAAGTAAAATAAAATTTGCCTTTTATTTCGTGTTTCATGTTCATTACAGACTCGGTTCCAAATTTTCATTAATTAACAGATAAAATCATTCATTAATAGATAATAAATAATGTTCAATAATAAATAATAAAGTGTCAGTAATTTTTTAATATTATTGATATTGCATACAGATATTATTATAAACTATGAGTATTATTATTTTTTTTTCAAAGTTAATGTTTATTAAATAAAAACAGGATTTAAAAAGTATGTAATTCAGATGCAAGTTTTATACCAATCATGAGGCAACTCTTTAGTAAATAATACAGTAGACTCTCTCAAATCCGCACAGCTTGGGATCAGAGGTTGTTCGGATTTTAGAATTTTGTGGATTTCAGGTCATTGCTACGTTTACATTTTTTAAACAGTAATTTTAATGTAATAATGTAATTAAAGTCATAATGAATACATGCAATATAATAAAGTATTTAAATAAGTAAGTAAAGTAATAACTAAAATGATAAAAAGTAAGATAATTTTAAAAATGATTAAATTATTAAATGTAAAGATCAAGTAAATAATTAATACTGTATATTTAAGTATGCTTAACAAAGATGAAATACATTTTTCATGAATTATTCAGTGAAACATCCTTCATAAAGGTACCCTATTAATTCACATAAAAATCATAAAGTAAGGAAGTTTTATTTCAGGCCAGTCTTAATAACCAAAAAAACTTAATTAATACATAAATATATTTGGTAAAAAGATTGTGATTTCCAGTGATATCAGCAAATTTTGATATTTTTTAAAAATAAATTTATACTTCATTCATGAAAAACCACGAGTTCAGTCATATTACCCAGAATTATATAGTAAAATACATATACAGATTGATATAAAACTAAAAAAATTTGTAGTTTTACGTCTACATCTGAACTAAAAGTTTCCTTGTTTACATCTGTGATGATGTGCGGATTTTAGGGTTGCGGATTTGCGGGAGTCTACTGTATTTCTTTTATTATTATTAGATTGATTTCGGCTGTAATTTTAATACATGTACTAAACTATATAAATCTGCAGAAAATTATATTTTTATGAAGGCAATAGAATAACCGCTGTGATAATTGGATTTAATCATGATGGTACGGTTAATAATTTTTTGTTTTCTCTAAGCTATGATTTATTGCATTTAAGCAAGATAATACGAAATATACACTTTTAATTTCTTGACGCTGTGATTGATATCATTGAATTAATCAGCTGAGTTAACCATTTACTGTTTTTTCAATCAACCGAAAAGAATTCAGCAGAAATAAATGTCTCTTCTATAAAAATCATGTACAAAGGAGGAACGATGTTTTAAAAATTTGAAAACATTTTAAAATTAAATTCTAAATTAATAACTTTTATAATAATTTTTAAAAAGAGCGAAATAACCCTTCTGTAATAAGAAATAGTGAGGAACTTTTTGAGGAGTTAGGATTGCTCACCGACATAATGATATAAAAAATGAAACGGTTTGCACGTAAGGCAGATATATCGGGAAAATGCTTTGATTGATACATGCATGATTTTTTTTTTTTTTTTTTTTTTTTTTTTTATTATCAAAGATCAACATTCATATACAACATGATTTAATGATTTAATGCAAAACTGAAAACGTTTACTTAGGAAAGGAATCAACATCAAGTAGAATTATTCTAGGAAGTAAATTGCCATCAACAACAAGAAATATCACAAGGAAATTTTATTGCATATTTAACAAAGAACATTTCAACCGACAAACCTAATTTATGTATCACATGTACATAGAGCTATAAAAAACGCATCGTTAAACATATTTCGAATCTTTGTGTTTTCTTTAATTATGCTTTGTCTAAAGATTTACTTGCCAAGTGATTAAACAAGCTACTTTTTTTTCTGAGTTACAACTACTACGTTGCAACTACATCCAGTTTTAATTCCTTCTAACACATTTCATCTATTGATTTGCAAAAGTTAATTTTTCAGAAATAACAGATGTTTTAAAAAAAAAATTATAAACTGAACTTTAAAACCAGATAACAGGAAATTGTATAAAAAATTAAATCATATCTATTAACAATAGGCAAATCTATTAATAACAAATGATTTTGTATTTCCTTTTGAATACTTTCTCTTACTTATTTGGAAAGCATAGCCAATTTTAAAATGCGAAAGCAAAATTTGAACTTTATATTTTCTCAACCATTTAATTGTGCATAGTTTTTACGCTGT
This sequence comes from Maratus speciosus, assembly GCA_963932465.1. NCBI lineage: Eukaryota > Metazoa > Arthropoda > Arachnida > Araneae > Salticidae > Maratus > Maratus speciosus. The sequence goes on from OZ010789.1 coordinate 221,456,848, forward strand.
TGAAAGATGTGCAGTGGAAAACTTACTTTCTTCAAAAACACTTTTCATTTCCGAATAAAATGAATATATATTTATTTTTATTCCTTTACAAGAGTAGGAGAAAAAAATATTTTCTGTAAAGGCTTGTGACAACCCATTTGATGACTTAATTTTAATGAGCAAATCTTCCTTAAATTTTATATTTAAAAAATGTTTTATAATTCATAGTTAAGTATCAAAAGAGAAAATTACTGAGAGCAATTTTTCCTTAATTCAATTTTTAGGTGCGTTCCTAATTATACAAATACGTAGCCCCTATAGTCGTCGTCTGATCTGTCTATAGTCCATCTGTCTGTTCGCACATAACAGCGCAAAAACTACCCAACAGAATGGTTTGAAATTAATATACATAATCGTTGCAGAATTTTATCAAGTCATTTCAAATTTCATGAAAATCGATTCAAAACTTAAATAGTTATTAAGAAATTTTTTCTTCATTCTATTAAATCCTATCATACGTAATTAATTCAATGATATACCATGATAAGTAATGTTCTAGGTTATCCAGGTGATTACGTCCTATTTAAGATGGAGTCATATTATTTCCGTATTACTGAATTTAATGTATATAATCGTAATAATTTTGTATTCATGCACTTTTCCATAAGAGTGCAACAGCTATTGCCCCAAGATCAGAATATTTATAAAACTAGTTATAGTACGAACGCATCTCATTTTCCACATTTGATGTACAGTTTCCGACTTGATGAGAAATAAAATGTTAATTTAATCCATCTCAATAAAGAACTATAAGAGAACATTTTATATTCTTAATGAACTAGGGAATCATTTATTCTTTAGATTTCAAGTCTAAGCCTATCTTTTTCATTTAAAAATCACATATAAAGTATATTACTGTGCATCAGACATTTGTAATCAAGTTAGAAAAATTTAAATAACTCTTGATATAGAATATATAGAGAGCTAAGATATAAATAAAATTTTGACAAATAAATGTATTAGTCACTTAATGAATTTTTTATTACTTTATTTTTAAGAAATAACTTTTTATGGGCGGTACATATGTTTTCCATATGTGTGAGATATACAAAAAATAATTGTGAAATGTAAGTTGCGTAAATCTTTAATTACTAACTTACAAATAGTCAAATTATTATGAAAAAAACTCAATTCAAATATTGTTTACATTTTTTATGGTCAACGTATTTGTTGGTAAACATACTTAAATTTTACTGAAATACGGTTTTTATAAATGTCTATTACCCATTAAATTTGTAAAAATTTCGATTTAAAAGTTAATCAACTTTTAATTGAAAACTTCTTGAAGAGGAGTCTGTATACTTTCAGAAAAATTGAAGATTTTTTTTTTTACTGATATACATTTACTTATTATAGACAAATATTACTATAAAAATTACTTAGAAAAACTGATTTTGACAAGAAAAGAAATCATTTTGTAGGTATATATTGGGAATTTTTTTATTATTTTTTTAATTTAAAGAATATTAAAGTTTGCTGTTTTTTTATATATTACTGTGTTTAAAACACTAAAACTTCTACAAACATTTGTCAAATCTCTCCTTTATTATTATTTTTTTTTTGTATTCTCAATATAGTGTTCTTAATAGAATTAGGAATGGATTTTACAATTAATGAATTAGTTTATGTGAAAAATAAAATAAAATATACAAACATAGATAAAAACGCAGCAGAAACATGATTTCTGCAACCTTTCGATTTTTATTTTTATTTTTTTCATTATCTTGAGAAATCCATTACTAATTTTATTAAGTAAACTATATTGAGAATAAAAAAATAATGGAGTGATTTGAAGAAGTTTTAGCGTTTTAAACACAATAATGCATCAAAAAACAGCAAACTTTAAAATTCTTTAAACAAACAAACAAACAAAAAAAAATTAACTCACTTTTTACCCACAAAATGATTTTTTTCTTGCCAAAATCAGTTTTTCTTAGTATTACCTATAATAATATGTGCATACAATAAGTAAATGTACAAAAAGCACAGTACAAAAAATTCTTCAAACTTCTTCAAAGGGCACCGTGTCTCCTTAAACTAATAACAGAAAAAAAAATGTTTGTTTCTCTTGCTTTTTATTGCATTGAAATATTTTATAAATTACATTTAAAAATCTTCAAAATAAAAATAGTAATTTGGAGATAATTTGAGATTCCTAGTCTTTCTTTATAACAAAAAGTAATTTTGTACATTTATTTAGAGATTTATGTCAAAGTTATGGCAATAATAATAATCTTTCCCGAGCAAGTTTTATTTAAACCACACGGGTGAAGGGCGTTCGTTGACAAGCAGGGATTACCGCCAGATGAAAAAAGGACAACAACCGAAAGTGGAAATTCTAGCAACATTTGTTGTGGTTTTCTTCTATAAAGACTAAAGAGTGTCGCATAAACGAAAATTAATGATTGAAATTTTAGCAACATTTATTGTATCAAAAATTTAATACTTGAAATTCTAGCAACATTTATTGTGATTTTTTTTCTTAAAGAGTGTCGCATAAACAAAAATGTAATAGTTAAAATCCTAGCACCATTCATTGCGATTAAAACTGCTGTATAAACGAAAAATTAATAGTATCAATTTTAAAATATTTGTTGTGTTTAAAGAGTATTAGCCCAGTGGTTAGGGGGTTGAATTCGGAATTAATTAGGGGAAAGCTGGAAATTGTTTTAATCCCTTCTGTTTAGGTCTAGAATGAATATGCTATGTTTTCCCCCTCGTACTAGGTGAGCGTTAGGAAATACGTATAGATTTATAGTCAAAAAACACGTTTTTCTTGCATACCATAACAATATATCAAAATAGCTAACTCTGTCAAAAACGTTGTCAATAAAAATGTTGTAGAGCTTAAAATTCTGAGTAAAATGAGTACCTACACTCAATATTTATGTTGCATATTAAGGTCACAAATGTACTTCAAAGTTTTAGACCCATCATCAGGGGGATGACCTCAGAATTAATTAAGAGAAAACTGGAAATTGTTTTAATCCCTTCAGTTTAGGTCTAAAATGAACGTACTATGTTTTCTTCCTCGTACTTGGGTGAATGTTAGAAAATATGTACATATTTATTTTCGAAAAACACGTTTTTTTAAAATTTCCTTAACAATATCTCAAAACGGCTAACTCTATAAAAAACATTGTCAATGCAAATGTTGTAGAGCTTAAAATTCTGAATAAAATGAGTACCATCATTAATATTTTTGTTCAACATTAAGGTCGCAATTCTATTTCAAAATTTTTCAAATCAAGAGCTTGAAACCAGGAGAGACCAAGTTAACTTAACAATATCTCAAATTGCGGCCTTAATATCGAACAAAAATATTAAGTGTAGGTACTCATTTTACTCAGAATTTTAGGCTCTATAACTTTTGTACTAACAATGTTTTTGATAGAGTTAGCTATTTTGATATATTGATAAGTTAACTTGGTCTCTCCTGGCTTCAAGCTATTGATTAGCGATTAAGGCAAAATATTTTTAAAAAATGTTCCTGTTTTAGTATGAAGGTAGCACTATTATGTATTTATTTTCACCAAAATTGCCTCTTTATATGCATATTTTCAGATTTTATCAAGCGCGCAAGATGTTTTTCTTTTATTATCATATATTTTTAAACTTATCATTTCAATATTTATTTATGGATTTTCAAGTATATATATATTTTTTAAATATAAATTTAAATATGACCTCTACATTTAAAATAAGTTTGATTTTTATTTATGACTTATTACACAAGTTTTGAAGCTTGGAACATAGTGATATTTTTTACTTTTTCGGCGTGTTCAAAGGAATCATATCCCCTTGATAGTTGAATTTCTAACAACATTTGTTGTGATTTTCTTCATTAAAGTGTTTCCAATTATCAAAAGTTTAATAGTCGACATTCTAGTAAAATATGTTGTGATTTTCTTCTTTAAAGAGCATTGCATAAATGAAAATTTAGTAGCTGAAATAATATCAAGATTTTGGGGGATTTTCTTCTTTAAAGAGTGTCACATAAAAAAAACTTTAATAGTTGAAATTTGAGTAAAAGATTTAATTCTTTAGAGAGTGCTTTATAAACAAAAATTTAATAGTTGAAATTCTAGCAAAATTTGTTGTGATTTTCTTCTTTAAAGAGTGTACAATAATCAAAAGTTTAATAGTTGTATTTCTAGTAAATGTTTTGTGGTTTTCTTCTTTAAAGTGTATTGCATAAACGAAACTTTAGTATTAAAAAGCAGAAAAACCAACGTTTAAAATGCACAAATAACATATGAAAAGCAGCAAACAGCTGTTTCGAATCTACTAGCGAGATTCTTCTTCAGTGCAAAAGGAACAGCGTGCTAGAAAAAGCAAGGCTGAGCAAAATCATAGACAGAGACGCGCTGGCTTTTATACCCTATGCGGGTGGCGAAGGCGCCGAAACAACCAATGAGAGAGAAGTAGTGGAAACGACTGGGTGGACAAGTAGCGACATCTACCGGAGAAGTAGAGAAAAGAAACCAAAAAAGGGGAATTAAATTAACGCTTTCCAAATACTTGGAAAATCTGGAGTACTAGATAAGTCATTGACTAAAGAGTGAGAATTTTTAATGATATGGTAAGCTTCCCAAAAATCAAGATCAAGGTTAGAAGAACAATTTTTGGATAATGATGGCTGAGGAAAAATCGAACCTATGTTGAGAAGACCAAGAATGTTGAGCAATAGAAGAACGTTTGAGCTCCTGATTTTTAACATAACCTTCATGCTCTTTTAAACGAAATCTAAGAGCACGTTTAGTCTGACCAATATAAGAAAGACCACGCTGACAAGAGATCTGGTAAATGCCCCAATTATCTAGGCGATCAACGGGGTGCTTGAGATTTGAAAAAGGGATTTTATTAACAGGAGAAAAAATAACTTTAAAATCAAACCTTCTTAGGATTTTAGCAACTTGCTGACTGATTTTAGGAAAAAATGGTAATACAACTGAAGTATTCGAGTTGGAATTAGAATGCATTGCAGAATGGTCGGAATTCGTCAATTTCTTATAAATAGAATCGATAATATTAGAGGAATAACCACGATCGACAGCAATAGCTTTGAGGTAATTAAGTTCAGCACTAAGTAACTGAGGAGTGGAACAAATATTAGTAGCCCGAAAAACAAAAGTATTGAAAGCAGCGAATTTCTGGTTAGGGGGATGAGAAGAATACCTGTGAGGTGGGAGACTGACAGCAAAAGGTTTACGAAAGACGGTAGTCTGAAAGCCATTATCACAACGAATAACAAGGACATCCAGGAAAGAAAGACAGTTATTGGTCTCAATTTCAGAGGTAAATTGAATGCAGGGATCAATGGAATTCATAATAGAGAGAATATGATTAATATCCGAATTCATTTCAATCAGGACATAAACATCATTAACATAACGAACATAGAACGGAAATTTTAAGATTTCAAAAAGCTTGACCTCAAAATAGTGCATATAAATATCGCATAAAATTGGACTAAGAGGATTACCCATAGCCAAACCGTCAATCATACGGAAGAAATTACCATTGAAAACAAAAGTATTTTGCGACAAGCAAGCGCGAGTGAGAAGTATAAGTTCCTCGATTTCAAAATAAGAGAAATGGAATTCACAAAGCCTTTTCTTGAGGCAATCTAAAGCCCCCTCAACCGGAACGTTTGTAAATAATGATTTAACATCAAAAGAAACCATCATGTGACCCTGCGGCTTAAAATTATGAAGTTTTTTAACAAAATCAAACGAATTCTTAACAGTGAAACAGTTACTGCTCAAAAGTGGGGAAAAAACAGAAACTAAATATTTGGCAAGCTTACAAGAAGCGGTACCGATACTAGAGACAATAGGTCTAAAAGGAATGTCAGGTTTATGGACCTTAGGTAAAGCATAAAACCTGGCACAATGCGCAATAGACGGAATAAGGGACTTCTTAAAGTTAGCAGGAATAATGGGAGAAGACTTAATGGCAGACTTAATAGAGTTAATTTCACTAGTGGAAGGGTCTTTGTGGATATCCACATACGGACCATCATTAATTAATTTATGGGTTTTTTCCAAATACATAGATTTGTCGAGAAGAACAATCTGACCACCTTTGTCGGCCTTAGTAATAATTAAGTTTGGATCAGAACGCAAATTTTTCAGACATTGTTTAACAGGATGTTTAAGATTGGGTTTATAAACATTAGAATTGAAATCAACAGTATTGGCAATGAGATGCTTAATAGACTCTTTTTGAGAAGAAGATAGAGCGCTATGTTTAAAGGCTCTTTCAATAGGAGAAATAAGATTAGGTAAAGAAGGAATAGCAGAGACAGAAAAATTGTTATTCAATTTGAGAGCATCGAGCTGATTGTTACTTAATGGAACACTACAAAGATTGACAACAGCATTTTGGTTAACAAGAGGCAAATTACTGCAGTTATTAGCGACAGAACTTCCACAAAGCGCATTAAATTTCTTCTTTAAAACCGAACAATGAACAGAAGAAGCTGTGAGAACTCTGCTCCATGACCTTCTGTCAATGGACTGAAAATCAGGAGTAGAATTAGCGAGGCTGATATGTAAAGAATATAACTCGCGCTCTATATGAGCAATTTTGTGGCGAGTCTCTTGAATCAAAGCTCTTAAAAGAGCTAATTTAGAACGAAATAAGACCTTCTCAATCCTATTTGAAGAAAACAAATTACAACGAATGGAAATGAATTTAGGAATAACCTTCTTACGCCTACAATCAAGTAGGAAATGTAAGTGTTCCAAAAACCTGTACTTTTTTAATCGTAAATTACAAAACCTATTGATTTGAGACATTGCGAAAAAAAAAAAAAAAATACAGAAGAATAAAGGCCCGTTAACGCCAAATACATAAAAATAGCAAATAAAGCCTTTGCGCAACAATATTAAAAAGCAGAAAAACCAACGTTTAAAATGCACAAATAACATATGAAAAGCAGCAAACAGCTGTTTCGAATCTACTAGCGAGAATCTTCTTCAGTGCAAAAGGAACAGCGTGCTAGAAAAAGCATGGCTGAGCAAAATCATAGACAGAGACGCGCTGGCTTTTATACACTATGCGGGTGGCGAAGGCGCCGAAACAACCAATGAGAGAGAAGCAGTGGAAACGACTGGGTGGACAAGTAGCGACATCTACCGGAGAAGTAGAGAAAAGAAACCAAAAAAGGGGAATTAAATTAACGCTTTCCAAATACTTGGAAAATCTGGAGTACTAGATAAGTCATTGACTAAAGAGTGAGAATTTTTAATGATATGTTAAGCTTCCCAAAAATCAAGATCAAGGTTAGAAGAACATTTTTGGATAATGATGGCTGAGGAAAAATCGAACCTATGTTGAGAAGACCAAGAATGTTGAGCAATAGAAGAACGTTTGAGCTCCTGATTTTTAACATAACCTTCATGCTCTTTTAAACGAAATCTAAGAGCCCGTTTAGTCTGACCAATATAAGAAAGACCACACTGACAAGAGATCTGGTAAATGCCCCAATTATCTAGGCGATCAACGGGGTGCTTGAGATTTGAAAAAGGGATTTTATTAACAGGAGAAAAAATAACTTTAAAATCAAACCTTCTTAGGATTTTAGCAACTTGCTGACTGATTTTAGGAAAAAATGGTAATACAACTGAAGTATTAGAGTTGGAATTAGAATGCTTTGCAGAATGGTCGGAATTCGTCAATTTCTTATAAATAGAATCGATAATATTAGAGGAATAACCACGATCGACAGCAATAGCTTTGAGGTAATTAAGTTCAGCACTAAGTAACTGAGGAGTGGAACAAATATTAGTAGCCCGAAAAACAAAAGTATTGAAAGCAGCGAATTTCCGGTTAGGGGGATGAGAAGAATACCTGTGAGGTGGGAGACTGACAGCAAAAGGTTTACGAAAGACGGTAGTCTGAAAGCCATTATCACAACGAATAACAAGGACATCCAGGAAAGAAAGACAGTTATTGGTCTCAATTTCAGAGGTAAATTGAATGCAGGGATCAATGGAATTCATAATAGAGAGAATATGATTAATATCCGAATTCATTTCAATCAGGACATAAACATCATTAACATAACGAACATAGAACGGAAATTTTAAGATTTCAAAAAGCTTGACCTCAAAATAGTGCATATAAATATCGCATAAAATTGGACTAAGAGGATTACCCATAGCCAAACCGTCAATCATACGGAAGAAATTACCATTGAAAACAAAAGTATTTTGCGACAAGCAAGCGCGAGTGAGAAGTATAAGTTCCTCGATTTCAAAATAAGAGAAATAGAATTCACAAAGCCTTTTCTTGAGGCAATCTAAAGCCCCCTCAACCGGAACGTTTGTAAATAATGATTTAACAACAAAAGAAACCATCATGTGACCCTGCGGCTTAAAATTATGAAGTTTTTTAACAAAATCAAACGAATTCTTAACAGTGAAACAGTTACTGCTCAAAAGTGGGGAAAAAACAGAAACTAAATATTTGGCAAGCTTACAAGAAGCTGTACCGATACTAGAGACAATAGGTCTAAAAGGAATGTCAGGTTTATGGACCTTAGGTAAAGCATAAAACCTGGCACAATGCGCAATAGACGGAATAAGGGAATTCTTAAAGTTAGCAGGAATAATGGGAGAAGACTTAATGGCAGACTTAATAGAGTTAATTTCACTAGTGGAAGGGTCTTTGCGGATATCCACATACGGACCATCATTAATTAATTTATGGGTTTTTTCCAAATACATAGATTTGTCGAGAAGAACAATCTGACCACCTTTGTCGGCCTTAGTTATGTTGATGATGTTTATGTCCTGATTGAAATGAATTCGGATATTAATCATATTCTCTCTATTATGAATTCCATTGATCCCTGCATTCAATTTACCTCTGAAATTGAGACCAATAACTGTCTTTCTTTCCTGGATGTCCTTGTTATTCGTTGTGATAATGGCTTTCAGACTACCGTCTTTCGTAAACCTTTTGCTGTCAGTCTCCCACCTCACAGGTATTTTTCTCATCCCCCTAACCAGAAATTCGCTGCTTTCAATACTTTTGTTTTTCGGGCTACTAATATTTGTTCCACTCCTCAGTTACTTAGTGCTGAACTTAATTACCTCAAAGCTATTGCTGTCGATCGTGGTTATTCCCCTAATATTATCGATTCTATTTATAAGAAATTGACGAATTCCGACCATTCTGCAAAGCATTCTAATTCCAACTCGAATACTTCAGTTGTATTACCATTTTTTCCTAAAATCAGTCAGCAAGTTGCTAAAATCCTAAGAAGGTTTGATTTTAAAGTTATTTTTTCTCCTGTTAATAAAATCCCTTTTTCAAATCTCAAGCACCCCGTTGATCGCCTAGATAATTGGGGCATTTACCAGATCTCTTGTCAGCGTGGTCTTTCTTATATTGGTCAGACTAAACGTGCTCTTAGATTTCGTTTAAAAGAGCATGAAGGTTATGTTAAAAATCAGGAGCTCAAACGTTCTTCTATTGCTCAACATTCTTGGTCTTCTCAACATAGGTTCGATTTTTCCTCAGCCATCATTATCCAAAAATGTTCTTCTAACCTTGATCTTGATTTTTGGGAAGCTTACCATATCATTAAAAATTCTCACTCTTTAGTCAATGACTTATCTAGTACTCCAGATTTTCCAAGTATTTGGAAAGCGTTAATTTAATTCCCCTTTTTTGGTTTCTTTTCTCTACTTCTCCGGTAGATGTCGCTACTTGTCCACCCAGTCGTTTCCACTGCTTCTCTCTCATTGGTTGTTTCGGCGCCTTCGCCACCCGCATGGGGTATAAAAGCCAGCGCGTCTCTGTCTATGATTTTGCTCAGCCTTGCTTTTTCTAGCACGCTGTTCCTTTTGCACTGAAGAAGAATCTCGCTAGTAGATTCGAAACAGCTGTTTGCTGCTTTTCATATGTTATTTGTGCATTTTAAACGTTGGTTTTTCTGCTTTTTAATATTGTTGCACAAAGGCTTTATTTGCTATTTTTATGAAACTTTAGTAGTTGAAATATTATCAAGATTTTTTGTGCTTTTCTTCTTTTAAAAAGTTCGCATAAACTAAAATTTATTAAACATTCTATCAATATTTGTTGTGATTTTCTTCTTTAAAGAGGGCTATGTGAACGAAAATTTAATAGTTGAAATTCCAGAAAAATTTGTTGATATTTTCTTCTTTAAAGAGTGCCGTATAAACGAAAATTTACTAGTTGAAATCCTAGCAAGATTTTTTGGATTTTTCTTCTTAGTGTCGCATAAACGAAGCTTTAATAGTATTACAAAAGTTGTAAAAATTCTACAGCTGATCTTAAAATTAAATCTATTTACTTAAATATTTGTTTTAAATTTTATAGTGAATTTTTTATTTTGAAGTCTTCGATTGTATTTTGTGTAATCTGATTTTCTGAAGCTAAAGCGTACATACATGAACAAGTTATCATATGTTGATAGTTTAAAAAAAAAAGAGCTATTTTGGAACATCATAACGTATTTAAAGCATAACAAAAAATATAATTCTATAAGAGTGATCCATGCAATATAGCGATTTTATTTTTTTTATTTGGACCGGTTTTTTTTTCAATTTGTACTAATAAAGTAGTTGTTTAATTGTATTCCTCAGTAATATGCTTACATATATTGTATGTAATATTATATTCATACGTATATTCTATTGAAAATTTTGTGTGTATTTCAAAATATTCCAAAACGATTGAATAATTATCGTGAGAAAAAACAAATGCGCCAGATAAATATTTTCAGGAATAAAACTTTCAGCTAAATTAGTATATTGGAAAACTTTTATACGTTTGGATACATTTTTATATACATTTATAAATAAAAAATATGTAAACAGCCCATAGGCAGACAAATATACAAGCACAGATATGTAGTTTTATGCGAAATTAACTGAAACGTTTCAGAGGAGTTTTTTTTTTTTTTTTTTTTTTTTTTTTGCTTAAAATGTCATTCTATAATGTAAAGTTGACAATATTTTATCATCAGTTCGAAGAATAATTAAATTGAAATGGACATTGTTTAATAAACATAAACTTGATATTCTGTTATACATTTCCCAACATAGTTGATATGTGCTAAGGTTCGTCTATCTACTTGGCCATCTATGTTTTAACTTCCGTAAATATACTTAGATTGTCACGAAATTTATATATATTATTTAGGAACACTACAACATGTTCTTTATCAAAAAAATGTTGAGTGCAGAAGTTATCGTTTATTTAAAAGGACATTCAAAATGATTCGAATGCGTTATGTTATATGGTCGATAATTGCTTGAAGTGCATCTGAATGATTTACACTACATCAAACATTACGAGCTTCATATGCATTATCGCGATATGTGTTACAATATTTTCGTTTATAGAGGTACACAGAGGTTTCGTACACAAAAAAGTTCGATTAAGTTACTGCCTGTCAGCAGTCTTTAACGATGGTACACTAGTTCTAACATATACATAAATATGCATTGTTGAAGTACACAATAGCATCTTATACCTACAGAAAACACTGCATGTAATATTTACGTTTTTTTCCTTTTTAGAGCCACACAAAAGAATTTAAATACTGTAAAAGCAGTTATTTTCGCGAGGCTTTAATTTTCGCGATTTTCGCGAATCCGTCATAATCGCGAAAATTTAAGCCTCTCGAAATAGTTTTTCCCTGTTCAAATAATAATAAAAAATCAGAAATTTTTCACTTATCCAAAAGTTAATGATTACAGTTACTTAAATAAGAAATAAATACAAAATATTCTTGAATACTTACAACTATTTCTTGAATACTATACAACTATTTTTTGAATAAAAACTATAAAAGAACTTTTCGGACAAAAGGAATTTTCTTAAAATGCCGTATGCAAAAGGGGTTCTATTTAGGTAGTTTCGGGATTTTTCAACTTTCTGTTCTGTTCATGTAAAATTCGCGAAATTTTCAGCTCGCGAAATCAACGATATCTTCATTTTCTCGAAAATAAGTGCTTTTACAGTACATTATGGTCTATGAGAGATAATAGCATGAAATGCGTTTTGAGTTTTGTCGTGCTCTTTTTAGGTGCATTTGTAATTACATAAATACGTAGCAGATATAGTCGTTGTATCCATCCATCTGTCTGTCTGTCCGCATATAACAGCGCAAAAACTACGCAGACCAATGGTTTAAAATTTAATGTATATAATCGTTGTAGAATTTTGTCGAACCATTTCGAATTTTATGAAAATCGAATCAAAACTTAAAAAGATATTAATAAAGGTTTTCCCCATTCTATTAAATCCTATCATACGTAATGAATTCAATGATATCTAATGATAAGAAATGATTCTAGGTTGCCATGGTGATTACGTGCCATTTAAGAGGGAGCCATATTATTTCTGTGTTACTGAATTTAATCTAGATAATCGTAATAAATTTTGTATTCATGCATTTTTGCATGAGATGCAACAGTTATTGCACCAAGATCTGAATATTTATAAAACTATTTATAGTGCGGCTTTACGAATTCCTTTGCCACGTTTGACGTACAATTTCCTACTTGTTATTCTTTGTTTGTGTTTTATGTGTCGTGCATAAATTAATACAGCATATACAAGGCTCAAAAAAGAATTTGAATGTATTATCGTCTACGGGCAAGATCTACTAAATATGCATTTTGAATTCTATTATGCGTTTTTCAGTTAAACTAAATTTTAGTATAAATTGCGGTGTGTATATAATGTAAATAAATTCATAATCAGGGTTACACAAAAGAGAATTTGGATACTGTCCTATCTATGTATGGTAATTACTGAAAGAGAGTTATAATTGTGTTATGTATTTTCTAAAAATTTTAATTAGATAACTTATTTCCCTGTATGGAATATAGATTTTTGTAACAATATTATGGCAGCATACGAAAATGTTTCATAATCAATGCCGGTGGAAGATTTTTATTTCTTGTTGTCTTTTACGAAAAAAGAAAGACAGCTGGGTTGTCCATATTAGCAGAAAAAAAAAATAAAATGCTTTTTCTCCATTCGATTTTACTAACTTGTAAAAAATAATAAGTTCTCTTATAATGATTTTGTTGTGATAAAAATAAAATCGGAAAATCACTATGTTTAAGAATATTTCAATAATGCAATAGATATTACAATACCTTGATTAAACTCTAACTTTACAAATTATATGTTGCATTTAAATTTGGGATGATTCGTGGATAATCAGTACTGATTATCCAAGCATTTCCTTTATATTTATGTAGTATTTTCCAGTATAATAGTGCTGATAAAATCATTTTATGAACTTTTGTTTTGAGGTTATATCTGATATTCTGAAGCATTGGATTTTCCTATACATTCATATTCATATAATTTAATAAAATAGACCTGTGTTTATTTCAATCAGAGGTATTCTTGGGACAAATGTAATAGTTCACATTTCGTTCAACAATATTTAATGAAGTAAGTATAAGGAATAATTCAATTATCCCTTTAAGACCTGACCCGCACAATTGTGCGGGAGATACTAAAGTAAAAGAGAATGACTATTTCCTGTTTTTGTGAGATTTAAAACCAAATCAATCTGCACATTTATATGAGTTAATTGGCTTCAGATGTTTTGATAAGACACAACTAGGGGGCACCAACTAAAACACAGGGTTAGATTTTCTGATTTAAAAAAGACTATATCATCTGACAGCAATAGAGAAAAAGTATGTACTGTCGTAATTTCTTTTAAATATGATTTTTAATGTTTGCTTAGATTTAATTTTTCTTTTCATATACTTTATTCATGATTTTAATTGATTTTGTCTTTGATAAATTTAATTAGGCTTTACAAATGTTGAAAAACAATTGACCCGCACAATTGTGCGGGTCAGGGTTTTACCTTTTCCAAAATGGGTACAATTGCTAATGTATAAAATTTTAATTTTAAGTGATGAACTTATGTTTTTAGCAATTTATTTTTTACTAATTGCATTTTTAAACCGGTATAATCTTAAATAGGTTTGTACTATTCATGATTTCTACTTAAAATATTCATGATTTCTATTTAAAATTGATAGTATTAGATATATAATATGCACATGTAACGAACTGTATGTTTCTGCTCTGAGTTATAGATCTCAAATATGATTTATAAGTTTTATATGAGCTATATGCATATCACGAGATAGATTTTTAAGTTTGATAAATTTATTCCATTTTGTCAACGCAGCAAGTAAGCTACCAGGAATAAATAATAAATTATGGAAAGTTCAGCAAATGCTCGACAGATTCCCTAGTGTCTGCTTGAATTTACCAGGAGATCAGGGAAAATTTCCCATAGATGAGCAGACGATTCCTTTTTCTAGGACGTGCTTCAGTAAAGCAGTATATAAAAAACAAACCACACTCTGTTGTAACAGTATCACCTGGGATAGTTTTAAATTTTGTAGTTTACCAGTGGGAAAGTACATATCTAGTCCACAAGGATCTGGGGCGAGGACCTGCTGTAGTCCTTACGCTGGTTCAGATCTAGTTTTATGTACTTCGATCGGTATTTCAACAAAATATCGCTGCTGGAAAAACTAAAAAAAGAAATTTGAAGGATCAGGCACAATCCAAACGGAGTGAAGGGCATACCATTTGTCAACGGCTCTTAAGAGGGGTGCGAGCATTGGGCACATCTCAGAAAATGAAATTGTAGTGGTCTGCCCAAAAACAAAAATTGTTTCAAACATTTTCATTGTGGCTGATGAAAATTATCTCAATAAAAAACAACTTTTTTTGCTTAAACTTTTATTTTTAGATATTTGCACACATAATCCCAAAGTACACAATTGTGTAGATTTAGACCAAAAACGGCTGCATTAAGCCCGAACCTGCACAATTGTGCGGGTCCTCCCTTGGCATAACCTGACATGGGGGTATTTTTTTTAATATTTTTTTTCATTCAAATACGGTCCTATCGATAATGGGAAACCCTCCAAACTTTCAATTTCTACCAAAAAATCTCCCGGTCTTAAAGGATTAAGACAAGAAATGAAACTAAGCCACATCATTTAAAACGCATTTTGAAAATTCAAATTAATTGGGATAAATTCTTCCTCTTTAAGGGCAAGTGCAACATTTTAAGTCGAAAGGTGGTTTAAATGTCTCCATAAATTTGTCTATAAAGTCAAAAATAATATGAAATGTTTACGAAGTTAAACAATCATTTACATATTATATGCACTGTAAAAAAATATAAATGTTTTTAAGCTACGAATATATAATATAATCATGCACGAAAATAAACAATAATCTCTTACGAATCACCCATAATTCCGAAAACATGTTCTTTATCTTAAGATATGCCCCTAAACAATATATTTTCAACATTTAATCATACATTTACAAAACCAATGTTCTTTTTGCTGCCACTGATTTTCGGAGATGTTTCCGATTAATTTTAATAGTGCATTAATAACTTTTCTCAAACCGGAATATCCGTTTTCGGGATACTATCAATTTTCAAATAAATGTTTTCAGCTGCGTAACTAAATTTATAAATGCAAAAGTTAAAAAAAATAATTTCATTGTTAATTATATTGTTGTTAATCTATCATGTTTGTCTGTAAAACATGTTTGTTGAACATGAAAAGGTTGCTTGAGAATTAATAGCATCCTAAAAATCAATACTCGGGCTTGGGAAAACTGATTAACACGCTATAAAAACTATTCGGAAACGATTCCGAAAATCAATGGCAGCAAAAGAAATTAAGTTTTTATAAATGCATCTTTAAATCCCGAAAATATTTTTTTTCCTGGTTTCTAAAGATAAAAAATGCATTTCGGAATTGTGGATAACTCGGAGGAGATTATTGTATATTATCGTTTATGGTTACTTTATATTTTTTCTAGAATTATAAACATTGGTCTTTTTATTTTCTTATGTATTCAATAGAAGAAAGTATTGTAATGTAATTTTTTTTCGACATCCGGTTTTTGACGGATTTATAGGTTTTAGGGGCGAGAGATCCCCAAAAACGTGTTTATACAAAATGTCTGTCTGTCCGTCTGTATGTTCGTGTATCCTCTTTGTATCATCGAAAATTGTATGAATTTATGCATTGAATTGAACCTTTTTTTTTTATCTTTTTAGCTATGGCCAGCAGGTTCTTATTGAATTTGAAAATATTCCACCGGAAGGGGGCGCTGTAATAGCATTTTTTGTCTCATTTTTAATATTATGTCATCTAAAAGTGTATGAAGTTATGCAAAAAACTGAACCAAATTTCATATTTATGTTTTTGTCTATGGCAAGTAGGTTCTCTTTGGATTTCGAAACATTCCGCCGGAAGAGGACGCTGTAATAGCATTTTTAAAGAAGTTTCTCGATTTTTCGTAGTTCTGTTGTACATTGGCGGCTCGTGCACGGGAACTTAGCATCCTGCTAAGCCGGCTATTCGCAAACAGCTGACGTACAACAGAAGAACGAAAAACATTGATTTATTAATTTCCATGATCGAGATTAAGTCGTTTTTACTCCGATTAATTTACTGAGCAGAAATTTAAGATGAAAGTCAAAGTTGTTGTAGTATTGAACTAATAATATTAAACTATTAACATTTGTAACTACTCTTTGAATATTAAGAAGTATGAGATAGAAGAAAGTTTTGGGATTGGCACATCCAATTAGTGTACTGTGACGTACTCCCATAAAAATTAAACCTTTGATTGAAAGTTTTTGCTGTTGTACCATTATTGCATTTGTGCATTTGACCCTAAAGCATTATATTTTCATAAACAAATAGAGTATATATTTAAATAAAAGAAAAGAAAAGAGAAACGGAAGTTTCAAATTTGCATCATAGCCGAAAGACAGTACAAAACATTTTTTCATCATTTTCGAGGCAATGGATTTCTACAGTTATTAATGATACATATTCGCGTTTTACTACATAACGATATAAGCAGTTCACCTTCTGTCAAACAAGCAAATAAAAGTAGTGGGTAATTGCTTAGATCTAAAACATATGTTAATTACTTTCTAAATCTCATAGCTTTAAATAATTCCAACTTCTTTGACATATTTAGGTCAAGAGCGTCCGTATTTGAGGCAAGTCTTAGAAGAAAAATAGCTTCATTCATAATTTGCGATTCTGAGTATTGTAAACATAGTACAACTAACTTATCATATGCTACAGTAGCATTTGTATTATAGTATGATATGCAATAAATTTGTTACCAATTACCAGAAAGTTGGAAGTTCAGAGGTTTCAAATTTATCAGTAAAATTTGCATTACAGATTAGAATAATATTAACATATTTTTTTAATAAAGATGTAACTTCTAATATTTAACGGGTTCAGATTTAGATTTTTTTCCGTTACTTTTAAAATACTCTATTCTACACAATAAAATCCTATTTTATAAATTAATATTGAAAATACAAGGAAATTTTTGAATCTTTAGAAGTAGAGCGCGCTACAGTAATGAAACAGTAACGAAAACTTTAAACACTTTTTTCTCAGAACAGCATTTTCAGAAGCACTATAGCTCGCCAACTTTGAGAATAAATCAGTTGAATAATTTTCTGGTGAATTACATAACATTTTTTCGTACTTTTCGATTAGCCGGGCACTAGTGTTATATATACATATATATCTATACATACATATGTATATATACATATGTATGTATATATATATACATATATGAGTATATATGCACATATGTATATTTATATATACATATTTATGTATTTATATGTATATGTATATATATACATATAACACTGGCGCCCGGCTAATCGAAAAGTACCGATTTTTTCAAAATACGGATATCTCGCTTTTCTGAGTAACGAAAACTTTTAGCTGAAAGAGTCATAAAACAGAAAATCTTACAGTATCATATGCAATAAATGAACAGGATATCCCAAAAATCTCCGTACAACTTCGAAAAATTATTACAAAAAAAAAATAATAATAGGCCTACAGCAAAAATAATTACAATAGTACATAGAGTAACTCAAAAAGTTTTTTTCTACTATCTTAGTATACTTCTACATGAGATCTTTTCGTTGCACGCGACGTTTCCATGCGATGAAGCAGTTCAACAAGTGCGGAACGAGTACGTGAAACTTTTTCTAGAAGCCCTGTAAAATCAAATCGAAAAGCATCGCAAGAGCTTATTATGTCAAAATTCGCAGCACACAGATTGCTTCATAAACAATTACAACTTTCAGCCTACAAAATTCAGATTGTGCAGGCGTTACAAACTGATGATTATGCGAAACGCTTCGAATTTGCAGTTGAAATGCTTCATCGCATTGAACCGTCGCGTGCAACGATAGGATCTCATGTACAAGTATACTAAGGTAGCAAAAAAAAAAAAAAAACTTTTCGAGTTACTCTATGTACTGTTGTAATTATTTTTGCTGTAGGCCTATTTTTTTTTTGTAATCAATTTTTGAAGTTGTACGGAGACTTTTGGGACACCCTGTATTACCAATTACCAGAAAGTTGGAAGTTGAAAGTTTTCAAATTTAGCAAGAAAAATTGCATTAAAGATTGCAATAATATTCACATACATTTTAGGTAGATTTCTTATGAAAATTACCTATTGAGATCGCTCCTATGTTGGAATTCCTGAAAATTGTTGCGGATCTACACCAATCATGACCCCTAGAACCCAAAACCACCAACAGTAAAAAAATTTATATATATATCTATCTATGTTCTATATATATATATATATCACTTTTTAGTGACACGATAACTTCCGTAATTTTACACATCTCTTCCAAACTGATACGTAAAATCAAGGAAAATCTCGGTCAAGTTCATTAATGGGCAAAATCGGACCAAGGGGGTGGAAATAGGGAGGGACTTTGTGAAAACCGAAAAAAACCCATAACTTCTTAATTGTTATACATATCAAATGAGTTTAAAGTTATTATTTCTTCTAGGAATAGGGCCAAAAATTTATTTATCACAGATTTTTGATAAAGTTAAAAATGGGCTCAAGGGGCGCAAAAAAATAGGGTTTTAGGGAGAAAATAAATCATAACTTCGCCAATTCTTAAGATATTAAAATCACTTAAACTTATTATAAATCTTCTTGATATTATCTACAACTTTAATATTGACAACTTTTTCATAGGACCAACTCTTACTGAAAAAAAAAATTAAAAACGAAAAATATGGTGGGAGGGGGGGAGAGGATTGAAGAAGAATACAATTCATAACTTCGTCAATTCACAAGATATCCAATCCGCTTAAATTTATAATTCCATTCATGAATTTTTTTCTTGTATTTTGTAGTAACAATGCATTCACATTTCCGGTAATCAGAAAAAACTGTCAATGAATCTAGTGCAAATTAAAGGGGTCTTTAAATCTTCGTCGCCAGTGCAAAAGTGATGTGTTTTCGAGTTTTCATAACTTTTTAAATACTTATTGAAATTAGATAACATTTTGTAATATATTTAAACCATATTTAAGACTTTATAAAATATAAAAATAAACACTTGTAACGTAATATTATACTTAACACAGTTAATTTAATATTGGAAATTTTTTTTAATGGTATATCACAATCCGCAGGATAATTTAGAATAGATATATCAACATAAAACTTACGTTGAAATGAACTTTAAACTATACTGTATAGAATGAATTAATGATATATAAAAGTGTTTTGACAGAAACTATTTTAAAAAATCAATTGTAGGGGAGACCGGGGCTAGTAGGCGCAGTTTTTAGTTTTTTGATTTTTATACATTTTTTATTTAAGTTTTTTAACAAACTTTAATTGCACTTTTAAAGAACAGACATTTGGCTATAAATATTCGGAGTTTTGAGTTTGTAGCTTTTGTAGTTTATGTTTAGCGGAAGCCTAAAGTAAAAGGAAAACTGTGCGCCAATCTACCTCGTCACGGGGCAAGTTGCCTATACCTATGGGGTAAGCTGGCACACGTTTTATAAAAATTTAAATGAAGCTCAAATAGGACACGCAGTTAAGCAAAATCAATTTCATTATTACCAGTAAGTTTAGACTAAGGCGTTATAGCCGTACAATGTAAATTCTAAATTATACAGACATAAAAATAATGAATAAAACATTAACATTGAGAACTTCTATCCTACTCTATATCATCATCAGAGTTACAGTTGCCACAAATAAAAAATCGAGTGTCTCCGTTTGGGCAAACCACGTGTGCCCAAAATCTTGCATTGCAACAACTTTTCTCGGTCTTTGCTGATTTTCAAGCTACCAGTGCACACCAAACACCGAGCCAATTTGCCCGCGTTCAATTCGCCTACTTGCCCAATAATAAATTTATTCACAAAAAGGACACGTAATCCTCTAAGCATAAATAATCCAAGCAAATCACATATGGGGTAGGTACAGTTAATCATACACTAAGAAAAACTGCACAAGTTAAATCGCAATTAAGATAAGTGTTAGAAATTAGAAAAAGAATGAAGCAACAAAAAATTACTCATGAGTGTAAAAAAAAGAAAAATCGTAATAAATATCCACTGCACGTAGGTAACGATGCAAAACTACATTGAGGATTGTAAAAAGCAATAAGAAAGGTACTCTGTGACTGGTTGCGCAATCTATCCAGAAACAGGCGATTTATGAGGACTGCGCCTACTTACCCCTGTAGCCAACTAGCCCCGGTCTCCCCTATTTGAAAAATTAAAAATAAAATAAAAAACATTAATGATTAAAAAATAATGAAAATACAGTGCAACCTCCATTTAACGAAGTTTCATCGTTCCACTTAAACACTTTGTTATAAAGAGAATTTGTTAAATAGAAATCAACTCAAGTGCATGAAATTCTTATAATAAAATACACATGCATAAAATGAAAAGTATACCTACAATTGAAATATTGAAAAAATGTATTTTAATTTGGGCAGTAACTTTTGTTTTATGTAACGTAGATACAGGAGAAAAATTTAATGTCTAGAAAAACACATAATAAACACAGGTTAAAAAAAAACTGAAACGTAACGTATCTTTTCTCTTTTTTCTCAGTATTTCAAGTTCTTATTTTTAAAAACTCTGTAATATTACTTTGTATAGGTTTTTATAAAAAATACACTGTTCATAAAAATTTTCGCACTTATGTAAGTATCCGAACAATTCATCTGTAACATTTTAGTGAAACTTAAATCCCCTTATTGTATCGAAATCTTTTAGCATTTATTCTTTTAAATGGAAATGATTAAATATAATTCCACTTTCATACAATCCGCTGAAATAAATCCATACAACAGCAACCTCTCTGTTTAAATGTTGTGTACGCGCACGAAAGTGGAATGAACTTTGTTATACAGATTATATTTTTTGTAATATGGATATTAATTTGCATGCTAATAGTGCTCAAAGTCAATGTTCAGGAGAAAATTTCGTTAAGTCAAAAACTTCGTTAAAGGGAAGTTTGACTGTATTTACTTATCTCAACAATATTCATTCATTCTGTAAAATATAGGTTAAAGCTCATTTTAACATAAGTTTTACGTTTATATATTTATTGTAAGTGAAGTTATCGTGCGAATTGTGACATACCATGCGAAAAAATTTTGCAATACTAAATGAACTGTATTTTTTATTACATTATAAATGTTTATTTTTACCTTTTATAAAATCTTAAATAATGCTTAAATATATTACAGAGATTTATACAATTTCAATGAGTATTTAGAAAGTTCTGAAAACTTGAAATTACATCACTTTTCACTGGCGACGGAGGTTTTAAAAGGTAGGAGACCCCTTAAGGCGTTTTTTTATATTTATATAAAAAAAAAGTAGGCATAATAAATATCTTAAAACGTGTTTACCAGAGATTTATGCAATTTCAATAAGTATTTAGAAAGTTCTGAAAACTTGAAATTACAGTAAACTCTGTCTAAGGCGGAATCGGTCGGGACTGAGAAAATTTTCCGTGGTAGACAATATTCCGGCTTATGCAAAAAAGCTCCTCCCCCCCCCCCCCCCCCCCCAAAAAAAAGCGCAAATCGTATAATTTTTTATGTTCGTAACTTTTTGTACCGTTCATTAAAATGAAATTTTTAATGAAATCAGACTTGTTATTAAATGTATTGTTTTTGATAATTTCGAAAAACGTTACAAAAACATAAAAATAAATATTACCAATACGAAATTGCTTCAATTCTGAAATTTACTGTAAATCATTTCATTTAACCAATACAATTACATACCTCACATTTCACATAGTAGTTTAAAGAATCAAAAAATAATCTTTTATAAATTCTTGCTTCTTCTTTAGGTTTGCTATGCGTTCTTCACTAATATGTAAGTCTGTTATTATCGTTTCTTTATTATAATTTCTTTTAACAAGAAAATATCTTCGAGTCACCTAATTCTTCTAAAGCCATCCTGATATGTTTAAATTTACTGCTGTGTTCAACGTTTTCAGAATCGTGGTTATCTTCTTTTGCTTTCCTAAAACAACGAGCAATCTTTTCTGGCGACATTTCTGAGCGAAATTTGGCAATCCATTTAGCAGCATCGAAAACACTGATGTTTTTGTCAGATCGGTGGCAGAAAAACAATCCTTTAACGACGCAATAATCGATTGCAACAAATACTTTTTGTAGTGAGTTTCAGCATTTTAATAACTTCTTGATCCACTGGTTGCGTCACTGCAATAGTATCTGCCTGAATAAATTGTAAATTTGTTTTCGACAGGAGGTCATCATAACAATGTGCATTATCGAAGAACAACAAAATGTTTTGACTTTCTTTAATCATTCGACTATTGAATTCCAACAGCCACCCGTCGATTAAAACAATAGACATCCAACTTTTTTTTTTTTTTT
This sequence comes from Maratus speciosus, assembly GCA_963932465.1. NCBI lineage: Eukaryota > Metazoa > Arthropoda > Arachnida > Araneae > Salticidae > Maratus > Maratus speciosus. The sequence goes on from OZ010789.1 coordinate 221,479,706, forward strand.
TTATCTGTGAGACCTTTCGCAGGCAGTTTATCAATATTTACATTCTTGAAACATCGCGGCGTTTTCAATTTCCCTATCACTGAGGTCTTTTATTAACTGCTCTCCAAATTCGCAAAAAAAAAAAAAAAAAAAAAAAAAAAAAAAAACTGTGACACTTTCGTAGGAAGTTTTACCTCCGTGGCATTCACTGGCTCTTTTTGCAAGAGACTTAGTTGGCACACACTATAAAATAGCCCGGTCTCATTGCAATTATGTATGTCCTTTTCTTGATATCTTTCAATCAGTAGATGAATTTTTTCTTTCTATTCCCGAAATTCATGCTCTGAAATATCTTTCTGGTCGCAGCAAGCATGCTTCATGGCAACGTTGTGTAGATTAATGGAAACTCATAAGCTATTCACTGGAAGCCTTAAAATGCATTTTACCTATTTTTTTGCAATATAGTCCAGGTATGGGCAAAAGTTTCACTCAAGCAATCGAAAAGTATTCAAAAGTTAATAAATCGAAGTTTTCATTTTTCTCAGCACTTTTCCTCCATCGATTGGTTGTTTTAAACTCTTTCTTTTTATAGCATCATAAATTTGAGTTTTATCATAATTAAACTTTATACAAAGAACTTCTATATACATTTTTTTTCTTTTAATTTGGTAACTTCGACTTTATCCTGCAGCGATGGAGTATTGAGTTTAGATTTTAAAGTCATTTTTACTATGCATTTACTAATATCCTTAGAGAATATAAAACGACAAAGAACAAGTAACATGTGCGATGATCAAGTTTTCTGACGACGTGATTTATTGGACTGCATACGTCAATAGAATAGCACTTTATGTTTTCGATAAAAAGATTGGATCGTGAGTTATAATGAATTGCTCACAGATGACGATCATTCATTGATTGTCCTGGCTCGAAAATCGGTTGATAACTGAAATTCTGGAAAATCTTTTGCCTTTATAAATGAATAAGAAACGCTATTCAATTTCTTAGTACTGCTCAAATACCTCAAAATTAGACGTTTACGCAAAAAAAAAAAAAAAAAAACAATAACTTCGGGAATGAGGCAGAAAGCTATGACTTTGAATTAAAGTACTATCTTAAAGCATAAAATATTATACGTTAGATAATACATATTTTCATAAATGAGCATTTTTTTAGTAATAATAATAACTTTTTAAAAAAGGGCATAAGCAAGATAAGCAAGAATTCCTAAAAATTTAAAAAGTTTGTATTATTTTGAATTAACTTTTTAAAATTATTACGAAATCTCATTATTATGCTCGACATTGAGTATTCGACGATTACATACCAGTTTTTCAGTTTAATAAAACGAAATGATTTTCATTTTTAAATTATCCTTTTTTCCACCTTAGGCAAAATTTTGGTTTCGGTAAGACTTTAAAACCCTTTCCGTTTCAGCGTTAGGCAGATTCCGGCTTATGCAGCAAGAACTAATGTTATTTTCTATGGGATCGACTTGATGGGACTTGAAAATTTTTTTCCGCGGTAGACAGATTTCCCGCTTACACAGAGTCCGTTTTAGACAGAATTTACTGTATGTCACTTTTTCACTGGGCACGGAGGCTTTAAAAGGTATGAGACCCCTTAAAGCGTTTTTTAATATTTATTTAAAAAAAAGTAGACATAATAAATATTTTAAAACGTGTTTACCAGAGATTTATGCAATTTCAATAAGTATTTAGAAAGTTCTGAAAACTTAAAATTACATCACTTTTCACTGGCGACGGAGGTTTTAAAAGGTAGGAGACCCCTTAAGGCGTTTTCTGATATTTATAAAAAAATAGACATAAAAAATATTTTAAAACGTGTTTACCAGAGGTTTGTGCAATTTCAATAAGTAGAGGAGAAGGTCCAAATACCGGCTACTAGGTGTTCTGAGAACTGAGCGCAGCGCAGCCTAGCGGTGATAGGCAGAGTTTGTAACTTTAATTGAGAGAAGAAAGTTATGAAAAGTACGTGGCTGAAGTCTGTGTCATTTACAAATAGTAAATGCAAAAGTGTCGAATCTACGTAATCTGGTACATCAAAAGTTTTTTAGGTATGTGTTTCTCATTTTTTTAAAATATACTGATCGTATATTGGCTTGAATTGTTGATTAAGTTATTTTCTAGACATATTTAGCTCTCAATTGCCACGCGCACAGTATTGGTATTTTATTATATGAATGAGTAATACCGGTTTTAACTTAAACATAGCAGCGGTCCGAATACCGGCCACCTAGAGTGGTCTAAATACCGGTAGCCGGTATTTGGATCTCTCTCGGTTGCTCTGCTTGAAGGGGAGGAAAATAAATTAATTTAAATAGTTCCATAATTAATAAATTAATTTAAACGGTTCAGAAATAGTCCCCGTCCCATTTCGCAATATGAAAAAGAAACCATGGCCGTAATTCTTCAGAACCGACACTGGTTACCAGATCACTTTCCAAAATAGAGCTGTTGGACACTACAAAATTGCCTGTAATAAATGTGAAGATAAAGAAAAAAAAATGACCGAGTAAACCAGGCGAAAGAGGCCGAAATTTGATTTTAACCCTCTCGCTGCGCAACCCGAGATTTCCTTGGGCATCGTAAAAGTAGCAAAATTTGCGCAACCCGAGATTTCTTCGGGGATGCATTTTCTCCGTCTAATTAACCCTCCTTGATTATTCCCACCAGTTATTTTTTTATTGTAAATTATGCCTTATTTAATCGGAGCATTTTTCCCAGTTAAATTAGACAAAAACTTTTGTTTTGAAAAACCGGTGACAAAAGAATAAAAATTCTTCAAAGACGTTCGTCACGAAGGGGTTAAATACGCAATTTTTGAAGCTATTTTGATAAAACAATTACGCAGCGAGAGGGCTAAAAAAGTGAAAAAGGAAAATATCCAACAGAGGAAGATGATAAATTTGTGCCTTCTGCATGGGTGCTTTCTCTGTGGACAAGAATGGGGGAGGGGATTCTGGGTTCAATGTTAAGAATGTGATAGGTGGGTTGATAGGGACTATACCGACGCAGAGAGTGATATTATGCTTTTGATTTTTTCTGATAAAATAATTCTCTTTTCAATCAGCAAGCTTTTTTTTTTTTTTTTTTTTTTTTTTTTTGTTTTACACGTTAAAAACAAAATTAGAAACATAATACGAAGAAGACTGTGAGAGATAGTCGTAAAGAATTTTAGAAATTTGACAAAAATACTTATTTATTAAAAATTGCGTATTTTTTCTGTGCATAAGAAATGGTATTAATCAATACAATTTATTAAAATTATATTCTTATTGCTTAATAATTGTCATTAGCTCTATTTGTGTGATCTTTTGGAAAAAAAACTTAGGTAGCCGCTATTTAGACCCCATTTTAAAAACTCAAAATTTGAAGACTTTCGGAATTTTGCTTCTTATAAACAGAAAACGCCTTTTAAACTGATTTTTTTTCTCTAAACAGGTGTAAGACGTGTCAAGGTACCCTGCTGCCACTTTTTATTTTATTAATTTTGAAAATTGTAAGAACTAGATTGAAAACAAAAGTGGTAGCCGGTATTCGGACCTTTTCCTCTATTTAAAAAGTTGTGAAAACTTGAAATTATATCACTTTTTCACTGGCGACGGAGGTTTTAAAATGTTTGAGACCCCTTAGAGCGTTTTTTAATATTTATTTTAAAAAAGTAGACATAATAAATATTTTAAAACGTGTTTACCAGAGATTTATGCAGTTTCAATATTTAGAAAGTTGTGAAAACTTGAAATTATATCACTTTTTCACTGGCGATGGAGGTTTAAAAAAGGTATAAGACCCCTTAAGGCGTTTTTTAATATAAGAAAAATTAGACATGATAAATATTTTAAAACGCGTTTGCCAAATGGTTATCTATACTCCTATTATAAAGAGGAAAAAATTGTTTATTTGTAGGAGGTAAGCTCAGGAACTACCGAACCGATTCCAAAAGTAATGGTATCAAAATGATGGTGTCAGTCCAACTTAGAACATAGGCTATATCTCATGTCGGTGCCACTAACCCAAAGGGGGTGCAGGAGCAAAAAACGTTCTAAAAATGCGATTTTTGCGTTACTGAAAAGCCTAGAAATATGAAATTTGGAATATTAGTTACTTATAAGATATAAATGATGTCTAAGAACAGTTCTTAAACAATTCGAAATTTAAAAGGGGTGAAAATGCACAAAAAGCGTTCTAAAAAACGTTCTAAATGGTAGTTTCTACATAATCTTAGGAAATACCAAACCGATTTAAAAAGTAATGGTATCAAAATAATGGCGTTAGTCCAACTTAGAACATAGGCTATATTTTATGTCGGTGCCACTACCCCAAAGGGGGTGCAGGAACAAAAAACGTTCTAAAAATGCGGTTTTTGCGTTACAGAAGGGCCTAGAAATATGAAATTTGGAATATTAGTTACTTATAAGATATAAATGATGTTCTTAAACAATTCGAAATTTAAAAGGGGTGAAAATGCACAAAAAGCGTTCTAAAAAACGTTCTAAATGGTAGTTTCTACGTAATCTCAGGAAATACCAAACCGATTAAAAAAAATATTGGTGTCAAAATATTAGTGACAACGTTTGCTCCAAAATAGGCTATGTTTTATGTCGGTGCCACTACCCCAAAGGGGGTGCAGGAGCAAAAAACGTTCTAAAAATGCGGTTTTTGCATTACAGAAGGGCCTAGAAATATGAAATTTGGAATATTAGTTACTTATAAGATATAAATGATGTCTAAGAACAGTTCTTAAACAATTCGAAATTTAAAAGGGGTGAAAATGCGCGAAAAGCGTTCTAAAATACGTTCTAAATGGTGATTTCTACACAATCTCAGGAAATACCAAACCGATTAAAAAATAATGGCGTCAAAATGATGGTGAAAACTCTCGCTCCAACATAGGCTATGTTTTATGTCGGTGCCACTACCACAAAGGGGGTGCAGGAGAAAAACGTTCTAAATTGCGGTTTTTGCGTGACGGAAAGCCCTTGAATCGTGAAATTTAGAATGGTAGTTAGTTATAAGATATCAATGATCTCTAAGGACATTTCCTAAAAATGTCGAAATTTAAAAGGCGGGTCAAAATGCGCAAAAAGCGTTGTAAAAAACGTTCTAAATTGCGATTTCTAGCAATCTCAGGAAATACTGAACCGATTTCAAATATAATGGTGTAAAAATGAAGGGGACAGATCTTGCTCCAAAATAGGCTATATTTTATATCTGTTTCCAATACCCCAGAGGAGATGCAGGAGCAAAATGAGCGAAAAGCGTTCTAAAAACGTTCTAAATGCAGATTTGTCACCAATATCTCAAGAAGAATCAAACTGATTTCAAAAGTAACGGTAATAAATTGATGCTGACAGCCTCTGCTCTAACATAGATGCTATTTTAAGTCGGTATCACTATCACCTAGACGTTGCAGGAGCAAAAAAGCGTTCCAAATTTCGATTTTTGTGATCGGTATGGGCTAGCAACTTAAAATTAGGCAAGGTACATATTTATTACATATAAATGATCTTTAAGAACAGTTTCGAAAAAATTGGAAATTTAAAAAGGGGTGAAAATGCGCGAAAAGCGTTCTAAAAACGTTAAATTGCGATTTCTACTCAATCTCAGGAAATTCCAAAGCTATTTCAAAAGTAATGGTTGCAAATCAATGGTGACAGTCCCTGCTTATAACGTAGGTTATATTTTATGTTGCTGTCACTACCATCTGAGGCTTGCAAAAGCAAAACATGTTCTAATTTGCGTTTTTTGCATAACTGAAGGGTCTAACACTTTGAAGTATGGCATGATATTTACTTACAATATGCAACTGCTTTCTAAGAACTGTCGAAAGAAAATTTCAAATTTAAAAAGATGAAGTGAGCGAAAAGCGTTATAAATTACAATTTTTATGTAATCTTATCAAATACCAAACCGATTAAAAAAATATTGATGACAAATTGTTGGTGATAGAACCTGCTGAAACATAAGATATATTTTATGTCTGTGCCACTACCACCAGAGAATTGCAGTAGCTAAAAACTTTCTGAATTGCGATTTCTGTGATATTGAAAAGGCTAGAAACTTTAAATATGGCATGGTAGTTACTTATAAAATATAAATGCCCTCGAAGGACTGTCGAAAATAAATTCGAATTATAAAGGAGTGAAGTGAAGGGGAGGTGATAAAGCATTCTAAAAAAGTCCTAAATTACAATTTCTACGCAATTTCAGGGAATATAAACCAAATATAAAAGTAATAGTTGCGAATCAATGGTAACAGTCTCTGATCCTACACAGGCTATATTTTATGCCGATGATTCTACCACCTGGGGTTTACAGGAACAACAAACGCTCTATAAAAGGCCTTTAAAAGCTTTCTAAATTACATTTTTGTGGAATATTTGGAAATAACTAACCAATTTCAAAATTAATGTTGGCAAATTAATGGTGACAGTTCCTATTTCAACATAGCCCTTTATGTTGAGAGAGGTGGTAGGACTTGGAATTTGACATGATGGTTAATTTTAAGATGTAAGAAGATGGTTTCTAAAAAATTCAAAACTTCAAATGAATACTGAAATGAGCATATTAATTGAGCATAAAAGTTTCAAAATATTTTCTAAATTATTATTTATTTAGTTTTATTTAGTTTTATTAATTTAAGTCTGATTTCTGCCTTATGCAGTGTATCAATGATGTTTAATCAAACTGTGTTTTAAATAGTACTTTTTTTAATTATTCTCAAAAGTAATAAGTACCTATTAATAAAATAAAATATTACCTTTTAATAAAATAAAAATTTAGTTAGTACCTTTTAATAAAAATTAGACATATAAATATCACTTGGGATATTTCAAATATTACGCGAGCAAAGCCGCGGGGTTTGCTTGTATCATATAAAGATTTAATTCCTATTTTTTTATGAAATATTAAAACATGCATTAAAACCTATTTAAATACTTGCTTTAAAATCAAGGTAAAATTACTTTCAAAAAGTAAAAAAGTAACATTTCAAAAGAGCTATCTGTAAAAACTGAAATTAGCATTTATTTTTTTCTAGAATGATTTAATACTCGTAATGTTGAAACGTTAGCTAATTTTTGCCAATCAAAAATTTTCAACGAGCAATTTTCTTGTCACTCAAGCTTTTCACGCTTACTTTGACTTAACTCATCTTATTTGCTGAGATAATTTCGCTTAACATTTGTATTTGTCCTTCAAGGGTAAGGTTTCATAAACTGTGAACAGTTTCAGTTTTTGCATGATCTTTAATTTGCATTTTTTTTAAACATAATGAAGGCATCATTGATTCCATAATTATTTAAATTTTCGTAATTTATTTAATTCACATATTTTGTCTTTATGAATGTCATATTAACATAAAATAAACAAATTTAGTCAATAAAAATATTCTGAAATGTATAGTTTGTAAATTATATTAAACTATTTAAAATATTTTTAATGTATCATTAAACTATTTTGAAAACTCAGTTTCCCTAAAATTATACAAAAAATGTATACTAAGAAATTGAAACGTTATTACATACTTTGTGAGAAATCCTTTCACATAAAAAAGTGGTGTACTTTTTATTAAAGTATCGCTTACACTTTTTATAAAAAAACGTAATTTTGTAGAATCGCAATATAATATAATATGAAAAACAAAGGAATAAATAAAAATACTTAAGTCTGAATTGCTTCAATTATTTTTTCTAATTTATGTTAGAGTGTTTTACAGTAGGCCACAGGTAATTCAACATAAAAATAGTTACAAAAGTTCAAAATGTTTACCTGAAATATCAAAAGAGAAACATCAATTACATATAGGCGAAAGTTGCGTTAAATCGCATCCCTTATTAGTAGTTGATTTTTTAAGCTATAATTTCTAACATAATTTAATGTAACTTTGTGTGCATACTCTGCACTTATCCTTATAACATAATATTATTTTATATATATAATTAGTTCACCAAATTTTTATTAATAAATGATAATTCATAAACAGTCGAATCATCCAGTCTTACAACACCGGTGTGGTAAAACCGCATAAATATGTTAATCTTATAGAAAATGGAAATGTGTAGGCTTTTTTTTTTTTAAAGCAACATTATATTTTACTTTAAAACTGTAACTAAGGAACTAGACTAATATTATTTTTATTATAAATCGAATGATTTAATTTTTAAAAGCAAAATAATATTTATATTCATTACAGTTTGAGAAATTACATAAAATTTCACCTCTTCGTCAGCCTTAAAAAAATCATAATCAACATTGTCCATATATTTTTGACAGTCTTATTGTCACACATTGTTTAAGGGTTCATCAACTATTATTTTCTAAATCTTGTGGGATATCCAGTTTTACCCCAGGAAAATAAGGGTCGCAAAGGAAGTCATGAAATCCAATTTATAAATATAACATTATCATCGTGAGAAATAAATTCTTGTTAAATATACTGTACACAATAATATAAAAAGTTTCAATAACTTTAAATATGTTCATATTAAAAATAATTGATTATTTTCAAAGGTCAAAACAAAAATGATATAATAAACTTCTCTGCACAGAAACTACAGACGAATAGTATGAATATATCCGTACGAATATACCCGTCCGAATATAGCCTGTACGAATATACCGTAATGACTTTTTCTTAGTTTTGTCTAAAGATAAGTATTTCAACTATTAGCTGCTAGCGATCTTCTCAATTAGAATCAAACTGAGATATTTGATTTTAACCAAATTATACAATTTTATATCAAAAAATTTTCAACTACTTCGAATTAAACGCTTGATTTTATGCAAAGAAAAATTATTGATAAAGTTTTACTTATTTTTCTGCAACTGTTGATTTTTTTTTTTTAAATTGCTCCATTGTTGATAAACTCTTAAAATGTTTTAAAATTTTAAATATGGAATAATAAATGGAAAAAAAGAATCATGAACAAATCTACGGATTGAGCTAACAATTCCTGATTAATTTCCCTACTAATAAACATTGTATACGTGCTCTACAAAAAATAAAAATAAAATTTCAAAAGTTTTCTCTACACAGCAGAAACTTTTACGGACGATTTATGTAACCTCATAGTTATCTACGTTTCCGCAAATGCTTCCAAAATATTTAGAAATCATTAATATAGATGGAGCAGTCAGAAGCGACATAAAATAATAAGTTTCTTAAGTTGCGGAAACATTTCTGTAATTTCGTAATGTTCAAAAACACATATCTGTTAATTTTGTAAACCTATAACGTCTGAGTTTTGTAATTGCCTCTTCTTCTACAATTTTTTGAAAATAAGGGACATATGTCCAGAAACGTGGGCATCTATAACACAAACGTTAATGCACAATAAAGGGTGACCTAAAATGGACTGACTGATTTTTAAATTCAGTAACTTCCAAATGGTGACAGCTATTAAAAACATTTTTGCAGGAAGAGTTATATAAAATGACAGGAGTTTTTTTTTTTTTTTTTTTTTTTTTTTTTTTTTTTTTTTTAACTGCGATTCTCGTTTTTAGTTCCAAGTAGCAACGATAGATGACGCTTAAAGCAATATGCGCTAAATCGAGGCCCAAGTTTTGAGTCTAGCCCTTCTCTCAGCATTGATGCGAAGGAAGGAGGTTAAATAAATAGAGTGAGTCGATAAGAACAAGATGTTGGCGACTGAGACCCACTCCATATATTTAACCTCTTTCCTTCATATCAGTGCTGGGAGAAGAGAGAGGCAAAAAAATCGGGCCTCGAGTTAACGCCTTTCGCTTGCAGCACCATCTATAGCTGCTATTTGGAACTACAATCGGGAATCGCCATAAAAAGACCTGCTGGCATTGTACATAACTGTCCTGCAATTTTTTTTTTAAAATAGCTGTCACTATTTGCAAGTTATTGAATGTTAACATCACTCAGTCCATTTCAGGACATCCGGTATCTTAACGAGGTTTCCTTACTAGATAATGCATTTCAATTATATTAAGCTAAGTAATAGCACATGTATAGTGGTGACCAAAATTGTGGATACTTTTAGGTAACTTTCATTCCCAAAAGTAAAAAGCTATCTATTGCAGCCGTTCGAAGGAAAACACTTCGGGAAATTTTGCTATATTTTCGCCGATCATGACCCCCAGATACCAAAAATACCCTCCTTTGAAATGCTGACTTATATATATATATATATATATGAATTCTGTCATGCTGTAACTCTCGAATTTTTGAGCCAATTTGGATGAATTTTTTCATATGCATAGTACATACTAATGTCTCGACCAAGTTCATTGGACAGCTTCATACGCCATCTTGGCGGCCATTTGAATTTTGTGGACACTTTTGGAAATTTCTAGGTTTCCTAACTTTATCATTAAAATGATCTACGTTGTTAACATACACTGTGTGGCTCTTTAAAATGTCTTTTAATGTTTCTAACATTCTGTTTAAAACGATACTTAAGAGTTTGCATTTTGTGAAACGTAACACTTTCTATAAGCATACAATATTAGAAAATTTCAAAAATTCAAATGGCCGCCCTTTTGAAATAAGATGACTGATGAAGCTGTCAAACGAACTCGGTCGAGACATTAGTATTTACTATGCACATGAAAAATTTCATCCAAATTGGCTCAAAATTTTGAGAGTTACAGCAGGACAAAATTCATATATATATATATATATACGTTAATACTTCAACGGAGGGTTGTTTTGAGATTTGGGGGTCATGATCGGCGAAAATATAGCAAAATTTCCCGAAGTGTTTTCCTTCGGACTGCTGCAACGGGTAGCATTTTAATTTTTTGTAATGAAAGCTACCTAAAACTGTCCACAAATTTGGCCAAAACTGTATTTATACAGACACACTGTCACTGTAATAAAAGACTTGTGCTTTTTAATCTAAGAAAATATAATATAACCACGGACGAAAATATACAATAACCTTTCCCGAGTTCTCAAAGGTTCCAAAAATGGTTTTTATCTTTAGAAACTTCAAAAACCAATATATTTTAGACGTTTAAAGAAGCATTTATATGAAAAAAAGTTTCCTTTGCTGCTACTGATCTTAGGATAGGTTTCTAAGTAGTAGTTTTTATAGCGTAGTAATCATTTTTCTTAACCGGTAATATAGGTTTTAGGAATGCTACAAATTCACAGACAAACATTTTAATGGAAATAAATTGAAACTGGTGTGAAACAATAAGAACTAAAGATCTTCTTAAAACACCATAAAAAATTTTAAATGCGCTAGGCCGTTCGAAAGATGTGAGTATTTCTTCTTCAGGCGCAAAAAAGACGTGCTTCTACTAGGAAAGCAGCAGCAAGACTCTTACTGCTGTTTTCATAATGGAAGCACGTATTCTTTGCGCCTGGCGAAGAAAGACTCAGATCTTTTCTCTCTGCTGCTTTCATAGTAGAAGCACGTCTTCTTTGCGCCTGACGAAGAAAGACTCAGATCTTTCGAAAGGCCTAACGCATTTAAAAGTTTTTGATGGGTTTTAAGAAGATCTTTTAGTTCTTAAACATTTTAATGTTCAGCAAACATTTTTTACAGACAAATATGATAAATTAACAGCTTTAGCTTTATCATTGAAATTAACATTATTTTGTTTTATAATAAATATAAATTCAATTACGCAGCTGAAAATGTTTAATTGAGAATTCGTAGCATCCTTTAAATATATATTCCGGTTTGAGAAAACTCATTAATACATTATAAAAAGTACTAGAAAACATTTCCGAAAATTAGTGGCAGCAAAAGCCGCTTTGGTTTTTTGAAGCGCTACTTTAAATCTCAAATATATTTTCATTTCTGAGGTTTCTAAAGATAAAGAACTTTTTTCGGAATAACGGGCAACTCGGAAGAGGTTATTGTGTATTTTCGGACTGGATTATATTATATTTTCGTAGATTAAGACGCATTTTTTCTTTTATTTTACAACGTACCGTTTATAAGTATCTCATTTTTCCGACTTTTACATTTGTATGCCATTTCGTTTTGGTGCAAAAGTATTAAGATTTTATTTTGCCTTAAATCAAAGATTTCACAGAATAGCTAGTATACATCATTTTGCATTTACACATCATTTATTAACACACATTACCATCATTTATTAATTAAAAATGCTCATGAGCGTCTAACTCTTCTTTTATTATAATGCGGAGCAAAAAAGTGAGCTGAAATACCAAAACCACTTTTACTGTGGTGAAAATTACAAGATGAAAGATAAACCCTACCTAATGGCCCCCTGAAGCTATCATCCATTCCGGTTTCAGACCTTGAACTTCGTATTGATGCTACGTAAATGAATTAGTGTAATTTTTTCTAACCTTCTAATATTTTTCTACCTTGAAATTGACTTTATCAGAAGCAACTATACCTTAAACTTTTTACTTTTCATGTATCTCACCCTCAGGCTATAATTCTTATGCTCAGTAGTTACTGTCTAGTTACTGTCAATTTGCTTATAAAGAGGAATTTCCAGTCTGCAAACATTTCATTCAATGGTGTTCAATAATTCTTTTCAAAAGGAAATTTATGCGTCAGCGGTGATTGATTCTTACATCAACCTCTGTAATAAATATCATATAAAATGTCAATCAGTGCTCATTTGATATTGGAAAATGTTCCTTAAATATCGGATTGCTTTGAGTTGGGTATTTTTGATTGCATTGCGATGTTGTATAAAACCAAGTTAGGATTAATTACAACATTTGTCAGATCTGAATGTGATATTTTAAAAATCTGGTTTAAAATGAGGAGTATTTCGAGATGTCATAACATTAAAGTATCATTTCTTCAAAAGAAAATTTTAGAAAAAGCATTTTAATTCACAGTGAAATTTTAATTTAAAGGAAAAATAAACTATTTAAATCAGAACGTGTCTTCCAGGTACTATTCCAGGGGCCGGGTTCGATTCCCTGCTTGGACATTTTTCACTCTGTTGGTTTACGCTTAGTTAGCTAATTGGTATTTCACATCTTTAATATTCAATAATTCCAAGCGTAATTTCAAGCATAATTGCTGTAAAGTAGTTGAAAAATTAATTAAATTATTTAAATCAATTGATTGTAGTTCTTACTCCCAATACTTAAGGCCTTTATTGTTTCATGAATTTGAGCAGAGGAATTTCCTCGTTGTAAACATTTTCCACAACTGTATTTAATAATTATTAGCAATGGGAAATTTATATGTTATTGGTAATTGATTCTTGCAAATCTTACTCCTGCCTTTGTAATATGTATCACGCGAAATATCATAATGGAAATGATGTGAACGATATGAAAATTTTTCCTGAAACGTCGTATTATCTTTAAATGCGCATTTTTATTTCTTTGCAGTGTGTTTTTTCGGCAAGCATACGAGTATGTTACGATTAACCGTCAGTAAATGTCATGTCAGGATATGCTAGTTACTGAAAATAACATAACCCTTTGCGATTGTATGTCGACTCTTAGCCACGAAAGCTTTTTTACCGTTCCAGTCGTACACTGTGAAAAAAATCCGACCAGTTTTCCTGTAGGAATCGGAAAAATAGTTGCCCTTATCGTACCGGAAAATTTTCCGACCCAGCTCGAAATAAAATCCGTAAAAAAAAGGAAATAGTCAATAAAACGGTATTTTACGGATTTTATTCCGAACTGGGTCGGAAATTTTTCCGGTATGATAAGGACAACTATTTTTCCGATTCCTACAGGAAAACTGGTCGCATTTTTTTTTTTTTTTTTTTTTTTACAGTGTATGTCTGCTCGCAGCCAACACAGCTTTTTTACCGTTCCAGTCATATGTTTGCTCTCAACCATCACAGCAAAGATGCATACTGATCTTTTATTATATTAAGTAGACAAGCTTCAGAGATACGTACATTGTAAAAAAAAATAATGCCAGTTTTCCGGTAGGAATCGGAATAATAGTTGTCCTTATCGTACCAGAATAATTTCCAACCCAGCTCGGAATAAAATCCGTAAAATTGGAATAAAATCCGTAAAATACCGTTTTACTGACTATTTCCTTATTTTTACGGATTTTATTTCGAGCTGGGTCGGAAATTATTCCGGTACGATAAGGGCAACTATTTTTCCGATTCCTACCGGAAAACTGGCAGTATTTTTTTACAGTCGTATCGTAACAGATATAACGAAAAAAGTTTCACATCTGTAAAACAAAAATTGACACAGTTATTAATTCCAAAGTTTGAGATTTTTGCACATGATTTTGTCTTTCATTGAAGGATCAGTTAAAAGATGAATTAAAGTAATTCGAGATCAAAATCAGGGTGCAATGTCCTTTTTACGGCGAGACCACCTTTAGCCGGTATCGCCAAATCGGGGAATCATTAAAGAGGGTTATTTCATCTAAAAATTTGAGCTAACTTTTATGGGTCGAATAAAATTCAAACGTCAAATCGACAACCGGGGGAAAAAATGCTCACTAAGGAATAGTTAAATGGCAGCGGAATGCAAACGTCCAGTCGAGCTAGAACGAGCATGAAAATTGGAATTATTCAATTACAACTGTACCGCAGCACCACACATTCAGGGTAAAACATGAGTCATCTAGCAGTGGACATGCTAGTCAGAGCTGAGATCGTGATGGCAAGCTACGCATACATATAATATGCCGAAATGATACTTACTTATGGTGAATGTCAAATGAATGCCACAGAGGTTACGAGTATTCATTCAGAACATTTCCTTAAGGATCTACATCCAACGCATGAAACTATGACTGATGCATTGTACCATCTTAGAGAGACCGTCTCGGTTTCATCACCAGCCAGAACAAGTAGACGGGCGAAGTGTAATGTTCGAGTGAATTCGGAGGAGATAATGGCATTCGCCATTTTAATTTGACGAATGAGCACGGCGGAAATAAGCGAGGCATGTGGTCAGCATGTCTGGCATTTGTTACATGCACATGAGGCGCATCCATACCATCCAACACTGGGACAAGCATTGTTGCTGGGTGACCACGCGCTACGATTTTATTATTGTAATTTCATGCTCAACAGCTTAGAGGGAAATCCGTCGTCTATCTATTACATATATATAATCCAAACGGAAATTTCGTTCCGAACGCCGAGATTTCGAGTTCTACTGCATGGATTTTTACGGAACTTATACCGTTAGATAGGTATCGTTCCAGGGAAGGTTTTAAGCTATAACACATCATTCTACCTAGATTAGTTATAGAAGTATGACGGAAAGCTCTGTTATTTTGGACTTTGTTACTTCATATTTCCTTAAATATCTGGGCTCCTATTGGTCGTAGAGCTTAGATCTCGCGCCAAAAGTAGCTCCAAAGCACCCAAGCAAACTTTTCCCCGCGATTATTTTGCCGTCTTCCGATTTCCTCTAACTCTATTAGGGGCCCGCGTAGGTCCCCTTTAAAATATTTTTCGTAGTAATTTCAGCAATTATCTTAAATTATTGGTTAAGACCGACACCCTCCCGATTCATGTATCTAAGGAAAGGTTGCATGAAGGAGTTTCGTTCAGATACGATTTCGTTAAGAATAGAGTGCGCTCCCTGGTGGTGGAATGTGGAACTAACATAACGCGATAATGTTAAAATTAGGAAATCTAACAATGCGATCTGTTTTAAACTTTGAGATAGTTCGTAACACATAATCTATTATCTATTCTATTATATATATATATAAAATCTATTATCAATTCTATTATCTATTATATATATAAAATCCAAACGAAAATTTCGTTCCGAACGCCTAGATTTCGAGTTCTACTGCATGGATTTTTACGGAACCTATACCGTTAGATGGGTATTGTTTCAGGGAAGGTTTTAATCTATAACACATAATTCTACCTATATTAGTTTTAGAATTATGACGGAAAATTCTGTTATTTTGGGCGATAAGGTTACCATTTTATTTCTTGGCGAAATTCATCGTTGATAAAAAACATTGAAACGGCTATTAAACCACGAAAAATAAAAGAAAAACTGTTACTAATTTTATTTAAATAAGAAAAAAAGAAGAAGAAAATCCGTTTTAATGAGTGATAATATTAAAAAACGGAAACATTTAGTCAAAACCTGAAAGAAATATTTGTAATGCTTAAAAATTAATTTAATAAGAAATATTACACTCGATACGCAATATTTGGCTCTTTATCGCTTGCGTTAGATATGGAAACGAATCTGAAAATTTGATTAGATGAAATTTTAACGACATTTTCTTTCTGTTCTGTTCTTTTCCCTTTTTTTTATATCTAATTGTCCCATCACGTGACTTATAGAAGAAACAAGCAGATGTAATTGTGAGTCACATGTGTAATTACTATTTGTTTCTTTACAATTTTTTCTTTTTCTTTTGTCGCCAAACAATGTGATTTTAAGCCAAAAATGCATAAGCATGACATTAGCTTGAGGATGTTCTCACAAATGGTGTTTTTTTTAGGTGAAAGAGATCATTTTTTGAGTGCATTTTCATATTCAATTGTAACTTATATAGATATCAGTTAATATTTTAAAAATGGAATCGAATACTTAAATTTCAGTGTGAATTTCTGCCACACATACATATTGTAAAATAATTTCATACTTTTTAAAATGTTTTTCGCCGTAATTCCGAAAGTATGTGATATTTATAAACTCGAACTCAGATCAACGAATATTACCCATTTTATTTAAGCAAATATTATCTATTTTTTCAAGTCATATCGCCAATTTCATTTATAGGAAAATTCACATATTCGAAATCTAGGAAATAAAGATAATTTTTAAGAAAATTTATGTTTTAATACGTTATTACTATGGAAAAATTCAACATTTTGAAAAAAAAAATTACAAGTCTTTTGTAATTCGTCATTTCTTCTTCGTCTTTCTTCGTACTTTCTCCTCTGTTATGTAATATTTCAAATGATATTGGACTAATTTTCGATCATCGATTCACCGCAAAATCGCATATCTAATATAGTATATGAAATAAAGTCTGGATTAGGGGACTAATTAACGCACAGCGCAAACTACTGAACCTAAAATCTTGAAAATCGTGGTAAAAATACTTCTTATGACATAAACTTCTGCTAAGAAAGGATTTTCTAAAGTGTCACCCCTAATGGTTTTCGCACGGGGAGGGGGAAAAAATCGAATATCAAAATTATGCGTCAAATGATAGCATATTTTAATGTAGTTTTGTATGCTGAATCGAATGCTACCAAATACATTTTTATAAGTCCAGCAGTTCATGACACATTTCATATTTTTCTAATTTGGCGGTGTCTTTGGCATCTAAACCTCAAAATATCTATCATTACATCCGTTACTCTAGCAACGGAAAAAATTCAAATCAACCCTTTTGGCTAAAAAATAAAAAATCCTCTGTGAGTTTGAAATAAAAATGCAAGCATCTTAATTTTTAAAAAAAATAGTGATTTTATGTAAAATAAAAGGGAAAAAATTACTGAGAATTTAGCGTTATAAAACAAAAATGGAAAAGGTACTACTTTAGATATTCCGTCGACCAAAAATCTATCGTCAAACTATAAGATTAAATGCCAATAATGGTTGATCGTAAATATCAAATTCACTTGAATTTAAACAAACTACACGTGTTTACGTCATCAATGATTTTAATTTCGACGTTTTATTTGTATTTTTATTAATGTTATACTAATTTATTTGTTATTTCGTTATTTAAAATAAAGATTATGTCAATTTATATAATTTGGCGAATGGTTTGGAGATTTATATAATTTGGCGAAATGGGTCGACGGGATAACAAGTAGTACCAATGAAAATATTTAAGTATGAAAGCAATGTTTGTAACGACTTAAATATTATTTTCATATATATAAACTCGGTTTATGGCGTCAGATGCCGTCATCCGAAGAATCTACAAGAGTCTTTTTCCATTTTTTCCGGTCATAGGTTCCTCAATGAAAGAAATTGGAATTGGAATAATATTGTGCGATTTATAAATTGCTCCTCGATAAGAAGAAAAAATCGGTACATTTATAACAACCGTGCGCACATCTCGCTGATAGCATTTTTAAAATTCCCAGTAGAAGTAGTTACATTTTGCGTTTGTAAATTAAAAATATTTTTTTGCTTTTAATTATGGCATTATTTCCTGTTATTGTTTATCTTTTCAGTTTTTTAAATGAAATTAGTAGAAGGCATGCATTTTAAATTAAATGAGTGAAAGGTTTGTGTTTTAAATGAAAATAATAAAATAAGAATATGCTATGAAAACAATCTTTATTGATTTATTACCTGCGCCCGGCTGACATAAAAGCATCACAAAAGTCACATATTCACTTTTCTTTGAGTAGTTGCTCATGAGAATTCAAGTTAACCTTCCGTAATCGGATACTTCACATATTGGTGTATTAGCTTTAATGTTGAAATCATCGTTTTTGTTTGAAGCGAAAACTTTACTATTACACAAAATCGCATCATCATCATCTACTATATATTTACAACGGAAATTTGTATTTCATTCCGATTGTTTATAATACTTTCGTAGGATATACCACAATTAGTTAGGTAATAATTTTGGAAAGGTTTTAGTGTATACATATTGTTCAAGGGTACTTAGTTATAGAGCAACAGTAAAAGTTCAAAAATTAAGTGAACCTGATTATGAAAGTTTAGCCTTTTTAAAAAAATCTACAGAACATGTTTTGTTACAAGTGGCCCTGTTGCATGACTTTTAGGAATGGTGTTAGTATATACGATTTCATTATATGTTGATTAGTTACAGAGGTATTAATTCCTGTTGTCATAACGGTCTCATTACCCGACCATTAGTGCACTGTTTATAATCAACTAAAACAATTACTTCTTAATTGCTAAATTTTGTCCAACGCTTAAGATAACATTATATCGCAATGGCGTTCGCATCGTTTTCAGTAATGTGCAAGGTCAAGCTGAAGATCCATATTGTTTAAAATACAAGTTGAAATTCACCATTTAGTTTAATCCAAGGTTCATTTGGAAATATTGACCAGCGCAGCGGGCATAGCCTGCTAGTTATATATATAAAATCCAAACGGAAATTTCGTTCCGAACGCCTAGATTTTGAGTTCTACCGCATGGATTTTGACAGAACTTATACCGTTAGATAGGTATCGTTGCAGGGAAAGTTTTAAGCTATAACACATCATTCTACCTAGATTAGTTATAGAATTATTACGGAAAATTCTGTTATTTTGGACTTTGTTACTTCATATTTCCTTAAATATCTGAGCTCCTATTGGTCGTAGAGCTTAGATCTCGCGCCAAAAGTAGCTCCAGCGCACCCAAGCAAACTTTTCCCCGCGATTATTTTGCCGTCTTCCGATTACTCTAACTCTATTAGGGGCCCGCGTAGGGCCCCTTTAAATTTTGTCCAACGCTTAAGATATCATTATATCGCAATGGCGTTCGAATCGTTTTCAGTAATGAGCAAGGTCCAGCTGAAGGTCCATATTGTTTAAAATACAAGTTCAAATTCACCATTTAATTTAATCCAAGGTTCATTTGGAAATATTGACCAGCGCAGCGGGCATAGCCTGCTAGTTCCTTTATAAAATTCTGTGGACAGGTGGGCCAATGCTTACATAGGGTGACATTGTGAACGTACAAAATGTGCATTACTGGTGCCTGGAAAACCTCCACATCTGCACAGTACGACACATGTGGTGCGGTATATGGGGATCCCAGATTATTAGACCCATCTTCTACGATTGGGCCTTAAAGGGCAATCGTTACCTGCACCTGCTACAAAACACGGTAGGTGACTGGTATGAAGAGCTTCCTGTCTGACATGCATGCCGGGTGTGGTTTCAACACAATGAGGTCCTCTCCGCATAAAACATCAAACGTCATTTACGTATCTGGCCAGTGAATTAGGTCAACAGATCCTTGGATGTGGTAATCCTGTAGAGTGGCTACCGCGTTCGCTAGACTTTACTTCGATGGTCTTCTATCTCTGGGGTTACATCAAGGCATAGCTCTATGTGACTGAGACCATTTCTCTGATTTATCTGAAGCAGCGCATCGTCCTTGATTGTTGCACAGTTTGCACACCTGCTATGCTCTACGCGTCCAGGACTCAGTACTGTCACGCATTCAATTGTTCATTGCCACCAATAGAGAACGCTTTGAACAGTATCTCTAGTAGATTCCGGTGTTTGGTGTATTCATTTTTTATTGTAGATCGTTTCCTGATATTATAATAAACTGATATTTATTCAATTCCTACTATTAGTTCACACTCTCCCTATATTTGTTTATTTATATATTTTTTTATTTATATATTTATCTTGTTCAAATTTTCAATCGTTAATAAAATACTCATTATTCATCCTATAAAGTTGAAATAATTTTTTTTTGAACTTGTACTGGATGGCAATTGATGTTAATACAGTTTTTTCAAATATTAATTCATTAATTAAATTTTAATTAATTTTAGTTTTGCATGGGAAACAAAATGGCGGCCATTGGTTATCGAAGGTCAATGAAAGTATTTTCAATAAGGGGTTACCATAGGGGGGACCCTGTTCTGTCGCCAAATACCGCCAAGTTACTCGCCAACTTGGCGATATATCGCCAAATTTGGCGTCCAAAATAAGTCGCCAAAAGTGACGCCAACTTGGCGATATTTCTAATATTTCGCCAAATTCCCATATAATCCCATTGTAAACCTACTTGCTTATAGAAAATCAACAAATTGAGATATTTTAATGCAACAAAAACTAATATTAGCTTAAGGGATTATATTAAATTTTTCTTTGGTGACCTAAGTAGGAATTGACTTTAAAAACAAAATTTTTATATTACTTGTTTTTCTGTTTAATTTCAATATTTCATTCTTGAGAGATTGAGATAGTCTGTTTATAGTGACACAACCTAATGCGTAGAAAATTTAATGCAACGTATAATTTAATGTAGGGCCGGATCTGCTATATCCGTGCCCATAAATGAAAATATTGCGTTTTCTTGTAAATATTTAAGTATACAGTAAATAAATATCAAATTTAATATTTACTTGAAATATCCTGATGAACTGATTCCCAATTTTATATCGTGTCCTTTATTACGCACCTTTACCGGTGGTTTTAATATCCAATTTAATATTTACTTGAAGCATCCTGGTGTACTGATTCTCAATCTTATATCGTATCAGGTGTCATGCACCTATACCGGGGATGTCAGCATATGTATTAAGGAGCGTATATTTATATCGTCAGGTGTGGTGGAGGATTAAAATCGGAGTGATAATTATCACAACACCGGTAGCGTCTATTACAAAATTTTTCAAGAATTCTTTTAATTAATCTCCTTATTAAATCGACCGACCTTTTCAGCAATTTAATTTTTTTTAAATGAGTATGACAAATTCGTGAATCAAAAAACATAATGCAGTGCTACCTATGAATATGGTGCCTGTCTATAACAGATTCCTGCCTTAAACATAAACATTTCATGGTCAGAACGGAAAAAATACTATACAATTATGCATTCTGAGACAAAAAACTATCTAAAACAAAATATTTACCCAACTTCTTGCGATTGTTTTCAGGTATTATTTAGAAAAATAGTTTAATTAAATGTGAATTTTGTTAAATTGGCACATTATTTAAAATACTATATACAATTCATATTAATATTTGATGGAGTTTTTATCATTGGATAATAATGTTGAATATTATCTTGAAAGTCATCATGCGGGTATGTGAAACATTATGATATTCATGATGATGAATTAAAAAATAGATAAATATAAAAATATTTAAATACACTAATTAATTTAATTTATTAAGATAAGATGTATTTTCTAGCATACAAAATAAATTTTGGTAAAGAATATATGAAGATAATAACAGGAAATTCTTTACAAAAATGCCTTTGTAAGATGTTCGTGGCATACTAAATATTATTTTATTATGTTTAAAATTTTTCTTATCGACTTTAATATCAAGTCTCTCTTTTACCGAAGGATATTTAATATACTTTTTCTACAGTACTTATAAACAAAAGGACTCGGAAAACAAATTCTAATGTCAAAAATGTTTTCGTCTACTTTATGAATTTTTATAAGCATTATATCACAACACATAATGTACAATGAAATGCTTATAAGCATGTCAATGTCGCGTTTCTTTGAAAACAATAGAACATAGTTTGATGCTGCTTTGAAGACTTGTTTACGATTTTTCCAAGAAAAAAGTGAATTTAATAAAAATAAAAAAAAGTATTGATGATGAACGTGCTAACTATGAGAAGAAATGCGCATTCCTTAAAAATGTAATGCTTAATATTTTCTTATATGCAAAAATGTATATGCAGCTGTGATATTTCCCCCATAATTTATCTAAAATAAAGATTTCAAGCTTTCTCATAGAAAATACATTTGCACTTTTATTCATGTGATAGAAAGCCCAGGCGCAAAATATAACTTTTTAAGTGCGTTCGTAATTATATTAATACTTAGCACCTATAGTCATCGTCTAGTCCGTTCGACTGTCTGTCCGTCTGTTCGCATATAACAGCGCAAAAACTACCCAACCGAACGGTTTTGAAATTTAATATACATAATCGTTGCAGAATTTCGGCGAGTCATTTCAAATTTTATGAAAATTGAATCAAAAGTTAAAAAGATATTATTAAAAGTTTTCTCCATTCAATTAAATTTTATCATACGTAATTAATTCAATGATATCCCGTGATAGGTAATGATTCTAGGTTGCATGGTGATTACGTCCTATTTAAGATGAAGTCATGTATTGTTTCCTTATTACTGAATTTAATATATATATAATCGTAATAAATTTTGTATTCATGCATTTTTGCATAAGAGTGCAATAGCTATTGCATCTAGACCTGAATATTTATGAAACTAGTTATAGTATGAACACACCTCATTTGCCACGTTTGACGCACACTTTCGGACTTGTTATTTTATGTATGTGATATGCACATTGCATAATTGATCAAAACAGAGCATATGAAGTAAATTAAGAATTATTAAGAGCCATTATTTTGAAAATCAGACAAGTGTGATAGTTGTATTTTTTGTTTTGCTTGATTTTTTTTATGTTGAAGTAGATCACATTTAATGAATAATGTGCAATTTTGAAGCCCTGAAAAAATTTCCCCTTCCCTGTAGAAAATGTTAAAGTTCAAGGTTGTGACCGTCATTTTTCATGAAAAGTGAAATGCGACTATGTTTGCAGTGCTAAATCTTGGTAAAGTAACGACATCCCAAAATTCTTTTTGTGATGAAATATTAGTATAACACTACCTGCTTAGTAGACTGTATTCGTTTCCATGGGCATTGTTATTTTACATTGTTATGTTGCCTCAAAATGCAATGAAAATGACGTTTTTGTCCGTTTTCTGCACGTATTTTCTTATTTAAGCAATAGTACCCCAAACTTTTTCTTATAGAATATCAAAGTGTACTACTAGGACAAGCTAAATAATATAAAACTTTACCGGAATATTGCTGCTGTTTGCAGGAATAGTCTGTTAAATATTCAAAAATTTCAAAATAGGCAGCATTTCAATTAGTCTTTTCTCAAAACAGCATCACGGTTCAATAAAATAAAATATATCCCGTAGTAGTTGGAAGTATGTACAACCACATGGAAAAGAAAAAAATGTGGGGCCTCGTCATATTTTTTTTTTTTTTAAATAACAAAATTTACAAAAATTCACAGTCAAAATATCCCGTTTAAATTTCCCTTTTTTCAATTTAGAACAAGGAAGGGAAAAGAAAAAGGAATATTCCATTTTCTCATAGGGAAAAATCATAGCTAGCGGAAAGAGAAACGGGATGTTTCGTTTTCTGATAGGGAAAAAGTATGATAAATGACAGTCTTTTTTGTGACTTTTGACATTTTTTTAAAAATAAAAATATGACGAGACCTCACTTTTTTTTCTTTTCCATGTGTTTATACATACTTCCAACTACTACGTGATATATTTTGTTTTATTGAACCGTGATGCTGTTTTGAGAAAAGACTAATTGAAATGCTGCCTATTTTGAAATTTTTGAATATTTAACAGACTATTCCTGCTAACAGCAGTAATATTCCGATAAAGTTTTATATTATTTAGCTTGTCCTAGTAGTACACTTTGATATTCTATAAGAAAACGTTTGTGGTACTATTGCTTAAATAAGAAAATACGTGTGGAAAACAAACAAAAACGTCATTTTCATTGCATTTTGAGGCAGCATAACAATGTAAAATAACAATGCCACATGGAAACGAATACAGTCTACTAAGTAGGTAGTGTTATACTAATATTTCATTACAAAAGAATTTTGGGATGTCGTTGCTTTCCCAACCTTTGGCACTGCTAACATACTCGCATTTCACTTTCCATGAAAAATGACTGTCACAACCTTGAACTTTGACATTTTCTACAGGGAAGGGAAAATTTTTTCAGGGCTTCAAAATTGCACCTTATTCATTAAATATGATCTACTTCAACATAAAAAAAAAATCAAGCAAAATAAAAAATACAACTATCACACTTGTCTGATTTTAAAAATAATGGCTCTTAACTCTTTAACAACCATGAAAATAGTATTTACATTTTGCAGATCACACAGAAAGATTAACTTTTCTGCATGCTTCATTTTAAGCAAAAGTCGCAAAAATTTAAGAAACTACGATAGTCATGCGACGATATTTGTAAGCTAAAGTTAAACCTATGAAGCGCCCTTTTCAAATTTCTTGCTTTCATTTCAGTATTTTCGAATGACATTTTGCAGGAAATACATGCATATTTTTCGATTTTTGCCGATAATTGTTTTATGGTGGTAATTTAAATTTCGAATTAGCTCTGATGTCGGAAGGATACTTAAAAAAAAAAAAAAAAAAAAAGAACTGCAACTAAAATAGAAAAAAAACTACTGCCGGCTCGGCCTACAGTCGCAGGAAGATTTCGAAGTTCAGTATTAATTTAACCAACAAAAACTAAATCATGATAAGAGATAAACCCACTTTAACAATTTTATCTTGCCGCTTTTGACGAGTTTTTAAATTCATTTTTATATAAGAACTGGTTTTATCAAAATCACGTTAACGCAGTATTCAAAAAATATGTTTTCCATGCTCAGTAACTCAAAATTCTCTGACACATTTTCAGATTCATTTTTAAAAAGAAAAACATGAAACTTGCTGACGTGAATTTTTAAGAGATTTATAAGCGACCTATATTTTTATTTTTCGCTTAATTAATTAGAACTTGATTTATAAACAATTATTTTCTTAGTAGAACCATATTTTTCATTTCTAACACAATCGCTTTGAGAAACTCGGTTCAAAATGCCCACTTTGACATCATTTTTTAAAATATACCCTGCCTCTATCAAAAAATTGACCATTCCGGCACATTATATAGTTTTTGAATAAGAGAACCTTCCAATTGGATGCGTTTGAGAGCAAAAATGAATTTAAAAATGAGTCAGAAAATCAGCAGTTTGGATTTGAGTACATCCTTAATACAACATTTTTTTCTTCAGTCTCTATGTACTTTTAATTTGTTTTTGCTGTAAGAATTGGTCCTATCAAAAACTTCTCAATATAGAAGTTGTAGATAACATTAAGAAGATATACAATAAATTCATGCGGATTTGATATCTTTGAATTGACGAAGTTATGGATTTTTTTTCTCTTCAACACTCCCTTTTTTTTCGTTCATTTTTTTTTTTTTTCGGTAAGAATTGATCCTATCAAAAGCTTATCAATATAAAAGCAGTAGATAATATTAAGATAATTTATAATAAATTTAATTGGATTAATTGACGAAGTTATGAATTTTTTTCTCACCCAAACCCTATTTTTTTCGCCCCTTGAGCCCATTTTTAGTTTTATCAAAAATCTGTCATACGCAAATTTTTAGCGCATTTTTTAGAAGTAATAATAACTTTAAACTGAGACGATATGTATTATATTAGAGAAGTTACTTGGTTTTTTCGTTTTTCACAAAACCCCTCCTTATTTCCACGCCTTGGTCCGATTTTGCAAATTAACGAACTTGATCGAGATTTTATGCCTCTGGATTATACGTATTAGTTTGGATAAGATTTGTGCAGAATTATGGAAGTTATCGTGATATATAAAGTTTTTTACTGGGGGTGGTTTTGGCTTCTAGGGGTCATGATCGGTTTAGATCTGCAAAAAATTTTCCGAAATTCCAACATAAAAGAGATCCCAATATGTAGTATTTCATACAAAATCTACCTAAAAGTAAAAGTACACCCGAGTTGACATAGACCTGAGATATCCTATGCACATTGTAAAAAAAACATTGTAGATTTGCCAGCACAAACTGCTGGCGTCCGAATTGCCACCGCATTGTGCTGTTAATTTTACGCAACTACTGTATTTTTCATGTTTATATAGTCAAGAAACCAAAGAAAGCTACAGCACATTCGACAGTGATCGAGTTTGAGCGTGAGACGAACAGTACTTTGTACTGTAAAAATGTCGTTTTTTTTTCCGTGCAGAAATAAAACCTAAAAATACTCAAATGCAAGCGAAAAGTTTAAGAAGAACGTTCCCATAGGTTTAACATCACCTTCCGAGGTCGTCGTGTGACGAACGTAAACTTTTAATCCATCCTTAGAATTTCATTTAAAAAAAATTCTTCAGTTTTTGTTACAGGCTACTTATTTGTGACAGATAGATTTTTTTTTTTTTAATCAATTTGAGTTATTGTTTTAAATACCCAGATAATTTTGTTATCTATTTGACAAAAGTTAACATCCGTCTATAGAAACCATGATTTTACTTTTTTTAAAAATTAAGATTGAGTAATTATTTTTTTAAATATCTAGATAACTGATATTAGATATGTGATACATGTCACCCATTTGAGTACAGAAAGCGTGATCTTTCTTTCTTTTTTTCTGAGATTGAGTAGATATTGATTTAATAACCCAGATAATTGATATATATGATAAAAGTGCCCTATTCGTGTATTGATCAGTTTTAATTTTTTTAATTAATTTTTTTTTAGATTGAGTGGTTATTGTTTTAAATACTCAAATAATCGATGTCAGATATATGATAAATGCAACAATTCGTGTACAGAAACCTTAACCTTTCTCTTTTTTTAGATTGAGTAGTTATTGCTTTAATTACCCAGCTAATTCGTGTTAGATGTATGATAAAAGCACTCCATTCATGTACAGAAATCTTTCTTTCCTTTTTTGTTTGAGACTGAGTAGTTATTGTTTTAAATCTTCAAATAATTGTTATTAGATATTCGATAAAAATACCCCATCCATGTAAAGGAATTTTGAATTTACAATTAAAAAAAAAATTAAGTAGATATTGATTTGAATACCTAAATAATTTATGTTAGATATATGATAAAAGAACCCCATTCTTGTACAGAAACCTTAATCTTTCGTTTTTCAACAAATAACTAGTATTATTTTCATTAGTTGATAGTTGAAGAAGGATTTGTACAGATTTAGAGGTCACCCATGTTATAAAATAGTCCCCATTGAAATATACATATGTTAAGTTCTATTTGAATCAGAATTAATCAATTAGCTTTGATTTAAAATTTAAAATGGAATTTTTTTTCCTTTTAAAATCGTCAATACTTTACTTTTTACTTGTAACTACGTCATTATCATTGTTTTAAATTAACATTTTTAATATTATTTATTTAATTCTATATCAAACGAGTGAAAAAGAATATATGTGATTAAAATAGAAAAGCGTCACAAAAGCAAGAAAAAAAAAAAAAAAAGAAAAAAGACGAAAATTTTTTTTGAAATATTACAAAGAGATTGTAGATTGAAAATATTAAAAATCTGATATTTCTGCAAATTTTATTTAATAACAGAATTTATATTTAAAAAAAAAAATTAAAAGTATTCATATTTTAGCCCCTCTATGCGTATATAAAACGTGTCTATACAGCAGTTCCCTCATATATTTTTTAACGTAATCATGGGCACCAAATTTAATATCCTTTTGAAAGAATTAAGGAGTAATGGCACATTTATTAATGAAGCTCTCATGAAACGAATATTGCATCCTTCCTGGAAAGCTTTGTCTTTGTTAAATGCTTATGTCAATATAATTCCAGTTGAATTTGTTAAAAAGTTCTTGAGCTACATACCTCAGATGCATATATCTATTAATAATAATTTTAAAATATTGTTACATTGAGAAAATTACATAGAGTCCTGCATCGGGTCAGGTGACAAGATTTTATGCGAATCCGACCCGACTCGAGGTTCAGGTCGGCTAGGTTAGCTGTATTTTTCGCGTTACGGATCGGGTTGACTTTATTTCAGGTTTCGATTGAGATTTGAGTTTAGCATGTCGGTGTCCGGTTGAGATTCGGGTCTGGTTTCAGGTTGACAAATTTTTTTTAGGGTTTCGTGTCAAGTATAATCCGACCCGCAAAAGCACTCTAAAAGAACTTATGCATTTGATCTAATAAACCAGTTAACCTTGTCATACATAAATTATATTGCAATGGATAAAAACCATATTTTGCATTTAAAATTGATTATTAAATAAAGTTGATTCTTTAAAGATTATACATTTATTACAAAATTACAAAAAAGGCCTTATCTGAAGTTTACAAACAATTCAAAAAATATGCTATTAATAGTTATCAAATAGTTTTTATAGCAATTAAAACTTTGAATATATTACGACAAAGTGCAAAGGAAAAAGTAAAAAAAACATTTTTGGCCATGTTTTTGATTATATACAAGAATTGAAGTTCTTTGAGAAAATATTCTCAGAAGCAAACTTCGTCACAGGCAAATTTTTCAGGTGGATTCTGAAACTTATTGTTATGATTCACCATGTATATGCAATTCATATGAAAATTAAATAATTTGAAAGAAAAAGAAATAAGCAAAATTTCTTCAATTAATACTGGATGATAATAAGATAAGATAGCATTTAATCATTGACGTTTAATTATGTACCCATATTTAATATTTTACTGTTTATTGAATGCATATGCGTTGGCATCTAAACTTTTTTGTTGTTGTTCTTACTTTACATTTAGCAGTTGGGGTGGGGCTTGTGAGCTTTAGGCATTTGGTAGGCCTCCCTATCCTGCCATACTCTCTGAATTTAGCAGTGCCAAACCACGATACCGTACTAGACATTTACATTGAAATTTAGTTTAAATGCTGAATTATAGTTATTCCTGGGAAACAAACTAAGAGCATGGAAATTTTACAAACTTCCGATATTGAATTATTCAATGGAATATTTTAAAGAATTTCTTACTTAATGCAATAAAATATTTCACTGATATGCGTTGCAAGTTAAATAAGTGAGAAGTGGCAGAAATTATCATCAGTTCATGTATTCTTCTCTTTATTTTGTAAAACATGAGCCTCGTGCAAGCATGCCAGAATCAGAAATACATTGAAAACCTCATTGTCAATATCTAACAAACATATGGCATGTTACCAACGTACTTCTGACATACAATTGATATTAAATATATGTTTGTAGCAATTTTTGAAAAGATATAGTTGAGGGGATAAAGAAACTTCAAAATCATTTTTTTTTTAATTGCAGTTTAAATACTATTCAAGGGCACACTATATGAACTATGGCAGATATGTGATCACACAAGAAATTTAAAAAAAAATATTTGGGAGAAAAATAAGAAATTTTCCTTAATATTCCACACTTTATGCAGATTTTTTCAAAATGTCCCCATGCGTATTCCATGTCCATTAAAATCCCCAATATTTTTTATCCCAGTTTGGTTTACATATACAAATAAAACTGTGCATATTTTTGTCATTAAATATAATTGGAAAAGTTAACTGGCATAAAAAAGTATTGAAGATTGTATTTGATATGGAACGCGCATGGGGCATTTTGAAATGTTCTTCATAACTCTTAAAATATTCGGGAAATTTCCTTATTTTTCTCAAATTTGTTTTTTAATTTTTTCTGTGATAAATATATGCCATAATTCATGTAGGCCCTTGAATAGTATGTAAAGTGCAATTTTTAAAAAATATAAAAAAAATGAATTTGAAGGTCCATTGTCTCCTTAATAAATTTATTTTTATATTCGAAAATCAGGGAACAAGAAAAATTGGTTCTACATTCATGTAAGTATTGTATTTCAGATCATTTATTTGACAGAGATTTTACAGCTAATCTATATATATATATTACGCTAACGTACGTGGCACAGAAATCGCGATTATTTGTTATTGTTTAATGGCAACGCCCGAGAAACGTATCTTATTGGTTATTGTGAAAAAGTCCTTTGGCAGGATTTAGGGCGATCGGGTTTATTTACGTTTTGCCATGGCGTGTGACGTTTCGCTGCAATTTCGAAGCTTCAAAATATTATTTGAAGTGCCCGTAAAAGATCTCGGCGAATACTTGAAAGTGAAGAAGAAGCCGAATTAAGAAGAGAAAATCAAAATAGATTAGATTGTATCGAGTCAAACACAGAGCATAAGCGATCGCCAAAATAGGCTTAATAACTGTAGCATGCAAGCGTGGCTTCTGAAATCCAAATTACTGATTTAAATTTTCTGGGGCATAACTGTGGGACTTTAAGTGAAACTTGCAATTTCTGCAAAGCACTGTATTGGAAATGGGAATTAAACAGTAGCAAGAAGTTTACAAAATGTTGTCATGCCGTTGCACCGTCTCTACCCCCCTCTGTACGGACCTGCGATACAAATTTCAGATTCAATTAAGAATATTATTACGGGCCCACCAGAAGTAAAATACAATAAAACCTGCGCAGCGACGGAACGAAAACGACCAGTGATAAAGTCTGTTTTATGCAAGTTATTTAAAGTGAATAAAGCATAATAGCATTTGCAGGGGGGGAGGGGGATGGAACTTTTTTTTCGTTTATTGCAGGATTACGTTATAAACAGGCTTTACTCAATTAGAAAATAAATTTGCTGGATGGTACTTTAAAAAAAAATCTATATAGTAATATTTACTTACAATTTTTTTTTCTTTTTCAGTATTACAGTTTATGTTGTATTTGTAATTGCTTTTTCATCTAAAGATTTTAAATAAAAAATTAAATTATTGAAAATATAATTAAATTTTGAATTCATCAATTAATTTGGAATAAAAAAAATTAAAGTATGGGACATAATTTTGGAACTGAACAAGAGTCGGGCCCTGGTAATTTGCACCGTCTCCCCCCCCCCCTCTCTGTACGGACCTGCGATACAAATTTCAGATTCATTTAAGAATATTATTACGGGCCTGGACGAGTCAGCTAGTCAAATATAAATTTATGTAAATTTTAGAATTTGTATTTATTTATAATGCTGAATGTAATAACTACCGTATATACTCGTGTATAAGACGAAGAATTATAGACAAAATTTGTGAGTTGAAAATGGGGGTCGACTTATACACGAAGTAGTAAAAAGAAAAAAAAAATTCTTCGCAGATAATCGGCGAATGGGCAAGTTTTTTAAGCAATCACATATGGGTCTAGGTTGGAGAGAGAGAGATAAAAGCGGACAATGGTCATTTCCCTGCGATTGACAAAAAAAGCTCAACAATAATATTCCTGTAATTGTTCTGCACCCATCTTCTATTCGGATATAGAATTACCCTCAATATTGGGCATTCTTTTCAACATTCAATCCCCTTTCTAAAAAGAGTTCAACTTGAGAATGCTTCTAGATATCTCTCCTAAAACTCCTTCAATACAAAGAAGTACTATATTTTAGCAGTCTAAGAAGTTCTTTATCCTTGTAAATAAGGCTTTAATAGATTTTTGAAAGAATTTCTTTATTTTTTAAGTATCACTAAATTGATGTGAATAGGTTTCAAAATACAGTTTAAGCTTCTTCGGTTTTACATAATTAGGGAAGACCGGGGCTAGTTGACTACAGGGGTAAGTAGACGCAGTCCTCATAAATCGCCTGTTTCTGGATAGATTGCGCAACCAGTCACAGAGTACCTTTTTTATTGCTTTTTACAATCATCAATGTAGTTTTGCATCTTTACCTACGTGCAGTGGACATTTATTACGATTTTTCTGTTTTTTGCACTCATGAGTAATTTTTTGTTTCTTCATTCTTATTCTAATTTCTAATACTTATTTTAATAATTGCGATTTAACTTGTGAAGTTTTCCTTAGTGTATGATTAACTGTACCTACCCCATATGTGATTTACTTGGATTATTTATGCTTAGAGGATTACGTGTGCCTTTTGTGAAGAAATTTATTATGGGGCAAGTAGGCGCATTGAACACGGGGCAAGTTGGCACGGTGTTTTTTGTGCACTGGTAGCTTGAAAATCAGCAAACAACGAGAAAAGGGGTTGCAATGCAAGATTTTGGGCACACGTGGCTTGCCCACACGGAGACACTCGATTTTTTATTTGTGGCAACTGTAACTCTGATGATGATATAGAGTAGGATAGAAGTTACTCAATGTTAATGTTTTATTCATTATTTTTATGTCTGTATAATTTAGAATTTACATTGTACGGCTATAACGCCTTAGTCTAAACTTACTGGTAATAATGAAATTGATTTCGCTTAACTGCGTGTCTTATTTGAGCTTCATTTAAATTTTTATAAAACGTGTGCCAATTTACCCCATAGGTATAGGCAACTTACCCTGTGACGGGATAGGTTGGCGCACAATTTTCCTTTTACTTTAGGCTGCCGCTGAACATAAACTAAAAAAGTTACAAACTCAAAACTCCGGGGTAATTATATAATCCGTATAAATCCATAATTATATAATATATCCGGGGTATTTAATAACCAAATGCCTGTTCTTTGCAGTCAAAGTTTGTTAAAAAACTTAAACAAATAATTTATAAAAATCAAAAACTAAAAGCTGCGCGTACTGGCCCCGGTCTCCCCTATACAGTTTTAAAACGTTGAATTAAAAAAATATCTGATTAGAAACGCGAAAAAAAAATGTACTAATTTAATGAAAATTTGTTAATTTTTTTTTTATTATCTTTGATTACAAATCATTTTTCAACATACTGCAAGAAATGTGTTTCGACTTATACACGGAAATTCAATTTTTTCCAAAATTTTGCTTAAGAACCGGGGGGTGGGGGGGGGGGGGGTGGTGGTCGACTTATGCACGATTATATACGGTACTTTTTATAATGGTTATAAAATTGTACTGTATTTTACAAGCAAATTTTGAACATGAACAACATTCGCTTTTTTCTGTTTTATTTATAATTAACTTCTTTAGAAATTAATTTCTGATTTTTAAATTCATTTATCAATTTCAAGTGAAGTTTAAGGTTTTCAACAACTTAAACAAAATTAAAAAAAATTATAATTAAAATATTCGTTTTTTCTGTTACAATTTCCTCTCTGATGAGGCTTACACCATTGTGAATTTTCAGAAACTAAGAAGGACTAAGAAACTAAGAAGGAAAATAAATATCATAATTCAAAGTTTAATACCTGCTGAATTTTACAAGCTATTGTTTTACCGCATGCAAGATATTTATAATTGGACTACTCTAAGATTTTTCTTCCTTAAAGCCAGTGTTTAAAAAAAATAAAACAGAAAATGCAATTTAAGACTTCCTTCAAAAAATTATAACTGATTGCGTGAAGTAACAGGACAGCAATCTTTTACGCCATAAATAATTGAATAATTTATAGTATATATATATATATATAAAGAATTAAAAAATTTTTCCTTGGCATGTTTATAAGATTTATAATTGAAGTTTTGCGTATATTAACCAGCTTTTCTGTCTCTAAGATCATATTTTGCTTCATTAAAGTCTACATTCGTTTCATTAGTGATCGCACCTAGAAATTTTTATCTCCTACGTTACGATAACAAAAAGCAATTATTTCAAACTTTGCGCTACTGAAATATATATTAATGTGAGATGTAAATTTTCAACTGGGCGAAAACTGTCCGGACCAGGATTCGAACCAGTGATCTCTTAGCTGAAACCGCCTATGCTCTCTACCCCGGACGAATCTGGCGGATCTAATTCAGCCCAGATAACTTTATTGATTATAGCATCTGGTTTGATATACTAATCAGCTCAACAGAATAAATCGCAGGTAATGGAACTCCGGTAAACGCTGGATACGTGATTACAATAGATTAATTTTAACACAGTTATTCGAATTGGTAAATAAATCATTTGAGATATCATATATTAGTGCTAAAGCTATTCCTTGATCAATAAAAACTATAGTTATAGATTTAACACTTTAATTAACCCTTTCACTATTCGAACGGACAAAGATTTAACAGTGTTTTTCTGTCACGTAATCTTTGAATTCAAGGACTGATTTAACACAAAATTGACATTAATGTTATCTTTTTGAAGTACATAAAATAAATAAATATGTAAGGTAATCATAAACAAATCCTCATACAAATACTTTAAATAGATATTTTTTACGAATCATTAAACATACATGAAAAATTCTTCAGGACGCTTAAAGGGTTAAAATATATTAAAGGGAGCACAGGACTTTTAAATTTTCAAAAAATCAGTCTTCATTTTTTGTTTTATTCTGAATATTAAAAAATTTCTGAACAATATCTATTCGAAAATTTGCATTATTTCTTGAGTTACAATATTTTTTAGACGGCTTTATATGCATCATATCGAACTTTTAAAATGCGTTTTCTGAGATTATTAAATTTTGTGTTAGCGGTCACTGTTACTTTCAAACTACATAAAGTACATTTTTGAAATTTTAATCACACGTGCGTTTCTTCATAGTCTATATGCTAAAACAAAAATAAAAAAAGTCATATGTTTTAATTATTTATTTTTTGCATTTGAAAAATATGATTTTTAAAAATTTTCAATGTTTTTAAATTTTGTTTTAAAATTAAATTTTAAACAATATTTTTTATGTATATTTTGATTTTAAACTTGAGATAAGTGTGTTATGATTCGATTTTGGTAATATATATATAATAAATTTGAAATCACAAATATATGAAGAAATTGATAAAGTTCTAAAGATGATTTAGAAATGAACATAGGAAACCAGTATGTAAAATAAGAAACTATGAATGACTCACAGAATCATAAGAGGAGATTGTGAGTTCATTCATAGAAGATGCGTTATTTCATCCAATTTTGTCGGTATTACGCCTAAAATGACAAAACTTAGCTCCTTATAACGCAAAACTTAACAGAAAATATATAATAAAAAGCTAAGAGATCCAAAGAAAGATACACCTCATACAGGATATTAAAAATTATTAGAGCCTGAATGACAATACCTGAATGACATACTAAGAGGCAAAACTGCTGTATATCAGCATGAAAAACAAAGTTAAGACTATTTTAACATGTGATCTACAGTTGAGCATCTGAGTGAAACCTATAACTGTTCTGCCATCTGGTGTGAGAAAGGAAAAATGTAAATTGGAACTGGATTAATAACAATAATGTTTAGTGTTGCCATCTTAAGCCCCCCAAAAATAAATAAAAAGAATGAAAATGATTGAAGAAATCAAGAAAAGACTTAGATTAACTTATAATTAAACTAGAATGAAAAAATAGGAATAAATTTAATAAGTACTGAGTGAATACAAAATAAAATAAAGAAAAGGAATAAATTAATACAAATAAATAAAGAAATAAAGAATTATATAAAAATAAATAAAAGGGCAATTGATTAAATTAACCTTTTTAAAGACAAAAAAATTGTAATATAAAAAATGAGAATATAAATAGCATTTAAAAAGATGAGGAATATTTGAGATAGTAAAATTTAGCCTTGTATTGTGAAAATTTAAAAAAGCAATGAGGAATATTGAGATAGTAAAATATATCCTTAAATGATGATGCAATATGTGAAAATTTATTATGTTAAATGCATGATACCCCGTATTTTTTTTTTATTTGGCCATACAATATATAAGCATATATACATACACTTATACACACTCACACACATAAAAACATATAAGGTTTTAAACTTTCTTTAGCATTCCCGACCTCAACCCTCCGTAATGGTATTTTTATTTTTTATTTTTTATGTTTTTTGTGTATAATGTATGGAAAAACATACACATACACCAAACTTTTTTTTTATATATATGCATAATTTTCAGTTATATCATTTGCGCAAAACTTAACGATTTTAATTCACGTATCAGTCAAATGAATTTTCAAAATTAAAATTTAAATATTATTTTTGTATATACAATATTTTTTTCTATGTAATGTACTTAAGAATATATACTTCAGGTAGAAAGGAGAAAAAATATTAATTGCATATTAATTAAGTTTTGGTACTTTGAGATGGTGATGCTTTTGATCGTTTCGATAAACTCAACGACCCTGTCCCTAATAAAATATATTTTTTAAATATTTTGATGAGGGGCAGGAGTAAAAGAACAATAGCTGCACTTCCAGAAATACTTTCCTCAATTTATGGGAACATTTCTGGCAACACTGCTGCCGGTATATATCCGATAACTGAAGAAATTTCCGTTCTTTTTTTCTTCCGTTCTAGGGCAGAAAAATACCACAATTTTCCAGAGTTTTTCAAAAAATACGTCTCTCGTTCTTCCGTAGATCCCCTTGACTTTGCACCTGGGACCGAATCAAGCACCTTAATCACTCGGTCAGTGTGCACTTGGAAGACAGCGAGTTTAAAATGAAGATACCGGTTTTCTTCAAATGGGGGACTGGTAATGCTTGTTAAATTTCTTGGTCAGAAAGCTCGGAAATTTAATCTTAATTGCAGGGAAATTTCGTCGACGTAAAATAGTGGTTGGTGTTTTAACACTTAAAAGAATAATAGAGGATAAAAATTATTACAAATTAAATATATTTTCAGTAAGACATAATTTAATTTTTAGATGTAAAATATGAATATTAATACATAAATATTAATTAAATTCGGGAAGAAATGTTTGCTTTTTTAAATAAAATCGATTTTTTTTTTTTTTTTTTACTTTATTGAAGTACTATACATTTTTTAAATGTGTCCGTTTGTAATATATTTTACATGCTAATATTTTTTTAATACTCTCACAAATAAATTACGAATAAGTTTAAATGAATGAGAAAATTATTACTCTATTAAATTTGAAGACATTATTTTTGTTTAGATTTTTCGTTATGTTTTTAAATAAATTAGAAATTTTAATCTATTTAATTTTCGACTTTTCATTTTAAAAATAACTTCGAACTTCGGTATTAATACAGCCAATACGCATGCGTGCAAGGAATAAACGGAATTTCCCCCTCTTTTTCAGACTCCCGGAAAGAATTAACGGAAAAAGGATGTTTTGTAGGAGTACGGAAATTATTTGTTTAAAAATGACGAATAATTTAATGTATAAAGACGAATTTTTCTGACAGTGTGTTTGACCCAGTAAGGAAGTTTATATAAATACTAGCAACAAAATTAATTTAGCATTACTATAATCAAAACTCTTGTTATAATTTTAGAAAAGAAAAAAACATAAATTGGACCTAAAGTCTAAAAATCTTGAAATTGACAACAGTACCTGTTGTCTAAATTTTATCTTGTACAGTGGAACCCCGCTAATTCGCACCCCGTTAATTCAGATCTCCGTATAATCCGGATCGGTCTGGTCGATTTTTTTTTTCAATTTGAGACGCAAACGGCAAATTTCCATAACATTCATTTATTTCATCCACGTATTCTGAATAAACAAGTATTTTTTGAAATCTTTAGAAGAATACCTTAAGCATTCTTATTTAAACACTTTGATTTTATCCTTCAAAGAAACAACAATGTATCACTTTAAGTTTGGCAATTTTATGGTTCGGGGTGTTACAAAATATTTAAAATCGCACAACTTACCCCTCAAAGCAGTCCTCCTAATTGATAATGCCCCGATACACCCCGAAGAAAGTCAACTGACAAAAGAAAACATAACGGAAAATTTTTACCACCTAATGTGACAGCGCTGGTACAGCCAATGTATCAAGGGGTTCTTCAGAACATTAAGAAAGTTTATGGACGCCAAATGAACTTTTAGAAGATGATGGAGAGCATGGAATGGTATAGATTCTCAAATCAATCAATATCAAGAAAGTAATCTATATGATTGCTGAATCTTGGGATCAGGGTACTGAGAGTACTCTCCGAAAGTCGTGGAAGAAATTATGGCCTGCAAATTGTGATTTCTCGAATAATAAACTTGAAACAGAAGGAGGAATAAGCGAGAATGAAAGAGAAATTAGACCTGAAGATTTTGTGAGCATGCTAAAAAAAAAAATTATTGTTGCTCAGATGTTGATATCAGCGACATTAGCAATTGGTTAGAAGCAGAAAAAAAACGCCTCACTCATACATGACGGTTATGCCTCACTTATACATGACGAAGTAATCGCTTTGTGCACAACTGAAGAAAACGAAAATGAAGATGATACAGACGAAAACACCATTATCAATGAGAATCAAACGAAAGTTATTAGCCATAATGAAGCAACGTCTCATTTAGAACAATTAATGGTTTATATTGAACGTTAGGTGGAGACTACACCCAACGAACTACTTATGCTCAAGCGGAAGCGTGACCGTGCGGCCGCAAAAGGTATACAAAACTGGCACAGCAAAAGATTACAAACTTTATAATTACAAAGTAAACATTTTTACTATCTGTAAATATTCAATATGTTTAATATAAATGTGATTTTCTGAAAGTATGTTTTATTTTATTTCATTTTTTCTCATTCTCCGGATAATCCGGATTTTCGATAATTCGGATTAGGTCTGGTCCCAATTAATCCGAATTATCGGGGGTTTACTGTAACGTAATTAACAATCGAATTTTGCCACTTTTTTTTTTTTTTTTTTTTTTTTTTTTTTTTTAATGGAGTGTTATTGTGCTGTTTCTGTATGTGATTTTATAAATCAAATTTATAAAAGTAGTTTCTGTATTGTTAAATTCTTGACTTTTTGTTGTAATTATATATAACAATTTCATCTATTATATAGATGTACAGTGGTTTAATGGAGCATGTTTTATATTGCATACCAAAAAAATGTAATCTTTTAAATTCTCAGATTTTTTTTAAATTTGACAAACAATTGCTTTAAACTGTTTTCTAGCATTAAAAAATAGTCTAAGGTTAATTATTGACAGAGAAATATCCTTAATTTGTGAAATGCAATTTTTCCCCATTGAACCCCGGATTCAGAGTCTAATGGGACTTACCATGGACTTAATGGAAGACATAATTTAAACATAAATGCTAAATCTTAATTTAAAAATAAATTTTTATATCTAATTTGTAAAACTTACTAAAGAAAAATTGATTGATATTTGTATTACATTGTGATGATTTTATTAAAGTTAATTTGGATACAATAAATATAAAAGGATAAGTCACATTACGTTTTTTGTTCACAAAATGTATCATTTAACATAAATTTTAGATGCAGTAACATGACAGCTTTTATATAATTCACTTTGAAAAGTTTTTCCGGAAAAATTTACTTGTGCGAAATTCCTTTTCTGGAAAAAATCTTTCATCTAGCTTGTTTGACTTGTTAGACGGAAATATCAGGTATTATTACTATTACTATAGTTAAGTGGTAGCTAGCAATTGCATTTCACGAGATCTTTTGATTTTAAGACAGGAAAATATACTTTTATACTGAATTTAGAAAACAAAATATAATATTAACTTAAACTTCTTCATTAAGCAGTAAATCATATGTACAATCTGAGTTAATTGACAAATTCAAAATTACATTTTGAAAACTACGCAACCTTTATACCCATCATTGTAGAGTATTGCAGTGTTCTCAATGAAAATGGACAATTTCATTAACATAACTTTCATATGTGACGTCATTTGGAAAAAGCATTTCGCACTGTGAATTTTTTGTCTGGTAATTTCAGAATTGGCTCAGTGAAAATTGCGTCATGTTAACGCGATTATAGAAAACTATTTCAATTTTATTTATTACAGTACAACCTCTTTTATCAGAAACTCTTTTAAACGAAACTCTCGGTTGACCGAAATCCATTTTTAAAGTTTTTTTTTTTTTTTTACTATTACATTCCTACAGTGCGAAATTCATTTTGAAACCTTTTTTTTTTTTTTTTTAACCATCATATTCTTTATGTGCAAGCGGTCCTTTCCGAACTACGAGTACATATAAATATTTTCGATCCCTTTTCTTAGAGTTCCTTTGAATTTAACTTGAGCTCCCGTAAGCTGCGGAGTGAAAAATAAAACGAACCATTTAGCAATCTTGAAGATTTTGAATGGTTTGCAAAAGGTTTGGCATGGCTGGAGCAGCAAAAAGACTGTGATACTGGTGAACTAATAATATTAAAAAACTCCGTGATAGAGCTTCAAAGCAAAGGCAATTGAAACTGCGACAAACAAAACATTGTTTCAAGCCCTTGTGATAGATGAAAAGGAACTTAATTTCAAAATTAAAATTCAGGTTAATTTTTTGTAATTTTTTATTTTGCTATTGCTTTATTTTTATTAAGCACTTGTTGCCACAATAAGAAATATTGCATATATCTCTCCTTAATCTTAAAATTGAAGCATTCTCAATTATCCGAAAGACGGTCGGTCCCAATTACTTCGGATAGTTCAGGTTCTACTGTAATTAAAATACTTACTTTTTTCGATAATGGTGCTATTTTCGTTCGAAAAAGTGTTCCCGTTTTAGAGGCCTTAGAGAACCGTATTGAACATTGTGTATTGTAAAAACAAATTGAAAATATTTTATTTTTTAGGTGTGATGAGATTATGGCCCAAGCAAAGTTATAAAACAAACTCATTAATTCATTTTAAAGCAATATTTTTAAAACAATGGACTAAGCACATTTTGAATACTGTACGTACTCGCCACATTTTGAATATTTTACAAAAATTTCAATAAAATATTAAATAAAATTTAATATCATGGAAATAAATTTCGATAGTCATAAATCAGTGATGCTTTTAATAAGAATTTACTAAGTATCAATAGTTAGAAAAGCTCGCACAAAATTTTTAAATATTAAAATTTTTTTTTAATTTTTCTGATCATAATGTCGATTAAAAATAAGTAATAAAAGGGCTACACCATGGAAAGGAACACCATTTCAAAAGTTTTCACTCGTAATGTTTTCATTCATTTAACACTTTAACCAATCGTAAGCAAGAAAATATGCAGTGGCACCATCTATCTGATAAAAACAGAATAAAATTTAAAACGATTTAACGATCGAGAATGCAATTTTATTTTGTTTTTATCAGATAGATGGTGCCACTGCATATTTTCTTTCTTACGATTGGTTAAAATGTTAAATGATTGGAAACATAACAAACTTTATAAATTCAAGACGGTTTGGCTTCATTCTTTTAAAGCAAAATAAAATTCTTTCTCGATGTTGGTTATAGATGATGACTGAAACGTTGATTATTTTAATTTTAATGTTTGTTTATTTTTTAATTTATTTTATATACACCATTCGGTAAATTTGTGATTTTTATTTTCACGTTAATGTTGATAAATTAACAGTTTTGGAATTGTTAATCAATATTTTTTATTTATTAGCTCACAGGCTATCAAAGGCTGGGAGCTTATGTGCCCGCCGGTTCTGTATGTATGTATGTATGTACGTAACGCGATAACTCTTGATAAAAGTATCCGATTTGCTTCAATTTTTTTTTCTATGTTCATTCTGATAAGGCGCTTCCCTGATTATTTTTGGAGATTCATTGGTTAAGTTTAAAGTGGGGAACGGGAGGGGGCTAATCCCCCAGTTAACTTAGATAA
The DNA here is from genome assembly GCA_963932465.1 of Maratus speciosus. Classification (NCBI taxonomy): domain Eukaryota; kingdom Metazoa; phylum Arthropoda; class Arachnida; order Araneae; family Salticidae; genus Maratus; species Maratus speciosus. The sequence continues at coordinate 221,521,384 of OZ010789.1, forward strand.
ATGGGTTTTTCATGCAGAATTATCAGATTTTCTTCAAATTTTTGTATACCGGTTAATTCTGATAACGGGCTTCCCTGATTAGATTTGGAGTTTCATTGTTTAAGTCTAAAAGGGGGAAAAGGGGGCTAATACACTGTTAATTTAGATAAATGGGTTTTTCTATCCGATTTGCTTCAAATTTGGTACACCGGTTTATTCTAAAAAGGCGCTTCCCTGATTAGATTTGGAAGTTTATTGGTCAAATATAAAGGGGGTACGGGGGGGGGTCTAAGACACCCCTTATTATTATTAATAGATAGTACCAGTCAAGATTTGTCGGTAAATTACTTGAATGTTTTATTATAAAAATTCTTGAATTCTTAATTAGTTGCTTTGAAATTAATTATTGAAATCGAGACAAATTTCTATATTACTTTAGTTTTTCCATTTCTTTAAGGCGATAGATGGTGTTGTCAGCCAGATCTATTCATATTCAATGAAGTCAAATAATTTTAAGTTTATAATTTACAACCAATTAAGCTTGCTTTTTATCAGAAGTTTAACTAAAGATATTGGGTAGAGCATTTATTTTTACTTACTATGGTCTCATTTATTTATTTATTTATTTATTTAAATAAAAATATTTTATTTATTTATTTATTTATTTATTTAACTACACTATCACTAAGAGCTGTCATGAATTTTATTTTTATCAGTCTTTAAAAGCCTTAATTTGAAACTTGATGCAGCTAACCATTTATAATATATATTTTTTATTATTTGAGTTTTTTACGTTTTTATACAATTTTTAAATATTAAACCATAGATAATAAGGCAATTTCTTTTACAGTTCTTATATGAATATTATTCTTTCTTTCTGTTTTATTTTTTGCGGAAAAGAAAGGTAAACTTTTCTTTCTGACGCACACATATTTATGCTTGATAATGGTAAGAAAATATAAGAAAAACTGTAGATCAGCTCAATTTATTTAATTGATAATTACATGCAAAATATTTCAGCTTATATATGTTAAATATAAAATTATTATTTTTTAAATATTGTTCAGCGTTAAATTTTATTTAATTATAATGTATTCAAATAATAATATTAATAAAATAAAAGTCATATAACTTCTCCTCCTAATAAAATATGTCCTTATTGAAATAAGTTATCGCCAAAAATATTACAGAAATCATTTCGCCGGGCGTTGGAATCAAACCTGCGCCCTCTACAAAAACTCAGAGCTTCAAACTGCTGCTTTAGACCACTCGAGCAACAAGAACTCATTTAACTTACCTCTAAATTGAATAGTTTCTAAAAAGAGTTGACGCATGCGCATGTTTTAGCATACTTAAATTTTAACCTTTGCGTTTTAATATAGTATATCATTGTTAATAATAATAATAATAATCATTTACATTGCATAGTGTCGGTTGCAAGCTAAAGTCGTACTATTTTAGAATGGAAGAAATTTTAAATTAAATAATCAACTAACGTGAATACAATGCGTAAGGAAATTTTTACCACAAAATTTGTTTATCAGGTGTCGAAATATTTCTTAAAATTCACTGAACATATAAGGAAACCTTTCCTTGATATTTTTCTTGCATGATTACTTGCAGCATTTAAATACTTTATTCACTTGTCACCAGTAACATTTTTTGAGTAGTAATTGTGTAAAATTATTTCCTTTCCCTCAAAAATATTACAATATTAAATTTAGTTTTCATTCGTATTATCCCAGGTTATCGTTTTTTAAGACCAAATTGTTTTTTTATCACGAGTTTCTGAACCATGTTCTGGAAGATTAAAAGATTTAAAAAATAAAACGCCTTTTGTTCATGATAATTGTACAACAAATAAAAGTTTTTATTTTATTATTTAAAATTTTTTTGTCTGTAAAAGTTTTATCACCATACTTATGGAAAGTTATTTAGCATAATTGTGCATATACCATTTCTCGTTTAATCTATCGTTTATAAAAACAAGTTTTTGCAGTTCATGTTTCTTATTTGCTACACTGCAATTTCGCAAACACTAAAATAAACACATTTTACAACACTTTTTGTCACCAAATTAACAACACATTAAAGTGTTGTGAATTAGAAAACTTCATATACAAAATATTTTTTGTGTTACAATTGCGTTCTTAATATGTTGCAAAAGTGTTGCTATCTAAAATTCATTCTAAAAATAGTGTTGTTAATTGTGTTGAAATCGTGTTGTAAATAAAGTTGATGAATATATTTTCTTACAACAGTGTTGTGCTGCACAATACTTTGTTACCAAATTAACAACACATTGTAAACACCACACAATTTAGAACACTGTAACACAACACATGTAAAACACTTTCAAAACACTTTCTACATGGTGCTTTTAAAATTACACAATTTTAAAAATTAACGTTTTGAAATATTTTGAAAACACATTTTCTCCTCTTGTAATTTTTAACAACACTTTTTGCACAATCTTTTTATTTGGTACAACACATTCGCAAAACATTCACAACACAATCGAAAATGATTTTAGTTACAATTGTTAATTATTATGCTCAGTTAGTGTTGTAAAAATGTTTCACGAATTTGCTTAAAATTCGCTGAAAAACTTTGTGTTTTAAACTCTTCACAATTGAAAAATGTTTTAAGCTTAAATTTCGACTTCATTTCAGAACTTGGTTTAAAGAATTTACTACAAACGAATTTTTTTTCTTATATATAAAAAAAAAAAACACATGTTACGCTTAAAATATAAAACGTACATAAACTAACAAAATGTTTACAAGAGTTAAGTAAACATAGGTTCAAAAATCGTTAAAGAAATTATGGCTATCTCAAATCTATTTATATTCTCAAATGGTACAATAAGAAGTTGGATTTAATAAACAATATTAGGAATAGATTGGGATATAAAATAGGATATAAATTTTACTCTTGATGTAGTACTTTAAAATACAATTTATGCATGGTATCCATTCTCAACTGTGTCCGGTGTTTTTCTAAACCGTTAGTCATAAACATATAGTTCCAATTACAAAAATGTTTTAAATGAGGTAAAAAATTATTAAAAAATTGTTTTGATCAATAATAATATTTCTTAAAAAGTTACGAAATTTAAATTTGTATACAGCCGCCTTGTTCCACAAGTGATATTTAGTAAAAATTTCCTATTACACTAACAAGTAAGACAAAAAAAGTCCCATTTATCTAACATTAAAATTGACCGAATTATGAAACTTATTATGAATTGTATGACTTACGCCAATTTTCTGCATCTGAACATAGATGAGTTAGACCATGCTTCGAGGGGTCGTACACAAAAGGCTTAAACTATTTAATTTCGCGTGTACATATCTGGATTACAGCCAAAAGGAGTCACTTCGAGCAAGTTTCAAGATAGCTTTAAATCTTATTATTAAGTTTTAGATTAGATAATCTAATAACATTTAAAAATATGTATCATTTTGTAAAGAATTGCGACTGTTGCTTTTCATCATTTCATTGAAGAAGAATTCTGTTATTTCTAGTATATAGTCGCATTAGTGATTTGATATGAATATCTTACAACACTTAATTTTGATTTAGACAGAACTCTAAATTTTACATTTCATTGCGGGGAGAAAAAAATAGTTAAAGATTTTCTAATTTCTATTTATCAGCTTTTATCAATTTCATTTTAAATGGAGAAGTGTGAATTCAGTTAGTAGTAATTAATGCTATTGTTTATATATATATATATTTCTAAACGCTTGATGTTGAATAATAATAATAAAAACATTTGGTTGGAGCTTGCTTTAACTTAAGAACACCGGATTTTAAAACCTTTGACATTTTATGCATTAAAAGGAAAGTTGAATTAATAAGATGGGTAACAAATTAGTAATTGCAATGAAATCTTGTAATGCTGTTTAGAAATTCAAGGCTATATTGCTTAAGACACAAGTTTTTGCCTTTGATTCCGCTTTTGTTTTCTCTTATTTGTTTATGTTATTCACGAGCTATTGTGCAAGGTTAACAACTGCTCTAATAGTCAATAACCGCCCTTTCGTGCAGGAAGAAACTTCGGGTTCATATATTAAAAAGCTAATACAAATGCTGTAGCATCTTTAACTCAGTGCAATATCACACTCATTTTATAGGTCCCTTGTCGTATTATGCTCTTAAATGAAAATTCTTTATTGCGTTTACATAATAATGTATATTTTCAATGAAAACATTTTATTACACGGCAGTCTACTTCTGATTAACTTAATTATCTTTTGAAAATACAAAAGCCACTAAGAATAATAGTGCTTATGTGGTAACCATTGGAGCTGTAATGGAAGAAGACGATGCAGTGTCCGCTAACAGATGTTATTAATACAGGCATACCCCGACTTACGTAATTAATGCGTTCCTTAAAGTTTTACGTAAGTCGAATTTGTAAGTTGTTTAGGTAAAATTTTGTAAGAAACTGCAATATTTATTATATATAAAGATGTACATATACATATATATATATTATTTACACCGTATTATATTATAAAGGAAGCATCATGCGACACTATTTACTCGTATAAACTATAAAAGTATGAAAAAATATAAAAACAAGCTTAAAGAACACTTTTAAAATATCTTGTGGAATACGGGATTTATGAATCTAACATTGATGAATTGATTTATAAGAATTTTAAATCTACATCAAAGGACTATAAAAATAAGAAATAATTAAAGATGACTAATTTAACCTCTTCTCCATGAATTTCTGATGGCAAGACAAGTGGATAGCACTCACAAAATAAAATAATTCTTGATAAGCAGAAACTGTATTTATTATGAATTAGATGATTACCATGAATAAATAATAACTTGTTTTGTTATGGATTTAATTGTATATATCAATAAAAATATAATTTTATGTAATATATAAACCATATTATGGTTGTGGTTTATATCTATATATTTTATTTGTAAAAAAAAATATATATATATATCAAAGGTATGCAACTGCGTATCAAACGCGCTACTATGTTCACAAATGTAATTTTCGAGATGTATTACGTAACTGCGAATTACGTAAGTCGCGTAATACGTAAGTCGGGGGATGTCTGTATACGTTATTGCTGTTTTACGTGATTAAAAAATGATCTTAAATACACGTGTCTATGCAAGTGTTACGGTCTGAGTGGCCCGCTACATCACCAGGCACTAAGATTCGTGTCAAAAATCTATTTTATAATTTTCCAGCTCGGAGAAAATTCTTAAAATCTGATTCTGAATTGTATTCGAACAAAACTTACATTAAATAAGTACATTTTAGGAATAAATGATTTTTGCGGTGTTTAATATTTCCATACATAATTTTGAATTGCCATTTGCCTTTAATTAATTAGTTTTTAACACTTTGCTTTTAATCTTATTCGAAAAAGAAAATCTTCGAATAGTTTCGAATAGTTTAAAAAATATTCGAACTATTTTGGAAACAAGAATATGTTCTAAGTTTCTTATAGTGTTTTAGAATCCTTTAAAAATCAGTTTGAAAGGAAATAGAATTGTTATTTATGGGATATAAAGATAAATATTCTGTGGCATTGTAAAGCTTTTGCATGGTCAGTGTTAGTAGATATTTTAAAAGAATAAGAATTTTTGTTTTTGCAAATATCTGCCAGTGGTTGGATATGAAAAACAAATTTACCTTTCTAAACATATTTTTAGGGTTTATGAATATCAAGAAACGTTGCCTAAGTTGCATTGAGGATTAATGCTTATTTCTATGTATGAAGATATTTTTATTTTGAAACAGCTTTAAAATGTTATCAATAATTTAACTCTGTGCAGTTTTAGTATCGTGATCGGGCGGCTCAAGCTATGATAAAACAAAGTTTTTCAGATTCGGGTGCGGCGCAGATTTTAACTCTTTATATCCTGACAGTAATTTTAAGTACCATTAAAGAAAATGCAATGTAAAATTTAATTAAGTCGTCTTTTAATAAATGTAGATTGCACTTTTCATACAAAATAATTTGCCCAATCTTATTTATAAAGCACAGTGATACAGTCAAAGCTAAATAATTTTTAATGTGGTTATTTTCTCAAACATTTACGTAGGTGTAGATTTTATCCTATTAAAAAATGCTATACGAAAAATTTGCAACTATAAAACACCTCTCTGTTACAGATAGGACCACAATACATTTATTTACACTATTCTTATAAGAATGGTGAAATTTCCATAACAGTATATATATATATATATATATATATATATGTGTGTGTGTCTCTTTGGAATATTTTCCATGTATTAATATTCCATAACAGTATTTTTTGTTAATTTATCTAATTATTCTTGCAAATATTTTGCAAAAAGAGCTCGAACTACCGATTTATTAAATCAGTTTTAATTAAAAAATTGTATAAAAATCAACTTATTATTATATATGTTGTTCTAGATTTCATAGACCTAACGTAAATAATTATTCAGGTGAAACGATTTTTGTATTCAAAATTCAGGATATAAAAGGTTAATTAGGCTCAGGCAGGCTCGGGCTTCGAAAAAAGAGCCCGATCCTAATGGCTGTAACCTCATTTCTAATAATTCAAGAATAGCAAAAAAGTACCGTTTAAATTCGTATAGTTATATATATATATATATATATATATATATATATATATATAACTATGTGTTTATTTTGCAATCAGCTATTTTCTACAAATTTAAAATTTCACCTACTTTTATTTTCCTTGGGTTATAGTAGACCAGAAAATTACTTAATTTAATAATTTTTCTTACATTTTCACAGAGTTAAAATGGATCAAATTTGAAGATGCTTAAGTTAAATCCACGTGATAAACTAATTTATATTTTACCCCAATAAAGCATCCGATTGAATTTTTTTTTTCTTTTGCCATAAGATTCATTGAAAGGTGCCAAAAAATATTCTCAGAATTTAAAAAAATAAAAAATAAATTTCTAACTACTAAAATTATTAATAAATTCATATTATTATAAAAGGTCAAGTGTGAGTATTACCCGCGCTCAGAGGGTTCCGTACAATAATAAGTATATGAATTATTAACTATATTATTAAAAAGAATAATAAGACTTTGTAAAAAAAAAAAAAAAAAAAAAAAAAAAAAAATTACAACGTAGGGTTGGGTATAGCTGTATATATTAGAAAAGTATGAATGGGTATACCATAAAAGTTCAAAGAGATATGAAGCCTAAAAATTTCAAATATTGCTATTCTGTATGACTCTTTTTTTAATATTAATCTGTTTATCATGAACTTAATTCGGTACTGACAATAAAAGTACTGCATATTTAAATTTCATTTGGCATTTCATACAACTAAATTCAACGTAGTAATAACATTTTCTTTTTATAATGTAGCTAAAACAAAACCCTTGTTCAAGTTTACCCTTGTTCAAGTCCCAATGCCAAGTTTAAACTTGGCATTGTGGTAAGCGCGCTTCGACAGGAGGTCGCAAAGTTGTAACGCCACCTTGATCCGTGCCGCGTTTTTAGAGATAAGATTTTTATTAAATTTAAAGACACGGGAGGCGTATTGAGGGAACCACTCAGTGCAAACTAGTCGCGAATCCCATAGTATTTATGTGATTAATTCTAATGAAATTACTGTTTCTAACAATTTGACGTTTATTTCTTTTATCCTACTTGCTTTTATTGCTACTGAATATTGAATTACACAAATATATCATTAAACGTTGTTATTTAGGCTTTAAAAGCCGATGGTACATAAAGTATGCCGACTCTATTATATGTATGTCCAAACCGTCTGTATCTTTAAGGGTAAATATTTCGGCTAATTACCGACGATTTCTTTCGAAAATCTTTATCAACAATGCTTTTATACTTCTGATACGACAGTTACCATTAGCGCTCCTTGAGACTTTTGCTGAATGCCCGCAAATCGAAATTTGTGTGTAACAGAAAAATGCGTTTCTCTCAAAAACTATGTAACCTAGGATAATCGCTATAATTTTCCTGCAAAGTTTTCAATTAACGTCTACTACCTCTAATTGTTTCATAATTTTAGTTTCAGTAGATTCAGAAATAAATAGGAGAGGGGTATATATTTTCCACTACATTTCCGACGATATCTCTGAAAATATGGTACCTAAAATTAAAAGAAATGTATTTTTGCATTCAGCGTTACGAAAGCTTTCAGACGATATCACACACGATACACAAAGAAACGATTTTTTTTTTTCAAGCAACGAAAAAAGCATCCCTACATTTTTTCCTAAATATATTTGTGAATGTTTAATAATCTGTAAATATGTGGGTCAATAGTCTTTATTACTTCCCCGAATTTGAACTTTCCACCTTCCGTAGCTTACAAGTAATATGGCTGTGACAGACGGACTGCCAGTCACCGGAGTGATCTTATATGGTTCCGTTTTTACTTTTTAAGTACGGAATCCTAAAAATTATGAGCTAAGAGATTATGATCTACATTACTTCTTACATAGCGTCATCGAAAGCATGGTTCTGTTGTTTTACAGCTCTTTTGTCAGCTGTTTTCGATATTTCTACTTTTCGACAATATATGCACCCCTCTCTGTTATTATTCGCATGTACAGAAAAAAAATCTTAAATAGAAATCGAAAAAAATTATATAATATTTTTTATATTAAAATAGTTTATTTCATTATTAAAATTTCTGTGCAAATTTCCGATCACTAATTGAATGTTCCCGGTACTATCTTCTGTAATAATAAAATTTATAACTTATTATTATAGTTATTATATTACAGGTTATTATTATTATAACTTATAACTGTTAATTATTATAACTTATAATATTTTTTTTTCACTTACTGTTAAATCCGAAACACAGTTTTCTTTATAACTCTATGACGATTTAATAAAATTTGCATAAAATATATAACTTTACGTGCGGCAGCTGGGTCATGATTTTACAATGTGACTCTGGAGATTCTGGCAATTCAGCTTAAAAAGGTTAATATTCATTTGAATAAAAGTCTGAACTTTTGTAAATGTGTTCAGTTAGATTCCCTCTATTAGACAGAAATGTTCAAATTACATTTTAATATCTAAAAATTTAAAAAAAAAATGTATATATTTCATCTTTCTTTCCTCATGATCCAGTTGCCCCATAAAAATGGGGCAAGTGGACCAGGAGGGTCTATATTCCATACGCGTTTTTTTTTAATATTGGGTATCAGGTACTGTTTGAAAAAGTGTAAACTACTAAAAAAATTTTCATGTACATTATATATCAACTAAAGGGAAACTTTTACTGTCAATGTGTCTAAAAAAAGCACCAAAAGTGAAAATATTAGATTTTTTTATACAACAAACATAAAAATTAAGTAAGCACTTATGCACTTTAGTATAGGTAATAAGTATAAAAGTTACATGGGTATTTAAAAATAATAAGATAAATCTATGAACAAACGGCTACGTAAATACTTAGGTATCTCATTCTCTTTTTTATTTACCAGAATGGAAATTCCATAGATCCAACAAATCTGTGGAGAATGTAGCCATCTTTTTATATAGAACAGCTATTTTTTATTCGTTTCGTTAATTTTTTAATAATCTCACTTTGCCTTATGTACGCTTCTTCATCTGTATCGTAAATATATCCAAGCTATTGCTATCACACCTAAGAAATTTTATTTGATACCCCATTATGCTTTTTTTAAATTTTATTATGTAATTTTAATAAGGTATTATGCAATTTTCTTTATTGCAAGCAAAAAAAAAAACCGTGGAGAAATTAATTTCCTGTAGCAAGAGAAAATCAAAAAGATATTTATAACTGTTTGGGTAACTGCTGGATCCCATATGGTCCAGTTACCCCTGATACATGTCTCAGTTATCCCATTCTTCAAAAATTTATGGGGTAACTGGAATACCGGTCTGACATTTGAAACATGAAGTAAATATGCATAGGTACCTAATAATATTGATGTATTTATGTGTCTAATCTTTAAATAAAAAGATTGTTTAATAAAAGTACTAACCGTATTTTAATAAAAAGCCGAAGAAGTTCAACCAAATGGACGTTGTTTTATAAAAAAAGATACCTAAATTTTCGGCAAGCTATCACAGCGAAGGCAGAGTTATGATTGAGTTGACACACGTTGTTTTAAGAAGTAGAGATGAAGGTGCAATGTTAACAAAAGCTAAAACTTAAAAAAACATCAACGGTTTTTTATAAAATAGCCTATGGCTCAGTTACCTCGTGGGTCCAGTTACTCCAGCTTACCTTACCCACTAAACTATGTACTTTGAACTTAAATAAAGTTCCAAAGTTGGATATTATCATTTTTAAATTATCAATGTTTAAGGTGTATTGAACCTTTTTTGAAGATATAAACTTCATTAAAATTATAAATGATTTTATACGAATTAAACTGTATTTTCCTTTTATTTTTTCATTAAATAGAACTGAAATATATTCATCGTTCGGATAATTTTTGACGTATTCTACCTTTAAATACAAACGCTAAAATTTACCCACATTTCTATTATTTAGTATGGCGATAATTGTACAATACAACATCATTTTACAAAAGCTCAAGTATTCATATTAATACTGATTTAAATAATGGCTATAAACAATTCCAACACATAAATTAAATTACGTTTTAAATTATTTTCATAAAGCTCGGAGAAAGAAAATTTAAATGTATGTCAAATACCTAATATATAATATTTTAAAAAATCAAGTTGGAATAAATTTCCTGACTTTGCAATTTTATTTGAAAAATTAAAAATGTTCTAATAATGTATTTACATTTCTTTATTTAATATACAGAATATTTCCTCTTTTCATCCTGTAATATCTAATTCTTAAATGTTAGCTTGAGAGGTATATATACAATTACAATAAATAAATAAATAAATGTTCTTCTTTATTATCTTAGAGGCCACTTAAGTCAAAATAGAGATTTTTGTAAAAGCTACGATTTTTTTTTTAATGTTCCCTTGGTACTATAAGTTATATTTAGGAAAATACACTCCATGTTCTAACAAGTTATAAAAAAAAAAAAAAAAAAAAAAAACATTGTTTAAGACAAAAAGTTACAGCGTTATTATATTTGAATTTTATGAATTTTCAACGTTAAAGTACCATCAAAGAAAAGATGCGTTTTTAGTGGCAAAAGTCATAAATATTTAAAAAGAATTAAGTTCCATATCTCGGTAAGTTTCGGTCGTACACAAACGATTTATTTTTCTTTGTTTTGTTACAACATGGATAACATGTTTTCTAAATTTAGAGATTTACAAATATATATATATATATATTGATTTAAATAACTGGCAATATGATGGAGAATAACACGTAAAAGATTTTTACTATTGGGAGACTGACCCTAAAACTAACGGTTTCGAAATTACCACTTAAAAAGAAACCTCTTGTATATTCCACTTTATCTAACTTAATGAATAGCTATCAAAAGATAAAATTTTGTAAATTTTCTAGTCCCTGCATGTTATTTTTCCAGTACGGACTTGGCGAGAGGGAGAAAATTGCTTGGAGAGAGCGGGGTATTCGGCAACATATTTTCTGGCAAACTATTTATTGTTTCATATACAAAGGCAATTTTTTCAATATTTATACAATTTATTCAATATAAAGAAAGCATTTATGTATCTTTATATATTACAATTAGAAATAAATTGCATATAAAAAAAGAATAATAAAAATAATATACAATTTTAATTAATTTTCCAACTACTTTCCAGAAGTGAAATTACGCTTGAAATTATTGAATATTAAAGACGTGAATTATCACTTTGTTAAATATGCTTAAACCAACAGAGTGAACAATGTCCAAGCCGGGAATTGAACCCGGGCCCCTGGGATAACGCTCCAGTGTTGTACTACTAAGCCACGAGGACGATACTCAGCCTGGCATCTCATGCTTATATGAGTGAGAGATGATTCCCGGCTTGGACAGTTTTCACTCTGTTGGTTTACGCTTAGTTAGCAAAGTGATTATTCACGTCTTTAATATTAATAAATAATATATATATAAATAAAATATTTTTAGTTAAATAAATTCACACATAATCTAGCATAAAAGTTCGTTAGATTTGTTTTCATAGCTGTTTATATCATATGGCAACAAAACTCCCATTTTGAAGCCCGAATTTCGCCAAGCTTTTTGATAAACGCCCGTATAATAGAAAAGTACCAAATACGCTTAGTAAATGAATGATTTGTTTTAAAATATTTTACAATTATGAAATACTATGAAAAGATAATTTCATATTTAATGGACTGTTTTATCTTTCAGTCATAGATGCTACTGGAAAAATACCACCCGGTATTTTAGAAGGCACTTCTCTGTCTATCGGAGATTATGATGAATGCCTTGCAATAAAGGTCGGTAAAAGAGATGAAACACCAAAGACTCCAGAAGAGGTCATCTTCCGTGGACAGTATTGTTTATTGGATTCTCATAGACCTGAAGGTATTAACAGGGCCATCCTAGATTACCAAAATGGTAATAAAGATTCGCCAATTGCCAAGACAAAAACTGTAAGTTTTTATCTGTTTTTTCTATTTTTAAATTTTTGATAAGCAAAGTACCCTTTGCATTGGAAAGTATCTAGCCGCTGCTATCGTAATACTCAAGGCCAAAGGACACGAGTTGTGACGTTATCACTGCTCGACCGACTTCTCCCTAGTATTGGAATTCACAACGGAAAATTTTGAATAGAAATTTTATTTTATTTATGGAAAATCTATCATCTTATAAAAAAATAATAACTATTTAAACTTACTGGTGAGAATTTGGAATCCCCCAATTAAAAATCAGCCACATGCGGCAACTCTGTGGTATTCCGCATCTGGCTGAAATTTTATTTAGAGATTCCGAATTCTCACCAGTAACTTTAAATAGTCATTATTGATTTATAAGATGACAGACATTCCACAAATAAAATAAAAGAAAATTGCTATTAAAAATTTTCCGGTCTGAATCCCAACACTAGTAAGAAGCCGGTCGATTTTTGATGACGTCACAACTCGTGTCCTCAGGCCTTGAGTATTTCGAGGGCAGCGATCTAGCTTAAATACAGTAGAGCGCCGATTACCCTAACCTGCCGGGACCGTAGAAGCAAAAGTTCCGATAATTGGACAAGCAATTTCATGAAGCTCCTAACTATGCCAAAATGGTTAAAATGCATTTTTTTACGTATAAAAGTTTTTTTTTATGGAATTAATGGTTAGTTTAAAAAATATAGTATTGGATAAGTAGATTAAAAAAATTCTTTTGTGTGAACAGTTTTCCTTCACATTGTAATTAGATTTAGAGCTGGTAGCTGTTGTTACTAGCTTATCTAAAAATTGTGGGGATTTTCTCTCATTTTTTTATCGTTTTTGCTATTTTTTTTTAACTGCAAAATTTTAAGTTTAAGCAAGAAAGCTTTAGATTGTTTTTTTCTTTAAAGCAGATACACTTTTCATTGCTGCCATATCACGATATTCTTCTTAATACATAAGTTGAATAGGATTAATACTCCCCTGTCATTCCAACGATTTCACAGCCGTTTTTAAACACCCTAATGCTTCATTATGTGATGGGCTTAGATAATTTTTATAGCAATCGTTTTTATTTTCTTCGGTCCACTGATCTGGAAAATATTTTCAATTTCAAGCGCCGTCCTGGAAAAAAAAAATGCAATTTAACAAATTACAACGACCATTTGGAAAATGATTTTTTCAAAGACTAAAATTTAAGACAAAAAATAGCATGGAGTTGATCATACATTACGTACGCCATGAATTAAACATTAATAGTGTTATTGCGCGTAAAAGTTGCAAGCGACAGAAATCGCTTGCAACTCGTACGTATTATCCACCTGAAACTTACGTATTATCCAAGCATCTCATTGGCTGTTTAGGAAAAGGCTTTTCCATCGTCAGATTTCCGAGAAATCAGACGGCCCATTTTAAATGAAATTTATTTCTTAAACGTCTAAACATCCCACAATATTACTTTTTATATCGTCGTATAGAGAAAAAAATGTACTTTTAAATGCAATTTGTTTGAAAGCTGTATCTCAATTTGTTTCTGAGTTATTCATTTTTTCATTAGTTTTTATTACTTTTTTGTCATAGTGGCAACACTCTGTTGTCCATCTCTGTTGAAAGTAAAGAGAAATACAGATTACTGTATAGACCAATCAGAAAACGAATAAAATGATGATTAAACCAATAAAAACCTTCAGATATGCTTTTGATTTCCTAACCTAACGAGGACAATAACCATTTTTCCAAATGGTTAAAAAAAAGTGTTCGGATGATCGGTGCTCCACATGTTTATGAAATCTAAGATATGAATATCGATATTTATCAGGTAATTCAAAACAGAAACTTGAGTCATGTAAATATATCTTCATTTTATAACTAAAGGTTCGATGCTCTGCTGTATAGGAAATATGAGATGTGAATACCAATAAATTAAAATTAAAATTCTAGTTCTATATTCACCTTGAGTTAAATAATTAAAATATACATAAAGCACAAATAATTGTACAAAAATTTCGGTACTTTTCGGTTAGCCGGGCGCCAGTGTTATGTATACATACATATATATGTATATATACATGTATGTATACAAATATTGTATATATACACATATATACATGTATATCCACATATATGTATATCTATACATATGTATACATACATGTATATAGACATATACATGTATACATAACACAAGCGCCCGGCTAACCGAAAAGTACCAAAATTTCTTTCAAGTGCATAAATATAATATAAAGATATTTAAAATATCTCAAAATACATCAGAAAAACCTAGAACGTTTCCAACCATTACAAGGCCGTCTTCAGTAGGATTTAAATGCTGTTATTATTTATTGTCTTTGCGCTTATTCGAGAATTGTTCAGAAAAGCATTGTAATTTAAATTTAAATGTTGTACGTCAGGCGAGATGCCAGATAAAGTTACTCATTTTTTTAACAGAACGAGCTTTCATCTATTATGTAGGAAATATCGATATACGATATAATATACGATGCACTGTCATACGATATCCATGGTGTATGGAGATATTTGCTACATAATACAGTCCTCCCCACTTAATCGGGTCACGGATAATCGAATACCCCGCTTATTCGAATAGAATCCTCCGGAACCGAATTTATTCCTATTGGTTCTATGTTATTTTCCCCCGCTCAAACCAAATACCTTTTACGAACGTCCCCGCTTAATCGAATAACAACTGTGTGATCGATGTTTGAAAATAGGCGCGGAAAGCACGTTTCAGCTGGAATTTCTTTGCATCTTTTGTCATTTTCGGTTCCTTTGCGCTAAAAACAAATTTTCAGTTCTTCCTGCAATGATTTCGGCCGGCAGGTGTATAATGGGCAGGTCAAATAATTTCCCCACCATGATCTCTTCCAACATCTCTTCTTCCTGTTAACCAGGCTTTAATGGCAATGCCTTCGAGATTCGAGAT
The DNA here is from genome assembly GCA_963932465.1 of Maratus speciosus. Taxonomy (NCBI): domain Eukaryota; kingdom Metazoa; phylum Arthropoda; class Arachnida; order Araneae; family Salticidae; genus Maratus; species Maratus speciosus. Next base: position 221,536,831 of record OZ010789.1, read on the forward strand.
GATAGTTTTGGTATTTTGTACTCTTCGAAAAATAACTCGATATTTACTCCTTTAAAATCCCACTGAAACAAACCACTTAAAAAGATTTTTTTAAGGCAGTATAAGTAACGTATATTAGAAGTAGCAAGGTTTTGGCCAAATCCAAACGAGCTGCATTAAGTGTGATGTAAATCATATAAATGAATGTACTGACATTAAATTAATACGTATTTACTTTATATTAGCATTTGTATTTATTTTTAGTGTATATTATTCTATTAACGATTTATTATGCTGTTAATTAAATATACCGTAAATAGTTATTTTGCCTTTTTATCCCGCATTAAATATTACAGTTATGAATCCCCGTTTAATCAAATACCCTGCTTAATCGAATATTTTTTCTGGAACCGTCAATATTCGTTTAAGCGGTGACGACTGTAGATGAAAGCTCGTTCTGTTAAAAAATTGAATTAACGTTATCTGGCATCTCATCTCACGTACAACATTTACATTTAAATTACAATGTTTTTCTGAACAATTCTCGAATAAGCGCAAAGAAAATATTAACAGCATTTAAATCCTACTGAAGTCGGCCTTGTACAGGTTGAAAACGTTCTAGGTTTTTCTGATGTATTTTGAGATATTTTAAATTTGTATTTTAAATACCTTTATATTATATTTAGGCACCTGAAAGTAATTTTGGTACAATTATTTGTGAATATCAATATTTACCAGGTAATACAAATTCAATAAATGGTAATAAATTGAGAATTTAAAAAGCTGTATTTTAGAGGATGGTAATTTTCTTTATATACTCGTTATTTAAAAATAAAAATAGAGGAATAGAAAGCCGTTTTGTCTCATGTAATTTGTATAATACTTCTATTTTTATATTACATAGCTGAAATATTAATTTAAAATATAAGTATAGTCATTTTCAAAATTATAGTAAAAAATTGTTTATACATAACTAATAAGTACTGTAAAATAGCAAATAAAGCCTTTGTGCAACAATATTAAAAAGCAGAAAAAACAACGTTTAAAAATGCACAAATAATACTAGAAAAACAGCAAACAGCTGTTTCAAATCTACTAGCGAGATTCTTCTTCAGTGCAAGATAGGGAAAAAGGAACAGCGTGCTACAAAAAGCAAGGCTGAGCAAAATGATAGAGTCGCGCCGGCTTATATACCCGATGCGTGTAGCGAAGGCGCCAAAAACAACCAATGAGAGAGAAGCAGTGAAACGACTGGATGGACAAGTAGCGACATCTACCGGAGAAGGAGAGAAAAAGAAACCAAAAAAGGGGGAAAATTAAATTAATGCTTTCCAAATACTTGGAAAATCAGGAGTACTAGATAAGTCATTGACTAAAGAGTGAGAATTTTTAATGATGTCGTAAACTTCCCAAAAATCAAGATCAAGGTTAGAAGAACATTTTTGGATAATGATGGCTGAGGAAAAATCGAACTTATGTTGAGAAGACCAAGAATGTTGAGCAATAGAAGACAGTTTAAGCTCCTGATTTTTAACATAACCTTCATGCTCTTTTAAACGAAATCTAAGAGCACGTTTAGTCTGGCCAATATAAGAAAGGCCACACTGGCAAGAGATTTGGTAAATATCCCAGTTATCTAAGCGATCAACGGGGTGTTTGAGATTTGAAAAAGTTATTTTATTAACAGGAGAAAAAATAACATTAAAATCAACCTTCTTAAGATTTTAGCAACTTGCTGACTGATTTTGGGAAAAAATGGTAACACAACTGAAGTATTAGAGTTGGAATTTGAATGCTTTTCAGGACGGACGGATTTCGTCAATTTCTTATAAATAGAATCAAAAATATTAGAGGAATAACCACGATCAACAGCAATAGCTTTGAGGTAATTAAGTTCAGCACCAAGTAACTGAGGAGTGGAACAAATATTGGTAGACCGAAAAACTTCAAGAACCTATCAAGTCTTCAAGTCAAGAAAACCTATCAAGTCTTCTTCCATTATTCTTGCTAACTTTAAGAAATCTCTTATTCCGTCTATTGCGCATTGTGCCAGGTTTTATGCTTTACCTAAGGTCCATAAACCTGACATTCCTTTTAGACCTATTGTCTCTAGCATCGGTACAGCTTCTTATAAGCTTGCCAAATATTTAGTTTCTGTTTTTTCCCCACTTTTGAGCAGTAACTGTTTCACTGTTAAGAATTCTTTTGATTTTGTTAAAAAACTTCACAATTTTAAGCCGCAGGGTCACATGATGATTTCTTTTGATGTCAAATCATTATTTACAAACGTTCCGGTTGAGGGGGCTTTAGATTGCCTTAAGAAAAGGCTTTGTGAATTCCATTTCTCTTATTTTGAAATCGAGGAACTTATCCTTCTCACTCGCGCTTGCTTCGAGCAAAATACTTTTGTTTTCAATGGTAATTTCTTCCGTCTGATTGACGGTTTGGCTATGGGTAATCATCTTAGTCCAATTTTATGCGATATTTATATGCACTATTTTGAGGCCAAACTTTTTGAAATTTTAAAATTTCCGTTCTATGTTCGTTATGTTGATGATGTTTATGTCCTGGTTGAAATGAATTCGGATATTAATCATATTCTCTCTATTATGAATTCCATTGATCCCTGCATTCAATTTATCTCTGAAATTGAGACCAGTAATTGTCTTTCGTTCCCGGATGTCCTTGTTATTCGTTGTAAAAATGGCTTTCAGACTACCGTCTTTCGTAAACCTTTTGCTGTCAGTCTCCCACCTCAGAGGTATTCTTCTTATCCCCCTAACCAGAAATTCGCTGCTTTCAATACTTTTGTTTTTCGGGCTACCAATATTTGTTCCACACCTCAGTTACTTAGTGCTGGACTTAATTACCTCAAAGCTATTGCTATTGATGTGGTTATTCCTCTAATATTATTGATTGTATTTATAAGAAATTGACAAAATGCGTCCATTCTGAAAAGCATTCAAATTCTAACTCTAATACTTCAGTTGTGTTACCATTTTTTCCTAAAATCAATCAGCAAGTTGCTAAAATCTTAAGAAGGTTTGATTTTAATGTTATTTTTTCTCCTGTTAATAAAATCACTTTTTCAAATCTCAAAAACCCCGTTGATCGCCTAGATAACTGGGGTATTTACCAAATCTCTTGCCAGTGTGGCCTTTCTTATATTGGCCAGACTAAACGTGCTCTTAGATTTCGTTTAAAAGAGCATGAAGGTTATGTTAAAAATCAGGAGCTTAAACGGTATTCTATTGCTCAACATTCTTGGTCCTGTCAACATAAGTTCGATTTTTCCTCAGCCATCATTATCCAAAAATGTTCTTCTAACATTAATCTTGATTTTTGGGAAGCTTACCACATCATTAAAAATTCTCACTCTTTAGTCAATGACTTATCTTGTGCTCCTGATTTTCCAAGTATTTGGAAAGCATTAATTTAATTCCCCCCCCCTTTTTTTTGGTTTCTTTTTCTCTCCTTCTCCAGTAGATGTCGCTACTTGTCCACCCAGTCGTTTCACTGCTTCTTTCTCATTGGTTGTTTTTGGCGCCTTCGCTACCCACATCGGGTATATAAGCCAGCGCGACTCTGTCTATCATTTTGCTCAGCCTTGTTTTTTCTAGCACGCTATTCCTTTTCCCCTATCTTGCACTGGAGAAGAATCTCGCTAGTAGATTCGAAACAGCTGTTTGCTGCTTTTCATGTATTTTTGTGCAGTTTTGAACGTTGGTTTTTCTGCTTTTTAATAAGTAGTCTTCTCAAATTCTGCCTGTAATTTAAGGCCGTAGCCAATGGAGGGATCCCCAGGGTTTGACCCCCTTCTGAAACTTTTGTGGGGATGGCTGTAAATATGTCATTAACTATCAGTCAAGATTCAAAAATTAAAATTGAACGTTAGCATATCTTTATTATTTTATTTTGTTAGTAGGATTAAAAAATAAATCGAATTTCTAAGAAATTTTTAAAGTTCATTCAAGTTTTTTTAGAATGAGACCCTGCGAAAGCAGAAAAGCAGAAAGCAGAACCGCTATCAAAATGAAATGATTACAACAGCCCGATACAAATAGTCAGACTTAGTGAGCCCAAATTCTTGAAAAGTGCAACGGAACTCATTTTTAATAATCACATAGTTGTTCTGACTTATACTACAGGGAATTTTTGGTAAGAAAACATGTGGAAAACATATGTAAAAAATTTCAAACATTAATTTGATTGACACTAACGTCATTACATCACTGAAGAAGTATGCAAATGAGATTATAATATTATTTGTGATGAAAAAGGACTAAAGTTTCTTTTGTAATTAAATTGAATTATTTGAATTCACAATAAAACTTAACCTTTAACTGCTGCGACAGAAATTATCGCATAACTACTATGTAGCGGTCCGTGAGACCGCTCTGTTGAAAGGTTAATAAAAGCCTCGATTAACTCAGAGGATGGTGTTTCTGTACTTAACTTTTTGTACAGGACTATTATAATTAAAATTTACCTATTTAAGAGTGTCTGGCGATAATACTATTGACCCAAACGAAACACAATTTCAGTAGTGTTTGAATTTAAACTGGAAATTACAAGTTAAACTATGTAAAAATCGAAAAATGCAGCGGTCTGTGAGACCGCTAACATGAGTTAAAGGTTAATTAAACCCTTAATACTAGGGTGGAGCGAGAAGAATTAATTTTTTTTTATCGAAAACGGGTAGGTGCCAAAAATTGCCTTTATACTAGTACATCATCTGCGTGCAATATTACCGCTGAAAAAAAAAATGGTTTGAGTTTGCGCTTTTGGTCCAAAAGTCGAAATTTTGGGTAAAATTTGACATTTTTTCAAAAAAATTAAAAAATTTCTATAGAGATGGTTATTATTTAACAGTGTTATTTAAACCTTTATTATTAATGACTTAACATATTTAAACAATAAAACGATATCTTAGTTCTGTATAACTGGGGCAAAACTGACAAATTTTGGTGAAAAAAAGGCGTTGCCACTCTGTTGTGTCATACAGCTAATTGTTGTTTAGAATACAGCTCTTACCTAGTTGCTTCCATAAACTACCCAGGAGGTACCACGTGGAGGTGACAGCATTTCATGTCACAACAGTGCAATCCTACCATCTGAACACAATGTTTTATTCATACACTGAAGTGTGATTTTTTTTTAATCAAAGACTGGCATAAGTTTCTATGTATCAACCTAGTACATCTTTTCTTTGTATCCACAGACTTCGGATGCTGCTGCTGTGATCTCCTTGCATAAGAGAAGGCAAACAGTGTAATGCAGTGTTGATGATATTAATGGAATCTATTCAGTCATCAATTATCTTCACCAAGATTGCACCCGATAAATGCATATTGATTAGGGGTTCTGTTACCTTTACCATTGAATTAGATTTATATAATTATCCGCTTCAAAGTTGATTGTCGATATTTCATATTTGTGTATGCCATCATTTACTCACACCTTTCAACTATTATGTGCTGAGCAACTAGCTGTTTAATGTGATGGCGATCGTCAGGGAGCATTGAAATCAGAATTACCTCTGCAAAGTAACCACTGTCCTAAATAACCTTTTTTAAGTATTTGTTTTATTCCGTTGTGTGTGTTGTTTAGTAGCCGAGTAATTTCCCATGAATTTTTAGATACCTTCTTTAGCTGTGGATTACATTTGATTGTAAACTACCCTGGGGCAAACTTGGATTACATGGTACTTTTTGAGGAGACGTGGAGACTCTGATGGGCAGTGAGTGATCATTTAAAGGCGGATAATTCTGTTCGTCGTTGTTATCCATTCTGCGAGGTACATATTTAGAATGAACCACTACAATTGATCATATGCCATCTCGAAGTCTAGTGAATTTCCTTTGCATCATTTATTAGACAAGATCGTTGACAAAAGTTAAATTCTAACCCACGGGGATTCGCCGAATAGGAAAATCTTTCTCCAAGTACCATTCCCTTCTTATTTCAATTTTTGAAGCCATAGAGGGTAATTTTCAAACATTTCCTGAAATCAAGAAAAGGGTACTTAGCACATACCAAAAATACCTGGTAGACATTTGCAAAGTTATTTCATCGAGATACTGCTCAGATGAACTAGAGAATAAGAACCCAAGAAGCTTATCTTACGCAAAATGGCTCACAAATGCGAATAAATTTTTTCGCTTTTCTATAAGCACTGATTTATCACACTGTTAAAAGTTTTGCAGCATTCTGGCAGGTCATTCGACCGTTTTTTGAAAAAACAGTTTCATAACCATAATTTAACTATATTCTGACCATAAAATGGCCAATAATATGTTCAAAATAGTATTAAATTACCGGTTGTGTAACTGTTTTCGGAAAAAAACGGTCAAATGACCTGCCAGAATGCTGCAAATTTTTAACAGTGCACCAGAGTGTGTAGGGTCACCCCCAAAGTATGAAATCCAAGTTTATGCCTCAAGACGGCTTACACTAAATGTAATCCACATCTAAAAAATTAATCTAAAAACTTATGGGAAACTACTCGGCTACTAAACATCACAGAAAATGGCAATAAACAAATACAAAAAAAATTATTTAGGACAATGGTTGCTTTTCACATCGGGAGCAAATTCTTATTGCAATGCTCTCTGACAGTCGCCATCACATTAAACAACAAGCTTATCAGCATATAAAAAATGCAAGAGGTAGAGTAAATGATGGCATATTCAAAGATGAAATACCTAAATGTTGTAGGAACAGAACTCCCAATCACTATGCAGAAAAATTGATGCAGTTTCTGTGAAGATACTAGACGGCTAAATAGATTCCAATAATTCCACTGCATTACTCTGCTTACCTTATCATATATGATAAGGAGCGTCACAACAGTATCACCCAACGTCTGTGGATACAAAGTATGGACTAGGTTGATACATAGAAAACTTATGCCAGTCTTTGATAAAAAATCACAATTTAATGTATAAATAAAACATTGTGCTCAGATGGAAGGGTGGTCGAGATATGCACTGCTGTGTCATGAAATGCAGCCAACTCCACGTGGTACCTCCTGGGTAGTTTTGAAAGCAAACAACAATTAGTTGTATGACACAACAAAGTGGCGACAATATCTTTTTTTTACCAAAAGTTGTCAATTTTGCTCCAGTTATACTGAACAAAGATATCGTTTTATCGTTTAAATATGTTACGTCATTAATAATAAAGGTTTAAATAATACTTAAATAATAATCATCTCTATAGAAATTTTTTAATTTTTTTGAAAAAAATGTCAAATTTTACCCAAAATTTCGACTTTTGGACCAAAAGCGCAGACTCAAGCCAATTTTTTTCAGCGGTAATATTGCACGCAGATGATGTACTAATATAAAGGCAACTTTTGGCACCTACCCGTTTTTAATTTTAAAAAAATATTTTTTTTTCGCTCCACCCTACTTAACACTCATCTTAATTCAATTAGTAAAAAGCAAATCTAAAATAAGTCCAGATTAAGGTTCATGGCTCTAACTCCCTTTCCGAAATATTTTCGTGACTACGGCCTTTTATCCCCATTTAAAAATTTAATAACACATTAATCTGAAACTCCATGCTTTTCGCTTTTAATATCCAGTACGTAAAATATAATAACCTTAAAGTACAATTCCTTAACTAATAGAACAAATGAGATAACATATTTTGATAGGCAAACTATTCTTTGTATTAGAAAGTATAAAAGTTGTATATTATTATTAGTCTCAGACATGAAAATTAGTATTTAGCAAATAATAAAAAACTGAAATCGAAATATAAAATACGTCTTGATTTAATCGTAGTTACGCATTTCTAAAATAAATTATTGTTGCAGCTGAAAACAGTCTTATGTACAGTAAAAAAATACAGGTTGTGAGATTTTAAAGTAGCATCACATTTAAGAAAAGGTTAATATTCTTTATAATATAATTTTTCAGATTATGATTAAACTTGTTTAACCCTTAATTGCATGAATTATTCTTTTAGGATTGTGTTTTTTATTTTTATATTAAGGATTAGACACCAGAAATCTTAAGATAGATTTTTAACTTTATTTAGTACCAATTTTTGTAATTTTTAGAGGATTAATATTTCTATATAAATATAGTGGTTGTGCGAACTTAATTTAAGTATTAAAAATTAAATAAAAAGGTGATGGAAATTTACATCACTATGCAATTAAGGGTTAAACGCTAGCGATTTGAATGATACTTCTATTTTTGCATAAAGTAATAATGATACATATATATATATATTTAATTAATAAGCATTGTGATTTTAAACAGGTAACAAAAATGTTTATGCGTAAGTTATTTTCATGATTCTTCCATTCACACATTACCTGGCCTATATTTCTGATTTTTGTTTGTAATTTATTAACACAATTGCTTTAAGCTGCATTTCCTTTTTAAAATCTTATTATTCGGAAAATATAGCAATTTTAAAGTGAAACTCTTTGCTTAAAAAAAATAAATAAATAAAATTACAATAATAGAAATAGCATACAAATTACATGCGTATAATTATCATATATATTTTTTGAACCTTTCGGTTCACAATTTGTATGATTCCTTATTTCTTTTCTTTCGTTTAATGTCACTTATTGCATTATCATGATCAAATTCATTTACTTCTTTCACTCTTTAAAATAGTCATTTAAGCTTACATAAGCAAATTATTTTTTGTTTCTCAATTATGTAAAAAATATCAACCAACACAATAAAACAATATTTTTACCGGCAAAACTTTGTATGTGATAATTTAAAAATGCAAATAACTAATATATTTTTTAAAGTACTTAATGTTTGCTATAAGTGATAAAAATAAATTTAAAAGGGAAAAAAATATCTTTATTTGTTCACATTCGACATGTTTCATTGCGTTCCACGGCAACATTCTCAAGAATTTAAATGATACAATATTTTCGCAAAAAAGTTTTAAATTGAAAAACTATCGTCGGATGCAATGAAACATATCGTATGTGAATAAATAAAGGTATTTTTTGCCTTTTACATTTATTTTTTATCACTTATATAGCAAATATTAAGTATTTTGATGTTTTCAAGTGATTTTTATATACAGTGTGCCCGCTAAAGTCTGGTGTCACCCCAATAATTTCTGAACGGCAAGAGCTATAGTCATAAAAGTGGCGTCTAGGTGCAGTAAAGTAGTCATGCGCTACTGAAAGAAACCTCCTATGGTGCCACCTGGTGGAGTACTGCGGAGTTAGCATTCCTATCTCGAAACCGGAAAGAGATAGGGGGGGGGGTGATTTATAAAGCTGTAGATCCTCATCGATTTAGTTCAAAAAAGACATCTTGTGGACATTCATGCGAAGAATAGAACGGTTAAAACGCGCATTTGTTTTTTCGTGATTTCCTACATTGTGACGTCACGAATCTTGAACGGAAGGAGAAGGGATTATCTTTCGGATAAATGTGCATCCAAATGTGCATTGCAGGCGACGGTAAGAAGTTTGACCATCACAAATAAAGTTATATTGTTAAAACTAGTTGTTGTTTTTTCTCTTTCTAAGACCGTTTTGTCACATTACAATATAGGAAATCACAAAAATCTAAATTCGCGTTTTAACCGTTCTATTCTTCGCATTAATGCCCAGAAGGTATCTTTTTTGTACTAAAATTGATGATGCTCTACAACTTTGTAAATGCCTTTTTTCTCTTATCTCTTTCCCTTTTCGAGATAGGTATGCTAAATCCGCAGTCTTCCACCAGGTGGTGCCGTAGGCGGTTTTATTCAGTAGTGCATGGTTACTTTACTGTACCTAGACCCCACTTTTATGACTATAGCTCTTGCCGTTCAGAAATTATTAGGGGTGACAATGGAGTTGGGGTGGTTTAGTGGGCACACTGTATAGTTTATAATATTTTTTTTCAGAATTTAAAATATCAGATTTTTTTCTAGTTTGATTGTTCATTTATAATATAAAAATAAACTTACTCTTTCACCACCAGTTCTTGAATATGTTTATCAGATATAAACATTTGACGAATTCCACATTCAAGTTGGGAGTATGCATACCTTCGAAATGCTCAAAAGAAGATTTACAAGCGATACTAAATACAGGTAATTCTGAATCCAGCTATGAATATTTTTAATTAAAATAAATTTGATTTTAAAATTACTGAATTACGTTTACATTTCTTTTAAAATAGATTCAATGAAGATGGCTGGAAAAATAACAGTTTCTTACTGCAAACAATCTGATGATTACGAAACATCTCCTGAACAACTTCTCTTATTGTAAGAATTCAGCAAATTTCACAGTTTATTTTGTTCTCTTTTGATATTTAATAGTGCGCAATTCTTATTTAAATACAAAAGAGAGAAATTAATTACAGTAGTTTATTACAATTAAAGTCTTCTGCCCTATGCGTCCAGCATAGATTCCGAAACACTTTCCAACACTTCCAGAATACATAAACAAAATTTTACCGTTTAATAATGCGAAAAATTATGCATAAATAATTTGGAAAACTCATATTTCATATGAAAACCCAATTTCGGAAATTACCATCAATAGTCGGTAAAAGGTCTAAAAGTTGGTCAGTGACTTCTCAAAATTCCCTCGTCCAAATTCAGTTGATTGTTGTGTGAACGTGGTACGCATATATATATATATATATATATTTAACTGCTCATTAAATTGCTATTTTTAACTTCTTTTTTCTGTGTAGATTTATTAAAGGATGACTCTTTTTAGCCGTCAACATATTACTAAAATATATGCTTAAATTAATATTTTATATGATAAAATCTTAGCGAGGCTGACGAACTGTTACTAGGTTGAGCAAAAAGTTCTGGGAAATTTGTGAAAGTTGCGTTGTTTTGCGAAAATTAACAACAAAAGCAACAAGGACTATTCTTCAAAGTAGAGACCATCATAGTCCATGACTTTCTTCCACCGTTCTGCCAGAAACCGAATTTGCTGGAAGTACCATGGCGGCTCCTTGGAATTGAAAAACTCTTGACATGCTTCTTCAACTTCATTAAAGGATTCAAATCGACGGCCTTTGAAAAAGTGTTACATTGATCGAAAGAGGCTATAATCGAATGGAGCCATGTCTGTACTGTAGGTGGGATGTAGAAGAACTTCGACGCCGTCCAACTGTGCAAATTCACCGGTGGCTTTCAGAATCGTTTGACCTTTTCTCCAATAATGCCGGATCAACACACGCAAATCATACTGTTCAACAGGCATTTTGGAGCCGAAATTCATGAACTCTTATAGATGTACCACTAGTACTCCTATATACGATACAATTTCTGGTAACTAATAGATTAAAAATTTCCCAGAACTTTTTGCTCAACCTAATAGTAAGATTTTAACACTTCAAATGAAATTATGAAAATTAATTAAAATTAATAAATTTTAGAAATATTTTGTGAATTAAAAAAGAAGTCCTCCTTTAAGGAGTGCACACAGAAAAAAGAAGTTAATATTAATATCCTGGGGAGATATTTTAAAACTTATGAGTACATTCCAAGTCCACAGGTTTAATATTAACGACAGAATTTTGAGATTCCATTGACTAATACCCATAAGAAGGTTTTTCCTTGCATAGATAGTTAAAATTGCTTCTGGAAAAAGCAATTACGGGCTGTTAGAAATAGCTCATTGACAGAGGAACAGACGGAAGAGGACATGCAGAGGGGACCTTATAGGAGATAAAAATGAAAGAGATAATTTAAGAAACGACAAAGCACGAATCAACGTCATAAAAAAAGTCGCCATTTCTAAACTTTTATAGCGCATTTGCGATTTTTAGCACTGTATTTGTTTTTGCATTAGCATTTGAAGTATTTTGTTTGAAATAATTTTCCAGTTCCAATTATTTTATATTCGTTTAACTTCAACTGAAGGACTAGCAATAAAAACAATGCATGTGCGAAAATCACGAAGACGGACTGACAGGGATATATTAATTTTCTCAGAGGTACAGCACTCACAACGCTTGTGAAACTGTTTCACTAAAAGAACAGCTCATGTTTTCTTATGGTATGAAAATGTTTTGATTTTTTAGAAGCAACGCTAGCTGAGGGATGTTTCCCCCCCCCCCTCTGTCTAAAGCTTTGAATTTTCGGCAAATTCTATTTTTGTTGAGAACTTTTCAACTGTGTATACAGTTAATTTCGTAATACAGTTGTGTATTGCACAGTTAATTTCGTTAGTTGTGAATGATATTTTGTTTTAAGGCAGTGTAACACATTTTTAGTTTGAATTATTATTTTCCAAAATCATTCTAACACTGAAGAAGGAATCTTACTGACCAACATTGATAATTTTCTTTATTTAGTAGTGAATTCTACGCGAATATAGATCAGGGCTGCAAAAAAGCCGGCCTTTTTTACAAAAGGCCAGGCCGGCCAGCTTTTATTGGAAAAAACCGGTCTATTTTTGAAAAAAGCCGGCTTTTATTGGCTTTTTTCCCAGGGCATATCTTACTATTTATTTTAAACAACTATATATGTTATTGTTAATTTACTTTATTAATAGCTATTTTCTATAAATTACAACTAAAATGTTATGAAATTTATTTAAAATCTTGTTTCAGAGGTTCATTTTTATAGCCAATTAATAATTGATATACCATAAAAGCCTCATAAGTAGTCAATATGATTTTTGAAAAACTATCTATAGGTCCAGCGGAACTTTCTCTGCTGTAAAAATATTTTCATGTCGTTACGGGTAAAAATTATATTCAAATAAATAATATACAAAATGAAACTGTCTATAAAGTACTGCACATGGAAAATGGCTCTTAGCATATATGAATGCATTAGTAATATGAATAAGAATAAGTTACTTGTTTATGTAAAAAGAATTTTTTCATGAGGCAGCATTCCACATAAATTAATAATTAATTTGCATAACTTTTATATTAATTTTATCTTTTTAAATGGTACATTCTTTTTCCTTAATTTGTTTTTTCTTATATACTGACTGAATATTTTGTTCTTGTTCCCCCATAAATCTACCCACATATTATTAAACTACACAGTTGTCCTCCAAGTTCTGCATCTATTGAGAGATTTTTTTCAAACATATGGTTTTGTTTGGAACAAGATCAGAAACAGCTTAGGTGCTGAAAAAGCAGAAAAATTGGTAAAAGTGTACCGTTATTTAAAAACTGAGTCAAATAATTGGTAACTTATTTCATAAACCAATATTGTATTACTTTTTGAATAAATATCTCATGTGATAAAAACCATTTGTCCTATTTTAAAAAGTTTTTATTGCACAAATTTCTAATAATCATTCCTACTATCTGTTGACCACCACAACATTTCTACTATCAGTTCACTTATATTTTAATTGTCAATTTATTTGACAGTTCAACTGTAAATGGATGTACATTTTCATGACAACAGTAATTAAAAGTTACTAATTAATAACATTTTGTTTTAAGAACAGTTTTTGTAAAGAAAAATTGCTTTAATAAAAGCCGGCTTTTTAAAATATAAGCCGGCCTTTTTAAAGTGGTTTAAACCAGAAAAAGCCGGCCGGTTTAAACCGACCTGGCTAAAATCCAGCAGCCCTGATATAGATTGATTATCATTACTGATTATCTTTATTTATACAATATTTTGTATATTCATGAAAATACATATCGTTATATAACATACTAACTTTATAAAGTTTAAACATACCAGAAGTTTTTGTGACTTTGTCTAATATAAAGATAATATGAACAATGAAACTAGCAGATCAACTCATGTCTACTTAAGATGGAAGAATGTTTTGATTTGTCCCGTAGAAACAATGCTAGCTCAGGCTCAGGGATATTTTCCCCCTCTTACTAAAGTTTTGAATTTTCGGCAAATGCTATTTCTGTTGAGAGCTTTTCAATTGTGTATTGTACAGTTAATTTCGCTAATGGTGAATGAGATTTTGTTTTAAGGTAGTGTAACACATATTTAGTTTCAATAATTCTTTTATAAAGACATTCTAACTTTGCAGAAAGGGGTCTAACTGACCAACGTTCATAATTTTATTTATTTAGTAGTGAATTCTTCGCAAATATAGATTATCCCTTTTACACAAGATTTTGTACATTCGAGAAAATACATATCATAATATAAGATACTAACTTTATACACTTTAAATATGTAAAAAAAAATTGTGACTTTGTCTAATATAAAGATAATACGTTTTAAATTTTCGGCAAATGCTACTTTCTGTTGAGAGATTTTAAATTGTGTACTGTATAGTCAATTTCACTAATTGTGAATGAGATTTTATTTTAAGGTAGTGTAACACATTTTTAGTTTCAATTATTCTTTTCTAAAGACATTCTAACTTTTCACAAGGAGTCTAACTGACCAACTTTGATAATTTTCTTTAATTAGTAATGAATTCTATGCAAATACAGATTGATTATCTATTTTATACAAGATTTTGTATATTCATGAAATACATATCGTTACATAAGATACTAATTTTATAGACTTTAAACATGCAAAAAAATTTTGTGACTTTGTCTAATATAAAGATAATAAGAACAATGTAACTAACAGACTCATGGCTTCTTATGATGCAAGATATTTTGATTTGTTTCGTCGAAGCAACGCTAGCTCAGAAATGTTTTACCTCTCTTTCTAAAGTTTTGAATCGGCAAATGCTAATTTCTGTTGAGAGCTTTGCAATTGTGTATTGTATAGTTAAGTTCGTTAGCTGTGAATGAGATTTTGTTTTAAGGTAATGAAACACATTTTTAGTTTCAATGATTCTTTTCTAAAGACACTTTTAATCACACATAAAAATAAATCAATACTTCTTAAATCATGCTCCTACATTGCTGCCTTGAAATTGTCTTTACACTATTATTATTATCTTTATAATAGACTAAGTCACAAGATTTTTTTTGTATGTGTAAAGTCTATGTGTAAAGTTACTAACTTTTGTTAGTAACTTCTATAAGAATATGTATTTTCACGAATATACAAAATCTTGTATAAAAATGATAATTAATCTATATTTGCGTAAAATTCACTACTAAATAAAGAAAATTATCAAAGTTGGTCAGTTCGAATTCTTCTGCAAAGTTAGAATGTCTTTAGAAAAGAATAATTGAAGCCAAAAATGTGTTACACTACTTTAAAACAAAATCTCCTTCACAACTAAGATAATTAACAGTACAATATATAATTGAAAAGCTCTCAACAGAGATTAGCATTTGCCGATTCCAAACTTTAGAAAGAGGGGAAGCTAGTGTTGTTTCAACGGAAAAAATAAAAACATTCTTGCATCATAAGAAGACATAAGTTGCTCTGTTAGTTACATTGTTCTTAGTATCTTTATATTATGCAAAGTTACAAAATTTTTTCGCATGTTTCAAATCTATAAAATTGGTATCTTATATAACGATATGTATTTCACGATTATACAAAATCTTGTATAAAAGAGATAATCAATCTGTATTTGCGCAGAATTCACTACTAAATAAAGAAAATTATCAAAGTTGGTCAGTTAGACTCCTTCTGCAAAGTTAGAATGTCAAAAGAATAATTGAAACAAAAAATGTATTACACTACCTTAAAACAAAATCTCATTCACTACTAGCGAACTTAACTGTACAGTACGCAATAAAAAAGCTCTCAACAGAAATTAGCATTTGCCGAAAATTCAAAACTTATTATCTTTATATTAGACAGTCACATTTTTTTTCTTTTGCATATTTGAAGTCAATAAAGTTAGTATCTTATATAACAATATGTATTTTCACGGACATACAAAATCTTGTATAAAAGTGATAATCTATATTTGCGTAGAATTCATTAAATAAAGAAAATTATCAAAGTTGGTCAGTTAGACTCCTTCTGTAAAGTTAAAATGTTTTTAGAAAAGAGTAATTGAAACAAAAAATGTGTTACACTACCTTAAAAAAAAATCTCATTCACCACTAAGGAAATTAACTGTACAATACACAATTAAAAAGCTCTCAACAGAAATTAGTATTTGTCGAAAATTCAAAACTTATTATCTTTATATCAGAGAAAGTCACTTTTTTTTTCATATTTAAAGTGTATAAAGTTAGTATCTTATATAACAATATGTGTTTTCGCGGACATACAAAATCTTGTATAAAAGTGATCTTAGAAAAAAAGTGTCTATAAAAGTGTAACGGCAACAACAAAAATTCCTGTAACAGCGTCTGTTACAGGAATTTTTCTTGTTGCCGTTACATGAAAAGTTCATGGAATCCCAGTTTCCTAGAAAAACTCTAGTAACTTTACAGAATTTTTTTTACAGTGCAGTTTCAAGAACTTATATCAAACTTATATCTAAATTATAAATATACATAAACATATGTATTTTTTTTTTCTCATGCAGTGGATTTTTTTCTCATTTTAGGTGTCTTTTTGGTTTAATAGTTGCAATTATGGTTGTGGGAACAATATTAGATGCAGGTTTGAGACTCAGGAAGAGTGATAAAACTAAAGAGGATCCACAATATATAAGTAAGAAATTTAAGTTTTTGTTTCCTTTAAAAAAAAAAAAAAGTTAGCGTCAGGATGAACCACCTTCCGATATATATTATGAGAGTTAGTTATTGTTATCTTATATTCCCAACCTAAGGGGTGCTCAGGGCTTGATTGATACCGAAAAACTTGTAAACAGAGCTCTCGCTTCGAGTCTGTATAAAAACAGAAGTATGTATTCAATGGAACTAATTTAAACTTTCTGATATTTTAAAGGTATGTTTGTAGCCTTATAAAGCTATAAAATTAAGTACTTCAATGCAAATATATATATATATATATATATATATATATATATATATATATATATATATATATATATATATATATATATATATATATATAGCAAAATTTATGTAACACAATTTTTGAAAAAAAAAATTAAGTGTCATATCACCATCCGTAAGATATCTTAATACTGAACTGACATAAGCACCAAATTTTTGCTTTAAAATGATTAGGAAACTTTACTCTATAGAATGAATTAAGGATATAACTATCACGCAAATATTCACGTAACTATCACGCATACAATTTTTTTTTCATTAAAAATACTCAAAATATTAAGCTATCTAAAATATATTAATTCATTCTATAGATAATGATGTTATATGCATGCAAAAAAAAAAATTAAGTCATTCCATCAAATAGTTTTTTTTAATCTTACGGATAGTCGTCAAAAATCAAGTTTTGAGAAAACGCGACTTTAAGTTGCAATTAAATGGGCGCGGCTTTGAAAGTGATTGTTATATAAATGCTTATAACTCCGTTAAAAATGCAAATATTTTTATGCGGTTTTTTGCACTGTGTTCAGAATTAATTGAATAATCAAAATAGATACTAAGAAAAAAAATCGATTTTCTGAAAGTTTTCAATCCCTGAGCTTCCTTAAATCTAGAAAGGCACTAGTCAAAATTTATTTTGCCCATTTTCTCTGGAAATAGCGCTCGGAATATCTTCTTCGAAAACACGTCTAGCAAAAATTCTCGAAGCTTTTGCAGAATTATACTTTTGATACTTAAATTATTTTTTTGTTCTAATTGGTTGAAATTCAACATTATATCGTTTGTTGAAAACATTTGAAAACGAAAGTATTAAATCTTTTTTTAAAATTATTATTATCAACATTTAAATAACAAAATAAAAGTGTATAATAATATAAACTCTATGTTCACTAAAATTAAATCCTTATACTAGAAGTCTACACGGAGCAAATTTTAAAGACCCGGCCCATGCAAAAACTTTATTTGACCAGCTTAAAAGCTAAAATTTCGGCAAGGCCCTTTAAAAATTTTTAAAAATTCGGTCCGGCCCAACCAAATTTCTACAATATATGCCGATATTTCTGAATCAACATTATGTTACGATTAAAATTATTCAAAAAGCACATCTATGTATTCATAAATTTTATCTTTATATTATATGTTCGCAATTAATGGGATACGAAATAACAATATTAATAATGACTACTTATACAGAATCATACATAAACACTCATTAAAAAAGGATTTAGATAATAGTGTTCAAATGAAGATTCAGTAATAAAACCAATGTAGTTTAGAATTTTTAAAAAATGCAGATTTAAAAAAAGTATTTCTTTATAATTCATTTTCGGACAAGGTCAGAAAAAATGAAAAAGCAGAAAAAAGATTTTGTTTTACTTAGTAACTTTTTATTTCAAATGTCGGTTCGTGTACGACTCTTTATTTTTCTGCACTTTTAGATAATGGATGCTGAATTAGGAACATTAAATATCGATGTCTTGCAAGTTTAAAAAATTGTAATTAATTTTTCAAAATCATCCTATGTTTGTAAATCCGAAAAAACTTTTATTTGTTGCGTCCCTGTACATACAGTGAGTACAGTAGTAAAGTTTGTGAAAGCATTTTCCTCGTTTGTCTCAACATGCCATTAAAAGGCAGACATCGCCATACAACCCAAATAAAACAATCCAACGAAGAAGAAAAAAAAAAAAAGACATGGGTCATATGCAACCCACCGACTACAATGGTTTAAAACAAATTAAATTTCTTAAGCTTTTGATAAACAATTGTGTAACATCAGTATCCTTTTTTATAAAAATAAATAAAAAAATAAAAGGCCAATCCAATATGGTCTTGGGGAAGAGAATGACGTTGAGTCCCTGCTTGACCAGAATAGAAAAGAAGTCTGTCTGGCCCGGACCGAGTCTAATAACAGAAATTTGACCTAAGCGCGACCCTTGGTCCGGTTTGGGTAAGGCCGGACCCGTTTCGGACCCGTGCAGACCTTTACTTTGCACTGCCACTTACATAATAGGACAGTTCTCAAAATACCCTGTTGAAAAGTCTCAGGTTGCTAGATATATTTTGTGCAGAGAGCAAAGATACTTGCATGAAATATTTTCAGAATATGATTAAAACCCTTTCGCTCACGTATTACAGAAATTCAAATGTGAAAAAGTCAGCAAGTGAGTCTTATTTTAACTCTTTCGCTCATGAGTTATATAAAATTAAAAGTAAAAAATTAGCCTGCGATCATTATTTTAACCCCCAACTTTACAAAATACAGAAAATCAAAAGAAAAAAGTCAGCATGTGAGTATTATTTTTATCCTGTTGCTCCCAAATTATAGAAAATCAAAAATAAAAAGTGAATCTGTGAGTGATTTGATATAGTGAAAAAGGTATTATAGGTTTGTAAAAAAAAAAAAAAAAAAAAAAAAAAATGAATAAAAAAATAAATAAATAACAAGCCACGTGCGATGATTAAGGTTTTAAAAGGTGTCACTCAAAATTAAATTTAGATAGAAATCAAATTTTGAAAACTGTTTTTTAACTTAGAATAATTTAGAACTGTTCTTATTTAATTTTTTAACTATAGAAACCTCATATGACTTGCCGATGAGCTAAAGATTTAAAGTATAATAAACAGTCTGTTTGCGTTTTTCCCTCGAAAATTTTTTACTTACCAATTCAGAACAAAAAATCAACCAATATTTCGTTACGCAATTAAAAAAGACGAAACAAATAAAATGCCATTGGCAATGTAGTTTAAAGCAACAGGGTTATGAAACTCGTACATTTTCAATCGTGCTTGATATGTCTTAACAAAATATGAGGAATTTTTTATTTGTTTTAAATTCCGAACAGGGTATTGGTATTTTAAAAATTTATTTCGTTAATTTAATTAAGTTTTTACTTTTTGATTTTGTGATTTGAAACGATTCAAACAAGGACATATTTTACCTTACAACAAAATGTCTCAACAGATATTTTTTTCACTTAATAAATTGCTGTACTTTGGCCATCACAACTGTTTCTTCCGTGTCATTCTAATGCATATTTTTAAAAAATAGCTCTGTTACGCAAAGACTATTAAGAATAGGAAGCATAGTGTATTTCTTTGAATTTGACATGGAATTATTTTGATGAATTAATAATAAAAAAAGAGTATAACAAACAGTATAACAAAAGAGTATTATAATAATAAAAGTATAAGAGCATTCATAAGAGTAAAGAAACGACTTTTATGGGGGAAAAAAAGCCAAAATTGGACCAATATGTGTATTTTCATCACGTCGAATATAAAATCTGCTGCATTTCTACACAATAGCTGAGATACAGCTATAATGATCATCACAAAAAGCATCGCAATTATCGCATATCAGCGCTTTCTGTAGAGTGATTGAAAACAGAAATCACGTATTTTTTTTTTTTTTATAATAAGCATCTTAAATGTTCTATTTGGTAGAATTCCATCAATTCCATCTAACAGAAGGAAAACATATCATAGATGAGCCAATATTTGGGAGTCATAACATCGATTTTTAATCAGCACCAGTTTATATTAAAATTTAACTAAACATGAAATTTCAGGAAATTGTGAGCATTTATTCTTGAGTTAGATCGGCCGTTAGATCAGCCTTAGAGGCCAGAACCCCCTTACCTTTAAAAAAAAGGTAAAAATCCATCAAACATTTCTACGATAATATCTTCTTAGGAATATAGAAGAAGGTAATTTCCTTTTTCAATGAATACAATAATACAAACTTTTGATTCGAGCTTTATAAGTCTTTCAGCTAAATCTCTCCAGAGGAAATCAAGAAATTGTTAATGCCATACAAACCTTGGTATCGACCTCGATCTGCGCGAGTAACTGCGCTTAAAAGAATGAAATTAATCAGTCAGAACAGAAGTTCTCTCACTTCCCCGCCCTCCTTACGTCTAGAAAACTGCTTATTGGCTTTTCGCCGTAAACATTTTTATTATATTAAAATATTTACCAGGTACTATAAGTTAGGTGTAAGAGGTTATATTCGTTAGTACAGTAAATTATTAAATTTCTACGTACTAATAATCCTAAAATATTTTTTAAAGATACGTCAGCTGATTACAAATAAACAAAAGCCTAATGATAAAAAAAATAAAGAGAAGGTCTTAAACTCACAAATCATTGAAGACACTAAATGTTGTCATTTATTGATATATGTAATCTAATGTTAACAATAAACTGAATGACTAATGCAAAAGTAACTAAAAGAGCGCATTTGTGCTCATTACCATAGATCATAATGAAACCTAGAGATATTCGCCTGAATTTTTAAAATATTTTTTAATCTGGAACATATTCATTACCCACCAAAACATGTCATTTTTTTCATATGCTATTGTATTTTTTCTTTCGTGAAAGCAACTGTTTAAACTCCTCGAACTTTTCTGTAATAAAAGTTTTTCTTCTGAAATAATATTTCATCTTAAATTAAGAGATCGACATACACAAAGCAATAAAAATATTATAGATGTTATGTTATTATTATTATTATTATTATTATTATTATTAATATTATTTTACGAAACATTTTGACACATCATTTAGCATGAAGAGAATGAGGAGGGTTTATTTTGTTTTCCTTGTTAGAACGTTATACAAAACAATGCACTTTTATTTAATTAAATTTGCAAATAAAATAACTACACTGTTAACATTAAAAACGCATGTGTGTGTGTTTTTTTTTTATCAAAACGTTACTGGAAATCATAAATAATCAATTCCTATTTTTAATAATAGAGAATTTGTGTTTAAGATATTTTTTTCTTCACTCTCAAATGTCTATTGTTTGATTTCCTCTTACAAAATGTGTTTTGTTACAAATGTATTTAAAAAATCTTAGGATTATGTAAGGAATTATGCAGCACAATAGGTAACGATAAACTATGTAATAAAGAAAGCAGTATTATTTTGTTATGGGACTAGATTTTGCTATTAATGATGCTTATCTTATGCTAACGATTTTCTTTCTTTCTTTTCTTTTCTTTTTTTCACCATAATTTTGTTGCAGGATTGCTTTTTATGTTTCTGCACTGTCAAATTTAAAGTTTTTATAAACATGTGGTACATTTTAATTTACTTTCTCTGTTTTCAGAATTCTTTCAATATATGAGCAAAAATACATCTTTGTATACAAATTCGCTTGAAGTTTTCAATACGAATACAAAAGAAGGTCTAAGAAGCCTCTGTGGAATCCGACCTATTATAGTCGTTTTGATGATATACAGTCACGCGTATGGACATATACATATGTATCATTTTCAAAAATTCAGTAAGTATTATCGTGAATTTTTTAAAGATGGGAAAATATACAAAATGAGTTAATTATGTGATCATTATAGTGTCCCTGTGTTCCTAAATTTACCTCGCTAATTTCTGATAACAATTATGAAATTATTGTCATGCGAAATTTTTTAGATATTCTCATTCAAGCTGTAAATAACAGAAAAGTTTTTTTTTTTCTTTCACTTCGATGTAAAAATAAAGCATCTTTAAGAAAATTCTATCAAAATTTCAAACCCATGTAAAAAATGTGTGTGAAATGCTTGGATGTGAAAACCAAGTAAAGTTGGTCATAAAATTAGCAGTCTACTATAATCAAAGATATTTAATTTTCATCATTCAGAAAATAATGCCTTTTCATTCTTCGATACCTAAATGGTCATATCTGGTTATTTTATAAATTTATAAATGGAAATCATTGTTGTAATTTTCTCGAATTTAATTAAAATATCACGTTATAGACTAAAAAGAAAAAAAAAAGAAGTGATAAATTTAAGGGGTCTTACGATTCTTAAAGCTTCAAAATTTTCAAAATTTTAATTTTTTTGATGTTAAATGTTTTTTTCTGAACATTTTGATGTGATTGTTTCCATGAAATTCCCATTAGAACAGAAGTTATGGCTATTAGAATTGTTCCCGCTCAACAACTAAAGCGGCGTTTCCGAAATTTTGAAGTCATTTTTCTGCAAATGACGTTTTTGGGCATAACGCATAGGATATCTCAAAAACTTCTGTATGTATTCTTTTCATGAAATTTTCAAAACATATGTTTCCTGTTAGTTTGTATAAACTGAACCTAAAATTTCATTTTTATTATTGAAAAAAAGATTTTTTAGGTGATTATACTGTTGAAATTTTCGAAATTTTGTATTAGCTAAATACAACTTTGTATTAAAAATATAAAAATGCTTTAAATACAAATTTATTTAGGTTCCGGGTAATTATTACAACCTGAAGTTTAATTAAGCACCAAAAATTTCATTCTAGTTGCAAAATGTATCTTGTAATCCTGAGCGTCAGCTGTTATAGCAATTTTCTACTCGACAAATATCTGATAGTTTGGACCCCTCTATAAATACTAACTTTGCATCTTTCAACTTTTTTAAATACACGAAATGGAAGAACATACTTATATCTTTTAATCCCAATAAAAATTATGCTTTTAAATCATGTAAATTTTAAGATATTAAATGTTCAAAATTGTCTTTTTTTTTCCATTTTTTCCAATTTTAAGAGTTTTGAGATTCCTTAAGCACCACGTTAAAAAAATTCTTCTACTCACAGAGCATAATTTTATATTTTATTTATGTAATAATTTTGTGTTCATAGAAATATGCAGTGTGTCCACAAAGTCTGGTTAGAATTTCAAGTTTTTATCACAAACACAAATGGACAAATAAAAGTATGAAAAGTAGTACAATATTAGGAGTACATATTGAAGTTTTTTTGCATCAGTTAATAAACCTCTGTATATGTACCAATGGAAACACGAAGTATGCACCCCATTCTTTATGCAATATCGGACCATGAATTTCTAGTGCGATCCACGAATTGAATCATGTGGGCACAAGAAAGTCGTGGAGACTGGTGTAGTATTGAATAAAGCAAGGAGTGAACGGAACGGAAAAGGTATGACAGGAAAACGTCCATGATTATCGATCGCCTTGACATTCCTCATGCAACCACTGGTTTACATACAGTGGTTTATTAATTGATTTAAAAAAAACTTCAATATTTACTCCTAATATTGCATTACTTTTGATATAAATGACTGTTCATTTGTGTTTGTAAGAAAGGCTTGAAATTGTGAAGAGATTTGTGGTCGTCGTACTTATCTGACATTTATGTATTCTATACATTTTTCTCATCTGGTAAGATATATTCTATTAGTTTTCCTTCGATCACAAACTACATTATTCCGAAAAGAATTTCCTTTATTTTTTAGATTTTATTAATTTATAAATCATTTGTTTATTTATTTTTCAATTTAATTTTAGAATTATACCCATTGCAGGTTAGAGTGAAGAACGTAGCCACTAGGGTGGATCGAGTATATATATATATTTATTTTATCAAAAACGGGTAGGTGCTAAAAGTTGCCTTTATACCAGTACATCAACTGCGTGCAATTTTACCGCTGAAAAAAAATGGTCCAAAAGTGGAAATTTTGGGTAAAATTTGACATCTTTTCAAAAAAATTAAAAATTCCTATAGAGATGGTTATAAATTAAATGTATTATTAACCTTTATTATAAATGAATTAACATATATAAACGATAAAAACGATATCTTTATTCTGTATAACTGGAGCAAAACTGACAACTTTTGGTAAAAAAGGGGCGTTGCCACTCTGTTGTCTCATACAACTAATTGTCGTTTAGAATGCAGCTCTTACCTAGTTGCTTTCAAAACTTCCCAGGAGATACCACGTAAAGGTGGCTGCATTTCATGTCACAACAGTGCATACCTTGCACAGTGATTGGGAGTTCTGTTACTACAACATTCTACAACCTTTAGGTATTTCATCTTTGAGTATGCCATCATTTACTATACCTCTTGCATTTTTTTTTATGCTGAGAAGCTTGCTGTTTAATGTGATGGCAATCATCAGAGAGCATTGCAATAAGAATTTGCTCTCGATGTGCAAAGCAACCATTGTCCTAAATAATTTTTTTTAGTATTTGTTTTATGCCGTTATCTGCGATGTTTAGTAGCCGAGTAATTTCCCATAAGTTTTTAGATCCATTTTTTAGGTGTGGATTACATTTTGTGTAAAACATCCTGCGGCATAAACTTGGATTACATACTTTGTGAGTGAACCTACAGACTCTGATGGCCAATCAGTGCTTATTTAAAGACGAAAAATTTTATCCGCCTTTGTGAGCCATCTTGCGTAGGATAAGTTTCTTGGGTTCCTATTCGCTAGCTCTTCAGAGTAATATCTTGATGAAATAACTTTGCAAATGTCTAGCAAGTATTTCTAGTCTGTGCTCAGTACCCTTTTCTCGATTTCAGGAAATAATGTTTCAAAATTACTCTCTGTGGCTTCAAAAATTGAAATAAGAAGGGAATGGCAAGTGGACAAAGATTTTCCTATTGGTACAGCGAATCCCTGTGGATTAGAATCTAATTTTTGCCAACGATCTTGTCTAATAAATGATGCAGAGAAAATTCACTGGACTTGGAGGTGGCATATAATCCATTGTAATGCTTCCATTGTATCCATGAAATAATAGTTGAAAGATGAGAGTAAATGATGGCATACGCAAATCTGAAATATCGACAATCAACTTTGAAGCGAATAATTATAAAAATCTAATTAATTGGAAAATTGTTGTGGTAACAGAACCCCTAATCAATATGCAATCTTGCGGGTACAATCTTGGTGAAGGTAATAGACGGCTGAATAGATTACATGAATATCATCCCCACTGCATTTCATTGTTTACCTTCTCTTACACAAGCAGTAGAAAAATACGTGAATGAGGTAACAGTAGCAGCATCCGAAGTCTGTGGATACAAAGAAAAGATGGACTTGGTTGATACATAGAAAACTTATGCCAGTCTTTGATAAAAAATCACAATTCAATGTGTAAATAAAACATTGTGTTCAGGTGTACCGTGGGCGAGCTAGATGTCCTGGGTAGTCTTGAAAGCAACTAGGTAAGAGCTGTATTCTAAACAGCAATTCGTTGAAAGACACAACAAAGTGGCAACGCTCTTTTTTACCGACAGTTGTCAGTTTTGCTCCAATTATACAGAACAAAGATACCGTTATATCGTTTAAATATATTAAGTCATTAATAATAAAGGTTTAAATAACACTTTTAAATAATAGCCATCTCTATAGGAATATTTTAATTTTTTTGAAGAAATGTCAAATTTTACACAAAATTTCGACTTTTGGACCAAAAGCGCAGACTCGAGCTATTTTTTTTCAGCGGTAAAATTGCACGCAGCTGATGTACTAGTATAAAGGCAACTTTTGGCACCTAACCGATTTTAATAAAAAAAATGATAATTTTTTTCGCTCCACCTTAGTAGCCACTTCTCTTACTCTCTTAGTCATTTCTCGTTTACACTTCTCCTCTCGTGGCCACTGTTTAACCCTTTATGTCCCGAAAGTACTTTAAAGCATCATTAAAATAATTTGATATAAAATTAATCTAATACATCGTTTACTAGTATTACTGCTTAGAATGAGTTATAGATACTTTATTTTGTTCCAGAAGCATTATTGGTTGCACAAAACAAAAATATTTTTAAAAGGACGCTTTCTTTTTCATTTGCATCTTTTCAGCTTTCTTGACGTTGAATGATTGTGAGAAGTTTCACTTAGGAAATATTTCTATTATAAGAGGATTATATTTGTACATTTTCTAATTCTATAAAACACTAAAAAAATATCTGGTACTTTTCGGTTAGCCGGGCGCCAGTGGTATATATACATATTTATACACATGCATATATGTAAATATGCATATATATTTACATATATATGTGTGTGTATATATACAATATGTATATATATATATATATATATATATATGTAAATTTACATATATGTATGTATATAAATATATATATATATAACACTGGCGCCCGGCTAACCGAAAAGTACCAAATATTTTGCTTAAAAATTGAGTGGAGTTATAAATATTGCACAAAATCCCTATAAATTTAATTAATTAATTTTAATTGGCAAAATCCTTCTAAAATTTGTTAAATGATTGTGTAAATCTTCTAATGTAGTTTCAAAAACTCACGAAAAATGTTTTAGAAGGTGAAATTTTGCCGAATTCATAATTTCGGATATATAAGGGTTAATCACCTATCTTTCTTTAAAGTTTCTGTAATGACAGCTATATTTTTTCCTACTTGGAGAGTAAGAAAAAAATATAGTATTTGCCGATTTTTTGGGAAATTTTGGAAAATATTTTTTTCTTCTTTTCTGAGAGAAAAGGAACTAAAATATTTATGCTAGAATTTGGTAACAACGTGTATAAAAAAAAATAATAATTTTCCAGAAATTGCATTGATAAATAAAATAAATTTTTGTATTTTTTTTTTTTTTAAGGTATTTTTAAATTCAGGTTTGTTCAGGTTTATTTGGTGAAAATGAAGGATAAAGTAGTTTATTTACATGTATAATAATTTTGTTAACGTCTGAATTTATAAGAAAAATTTATGAAAATAGTGATGCGTTTTTGTAAAATTTGGTTATCGCAGTACTCATTAAATTTAATTCTTTCACCTAAGTCTGTCTAATTCTAATATGATAAGACGAAGCAAATATACAATATTCTTCTTTGGATAATTTTCTTCATTTCAGTTATGTGGCACTAGATGGCAGCAGCAGAATGGTTTTTTAAATGTATTTTGGAAATGTGGAGAAGAGGGAAGGAAATAAAAATTCGAACAATCTCAAGCGCTTTGTAGAAATTTAAATGTTAATTATTTTAAGGCATTCATCTAAAACATTTTGAGGCTATCTTTTTTTTTACTATCCTAAAACAGAGATGTATCTAATACGAATTATCCTTGTACTTGCTTATGCATAACGTTTGAATGGATGCGCTGATTTTAATAAGTTCTTTTCGCTTTGTAAAGTGTGTTTTCCTTACCACTTATCTTTTAATCCAAAAAAGCGAAACATATCTTTCTGTCGAACCACATGGTTACCTCTTCCCTATGTTTAATTTTTAATTTTTTTTTCTTTTTTAGATTTTTCTCGAAATATGAATATGTTATTAAAGCAGGCAATATCACTTAACTTTTAAAGACTGAATTTGTGTGGTGCTTATTCCGCCCCCCCCCCCATGAGCACATAAAATTAGAATTTTATTAATTAATATAGCCATATGCACTATATGGCCTAAAGTCACCGGATACTTTTGATTTTAGACGTGATATCGAATATCTACAAAATTAGTTGACACATTCTTCTGGAAGTTCAAGAATATATTTGACCTCGTATTTTTCAGTGAATGTTTGATCACTAGAGCAACTAGAGAAACAATAGTAAATTCAATAAAATAAAATAATATTTTTGAACATAATGTAAGATAAAATGTTCTCAATAATCTGTACCTAAAGCACCATGACTACATGGATCTTGTGCGACATTTGTGTGAAAATACTACGTATATTCATGGGGACATAAAGGTTTCTTTAAAAAAATTCAGGATATTTCCGCATGTTTTATTATTTAGAGCATGCAGGGTTTTCCACCAAATTGAACTGCACTTTCACGAAACTTCAAAAAAAAAAAAAAAAATACAGTAGAAGCAATAAACTACAATTAAAATATAAATTATTTAATAAAATATGATCATTTGTATGAAATAATTTTTATCAGTGCACGCGCTGAAGGTACATTAGCATTAAACTTTATAGGGAAATTAATATCAAATAGACCGTCGAATATTGTGAAAATTCAGAAAGATATCGGCAATATAGTGACCAGAATTACAGCTGCTTTCTAGAAGTAGCTGGATGATCAGGGATTTTCCACAAATTCTTGTTTAATTTTTATTTAATTTTTCATTTTTATTGATGCTTAAAAAAATCATCAGAAGAAGCTCAAAATATTAAAAAAAATTATCAAAATGGAAACATCTGTTTCAAACTTAAACTTCCAAGATTGACATTCGTTAAATACTAACTCCTTCGTTGGAAGTCAATAAAAACGACGTTATCCCTTATCATCACCTATCACAAAATCATCCCTTATTCCAAGCATTTTATTTATTTTACAACGTGATTAAAAATATTATTTTTTATTTATTGAATTTCTTGTTGGCTCTCTAATAGCCCAGATGATCAAACCTTTAAAGAAAAATATAGGGTCAAACATGTTCTTTAATTTCTAAGTTTCAGAAGAATTCGCGAAATATTTCTCTCGATATTCGACAAATCTTCGAAAATCAAAAGTGTTTGCACTATAAAAAAAATCTGTAAAGTTACTAAAGTTTTTCTAGGAAACTGAGATTTTTTATGTACAAAAAAATTCCTGCAACAGACGCTGTTACAGGAATTTTCGTTGTTGCCGTTACATAAAAAGTTCTAGGATTCCCAGTTTCCTTGAAAAACTTTAGTAACTTTACAGATTTTTTTTTACAGTGTGGCGACATTTGGTCACATAGCGTATATAACATTATATTTGCAATGGATTTTTAGAATGTTGCTAGGATACAACACAATACTTGTAATTATCATTTTAACAACGCTTGTAATGCTTGAATCGCAAAACGTTGCAGTAAAGACAGATTATTAAGAATTCCTTGTGAATAACAAAATAGTAATTTATAAAGATTTATAAATTTTTATTCCAAGTAACGCGAAGGGCGTAGGTTAACAAAGGATATTGAAATTTAATTGTATACGTTTTTCTATACTTATCACAAGCACACATTCATGAGTTAATACATATACTAATGCTATGAACATTAAATTCTTTATACATAATGAGCATTGTTGTTGAAATTAAAGCACGAAATGCATATCATTGTTAAAGCCCAAGTAGTGTTGTCTGACCGCCGCTATTTTTAAAATTCAGGTTTGACTGTTAACGCTTTTCAGGTGCGTTCGTAATTATATAAATATGTAGCAACTATAGTCGTCGTCTGGTCCGTCCATCTATCTGTCTGTCTAGATATCACAGCGCAAAAACTACCCAACCGAATGATTTGAAATTTAATATATATAATCGTTGTAGAATTTTGTCGCGTTATTTCAAATTTTATGAAAATCGAATCAAAACTTAAAAAGATATTAATACAAATTTTCTTCATCCTATATTAAATCCTATCATATGTAATTAATTCATAGATATCCCATGGTAGGTAATGATTCTAAGTTGCCATGGTGATTACGTCCTATTTAAGATGGAGTCATATTATTTCCGTATTACTGAATTCAATACATACAGGGTCATCGAAAAATAATGCCTAGATTTAAATAAATCATAACATCGAAACCTTTTCTGTTATATGAGTAATTCTTTCACTACACGATAACTGTCGAATGTAAGTTTGGTTTAAGTTCACCAGAATTTGTTTGCGTGTCTGTGTTATGCGCGGATTAGTTGCGCAGTCGTCAAGGTCAGCCGACGCGCCAGACTGCAGCTGCTCAGTACGATGTTGACCGTGCAACAAAAAGCACAGTACGATGTTGACCGTGAAACAAAAAGCACAGTACGATGTTGACCGTGCAACAAAAAGCACAGTACGATGTTGACCGTGAAACAAAAAGCACAGTACGATGTTGACCGTGCAACAAAAAGCACAGTGCGTGATTTGGTATGTGGAGTCAAAGTCAATAGTCAGTGTACAGCGACTTTTTCAGGCTTATCCAGGTCAAACTGGTCCTGGTGCTCACCTTGCACACATTTGCTCCTGGTGCACACCGATCGGTGCTCACATTGAAACATACTAAGGTATGAAAAAAAATTTATTTTTTGCCGCACATTATAAGACTAAAACCAATAAATTACCTTTCATAGTTTTTTGTGACAGTTATTTAAAATCTAGGCATTATTTTTCGATGACACTGTATAATTGAAAAAATTTTGCATTCATGCATTTTTGCATAAGAGTGCAACAGCTATTGCACCAAGATCTGAATGTTTATAAAACTAATTATAGTACGAACGCACTTCATTTGCCACGTTTCACGTTCAATTTCCGGCTTGTTTGAAATAGCACCATTAACTTCGCCATATATAATCTATCATTAAATAAGGCGCGTATACTACGTCAAAAAAGTGTTGGCAGCCGACCAATTCGATTTTATCATTTTAGGTAGTGGACTGGGAACACTAAGCACAACATATTATTTAATATGCATTTGCTTTAATTAATTTATTGTAGATATTTCATAATAATGATTTTTCCTATTATTGATTTTACTTTGATTCTTTACATTGGTATATGCTAACTTGAACAGGAAGCATGAGTACTGAACAATCATTTTTTATTCTATTTTGTGACATAGTCTTTCCTGGCAGATAGTTTTTCCTGGCAAACTCTTATATGTGTTCATCTAGTATTTAAACCTGTTTAAGTGAAGTGTATAATGTATTGTTATATCCCAACAAGAATCCCAATAATAGTAGCGATCTGTGTTAAGAGATGGCAGCACTGCACAGAGTCTGAGATTGTGAGGCTTTTGCATGCAAGCTGGTGAAATCAGATAAGTTGTACGAAGTGACTTGCTCTTAGAGCTGCGTTTGGCGGCTGTTTATATTGTAAATAAACTGTAAGAATACTTATAGTTATGCGTCCTTGCTCAGTAATATAGTTTTAATAAGGGTACGGCGTTGTAGTATTGGTGACGTTATGGGATTGAACCCAAATTAAAATGTAATGAGAAATATTTGAAAAGAAAAAAAGAAAAAGAGAAGGACAAATGGGCGATAAAGAAATAATTTCTCTGGGACGCTTGGACGAAGATGATTCGAATGTTGCTTGGACAATTTATATCGAAAAAATCTTGTACTTGTAGTAAAATTGTACTTTTATTTCTCAGTAGATAACATCAAAAGTGATGAGATGAAGAAAAATATTTTGCTGAGTTCGGTTGAAACATCGACGTTCGCCATTTTACGAGATATTATAGTTCCAAATACTCTGAAAGAGATCAGTTACGAAGATCTCTTAAGGAAAGCAAAGGATCATTTTTCACCACGTCCACGCCCTAGTGAAATAGTATAACGATTTAAGTTCCAGAAGCTACTGGGGAAGCAAGGCGAGAATGCAGCAGATTTCATAAGAGATCTACGTCTGTTATCTGAGTTTTGCATCTTCGGAAATACTCTTAATGACCGCCTGCGAGATCAATTGATGTTTGGTATCCAGGATTAGAAGATACAACAGAAATTACTGGATTCTAAAGACTTAACGTTCCAAACAGTGGTAGAAATAGCAGAATGGTTTGAATCAGCCGAGGCTGGTGTAAAATCCTTACATATCGGAGAAAGTACGGCTGTCAATCAAGTGCGTGTTTCGAAAGTGGAGAAACCAAAAGTAGAGAAGTTCGTTCATGCATCTAAGCCCAAAGAAAAAAATTTGTGCGTGAGAAATTGTGCTACAAATGTTCTAAAAATCATAATACAAAATTCTGCCCTTTTAAATCTTCAGAATGCCATTTTTGCCATCGATTAGGACACCTAAAAGTGTGTTGTCGAAATCAAAAATTTGGGATGGATATTGAGAAACAGCATAAGAACAGAAAAATTAAAACTGTTCAGGAAGAATATTGTTTAAACTTCATGGACGACAACTCCAATAATGTGTCGTGGGAAAAATCGGTTAAAATTAATGGAGTAAATATAAAATTTGAGATAGACACAGGTGCGGCTCATACTATTGTAAGTAAAAGTGTTGCTCACAAATTGTTCTCAGCTACGCTGCCTTTAATTAAATCTAAAATAAAGTAACAAACTTATACTAAAGATTCTTTAACTGTTTTGGGTGAATTAAAAGTAAACGCTGTTGTTGATGGATATTGTATCCCTGATTTAAAAATATTAGTTATTAAAGAGGAAGGTCAAAGTCTAATTGGAAAAATTTGGTTAAAAGCATCAAACTTATTTTGGCCTAATGTAAATATGATTAAAAGCATTTCGAAAGATGATTTAATTAGAAATTTTCCTAATGTTTTTCGGAACAATCAAGGGTCCTCCCGTGTCAATAAATTTGAAAAAAGATGCAAAACCAGTTTTTATTAAGTCTCGACCTGTTCCTTTTGCTTTAAGAAAAGCTACTGATTTAGAATTGGAACGATTAACAAATGAGGGTATTTTGAAACCTGTTGATCATTCAGAATGGGCTAGTTTTATAGTAATTGTTCCTAAACCTAATGGTTCTGTTAGAATATGTGGTGATTACAGAGCAACAGTTAATGCTAATACTGAAAATGATAATTATCCTCTTCCTAGAAGGAAAGAATTATTTTCTAAATTAGCAGGTGGAAAATTTTTTACTGTTTTTTATTTAAAAGATGCGTATTTACAACAACCTGTAGATACGAAAGTAGCAAAATTTTGACTATAAATACACATAAAGGAGTATTTAATGTGTTGCGATAGCATTTGGGGTAAAATGTGCTCCTGGAATGTTCCAGAGAAAAATTGAGAATATAAAAAAAAATGAATAAGTTGGTGTATTTTTAGATGATGTAATCATAAGTGCTAGTAATGAATCAGAATATTATGAAAGAGTTGAAAGTGTTCTGAAATGCTTTTCTGAGCATGGTATAAGATTAAATGAGGAAAAATTAAATTTTATGGTTTAGGACATAAAATATCTCAGGAAGGAATTAGATCTATTCCAGAAAAATTTAATGCTTTTTTGAATGCTCCTATTCCAAATAATGTATCACAATTGCGTTCATTTTTAGGCTTAATTTCTTATTATAGAAACTTCCTGCCTAATATTTCAGATGTTTTAGAACCTTTAAATAGATTATTAGATAATGTAAAGTGGAAATGATCAGAAAAGCATGAAAAAGAGTTTCACAAAGTTAAACAATTATTACGTACATCTCCTGTTTAGAATTATATGATGCTAACAAAGATATAGTTTTAAACTGTGATGCTTCTGAATATGGTATAGGGTTTGTTTTAAGCCACATTGTTGAGGGTAAAGAGAAACGTATTGCTTATGCTTCTTAAATAAAACTGAAAGAAATTATGCAATGATAGATAAAGAAGCTTTATCTGTAATGTTTGGTGTCACTAAATTTCACCAATATTTAGCTGGAAAACAGTTTAAAATTATAACAGATCATAAAACTTTAATTAGATTGTTTGATTCTGTTAAAAAGGTACATGATACATTATCACCTAGAATGCTGAGATGGTCGTTAATGCTAGCTGGGTATGATTATACAATTGAGTATCGCGATGGTAAAAATAATAAAAATGCTGACGCATTAAGTAGATTACTTCTCCCAGAAACTGTAAATATAGTAAGTAATCCTGATGAAATAATGTTCGTTTCAAATAATGATAATTGGCCTGTTACTTCTAAAACTATTGCAAAGTGGACAACTGAAAATCCTGTAACTAAACAAATTTTAGAGCGGGTGTTACATGGGTGGCCGCGAAAGATTAAACCAGTAGAATATCTACGATATTTTCGTAGAAGGCAGGAATTTTTATGTCTAGAAAATTGTCTATTGTGGGGACGTAGAGTGATCGTACCAGGGGAAGGCCGTGAATACATGTTAAAATTACTGCATTCCGTTCATCAGGGTATTTAGAGCATGAAAGCGAAAGCTAGGAGGGGGGTAGTTTGGTGGTCAAGTATGGATAAATAAATTGAAAAAATGGTAAATTCTTGTAGCAGATGTCAGATGTTAGCGAGGGATTGTCCCAAAATGGAACCCTCGAAATTGAAATCTGAACTACCCTGGGAAAGGATCCATATAAATCATGCCGGTCCTTTCGAAAATAAAACATTTTTAGTAGTAGTCGATTCTTATACTAAATGGTTGGAGGTAGAGGTAGTACCCACGTCTGATAGTAAAACTACAATTAAAGCGTTAAGCAGAATTTTTGCCACATTTGGATTACTTGTTGAATTGGTCAGTGATAATGGCACCACGTTCACAAGTGATTAATTTGAGGAATTTCTTAAAAGTAATGGAATTAAGCATACGCCTATTCCACCATATCATCCGTCTTCGAACGGACAAGCAGAAAGATGTGTGCAAATTGGGAAAAACCGTCTTAAAAACCTAGAAAAATGTGACATAATATTGTCAATTTCACAATTTTTGTTAGAAAATCATTCCACTCCTCATTCGGTGACTGGTAAATCTCCTGCTGAATTAATTTTTGTAAGGCCAGTTTGAGCAGCCCTTCACGTGGTATTACCATCAAAACTTAAAATACAGCAACCCCTGCACAAATATAAGCTTCATGATTTAGTTTTTGTTAAACAATTTTGGAAAATGGGAGAAATGGATGAAGGGAAAAATTATGAAATTATTGGGGGGGGGGGGGGGGTAGATGGTGTGACGGAATAATGTATAAGCGTCACGTTGATCAGTTGAGACGTAATAAAGAGATAAGCTATGAAATACCAGAGGGAGTTGTAGAGATGAATCGAAGTGATAAACTAATGTTAGACAAAGTTGAAAATATGGGACATAGTGGTAAAAATTCCAGTGATTGTGATAGGTATGAAAGGGTTAACCAAAACCGTTTTTCTGGAATTAATAAAAAAAATAAAAGAACAGCCTAATGATGATAATACTATAGAACCAAGCCAATCTCAGCCTTCGCATGATATTGTAGCAGGTACAGATGTGAGTAATAAAAATGATGATATAACAGATAAATCTGTGAAAAACACTTTTAATAAAAATAATGACGAGGACTCAAAGAAATGTGCTCCAGTTCGAAGAAGTCAAAGAGCAAGATTGCCTGTAGTTCGTTTGAACTATGAGGGGAGTGGTGTCATATCCAAATCCAACAATAGTTTAGATCTGTGTTAACAGATGGCAGCACTACACAATCTGATTGTTAAGGTTTCGCCTGTAACCAGAGTATTCCACGCAGTTGTAAGAAATGACTTGTTCTGAGAGCTGCGTTAAGCGGCTGTTGTATATATTGTAAATAAACTATAAGAATAGTTATAGTTATGTGTCCTTGCTCAGTAATATAGTTTTAATAAGAATACGGCGCTGTAATATGTATCTCTAACCCCAGACACACAATATGTATTTCTTCTTCTTCTTGAGGCTCACTGTGTCCTATCGTAAGCACGCTGGCCACAAAAAAAGAAGGGCTTCGACCGAAGTTTTATTTTTTAATGCTAATAATTACGTGTATCATAGCTATTTAACTCATAATCGTAACATATAAATTCTACCAGGAATAAAAGGTTATAATTATATAAGTCTTACTTTTACAATAATATCCATATGTTTTAATCCTAAGATGACGGACGGCTTTATCCTATCTTAAAAAAAAGCATCGTAGGCTTTTGATTTTCAGATTAGCTGATGAATGATACTAATATATATAATTAGAGATCCACAGAAAATTCGGTTTCCGTTTCGTCCCAAGATTTGAGTTGTGCCGAAAGTTTCAATATTACCCTTTGATTTGAGCTGTATCGGCTCAAATCAAAGTAAGTATATATTTTAACAATGGTTATTATTTCGTTTATTTATTTATTTAATTATTGTTTGCCATTTAGGAGTGTGTCGAATGAGACACTCTTTATTTAATACTTTGAACTTCACCGTGTATATCAATCATGACAAGTTGGAGACGGAAGTAAAAATAATGCAAGCAATGCATTATGACTCAACTTTGAAAATACATTTTCGTGCCTGGAAAAAAACTGAAGATAACAGTAATGAAGTTTCAAACCGCAAAACTCTCTCGAATGCTGTTTGAGAATGTTTTTCTGTATACTTTATGAATTAATTACATTTAATTTTATATGAAGATAAAAAGTTCCTTAAATAATCGTTATAATAATATCCGTGTACTTTTATTCTAAAATGGCGGACGTCTTTCTCTTATCTCAAAAAAGTATAGTAGACAAGACTGTTATGATTGGCTGATTATTAATACCCATACAATACTCACTCTTGAAAAGGAGTGCGTTTTAGCACGTAATTTCCTAAGTTACATTATGAAATGGAGTTTTTAAAAATTAAGAAGTGACACATTTTGGTGCCTTTTCATTATTTTACTCCATATATTGGTTCAAAGTTGAACGGAAATTATTTTTAAAGTGTCAAGCTCAAAGTATGAGTAATTGCCAGGCTTTCACTCTTCAGCGGAGTGAGATATTTTACTCTCGACAATGGAGTGAAATATCTCACTTCTTTCTAGGGAGTGGAAAATCCCACTCTTTAAAGAGTGTATTTTTATAAAATTCACTCCAAAAAAAGTGAAAATGCTTGTCACTCTTCCCAATTTTAGAGTGTATGTAAATAATTTAACCTTTAAAGCTGTTCCCAAATCCAAATTGGTTACTCTCTGATACATTCTTTCTTTCATTTTTGTTCTCAAACACATGAAATCAGCAAAAGTTCTTACTCAAAAACTATGTAAGCGAAAGACGTTTTCCATTTTTCTGTAAAGACAGAAGATCTTTCATTGACATCCTGTCAAAGATGGCGTTTCGAACCAAATTCAAGACGCGCCAGCGAGGGAAAGGGGAAAAAAAGCTGCCCTGAAACTGAAAGCGCTTATAACTCAAGATGTAGCTCATTTATTGAAAAATGAAAAAAACTGTTCAATGGCAAATCACTTCAATAATCATGACTGCAAGTGCCGTGCTTGTGCGTTTGAAAATGAGTTCGTAAATGTATCAGAAAGTTTTCCTTTGTTAAACGGGTAAAATTTAATTTTTTGAGCATCTCCTTATTGTCATGTAAAAAATATTTAATATTACTTTACGAATACTTCATTTTCAAGTTACATGGTTTGACTTTTCGATTACTAAAAACCCTAGCACTGATTTGCACTATTGTAGCGATGTCTCAAAATGAAATGATTTGTTTATTTAAGAATTAAAATAATTTTCATGGGCTTTTCATATTTAACGTTAAAAATATTTTAACAATAGCCATTATTATTCTGTTTATTTATTTATTTAATTATTATTTGCCATTTAGGAAGTGCAGCAAATTTCCTGAAATTTTTCGATAGCTTTACATTTGCGGGGATTGCAAACGGATCAGTGGGAGTTGATTCGATATTCTTGATAGCGTAAGTAATTTATTATTAGTTTCATATGTAATAATTTCAAATATATATCTATTTTTTTAATTAATATGAAATATTAAATTAACATTTCACTTGATATTTTGTTAATTTCGATTATATTACACAAATTTATACTTCATAATGTTGCCGTATATTTTTTTACTATTTCGAAAGAATTTAAAGTTTTTGCAAATGTTGAAATATTTAAAATTTTTACATTTATAATAATTTATATTACAAAAATAAAGAAAAGAAAAGAAAATAAATTTTGAATAATTTTTCGAAGCGTTTCTTTATTGTGTTATTATATACTAGTAATAATCCTTTGTTTGCCTTAAAAGTGGAAAGGTCTGTTCATTACAAGCTATACTTGACAACCTCCATACAGACCCCATAGTCTGTTATTTGCTAAGTTTTAAAATGACTACCTGATTATGGAAGATTGAATCATATTACCACGACCTGTAGTGATAATCTGTAAACGGATGTGCCATTTGAGATAATGCCATTCATTTCTCTTTGACTAGGGGGTATTTTTCGGTTCCCAAGGCCGCATTCATCGCTATCGTAATAGCTGAGGGCTGTTTTCATGATTGATTAAGTAAGATCAGTTACACATTTGAAAATCAGTTGCATAAAATGGTTAAGTAAAGAATATAAGTGCCACCCATACTTTTATTACATCTAAAGTAAAAGGGGTTTTTAGACGCTCTAAGTCTAAGAAAATAGTTTCAAATATAACGTTTTAAATGTTTTTAAGCAAGACGTAATTTTCACCATTAAATGCTTTTCACACGTAATAATTAAATTATTTAAAATTTTTCTTTATTTTTTTTATATTCACGTGTATTATAGCTAAAAGTTTACTTGTTAAAATAGAAATAAATGTTATGTGTTCTTGTGTAACACTGGAAATGACATTTACTGATAAATTTTGACTGTTATATTTTACGAGAAAACCCTGTTATCCCATTAGCGCCCAGTCTCACTTATATGTATTTTTCTCAATGTTTTTTATCTGGATTTTTTATTATTGATAACATGAACTACGGATAACATGAACAAATATTTAATTCCCCTTGAGGTTTTTGTTAACGAGGTTTGACTCGATGTATTTTTTTTTTCAATGGAAAACATATTCGGTAAAATTGTCATTTGAGCTTTTTAAAATCTGTAAACTATAGGTATAAAATGATTTTTTAGAAATATGAAAATAAATCGCTATTCAGATAATGAAATTTTGAATAAAAAATTTAAACCAAAAACTTAAAAAAATACAGAAATAATATGAAAATAAAAAAACCGATTTGACATGCATAGTTTTTGATCCTATAAAACTTACTAAATTATCTTCGCCGATTTCAACACTCAGATAATGAAATTTTGAATAAAAAATTTAAACCAAAAACTTAAAAAAATACAGAAATAATATGAAAAAAACGATTTGACATCCATAGTTTTTAATCCTATAAAACTTACTAAACTATCTTGGCTGATTTCAACACTCAGATAATGAAATTTTGAATAAAAAATTTAAACCAAAAACTTTAAAAAATACAGAAATAATATGAAAAGAAAAAAACGATTTGACATGCATAGTTTTTGATCCTATAAATATTTTGAATATATATTTTTGAAACCTATAAAACTTACTAAACTATCTTGGCCGATTTCAACACTAAGGCTGTTTTCAAATCCAAAGTGGCTACTTTCTGACACATTTTTTAATTCATTTTTGTTCGGAAACGCATGAAATTGGCAGCTGTTGTTATTCAAAAACTACGTAATCGAATGATGTTTTCCATTTTTTTTTTTTTTTTAGAAACGCAAAACAACTTTCATAAAATACTATCAAAGTGGTCGTTTTGAACCAAATCTCCGCACATAACACAGCGAGGCAAGAGAAAAACAGGTGGTCACGTAACCACAATCGCT
This sequence comes from Maratus speciosus, assembly GCA_963932465.1. Lineage (NCBI taxonomy): Eukaryota > Metazoa > Arthropoda > Arachnida > Araneae > Salticidae > Maratus > Maratus speciosus. The sequence continues at coordinate 221,576,563 of OZ010789.1, forward strand.
TATAACTCGATAATTAATTTACTTATCGAAAAATGGAAAAGTCATTTTCGATTCCAAATCGCTTCAATATTCAGGCCTGCCAACGTATGCTTTTACATTTAAAAATGAGTCAGAAATCATCTCAGAAAGTTTCTCTTTTTTGAGCAGGGTATTTGAGAACCTCCTTAAGTAGCCGTTAACCCTTTCAGAGGCAATCAATTGTGTTTGTGTAATGTTGAATTCACACCAGAATTAAAAAAAATCAAATTGTGGAAAAGCAATTTTTGACTTTTTTCGACCGAAGTTTAAAAAGTAAAATTTAATTAAAAATACCTGTTACGAATCTTCATTAAAATTAGCACCGCCCTTCAAGGGGTTGAAATAATTCTACGATTTAGAAACTGTCTGCTTCAACGTATTCATCATACATTTTTTTGTAAGACCATAATTTTTCATGTTTTCATATGAATAGTTTTTTTTTATTATAAGCCGTGAATATAGAAAGGTCTTAATAAACTGAATTAAGGCAGAGTGGCATTACTTACTTTTTTAAAAATAGAGATTCACGGTTATGAAAGGCTGATAATAAAAACAATAGCAATAATAATAAGAAGAAATACAGAAATATGATAACTGTCATAACGAAAGTAACTAAAAGAATAACTGAAATAATAGAGAAAACAAAAAAATATGGAAAGAAAGTAACGTAAGAAGTTGTTATGAGCCACACGAATCTCTGCTTCTATTGTTCTCTTATCTCGAGCAATCTAAATCGTTGCATTTTCAACATCATTCTTATTATTCACTATCGGTTCTAAATATAAAAAAAAATTATGACTGCAAAGACGTTCATTTTTAATATATATATTTGTGTATTTTTCTATAGCTTCTTAATTTGTATGTCATATTTTACAGTGGAGTAACTATTACGTATACGAGATGGAGAAATGTATCAGAGAAAAGCAAAATAAATTTGAACATTTGGAGGCTTCTTCTTCAGAGATATTTCAGGTACTCCAAAATCTTTGTATACAATATTCAAGTTCTCAATGTATTACTGTATATATTGTTAACATAAATAAATACAAATATTTAAAGTCATCTAATAGTTTTCAACTAAAAAGTTTCAGCTTTGGTAGTATAGAAAATGTTTAAATATATCGATGGTTAGCAATGTCTAAATACCAAATGAAAATATCAGAAAGTTCAGAATGCATTCCGCAAATGAAAATAATAAGTATGAATTGTTAGGCTGATTATATACTTTCAATAAAACATAGTATAATTTATCTGAATGCTTATTTAGTTTTAAAGTAAGTTTTAGGTTATTTTGAGACTATATTTACTTAATGTCGGTTATTGACAAAATACTTAGCAAAAAGTAAATAGCAAATTTTAGTTTGTAAATATTGCCAATTAAGTTGAAAATCTTCATAACATATAAATAAATCAAATAAAATTGTAAAAATGAGCGTTGTGAACTAATAAACTTTTTATAATATATATATATATATATATATATATATATATATATATATATATATAATAAATTTGAAATCACAAATATATGAACAAATTGGTAAAATTCTAAAGCTAAACTAGATATAAACATAGGAAACCAGTATGTAAAAGAAGAAATTATGAATAACCCACAGAATCTTCAGAGGAGCTTGTAGGTTTGATTCATAGTATGTGTATATATAGTGTGTCCACGTATAACCTGACCGACCTTTATTTTCGCAACTGTTGGTCCTAGATGCATACTTCCAATTACAAAAATGGTCAAAATTAGGCGCAGGATTAAGATAAAAAAAGTTTGAAGCGAAAAATCAATTTAGTGAAGAATTACAGAATCTAAATTTTTATACGGTCCCCCGGTCCTATAAATTATATTTAGTAAAATTTCCCTGTTACACTGGCAAGTAAGGCAAAAAACGTCCCGTTATTCTACGATTAAAATTGACCTAGTAATAACTGTTTAAAATTGGAGTATATTTTTTTGCTGCATATTAGGGGTCGTTCACAAATTTAGTAGAAATATAATTTCATCAGATATATTAAAGAAATGGTTGAGAATAAAATTAGCATTGCAATATAAATTTGAAATCTTTAATCATTCTGACATATTACTGCAAAATGTACAATTTGCATTGAACATTATAAGAGGATAAAAATAACAGATTTTTTGTTAAATAAAAGGATGAAAAAACAACAGCCTCAACTCATTACAAATTGATCCCCCTCCCCTCCCAACTTCATCGGACCCCCGAGCTGTTTAGCTGTAAGAAATCCAGTATAAGACAAAAAATCTAATAAATTATTGAATTAAATTAAATTAAACTGGATAAAAAAGTCTTACATCTATTTTATAGTATCAGATTTTTTGCTATTTTTTAACCTTGAAATTTACGATTTGCGAAAAATCTTGACATGATGGTTAAAAGTGAAGGTAATTTTTTGATTCAGCGTTAAAAAATACATAAAATGTAATAATAAAAGTTAAAAAACACAACCATCGCATGTTTATGTTATCTAATCTAAAACTCTTTCGTAAACTTCTTCGCGGTAATGTATCCGAAATTTTTTGCGTTATCCTCTAATATTAAAATATGTATAAGATGGTAGGAGTCGAAAATCATAATAATATTGCATTGTCATCAGATTTAAGTCAGTATGTAAAATTTAATTTCGATCGGACATTTAAAAATAAGGTAAGTTCGAGTGCAAATTTTAAACTGGAAAGACGATAATTGCAAGTTAAGTAAAACCTTATGAAAATAAGACAAGATTTAAAATTAGTAAATATATTAACTTTGAATTTAAATTCTCTACTTTTATCATACAGAGCAGTTATTATTTTGTTCTTTTATTGTAATTTTAAGATCTAAAAAGTTAATTGTATTGTTAGATAGGAGGTTTTCCGTTAATTCTAAATTAGTAACTACTACTGGAAATTGAGAAATATTAGTTTGATTAGTGGCAATTAAAATTATGCCATCAATATAACGATATAAATGTAGATTACTACTAGTAAAAGTACGTTCATAGAGATATTAGTATAAGTCTGATAATAAACTGGATGTACATCCACCTTGTGGTATACCGACGTTCTATAAATATAATGTGTTATCTTGCGAAATATAATTATTATAGATAATGACATTTGCTAAAGATTTAAAATAAGCTATATCTATATTAAATGGTAAATCCAGTTTATGATGTTACTTTTCAAATAATGCATTTATAATATTATGTACATCTAATAAATCTATATTATTAAAAAGATCTTTGAAATCACATGTCGTTATATTGTTTACACATTTAAGATTTTCATAATATTGACCAGTTGATAGCTATTTTTTATAACAATGTGTATTATCAGTGGTTGTTGTCAGTATATATATTTGATTGAGAATTTTTAATAGAAGTTTATTGGCTATATTATTATATGTATTGCAGCCAATAGTTACAGTCCTAAATTTAATTGGTTTCTTATGAAATTTGGGCATAAGAACTAAATAAGGATAATTAAAGTTAGTAGAGAAAATATTTAATAGTTTATAATAACTTTGAATTTTACGCCTGTTTACTATTACACATTTTTATTAGGTTTTTGAAAAGATTTATTAGAAGAAATACAGAATATATATATACTATATACATATGTATGTATGTATGTATGTATCTATGTATGTATGTGTGTGTATTTATATATATAAATCAATTATACGTAACTTTCAGTGAACTGCTATAAAATACGTTGTTTTTGTAATGTTACGTGCGTTTGTGTAATATTAACTCTGATTAACTGACTACTTTTAAAAAGCACGTTATTTGCCTATTCCCGGAAGCACTTAATTCCTGCCACAAGAAATCTTGTAAAAACTTTCAGGGACAATAACTCTGAATTTCAAAAGTTATATAAGAATATCAATATATTTATATACATCTATATTTTAACCATTCTAGCTATAAAAAAAAATTTGTAACAATAATTTTTCTTTTTTATCAGAATGAGTTTTGCTCAACTTTTAACGATATGTGTTTTCCTAATGTTCCCACTTATTGGAACTGGCCCTTTCTGGGATGCATACATGGATACGGAGATGAAAAATTGTCGAAGTAGATGGTGGCTCAATCTTCTTTATGTTAACAACTACATAAAAACCGGTAAAACGGTGAGTAGATTCCTTATTATTATATTTTTTACAAACGAAATTCAACAGGTATTCTAAAAAAATTTGACTGTATAGTAATTTTTTCTTCGATTACGCAACTTATACTAAAGAAAATAGCCTTAGACGAAACAAGTCATCAGCAATTTAATATCAGATTTCAATCAGATTTTACTGATACTAGGTGAAGTGTGTAAAATCAATGTAGTTGACATAGTGCTCACGTATTACGCCGAAGAATTCCGAAAATTGACGAATTTCTGGTGGGGGGAGGGGGGTTTGTATTAAAAAGAAAAATAACTCCAGTAATATATTCACACAGTATAGCGGGATAAAGTTACCGTTGGCACTGATAAAAAAATGTTTTTAAAAGGCTTTTTGAAATAGGATAGCACATTCCAATTGCACATATATATTAAATTTTGTTTAAAAAAAGACATTTTTACTATTTTTCAATTTAAAAAGTAAATAAAATTCTTACATTTTAGCATCTATATAGTTTGATGTGTTTACCGTGAATCCTCAACACAGGATAGTTCCAGGTCTTGGCTTATCATTTCACTATTATCAAAATTCAACCCAGAATTCACCATAAGTCGGCTGCACTTCAAGTTCCACCCACACATTTCCATCCAACCTTCCATGCACTCTAAAAACGTCATTTTCAAAACTAAGTAAAAAACACTCAAATCTGAATATGTTGAACAGTCAAAATGGCTCCGAATCAAAATTACTCAAGTTTGAAACATGTATATTCTCATTTAGGAAAACATGGACATACTCAAATATAAGCACATAACGCTTCATCCCTGATGTTTCTTCACGATTACACATGATGTTTGTATTTATATATTGTTGATGGTTGTCAAATTCCACCTGCGACGTCTTTCCTTTACGAATTAATCCATTCTTCGATTTCGAAGGCTGAAGAATAAAATTTTCGCTTTCGCGATTATATTACGACGGGTTTTAAGTGCTCTTCCGCGAACACGATAAAAATGTAGTCCGCCACATTTCTTGTTATAAATTACTACTGAAAGGAGCGTTTCGTTCGAAATCATAACAAATGAAATAATATGAATAAATTCAACTACCCTAGTAAAATTTACTACGTTTAACGAATGAAAAGTAATTTTGTTTGAAACTGAGTATTTCTTGTATTTTAGAATTGAAAGCATTGGGTCGTCATATTTGAAATAAAAAGTTTCATAACAAAATGAAAACCAGTGTTGGGCACGCTCACGAAAAAAACGAACTAATTCAAACTCAAACTCAATTTCTCAAAAATGAGTCAAGTTCACGTTCAAACTCAAAATTTTTCAAACGAACTCGCTCAACTCAAACTCATCTATGAAAGTGAGCGAAGTTCACTGAAAGTTCGTTTTTTTTTTTTTTTTTTTCCCCTTTTAATATATATATATATATATATATTAGAACTTTATCGTCCAAATTTATAAAATTCACTTCTACTTTTTTGTTTCAGGTCGGTTTCGGGTCGGGTTGACTATCATTTTTCGGGTTCGGATTGGATTTTGACTCTTGCCGTTCGGGTTGACCAGATTTTTCAAAAGAATGTCCAAAATATTTTTTCAGATTAAAAATCTATATACAACAAGATCTTCATAATGCATACTCCCAAAAAGTACACATCTAGTCGTCGAACACTTTTGCGATTCCTAATACTTAGGTATTTATACGCTTATATCGCTGAATATGGGAACCTCCCAATCTACACAAATGTAACGTGTTTATGTATGCATAAACTATCACAAGTATCATACATGTGTTTTTGTGTATATCAAAAATTAAATGTTGGCAATATTTTTCATATTCCGAGAGAAGGAAAAATTATTCTAAACTGTACCGTAAAGAAAGAATGATCTTTGGTCATATTTTTTATAAATTTTATTTCTCATGCAGTAATTTGAATATATACTCATTCATACTCAAAAACATATTTATTTTCATCTGAAACATAGTTGTGCTCAAACTTTTTGTAAAAATGCAAACAACCCGACTTCCAAAAGATCTAACTATGACTCGCAAGAATTATTCTAGGCTGAACCCAACCCGCAAAAAGAATATTAGAATCATTCGTTAAGACCTGAAAACAGGAATTTATGTACAACCTGACGCGATGCAAGACTCTGTTCAATGATCCCGAGGTCTCTACTATTCAGAGATTTTACTATATTTGAATATTAATCCGAGAGTAGTCGCGCCTTCTTTAGAACGTAGTCGGGGGGGGGGGGGCATTCGGTCTATTTGCCGCCGTTCCCGTTTGGCCGAAAAAACAGAGGAAAATTACGGGTGTTACTAGAAAATCGAAAACGGAGAAAATGAGGGGGATTATTGCTTGAATCAAAAAATTTAGATGTTATAGCAATTAGTACATATTTAAGTATATATTCGGTTAACATTTAAATAAATGTTTTAATAACTTTTTTTTTCAAAATATGTTAAAATGATAAAAAAAATATTATATAAACTGACTGAATTTGTAAAGATATAATGAATACAATGAATTAGAACGTATTTTCAGTTATAAATTTCAAATCGTGATAGTTATATATTTTTTGGAAGGACAGCACTGTCAGGTTGGTTTTGATAGTGCTCCGGCACAAGAAGCCAATTTGAAGTTGAAAAAACTACGTTACATCAATCATTTATGTAATTTAAATAAATATTCAATTGTGTATTTCAGGTAATATTATTAATAACACATATCAATATTTCATTCTAATTTTTTTTCTTACCATATCTATAGAAATAATAAAAAGTTGAGATAAAATAACCCTTTCTCCGAAATTATTAACGTAAAGGAGTAGCTACTTTTCATTTCTTATTTATTTATTTTTTTCGTTGATTCGTTTTTGTGTGTGGAACTTTACAGATTTTACAATTCAGTCCTTTTTTTCAAGTGAAAATATATGTACCAAATGAAAATATATGAAAATGAAAATAATGAAACAAATGAAAATAAACGGCAGGGCCGAAGCTAGAGGGGAAGGGGCAGGCGCGAGAACGGAAAACGAATGGGGCGACAAATGAAGTTTGGTTGTAGAGTTCTTAAGAACCTACACTAGCCACACGAAGAAACTCGCAAACTAATGTTAAATATCTATGGAAATGTCGTTTTAAAATTTCTCGCTCACATTTTAATATTCACAAATGATTTTTTTCCTTAGGATAGTTGAAACATTGTCATTAGCATTGTTAGTTTGTACGTTTCCGATTTTGGTTTCAGTTTTTTTTTTAATGATGCTATTTTCACTTTCGGATCCGGTTCCGAAAGTGAAAGTAACTTTATAAAAAAAGGTTGCAACCAAAATCCAAAAAGTAAACATTAACCCGGTTAGAGATCACCCTCAGATATCCCAAACAGAATAAATCATTTAAAAACATTAAAATGCAAGCAAGAAATTTGAAAAAAAAAAAAAAAAAAAAAACTCTTCCATAGGTTTAACATTAGCTTGCGAGTATCGTCGCGTGACTAGTGTAGGCTCTTAAGACAATGTAATTCTTTGTGTTTTTCTAAAACATTGCGACTTTAAACGCCTTATTAGTAATTACTACAATTTCTGTAAAATCTGTGAAAGTGAAATCTGTCTATAACGAAATCCTATCTTAAGGCTGTTATTCCTTAACGGTAGGCGGAAAAAAGCGCACGGAAAAAAGCGCACCGGAAAAAAGCGCCCCGGAAAAAAGCGCACCCGGAAAAAAGCGCCCCGGAAAAAAGCGCACCTTTTTACAAATCACATATTAAATAAGTCTGATAATAATGCACAGGGTTAACCTCAGAATATAAACACCCGATTGAGATGATTTTTTAAAATCTGGCGTCTTGCTCCCTCGGTACGGAGAGGCTGTGTGTGTGTGTGTGGAGGGGGGGGGTGTGTCTTTAAAAGGTATCTCAAAACCTGCATTGCCTCGATGATGATAAAATTTTGTAAGGTATGCAGAATCAGAATATAAACATCAGGTACTTATATATACAGTGAAACCTCCCTGTGTGACCACCTCCATTAAGCGACCAACTCCCTGAACGACCAGTTTTTCATGGAACGGAATTTATTCCCATAGGCTCAATACTGATTTTACCTCCATTTAGAGACCATCCCAGTTGAACTCCCTCCATGAGCGACCAATTTTTTTAAAAAGCAAATGAAACAAATTCCGTTTTTTCCAGGTCGCTTGAAGAAGGTTTTATTAAGAAAATAATTCCGGAGAGCGCATTATTCATCAGGCGGTGGGGGGGGGGGGGGGGGGGTCTTTAAAAGGTATCTCAAAACCTGCATTGCCTCGAGGATGATAAAATTTTGTAAGGTACGCAGAATCAGAATATAAACATCAGTTACTTACATATACAGCGAAACCTCCCTGTGTGACCACTTCCATTAAGCGACCACCTCCCTGAACGACCAGTTTTTCATGGAACGGAATTTATTCCCATAGGCTCAATACTGATTTTACCTCCATTTAGAGACCATCCCAGTTGAACTCCCTCCATGAGCGACCAATTTTTTTAAAAAGCAAATGAAACAAATTCCGTTTTTTTCAGGTCGCTTGAAGAAGGTTTTATTAAGAAAATAATTCCGGAGAGCGCATTATTCATCAAACTTCTAAACTAAGTTTAGATTATTTTTAATTCCGGTAACCTTTAAATGTTTAAACCCCTTTGTGCCTTTTTAGGCAATGAATTTAACTCTGATGACAAATTAGGAATGACAGTCGGTAAACTCCCTTGCCCTATTCTGTCAGGAAACTCTCAAAGAAATAGATAAATTAATGATATAGTCATTATTTGTTTCCGTCCAAAAACATTGCATTTATTTACTGAACTTCGAAAAGAAATAAAAGTTATAAAATATAAAACCGTAAAATCAAAGCAAAGGTCAATGTATTCATTTTTTAAACTCTACAGTAATTAACTTATGTAATTAACTTTTGTTTTGATACTTAAAGTTTTATGTATATTTTTTCCTAATGTGAAAATTAAATTTTACTAACGTTAATTGTTACCTTTTTTCAACAATTAAAATCTAGATTTAAACAGGACCTCCATTAAGAGGCCAACTCTCGGAGCGACCCATTTTTATTGGAACGGAACGTGGTCGCTTTTTGAGAGGTTTTACTGTATACATATATATATATATATAGTCTCCCTTATCCTTCTGGAGTACGGCTGTGGGTGTGTAGGGGGGGGGGATCTACAAAATCCGAATCTATTACGGTTTTAGACGATAAAATTTTGGATCAGGATAAAATCAGGGTGTTTTCTAAGTATATAAACATCTAATTGGATGAGTTTCCTTTAATTTGGCCCTTTCCCTTCTACTTGGCGGGAGGGAGGGGGATTACAAAAATCTACGATTACCTTCGTCATAAAACTTTACAAGAGTCCATTAACATTTTATATAACTTCCGCCCCGCCCCCCTCCACACACACACACACACACTAAATTTGATAAAAAACTTAATATAAGACCCCCAGTGATCAAATTGTCACAACGGTTTGTTCTTTTAAGGGTGTTCTCAAATCCAAAGGGGCAACTTTCTGACATAAATTTTAATTTATTTTTGTTCGAAAATGCATGAAACTGGCTAGTGTTGTTGTTCAGAAACTATGCAATGGAGCTGTTTTTTCCATATTTTTGCAAATGCAATAGATCTTTCAGAAAATAATGTCAAAGTGGGCGTTTGGAACCGAATTTCCGAGTCTCAAGAGCGGGCGAAAAACGGGTTTGTCACGTGATCGAAATCCCTTATAACTCAATAGGTAATTGATTGATCTAAATGCTAAATTTCTTAAATTAATTCTAAATTTTTAAAACAGTGTAAAAAAGCATTGAAATCTAAGATGAAAATAATTTGTAAAGTTTCTATGGGTATTTTGTCTGATGAATAAACGAAAAATGCTTTAAATACGTATTTACATAAGCTTAAAAGATTATGTTTGTTAAAAAATAAGTAGAACCAGTTTGTAAAAAGCAAATTCTTATCGGGCATAAAATGCATTCGCTTTAAATATGATATTTCAATTTAATGCTGCTATTTTATGGATTTTTTAACGCTGAATCAAAAAATTATCTTCACTTTTAACCATTATGTCAAGATTTTTCGCAAATCGTAAATTTCAAGGTAAATAAACTACGGAAAATCTGATACTATAAAATAGATGTAAGACTTTTTTTATTCAGTTTAATTTTATTTAATTCAATAATTTATTAGATTTTTTGGCTTATACTGGGTTTCTTACAGCTAAACAGCTCGGTTGTAATAATGCGCTCTCCGGAATTATTTTCTTAATAAAACCTTGTTCAAGCGACCTGGAAAAAACGGAATTTCTTTCATTTTTTAAAAAAAAATTGGTCGCTCAAGGAGGGAGTTCAACTGGGATGGTCTCTGAATGGAGGTAAAATTAGTAATGAGCTTATGGGAATAAATTTCGTTCCATGAAAAAAATGGTCGTTCAGGGAGGTGATCGCTTAATGGAGGTGGTCACACAGGGAGGTTTCACTGTATATATATTAGTACCTGATGTTTATATTCTGATTCTGCATACCTTACAAAATCTGTTTCATTTTCTTTAAAAAAAATTGGTCGCTTATGGAGGGAGTTCAACTGGGATGGTCTCTGAATGGAGGTAAAATTAGTATTGAGCCTATGGGAATAAATTTCGTTCCATGAAAAAATGGCCGTTCAGGGAGTTGGTCGCTTAATGGAGGTGGTCACACAGGGAGGTTTCACTGTACATGTAAGTACCTGATGTTTATATTCTGATTCTGCATACCTTACAAAATTTTATCATCATCGAGGCAATGCAGGTTTTGAGATACCTTTTAAAGACCTGGCCCCCCCCCCCCCCCCCCACAGCCTCTCCGTACCGAGGGAGCAAGACGCCAGATTTCAAAAAATCATCTCAATCTGGTGTTTATATTCTGAGGTTAACCCTGTGTATTATTATCAGACTTATTCAATATGTGATTTGTAAAAAGGTGCGCTTTTTTCCGGGGCGCTTTTTTCCGGGTGCGCTTTTTTCCGGTGCGCTTTTTTCCGTGCGCTTTTTTCCGGTGCGCTTTTTTCCGTGATTCGTTCTTAACTGCTCTGCTGAACAAGTGCAAAACGTTTTGACACATTTACAAATTCATTTTTTAACGGAAAGGTATAAAATTGGAAAGCTTGACCATGGAAGCGATTTGGAATTGAACTGTTTTTTTTCAGTTTTTGATCAATCAATTACCTATTGAGTTATAAGCTAATTCGATCACGTGACAAACACGTTTTTCGCCCGCTCTTGAGTGCTCTTTCTTCCTTCGAGCGGAAATTCGGTTCAAAGCGCCCACTTTGACACGATTTTCTGAACGATCTATTGCGTTTGCAAAAAAATGGAAAAAACAGATCCATTACATTGTTTCTGAATAACAACACCAGCTAGTTTCATGCATTTTCGAACAAAAATAAATTAAAACTTATGCCAGAAAGTTGCCCTTTTGGATTTGAGAACACCCTTAAAGGAAAAAAAAAAGATGTTCACTACAGAAAGAATACCAACAATTATACCTGCTAAGACAGAAACCTGTATAATTCTTTTCAGCTCCTTTGGATTTCGTTTCAGAGGTTTTAATGAATCAATATTTTAAAAAGTTGATTGCATAATTCAGTATTCCGCATTTTTTGATTACATATTTTAAATTTTAAAATGTAAATTTACTTTGCGGAGGCGGGGGGGGGGGGGGGGGGGGGCAAAATCTATGTTTACCCCGGGTGCAAAAAAGGCTAATTTCGGCCCTGATATACTGACTTATTTCAGGTGGAGCATGACCCTCTTATGACTCTTTCAGTACGAACTTCGTATATATGAAGTAAATAATAAATAATTTATTCAAATTAAATATTTAATTTGAATAAATTTCCCCAGTTGATTAATATTTCTTCATTTTCCGATTCTTCATTATCAGTTTCATCATCTTCGTTTAGAACTAAATTATTGCATTCTTCTGATGAACTGGCTTCATCACTACTATAATCCTATTGTAAATTATCATAACGTTAAAAAATAAAATTTATAGAGAATATACTTATAAACAATTAAAAATACAATATGTAAACGTTTCGCCAAGCGACACGCAAGGCATCATCGCTTGGCGAAACGTTTACATATTGTATTTTTAATTGTTTTTAAGTATATTCTCTATATATTTTATTTTTTAACTGTGCTCAAGTCTGTCTTAGTTTATTTTATTTGGTATTTTAATGGTTTTTAAATTCAGACGTTAAATGTATATGTACTGTATATCATAACGTTTTTAAAGTTTCTTGAACAGTTTAAAACTTTTTATGAGACATTGAAAAATAATCAAAAACTGTACGGCAAAATAGCAAACAGAGAAGGAGAGATAGCATGATAGCAAACGAAACAAAACAGACTCCGCCATTCCCGGAAACTTCCCTTCTGAGAAATTGCAGGGGATGGGAAAGAAAAAAAAGAATGCTGGGAGAGAAAAAAAAAAAAAAAAAAAAAAAAATCGGCTGACGCCCGTGGTCACACGCCGGTCATTCATTCAGACCGAATATAACTTTAGAATGGAAATGCAATAAAATCCTGAGAAAACGCTGGAATGACTTGTAATTTTACTACACAGGAGGTCGAACAGCGAAGGTCAGTTACGCAGCATTTCAGCATTGTTGTAACTATAAGGGGAGATGGGTTACAAGAAGATAATAATTTTTGGCGGGAAATGACCATAGAAACACAAGAACTCAAGGCCGGTGATTGGTTTCACGGGCCCTACAAGGAAAAAGTAGGGAAATCCGCCTCTTATTCGAATCGCTGCATAATTGAATCAGTCATTTTTTTAGATTTAAGAACACAACGTTTATTGTAGTTTCTTTGAACCAACGCCCCTTCCTTTAATTGAAACAGATTCAGCTTTACGAACAGGTTTAATTTAAAAGGTGGTTATTAAACTTTGATCGAATTTTGTCTTGAAATGATTTACTCCAGGGTATTCTGAAATTTTCCATTTTATCCGCTTGACAATCTCAATGTCTATGACGCAATAAATTTACCAGCAAAAACGGTTAATTTCAATCCGTTGTTAAATAATTAAGAAACGTTCCCCTCCCCTATAAATGCGATGCATCTTTAGTTATCATTAACTAGCAAAACCCTTGGTTTGCACGCGTAGTTGTTGAAATATGCCAAGTAATATTTTTGCATTTGAAATTAATGTAAAATTAGTTAATTAATAAATTTTATGTAAAATTTCATAGAAGTCGTAATTTAAGAACGTTTTTAAAACGTTTTCTGCTCATTTCATCATTTTAATTTTGATTTTTTTTAGAAACCATTTTTAGAGATCATTTGTATCTTAAGGCTGTTTGTTCTTAACTGCTCTGCTCAACAAGCGCAAAACGTTTTCACATACTTACATATTCATTTTTTAACGGAAAGATATAAAATTGGAAAGCCTGGACATGGAAGCGATTTGGAATGGAACTGTTTTTTCCATTTTTGGATTCATCCATTACCTATTGAGTTATAAGCGAATTCGATCACGTGACAAACCCGTTTTTCGCCCGCTCTTGAGTGCTCTTTCTTCCTTCACGCGGAAATTCGGATCAAAACACCCACTTTGACACTCTTTTCTGAAAGATCTATGGCGTTTGCAAAAAAATGAAAAAAAAAAAACCAGCTCAATGACATAGTTTCGGAACAACAACACCAGCTCGTTTCATGCATTTTCGAACAAAAATAAATTAAAATTTATGTCAGAAAGTTGCCCTTTTGGATTTGAGAACACCCTTAAAAGTAGCGGCATATGCCAAATTTCGAGTTTTTCGTCAGTTCATCATCACGAAAATGGCAAGTTTAGAATGTTTTTTCTCCTGCGCTCTTTTGAATTTTTTTAAAAACTGTTCTGTGCCTGTATCATAAATGTAGTAGCCATGTAAAATTTCAAGTTTCTACCCTTAACGATTTCATATAAAAACCGTAATTTAAAGTCTTTAGAACATTTTTACTCATTTCACGCTTTTCAATTTTGAATTTTTTAGAAATCATTCGTAGAGAGCATTTTTATCTTAAAAGTAACCCCCCATTAGAAATTTTTAATTTCTATCCCCTTTAGCATCACAAAATTCGCAATTCAGATTTTTTTTTTTTTTTTTTTTTTTTTTTTTTTTTTTTTTTTTGCTACACCATTTTAAATGTCGAAAAAAAAAAAAAAAAAAAAAAAAGACTATTCTGCGCGTGCATCGCATATTTTCGAACTTTTTAGCTTACATTTCAAATTTCTGTCCTTAACAATTCCATAGAAATCGGATTTAGAACGATTTTAGAACGTTTTTTGCTCGTTTCATCCTTTTAATTTCGATTTTTTTAGTCTCTTAAAAGTAACTTAGAGGTCTGCACGGGCCGCAATTTCCAGGCCCGGGCCTGTCCCGAACGAAAGCTATCTGGGCCGGCCCGGTGTAAAAATTGAAAGTTCGACCCGAGCCCGGCCGGCCCGTTTACATTTTTACAGTTCTTGGCTCGGCCGGCCCGTACAAAAATCAGTGAAAACAGGCCCGGCTCGGCCCGACTCAATTTCTACAAAAAATCCATTTTTTTCTCGACATACAATTAATATTCTTTTAATGAATATACTACATGCGTATTTATGGGGGGAGGGGACATTTTACAGTATATTTTACATTACTATGTGTTCGCAAAACAGAAAACATACAATTGTAACATTAATGATTACTTACGGTCTTAGACGTTTCGAAATTCAAACAATAATTCATTAAAAAATTAATGTAGTTTAGAATAAAGGGTTAAAAACATAGTAACTTTTGAAGCTACATAATGACAAGTAGATTTATAAAAATATTTCTCAATCATTTAAAGTCTTTTCTCAAATACAAAGGAGCTACATTCTGACACATTTCTGAATTAATTTCTTTTCGGAAAAACGTAAGATTGGCAGGTATTCTTATTCAGAAACTATGTAAATGGATATTTTTTTATTTATTTTTAATATAAACGTAATATATCTTTGAGAAAATACTGCCAAAGTTAGCGTTTTGAATCGAATTTTCGGACGCGGCAGCACGGGAAAGGCTAAAAACATAAAGTCTCGTGACAAGAATCTCTTATATCTCTAAGTAATTTATCAAAAATGAAAAAAAGCTATTCGCTTCCAAATCCCTTCAATGTCAGGCCTTTCAATTTATGCCTTTACAGTTAAAAATGAGGCAGAAAATATATCGGAAAGTTTCGCATTGTTGAGCAGTGAATTTGAGGACCATCTTATGGTACCATGTAACTTTTCCAAAACCACTGTTAACAGAAATTCATTATCGCTCTTAATACTTTTACAAAACATAATGCCTGCCCTATACATTCTGAGAACGATTAAGACCAATTTCGTCCCGGCACACGACTATGTAGAAAAAAAAAAAATCCCTGCCGGCCCAGCCTACAGGCGGAGGTACAGTTTTTAGATTTCGAAGTTAAGTATACTAATTAGACCAACAAAAACTAAATCATGATTAGAGATAAACTCACTTTAACAATTTTATCTGGTCGCTTTTGACGAGTTTTTATTTCATTTTTATATAAGAGCTGGTTTTATCAGAATCATGTTAAGGCGGTATTACAAAAAAAAAAAAAAAAAAAAAAAAAAAAAAAAAAAAAAACAATACTTTTCCACGCTCAACAATTCGAAATTTTCAGGCACATTTTCAGATTCATTTTTAATAGAAAAAATATTAAACTTGTTGACGTGATTATTTGAAGAGATTTAAAAGCGACCTGTGTTTTTATTTTTCGTTCAATTAATTAAAACTTGATTTATATACAATTATTTTCTCAGTAGACAATATTTTTCGTTTCTAACACAATTGCTTCGGGAAATTCGGTTCAAAATGTCTACTTTGGCATCATTTTTTGAAATACATTCTGCCTCTATCAAAAAATCGATCATTACGGTACATTATATATTAGTTTCTGAATAAGAGAATAAAAAAAATTGGATGCGGTTGAGAACAAAAATGAATTTAAAAACGAGTCAGAAAACAAGCAGTTTGGATTTGAATACAGCGTTAATACGATGATTTTTTTCTTCAACCGCTATGTATTTTTAATTTGTTTTTGCTGTAAGAATTGGTCCTATGAAAAACTTGTCAATATAAATGTTGTAGACAATACTAAGAAGATAATTATAAATTCATGCGAATTATATATTTTGTGAACTGATTAAGTTATGGATTATTTCTTCTTCAATTCCCCCTTTTTGTTTTCGTTTTTAATTTTTTTTTGCGGTGCGAATTGGTTCTATGAAAACTTGTCAATATAAAAGTTGTAGATAATATTGAGAAGATTTATAATAAATTTAATTGGATTTGATATCTTAAGGATTGGCGAAGTTATGAATTTTTTTCTCCCTAAAACTATATTTTTTGTGCCCCTTGAGCCCATTTTTAATTTTATCAAAAATCTGTGATGCATAAATTTTTGGCCCAATTTTTAGAAGTAATAAAAACTTTAAACTGATATGATATGTACAAACATTAAGAAGTTATGGGTTTTTTTTGGTTTTCACAAAACCCCTCCCTATTTCCATCCCCTTGGTCCGATTTTGCCCATTAACGAACTGACCGAGATTTCATGCCCCTTGATTTTTGTATTAGTTTGAAAGAGATTTGTGCAGAATTATGGAAGTTATCGTGTCCAGAAGAAAGTTATATATATATGTATATAGTTTTTTTACTGAGGGTGGTTTTGGGTTCTAGGGGTCATGATCGGTGTAGATCTGCAAAAAATTTTCAGAAATTCCAACATAGGGGACAAAGTCTTGTCATGCACAGATTCTTATAACAGATTTTACAGTACTGTATCCCCCCCCCCCCTTGAAATGTATATGTACTACTATACTTTAAAGAGAATTTTAATTGTAGATTTATGGTAATTTAAAAATATATGCATTTTCGGAAAAAATTGTTGACCCAAGGTAGGTTGTTCCTTACAGATTTTTGCACGAGTCAGACTGAGACGGGGCAATAATTTTCATACAAGCAGGGGCGACCAGACCAGAAAATTTCTGTCGGTGCAAACTTCTAGGAAGAATAAAGCACAGTCTCAGAAATAAATCCGGCTCGGCCCGACCCGAGCCTCCAGAGAAAGCAAGGCCGGGCACGACCCAGAAAAACTCATGATCAAACTCGACCCGTCCCGAGTCCGTTTAGACCTCTAAATAGCATTTGAATGGAAAAACCGGGTTCTTAACGGCTGGAAAATTTTAAAAATAAGTTTTGAAAAAAATTGAGTTTGAGTTGTAAATTTCGTTCAAACTCACGGATTTTTTGAACTTTCGTTCAGTTCACGTTCGTTTATCAAAAAGTGAGTCAAGTTCAACTCAAAGTTCACAGAATGTGAACTAAGTTCGTGAGTTTTCGTTCAATGAACGCGTTCATACCCAACACTGATGAAAACATACATTTACTCAGATTTGAAAGTGTCATTTATTTCGGTGTGGACGCTTGAACACCGTGTGTTATTTATTTGCATTTAAAATATACTAGTAAATCTGCAGATCAGGAGCCTCAACGTCAGCTCTACAATTCATTGTGTTTAGCACCCTTTGAGTAATATTAATCTTTCTACAAAAAACGAAATTTAAAGTTTTGAAATTACATAAACATTTATAAAACGAAAAAATATTTCGAAGGTTTCGGACATTAGAAGCGTTAAATTAAACCCCTTGTTATGTAATGGTATTCTGAAAATCTCATGAGCTACTTATTCTGGTAATTTTTAGATAATAAAGTAGATTTCTTCAGGGGGGCTCTGCCCCCCTGAACCCCTTCGTAGTGTAATTTAATTTACATTTGTAATTATCAATTAATTGTGTTAATGTCCTTTAGTAAATTCTACCAATAGACGGAAACGTACATGAATTCTTTTCGACAGCCCTGTATATTACGTGAAGATTTTTACGCGTCGTCTATAACATTTAAATTTAATGCAGACAAAAAACCCTCCTAAAACTGCTCATATCACATTTCCGGGGATTAGTATGCATAGTGTGCACCATATATCCAGTTTCTGCGGAGTCCTGTATATGGTTCTATTTAAATTCTGCAAACATTTGTTAGTATACTAAATGTAATTGGGCTGGGAAATACATAACTCAAAAAAAAAAAAAAAAAAAAAAAAACACTGACGCAATTCGCGCTCATTTTCATTTATACTTACGAATTCATTTGTGTATCCCTGTACATGGTCTATACAATATTTAAGCACTACTTATTAAGCACAAATTTACTTAACGTTAAAACGCACACCATAATCGAAAATGTTCTTCAGCACTCATCCCTAATAGACCAGAACTGTATCCGAAATTTTTTATGTGACCCTATAAATGAACGATAAATGCGATACAAATCATATTCAAGCTTCTTGTAATCAACCACAGTAATGTAATTTAATTTTATAATGTTTGAATTAGTGCAACACAATTATCACACTGACGACAGGCAATTTAATTAAGTCTGGGTTTAAAAACAGTAGAAGCTCCTCCCTCTTCTGAAAGTGTCTCGGAAATTGGTTTCTGAAATATGTTTTTCATGTTTATACAGCAGTAAATATCTTTCAATGTACGAATGTAATATATAATGTCTTACAATCTATAAAAAATATGGACAACACAATATAAATGTCTTTTCTGTAAGGTAGAAGTCACTCCCTTAGCCAATGACGTATTCTGAATAAAAACGAGAATTCTCGTTTCCCGTCGCTAATGTGTTAAAATAAGCTGTGAAGAGTTTTTTCCCCCCGTAGACCACATTTTAATCGACCACTTTTGTGTGACTCTGAAAAAAACATATGCTTTGCACCCCATATACTACAAAAATGTTTCAAAAATACATATCAATTTTGTTATTTTGTAACAGAGTAACATCATTAAAAAACGCCACAAAAGGATTTTCTTCAAAGATTGTAATATTATGAATACTTTTGTGTTCCCTGTACGCATGCTGTAAGTGCTACACATAACATATTTTATAGTAACCAGGTTCTAGTGCACCTTAATAAAGTATATAAATTTCATTACGTTTAAAATTGTGTAACATTATTAAAATACACCGCAGACGATTTTTCCCAAAGACTATAATGTAACGGAATAGTTTTGAATGCCCCTGTAATTAAGCTATGAATGCTACACTCTTCATTTTTAATACCAAACATACTCTGGCAAACCTCAATAACGTATATCAATTACATGCAATCCCGACTATATTTACGCGAGTTAGAGCACGTAGAGAAACACGGCAATCGACAGATAGAAAAACTGAAGTCATAAATACTTTTCATCCATGTTGGAAAGAGTTAAAAAGGATTTACATGCCTTTAACTGTACATTTTTTCACTTATAGCATGGTTAAACATTAGTTTAAACATCCTAATCCATGCGATAGCAATAACATATTAAAAGCCCCCCAAAATATGCATATCTGGAGATCTATAAATCTACTGGAAAATAATTCATTATCGTGCCCACTGTTAATTGCATAAATTGCATCGATTTGACGCGATAAAATATTTTTTGTGATAGCCTTTTAATAGTACCTGCAACAAAATTAACGTAATTTACTAACTTCATTCATATTTGAAGCAATGATAGGCTACGAATAACAGTCGCTAGGCAACGAAGAAAAGGAAAAAAAAGAAATATGTATCATATAAAACAAGAAAATTAATTAAAAAATTCTTTATATTATTGGAATACATGTATAAATGTCCTCAAAACATTATACACGTAAATAAAAAAATCTGATAGATATATTGATAAAACTTCAATATAATAGGAATAATTTAAAACCCTTATTTGGAATTTTAGTATGCATAATTTGACATTTAAATCCATTAATCAAACGTGCCATTTTCTTTCAACAAATGGAAATTTGAAAATCGTCTGACTTGCCGTAGAAAAGCATTATAAAGAAAAATAAAATCTTCCATATTTTCCGAACGAATGGACCAAATTTAACCAAAAACTATACAGCTACGTCCGGGTATCTCACGAATATGCCCAATTAATTTCAAGCTGATCGGGTGCTTTTTGGGGCAGTTATCGCGGAACAGACAGACAGACAGATAGACAGACAGACAGACAGACAGACAAACGGAAATCAAAACTTTTCGTGTCTCCACAGTAAGCCTTCACTGACGTTTCGGCAATAATATTTTGTACATACCTTATTACTTCCTGCAAAAAATTTTCAATAATCATAAAATTGTCACGTTTCAAGCCACGAGCCTTGCCATTTCAATATATCTTTTTTACAGAAACAATTTTGCAGTGTGGTTTTGTGAAACCTCACAAGATTAATCTGGCTTTTAGATGATCGACGTTCGATTTCTGACGTTTGATCTAATGTAATGTTTCCTAGACTCTGGGTCACAAACTTTTAGTGATGCTTCTGAAACTGCGTGTTGCTTCTAAACGAGTGATGATTCTGAGTTTTATGAATCTTCCCACAGACTGAGTGAGGGAGGTGAACTCTGTTATATGTCATTTTGGTACCTCACCAAGTTGTATGAATGATATGATATTATCGCTAGTTATGTTTCAAATTGCAGGAAATAATTTTGCTGAGTTTCATTAAATCATTTCTCAACAATCATTAACACCAACAAAATGCTTAATTGCGACCAAAAAAGGAGGGAAATATTATAATAAAATTTGTAATAAACGTAGTTTTAAAATTCTTATACATATTTTTTTTTATGTTTCTCTCTATGTACGTTAACGTTTAAAGCTTGATATATATCATTTTATATATCAGATTGACATTTTTCAGTTAGAATATTTTATTCATTAGATAAAATTGTCGTATAAATATACTTTTAGTGATAATTTTCCTACTATTATTTATAAAGCATTTTATATTGTAATAATTTTCGTGCATAATTTTTCTTTGAAAGAATAAAATTTATCTGAATGTGTGAGACTACTTTCATGATTTTTTCATATATAAGCAGAGAAATAAACCTTTAAATAATGTAGTTTTATGAATCCAAATCTCATTTTAAAGTATATCGTATAATATGTATATTAAAGCACCAATAATTTTGTTAATTCTTAAAATCTTGGTAAAACTTGAATTAAACTATTCGTGTCATGCTTGTGCTTTTCTCATGGCACACCACTGATGTAATCCGTAAAGTTAATTTAAAATATTTAATGTTTAAAAAAGTACAATTTTCAAAAAAAACCTTTTCACTTTTTTAAATATTCGTTCCAGTGCAATATGAAATATGTGCATTTATTTGCAGTGTATATATCATACTTGGGTGCTAGCAGTTATCATGCAGCTTACTATATTAGCCTGTATCCTAATCTGGATTCTAAAAAAGTAAGTAACTGATACATTTTTTAATTACGTTATAATGAAATAAACATGATCAGTGTTTTCCATGTGCAAAATATTTATTTTCTTTCAGACAGAAATGTATTTAAAATTTCACTGGTGATGTGTATATACATTTTGTATATTAGGAGCAAAATCTCTTATTTTTAGAAATTTCGTATTAGTAACCATTAAAGAACCACTATGCGTGAGTGAAGGTTGATTGTAGACTCATTTTGACCAACGATTTAAAATGGTATGATTGATTGAACGCTGTAGGAAATGGGTCTACATCACCAAATGTGAGATTTTTATAGTTGTGCAGATTGAAATATACTTCTGATATGTTCAAATTTCTTGTCGGGCGCCCCATCGGTTGTTTTATCATTGATACGATTATTTATAGAATTAAAAAAAGTTAAAATATAAGGTTTATTTAGTGTATTTAAATTAAATCCGTCAGTGGTAATTTAATAGGGTGATTAAACAAGTTTACTCTTTCCCTTTAACTGTTTTTGTCATTTAAATTAATTTTA
Source organism: Maratus speciosus (assembly GCA_963932465.1). Lineage (NCBI taxonomy): Eukaryota > Metazoa > Arthropoda > Arachnida > Araneae > Salticidae > Maratus > Maratus speciosus. The sequence continues at coordinate 221,598,653 of OZ010789.1, forward strand.
GTTATAAACCATTTTATTGCTGATATTTATCAATTGACAGTGTATACTTTTAATCTACTTGCCATTAACCCATTGACTGACAAGTTTATTGTTGAAGCATTGGAAATGCACGAGTTATCTTGTTGTTGGCAGTCAATCTGTAAACACTTTAACGCATGATTTCTTATTTTGTTCGGAAATCCTTATATTTGAATATATTTTTGTTAATTATTCACAAAAAAAATAGTGAAAAAATTTATTTATGTTTCTGTTGGACAGAATGCCATATGTCACTCCTGGGTTACATAAATAAAATTGCTCAAAAAAGAAAATTTTAAATTATAAACTTATTTGAAAGTGTTTAGACTGCACAATAACAACTATTCAACAGTATAATAATTTTTATAATGCTTTTAATAGTTTGCAGAATTAATAATTACTACCTTATAAAGATAGTGAAAAAACGCAAGTTGAGCACATTGCAACCAGTATCAACGAAAGATGTTATAACGTCCACGTGATAACAAATCAGAACAAAAATCGACATCACGACCTTTGATGCAGATTATCATATGTAAGTAACAAATAATAGTTCTCCAAAAAAACAACAGAAAGCGGCAAATGGCAGAAAAAGATCATGTAACTCATGAGTGCATTTATAAGGTTAATGGAACAACCGTTTACTTACATGATAATAAATCTGCAATTCCTATAAATGAAGAAAATTATCCGATTAGTTTCTCTTCGTCTTTCAGGTCATTCAGGGCCGGACTGTTTACTATGATAATATTAACACTCTCTGGATTAATTGCTGTTGGTGTTGTCACGGTTATCAATAGACTACCAGGAAGTATGGCTTTCTTTATGCTGGACATAAGGTAACTCTAAAATTATGTCTAATTTGTTGTTGTTGTTGTTGTTATTACTGACATAAGAAATGTTTCCATTTTCAATCAGAAATGTATATTAATTACTTGTTCCTTAGTGTGGTTTTCCTTTTCAATATATGGTTAAAATATTAGTTAAAATAGATTTATTTTCCCACTTTCTCTTATATTATCAAATTCAAAAACTTGTAATAAGATAATTATATGCTGAAAAAAGATTATAAAAAAATATTCTTTTAAAATGTGTCTTACAATTCTTTTCTCAAGGAAAATTTCTGCCGCATCTTATTTTTGTTTACATATAACTGCGCGATAAATATTAATAAAAGAACACCAATTCACAAAAAGTGTCCAGTTAAAGTGATGGCATTGAGATCACATGCTATTCACACTAATTGTATATTACACTCTTATTTCAAAGAATAATGCTTCTCGAAAAATAAGAAATCGACAAAAAAACCCATTTTACTAAATTAAGGGTGGAGGGATTAGATACCCCGTTTCCCCCCTTTATACTTAATGAATGAACCTCCAAATCTAAGCAAGGCCTTATCAAAATAAACCAATATACAAAATTTGAAGCAAATTGGGCAATTTTGCATGGAAAACCCATTTATCTAAATTAAGGGGAGATTAACCCCTCGTCCCCCCTTTATACTTAACCAATGAACAGCCAAAACTAATCAGGGAAGTGCTTTATCAGAATGAAACTGGAAATTTTTTTTAAGCAAATCGGATATTTCTAATAAGAGTTATCGCGTTACGTACATTCATACGTAAATACATACAGGATCCGCGGCACATTAGCTCTCTGGTTTTGATAGCCTGTGATCTAAAAGCGGTTTATATTTCCACTTTATCTTATAACATCATATACAATAAGCTTGTAAAATAATAATTACATGCTGAAAAAGATTATCAAAAAATGTTCTTTTTAAATAGTGTTGCAATACTTTTCTCAAGGATAAAATACCGTAGCATCACATTTTTGTTTACATATAATTACATGATAAATATGAATAAAAGAACACTAATTAAAATAAACTGTGAATTTCTTATAGAATTTACTCTTGGACATTAATTAACAATCAGATGTATTAAAAAGAACTATACTTTAAGGTATGCTATAAAATATTTAAGAAAAAAGTTTTTGAAAATCATACGGCAAAACTTTTTGTAACATACCATAAGTATTTATTCTAAGTAGATACTTAATAATGTACTACTTAGTTATCCCGTCGACCAAAAAACTATCGCCAAACTATAAGATTAAATGCCAGTAATGGTTTATCGTAAATGTCACATTCACTTGACTTTAAGCAAGTTACACACGTGTTTACGTTCAAGTGACTTTTATTTCGACATTTTATTTGTATTTTTATTAATGTTATACTAATTTATTTGTTCTTTCGTTATTTAAAATAAAAATTATGTCATTTTGTATAATTTGGCGATTTATATAATTTAGAGAAATTGATCGACGGGATAACTAAGTAATATCCTTAATAATTACTTCAGTTTAATTTTAATTTTACTGATAAGGGGCTGTGCATATATAAAGTTATTACTTGAGGGGGGGAGGAGGGATTTGTCTTTTGATATCGTTATCAGTTTTGATCCAACCAAAATTTGCTCTCTTTACTTGTAACTTGTTCTTTATATCAAAATAATCTGTTATCTTTTTTTAGTCTGCTATCTATTTTTATGAAAATGCAAAGTTATTATTAAATTCATTAATTGATTATAAAATTACCTTATTCTAAAATGTAGACCACCCTAAGGTTTGGAATTCCTATTTGTCTGTCCCATCTGTATGCATTTGCATATACAACGCTGTTCGAAAAACTGGGCCCGAAGTATGTCTGCAAGGATTTTTGTTGCATTTGCTAGTAAAGTAAAGAAAAAAATTGTTGTTCACCGGTTCTGTTAATAAATAGTTCTGCTCCTCCCCCCCCCCCCACCACCACCACCACGCGTGCGGGGCCAATTGCAAGAAGACATTATTGCTGTTGAATGCATTATGTAATAAAAAGCTTTTATGAGATACTTTTAAATGGTAGCTGTTTCGTATTAAGTGTTATTTGATATAAAGTTGTTTCCTGTATGACTGTGATATTTTATTGACTTCTTTTCATTTGAATCAACCAAGTATGCGAATAATAAATTTATAACAATATCTGTATATCACTGCAAACAAACAAAAAAAAATTGCAAAAATCAAAATAATATTTTTAGACATTGATAAAGATTATACCTTAAAGAGTTATTTTTTAAAGATTAAACTTTGCCAGTTTAAATATAGTAAGAATTCAAGAACATTCTTTTAATATATACAGGGTTGTTATTCTAAATGATGGACCCATTTAAAAATTTTGTATTTATTAAAGTACAAATCCAAAATGAACAATCTTTATACCAATGAAAAGAGGAAGTTCAAAAAAATTTTTTAAGACATTATAAATATTTAAAGTGTCCACCGTTTGTTGCACGGCAAACATCTACGCGATAGCCAAACTAGATGGATACTTTGGAGCACAAGGTTTTTTGCGTTTTTGAGATCGCAAGAAGTGAGTCGAAAATTGCAGTGCAACGGTCATTTCGTACCAAATTCGGTATTAAACCACCAACTAGAAAAAGCATTAGCCGATGGTATGAGCAATTTCGACAGACTGGAAGTATGTGGAAAGGAAAAAGCACAGACCGATTGCGTGTGTCAGAGGATGATATCAGACGGATTGAAGAAAGTTTTGTTCAAAAAGGTGGACACATTGAACATGTATAACGTCTCCTCTATGTCTCCTCTATCCTACATGTATAAAACTTCCTCTTTTCATTGGTATAAAGATTGTTAATTTTGGATTTGTACTTTAAAAAATACAATTGTTTGAAAATGGATCCATCATTTAGAATAACCCTGTATTAAATTAAAATTAAGATGCTATTCTCCCTTCATCATGAATTCAACATTTTCTGTTAGTTTTTTAATTACCTCAGTTTTACCATATTCTAACTGGATTATTTTGTAAAAATAACAAAATATAAATATTCCCTTTAAATGATAACAGCCAGTTTTAAATAATTATTATTATAACTGTTATTTACAGGACGGGCCCTATCACGTGGAGAGACGTATACATTTTGCCATACGATCACTTTGGTCCTTTCTGTATTGGTCTCTTGACCGGGTATTTTTTAGCAGTGAAAAAAGATACGCTCCAGATTAGCAGGGTAAAACATTTTACTTTGAAATATTATCATCTTTATTTATATTCTTATCTCCAATACATTTTATATTATCACTTACTTTCATTATTATTATAACTAACTTTTGTGTTTATTTTACTAGACAACAAGTGTAATTATATGGTGTTGTTCCATATCGTGTTCCTGCGCTGTGATGTTTGGATTGTATGAATATCGAAATGGCGACCCAATGGACCAATCCTTGTCTGCGTTCTATGCCATGATGCACAGAAATATATGGGCATTGTGCATTGCGTGGTTAATAATTGCTTGTGCAACAGGGCACGGAGGTAAAAATTTTAAAACTATCAACGTCGTTTAAAACTGTCAATTTAAAAAATAATAATAATGCAACATATCTGAATCGTAAATTGCGATATTAACAAAAAATTGTGTTGCAGGGAAACCTAGATCACAATTTAATAAAGTAGTTAACATGGCGTGCTATTGTTAATCTCTCAAATATTAAACGAGGAATGTGGCATATTATTAAAATCCGGAAATTATTAGATGATTGTTTATAAACGCAGTTAAAGGGTATTTATTTATACAAGATTGCCAACGCGACGGCAGCAGACGCCATAACGCTCTCCTCTATTTCTTGTTTCGAGTTTTAAAATAAAAAAATAAAAATTCATTTTTTTTAAGATCATTTGCTTTTAGTTATTTTTTGCACGCTTTTTTATCACAGGAATTGCGTCACTGAGATTTTTTTATTCCTGCCCCTTAAAAATATTTTGAGATGTCCCTCTCAGGGAAATGTAATGCTAAATTTACTAAAATTTACGATTTTTTGGGATTTGAATTTTTTGTTGTTTTTGCTTTTGGCGCCTGCATCGTAGGTTCTACCTTAAGGCTACCACTGTGTGGCTTATCTCTATCGGGTAGGCGTTTGTGTATCATTACTACTACTTTAGTGAGATATTATTGCCATTCTTGTAAGTAATAGCGTTCTTCATGCTTCATCACAAGCAGGAGTACGTTCATGCTTATGCTTTGGATAGGCCAGTATTTACCTGTTATTTTGTGCTTTATCAGAATACATAAAGTAAGAAAATAAACGGAACTTTAAATACGAATGTAAATAATTGCATTTATATTATTGCATTCATGTAAATCTATCTATCTATCTCTCTCTATATATATAACGTTTATTCGATTATACAATAAACATCGATGAAAGTAGAGGAGGCGATATTGTAATATGTAGTAAAATGAAGTATCGTAAGAAGGTGTCGATACCCAGATCAGTGATAATACGTAAATTGAGAGAATCGTGCCGATCCGTCCGTGCACAGATAGCAGTCATCAATTCGAAGTATGATAATATAGTTGTAGTCGTATTGTGGCTGAACAAGGCAATGAATAAAAACAGTAGGTGTTTCTTCGATATGCAAAAAACAGGGCGCTTCATAGTTCCATGCTTTTATTTAAATACGCCATGAAAGCAGTCCACACATGGTTGAAATGGCAGTGCCATCTCTAAAGCATTTAGTTGTCGCAAGATATTCTTAAAATATATCGAACATCACTCTCTAACAAATTATTATGGTTAAATCATTGGAAGTAAATCATTTGGAATACGTGATGAGCAAAACGCACAGACAGGGAACTGTTAACACTTGAAAACTCGACCAAAATCTTTCGGATGATCGCGTGCAGCTGCTTTTTGTGGACAAGCGGAAATATACAAAATCATGACACAGTGCATGCTCTGGCCAATAAGAGAATAAGGGATACGCGTACTGTCTATGTCAGGACCAATGGTGATGAGAAAGCAAAAAGGCCTGACAATCTAACGCGGACGCATTTTATAGTAAAAAGTAGCCCAAGGTGCGAAATTAATCTCGAAATAAAAAAAGAAATGACTCTCTAAAAAACATTCGAATTCAGAGAAATGATCAGAAATCATGATATAATTTAGGAATAACTAAAAGCTATATATTAAAGTAAATCGGACAAGATAATAATTAATTTAAGGGGAATTTAATAGAACTAACAATAGATATTATTAGAGAATGAGGAATTAGTGAATATGGTGGTAATTTAGAATAAAAAAGGGAAATATCGCAAAGGAAGACTTAATGATGTAACTTAAAGATCTACACTATATATATAAAATCCTAATGAAACGAATTTATGAAACGGATATATGAAACGACTGAAATGAAACGAATTTATGAAACGATTCTTTGAAACGACTGATTAAACAACTGATTATGTTTGACGGTGATTTCTCTTAAAATATGGAATACTTTAGGACGAAATTAACACCAAAAATTCGTATTGATCTGAAGATCTCAAAACTGGTATTAGAATTTTTGAATTCGAATTAGTTTTTGAAATATAAATTTTTTCTAATTTTAAATACTTTTTTCTAATGGTGGCAACTCAAATTTTAATCATAACAGATATTTTTTTCATATTTCAGAAAAGGTTATTTTAAACTATTAATATGGCAAATAGTTTGGCCTCCCTTAAATCTATGCTAAGAACAATGCTTTTTTTTATTTCGTTATTATTATATTTAATACAAAACTTTCATTTAAAACTGAAACATTTAAAATTAATGGCTTTCATTTCCTTCTTCTTTTTTTTTTTTTTTTTTTTTTTTTTTTTTTAAACGAAACGAAAAGAAAAAATATTAGGCGCAGATGTCTCCTAGGTACAGAGATGCCTAATTGGCGCCAAATGGCGTTATTTTGCCTGACATGGTAACCCGGCTATTGTTGATTATTTATTAATAAATATTTATTTACATTTATTTTATTTTTATTAAAAAAAATGTTATAAATTGTTTTGTTCTAGAGTTACTAATTAATATTTTATATATTTATTGTTATTTCATTTAAAAAATAATAGAAATAATTTAAAAATACTTATACTGCTATTCGAAAACGAGGTTTTCGCCAAATTGTAAAATATATATATATATATATATATATATATATATATATGGGTTTTAATGTGAGTACTGTATTGCTTAATTGAAACTAATGTTCTCCAAACAGTGAATAGGTATAAAAAGGTTTAATATATCAAAAAACATACAGCTTAACATTCAAAATAATATCGTAGAATTCGCAAAAGCTTCCCTGAGCTTTGTGTTAAAAAACATTAACCGGTTCCATTGCTGAATATCTATATAACAACCACATCTTGCTCCGCAATTTTTGAGTTCAACTTTTACGAGACTCGCTTGAGATATCACGTTCATTTAACCATTGAGTCTTATTCCCACATATATATCCCGCCAAACCCGATTAAATATTTCAACAAATCATAACATTTAATTTCAAATTCAAATAATGTTTTAATGGTACTACTTACAAGGGAACCACTTTTGGTGTTGCTCGCACCTAGCATTGAGCCCTGGTGCATTTTAAAGCCCTATATTACGAAGTTTTAGAACCGATAAAATTTTCTGAATAAATTACATCCGATAAAATTTTCTGCAGTATAATTTTCTGAAAATGCAATTTTCGGGACCGCTTATCGAAGTATTAATAATGAATTTTTTTAAAGAAAAGCATTTAAAAATAAAAATTAGTTGTATAAAATATTGAAAAAGTTTAAAAATTCCTCCAAGAACCCACGAATTTGACTTTGAGAAATTGCAGCATTATATTTACATTTTTGGCGGGGAAACAGTTGGCGTTTTTTTTCAAAAGTAGAGCTTTCCGGCTACCCTAGCCAAATGTCGTTACTGTTTGTGTGAGGAGTGCTTTGGACTTCGGTAGAAAATGTAATGTCCGACCTCCGACCTATTAGCCACAATAATTTTTAATTGTGTAAAAATATCAATTTACATTATAATTACTTTTACCAAAGGATCATTTAATACAGCAACATTTCATTTTAAACATTATTCCATTCGATTTCAAAAGAAAATAGTTTGCTTAGTTTGTATTTCACTAAAAAATAGTTTTCAATGATCTTGGAAGCTTTTATAGAATTATATTTACTACTTATATATTTATCGTCTGCAAAGAAAAAAAAGAAAAACCTAATATTTGTATCTTATGCTATCAATTATATATAAAAAAAATCGCAATCCGATATAATTCTAGTAATATATACTGTGCATTTACTCTTCGGATAAAGCGGACAGAAAAATTGTAGCGCCATATTTGGCGACTTAAATCACTTTTGGCATGAAATAAACAAATAAAAATGTAATAATAAAAAAATAAAAGTATAAACATTATTATAAGATATGATTTTAACAGAGAAATTTTATCGCTTCTCTTACTTTTATGTATAGGGCTACAAAATTGCACCAGGTTTTGTTGCTAGGTGCGAGCAACACCAAAAGTGGTTCCCTTGTTAGTAATCCCGTCGACCAGTTTCGCCAAATTATATAAATGGCCAAAACACTCACCAAATTATACAAATTGACGTAATTTTTATTTTAAATAACGAAAGAACAAATAAATTAGTTTAACATTAATAAAAATACGAATAAAACGTCGAAATAAAAATCATTTGATGGCGTAAACACGTGTAACTTTCTTAAAGTCAAGTGAATGCGACATTTACGATCAACCATTATTGGCATTCAATCTTATAGTCTGGCGATAGATTTTTGGTCGATGGGATAACCAAGTAGCTACCACTTGGTTAATTTACCACTCGAAAAATAAAAAAATGCCAACTGGCAAGTTTAAAAAAAAAGCTATTGGTGAGATTTGCACCCGGCTTATATAAAAGTACCAAGAATTCTTTGTGATCATGGTAACTTTTATGTAATTTTATTAAAAAAAAAACTTTGATTCTTTAATCAAAATGGAAACCTTTCTTATGAAAAGCGAAGGATACTGTGTCCGTAATTAAGTGCCCGTAATTGTTTATGTCAGTTACATTACTTGGACTATTATAATATAAGTGAAATGATGGCGATAGAATAATATTTGGCGACTTATCATCTGTGGCTAGCTAACATTAAAGTACCAAAATGGCCGCCTGGAATAAAAAAAGCGAAGGGATCACCCCGTAATTGTTTATGGCAGTTACATGATTTGGACTCCCAGGTAAAAAAATCAGCAATAAACCTTAAAAAAAACTTCAGGGAAACTGAAGGTATTTGGAACTAAAATTACCTTCAGCTTACCTTTAGGTAAAAAACGTGTATTTTCCCTTAACCTTCTTGGTTCCAAATACCTGCTGTTTTCCTTTAGGTAAAAAACCTGTTATTTCCCTTCACCGATTTTGGCAGAAATATCTGCAGTTTTCCTTTAGGTATAAAACCCGTATCTTCTCTTTGCATTATATCATTGCACCTGCATGCGGACAGCCTTATCATGCGAATCATGCAAATCATGCATGAATCATGCGAATCATTGCATGCGAATCATGCAAATTCGCATCAGATTAATACATAATAATGATTACATATCCAGTTCGACAATGATTTGATACATATTATGCATAAAATAAACTTCAAATACTCAAATGGAATTAAAAATTTGTGAAGTTGGTTGATTTAACATTAGCTTTTGGGGGTACCATGTCATGGCTTTGTATAGGCTCGTTTCTGGAAATCAACTATGCTTATAATAAATTGCATGAACAGTGTTGGCAAAAGTTAGAAAAGTGCCCCCCCCGTGCGGCAAAGTGGGGGAAGGGGCATTGAAGGTGCATAACATGAATAAGTGGTCACATGCCTTTTGAAAGATATGTCACATGAGGGGTGTCAGTAAAATTTAGAAAAGTGTCCCCCCGGGGGGGGGAAGCACCGGAGGTGCGTAACATGAATAAGTGGTCACAGGACTTTCGAACGATATCTCACATGAGGGGTGTGAGCAAAATTTAGAAAAGAGCCCCCCGGGGGGGGGGGGGCAAAGTGGGGGGCAGGGGCATTAGAGTTGCATAACATGAATAAGTGGTCAAAGGCCTTTTGAACGATATGTCACATCAGGGATGTTAGCAAAATATAGAAAAATGCCCCCCGTGGGGCAAAGTGCGGGGGAGGAGCATTACAGGTGCATAACATGAATAAGGGGTCACAGACCTTTTGAACAATATGTCACATGAGGGGTGTCGGCAAAATTTAGAAAAATGCCCCCGAGGGGGGGCAAAGTGGGGGAGGGGCATTAGAGGTGCATAACATGAATAAGTGGTCACAGGCCTTTCCAACAATATGTTACATGAGGGGTGTCAGCAAAATTTAGAAAAGTGCCCCCCGGGGGGGGCAAAGTGGGTGTAGGGTCATTAGAGGTGCATAACATGAATAAGTGGTCGTAGGCCTTTTGAACGATATGTCACGTCAGGGATGTCAGCAAAATTTAGAAAAGTGCCCCCCGGTGGGGCAAAGTGGGGGGGGGGCATAACATGAATAAGTGGTCACAGACCTTTTGAACGATATGTCACATGAGAGGTGCCGGCAAAATTTAGTAAAGTGCCCCCCGGGGGTAAAAGTGGGGGGGGAGGGGCATTAGAGATGCATAGCATGAATAAGTGGTCACAGACCTTTCCAACGATATGTCACATGAGGGGTGTCAGCAAAATTTAGAAAAGTTCCCCCCCAGGGGGAGCAAAGTGGGGGCAGGGACATCGGATGTGTATAACATGAATAAGTAGCCACAGGCCGTTCCGACAATCTGTCACATGAGGGGTTTCGGCAAAATTTAGAAAACTGCCCCCTCAGGGGGGAGAAAAGTAGGCGGAGGGGCAACAGATGTTTATAACATGAATAAGTAGTCCCAGGCCTTTCCGAAATATGTCACATGAGGGGTTTCGGTAAAATTTAGAAAACTGCCTCCTCAGGGGGGAGCAAAGTAGGCAGAGGGGAAACAGATGTGCATAACATGAATAAGTAGTCACAGGCCTTTCCGAAAATATGTCACATGAGGGGTTTCAGTAAAATTTAGAAAACTGCCCCCTGAGGGGGAAGCAAAGTGGGCGGGGGGGCATCAATGTGCATAACATGAATAAGTGGTCACAGACCTTTCCTACAATATGTCACATGAGGGATGTTAGCAAAATTTAGAAAAGTGACCCCTCAGGGGGAACAAAGTTAGGGCAGGGAGATCGGATGTGTATAACATGAATAAGCAGTCACAGGCTGTTCCGACAATATGTCACATGAGGGATTTCAGCAAAATTTAGAAAACTGCCCCCTCAGGGGGAGCAAAGTAGGCGGAGGGGCATCAGATGCGCATAACATGACTAAGAGGTCACACGTCTTTCGAACAGTATGTTATATGAGAGGTGTCGGTAAAAGTTAGAAAAGTGCCCTTCTTTGGGACTAGTATTGTGCCCCCCCCCCCCTTTGAAATTTTTATATATTACACATAATATTTATCGGAAGGCTCCGTAAAAAAATTCAATCTAAAATGATGAAAATACTGCAATAAAAAAAAATCTGAAAAGTAAGACATAATAAAATTCCCCAAAGCAGAATATCATTATAAATGCGCCACACATTGACTTCACTGCAGAACATTTCAAATTTTCATTTTCAAGAAAATCCACCATTCAATTGTAGGAAAAATCGCGAAATTTGTCACTCAATGGCAAGAAAAAAAAAAAAAAATCGGCAAACGCTTTAATCGTTCATTTAAAAAGATTGCGAAATTTATCAATCAGTCGCAAGAAAACTTGTGCAATTCGTCAGTCATGGAGAACAATTCATGAAATTCTTTAGCTTGCTGTGGAAAAACATACAAAATTCGACGAACAGTAGCGAGAAAAAAATCCATGATTTTCGCCAATCGGTTGCAGGTAAAAAAACGCAAAATTTGTCAGTGCACCTCTAGAAGAAACAGCGAAAAAAAAAACCACGATCTTGTCTAATCGTTCGCAAGAAAAAGCCTCAAAATTTGCCTATGTTACAAGGAAAAATTCGTGAAAATTGCAAATCGGTTGCGGTTAAAAAAAATCGTGAAGATTGTCAGAAGAATCTGCGAAATTCGTAGATCAGTAGCGGAAAAAAACTCACGACTTCCTCCAATGTGTGTCAAGACTTGCTTACTGGTTCAAGAGAAATATCGCAAAATTTTAAAATCGGTCACAGGAAAAAAAAGCGAAATTCGTCGGTGGATTATCGAAAAAAATAGAATTAGTCGATCAGTCGTGCAAAAAACATGAAGATTTGGCCAATCAGTCGCAGAAAAGCGACAAAGTTCACCAGTCGACCGTGAGAAAATAATCACGATATTCACCGATCTGTCGCAGTAGAATGCGAAATTCGTCGATCGGTAGCAGAAAAAAAAAGGGTTTTTTACCAAACGTTTACACGAAAAAGAGAAAAAATTTGCCAATCAGTAAAAAGAAAATATAATGAAATTCGCTTATCAGTCGCATGTAAAAAAATCTCTGAAGTTGTCAGAAAATTCACGAAATTCTTCGATCAGTCGTGGAAAAAACCAACGATTGTTTCCAATCTGTCGCAAGAAAAAATTGGAACATTTGCCAATCAGTCTTCGGTAAAAAAGCATGAAATTCATGGATCAGTCGTGTGAAAAAAAAACTACGATTTTCTCCAAAAGGTCAATGAAAAATATCACAAAATTCACCCACCAGTCGTGGTTAAAAAATGCGAAATTCGTCAAAGAATTGTGGAAAATATATCAAAATTCTTCACCCAATCGCAGGAGAAAAATTGTGAAATTCAACGATTTGGTCAGAGAAAAAAGGCCAAATTCGCCAGTTGACAGAGGGAAAAATCTGAAATAATTCGAAAATCATCAATCGATTGTTGGAAAAAAACCCCATTAAATTATCATTCGATTAGGAGGGGGGGGGGGACTCACAAAATTCATCAATAATTTCATTCGTGTGAGTATGTCAGCGTTTTATGAAATGTCTTTTGCATTTCTATAAAAGATGCAATTGCACTTCTTCATATATAAAGAAAATTTTCCTGATTTTTTTTTTTTTTTTTTAATTCACACAGATCATTTGATTAGCTGAAGTACATTGCAGAACATTGCAAAGTATTCAGCTTTGGAAATGAAATTCTTTGATCAGCCGCAGAGAAAATCTGTGAAATTCATTCAGCGACCATATGAACAAAAAATTCAACTGTTTATAGGAAAAAATGAAGTTTGTTGATTAGCTGGGAAGAAAATCGGCAAAATTCATAAACCGGATATGTGAAAAAAATCACACGAGTTTTGCCAATCAGCCGCAAGGAAAAATGCAATATACGCCAATCGGTATGGTTTAGATGTATTATAATCCCGCATTTGCCATCTTTGATTTTTTTTCTTGCATGAAAACTCCTTTTTCGCCAAGTAGTAAATGTCGCCAATGGTTAAATATTGTTGATAGATTAATATAGCATTGAAAAAACTGGAATATAATAATCATAACTATTAATTAAAAAAAATTTTAATTCACGCCAAGAAAAAAATCCAAGATGGCGGATGTGGGATTATAAAACATTTGTTCTGAAATAAAATATCACAAAATTTATCAGTTGGTTGCGGGGAAAAAATTGCAAAAATTCTCATTCAGTCACCTGAAAAAAAAATGAGAAATTCAACCGTCGATTAATGGGGGAAAAAAAATCTAGAAACCCTTCAGTCGATTGCTTTAAAATATTGTGAAATTCGTCAATTGGTCACAGGAAAACAACATGAAATTCAGCAGGCAATCATGAGAAACAATTGTGAAATTTTACAGTTGGCTGCAGAAAAAAATGTGAAATTCGTCAATCAGTTACAGGAAAAAAACATAATTCGTCAGTCAACAGGGAGGAAAATCAAGAAATTTCATCAGTTGCAAGAAAATATCACAAAATTAAAAAGGTCAAAATAAAAAAGGACTAAATGCAAAATATTTTCAGTGAACAAGGTTCTTGAGTGTTTTTTTTTTAAGTGTCCAGCTGGCAGTAATTTTTTTTCTAGAGTCCACACTGTTGAAGGAATTTTTAATATAATTATAGAATAAAATGAAATAAGTGATTACTACTCTATTGTTATTCATACTGCTTAATATGTTTCTGAATAATTAATTTGTTAAGACAGTGTTATCATTGTGAATTTGTATTTTTTTTTTTTTTATTTACATTTGCTTGTGGATATTTCTTTTAAAGGTGATTTCAATATAGAAAAGAATACAGGTGTGCATTTTTATTATCTGCCTCTTAAATAGGAAAAAAAAAAAGAAAGAAAGAAATCTTGTTTTTCACCCTTTTATGATATGAATCCATGTATATTAGGATTGTGTCTAAGCCGCTTTAGCAGGGCGCAGCGCCGGCAGCCCTTTTTCTTTTTTGTGCATGGCAAAGCCCCATTAAACCCTTCTGCTCTTTTTAACACTTCCTATGCTCCCTGTGCCAATTCAACTGATCGCGGGAAAATATCGCAAATTCTAGGGACTCTAAACAAACCAGTTCAAAATATTTTTGTGAATAATGTACAAGTGTGCCCTTTTTTAGAATGGTGTTTCCTTTTTGAAAAATTCCCCACCCGGCAGTCCTTTTTTCTAGAGTCAACACTGCATATGTAATGTAATATTAATGTTAAAAAAAGGAAGGAGGCACACAATAAAAATGCACACATGCATACTTTTTACACGATTAAATCAAGTTGACAAAAAGATCTAAAAAACACCAACTGACCAGTAGTAGAATTGACATAAAAAAGCCACTGGTCCCAAGGAACAGTAACCATGAGAATTTATTTGTCCGCAGTCATCATCACCGGTCTGCTACATAAAATTCTATTTCATCCCTTTAATCCTTTGAGTGACAATTAATTACTTCATCTGACTAAGATTTAATCGAATTTTCTTTGTTTTTTTAAATAAAATAAAGTTATGCGATATGTGCTTAGTTGCAGTTTTTGCAGGGAGAAGAAAGTTTATGTTTACCTGTCAGAGAGGGGGGGGGGGGGGTTACTGGTCCTGCAGATTATAAAATTTTTCAAATTAGTGGTCCAATTGAATTTCTGGTGGTACAGAACAGTCCCAGCGAACCCCCAAGGAAATCGAAAGCTGAACTGACAATGAATAATATGACTTTTTAAATATTTACTACTCAAAAACATATTAAGCAATATAAACTAAACAAGCACAGAATGAAATCAGTTATTTCTTTTAAGCCTGTAAATGATAAAAGTAACAATGCAAACAAGAGAAAATTACACAAATAAAATTTACATACACAATAAAACATGTGAATCTGCTCAAAACATAGAAGATTCTCACCCATTACAGAACAGTCCTTTTTAATAATTGTTTTGTACACACAGGAGGTAAACACTGGGGTCGATCCAGGCAAAATTTGAAGGGTTTTTTAGGGCCCTTTCACAAAAGTCTATTTAATAAAATAGGCCCCATCACAAAAATAAATATTATAAAATGAGCCCCTTCACAAAAATAAATTTAATAAAATGGGCCCCTTCACAAAAATAAATTTAATAAAATGGGCCGCTTCACAAAAATAAATTTAATAAAATGGGCCCATTCACAAAATTCCTTTTAATAAAATAGGCCCACTTCATAACATTCTTTTGCATAAAAACTATTTTAAATATGTAATTAGTAAATAAAACCAGGTCATGCGAAACAAAAACTTTAACTGAAATTTAAAGAAGTTTTTGTTAATAAATTCTTGATCCGAATTTGAGTAACTGGATTTCAACTATAGTTACAAAATATTACTTTCCACAAAAATAACTTTTAATTTTCACAAAATGAAACCCAAGAATAAAAACCTGCATCGACCCCTGTTTGTTAAAGGCCCCAAGAATCTATATATAATTTTTAATGATGTTACGCACTATAGAACAATATTATTGCTCTAAATTTGTCTTTAAATGTTTTTTCGTGAAAAAATTACTTTATTTAAAATAATTATACACATGTAAATAATTTTAAAATTATTTTTCCCATATTTCATATTCTGTATTATAAATAATTCTACAATATAATTTTTTTTAAATTAATTTTATGAGTCGAATATTGCAGCTAGAGACATTAAACCCCGCTAAATGATTTGCCAGAGATAATACACCTCCACTGAGTATTAATCAAGCATCTATGTTCCTAAAAAGATTATAGCTGCCTGATTTTTAAAGAAACCAAATTACTTACTCATAAAATGATATTCCAATACAGTGATCTGCTTAGAAAGAACTTAGGTCCTTTAAAGGACCCTTCACAAACTTTTTCCCCTCAAAACAAGGGCCCTTCACAAAACGTTTCCACCTCCAAACTGAGCTTTTTACAAGTTTAATTATCAAGAAGTAATTTAATCCTTCTATCACTTTTATGCATAATGGAAATATGCATATATCTCCTTAAAAGTATAAACAAGAAACTGAACATAACGATTCTTTTGAAATTCAGAAAATTATGACTAGATTTTTCACAAAAATAAAAAGACGTATTAATGAAAATATCAAAAAATAAAATAGTTCTCTCTAGGATGTATTTGAAAAGTGAAGTGTCACGCCGTTTTTAAAACGGAGAGATTTTTATCGTTATTATTTTAAAAAATAGTAAAAATTCATCTTTAGTCATACACGAAGATTTCTTGTAAAACATTATCCCCAAAGCACAGTATTTCTATACGTGGCTATCTGGTTTACCGAATGTTCAGCATGAATGGCTGAATACAAAGTGCCAATATCAAGCTAAAATATTAAAAATAAGTATAATACAAGGCTCCCTTATACCCCTCTTACGGCTATATGTATATCCATTTAAAAATTAATTAAAATGTGACTAATATACAGATAAAAAGAGCCCTGCAAAAAGGAAAAATAGAATAGCAAAACGACAGCGTAACGACTACTCCCGCATTTTTTCCGAGTGGCAGCAAAGTAAACATGCTTTCTGTGTGTTGAGTTGATAACTTCTTTCTCATTCTCCCATGACATGGAGTCAGAAATACAGCTACATGAGGGCTGCTGTCATCTCAAGGGCCCGGGTTCGAGTCCCTGGGTAAGACATGGATGTAATTGTGTATGTCCCATTGTAGTTATATAATATATGTAATGGAAAATAAAAATTGTTGTGACTTGTTGTTGTTTCTATGTATAATAAGGATCATTCGAGGCGACAGCCATTGTAGCTATAGGCCCCAAAGCATTCTCCACCTCGGTGGACTTCAAATGTCAAATGACAGCTACATGATCAAAAATCAAATGTTGCAACGAAAACTTTGTTTTTGAAGAAGTAACTTTTATAAAAACTGGAATTCACGCCTGATAGAGGATAAGGGCAAATTATGCATGTAATAACCCCACCTATATTTTTCAGCTTTAATCGTGGACGCTACCAAAATGAGGAAAGTGGGGAGGGACCCTGCCCCTCCCTAGATTTTAAAATTTAAGTAACTAGATATTTCTTTTTGTTATGTTTTCAAAAACAATATAAAATGTATTATTTTCGAGTAACTAAATTAAAAGAGCCTCTTTTCTTTAATGTTAGTATGTGCAAAATTCTTAGTTCCTCTTTTTTAAAGAGGTGCTGTTTGTGTTGTTTTATGATGGCCAATTGTCTACACTTGGGATATTGGTCCGAAGGGGGGAAGTGCCTGGTGTCTTTCAAAGGGAAGCTAATCCGTATTTAAGCAAAGAAATCCAAGGTTCGAAGAAAACCACGAAAAAAAATCCGAACGACTAGGCCGACGGGCGCGATTGGGTTCGAACCCAGCATCTCCCGTCTACCAGCTTTGAGAGCAGAACCTCTCGGCCACTGGTGGAGCGGTTTTGAAGAGGAACTAAGAATTTTGAGCTAGGACGACAGGAGTGGCATGGTGGAAGGGGGGGGGGGGGGGAGTGGAGTGCATTGTATCCCTTCCTGCATTTTGAAATTTAATTAACTAAAATTTCCTTTTTTTGTCAGATTTAGAAGAGCACAGTAAAATATATTCTTTTCGAAAAACTTAAAATGGAAAACTAAATAAGACATTTTTAGAAAAGGGAGAAGGGAAATTAAGGGCCCTCGTTAGATTTTGAAATTTAACTAAAATATTTTTTGTGCGTGTTTGAATACGATTTTAAATATTAATGAAAGGGACTTTGAAATAATTTGGAGATTTTTTTTTTAGGGTGCAATTTTTGTACGTGTTAGACTTCGAAGGGTTATTTTTACTGGTGGTAATTTAAGAGAAATTTATGACAAATTTTAGGATAAAAAGGGGACTTTGAAATACTTTCGTGATTATTTTTTTTCGTTTTAGGGGGAATATTTTGAGATTGAAATTTTTGAGCTTGTTAGAGTTGGAGGTGACATTGTTACTGGTTATAATATTAGAAAAAATTGTGACAAATTTAAGGTCAAAAAGGGCTTCGAAAAAATTTCGTGATTTGTTTTTCTTTTTAGGGGGAATTTTCGGAGATTGAAATTTTTGAGCGTGTTAGAGGTGAAATTGTTGCTCGTAATAACTTCATAAATGGAGTAATTAAAAATTTTAACTAGTAGACTCTTCAAAATAATTTCGAGATTTTTCTTTCTTTTTGTAGGGAATTAAAAATAGTATTTTAAATGGTAATTAAAAATCTCAACAAGGTGACTTTAAGATAATTTTGAGATTTTTATTTCTAGAATGGGATTTTTATATCGCTATTTAAAATGGTAATTTTAAATATTAATTAAAAATTTTAACGAGGGGGAGTTAAGAATTTTTGACTGAACCGGTGGAAGACGTTAGATTTCCGGGAATTATCTAATATATTAATTTCGAAGTAAATTTAAAATATTAATGAGGAAATGAGGGCATATCAAAATCTTAGATACCATAATGTGCAATAATAAAACCTTTAAGTAAAACCTTCATGTTACCTGGTAAAGAAACAATTTTCATTTTCCTTCAACATACCTCATGTGATATCACGAAAATCTCCTAAGTCATTGAAGGTAATTTGGAGGTGATAACTTACAGAAATAAACCTGTATGAAATCTTTTAAATAGAGGTATACTTCTCTTAAGATAACCTTTAGTTTTCATTTGCCTTAAAGATACCCGTTGAAACCTTCAAAATGGCAGCAAAATCTCAAAATTTTTAAAGGTTTTTCTCTGATTTTTTTACCTGGGCTATTATAATATAGATGATATGATAGCGGTAGAATAATATTTGGCGACTTACCACCTGTGGCTGGCTAACATTAAAGTAGCAAAATGGCCGCCTGTAGTATAAAAAGCGAAGGGATCCGCCCGGAACTGTTGATGATAGTCACATGACTTAGGCTATTATTATAGAGATTGTTTTCAATTCTAAACACAACGCAAAGAATAATATTTCCATACGACTAAAAATTTATTTATACTTGGCTATTAAAAAAAAAAATGCTTTTGTTCACTTACTTGATCACTCTACCAGGGAGCCAACCAAATAATGGCAAAGGCCCTGAATCCCTGGCAGAAAAACGTCCTCCACCATCTAACTCAACCCCAGCCGCCGAAACAGACCCGGAAACAGCGACAAATAATAAAACTAAAAAGTCACAAAAATATGGCACACTCTGCCTAGAAAATAAAATACAAAAATTAAAGTCATGTACAAGTTTTAACATATGACTGTACCCCTAGTTACTATAAAATAAAGATAAAGCTAAAACTAAAACTGAGTGAAACTGAAAAACAAAATTTTAAGTTTAAATAACAAAATATTAAAATAACAAAATTTGTTCACTTACTTAATAAAAGGAAAATTTTCATTCTAATATTCTGGTGCCAATGTGGCATTTAAGAATTAAAATTAAGTGGTCCAAAAATGAACCACCGCCCTTGAAGGGGTTAAAGCAATAAATTGTAGTAATTGTAGTAAATTGTATTATGTCAATGGCTTTATAACGCTGTTAAAATATACCGGGTGGCAAAGACTCTGTTTACTTAATTTATTTTATTTTAGCTTCTTTTCAAATGTTTAACTGATCTTTTTTAATCAAACACGAAAACAACCATTGGATGTCTTAACAGCAACTGATTCGGCCTTAAATTTTCGCAATAAAAGGGAATTGAATGGAAACTCGTTTACAGGGAGATCGCTATAGGCTTTTGTATTATAATTCAGTCGTCTCTAATCTGTTAAAAACTGATCAGATTAGCGTGCTTTTAGATTCTGCGGTGTCTGAATTTGGGTTGGCGAGCGTAGCTTGCAGGGGGTAGTGCCGCCTAGTATATATATAAAGTGATTTGTTTCGATGTCTGATTTTTCTTTCTTTCCTTTCATATCTGCTTGGTTCATATTTATCGGATTTTACAACTGAAATATTTGTGTTTATTGTAGTATGAATTTCCTTCTTTATAATCCGTATGATTAGAATGTTGCATGCAGCTGGTATAAAAAACATTTCAATGTTTTTTCATCCTCTGTGTCAGAATAATCATGACCAACTGTGGAAAAGTGGTTAGATACCATAAGTTTTAATTGTCTCGATATAACTACAAGAATCAATTAAAGGCATCGAATTAGCGAAAGTGTTAATACCCGTTGACCAAATTTAGTCATAAGTTTTAATACAAATGTTTCTAATGGGAAATAGCTGAAATTCTGATAGTTTACTGCAGATTAAGAGCGATACTTAAAAGATTTAAAGTATCTCTCACCGTGATCTGCGCATAAGATTATACCAATGAATTTTGTTTCTGAGATTATCATGTTTACAAAGTAGGAATGTATTGCTAATTAATCTGAGAAATAAAAGATATTTTAAAATAATTGTAAACCAATATTCTCTTTTCGTAAATCGATTTTTAACTAGAAATATTTATGCCTACTCAATGTAATATAATAAAATACAACGTTAAATATAATATTTACCTGGATTTTATTTTAAATGGTTTTTTACGTTTCAACAATCCGTATTATTTGACATTTTCAAAGTCACTCCATCAAAGTCTCTCACTTTCAAAATCTGCACAATCATTTACAATGCTTTGCCGGTTAAATATCCGTCAGTTTAACTTTTTTCGAAAGAAAAGATTTTTTTATTTTGCACATATTATATTTGTATTTTCGCAAAAGCTTTAAACGTAATTTACCGAAATTATGGAAATAGAAATTTTTTTTAATTATCAAAATTATAAATATTATATTTTCTTGACATTTTATTTCGTGAGGTAATTTTTAACTTTTCGAACATATTACTATACTGAATTCAAGTTAAAAAGTCTATTTCTGTTCTCTTACTCATTTTGGTTGACGGACAAGTTGTTGCTAAATGAGCTTTTTATATATATATATAAATTTTTTATCTACGTTATCTTTGCTTCTAAAGTAACCGTTAGTACAAAGTAATGGTAACTTTTATAAAACATTAGATTCCTATTATTTCAGGGCTCGAAATGTACTGGAACATACAGGAACGATATTCCGGTTCGTGAAATTATGACAAATATTGTTCCGCGTGAAATTATGGTAAATGCCGTTTCGATTTGTACAATTATGCAAATATTTTACTCTTTTATATGTATAGCTAGCTCTCCGTAACTTTTTAATCCTTTATCTACTGGCGGTACTTACAAGTACCACTTACTTTAAACTTTCACCCCATAGTGAATATTACTAATATTCTAATGATACTTTGCCAAAACACTCTTTTAACTTCACTTTATCCATATATATGGCAGCAGTAGTTCTAGGTTTGTTATTTTAGCGAGAAAGGAGGCAGGAGTTTGAAGCAGTCGATGTTTTTTGTGCCGACATTTTGTAGAGATTGTCACGCTCGTCTTTTTATTGCTGCAAACACAGTAAAGGAAATAAGATAACTGTTAAATTTTTTTTATGTGTTCATTATGATCTTAATATACAATTTGACTAGCTATTTTAGGCGAACGGTGTATGTATTTGATTTAACAGTTGAATTACACGGTGGTACTTATAAGTACCGTCAGTACACTGGGAGTTGGCGAAAACTTTTTTTTTTTGTACTTTTCGTCTCTGTCGTTATCCATCGTTTTCATCTTTTTAAAAATGTAATTACTAAAATGTAGTTTAGTAATACTTTTCCTAGCATTTCTTTTCTGTTTCATTATTATTTTTTATGGGAAATCAAAAAAATTTTGGCACTGGCTCTTTTTTGCTATGCTAGAAATGGCATATGTAAATTCATATATTGCGTATGTGGAGATGCGAGAGAACATGTTGTTTCTGTAATATAGATGTCGCATAACTTAAGGACTACTAACACGATCGAAACCTTAAAAAAAAAAGGGTTTTTTTAACCCTTTCAGGGGTAAAGCATTTTCAGTCCTAAAGTATTGAAATAAATGATTGGCACCGGAATTTGCCGAAACATTTATTCGTAAATAAGAAAAAGGCTATATTTCACAAACATATTAAATCGAAAATATTTTACCACAATTCTGGTGCCATTTGAAATACCTTGTGGGTTTTCTGTTACGATAATATTTTAGTCATAATCTACTGACCGTACTTTAAAGTAACACTTTAATTTATTACCTCTAAGGAATTAAATTTCTCACGGGTGAGAAATTTGTTTTTTTTTTTTTTTTTTTTTTTGTTTATCCTTTAATTTTCACTTTAGTAACTGAAAAAAAAAAAGTTACATGAAATATGATGCAGTACATCATAATGCAGTAGGTAAAGGGTTAAAATTATTATTTAGAATCTTGAATGCATTTTTTAAACTGTTTTTGTATGACTAGATATAAAATTTTCTGTACTACTTTCAAAAAACTTTTTTAGTCAACAATAATTTTGAAGTAGAGTTTCGGTTCATGGAATTCTCCATTTCGAGCCTTGTATTACTTATATACATTATTCGTGTATTAATACCATATTTATCATCATGCTCATCATGCACATTTATTTCTGATTATTATATGTTGTCTTTTTTTATTATAACATTTAATACTTTAAAGCTTTTTATATGATATTGTGTTATGTGTTTATATTCTAAAAAAGTTTTTGTATTTTAACTTCAATTTCCAATCCTCCAACGTTTAAAAAGCACCATTTTCATTAGTGCAAGAAAAAATGAAACTTCTGATTAAATGTTGCGTGCTATACAAAAATAAATATGTCTGCAAGAAGGTGTTTGAGAGGTGTTCTGCATCAGAATTGGAAATTTTGAAATTTCACAAAAAGATTTTCAAAAGTTCTGAAATTGCATTGAATATTTTTTTTCTAATACGGTAAGTTTTGTTCAAACAATGTTGTTCTAAGATCTAATATTATTATGGTTAATATAAAAAAAATGAGAGTCACATACGTCTCTCAAAGAGTATTTATAAAACCACTTATAATTATAATGCCATGTAACCAAAATTTTTCTTTTATGGCGTAGCAAACTTCCACGTTGAAATTTTTACATATTTGTTGAGTAAATCAAACTGTATGAACATAGTTCTACTGCTTTTTAAGACATTATATATTTTTAAAAAATCAACATTAAAACAATTTTAATTTAATTTAATATTTTATTTTTATTAAACATTTTATTTTTTATTTAATTATATTAATAACTAGTATGTAACCCCTCAAAATTGACGGAATGTGAATGAAAAATCTTCAAAACAGTGTTTTAGATCATGCAGATAGAATATAGAGGAGACGAATGAAGATAGGCTTTCAATTACAGGACTTGTACCTCAAAATAATACTCGGTTCGCTGCGTTGGTGCACCCAACTCAAGCATCACGTGATTTAGATGTAGTTTCAGTTTTTCATTATAGATGGCAGCATCAAATGTCATGAGGTATTTCATTATTTTATTTTTGAGATTTGAAAAATTCCACATGATCAATAAATATGAATGAAAATAAGAAAAAAAAAATGCTCGTTGATAAAGGTATAGGCCCTGTTTTTTGTCGATTTTGTATTTTGATAATAAAATTCCTCTTTTAACGATACATGTTAGGATCTTTTAAAATTTCACACTTGATACTTTAACAGTTCTTGTAAAAGGGTTATGAACTTCTCCGCAGGGAAATGGACTCTTAAATTAAACAAGGGGAAAACCCTTTCCCATTTATCATTTACTTCTTTTTGACGTATCTAGGTTTTCTGCAACTAAATTGTTTCTCATAATTTGTTGTTCCACTGACATTTAAAATAAGTAAAAAAAAAAAGAAGGTGGAAAAACACTTTTTTTCATATCTAAGTATGAGTAAAAATGATGTATACACGAAATTTTGCATCGTATAAAAGAAATATTCTCATATTTAAAATAATTATGAGTGAATCGGGATCATAATGAAAAGACGTAAAATTCTTTTCCGTATTGCGGACAAACATAGAGGTAAGCAAATTAGCTCAGATAGGCTCTCTAAAAAAGCATAGAAAAATGAAATGTTCAAGATAAAAGTTTCATTTCTAAAATTTATCATCTCACAAGCTGTAAATAAATTCTGACATTACTAAACTGATTTTTAAGCGAAATGAAAAAATAAAGGATGCAATATCACAGCTTTGTGTATAATTTTAAAAGTAAACTTTTTGATGAAATTTAATTTTATTTCCATTTAAAGATCTCTAAATTTTGTTAACAGGTGCTGTTGCTCGTGTGCTTCATTCAGATTTCTGGGTGCCTTTGGATCGCCTGTGTTTCATTGCCTATATATTACAGATTCCTATCATGTTCTTTCATAGTGCCATTATCAGAGAACGCTGGTTCATGGGCCATTTTGAAATAGTAAGTATTCACTAAAATGGACTTATATCTATTTTCGTAGTTTTATAACATAACTCCTTTATAACGCTATCCAACAACAACTGCTTAGTTAAATCTAAAATATAAATTTTTATTAATGTCATAGGTAAATTAATTTATGTTATAAAACAACTTTTACATTTATATTTGAAGCAGTCGATGACTATTATACAGTACTTTATCCAAAGTATGCAAAAGTACATGTATTTTAAGCTAGAATAGTATATACGGGTCCAGCGTAACCCGATACGCACACGATTAAAAAAAAAAATAATAATAATAATCGTTGATTCCAAACCCGATACACCAGAAACACGATCAGAATCCCGAAAGTTAAAAAAAAAAAATAATCTTTCTCTAATAAAATTTTGGAAAAATAGTCTACAATTTTATCATTAACACCAATTTTATATATTATATTTAAAAATAAGTGAATAAATACTCATTCACATTCAAATATGTACTGTTGTTTTCTATCAAAAAATACTCTGGACCTTATTTTGAAAATTCGAGTTAATACGTAGCCAACCTGCAAGAGTCAAAGCTCATCCCAAAACTTGCACGAATCCAAAACAATTAAAGTCAATTCTATTCGCAGCGAAAGTGCGTCAACCGCAACTGGGTTGATAGTGTCGGGTCGAGTTCAGGTAAAATTGGGTTACCTGACCCGATAGAGGATTCTACTTTAAGCCTCCAAAGGTGTGCTTTCAAAACTGATTAGTGATATCGAAGATTTATCTTTTAACTATATTGAATTAGAAGATACTACTGTAGAAAGTGTATTGTGACCTATAGTGTACAAACTCGTTTAAAAGGTCTTAGGACTCTTAAAATTGAAAAAAAGGAAAAAAAAAACCATTTTCAACATTTAATATCTTAAAATGTATCTAATTTTAAAACACATTTTTATTAGGATAAAAGATATAAGTATGTTTTTCCATTTTATGTATTTAAAAAATTGCAATATGAAGAATTAGAATTTACGGGGGGCTCCAAACTGTCAGCTATTTGACGAGCAGAAAATTGGTATAACAGCTTATTCGCACGATTACAAAATAAATATTGCAACTAGAATGTTCATTTTGGTGCCTACTTATACTTCAGATTGTAGTAATTACCTTGAATTGGAAAAGAAAATTGTATTTAAAGCATTTCTATATTTTTAATAAAAAATTGTATTTGGCCAACGCAAAATTTTGAAAATTTCAACCGTAAAACCACCTAAAAAATATATTTTTTTGGACAATAAAAAGGAAATTTTAGGTTCAGTTTATACAGACTAACATGAAACATATGTGTTGAAAATTCCATGAAAAAATATTCAAATGTTTTGGAGATATCGTGCGTGATATGACAAAAACGTCATTTGGATAAAAATGATTTCAAAATTTCGAAAGCGTCGTTTCAGCTATTGAGCGTGTATAATTCTAAAATCCAAAACTTGTATTCTAATGGGAATTTCAAGGAAACAATTACATAAAAATGGTCAGAAAAGATAGGAGTTTAATAACTAAAAGAATTAAAACTTCAAAAATTTTGAAGCTTTAAGAGTCCTGAGACCCTTAAAATTGTAATTTAAAACACTGTTTCAAATTTCCTATAGTGCGACTTAAAAAATCACTACTCTTCATTCTCTTTTTAGACAAGATTTATGTAAGAGATTAATTTTGTGCAGAACTGTGTTCAAATATACACTTATCTTAAAGATTATGCAAAATAGTAAAATAACACTAATAGTACAGGCGATCAGTGTGACGCCAGAAAGATGTAAAATCGTCACAAAAGCCATAGTTAAAAGTCATTCATAAAAGGTGATCCTTTTATTTTTTTACATTTATGTTTCTAAGGTGATTGGGACTATAATATCAAGTACCATGAGAATTTGTTTAATCTTTTGTTCCGCCATCATTCCGTTATAAAAACGAAGATATTGACTTCATAGTGACATAGATTTGCAGTGTTGCCAGATGGGCTACTTTTTTTAAATTCAGAATCTTGACTGGCACCACTTTTTTGAAATGATGAAATGGGCCTTAATTAATGACATATTAATTAAGGCGAAAACAAAGGTAATTTTACCGTTTCAAAAAAGTGGTGGCAATAAAGAAATCTGAATTTAAAAAAAAGTAGCCCACTGGCAACACTGTAGATTTGGCTCATCCTCTACATTACGTGATGGCCATATGGATAACAAATGTTGCACTTTTGTCACAACGCTTTCACATTTTGTTACATTTCGGTCGTGGCGCTATTAGAAAAGATACTTTTCAAAATTCGTCGGAAATTTTTTGACAGAATAAAACAACGACCTGATTCATTTGAAAAAAAAATTGTCTTGCATACAGACTTTTCGAAAATTAAAAGTTGAATACATAGTTTCCTATCTTAAGATTGCGAAGATTGATATAATTTAAAGATAATCTTACTTTGAAATTTTTTTTAAAAAAAAAGCAATATTTTTGAGTCGAGTTTATTACAGAAGAATATTCTTGCATGCTCACGTGAAAAAGTAAGTAATTCACCTTAACTTGGACAATTATAAATATAACAAAGATTAAGAATTGAACCTATAATAAAAAATAATTTAAGATTGGTCATACTTATAAGAAATTTTATATCTAAGTTTTTTACTTTTAGACGTGAACATCTGTTGCAAACATTTAAGGTGAAGATGAAAAATAAACAGAACATATTCTGTTAATCACACACTGTTAAAAATATCGTGAAAAATTACCTCTGTTTTTAAAGGGTATCTATTTTCTGACCAATGAGAACGCTCCATAGGTATTTATGTAGAGTTCTCATTGGTCAGAAATTAGATAGCCTTTAAAAACAGAGGTAATTTTTCACGATATTTTTAACAGTGCATATAACATAAAAGATGAATAATAAAATAGCTTTTTTTAATTCCTTGAAAACAAAAGTTAAAATACATATATGAACACCTATGAGGATTTTCAAGAAATTTTATTATCTAATACTATTATAATATTATTACTTTTATATTATTCTTATACGATAATATTAAATGTGCATGCTATGAACTAAATTTTAAAAATATTTCTAAAATTTTATTGGTAAAATCAATTTCACAACGTTGCCGTCTTCTTATATCTATAAAAAGAAATTATTTTTTACTTTTGCACATTTCGGTGTTTTGTTCTTCGATGAGGCCATTTTAACTGTGCCATTTTTGACCTAAACTTTTAAAATGTTTAATCATATTGATACTTAATGTGTGCATTTTAGAAAAGTATACATTAGTACGGGAAATGCTTTTATTTACAATAAAAAGTAATTTAAAGACGAATAATAAACAATCTTTTTCATGCATTGAAAACAAAAGTTAAAATTAACTACTTAAAAAGTTCGTTTGCAAGGAATTTTTACAGTTTTGCTGATATTGAGCCTCGAAATTAAATAAAACATATTTTCTGTAACGCATGAAAATTATCGACATCTTAAAAAAAGTATCCTACAGTGTACATGCATTCATGCATTGAAAACAAAAGTTAAAATTACCTACTTAAAAAGTTCTTTTGCAAGGAATTCTTATAGTTTTGCTGATATTGAGCCTCGAAATTAAATAAAACATATTTTCTGCAACGCATGGAAATTATCGACATCTTAAAAAAGCATCCTACTGTATACAGTCAGTACTTTTGGCACCGAGATATTTTTTCAATGTTCATTTCATTAGTCTACCCTTTTTTTTTGAAAGAATGAAGCATAAGTACTAATTCAAAAAAAGTAAGTTGATCTTTCACCTTTCTTGTAACTTTTTCTAATTTTGATTAGAGCTTTTTCTAAACATTTTTAGACAAATAAAATTTTAATAGTTTTTTCAGTGTCTTCTTATTAGTTGTTTTTGAAATTTTTTCAGTTAGTTTCAAAAATCAGATAAAATATTCAATATGCCAATCTATTAAACGTGACCATGATTTTTTTTCTGAGTGCTATATTTCTTGTGTCAGAAAAAAAAAATAAATTGATATTCATCCCTCCTTGATCGCATTTTCTTTCGAATTTCTGATTAAAAAAAAGAACTTTTTTATTTCTGAAAATAAATAAGGTAAGCTGGGGTAACTGGACCCACGAGGTAACTGGGACATTGGCTATTTTATATATAAAAAAAAGTTGATGTTTTTTAAGTTTTAGCTTTTGTCAACATTGCACCCCCCATCATCTCTACTTCTTAAAACAACGTGTGTCAACTCAATCATAACTCTGCCTTTGATGTGATAGTTTGCCGAAATTTTTGGTTTATTTTTTCAAAAACAACGTCCATTTGGTTGAACTTCTTCGGCTTTTTATCAAAATACGGTAGGTACTTTTATTAAACAATCATTTTTTTTAAAGATTAGACACATAAATACATTAATATTATTAGGTATCCATACATATTTACTCCATGTTTCAAATGTAAGGCCGGTGTTCCAGTTACCCCATAAATATTTCAAGAACGGTGTAACTGGGACATGTGTCAGGGGTAACTGGACCATATGGGACCCATTCACCCCAACAATTATAAACATCTTTTTGAATTTCTCTTACTACGGGAAATTAATTTCTCCATTGTTTTTTTTTTTTTTTTTTTGCTTGCATTAAAGAAAATTACATAATACCTTATTAAAATTACATAATAAAATTTTTAAAAAAGCATGTTGTTGGTATCAAACAAAATTTCTTAAGTGTGATAGCAATAGCTTGGATATATTTACAATACAGATGATGAGGCGTGCATAAGGCAAAGTGAGATTATTAGAAAACTATAGAAACGAATAAAAAATAGTTTTGTTATATATAAAAATATAGTTACATTCTCCACAGGTTTATTGGACATATCGAAATTCCATTGTGGCAAATTAAAAAGAGAATGAGATACTTCAGTACTTACGTTAGTCGCTTGTTCATAGATTTATCTTGCTATTTTTTTCCTTAAAATACCCGTGTAACTTTTATACTTATTACCTATACTAAAATACGTAAGTACTAACTTAATTTTTATGTTTTTTGTATAAATAAATCCAATTTTTTCCCTTTTAGTGCTTTTTTTAGACATATTGACAGTAAAGGTTTCCCTTACAACGCCTTTAGTTGATATATAATGTACGTGATCTGCTTGGTTTAATTTCTTTTTAGTTGTTTATACTTTTCAAACAAGACCTGATACTCAATATTAAAAAAATAAACGCGTGTGGAAAATAGACCCCCCTGGTCCACTTTCCCCATTTTTATGGGGCAAGTGAACCCATGAGGAAAGAAAGGTGAAATATATATTTTTTTATTTTTAGATATTAAATGTAATTTTGAACATTTATGTCTGATAGAGGGAACCTAACTGAACACATTTACAAAAGTTCAGGCTTTAATTCAAATGAAAATTAGCCTTTTGAAGCTGAATTGCCAGAATCTCCAGAGTCATATTGTTAAATCATGGCCAGTTGCCCCACATAACCTTATATCTTCTATTTTGTATTCGAAAATGGAAAATATTTGTGTCAATAGGTAGTTTTGCCTTACCTATTGATGGTCGTACATAGAGTATCCCATTCACTGGTCTTGAGTTTTTCCTGCAATGCACCCATGTTTTAGATTAAAGAAAAATAAAACATAGTCTAATACAATATTTATCAAATCTATTGCTTTGAGATATTTGAGATAAATATGTGCATAAAAGGAATGATTAAAAAAGTTTTTGGAAGGTGGTTTTACAAACTTACCGTGAAAACAGCTTTTCAATATTTCTTGGTGAACAGAGAGAGAAAAAACACACACATTGAAACCATTTATTGCAGATTATTTTATTGCTTACTTTGACAAAAAAAAAAAAAAAAAAAAAAAAAAAAAAAAGACTGTTAAAGAAATGTCTTGAATATTTTTTTGGTATACTGAAAGTCGACATTACAGAAAATACAAGCAAAAATAGTAGAATATATCTTCTATCACTTAGCAATATTTAGAAAAAATAAATAAAACTACAAAAAACAATCGCAGAATATAACACGATGAGTAAGTAGCGACGAATTCACTTTAAACAATGAAATTTTTCTTTTAGTCGCATGATATGCTACGGTGATCGTATGGTCAGAAAATAGCCGAAAGTATGACATGAGACGGCAACCAAGAAGGGGTTAAAAAAGTTTCTAAACGAATCCCTTAATGAATTCTTTCTTTTTCCTCATTTACAACCATTGATCAGTTACTATTTACGCGTTTCTGATTTCCATATCTTTAGCTTTTAGATGCATAAATTTAATTTATCAAAGACTGTTACGTCTGATATCTGTTATCGCATCTCATCAAATTCTTAATGAGTAATACATTTTTATTTATACTTATTTTTATAATGACATTTTTATTTACTTATTTTCTTTTATACAAGTAACATTATTGATTAACATGTTTTGGTTATAATACTAATCAAAATTCTAAGTTTGTTTTTACACAAACGTCCACTGCTTTAAAAATACTGAATGCAGACGTGATTTCCATATCACTTGTAATTCAAATAAGGTGATCAGAAGTTCTCATTTTTCTTAGGACAGTGCTCATTTTAAAGGTATTTTACTCAGCTTTTGCTAAGTTTAACTGAGGACATATATTATCTGAAATTAAGATTAACTGACAAGATGCTCACCTATTCAATTAACCCATTAGATATATAAATGCCCAAAAATTGAACACTATCTTCAAAAAATAAGAATTTCGTCTGGTCACCTTAAATTAAGATAACATTATAATTGTTTTATTTAAATTTCTTTTTCTTAGTTATTCATGGCTCTTGGATATATTACTTTATCATTCGTTGGAGCTTTTTTCTTGCATATTATATTTGCCAAGCCATATTTTGCCATAGAAGACTCTATTAAATCTTACTTTCAACTGAAGAGGAAAGCATCTTTTGAACCGAAAGTCAATTCTGGTCCTATAACTGGGCCGGATGAGCTAGATACTGTAAAAGTAAGAACTTCTACGGACAAATGTGTCAATGTTGCTTATTCACAAAAACTCGACAGATTATAAGGAGTTTATGAAGATGTCAATCATCTAGTATCATCCCATTATTGTGTATCAAAATTCATTTCATCCATCATCTATTATCTTATAAGGTTTCACTTGCATAAGGTGCATAGTATCACAAGTTCTTTCTTTCATACATTGTACATAAAATGTCATTTTTTTATCGGTACCTATTGATTGTACGTCAGTTTTAGTTGAGGGTTTTATAAATCTGTATATTTTAAGGGAAGACAAGACTGGGTGCAATCCTATAGAAAATATGCGAGCTTTAAGACCCGTTATCTCTGATACTACCCGACCAATTTTGATGAAATTTGGAAATCGTATTCACTGGATTATGCTCAAGAATTAGGGCAGAGAGTTTTTCTGCGACAATTTTTTTTTATTTTAGAGCAATGGCAATGTTTCAGAAATTTTCGATTTTTCAGATTTTTTTTTTTTCAAAACTAATTAAAATTTTTATAAATTGTCGGCCACATGTAATCTTATATTTATACTCTACTCCCCCCCCCCAAAAAAAAAAATCGAAATAGCACGAGTACTTTAGGAGTTAATTGGGTTTTTAGCTAAAAAGTACAATTTTTCAGAGTGCTAAAAAACTTAGACACTTTTAACTTGCGTGAAGCTCTTGGATAGTTTTATCAAACACATGAATTAACGTACCGTAATTTCCGCCGTATAATCCGCGGATGAAACAATTCTGTTTGGATCCAGAAATTTTATTTAGCAATTGAAGCCAAATATTTACCGCGATTTAAAAAGTTACATTTTATGTTAAGAAATTTCTGGGTCGAAAAATGATTGTTTGATCCGCGGATTATACGCCGGAAATTACTGTATATATAAACACTTGGATAAAATTTAGTTACGTATAATAAATTAGTATAAAATGTTAGAGTAAAATTAATGTGAATGGGTGTGGTGTCCCAGTCGTGTCTTCCCTTAAATGGAGAAATTTCGTGCCATTTTCCCATGATATATTGAATGTTTTACAATATTTTACAAAAAGGTGAAAATTTTATCTACGGATAATGCATTGCTATTTATCACAGTACTCTTGGTGGATAAAAAAAATAATAAACAACTTATGTATGTATATGTAGTGACATCACGATAATTCTTTGTTACACTATTAAATGAAGCATTGCACTTTAACTATTAATCATGAGAACTGTCAAAAGTAAAAATGCTTCAACTTGATATCCTGAGAACCAAAATTTATTTAACTTCTATTAGTTTAATCTTTTGAAAATTCAAAGTCAATATTTTTCTATGCTTGATAAATATTCAAATATATCCTTTTGAAACAGTTGTTGCCAATATTGGGCGCTAGTATAGCGTACTTTAAGGAAAATTATATTCCTATATTCAAGCGTTTACATTTAACTGCCAACTAAGCATTGAATTTGAAACATTTTATGAAATTCCAAAATTTTCAATATTTTCATAATAAATAGCTTCGATATAATCACTATGATCACATTATGAAACAACAGTAACTTGATATGCTCTGTCAGTAAAGTTGAATTGCAAACTACTGACAAAGTTTAGTAAAAATAATTTGTTCTCATTTTACCTAATTAAAATGCATTTCGAATTTAAACCGTGAAAAAATGCAACTATGTAACTTTTAATAATGTTCAACTCCACAGTATTTTTATTACTTGTACTATTTAATTATTTGTATTAGTTTAGTTTTGTTGGTTATCACATAGTAATTATTATTATTTTTCTATGAAACATTTTTACCCATGTAGTAGCTATGTTTTTTGCTGTATGCCACTAACATTCAACTATACGAATTTATTGCACAATTATTATGTTTTAAATGTATTTTTATTGTAATATATGTAAATTAAATTGCTATATTAATAAGATTTATCTTTAAAATTGTTGTTTTTGAAAGACATCCAAGCAATAAATTGTATAAGTATGTTAATTCGTATTCATAATTTATTAAGAAAATACTGTAAGAGGTATTTCTTAATTCGAGTGGCTTTCTTTTTCAGAAAGTAATTCATGCAATATTATTTATGTGGCGTACGTATGAAAGTAATGTTACGAAAAAGATTTTTTTTCAATAAACTTTACCTAAATATAGTTTTATTAATATTTTGTAATATTGTTGATAGTAGAGATAAAAATATTTCTTTAAAAGTATTCTTTTACATTTCTAAAATGTATTCTGATTACATCTCTTTCATATATTTCTAAAAATATGTTTTCTTTGTTACCCGAAGAAAATACACTAAATATCAGAAGGAGTTTTATTTTTAAAAATTGTCAACATAACAAAATAAATAAATAAATAAATAAATTATAATAATAAAATCTTACTTTGCCCTTTTCCTTGTTCTGTCCTGAATTTAAAAAGACTAAAATGTCATTATAATATTGAACATTACAGCAGATTGTTAAACTATTGAAATGTTTAGTTATAGAAATAATGCACAGAAATAAAGTGCATCAATTAATGAATTATTTTATAGCAAATCGCAAACGAGTATAATTTTTGTGTATACTTTCAATACTGATGAGATTGAAAGATGTTTAAAACAATATCATATTTTTAATTTCCTTTTTCTAATGATGAATTAATGTTAAATAAAAATACTCCTAAAAATTTTTAATTTTTTTCAACAGATGAATCTTTTTTTTTTTAGAAAATAGATGGTTGAGAACCATAAAATTTAAATACGGTGAATACTTTTTTAACCTTCCTCCAATCGTTAATTACATAAACGTAGCTTGTTTGCTTCAAAGTGGGTATTTCGTTTCAAGATACTAAGTTAAATAAGGAACAGATTTTTGAGAGTGTAACTTATAGTAGGAGAAATGTATTATTTTTCTTCCACTTAGTAGTTTTTAATTTAAAATGTTTGTTTGTAAAATGAGTGGAAAAGGAAAATGCATTCCAATGACGACTGAATATAATCTACGCGTTCTGAAATGCTTAGTCATGAATCTTATGTGTATCCACATTTAACTGGCTGTTTTCTTATCCTTATATATAGGTCATGTTTCACAAATAGCTTGTTAATCGTTGATTTTTGACGGCCAATTATCAACACGAGGGATATAAGCTCTGAAAGGGGGGGGGGGTGCCCCTGAATAGCTTGTTAAGTGCATGTACTGTATTTTCAATTCAAAAATGCCTTTATAGTTCGGTTGGATCTTAAATAACTGTTTCACTTTAGAAAGTTTTAGCACAAGTTCCTC
The DNA here is from genome assembly GCA_963932465.1 of Maratus speciosus. Classification (NCBI taxonomy): domain Eukaryota; kingdom Metazoa; phylum Arthropoda; class Arachnida; order Araneae; family Salticidae; genus Maratus; species Maratus speciosus. The sequence goes on from OZ010789.1 coordinate 221,633,578, forward strand.
TTATAATCGAAATGTAAATTTTGATAACGTCATGAAATGGAATATGGAGGCGTTATTGATAGATTTAAAGAATAGTTCAAAACTTTCAATTCACTAACCAAATAAACATGCACGCTAATCAAAACTTAGGAAAATAAGAATTTATTAACTTCATATATCTTGCAGGCTGGATTCAGTATGGGATTCGTAATTTACATATAGATTATACCAATGAAACACATGTATTACCGTCCAGTAACACCGAATTTCAAAATGGTCATCGACAATTGGTCAATTTATTTAAAAATCTGCCAATCATATGACCATACCTCAATTCATGCCAATATCAATACTTAGAGTGATATCGTGACAAGAACGTATGAGATGTCGCCCAGTGGAGTTGTCGGTAGCAACAGCTGCTGCCATTTCGGTGGCCCGGGTAAAAATCGTCGGGCAAGACATGGATGTTATTGTGAGTGTTCTTTCCAGATATATTAGTAAATCTGCCGATCAGGAGCCTCAACGTCAGCTCTGCAAGTCATTTTATTTTAATCATATTTTACGTAATATTCAACCTCATACAATCCGCATTTTTTTAAATAAGTAAATATTTATAAGTATGTAAAATTTTTAGAAGTTTTCAATAGAAATATCCAAACAGCAATATTTACTTAAACTGAATCTCTTATATTTAAATTACATCTAATTTAGAAATCTGTTGTTTTTACAAATTTTGTTTCCGAAAAACAGTTTTGATAGTCATAGATGTAAGATCTTATCTAAATAGATCCTATAAAGTTACATAAGAAAATCACCTGTGATTAAACTAAAATTATAGCAAGCTAAAAGTAAAAAGCACATTTAAGGGCATATAAATACCTTATAGCACCTTAATACCTTATAGTTCGCAGGTGCGACTGCTACGTGGTAGATACACTGATTTGCATGTAACTCGGTAACTTTATGCTGATCAATATTGATAAAAAAAACTATTTCCGCAAAAAATTAAAAAAATGAACATGGTAAAACAAAAATCACGAGATTCATAGGTTTAATGAAAGCAGGTACACTAATACAAAGCGTCATCGATGAACTTGAATAATTTTTTCCTATTGTGTTTAATTTTAAAAAGCATCTTTTCCATATTCTCAGATTAGTTTATTAACAGGAACAAAAAATCCCGCGTCAAGCATAGATTACGTAACACTTTCCAATACGTTCAAAACGCAGTCACAAAAATTCACATTTTATTAAGGTGAAACATAATATCTAAACAAACAATTTGAAAAATCATAACGCACTTGAAAACCTAATTTCTGCAGTTACCAACAATAGTCGCGAAAATATCCTTTTCTTGCCTTGTTTGTGCAGCCCTGTACATGATATATACATGTGTATGCATTTTACATAGTAAGTTAAATGAGTTCTCTAACTAACTCTAAAAGTTAGTTCAGTTAAATGAATAGCAGAGTTGAAATTTTCCGTTCAGCCATTTCCGTGAATAAACGGAAATGTATTTGAGATCTTTTGTGAAGTCCTGTATATGATCTATAGAATTTATGCACATTAAGTAATGTTTTTTTAAAAAAAGTTCAATTTAAAAACGCGTACCACATCTGAAAACACAATTCCATAAGTTATTGTTTATGGATTTTAGTAGTTATTTTTCTTCTGTAGCCAAATTCCTTTGTGTGTCTCAGGAAATGAACAATAAATTCTAAGTTCCGTGCAATACTCTTCAGTGATTTGTATATATATATATAAGCATGTTTAAAATAGTGTAATTCATTAAAATATACCGCAAACGATTTCCCCCTAAAGACCGTAATGTAACGCCACTCTTTTGCATGTCCTTGTAAATGAACTGTAAATGTCTTTATTTTCAATACCGAACAAGCCATATTGATACATAATAACATCTAGAGAGTTCACAGCAATAGTACTAGATTTACGCATGTTAGAACACGAACAGACAAACACAGACAGATAAACAAACCGAATTCATAAACACTTTTGAACTTTGTTGGAAAGTGTTAAAAACACATTTAAGCAATTCACACTCATTCTCAGTAATGTTCACGAATTCTTTTGGGTCGCCCTTCATATGGCCTTTAGAATTTATACACATGCCGTAGTGTGTAAAATATTTAACTAAACTTAAAACGCATACCATAAATGAAAACGACAAATCAATTTCATTATATTTGTAATCGAGTAACATCAATAAAATATGCCGCAAGCGATTTTTTTTTCATAGACCATAATATAAAGGAATAGTTTTGAGTTTCCCTGAAGGCGTACTGTAAGTGTTAATCATACCACATTCGTTATTAACCATCTTTTAGTGCACCTCAATAACAGTTATCGATTTCATTATGTTTAAGATAGCGTAACACTAATAAAATACACCGTAAATCATCTTTCCCCATAGACCATAATCGGAATACATTTGAGTGCCTCTATAAATGAATCATAAATGCTTCACACTTCATTTTGAATACCAAACATTCCATGGCAAACCTAAATAACGTATATTAATTACATGTCAATCCGACTATATTTACTTCAGTTAAAGCACAGACAGACAGACAAACCGAAATCATAAACACTTTTCAACTATGTTGGAAAGTGCAAAGCATTTATATGCCTTTAAATATAGTTTTTTTTTCAGCATGTTAAAACTTTAATTTAAATGTATCCTTATCTACTTGATAGCATTAACATACTAAAATCACCCCAAAATAGGCATATTTGAAGACCTTTAAATGTACTGGATATTCATCGTCGTGTCCACTGCTAATTGTCTAAATCGCATCGATTCGGCACTATAAAATATATTTTGTGATAGCCTTCTAATAGTATCTACAGTCAATTTCACAAGAACGAAAAATCATGCGTACAGCATAGATTATGAAACACTTTCCAACACATTGAGAAAACTGACAAAATTTCACAGTTTACTAAGGTGAAAGAAGACGTCTAAATAAGCAATTTGGAAAACGCATAACGGAATTAAAAACCCGATTTCTGCTTTTACCACGAATAGTATATTAAATGTACGATTTTTTGTGCAGCCCTGTACATGATCTACAGACACGTATGCATACTACATAGTATACTAAACGTTAATTCAGTTACACGTAGAGTGCAGTTGAAAATTTCCACTCACCAATTTCCGCCAATAAAAGGATGTTTTGAGAACTTTTGTGCGACCCTGTGTATGATTTATAGAATTTATGCACACATAATAATATTTAAAAAATAGTTACATTTAAAAACTCATACCACAACTGGAAATGCAGCAATTATTGTTCATGGTCTTCAATAGTTCAATTATTTCGAATTTTCTTCTGTAGCCAAATTCTTTTGTGTGTCACCGTAAGTGAACGATGTGTTCTATGCATACAATATTCTATAGTAAGAACCTTGTAGTAGAACACCTCAGTGATGTTCATCAATTTCAATATGTTTAGATTACTGTAATATCATTAAAATACAAGGCAATCGATTTTTCCCCATAGACCGTAATGTAACGGAATACTTTTGAATGTAAATGAATCGAAAATTCTACACACTTCATTTTCAATACCGAATATTCCACAGTAAACCTCAATAACATATATCAATTTCTTGGCAATCGGACTATATTTACGCGATTAGAGCACAGACAGACAAACCGAATTCATAAAACTGTTTTGAAAAGCGTTAAAAACGTAATGTTACTAACATAGTTTATATTTGGCGCAAATCCATATTAAAGACCGGAAATTAAAGATTAACTAATCCTTCCATTCCTCCTGCCACGCTTTCTGCTTAATTATTCGTAATTGGGATTATTTAAATGATTTATTTTTTATCGGCTATCAAATGCAGTTGCTAGGTAACTGGCGGAAGAAAAAGAAAAAAATGAAATATGTATCATGTCAAATAAGTAAATTGATAAAACAAAAAGTTTTATATTATTGGAAAGCATGTATAAAGTTCCACCAAAAATTATACATCTAGTTAAAAAAATCTGACAAATATATTGACAAAATTTGAAAATAATAGGAATAATTTAAAACCTCATTTGAAAATGTTAGCATCCATAATTTACCATTTAAATACGGTAATCAAACGCGCCATTTTCTTTCAACAAATGGAAATTTGAAAATCGTCTGAATAACCATTGAAAAACATTATGACGCAAAAGAAAATGTTCTATATTTCCCAAACGAATGAACGAAATTTTACCAAAAATATACAACTAAATCCCAGTACCTCAACAACATGCTTATCATTTTCAGAGCCCAGCTGCTTTGAAATTCTTCACAGGTGAAAATGCTTCACATTTGAAAATAATGTAATCGAAATCACACACTGATAAAACGCAATGTTTTACAAAAATTTAGAGTGTCTTTATAAAAGAGAGGTGACATGCAAATAGTAGCGATTTATATTACAGAAATTGATGATTCTCGCCTGGATGGATTTGCTTCGCTGAGTTAGACAAGCAAACAAATAACTCAAGGTTTAAAATAATATCATGTTCCTGAAGTTATTGTCCAAAATTCTCTCGAATAATAAAACTTTAATGCTATTCTTTAGGACATTCTACTATAATTTTATCAAAATAACATAATTTGCTTAATTTAATTTATCACAATTTTATATAATCTATATATTTAAAAGACAAGTGTGTTTTTTAATCATCTGCGCTGATCTTTCGGCTGAACCAATTTTACTAATATTTTTTTCAACTGAAAGCTGTTCATTTGTAGATGTGATCGCACTATCTTTTTTTTTAATATTCCTACTTTTATATTTTAATTTTAAAAGCATTTTATGAAATTTCTCCAAAATGATGAAAATTAGATAGCTCTCATTATTGCAGACAAGAGAGAAAAAAAATTAGGTATTTTTATCCTTATTCATGCCATTTTCTGATAAAAATTCAAAATTGTTTATAAAAATAGTTAAATAGTTAAGTGGTTTAGAGGCGCAAAATCCCACTAAGAGCATAATATTATATTAGGGGAATAATAACGAAAAATGACATGCTGCTTTTTAAAACACGCATTTTTACTCGTAAATTTTCTATATTATTTTTCGTTCAGCATGTGTACTGATACTAAATTTCAGACACTAGGCGAAATGCTTATTTAAGTGAAAATAAAGTCATATTTAAAAGAAAACGACCCTTTTCTTAGATAAAACTAAACATTTTAACACAAATTCGTCTAAAAAACAGAAATTACAGAAATTTTTACTCTCCGGAATTGAGATTAGAATCTCAAGTAAAGAGTGCGTCTATTCACATAAAAGATGTTGCTGGCAATGGTGACTTCAAGTTTTGAGTTAAAATGATTTTAAAATGATCAAACAAATACAAACTTTTTAAAAATGATGAATATTGATATGAGAAGTGCGTATGCAAATTTCGAGAAGGGGAAAATTGCTGTTTTGCATTCCGGAATACCAAGCTTCAATTGATAACCACATCGTAATAACTGATCTTTATTATATTTTACTGATTACGTATTTATATTATAAAGAAAAAACGTATCTGTGCGTAACGCTGACGTCATTTTGCGAATGGCAACACTTCACGATCAAATTTCGGTCTTGAAATTTTCGCTACTGCATATTTTTAATCTTCTGACCATCATACATTTTAAATTTCGTCGCATAGGGAAAAAATTTACTTTCAAATGCAATTTGTTTAAAAACTGTATCTTAATTGACTGATGTATTATGTTCTTTAAAATAATTTTTAAGCATAGGTTTTTTTTAAGTATAGATTTTGTTTAAGTACATCTTCAATGCTTCAATACATAATAAAGATAAACATTTTGCACATAAAGCAACAAACATTTTTCAGCATTTGTTTCTGACTATTTTTACATAACGAAATTAATACTTCCTTTATAAACAAATAAAAGAATAATATTAAAAAAAACCCAATCTAACATATTTGTGAATAACAAGTTAACGAAATTAATACTTCTTTCATAAAAAAGTAAAAGAATAATATTAACCCCCCCCCCACAAATCTAACATATTTGTAATCATACATTTAAAATTTTTAGATCATCAAATAGGATTTTTTTTTTCAAATGGAATTTGTTTGGAAAGTTCATCTCAGTTTACTGATTGTCTATGGTTTTAAAAACAATTTTAATGCATGAAATATTTTTTAATTTATCTATATCACGCGGAGCTCGGTTACGAAAGGTTAATCCGTTTGCCCTTAAAACAAAATAAAGAGTTCATCATTTTCTCACTGCTAATATCTATAAAAAAAAACTTCCTCATGAATAAATAAATAAAACACAAATTTAACAGACATATATAAACCCTGAAATTATCAGAATATAAAAGGATGCCGTAAGTAGCAAAATTTTGGTCAAATAACTCTTAGCATGCGGCTAATAAAGAAAATATCGCTTTTGATAAATTTCAAAAATTTATTTAATTGTATAATTCGTATTTTCCGTATGAAAAATGCTTTTTTAATGTAAGTGGGCAATCGAAAAAAATTATTGCACATAAAAAAATATTAATTTTAAACTAAAAAAAAATGTTTTCACCTATATTCTGTAACCCGGGAAACTCGAGTACGATTCCCTAGTTTAATTTCAAGCTAATCGGATGCCTTTTGCGGCGGTTATTGCGGAACTAACTAACAAACCGAAACCAAAAACTTTTTGTGTCTCCACAATAAGCCTTCACTGACCTTTCGGCAATAAATATGTTATGAAATAAAGAATTGTTTGTGGCTTATTGTTGTTTCTATGTTTTATTTGTAATCATTCCAGACAAAAACCATAGTTTCTATAGGCCCCGATGTAAATGTCAAATGTCAACTTGTGAGATATCGCTCTGAATAAAACCACTAATTTCTTCATCGCCCTTTATATCAAATTGCTCAAATATTCTAATTACCATCCACTTTCTTTCCTTTATTACATTCCTGAAAGTGGATTTAGCATAGCTGCCAACTTTTAAGATTTTTTATTACTAGTAAAATTTATTAGAAAAATGTCCATTTTTAATCGTAGATTTAGATGATTAAATAAGAGAAAATTTGCTTCTAAATTTTGGCGACAAGAAAAAAACATAAAAGTTGGCACTATTGTTATAGTACTGCAGTTATAACCCGAGTTGTTTTATGTATGTACAGTTGTAAATATGTCGTATGCTCAAAATCTGTGTCTTTAAACAGAGTTGCTCACTTGGTGTTTTTGTTTGAACCTTATGCATGTACTCTGCTTTCCTTTTCTGGGAGCTCAATTATTACAGTGTGTGAAAGCAATTAAAGTTAACAGTTTTTAAGGAGACTGGAGTGATGTTGATGTTATATTTTATTCTTTATTTGTTTATGTTGATGTTTTTACCAAATAAAAGTTCAAATATATTTTGTTTCAATTGTTGTTTAATTCTGTGAAGATTCTCGAACTTTAATCCATTTGCACCAGGAATTTTGTATTCAGAAATTCCGAATTCATACCTGAAATCTGAATAGTATTTTTTACTTTATTTAATGGCAGACGTTTTGAGGTTATATAAAGTAAAATGTCTTCTTTCAGAAATTCCGGTATGGATATAGAATTTCTGAATAAAAATGAAATTCCTGAAATGCATGTATATATGCGCCAATGATACGAATGGGTTAAAGAATAAGAACACAATACGATCAAGACAGAAAAAAGTAACTACTTTTCGAACAATTGGTCGATTAGAAAATATCTCAATACCGTTTTTCTTAGGAACTACAGAAATGATTTCAATATGTTTTTTTAATTAACTGTAAGAGTTTACAGTTTTGACAGTAGTTACTATAAATTTATCTACTTACTTCATTGCTAAAAGGTGTTAAAGAAAATCACAAAAGCAGTATAAAATCGTTTTTATATAAAAATTATCCACACATGTTACAACTTCATCGAAGTCTTTTTCAAAACAAATAAAAGTATTCTATAGTTGCATGATCTATAATGCAACGAACCGAAACGCCATCATTCATGTTTTTCATTTTCTCTTTTAGGTTACTCATGCTTTTTAAGTGCGTTCGTAATTATATAAATACGTAGCATCTATAGTCGTCGTTCAGTCCGTCTGTCTGTCTGTTCGCATATAACGGAGCAAAAACTACCCGACCGAATGATCTGAAATTTTAAATATATAATTGGTGCAACATTTTGTTCGGTTATTTCAAATTTTATGAAAATCGGATGTATAGTTTAATTACAGGGACAGTCAAAATTTTACGTTACATTACGGCCAATGGGAATAAATTATTGCAAATGCATTTTAATGATGTTACAGCCTTCCGAATGGTCTGAAAATTTAAATATATAAATTGTTGCAAAATTTTGTCGAATAATTTAAATGTTAGGAAAATCGGATGTATAGTTTAATGACAGGGACAGTCAAAAGTTTTCCGTTACATTACGGTCAATGGGAAACAATTATTGCAAGTGCATTTTAATGATGTTACAGCCTTCCGAATGGTCTGAAATTTTAAATATATAATTGTTGCAAGATTTTATCGAGTCATTTCAAATTTTACGAAAATCGGATGTATAGTTTAATGACAGGGACAGTTAAATTTTTCCGTTTACATGACGGCCAATGGGGAAAAAATATTTCGAGTGCATTTTAATGATATTACAGCCTTTTGAACAGAATGAAATGGATATTTATATGCAATTATTGAAGTACACTAAAATATACATTCAGTACAATATGCGATCAAAAATATTTATAAAACTAGTTGTACGAACGCACTCCATTTGCCACGTTTGACGAGCAATTTTCAACTTGTTTATTTTATTACTGGTTTCATGTTTATTTACCTACTCGTAACACTACAGTAACTCAACCCATAATTTAGGTCAATTAAATGATAGTATTTCGTTACATATTGAATTTTTACGTGTTATAATTTCAATGGTTGCTCTTATAATAGATGGGTATTATACGGTGTGTCCTAAAAGTTCCCGTACTCTAACTTAAAGAACTCATTGCCCGTGATTCTTTTTTAAATATTAAATTTTATCGTCTGCTTATTATTGCATCAATTCTTTTTTTATCGTTTCTTCCTTTTCGAGTTCAATTGGTGCGAGTATAAAGTTCTATGTTAGTTTGTTCTTCATAGTGAAACGAGTTTATCCCGCAGCCAGAGAATTGCGTTGCTCGAAACTTATTTTGAATGTAAATCGTATGAAAGGTGCAAAGATGTCTGGCGAAATAAATATATATATGATGTAATACCGAGTAAAGATACACTATATAGGCTTGTTCGACGTACTCAAAGGATACAAGAAGTCATTCCCAGCATGTTAAAACGCGTTTCTACAAACATGCGCAAATGAGTTCAGCTTTGCCTCCCAGAAAGGGCTGGGTTTTTTTTTTATATTTATTTTAAATGTAATTTCAGTATTTTTTTTCTACGCGATGTTAAATTTCTTTTTATCTTTATCATAAAGGTCATCGTTTTAAGGTTTGTTGTTTTGTGATAATAAATATATATGTCGTCAGTACGGGAACTTTGTAGATTGGAGGTAAAAATGACATTATTTTCATTGAATCTTCTTTGGATGGCTTCTTCTAGCTGTAATCTTGCAAGTGCTGTGGTTTTCCTATTAAATTTTATATCAGCTATTTGTACCTATTTTCTGCAATAAATTTTCTGGTACTCATGCCAATATAATAATTCTTTAATCTGTCGGTTTTAATAAATGTGAATTCATATGCTCCTGCATAATTTTCAAAATGAATTGTTTCAGTTTTAGTGCAAATGATTTCTTTTAACTTTGGAGGGAATTTAGCTATGAAGCAGGTATTAAAACGTTTAAGAGCCATTATTTTGAAAATCAGACAAGTGTGATAGTTGTATTTTTTGTTTTGTTTGATTTTTTTTTTATGTTGAAGTAGATCACATTTAATGAATAATGTGCAATTTTGAAGCCCTGAAAAAATTTTCCCTTCCCTGTAGAAACTGTCAAAGTTCATGGTTGTGACCTCCATTTTTCATAAAAAGTGAAATGTGAGTACGTTTGCAGTGCTAAAGCTTGGGAAAGCAACGACATCCCAAAATTCTTTTGTGATTAAATATTAGTAAAACACTACCTGCTTAGTAGACTGTATTCGTTTCCATGGGGCATTGTTATTTTACATTGTTATGTTGCCTCAAAATGCAGTGAAAATGACGTTTTTTCCGTTTTCCACACGTATTTTCTTATTTAATCAATAGTACCCCAAACTTTTTCTTATAGAATATCAAAGTGTACTAATAGGACAAGCTAAATAATATAAAACTTTACCTGAATATTGCTGCTGTTAGCAGGAATAGTCTGTTAAATATTCAAAAATTTCAAAATAGGCAGCATTTCAATTAGTCTTTTCTCAAAACAGCATCACGGTTCAATAAAACAAAATGTATCACGTAGTAGTTGGAAGTATGTACAAACAGATGGAAAAGAAAAAAAAAGTGGGGTCTCGTTATATTTTTATTGAAAAATAACAAAATTTACAAAAATTCACAGTCAAAATATCCCGCTTAAATTCCCCTTTTTTCCATTTAGAACAAGGAAGGGGAAAGAAAAGGGGATATTCCATTTTCTCATAGGGAAAAAACATAGCAAGCGGAAAGAGAAACGGGATGTTTCGTTTTTTGATAGGGAAAAAGTATGATAAATGGCAGTCTTTTTTGTGACTTTTGACATTTTTTTAAAATAAAAATATGACGAGACCCCACTTTTTTTTCTTTTCCATCTGTTTGTACATACTTCCAACTACTACGTGATATATTTTGTTTTATTGAACCGTGATGCTGTTTTGAGAAAAGACTAATTGAAATGCTGCCTATTTTGAAATTTTTGAATATTTAACAGACTATTCCTGCTAATAGCAGCAATATTCAGGTAAAGTTTTATATTATTTAGCTTGTCCTAGTAGTACACTTTGATATTCTATAAGAAAAAGTTTGGGGTACTATTGCTTAAATAAGAAAATACGTGCGGAAAACGGACAAAAACGTCATTTTCACTTCATTTTGAGGCAACATAATAAAGTAAAATAACAATGCCCCATGGAAACGAATACAGTCTACTAAGCAGGTAGTGTTATACTAATATTTCATCACAAAAGAATTTTGGGATGTTGTTGCTTTCCCAAGCTTTAGCACTGCAAACATACTCGCATTTCACTTTTCATGAAAAATGACGGTCACAACCTTGAACTTTGACATTTTCTACAGGGAAGGGAAATTTTTTTTAGGTCTTCAAAATTGCACATTATTCATTAAATGTGATCTACTTCAACATAAAAAAAAATCAAGCAAAACAAAAAATACAACAATCACACTTGTCTGATTTTCAAAATAATGGCTCTTAAGGCTTTTTTTTTTTTTTTTTTTTTTTTGTATTTCTCCGAAAATTTTGAAAAATATTGAAGATTTGCAATGTATTTGCGAATATTAGTTTTACAAATTAAATTTGTTTTTAGACTTCTTGTGGAGCCATTTTGCTTTGTAGGTATGAAAATTATAGAAAAAACTGGTGAGAAACCATACACTTTCCGCGTCGCAGTTTACACTATTTTAGTAATTTAGTAAATTAAATATAACATAACTTGAGCTAAATAACGCACTGTGGTAAGTAACACATAAACATTTATTATACAGACGTACACCTCTTCAGATAATCAAACACTTGCTATATCCTAAACCATTTTATAGCAGTAAAGTAAGTACTTGTTAACTATAAAAAACTAGTATGCAGTAGGCATCACATCACTGTCGTAATTAGCCATTCCTGTTCCCTGTATAAGAATTTGAATTAATTAGGTTGTGGAAAAAAAAATGCACAGCAATAGCTTGTTAATAAGATTTATTTTAATTACTCTTTTACGGTTTTCATATCAGTAAATTCACTAAATAAATCCTCATAATTAATATTTTTACGGATATTGTATACTATTGAAATAATTGAAACATTGGATAATCGTTCTTGTCCGACAGTTGATCTTAAATATTTTTTTATTAATTTCAACATTCGATGAAGCAATAGAAACGGGATGAGAGGAAATTTTCGAAGAGCGGCATTGATATTTGGGTAAGACTCTATTAAACCAAAATCATGAAGAGTCTATAGAATGTTAAGCAGAGATGCCGTTTCTCTATTTTGTATAACAGCGCGTGCACTGCAAAATCTGTTAGTTGTACATTCCACCGCCAGGGGCGTACTCTATTCTAAACAAACCTCTATCCGAACAGAACTCCGTAATTCAAACTATCTGGAGATATATTATACTTGAGGGAGTGGGGACTCAAATAAAATAAAAATTTGCCCTAGAGAGCAAACAGGGTGGAGAGGGGGTCGGGACTACATAATATGAAATAGTTGTCAAAAGGCTGTCCAATAATCTATCACATGAGGCCGTGAGGGGATCAGAGAAAGTTGCAAAAGTTTCCCCTTAGGGGGAAACTAAGCATCTAATAGTCGGGAAGGGGGCAAACCGAGAACAGAAACGATCGTCCCGTACCGAGTTACCCCTATGGTTAAGTTTTCAAGAGTGCAGTATAAGGGGTTCAAGTATTTAGGGACCAAGTTATTTAACAAACGATTTAAAATTTAAATGAGGGGCAAGATGAGGGAAGGGACGGAGATACATAATATTAAAGAGTGGTCAAAGAATCTGTCCAATGATATATCACATGAGGTGATAGGAAAAAAGTTAGAAAAGTGCCCCGTTTGAGCAAAGCGTCTAATGTCTCTGGATGCATATCGAGCGACAAACCGAGGGTAGAAACGGTCCGCCCGTACCGAGTTAACCCCTTTGGTCAAGTTTCCAAGAAGAAACGATATAAAGGGCTCAGATAATTCGAGGCCAAAATAGTCAAGCGTTTGGTCAAGCTTTTCGCTGTATCTCAGCATCCTGACCCCGGAATTCACATCCAGTTTCCTGTATTAATTCGATCCATTGGCAATATGCCCCCCTCTTCCTCTCCCATTCTCACCTTTAAGTTTTACATATGTTTAACGATTTTCAAATCTATGTCTTAGTTATTTTAATTTTCTCTCAGTTCATAATTATTTTCTTTCATTTTCGAAAGCAAAGGGATGAATCGGCCGACAGATCTCTTTTTAGTTAAATTTTTAATGAATGCCGATCCCTGTCTGGATAATTTTTGAATTGTCTTGTAAGTTTTTTGCTAAAATTAAGAAAAAATACTGACCAATTTTTACAAAAATTAGATATTCGGATGCAGAAAAATTTTCTACGTATGTATGCAGAGTTTCAAATTGGTACCTCAATAGTTTTCTTAATTTTCAGAAATTAGTGAAAATTAGAAAATTCCATCGTTTGTGATGTTTTCTAGTCAAAGTAAAGTGTTTTATTTTCAGGCAAAAAAGATTACATCGAACTGAGCATACGCGTGCGAGCTTTCCGATTTTCAGAAAAAGAATGTGTATTCGATAAGTTTTAAATCAATAACTCGACTAACTATCAAAAAATTAAACCTATCAGCCTCAAGTGAATTAAGACAGGTCTTGGACTATCCTCACCTAAAATTTCAGCCTTGTATGTGCGATTTCCCTAGCCACAGCGCGCGCGCGCACACACACACACTCAGACGCACATACACACCGCGAAACTTTCTTTTATTAGTATACATTACTACTTATTTGAAACCTCAATATTCTGTAAAGTGTTCCGAAAGATGATTGGAGTTACTCCAGATTTTTTCATGTAACTGTACTGAAATATTCATTGTATTATGTATATCTCCCTTAATTTCACTAATGAATTTGTAATATGTATGTACACTAACATTTTAGAGACAAACATAAAACATATTAAAACACACACACACTGCAATATATAATAAAACAATCATAAATAACGCCTGCATTCTACTGTTAACGGTATGTATAAATATTAAACAGACATACAACAATAAATATTAGAAAATATAGAAAAATTAGCCAGAGCCAGGAATCGAACCCGGGACCACAGCATTCCAGACTGTTGTACGTCTGTTTAATATTTATATATACAGAAAACATATTCTTGTATGTTAGCTTTCCTAAAATTTTAATGCTCTCAGTTATAGAAAGGGAGACGGTGACATCGAAAGCACCGTGATCGCGGAATTGAAAAACTTTTATGTAAATCAATAGTAACTATTAAAACAACAAATAAAATAAACTGACAGACTTGATCACAGTTAAAAAATAAAATTTATAAAGACAATAAAAAACAATTAAAAATACAATATGTAAACGTTTCGCCAAGCGACACGCAAGGCATCATCAGTACAAAAATATCTATTGCATTTCAAACGTCACAACAAATCAAGAACAGTTACAGTTAGCTATTTTAAAAACAAACAATATTCACTAGGAACAGAACGAGCATCATTCAAAGCATGCGACCGCAATTCAGTGAACCAAGCCTCAAGGAGCAACCTACCATGGTAGTTGTTGCAACCAGATTTCAAAATACTGGCGTTCGCAATGAGCGGAATGTGATTCGTTTGAATAGAATGCCAGAAATTTTTTCAGAAATGTTCGTATAATAAGGGATACAGATAAAGGAGCTAGGTTTACTACGTTGAAAAGGGGGGGGGGGGGGTAGAATTTACAAAATTTAAAGTATTTTTAAAGATTTTTTTAACAAGACCAATAGGGTAGCTATTATTAACCAAATCACGATAAATTTTACATTTCTCTATTTCAAAATCATTACTGGAACTGCAATACACTGCTCAAAACAATTAAAGGATATTGCAGTTTTAGGTGGATTTTGTATCTGGTAAACTGTTTAGCTGATTGATACATGGTCGACAGACATAGTAGGTTATATGAGAATAAATTACACATGTTTGGCAGAAAAAATGCATTTTATTGCGCATTTGTGTACTAAAGGAAAAAAACACAATTTGTGCATATGAGAAAAAAAGAATAAGAAAAGGTGTTTTCTTCAAAGAAAATCATTTTCAGTAGGGGGTATGGTTTCCACGGGCGGCCAGCAACGTCGAACACCTTTGAGGCATGGACTCAATGAGGCTATTAATGACGAGTTGGGGTATTCTGCCCTATTCTTCCAGAAGAGCTCTTTCCAGTTCTTGGAGAGTTTGTGGGGGTTGTTGGCGGCCAGAAACTCGTCTTCCTAGAGCGTCCCAAACGTGCTCTATTGGATTCATGTCTGGAGAACACGCTGGCCATTCCATTCGAACGATTCCTTCCTCGAAAAGGAAATCCTCCATCAGGTTTGCACGATGTGGCCTGCAGTTATCGTCCATTAAAATGAAGTTATCTCCGATTGCTGCAGCGTAAGGGACTACAATAGGTCTGAGGATTTCATCCCTATATCGGCGACCAGTCAGAGCTCCATCTCGAATGATGTAGAGGTCAGTGCGCCCGTCAATGGAGATGCCACCATACACCAACACTCCTCCACCGCCAAATCTGACACTTTCGTGCACGAACGCAGGATTATTCCTACTGCCACGGTCCCTCCAGATGAAAATACGCCTATTATCCGGATGCACAGAAAAACGGGACTCGTCAGAAAACAGAATATTGCTCCATTCATTTCTCCTCCAGTTGACATGCTCGGTTGCCCACTCCCTGCGGTCGCGACGATGCCTTGATGTTAATCTAACACATACCATCGGTCGGCGAGCATACAGACCTACAGCATGGAGCCGGTTTCGGACAGTCTGAGTTGAAATCGTGGTGCCTGTAGCCGAGCGAAGGTGTTGTTGGAGAAGAGTAGCGTTCATGGTTCGGTGTCTCCGAGCTGTTAACGCTAAATACCGATCTTCATTGGGCGTTGTTGCCCGTCTACGACCTTGCCCTGGTCTTCGGCCTGCACATCCATTCTCCAAAAAACGGTTCCAGATCCTGGAAATGACACTTTGTGACACTCCAATGGCTTGCGCTACTTCGGCTTGAGTTTGGCCCCCTTCTAACCTACCAACAATTCTCAAAGCTTCTGAATCTGTCAAATGACTTCGCTGAGACATCGTACTCATCGAAACAAAGCAATCACTGAATGCCGATCATCCTTGTCTTCATTCTCTTTTATCCAGTTGAAAGTCAAATTTCATTCGCTGCCGCTGAAGCGACGTTTTTGACGTCGAACTCAAAATTTGCATACTCCACAGTTTGAAAACCAGAAAAATTTGCATTTGTGATTCTCTTCTTCTATTTTCGGCAAAAAAAATTTCGTTTATATCTTTATTTTATATAAAACTTCAAATATACTTTAATTGTTTTGAGCAGTGTATTTTATGGCCCTGAAGGCTAAAGTCTTAATAACGGTCATTTTATGGCTGAAAGGGCATATTGAATTGAATTTAGTATACTGACCAGTAGAAGTAGGTTTTCTGTAAACAGTAGTGGTGACAGATTGAGAGATATCAGTCGTGAGTCTGCGGATTAGAATGTCGAGAAATGGTAATTCAGCATTATTTTCTATTTCAACAGTAAACTTAATAGGGTTACCAATAGAGTTAGAAATCGTGAGAATATCATTTAAGTCTGCTTCTTTCACTATTAAAAAAATATCGTCGACATAACGTCTCCAAAAAAGAATACGTGGACCAAGTTCAGAATTAATAATATTTTCAATATTCTGCATTACAAGTTCAGCAATTACAACAGAGAGGGGGTATCCCATAGCGGTACCAGGAATTTGACTATAAAAGCAGTTATCAAATACAAAACAGTTTGAGGTCAAACAAAACTTAACCAATTCAACAATCTCTTCGACATTAAAATCAGTAGGGTGTGTGGGAGTAGGCCAGATATCTTTAATAACTTTACAGACAAGATCAAAAGGGATTGAAGTAAACAGCGAAACAACATCGAGAGAAGCCATGATGTAACCGATAGGGAATACAAAACTCTGTAAATCATCAAGAAATTTGTAAGGTGAATTAAGACTGTAATTGGAGTTTAAAGTAAGAGGTTTAAGAAGTGCGGATAAGTAGCTATAAAGATTATATAAAGGGGATTTTGAAAAATCAATAATGGGGCGGAGAGGGATAGATGGTTTATGAATCTTAGGTAACCCATAAAAACGAGGGACAACCGGTGTAACATTTCAGTTTCGAAGGAGAATTTGGGTTGGATTTTTTGAAGTTTTTCAAATTTGGAAATAATAATGTTCATCTTACGTTGAATGGAAGGAGTTTGATCTTTCTTAAGTACAGAATATATATTTACATCGTCAAGTAGTTCATGAGCCTTTGAATCATAAGCATCTTTATCCATAACAACAGTAGTTCTACCTTTATCGGCTCTTGTAATTATAATCGAATTGTCCGATCTCAGTCTCTTGAAAATACGCAAAGAATCTTCAGCAGCAGCAGGAATGGAGTAATTAGAGTTTAAGATAGATGTAGAAATACCACGTCTAATATCATGTCTTACCAATGGGCAAGAACCCATGATAGCGGATTCAGCAGAAGCAGTAAATCGGGAATATCTAATTTCGTAGAACCCAGAGAATAATTCAAGCCTTTATTAAGTAAAGCAGATTCAGACACTGATAAAGTTTTAGACGATATATTTTTAACTGTGATCAAGTCTGTCTTAGTTTATTTTATTTGTTGTTTTAATGGTTTTAAATTCAGACGTTAAATGTATATGTACTGTAAATTACAATAGTAACTAGTTGGAAATTGCACGTCAAACGTGGCAAATACTATAACGTACTATATCGTACTATAACTTATCTTATAAATATTTTTTGAACCGCATATGGTACTGAAAGTATATTTTAGTTCATTTCGTAAGTGCATATCAATTTCCTTCTGTTCGAAAGGTTGTAACATCATTCAAATGCATTTAAAATAATTTTTTTCCCATTGGCCGTAATGGAACCGAAAACGTTTGACTGTCCCTGTAATTAAACTATACATCCGATTTTCATAAAATTTGAAATGATTCGACTAAATGTTGCAACAATTATAAATTTAAAATTTCACACCATTGGGTCATTCCATGCAAAATGAGCAAATCAGCTGTGGCACACATGTCACAGATTTTAATCAAAATCAGTCTATAAGTAGATCATATCTATTTATGAGTAAATGTAAAATAATAGATTTCTGGATTGTTAATTTAAGTATTAAAATTTACATTAAAAGTGAATGTAAAATCGAGGTATTGTCTACGTGCTTAAAATTTCAATTTCAATTATTAGCCTTAGGAATGGAAAGAATATATTAAAAATTATTTATAATTAGCAATGAATGATAATTAACAGACTGGCGTAAGTTAGTAATTGTATTTTTATTTATATATCGAGAAAAAAATTATTTTTGAAAAATTTTAAGGGAAAAAAGCAATATTTCTATTAATCCTTTACACACGAAGGACAGCTTTGACAAGCTGCAAATTGCTATACCTTATAGCTAAAAGTATATATTTGAAATATCGAAAGTTTCATTCTTGCCTTTTTTTATTCCTTAATGAGAAAAAAAAATAAATAGTAAAAAATGTTGAGGGTAAAATGCAATATTTCTATCACTTTTTTTTTAAGTCAAGGAAAGCTTTATTAAACATTTAAATTATTTGATATTACAGATAAATGTGTATACTTTAAAAACAGAAACTTTTATTCTTGCTTTCAGTTTATTTTTACCTCAAGAGAATTTTAAATTAGAGTAAGCTAATTGACTGATCTAAACGAAAAACTATATATCAATTCTAAATTCAAATAAAAAAAACTAGATGGCAGCACTAAATTTGTTTTCCCATGAAATCGTGCAATATTTTAAGATACGCGGGCGAATTCAAAGAGGTATAGCGAATGGAATTTAGAAAACATTACTACTTTGAACCCATTTTTCTTATGTTAGGATTCAAAAGGGAATCTTGAAATTTTTTTAACGTATCATGGACTTATTAAACCTTTATGTCTGTGCAATATTGTTAATGTCGGGCCTGTCCTTTATTTATTTTTTGCTTATACAGAAGAGGAAAAATCATGATTTTGTAATTTTTTTTAAAGTTTCTAAGTTTTTTTGAAGATGAAGGAAATAAATGGCCACTTTAAAACTTGGGGAATTCGATCTACATATGACATACTACATCAGGCATTAATTTCAGAGAGGTTTTTTAATTTCTTTGATTTTTATAACGTTTCTAATTTTCTCAAAATTCACAAATTTTCAATTTTTGCAACCAATTTATAAATAATCATGGTGTTACTAGATTATTATTACTCAGTAAATAAGAAGATAATTTTTCAGAGTTTACAAAATTATAAAAAAAATTCCTTTCTGTTAAACAGTTTTCAAGATACAGAACTTCAAACTTGCAACTTTGGGCGATTGCGCACATGCCATTCTATATCATAAGTTTTTTAAATGTCCAAAACTGCTAAAAAAAAATTATTTTTTGTCAAAATATTTTGCAGAACATTACTTAAATATGAATTAAACCTGTGCATCGAATTTTATTAAAATTGGTTAGTATGTGGCCACGACTTTTTTTTAATTTTTGCTCATTTTACGTGGAATGACCCCATTCGGTTAGGTAGTTTTTGCTCTGTTACATGCGCACAGACGGACACACAGACGGACGGACGGACCGAACGAAAACTATAGGTGCTACGTATTTATATAATTACGAACGCACCTAAAAACTCATACGAACAAAATGAGGTAGGTATGATTAGGTTTGACAAGCCGAAAATAGTTTTAATTCTATTAATTATTATTAAAAAGCTATAATATGTAACCGTTATCTTGGACACTGATCGCTCTTACAGCATTTTATAGAAAATTTTATGCTCTTTTCGAAAAACCTGGTATGACAAACTTTATTCTGACGGAAAAATCTGTCATACTTATTTTAATGAGGCCGCCGAAGTGATCATTAGGAGTGAAGTTGGGAATCAAAAGGGAATCTTGAAATTTTTTTAACGTATCATGGACTTATTAAATCTTTATGTCTGTGCAATATTGTTAATGTCGGGCCTGTCCTTTATTTATTTTTTGCTTATACAGAAGAGGAAAAATCATGATTTTGTAATTTTTTTTAAAGTTTCTAAGTTTTTTTGAAGATGAAGGAAATAAATGGCCACTTTAAAACTTGGGGAATTCGATCTACATATGACATACTACATCAGGCATTAATTTCAGAGAGGTTTTTTAATTTCTTTGATTTTTATAACGTTTCTAATTTTCTCAAAATTCACAAATTTTCAATTTTTGCAACCAATTTATAAATAATCATGGTGTTACTAGATTATTATTACTCAGTAAATAAGAAGATAATTTTTCAGAGTTTACAAAATTATAAAAAAAATTCCTTTCTGTTAAACAGTTTTCAAGATACAGAACTTCAAACTTGCAACTTTGGGCGATTGCGCACATGCCATTCTATATCATAAGTTTTTTAAATGTCCAAAACTGCTAAAAAAAAATTATTTTTTGTCAAAATATTTTGCAGAACATTACTTAAATATGAATTAAACCTGTGCATCGAATTTTATTAAAATTGGTTAGTATGTGGCCACGACTTTTTTTTAATTTTTGCTCATTTTACGTGGAATGACCCCATTCGGTTAGGTAGTTTTTGCTCTGTTACATGCGCACAGACGGACACACAGACGGACGGACGGACCGAACGAAAACTATAGGTGCTACGTATTTATATAATTACGAACGCACCTAAAAACTCATACGAACAAAATGAGGTAGGTATGATTAGGTTTGACAAGCCGAAAATAGTTTTAATTCTATTAATTATTATTAAAAAGCTATAATATGTAACCGTTATCTTGGACACTGATCGCTCTTACAGCATTTTATAGAAAATTTTATGCTCTTTTCGAAAAACCTGGTATGACAAACTTTATTCTGACGGAAAAATCTGTCATACTTATTTTAATGAGGCCGCCGAAGTGATCATTAGGAGTGAAGTTGGGAATCGAAAGGGAATCTTGAAATTTTTTTAACGTATCATGGACTTATTAAATCTTTATGTCTGTGCAATATTGTTAATGTCGGGCCTGTCCTTTATTTATTTTTTGATTATACAGAAGAGGAAAAATCATGATTTTGTAATTTTTTTTAAAGTTTCTAAGTTTTTTTGAAGATGAAGGAAATAAATGGCCACTTTAAAACTTGGGGAATTCGATCTACATATGACATACTACATCAGGCATTAATTTCAGAGAGGTTTTTTAATTTCTTTGATTTTTATAACGTTTCTAATTTTCTCAAAATTCACAAATTTTCAATTTTTGCAACCAATTTATAAATAATCATGGTGTTACTAGATTATTATTACTCAGTAAATAAGAAGATAATTTTTCAGAGTTTACAAAATTATAAAAAAAATTCCTTTCTGTTAAACAGTTTTCAAGATACAGAACTTCAAACTTGCAACTTTGGGCGATTGCGCACATGCCATTCTATATCATAAGTTTTTTAAATGTCCAAAACTGCTAAAAAAAAATTATTTTTTGTCAAAATATCTTGCAGAACATTACTTAAATATGAAATAAACCTGTGCATCGAATTTTATTAAAATTGGTTAGTATGTGGCCACGACTTTTTTTTAATTTTTGCTCATTTTACGTGGAATGACCCCATTCGGTTAGGTAGTTTTTGCTCTGTTACATGCGCACAGACGGACACACAGACGGACACACAGACGGACGGACGGACCGAACGAAAACTATAGGTGCTACGTATTTATATAATTACGAACGCACCTAAAAACTCATACGAACAAAATGAGGTAGGTATGATTAGGTTTGACAAGCCGAAAATAGTTTTAATTCTATTAATTATTATTAAAAAGCTATAATATGTAACCGTTATCTTGGACACTGATCGCTCTTACAGCATTTTATAGAAAATTTTATGCTCTTTTCGAAAAACCTGGTATGACAAACTTTATTCTGACGGAAAAATCTGTCATACTTATTTTAATGAGGCCGCCGAAGTGATAAAATTTCACCGTTATTTAGCTTTGAATTTTTACCGGTGCAGTCTATCTCGCGTCTGGACTCCGGTCAAGTGTCGGATAAGGCATATGGGGACGTTTGACGGACGCGCGGCCGCCTCCGACTGTTTTCTAATAAAGTTTGTCATACGAAGGTTTTCGAAAAGAGCACAAAATTTTCTATAAAATGATCCAAGAGTGATAAATAACCGCGATAACGGTAAAACGTTATAGTTTTTAATAATAGTTAATTTAATTAAACATATTTTCGGCTTGTCAAACCTAGTCATACCTAGCTCAATTTGTTCGTATGACTTTTTACTATTGATTTATATAAAAAAATTTCGATTCCACGATCACGGGCTTTTGATGTACTGATCCCGGTCTATTATATTATAGTTATTTAATTGTATCTCAGCAGACGAGATGTAAGAGAGGTCTCTTTATGGTTTCATTCGTATCTTCAAGTTCGAGCGTAAATTGAATACTTTGATTAAATCTTAATGTAACGAAGTAGTTACTGCTTTTGAAAAATAATTTACAGTCGCTATTTCTTAAAACAGGTAGTTGCAGTTAACAATATTTTTGATGAAGCAATTGTAGTTCGTTGCAATACAAAAGTAGTTTTTTCGACCCCTGTAAATAGTCATAATTTCTAAATTTCTTACTAGATGAACATAATAGTAAGTCATTTTGTGCAACTATAAGGCTTATACTTTCAGTGAAAATTTCATGAAATTCTCTCTCTGCCACTGCTTAGAAATTGTGACCAAATAACCTTTTTGAGGAAATTGATTTTAAAGATAAAAACACCTCTTGATCGTATAAAAAGAACACAAACTGTTTTGGACATTCCCTTCTTAAGCGAATTTCTGCATGTGGTTTCTATTAAGATAAAATGAATGCTTTCAGAAAGAAAAAAAAAAAAAAAAAAAAAAAGAAAAAAAAAAAAGAAAAAAAACTTTTCGGATGTGACAATCTTAAAACCAACTTCTACCTCATACATGTTAATAATTCAAAATTCGCTATCACGGTGTCAAAATTAAATGAAAATCTATGCCCATCATGAGGATTGTAAAGGTATATAGCAGGTTCGTTGAATTGGTTACACTTAAGAAGGAGATATAAGAACCTCATTGTTTCGAACAAATCATTGAATTTCGGAACCTACCCTCTTTGATGTCCGCAACCAAAATTTCCAACCCAAAGAGAACCCAAAATTGAACAACACCTGTTGTTCAATATACACCCAAGTCTAATAAGGATCTATTTACGTGAAAATGTAACAGAATATTGAGTTTGATTAAATTTCGTGCATTAGTTTCTGAGATATAGCTTTTGCGAAAATCGTGAAAAATTCAGCATAGCAGCGCCACTTGTTGTGCGATTTACACCAAAACCAGTAACAACGTACGTCAACGTCTAACTGAATCTGAAGTTTGATGAAAATCTGTGCATTTTTTCTTGAGATAGAGCTATTGTGCAAATCGTAAAAATTGCAGCACAGTAGCTCCACTTGTTGGGCGATATACACCAAAAACTAATCAGCACCAGTTTATATCAAGGTCTAACTGAATCTAAAGTTTTATTAAATTCGGTACATTAGGTCTTGAGAGTTACTGCTGAAATCGTGAAAAATGCAGCATAGAAGTGCCACTTGTTTGGCGATATACTCCAAAACCTAATAAGCAACAACTTAAGTTAACTTGTAACGGAATCTGAAGTTGATGAAATTCCGTTCGTTAGTTCTTGAGATAGAGCTATTGCAAAAATTGCGAAAAATGCAACATAGCATCGCCACCTGTTGGGCGATATTCACCAAAAACTAATAAACGCCAGCTTATATGGTCTAACTGAATCTATAGATTTGTGAAATTCTGTGCATTAGTTCTTTCGATAGAGCGCCCACAAAATATTTGTCACATGCAGACAGAGAGACAGAGTGTCAGACAGAATGATAGACAGAGTCACAGACAGACATTTTCTAAAAAACATCAAATCGTGTTCAGGACTTTCTAAAACGTATAAATCCATCGAAAACCGGCAGTCAAAATTTTTCCCGAATCCAATACTTTCTTCTTGTAAAGATAGAAGAAAGTAAAAATGGTTACAATGGAAAATGTAGTAGGAATGTTCGAACTAGTGATGAAGTGTAAACTATAAAAATTTAACTCAACATAAGAATTAAATTTATGAGACGAAAATTTTAAAGAATGCTTGTGCCAACCAAAGATTCGTATAATTTCTCTAGATTATTAGAGGAATGTCTTTAATTAATGTGCATATACATCAGCAAATGTTACTGAAAAGGAGACGTCTTTCTCCAGAAAGAAAAGTTGAAAATAAATATCGCCTAAATCCTTGAGAAAAAAAAATCAAAAAGAAGATAATATTAAAAAAATAAATTTTTATGATAGTTTATAACAAAATGTTTCACCTTTTTAAACTGTGATAGAGCATTTTGCTTTGTGTTAGCAAAAAAATTTTAAACAGATACTTATTCCTCTCATTAAAAAAAAAAAAAAAAAAAAAAAATCATCATAAGTTTTGTGTGCCGGGGAGGTCTAACGACGGATATATTTTTAACCTCCTCAGACTCTATGTACCTATAGAATACACATCTTTACATTTTTTTTTTCACGTATAAAAATAATGATAGAAAAAAAGGAAACTTGGTGTGAATGGACCGCTCTAAAGCAAACAGCAATTTGTTTGTAATGGTGCTTATTTGGTGGGATTGGTTGGATACGTGTTATGTCAAAATGGCTTGCAGCAAAAATGTTAGCAATTAACGTCGAAAAAAAAAAGGTTAGTATTGTTATTTAAAAATTATTTAATCTTGTAACTTTAATTTCTGAAATAAATTAAAAGTAGATAAATGAAGTTTATTCTAGTACAAAAAAAATAATCTGTAATTTTAATAGTATGAAGTGGCTTTGTATTTGATGTATCCACTAGGATACATGCGGACTGATTCTAACACGGAATTTAATGTTGTCTGAAAGTTACATTGGGAGTAAATAAAAGTAAAACTGACATGAATATTTACTGTAATGAACATAAATAAAAGTTAATAAAAAATAGGAATGTTTTAATGCCCTGAACCACCTTCTGAAGTAAAAACAATTTCTTCCTCCCACCCAGTGTTGAATTCAGACACTTTTCTCCTGGAGGGATTTCTGTGACTCAGGGGGGGGGGGGCAATACAGAACCCCGGGGAGGGAGGAATTGCACTTTTTGACATTGGAAACACAAAATCTCAAATCTTGGGGGGAGGAATCTCATTACTCCAGGGGGGGGCAGTGTCTCCCACGGGCCACCCCCTGAATTCAACACTGATCCCACCTTCCTAAAATTCCGCAGCAAACAAATAACGGCAGATATCCTGGTTCTAAGGCTTGTTCTACAAAAGCTAGAACGCGACGCACTGTTTGCAATATGTTTCGCTGTCTCACGATGGAAAAGGACCTGCTTCATCAATTACCATAAATTAAAAAGATAAGACTTTTGTTATAACAAATTCTTACTTTAATTATATAAAAAATGTAAAAAAAATAAACGTAAATAATTTTGTTGCATGTTAAGATACCATTTTCCATTAGTAATAAAAAATTATTAAATGCACAATTATTTCATATTTTTAATTGCTAATTACCTGCAAAAATTCTCATAGCAAACTGTCAAAAATATACTCATTGAGTATCCTATATCCTTAACTATAGTGTACAAAAAATAAGTTTTCATTTTTTTCGCTTTTCAATTAAAAACAAAAAAAAAAACAAAAAAAAAAAAACGCTCGGGGTCTGAGGACGATAAATAAAATCGAAAAACGCCGATGCCAGTAGGAGAAATTAGGATATTATGGTGGCGTCATCTATTGCTTCAAAGAGAAGTGATTAAATCCAATATTTAATTTTCTTATACACGCTCAGTTTGTTATTCTTAAATGATGCTGTCATCTAGAGACCAAGTTATTAAAACAAAACAAAAAACTTAAATACATAACAGATTTCTTTATTTTAAATCCCACAGGCCCACCCCAAACAGTATATGTTTTGTATCCCGGGAATCAAGGGTTGAATCCGCTTTTGATTTTAAAGCCCCAATTTTTGATTTAGCGAAAACAAACGTAAATGCTTTGTTAAGTTTACGTCCCGGACATGTAAATAAGAGGCCTTGCATGCCCTCTTTGTATATTATTAAATAATTTAATGACGAAAAATAATTTTATCAAGTAAATAGGCAATTTTGTTAGTACAATTTTAATAAAATATTTTTTAATAAAATTAAAGAAAGATTTGAAACACTTCTCCTACAGGTGGTATTTTTATTTTCTTCTATACGCATAAGAAGAAAGTAATTGAAACTTTGAAAATTTTCGACTTCCGTTTTTGAATGGATTTTGCGAGCTTGTAAATATAATTTATAATGTTGTTAGAATCTATCTATCTATACACCTATTTATTTGTTTGTCTGTATGCATGTATGTGACACAAATTTTAGGAGCATTCTATTTTAAAAGCTTCTGCGTGGAATTTTGTCAAGCTTCATCAATCAAACTTCATATCCTATTACTTATTAAACCTTGACAAAAGTTAGTGCTAATGAGCGCCATCATTACGTTTGGGTGTATATGCACAACGTGTGACGCTGCTATGTTATAATTTTTACGATTTCTTTGATAGCTATACCTCGGATCTACGAGCTGGAATTTGCTATAATATCTTAATATTGACATATAAGTGAGGTGCAGATTAGATTTTGGAGCTCCGTTATAACTATATCTCAGCATTTATGGGATGGAATTAGGGCCCTGTATGAGTCGGCATGTACCCGATCCGAACCCGAAATTTCCATTTGGAGTTAACCCCGAAACTGACTAGAAAAATTTCACCCACGTGCAACTCGACAGGAACCCGAAAAAGAAAATATTTTTTCGACTTGCAACCCGCGCCGAATCCGATATATTTCAAACCGAACCTGAAATGAAAGGGAATTAATTAATGTTTTAATTCAATTACGAAAAGTATTCTACAATTATATCTCTAATACCAATTTTATCTTTTATGTAGGAAAATTAACGTATTTATTCCCTTTAATATTCAAATATAGTAAAACCTCTGAATAGCGGACACCTCAGGATCGTTGTATGGAATCCTGCATCGGGTCGGGTTGTCTCTAATTGTTTCGTTTTTTCGATTCGGTTTGATTCTAGTTTTCTTTCTGCGGGTCGGATTTCTACAATGTTTCTTGCGGGTGAGATTTAGGTTTTTGCATGTCGCGGTTTGTTGGAATTTTCACAAAAAGTTTGAGCAAATCTATTTCAAATGAAAATAAGTACATATGTTAAAATGAATGAGTATATATACATTACGCCCACTGAAGTCTCTTGCCGACCTCTTAAATTCGGAACGGCTGCTGCTGTATTCATAAAAGTGATGTCTAGGTTTCGTAAAGCGACTACGCGCTACTAGAAGAGAATGCTTACAGCGCCAGCTGGTCAAAACGGCGGAGTTAGCGTTCCTATGTTGAAAACAGTAAGAAATATACGGGAAAAATGAATTACAAAGTTGTAGAGCATCCTCGATTTACTACAAAAAGATACCTTGTGGACATAATTGCTAAAACCAAACCGCTTAAAACAGGCTTTTGTTTGTTCGTGATTTCCGAAACTGTGACGTCACAAAAATTGAAAGAAAAGAGAAAAGACTTTTCTGTGGTGTTACCTGAAACAGCAGGCGTATGTGCTCCTCCGTCAACATTGCAGGACCTCCAACAACCCATTATGGATGCTTGTGGTAACTTGTTACCTGCTATGCTACAACGTGTTCAACGTGAAGTTCAGAGAAGGGTCCAAATGTGCATTGTAGCTGATGGAGAGAAGTTTGACCACCGAAATTATAGCTATCTTGTGATAACTAGTTTTTTTTCCCTTTCTAAGATTGTTACGTCACTTCACAGAGTAGGTAATCACTAAAAAACAAATGCGTGTTTGAAGCCTTCTGTGTTAAGCATTCATGTTCATATGGTGTCTTTTCGTATTAAATCGATGACATATAAAACATATTTAAAATGTAGCCGAAATTGGCAATTAATGTATAATGAAACCTGTTTTTTACTATCGCAAGTATAAAAAGAAAAAAGAGAAGGAGTAACGCAGCACAAGAGTAACCAGCACAAAGTAAAACTTTCTGATTGTGTAAAAGAAAACCAAGGACATGTGCAAAAAAATTTTCTTAGGAACAATAAAAAAATGTAAGCTTTTTTTCTATTTAAAAATAGATATTGCGTGGTATATCCATTAGATTTTATTACTGATGTCAGTCGTTATTTAATTCATTTTTCTAAGCTTGAAGTCACGAAACCTTTTCATCTCGAACTTTAAAATATTGTCTTGATAATTATTGTCTTTTTTTTTTCGTAAATTTTTCCAAAAACCTTCGATTGAATTGAAAACAGGAAACTAAGAATAAGATACGATGGGTTTTGGAATATCTTAACAGAACCAGAAAACTGTCGTCAAAACTATGAATTTCACATCACTGTTGGAATAAGCATGAACCTTTAAAGACACTGGCGGTTTGTAATAGCATACAGACACGGACGTCCCACTCGATGCGCTATCGGTTTTTAAAGCCTTAATAACAACTTCTAATGATATCCTTGTTTAATGGAACGTCCAGTAGTAATATAAAAGTAATAAACACAAAACTGTTAAAAAATCTATTTTATTAGAATTAATATAACACGGATGGTTTGTAGTAATTTAAGTACACGGCTGGCGTAACCCATGTACGACGCCTTTTAAAGCCTAAATATAATCTTTTGATGCTAAAGAAGAATGGTGTTTAATAGTATTATAATAGTAATATAGAGAAGGATTAGCTGACATAATAAAAATACTTCTTTAACGCAAAAATAATAGACACTTTCTGTTTAAATGATTATATTGCTGATTATTTACAAATACTATTTACATAATGATAACTAATGCATCTTAACAGAACTTAATCATAATTCCTTTTTTGTTCATTTGAACACACTTCGTCGTTTCCATGCGTCTTTTTACAACGTTCTTAAGGGTGTTCTCAGATCAAAAAGGCCAACTTTCTGACATAAGTTTTAATTTATTTTTGTTCGAAAATGCATGAAATTAGCTGGTGTTGTTGTTTAGAAACTATGTCATTGAGCAGTTTTTTCCCTTTTTTTTTGCAAACGCAATAGATCTTTCAGAAAATAATGTCAAAATGGGCGTTTTGAACCGAATTTCTGCGCGAAAGGAGAAAGAGCAATCAAAAGCGAGCGAAAAACGTGTTTGTCACTGTTGTGAAGAGAATCGATTAAATCTGTTAAATCGATTTCTTCACAACATTCCTATTTGAGTTCATCTCCATTTATGTTATTCCTCCATGGTTTCTGAATCGCATGTGTTTTCCTCAATGGTTTCCGAAGTCTGTTAGTCTTCAAAGTTAATCTAAGTTACTCTTCTGCTCTTCTAAAATTTATCATTTGTTTATATAGATTTTAAAATATCATTTTAATCGATATTCATTTTATCCTTTTGAATCAATGTTTTATTTTATTTAATATTCATTTAATTTTAATTGTTAGCCTTAGTTCATGTACTTCTACTTCAACTCCCAGTCATTTTTTTACCGCCCTTTCCTCTCATTGGTTGGGTGAAGTCTCGCAAAGAATTTTCCACATTATTCTTGAAGCTTCCAACCAACCAGCGTCTTTTTGATTCGACCGTTTGCCAGTTTGGCAGATTCATCACCTTGTTCAATAAGGCTTATTTTGTTATGTGTTATTTTTTGTTGGCGAAATTTTTATGTGCCTGTTGGCGTGCGTTGTAGTGTGTGGTAACCCACACCACGCGGTTTTTTGCAAAATTTGATTCAGTAGAACAGTAGTATTGGAGTTGGTGCCGAGTTAGATTCATCAAAAAAGATGTGATCTCCTGTTATCCTGTTTTGCCATTTTTTTCGCTCAGCGTCGGAATATGAAGACTGAAGGGTCAATATCTATTCAACGATGCAAGTAGCCTACAGATACCAAACAGATAAGCTTTTTTTTCCTTTCCTTGTATATTACTTTTTTAAGTTTATTTGGGAAGATAAAGTTTACTATTTGATACATTTTAAGAAAAAATTAATATTCGACTTGAATTCCAAAGCATATTTTTCTGCAAGGAAAAATTAACGTATTTCTGTGGATCATGCTCTGCATAAACTTCTTGAAAAGAAGATTCATGTGAGTGGTCAAAGATATATTAATTCGAAATGTATATAAAATTGTGCACAGTTAATAAACTGTCGTTTATTTTAAAAAAGGAAAAATACTCTTCTCTTTTAATATTTTATGGTCACATGAAACCTCAGTTGAAGTAAAAAAAAAAAAAATAGTTTTCTTTACGTGACCATTAATAACCAGGAAAACAAAATTATAATTACCTTTGGATTTCAGTCTACAATTCCCACAACATTTAATATGTACCTTTTATATAACCACATGGTACAATATATTCATGTTACATTATTATTTTCTTGTTACAACATGTGGTGCCGAATCTCTCTTCACCTGAGGTCTCTCTTTTTCTTATGTGTTTGAGTGTAGATAGTTATATGAGAATAAATACATATAATATGCAATTTCTCATGAAATAGCTACGTTAATTAAATAATATTTGCTTATCAAGAACAATTATATTTTTTACAATGATGAAATGACAGAAAATGATTGATTTAATGTGTAAATTAAGGAATGAAATTGAAATTTTTTTGAAATATTGTATTTGAAAATACTTTATGCATAATATTTTCAAAATATGAGAAAATAATTATTTCTACTTTGACCTTTTTTATCATTTTTGCTTCCTATGTGTTTAAAGTAATTTCATCAAAACTTTTACATAATTGAAGTGTTATATAATGAAATTTGAGGTAACTCTTCACGTATAGTTATGATAATTCAATATATTGAGGTATACTTAAAATCTGACTCAATGAATAATCATGTTTGAAAGTAACAAATGCAGGACTTTTATTCAATTTTTTCACTTATGATGCTCAATATATATTTTTGTCTTAAACCAATGCCTTGAAGTATTGATGTATTTGTGTATTAAGTATATATATATAAAATAAGAAAACTTAGCACTCCAGTAATTTTCAAATATTTCTGACTAAAGTATATATAATTTCAAAAAAACTTCATTCTAGAATTAAAATGGCTAGCAAACATATAAATATTCAGATTCAACAATTCAGTGGGGATCCCACTCTTCTCAATTTTTTTTTTTTTTTGATCAAATCAAAGAAGTAAAATCAATTTATAAGCTGTCAGAAACAGAGACTTTAGCCTTATTTAAAAACAAATTGGTAGGTCCAGCTTTGCAATTTTTCTTAGATTCATCTTACATTAACCGTAAAAATGATATTGAGGCTATACGAAAAGAATTTGAAAAATTCTTTAGTAAGAAAAGTACATCTACTGATCTTAACAGTCTCAAACTTGAGGAAAATGAATCCCTAAACAATTTTCCATTTCGTCTTGACAAAGCGCTGCATCAAAAGTATCCAAAATTGGATCAGTCAGCTATTTCTGAACTTAAAAAAGATTTATTTGTTAGTGCCTTACCAAAAAAAAATAAAAATAAAGATCTTAGAGTATGAATTATCATCATTTGATGAAATTCTAAAAAAAGCTGAGCAACTTAAGAGAATATTTGATGAAAATGAATCACCAGTTGCCAATTTCATGTAGATAAAGAAAACACTCCAAAACTTCCTAAATTAAAAAGACAAAAGAACTTTAATCCCAAAAAGGATAATCAAAGAATTTCAACATAAAAGGCGAGACGACTCATATGATTCATTCAAAAGTAATAATCATTTCAACAGACAAAACCGTGAGGTCAAAATATGTAACTTTTGTTCTAGGCGTGGCCATCTTATGCCCCAATGTTATCAATTTTTGGAATTACTTGGCAAAAGAGATGACAAACATAAGCCTAAAAATCAATCACATAAAAATCAGGAAAAAAATTCAAAATTTCAAGAAAATTTAAACGAGAAATGAGGTTGAATACATCTGGCGGTTTAGCCTCTTCTCCTGAATTAAAGCCAGAAACCTCAAATCCTCCTCGTCAAAAAACAAGAATCTTTCTTAACAAGAGTTTAAATACTTCATTATCATTCACACCTAATAAAGTTTCTTCTAAATCTGTGGTAGACTTGCATAATAATGTAAGTAATGTACAAAAAAATGACGTTGATCATAGGATTTTTTCAGCTTTTGAAAAATCAGTACAGTTGCCTTGTATTAGTATAAACTTTCAACAAATTTCCCAAAACGCTTTGATTGATACCGGTTCTAGTTTGTCATTTATAGACGAAGAATGTTTTCACTTCTTGAAACAGCAAGTTCCCTATAAATTTCTTTCAAGAAAAGTGTCAATCAAAATCATCAATTCCATTTTCTGGATTATTTTTGGAATAAAATTTTCTGGATTATTTTCTGAATTAAATTTTCTGGATGTATCCAAATTAACATAAAAATTCATGGTAATCATTTTTCACATAATCTTTACATTACTGAAATAAACAATAATAAATTTACTGTAATATTAGGCTTTGACTTTCTTTCAAAGTTTCCAATCATAATAACTCCTAGTTTTAATGCTATTCTTTACAAAGATAAGAAAATTCCTTTTGTTAATGATAACGAAGAAAATAATCTCATAAATACAATAAGTTCTAATGAACAATTAACAAACTGGTTTGAATTGGATCTGACAAATTATAATAACTTAAATCCTACTATTAATGAATCTTGTCAACCTGAAGTATCTAATAATCAAATGTACAATAATTATGGTGTAAGACAAAATCAAATTGGGATAAATGAATCAAATCACACTCCCATGGTAAATACAGTTGTCAGTAATCATCATAAGTCTGTAAATGAAGCTAAAACATGTGATATAAATAATGCAGAAAGTAATAGAATTCTAAATTCAAGTACAATTACAATTCCTCCTAAAGAATGCTTATATGTTAAAGTAAGATATAAAAATATGACTGATAATTTTTTCCTTTTTACACCTTCTTATGAAGATCCTAAATTACATTTTGTTGACTCAATTCATTCGCTGGAACATATCAAACAAACCACTTTCCTTATTATAATTGAAAATAATTCCAATGAATTTGTCCATATTAACAAAAATGCAATTCTTGGTTATTATACCAATTTAACAGAAAATGATATCCAAGAGTACAAATTTGATTATTACTCTCATGAACTATGCAATTTAATTGTACCATCAGAAGATGTGATTAGACTTAGGAAAGAACAATTAATTAAAGAGGACTTTAAGTTAACTCATCTGCCTTCTGATCAGAGAGAGAATTTATTAAGAACACTTCTACAAAATTCACAAGTGTTCTCGAAGAATTTAAAAACTCTTGGGCATACAGACTTAGTGACCCCAGAAATACAATTTTTGAATTCTCATCCCATTAAGGCTTGCCATTTCCTGAACCACAAGCATTAGAAGCTGAGGCAAAATCATAATTATCAGAAATGATAAATGCTAATATTATTAACCGTGCTAACTCTTCATTGGCATGTCCAATGTTACTTGTTAAGAAAAAAAGGACAGACCCTAGTCAAAAACAAAAGTACAGACTTGCTCTCGACTTAAGATTACTTAACGCAATAATCATTCCAGCTTCTTATCCGTTACCTAAAATTAACAACGTAATCTCCCAATTATGCAAGTATAAATTTTTCTCTACATTAGACATGCCAAATGCATATTGGCAAATTGCAATGCCTAGAGAATTCCAAGATAAACTTTCTTTTATTACTCCTTGGGGTACCTTTACTTATAACAGGCTTGTATTTGGTTTAAAAACAGCCGCATCTACATTTCAACAACTAGTGGATCAAATCATACAATTAACCGAATGTGACAACATATTTTCTTATCAAGATGATATGGTCATAGGTGCTAATTCATTTAAACAAATGTTGGAAACTTTAGATAAGTTGTTTTCAGTTCTTGCAAAGCATAATATAACTCTTTCTCCTGAAAAATGCCAATTTAACACCAATTCCATCAATTTCTTAGGATTCCACACACAAAATGGAACCATTTCTCCAATAGACTCAAACACAAGAAAAATAACAGGTTTTCCTATTCCTAAAACAAAGAAACAAGTAAAGTCATTCTTAGGACTTGCATCATTTTATAGAAGCCTTATTCCTCAATTTGCTGAAATAGCAGCTCCTTTAATTGCATTAACTTCTCCAAAAATTAAATTCAAGTGGACTTCTGTACATGATCAGTCCTTTTCAAAATTGCAAAAAATTTTCTTTAATCAACCATTCCTACATTTACCTAATTGGGACAAACCTTTCTATATCAATACGAATGCTTCTATCAATGCCATATCAGCAATTTTAATGCAGTTTGATGGTGATAAGCTATTCCCATCTCTTATTTTTGAAAGTCATTAACACAATCTGAAAAAAGATATCCACCTTTGAAATTAGAATTATATGCCATTTTCAAAGGCATAACTGCATTTAAGCATCATATTTACAACAGGGAATTCTTCGTATTGTCAGATTCAAAGCCTCTTGAAAAGTACAAAAAGTCAACTTCAGCTGCACACATTATCACAAGATGGCTCATGGAACTGTCAGAGTTCCAATATAAATTCGAACACATCCCTGGTAAATTAAACATATTAGCCGACTACCTTAGTAGACTACAAGAAGACCCGCCTCTTTAAGACCTGTCCACTAACCCTGAATTGGTAGAATCTGAAGACATTCTTCCAATCTCTAACAATAATCTTGATCTAGACAAAAATTTACCTCCTATGTTACAATCTGAAAGTGTAAATGAAGGAAACCCGTTAAAACCTAATGTTGTAGATTCAGATATTGATAATTATCAACATGAAAAAATTAACAACATTAATTTGAGTGCTATTTCTTACAATGAAATTTCAGATCAAAATTTAAGAGAAGAACAAAATAAAGATAAAGCATTAAGACAAATTATTGAGGAAATAAGAGAAAATAAAATCCAAAATAAAAATAAAGCATATTATATAAACCCTAAAAATGATTTACTATGCTTTAATAGAGCCTTTCACATCTTAGAAAATATGCTTTACATAGAGCTGTAGTTCCTACATCTTTAATCCCTAAAGTGATCAAGATTGCACATATAACTCATACAGGTCATAACAAAACCCTGCACAACATTCGAAAAAGATTCACATGGAAGAATATTATTGCTGATGTCATAAAATTTGTAAACAGTTGTGAGACATGTAAAAAATTAAAAAAATCAGAATCCTCCTAAAACTCCATACTTACCTGCTCCTGTTCCTACAGAACCAGCTCAGAAAATCTCCATGGATTTGCTTGGTCCTTTAAAAAATCATTCATTCATCTTAACATTTATAGACCATTTTTCTCGACATCTTGAATTATATAATTTAAATCAAATTACAGCATCAGCTATAACTAAAGCTTTTCTTTCTTACATTTCCACTCATGGAAAACCAAATATTGTCCTCACAGACAAAGGCTCACAATTTACAAGTGACTTATTCCATACTGTGTGTAAAAAAATCAAGATTTATGTCAAACATACAACCATTTGCAACCCAAAAGCTAATGGATTGAGTGAACGCATAAACACTCAGATAAAAACTGCCATAAATACAATGTTAACTGAAGGTTAGGATGTTTATACAGCAATGAAGATTCATCAATCAATTTACAACTCAACTACTCATCCTGCAACTCAATTCACCCCAAACTTTGTCCATTTTGCTCGAGAACTTAACGACATCTACTCAAATTATAAAAATCAATCTGAATGGAAGATTTTAGACACTGCACATGACATTTTCCAGTTAACAAAAATTTTAGATGAAATTTATACCACAACATTTCTGAATAATGAGACGAACAGACAACAAGTATACGAGAAATCTCGTGAAGAAAGAACATTTCAAAAACTCCAAGTGAATGACAAAGTGTTAGTAAAATTCCCTAAAGTGTTTAAAAAAGAAAATCAAGGTCCTTTCATTGTGCAAAAAATTCTTTCCCCTGCTATTGTACAAGTTAAGTCAATGGAAAATGAGGATGCATCACCATTCTATATCCACCAAAATAAGCTAATTCGATTAGATGAAAGAAAAGAACATCTAATCCAACAACCTTCGAACATTGTACCTAGTACAAGTGCTCAGAGTGCCAATGATAGTGTGAACAGTGCCAACAACTCTGAAAACAGTCCTCAAATAACAAGAGTTGTCAGACCAACTCGCAGCAAGAAAAAGTTAGATCCCAACTTTGAATATTACTAAATTATTTTGTCCTCCATTGTCAGCTATGTCTTATTCATCAACTCAAGCGTTCCGGATCCAGAGGGATGGTGCCCCACCTGAGTTTGGATTGACGTGAGACTCTCCATGGAAGCTGCCTGGTAACTGACCTTCTGCTGGTGGAAAACTCTTAGCTGCCCTGTAGTCTCCTGTGGAATGATGGACCTGATATAGAAGACAATTATGCAACTCCTAAATTCAGTTTAAGATAAGTTTTCTTTTAATGTTCACATAAGCTAAAAGTGTATTTTCAATATGTTAAACTTGCAAAATCTATTATGATCTAAAATAATTATGTTAATCATGTTATGTAATCTATCATCATGAGTATTATCAACCTTTATTGTTGGCAACTTCATTCAGCATTTAAAAAATCTTTCTTCTGTTTTTTCTTCAAAAAAAAAAAATGTTCTGGAAAATATATTTTTGACCTTTTTATACAATACCAATTTGTGACAACTTCAGCTACTGGTACTTTAGATCTTGACTTTTCTAAATATTTTTGTGACGCTGTGCAAAACCCATCACATCTTTTTTTTTCTACGGTTATACAATTTCTTCCCTTCGACATTGTGTTGCAGTTCAAAATTATTGCCCTGTATGCTTCACATGTCACTGTACCAGAAGCTACCCCTTTTTGTTGGTCTGTACCAACAGTTTTCTTCAAAACAAAATTTTACTGGAAGTCGACTCGACTCCTCGCACTGGTTAATAAACCAACGTAAAGGAGTAGGGCTTGTTTGGGTTGTTCTGAACAAGTCCTTTCACAGCCCTTTTCTCCTCTAGGACTGAGACCATAAGTCAAAGTCAGCCCTCTTTCACTTTTTTTTTTTACTCTGAAAGTTTTGGGTATGTGAGAGTGTCTGTTACCGGATGGGCAGACAATACTCCTCATTCCCGTGCGGATGCACAAAACCACCTTTTTCAATTTTTCATGTGTTCATTCGCATTCTCCCTTTTACAATGTCTGCGATTGGATGGACAGACAAAATTTTATAAGCTGTGTGGATACAAAAAAATGTCATATCATTTGTGTAAATAATTTTCTTAACTGTTGTGTTTAAATTTATTAATTTATGTGTAAAAATTAGAAATGTGCAATTTTGTTATTTCATTAGCTATATTAATTGCTCACTCTTTATACCTATTAAGAGTAAATTGTAAGGTATAAATATGTTTAAAAAAAAAAAAAAAAAAAAAAAAAAACTCAAGTGAGATAAAATTACTAGTATATGTTGATGAAACAGTAAATATTTAAGTTTGCTTTTTCTATAAAAGGAAATTATGAAAGGCACGTTTAATCAACATTTAGGCAAATCTTACAAGGAGAGGGCCAACCTTGTTAATCACAGATTTTGATTATTTTTATATATGTTGCAGGGTAGAGATCCCTTAGTCTCAGGTTCAACAGATTTTATCCAACGCTCCCTAGTTCTTGAGAAACCGGGGGGGGGGGGGGGGGGGGCTCTAGTAGTAGTACACATCTTAAATACTTACTTTGCAACAAAAAGGACAGGTTGATCGTAGCTCAGTTGGTACGGCGTCTGCTGGCTGATCTGCGGGTCCGGGTTCGCTACCCGAACGCGTTACGTTTGTTTTTCTCATTTTTTGTTTTATAAATATACTTGTAATTATGACTTAATAATTTAAATTAAAAATTTTAATATCATACATTAATTATAATGTTAACAAACTTAAATTTATCATTTTTTTATTTTTAAACTATTATTTCTCATCCAGTAAAGAGGTTTAAAAAGAAATTGGATCTATTATTGAATGATAAAAATTCCAAAATCGTGACAAAACCTGTTGTGGTGCCATCTAGTTATGATAAAATAAAATAATATTAAAAAAAATAAATAAAAATAAAAGCACAAAGTAGATAAAGGGGAAAGCAAAATAATTGAAAGTGCAAGCATACGTATTACAAATTTAAAAATCCTTAATATGCAAAAAATCGGTTGTAATTTAATTCTGATGCTAATTTTTAATATAATTATGCTGGTTACTTTAAAAACATAATAATAGTATTATCGCATTGACTTCCTTTGTTAAAGCAATGCGTAAATGATGTTTCTTTAAAATCACGAATTGACACAATTGCTCAATATTATTGCAGCGATAAAGAATATATGAAATACATTTTAAAAGTGATTTTAAAAAAATTAACAGTTTTATGATGTTTTATACAACTATTTAGTTAAAAGTAAAAAATTAAATAGGTTAAAATTATAATTGATGTACAATATTATAAATTTATATTGACAATGAGATTATTAAGTTATACTTACAAATATATTTATAAAAAAAATGATAAAAACAAATGTAACGCGTCCCGGTATCGAACCCGGACCCACGGGTCAGTCGACAAACGTCATACCAACTCAGCTACGACCAACCTGCCGTTTTAGTTACAAAGTAAATATTTAAGTTGTGTATTACAATTAGACCCCCCTCCCCGGTTTCTCAAGGACTAAGGAGCGTTGGATAAAATCCGTTGAACCTGAGACTATGGGGTCTTTACCCAACAACATATATTAAAATAATCAAAATATGTGATTAACAAGGTTGGCCCTCTCCTTGTTAGTCATTTTTGTAGAACCAAGTTGTTTTCTACATGGATAGTATTAGTAATAAACTTAAGCAAGTTTAAAAAAAAAAGTAATTTTCTTTCAGTATTATGAAGGTAATGTTTTGTTCATGGCACATAATGGAATTAGTGTCAATTGCTCATTTTAATAAAAAAAAATTAAGTGTACTTGAAACATTTACTGAAGGATAGAATATGTGATAGCGTTTAATCACTTGTTAATTAGTGAATGATAAGTTAGGTCGTACGTTAGAAGTTACTGAATGGATAGTGCTATAGTAACTTATTGTGTGTTCTGTTAAACTACTAAAACAGCATTTTCATAAGTTTAACCCTTAAATAGCAACAAAGGCAGTTTGCTGTTATATATATTGATTGCCAGTTAGGCAGTCCTGTTTTCTTAAAAAAAAAAAAAAAAAAAAAAAAAAAAGTCATTCAGAACAAATTTCTTTACTTTGTAAATTTGCTGATTTGATCAGTTACTTATACTGTGTCTTTATATTTCCGTGTTTCTGACATGTGTTGGACAGAATGATGCTTCAGATGTAACTCATCAAGTGAACTCATGAAAATTGTAACTCATATTAGAGGAGCACCATAAATAAGATTGTTGACACAGAAGTTGTGACTGTAAATTCATTTGTGTTTGTAATGACCACAGAAGTTTAAGTAAATTGTATGTAAATCCCTGTGCATGATCCTCTGCAAATTGGTAGGTTAATTTTTTCTTTGCTTCATCTTTTTTCATTCATATTTCTTGTTATGTTGCATTCAGATATGGTTTTTTTATTAAAAAAAATTATCTTTTCTCCTTCTGAAATTTAGCAATTAATGCTCCATTTCATTCAGTTCGTGCATTCAAATTTTTTTTTTCTCTGACAGCAAGGAATATGTTGTGAAGAGAATCGACTAAATCTGTTAAATCGATTTCTTCACAACATTCCTATTTGAGTTCATCTCCATTTATGTTATTCCTCCATGGTTTCTGAATCGCATGTGTTTTCCTCAATGGTTTCCGAAGTCTGTCAGTTTTCAAAGTTAACCTAAGTTACTCTTCTGCTCTTCTAAAATTTATCATTTGTTTATATTGATTTTAAAATATTATTTTAATCGATATTCATTTTATCATTTTGAATCAATGTTTTATTTTATTTAATATTCATTTAATTTCAATTGTTAGCCTTAGTTCATGTACTTCTACTTCAACTCCCAGTCATTTTTTAACCGCCCTTTCCTCTCATTGGTTGGGTGAAGCCTCGAAAAGAATTTTCCACATTATTCTAGAAGCTTTCAACCAACCAGCGTCTTTTTGATTCGACCGTTTGCCAGATTCATCCCCTTGTTCAACAAGGCTTGTTTTATTATGTGTTATTTTTTGTTGGCGAAATTTTTATGTGCCTGTTGGCGTGCGTTGTAGTGTGTGGTAACCCACACCACGCGTTTTTTTGCAAAATTTGATTCAGTAGAACAGTAGTATTGGAGTTGGTGCCGAGTTAGATTCTTCAAAAAAGATGTGATCTCCTGTTATCCTGTTTT
This sequence comes from Maratus speciosus, assembly GCA_963932465.1. NCBI lineage: Eukaryota > Metazoa > Arthropoda > Arachnida > Araneae > Salticidae > Maratus > Maratus speciosus. The sequence goes on from OZ010789.1 coordinate 221,674,062, forward strand.
GCCCTTTTTTTCGCTCAGCGTCGGAATATGAAGCCTGAAGAGTCAATATATATTCAACGATGCAAGTAGCCTACAGATACCAAACAGATAAGCTTTTTTTCCCTTTCCTTGTATATTACTTTTTAAAGTTTATTTGTGAAGATAAAGTTTACTATTTGATACATTTTAAGAAAAAAATAATATTCGACTTGAAAATTCCAAAGCATATTTTTCTGCAAGGAAAAATTAACGTTTTGCTGTGGATCATGCTCTGCATAAACTTCTTGAAAAGAAGATTCATGTGAGTGGTCAAAGATATATTAATTCGAAATGTATATAAAATTGTGCACAGTTAATAAACTGTCGTTTATTTTTAAAAAGGAAAAAGACTCTTCTCTTTTAATATTTTATGGTCACATGAAACCTCAGTTGTTAAAAAAAAGTAGTTTTCTTTACGTGACCATTAATAACCAGGAAAACAAAATTATAATTACCTTTAGATTTCAGTCTACAATTCCCACGATATTTAATATGTACCTTTTATATAACCACATGGTACCATATATTCATGTTACATTATTATTTTCTTGTTACAACAGTCACGTGATCGAATTCGCTTCTAACTCAATAGGTAATGGATTGATCAAAAAATGTAAAAAACTGTTCGCTTCCAGGGCCAGGCTTTCCAATTTATATCTTTCCGTTAAAAAATGAATTTGTAAATATGTAAAAACGTTTTTCGCTTGTTGAACAGAGCAGTTAAGAACAGCCTTAAGAACTCCTCTTTAGTTCATCGCTCCAAAACAACCTCCTTCTTCTCCTCTATCTAACCATCGTTCTCTTCTCTTCAGTTCTGCAGCTGGCTTTTAGCCACGCCTCCTCCATTCTGCCGTTGATAGAGTGTCTTTATATGAGAGAGTTGCGTTCTCAAGAACAAAATAGACCAGACTTAGTGGTGGAAAAGAATTACCTCCCCACAATAATAGACATTAAAAAAAATAAGTTTAATTAAGAAAGAAAATACGATGTATTACACATATATGCGGGCAGCATATTCAGTGCACAAGAGGTAATTTACCAATAAAAATAATGAAACAGAGTAGAAAAATTTACGAACTTCAAATTTAAACATTAATTGAACATTAATGGGACATTAGGTAGAGGGTAAATGCAGTCCAGATGTTAATAGTGTAATTATGTTAGAATTCACAACAGTTCTTTTCGTTGAGCCTGCCTTCGTTGTTTTTGTTCGCACCCAGTACGCCGCCAGTGTCTCTAAAGCTTAACTTCGTTTTTATCAAAATAAAATATAAGATTTAATACTTTATTATACTAGGTGACTCAAAACGACACAGTTTTGGCGGTTGTTTCTTAAACCACTGATGATAGAAACACACTTCTAACTGCATAAAATATGTAAATCAATTAGATCTTTTAGATACGGGGTTGGTTTTACAAACATCTGTATCCCAATCATACCAACCTATACAACAGAGCTTAACATATTCGCCTGGACGAATTCGCTTACATGAGTTAGACAAGTAAACAAACGAAAGATTGGCAATAATCACAAGCTCTCCAAATTTTTATTCAAAGCTCTTTAGACTAATAGATTTTATTGGCCGTAAGTTGCTATTTTCTTAAACGGGCAGTCTAATATAATTGCGTTAAAATCATGTAACCTTGCAAAATACAATTTTCTTTCATTTAGTTCTAAACACAATTTCTCGCTTATAATAAGAAATTTAATAGAAATAATATTATAAACCTTTTTTCTTTTATCCCCTAAAATCGAACGATCTCATGCAATCCAAATGCAACACATCGGGTTGCTACGCCAGCTAGTACATATTAAAAGGCAAAAATAAAATTTTTATACGACTCCCTTTTCCTAAGATTTAGAAAAAAATTCCCCTGCGTCTAAGAAGGAAATAAAAAAAATCACATTCACTTACGACCAAAAAGGACCGAATTATGATAGTCTGAAGTTTATGAATTTTCCGTGCTTTCCGGCACTGAAAACAGAAACATGCGTTTTGTCGGAAATTTTTTCTATGGCTCTTTTTAAAAGTAGTTCCGTGAATGAAAATTCAAAAAAATTCTGACATTGTTTTAGTTCTACAAGGATCGTTAGAAAATGACTTTACCACTTGTATTGAAAAGGCTGATTAAACAACGAGACTATCGCATATTATTCGAGAGTGGAGTTTGAAAAATAATAAAGTACGTTTTGCTGAAACAATGTAAAATTTTATGGACACACTTCGTATAATATTTTATTTTATATTATGTATTTTATTGAGCATAATTTAAAATTCAGCGGTAGTTTTCCTACATTTTCAGCTTTAAAACGAGTACGTTATAAAATTTGTGTGTATAATGACATATTCAAGAAATATATAAAAAAAATTCTTACAACAGGTCCCATTCTTTTTCCTTTAGACGTAACTACAGGCAGTTTTATCGCTATTCTCAGACAAATAACATAATTAATACATAATAATATCCCTTGTTACATGATATTATCGACCGATATATTAAATATTTACACAAGATGAAAACTAGATACTTTGTAATTTAGAGTATTAGCACATCCTAATTAGAATATTTTAATCTACAGCGAGAATCTTCAGGTATAAGTGATTGTAAACTAATTTTCGATTGTTTGATATCGTTTCTTCATATATACATATGAAACAATAAAAAACATTTGAAGGCTTTTATGACAGAAAGCCGTTAATTTAATAAATACCTCTATAGTTTTAAACAATAGTATCTTGGTGAATAGAAAAGATAGCCAAGGAAAGAAGGAAATATTGCGATAATTTAAATTCATGTTGGGGAATACGATGACTAAAGGATTGAAAAAAAATTTAAACCTTGATTCGTTCAGATATTTTCTGATAAATGCCTTATAAATCAGGAAAATTTACTGTTACTTGTATAGCTGTGTTTACAATTTATTCCTTTTACAATGGGACTATAATGTTATTGTTCCGTTTACAAAGCTATCGTCTGTATATTCACTTCCTGGTAAATGTATTGAATGCATAATTAATTTACCTGCATTAGAGGAAGTATATTGTAATAAATAGAATAAAGCATAAATATATGTTTAAAAAATGCCAGATTCTTCAAAGAATAAAGCATAAAGAACTGAAAAATTGAATACATTTATAAAAGTTTATAAAAATATTTTTTTGGAATTTTTAAACTAAAGGTAGATGATATTCCGGTTACTTTGTTATGTAAGCAAAGTTCTTTAACGATTTCAGTTTTATATGTATATGAAGGAAAAATTTTAAAATAAACAAAGAACTTATATTCTGTTATGAATAAAGAAATACATATAGGATTTATTTTTAGGTGCGTTCGTAAATATACGTAGCACCTATAGTCATCGGCTGGTCTGTCTGTCTGTCCGAAAATAACAGCGCAAGTTTTCTTCAATCTGTTAAATCCTATCATACATAATTAATTCAATGATATACTATGATAGGTAATGATTCTAGGTTGCCATGGTGCTTGCGTCCTATTTAAGATGGATTCATATTATTTCCGAATTATTGAATTTGATATATATAATCGTAATAAATTTTGTATTCATGCATTTTTGCATAAGAGTGCAACAGCTATAGCACCAAGATCTGAATACTTATAAATCTATTTAAAGTACGAGCGCATCTCATTTGCCACGTTCGACGTACAATTTCCGACTTATTATATTTTACATGGGTAATAAATACAATTTTAAAGTCGCAATAATCTGTAACCGTATTTAAATTAAATCTAGAATTAAATTTAATTAAATTTCCAGATACACTGTAAAAATATTTGTAAAAATCTTTCTCAAATGTAAGTTTACGAAAACTCAATGTAACCCTGTAATGCCCATTATTCTAGAATCCTTTATTTTTTTTTTTAGAAACATTTAAAAAAGGCTCAATTGGAAACTTCAAAAAGATTATCAGGTTTATGGAAAGGTTTTTGAAATGAATATTCCTCTTTGCTGCTTGTAAATTTCGTAAAAGTCAAGGCTCGCAGTGTTCCTAAAATTTTCGCACTGTGCTACCACTAAATTAAAACGATAATCTTTATTGTATAATTCTACTATAGATGTTAAAGGAAACTACCACGAAGAATTCTTATTTAAAATACTGGTAGCAAAGTGCGAAAATTTTAGGAACGGTGCGAGCCCTGTAAAAGGTGTTTCTGTTAATTTAGGAAACCTACTGATTTCTTATATTTCTCATTCATTCGTCATCTAGAATTTTCTGAAGGTAAGAAAAGGATTTTCAGAATCGTGCGTAACTACCAGGTACAATAAATCTTCTTAAATGTTTTTCTTAATCCGTTAATGCCCAGCGTCATATAAATAGGTCAGCTTCATTTTGTACCTAATCATTTAATGAGAGCTACTGGTTCTTTTGTGCGAGTGCGTATTACAGTATTCCGTCTCGCTCTTCCATTTCACTGGCTACCTATATAATAAAACTTTTCTGTCAGCAGGCTGAGCCTAAGAAACGCATTTTTCTGATTCTGGAATAAGTTGTTATAATTTTCCTACAAAGTGATACAATTGATGTGTATGTATTGTTTGTAGTACTTACTACAACAGGCATATAGTAAAGTATAGTAGTATAGTATAGTAGTATAGCATAGAAATAGTTTATAGTTTACGTCAAGACAAGCCAATTCTGAAATGGAAGCATGGCCGCAATCCACGAATTCGGTCAAAAGTACACTGTAAAACAAATCTGTAATTTTTGCAGAAAAAAAATTGCGTTTTTCACAAAAAAAAAGAAAAAAAAAATGGTTAAAGAAAAACAGTTTTTTCTGTAAATAAACGAATATTTGGTAATTTTTAAGTAAAAAATCTATATTTTTTGCAAAAAAAAGAAAAATAAATAAATAAATAAATAAATAAATCTGTTGTAATGAAAAATTACAGATATTTTCTGTAAATTAAACGGTTTTCCACTGGCGCCAAAATTGACAGTTTTTTATTATCAATTTGAGAGATTTTTTTTTTTACAGGTCGGATGTTCGACTGTAACCAAACTCAAGATTCTGTTAACACTTTCACTATCAGCGTACCGAAAATGGAGTTTTTATAAAGTCTATTACGTAAAAACAGTCATGCAAAATCGGGTTGTCATTGAAATATTTTGATATTGACATTTGATATCTTTTATTTCTCTTTATAAGCGTCAAAAAGATAAACTTAAGTCAGATAACGGCTCTCTTCTGTAAGCCAGTTGTAAAGAAGCATCGCTGGGCTCGAGAAATCGTCGTTCAACTCAGATGTGTTTTTGACGACCCCTGAGCTAGACAAAATTCTTATATATTCAGAAATATTATTATAATACCATGCATTTTTCACTGTAATTATGCAGAAATAAGAAAAATCCCGTGAGCAAGAAATTATTATTACATTGTATAATCTGTAAAGGACAGAAACCATAAGATGAATCTGTGACTGGACATAAATGAATTTATTATTGTTTAAAGAGAAAACATTTCTTAACATTAAGATTTAGAAATACGAAACGTTCATGTTTAATTACTTGTGGACAAACTGACACGTGAAATTAGCCCATACAAGAGTTTAATACAGGGTCGTCATAAAAGAAACTTTGCCGATATAGCGACCTCAAGCGGCCGATCTGTTCAACCGATCGAGATGAGATTTCAGATATAGTAATTCAGAGGTATATGAGCTATGGGGTAAACGGTAACAAATGGTTCTCTAAACGGTAACAAAGTAGCGCTCACGGTTACGGTTATAGGTACAGAAACTCGAAGTTTTCGATTGGCAACGACCATTTTCTATCCTCGCGAAATGCTAAGTGCATGGGAAAACCTAAAGGTCGTTGAATCTTTACGCGTATCACAAAAAACGGATGCATTATGCACGTACAAAAACAGCTCTGCAAAAAAAGAAAAAAAAAACACGGAGGAAATTTGCTTATGACAAAGGCAAGACACCAATCACACAATGCCGTTCGCCAGATATAAAGCTTAAAAAAAAGATAAAGCGCAGGGTGGGAATGTTGGTTCTTCAGACGGAAGCTCGCATATGCCGACGAAATGACTCTTACCAATTCACCAAGAGCTTTCGCTGGCAAACTCTAATATCAAAATGGGATGAATGCCGCGGAAGTCTTGCATGTTTACCGTCGAAGCCATCGCTAGATACTTGGCCCACGTACCTCGGAAGCTCTGCTTGATTTAGTAAAGAAATCCGAAGAAACTCGCTGCACCTGTCTTGGACCGCAATTCGGATGACCAACTGTTCCTTAGGACATTGTTATGGAAATGCATCACATAGTGACTTAAGGACACATGCAAACTGCAAGAGGTGCAGCTCATGTATTGGATATACGGAAAACAAAGGTCCTAGGGCTATTGCGCTCTGTAATCCGCTTGTTTACATACCGGTATCAGCGCCTCCAATGTTGGACGTGGAAGACCATTAACAACGTATGGGCTTTGCAAATGGATTTCTTATCCAATATGATGGCGATAATGACTGGCCTTATCGCATATTATCGATGGACGAGGCGCATTTCACCTTAACTGACAATGTCAACAGCAAAAATTGTGTTCACTGGGTAGACACGAATCCGTACGTTGCGGCACCAGTACGTTTCTACGACGCCAAAGTTACTGTGTGGTGCGGCATTGCAGACACAACAGTTCTTAGCCCGTACTTCTTTGAGGAAGCGATACCGGTGGAGTTTGTAACGTGCTTGTGACTGGTTCTCGCTGTACAGACATGCTGCAAAATTACGAGAATTGCTGAAGCGAAATGCAGACTTTTTAGGGTTTTAGCATACGCTGAGCCTTTTACGAGGGTAAAAAATAAAAGTTGACCTTCGAAAATTTCGCATTTCCATAACCTTAACCTTTAGAGTTACTTGTTTGACGTTCACAGAATTCCGAGCTCATACCTCTGAATAACTATATCTGAGATCGCATCTCGATCGGTTGAACGGACCGGCCGCTAGATGTCCATATATCGGCAAAAAAACTTTATGACCACCTTGTATGCTAAAAAAATAATCAATAGTAGATTAAAATGCCTCAAAAAGTACACATTTACCTAGCACGTTTTACTGCACGCATATTTTTAATGAACCAGGTGTAATTTTAGTGTGAAATAAAGAAAAGTATTTTTAACTTTCATACATAATCTAGAGTCTAGACGAACAGAAATTTTCCCCTAACGTCGCTAAGGAAGCAGTATTAAATAATATAATTGAGTATAATTTTTATAGTCGAAAAACAGCTTCTGAGACCACTGAAGTCCTTGAATTTTGAATTGAAATTGGCTATTGCGATATTTGCGTTAAAGGGTATCTAAATGTCGTGATCGCTAATTAACTAGATACTAAGGAAGAAACCTATCAAAACAACGAATTGTGGAAATAAATTTAACAGAATTTTTTGTTTAGAGGTTCTTAAAAATTATCTTATTTGCAGATTCAGTAGCCGTACCAGCGGGAGAAATATATTTTTTATAATAAAATTTTAAAATGTCGATTAATCGATTAAAGAATGGAGCGTAAATAAAATCGGACTGTACACTGTAAAAAAAATCTATAAGGTTACTAAGAATTTCCTAGGGAACTGGGATGGCTGGAAAGTATTATGCAACTAAAAAAAAAAATCATCTAACAGATTCACGTTTATAGTGTAAAAAAATCTGTAAGGCAACTAAGACTTTCTTATGAACCTGGGACGCCTAGAATTTTTTATGTAACTGGAGCAGAAAAAAAATCATTTAATTATCCCGGGTTACCGATAAAATTTTAGTAAGCATACAGATTTCTGTAACTTTACAAAAATAGTTTTGCAGATTTACATCTTTATTCTGTACAGTGTACAGACAAAATTTTAGTAAGCATACAGATTTCTGTAGCTTTTACAAAAACTAGTTTTGTAGATTTACATCTTTTTGTAGATTTACATTTTTTTTTTAAGTGTAAGGAAATTTTACATATTTACTCTAAAGAAAAGTGCCTCTGTAATATAAAACTGGGGAAATTGCCTATTTCTAAAAAAATTAAGTACCGTATTACCGCATAGTATTTTAATTCCCCTGTTGTTTACTAACTTATGGTAAAGAGCAAAGAGCAGCTTGAAGCCACAGTGTTATGACCATTTGTAAGACGCTTTTTAAGTAAGAACTATTAGGGGCCGTAATGAAGGTTCGAATTATCCAAAAGTCAAATTATTCGATTTAAAGAAATTATTATCTTTTTCATGCTATCATTAAACAAATATAAACAATATTAGAAAAATGTACAGTTTCTATAACTTGAATCGTTTTTAAATTATATATAAAAAAAATGTACAGTCTAAAATAAAAATTATCAGAAGCATAACAAGCTTAAAAAATCGAAAATATGTTTCCCTTATAATAAATGGAATGAATGAAGTATGAAGAAGAATGGACGCATGAAGAAATGAATCAGAAAATATTGAGATATATTATGAAGTAAAAAATCCAACGAAAAAAATTACTAGTTGGAAAATTGTTGATCAAGAGATCCAAAAGTCAAATTATTTGATTTAAAGAAATTAATTTTTTGTTTAATTCTACCTTTAAACAAATATATATATTCTAAAAATGCACATTTTCTATAATTTGAATCGTTTTAAATTATTAAAAAAAATTACATTCTAAAATAAAAATCATATCAAGCTTAAAAAAAATCAAAAATATCTTTCGCTTATCGTAAATGGTAGCATGAAGAAAGAAATCAGAAAACAGCAAAATATATTGCGAAGTAAAAAATTCAACGAAAATAATTACTATTTTGAAAATTGTTGATTAAGAGATGAGGCATTATCACAATCTTTTAAGTCCCTGAATAATACTTTTTATTTTTGTACATATTCTTGGTTTTTTTTTATTTCTGATACTGGAAAATATCCCATTGCATGACTGCATAACAATATTAACGAGATAAATAACTTTTGGACGATGTTGGGGGTCCTAATGTACCACGAAATTCTTATACCGTCCCATGTCCCTGATGCTGATTTTTAAGTTTGGAGCTGTCTATATAAACTTGTTTCAATAAAAGTATTTCGATGTAATTTTTTTCCGAAACTGGGACTATTGTTTTATATAAATATGTAGCAAAAAATTAACCTGCACACATTTTTACGGTTGTTATTATTATTTTTTTAACTCTGTCCCTGGGTTTTAGATTTCTTACCGTCCCTCTTGCTAAAATTATACAGAAAATCACTTCAGATGCAGCCACAGAATTTTGTTCAACTTTTTTTGCATGCTGAAGTATGGTAGAGAAAGAATGGCTAAAATTCTTTGACAGGAGATTTTCTGTAGAATTTAAATCAGCATTTAACCCTCCGAGCGTCTTGCAAAAGTGCAAAATTGTAATGTTGTTTTCTTTGCATTTTGTTTCAAATGCTAAGAAAATACGATTCTTTCAACTTTATAAAAAAAAAAAACACAATTAGAAATATGAATGTAATCCTTGAGAGTATTAATCATTCTTCAATGTATTTAAAATTCAGGAAATCTATAGAATTATATTATCTTAAATATTGCTTGTATTGCTGTGAAACCTGGAGCTTAGTGAACGGAATATTACGCCCCAAACACTTAGAGGGTTTTAAATATCAATTTCAAGCATCGTTGCTTTATTGGTAGTCTTACCGTCCCCAAAGTTTATTCCTGTACTTTTCGAGGTAAAATAATTTTTTTTTTAATTAATCCAATGTAAATAATTGTTTCTAAAAATCAATGAACATTGTGGATATCACTTAGTCTTAACATGATTTGCCTAAAAATAGGTGGTAATTTTTCTTACCGTCCCACCTTTATCATTCTTTTTTTCCCTTACCGTCCCTTTTTTTCCTATACCGTCCTTTCTGTTTCCCTACCGTCCCTTCTTCAAGACAATGTTATACCAAAATTTTGGACTGAAAATACTACATTGTTATTCTGTCTCATTTGAATGCCCTGTGGGTACTATTCAAATTCATTATAAGTAAAATTTTAGAAGAAAATAAAAAATTATAGTGGTAAAATGGTAAGGTAAATTAAACTCGCAAGTTTAACTTAAACCTTAGTTAATTAAAAAAAAACATTTTTTCTTTATTTTGAATCATTATGGCATTCGTCTATACTCTATAATTTCAAAATGTTACTTTAGTAAGTTTAATTTCACCAGATTTTTATTCCAGATTTTTAACTAAAAAAAATTGGGAGAATGCCTCAGATATCTATCGCTATCCCTACGTTTTTCAACAAATCTTTCATATTTTAATAAATTATTTTCATTAATTATGCCCAGTTATAATTTAATAATCACCCGTGTTTACATTTCCCAGAAATTTCGAAATAAATATTCATTTCTAACTACTGTTTCATAATATTTTCTGCTGCTATATATTTTTAACCCTTTAAGCGTCTTGCAGAATTTTCAAATATCTAAATATTAATTGCATCCATTATTGATATTTCATTACGATGCGCGACGTTTATGCACAGTAGGAGTCTGATCATCGGATACAATGTCATCTCCTGAATGAGTTATCTTTTATGTCGTTATAATTTTAATAATCACCCGTCATAATATTTCCCAGAAATTTCAAAATAAATATTAGTTTCTAACTACTGTTTCGTACTCTGTTATTATATATTTTTAACCCTTTAAGCGTCCTGCAGAATTTTCCATGTCTAAATATTAATTGCATCCACTATTGATTTTTCATTACAATGCGCGACGTTTATGCACGGTAGGAGTCTGATCATCGGATACAGGGTAATCTTCTGAATGAGTGATCTTTTATGTCCAGTTATAATTTTAATAATCACCAGAAATTTCGAAATAAATATTCGTTTCCAGCTACTGTTTCACACTATTATCTGTTACTATATATTTTTTAACCCTTTAAGAGACCTTCAGAATTCTCCTTTCATGTTTAACGAATCATAAAATAGTAGCTAAAAAAATATATGTGTGAGAATTTTTGTTAGCTAACCTTACATATTTATATATCTTATTCACTTAAAAAAATTAGCTTTAATATCGATTTTGTATTCCAAACTATATACTTTTTAAACCTTTAATCGTCCTGCAGAATTTTCCATTCATGTTTAATGAATCGTAAATTAGTAGCTATGAAAGGTATTTGTATGAGAATTTTCGTTTGATAACCTTAGATATTTATTTATCTTATTCACTTAAAAAATTAGCTTTAATATCGATTTTGTATTCCAAACTATATACTTTTTATACCTTTAAACGTCCTGCAGAATTTTCCATTCCTGTTTAACGAATCGTAAATTAGTAGCTATGAAAGGTATTTGTATGAGAATTTTCGATTGATAACCATAGATATTTATTTATCTTATTCACTTAAAAAATTAGCTTTAATATCGATTTTGTATTCCAAACTATATACTTTTTATACCTTTAAACGTCCTGCAGAATTTTCCATTCCTGTTTAACGAATCGTAAATTAGTAGCTATGAAAGGTATTTGTATGAGAATTTTCGATTGATAACCATAGATATTTATTTATCTTATTCACTTAAAAAATTAGCTTTAATATCGATTTTGTATTCCAAACTATATACTTTTTAAACCTTTAAGCATCCTGCAGAATTTTCCATTCATGTTTAACGAATCGTAAATTAGTAGCTATGAAAGGTATTTGTATGAGAATTTTTGATTGATAACCTTAGGTATTTATTTATCTTATTCACTTAAAAAAATTAGCTTTAATATCGATTTTGTATTCCAAACTATATACTTTTTATACCTTTAAGCGTACTGCAGAATTTTCCATTCATGTTTAACGAATCGTAAATTAGTAGCTATGAAAGGTATTTGTATGAGAATTTTCGATTGATAACCTTAGATATTTATTTATCTTATTCACTTAAAAAGATTAGCTTTAATATCGATTTTGTATTCCGAACTTTATACTTTTTATACCTTTAAGCGTCCTGCAGAATTTTCCATTCATGTTTAATGAATCGTAAATTAGTAGCTATTAAAGGTATTTGTATGAGAATTTTCGTTTGTTAACCTTAGATATTTATTTATCTTATTCACTTAAAAAGATTAGCTTTAATATCGATTTTGTATTCCAAACTTTATACTTTTTAAACCTTTAAGCGTTCTGCAGAATTTTCCATTCATGTTTAACGAATCGTAAATTAGTAGCTATGAAAGGTATTTGTATGAGAATTTTCGCTTGATAAACTTAGATATTTATTTATCTTATTCACTTAAAAAATTAGCATTGATATCGATTTTGTATTCCAAAAGTTACGTGACAGAAAAACACGGTTCAGACACTTAAAGGGTTTTAAACGTTAGATTTATTAGTTCGAATTAACCAATATTATAAATGTAAATTCGAATTAAAGAATTAATTTAAATTTCAGATCTAAACCAAAGTCTTCAGGAATTTACAATAGTTCTAATCAAACAAAATTCTACATTAACCGAGTTCGAATTAACTCGAGTTCAATGTATTTAACATCCAAGCGAGGCGCCATTCTTTGAACCCGTTTTCATGACTTTTAATAAATGAATATTTTTTTGAGAAATTTCCGGTATGTCTTCCAGTGTCGGTGTTTTCGATATGGCCGAATTATAGACGGATGACTGCGGCTGACGATCTAAGAAAAAGAACAGGGAGATTATAGAAAACAAGTGGGAAATTGTACGTAAAATGGGGCAAATTAGGTGCGTTCGTATAACTGGTTTTATAAATATTCAGATCTTGGTGCAATAGCTGCTGCACACTTATGCAAAAGCGCATATACAAAATTTGCTACGATTACATACATTAAATTCAGTAATACAGAGATAATATGACTCTATCTTAAATAGGACATAATCACCATGGCAACCTAGAATCATTACCTATCATGGAATACCATTGAATTAATCATGTAGTAGAGGATTTAATAGAAAGAAGAAAACTGTTATTAATATCTTTTTAAGTTTTGATTCCATTTTCATAAAATTTTAAATGACCCACCAAAATTTTGCAGCTATTTTATATATTAAAGTTCAAACCCTTCTATTGCGCAGTTTTTGTGCTGTTATATGCGGACAGACGGACGAACCAGACGACGACTATAGGCACTACGTATTTATATAAATATGAACATACATATGTATAATGAACGCACCTAACAAGACGTACAAAATAAAATAAAATAGTTTTATAAACTATCAACAAGAACATAGTGAGTCATACATAGTGAGTGAACATAGTGAACATAGTGAGTGAACATAAAATTTGAAATGACCCGACAAAATTTTGCAGCTATTTTATACATTAAAGTTCAAACTATTCTATTGGGCAGTTTTTATGCTGTTATATGCGGACAGACGGACGAACCAGACGACGACTATAGGCACTACGTATTTATATAATTATGAACATACATATGTATAATGAACGTACCTAACAAGACGTACAAAATAAAATAAAATAGTTTTATAAACAATCAACAAGAACATAGTGAGTCATACATAGTGAGTGAACATAAAATTTGAAATGACTCGGCAAAATTTTGCAGCTATTTTATATATTAAAGTTCAAACCCTTCTATTGAGCAGTTTTTGTGCTGTTATATGCGGACAGGCGGACAAACCAGACGGCGACTATAGGCACTACGTATTTATATAATTATGAACATACAAATGTATAATGAACGCACCTAACAAGACGTACAAAATAAAATAAAATAGTTTTATAAACTATCAACAAGAACATAGTGAGTCATACATAGTGAGTGAACATAGTGAACATAGTGAGTGAACATAAAATTTGAAATGACCCGACAAAATTTTGCAGCTATTTTATACATTAAAGTTCAAACTATTCTATTGGGCAGTTTTTATGCTGTTATATGCGGACAGACGGACGAACCAGACGACGACTATAGGCACTACGTATTTATATAATTATGAACATACATATGTATAATGAACGTACCTAACAAGACGTACAAAATAAAATAAAATAGTTTTATAAACTATCAACAAGAACATAGTGAGTCATACATAGTGAGTGAACATAAAATTTGAAATGACCCGACAAATTTTTGCAGCTATTTTATATATTAAAGTTCAAACCCTTCTATTGAGCAGTTTTTGTGCTGTTATATGCGGACAGGCGGACAAACCAGACGGCGACTATAGGCACTACGTATTTATATAATTATGAACATACAAATGTATAATGAACGCACCTAACAAGACGTACAAAATAAAATAAAATAGTTTTATAAACTATCAACAAGAACATAGTGAGTCATACATAGTGAGTGAACATAGTGAACATAATGAGTGAACATAAAATTTGAAATGACCCGACAAAATTTTGCAGCTATTTTATACATTAAAGTTCAAACTATTCTATTGGGCAGTTTTTATGCTGTTATATGCGGACAGACGGACGAACCAGACGACGACTATAGGCACTACGTATTTATATAATTATGAACATACATATGTATAATGAACGTACCTAACAAGACGTACAAAATAAAATAAAATAGTTTTATAAACTATCAACAAGAACATAGTGAGTCATACATAGTGAGTGAACATAGTGAACATAATGAGTGAACATAAAATTTGAAATGACCCGACAAAATTTTGCAGCTATTTTATACATTAAAGTTCAAACTATTCTATTGGGCAGTTTTTATGCTGTTATATGCGGACAGACGGACGAACCAGACGACGACTATAGGCACTACGTATTTATATAATTATGAACATACACATGCATAATGAACGCACCTAACAAGACGTACAAAATAAAATAAAATAGTTTTATAAACTATCAACAAGAACATAGTGAGTCATACATAGTGAGTGAACATAGTGAACATAATGAGTGAACATAAAATTTGAAATGACCCGACAAAATTTTGCAGCTATTTTATATATTAAAGTTCAAACTATTCTATTGGGCAGATTTTGTGCTGTTAAATGCGGACAGACGGACGAACCAGACGACGACTATAGGCACTACGTATTTATATAATTATAAACATACACATAGAATTATGAACGCACATAAGAAGACGTACAAAATAAAAAAAATAGTTTTATAAACTATCAACAAGAACATAGTGAGTCATAAAAATAGAAAATCATACACATAAACCTTTCACTTATTTCAATTTGAAACTTTAAATTATTTTTTATGTTTCGTATAAAGTATAAAATGAGTTGAGAATATATTTTCTTGAAGTATTATTCTCTCTTTGATAATGTACACATACTCACACATATATACGAAAATTTCTTAAATTACCCGTTAGATAAATTTTGTACTTGGTTACTTTTTCTAAAAGTAGATTTTAGCTTTACTCTATATTTTTTTCTATAGATTTTAGTATTAACTCTTAATTAATACTACATTATTTGTCTGTAAATGCATTAAGTTTGAAGCTGCGTTGTTGTCAACTGGCTTTTCAATTTACGCAGATTTCAATATAATTTATGCAATTAAACTTTTAATCTCAATTTTAAATTAAAATTCAAAGTACAATTTAAATTCCAGGAAAATGTTCTGTATTACTAAAGTCTCTCTCTCTATATATATATGTATACAGGGTGATTCATACAGATCGAAACAATAGGTTATTTTCTTAAATATTGCCCCTAGACACATACTTCTAATTGCAAGAGTTTCATAAAAAATGATGCAAAATTTTATGACATAAGTTGCAACTCCATGGGGAATATATTTGAGAAAATACAAAAACTAAATTTTTATGCTGCCCCCGTAGAGCAAAATTTCTAAATGGGAAAATTTTCCTTATCCATTCCTGAATTAAACACAAAAAAATCTTCTCGATGTCTGAAAAACTCACAGAGATATTAAAATACAATATTCGTGAATTACACCATTTACCCATGCCTCTGAGCGACGAGTTATCGACTCATTTTGAATACAAGATAGGGATCATCCACAAATTGTACGTTATGAAAAGTCTATTTAAGACAGTGTCTCTCCTTTGGACATAAAATAGCAGCGCATTGATTTTACGTTAAATCTGCTTTCAAAATATGCTGGAGGTCTGCACTGAAGGTCTGCATGGGTCGAAATATCCAGGCTCGGTCCCAAGACGACCCTTAGTAAAAAAAGTTCGACTCGAGCTGGAAAAAAATTAAATCTTAGCCCGAGTACGTTCCGGTCTGACTGAATTTCTTCAAAGCACAGTTTTTTACGTCCAATATGGTTAAAAATTGTTTCGTATGGAGGAGTTCTGATCAAAAATACTTATTGTAGGCTCTCTTTTTTCATGTTTATAATCTTCATTTTTAAAGAAGCGATGATTATAAAGCTGTGATATATATATATATATATTTAATGAATCTCTTTTTGTATGTAAATGATCTATTAATATCATCTATTAATCCATATTCCATGTGTTGGAGACTTTGAAAAATGCTATACAGTGAAATTTTCTAAAACGGAATCACGTACGAAAGAAAAAAAAAACGCGTTATAGACAAGTTCCTTTCTTACAGGTGTAAATGTAGTCTATTCTTTTCTCAGGTATTATTACATTCACTTTGCTATACTCACTTTATTATACTCACTTTGAATCAACTCATTTTTCTGTTTAAAAACCCATATTACACGGGGAACGAAAAACAACAAACATTTCAGGAAACATTTTACAAAACATGTTGGCCCAGCTTGCTCCGTGTTTGGTAAACAGGTTCTTCAAACTTTTCGTAGGGTCTGTTGTGCACTGTCTGGAAGGATTACCCGATGCATTTGTATATCTTTGGCGTGTTTTCATCTCGTCTCTATTTGACTACAGTGAAACCTCCCTGTGCGACCACCTCCCTGAACGACCATTTTTTCATGGAACGAAATTTATTCCCATAGGCTCAATACTAATTTTACCTCCATTCAGAGACCATCCCAGTTGAACTCCCTCCATGAGCGTCAATTTCTTTGAAGAAAATGAAACAATTCTGTTTTTTTTTCCTGATTGCTTGAAGAAGGTTATATTAGAAAAATAATTCCGAAGAGCGCATTATTTATCCAACTTCTGAACTAATTTTAGAATTTTTTTCTTTTCCGGTAACTTTTCTGTGTTTAAACCTCTTTGTGGCTTTTTAGGCAACGAATTTATCTCTGATGACAAATTAAGAATGACGGTCAATAAACTCCCCTGCCCTATTCTGTCAGGAAACTCTCAAAGAAATAGATAAATTAATGAAATTGTCATTATTTGCTCCGCCCCCCCCTAAAAATATTGCATTTATTAACTGAACTTTGAATGGAGATAAAAATAAAAATTATAAAAGATGAAACCGTAAAATCAAAGCAAACGTCAATGCATCAGTTTTAAACTCTGCAGTAATTAACTTATGTAATTAACTTTTGTTTTGATACTTAAATTTTTATATTTCTTCCTAATGTGAAAAATAAATTTTAGTAACATTAATTGTTACCTTTTTTCAACAATTAAAATCTAGATTTATACATTACCTCCATTAAGAGATTACCTCTCGGAGCGACCAATTTTTATTGGAACGGAACGTGGTCGCTTTAGGGAGGTTTTACTGTATTTGTAACATTTGGCATGATAGCAGAAACCACGGGTTTGCGATTACACAATTGTTTATATTTCAGTTCATTAGTTTTTAGTTTATGAGATTAAATATAAATGGTTAAGGCGGACTAGCTTCAAATAATGTCAAAAAAAAAAAAAAAAAAAAAAAGGCTTTGCGCATTACTTATTTTATTGTCAGCATCTGCAAAGAAAAAAGAAGTAAAAAACAAGAAATTGTGGTTTTTAAAAAGAAAAAAACTGGGATGTTATGAAAACCTGATGAGAGAGTTAGCATTACAGGTAGGGCTTTTTCTTTTCCTTTATTTTTTGTGCATTATTCTTATTAAATGAATCGAATGGCACCGACAGAGTGAAATTTGTTAGAAGGGGCTAAATTTTTTTGGAGATAGTTTTGTGATAAGCAGATGCCTCATTACAAATCTAACTTGATATATAAATTAAAACACTCCTACCATAATCTCAAAATTATTTATTTCTCGTAAATTTTATTTGTTTACCAGAAAAAAAGCTTGAAATCATGGGGGGGGGGGGGGAGAAAGAAGGAAACAGTATTAGAATAAATTTCACAATCCTTGGTTGAGGGTTTTACTTCTAGCCGGCGCCCATGAAAAAGTCCCCGTTAAATTTAAGGGCTAAAAAAAAATAAAAAAAAAATAAAAAAAAAATAAATAAAGGAAGGAAAAGAACTTTATAATGTGAAACTTTCTGGCCCATTCATGGTTATTTTTGTACATATTAGATGACTTTCGTGGTGAATTGAAATCGAATATCATCTTTCATTTTTCGAAAAGTGTAACATATCTTAAGTTAAAATCCAATGCTGCTTCACGTCTTTTCATGGGCTACCGGCTTAAAATGTCAAATTCTACAGCATCATTTGAGCGATTAAAAGTGAGCCTGAAATTAAGCAGTATGGATTTGAGTAAGTATTTATACATTGGAGTGTTTGAGTAAATTTATACACTGGAAAGGTACATTGTTGTAGCTATACCCTCTTATTTAAATCAGGCAATAGGTTTAAATAAATAGATTTTTTTCCTTGTCTTCTCCCCTCCTCCCCCCCCACCCCTCCAAAAAAAGAGGTATACTTTTAAAAACACACTCTCATGATTACTTACTTGAAACACAATTCTCCAGATATAAAAATCACCAAAAGAGTTTATAACCAGTTAGAAAAACACTATTTATTTTTTATTTGTTGATATTACTTGTATTTATTCACGCTTTATTGTTTTAATATCCACTTTATTATATTTATTTATTTTCTTGGGGAAAGAGGTTTTCGAATCACTTGCCTATGAATGACAATATATGAAAGTTTCATGCATTTAAGTGTGAAAATATTTTGCAATTGTGTGAGAAAAATTGTTTAAAATAATTTTATTGATTGAGCAATGGAAATCAGAAATATTATTAGAACTTGATATTAAGATTATTGAAGAAATAGCCAAATACTAAATAAAATGAAAAAAAAAAGAAATTGAAAATGTTTTATGCGATTTAAATTCGATGCATACATTATTTAATGAAGAACCCCACTCTAATTAAGCAGTGACTCTTGTTTTGACATTACCAATACACATAGAATGCTAAGATGTTCTACGGATGGTCTTTTAGCAATTTTTATACCCTTCGCAAAAATTTCCGTTTCAAAACAGGACCTTCGACAAAACTTTTCAATTCAAACAGAACCCTTCACAAAATTCTCTGTCTAAGACTTTTTCATCTTAAAACTGAACCTTTTATAAATTTAATCATTTGAAAGATAAATATAACCTGTTACTCTTACATATGTGAAAGAAATATATGTACCTTACATGCATATATCTTTTTAAAAATGTATAAACAAGAGCCTGAATATAACGAATATTTCAAATTCATAAAATCTAGGCTAAATTTTTCACAAATATAAAACATTGTTCACAATTTTACAATTTCAGGACCCTCTGAGAAAAGCCTGGACTCTTTTAAAGTAATAAGTGTGCCATTATTATTATTATTATTTTCTTTTGCCAAGAAAGAAAAATCTTCTGGCACTTGAATTAGAATAATCTGAAATTTTTATTCGAAGTACGGATAAAAAGGATCTCATTTTTACATAAAACGCTAGCGACTTTGCATATGAGAACATAATGCAATTTAAGTAATCTAATCGTTTCAATTACATACAGTAAAAAAGAAAATCGAGTTTTTATATACTTAATTACACCACGAATATAGTGAAAAAAGTATTAACAAATGCATACAAAAAAAATAGTGTTTTGATAATACTTATTAAACATTTAAATAATACTGATTTCAAGCACCAGCATAATTTATATGCATTTGTTTACAAACATTGGTGACTTGGCGGTGATATTTTCATTACGAAAACAAATCTTTACCTATATCTTCCCCCTAGCTCCACTCCTATTGGTTTAGTTCATCAGTGCTGAATAAAAGTCAAACATTTCCCGAGCGATGCGGGTAACGCTCGATGAGAAAGTATAGCCAGCAAAATTTTTGATGACTGAAAAGTTCCGTTGGGGAAAATGTTCTGTGAAAGAGTGTCTTCTGATACGGCCACGATGACAGCATTCCCTCGTAGGCGGGTTCTTTTTTCATTGGTTTTACTGTATTTTAATTTCTTTGCATTTAAATCTACTATCCTTTAAAAAAAAATGAATTTTACAGTTTAATTGTAAAATAATGGATATTTAAAAATATATGCTTTTTTGTAATATTTTTTGGGCTGGGCCAAATTTTACTGATTTTTATACGGATTAGGTTAGGACAATGATATTAATTACGGGTTGGGTCGAGACCGTGACTGAAAATTTTGCCCCGTGCAGACCTTAGAAGAAGGAAGGTAGTCCCAGTTCGGTATGAAAAAATACGTTAGGCCCCAGAATATAGACTTTTTTCACGGCCTTGCCCGGACGATTTAAAACCTGAAGTTGTGTAGGCTAAAATTATGGCTAAAATTTAAGGCTTAAACACCCTTAAACGGCATGTTAGAAAAAGCCTTGTTTTAAATCAAATGAGGAATTTTAAATAATACGGTAAGAAGGTGGAAAGGGCAAAAGTTAATCCGAATCGGAAGTTTAAGCTACAAGAAAGAGTTACTTACTCACCTGCAATTTTTTTAAAAGCATTTAAAATTTTTATTAGAAGCCAATCTTTGTTTAAAACTTTCAATGCGATTTTCGGCATGACGAGGTTTTTTTTTTTCACCATTTCCCGTCTTTAAATCGTTATAAGTCAAAAATTGTTAAAGAAAAAAGATGGAAACTTGGAACATGTCGTTTTTCATTATTTTACATTAATTTTGTTTCGGTAAATTTGAAAAAAATATTTACGTTTAAAATATGATTTTTTTTAAAAATAAGTTATATAATTGTTTAATTTATATTTTTAATATTTTTAAAACTCATATTTAAAAACTCCTGAAACAAAATTAAAATTATATTTTCCTCTTTAATTAAATGAAAAAAAGTTGTTGGACGGTTGCCAACAACAGCCCTGTCAAGACTTAACCAGAAGCAGAATATATAAGTTAATTTCGAAGATACAAAAATTATAGGCCCCTTAAAGAATTATCATGATTTAATTATCCGTGAATTAGTATAAATTATTACTAAAGAAAATACTGTTTCTAATGACGTTTTATCCTACAACATACCCAGAATTTGGCTCAGTTTGTGCTTAAAGAATCATAAAACACGTAATATTCCACTTCCCTCTATATCCATATTTTTATTTTCCCAATGCTTTCCAGATGTAAAATTTGACTTTCACTTTCACTCCTTTCGACATGAACTACGTAAAATTTAAAATAAGACGCTAATGACCGTATTTTTGTATTATATGACGAAGGCTATGTATATAGTTCAGGGGCGCCATTTCAGAACTTTCTTGGAAGGGGGGGGGGCGGGGCAAAGATTTTTTAAGAGAAGTTATATAGCTAAAGGTAGGATCCGGGGGTATGACCCCCCGCCCGAACGAGAAACTGTTACTGAATCATACTTACAAAAACAGTAAAAACTTAGAATACGGAAACTCAAGAACCAATTAAATATATATTTCCGTCTTAGCAGGTAAAATTTTAATATAGTGAATATTAATTTTTTTCGTTTTAGACAGGATTCTATTATGGACAGATGTATTACAGTAAAACTTGTGAAAATGAAATCTGTCTATAACAGAATTCTTTCTAGAAGGGAAAGAAATAAAATTTTGATGAAAAAACAGAATGCAATTATACTTGCTAAGACGGAGACCTGTCTAATATGAATTTTTTTCTAGCCTCTTTCGAGTCCTTTTTTGCAAGTTTTACTACAGGGCGCCATTTCAAAAATTTCCCTGCGAAGGACAAGGGAAAATTTTCTTCGAGGAACAGGACATGCACAAATCACACAGAAAATGGGAAAATCCAGCCCAATAAAAAATGCTCTGCGTGATTTTGTCTCCTTAGCTTCTTTCACAGGCATTTGATTATTCCGCAATTTTTTTTTTTTTTTTCGTGATAGCCCGCGATTTTTTTTCTTTCGAATTCCGCAAAACCAATTCGTCAATGTGTGGCGGAAAAAAATCGCGAATTTTGAAAATTTTGAAAAAGAAAGTCCACAAATGGTTACTTAAAAAATCGCTGATTTCTTCAAACGAACGTGGAAAATGTCGCTAATTTAATGAGAGACCGCGAAAAGATTATGCAGTTTTCGTCAGATGATTGCACAAACTAAAATCTTGAATTTCATAAAATGATGGCGAAAAAAATCTCGAATTTCATCAAAAGATTGCTTAAAAAATTACGAAAATTTAGTTAAACAATCGGGCAATAAAAGCGAGGGGAATTCGCGAAATAGCATCCAAAAATTCGTCCAAACATCCAAACATCTAACTATCGCGCAAAAAATTACAAATACTATTAGTCGGTGATAGAAAAACAAATCACGTATTTCAACAAATGATCGTGAAAAAAGGTCGCGAATTTTGTCGAAAGATCACGGAAACAAATATGGAATTCCGTCAGTTGGTCGAAGAAAAATATTGTGAATTTGGACGAATGGTTGCGAGAAAAAAATCAATTTCGTGTAACGGCTGCAGAAAAAAATCGTGAAATCCGTGAAATGATCGCGCAAAATATCGCAAATTTCCTCAGATGATCGTGAAAATAAAATCCTGAAATTCAATCAGTCATGAGATAATTAGCCTACGAACGTCATGAATAGATCACAAAACTTGCAAATTTTGTGATCTATAGCGATAAGAAAATTTTCATTTGTGATTTTCTGCAAGTAAAGGTAAGGTAAAATTGTTTCAGATTGTGTTTTCACTACTTTCAGATGGGTTCATGTAAAGCCGTTTTTTCAAAGAAATCCTGAATATTTTTCTGATGAAAAAACTACATATTTGAACATTAATGAATACTATATATATATATATATCTTCATTTTCTACATAAAAAGTAAAATTTATATTAAAAATATAATTGTAGACTTCCTTTACAATAATTGTATCAAAATATGGATTAACTTTCTTTCATTTCGGGTCGGGTTGCCTTTCATTGGAAATCTTTTTCAGCGGTTTTCTTATTTACATGAAATTACAGTCATGCATCAGGACAGGTTGACTTTTTTTTTCGTTGTGGGTGAGGCAGACTTAAGCTTTTCAGATTGTGCTTTCTCTCTTTCGGTCGGAATCGGAATGACCTGGTTTTTCAAAAGGAAGTCCTGAATATTTTTCAAACGAAAAAAAAGTATATATTTGACTATTAATGGATGTACATTTGCAACATTTTTGTACATAAGTTATAAAATTGTAGACTGTTTAAATGCGTTAAAACATTGGGTAATTTTCTTTTACTTAGGTTTTTGGTGAAAGTCTGTCGGTTTTCGGGTTGAAGAAATTGTTTTGTAGGATGCGCACAGACTCCAGTCCTAGGCGTTGTAAATTTTTTAAAGTGTACTTCATATAATATGATTTAATAAAGCAAATAATTAAATAATTTAATAACACTGCAATGATTTCTGTAAATATAATGTGGTAGTAATGATCCAAAAAAGTAAAAAAAGTCGGATAATTAAGAACTTGAATTATAACCGCACCCGTCTCCCGAAAAAAAATTAACTGAAAAAACTCCACCCCTGAATTTTTAGCCCTGAGGGAACAAGTTTTTCTATGATCGAGTCGTACACAGCTGAAAAGCAATTGATAAAATAATTTTCTCACATGTATTTTTTTAAATTAGCCAAAGTACTCATTAACGATATATGCCTCATCCTGAGGAAGTTCGAATAGTAAGGCATTCGGAAATTGCACGGATAATTATTAATTTCTATGCATAAAGCATTTGCAATGCTTGCACAAATGCATATATTTACATTGCAATCAAATCTAATGAGTTATATTTTAGCATTTGAGCATTTTTAGGGTTCCGTACTTAAAAAGTAAAAACGGAACCATTATAAGATCACTTCTGTGTCTGTCTGTCTGTCACAGCCATTTTACTCGTAAACTATGGAACGTGGAAAGTTCAAATTCGGGGAAGTAATAAAGACCATTGACCCACATATTTTCAGATTAATAAACATTCATAAATATATTTAGTAAAAACGTAGAGGGGCTAATTATGCTACTTGAAAAAAAATCTTTTCTTTGTATATCATGTGGGGTATCCCGTGAAAGCTTTTGTAATGCTGAACTCAAAAAAACATTCCTCTTAATTTTAGGTATTATATTTTCAAAGATATTGTTGAAAATGTAGCGCAAAAATATGTCCCCCCCCCCATCTAATTCCGAATCTACTGAAACTAAAATTATGAAAAAAAATTAGAGGTAGTAGATGTTAATGTAAACCTTGCCGGAAAATTATAGCGATTACCCTAGGTCACATAGTTTTTGAGTAATTAGCATTTTTCTGTTATACACAAATGTCGATTTACGTGCATTCAGAAAAATTGTTGAGCATCGCTAAATATACCTATTGTTGCAGAAGAATAAAAGCATTGTTGATAATGATTTTTATAGTAATTAGCCGAGATATTAACCCTTAAAGGTACGGTCAGTTTGGACATACACAAGGACAGGGCGGCGTACTCTATGCCTAGTTAACAACTTTTAATGAAATATATGTGCAATGTAATGTACAGCAACAGTATAAAAGCAATAAACGTCAAATTGTTAAAAACATACTAATTTAAGGGGGTGTCGGGACTCTAAAAAGTGGAAAAAATGAAAAAAAAAAAACATTTTCAACATTTAATGTCTTAAATGTGTATGATTTTAAAACACAATTTTAATTGGGATGAAAGATATAAGTATGTTCTTTCGTTTCATGTATTTAAAAAATTGCAAGATACAAAATTAGTATTTATAGGGGGCTCGAAACTGTTAGACATCTGTTAGACACAAAAAATTGGCATAACAGTTTACGCGCAGGATTACAAAATAAATATTGCAACTAGAATGAAAATTTTGGTGCTTACTTATATTTCAGATTGTAATAATTTCCCTGACTTAAATAAATTTGTATTTAAAGCATTTTTATATTTTTAATGCAATGTTGCATTTAGCTAATACAAAATTTTGAAAATTTCAAAAGTAAAATCAACTAAAAAAACATTTTTTTGAACAATAAAAAGGAAATTTTAGGTTCAGTTCATACAGACTAACATGAAATATATGCTTTGAAAATTTCATGAAAAAATATTCAGAAGTTTTTGAGGTATCTTGCGCGTTATGCCCAAAAAACGCCATTTGGAAAATAATGACTTTAAAGTTTCGGAAACGTCGCTTCAGCTATTGAGCGGGTATAATTCTAAAAGCCAAAACTTCTGTTCTAATGGGAATTTCAAGGAAACAATTATATCAAAATATTCAGAAAAGATAGGAGTTTAACATCTAAAAAAATTAACATTTCTTAAATTTTGAAGCTTTAAGAGTCCTGCGACCACTTAATCCTCTCCGGCACGGAGTAATTCTATTTATAAACTTATGAAATAATGAACTGACACCAGAATTTATAAACGAATTTATTAGAAAATGCGAACTTGCTTATTTTCACGTACATGATAAAAGGAAAATTTTAATTAAATATTCATGGTGTCTGTTTTGGAATTAAAATTAGGTGTCCGTTTTTTAAAGACATCGACCTCGAAAGATTTAATTAGAATGAATCGCATAAATACTGTGGGATTCGCGATAGTCTGCATTGATTTTATCTCTCGATATGCCTCGAGTGGCTTTAAAAGTTAATTAAACACCTATCTGGAAAAATGCGGCATTGACCAAGGCGGCGTTGCAACTTTGATACCTCAATTCGAAGCGCGAATAGCACAATGCCAAATTTAAACTTTGAACAAAGGTTTTGTTTTAGCTACACTGTAGAAATAATGGTTATTACTACGCTGAATTTAGTTTCATGAAATGCCAAATGAAGTTTAACTATGCACTGCTTTTATTGTCAGTACCGAATTAAGTTCATCATAAACAGATTAGGATAATATTAAAAAAAGAGTTATACGAACAGCTATATTTGATATTATTTAGGTTCCATATCTCTTTGAACTTTCATGGTATACCCATTTACACTTTTCTAATATATACTGTTATACCCAACCCTACGTTGTATAGTTTTTTACAAAGTCTTAGTATTCTTTTAGCAACGTATATATATTTTTTAAATTTTTTAATTTTTTTTAATAATACAATTACAAATTCATATATTTATTCTACGGAACCCTGTGTGCGCGAATAATGTTCGCACTGGACCGTTTATTTTTTTTAGTATAACATTTGATGGTTGATAAATTTTCTGAAATATCAAATTCCTTGTGGGGGGGGGGGTGTTGCCCCCCCCCCCAGCTTCCCTCATATAGCGCCCCTGATATAGTTAAAATTTCTAAGGATATTAAAGCAATTTAACACCTTTTTAAATATTTTTTCATCTTTTAAGTAATTTGCAAAGAGTGTAATTTTAAGTTTGATTTTTAGTTCCTTTCTAAAGGCTGCTGAATGATAAGGGATTTTCCACAAATTGTCATTTTTACTTTCTTCTATTTTCAATAGACGAAAGTATTGTAATAGAAATTTTTTTCGACGGATTTACACGTTTTAGGGGTCAGAGATCCCAAAAAACATGTCTATAGAAAATGTCTGTCTGTCAGTGTGTCCGTATGTCTGTCGCCATTGTACCATCAAAAAGTGTGTAAGTTATGCATAGAATTGAACCAATTTTTTTTTTAAGTTTTAGGCTATGCCAAGTAGGTCCTCCCTGAATTTGGAAAAAATCCGCCGGGAGGGGGCGCTGTAATAGCGATTTGTGTGCCATTTTTGTGTCATTTCGAATATTGTACCATCGAAAAGTATATGAAGTTATGCATAGAATTGAATCCAATTTTTTGTGTATGTTTTTGGTCATGGCAAGAAGGACCTCATTGAATTTGGAAATATTCCGCGAAAAAGGGGCACTACATTAGCGATTTTTGCGTAATTTTCTTGATTTTTCGTAATTCTGTTGTATACCGGTGGCTGGTGAATCGACGGGAACTTCCCAGCCTGATAAGCCGACTGTTCGCAAACAGCTAATATACAACAGAACAACGAAAAACTATTGTTTCTACTTTCTTTTATCTTCAATAGACGAAAGTATTGTAATAGAAATTTTTTTCGACTTCCGGTTTTCGACGGATTTACACGTTTTAGGGGTCAGAGATCCCACGTAACGTAGCTAACGATCGAACGTAGCTAAACGCCATGTTAGGCTGAAAAACATATCCTAACATATGACGGGTAAATGATATTTTTTTCTGAAATCATGTCTGTTCAGCATATTTTCACATAAAACATGTGTATCATATCCACTTATAATGTATTAAGTTCTAAATTAAAATGAAGCTATTATAAACCTAGAAATCAGATCTAAACAAACGATACTGTTGCCATTCAGATTCAAATTCCTGCAAATCTACAAACAAATGAATGACTCTTTGAACGCTTCAGTAAAAAAAATGCAGGTTAACGCAGATGCTGGTCTTAAAATATTTGTAATAGTATATTAAAACCTTTAAACATTTTAACTTTGTTTAAAACCTTCAAAACTAATATTTTAATGAGTAAGTCTCCAAATACCATATCAAATCATCATCATCAACAACAAGTTCTAAATTAAAAATAATACTATAGCCATACATACCATATTAGACTTAATTTATATTAGACTTAAAGAACATGTCGGCGCCTTTAAAAATGGAAGATTGAACTCTAGATTAGTACAACATGCCTATGAAACGGACCACACCCCAGCCTTCGAAAATTCTTTAATTTTGAAGAGAAATTGCGACACTTATCATTGTAGATTGTCCATGGAGAGCTGGTTTACAAAATTATACCCTTATACACTCAACGAATCCGAAGCGATCCCGATGGAATATTTTTTGTTTTTAAATGATTAACTTTAACTGTGTTTTTGACTATCTCCAGGACATGTTTCGATTTCTGCTGTAGCTGATTGTGTACTGATGAGGCTGTGCGTTTGCACAGCGAAACGTCTTTTGTAGATATTTTTAGTTTTTAATTAAATGTTTTTATATATTTTTTTTATTTAAGTGTAGTCAAGTCTGTCTAATGTATGTATATTAATTTACATTTTTAATACTTTCCGGCAAAGTTGAAAAGTGTTTATGAATTCGGTTTGTCCGGCAGTCTGTCTGTTTATCCGCGCTGTATTCAAGTAAATATACACGGATTTTCATGAAATTGATATATGTAAATGATGTTTACCATGGAATGTTCGGTATTGAAAAGGAGGAGATTAATAGTTCATTTACATGCGCACTCAAAAGAATTGCGTTACATTATGGTCAATGGGGAAAAGTGGTCTGCAGAGTATTTTAATGATATTACGCTATTTCAAATGCACTGAAATTGATATTTATCACTGATTTTCACTACAAGATTATTGCTATCGAATAGGGCATTCATAGCATTTGTCGTTCACTTACAGAGACACACAAAAGAAGTCGGTTACTGTCTTTGAGCAATAAATGCTGGAAGCGCGTTTTCAATTTCGGTATGCGCTTTTAGATTCACGTACCATTCTCCTTATTAGTGGAAATTGCTGAAGGGTCATGTTCAACTGAGGTATTTATTTCCAAACTGAACTAAATTTTTGCATGCATGTAGTTAATAGATATAAATATATATATCATATACAGAGCTGCTGCTAGAATTCGGAAATTTTTTCGACTGTAGACTGAAATTGCTGAAATTGGGGTTTCAAATGTGTTATGCGTTTCCAAATGGTTCAATTAGACATCATATTTCAACTTTATTAACCATTTATCTACTTATGGTACTTATAAGTACCATTAAATAAAATTAATTTAATACATTGATTAGTTGTAATACAGTTTAGAATGAGTTATAGATACAATACTTTATCTTGTACCAAAAGCAGTATTGGTTACACAAGACAAAAATATTTTTAAAAGGATGATTTCTTTTCCCTTGCATTTTCTCAGCTTTCTTAGCGTTCGAGAGGGGGGGGGGGGAATTTTCCAATTCGGAAAATATTTCTATATTTCTATTGTAAGACCATTATATTTGTACATTTCCTAATTCTACAAGATACTAAGAAAAATATTTAAAAAAAGGATTTGAGTTGGGTTATAAATATTGCACAAAATCCCTGTAAATACAAATTTAATTAATCCTTCTAAATCCTTCAATCTTTCTAAAATTTATTAAGTGATTATTTAAATTTTCTAATGTACTTTAAATAATTCACGAAAAATGCTTTAGAAGATAGCATTTTCATGAATTCATAATTCAGTACATAAAGGGTTAAACGGTGAAGTTATGTTACATTATTCTGAATGTGTTGGAAAGTGTTTCATAACCTATGCTTTGCGCATGATTTTCCTTTCTTGTTTATACAAACTGTTATTTGCTAATGCAATTGTAATCGTCATGTGCAGTAAAATGCTATAACATTTTCTCTGGCCAGATGTCTGATCCTCTGTCAAACGGTCTATTGCGATCCTAGCCTATAAACTTAAGTTTCAGGGCTAAATGTATCTGGTTGATCTTTGTAACGCATTTCATTGATATAATATGATATTAAACCTGCTGCATGCTTAGGTATTTACAACACTTACAATTTAACTGTCAAACTGAAAATAATTATATTTTCCTCTTTTTAACCTTTCATTAAAGGATTAGAATTCGTGTGATGTCATTAAAAGAATGCTTATGCTAAGGTTCACTGAATATACTTCGTTGAACCTTTGTCAGATACTGCTATAATAGTTTTCGATAATCTTGTACACTTTATTACGTCAGTTGTTGTAAACAATAGATTTACATTGCTCAAATACTTTCAGACCAGGGTCGCGCTAATAATCCATTCAAGGAAGATGGCTCATTTGAATACGCTATACACAAAGCTATTGTGAAAGATCATTGATATGTCAGTGACATTTTAACCTTCAGTTGGATTTAAATGCGTTTTTTATGTGTTAGTTGCTAATTCTTCCTGAAAAAACAATCACATTATGTATACTATCAAAAATTATGACAGTTTAATTTATCCTGTTTTCTTCATAGAACTACCTTAATTGAAAATAATTATTTAGTTGTCACTAAGAAAATTATGTCTAAAACAGCTCTTGAAAAGTTTTGATGTGAAACAACACATCTCTTTTTGGGTATCTCAGTATAAAAATGTGCCTATAATAAATATTAATGAGTAAAAGTAAACATTTAACTTTTAATAATTTATTATTATAAAGTGGAATTTAAACTTCCATGACGGTTAAATTGCAAAATGAATTTTATAGGAAGACAAGATGCTCATTCAATTAAGAAGAAATTAAAAACATATTAATAATATCAAAACTTTCTTTTTCTTTTTTTTTTCTGTTATATATTCCATTGATGAGAGGAATAAATTACACGGCGTTTAAAAATAAATATAACTGAATAAAGCTTTTTGTTTGGGAAATTTTTTCATAGGAAGAATATCATTGATTAAACTTTCAAAGCTTTACACTTTTCTCATGCTTGGTATATACAGGGTGTCCACTCTCAGCGGTGTCCAATAGCTAATTCCTAAACCGTTAGTCATAGTCATATAGTTGCAATTATAAAAACGTTTTAAATGAGGTAAAGAAATATTTTAAAAGCGATTTGGGTCAATAAAAACAATTCTTAAAACATTACGGAATTTAAATTTTTATACGGTCCCCCGGTCCTTATAATTATATTTAGTAAAATAAGTTATATTTAGTAAAATTTTCCTATTACACTGACAAGTAAGACAAAAAAAGTCCCGTTCATATAACCCTAAAATTGACCGTGTTATGAAACTTTAAAAATGCATGACTTATACAACTTTTCCGCAGCTGAACACAGATGAGTTTCGCCACGCTTTGAGGTGTCATATACCAAGTGCTTAAAGTATTTGAAGAACTTATTACATGCGTATCTGCGTTTTGAAAAAAATTGTCCGAGCATTATGATTGGGTTAACTTTTATTAAGTTTCAGATTGACTAAAATAATTGCATTTTAGCATATGTTTTATTTTGTAAAGATTTGAAATTGTTTCTTTTCATGATTTCTTTTAAGAAAAATTGTTATTTTTATAAGTTTTTATTTGACTTCAACGATCGTAATTATGTTTTTACAGTTCAAAATTTGTACGCGAACTTTAACTCACTTTCAAATATCCGATCGAGATTAAATTTTACATCCTGACGTAAATCGGATGACAATCGAATATAATTATGATATTTGGTAGTTACCATTTATACTTATTTTACAGGATAACGCAAAAAATTTCGGATAGATTACCGCCAAGAAGTTTAAGAACAAGTTTTAAATTAGATAACATAAGACTGCGATGGTTGTATTTTTTAGCACTGAATCCGAAAATTACCTTGATTTTTAACCATCATGTCAGGATATTTCGCAAGTCCTAAATTGTCAAAGTTAAAAAAAATAACAAAATAACAAAGTTAAAGAATAACAAAAATCGGATACTATAAAATAGAGGAGATGACTGTATTTTCTAACTTTTGAAATCCTGACATGATGGTTAAAAATGAAGGTCATTTACGGATTCAGAGATTAAAAAATACATAAAAATCAATTATCAAAAGTAAAAAACATAACAATGACATCTATTTTATAGTATCAATTTATCAAATTTCCGCTATGTTTTTTTTTCTTTTTTTAACTTTAAAATTTACGATTTGCAAAAACTCTTTACGCGATTGAAACAAAATGAAGGTCAGTTTCGGATTCAGTGGTACAGAACACATAAGAATCAATTATCAAAAGCTAAAACTGTTAATTTTCATCATTTTATTTAACAAAAATTCTGTTTTTTTTCTTCTTATATGTTTATTACAAATTCTATATTTTCCATTAACATGTCGGAAAGATTAAAGATTTCAAATTTATATTGCAATGTTAATTTTAATTTCAACCATTTTTTTAATATATCTGACGTAATTATATTTCTGCTAAATTTGTGAATGATCCCTAATTTGCAGCAAAAAATATGCTCCAACTTTAAACAGTTATTACTCGGCCAATTTTAATCGTAGATTAACAGGACTTTTTTTGTCTTACTTGTCAGTGTAACAGGAAAATTTTACTAAATATTACTTATAGGACCGGGGGACAGTATAAAAATTTAAATTTCCTAATTCTTTAAGAAATGATTTTATTGACCCAAATTACTTTTAAAATATTTCTTTACCTCATTTAAAACATTTTTGTAATTCGAACTATATGTCTATGACTAACGGTTTAGGAATTAGACATTGGACACCGTTGAGAGTGGACACCCTGTATATACGAATACATTAACCCACGGAATACTAAGATAGAGTCGATTTCACCCAATTTGGAGATTTTGCAGTTTTTTTTTTTTTTTTTTTTTTTTTTTTTACATTCAGAATATGCATGCTAAAATTATTTTCTAAGAATTCTGTTATTAAGTCTCTTTCATAATTTTGACTACTCACAAGGGAACCACTTTTAGTGTTGCTCGCACCTAGCATTGAGACCTGGTGCATTTTAAAGCCCTATATTACGAAGTTCGAGAATCAATAAAATTTTCCTGATAAAATAATATTTCTTAATTTTACAGCAGCATAACTTTCTAAAACCGCACTTTTCGAGACCACTTATCGAACTATTAACATCGAACTTTTATAAAGAAAAGCATTTAAAAATAAAAATTAGTTAATAATAAGTATAAAATATTGAAAAAAAATTAACCCTTTAGTGCACAGTTTTTCATATATGCAAGCAACACTGTTTTTTGAATTTTATAGATTATTTTTATTCGCATATAGGGGAGAGTAGCCATATTTGGACCACCGCTTTAATTGGACCGTTGCCATTCTGCCGTTAATTACAGGAAGAGACTCCATCTACCGCTGAAATCCTACTCATCAGAATGACGTCACTCATGATGAGAAGAAGCAGCCACCTACCACGTGGTGTTTTCAGACAATTTTAAA
Organism: Maratus speciosus; assembly: GCA_963932465.1. Lineage (NCBI taxonomy): Eukaryota > Metazoa > Arthropoda > Arachnida > Araneae > Salticidae > Maratus > Maratus speciosus. Next base: position 221,707,177 of record OZ010789.1, read on the forward strand.
AAACCTAAAGTTAGCTGTTTTGATCTAATTTTTTCCTACTAAACATAAGTGAATATTTTAAAACTAAGGTAAGTTGTTATGTTTTCATATACATATATAAATTCATCTGTTTATTGTGCATATTTTTCACGCGGATTTGTTTGATTTCGCTTTTGTTCTTAGTCTTGAAATTAACTGTTTTAAAAAATGGCGCAGTTGCCGTAATTGGGCCAATTTAAGTTGCTTAAATTGGACCAGATATGCTATCATAAATTTGAAAAGTAAGTAATGAATTTCGAGGAAGGTACGCTTTGTACACTGTTTTTTATATTTATAATGGGTTACTATCTCCATGCAAGAGTTTTTTTTTTTTTTTTTTTTTTTTTTTTTTGTATATCTGGATTAATTTCTTTATACAGTTTAAGCCTACATAAACATAAAAATATTTTTACATGTCTATGCAGTAAATTTTGTTTGCAATGTCTTTTATCTTGTATGTAATTGTATTTTTTTCTTTGAATTCTTTATTCCTACGGCATATTTGATTTACAGAGTTGAATTCAAACATTTTCCTCCTGCAGGATATTTGTGATGGAAGATTTTTTACAGTTCTGGAGGGTGGAATTATACTTTTTTGCTATTAAAACGCATAAAATCTCAAACCATGATGAAAATGTTGAAAAAGACATAGACAAAATGTCTGGAAGAAAAACACCCGTGATAGCAAAAGCTGTTAAAGATGTAGGAAACAAAAAGCAGATAGTAAGTTGGGAAGAAATTGACCTGCAACAAGGCTGCAGCTACAAATCCTCTCCAAAAGCAAAAAAATCATTAGAAATGTTATTTTCCTTACTAAATTCAGTTAAATCAAAGTACAGAGGGAGCCAAAAAACAGTTGCGTTAACATCATCGCCATATAAACTAAACCTTGAAATGATGAAGAAAAAAGAAAAACAAAGAGGAAGCTTTTACAGCACAAAAGCAATTGGAACATCGAGTTTTAAAAAATAAGCGTAATGCAATTAGAAAGAAAATGATGGAAGAGAAGAACTACAAACATAATGTAAAGAAAACTTCTGTTGCAAAAAGAAAAAAAAATTCTGATAATTCAGAATCAAAAAGGAAAAATCTAGACAGTGATGATTAGTTTTGCCTAATTTGTAAGAAAAATAAAATAGCAGAAATGATTCAGTGCTCTGATTGCCATATACGGTCCCGTGTTGTGTGCGCTGGAAAACAAAAACTATAAACAAAATTCATATATAAGCTTTGGATCACTCCTTACATGATATTCAAGTAACTGACAATTAGTTCCATAATTTCTATTCTTAATTACTGATAACTTTGACTTATATTTTGAATACATTTTGATTTAAAACAATTACTCATATTTTCATATATTTGATTTCATTATATTTCATTGCTGTTAATTTGTTTGATTGTTTCATTAATCGCAAACTTTCCTTTTAATAAAATTAGTTATATTCCCTAGTCATTTAAACAATCTGATATTATTTGGTCCAATTTAGGAGACAGGGGGTCCAACTTAGGCGACCAGTTGCTGAATTTGGACCACTTTTTTCAAATTTTTCAAATTAAAATAAAATTTAAGATTTTTAAAAAGAAATTGACCTAAATATTTTTTTAGTTAGTAGATGAATAGATTGACCCTGTGTAATGATCTTTTGCAGATATTCCAAAAATTAAGTGAGTTACACCTGAAAGTAAGTGAAGTGGTCCTAATTAGGCTACTCTCCATTATCTAATTCACGCCCGAAAATTAAAATAGCAATATTTGCTTTAATTAAGAAACAGACATTCCGTATTTAAATAGAGCGATATTAACCATTGAAACTTTCTAGTGGGAAGTTAGATTCTCTGAACTACGTAATTTCTAGAACGTATTCTATTATGGGAATTAAAGGGTTAAAGGTTAAATTTTATAAAATAAATAATTATATGAAATAAGGTATTTAAAGACATACTTATTAAAGTATTTACTAATTAGCATTATTTTAGCGTAAAAGAGCCACACGATAGTAGTTTTTACTTGTATTGCAGATGTGCAACAGAAGAAAAGATTGACGTATTTTATGAAAAATGTATCTGATTTTCTTCATTATTTTTTTGTGTAATAAACCTTTCAGAGAATCATATATAGTTTTTTTCGAAACAAAATAAAAAATCGCGCATTTAAGGGGTAAAAATGCATTTAAGAACCCACGAATTTGATTTTGAAAAATTGCAACATTATATTCACATTTTTGGCGGGAAAAGGCTTTTTTTTTTCCAAGAATAGAGCTTTCCGGCAACCCTATCCAAATGTCATAGCTGTTTGTCTTGTGTGAGGAGTGGTTTGGACTTCAGTAGGAAAAAAATAATGTCCGACCTATTTAGCCACAGTAATTTTTCTAAATTGTGTAAAAATATTAATTTACTTTAGGATTATGTTTACTAAAAGACCATTAAATACAGCAACATTTCATTTGAAACATTTGAAACATTATTCCATTCGATTTCAAAGGAAAATTGTTTGCTTATTTTGTATTTCATTAAAAAATAGTTTTCAATGATCTTGGAAGCTTTTATAGAATTATATTTACTATTTATATATTTATCGTCAGCATAGAAAATTAAATTTAAAAAATCAAAAAACCCGACTGCGTAAAAAGCGAACTAATTAATTATTTCTCATCAGTGTGAAACTATTTTTTATATTACTTACCTATTTTTTTATTTACTTGTATTGATGACTTTTAAGTTGTGTTTAATTGTTAGTTACTATCTATAAACGCTGTTTTGATGAGGCGTATTGAAGTCTATGAAGGTTAGAGTATCAGTAAAGCTAGAGATCCTACCTACACAACTTCCAGGTTGTGTAATATTCAAACGGAGCTTCTGATTGTAAAATTGTCAATGAAACATCGTCGTGATTTTGAAAGACCTATCCAATGATACGTCACTCAATAAAGTGCGTAAATTTGTTTTCGTCTCTACCACCATTTTGTACTTTTCGGCCGCCATTTTGAACTGATAAAAACAAATCCTAGCCTATAACCATCGGACGATTGAGACGAATCGATAGAGACCTCATTCATTAAAATCCATCTAGCCGTTGGGATGTTTCGAGGGTATAAAGAAATCCACATACACAGATACGCGTGAAACACATAACCTTCTTGGCAGTCAGGTAAAAAAAGAAAAACCTAATATTTGTGTCTTATGCTATCAATTATATATATATATATAAAAAAAAAAAAAAAAAAAAAAAAAAAAAATCACAATCTGATATAATTCTAACATGTATTGTGCATTTACTCCCCGGATAAAGCGGACTGAAAAATTGTAGCGCCATATTTGGCGACTTAACTCACTTTTGGCTTGAAATAAAGAAATAAAAATGTAATAATAAAAAAATAAAAGTATAAAAAAGTACATAAAATATGATTTTAATATAGAAATTTTATCGGTTCTCTAACTTTTATGTGTAAGGCTACAAAATGCACCAGGTCTCGTTGCTAGGTGCGAGCAACACCAAAAGTGGTTCCCTTGTTAGTAAGTTTCGCATATTTCAAAAATATATATTCTAAAAACACTCAAAATATATATTAAACATTTAATTGCTAAAAAGGACGTCAAACGTTAATAAAATACATTAAAAGATCTTAATAATTTGACATGTTTCGATTGAATTTACTCAATCATCATCAGAAAAACAAATAAACACAAAGATGGAAAATTATATTTGTTTTTCTGATGATGATTGAGTAAATTCAATCGAAACATGTCAAATTATTAAGATCTTTTAATGTATTTTATTAACGTTTGACGTCCTTTTTAGCAATTAAATGTTTAATATATATTTTGAGTGTTTTTAGAATATATATTTTTGAAATATTTTTAATGGACGTATAAGAGAACTTCTGCTTATAATTTAATAAGTTTCGCATAGTTTATTTTGGTTTATTTGTAGAAATTGCGAATGAGGTCAAATTGATTGAATAAATAAAAGCTTTCGGCACCAAATATTTTCAGAAGTGCAACAAATGCAGACTGTTTATGTGTAAAAGTCATATTTCGCGTGTTATTTTGTGTCTTGATTGCCAGAAAGACGAGCTGCAGAACTACAGGTAGTTAAAATGCATTACTACCATAACTTCTTATAACATGTTACTGTTTTTTTTTTTTTTTTTTTTTTTTTTTTACCTTTTTCTATTTGAGTTTTAGTGCTAATTTAAATATTTGTAATATTACGGAAATTACATTTTCCTCTTTCTAATAAATCTTGATTGCCAGTACTATGTGGAGATTTTATCTTTTGATCAGTTTTCTGTCCTAAACATTATAATTAACTATGGGGTCAAAATAATCCTATCTTAGACATTTAAGTAATACTTTGATCTTAGTACTGCGACGGTTAAAAGCTATTTGGAAATATTTCTACGTCAGTGACATTTTAACCTTCAGTTGATTTAACTATGTTTTTTTCCAAGTTAGTTGATAGTCTTTCCTGAAAACACAGTGTGAATATAACACATATCAAGATTTATGGTAGTTTATTTTTTTCTGTTTTCTTCAAACAAATTATCTTAATAGAAAATAGTAATTATTTAATTGCCAGTAAGGGGGAAAAATAAAAGATCACCTTAAATCTTTGAATTAACAAATCCGTTTTCGTGTAGCTCAATATAAATATGCGTGCTTTATAAATTATAATAAGTCATAATAACATCTTGATATCTGAAATTCAGTATTATAAAACAGAATTTATGAATGAAGGTGAAAATGAAGTATTCGACTGGAAGCGTTTTTAAATATTGCTCCTAATGCTTGATAAAAAATATATATAAAATCGGATTTTAGTTAGTACCTTGACTTTGAGATGTGATACTTATTTTTGATTAGTTTACGACAACATAAGTCATTTAACGACTCAGGGGCGCCATTGAAAAATTTTCTTTGGAGAAGTTGGGCGGGTTCAGTTTTTCTAAAATCTTTTTAACACTACTGAGAAGTAATTGGAACACGTTTAAAATTTGCCAAAGTACTCATTTACGATAAATATGTTTCAGTTTGAGTATTCTGTGATAGCATTGTTTTTTTGTGTTTGAATTGCATATTTAATGCTGATGTTACTATTTTACCATACAGGAATGGACCATTCTTAAATGAATGTCCCAGTCTCAATGGTATATTATAACAGTTTAATTTAGATTTATTTACAACAAATCATACATCAAATTGAAAATAAATCAACCTAGTATTTTTTACAAATACTCAATACATGCACCTTTAGCTATACGGCGCAATTCCAACCTTAAGTCCAATTCTTCCCACAAGCATGTACCAACTGTAACCGATATGGACGCATGTGTAAACGTGTTCTTAAAACCTTCCACACTGTCGTCTTTGGCAACTGGATTTCTAGACTTGCTTTCGGAACAGATATCTTAGGACTACGCAGGTAAGATGCTCTGATACAGTCAGCATTCCGTACAGGCACTTTTGGTGCTTTTCCCTTTACAAACAGATCCGACCGTTTCGAATTGCTTATACCATCGGCGGATGTTTTTGCCACATGGGGGATCACAATTAAATTTTAAATGAAACGCACGTCGAACTGAAATTACAGATACACTCTTAGAAAATTGCAGAACATAAAACACTTCACGCTCAGGAGTCGCCATTTAGCGCATGTGGCACTGCAATAGAGTAAATAACAAAGCAGTACTCGCGCATGCGCTTATCTAAAAGTGTTTGAGTAACTCTTTATTTGTGACCTGGAACCTGGAACCAACACGCTACAACGCTTACAGTTGATACTATTAAATTTTATAACCGGGACATTCTTTTATAACCCTGTATTACGACAAGTTACTTTTTGCTGTAGTGGCCTGTGGTGACCATTACACACATAAATATAAAATTCTTTGACAGATGCAAATGTCCCCATAACTTCTTTCAAGTAGCGCCTTTGTAACGCAATTTTTTAGGCCCCTGATTAGAACCATCGTGGGGTGCAGGAGAGATACTTTAAGTGATGGGGATAGGAAAAAGGGGTAAAGGTAATTTAAAAAATGGTTTTAGAAATGAGCGTTTGTTTGAATCAGTTTTCACAAACAAAAGGAACTCCAAATATTTGATAAGGAGTAGGGGTTAGCCTTGGCTAGTAGTGACATTTTCGACATTTTCTATATTAGCCGTAAGATTTGAACTGAAGCGAAACATTTAGTGTATCATATCATTAGAGTAAATCTTGCGTAACACATTTATAAAACTACAATTAATATTATTAACGTTTTTCATATCACAAAATGAATTCTGCGTAACCTCGAAATTTGTCACTACTAACCCCTGCTACGGGGCAAGTTGTGACGTGCTTGAGGCACATTGTGACAAATAAATGACACATACAAATACATTGTAACATACACAAATTATGTGAGAAAGACGATTAAGTGGGATATGTTAAATCAAGAATGAGAAATTTATTCATTTATAACGTTCTTAACACAATAAAACACTTTCATGTTTTAATAATATTGTAAATAAAATGAAAATAAAATAGTTAAATTGTTAACACTTGTAAACTCTTAGTCCTTCATAAAGATACTTTTAGAGACACTTAGCAAAAAAAAAAGAAAAAAACTGTCTTAATCAGGAAAGAAATAAAAAGTAAGCCAACACTAATCTTTGGCCATATTGACTTTTTGACTCGGTAGCCTACTAGAACGTGTAGGCCTATATCCTATATTTTTAATCACTCATTGTCATCGCTTGTTTCAGCGTCTGATTTGCAGTTAATACAAATATAATAAAGTTCATTTTTGGTACATTTGACATGTGCCCATGTTTTTGATGTCATGCATTGCACCCAGTCTTCTACGGGTGTAGAAATTTTGTATTGCTCCAAGCAAACTAGACATAAGCAATTTTCGTCATCTGCAGAGCTATCCAATACTTGCTTCTCCCTTTTTTTTCAATAACCTAGGTCTAATTTTTTATGCACTGCTTGGCCTTTCCATACAGTTTATTTTCTGCTTTTTCATCTTCAATTTGTTTTCTGCGTTCTTTTGCTTTTTGTTCTGCTCGAATTTTCTCTTTTACATGTGTGCTTGTTAGAATGATAGATTTCAAACATTTACGAATAGATCGCTTGCCTTTTCGAGGTCCTGCTTTAGGGAGTGGTCTTATTTCTGTAAGACTTACCACTGACACATTGCTATTATCAATTGTCATAGAATCATCTAATTCAATGAGATTTCTTACTTCTGAAGTCGGTACTGCAATCTCACCATCATTGATTAAAGTTATTGCTAAAGTGCTTGGTTTATTAACAGTTTCATATTTACTAATTTTTTTTATTGTCATTCTGGTCTTTAACGTTCTCATCTCTGATGGATAACGGTCGATCAGTTACTGAGGAATATAGGAAGTCTTCATCTGTAAAAATGTTCCTATTAAATTCCCAAATTCCACTTCAACGAAATCCTGCTTGATTATTTTTTTTCGAGTGGCAGCACTAGGAAGCGCTATTTTGACAATACCTGGTATGTCGTATATCGACACAGTGCTTGCAGGATGCTGGGGTAAGTAGTGACACTGTCACAACGTGCCTCTTAGACTTCGTCACAACTAGCCCCGCGTTACGCCATTTTGAACTTTATTCATTAGTTTCCAAAATGTTAGCATGATTAACGAATGAAATACATAAAATAACAGCTCAAAACATAAGCATTTGAATAATGTTAGAGAAGTTTACATACCTTCGTATCCCTAGTGGCAATGACGATTCCAACGTAGGTCGCAAAATTTACTTTTACGATAGAAAACAAGATAAATATTTTTATCTCGAAAACAACGTAACGTTATACTTCAAAACTTACGCGGTACATTGAGACAATCACACTCTTCACTCACAGCACGCTACAGGTACTGCAACCTATTGGCTCAGTCAGAAAGCTCGATGGCACAACTTGCCCTTGGCACAACTAACCCCGGTCTCCCATACATTCTGAAAAACAAAAGACAAAAGTTTTTTTAATCAGGGAAAATATAAAATAACGACAAATAAAAATATACAACAACCTCTTCAGAGTTACCGTGATTCCGAAAAGCGTTGTTTATCTTTAGAAACCTCAGAAACTAATATATTTTCGAGATTTAAAGGATCATTTATGAAAACAATGTTTCTTTTACTGTTACTGTTGTTTGGAAACGTTTCCGAGTAGCTCTTATAGTGTATTAATAACTTTTCTCACCCTGGAGTACTGGTTTTTCGGATACTATCAGTTCTCAAGTAAACATTTTTATGTTCAACTAACATACAAACATGACAGTCAAATACAAACAGTAACATACAAATATGACAAATACTGACAGTTACAGACAAACATGAAAAATTAACAACATTAAAATTAATATTATTTTGTTACTTTTGCATTTATACGCAAGCAGAGATGTTTAGTTGAGCAATGATAGCATCCTAAAAACCTCTATTCAGGGTTGAGAAAAGTAATTAAAACACCATGAAATGTACTCGGAAACATTCCCGAAAATCAGTGGCAGCAAAGGAAAAATAAAGGCGGCTATAAATCTCTGAAATACATTGCATTCTGAGATTTCCAAATATAAAGAACGCTTTTCAGAATCGTGGGTAATTCGAAAGAGGATTCTGTATATTTTCATTCTTGGTTATATTACATTTTCATAGATTAAGATTTTTTTTTTTTTTTTTTTTTTTACAGTGTACTGCTGTACTCATCTGAGTATGTTTTTTTTTTAAATACGAGGGCATTTCGAAAAGTAAAGATACAATGGCTCGCATTCCTTAAAAAAAACATTTATTTAGAAAACGTAAGTTACATCTTATTAACTGGATTATTTTGTTATTTTTCGACATAATCACCCCCGTTATCCAAACATTTGTTAAGTCGGGCGACAAGCTTTTGTATCCCACAGTCATAGAAGGTTTCCGCCTGTTGTCGGAACTCCATTTCAACTTCATCTTTGATCTCATCATCGTCGTGGAATGATTTTCCTCCAAGATGTGACATCAGGTAACAGGAGACGTCTATTCGCACGAATTGCTTCTTCCGTTCTCTGAAGAAGGGCATCAGAGATCACAGATGGCCGACCTGTTCTTTGTTCGTCATGAACATCGGTCCTACCTTCAGAGAAATGACGACACCATTTGGTTACATTTTGTCGATTCATAATGTTCCCATAAACAGAAACAATTTCTTTGTAAATATCCGCTGGTCGCTGACCTCTTGCATAAAGAAAACGTATGACGGAGCGCACTTCGCATTTGGCGGGATTCTGAATGAGCGGAACCATTTTAAACACGACCTACTCCACCAGAATCAACGTTGAAATGCCGAACGACCGCGAGGAGAAAGCTAACGGTTCAAGGTTAACACCTGTGTTGCCAACTTGCTTGCCAAAACTTTTCTTTTCCTCCGGCGTACGGTGTATCTTTACTTTTTGAAATGCCCTCGTATATCACATTGTGAAATATCTAAATGTGCTGCAAATTTTACAAATTTTTCAAAAAAATTATTAAAAAAAAACCACCGTAACTAAAATTACATGATATGCGTGCAATAGTTTCTTAAAGTCGTTGTTGTATTTATAAATTTTGAATGAGAATCCGAATTACGTACCGTCGTCCCCGCTTAAACGAATATTGACGGTTCCAGAAAAAATATTCGATTAAGCGGGATTTTTGATTAAACGGGGATTCATAACTGTAATATTTAATGCGGGATAAAAAGGCAAAATAACTATTTACGGTATATTTAATTAACAGCATAATAAATCGTTAATAGAATAATATACAATAAAAATAAATACAAATGCTAATATAAAGTAAATACGTATTAATTTTAATGTCAGTACATTCATTTATATGATTTACATCACACTTAATGCAGCTCGTTTGGATTTGGTCAAAACCTTGCTACTTCTAATAAACGTTACTTATACTGCCTTAAAAAAATCTTTTTAAGTGGTTTGTTTAAGTGGGATTTTAAAGGAGTAAATATCGAGTTATTTTTCGAAGAGTACAAAATATCAAAACTACCATCTCAAATCTCGAAGTGAAGGCGCATTGCCAGTAAAGCCTGGTTAACAGTAAGAAGAGATGTTGGGAGAGATCATGGTGGGGAAATCATTTGACCTGCCCATTATACACCTGCCGGCCGAAATCATTGCAGGAAGAACTGAAAAATTGTTTTTAGCGCAAAGGAACCGAAAATGACAAAAGATGCAAAGAAATTCCAGCTGAAACGTGCTTTCCGCGCCTATTTTCAAACATCAATCACACAGTTGTTATTCGATTAAGCGGGAACGTTCATAAAAGGTATTTGGTTTAAGCGGGGAAAAATAACATAGAACCAATAGGAATAAACTCGGTTCCGGAGGATTCTATTCGAATAAGCGGGTTATTCGATTATCCGTGGCCCGATTAAGTGGGGAGGACTGTATATTATAGAGGCATTCTAAAGTAGAAGAAATGCATAGAATCCGCATCAGTGTAATCTAAATCAACTCGGATAAATTATTATTATTATTATTATTTTAAATACAGTCGAAGCCGAAAATACTAATCATTAGTAATTATTGATCAATATTTGGATAATTATAGATATTAAATATTCTGATAATTAGATAATTATTATCAATTTTAAATATTCAATATATTTTGTACAGTACAATTACGGTTGAAGAGATCATTTCCACTAGAGAATACGAGGGTGTATCAATAAGTTTTTGCCTTCACATAGAAATAATTGAGTGAAAGTGCTACATTGTCCTTTTATATTAGTCCTTTTTTATATAGTCATCATGCACAGTAACACATTTCTGCAAACGGTATTTCAAAGACAGGGGGGAGGATGTATTCCAGGAGGAGATATAGTAGACCCAAAGGGGGTCATATTTCTGACTTTTGCCCACCCCCACATATGACATATTGTTGGAAAGGCCAGTGACCACTTATTTATGTTATGCACTCCCGAGCGCCTCCCTCCAAATTTCCCCACCACGGGGGGGGGCATGAATGATATCCGCAAAATTTAGAAAAGTGTCCCCCGGAGGGCAAATTTTTTTTTTTTTTGGGGGGGGGGGAAGTTGTAAAAATTTAAAAATATTTTATAAAAACTTTCTAAATCTTTCAGTAAAATACTTTTAAGCAGAAATGAAAATTGCTTCTTATTATTCTAAAATACAGTTAGTTACACAGTTTTGGAAAGTTTCAACAGTTTACCTAAAATAGATTTTTAGAAAAGCGTATCGAAGCATCAAAAAACCACTTGTGGGTGTGTTTATAGTTTTTTTTTTGCCTTTCGAAACAATGCTTAAATATATTATTTTAAAACCTTCCAGCATCATAATCATATTGATTTCACATTTCATCATTAACTTTTTTTCTGTTTTATCGATGTATAACTAAATTCAAAACTCGAAAATTTGAACTAATTTATGTTCCCTGCGTACTTAAGTTGTTTATTTAGATATCCAATTTCATTCTAGGAAAAAAATGAAATTTCTTAATAATATCTTGTGAGACCTTGAAGTGTTTCATAATCTGTGCCTGGTGTATGATTTTTTTTGTTCTTGTTTGGTTTAATGTGCAAGGAAATGTACAGGCTGTTCCAAAAAGATCCGTACAACTTCAACATATTATTAAAGAATAAAGAATAGGCTTACAGCAAAATCAATGAGAACAATAGATAGAATAACTCGAAAAGTTTTTTTTTAGCAGTATGTTGATGGCGCTGCACAATACGTAAACGATTATTAAAGAATTCAGTTATTCTAAAGGGTCGCCCTAGCGCTAGGGAAGAATGTGTGGAACGAGTACGTGAAACATTTTAAAGGAGTTCTAGAAAATTAATTCATGGAATTGAAACAAAATAGCCAAATAGCTGTAGCTACTGTTGATGCTAGCATGCTAAAACGTTCGTGAATTGAATTGGAAAATCATCTTCATATTCTTCATGCTACGAAAGGATTTCATGTTGAGGTTTACTAAGAAAAAAAACTTTTGAGGTATTTGATATATTGTTGCAACTAATTTTGCTCTAGGCATATCCTTTTTTTAAGGGGTCTTGCACCTTTTAAACTTGTCGAAATTCAACAAAATCATTGAAAGTTTGAATTAGTTTATCTTTATTAATTTTTTATGTATAAGCATGAAATTTTGACTTTTGATTAAACAGATTATGCTTTTTAATATAATACCACTAGAAACTGGTTAGTCTTTTTCAGAATTTGTGTATTGTTGAAATTAAAACAGCTCTTTGTTTCACTTCGTAAGTCATTCCGCGCATGATGAAAACGTGTGTATAGATTGTTACGAAATTTGGTGTAGATACTAAGCAAATATGTGCATTTAAAATTATATACTTTTAAGTAATTACAGAGGTAATATTTTCAGTTATGACTATTTTTATTCATTAAAAAATGTATTTTTTTTTCTTTTTTACGTAGTTAATGAAATAATTTTGACCTAAGGGTAGTTCACTTTAAACACACATATTTGTTTAGTTTCTACACCAAATTTCATAACAATCCATACACACGTTCTCAAGATATTATGAGTGCAATGACTTACGGAGTAAAAAAGGGAGCTTTTAATTTCAACAATACAGAAATTCCGTGAAAGGCTAATCAGTTTCTAAGGGTAGCATATTACAAAACATAATCTGTTTAACCAATGTTCAAAATTTCACTTTTATACATAAAAATGTTATGAAGGTATAATAATTCAAATTTTGAATTTTTTCGTTAATTTCTGCCGCGTTTAAAAGGTACAACAGCGTTAAATAAAATTTTGAAGTTGTACGGATCTTTTTGGACACCCCATAATATTAATACACTGGTGTCAGATAAATAAATACCCTTTTCCAGTATTTTTTATTCTTTTAAATAAAATAAGAAGAGAAAGCTATATAATATTACATTTTTTTTTCATAGTCTGTCTATGTACTGTCTTATGTTTGATGAGATGTTTCTATTCAAGATATCCAAGGAAGGGAAATGGAGGTGGATGGAGATATGAAGGTATTTAAAAAACAAATTTATTATATCTTTTAAATTTTACTAAGAAAATTGAGATTTTTCATTACACATTTCCATAATCATAGTACTAATTTTAAAATTTTTCACGGGAAAATATGATGGTTAAATAATAATATGAATTTTTCTTTTATTCTCACGTGAATTAGATGTTATCATGGGATTCCATGAGCACAATTCACGTCTAGTTCACGTGCGTTCTGCTCACGTGTAAGGTCTATTTCATAAATACAAGTCATTGAATGAATCGATTTTCCTTTAACATTTTACCCTTGGAATCATTAAACATCAAATGAACTTATAAAAGAGTAATTTATCTCATAAAGGTGAGATTTCTTTTTATACTTCAAAATGACGTATTAAAAAAATAATACAAAAGATTCTTGTCAAATTAGTCGTACAAAAGTACGGGACAAGTACTTCAAACTGTTATTCGCTTAGTTTGTAAATAGTATGATATCAAACACCTTTCCTCGTGATTATGCCCTTTTGTCAATATTTTTTTTATTTCCTTTTAATAGTTTTATTAATTTTGATTTCAAAAGACCTGAATTATTCCTTATTATAAGGAAAGTTTTGAAATGACAAGAGGCATTACAAGAAATATCAAATGTTAATTTTGTTTTTCACCAATTGAAACGTTTCTTTACACTATAGAGGGCTTTCAAATTTAATTGAAATTATTGAGTAGCAGTTAAAAGTTTAGTAAATAAATAGATAAAAAATATTTATAATATCTCTTGTTGACAACTGGATAGGAGATTGGAGATGTTTACTGTTTTATGCATATTTTTAATATCGATTTTCTTTGATGATTTTCTTTGCTTTGTACCAATTATGTTTTGAAAAAATGCAAAAAAAAAAAAAAAAAAAAGTGTTTGGGGGGGGGGGGGGGAGCATAAGAAAAAAGATAAGATTGGCGATAGATGACGTTTACTACGGATTAGTATGACTTTTTTAAAGCAGTAATTCATATGTCAAAATTCCTCTAGGATATGTCACCTTTAAGCCAACAAATAAGCAGAAGCAAGAGCAAAAAAGGGAGATACTACAAGGAACTTGCTATGTTCTTTGTTTTAATACATAACTAGGAGGCTCTGCCCCCTACGAGCAAACGCTCGCTAACGCCCATTCACATACCGTAGAATCTAAAAACACGCTAATTTGCCCTGTTTTTTTTTTTTTTTAAATTACATAAGACTGAATGATGATTAAAAGACCTTCTGCGATCTTCTGTGATCGGGTTTTCATTCATCTCCCTTTGACTGAAGGATTTTAAGGCAGTCAACTACTGTCGCGACACATAACGGCTGTTTTAATAATCGATTAAATAAGATCATTTAAACATATAAAATAAGCTTGTATAAAATGGCTACGTAAACAACAACACTGCTTCCCGGAATTTTATAACGAAGCTTTTAAGAAAGTTGTTTTACATACGACGTTTTAAAAGTATTGTTTTAAATATGACGTAATTTCCACCAAAGTTTTCATTCTCTTTTTAATATTCACGTGAAAACACATTTTCTAATTGAACGGAAATATTGTTGTTTGCGCTGTTTTAAAGGTAGTAACGATAGGTAATTCGAAATATGAAATAAACGACTCGTCGAAAATATAATTTAAATTGACATTTTTTTGCAATATTATTATTTGGGCATTTTAAATATGCCGTCCCCATTTACTGCTTTTAAAGCGTTACATAATTTAATTATTACTTTAAAATTTTCTTTCTCTTTTTAACATTCAGGGGTAACTACATTTTTTATAACCTATGTTTCGCTATTTACTCGTTTTAGCACGTTATCATTTATTTAATTAATATGAGGTTAAAGTTTTCTTTCTGTTTTTAATAGTCACATGTAAATACATACTTTAATTAAAAGTAAATAGTATTTTTTGCGCAATTTTAAAATTTGGAAATAATATATATATATATATATAAAACACCTTACCAGAATATGAAATAAATCTCGTTTAAAATAATGAAATTAATTTTTTTTTTCAAAAAAGCCTCAAAATGAAATTGATTGCACACTGCACTCCGCAAGCGTATCAACTACATCCCTGCAGAAGATGGTTTAACTGCTATGCATTAGTTTTGTTCCAATAAAACTTTTATAACGAAACGATTTTGTGTAACTTTAACATTGAGTATAATTCTTTCATTTAAAAAATGTCTGCTTCAACGTGTTTATCAAACATTTCATTATAAAACTACCAATTTATATATTTTTATATGCAATAGTTTTATTAATATTAGCGGGAAAAAGCTCCGGTCACAAAAAATCATTTACGGCACCTAACAGCGTTGGTTACATTTTTTAGAATAGAGATAAACATTCGTAATGAAAATCTTCTGCGCGATGTAGCAATCATAATTCATCAAACGCGTAGAAATTCATTTTATGTATGGTAGTGCTTATTAAAAAGGAAAAGGAGCAAAACAGTCTTTCTACATATAGTATTACATAAATTATTGTTTATTTTGTAACGTTTGTTACTTTAATTGTTTTAATGAGATAGTTTTGACCAAAAATATCAAAATAACCTTTGAAATTAAATTAAAAACTTTAAAGTTGAAGAACATATATAGAAGTACACTCTAATTAACTAGTCGGCAGACGCAAATTTTGCTATTTATTATGATTATGATCAAACATTTTCTGCTTTGAAATATCTATTTTCTCTCAAATTACAGGAAATTCACCAGTCTAGAAGGAAAAATGTAAAAAAATCTCCAATTGAACCTGTGTTTTGATAGTAGCATGTGATTTTAAGTAACTGTTTTGTCAATATATTTATTCGTTATCTGAATAGAGTTTCTGTTTTCCCATTTTTGTTCAAATGACGAAAAATATTTCATTCTAAGCTAAACTTGATCCAAATTTCACCAGTCAAATTACAAAGAAAGCACAAAGTTTCACAGAAATTCCAGGTGGTTGGTGATCCATGATGTGTTGAAATATTTGACATTGCCGGAAACCCCTCAGCGAGGTCGTTTTGCAACAATTTAGAGTTTATTAACAAAAATATTTTAGGTGAAGAGTTTAAATGTAAAGAGTACAGCATATGACAAATATTAAAAACAGATAATTTTAAATTTGGGAATTTTATGTCTCATACAGGACAGTTACTTCTAAATTTTATACAACACTCGTTTCAGAAGCGGTCACGTGCATTTTGATCTCAGTTTTGTCTTTTTAGTGACCACTTGCAGGATATTATGTGTGCTCTTTTGTATTTTAATTAATGGGCAATTCTACATTAAATGACTGATTTTATGTACTGTTTTCTAATGGCGTTCCAAATAAAGAAACCTACAAGTTTTTTTTTTCCCCTAAAATATTCCATATAGTAGTTATTTGAGTGTTGCAATAAATATATTTAGATTTACTTCGTGGTTTGTGATGAAAATGTGCTAACATAGATGGAAAATTTTAACAACCGTCATGCATATTCAGTGCATTCTACAAACTTTCTAAGGCGAAATCTCTGCAGTCATACACAACTGTACGTCGAAAATAACGTAAATAAGCCCCATTTAGAAAAGATCCCGTCTTTTTCCGGCAAGTTAGTCATAAATATTGAGATATTTTTTTTGTGTGTATCGTCACGCCTGTTAGTTTAATATAAACAATTCAAACTCATCTGTTCAAGTTATATTCCTTTTTAGTTAAGTGATTGAAAGACCATTAAAACCTCTAGACAGTCTGAAGTGTATGGGGCGTTCTTTAGTTGCCATATTTAGTTACTTCTATAACGACCGTCATGTGAGATCGGCCATTTTTTGTAGAATTGCCCTATAATAATAAATTCTAATCGTACAATATGGAAGGTTGGAACATTTTTTCAATGATCTGATGATATGTAAGTAAATTTAAACGCTTTTTTGTAATTATCTAATATACCCCATGTTTCAAAATGAATTATGAATCATAGAAATGCAAAGTTGCATACATCTGCAGATTTGTTTATGAGAATAAGAATAATTCTCCTAAACATCTTATTTTATGAAAAACAGATTTTTAATTAACTGAATTACTAATACAAATTGTTAATACATTCATTTTCATAAATCTTTATCCTTATTAAATCCGATTTTTTTTTTTTTTTTTTTTTACTTAGGGATTTCAGGACTCTTAAATCGTTAAAACTTTCGAAAATTTAAGTTTTTTAGATGTTAAACTCTTATCTTTTCTGAACATTTTTATGTAATTGTTTTGCTGAAATTCACATTAGAACAGAAGATATGGAATACTTTTAGAATTATATCCGCCCAATAGCTGAAGAGGCGTTTCCGAAACTTGAAAGTCATTTATATCCAAATGAAGTTTTTGGGTATAACGCGCACGATATCTCAAAACTTTTGAATATTTTTTCAGGAAATTTTCAAAGCATATATTTCGTCTTATAGTCTATATAAACTGAACCTAAAATTTACTTCTTATTGTTTAAAAAAATATTTTAGAGGATTATACCGTTGAAATTTTCTAAATTTTGCATTGGGTGAATACAACTTTGTATTAAAAATTAAAAAAAAATGCTTTAAATACAAATTTATTTAGGTTCAGAGTTATTATTATAGGCTGAAGTATTAAGTATGCATCAAAATTTCATTCTAGTTGCAAAATTTATTTTGTAATCCTGCGCGTAATCTATTATGCCGATTTTCTGCTCGTTAAATGTCTGACAGTTTGTAGCCTCTTGTAAATGCTAATTCTGCTTCTTGCAATTTTTTAAATATATGAAAGAACATACTTGTATCTTTCATACGAATTAAAAATGTTTCTTAAAATCAAATGAACTTTAACCCCTTCGGGACGAGCGTCTTTTGCTGAATTTTTAATCTTTTATCACCGACTTTTTAAAACAGAAATTTTTGCCTCATTGAATCGGGAAAATGCTCGGATTAAATAAGGCAAAATTTACAATAAAAATTTGCTCGTGAGAACAATCGCTGATTCTGAGCACCTTACGTGGCACGAATATCGGTCGCTCGTCCCCAAGGGGTTAAGGTATTAAATGTTGAAAATGGTCTTTCTTTTTTTTTGCAATTTTGAGTCTTGAGACCCTAAGGAAACACGAAGATTTAAATTTTCATGTAAATAATTAATAATTGGACACGAACACATCCAATATATTTACCGGGCTATTTATTCCACCACAATATGTATCCATCTTCAGATTTTGACCATTTAAACTCATTAAAAATATCTATGTTTTTGAGTGATTGTTTCACTTGATTTTTCTTGGCGATCTCCAAAACGGATTTGAGTACAGGCAATTTTTGTACACTAATGTTCAAAAATGGAGTTGCAGTGACCTGGTGCTTTCGACTGTACACCGTTTGCTGAATATCTACTGAAATTCTTGACGAATTGTCCTTGAACTTTGAGGAAGAAAAGAACATATTTGCACAAAATGTATATATGAAAAAAATCATATACCGTTGGAATGACACATTCACCTTGAAAACTATATCAAAATAAAATCAAAGAAAACTTACTATAAAAAGGTGCATTTAATGCCACAAATATACAGGGTGCAATATGTTATCGATCGCCGACCTTTAATTTCTCAACCGTTGATCGTAGACATATAGTTCCAATTACAAAAACGTTTCAAATGAGGTAAATATTCATGTTGAGGCATTATTTAAAGTAAAAAATCAATTTTATAAAAATTACGAAATCTAACTTTTTATACGATCCCCCAGTGCCTATAGTTATATTTAGTAAAAGTTTACACATATCATAACATATATAACACAAAAAGTTTGACATCTGTACTACAAAAATTGACAGAGTTATTAAATTTCAAAGTTTGAGATTTTTTCGCATGATTTTGTCTTTCAATGAGGGATCAGTTAAAAGATTAATTAAAGTAATTCGAGATGAAAATCAGGATGCAATGTCCTTTTTACGGTGAAACCACCTTTAGCCGGTATCGTCAAATTGGGATATCACCAAAGAGGGTTATTTCATTTAAAAATTTTAGCTGACTTTTAGGGGTCGTATACAAAGCGAAGAATGAAATATTGAAATTAAACTGAAAAATAAATATCAGTTTATTATAGAGGTCTGCCCCGGCCCGGGCTTGGCCCGAGGCCCGTACCCGAACCGGCGGAATGAAGGCGAATTTTCAAACGGGCCGGGCCGTCAGAATTAGGACAATTTTTTCGCCGTGCCGGGCCGACAGACAAAATAAACGGGCCGGGCCGGCAAAAAAATTAATCGGACCTATCGGCCCGATATAAGAATTTAAGCTAAGCAGATAGAATACGAGCCATTTTCAATGAATATGATTTTCTCGAGAAGTATAAATGTGCGGCACGAGCCGATGCGAGTTTAACAACATCAATACAGAAATGTAAGATGTCCATCGTAGAGACCGGCATCGTACAGGTACAAGATGTCTGATTCCGAGTTTAATTTTTTTTTCAGCAGACTCGTGCCGGGACGGAACTAGTCTTAATCGATCTCAGGATGTGTAGAACAGTCATTGTGTTTTGTAGTATTAATAGTGATAATGAAGTTCTCTTAACAGTATCTTTGGAAATATACCTTAAGGTGGTTCTCATATTCACTGCTCAACAATGCGAAGCTTTCAGACACATTTTCTGACAAAATTTTTAACTATAAAGGCATAAAATTGACAGGCCTGCCTACTGAAGGCATTTGGAAACGAATAGCTTTTCCATATTTGATAAATTACTTATACAGATAACAGAGATTCCTGTCACGTGATTGTACGTTTTTCTCCTTTTCTGTGCTATCGCTTCCGGAAATTCTATTCCAAACGCTAACTTTGACAGTATTTTCAGAAAGATATATTGCTTTTATCTATGAAAAAAAACTACATTTACATAGCTTCTGAATAAGAATACCTGTCAATCTTACGCGTTTCCGAAAAGAAAAGAATTCATAAAAGTGTCGAAATGTAACTCCTTTGGATTTGAGCAAAGCCTTAAAAATGAGAGCAATATTTTCACAAATCTACTTTTTATTATACAGCTTCAAAAGTTATGATGTTTTTAATCCTTTATTCTGAACTACATTAATCTTTTAATGAATCCTTATTTCCATTTTGAAATGTCTGTAGACACGATGACTAAAACACTGTAAGTAATCGTTAATGTTCACTATTGTGTGTTTCTGTTTTGCGAACATTATAGTAATGTAAAATATACTGTGAAATGTTCCCATAAATATGTATGTAGTATTCATTAAAAGAATCTTAATTGTATGTTGAGAAAAAACGGATTTTTTTTTTTCTTTTTGGAAATTGTGTCGGGCCGGGCCTGTTTTCACTGTTTTTTGTACGGGCCGGGCTCGGGCCGAACTTTCAATTTTTACACCGGGTCGGGCCAAGATAGCTTTCGTTCGGGCCGGTCCCGGGCCTGGAAATTCCGGCCCGTGCAGACTTCTAGTTTATTATCACGTGCATGTAAGAAATGCCAGACATGCTGACCACATACCTCGCTTATTTCCGCCGTGCTCAGTTGTGGAATTAAAAGGGCGAATCACAGCACCTCCCCCGGTGTCACTGGAACATTACACCTTGCCCGTCTACTTGTTCTGAGTCGTGGTGAAACAGAGCCGGTCTCTCTAATATGGTGCAATGCATTACTTATAGTTTCATGCGTTGGATGTAGATCCTTCTGAATAAACACTTGCAGTCTCTCTGCATTCCTTTGACATTCACCATAAATATGTATCATTTCGGCATATTGCATGCATGCGTGGCTTGCCATCACGATCTCAGCGCTGACTAGCATGTCCACTGCTAGATGGCTCGTGTTTTATCCTGAACGTGTGGCGATGCGGTACTATTGTAATTTGCATTTTTCGCATAATCCTAATTTTCATGTACGCTATAGCTCGGCTGGTCGTTTGCATCCCGCTGCCATTTATTTAGTCCTTAGTGAGTATGTTTTATTTTCCGGTTGTCGATTCTACCTACTTTGGCGTTTATAGGTTGTTCGACCCATAAAAGTGTTAAACATCACTTTGAGGGGTATCACTAGTAGATTCCGTCATTTGACATATTCATTTTTTATAGTAGACCGTTTTCTGATATTATAATAAATTGATATTTATTTTTCAGTTTAATTTCAATATTTCATTCTTCGCTTTGTATACGATCCCTAAAAGTCAGCTAAAATTTTTAAATGAAATAATCCTCTTTGGTGATACCCTAATTTGACGATACCGGCTAAAGGTGGTTTCGCCGTAAAAAGGACATTGCATCCTGATTTTGATCTCGAATTACTTTAATTAATCTTTTAACTGATCCCTCATTGAAAGACAAAATCATGCGAAAAAATCTCAAACTTTGAAATTTAATAACTCTGTCAATTTTTATAGTACAGATGTCAAACTTTTTGTGTTATATATGTTATGATATGTGTAAACTTTTACTAAATATAACTATAGGGACTGGGGGACCGTATAAAAAGTTAGATTTCGTGATTTTTATAAAATTGATTTTTTACTTTAAATAATGCCTCAACATGAATATTAACCTCATTTGAACCGTTTTTCTAATTGGAACTATATGTCTACGACCAACGGTTGAGAAATTAAAGGTCGGCGAAAGATAACATATTGCACCCTGCATAAAAAATATATAAAGGATGTTGTTACATAATAAAATAGTTTTTAAAAACTTAAAAATTTCCGTGCCGAGCGCTTTCAATCACTCCCAGATCTGTTAAAGTAGGATAGAAATATTCAGTTTAATGCCTCTCCGCCACACCCCCTCCCCTCCCCTCGACTGTAAAGTAGGCTCACCTGATTGCCCAGCCGAGGACAGAGTTCAAAGTTGCCCTGAGGACGATCTGAAAGTGATCGAAAGCGCTCGGCTCGGAAGTTTTTAAGTTTTTAAAAACTATTTTATTATGTAACATCTTTTTTATATTTGTGACATCTTTTTATATTTGTGACATTAAGTGCATCTTTTTAGCAAGTTTTCTTTGATTTTATTTTGATATAGAACATGTTTGACTTCATAATTTTCAGTAAAATTTAGTCGCGGGGACAATTACGGGCCCGCAATAAATTTAATAATAAATTAATGTTTGCGATCACCCATGTCACACAAAATGGTCAGCAAGGTCCGTCACTGTAACAAATGACTATGTTTAACGTTTGAGTGCGTTTGTGTAAGCATACCACGAACATACTTGAAAACATTAACGTTTATGTGAAAAATTCAAAAGTTTTTTGTTTATAGAATAAAGCATTTTCACCCAAATGTAACACAACTTCCCAAAAACTAGAAACATAACAGTAGTAACTGTACGGTGCAATTAAAATAGGAATATATTGAATATTTTGTGAGATATGGGCATTTATATGAAATGATTTTTAAATGCGCATGCGGAAAAGATTCCGAAAATTTTGTTTCATAATTTGGTAGTCAGCTATTTAGGGCAACTTATATAAAAAGTCCTATCAATTATTATGTAAACTCGGGAAGATACAATGGGCTGATTGACAAATTGTGGAAAATCCCTCAGAATAAAGCTACTTTTAGATAACAATTCACTATACCGTCCCTATCTTTCAGAATTTTGGGATATTTGACTAGACTTTTTGGAATCTTTCACGTCTGCGCAGTTAAAAAATATTTCATACAAATGTCCAAATCTCATCAAATATTCAATGTATTCATGTTTCTGTGAAAAATTCAAAAGTTTTTTGTTTATAAAATACAGCATTTTCATCCAAATTTAACACAACTTCCCAAAAACTAGAAACAGAACAGTAGTAATTTTACAGAGCAATTAAAACATGAATATATTGAATATTTAGTGAGATATGGGTATTTATATGAAATAATTTTTGAATACGCATGCGGGAAAGATTCTGAAAATTTTATTTCATTATTTGGTAGTCAGCTATTTAGGGCTACTTTTTTAAAAAGTCTTGTCAAAATCCGGAAAATTCTGAAAGATAGGCACGATATAGTGAGTTGCCATTTAAAATTTGCTTTATTCTGAGGGATTTTACACAATTTGTCAATTAGCCCACTGTATTTGCTGAGTTTTCATAATAATTGACTGGACTTTTCATATAAGTTACCTAAACAGCTGACTACCAAATTATGGAATAAAAATTTTGGAATCTTTAACGCATGTGCAGTTAAAAAATATTTCATACAAATGTCCATATCTTATCAAATATTCAATGTATTCATGTTGTAATTACAGTATACTGTTACTACTGTTCTTTTGCATATTCTCGGAAAGTGATGTTAAATTTGGTTGAAAACTCTGTTCGCTGTAAACAGAAAACGATGCATTTTTCATAGAAGCGTTAACACCTTCAGGGATGTGCTTGCTATGCTTACACAAATGCATACAAACGATAAACCGGACTCACATGGTCATTTGCTACATGATAGACCATTTTGAGCATTTTCTCTTACTTAGATGATCCCAAACCTTATTTTATTATTAAATTTATTGTTGGCCTTATAGTCGTCCCCTAGTTGTCCCTCTTCGAATTTCAAGGATAATTCTTCAAGAATTTCAATAGATTAAAAAGCAGAAGAACCAACGTTTAAAATGCACAAATAATATATGAAAAGCAGCAAACAGCTGTTTCGAATCTACTAGCGAGATTCTTCTTCAGTGCAAAAAGGAACAGCGTGCTAGAAAAAGCAAGGCTGAGCAAAATCATAGACAGAGACGCGCTGGCTTTTATACCCTATGCGGGTGGCGAAGGCGCCGAAACAACCAATGAGAGAGAAGCAGTGGAAACGACTGGGTGGACAAGTAGCGACATCTACCGGAGAAGTAGAGAAAAGAAACCAAAAAAGGGGAATTAAATTACCGCTTTCCAAATACTTGGAAAATCTGGAGTACTAGATAAGTCATTGACTAAAGAGTGAGAATTTTTAATGATATGGTAAGCTTCCCAAAAATCAAGATCAAGGTTATAAGAACATTTTTGGATAATGATGGCTGAGGAAAAATCAAACCTATGTTGAGAAGACCAAGAATGTTGAGCAATAGAAGAACGTTTGAGCTCCTGATTTTTAACATAACCTTCATGCTCTTTTAAACGAAATCTAAGAGCACGTTTAGTCTGACCAATATAAGAAAGACCACACTGACAAGAGATCTGGTAAATGCCCCAATTATCTAGGCGATCAACGGGGTGTTTGAGATTTGAAAAAGGGATTTTATTAACAGGAGAAAAAATAACTTTAAAATCAAACCTTCTTAGGATTTTAGCAACTTGCTGACTGATTTTAGGAAAAAATGGTAATACAACTGAAGTATTAGAGTTGGAATTAGAATGCTTTTCAGAATGGTCGGATTTCGTCAATTTCTTATAAATAGAATCGATAATATTAGAGGAATAACCACGATCGACAGCAATAGCTTTGAGGTAATTAAGTTCAGCACTAAGTAACTGAGGAGTGGAACAAATATTAGTAGCCCGAAAAACAAAAGTATTGAAAGCAGCGAATTTCTGGTTAGGGGGATGAGAAGAATACCTGTGAGGTGGGAGACTGACAGCAAAAGGTTTACGAAAGACGGTAGTCTGAAAGCCATTTTCACAACGAATAACAAGGACATCCAGGAAAGAAAGACAGTTATTGGTCTCAATTTCAGAGGTAACTTGAATGCAGGGATCAATGGAATTCATAATAGAGAGAATATGATTAATATCCGAATTCATTTCAATCAGGACATAAACATCATCAACATAACGAACATAGAACGGAAATTTTAAGATTTCAAAAAGCTTGACCTCAAAATAGTGCATATAAATATCGCATAAAATTGGACTAAGAGGATTACCCATAGCCAAACCGTCAATCATACGGAAGAAATTACCATTGAAAACAAAAGTATTTTGCGACAAGCAAGCGCGAGTGAGAAGTATAAGTTCCTCGATTTCATAATAAGAGAAATGGAATTCACAAAGCCTTTTCTTGAGGCAATCTAAATCTCCCTCAACCGGAACGTTTGTAAATAATGATTTAACATCAAAAGAAACCATCATGTGACCCTGCGGCTTAAAATTATGAAGTTTTTTAACAAAATCAAAAGAATTCTTAACAGTGAAACAGTTACTGCTCAAAAGTGGGGAAAAAACAGAAACTAAATATTTGGCAAGCTTATAAGAAGCTGTACCAATACTAGAGACAATAGGTCTAAAAGGAATGTCAGGTTTATGGACCTTAGGTAAAGCATAAAACCTGGCACAATGCGCAATAGACGGAATAAGGGACTTCTTAAAGTTAGCAGGAATAATGGAAGAAGACTTAATGGCAGACTTAATAGAGTTAATTTCACTAGTGGAAGGGTCTTTGCGGATATCCACATACGGACCATCATTAATTAATTTATGGGTTTTTTCCAAATACGTAGATTTGTCGAGAAGAACAATCTGACCACCTTTGTCGGCCTTAGTAATAATTAAGTTTGGATCAGAACGCAAATTTTTCAGACATTGTTTAACAGGATGTTTAAGATTGGGTTTATAAACATTAGAATTGAAAACAACAGTATTGGCAATGAAATGCCTAATAGACTCTTTTTGAGAAGAAGATAGAGCGCTATGCTTAAAGTCTGAATGTCTTTCTTGCGCAATGTCTGAAAAATTTGCGTTCTGATCCAAACTTAATTATTACTAAGGCCGACAAAGGTGGTCAGATTGTTCTTCTCGACAAATCTACGTATTTGGAAAAAAACCCATAAATTAATTAATGATGGTCCGTATGTGGATATCCGCAAAGACCCTTCCACTAGTGAAATTAACTCTATTAAGTCTGCCATTA
The DNA here is from genome assembly GCA_963932465.1 of Maratus speciosus. Lineage (NCBI taxonomy): Eukaryota > Metazoa > Arthropoda > Arachnida > Araneae > Salticidae > Maratus > Maratus speciosus. The sequence goes on from OZ010789.1 coordinate 221,733,040, forward strand.
AGTCTTCTTCCATTATTCCTGCTAACTTTAAGAAGTCCCTTATTCCGTCTATTGCGCATTGTGCCAGGTTTTATGCTTTACCTAAGGTCCATAAACCTGACATTCCTTTTAGACCTATTGTCTCTAGTATTGGTACAGCTTCTTATAAGCTTGCCAAATATTTAGATTCTGTTTTTTCCCCACTTTTGAGCAGTAACTGTTTCACTGTTAAGAATTCTTTTGATTTTGTTAAAAAACTTCATAATTTTAAGCCGCAGGGTTACATGATGGTTTCTTTTGATGTTAAATCATTATTTACAAACGTTCCGGTTGAGGGGGCTTTAGATTGCCTCAAGAAAAAGCTTTGTGAATTCTATTTCTCTTATTATGAAATCGAGGAACTTATACTTCTCACTCGCGCTTGCTTGTCGCAAAATACTTTTGTTTTCAATGGTAATTTCTTCCGTATGATTGACGGTTTGGCTATGGGTAATCCTCTTAGTCCAATTTTATGCGATATTTATATGCACTATTTTGAGGTCAAGCTTTTTGAAATCTTAAAATTTCCGTTCTATGTTCGTTATGTTGATGATGTTTATGTCCTGATTGAAATGAATTCGGATATTAATCATATTCTCTCTATTATGAATTCCATTGATCCCTGCATTCAATTTACCTCTGAAATTGAGACCAATAACTGTCTTTCTTTCCTGGATGTCCTTGTTATTCGTTGTGAAAATGGCTTTCAGACTACCGTCTTTCGTAAACCTTTTGCTGTCAGTCTCCCACCTCACAGGTATTCTTCTCATCCCCCTAACCAGAAATTCGCTGCTTTCAATACTTTTGTTTTTCGGGCTACTAATATTTGTTCCACTCCTCAGTTACTTAGTGCTGAACTTAATTACCTCAAAGCTATTGCTGTCGATCGTGGTTATTCCTCTAATATTATCGATTCTATTTATAAGAAATTGACGAAATCCGACCATTCTGAAAAGCATTCTAATTCCAACTCTAATACTTCAGTTGTATTACCATTTTTTCCTAAAATCAGTCAGCAAGTTGCTAAAATCCTAAGAAGGTTTGATTTTAAAGTTATTTTTTCTCCTGTTAATAAAATCCCTTTTTCAAATCTCAAACACCCCGTTGATCGCCTAGATAATTGGGGCATTTACCAGATCTCTTGTCAGTGTGGTCTTTCTTATATTGGTCAGACTAAACGTGCTCTTAGATTTCGTTTAAAAGAGCATGAAGGTTATGTTAAAAATCAGGAGCTCAAACGTTCTTCTATTGCTCAACATTCTTGGTCTTCTCAACATAGGTTTGATTTTTCCTCAGCCATCATTATCCAAAAATGTTCTTCTAACCTTGATCTTGATTTTTGGGAAGCTTACCATATCATTAAAAATTCTCACTCTTTAGTCAATGACTTATCTAGTACTCCAGATTTTCCAAGTATTTGGAAAGCGGTAATTTAATTCCCCTTTTTTGGTTTCTTTTCCCTACTTCTCCGGTAGATGTCGCTACTTGTCCACCCAGTCGTTTCCACTGCTTCTCTCTCATTGGTTGTTTCGGCGCCTTCGCCACCCGCATAGGGTATAAAAGCCAGCGCGTCTCTGTCTATGATTTTGCTCAGCCTTGCTTTTTCTAGCACGCTGTTCCTTTTTGCACTGAAGAAGAATCTCGCTAGTAGATTCGAAACAGCTGTTTGCTGCTTTTCATATATTATTTGTGCATTTTAAACGTTGGTTCTTCTGCTTTTTAATATTGTTGCCCAAAGGCTTTATTTGCTATTTTTAAATTTCAATAGATATTTGACAAACCGTGTAAAATCGAAAGTGACCAGTCACTGCATCTTAATTTTTCGATATCATTGTAGTAATAATTATACGTAAGATGATTGTCCTAAGATTAACAGATAAAAAAACTCAACTTTTTCATAAACAAAATGTATTCCAACTTGCAACTTTTAGTTTTAGGAAACTTATTTTGAAAATATTTATTTACACATAAATATGTAAAGAAAAGTAACACGATTTTTAAATTTTTTGCCATAAAAAAGCGCATTTTGTTAGATTTCAAAAGAATTTGGGACCCCATAATATCTTCTCTTATTTACGTCTAAGGGAAGACCTGTAATTTTGATAGTTGAAGGAAGTGGGGCGAGGGAGGTAGAACTCCTGGTTTTGTGGGTAGTGGTGGGGAAAAAAAGTAAACACCCCCTACTGACTCTGCAACAAGTTATTGTAGAAGGAAGTTACTGGTACCAAACGATTGGAAATAAAGTCTACTTTTGAATGATGTATATAAACTTTGTTTAAGGGGACATCTACATATCATAACGAATCCAAACTTTATTTTTTTCAATAACAATACCCGAGTTTGACGCCATAAATAAATTCTACACCCTTCAATTGGCCTAAAAATACATTTTCATCAAATTCGTTCTACAGTGTAACCGCTGAATAACGACTACCCGTGGGACCGGTGAAAAGTGACTGCTCTTCAGAGGTGGGTGTTATTCAGAGGTTTCATTTAAAAAAAAAACACAAATTTAAATAGAAATACACATAGTCATTTTAGTTAATCATCATTGTTTTAATATAATAAGAAAATCAGCGTTTGCAGTTGCTTTGTTTTTATGCTGCAAATGTCTTTCTCCAAAGGAAAAAAAATATGACTTGATTTGCTATACATCATCATTATGATTTAATGAGAAATTTTAGATTTCACGAAGGTTCTTCAAATCTTCGGTATATGTGCTAATACTGGACATTTTGGGTGATTCTTTTATCTATTTCCTCTTCCTCTCTGCTATCTTCCGGCATAAAATGTGGCAGTAACTGCCAAATTTTTGACCAGAGATACAAATAATCTGGCCTTTATGTTAGTTATGCTTGCAGTTCTAAGAATATTATATAAAATTTCCCCATTATTATTAATGTCTTCATTTTCTGTTTGTTCACATAAAATAAATTTTGTTTGATCTGTTTCACATATCGATTTGCAAATAAATATGAAATTGTATCAGGAGCTGTATAAAATTTTTTTTCTCGTGACTTTTGAGTAGCCGTTGTTCAGAATTCCTTATTTAGAGGTTCGTACTAATGTTAATGCTAATTGTTTGGTTCCATCAACATGTGGCCTGTGTTCGGAGGTTTTCGTTATTCAGGCGTGGCCGTTCAAGGAGGTTTACCTGTTTTAGTTTCAAAGAAATGAATTATTTAAAAGCAATCCTATTTTAGGGGCTGTGTCGAAATTTAAGTTCGGTACTCGATTATTGAAATGCTACAGAATGACTATGTCACTTCTATTAATGTAGTATTTCTTGCTAATATGACCATTTCACTAGATTAATTGACCATTTCACTCGCTTAATAGGTTCCGACAGCTGCCAGCCCAAATGTTTCATTATAATGAGTAAAATATATACTTTTTTCAAATTCTGCTTTTCTGCACATCACAGACCATCTCTTGAACCATCATTTTGGCAAATTTTTAATCATAATTCAAAAAGTAATTGAAAAAAAAAATTGAAATTGAGAATTCGCATAAGGCAAGACATAATAAATATAAATCTATCAAAAACTTGTAAATTATAATTCATATTTTTTCGAATATTAATTTCATAATCAATATTACAAAAATTTTAAGATTACAGTTTTAATATATTTATGTTTGGGTATTTTATTATTAAAGCCACACAAAATATTGTCACATAGGGATCATAAATTCGGGAGATATTAATAAAAATATCAAAATGTAATTTAACATTTGAAGCTCTACATTTTGAATGTTTATAATTTAAAAAATATATATTATCCAAAAGAATTGAAATTTCACTTTTAATCATAGTTTGAACGGAAGGTTTTAAATATGTCGGCATAATTGAATGTCGCCATTGAAAAAACAAAGTTTGGTCTTATTTTAATTCGTAGATGGCTCCTAAACATATTTTATATGCATCATTTAAAAGTAGAATTTATTTCCAATTGTTTGGTACCTGTAACTTTCTTCTACAATAATTTGTTGCAGAGTTACTAGGGGGTGTTTGCTTTTTTTTCACTACTGTACGTTTAGGGCATGTCTCTTTTTATTGTCTAAGCTATTTCTGCATGAAAAATCTCTTAGTTAAAGTGTATATTTAAATTAATTTTATTTTTATGAGAAAAATTTCAAAATAATAAAGAAGGAAGAAATTGTGCTCCCAAAGATTTTGCTTAATGCTTTTACGTGGAGGACATAGTAGTGTTAACGGCAATAATAATTATAATTAACTACTAAGCTTTCAAATTTTCAATCAGTTAAATTTTTTAAAATTGCGTTTTCCTTAACTTCAAACATAATTATCCTTAATATTTTTATTTTAAACTTAATTACGTGAGATATATAAGTTATTTCTCCAAAGAATCGTACGCTAATTACCAAATTTCCTTCTTACCACTAAAAGCTTTCAGAAATGACAGGGGGGCATCAAGAATGTTTTTTATTTTTCACCGCACGCTGACAATCATTATTTGTCATGACCTTGTTCTAGGCAGGTGCCAAATATAGTAAAACGTATGTCCTTCCCTAACAACAAGGAAATTTAATGAGACATATTTACGAAAAGCTCACATAAGATTTTAAGAGAGTATTTTTTTTTTTTTTTTTTACTTTAAAATATGACGCTAAAATGAATGACTAAGATGAATAGGCTTATTTTCTTTTAAATGTCATTTGTTATGCCCAAGGTGAAGATGTAACATCCCCAAGTAAATTTGTAGACACAAATTTTCTAGAAACTAAATCGTAATGATGGACCTTCCAAGAAATGTCATTTACAATGCACACATCTTGATTTAATTGATATTTTTAGCTTTATCAATGGGCGAGACACTGAAATAAAATAATAAAAAATTCCAGGGTTAATTTTAATCAATTTTTGTGCATAACAGGTCAGATAAAAAAAAAAGAAAAAAAGTGAAATAAATGCAGTTATTGTTGCATAAATATTATGACAGACTATTGAAAACAGTTATTTCGGAATTACATAATTGTTTTTCTAAAACTTTATTAACCCATTTATGCCAGAATTTTTATTTTCTCAAATTTCTTGGTAAAATCACTTTAAAATGTTGCAAAATGAACTGAAAAAATACTAAAAAAATTATACTAAAATATTTTTGTATTTGTTTGATAAAATGTAAACCTACTAAATATGGGAATATAAATATGTGTATAAATGCCTAATTATATGCTTTGTTTAAATGTATATAAATTAAGCTTTTAAATTGTATATTATATACCATAGTTAGTATTTTTATAAACTATTAAAATATATATTTATTGCTTTACAGAGACTAATAACATTATAACTATTATTAATAATAAATTAAGAATATCGTATTTGAAAGTAGAAAAGAATTTATTTCAAAATCATCTTGAAAAGGACTTTACATAAATAACTGTCCCCTAACTGGCTAATAGGAGTATGCACCCATTTGGGCCTACCGCCCTATATTTTGTACGTTACAAATATGCATAAAAAAGAGGTTTGAACATATAATTTCGCAATTTAAAAAAGTATGTCTTTCAAAGAAATCTACAAGCTAAGATTATGACTTGTTTATTTGGATCCTTCATACAAACTAGTATGTTGTGGCCATCACAAAACTTTCTTCTATATAGATCACGTCCATTAAATCATTTAAATAGTACAAGAAATTACATCCATTTAGCACCCATTCATATCAGAATATATCTGAATTTAAAGTTGGATGAAAATTCGTGCATTAGTTCTTGAAATAGAGCTATAGCGGAAATTCTGAAAAATGTAGCAAGCAGCGCCACCTGTTGAGCGATTTACACCAAAAATAAACAGCACTAAATGATATCAAGGTATACCTGAATTTGAAGTTTGTTGAAAATCTAAGCGTTAGTTCTTGAGATAAAGCTATTGCGGAAATCGCAAAAAATAAAGCATAGCAGCGCCACCTGTTGAGCGATTTACACCAAAAATTAAACAGCACTAATTCATACGTCAATTTATGTCAAGGACTAACTAAATCTGAAGTTTGATGAAAATCCGTGCAATAGTTCTTGAGATACAGCTCTTGCGAAAATCGTGAAAATGCAGCACAGCAGCGCCACCTATTGGGCGATTTACACCAAAAATTAAACAGCACTAATTTATGTTAGGGACTAACTAAATCTGAAGTTTGATGAAAATTCGTGCATTTTTTCTTGAGTTAGAGCTATTGCGATAATCATGAATAATGAAGCATAGCAGCGCCACCTGTTGGGCGATTTTCACAAAAAAGTAATCAGCACCAAACTATATCCTGGACAAATTGAATCTGAAGTTTTATGAAAATCCGTGCAGTAGTTCTTCAGATATAGCTATTGCAGAAATCGTGAAAAATGCCGCATAGCAGCGCCACCTGTTGGGCGACTTTTACGAAAAACTAATCAGGTCTAGTTTATATCAAGGTCTAACTAAACATGAAGTTTTGTGAAATTCCATGCATTAGTTCTTGAGATAGAGCGCTCACAAAATGTTTGTCACATACAGACTCACAGGGTGACAGAGTGACAGACAGACTCACAGACAGACATTTTCTAAAACCATCAAATCGTGTTCTGGGCATTCTAAAACGTATAAATCCGTCGAAAGTTTTCACGAATCCAATACTTTCTTCTTGTAAAGATAGAAGAAAGTAAAAATATAAATAAACTTACTTTTTACATTTCTCTATCTTGAAAAATGAAAAACCTATATACCAAAAAAGGTCTTCATTTTCGCAAATAAATATAAATCTTATGCTGTCATCTCTTGGTAATAGATAAAGACATTTGTAGACAATTATTTCATACAATTTTCATGTTGTAAAGAAGAAGAAAATGATAAAATTTTGTTAAAATTCGAAACGTCCCAAAAAAAGGGACGCTAGGCATAAATGGATTAAGCTGTTTTTTCTTATAACCGATTAAACAAAATTTTATGATGATATGTTTATAAAAAAAATTCATATCCATACAATATAACAGAAATATTGTTTATTTAAACATCCAACTTTCAAATTAGAATTTTTCATATAAAGAGATTGAGATTTTAAAGATTTAATGTGCAGATACAAACCCGATGTGGTGTAATAATATAAAATAAAGAAAATTTGTCCTTCATAATATAGATAGATATTTTAGAATCTGTGAAGAATGTTTTATGAAATCATTCAAATGATGGTATTTAATTATATTTATAATAGTACGATTCTAAAGAAACAGAATGTGAATAAGCAAACTTCGTCATTTATTTTATCTTTGTAAAAATTAATCTTGATCTATGACATCAACTGTTTAATATCAATTCTAAATTGTCAGTACTCATTAGAGGATTCTTTTATGGTTTACAATTGAAACAGTCCTTACGACAGTACCAGGAGGAAAATGTAGCTTCCCTATTTCTTTCTTGGTTTTAAGATTTTAGCTAATTTTACTTTAAAACACAGTGAAGGATGTTTTATGAAATCATTCAAATGTTGGTATTTATTTTAGTATAGTACGATTATAATAGTATGATTATAAAGAAACAGAATGTGAATAAGCAAATTTCTTCATTTATTTTATCTTTGTGAAAATTAATTTTGATCTATGACATCAACTGTTCAATCTCATTTCTAGATCTATATACATTGCGCAGAGTCTATATGTGAAATTACTTGATAGAATTTATTATCATTTTTGAAAAGTTATATCATAAGTTGTCTAAAACGTTGGTAATATAATGTCCAATTTGCGTTGAACAGTAAATCTGAATAGAAAGTTATAAAACTATCTTAAAACTTGAACTAATATTTAGTTAAATAGCTGCATAACCAGATGTAGATACGTTAATAAGTTTTAGTTAGACATTGCAACTGATAACAATTACTTAACAAAAGTTTTGAACAAACAATGATGAGAGGAACACTTTTCTAGCAGTTGTGTTTCCAAGCGGTATAACCATAGTTCAGAATAATAAAACGAGTTCCAAGATTCAATTACTGAGAACCTCGATCAAGGATTTTCATGCAAGGATCATCTACATTGCAAATACTATATCAAAAATGTTTTGTTTCAGTACAATTTTGACTTCTTTGAAAACGCACTGTCGTGCAATTAAGATAAAACTTATGAGCAATTATAAATGTCACTGAATGTCATTTAACGTCAAATTATCATTAACCCTTTATATACAAAATTATGAATTAAAAAAACTATCTCCCCTAAGTTTTTTCCCTTGCATTACTATGATACATTAGAAGATATATGCACTAAAAATAAAATATTTTTTTGTTAATTACGGCTAATTACTTGACTTGGAATTTCAAAGTACCGTTAGGTAATAATGCTTGGACGAAAATCGAGACTTAGACAAAAAATACTACATCTAATTTTTTTCTTATTATTTTAATGTGACTTATTATGCATATACCTAGTGTATATATGTCTATGATGTGTATAGGAATAGATGATGCTGCTGTAGGTGCATCACTAGTGAGCATTTTGCTATCAGAAGAATATTCTACAGTTGTAACACTATCGTCCGATGGAAAGCCTATCTGAAAGAAATTTCCAAACTTTTTGTTGTAGAAAACTCAAAAGGTTTCACAAAATTGGTAAAAGATATATTCGGATTTTTTTTTTTTCTAAATTGTAATTTTTTTCCACTTTTTCTTCTAAAGATAAAAATAACATTTTTTGCTTTATTATTCATCAACGTCATACATAAATCATGGAATATCTCGCCCCCACGCATATATGTTTTTATGCATCATATGTATTCAAACGATAAAAATCTAAGTAAAAATCCAGTCCTACATAGTGTCTACTGTGCACAAAAGTACCGCTTTGAAAAGTGCTTCGTAAAGTAAACAAACTGAAAATTAATTTATTTGGCATAGCATATTGTCAAGTGTTCTATTTAAGGGTATACTTTACCTCAAAATTGGTCAAATGGTTGATTTTTGAAAAATATTAAATGAAAGCTTGTTTAATTGTGAATATTTTTACGCCTCATTTTTACCCATACGGCAATTATATGACGAGATATTATAAATTTTGTTAATGCACCCAGCGCAATTACCTTCACAAGTTAAAACTTTAAATGGATTTTTCTCCATGTTCACATTTTTATCACTTTCCTGTTTTAAAAATGCTAAGGCTTATTTTTATTTTTATTATTATTTTTATTTATTTATTTATTTATTTTGTAATTGAGATAGAGATTTCAACCTTTTTTGCGCTCATTCTTTATTATATATACTAGTAAATCTGCAGATCAGAAGCCTCAACGTCATCTTTGCAAGTCATTGTTTTTTAACACTCATTGCGTAATATTCAACTTCCTACAAATCGCTTTTTAAAGTTTTCAAATTACATAAATATTTATAAGCATAAGATACTTCGTAAAGTTTCAGAAATTAAAAGTGTTAAACAAGTGGTTATACACTGATGTTCTGAAATTCTGATGAGATACTTATTCTGGTAACTTTTAAAATAAAAAATTGCATTTCTTCAGGGGGGCAGAGCCTCCCTGAACCCCCCGTAATCTATTTAAATTTACATTCGTAATTTTTTATTGATTATGTGGATGGTTATAGTATATCTTAGTTTTTTTTTACGCTGTGATTTATAAGGATAAGCATAAGTTTTTTATAAATTAATAAATTTTAAATTTAAAATAAAATATTCATGTTAACCGTACACAGACAATAAATCTTGAAGTGACGCCAAAAATGTAACCCTAAAAACGAAAAAAAAAAACCAGAATAATGTTCTTACTAATACAGTTTTTAATTCATAATACAATGAAATGCTACCTTAGAATGCTTATTGCTTAAATATAAGCAGATCATTTTCATTTTACAGGAAAAATGCACGGATGAAGTCAAATAATTCGGTCCCTGTTCCACGTGCTTGTTTTGTTTGGGCCGAATGAGGGCATTTAAATCTGAGCGAAAACGCACATCACATTGCAAACTGTTTTTACGGCATACTGCATCTCCATCTATCTCTTTCCTCCGTGAATAATAGTTAATTTTATTTTACCCAAGATCTTTTTATTCCAGCATCTTTGTTTTCGATAAATGACGTCTAATTCAACTGCTATGCGTACTTACTCAAAACTTTTCATCTTGTTATATTAAGAAATACTCGAGAGTTTTCTTTCTATTTCCGATATGCCGCCATATTAATTTTTCTATTCTTAATTTTATTTTTCATTTTCCTGTTTCACGACAAAACACTTCAATTGAAAATTGTTAAAAAGCAAATATTATTCCAGGTTTTGATTTTCTTGGCAACAATTAAAGAAATACTTGTAAATGTTATGGAAAAACGTTACGTTAGTCTCTATGAAAATAATGAACTTTTGTATTTTTAAGCAAAATATTCGAATAAAATATATAAAATAAATGAAATATTGCCTATTTTTATTTCTGGGCTAAAATCCATCTATATGCAAAGATACAAATGCATTAATTCATCCGTTTTGACGTTGGCTTTACTCAAACATTATACACGCAATTATACTAATATTATTGGGACCAAATACGTTGCTAGGCAACAGAGGAAAGAAAAGGAAAAAAAATGAAATATGCATTATGTCAAATTGATAAAACAAAATCCTTTATATTATTGGAAAACATGCATAAAATTCCCCCCAATATTATAAACCTAATTAAAAAAATCTCGCAAATATATTGACAAAATTTCAAACTAATTGGAATAATTTAATATTCTTATTTAAAAATTTCAGCATAAAATATTTGCCATTTAAATCCATTTTTCATATGAGCCATTTCTTTCAACAAATGAAAATCTGAAAATCGTCTGACTTGCCATAGAAAAGCATTATAGAGCAAAATAAAATGTTCCATATTTCCCGAACGAATGAACCAAATTTAACCAAAATCTATACAGCTAAGTCCGGGTTCAGCATCAACATGCCCAGTGAATTTCAAGCCGATCGGATGCTTTTTGCGGCAGTTATCGCAAAACAGACAGACAGACTAACAGACAGACTAACAGAAATCAAAACTTTTCGTGTCTCCACAGTAAGCCTTCACTGACGTTTCGGCAATGATAAGTCTGCGCGTGGAATTAGTCTTCAGGTTTTGCTTTATTTTTTTTTTTAATAAAAGTATAGGTAGATGTGTTAGATTTCATCGTTTTACGCTATATATATATATATCAGTAAAAATATTATATCAAATGTAATATTAGATGTATCTAAAAATCCATGCGAAGTCTTGTGTAATATACGTTTCAAAATTTGGAGAAAAAAAATGGGCAAAGATATCAAGATTTAAAAAAGTAGCAGGAATTTTTTTAATTTCAAATTTTTTTAAACTTTTATAAAACTTGACTTAGATATGCAGTTATTTTTTTAAATGTACTTTTAGTTGAACATTGAAATGCAGTGAGTACACCATTTGAACCATATTTTTTAAAATAAACAAAATTGTTGAAAAAGTAAGCTGTCCCCTTAAAATAAGAAAAAAATGATAGCTTTATCTTTAAAATTTTAGGTGTTTCGAAGCAAAAGTTAGGGATTACATGTTAGACAAGAAAATGGAAGCTAAATTGACATGAGCCAAAATAGCTTCGTGACCAATTTTCAGTTTACTGGAACTGCTAATGCTATTTAGTGATGGTGATCGAGTGAAGTATTTACTATTGTTTCCTAAAAGTACCATTGCGAATGCATTCAATGAGTGTGTTTTAATTGGTATAGAAAACTGTGGTACTTTACAGTATCGTCGGGGAACAAACGGTTAATGATATCGTAACATTCAAATATTACCTTAACAGACGGTTCATAGACCATAACAGCCTTTGTTTTAACTTAAAAAAAAACATTACCTACAAGCACAACTGGTTACTTTTAATATTTCATTATTGTATTGAATTTGAATGGACACTCATACATAAAATATCTGAAGAGATTATTCCTGATGCTTAACTGAAACATTATCACGCGAATATATCACAATAGATTAAAATTTTCTAACCACAAACTAGGTAATGCCAGTAGCCGAACAAACTAAACATGCATACAATCTGTTAATGCGCTTAATATTTCATAAGCAGATCTTCTCTCGAAATCACACCAAGCTATACTTAATCGAAAAATAGTCTTAATAAAAATTTCAAGAATTATGAACGACAAAAATTGTATCTCTCTGTCTCAAATGATTAGTTTACTGATTAAATGTTGATTATTTTATTCGCATTGAAAGAAATTTGTTGTATCTAAACTAGGGATGCATCGAATAATGATTTTGGCCAAATACCGAATACCGAATATTCGGACTACAGGTAAACCGAATACCGAATATTCGGATAGCCGAATAGTAACTGTTAGGCTGAATACAGAATATTCGGCCAGCAGTATAGCAACTATTCGGCTGACCGAATACTTTTATATTTCAAAGTTTAAAGGCATTAAAATGTTAAATTTTAAAACAATTTTACATAGTTAATACAAAAACTTACATTTTGATGAATAGGAGTTTTTTAGAAGTAAACTTTATACTGAGAAAGATCTTCTTTGAGTTATTTAGAAGAAGATATAGTTATAAAACTCAGAAAGAATAATTTTTCTATTCCTTTGATTTAGCAAGGAAGTTTTAAATGCATCCTAGATCAGCGTCTGGAGTGGGCGATCATTTTCAGAGATTGTAAATATAAAGGTTGTTTTTAAAATCTTGCAATCTTTCGACAGGGATAATATGGTCAAGACAAATATTTTTTGAACAAGAAACAACATCTCAGCCCATTTATTCCATCAAAATTACAATACATTCAATCAAAAACACCGGCTGTGTAACGCCGAAAATGAATTTTCGTTGACAACTTTATCAAAAATGAAGATATTTAATCGAGATTTGTTTCACATTAATTGCTTGTATTAAATGTGATGCTGTTATTGAAAATGACTGAATTTTGGCCAGTGACACCGTATAAATACTGTAAACTGTATTCTGAATAAAGTAATGTCTTGCTCATAATCGTTTAGATATGAATGGTCAATTAATATAACGCAATTTCCAGCACCTCTCATCATATCATATTTCACAGAAATCAAAGCAAGTCTGTTGAAAATATAGTTATGATATCTTCGTTATTGTTAAAGTAACAAACGAAAATCCAAGTTTGACCTTGAGTGAGATGAGATACACTGTTTTTATGGCTGAATAAGTGGATTGCAATTATCTTTTCCTCGACAAAAATTGCTCGTCTTGATGTCTATTCCCAACGATTTTCTATTTTGTTTAAAAAACACCCTTTTTTGTTAAAAAGAAAGAAACAGATTACAAGACAATGTTCAGGAACTTGCATTTGTACATCATTAATTCCTATGAAAATCCTCATTAATGGTTAATTTTCTCAAGTGATACTTAATAAACAGCAAATAATGTAAAAACATTCACTTTTATTTAAATATGATTCTGTTTCTAATTATTCTGAATGTCTTTATAAGTTGACAGTTAAAAGTTGAACATGTGTAAGATTTTTTTAAAAATAGGATTTAAAAGACATTTTAAGCATTCGGTTCAGCCGAATATTTCATATATTCGGCCAAACCGAATATTAGGCAGGCCGAATAGTTTGATATTCGGCACACCGAATAGTTTAATATTCGACCAAACCGAATATTCGGTAACATGGCCGAATTAGCCGAATACCGAATATTCGGTGCATACCTAATCTAAACCAATCTCTTGTCGCATATAATGACAATTATATAAATTAAAGCGTTATTTTTAAATTAAAATGACGAAAGATCAAATATACAATAAGATATTATAGATGTAAGCTAGTGCGTCTAAATTCGGCTTATTAGATCATAATCAAGAAATTCAACGCGAAAAAAGTTTGATTCTGTTTTCTTCGTAAATATTTATCTAAATCCTAATTTCTGAATAAATTCTTATGTGTAGTTACAAACAGACGAGAAATAAACGCATTTTTTTATATTTCTTTGCATTCGTATTTTTAGTTATAAACTTATCCTCTTCAGATCCCAGTGTTTATTTTAATATTTTTCCTTTTACTTCAGTTATGAATTTATGTTAACAAACTGATAACTTAGAAAGATTGAAAAGCGAAAAAAATAAGTTATTTTTTGTACATAAAATCTGATGATACATGAGAACTCAATAAGTACATTATTTGTTAAATTGTTAGGATTTATTAGCCCTCGGTACGGTATGCTATTTCTTTCTCCCAGCTTATTTTGTCTCCCAAAAATAACGTTACCTTACAGAAGCTAGCAATAAACAAAGCAGATGTATCTTTCTATGATTAAATGCTCTATAGTAATTTTTTTAATTTCTAAGCATCGCACATTTTCAATTTTTATACCGTCGTATTAGGAAAAAAAGTACTTTTAAATGCAATTTGTTTGAAAACTTTATCTCCATTTATTTTTGAAATATTACTTTTTTTGTTGTTTTTAGCACCATTTGTTTCCTTTTGGCAACCCAAGTACTCCATTTATTTAGAAAGTAAAGGGAAAACAGTTGAAAATTTGCGATTATATCTTTTTGTTGCCATTTTCTCATAACAACCGAAAGAAAATATAATTAAAATACATGCTATTTTGAAAAAATATAAACAAATAATTTCTGTTAAAACATGGAACTATTATAAACTATATTTAATTTTAAGTATCTATAGACGCTTTCAATGTGACGTCAGTCATGACGTTTTGATTGGAAACTGACTCCAAACAAACGGTTGCTATGCGTCATTTCTTTTAATATAAATCGTGGAAAATGTTACCAGTACATATCAAGTATTAAAACACTTATATGTGAGATATAGATATAAGATATAGCTGCATACACAAACAAAATAGAAAATACAACATAGCAACCGTTTCTTTGGAGTCAGTTTCCCACCAAAACGTCATGACTGACGTCACGACTGAAACCGTCTATATTAATGTTACAAACAAATGAAAGCCTATGAATCATTAGATAGCCTTTTATTGCCGAGTTTCTTTATGACAGCATCTTTTTGCTGCATTTGTGTATTATTTTACGATAGTGACATTCTATGCATGCTTTAAAGTAGATGTTTAAGACTGGATCGTAATTGTGGAATTCTTAAGCATATGCGAATGACGCCATTTTACATAAAATAAAAGTGTGTGCTTAGTCTAAAAGTCTTAAAATTGAAATATGTTTTGTACTACTTATAAATACATATACAATAAACTCTGTCTAAGGTGGAATCGATCGGGACCGAGAAAATTTTCCGCAGTAGACAATATTCCGCCTTAGAGAAATTTTACTCTATGTCTGTGGATTCACATTGACTTTGAAAATCTTTCCGAGTTCAACGGGTTTCCGTCTTACACGGAGTCCGCCTTACAGAGAATTTACTCTTTTTTCATCGGGGGAAAAACTAAATTCTGAAAAAGCTGAATTCCTGTTTTCTAGTTATTTTTATTTTTTTCATTGCAGAAACAATGAAAAACATGAAATAATTACATATTTAGTAATTTGTTTTTACTATTGGACTGTACAAATGGTATCTTAAGGTGCAGAAAAATTATTTACGTTTTCGTTTTTGTACATTTCGTACATCTTTGCTGCAAGTCATTTTGATATAACACGTATCTCGCTAAAAAAGTGCTATAGTAAACAAAGTGCTATTTTGTTTAGTTCTACTATCTGTTAGGCTCCATTCACACCAATTTCTCTTTTTTTAACAATATTTATATACGTGAAAAAAAAATTGCAAAAATGTGTATCCTATAAGATGCATCGGATCTGAGGAGGTTAAATTAAGGGTTTTCTCCCGTGTGATAGGTTCGCTCCGAACGGCGGGCGCACGAGTGGCGTTGCGAAAAATGCCAAAATGGAAGCAAAAGCAGAACAATCCGCATTGAAAGACCTCCAAGAGGAAGAGGAAGGAATACTCTATTGACCAGGCATCGCAGATTGATGGTAAGTTGCGGTTTTAACCATACTTGAAACTTTAAACACGTTTGTATCAAAACGTTGTTTTTCAAACTTTCCTCCATCATATCTCGAGAACGGTTTGACCAATTCACTTGAAATTTATGGAGCAGACTCAGCACATTTAGACGCACGGAGTGAACTAGGTTCATCCAAAAATTCCGAATATTTCTATTTTTTTCGTAACGAAAAATTAAAAAATCATGAAATTTCATTTTTTTTTTTTTTTAAGAAGTCTGCCAAAAAACCAATTTTCAATATTTTCTAATGATTCTAGTTCATTCGATGCACTTAGGCTTACGAATTAAAACACCGTTTTTTTTCCTTTCAGGTAAGCCAATAAGCCGAAATCGTGGAGGAAGTGAGCGTCCTTTTTTTTGGAAGCAGGTGTGTTCAGAGTGGTGTAACTCACGTTCTAATAACGATTTTTTCTTGACAATGGTTTTACATATTCTTGAAATAACAATAAATAAATAATAAAAAACTCAAAGTTCTATTTTTTTCATTTGTCGTCAAAAAAAAAAAAAAAAAAAAAAAAAAAATCCTCCCAAAATGCTTAAAATGCAGGCCGTCACACGGGGGAACCCCTTTAATAAAAATATCCCCACACATTCTTTCGGTTATTTTTTTCTTATTTATCAAATTCCAAAATTCAATATAATAATGTGCATTTGTATGTTTCCCTCAACCTGACTTGGCCTCACGCGCAAAACTTGTTTTTGTTCTGGAAATAAGATAATCGATATAAGGTTCCAAAAACGGGTTTGCAGACAAGAAAAATGATATTAGTGAAACATTAATACAAAGCTGATATGTTTAAAGGGACATAAAAAATGCATTTTCAGAGATATTTCAAACGATCAAAAAAACATCATGAGGACTTTTACCAACATAACAATTCGGAAATTGTGCGTCAATCGTGGCAAATGAGGTGCGTTCGTACTATAACTAGTTTTATAAAGATTCAGATCTTGGTGCAATAGCTGCTGTACTCTTATGTAAAAAATTCATGAATACAAAATTTATTACGATTATATATATTAAATTCGGTAATACGAAAATAATATGACTTCATCTTAAATAGAACGTAATCACCATGGGCACCTAGAATCCTTATTTATCATGGGATATCATTGAATTAACTACGTATGATAGGATTTAATAGAAAGAAGAAAACTTTTATCTTTTTGAGTTTTCATTCGGTGTTCATAAAATTTGAAATGACTCGACAAAATTCTGCAATTATTAAATATATTAAATTTCAAACCATTCGGTTGGGTAGTTTTTGCGCTGTTAGATGCGGACAGACGGACAGACAGATGGACGGATCACACGACGACTATAGGTGCTACGTATTTATATAACTACGAACGCACCTAAAACAGGAGGAGCTAGGTTTGACATTTGAAATCTAATTTGTAAGAAAATGCCCCCAATTAAACTTGCATAGTTATCCAAAAGTTTCACATCTGAATTTGTCGTTAGTAAGTATATACTATATTCATGGAGAACAAAGAATAGTACATTCGTCGTAGGTGGAGGTCAGAGTTTAAAAATTATTTTTCAACAACACGTAAAGTACCTAGACGAGGATTCGAATCTGGGGCGTTGGCCATATACGTCAATGCTCTAATCACTGAGATAACCAGGCGATATACAACCAACCATAATTAACAGGCTGGATATCGTCTTGGTAGCTCAGTAGTTAGACCATTGGCTCGTATACCCAAAGTCCCAGGTTGGAATACTGGCGTAGATACTTTTCACTTTGTTGGAAAAAACTTGTTCAACTTTGACCCCGGCCTATTAAAAATATAATATTTTCAAGTTGAAATTCATCTACTATCTATATTATAAAGGACAAAAATATCTGTGCGTAACGCATACGACATTTTGCGAATGCAATGACGTATGGCACTTTGAAATTTGAAATAAAATTTTGGTTTTGCAATTTTCTCTACTGCAAATTTTTAAACTTCTAAACATCGCACATTTTAAATTTTTACACCGTTGTATGAGGAAAAAATGCTCTTTTAAATGCAATTTGTTTGAAAGTTGTATCTCAACTAATTTTTGAGATATTAATTTTTTTGCTGTTTTTAATACCATTTTTCTTATCGTGGCAACAAAAGTACCTCATTTCTATTGAAAGTCATTGAAAGTAAACGGAAAATAGTCGAAAATAGGAGATACTGCATCTTTTTGTTGCCATTTTCTCATAAAACCTGAAAAAATAGTTGAAAATAAAATATGGGCTATATCAAGAATATTGTCTGTTATTCCGTGATAATGACGTCATATGCACACTTTTCTATAGACGAAGTTTAAGACTGGATTGTAAAAGTGGATTGCTTTAGCGGATGCAAATGACGTCATTTTATAAAAAAAGCGTGCATTTTAATTCCTAATCCTGAATTATGTTTTGTAGAAGTGCGTCATTTTCACAGCCCAGCTGCTTTGAAATTCTTCACAGGTGAAAACGCGTCACTTTTGAAAATAATGTAATCGAAATCACACACTGATAAAACGCAATGTTTTACAAAAATTTAGAGTGTCTTTATAAAAGAGAGGTGACATGCAAATAATAGCGATTTATATTACAGAAATTGATGATTCTCGCCTGGATGGATTTGCTTCGCCGAGTTAGACAAGCAAATAACTAATTCGTGGTTTAAAATAATATCGCGTTCCTGAAGTTTATGTCGAAAATTCTCTCGAATAATAAAATTTTAATGCTATTCTTTAGGACATTCTAATATAATTTTATCAAAGCAAAATAATTTGCTTAATTTCATTTTTCCTAATGTTGTATAATCTATATATTTAAAACACAAGTGTGTTTTTAAGTCATCTGCCCTGACCTTTCTTCTAAACCAATTTTACTTTATCTTTTTTTTTAACTGAAAGCTCTTCTTTAGTAGATGTGATCGCACTATCTGTTTTTTAAATATCCCCACTTTTATTTTTTTAATTTTAAAAGCATTTTTACTTCTATCTTCAATAGAAGAAAGTATTGTAATCGAAATTTTTTTCGACTTCCGGTTTTCGACGGATTTGCATGTTTTAGGGATCAGAGATTCCAAAAAACATGTTTATAGAAAATGTCTGTCTGTCTGTGTGTCCGTCTGTCCGTCTGTCTGTCGCCATTGTACCATCAAAAAGTGTATGAAGTTATGTATAGAATTAAACCAAAATTTTATTATAAGTTTTTGGCTATGGCAAGCAGGTCCTCCCGGAATTTGGAAAAAATTCGCCGGTAGGGGGCGCTGATATAACAATTTTTGTGCGATTTTGAATATTGTACCATCCAAAAGTGTATGGAGTTATGCATAGAATTGAACCAAATTTTTAGTTTAAGTTTTTGGATATGACAAGCAGGTCCTCCCTGAATTTGGAAAAAAATCGCCGGTAGGGGGCGCTGTAAATGCGTTTTTTGTGCGATTTTGAATATTGTACCATCGAAAAGTGTATGAAGTTATGCATAGAATTGAACCAAATTTTTATTTTAAGTTTTTGGATATGGCAAGCAGGTCCTCCATGAATTTGCAAAAAATTCGCTGTTAGGGGGCGCTGTAATAGCGATTTTTGTGCGATTTTGAATATTGCATCATCGAAAAGTGTATGAAGTTATGCATAGAATTGAACCAAAAAAAATTTTAAGTTCTTGGCTAAGGCAAGGCTGTCCTCCCTTAATTTGTAAAAAAATCGCTCGTAGATGGCGCTGTAATAGCGATTTTTGTACAATTTTTGTGCCATTTTGAATATTGTACCGCCGAAAAGTGTATGAAGTTATGCATAGAATTGAACCAAATTTTATGTGTTTATTTTTGGTCATGTCACGAAGGTCCTCCCTGAATTTGCAAAAATTCTGCCGGAAGGGGGCACTATAATTGCGATGTCTGTACCATTTTCATTATTGTACCATCGAAAAGTGTATGAAGTTATCCATATAATTGAACCAAATTTTTTGTGCATGTTTCTGGCTATGGCAAACAAGTCCTCCCTGAACTTGAAAAAATTCCGAAAGAAGGGGGCGCTATAATTCCGATCTCTGTGCCATTTTCATTATTGTACCATCGAACAGCGTATAAAATTATGCATACAATTGAACCAAAATGTTTGTGCTTGTTTTTTGGCTTTGGCCAACAGGTTCTCCTTGAATTTGGAAATATTGCGCGGTAAAGGGGCTCCGTGCTAGCGATTTTTGTATACTTTTCTTGATTTTTCGTAGTTCTATTGTGCATCGGCGGCTCATGCAGCGGCGGGAACTCGCTTCCTGCTATGCCGGCTATTCGCAAACAGCTGATAACGACAGAATAAGGAAAAATTAATAATTTTAACAAATATCATGATATAGATTAACACGTTTTTAGTCCGTTTAATTGACTTGAGCAGAAATTTAAGATGAAAATCAAAGTTGGTATAGTATTGAACTAATAATATTGAAGTATTAACATGTGTAACTAGGTTTTGAAATATTAAGATGTATAAGATAGAAGAAAGTTTTGGGATTGGCACATCCAACTAGTTTTGAAATTTCTTCAAAAGGATGAAAATTAGATAGCTTTCATTGTTGCAGACAGAGAGAAATAATGAGGTATTTTTAACTTTATTCATGCTATTTTCTGATAAAAATTCAAAATTGTAGATAAAAATTGTTGCAAAATCCCATTAGGAGCAGAATATTATATTAGGGGCATAATAACGGAAAATGACATACTGCTTTTGAAAACGCGCATTTTTCCTCATAAATTTTATATATTGTTTTTCCTTCTGAATGTGACTAATAATAATTTTCAAACACTAGGCGAAATGCTTATTTAAGTGAAATTGAAGTCATAGTTAAAAGAAAACGATCATTTTCTTAGATAAAACTAAGCCTTTTAACACAAATGCGTCTAAAAAACACACATTACGGAAATTTTTACTCTCCGAAATTGAGATCAGAATCTTAAGTAAAGAGTGCGTCTGTTCACATAAAAGATGTTGCTGACAATCGTATTTTGAGTTAAAATGATTCTTAAATGATCAAACAAAATATAATTTTTTTAAAAATGATGAATATGGATATGTGAAGTGCGTATTCAAATTTTGAGAAGGTGAAAATTGCTGTTTTCGTTCCGGAAATCCAAGCATAAGAGCCTCAATTGATAACCACATCCTAATAACTGATCTATTGTATTTTACTGGTTATATATCTATATTATAAAGAACAAACGTTCATAACGCTGACGTCATTTTGCGAATGGCAACACTTCACGATCAAATTTCGGTCTTGAAATTTTCGCTACTGCAATTTTTCAATCTTCTGACCATCGTACAATTTCAATTTTCGTCGCATACGGAAAAAAAATTACTTTCAAATGCAATTTGTTTAAAAACTATATTCATTGACTGATGTATTATATTTTCTAAAATAATTTTTAAGCATGATTTTTTTTAAGTTTATCTTATCACGTGCCGGTTTAAATACATAATAATAATAAACATTTTGCACATAAAGCAACAAACATTTTTCAGCATTTGCTTCTCACTATTTTTGCATAACGAAATTAATACTTCCTTTATAAACAAATAAAAGAATAATATTAAAAAGCCCACCAATCTAATATATTTGTGAAAGACAAATTAACGAAATTAATGCTTCTTTTATACACAAATAAAAGAATAATATTGAAAAAACACAAATCTAACATATTTGTAATCGTACAATTTAAATTTTTAGATCACCAAATAGGATTTTTTTTTTCAAATTGAATTTGTTTGCAAAGTTCATCTCAGTTTACTGATTGTCTATGGTTTTAAAAACGATTTAAAAGCATGAAATATTTTTTAATTTATGTATGTCGGAGCTCGATTACGAAAGATTAATCCGTTTGCCCTTAAAAAAAATATTAAAGAGATCCTTTTCTTACGGCTAATTTCCATTAAAAAATACTTCCCTAGGAATAATTAAATAAAATAATATAAATAAAACACAAATTTACCAGACATATATAAGTTCTGAAATGATCAGAATATAAAAGGATGCCATAAGTTGTAAAATCTTGGCAAACAACTTTTAGCATGCGGCTAATAAGAAAATATCGCTTTTGATAAATTTCAAAAATTTATTTGATTGTATAATTCGTATTTTCCATATGAAAAATGCTTTTTTGATGTAAGTGGTCAATCTATAAAAATTATTGCATATAAAAAATTATTAGTTTTCAATTTAAAAAAAATGATTTCACCTATATTTTTTAACCCAAGAAGCCCGGGTACGATCCCCTAGTACATATAAAATCCAAACGGATATTTCGTTCCGAACACCTATGTTTCGAGTTCTACTGCATGGATTTTGATGGAACTTATACTGTTAGATTGGTATCGTTTCAGGAAAGGTTTTAAGTTATAACACATTGTTCTACGTAGATTAGTTATAGAATTATGATGGAAAGTTCTGTTATTTTGGACGATAAGGTTATCATTTTATTTCTTGGTGAAAAGTACTGTTGATAAAAAAAAAAAAGAAAAAAAATGAAACGGCTATTACATCTCGAAAAATAAAAGAAAAAATTGATACTAATTTTATTAAAAAGAAGAAAAGAAGAAACAAATCGGTTTTAATGAGTGATAATATTAAAAATGAAAATATTTAATTTAAACATGAAAAGAAATGTTCGTAATGCTTAAAAAATTACTCAGTTAAAATATTGCAATTGAAATAACATTTGGCTATTTATCTTTTGCGTCAGGTTAAGTAAAAAGCATGTGAAAAATTGACAGGATGATATCAAGTTTCCATAAGCGCATGTTCAGAAATATTTGAAAAAATATCTTCTCATGAGGAATGTATACAATATTCTTCTCATGACATATATAATATGTTTTTAAAAAAATCGGCAGAAGCTTTATTTAGCGTTCGTAAAAAAATAATGAAAATTTAATTTTTTTTGGCGATTTAATGCTGGTTGGCGACACAATAAAATTTTGAATGATACTTTTTTAGGATAAATAATTTTTAAGTAAAACCATTTTCTACTCTTCATTCAAAGTTAGTTAAATTCAGTTTAACTTAAATAAATACATTTTTATTACTGTAGTTTTGTCATATACCCTTATATGTGTATATATTAAAATTTTACTATCGTAATTATACGGTTTAAAACAAAATTTAAACTTATTAAATTTGTTCCAAACTCAAAATTAATGTCCGATTCTTTTGTTGCCATGGATGCAACTACTTAATATAAAAATGTTTAATGATGGCCTTTTTAATTAGCCAGCTACATTTAAAATAAACTTAAAACGGTACTACTTGATTATCCCGTCGACAAAAATACTATCGCCAAACTATACGAATAAATGCCAATAATGGCTGATCGTAAATTTTACATTCACTTGACATTAAAGACGGTACACGTGTTTGTTGCGTCATCAAGTGATTTTTAATTTGACTTCTATTTGTAATTTTATTAATGTTTACAATTTTTTTTATTCTTTCGTTGTTAAAATTAAAAATTTTGTCAATTCGTATAATTTGGCGAGTAGTTTGGCAATTTATATAATTTGGCGAAAATGGTCGACAGGATAATCAAATAGTACCCTTAAAAGTTTCCCAGCCGGTGAAGCCATGTAAAATTAAATAACTACTGCAACACTCAATTTGTATATATTATATACACTTACAGATAAAAAATAATACGCTAATTCTTCGTTTAGGTTTAAATTCATTGAGTTTTAGGCATTTAAACACTTATTTAACAAGCAATTTTCAAATATTTTTAAATATCATGCATTTGGGAAGGAAATGTGTTGGCTAGCCGAATAGCGTGGAACGTTTGTCTTTTTTACGCCAAATACTCGAATTTATTTCTTTTTTCTTTTTTCAGATTTTTACTGAGATTCCGCAGCCAAATTTGACTAATGTTTTACTACATACATGAGTAATTTTATAAGCATTTTTTTTTCAAAATAATTTGAGTATGCTCTTTAAGGAGACCTTCCTAGTGAGTAACAATTTTGTTTTTGATTAGTTCTTTTTTATTTCTAACTTCTCCCTCATGTGACTTACAGACGAAACTAGCAGATGTAATTGTAAAAATGATGGTACTTAGATTTACATGTTATATGTTTATTTATGAGTTATTATGAGTTCACTTTTGTCGCCAAACAATTTGATTTTAAGCCAAAAAGACGTAAGCGTGACATAGGTTCAAGCGATGTTTACAATAAAGGTGATTTTGTAAGTGTACGAAAGCATTTTTAGAGTATTTTTTAAAATTCAAATTTACAATATATAAATAGCAATTAATATTTTTAAAATGGAGTCAAATATTTAAATTTTAGTATAAATGTCTCCCACACATATTGTAAAATAATTTAATTTCAGACATTTAAAAAATTTCTCACCATACTTTACTGCGAAAACATGTCGGTTTGTTTTCCACGAATTTGTGACTTTTATAATCTCGAAGCCAAATTAGCTAATATAGTCCACTCTTTTTTTAATAAAAAACATATCTCCAATTTCCTTTATAGAAACGTTCAATGCTTGCAATGCTAAGTAGTAAAGACTATTCTTAAGGAAATGTAAGCAATTACGCGTTATTACTATCGCGAAAGAACACATTTTGCAATAAAAATTGCTTTCTTCTGCAATAAAAATCACTTTTTGATATTCCATTTAATTCGTAATTTTTTTCCATATCCTCCCTTCTTTTAGAAATGTTATTAAAAGATATTGGATGAATCTTCCATAATCAACCATCCTACAATTGGCGAATTTACTATATAATGTCGGAAGATTCGTTTATATTTGAAAGGAACCTTGGACGGTAAATCCGATTTCAGAAAATTACGTAAAATTTGTACTTAGCGATCAGTAAATTTATGTTTTTTTTATTATGGATCAAACGGATAAAAGAATATTTACTAGTATATTTTTTTCATCTGCAGTTATTTTCCTATCACTAAAAAAGCATCACTTTGAATGTAAAAAAAAAAAAAAAAAAAAAAAAAAAATCAAATGCCAAAGGTGGCCAATGGAACAATGTGTTCATTTAGCCTAGGTTTTAAAAAAAAGTACCTCAGATTCAATAAAATTTCAATCATTATAAAGCAATTTTGGCTGATGCACAGCCCGAGCAGCTGACCGTAGTCACAAATTAACGTTTTTAGTTTTATTTAGGCAACAGACTGATGAATAATGACGTCTTGAAAATAACAAGCATGTTTATTTCTCCGTCTTATTACGCGAGAGAAATGCGAAAAAAATCTTCGGTTTGCCAAAAAGATCATTACTGAAAATTTTGCATAACTAACTTTATTTATCATTCGCAAAGAGTTTTGATAGTGAAAGTTCTAAAATTCAATCAACAGCAATTTGACATAATTCAATAGAATGTAGTTTGGCGCGTAATTAACTCTGTTTTGTAGCTAACTCTGGCACATTTGTAGCCATACCGTTACGAACATTTCTAACGTTTTACATCAAACTTGGTTGTCGATCCGATTACGGATGATTGGGAAGATTTTTTTAATGAAAACCTAGGTTTACTTTTCTATTTGAATCAGTTATCGAGGGTATTTTTCTAGGTTAATAGTTGCATGATTAAAGCTGGTATATAAAAAGAAACGGCAGTTAAAATGACATTGTTTTAATTTATTTACACAATTCAGCTTTAAATATCCAATTTTACATGATTCACATTTTTTTAAATATAAAAGTTAAATACTGTTTTGACTGTATTTACTCTACTGGAATTCGAAGATAAGAAAGTGTAGAAAACCTGCTAAAAGAGGACGTATATTACCAAATATAATATAACGTGGAGAGAGATTGTATTTATGTTACCACACGGAAAGAACGATTTTGTTAAAACAACAAAAATTAGTTGTGCCAACCAAATTTTGCTCCATCCAAATATTTTTTGTTGAATTGACAAAATCATTTTGTTAGTTCAATAAAATTTTATTGAACGAACAAAATCATTTGATTAGTCGAACCAATATTTGGTCAGTCCAACCAAACATTTTAGCTGGAGCTTTATTAACTAAATATTTTTTTTCGTGAGATCCACACATAGCACCAAGCAGAGAAGCCCGGAGTAAAAGTACTAACAAACGAAAGTGAATAACCCGAACGTTCTTTAAGTTAAATGGTCAATCTCTGCGATCATTATAATTCTCTCTTTTTTAGTAGTGTGGTGATTAGGGAACATTTTAATTTCTCATGACCGTAATGGCCGCATTTCCTTCCCAAACTCTACATGATGTACTGAAAAGTTGCTTCTGAATTGCCCGAATTTCATCTAACGCATCAGATAATATAAAAGCTGAATGGCATCTGATGCGTATTCAGAAAATGCGGAAGGACTTTCCAGGTGAAGGTCCATATTAATTTAAAATACAGGGTCGAATTCTCCATTTCGTTTGATTGCAGGTTTATTTGAAAAATGGACCAGCGCAGCGGGCTCAGCCTGCTAGTATGTATATATAATATAACAAAGAATAAATTTCACTTTTTACTTTCTTCTATCTTTATAAGAAGAAAGCATTGGATTCATGAAAATTTTCGACTTCCGGTTTTTGACGAATATACACGTTTTAGAGTCAGAGATCCCGAAAAACATGTTTTTACAAAACGTGACTCTGTCTGTCTATTTGTACGTGACACAAATTTTGTGGGCTCTCTATCTCAAAAACTAATGCACGGAATTTAATAAAAATTTATAAACGGTTAGTTCCACATACAATTTGGTGCTGATTAGTTTTTCGTGTAAATCGCCCAACAGGTGGTACTACTATGCTGCATTTTTCATGATTTCCGGAATAGCGCTATTACAAGAACAAAGGAACGACTTGTCATCTAACTTCACATCCAGTTAGACGTTGACACAAGTTGTTACTGATTATGTTTTAGTGTTAATCTCCCAATAGGTGGCGCTGCTAGGCTGGATTTTACGCAATTTTGCAAACTTCTATCTCAAAAACTAATGCATGGATTTTCATCAAACTTCAGATTCAATTAGGCGATGACGTAAGTTGTTGCTTATTAGGTTTTGTTGTAAATTATCCAAAAGGTGGCGCTGCTATGCTGCATTTTGCAAGATTTACACGATTTTAGCGATAGCCATATCTCAGAAACTAATTCACGGAATTTCATAGCTTTAAAACCATCACGATGGGTATAGAGTGCTATTTAATTTTGGCAAAGTCATAGCGAATTTTAAAGTATTAACATGTATGTGATAGAAGAAAGTTTTAGGATTGGCACATCCGACTAGTTTGTTATTGTATAAGACAAAAATCTGTAAATAAAGAAAATAAAATGCTTATAAATATCAATTTAATTCATAAAAAAAAAGAAAAGTTAAAAATAAGCAGTTTTTAATGACGCTGAATTAAATTTTTTTGCACAAAAGTTCTTCATTTATAATTTACATTGTTTCGTATAAACTTTTAGCGTTTTGAGAAGATATCTACATATTTATTTTTGTTCAAAAATTGAAATTTTCAATACGAATATCAAATTTTCTCTGATATGTGCTACTTTTTTGTAAAGATAAATTAGCGCTTATCTTCCTGAAAACCAAATTAAATGTGAGATGAAATTTAATTGAAAACTTACGTTAATATTGAAGGCTGCATTTTTAAAGCTAACTTAGCCTCGTGTAATAATGATTAAAATAAGAATATGAGCACTAGTTTTAACCCTTAAATGCATGATTTTTTATTTTATTTCGAAAATATTATATATAATTCTAAGAACGGTTACACACACGTAACAGGAAAAAAAAGAACCAGAGATCTATTTTTCGCATAATACTTTACCTTTTTTCTTACGTTGCACATTTGAACACAAGCAAAAACTACTCATATAACTAAAATAGTGAAAAATTAGTAATTATTTTAGTAAGCAGGAATAACCTATGTACAGTCGTGAGAAAAAAAATCCCTGCTGGCTCGGGCCTACAGGAGGAGGTAGATTTCGTAGTTAAGTACTAAATTCACCAACAAAATTTAAATCAAGATTAGAGATAAATACAGTTCCTTCACTAAGAGTGAGCTCAAGAGAGCTTAACATTTTGTAAAAATTCTAATATACACGAATACACACACGCATGTATATAGAATAGGTTTAAAAATAGCTAAAGCAAATTCAGAGAAACTCAAAGTGTTAAAATACGTTAATATTTCCATTGTCTGGTTTTCATCATGTTTTAATACGTTTCTTCAGACTCACATGACGTTACATATTCACCTGCTGAGGTCCGTTTTATTTCCAATATGACGCAATATTTTTTTTACAATTCGTCAAACTATTTATTTCATTTTGAGTTTTCATGCGGAAATCTTGCTCTAGAAAACTTATGACGTAATATTCAATTTGTCTCAATTATTCAAACTATTTATTTAATTTAATTTTTCACGCGAAAACCTTGCAATAGAAAAGCAATTGTTGTGGTGAGAATTTTATTGCCTTTTTTTTTATTGTTGGCAACTGCTATAACGAAAAATATTTATTTTTTCCTGTCATTGTTGTGTAAGAGCTGGTTTTACCAGATTCATGTTAAGACGGTATTCAAAATTTTGAACCCTCCATATTTCCATTCCCTTGGGCCGATTTTGCCCATTTTCAATCACCGCCGAGATATTAGCCATCTCAAAGTTGTTGGCGAGTTTTAAGACGATCCGTACATAATTGCGACTTTTATCGTGCGGACAAAATTTAGTACATATATATATATATATATAAACTTTTTAGGTGGGGGTGGTTTTGGGTTCCTGGGGTCCTATAATGAAAAGTTAGGAAGGAATTTTTCAAAAGTCGCACCATGGTAACGACTGCAATAGGTAGTATTTCTTGCGAAATCTACCTAAAAGTAAACACCCCCCTACTAACTTCTCAACAAATTATCGTAGAAGAACGTTACTGGTACCGAACAATTGGAAATAAAATCTACTTTTAAATAATGTATATAAAATTTGTTTAAAGGGCCATCTACATATTAAAACGAACCATAACTTTGTTTTTTTCAGTGGCAGTACACAATTCTGACAGCATAAATGAACTCTACACCCTTCAATTAGCTTATAAACAAATTTTTATGCAATTCGTGATATAAGTTTCTGAGAAATCAATTATTTTAAAACGAGCGTATTTTAAGGGCTGTATCCAAATTGAAGTTCTGAACTCGATTGTTAACCGAGAGAGCCGCCTTCTTGATCAAGGCACGTTTAAGCGTCAATGAAACATGTTTGATTACAGGATAGCAGAATAAATTTCAAAAAATTTTATCACTTCTATCATAGACGGCCCCTTAAACCATCATTTTGCCGTTTTTTAAGCATAATTTGAAAACTACTTGGAAGAAAAATGTGAAATTTCGGATTTCAATAAAGCAGGACTTAATAAACCTAAATCCATCAAAAAAATTGTATGTTGTAATTCATAATTTTTTCGAATATTAATTTCATAATTCATAATTCATATCATAAAATTATAAAAATTGCAAATTCAACGTATTTATGTTTGGGTATATTAGTATTATTGTTACACAAAAAATTAGCTCATTAGGTGCATAATTTCAGGAGATATAAATAAGAATATGTAAATGTAATTTAACATTAGAAGTACTAAATTTTGAATGTCTGTAATTCAAAAACTTATCATTCGAATGACTTGAAATTTGGTTTCTAGGCATATTTTGAACCGAAGATTTGAAATATCTCGTTAAATTTGGGTACTGCCATTGAAAAAAATGAAGTTTGGATTCGTTTCAATATGTATATGGCCCCCTAAGCAAATTTTATACACACCATTTAAAAGTAGACTTTATTTCCAATCGTCCGGTACCAGTAACTTTCGTCTACGGTAATTTGTTGAGGAGTTAGTAGGGGGTGTTTACTTTTTTTTTTTTTTTTTCACGATTGTACCTTATTTTGTGTAGGTGGATTTTTATATTGTAATAGCATTAAGCAGGAATTAAACTATGAAAATCATAAGCGAATTCTGAATATCTGATGCTCTTTGTTACTGCCCGCCAAATTGACTATATATCAGACCTACAGCCGTCTATTGGAGGAAATGTGTAGTGATGCTTCCGAAAACATAATGTATCAGATATGAAACATAGAGTAGTTTATGGAAACTCCACCAGATGTCATAAAAAAACAATTTTTTTTTCATGTTACAGATATGCTACACGATTCCTTTAAGGGTTAAAATATAGAAATCTACAACTACACGTTGATTGATATTATTTAGCGTAAGGTAAACGCCATTTCATATTGAGGAAAAGGGGTTTTAATCTCGTATATCAGCCTTACCATCACTGATTTATATATATGCGTATATATATTAGGTCTTAATATGGCAATATAAATTCACAATGGAAATTCCACTCCTCCCCCCCCCCCAAAAAAGCAACTTATTTTTGAAAGGGGAGGGAGGTTCAAGCATGCTGAGTTTAATGACAAAAGTCTTGTAAATCTATGTACTTTTAAGAATTGCATTGTTAATTAATTATTAATATTTCATAAATAGTTTAGTTCAAAGTAGTATACATGAATATTAATTTAGGTTTTTCTACAAAGTATTAAATACAGTCGAACCTTGATATCTCAGAACTCCTTGTCATTAAACTATTTAAATATCAAGAAAGATATTTTCCTCTGTCTTTGTAGCGGAATTTTTAATGATTTTCCATAAGTAACTTAAATATTTTTTTCCTCAGAAATAAATTTTACTTTACATTTTTGTTTTTTGTTAGCAAATATCGGCAGTAGTAGCAGTTTAAGAGAAATCTCTATCCATTACTCCATTATCCCCTTTTTATTGAAAAGCAATGATTAGAGAACACGGGGAAGAGGGGGGCAGTCCATCTTCAATTCAAAACATGGTAAGATCAACACAATTTCGAAATTATTAAAATATTGAGTAACTTGTTCATTGCTTACTGACTGTTCGTATTTTAGATAGGAATAACATTTTTAGCCGCAAAATGTAGCCTCTGGGATTGATTACATTTTTCGCAAAATCTTGGTAACAGGTAAACCTATTACGTCATTTTGTTGCACTTCTTCTGAGATTCGAGATATTGAGGTTGTACTTCATAACAAAAGGGAATAAAATCATGAATTAATTCTAGTGTAAATGCTTACGACTAAATAACCTAAGATTCTCTTAAACATTCAATGGTTCAATTTTTAAGAGAGTTTACAAGTCACTCATATGAAATTGATAAATACTATTTCTATATCTATATTTTTTTAACATGCTGGAAATAGCTATGAAATTACATTATAGTGTTTGAAATTAGCTTTTAAAAATTTGGTTTAAATTTAATATGCAGATAAACTCTGGTTACAAAATAGAACGTAAACATTTTGAGAATCAATTTTTCGTAAACGAGTTTCAATAAATTTAAAGCATGAATTTTCATTTTTGCTGTTTTATGTAAGTTTACTAAGTTCTACGGGAAATAGATTTTTTTTTCTTCATTCTCACTGCACGTATCTGCAGTCACAAAAAATACTGTATGCTTTTAAGGATATAAAATTTTTATGGAAAATATTTAAATTTTAGTCAATATTAAAAACAAATAAGTAATAAGACTGCTACTTCTATCTTTAATATCAGCTGTACGATTTTTAATATTGTATGATTAATAATCATACAATACGAATTGAATATTTCCAACTTAGCGAAAAAATGCCCAGCTGGAAATCGAACCCAGATCCTTGACTTACAGGGCTAATGCTCTACCATTTAAGCTAACTGGGCAGACAATTGGCGAGCACTTTTCCCTCAGATGACCTTATTGGTAATATCTAATTTTATCTACGTACCCATCGTTTATATGGAGTTCCTTTACCTGCGGTTTGTTGTGTTGAGCAGTCTACATGACAGACCAGATGTTATTACCAATAAGGTTATCTGAGCGAAATGTACTCGCCGGTTGTCAGCCCAGTTAGCTTAAATGGTAGAGCATGGCCCTGTAAGCCAAGGATCAGGGTTCGATTCGCGGCTTGGGCATTTTTTTAGCTCAGTTGGAAATATTCAATTCCTATGATATCTTTACCAATGAATTTCATTGTGTTAAAAAAATAATCATACAATAGTTACATGATTTCTAATTTTCTTTTCTAATTTTAAAATGCATGACGAGCCAGCTACAATTGAAACACAAATGTACCATAATGTAAAAGGTATACACTGTAGGGGGGGGGACCACTGTCTAAATCCAGCAGATGCTAAAATAAAATCTAATTTGACCTATTTTAAAATGTTTACGGAATATTGAAAAATATTATCACTACCAGCCGTGATCTTCCGATAACGGCTTTTCTTGTTAAATTTCCATAAATAGTTTTTATTCCATAAAACTTATGTAACAGAACTATAGTGACAGATTTCAACATTAAATAGCAGCTAAAATAATTCTTCGATTTAAAAAACTATCTGATTCCACGTGTTCACAATACATTTTCTCTTTAAAACTACCAATATGAAATTTTTATATGCAATAGTTTTTGCAGAATATGCCAATAAAAAGAAAATATTACAATAGATTCAATTACGGCAGCTGCAGCTTTAGTAAATTTTCTTACAGTAGCATCATAGGAAGACACTTTGTTAAAAACAAAATACATTCATCAAATTGACAATGATTTATTTCTAATATATTACTTTTGGTGTAGTAATATCACCAAATTTTGAAAGATACTGCCTGTTGATTTTTTTTTAGTTTTATTTAAATTTACTATGTTTATTTATAACATTTACTTCTAGCGTAGTAAATTTAGAAACAAAAGTAAAGAAATAATGGAAATAAAATGCAACAACAATGTATTCTTTTCTATTCGAATACAATTTTTAAATATCAATAATATGTCGTCTTTTTTCTTTTTATCTATTACGGATGACTAAAAATCCATTTTCAATAGTTTTATAATTCATAAATATTTAACTTTTATACACTATTTAAGTGTAATAATTTTCTATGACACAAAAAGAAAACATAATGCAGCAAAATTTCTAAAATCCGCTGATCTTAAAATAAACAGATTTTTTTTTTTTTTTTTGCATTTCTCTATAACCTAAAAATTCT
Organism: Maratus speciosus; assembly: GCA_963932465.1. NCBI lineage: Eukaryota > Metazoa > Arthropoda > Arachnida > Araneae > Salticidae > Maratus > Maratus speciosus. The sequence continues at coordinate 221,766,110 of OZ010789.1, forward strand.
TATAATATCTAAATGTAATATTGAAACGGGGAATATTTGTAAAGAATAAATGTAAGTTGTAAAACTATTGGATTTTTTTAATTATCTGAGAATAGTCAAAACTAAATAAAATCGTTATCAGTGATAGGGACAATTTCAAATTTTAACTCCTTAAATATATATACACATTGCAAATCTTTCCTGTTATTGCATTGCCGATATTTTCTGAGACTGCAAGCTGATATTAATTAGCAAGAGTGATTATTTTGATTATATTAAAGGTTCGCGTTAATTTTTAAATGCACATGTATTAAAACGCACAGGTTAATAACTTCGTGAAATATTTTCTCTGTTGTTCTGAGATTCACCGGAGGCATATTTTTACACCATTAAAGATTACCTATAGCGGGTTTTTTGTGATCATAGGTATATTTATTTGATCTTCTACACAGAAATTATAAGATTGCGTTATAAAAAGAGCAGCTTCAAACAAACTGTATGAAAAATAACGTAAATTCCAAAAGTTCACGGCAAAGAAAAAAAAAAAAAAAAAAAAAAAAGACTTTTAAAGCTTTTAAAGAGTATACTTCAACTTCTGTGTGCATTGGAGTCGCCGATAATGCCAATATAAATATTTTCGCCTGTCCGTTTCTTAGTTATTTCCAGTTTTCTGTCATAATTCAATCATTTACAGCTTTTTTTTCTCCTTTTCCAACTCAGCAATTTTATCGGCAATATCGGAAGTAGGGCGAAATTCTTCTAATGAAATGATAACTGGACTGAGTATGTTTATAATCATTTACCTTTATAGTCACTGCAATTCACTCGTATAACTTTTTACTCCTACTGTACTGTACATATCTATTCTTGTTTCGCGATCTTTTAAAGAGTTGGGATAAACATAATTGCTAATTGATATTAGCTTGCTTTTTGTCAAATAACCGCAATGCATGTATTTGTGTTTACTGCGGTTAAATATTTGAAACAGAAAAGCACAGAGAGTTAGAGTCGCTGATAAAAATATTTTAAAACATGTATCGGTATTGTGGAGTTATTAATATGTTAAAAAAATTAAAGCATGGTATGCACATTTTTTCTACAGAATATGTGAAAAAAAAATGGTAGTCGTTGTGTTTGTTTTTGAGTATTTTTAGACAATTTTCTTTTCTTTCAGTAAGCTGCATAAATTTTAGAGTGTATAACTCAGCTATTCTGTGCTAACTTTAAAGAAGCATTCGCACTAATTAAATTTATGTGTAACTAAGTAAAAGAAAAAAGATAAAATAAAATAAAATAGCAAAATGAGGCGAACATTTTGGTAAACATCAGTTATGAAAAAAATTGTTTAAAACGAATATTGATATTATGAAGCATGTTATTAATATGTAGGAAACATGAAAACAAAATTTTAAAGCATATGTTATAAAATAAAAAAAAATTATACATATCGATGATGTCTATTAAACATTACTAGTGCCACACTTCTAAATCCTTCTCTTAGTGGTATTTCTTTTTTTTTTTTTTTATGCACGCGTACATTTGTTTTCAGTGATTCGTTTCATTAAGTCGGCCAATCGTCTTAATTATCTAATATTGGTGTCTAAAAACGTAATACTATGAAATTTATCATAAAGCAATAATTTTCTTCATTAATTTTTTAGAACAATTTGAAGCCTGTCTGTTTCAGTATTAACTTGACAACGTGAAACGTTACGGAGAAAACTAAACACATCGCTTGTTTGAGTGTGCAGAAAAAACCATGTTATATTTGTTAAAATGTAAACTTGAATTGACGACTTTCAAAGATCTGGGACTTCATTAAGGCACCACCCGATAACATTGTCAAGAAATCAACGAAAAGCTACAATAAGGAAATTACATTATTTACAAGTATTGCAGAAAGTTATTCTCGGAGAATATAGTTTATGATACGAGTTATAGCCATAGTAATGCATAGCAAAAACTAAAAACTTAATAATGAAAACTAACAATATAATGAAATTCTTTGTTTTATTTTTGAAAAGTATCAAGTTCATATGTGTTTCCGTTATGCGTAGTAGTATAATTAGAAGTGTTTTAATCTCTTCTGAACGTGCTCATTTAACGACATTTTAATAACAGCAATTCCGTATAGTATTTTATTCTTATTTAATCCAAAAATTATACGATTGGACAAGGCAAAATTTACTACTAAAATATGCTAAAAATATATATGTACGTAAAGAATGAATACAGGGAGTGATAAGTACGAGATACGTAACCTAAAGGGGTTAATGCTTAGCAATTATTGCATGAATTTCCAGTCTAGCTAACTTAAAAAAAAAAAAAGTGTTTAAACTTCAAAAGTCGCAATCAAAAAATATTAATACTTAAAATTTATTGTGAAAATTTTCGATCACTTAATAATGTAAAATCTTGTGGGAATTAATAATAATAACAATAGGGTAACTCCGGGAGAGTCGCTGCATACGGGATAGATACCGCACCCCTTGTATTTCTTGTAATTATCGATATGATGATCGTCAAACGCGCAGTTTAGGTGTGCAATGAGATTACTTTAACCAGTGTATAGCGTGAATCCCATTTCGATGTTTACTTGTAGAAGTACAATCCTTAATTTGAGGTAAGTGCATGATTTCACTGTCCAAACTTTTAAACACGTTATGTTTAAATGCTTTTCATGCACTAATTACTAAATGCATGCATGATTTCGAAGTCAAAAACTAAATGTAGCCTTTGTATAGAGTACTGTGTGTATGTTTACGACATTCCCCTTAGCGATTGCAGGTAACTGTGATGGCTTATGTCTTCACCATGGAAATGGGATACATGCCGCACTGCTATTCCGATATACATGCAGCAGTTTCTTTTGTACCGGATGATTAAGTGTTATTAACTTTTCCTTTTCTTTTTGAACAGACTAACCATGTTAGGCATATTATCAAGTTTTCTAAAACCAAAGGAGAAAAAGGGGGAAATAAAAATTAAAAAGAGCAAGAAAGATGCAAGTCACGATGATAATAATGAAAAATTGGATTACGCGTAACGCAGACGTTCTTTGCAAACTACTCCAAAAAAGAGGACGTGTAATTAGCTTCGTTGTATTATGTGTTTAAATGTAGTAACATAAAGACTGTACTTTTTCGACACTTTTTGTGTAGATTGTAGTCGAAAAAACAGGTCTCTTAGCCCATTCGGGACCGTAGGTGCATATAAGCACCTTCATAAAGAGTTTACAAAATTTGTTTCTGCCACCAGTAAAAAAGAAAACTAATATTTGCTTTGTTTAATTAGAGCATTTTCATGATTATTTAAGTAAAGGGAACTTCTTTTAAAAAAGTGGTACAAACCGAATAAAATTTTTGTAAAAGCCAACGGTCCCGAAAGGGTTAACAAATAAATTATGTAAACACAATTTTACTTTTTTTTCTTTTCCCTTTTTAATACATTGATGTTACGTTGTTGCTGAAATAATAATTAAAATTTAATGTAAAAAAATAAGTCGATAATTTTAATAGTGAATGTAGGCAGCAATTTTTGATTTGAATCTACGAATACGTTTCATTGTACTCGTTTAGTTTCATTTTGTTATTACACCGTTAATTATAGTCCAGATATGATTTTTTTTAAATATTTTTATTTATAATTTCATTCTGTTCTTATTATAAGCGCGGCATAACTACCGCACAAGTGCGGCGTCTCAGCCTGAATGTGCGGGTGACCCGCCGCAGTGCAATGTTTAAAAAAAAATTGTTAAAAAATATTAATTTGTTTTGAATTTTTTTGTCACACTACACGCGTTGTATATTTAACATTAAAAAGCACATCATGATTTTTTTTATTTTATGTCCACAATGGTACTTTATACACAAGTTCAAAAAAAAGTGCAGCATAAATCCCGGAATTACCCTAACAAAAACAAAAACGGACAAAGTTTTAAAGAGTTTTAAGGGAAGTTTGTGTTGGATTTCAAGGTATTCGAAATTGGATTTTGATTTTAATGCTGCAGTGGATTAAATGCGTTATACTTCTGACAGCCAACTAAGATATTATGTTTCGAACTACAATTTATCACTTGTTCATATCATTACAAAAATAACGCAAATGTTAAAAAGTTTAATGTCAATAAAATATAAATGTACTGCCAGATGTTTAATGTCATTGATCCTCATATACAGTGGCGATCAAAAGTTTCCGGCCAGTTAGTTTCCTTGATTTGTTTGACAGAACTTTTCATCGAAGAAGAAGCACAATTGCTCCAAAAGTTAGGAATAAGCAAATTACCTCTGACCACGTGAAAATTTTGATTGGATACTGAAGATACTTGATGCAAAGGGGAGGAATTCGAAATTCGTGTGTGCAAAAGTATCCGGTCATTCGTCATCCGTTAGTTTTTGTTACCAGTAAAGTATTTTTTTGGCCTTGTTTGTTAATTAATCAACGTGAATAACGTATTTGAAATTAAAAAATGAAAAGTTGAACAATTTATTGATCCTAAACGAGTGGTTTGTTTGTCGCTAAAGGGACAATCCTCTCGTGAGCGTGCGGCAAAATTGTGGACCGCAGCATTTGCTGTGAACGATATTTATAAAAATACAAAGATGGTCATGGCCTTCGGAAATTGCCATGGTCCGGAGGACCCCGAAAAACGACTATTCTTGTAGACAGAATTATCAAGAGAAAAGAAGTTGATGACCCGCATAAAAATATCGCTGCAATTCCACGAGACTTACGGTGTTAAAATGTTGCAGAAATAAGTCTGTTGCTGAAATAAGTCTGTGCCAAGACGTTTACGTGGCGTAGGACTTTATGGAACAGTCGGTGTTAAAAAACCTTTAATAAGTAAAAAAAATCAGAGGGGCCAACTGGTGTTTGCCAAGTAATACAAAGACTGGTCAAGTGAAAACTGGAAAAAAGTACTATTTTTCGATGAATCGACGTTGAATCTTTTTGGGACGATAACAGACACTACAACTGACGACCTAAAAACAAACGATAAGATTCGAAATATGTTATTCCTACAATGAAGCATGGCGGAGGACACGTTATGCTGTGGGGGCATTTTCTGGAAAATGTGCCTGTCCGTTATTTGAAATCTGCGGCAAGATGAATAATGTAATGCATAAGGCTATCTTGCAAGATCATTTGCTAACTTATTGGGGGAAAAATTGCAGTCGCAACTAATTGTTTCATCATGATAGCGACCAAAAGTATATATGCAAGCTCGTCAAGCAGTGGTTTTCGCACACAAAAAATTCCGCTTTTGAAATGGACAGCCCAATCACCCGATCTGAATCCAATAAAAAATCTTTGAGACTAACTTGAAAACTTTTGTGGAATTATATATATTCCAATTCAGTAGCACAAAAATTGCAAGAACCGTGGGGAAAACTTAACATTGACGATCTACAACCGTTCATTGAATCGATGCCACGTATCCGCGCCGCAGTATTTATTGTTAAATGTATGAATACAAAATACTAATTGTAAATGTTGTTGATCACTGTTATTTTCTGTTATAACACCATTTTTTTCCAAATTTGCCAAGGTGGCCGGAAACTTTTGAGAACATGTGTTTTCTTTTGCAATTAATTTCGTCAATTAAATTTATTAATATTTATGTTTTATTCCATAAATAAGTTCTTAACTATTATGTCAATAAAGTAATTTCGGGTATAAGGAGGTTAATAAAATTGGGAAATTAATGCGAATGAGAAAGTATAAATCTGCGCAAATTATAAGAACTTTTAACATGTTGAGTGCCATGGTGGCTGACCCTGAAGCTGAAAAATTTACAATGTTTTAAGTAATTTTTAAGAAAGTATAATCCTGTAATAAATAAACGGTAAGAAAATTTTAAATAAATTTCCAGTAATTACTTAAAACAATACATATATATTTAGTTTTACATAATATTTTATATAGATAGATTTTAGACTGTCAGTCATCGGTGAATAAAGTATTCTAATCGGAAAGTTCAGTGTTAGTCACCGGTGACTGACGTGGCGCTTAACGTGTTAATTGATCTCAAGTTACAGAATATCGTATTTTTTCTCGGTCATAAAAAATGTTCAAATTTAGTGATACGTCTTATGTATATGATCTGGAATTATAAGAATTAAATAAAAGTGCAATCGACTTTTAAAAATAAAATAAAATAAATATTTCAAATTATCAAATTAACAGTTCAACAATATTAAGCTTGTTGTATATTCTAAAATCAAACCAAAACTAGTCGGATGCACCAATCTTAAAACTTTCTTCTATCTGATGCATGTTAATACTGCAAAATGCGCCCTCACAATGCTAAAATTAAATAACAACCTATATCCATCATGAGGATTCTAAAAGATCTATTTATGTGAAAGTGTAACATAATATAATATGAAGTTTGATTAAATTCCGTACGTTAGTTATTGAGATACGTAGTTCTATCACGAAAATAGTGACAAATGCAGACTGGCAGTGCCAACTGTTGGGTGATTTACACCCAAACGTAATCAGCAACAAATTATTTCAAGGTATAAGACCAATGTCAGACAATCCATTCACAGTGCTATAGCATTGTGAATGGATAATATTTAAGTAAAAAAGCAGCAAAAAAGACGTCTGACATTGGTCTAAGGGTCAATATCACAAAATACGGAAATTGCAGTCCGCACAATAAAATTTCTGTTTAATGTTTTATAATGCAATTTTCTTTTTTACATTCTAATAAAAAATATTCTTATAAGTATTTTCAAGAAATATTATATTCATAATAACACAAAAATAAAGCAATTAAGACTTCCAGATTGTCATTTTCCTGGCATATCACACTTTGATGTGTGTAAAGTAAACGGCTTTCGGCTATCATGTACAAATATCTTTTTCTAGTTTTTTTTTTAATTTCTAATTAATAATTAAACCTTTTATAACGAATATATGTGGAAGGTAACAAGTTCTGTAGTTTACAAATAATTTTCCATAATTAAAATATGATTGTCACTGAAAATGAATTTCATTGTCCTGCCATCCTCAATTTAATTCTTTATGAGGTATAAAGATGGCGCAGCAGAGTAATTCTTCTTGTTCATGACATAGTTCAAGTCAAAAGTAGTAAAATCATTGCTACCAGCAAGATATTTTAGATATTTCTTTGAAAATAATGCGTTTATAGGCTTTGTAAACATTGAGGTGACTCTTATTATGTCATTTTCCTGGCTTCTATAAATCACAAATAAAACTCAACATTACACTAAATTTAAGGTACTATAGAGGAAACATGCTCCTTTTAACAAAATTAAAATGTTAGATCTAAAAATATAAAAAAAACTAGAATGTGAAAAATGTTTTGGAATGAAATTGTCATTATCCTGGCGGTCATTATCCTGGCATGCATATGCCAAGAAAGTGACACATAATTATAATTACGTAAAAATCAACTTAAGCTCTTCAAACTTTAACAGTTTTACATATAAATTCCTTTATTCAGCTGTTCAACCAACAATTTTCAAAATTTTTGTTTTAAAAATCTCACATTTTGTGATATTCAGCCATAACGGAATCGGTTTGATGAAAATCTGTGCATTAGTTCTTGAGATATAGCAGTTGCGGAAGTCATGAATAATGCATCATAGCAGCACCACTTATTAGGGGATTTACAACAAAACGTAATCAGCACCAACTTATATCAGGGACAAAATAAATCTCAATTTCTGAGAAAATTCGTGCATTAGTTCTCAATGTATAACTATTTCGGAAATCGTAAATATTGCAGCATAGCAGCCCCACTTGTTGGGAGATTTACACCAAAAACTAATCAGCACCAATTCATACCAGGGATTAACTGAATCTAAAGTTTTATTAAATTCCGTGCATTATTAGAGCGCCCACAAATTTGAGATAGAGCGCCCACAAATTTTATGTCACATACAGACAGATATTTTGTAAAAATATGTTTTTCGGGATCGCTGACCCCCAAAACGTGTAAATCCTTCGAAAACCGAAATTCGAAAATTTTCAAGAATCCAATACTTTTTTCTTGTAGTGATAGAAGAAAGTAAAAAGAAAAAGATCTGTGATACATGATGTTATTTGCCATAAATTAAAAAATTATTACATTATTTTACATTGTTATTATAAAATTTGAGCCGAGATATATTTAACAAAATATTGAGAAAATATTGTAAAATGCCAAAATAACCTTTTTGAAACTTTTATTAGAGTTTTAAAGTAAAAAATTATATAATCTTTCATCTATTTAAAAATTTAACACGTGCAAAAATTCTATGTAATTTTTTAAAATAGAGAAAAAGACCATGAAATGCAATTCAGAAATTACTTGCATTATACAAATCTTTAAAAACCTGATGCAATATATTTATTTTTACAAGGCTTTAGCTGATTAAGCAATTATTCTTATGTCGTAAACCTTTGGATAAATTATTTGATTTTTATCTAATAGAAAATTGCCATCTTGCTGTTACACGTGCTGAATGAAAGTTATAAAGATAAAACATTTATAAGAGTCTCCCTTGTTTTACTCACGTTCAGTTCATTGAAGCCTTATGCGAGAAGATTTATAGTTAGTATTCCGAATGAGTTCCTTTAAGAATCAGATTATTGAGGTCAGGTTAGTATATTTGGCTGGACATAGGAGGCGGCCGTGACTCGTAAAGACCTATTTGCTTGATGGTCATGTCCTTTTTGAAACGCTATTGAGATCTATTATGTTCATTTTGGTGTAATCTAAAAACCACCGAAATCGTATTATGGAGGTTTATCATATGATTTAAGTTAGGATTCCTGCGTTTATTTAACAAATATCTCTGTCTTGTTTTTCACGATTTTTTAAGGTGCCTGCCTACCTTCAGAAGGGATTTTTTCTAATATTTAAAAAATTGCCTATTGATGTGCATTATGTTATAGAATATGGGTAAGAATTGTGAATAACATGTAAAAATATGCATATATTTTTAAATATTTCTATTTTAAAGATCAAAATGTACATAAAAATTGCTATAAAATGGTCCTTTTATAAAACATCAAAACTCAAATTTAAATTAAGATATTTTTATTCTGTAAAATTTATTATGATGAATGAAACTTTCTTGAGGTACTGAACCATTTTCATAACTAGAACGATGTTATTAACAAAAATTTAGAAGTTAATGTTTTTACACACAGAAAAATCAAGAAAATATATGACAATTCATAACTTGTATCAGCTAAAATATAAAAAAGTAATTAACTGTAATCATAATAGAGGCACATTACCTAAATAAACTCCTTTAAAGTATTTTACAAAATTTCATAACGTTACAATTATTATTTTTCGAGTTATTATGTTTTGCGATAAAGCAAAATGTTAAAAATCTCATTTTGAGAAAAAGCAAAAAATGTAATTAAAACCAAATTTTACCTATTAAATGAAAATTAATTTTAAAATATAAAGTTCACCATCTATGTTATTTATATTAGTTATTCCTTTTTTGTAGATGATTTTTTAAAATTTTCTTTGTTTATGTGCAAATATTTACGGTCACTTTTGTAGCAGAGGGATAATTTTAGTTTAAAAAACTTCCGACTGACTAATATTAAAAGGCCCGTAACTCAAATTCTAAGAAAAATAGAAAGAACATTCAAACTGATTTAGAAAGCTAAAATGTCAAGTTTTAATTATAAACCAAATATAGAAAATGCGATTTTTTACCGAAAAATTGCATTTTAAAGATAGGCAGGCAGGCACCCTAAGTTTTTAAATTCATATTTTTTAAAAGGTCTAATAATTCAAGAATCAATATTCAATGTTCATTAATGAATTACGAATCTCAATTCCATTAAAGTACTTAATTAGCTTACAATTTTAAATAAATTGAATTCCTTTGAATACGTTTGTTTAACAAATATCATTGTCTGGTTTTTCACGATTTTTGAAGTTGTTAAATTTAAAAAATAGTCTAATAATTCAAGATTCAATAATTAATGTTCACTGTTGAATAACAAATTTCAATTCCACTAAAGTACAATTTTAAATAAATTGAATTCTTTAATGTGCGGGGCATGATACACTGCGCAAAGAAATTCCGCGAAAAAAAAACCCGGAAAACATACTGTGGCTACTTTTCTCCGTTTTGGCATTCCCCACGTTTTGAAGATGAAAATTTTCCACTATTGAAATTTATTATGTTCATTTGATATAATCTAAAAATCACTGAAATCGTATTATCGAGGTTTATCATTCCTCCGTTTATTTAACAGACTAGGGGGATCTGCCCCCTAAGAGCTACGCTCGCCAACCCTTTTTTAGACAGAACAGATTCTAAAAGCACGCTAATTTGATCGGATTTAAAAAGATTGAATTATAATTTCAAAAAGAGCGACGATCTCTCTGTAAACGGGTTTCCTTTCATTTTCCTTTGATAGGGGATTTTTAAGACCAAATCAACTGCTGTTAAGAGATACAATGGCTGTTTTCGTCTTTGATAAAAGAAAAAAAATTAGTTACAAACTTAAAAATAAGCTAATGTAAAACGAATTAAGTAAACAGAGTCATTGTCTCCCGGTGTTTTTAACAACTCTATAAGAAAGTTCTTTTAAATAAGTCATTTTAAATGTATCATTCTAAATCTGGTGTAATTTTCCCCAAAGTTTTCTTTCTCTTATCTGAAGTTTAAGTGAGCACCAAAATTTTTATTCTAGTTGCAAAACTTATTTTGTAATCCTTCGCATAAGCTGTTATACCAATTTTCTGTTCGTCAAATGTCTCACAGTTTGGAGCTCCTTATAAATGCCATATAATTAGTTTTATAAATGCTATTTAAATTTTAAGAGTCTTGAGATTCCTTAAGGTACTAAACTAAGACACTTCTTAATCTCCAAATTAAGGCACATCTTAATCTCTAAACTAAGGCACCTCTTAATCTCTAAACAAAGGCACGATATTTTATTTTGTTATGAAAAACTTTCTAGATACTTTTAAGTGGCGTAAAAAAAGAATTTTTTTCAATTAAATTTTTTTTTTTTTTTTTTTTTTTTTTTTTTTTAAGGGATACAAAATGTAGTTTATCTATACAAAGTAGTTTTACGTAGGGGAGACCGGGGCAAGATGACTATGTTAACAATTTTTGTTTAATTTATTTTTAAGCATAGTAAAATTAATTTTACATGAACTGTTAGACTATTCCTTTCCAGTATCAAATATATTACCTCTTAATTTTTCAAATAAAAAAAAATAAAAGATAATTTTATTTTTTCATGACATTAACAAATCGTCATCTTGCCCCAGTACTGGGGCAAGATGACTTTAGCCTTGGGGTAAGATGACAACAATGAAAAAGGTTGGACATATTTTATCTTTTGAATATGTTACATGGTTTAACAAATGATAACTGTGTTTTTACATCTTACAATGTATCAAACTAAGCGTAATGCATTGTAATGTAATGCTGAAGTGTTTAGTTGTGCAGCTAACAATAGTGATAGATAAAAATGCCATTTTCATAATTGAAATATTCCTCATACCACCACTCTTGGTATTTACCGTACTGGATCTATTCTTCTGTTGGTGGGTCACAATATTCCTCGTCATAAGCAGGACATCTGGAAACATCGTCCTTTGAAGTTGATGCAACTGGACTGTTTGGCCTGGATTTAATAGACTTAAGTCTACAGGAACTTAGTTTAAGTTTATTTACTCCCCTTTTAGCTTCACGAGCTTCTTTTCTCTGTTTTTTTAAACGTTCCTTTTCTTCCTTCTGCCTTTCCCTTTGTTCTAATATTTCTTTGATGGGTGTGCTTGTAAGAATGCTTGAGCTCAGTGGTTTTTTTTCTTTTTTTTTTTTTCACATTGTGTCGCTTTAGGCAATGGTTTGAAATCAAAAACACTAACAGGCTTCTTTGCTTCATCGGAATCAGCATTTGCCATAAGTTCTGGTTTTTCTAGAGGGTTTATACGTTGATTATCTTCTACCAGGATCTGAAGATGACGAGCTGGTCATCTTGCCCCGGACTGCTTGTTTAGAAATATTCGTTTTCATTGCCATGAAGGAAGGCGATAATTGATATTTATTCATAGTAATATGTAGTATTTAAATTAAGTTACTCATAAATATTAAAGAGAAACAATATATCTTACCTGTATCGGTTGCAGAGCTTATTTACACATGCATAAAAGTTATAACGTGGCAGCGGTAAACAATCAAAGCTTCACAACTAACACAAAAATGGCGATTTCAGCGTCTCTATAATATTGTTTAACGAACAGCCGATAGCAGAGCCAGTAGTGTCCGGTTGACGCTGCCACCTTGTGGAAAACGGAAAAATTAAGACATTCGTCATCTTGCTCCGCTCTTTATCTTGCCCCGGTCTCCCCTATATGGCACAAATCATACTAAAATTAATAAGCATGTATGAAATGAATACCGTATTTACTTTACTATATTCTATCTTTACAAGATGAAAGTATTGGACTCGTGAAAATTTTCAACTTCGGTGGACTTGTGCGTTCTAAAAAGTCCTGAACACAATTTGATGGTTTTTAGAAAATATCTGTCTGTAACAAAAATTTTGTGGGCACTCTACCTCAAGAATTAATGCACAGTATTTCGCAAAACTTTATAAAATGTTACCGATTACTTTTTGGTGTAAATCGTCCTGCAGGTGGAGCTGCTGTGCTGCATTTTTCACGTTTTGAACAATAACTCTATCTCAAGAACTAATGCACGGATTTTCATCAAACTTCAGATTCAGTTAATCCTTGATATAAATTGATGATGATTACGTTTTGGTGTAAATCTCTCAACGGGTGTCGCTGTAATGCTGCATATTTTACGATTTCCACATTAGCTCTATCTCAAGAACCAATACAAGAATTTTCATCAAACTTCAGATTCAGGTATCCCTTGAAAAATATTAGATCCCATGTTCTATGGAAATTTTCATCCTCTTGATGCCTTCTATCACCCCTTTTAATTTGCCGGTCGAATTTTGGAACATCCTGTACAGTTTTTATTTAATATTGCCCTATTTGATTATTTTATTCCAAAAACAAAAATTTTCGTCTTGAAAATTGGAAAATTTGCATCCTGAAAATGTGGAGAATACCAAAACGGCGATTAATAGTCAGTATATTTCCGGTTTTTTTTCCTTGGAAGTAAAAAGAATGAAAAAAAGGGAAGAGCAAATTGGATTTAGAGCATGAAGATCATGTATGGATAATATATTTTGTCTTAAACAAATTGTTGAAAAGGAAATGGCAGTAGGAAATCACATTCATCTTCTATTTATAGATCTTACGAAAGCATATGATAACGTTCCAATCGCAAAATTATGGAATGTATTAAATGAAATGGCCATAAATCCAAGTATTATTAGAGCAATTCAAGAACTTTACAGACAATCAAAAACAAAGTTTAAAATAGGCCAAAGATTATCAAAAGGTTTTATAACAGATAAAGGACTCAGACAGGGATGTTGTATCTCCCCAACACTTTTTAAATTTTATGTTGAAGAAGCATTGAAAATGTGGAAATAGAAATTCAGAGGAATGGGACTTAATATGAATGGAATGTTAATTTTTACTCTACAATTCGCAGATGACCAAGTTATAATCGCAAAAAGTAAAAATGATTTAGAGGAAATGACGGTGAAAATTAAGGAAGAATGCGAGAAATGGGGACTTCACATGAACGTCAGCAAGAACCTATGTATAGGAGGAAATGAGACAGACCTAAATCTAAATAATAACATAAAAATAGAAAGCTGTAAGCATTATAGGTATTTAGGTATAGGTATTAATAGAGAAGGAAGAGACTCACAGGAAATTAAATACAGAATTTGTCAGGGAAGAAAGGCTGTAAAACTATTAAATTCTATTTGGTGGAGTAAGGAGATCTCTAGGAAAAGAAAATATAATATATATAAATCTATTGTAAAGAGCATATTGTTATATGGAGCAAAAGTATGGAGAATTATGGAGACAGAAAGAAAGAAAGAACTTAGCGGCAGTAGAAATGGACGCCCTAAGTAGATCATGCAGGATATCAGGAATAGAAAAAATAAGAAATGACGGAATCAAGGAAATGATGAAAATAAAGGGGACCATATTAGATGATATTAAAAAAAAGCAATTAATCTGGTATGGTCATGTCAAAAGAATGAATGATGAAAGACTACCCAAAATCACATTCAGTTATGAAACAAAAAAAAAAAAAAAAAAAAAAAGGAAACGGGAAGACCACGAAAGAACTAGATGGGTGATATTTCAAAGACAATGAGGGATAGAGGTCTGGAATAGGAATGGACCCTTGACCGGAAAAAAAATGGAAAAAGACTCTTGTAGATTCTTCGGATGGCGGCATCTTAAAACCGAGTTTATATATATATATATAATTTTTTTTGTGCAGTGTATCATGTACCACACATTAAAAAATTTATTCAAAATTGTTAGCTAATTGTGATTTTAAGGGAACTGAGATCCATTATTCATTAGTAAACATTGAATGTTAAATCTTGAATTATTATACTTTTTTTAAAATAATAATTTAGCAACTTAAATAATTGTGAAAAACAAGACTGTCTGTTCTAAAAACTGTAACTAATGATGTCACCGCCGCTATCAATTAATTTTTTGAGACAAGAGGTCTTTCTTCGTTACTATTGAGAAAACTGTTGCATACAAAAATATGAAAATCGGTGGTATTATAGAAAAGTGTTTGAGAAATACGCTGATGTAGACAGTTTTTAAATCGAATAATTATTTTAAGAGATATTTAATGTTAAAGTAGGTCAAAATCGTTCCATTAAATAAGTTTTATAGGTGCAAAAGCTATACATAGGAATTTCATCGTTTTTAGATGATTTTATACATGTTCCCGGTGTGCAGACTGCATTTATTTTCGTAATTTGATTCATTTTTGAGGATTTATTTCCATTTTGAATTCAAATATTTAGCATTTCGAGAGATATTTTTAACATATTTTAGAAAAGTGTATTATTTTAAATTGTTATCAATTTTTAAAATAGTGCAAAGAATATTTCCTCCAAATTAAGAATTTATTTACACGCGGCTATTATAAACAGAACAAAAACTTTCAAATTAGAATTAAATGAATACGTGCTAAACGCAGGAAATTATTGAAAATTATGTCATATGAACTGTATTTACACTTGAATTTTAAAAGAGAAAGAAAATTTTAAAGTAATCATTATTATGCGTTAAAAGTCGTAAATGGAGGAAATTACGTCATATTTAAAATAGCCAAATAATAATGCAAAACAGTTAAAATTTAAAATATATTTGCGCTAGACATTTATTTATTTTATTTATTTATTTTTTTTTTTTTTTTTTGAGACAATCTTTTAAATTATAGTTATGAATTCTAAGACAGTGCTAATAATATTTCTTTTCTAACAACAAAAGTATTTTCACGTGAATATTAATAATTACCTTAACCTGAATAAATTTGTATTTAAAGCATTTTTATATTTTTAATACAAAGTTGTATTTAGCTAAAGCAAAATTTCGAAAATTCCGACACTATAATCACCTAATTTTTTTTTTTTTTTTTTTTTTTTTTTTTTTTTTTTTTTTTTTTTTTTTAACAATAAAAAAGACATTTTTGGTTTAGTTTATACAGACTAACAGGAATCATAGGTTTTGAAAATTTTATGAAAAAATATTCATAAGTTTTTCAGATATCGTACACATTATGCCCAGGAACGTCATTTAAAGAAAAATGACTTCAAAGTTTCGGAAATGCCACTTCAGCCATTGAGCATGTATAATTCTAAAAGCTATAACTTCTGTTCTAATGGGAATTTAAAGGAAACAGATTTATGAAAATGTTCAGAAACAAGTAGTTTAACCCATTTGTGCCTGGATTTTGGTTTGATCAAATTTTTTGGTAAAATCACTTTAAAATATTGCGAAATGAACTGGAAAAATACTAAAAAAAATTACACTTAATTTTTTTGTATTTATTTAATAAAATGTAAAAAAAAAACTACATATGAGTATTTTTAGTAGAATAATATGCATAATTATATGTTTTGTCTATATTTATATTTAAAAAGTTTTTTAATTGTATATTATCTACTATAATTAGTATTTTTATCAACTACAAAAAATATATTTATTTCTTTACAGAGACTAATAACATTATAACTATTATTAATAATAAAATAAGAATAATCGTATTGCTGACTTAAAAACAATTTATTTCATAAATATCTTCAAAAGGAGATTACATAAATAATTGTCTCCTAAATGTCCAACAAGAATATGTGCCCATTTTGCCTAGAACCCTATATTTTGGTCGGTATAAAAATGCATAAAAAATAGGCTTGAACATTTAATTTCGCAATTTAAAAAAATACGTATTTAAAAAAAATACGTATTTAAAAAAATTCTACAAGCTAAGATTATGACTTGCATTTACGGACCATTCATAAAAAAAAATACAAATAAACTTACTTTTTACATTTCGTCATCTTCAAAAATTAAAAATTTATAAACACCGAAAAAAGCCTTCATTTAAACAAATAAATATCCACCTTATGCTGTCATCTCTCGGTAATAGTTAAAGACATCTATAAATAATTATTTCATGCAATTTTCATGTTATAAAGGAGAACAAAAATATACTTATTCATGAAAATTTGAAACGTCCCAAAAATGGGACGCTAGGCACAAATGGGTTAACACCTGGAAAAAAATAAAATTTCGAAAAGTTTTAAGCTTTAAGAGTCCTGAGAATCTTTAAAGGATAAACTCCAAACTTCATAATTTTTATATTTAAAATTAAGTGTTTAATCTATGTCAACAAAGAAGTTCAAGATTAAACTATGCATTTTTCTTTATTACATAAAAATAAATGTAAGATAACGTTAGGATTCGTACTTAAATTTTGAATAAAGATTTTTGAGACAGTAAAATAATATCAAAGAAATCTGGATATTTGAGGAACGTATGGCTCAGTTGTAACTTGCAATGAAAAGGGTGCATCTGAAATAGTTCACTAAGCAAGGGAAATGCTCAAAATTCGATAAACTTATGTGAAATTATAGAGGAACTCGGGCATTCGGTAGGCACTTTTTTATATTTTCAAAAATAAAATGACATGTTACGTCTATGGGTAACAAATATATAACATATGAAGTAAAAATTCATGTAATAAAAAGATAAATATAATGGTATTGGGGTAAATTATACAGGGTGATCCTAAATTGTTTTTACAAAATAAGAGGGGTGATAGTACATATCCAGACGAGTAATAATTACCACGGAACATAGGGTTGCAAACCACCCATTTAATCAAAAATACAGGGTGTTCCAAAGTAATCCAACTTTGGTTGACGGTAATAATTTTCAGAAAACTGAAGTATATTATGATGAAACTATTATTAGGTTGAGCAAAAAGTTCTGGGAAATTTTTAATCTAATAGTTACCAGAATTTGTGTCGTATATAGGAGTACTAGTTGTATATCTATAGGAGTTCAGGACGTTGATCCATCCGATTATGACCTCTTTTGATCAATGCAACACTTTTTCAAGCGCCATTGATTTGAATCCTTTAATGAAGTTGAATAAGAATGTCCAGAGTTATTCGCGATGGTACTTCTAGCAAATCATTGATCTGACAGAAAGCCGTGGACTATGATGGTCTCTACTTTGAAGAATAGTCCTAGTTGCTTTTGTTGTTAATTTGCGCATAACAATGCAACTTTCACATATTTCCCAGAACTTTTTGCTCAACCTTGTAATAGACATGTTCACTTTTGTTGTAAATATGATAATACCAAAAAAAAAAAAAAAAAAAAAGGTAGAAGTTTCCATTATACGCGCCAGCAGTATACATACGCTCCACATTTTGCACTGTTATTATCAGTTCATTTGGAATCATCGATTACGTGAGCACCCTATTTTTTTATAACTTTTTGTGATGTTATCACATTTCATACAAAACAAGGTACATATCTTTTCAATTTTTTTGCAATATTTTTATTTTTTTGCAAAATTAGTACCAACAAGCCGACTTCAGTTAGGGTGAAGCACCTTGTATTTGTGACTAAATAAGTAGTTTACGATCCCATGTTCTATGGTAATTATTGCTCGTCTGGATGGGTACTATCACCCCTCTTGTGTTGCAAAAACAATTTAGAATCACCCTGTATTTGGCTCATTTTCCAAAAAATGTACCATTCCAGTCACAAAGCCTTCAGTATTTGACATGAACATTTTTGAATTAATTTATGTTTCTATTGAAAGTGAAAGAAGACTAAATGTGTTGTGTGCATACGTTTTTTATAATTACTTTATATTTTTTATTTCCTACAAGGAAAGGTCTCCATACGGGCATATTCAGAAAAATCTGAAAAAATTACAGAGTATTCTTCTCATGTGGATATATATGTTTATAAAAAAATTTTGGCGGAATCTCGATAGAACGTTCGTAAAAAAATAATGAAAATTTCGTTTATTAGGCGATTTATCGTCGGTTGGCGGTGAAATGAAGTTTCGAAAAATACTTTTTTATGTCGAATACACTTTAAGAGAAAAATGTTTTATGTTGAACTTGTTTAAATAAATTTAATGTAAATAACTCTAGATTTGTCAGTTTTAGCTTGATTTAACTATAATTTTGTCACACACACACACACACACATATATATATATATATATTTAATGAAAAATTAAATATCAAATTTTATGAGTTCAAACAAAATTAAAATATATTCAAATTGTTTCAATATCTCAAAATTAAGTCCAATTGAGCACTGTTGATTCAATTTTGTTGCCATGGAAACGACGAATTCTTTTTGATATTGAAATGAATAACTGGCAAATGAATCTGGTCTTTGTCTTGGAATAGGCTTAAATATACGAAAGTATTTTTTATATATGAAATTGTTTTTAAAATGATAAAATTAAATAACAAGCAACATAAATATGTAATACAAAAAAATGTATTTATTAAACTCTCTCATTGTTTATGTTTAAATTTATTAATACTTTTTACAAGAATTCTAAAAATCAATTAACAAACAATTTTCAGGTGCATTAAAATCGTTTGCTTTTGGCGAGGAAAAGTACTGCTCGCCAAATCGCGTGACGCTTTCGTCTTTTCGCGCCAAATACTCGAAAGTATTTTATTTTTTTACAGTCTTTCTACTGTAATTCCGCCGCTAAATTTCATTGATCCTTTATTACATACATGAGTAGTTTAATTGGTATTTTTTTCAAAATATTCTGAGTATGCCCAGTAAGGAGACTTTCCTTGTTAGTACACAGTATGTGAGATCTCACCTCCGTATCATGTCACACATCCAATGTTACTAAGGAAAATGTTTATTACTTATTTAATTGAAAACAAAATAGTTAAATAATTATTATTTTAGCTACTACTATCTCAAGAGCAAAGTAACTTAACACAGTAATTACTTTCTTTGTATTTTTGTTTGTTTTCTGAGTACGGAAAAGAGTGTCACACAATAAATTCTCATCCCCATGGACCAAACATTAAGTTGCATTTTCACGTTAAAAAATGCCAAAATTCCTATGATGCTAAAGTTAGCCAGTAAGTTGTTAAATTATAAGTCAGAAATTTGTTCTTATAGTCAGGTATAAGATTTTGTTATAAAAAAGCAACCATGATTATTGGAGATTCTTACATCCGTGAACTGAAAATTCAAGGTGTGTAAATCAACACTAAGATATTTGCTTATATATTGCTTATGTAATTATATCAACTTGTGTTGAATTGAAGAACAAAAAAAAAAAATTTCACAAAAAAATAAACATGTTTGTTAATATTTTGAGCATGTTCCTCACCTCCGTGAATCTCTTAAGTTTGAAAATGTATATTTCAGAGAAAGATGCTTAACAAGAATTTTTAATGAGTGTAAAAAAAAAAAAAAAAAATTCAAAACTTTAAAAGAGAAGAATTGAATAACATAAAAGATGGGTGATGAAATGAAGCTCCAGATGGGAGATGGATTTTTTGTGCTTTTTACTTTCTTCTATCTTCAATAGAAGAAAGTATTGTAATCGAAATTTTTTCGACTTCCGGTTTTCGACGGATTTGCATGTTTTAAGGGTCAGAGATTCCAAAAAACATGTTTATAGAAAATGTCTGTCTGTCTGTGTGTCCGTCTGTCCGTCTCTCCGTCCGTCCGTCTGTCCGTCCGTCTGTCGCCATTGTACCATCAAGAAGTGTATGAAGTTATGTATAGAATTAAACCAAAATTTTATTATAAGTTTTTGGCTATGGCAAGCAGGTCCTCCCTGAATTTGGAAAAAATTCGCCTGTAGGGGGCGCTGTAATAGCGATTTTTGTGCAATTTTGAATATTGTACCGTCCAAAAGTGTATGAAGTTATGCATAGAATTAAACCAAATTTTTATTTTAAGTTTTTGGCTATGGCAAGCAGGTCCTCCCTGAATTTGGAAAAAATTCGCCGGTAGTGGGCGCTGTAATAGCGATTTTTGTGCGATTTTGAATATTGTACCGTCCAAAAGTGTATGAAGTTATGCATAGAATTAAACCAAATTTTTATTTTAAGTTTTTGGATATGGCAAGCAGGTCCGCCATGAATTTGCAAAAAATTCGCCGTTAGGGGGCGCTGTAATAGCGATTTTTGTGCGATTTTGAATATTGCATCATCGAAAAGTGTATGAAGTTATGCATAGAATTGAACAAAAAAAAAAAAAAAAAAAAATTAAGTTCTTGGCTATGGCAAGGAGGTCCTCCCTTAATTTGTAAAAAAAATCGCTCGTAGAGGGCGCTGTAATAGCGATGTTTGTACAATTTTTGTGCCATTTTGAATATCGTACCGCCGAAAAGCGTATGAAGTTATGCATAGAATTGAACCAAATTTTATGTGTTTATTTTTGGTCATGTCACGAAGGTCCTCCCTGAATTTGGAAAAATTCTGCCGGAAGGGGGCACTATAATTGCGATGTCTGTACCATTTTCATTATTGTACCATCCAAAAGTGTATGAAGTTATCCATATAATTGAACCAAATTTTTTGTGCATGTTTCTGGCTATGGCAAACAAGTCCTCCCTGAACTTGAGAAAATTCCGAAAGAAGGGGGAGCTATAATTCCGATCTCTGTGCCATATTCATTATTGTACCATCGAACAGCGTATAAAATTATGCATACAATTGAACCAAAATGTTTGTGCTTGTTTTTGGCTTTGGCCAACAGGTTCTCCTTGAATTTGGAAATATTGCGCGGTAAAGGGGCTCCGTGCTAGCGATTTTTGTATACTTTTCTTGATTTTTCGTAGTTCTATTGTGCATCGGCGGCTCGTGCAGCGGCGGGAACTCGCTTCCTGCTATGCCGGCTATTCGCAAACAGCTGATACGACAGAATAAGGAAAAATTAATAAATTTAACAAATATCATGATATAGATTAACTTGTTTTTAGTCCGTTTAATTGACTTGAGCAGAAATTTAAGATGAAAATCAAAGTTGGTATAGTATTGAACTAATAATATTGAAGTATTAACATGTGTAACTAGGTTTTGAAATATTAAGATGTATAAGATAGAAGAAAGTTTTGGGATTGGCACATCCAACTAGTTTATATTCATTCCAAATAAACTTATTATGCATTCTTATATAGAATTGTTCCTTAGTTTTTTTATCTAATTGAATAAATAGTTTTTTTATGTTTTGTCTCACTACACAAATATAACTGTAGCATAAAGTTCACTTCCATGAATGATGCTAATAAAAAAATTGCGTTTCTGAAAAAAAATAGATATAATGTATCTGGGCTATGACTGACTTTTACTTGCAGTAAGTGATCAGTTTCTAAAAATGATAACATTTTTCTTGAAAAACGAAATTTTTTTACAGGACATTTTTTTAATTGAAAATGTGCACTTTTGGGAGAATGACCGATTTATTGTTTAGTATGGCATATTTGGTTGCTTTAATAAGTAATATCACTTTAATTTCATAGTGTGTATTGCAACTTTTAATTATAATACACTTTTATTCACTTATTTAATGTCAAGAAGTATTTTTTTGTTTGTTATGATTAAGTGACTATGCATATATAAAACTGCGTATTTTTCGTAATATTTGGTTACTTTTCTTAAAGAAATTCCTTTATTACATGCTTCCACCATTTTTCTTTTGATCGTAGTTTTTAAAAAAAATAATAATAATAAATTTAATTGTTTAATTAGTTCGTCGTAATAATTTACATTGAAAACAATACTGTAACATTTTTACGTTCTATTTAATATGAAAAAATATTAAATTCATTAAATGATTATTGAAATGTACCTAGATACAATTAAAATTTTAAAACTTTCTAAGCAGAATTTATTTAAAAGAAAAATTTTACTCGACAAAGTTGCGAAATAAAATTTCTAGATTATGATCTGAAAAGTATTTAAAAATTCAATTTTTCACACTTCGGGTTAAATATAAAAACACACTACATTGTATTTCTGTTCTTGAAATCTGTTTTTTTTTTTTTTTTTGTCATTAAATATTAACATATTTATGTTATATACAAAACATATCCAAGCTGTGTAAAATCTTCAGGATTCTTTGAGGGGAACTCTAAAAGAACAATTAGAAAAAATAAAATAAAAAATCTCTGAAATTACTTCTCGAGTCTCCAGTGATAATAGTTCACATAGTTCATAAGGGAAAATCAACATAAGAACAAAATAATACATTTAATTTATTTTTGACGAATTTTAAAAAGAAGAGCTAAACTATAGTTTTATTAAAGTTTTTGAATAATTTGGTCTTAACAAAAAGAGTTTATAATTTGTAATCCAGATCAAAAACCTAACAAAGAATCCCTTTTTTATGCCGAGAACATGAAATATAAACTTCCATGATTTCTACGCATTAATTTTGTGAAACATGCATTTCTAATCTTGAAATAATTAACTTTATTTAAAAATATATATATATGTAAGTAAATGGATTTCATTTCCTTGTAAAACATTACAAAATATGCTGAAATAAGCATATAATCAACTGAAACAAAATATCACAATTCACAGTTTTATTAAAATATATTAATACTAGATTATATTTTGTTTATGAAAACAGTTTGTCGTGGCTGAGGAAGTTTTCACTAACTTTAATTTAAAAGTCAAAATAGTTCTCCATGACAATTTGAATGCATTTAATATCGCTCTTTAGAAAAGAAGCAATTTCATTTTTGTAAATAATTTATTTTTCGGCATGTAATGTTTATTTCAATTATAGACAGAAATGTCTTCCGTAACAGTAGACCAAGTTTGAAATTCTATTTAACATAAAGCAATTCCAAATTTTAATTAAATAGAAAACACATTTTTTATTATTTACAGGAAAAAATATTTAAATAAGTTTTCCAAGCCATTTATTTTTTATAGATGTTTTTACCAAACACAAAAAATAGAAATTCTTAAGATACATTGCGATATTCTTTTATATAGTTTATAATGAGGTTTATTATCCACTGTTTATTATGCACATGTTTTTTAATCTTTGAAAGTATATCACAAACAAAAATGTACAATAATCTGTTCCACGTTCCTAACAATTTCGGAAACCGCTTATTATTTTTAGAAACCTCTAAAACAATATATTATCGAGATTTAAATATCCATTTATAAAAATAATGTTTTGTTTGCTGCCACTAATTTTCGAAAAGATTTCAGAGTAGTTTTTGTACCCAGCATATAGTTTTTTCGAATGCTATCCATTCTCAAGTAAAAACGTTCTTATGTTCAACAAACATGTTTTGGATACAAACATGAAAAGTTATCATCGTTAACATTAAAATTAAAATTAACACTTGAGGGCCCCTCCTTTCATCGGGGCCTATAATTTATTCGTACTAATCTAGTAATAATAAGAATCTTTTCAAAAAACCAATCTCGAACCGAACGAACCTCCAACCGGGTCCCCGCTGCCTACAGCACTGTATAGCACGCGTGTTGCGCACGCTCTGCAAAATCTTGTAATGTGAAAATTTTCCAAAAGGACAATATCGAACCAAACGAACCTTCAGCCGGGTTCCCGTTGCCTACGGCACCGTATAGCAGGCGTATTACAAAATCTCGTAAAAAATAATGTCATAGGGGTCCTTGAATTCATATAATATCTCGAACTGGGTTCCTACTGCCTATGGCATCGTACAGCAGGCGTGCTGCGTACGCACAGCAAAATCTCGTAAAATCAAAATTTTCTTTAAAAAAAATAAAAATAAATAAAAAAAAGGAATCGGACGACGAATTACGAACCGAGTCCCCGGGTTTTGTTACTCTTGCATGAATAAATTGAATCACTCAGTTAAAATATTTAATTGAGAATTAATAGCATTCAAACAACCAATATTTCGATTTGAGAAAACTAATTAATCAGGGGCGTAGCTACAGATATTTTTTCGGGGGGGGGGGGGGGAGAGTTCGAAAATTTCCCAACTTGAAACAAATTCCTCCAACATTCAACTAAAGTGATATACACAAAGTGTGTAATAATGATAATGAAGCTTATGCATAAAAAATTCCTTTCCAAAGAAAAATTTTGAAACTAGAAATATAAAAATTCTAATTATTGGTTTGTTTAATAAAAAAAACAAACACCCGTTTTACTTTCTTCTGTCTTTACAAGACGAAAGTATTGAATTCGTAAAAAAAATCTACAACTGGTTTTCGACGATTTGATACGTTTTAGAAGGTCCTGAACATGATTTGACTGATTTTAGAAAATGTCTGTCTGTGTGAATGTGACACAAATTTTGTTGGTGCTCTATCTCAAGAACTAATTCGCGGAATTTTATAAAATTTTAGATTCAGTTATACCTTGATAAAAATTAATGCTGATTAGTTTTTGGTGTAAATTACCCAAAAGGTGGCGCTGCTATGCTGTATTTTTCACGATTTACATGATTTTAGCGATAGTTATATATCAAAAACTGTTGCACAGAATTTGATCAAATTTCATATGCTATTAAACCTTGACATAATTTAGTGCTTATTAGGTTTTTGTATATATCTGTGGCATTGCTGTATTGCAGTTTTCACGATTTTCGCGTTAGCTATATCTGAAAAACTAATGCACGGAAATTTAGTCAAACTTCATATTCGGTTACACTTCCTTATTGGGCTTGGGTGTATACTGTCCAAAGGTATCGCTTTTGAGCTCTTTGGGTTTGGAATTTTGGTTGCAGACATCTAAGAGCATACGTGTCGAAATTCAATGATTTGTTTGAAAAATGCGATGCTTCTATCTCCTTTTTAAAGGCACACAATTAAACGAATTATAAATTAAATGCACACAATTAAACCTTTAGAATTCATTATTATGGGCATAGAATTGTTATTTAATTTTAACATTGTGATTGCAAATTTTGAAGTATTAACATGTATGGGATAGAATAAGGTTTTGGGATTGGCACATCCAAATAATTTTCATTTAACATCAATTCTTTTGATCTTCAATCAAGCTAACTCTGATGAAGCTAACCTAACATCGTCCAGTTTAATAAAATCCACTATTTCAATTTCACATTTTAAAAGCATTAGGCTGTCAAGTCTGTCAGGCCTCATTGTAGCTTGCAATATATATTTATTAAATTTTTATTTGACTAAAGATTCTTTCATTAGATGCAACGCCATAAAGATAAGCTGCTGTGAATGTTAAGGTACGAGTATATAGTTTGACAGTGTGACCCAAATAGTCTTTGGATTTCATGGCATCAGAAAAGATTTGTTAAGTGAGTTGGGATTTGGTTTATTTCTATTTGACTCTGCAAGTCATGTACATCCGGTTTCTCATATCCAGGGGGAAACATTATTAACTTTTCTCAGTTAGTGGTACTCAAATTTGCCTTGCACAATTGCAATTTAAATATGGAATGTATTGGTGCAATATTCTCCTGATATAGGGAACATTGTCATTTAAGCCCATTACTAAATTGCCGAAATTTTCTTGTATTTCTTATAACTCTTCCCTGTAAAACTTATGTCTATCAATGTCCATTGCTATGCTATTATTTTTATCTATTCCATTTGGTGAAACCGTTTTCCCACGGCGCTTTCAGAAGCCAGCTTATTCAATCACATCCTAATATTCATAATTGTTTATGAACTTGTCTATAAGGAAATCTTTATTTCTTCAAAATTTTATTCAAGTGCAACCTATCAGTGTTTATGTCAACCTGTATGTCGATTTTTTTCTTCAGTTGATGGACTGCTTCCATGGTCATATTTCTGTTCCAAATTCAAATCATCCACTTTTTTACCATTTTCATCCTCGAATGGATTTTTAGATTCTCCAAAATCTTGCATGAAAACTCTTTTCCTATTATGAAGGGCTCTTTCGTGCTAAGATTTATAGTCATTTTTTAGAACAGCTTTAAACACACAACACTGGACTTTTGGTTTAAAATTTACTAAACACCTATAAATATAAATGAACAGGACATATATATAGTTCCGCATACAAATAAAGGTAAAATGTAGCAAATGTATCTAAACTAACGACTTCTTATATTCACATTTGCTCATATAAAGCTTTTCACTTGACAGCGAAGGGTTAACTAATTTTTGCGGCAAAAAAATCACAAGAATGAGTAAAATATTGTCCAAAAATTGCAAAATTATTCAAAAAAGTTGTGAAAACTCATCAAATCTTCTTCCCATAGCTGTGTTTCAAGTAGGTTACTACATTCCTTTCTGTTGTGCGACAAGTGATCTCCAATTTTCAAAAGAAGCTGCAATCCCTTTGGATTAAAATAGCTGGATTCTCTTTTGGGAGGGTGAACATTTTGAGAAAGAAACAAAGTTTTGAAGGAAATAACGGAACTGGATAGTCAACTATTGGTGGATAGGAGTAGAGAAATTTAGGTCTGGTAGATGTATAATATTTTTGAAGAACTGAAAAATACAATGATAGATTGAGTGTGTCTGATTTCTTTTTGTATTTCTTTTGATAATTTAACTTGCTTACTGTTACAATACTCAGTCAGAAACATAATCACCAAAACAATAAAAATTTCATAATGTCTCAAAAATCCCGAATTTCCCAACTCTAAGCTCAAATTTCCCAACTTCACAAATATTGGGGGGGGGAGGCTCCCCCCCATACCCCCCATGGCGACGCCCCTGTAATTAATGCACAATAAAAACCACTCGGAAGAATTTTTGAAAATTAATGGTGTTAAAATAAATAAAATGGCAGACATAAAGACGTGGATCGAAGTGAGTATATTTGATATTAACAAGAACAATTACACAAACATACTGAAAGAAAACAGAAAATTTACAGGTATTTATAGATTTTGCAAGGCCCATGGCAGAGAATTGGCGGCCGTGAAAGAAAGCTACATTAAACAACCAATCACAATAAACATAGTTGTACAAAAAGAAATTAATAAGAATTTAATGTAATGCTGTGATTATTTTCAACACCCGCCCATAATCTAGCATTACATCAGAAAACAAAGAAATTTCTTGAAATCAATCATTAATAATAATATGACATAATTTAAACATTACTTGTACAAATAACAAAGAAATAATAGTTCATAAAATTTAACTTTAGGCAATGCCTTTGTAAATAAATCAGCAATTTGCATATTCGTAGGAACATATTCAATTTTGATGTTATTTTCTTTTATAATATTGCGAACAAATTTCAATTTAATATCAATGTGTTTCATTCTACCATAATTACTCTCATTACTGATACATTTTATACATGATTGATTATCCTCAAAAATTACTAAATCCTTAATATTTACAATTTCACTAGCAATATTTTTAAACCATAACAAGTCTTGCAAACTTTTAGTTAAAGCAATGACTTCAGCTTCAGTTGACGATAAGGCAGCTGATTTTTGTTTATTACAACACCACAGAACAGGCATGTTACAAAACATTAAAATATAACCTGTTACTGATTTGCGGTCATTTGTGTTAGCCCCCCAATCAGCATCAACATACATGGATAATTTAGGATCAGAATTTTGCTTTTTATACACAAGTTTTAAAGACAATGTTTCTTTTAAATATCTTAAGATTTTCTTAAGTGCTTTCCATGCAATTTCAGTAGGATTTTCTTGCAATTGACTTAAACAGTTAATAGCATACAAAATATCAGGTCGAGAAATATAAGCTAAATATAATAAACAACTTACAAGTTCACGATATGGGCCATTAAAAGGTTTACCATTTTTGAAATCAGATGGGGTGGACTTAGGAGAAATAGGAATGTCACTGGGTTTACAATCTAGCATATTAAACTTACTTAAAAATTTAATTATGTAAGACTCTTGATCCATTATTAAACTATCAGAATTGAATTTCATTCAACCTAGAAATTCTGAAACACTTTCCGATTTTGACATGTGAAACTCGTTATGTAATAGGGAAATAACTACATTAGTTTCATTTACATCTGAACCTGCAATTAACATATCATCTACATACAAAGCAATAATTATTTTATGATCATTATTATACCGAATAAAAATACAAGGTTCATTATCACAAGATTTAAAATTTAACTTTGAAATAAATTCATGAAACCTTTCAAACCATTGTTGTGGGGCTTGTTTTAAACCATATAAACTTCTTTTAAGTTTACACTTTCGCCCACTTTTATCATCATAGCCTTGCGGCTGATCCATAAAAACAAGTTCATTTAACTTACCATTCAGGAACGCTGTTTTAACATCTAACACAGATGCATATAAGTCTTCATTTAAAATCAAAATAAGAACCAAACGTAAAGCTGGCATACTTATTACAGGGGAAAAGGTTTCACTATAGTCTAGCCCTTCTTTTTGCATAAATCCACGAGCTACGAGTCTCGCCTTATGTCGACCATCTCTTTTGATGGTAAATACCCATTTGCAGGAAATAGGTCGTTTGTTAGGTGGTAATTTTTCAAGATCCCAGACATCGTTGATTTTCATACTTTCAATCTCCGCGTACATAGCTTCTTTCCACAAGCGTTGTTCATCACTAGGGAGGGATTTGATATCATCAAACGTTAATGTTTCTTGTTGGCAAAGTAATGCTTCGTAAACTTCAGGATCTGGATACCGTACAGGTTGCTTTTTAAATCTTTCAGATTTTCTTGTTTTGTCTTCTTTCTCTTCAGGATCATCTAATTCATCACTCGTATTTTCTAGAACATCTGGATCAATTTCATTATCGACTGGTTCTGAATTTTCTAGAATGTATTGTTTCGACTGAACATTTTCCTTTTTCTCTTCGTCGAATTTCACATTTCTTGATACAGTTATGCGTTTCGTTTCAGGATCTAGTAATCTATATCCCATTGAAGAATAACCAATGAAGATCATTTGTTTAGACCTATCGTCAAGATTCTTTCGATGAACGGAAGGAATTAACATGTAAGCACTGCATCCAAAAACACGTATGTGCTTGAAATCGGCTTCTTCTCCATATTTCAGGAAGTACGGAGTTTTGTTCTCAATAGTGCTGCTTGGCATTCGGTTTTTCAAGTAAGCTGCTGAAAGGATAGCTTGACCCCAAAAAGTCTTTGGTAAATTTGATTCAGCAATCAAAGCACGTCCTATATTCAGAAGCGACCTATTGCAGCGTTCAGCTACTCCATTCAAAGATTGCGTGTATGGAGGAGCGGGATCTATCACTATACCAAGATCTCTAGTAAAATTCACTAAATCATTAGAAAAATATTCCTTCCCGTTATCACATCTAATTTTCTTCCCTGTAGGGTTGGATTTTAAGAACATTTTTAATTCTTCTGAGACTTCACTTTTATGTTTCAGTAAACGTACTTCAGTAAAACGAGAAAAATCATCGATAAGAGTCATAAAATAGCACTCGCCAGAAAAGGTTGTCGGAAAAATAGGTCCACAAATGTCACTATGAATCAAAGTCATTGGCTTGGTTTCTCTTTTTGTTGGTCCTCTTCCCATTGGTGTTGCACTCTGTTTTGCCCGAGCACAAATATCACAAAAAGAGTCAGGTACCGGAAGCTTCATATCTTTCAATACTTTGTCACTCGGATGACCAAGTCTGCAATGCCAGATATCACAATGATTTTTCTTTGAAGTAAGAACGGTTTCGTAAACAGGGACAAAGTCACTTACGTATTGTCCATTCAAATCCCGTTCACCGAAGTAAAAACGGTTTCTTCCTTTTTCGATAAATACTTTTTGGTTCTTGAAAATAACTGTATAATTTGCACTTTCAATTTTCCTAACGGAAATGAGTTGCCCGTTTAAGTCTCGAACATAAAGGACATCCTTTAAAGTAATTTCCATTCCATTTGACAGTTTTCCATTAATATTTCCAATACCTTTGATTTCTAGATTCGTTGTTTTTGATGCGCATTTAATAGTTCCTGAAGAAGGTACTAAGGATGCGAAATAATTCTCATTAGAACACATATGGGAAGTTGCTCCGGAATCTACTATAAATTCATTCCTTTTCCTGGAAGCATTTCCAGCAACGAAAGAAACAGCTGAAGAGGCAAATTTTTCTTCATTTGAATTTTTAACAGCTTTACAGTTACGTTTTATGTGTCCGAATTTTCCACAAGAATGGCAAGTAATTTTCTTTCTACAATATTTCGCTGTATGCCCTTTGGAGTTGCAAATTTTGCAAAAGAATTCTTTGCGAGTCGACACAAATGCAGTATTATCATGAGCAGCCTTAGTATATACTTTTTCTTTCTTTGAATCCAAAAGAAGTGCTTCAGCATCTAATAATCTTTGTGTCACGAAATCTAATGTCAAAACAGAATTCGGTTGGTTTTCTAAAGCAATCTTAACATTTTCAAATTCCTGAGGCAATGACATCAAAATATAAACAATAGTATCCGTTTCATTAACTTCTGCCCCAGACAGCTTAAGATCCGAAATTAATTTATTTATTTCATCAATGTGATTTCTCATAGAAACTGTACGATCTTTCTTAATCGTTGCCCATCTCTTCCGAATTAAAATTTGATTCACTGCACGCTTTGTATCATAAGTGCGTTCTAGTTTATTCCAAATTTTATGAGCTGTATTTTCATCTTGAAGTGATGCAAGAACATTATCACTTAATAATGATAATAATAAAGCGTAAGCCTTTTTTGCTTTCACGACATCGGCGGCATTGTCTAGAGCTGCTTCATTTTCCAGGAATTTTTCCAATTCTTTAGCAGCAAAAATTGCCGTTACTCTTCGTTTCCATACCGAAAAAAGTTTTCCATCACCTTCAAAAAGAGGGATACCGTAAACATCTTTTGAAGAATCCATTCTGCTCAATAAAATATATAAAAAAAGAAAGATAAAATCTTTTTCACTCAAAATCCCAGCAGAAATGAAAAACAGAAAGATAACGGCGTCAGTATGTCTCGCAGCTCATTTCAACACTTGCTAGAACCAACGCTCTGCTGTTAAAATAAATAAAAAGGCAGACATAAAGACGTGGATCGAAGTGAGTATATTTGATATTAACAAGAACAATTACACAAACATACTGAAAGAAAACAGAAAATTTACAGGTATTTATAGATTTTGCAAGGCCCATGGCAGAGAATTGGCGGCCGTGAAAGAAAGCTACATTAAACAACCAATCACAATAAACATAGTTGTACAAAAAGAAATTAATAAGAATTTAATGTAATGCTGTGATTATTTTCAACAAATGGCGTCGAAAGTAATTTTGTTTTTAGAAATACTTCTTTAAATCTTAAAAATATATTGGTTTCTAAGGTTTCTAAAGATAAAGAGCAGGTGTCGTAATCGCGGCAAACTCTAAACAGGTTATTGTTTATTTTTGTTCGTGCTACCTTGTATTTTCCTAGATTATTAATCTTCTTTTCTTACAGTGCAGTATTCAAACTTTTACATTATTTATGTAATTTCTTTATAATTAGGTATAACTAATAAACGTTGTCGGTGTAACCAGTACGGTATGTTATAAAAATTATGTGATATAATTTTTCCGGTTTTTATTACATCTCAAATACTTTCGTTGAATCTTAAAAGTTACCCCTTTGAAAGAAAATCACGTTTTATAACATTTTACAAAATTGTATCTAATAAATTTATTACAGTGTAGAGAACCGTGCAAAAAAAGTAGGAGTGTTAGAAGAAAGAATTTTACCGACTTGTATTTACATTATTTTAAATTGTATTTTAAAAGGATAATCAGTACACGAGAAAGGAATCATTTATATTAAAAAAAATAAATATTTAAGAGAATAAGTAATCTGACAGGACTTTAAAGAGGGAACAACTCGAAGTTCTAACATATCTTGGCACATATCAAGAGCTTAGTGATAAAAAGGTCTATGTTCAAAACCAGTGTTTTAGAGAAAAAAACGAAAGGCCGTTCGCAGTTCTACATTCAGCATCGTATATTATAATTCGCACTGCAATTTACGCTAATAATTCACACTGTGCAAAAAAACAACAACAAAAAAAAAAACAGATGTTTTTTAATATAGAAAAATTTAATACACCATGAACGGATGTATACGATAGACTCTTCCGAGTTGCTAGCGATTTCGAAAAGCGTTATTTAACTTTAGAAACCTCAGAAACCAATATATTTTCAAGATTGTTCACACTGTAAAAAAGGCAGGTGTTTCCTAATATAGAAAAATATAATACAACCATGAACGAATATATATGACAACCTCTTCCGAATTACTAACGATTTCAAAAAGCGTTCTTTATCTTTAGAAATCTTTGAAATCAATACATTTTCAAGATTTTACCCACTGTAATAAAAAGAGAGATGTTTCTTAATATAGAAAAATATAATATAACTATGAACGAATGCATACGATAACCTCTTCCGAGTTGCTAACGATTTCGAAAAGAGTTTTTTATCTTTAGAAATCTCAGAAAACAACATATTTTCAAGATTTTTCATACAGTAGAAAAGACAAATGTTTCTTAATACAGGAAAATATAATACAACCATGAACGAATGTATACGATTACCTCTTCCGAGTTGCTAACGGTTTCAAAAAGCGTTCTTTACCTTTAGAAACCTCAGAAACCAATATATTTTAAAGATTTTTCACACTGTAGAAAAAGACAGATGTTTCTTAATGTAGAAAAATATAATACAACCATGAACGAATGTATACGATAACCTCTTCCGAGTTACTAACGATTTCAAAAAGCGTTCTTTATCTTTAGAAACCTTTGAAACCATTTTATTTTCGATATTTTTAAAAAAAGACAGATGTTTCTTAATATAGAAAAATATAATACAACCATGAACGAATGTATACGATAACCTCTTCCGAGTTACTAACGATTTCAAAAAGCGTTCTTTATCTTTAGAAACCTTTGAAACCAATATATTTTCGATATTTTTCCCACTGTAAAAAAAGACAGATGTTTCTTAATATAGAAAAATATAATAGAACCATGAACAAATGTATATGATCACCTCTTCTGAGTTGCTAAAGATTTCGAAAAGCGTTCTTTATCTTTAGAAACCATTGAAACCAATATATTTTCGAGATTTTTCACACTGCAAAAAAAAAAGACAGATGTTTCTTAATGTAGAAAAATATAATACAACCTATGATAATCTCTTCCGAATTGCTAACGATTTCGAAAAACGTTCTATACCTTTAGAAACCTCAAAAAACTGTATATATTCGAGATTTTTAAAAAATATTCATTAAAAAAGAGGTTTTTTTTTTTTTTTCCGTTTGATTTTTGGAAACATTTCCGAGTAGTTTTTTATAATTTAATAATCTGTTTTCTCAATTCGGAATATAAGTTTTTCGAATGCTATCATTTCAGGCATTGAAAACTAGATCTTACCACATTTTTGAGGGAAATGTGTTTGAAGTGTCAAAGCATTGCATGTCATGCCATCTATTGGCTGTATAATGAATTTCATTAATTTCGAAACTATTCAAGTGATAGAGCTAGTATAACAGATGGTCCAAAGTGACTTGGATCTCAAGTTGCCAGTATAAAGTGGCTTAGCAGCACTCTGTTAGTGCCAACTTTATCAGCATATGCTTGCAGAAAAAGCTTGGAAAACATTTTTCGAAATCACAGCTGGCAAGGTTGGTCCACTCGGGTTTCTAAGTGAATATTTTCATGTTCAACAAAAATTTTTACAGACAATCATAATCAATTAACAACGTTTACAACATTATTTGTTACACATGTATGTGTAAATCCATTTACGCCGCTAAAAAGGTTTAAATGAACATTGATATCAGCAGTAAAACCTATATTCCGGGTTGAAAAACTGATTAATGTCCTATAAAAACTACTCGGAAACATTTTTGAAAATCAGTGGCAGCAAAATAAACTTTGATTTCATAAATAATTCCTTAAATCTCGAAATTATTTGGATTCTAAGGTTTCTAAAGATAAAGAATGCTTTATGGAATCGTGGGTAACTCGGAAGTGATTATTGCATATTCTTGTTAGTGGTTATCATAGATTTTCGTAGATTAAGAAATTGTCTTTTATAACAGTGTACTGCGGATAAGGTTATCTATCTTGAATAGGAATATATTTGAGGCATAGAGAAAGGATCTATTAGTATTTGTAGGCAGTGCAGAATATATTTTTCTTCTAGGCCCGATTTTGATGATTGCATTTGTACAACAGCCATGTTGTACCATGGCCCTAGGCATGTTGTACCATGTCCATGCATCAGTTTTCTATGAAAAATAAAAATAACTTGAGGAAACATTTTTTGTGTATTTGAAATAAATAAATGTTAAAGATATATTTAACAACAGATTTGTTATACAACCTGTGGCCAGAAAGTTCGGTGAATGAATTTTTCTTTCAAATACAGTATTGTGCAGCATCAAATACAATTTACTGTCCTTCAAAATAATTTCCATGGATGGTAATGCACTGTTGGGAACGAGTATATAAGTCCTGGAAACTCCTGTAAAACAGTTCTTTCTGAATGGCTTTCAGTTCGGCCGTCATGGCGGAGTCCGTCCTCGCCTAAAAAACCCAAGGTACGGTCAAAAAAATCGTGCATAAAGACAATACTTTTCGCATTCTTTGACTCTAATGGTCTCATTCACAAAGAATTCTACCCTGAGAGTACCACATTGAATGCTGTTGCCTACGCCGATGTTCTGAAGCGTTTACTGCAGTGGATCCGTCGCGTTCGCCCTGAGTACGCCACGCAAGGCTCCTGGACTCTTCTCCACGATAATGCTCGGCCATACACCACCTTGCTTGTACGGCAGTTTCTGACCGCGAATGGATTTCTGACACTTGATCACCTGATTTGGCACCTGCAGACTTCTTCCTCTTCCCCAGATTGCAGTCAGCCCTGAAGGAAAAGAGATTTACGGACATCACCGACATTCAACGCAACGTGACGGCCGAGCTGAAAGCCATTCCAAAAGAACTGTTTTCAGGAGTTACCAGGACTTATATACTCGTTCACAACAGTGCATTACCATCCATGGAGATTATTTTGAAGGGCAGTAAATTGTATTTGATGCTGCACAATACTGTATTTGAAATAAAAATTCATTCACCGAACTTTCTGGCCACAGGTTGTACATACCTATTTAAAGTTGTTTTAAATTAAAAGAAAAGAAAAGGTGTAAATTAAAGGGTGGATATTTCCTATGACAATAGATATCAATTACATTTTAACTGTTTTATTGCATTTTTATATAGAGGAAAAGGTCCAAATACCAGCTAGGGTCAAATACCGGCTACTAGGTGTTCTCAGAAGTGAGCGCAGCTCTGCCTAGCGGTGATAGGCAGAGTTTGTAACTTTAATTGAGAGAAGAAAGTTACAAAAAAGTACATCGCTGAAGTCTGTGTCATTTACAAATAGTAAATGCAAAAATGTCGAACCTACGCAATCTGGTACATCAAAAGTTTTTCAGATATGTGTTTCTCATTTTTTAAAAATATACTGATCGTATATTGACTTGAATTGTTGACTGAGTTATTTTCTAGACATATTTAGCTCTCAACTGCCACGCGCACATTATTGGTATTTTATTATATGAAGGAGTAATACAGGTTTTAACTTAAACATAGCAGTGGTCCAAATACCGGCTACCTAGAGTGGTCTAAATACCGGCTAGCCGGTATTTGGACCTCTCTCGGTTGCTCTCCTTGAAGGGGAGGAAAATAAATTAATTTAAATAGTTCCATAATTAATAAATTAAGTTAAATGGTTCAGAAGTAGTTCCAGTCCCATTTCGAAATATGAAAAAAGCAACCATGGCGGTAATTCTTCAGGACCGACATTCGCTACCGCATCACTTTCCAAAAAAGGGCTGTTGGACGCAACAAAATTGCCTGCAATAAATGTGAAGAGAAAGAAAAAAAGTGACGAAGTAAACCAGGCGAAAAGGCAGAAATTTGATTTTAACCCTCTCGCTGCGCAACCAGAGATTTCCACGGGCAACGTAAAAGTAACAAAATTTGCGCAACCCGAGATTTCCTCAGGGATGCATTTTTTCCGTCTAATTAACACACCTTGATTATTCCCACCAGTTATATTTTTATTGTAAATTTTTCTTTATTTAATCGGAGCATTTTCCCGGCTAAATTAGACAAAAATTTTTGTTTTGAAAAACCTGTGAGAAAAGAATAAAAATTCTTAAGACGCTCGTCGTGAAGGGGTTAAATACGCAATTTTTGAAGCTATTTTGATAAAACAATTACGCAGCGAGAGGGTTAAAAAAGTGAAAAAGGAAAGTATCCAGCAGAAGAAGATGATTAATTTGTGTCTTCTGCATGGGTGCTTTCTCTGTGTACAAGAATGGGGAGGGGACTCTGGGTTCAATGTTAAGAATGCGATATGTGGGCTGATAGGGACTATACCGACGCAGAGGATGATATTATGTTTTTGATTTTTTCAGATAAAATGACACCCATTTCAATCAGCAAGCTTTTTTTTTTGTTTTACACGTTAAAAATCAAAATTAGAAACATAATGGGAAGATGACTGTGAGAGAAAGTCGTAAGGAATTTTAGAAATCTGACAAAAATATTTATTTATTAAAAAATGCGTATTTTTTTCTGTGCATAAGAAATGGTATTAATCAATACAATTTATTAAAATAATATTCTTATTGATTAATAATTGTCATTAGCTCTATTTGTATTATCTTTTGGAAAGAAACTTAGGTAGCCGGTATTTAGACCCCATTTTAAAAACTCAAAATTTGAAGACTTTCGGAATTTCACTTTTTATAAACAGAAAACGCCTTTTAAACTGATTTTTCCCCCCTAAACAGGTGTACAACGTGTCAAGGTACCCTTCTGTCACTTTTCATTTTATTAATTTTGAAAATTGTATGATCTAGATTGAAAACAAAAGTGGTAGCCGGTATTTGGACCTTTTCCTCTACTATTTATACATGTTTGTTTTATCACGATGCAAAATCACCAAAAAACAGTTGCATAAAAAGCTAAGGTTATTTTTCAAAAACTGATACTGTACCAGGAAATATATAAAGAATTCTTCTATCTCTTTAAAAAAGACTAGATTCTGGGGAAATGCTAATGATTTGATCGCAATTGATTGAAAAACGTATTTTCCTCAATGATGAATTCTGTTCTAGTGCTGTTAAAACGCTTCATGGACAGAACAATAATCTCTTCTTCACCATTCTCACCATTTATGCATATTTTCTGTACACAAGTGGTGTACATATAGAGCTGACTTCTGAATTCCTTCCATTAATGATACAAAGTCAAACTTTCCTGACAAATTTTTATTTGTCGGCTTTGTAACAGAATACTGTGTAATTGTGTTCTTTGGATCTGTTCAAGGTACAAAACTTGTTGACTTGAAAAATAATGACGTCTTACCATTTTCTAATTAGGCGTAACATGATTTGAAATTTATGCCTACAAAGCACTATAAATACTCTTTTATGTATAATTTTGAATTTAAAACTTTAACCGTTGAATGCAGGCGTTATTTATGTGTGTATGTATGTTTTAATTTATACTGTAGTATGTGTGTTTTATTATATTTACTTTTTGATGAGCAAATTTTTTTTAACAATTAACTGCAACATGTGCTGACTATATTAAAGAGATCAACTGCTAAGTGACATCTAGTGGTATATCTCAAAATTACATTGATTAGTTTTATACAAATCCAATAGATAGAGCTAAAAACTTTGTAGGTCCAAGGTACATATATGTTCAAGGGACAACGCTTTCCCCTATACCGATTTTGGGGATTTATCTCATTGCCCGGTACTACGTAAGTACCTTAACTTTATTAACAGAAGTTTATGAATGTTCGTCTTAATTTTGAAAAGAAGTATACTTCGATCAAGCCGAGCCAGTTTTAGGTGGGATATGCTGTATAATATCAGTGTTTCTGGAAATCCCAATGTAATAGTCTCCATGATTATTATTATTATTCCACATTTTTTTTAAACATAAAGGAAAAAAAAATGAAAGCCTCTTCAGCCGATTCCTTAGTAATGTGAAACAGAATCCCGATTGAGAAGACATATATGAAAAAGTCGAAAATTGATATCATATTTAATCATAACATATATCATACGCAAGTTGAGAATCGGGATAGAATTAATTACAAAAAAAAATGTTTAAATATGATATCAATTTTCGACTTATGAAAAGCATCCAACATACACGTTAAAGAGATTATCTCTAAATTTCATTTAATGTTTGTGAAAATGGAAAAATTACCCTGTTCGTTATCTTTTATATCAAAAAAAGTATAATAACGTTTCAAACTGATTAATATTTCTGAAGGAGCTATGTCATTAAATGAAAGTTAAACAGCTCAAAACTATCATTTTCTGCTGAAATGATATTACCAATCTAGAAACAAATTCGATTCAGAACTAAATAATTACTTGATTTCCTAACACTAAAACCTCTTTTTTTCCCCTTTCTTTCTTTTTTTTCTTTTTTCTTCTCTTTCCTTTTTTTTCATGGAACGACAAGACGAATAAGGAGGACCCCCAAGTAAAATTGTTAATTTTGTAAAAATTAACGATGTCTACGATCTTGAGATCTGTTAAAAGTACGTTATTTATATACATTTTCATTCATTCGCGATTATTTTAACTCACTTCTTTCTAAAGAAGAAAGAATCGTAATCTATTTTTTTTTCGACTTCCAGTTTTTGACGGATTTACATGTTTCAGAGGTCAAAGATCCCGAAAATCATGTTTATACAAAATATTTTTCTCGCGCCGTCCATATGTCCGTGTGTCTTCTTTGTATCAACGGAAAGTGTATGAAGTTATGCATAGAATTGAACTAAATTTCGTGTGTGTGTTTTTGGTTATATCCAGAAGGTCCTCCTTGAATATGAAAATATTCTGCTTGAAGGGGGCGCTGTAATAGCAATTTTTGTGCCATTTTCATTAATGTACCATTGAAAAATGTATGATGTTATGCATAGAATTAAACCAGATTTGTTGTTAAAGGTATATATAAATATTATACAGACATACATATAATAAATACAATAAACCTAACTGGAGTGAAAAATTAGCCAGAGCCAGGAATCGAACCCAGGACCACTGTACACAAGACTGCTGCTCTAACCACTGAGCTACTCCGACCGATACCTGGATCTACAATTTCTCACTAATAAGCCATGTTGGGGAAATCACCAGCCATTTATAAGACAGCCTTGGATGACCGGACAACGATGAATAGATTTTATTATTACATCGATCTACGATAAATATAATAAAACACACATACTACAATATATATTAAAACACACATACACATTACCAACTGGAGTGAAAAATTAGACAGAGCCAGGAATCGAACCCAGGACCACAGTATACAAGACTGCTGTTCTAACCACTCAGCTACTCCGGCCGATACCTGGGTCTGCAATTTCTCACTAATAAACCATGTTGGGGAAGTCACCAGCCATCTATACGACAGCCTTGGATGACCGGACAACGTTGAATAGATTTTACTATTACATCGATCTACGATAAATATAATAAAACACACGTACTACAATATATATTAAATATTGTTTTAATATATATTGTAGTATGTGTGTTTTATTATATGAATTGTAGATCGATGTAATAGTAAAATATTGTTTAAATATTGTAAGTATTAATATATCCAAGGCTGTCGTATAGATGGCTGGTGACTTCCCCAACATGATTTATTAGTGAGAAATTGCAGACCCAGGTATCGCCCGGAGTAGCTCAGTGGTTAAAGCAGCAGTCTTGTATACTGTGGTCCTGGGTTCGATTCCAGGCTCTGACTAATTTTTCACTCCAGTTGGGTTTATTGTATTTATTATATGTATGTCTGTATAATATTTATATATACCTTTAACTGTTGAATGCAGACGTTATTTATGTGTATATGTGTGTTTTAATATATATTGTAGAATGTGTGTTTTATAAAATTTGTTGTGTATGTTTTTGGCTATGACCAGCAGGTTTTTCTTGAATTTGGAAGTATTCCGCCGGCAGGTATTTTTAATAGCGATTTTTGTGCCATTTGCATTACTGTATCATTGAAATGTGTATGGAGTTATACATGGAATTGAACGAAATTTCATGTGTATGTTTTTGGCTATGGCCAGAAGGTAAATTTGGTAATAATCTGCTTGAAGAGGGCGTTGTAATAGCGATTTTTGATTTTTCGTAGTTCTACTGTACATCAGCTGTTCATGCAGCGACTTGGAATTCGCATCCAGCTAACCGGGCGATTATCAAGCAGCTGATATGCAACAGAATAATGAAAAATATTGATTTTGTTAAATAATATGATTGAGATTAACTCGTTTTTTCTCCGATTAGTGAAATGAATAAGAAACTTCAGATTAAAATCAAAGTTGGTGTAATATTGAAGTAATAACACTGAAGTATTAACATGTGTAACAACTTTTTGAAATATTAACATGCATGAGAAAGAAGAAAGTTTTGGAACTGGCATACCCGTATAGTTTTAATACCATGCATGTTTTACGTTACAGTTCGTATGAGTTCAGCGCATGATTTCAAAGTTGATCTCTGAGAAATGTCCATTTTCATTCATTTTTAATACTAGGGCGCTCCGCCCTCCCCCTGCCTCCTACGCTCACCAAACCCCTGCGTAATCGCTTCGCGATTCCGTTCGGGATCGCGAAGGGATCGAATCCCTATTTTCTAGCCAACTGTAGACGTAATTGTTTCGCGTTTCCACTCTGGATCATTTCGCGATCCCTTATTTTCTATGCATTCAATTTTAGATTCCAAACGCAGATGACACCCCTCCCCCCTTTTTTTATTAGTTAATGGAAATTATCTTCTTTCTGTAAAAATCACTTTTGTCATCGACCCCTTAAAACAATCCCCAAAAACAGAAGCAATGCAGAAGATTCTTCCCTTTCCCCTCCCATCCTATCTAAATTCTCTACTTTCATGGTTTTTGCCAAGCACAATTCCCGCTAAGAAATGACAGAAAGCTCTGAACAATAAGGTGCGTTTCACGGTATCTACGCAGATTTTCATTGGTCCATTTCAAAATCTTGTGGCCCATTTCCAAATCGTTACTTTTTTTTATGTAGAAGGATTTAAATAGTTTCTGTGTAGAATGATAGCGAAAAAATTTTAAACTCCAATTCATTTCTTTAATAATATCTTTCTGAAAATCTATAATTTTGTGACTTATATTTACTTTGCATATCCATCATGGTAATCAATAAACCATAAATTGCTTTTAAATATTTTACCTGACTTTTTAATAAAGGGACCAGCTATAAATTGCATATTCTTGATGCCTCAAAAACAGTTTTTTAAAATCAGAAAGCTGATTAAGGTGTTACAAATTATTGTAGTTATCTTATTTCAACAACAGGAAGCACGAAGCTACAGCCAGTTAAGCATACAGGTATCATTAATGTGTAATGAGTAACATACAAATTAACGATGCCGTTTTTCAATTTAAAACTTTCAAAATTATCTAATCGACCTTGTGGCATTTTTGTATTTTTTTTTATAACTATAACACTATAAAACCAAAAAATAAAAGGGAAAACGTATCAATTTCAGTTTCAGTGTTACTCTTCGGCTTAAACACGAGGAAACACACGTGAAAAAATAGAGCCACTATGCGCACAGACATCTATGACTACGTGATTAGACTTCCTCTAAGCATTCCATCTTATGGTTTTAATTTACATAGAAGAAGTGGACCAACAGGGTAAGAAAAGAAGAAGATAATTTGTAGTTCGTAATGTGTTTTATCCTACCTTTTCATTGCTGCATCACCTAGATTTCTATCTCTGAATAAAATAGACGGCATTTTTTTTATTATGCATAATTTAAGTGAAAGTAAGAGTAAAAATATATATATAATTATACCTTCTTTTAACAAGAGGAATTTAGAATTACAATAAAGTGACTGTTTCACAACGTTTACTTAGATTTTTTTTTTTTTTTAAGCAAATAAAAGCTTATTGGTTTTTTTTTTTTGTTATTTTTTTCACTGATAACACTGGTCGGCAAAAAAATTAAAATTTTTCCTCCCTGCAAAAGTAAATAACTAAAGTGTACAGACCCAATATTCCTAATTCCATATATGTTATCTTAATTGCTCCAGCATGTACTACTTTTCCCAGAAACAGTTTTATAATAATAAGGAATAGTGAAGGATTCTTATATTAATTTGCAATGCTAGATAAAATTGAAATCATGAAAGGTGTGTTTTCACTGTCTTAGATATCAAATTGATAAAGTATAGTATGAAAATTTAATTTGTTGATACTTGTATAGAGCATTTTTCTTCTTATGTCTCTCCCCCTCCCCCCCCCCCCCCACTTATGTGTCCGGTTTTACTATTTGGTATCCATTAATATATTTTCCTTCCTTATACCGCTGTAACTCGGCTAATCATATTTATACATTTATTTGCAGGCAATTTACACATTATCTATATATTATGGTTTACAAAATTTCTACTTATGTTTTAGCAAGATATAAAATACCTTAATTTTAAAAGCAATCCCTTCTACCCAAAAATGGTACGTGATACAGTATTTTTGTTACCATATTTTTATTTAGCTGAGTGACATCTATAAGAATCGACTATTATTTTTACAGAGAGAAATTTGCTGTTGACCAGTGTAATTAGTTACTTTCACCAGTATCATCATGCATAAATTTGTTTCTGACTGTCATTTTTTTTTGTTTATAGGACTTTAAAATAGTTAGTGAAGAGATTCTGTTAAACATTCGGTAAAAACGCAGTTCTCTTTTCATAGGCAAAGGATGTTCACACATTTTTGTAACGATTTTGGAAAAAGAAATCTATACACAAAGATAAGATTTTTTCTAATGTGTTCATTCTGATAACCTATTTATTGAACTACCATATTACATTTTGATTTAAAATATAAAAGAACTTTTAAATGTCAAGGTTGATTTTGTTCCATTCTTCCACCACAATATTCCAGAGTCCATTCAATGTTCGTTTATAAACAGTTTATTTTAAACGTCAAAATGCACAGTAATCCATATGAGACAAGTGGAGAACATAGGTGGGATGCATTTACATGGAATAGTCTCAGTTCAGGTCTCATTTCTCATTCTTGCTAATAAAATGTAGCAGTATAGGTTTAAAGGTGTTGCTGGTAATCTTATCGTGATGGAACTAAACACGATGAACAACATTGTTTAAGTAAAGGAATGGAAGGGTTTTTTTTTTTTTTTGGTTTTTTTTTTTTTAAATAGATGTTAAAACATATTTCTTATAGTAATTCGAGTTAATTTTGACTTTTTTCCCCCTTTCCTTAGTTTAAGTTTTCCATTATAAGAGAATCTAGCAATATCCATAAAACTTTTAAATCTATATCTGAGATCTTTTTCTCCTCCTTTTCGATAGAAAATCGATTTTTTTCTATTGAAACTAGATAAATAATTCCAAACCTCATGAATTATAACTACATATTTCCATTTCTCACCTGCATAATTGTCCTACCACAATCTATAGTCTTACACTAAGAAACATTCTTTGAAATTATACGGGGAACATCATGCTTTTATTATTATTATTATTATTATTATTATTAGATTTAAATCCGATTTGATACTTTTATTTACAGTTTTTATAAAGGTGTTTAAAGATTTGACGATAGTTCTTTGACGGATTGGATTTTCTTTTAAAACACGAGATTCGACTTTAGATAGACAGAACGGTGAACGTAGATTTGTTGTGTATGCATTTTTTATATTTTTCCCGTTCAAATGCAAAATTTTATTTTTTTCCTTTTTAATTAATTATATCACTTATTTTACGTATGGAAATATTAAAAGCATTCTTTTAAAAATGTCTTTAATACTCGAATAAGTACATTTCTATTCGTAAAGCACAAATGCATATCTACGATCCGTTGTTTATTTTTCAGCCACATTTGACAGCAAAGATTATTTTTAACGTAGACAATTAAGCCCTATTCCATATAGGTTTTATTTTGTTTTTCATTTAAATTTAAATCATACAGAAAGTCAAAATTGTTGCAAAAATGAGTGAACACCCTCTCTAAATTCATGTTAACTACCTACTATTTGAACTTTAAATTTTTCAGTAAATATAGAAAATGCAACTAAGAACAAAATGAAAACAAAAGCAGGTTCAACGCAGGTATAACATTACATTTTCGTCTACTATGAAGAACGCGCATGAGAGGAAAATCGAGGCTGTGCATACACACGTACACATGCAAATGCACACATGCAAGCGCATGCATTTATAAATACGTGATCAGATGTGCTTAAAAGTCCAATACCAGATTATTAATTTACACCACTGTGCACTTTTAAAAATTTCCGTTCAATCTTGAACCATCATATAGTTCAAAGTCAGTAAAAGTACCAAAAGATGGTTCAATATCTGTTTTAAAAAGGAGTATGGTTTAACCTTTTACTATGCTATGGCAAAACGTTGCAACCAATCACAGATCGTTCGCCATTGAATTTGCCGTGTGCGTGTAAGATAAAAGCGATCATAAGGCATTTTTATTTTGTTTCATTTAATCTTAACGATATATAAG
Source organism: Maratus speciosus (assembly GCA_963932465.1). NCBI lineage: Eukaryota > Metazoa > Arthropoda > Arachnida > Araneae > Salticidae > Maratus > Maratus speciosus. The sequence continues at coordinate 221,811,083 of OZ010789.1, forward strand.
GATTTATTTATATTTCTTAACTATTATTTGTGAATAAAGTATACTTTCTTATTAATCCTTAACTATGTTCCACTTTTGTGTAATGTTGATAAAATGTAATTTTACAATGTGCCTGTTTGTATTATACCTAATTCAGTAATATGTGGATATGTGGTTGGATTTTTATTTCTTATATCTTGCGTACCATATATTAATTTTATATATATATTATAGATTAAGCACTGATATTGTGAATTAAGCGTTTCTAAGTAGCTTAGCGTGAAGTTATTATCAGGTTATGAGTTGGATTCATCAAGAATTTAGTTACTGTTTACACTTTAACGGGTATTTGAATTATATTATATTAGAATGTTGCTTGATCAAACGTATGTTAGCTAGTTAATATTGAAATTAGATAAACGTGTTATTTGCTCATCTCTAGCGTAATTTAAAGTAATACAAACCAAACACACTAATGTAAATGATTTTAAAACTTTATCAATGTAAATACAATAGTTCTTAGTGTTCAAGTATTACGTAAGCATTCAAGGAGGAGTTCAAGATTTGTTTATTTTTGCTAAAAATGAGAGTGGGTATCTGAGCAATGCTTACATCAGCACAGAAAGATTAAAAAACTATTGAAAAAAAATGTGTAGCTTTTGAAAATTGTTAAGGGTAGGATGTCAGATAAATAGTTTCATAATACTTTATTTACTGCTTTAGAAATGCCATAAATTTATTTCTCCACCAAAATTTGAGTACTGAATTTCTAGTATCTCGTTAAATAATAATTCCGGTTTAAGAAATAAATTTGTTCGTTCAGACACGCTGGGTTTTAAAACTTAACAAATAAATATTCATTATTCATAGTCTTGAAAATGTTTCAAGAAGGATAGTAATAAAAATGCACAAACATAAATCACTAAACAGTATAATATTTAAATTTGATAAGAATGTTTTAAATAGTGTACAAAAAATTACTACTTGAGAGTTATACGGCATTCAATCACTTAAGTTTAAAACACCATATTTTAAATATAAGCAAGGTTCATACATTTTAGTGGAAGAAAACATAAAACATTTATTTTGAAATTCAAACTACATATATGTAATAATAAAAAAATTTCGCCATTTTACCCTAGTTAATTTATTCCAAATTCTTATAATATCTACCTTTTTTACCAGTCTTTTAATAATAGCTTAAATATCAATTATATTTGAATCCCATGCCTTTAATTCGGCGCATTCTTTAAGTTCTTATTCTAAAACCTTAATTTGTTAAAAGCTACTCTTCTTTGTAAGAAAACCACTAATTTATTTTATTCTTTCCTATTTTGAGACAGTAAATTCTTATTTCTTTCGAATGTTTATTAATACCATTTTTATCTTTTATTAAAATTATTATTGGATATACCATCCTTGCAAGTTTTTGCCGCGTCTAATTCTTTTCCCCTTTTAAAATTTCCTTAAGTTTTGTCCACCCTACGCATCCTTTTCAACCAATCGCTAAGCACGTACTCTCTTAGCGTTCCCCTGTAACTTAAGTCCCGTAGGCTCCGTCGTAGAACACGTCAGTGCAACTTTGCGCTTTATCTTGATATTTATACAGCTTATACAGACCTGGAGAGAAAGATTTGTATGATTTTTTTTTTTTTTTTTTTTCGTTTGCTAATAATCACCTGTCACTTGGTGTTGGTTTTTAAAATAGTGTAGTTCTAATACAATATAACATATTCGATCTTTAATATGAAGTGGTACAGCCCAGATACGAGAGTTAATTGGATTACTAGTGGAATTGTGCTCAGTTGTGAATTACAATAAATTCATTAATGATTATGCCGCCTCTATTATTTGATTGAATGGGAAATTCTGACTAATGTTTTAACCCTTTATTGCATACTCTAAAACTGGCAAATTCCCAACGTTAAATTTAGTATTTTCTACTAAAAGGATCATGCTGAATGAGAAAAAAATTATTTTATGTGCAGTAATTTTTTATTATTTGAATTACAGCTTGTCCACTATAATGGACACTATGAACACAGAATTGAAATGTAGTGCTGTTAGGAAAATAAGATTTATGATAGTTTTCTTTTAGAATATTATCATATTCTAAATATAATTGCGGTTAAAATTGAGAAAACATTCACTGATGGTGAAATTTGTAAAAACAATCAGTTTTTGCATCGATGCATAGGTAAATTATACATTTTACACATGAATATGTTGACTTCCTTTTACATAGTTCCATCTTGCATCGTTATGCACTTTGGGATGTTTGATGGGAAAATTGTTCCACCTTGTCATATCTGGTGTCCTTGTGTACAGAATTTGTCTTACTGGCAATTGTCTTAGTTGTTTGTCTTCCAGCACATCACAGTCTCCAGAGTCTGGAATCAAATGCGGTTCACCAGATTGCCGCGTCACTAACTGAATGAGTCCACTTGCTACAGTCAGTTTAAACTTTCCGAATTGTATGTCGCAATTTGGAAACAAGCTTGTGTATAAAAGCCACGCATTGACAACAGCTACATCTATTTAATGGAATATAATAGAGTGTACGTTTATTTTTTTGGTGCTGTCAATTGATCCTCAGGTTCCCTTACATCTGTTGAGTTCACTCGAATGTTTTCATATTCGCAAATTTCATTCTCACTCCCATGGATGGATTTCGGAAGATAATCTTCATCATCAGCATAGGAATCCAGTAATTCATCTGCACTACCTGATGGGAAACTTTCATTCATGAGTCTTTCTATTTGCTCTTGGGTCAAGTATTCCCCTTTTCTTTCGCTTTCCCCTGCAATATAAACAACCCATAAATAAAAAGTTTTCATATGACCAACAACGAATTTTTTTTAATTCAAATACATTTTCATTTAAAATTTTTTTAAAATATTTAAAAAACAATGTTCCATAGATATCAATTTAAAAATTGTTGATTGTTATTTTATTGTTTTTCAATATTGTTACAGTGAAATCTGTCTAAGCCGGAATCTGTCTAAGCTGGAAATATGTCTAAGCCGGAAACATTTCAGAGTCCCACATTTTTAAACATAGAGATTTCCGAGAAATCTGTATAAGGCGGAAATAATTTGTGTAACGCGAAACCGGACATTCATTTTGGGGCCCGAGGTAGCACATTTACTGTTTAAGGCGGAAGAAAATTCCGCTGCGAAATATAAATGGAAAGAAACCTTATTTTTTCATAATGACCTATATTGTCCAGTCTCATTCTAAGAGGTCAGAATGGTGCCTCGTTGATTGGTGACAGTGTTTTGGGGAACTAGGATGATTCTATTACTGCATGCGAAATGTTGGACAATGGGTCACGGGATTTCTGACAAGTTCATTCTTCGGTTACGGTAAAGTAAGAGGATCTGTTTAAAAGAACGGGCTACCACACTGATATCTTATGGGGGATTTCAACACCCTTTCACCCTCTCCGGAAAAAAATTATCCCCTGGTCAACGGCTAATCTTTGTCATATAATAGAAGGGCGGATTTCTTCGTCGAATTTTAGACAAAAAGAATATTGCCACAACTTCCCGAAATATCTACAAGCTCTTTTCTATAGGTGAAGAAAATGCAGACTGTGAAACTTTAGTTGTGTAAGTAACTTTAGTTTGTGTTTAATCCAGTAAGTGCTAGATGCAAGACGATATCGTTGTCGTATACACTTATCTATACTTATAATATTATAAAGAGGTAAAAATTGTTTATTTGTAGGAGGTAAGCTCTGAAACTACCAAACCGATTCCAAAATTAATGATATCAAAATGATGGTGTTAGTCCAACTTAAAACATAGGCTATATCTCATGTCCGTGCCACTGGCCAAAAAGGGGTGCTCGAACAAAAAACGTTCTAAAAATGCGATTTTTGTGTTACTGAAGGACCTAGAAACATGAAATTTGGAATGGTAGTTACTTATAAGATACTAATGATTTCTAAGGACATTTCTTAAAGAAATCGAAATTAAAAAGATGTGGAAATGCGTGAAAAGCGTTCTAAAAAACTTTCTAAATGGCAATTTTTAGGCAATTTCAGGAAGTACCAAACCGATTTAAAAAAATAATAGTGTCAAACTGATGGTGACAACCCTTGCTAAAACATAGGCTACAATTTATGTCGGTGCCACTACCCCTAAAGGGGGTGCAGCAGCAAAAAAAAAACGTTCGAAATTGCGATTTTTGTGATACTGAAAGGCCCAGATACATGGAATTTGGCATGGTAGTTAGTTATTAGATATAAATGATCTCTAAGAACATTTCTTAAAAAATTCCAAAATGAAGGGGATGAAAATGCGCGAAAAGCGTTCTAAGAAACATTCTAAATGGCAATTTTTACGCAGTCTCAAGAAGTACCAAACCGATTTAAAAAATAATGGTGTCAAAATGATGGTGACAACCCTTGCGCCAATATAGGCTACATTTTATGTTGGTGCCACTACCCGTAAACGGAGTGCATGAGCAAAAAAACGTTCGAAATTGCGATTTTTGTGTTACTGAAGGGCCCAAATATATGGAATTTGGCATGGTAGTTATTTATTAGATATAAATGATCTCTAAGAACATTTCTAAAAAATTTGAAATTTAAAAGGGGTGAAAATGCGCAAAAAGAGTTTTTTACTCAATCTCAAGAAGTAAAAAACCGATTTCAAAAATAATGGTGACAACCCTTGCTTCAACATAGGCTACATTTTATGCCGGTGCCATTACCCCCAAAGGGAGTACAAGAGCAAAAAAAAAAAAAGTTCGAAAATGCGATTTTCGTGTTAAAGAAGGGCCTAGACACATGAAATTTGGAATAGTAGTTACTTATAAGATATAAATGATCTCTAAGAACATTTCTTAAAAAAATCGAAATTTAAAAGGGTGAAAATGCACGAAAAGAGTTCTAAAAAACGTTCTAAATGACAATTTCTACGCAATCTCAGAATGTACCCAATCTATTTCAAAAGTAATGGTTAGAAATTGATGGTGACAGCCCTTGCTCCAATATAGGATCTATTTCATTTCGGCGTCATTACCACCTTGAGGTTGCATTTTAAAAAACTTTCTAAATTGTGATTTTTGTGATACTGAAGGGGGTATCAACTTGAAATTTGGCATGGTAATTACTTATGAGATGTAAATACTCTCTGAGAAGAGTTCCTTAAAAATTTGAAAATTAAAACGGGTAAAAATAAACGAAAAGTGTTCTAAAAACTTTATAAATAGCGATTTCTACGCAATCTCAGGAAATATAAACCGATTTCAGAAATAATGGTGACAACCCTTGCTTTAACATAGGCTACATTTTATGCCGGTCCCATTACCCCCAAAGGGAGTACAGGAGCAAAAAAAAAAAAAAAAAAAAAAAAACGTTCGAAATTGCGATTTTTGTGTTACTGAAAGGCCTAGAAACATGAAATTTGGAATGGTAGTTACCTATAAGATATAAAGGATCTCTAAGAACATTTCTTAAAAAAATTGAAATTTAAAAGGGGAGAAAATGCACTAAAAGAGCTCTAATAAACTTTCTAAATGGCTATTTCTACGCAATCTCAGAAAGTACGAAACCGATTTCAAAAGTAATGGTTGGAAATTGATGATGACAGTCCTTGCTCCAATATAGGATCTACTTCATGTCGGCATCACTACCACCTTGCGGTTGCATTTTAAAAAACGTTCTAAATTGTGATTTTTGTGATACTGAAGGGGCAAGCAACTTGAAATTTGGCATGGTAATTACTTATGAGATGAAGACGACACCAGTAAAAAACACATTTCTCAAAATTAATACATTTATTTCACGGCGGATTTGAACATCCTTCTCAGTCGGTGCCCATCAAACTGTCTGATTCTCAAAACAGATCGAGAGAAAAAAACAAAAAACAATCACATGATCGCCCTGCCGGCGCCGCTAGCAAGCGGAGGCGAATACACTCCCCACTTTGAAACCCAAAGGTTTCAATTAAAACACGTACTATTTTACTACTTTTTCCCATTAAATATACAATAGATACAAGGGTACAATAACTAGCACAATATATATACACTCTGAATATACTAATGAAATAAGAAATTCAATTATAATCATACAATAGCAAAAATTAAAAAGTTTACATAACATTATCTGAAATAGGTAAAATACATACACTGGAAATACTTCGTTTATAAGTGCCCTTAGGCGTTTTTACATTAACAACTCTGATTTTTCCGTCATTTCCACGAATGACACTTTCTATTCTACCAATTACCCAAGTACATACTGGTAGGTTTTTCTTCCTTTAGCAATACAACCATGTTTGGTTTAATATCACCTTTAATAGTATGCCACTTGGATCGCTGCTGCAAATTACACAAATAATCTCTGGTCCATTTTTTCCAAATAGTTTGAACCAGTTTTGTTAGCAGTTGCCATTTAGAAAGTCTATTAGTTTCTACATATGAAATGTCTATCTCAGGTAAAGAGTTAAGTGGCCTACCGATCAAAAAGTGACCAGGAGTTAAAACATTATAATCATTTGGATCGGAAGACAGTGGTGTCAGAGGTCGGCTGTTTAAAATAGCTTCAATTTGACTGATTACAGTCAAAAACTGCTCAAATGTGAGTTTATGCTCACCTACCACTCTTTTAAGGTGTTTGAAAGACTTTACCCCCGCCTCCCACAGTCACCCAAAATTAGGTGACTGTGGAGGGATAAAGCTCCATGACACACCTTCAAAAGACAGGTAATCAGTTACATACACATTTTTAAATAAAGCAAACAATTCCTTTATTTCTGAAGCAGCACCTCGAAAATTAGTGCCATTATCAGAAAAAAGATGAGATGCCGAACCTCTGCGTGCAAAAAATCTTTTTAAACATGCAATCATGGCGCCTGCCGATAACTCAGTGATAATTTCAAAATGAACTGCCTTAGTCATGAAACAAACAAATACACAAACATAAATTTTTTGATATACACCTTTCCTTTGGTTCTTATACCTTATTAAGAAAGGGACCCAAACCTGAAAATTTTTTAAATGAAAATACAAAAAAATCATTTCCGTGAATTTGTGGCTCTTAGGAAGTAAAATAGGATGTTTAATATCATTTTGTAAGTTAGCATTAACTAATCGGCCACCCACGCGTATTATACCATCATTATCAATAAAAGGGCATAAACTACTTACATTAAATTCCTTAATCCTTCCTTCCTCTCTCAAGGCCTTTATCTCCCTAGAAAATACTTGCTTTTGTACATATTTTATTAAAAACAATTTATCTTTCTTTAATTCTGCTGGAGATAAAGGTCCCTTTTCTTTTGTATAACATCTCGAATTAGAGATGAATCTGAAAATAAAACTAATAATTCGGATTAATTTTACATATGAATTAGTGATCTTAAATATATAATCAGTCTGAAATTTCATTAAAAAACCCAAGTTCGTAATTTTGAAAATTAGATTTCTGTCTGAGTTCTTGCTGGAACTCTTCTCTTTCAGTTACAGATAAATGTTCCTTCTCAAAGTCATAATTTTCCTGATTCTGTAAAAAGTCTGGTCCAGCCCACCAGAGTTTAAGATCAAAAATTTTCGCTGGACTAACATCACGTGAAATTAAGTCTGCTGGATTTTCAGAAGTTTTTACATAATTCCATGTGAAGCCTTTAGTACTATTTTGAATTTTGGCGACACGATTTGAGACAAAAACCTTAAGCGTTTGAGGTGGTGAGGCAATCCATGTCAGGACTACTGTCGAATCTGAGTATAAATATACTCCACGAATTTGAACGTCCAAGGATGACAGTACTTTAACAGTAATTTTCGAAAGCAACTCTGCTGCGTAGAGTACTAATCTCGGAATAGTAATCTTCTTGAGGGGTGCCACCCGCGATTTACTACACAGGAGTGACACCTTGGATTCCCCTGTCTCAGAAATAGATCCAAGATATATAACACAACCATACGCATCTTTAGAAGCATCACCGAATCCGATCAAATCTATATGTTGCGCATTTGGCCATAAAACATGACGGTTTATCTGCAAATGTCTCAACTTTGTCAGTTCATCGCGAAATTTATTCCAAGCTTTTCTTTCTTGTAGTGGAATTTCGTTATCCCAGTCAAGCTTAAGGAGCCACAACTTCTGCAGATAAATTTTTGCTGTAACTATCACAGGACCTAAAAGACCTAAAGGGTCAAATAACCGTGCAATGTCTGATAAGATAGTTCTTTTAGTTATCGAACTCACAAATGGTTGGACCTTAAAGCAAAATGTGTCCTTGCTAGGATTGAACTGCAGTCCGAGTGTTTTAACAGTTTCTGAATCATGAGACTCAAAGTTGTATTCTTTCTCGCTGGTTGGAAGATTTTTTAATAGCAATTCGTTGTTAGAGCTCCACTTGTGAAGTTCCAGTCCACCAGCATTTAATAGAGATATTAGCTGACGTTGTAATTCAATGGCAGTAGCTATGTCATTTGTACCGCTTAGTATGTCATCGACATAAAAATCTTTGCCATCAGCGGCACCTAATGGATACTTCTCCTTCTCATCGTGACATACCTGTTGAAGCACTCGCGTTGCCAAATAGGGTGCACATTTGGTTCCGTAGGTAACAGTGAGCAACTTAAAAACGCGTATAAATTCATTCTCATCACCCTTCCATAAAATACATTGTAAATTGCACTGATCGGGACTAATATAAATTTGCCTATACATCTTTTTTATGTCCGCGGTAAAAACTACAGTATGCTTCCTAAATCACAACAAAATTGAAAATAAATCATCCTGGACAACAAAGCCAGAATACAACTTATCATTAAGAGATTGTCCAGATGACGTTGCTTGAGAAGCATTGAAAACAACGCGTAATTTAGTTGTACTGTTTTTCGTCCTATAAACTCCATGATGAGGCAGAATGTATTTTGGACTTTCGTTAGTTGAGTGCATATGACCTAAATCTTCATACTCAGTTAAGAATTCCCTATATAATTTTAGATACTCAGGTTCTCTTCTTAAACGTCGCCAAAGAGAATTCAATTTTTTAACGGCGATATCTTTTGACTCTCCTAAACACGGGGGTCTTCTTTAAACGGCATTCTAACGACATAACGCCCATCGTAATTTCTGAAATGAGTTTTCATGAAATGATCTTAGCAAATTAAACTCTCATCGGTTTGCACTCTTTCTGCCTCAATATCTTCAACTTCCCAAAATTTTTTCAAAGTTATGTCTAAATTTTCCATAATTAACCCACAATGAACAGAAGCTTCGTTTTCTAGTGCAACACTCCCAGTAGCAATAAACCCAAATACTGAATTTTGCAAAATTATATCTGTCTCGGGGATCCTCATTTGACCGGATTTTAAAATTTCATAAAATAGTTGTGCGCCCAACAAAATATCCACAACACCTGGCCTATTGAAACTCTCATCTGCCAATGTTAAATTCTCTAAATGTGTGATATCGATGTTGAATTGCTTAGCGGGTGTGTAATCTGTTATATTCGAGACTATTAAAAGCTCTACTCCATTTTCGAAAGTTCTGCTATGATTCGCAATTTTCGTTTTCACTACTGAATTTATCATTGACGATGATTTATTCAAACCTGAAACCACAAGATTTATTTTATCCCTTTTCAAATTAAATCTGTCAGCGCACCATTTCAATATGAAGCATGACTGACTTCCATTGTCTAATAATGCACGTGCTTCATGGAATATTCCAAAATTATCCGCGATCATTATTTTAGCTGTACTTAGCAAAACCATACGAGATTTGTTAACATTAACATTTGTGGCTGTGAAAGACAACAATTCTCTACTCTCGGCTGCTGAGTTATCACCACATGCTCCTTTCGGAACAAAAACATTTGATCTTGGATCTAAAGTTGCACCCGACATTCCAATTGGCTTGTAAGAATTGGTATCTTTCGCACTGCCATGTGTACGCCCTTCATCTACTTTTTTATCAATATGTAAATATGTATGATGCCGTTTCTTACAAATGGAGCAGTTGAATTTGGAAGAACAATTAATAACCTTATGATGATTAAAACAATTAAAACACAGTTGATTATTTTTAACGAACTCAATTCCTTCATTAACTAACATTTTTTTGAAAATAGGGCACATATCAAGATGATGATTCCCATTAGACTTGCAAAGAAGACATTTTGGAGTTTGGAGAGACAAACTTCCGACATAAACACTTTAGAATTGTTTTGTGGACTGTATACATTACGATATTTTTGCGAATTATTTCCAAACTGCGGACGTGAAAAAGCATTATTTTCGGTTTTACATTTATTCTTAGATGATACATAAATATCACAATATCTAGATAATTCTTGAGGTAAATACTAAGACTCTCCTTGCTTTACACCTATATGAATTTGAAGTTCACGATCTAACGAGCTAAAAATTTTGTAGGAAATCATTAGTTCACACAATCCCTTAAAATCATTCACCTTTCTTAATTGACAGTAATAATCAAATGTTGCAGTTAATCGCGACACGAATTGAACATAACTTTCGTTTTGAAATTTTTGCGCCCTTCGAAAACTGTTTAACACTTCCTGCGGAGTGGCTTGAAATTCCTTCAACACAATTTCTTTAAGTTTATCATATTTACTTAGGTCATCCTCACTCAAATATACCATTAAATTAGTGGCCTTTTCCCCTAAGATATTTAAAAGAATTTCTCCTCTAAACTCCTTCGGAACATTCTTTGTTTTAAACGCTCTTTCCAGTGATTGAAAAAAGAGATTATACGATTCTGCACGCGAAGGTACTGGAATAGTTAATGTTTTAACACTTTTTAACAAATTTTCTAAACTACAATTTGATACCTCTGAATCACTTTTTACTACTGCGTCACTGAAATTATGCGATGTTTCTTTCTGAATATTAGTAAGTTCCAATTGTTTTTCTAACTGCGCAAGTTTAATTTTTTCCAATTCTAACGCCGAATCTCTTTCTAATCTCTCGCGCTCAGCTTTCTTTTCGCTGTCTTTTTCCTTCTGAGTCACGGATTCAACAACCGTTTCCACAAGAACATAATTAGTTTTATAAATTTCGCTCATTTCAATTACTTCTTTTAGCGACACTATGGTTTGCCTTATGGGTAACGAAAGCTCAAGTTCTTCTATAACCTCGATTAAATCATTCTTCTTTAATTTTGATAACAACATTTTGTTTTAAAAGAGAACCCAAGTAATTGCAATAAATTAAAATCAAACTAAAAACATTTAAATTAAAAATCGAAACTAAACTCAACTAATTTATAAATATTATACTCGGAATCAACTCATAACGATAAATATCAAATCGAAACAAACATGACAAAGTTATCTTAAAATCGAAACAAAATACAACAAATTATAACAACTCTATTAAATTAACTAAAAACGTACTCGCCATTACCAAGGAACCGCCCGCCACCAGACCCTTATTTTTTATTAAAATAGACAGATGTTTCACTGAAGAATAATTATTGCACACAAAAATTTCTCGACTCAAATCGCAACTTTTTTTTTCCCACAATGCGTTCGTTCACAGAAAGCCACGAAGCTGCATTTAATCACACCCTTTTGAAGAACATTTTATCAGACCAACATTTTTTTTTCTTTCACAACAATATTTCTCGATCGTAATCGAAATCACATTTTTTTTCCCGAAGTTTTCACTGATCTTTGAAGAACAATATAACTTTTTATTTTTTATACCCACAAATCCATAGGTACTAATCTTTACATTTACTCCGGCTCGACGGACCAACTGAAGACGACACTAGTAAAAAACACATTTCTCATAATTAATACATTTATTTCACGGCGGATTTGAACATCCTTCTCAATCGGTGCCCATCAAACTGTCTGACTCTCAAAACAGATCGAGAGAAAAAAAAACAAAAAACAATCACATGATCGCCCTGCCGGCGCCGCTAGCAATCAGAGGCGAATACATGAGATGTAAATGCTCTTTGAGAAGAGTTAAACGAGCTAGAGTGATAAACGAAAAAGCGTTCTAAAAACGTTCTAAATAGCGATTTCTACGCAATCTCAGGAAATATAAGCCGATTTCAGAAATAATGGTTTCAAATTGATAGTGACAGTCCCCTCTCTAACATAGCCTATATTTTACGTTGTTGTCACTACCACCAGGGAGCTACAGGAGCAAAAAATGTTCTAAATTAAGTTTTTTGTGTTACTGAGGGGGGTCTAACATTTTAAATTTGGAGTGGTAATTCAAAGAAGCAAATGCTTTTTAAGAATTGTCGAAAGGAAATTCCAAATTTAAAAGGATGAAGTGAGCGAAAAGTGTTCTATAAGCGTTCTAAATTACGATTTTTATACAATCGTGTGAAATACGAAGCCGATTTCAAACATAATGGTTGCAAATTGATGGTGATAGAACCTGCTCAAACATAAGCTATATTTTATGTTGGTGCCACAACTCTTAGAAGGTTGCAGAAGCAGAAAACTTTCTAAATTGCGATTTCTGCGGTACTGAAGAGGCTAGAAACTTTAAATATAGCACGGTAGTTACTTATAAAATATAAATGTCCTCTAAGAACAGTCGAAAATAAATTCAAAATTCAAAAGCAGTGAAGCGGAGGAAAGGAGCGAAAAGCATTCTAAAAGTTTCCTAAATTACGATTTCTATGGAATCTCAAGAAATAGTAAACCGATTACAGAAGTTATTGGTTGCGAATCAAGATTGATAGTCCCTGATCCTATACGGGCTATATTTTATGCCGGTGTCACTACCCTCTGGTTGGCAGGAACAACAAGAAAGCCTTTAAAAACATCTAAATTCCGTTTTCTATAGAATATTAGGAAATACCAATCGATTTCAAGGTTAATGTTGGCAAATTAATGGTGACAGTCTTTGTTTCAGCATTTTTCGAGACATTCTATTTCAACTCTGTTTCGGCATTTTATGTTGGTGCCACTAACACCAAAGAGGTGGTAGACTGTTATACAAGAAACTTGGAATTTGACATGATGGTTAATTTTAAAATGTAAATGTGTTAAGATAGTTTCTAAAAAAATGAAAACTTCAAATTGATACTGAAATGAGCGTATGAAATAAGCATAAAAGTCTCAAAATACTTTCTAAATTATCATACTGAAATGAGCGTATGAAATTAGCATAAGTCTCAAAATACTTTCTAAATTATCATTTATTTGGAATTAGTTTTAGTTCTTCATATTAATTAAAATCTCATTTCTGTCTATTGCACTTTTATAATGAAGTTTAGTCAAACTGTGGCTTAATTTGTAATTTTTGAATTATTTCAAAAAGTGTTTTTCTAATAAAACATAGTCATGCAAATATCACTTGGCATATTTCAACTATTACGCGAGCAACGCCGCGGGGTTTGCTAGTAGATTATAAAGATGATATTTGTTGTAAAATTTAAGTCATTATTCCCAAAATGGATACTAAATCAAAAACGTCGAATACTTTATCCTTAAAAGACAAAATTGAAATTATTAAACTCAAAGAGCAAAATGTCCCAGTTAAAAGCGTATGTGATATATTCAAATGTGGAAAAACTCAAATCTATGATGCTATCAAAAAGAAGAACGAACTTCGTAAAGAATTTGAAGAAGGGGGAGATTGCACTCGGAAACGTAAAAGGCAAACTGAAAACGAAGACGTCGATAAACTAACATGGGAATGGTTTAATAATGCCAGAGCAAAAAATCTGCCCATATCAGGAATTTTAGTTCGGGAAAAAGCAAAAGAAATTGCTGAGGAAATTGGGAAAAAAGATTTTAAAGCATCAAATGGCTGGTTGATGAGCTTCAGAGCTCGACATAATCTGACAATGAAACAAATGTGTGGCGAATCAAAAGATATTCCGGATTTTTATGTTGAAAAATGGATCGACAGAATTTCTATATTAGTAGATGGTTATGCTCAAAGGGATATTTTTAATTGCGATGAAACAGGACTGTTTTTTCGGGAATTGCCTACGAAAACTCTGACTGAAAAAGGAAAAGCATATTTTGGTGGAAAGCACTCAAAGGAGCGCCTGACTTTGCTTCTTTGCTGCAATATGAAAGGAGAAATGGAAAAGCCATTAGTAATAGGAAAATCACGGAAACCAAGATGTTTCAAAAACATTCATGTGTCAAGTTTACCGGTTACCTGGAAATCTCAAAGGAAAGCGTGGATGACAGCAGTAATCATGGAAGAATGGTTGAAATTGTTTAACAGAAAAATGCAAAGAGATAACCGCCATGTGTTATTATTTTTAGATAATGCACCTTGCCATCCCGAGATAGAGTTAACAAATGTGAAGCTACAGTTCCTGCCAGCGAATATCACATCTAGAAATCAACCTTTGGATCAAGGGATAATCAAAACTCTAAAAACTGTCTACAAAAAATATCTCCTTCTATCAATTTTAGCTGCAATGGAATCAGCAAAGTCTGCATCCGAACTAGCTAAGACCGTAACAGTTTTGGATGCAGTTAAGTGGATTGACAGAGTCTCTAAAGAAATCACACCTGATACAATAATTAAGTGCTTTCAGAAATCGGGGTTCAGTTTCGACACCGAAGAAATTTCAGATAGTGGTAAAGATGATGTTGAAAAGAAGAGCTTCAAGACCTGATGAATAACATTTGCAGTTTCATTCCAGATGGACAAGTACATTCAAATGTTACTGAATACTTACATGCCGATGATAAACTTACTACAAGCGATTATAATGAGTCAGTGGATTTTCTCATAGCACAAAAGCTAGACCGTAGAGTACACAATAGTGGGAGTAGCACTGATGAATATGAAGTAGAAGACGGAGTGACTAGCATTAAGTCATATCAAGATGCTCTTAAGAATCTAAAGCTTTTACAAAATTTTTACATAGCGCGAAACAATTATGAAATGATACCAATGTTAACTGAAATACAGTGTGCTACCGAAAAAGAAGCGATTAAGAAAAAAAAATAAACAAACAACAATATTCGATTTTTTTTTCTAAATAAACTCAAGATAATGGAATTTTAAAGCATTTATTAAGGTAAATATAACTGTTTTTTTTTTCCCTAAAATTTTTAATTTTGATTTATATCAGTGTGTTTGTGTACTATCAATTTGTAGTGTAAATTAATATTACTATAAATATATAAAAATATGTAAAGATTTCATGTTTATTTAATTTTTAAAAAATTAAAAGATACGTTAGATTTAATATTTAGCCAAAGAATTGTTTAATACTCTGTGAACGGGATGTCTATAAAGTTTTTCTGTCTAAGGCGGAATTTTATTTCAGTCCCAAGCGATTCCGCCTTAGACAGATTTCACTGTATATAGATCTATTTCAAACAGAACACATATTCGAATTTTTTAAACTAATAAATTGCTTAAATAAATGAAATCCGGCAATTATAACTTTTAAAAATATGAAAGAGATGAAAATTTATATAAAATATGCCTGCATAATATTAAAATCACATAAACACGTCAAAATTATATTTTAAAATTTTCCCTATTCACATTCATGACGTCTACTTCAGTTGACAAAGTAAAATGTCATAATGTTAATGCTATGCATGGCGTCCACTATAGTGGACATTATGTATAACCTTCCATGAAATAAACAAAAAAGTATTTTTATACTTGTTTTTCAATTGTCTATTATACCAAGACATAAAAAAACAATAATTAATGAACAAAGCGTAATTTAAATAATATTACTATAGGTTTAGAAAAATTTTAGTTCATGCTGAACAACTTACCGGCATTCTGATGGGGCATCCATATTAATTCTATCTCAAGAGGTAAGTTAACCGTCTTATGACGCCATCTCGATTTTTTCCCTGAAAGCATGAATGTCAAAAAGTAGCATAAGCTTTAAATAGGAACTGTGAATGAAATAGGTTGGATGAGAAAAAAACTGGCATTTTTGTCCACTGTAGTGGACAGTATGCAACAAAAGGTTAAATCCTGTCTTCTACCGTCGCCACTTACAACTGCAGTATGGGTATTCTACGGAATAATTGATGATTGGCAATGATACGGCATGTGTTTGTCATAATAGATTGCGTTGATATCGAGAAGCACATCAGAAGCCGGTAGGATTAACTTTACACTTTAATCTAGTAACTCTGATTCACACGTTTACATTTTCCATTCGTTTGTGGAGGTGTGCTAATGTTAAACGTTGCTTAATATTGTGATTCCGCAGAATTTTTTAAAAATCTAGATGAAGTAAAAGCTGCATTTCTATCAGTTAATACTTTTGGGGGAACCTGTACTTTGAGAATTTTACTAACTGTTGTTGTCGAAATTATTGTTGATTATTATTATTGATTATATTATTTAGTATTTGATATTGAGAGAAAAAGGTTAGTATTGATTACTGTGATATAAAGATGAATTAAATACTTGCGATTCAAGATTACTTCTCACTGAATATTTTGAATACATAAATTTATTCCTAGAAGTTGATGTTGTTAAAAGTAAAGGTCATATTAAGTGGGTAATTGAAAAGTAATTACCATTTTGCCATAACATGACAAGCCGTGAGATAAAAAAAAATATATTAATCTTAAGAATTTTTAGAATTTTTCAACTATTGGACAGCATAGATAGGATATAGATATGCAGATAGAGGCAGGTATAAAGATATCTGGTATGTCAGACAATGAAGAGATTGTATAAAGGTGTATGATATAAAGATGGTGACATGTCGTACAATAAAAAGATGTAATAAATAGGTATCTTTGTTTCAATTTTTATTGTTATTATTATTCTTAAATATGATGTTACTAATTGAATATTTTTATTTTTATTTATTGTGATATATTAATTTTATTTATTAAAACCGGAGATTGGAAGAGATTGGAGAAATTAAGTTGCTAGTATAAGGATAAGATGTTTCAAATGAACATTATATTTCTGAATGTAAACTTTGATGACTTTTTTCCAAGTAATTCCACTAGCAGACTTAAGATTGTAAGATGATCAGTTCATTTCCCACTTAGTAGTTAAGACTTTCTTTACTTCAACTATTGTTTATAAGAGAATTGAGAGAACTTTTTAAACAAAGGATTTAAAGAATACATTATGAACCAACGAACCATTCATTCTGTAAATAAGATAAAATGTTATTAGATGATTATACTCAAATTTACAATAAATTTTCTTATTATATGTTCATATTACTGAAACTATCTTTGTAAATTGTAAACAAGATTAATATCCGTTCATTGTATTTGTATTAACAATTCCACTATTTTGCGTTATAACTTCTAAATTTAGTTTAACTTTGCATTTATAAATTTTTAGAAAGTTTATTCATTAGGGCCTACACCAAGTGACAAAATTGCAATTCATGTCCTTGTAACACTTCCTTTCTATGAGCTTGCAAGTCATAAGACCTACCTCTTCATCCATCTTTACGGGTGAAGGATATGTAACAATAAAAAATTTTCGCCATTTTATCTTAGTTAATTTTTCCAAATTCTTATAATATCTACCTTTTTTACCTGTCTTTTAATAATAGCTTAAATATCAATTATATTTTAGTCCCATGCCTTTAATTCAGCGCATTCTTTTATTTATTATTTTAAAAACCTTAATCTGCTGAAAGCTACACTTCTTTGTAAAAAAACCTACTAATTTCTTTTATTGTTTCATATTTTGAGCCATTAAATTCTTATTTCTTTCGAATGTTTATTAATACCATTTTTGTCTTTCATTAAAATTATTATTCAATATCTCATGATTACATGCAAATTTTTGCAGCGCCTAATCTTTTTCTCCTTTTAAATTTCCACTATAAGCAAAGAGTTCTGTCACTACGTCAAGTTTTTACCACTCTACGCATCCTTTTCAACCAATCGCTAAGCGCGCACTCCCCTAGTGTTCCCCTCTAACTTCAGTGCCGTTGGCTCCGGAGTAGAACACGTCAGTGTAACTTTGCGCTTTATCTTGATATTTATACAGTTTACACAGACCAGGAGAGAACGATTTGTACATTTTTTTTTCGTTTGCTAATAATCACCTGTCACTTGGCGGCGTTGGTTTTTAAAACAGTGTAGTTCTAATACAATTTAACATCTTCGACTTTTGATATGAAGCGGTACAGCCCAGATACGAGAGTCAAATGGAATACTAGTGGAATTGTGCTGAGATGTGCATCACAATAAATTCATTAATGATTATACCTCCTCTGTTATTTGATTGAATGGGAAATTCTTCCTAATGTTTTAAATCCTGTCTTCCCCATCGCCACTCATGATTGCAATATGGGTATTCTGTGAAATAATTAATGATTGGCAATGATACAGCATGTGTTCGTCCTTATAATTTGCGATGATATCGAGAAGCACATCATATATATTTTTTTATTCGTAACTGTGAAATTTTAAGATGGGTAAAAATAGTTCAATTGTCTGCAGTCAAAATTCCTTAACCAGATTGTTTGAAATTAAGGCTTGTGTTTGAAGAAAATTTAACTTCTTTACACAATGATATGAACGTTATCATTAATTTTCAAAAAATACATAATTTATTTTATTTTAGTTTCAAATCAAATGCTTCAGATTGTCACCATAAAAACGTATGAGCATTGTCATAAATTGAATTTATGGTTCAAACTATTTCCAAAGTATGGCTCAACGAAAATTTAGTTTGTTTCAACATATTTCCAAACGGAAGTTCAACTTATTACCAAACCATGGTTGAACCTGTTGCAAAATCATGGTTCAACCTATAACCAAATTATGCTTCAAACAAAACACCAAAAGGATTGAGAAAGGTTTGCCCCCCGCCCCCCCCCCTGGTTTCAGCTACACTTGTACTATCTTTTGGTGAAACATTGGACCGCAATTTTTAATAGTGCGAAGCGTACATAGTTAGAGAAGAAGAAGATATTCTTGTTCTTAAAATATTTATTATGCCTTTTTTATGCATCTTTGGGATTTTGAACTCTCAGAAGTTAAGATGGCAATTTTTTTATTATTCATACGAGGGTGAGTCAGAAAATAAGTTTCCCCTAGCAACTGTGGACAGAGGTGTGTATGAAAGACAAAAAATGTAACGAAACATTAAAGATAAGATGTAACTTTATTTTTCTACATAAGTGCCAAGTGAGTTGAGACATTTGGCATACCCTTTTATAAGCTTCAAAAAGCGCTCCTTGAAAAAATCAGGGCTCTGCATCATTCTGTTTCCGGTAGATATGGAGAGAAAGTGCGTTGTGAATTCGTGGTCAAAGGAGGAAGTGAGAGTGGTTGTCCGCTATGAATGGGCACGTGGAGTATCGAGAGCAGAAATCCATAACCGCCACATGGGAGTCTATGGGCCAGATGTGAAGTCTAAACAAATGGCGCGGGGATGGTGGTGCCACCAATTCAGTGAGGGGCGTCAACAAGTGTTGGACAGACCGAGATCTGGACGGACGTGCACGCCACTACAGACGAAAGCAATGCTTGACTACTTCTTTGTAAGCAATGCTGAAGTCACACAAGCCGTTCAACACTTCATTTGTATGCAGAGCCCTGTTTTTTTTCTTGAAGTGGATTATGAAGCTTATAAAGGGTATGACAAATGTTTCAACTCACTTGGCACTTAAGTAGAAAAATAAAGTTACGTCTTATCTTCAATTTTTCATTACATTTTTTGTCTTCCATACACACCTCTGTCCACAGTTGCCAGGGGAAACTTATTTTCTGACTTACCCTCGTAGTTTAAATGAAAAGAAGAGTAATGAAAATTTGTAATATGCTTTCTCTAAACGAGAGGATTTTTAAGAATGTGTATTTCTTTCGAAGAATGTAAAGGGTTTTGTATGTAATAGTATGTATGGTATGTATGTAGGTTTTGGGAATGTAAAGTTTTACAATATTTTATTATATTAACTACCCAGTAAATAAAATATTACCGTAGAAAAAGGTTTCTATTTCCATTAATTACTGATTACTTAGCAGAGAGTCAGTTCTTTGTTTATAGTTTATTAATCAGTCGAATAATTGCGCCTAAAACTTTTCAATGTGTTGAAAAAGTTAAACAATATCAAAATGGAAAAGAAAAAGAAATCAAGTACAACAGGTGGTATATCGTTAAGTGTTCGTCTGTATTTGTGTGAAAATAGAGTTTACGCACACACACACACACACTAGCTTAAAACTCATGTTTAATTTGACATACCGGATGATCTAGAAGTCCCAAGACCTTTGGACACTTAATAATTAGTAAACTACGTATCATAGAAAAATGCAGTTTTGTCAAAAATGCTTAGATACATGTGGGATTTGTGTTTAAATGAAAAGCAAATTATAATAGGTTGACTTTTGACCAACAAATGCGCTGTTGCATAATGCAGAAAGTACCAATACCATGTGTTATATAACCAGATGAGCTCATTGCACAACATACGGGCCAAAAATGTTGTTCAATTTTCTCTGTGAGGAAAGTTTCTGTTCAACCGCTTCGATGAAGATAAAAAGAAAACGCATTATTTCAATACGCTTCATTCCATAACATGCATGCAGAATGGTGTACTTCAGAACATCGCTGCTCCTGTCATGACAATCCTGGGGACGACATTTGGTAGAACCGTGTACTGAGTGGTCCCTTTCTGCAATGCGCCTCCAAAGTCTCAAGATCTTACACATTGTGACTTTTGATTATGGGGCTATATGATGTCTCACATGTTGAGAGATCGGCCTACGTCATTTATCCGTCCGAAAGTTGCTATACACCGTCATTTTTCAGGTAGTGAAATGATCTTCAATGCTGTGCAGACTACTATTCATAGCCAGACTGCTGTAGTAAATGTGATGGGCGACGCATTGAAAAACTGAAAAATTTGTTTATTCTGAAATAATTGTACTATGCGCTATCTGTTGGTCAAAAATGTAACTTTTATAAAAAATTAAATTATATGTATATTAAATTAAATCCAATATGTTTCTGAACATTTCTGTAAAAACCACATATTTCTATTGCACATAATTTTAAAACGTTTTGGAACTTCTAGATCATCCGGTATTTAAAATGTTCCATTTTATGGTATTAACTTAGGAAAATAGTGCTTCAACAGAGTTAACAGCAGAAGGTAATTTTTAATTCACAAAATTCTGTATTAGGCCTGTTCTTTTCAGCATCTCCAGCAAGAATAGACGGAAAATATTTATTATCGATAATTTAAATGAATATTAAAATTATTAAATAGTAACAAAAATTATTAACTTGATTTCTCTTAAGAAGAAGTTTTAAAAAATAAGTATAAATTTCACACGTGGAAAAATGACTGTTTTGCAGAGGTTAATTAGATTAATTTTTCAGCTCATAAACAGTTCTGGCGAAAAATATTTTCATTTCCTGTAATAATTAGTTAGTTGGAGCTATTTCATCACAGATCTATCTACCTTTTACTGTCGCTTTGTTTGTTTATAGAAATTTTCAATAATAAGTAAAAAACTTGTGCAAAACTTTAACAAATACGCTGCTTTATGTTTATATTTTATGGTGTTGACGAACTAAATGTTTTCTCCTAAAGCTGTTCAGTAAATGTCGAGAAAAATTTAAAAAAATCAAAGTAAAAAAGAAACTAAGTGCAACAGAAGTGTGACATTACACGTTCGGTCTACGCGGAAATGCACGTGTAAGAGAGAACATATTAATTATTCGCAGATACACGTTTGAATTAACGTGATTAGACCGACATTCCTTTTCCTGATATTAATTTACACAAGGAAGGTATATCAAGAAGATAGAAAAATAATTTTGTAACTAATTTTATGTACCATTTTCATTGCAAAATCTTCGGAATTTCCTGTTCTTGAAAGACTAGACGACAAATATTTATCATCCATAATTTAAATGAACGAAAGAGTTAAGAAAATTACTCAAATGCTTCCTCTTAATAAAGGGATGTTAAAAATAAATATAACTTTCATAGATAAAAGTACTGTTCTTCAGTGTTATTTTAGGCTATTTTTCCAGGCAATAGAACTTAGAAGAATCAGATTCTGTATTTCCAGTAATATTTAGTTGATAAATAGTTTCCAATAATAAACAATAATTAGCTTCCAGCAATAAATACTTGAAACAGTACGATAATATGTCTTTGACTGTTTCGCTGTTTATATTTTATCGTGTGAATAAATCAAATATTTTCTGCTTAAGCTCTTCAGAAAAACGTCGAAGGAATTTTTAAAAAAACATAACAAAATAGAAAGCAGGCGCAACAGAACTGTAACATTACACGAGGAAATGCACGTGTGAGTTAATTATCCACAGATACGCACTTGAAATAACGTGATTAGACATACATAAGACAAACATTCCTTTTCGTGATATTAATTTGCACAAGGAAACTGTACCAAGAAGATAAATAATTCATTGCAAAATCTATGGGTTTTCCCGTTTTTCATAGACTAGATCAGGCCTGGCCAATCTTTCAGTAAGGAGGGGCGCATTTTAGCTCTTGGCAAACGATGAAGAGTGAGATTATTAACAGGGCTCAAAACATGCAACAAAATTATCTCACAGTATTAGTTGCAATACACACATGCAAATACATATCGCAGTAGAAGACATAAAGCCCCTATGGATCTGGAGCTCCATGTAAAAAAGAAAAAGTAATATAAAAATTTTGTTTTAAAAGTCAATTCCTACTTATGTCATCAAAGAAAAATTTAATATAATCCCTTAAGCTAATATTAGTTTTTGTTGCATTAAAATATCTCAATTGGTTGATTTTCTATAAGCAAGTAGGTTTGCAATGGAAGTCCATGGGAATTTGGCGAAATATTAGAGATATCGCCAAGTTGACGACTCATTTTGTTCGCCAAATTTGGCGATATATCGCCAAGATGGCAACAAACTTGGCGGTATTTGGAGACATAACAGGGTCCCCCCTATGGTAACCCCCCTTATAGGTATGATGATCCATTAAATGCTTCCATAACCAATGGCCGCTATTTTGTCTCCCATGTAAAACTAAAATCCATTAATTAAAATTTAATTAATGAATTAATATATTTGAAAAAACTGTGTTAACATCAATTGTCATCCGGTACAAGTTTTAAAAAAATTATTTCAACTTGATAGGATGAATAATAAGTATTTTATTAACGATTTAAAATTTGAACAAGATATAGATATAAATAAATAAATAGAGAGAGTGTGAATTAATAGTAGGAATTGAAAAAAATATCAAAACAACTATAAATCGTAGTAAATTTCGAATTATACATTTTTCTGCGAGAAGCTATCTCAAAACTTTTTGTATAGTAGAAGGAGACAGGAACTTTTATCTCGCTTATAATTAAAATAAAATGGTAATCAAAGATATTGTTAGGTTTTTCTAGGAAACAAAGAAAATAACCTTGATATAGTTTGGAGACGCAAATATGCCGTTATAAAATGTACAAAAGCAAAGACAGGCATATCAGTGACCATTCCATGGGTGGTTCCAAAGACGTAACCTGGAAGAACTCTTTCATTGATGAGCTATTTCACATGATTTTATAATTTTTTTTAAACAAAATGAGAAAAAATACCTAAAATTTTAATGGTCTGTGAGAAAAAATGACACTCCTTTACTCGTATTATAAAACAGCAGCGAGCCAGTGTAACAACATCATCAACAAGAAAAGAAAAGCTGAACTTTCGTGCACGAATGAAGTGACCTTTTTTCTACATTTCACATGCATGGTAGAAAAGTTATTGCCAACTTTTACCAATTTTCCTCCTGATAATTTCCATAACATTTCTTTTTATAAAGAATAACTATAAATTATTGAAGAAACGCAATAACACATAATTAAATTTTTAAAGTACGTTTTCGTTTTGATGACTTAGAGAGGTTTTAAAAATATATCTCAAGCAAATAACAAAGACTTTAAATAAAGCCTCCTTTTAAATGAAATTTTATTTTTAAAAAATGCTATTAACAGGAAACTTTCAAAAGGGCTAAAACAAACCCTTTAAAGGGCACCATGGCGCCTGAAGGCGCCACGATGGACAGCCCTGGGCTAGACGACAAATATTTACAATTCATAATTTAAATGAATAGAAAATTAAGAAAATTATTAAAATGCTTTCTCTTAATAAAGGTATGTTAAAAGAAAATATACCTTTCATAGAAAATAATACTGTTCTTCAATGTCTAATTAGGTTACTTTTCCAGGGCAATGAAACTTATTGAAGAACAAGATTCTGTATTTCGAGTAGTAATAAAGTTAATTGAAACAGTATTATCACACATCAATTTGTTTTTGACTACCTCTTTATTTATTCATCGAAATTTAAAATAATAAATCGATGATTTCTATAAAATTTTAGAATAAAGCCTGCTGCATGTTTATAGTTTATCGTATTAAACAAACGCACAAATACGTTTAGACATTTTTAATAAATATAGAAAACATTAAATAGGATTCAACTGAAAAATAAAACAAGCAAGTCGGTTTAAAGTTTATCTAACACGACGAAATGCAAATAAAAACATTCCATCTTAAAATATTATTCGACACTTACACAAGTAAGATGTACGAACAGGAAGAGAAAAAATATTGTGTAGATTGCAAAATATTTTTATGTGCCATCTTCGTTGCTGCATATCCGGGATTTCAAGTTCTTGAAAAGGTAGACGACAAATATTTATCATTAATTTAAATACAAGGGAGAGCCGTGAAAATTGTTATTGTGGATTCTCTTAACAAAGGAGTCTTACTAATAAATATAACTTTCACAGGAAAGAAGTTCAATTTTGCAATGCTTATGTAAATTAACTATTGACATAAAAGGGAAGTTACAGGGGAGAGAATGTTTTTATTTCTAGTAATATTTACACTAATTACCGGGACAAATAAACATATGTAGACTAAAAATACTTCAGTTAATGAAATACTATAACTTATTTCTACTTCATACACACTAGGCAACATATTTTCAGTAAAATTTGTTGTATATTTCGAAACAGATTTATTTCATATGCGAGCTATACATTGGCAATTAAGATAGTTACTTGCAGCAGTATCGTTGTGTATAAATTTATCTTTAACTGACGTTTTGTTTTGTTTATAGCATGGAACTATTAAGAAAAAGGAACTGACATATCCTTAAAATAGAAATAGCTTCAACTGTAACCGCTTTCGCACAGGCTCATTGCCACCGGAGCAAACTTCCACCATTAAATTTACGTAGATTTTTTTCTTTATTCAAATGCCTTAATAATGAAAAAATTCCAACAAAAATAACGACAAAAACAGATATTCATTTTTACTGGTGGAAGTTTGATTTGTCAGTAGTAATTCTGCTATATTGTGACAACAAAGACAAACTCCTGTCAGTGTCAGTTAAAATTTTATAATACCTGCGCAAACTGACAATAGTAAAAAGAAATAGACATTTTTTACCATATTTGTGAGAGAAATTTCCTATGAATAAGACGCTTATATAAGAAGAAATTTTCTATTAAAGTTTACTGGTGGAAGTTTTCACCGGCAGTAATCAGAAACGGTGGATCCCATTAAAAAAAAAACAGCAATCATCTTTTGACAACATTCTCAGTTACTTCACTTGCAACTGCTGGACAATACACCATATGTATCATCCTCTTTATTCATAACTGCATTGTTTATAGAAGCTTTGAATAAATAAACAAGTTGGAAATTGCTCGTCAAACGTGGCAAATGTTGTGCGTTCGTACTATAACTAGTTTTATAATTATTTGCACTCCATGTTGTACTGAATGTATAATTTTTTGCACTTCATAAGGTGCATAGTCTGTAACATCATTAAAATGCACTTCCAATAATTTTTTTCCCATTCCCCGTTATGTAACGGAACACTTTTGACTGTCCCTGTAATTAAAACATGCATCCGATTTTCATAACATTTGAAATGTCTCGACAAAATTTTGCAACAGTTATATATTTAAAATTTCAGACCATTCGGAAGGCTGTAACATCATTAAAATGCACTTGCAATAATTTTTCCCATTGGCCGTAATGTAAAGAAAAACTTTTGAATGTCCCTGTAATTAAACTATCCATCCGATTTTCATAAAATTTGAAATGGCTCGACAAAACTTTGCAACAGTTATATATTTAAAATTTCAGACCATTCGGAAGGCTGTAACATCATGAAAATGCACTTGCAATAATTTTTCCCATTGGCCGTAATGTAAAGAAAAACTTTTGACTGTCTCTGTAATTAAACTATACATGCGATTTTCATAAAATTTGAAATGGCTCGACAAAACTTTGCAACAGTTATATATTTAAAATTTCAGACCATTCGGAAGGCTGTAACATCATTAAAATGCACTTCCAATAATTTTTTTTCCCATTCCCCGTAATGTAACGGAACACTTTTGACTGTCCCTGTAATTAAAATATGCATCCGATTTTCATAACATTTGAAATGGCTCGACAAAATTTTGCAACAGTTATATATTTAAAATTTCAGACCATTCGGAAGGTTGTAACATCATTAAAATGCACTTGCAATAATTTTTCCCATTGGCCGTAATGTAAAGAAAAACTTTTGACTGTCCCTGTAATTAAACTATCCATCCGATTTTCATAAAATTTGAAATGGCTCGACAAAACTTTGCAACAGTTATATATTTAAAATTTCAGACCATTCGGTTGGGTAGTTTTTGCTCTGTTACATGCGGACAGACAGACAGACAGACAGACGGACGGACTAAACGACGACTATAGGTGCTACGTATTTATATAATTACGAACGCACCTAAAAATCAAGAAATTCTGTGAAACTTTCATCCTAAATTGTGTCTTATATTTACAGTTTATTGTGATTATCATCCAAATATTTGCAAAAATCATTTTTCATTAATGTAGAAAAAATCTGTAAAATAAGATAAAAATGCGAAAGTAAGAAGATACAATGCAGATATAAAGTTGTATGTCCTTCTAACTCGAAGGAACAGGTTCTCTTGTGTATCAAAGTAGTGGCTGATTATGCACATACAGACACATTTAGAATAATGTGATTAGACACTTAAAGGCATACCATCTCGCCAAATTAATTTCTACAAGAAAGTTAATATATTGCACAGAAAAAAAAATCATAGATTATAAAACACATATTAAGTAGTATAATTTTTACGCCGAATCTCTAGAATTTCCAGCTCAAAAAACAAGACAATGAAGATTTACTGTACGGTGTACGTATTTAAATAATACGAAGGATAAAATGAAATTACGTTTGTATTTTCTTTTCATAGAAGGATTTAAATAATAAATATAACTTTCATTTTTTTTAAAATGACTACATTATAATGCTTGAATAAGTTAACTTACATCAACAGTTAAACTTGATGAGAAAAATATCTTTTATTTCATGTTGTAAATTGTTACCATTGCATTCATATTTGTCTTTAACTGTGTTTCATTTGTTCTATTTTAATCTCTTCATTTCCGAAGCTAAAATAATAGTACAAATGCTTAGTCATTGATTTTTTACAAACAAAATGACATCGTAAATGACAGAAAAAATATTTTTTCTGAAATTGATTCGTTAGGCGCTTAGTAATTTAGGTTCAAAAATATGAATCTAAAACTACAAAACCCCATAAAAACATCAGTTTTTAACAAGTAAACAAAGAGTTTTAAACAAGTAAATTATCTATAAATCCTCAAAATTTTTTATTGAAAAAGATTTAACTTAAATACTTATGAAAATGTCTCACTTTCTTGGTCATACTGTCTTTTGGGCATTTTTAGGCATTTTGCAAACTTAGATAAAACTAACATTTATTTTATGTGGGAATCAGCTTAGATGCCGCCATTTATTCGTTTGCTTTGAACGCAAAAAACATTCAGACATTAAGAAGAGAAGTGAAAATGTAAAAAAAAAAACGGACATTTTAGTTTTTATAGGGGAAAGAACAGAGGTTACCGTTTGAAGACCCAGGGTACGAAGAGGCTAAGGAACCTTCTAATAAAAAGTGAATCTGTGAAGCACTTACTTTAAACACTGGTTTATTTTGATAATTTTATGAACAATTGCGTTGAAAGATTTTCAATAAATAACAGTTACTAGTTGTTAATAGAAAAATAACTTAGATTGAAAACTAAAAGCTTGCGCAACGCACCAAAGAAAAATAGGGGTTAGTCTAACAGACGGAAGAGCGTTAAAATAGAAGTGCACAGGCCAATAACTGTTTGATTATGCACTGCAAGAAAGACAAATATTTATTAATACTTTAAGGGACTAGCAGAATTTTTCATCTTTATTTAAAGATAAAAATTTTGCATAAAATAAAAACTATGAAAAGCATTGATATGAGGCTTTTTATTCGAGGAAAATAATGTAACCACAAACGAAAATATACAATAACCTTTTCCGAGTTACCCACGATTCCTAAAAGCATTCTTGATCTTTAAAAACCTCTAAAACAAGCTTTTTTTAGAGATTTAAAGAAGCATTCATAAAAACAAGTAAAAATTAAATTTAAAAAATCAAAAAAACAGACTGCGTAAAAAACGAACTAATTAATTATTTCTCACCAATATTAAACTATTTTTTTTATATATTACTTACATATTTTTTTATTTACCTGTATTGATGAATTTTAAATTGTGTTTAATTGTTAGTTCCTATCTATAAACACTGTTTTGATGAGACCTATAGATGTCTAACGTTAGAGTTGCAGTAAAGCTAGAGATCTTACCTACACCACTTGCAGGTTGTGTAATACTTTAACGGATCTTCTGACTGTAAAATAGTCAATGAAACATCCCCTTCATTTTGAAAGACCTATCCAATGATATGCCACTCAATACGGTGCGTAATTTCTTTTCGTCTCTACCGCCATTTTGTATTTTGCGGCCTCCATTTTGAATTTATAAAAACAAAACCTAGCTTATAACCATTGGACAGTTAAGACGAATCGATTGAGATTTCAATCATTAAAATCATCTAGCCGCTGGGATGTTTCGAGGGTATAAAGAAATCCACATACCCATATACGCGTGAAACACATAACCCTTCTTGATAATCGGGCAATAAAAACATAAACAAATTGTGCTGTCATTGATTTTAGGAAAACATTTACGAATTGATTTACAGTGTATAATTTAGTTTTTTCAACCCAGAATTTAGGTCTTGCGGAATCGATTCTCAAGTAAACATTTTTTGCTGCATAATTGAATTTATACACTTAAAAAAAGTCAAATGCTTCTTAATTATGCTTAAATTTTAATGCTTAACTTACTGCTTAAGTAATTATAACTACTAACGAAAATATACAACAAACTCTTCCCAGTTACTTACTATTCCAAAAAGGTTCTTTTACCTTGGGGACTAATATACTTTTGACATTTAAGGAAGCACTGTGAAAAACAAAGTTTTTTTTGCTCCCAAATATTTTCGGAAACGTTTTCGAGTAGTTTTTATAATGCGTTTATCAGTTTTCTAAAACAATAATGTTGTTTTCTCGAATGCTACCGATTTTCAATCAAATATTTTCAGCTGCGTAATTAAATTTATGCAAATATAACAAAATAATATTCGTTTTAATATGAATGGTAATGATGTTAATTTATAGTGTGTGTGAAAAATATGTTTCTTGAGCATGGAAATGTTTTTTCAGAATTAATTGAATCCTAAAAGCCTA
The DNA here is from genome assembly GCA_963932465.1 of Maratus speciosus. Classification (NCBI taxonomy): domain Eukaryota; kingdom Metazoa; phylum Arthropoda; class Arachnida; order Araneae; family Salticidae; genus Maratus; species Maratus speciosus. Next base: position 221,840,658 of record OZ010789.1, read on the forward strand.
TATTCCGGGATGAGAAAATTTATTACTCGGAAACTTTTCCAAATTTCTTATAAATGCTTCTTTAAATATCAAAAATATATTGGCTTCTGAAATTTCTAAAGAGAAAGAACAGTTTTTAGAATCATGGGTAATTGGGTAGAGGCTATTGCATATTTTGGTCCGTTTGTTGTGTTATATTTTCCTGAGTTAAGAAAATTTGTCCTTTTTTTTACAGTATGTGTAAGTGCTTAAAATATTCAATCTTATTATATTAATTAATAGAGGTGTGAAGTGTAATAACAGGAGAAGAAAAACAAGGGGTAAATTTTATTTCATAAAAGCTTTTTTGTAGCTGAATCTCACAAATTTCTAGCTACTGAAAGACTTGAAGGCAAACATTATGGATCCTAATTTAAATGAAAGAAATCATAAAGAATGTTTTTTTTACTGCATTGTACGTAACTAGAAGATGCTCAAAATTGGTTATAAATAACAAAAAAAATTGTTTTTCAATGTCCAAATAAATTGAATTTAAAACAAAAGAAAGCGAAACATCATTAAAGTAATACAATCATAAACGGCAAGCTTTACTTGAGCGCTACATAAAAATCAAACTACCTATAGAAATTCAAAGGGTGCATTTTATTTCATAAAAGCGTTTTTGTATCTGAATCTCACAAATTTATAGCTACTGAAAAACTTGACGGCAAACATTATGGTTCCTAATTTAAATGAAATAAATCATAAAGAATGTTTTTTACTGCATTATCCGTAACTAGAGGATGCTCAAAATTGGTTATAAGTAACAAAAAAAAATGTTTTTCAATGTCCAAATATATTGAATTTAAAACAAAAGAAAGCGAAACATCATTAAAGTAATAAAATCATAAACGGCAAGCATTAACTTGAACGCTACAAAAAAATTTGTCAAATTATCACTTTTTAGATGTTTGACTATAAATCAATTTAATTTTATGGAGTTTTCAGAATTTTCACCTTATCGACGATTTTTCGTGTTAACTGGGCGGCCATTTGCATTTAAACTTATCTATAAATGTTAAATTAAATACATGAGCTAAATAAGATCTGAAAAAAATTAATGCAATTTAGTAAATACAGCCATAGTTATTGGTCTAACACAGGGTCAGCGAACCTATGGCACGCGTGCCACTTTTGGCACGCGAATAAATAATTTTGGCACGGTGCAACGTTGATTATATCTCTACATGTGACAGTAATTTTACACAAAATACACGAACTTAGACAACCTGATTTGATTCTAAATTCGATTATTTGGAAATTGAAAAATTTTAATCTTATTCAATATGGTTCAAAAATTTATCAAACAAAATAATATTTGAAAACTACCAAAAAGGAAAGATTATTATATGTATTAATAAAAATACCGATGTTAAATTATGGCAACTTGAAACTATAAACTATTTAAATGTAAACTGCCTTTTTTTTCATTTTAATATTTTTTCTACTATTATACCTGTGAATCATTATTTTCTCAAATGAATAATATAAGAAATCAAATAGAGAGCGGTTGTCAGATAAATCCGTTTTAGTTTGCATTATGTTAACATAAACTGAGCATTAAAATGATATTATTTATTTTTCATCCAAGATACAACACAATTAATAACATTATTTTTTTAATTGATTTCTAAATTTTAAGTGTTTCTATAATTATTACAGTGTAATACTTACATGTATGTTACACATATTAGAAAAATTTTAATAAGTAATTTTCAAGTAGTTTTGATTCAATATTTTTCAATCCACTAAATTTGTTTTACAGTTGGCACGTCAAGGTCAGATAAAATAATTTTTGAAAAAAAAATTGGCACGCGAATATAAAAAGGTTCGCCAACCCTGGTCTAACACAATGAAACGCACGTGTGAGAAAAGAGAACGCATTCACACACACGCTTATAACTACGTGATTTGACAAGCTTAAAACATTTCGTCTTATTTATTGCAATATTAGCTTACCCAAGTGAAGTGAACCAACAGTTCGTGAAAATAAGAAGATAGTTTTCATTTCATATAATATTTCAACTTAGAATGTTCTGACGACAAATATTTTACTGGCCATGATTTACATAAAAGAAAAAGTAAAGAGAGTATACTGATATGTTTTCTATCAACAAGAGAATGTTCCGAAATAAATTTAATTACAGGAACTTTCACAATAAATAAGTTTTTTTTCATTGGTACCCATTGATAAAAATATTGTTTCTTGGGGATCAATGATTTTTATTTCCAAAACTAATTAACTTTCCGTAATGGTATCTTAACAGAAAAATTTATCTGTGACTGTATTAATTTTTAACTGAATTTTCTAATAAATAATTACATTGTTCTATCACTCTTTAAGCACAAAAGCCGTTTTAAAGTTTGAAATAGAGAAGACCGTGGAAAATTGATCAATTTTTTACATTTTTTTTTTTAATTGAACCTAGAATAAAATTTCATATATCATTTTATTCGTTATACAATCAGCTATCAAAATGAAATTGCGACCTAAGAATAATATATAAGAAACTTGAAAAATAATTAATTTTAATCATGAGAGGAAATGAGTCAAGGCTCACCACATATGGTAGGCTTCACCCACTTTATTTTATATTGAATTATTTGTTAAGAAAAATAAAATCAGTTTAAAAAAAGGCAGAATAACTGTACGCTACATGGTTTAATTATTATTCAAAATTATTTGGGAAAGTATGATTTGTAAACAAACCTGCTTAAACGAAATTCCATGCACAGCGGAAAAATTCCATTTTAAACACCGACTTTTTGTGACACTCGACGTGGCAACACTAGTTGTCACATAGTTTGGCTTCATGTCATTGTGTTCATTTTGGTGAAATTTGTCTACATACCCTATTAAAGTATTTTGATCAGTGTTATGTTTTTTTGCAAAGGTATGTACACTTGACATTTCATAAGGCTGCTCCTTTCATCCTTTTTAGTCTTTTCCATTCTTTCTATTTACTTACTATGGGTACTATTTAAATGAAAAAAATTTCCTATCAACTTTTCAATTTATATTTCATTAATTTTTTCCTTATTCTGTAGCAAATTTTCACATCTTCCTTTAATCATTTTTAAATTTTATCCTTTCTATCACCCCATTTTACTGTACTCATTCATTTACTGTACGCTTCATTATGCACAGTCGTTGAAAAAAAAAAAAAAAAGTTAACACCCCTTACTAACTCTGCAAAAAATTATCGTAGAAGAAAGTTACTGGTACCACACGATTGATAATAAAGTCTACTTTTAAATGATGTACATAAAAGTTGTTTAGGTGGCCATCTACATATTAAAACGAACCATAACTGTGATTTTTTTTTTCAAAAGCAGTACACAATTCTGACAGCATAAATGAACTCTATACCCTTCAATTAGCCTAAAAACAAATTTGTATGCAATTCGTAACATAAGTTTCCGAGAAATTAATTATTTTAAAACGAGCGTATTTTAAGGGCTGTATCCAAATTGAACTCCGGTACTCGCTTGTTGACCGAGAGAGCCCCCTTCTTGATCAAGACAACTTTAGTGTCACTCTAGCAGTCATTCAACACTGCTAGATTATAGGATAGCATAAGAAATTTCAAAATATCTAGCCACTTCTATCATAAATGATAGAAGTGCCCCTTAATCTATTATTTTACCGTTTTTAAGCATAATTTGAAAACTACTTCGAAGAAAAATGTGAAATTTTGGATTTTCATAAAGCAGGACTTAATAAATCTAAATCCATCAAAAAATTGTGGGTTGCAATTCATAATTTTTTCGAATATTAATTTCATAATTCATAATCCATATCATAAAATTATAAAAATTGCAAATTCAACGTATTTATGTTTGAGTATTTTAGTATTATTGTTACACAAAAGATTAGCGCATTAGGAATATAATCTCAGGAGATATTAATGAAAATATGAAAATGTAATGCACATTAGAAGCACTAAATTTTGAATATTAATAATTCAAAAACTTATCATTCAAATGACGTGAAATTTGGTGACTAGGCGCAGTTTGAACCGAAGATTTGAAATATTTTGTTAAAATTGGGTATTGCCATTTTAAAAAATGAAGTTTTGTTTTGTTTTAATACGTAGATGGCCCCCTAAGCAAATTTTATATACATCATTTAAAAGTAGACTTTATTTCCAATCGTTCGGTGTCTGTAATCTAGTGAACTGAATCTGGTGTTAGATGAAAATCCGTGCATTAGTGCTTGAGATAGAGCTATTGCGGAAATCGTGAAAAAGCATATCAGCGCCACCTGTTAGGCAATTTATACCAATTTATAATGAGCACCAATTTATGTCAAAGTCTAACTAAATCTGAAATTTTATTAAATTCCGTGCAGTAGTTCTTGAAATAGGGCACCCAAAATTTTTTTGTCACATAAAGGCGCAGACAGACTTTTTCTAAAAACATTCAAATCGTGTTCAGGATCTTCGAAAACGTATAAATTCGACAAAAACCAGAAGTCGAATTTTTTCATAAAGCATTTCAAGTAAAAAAAAATAAAGTGTAGTGTTGAAAAAACAAATGATTTATAGATTACTAGCAGAACTACCCGGCTTCGCCCGTGTCAATAATAAGGGTTTTCCTGGGTAAAATACATTAAAATGAAATAATACGGCAATGGCAATAACTGATATTGGTGCATTCCCGTCCATGAATCTTTAAAAAGACCAATAAGAAATATAAATAGAATTAAAATAATCTTAATTACATCTACTATTAAATATACCATAATAATATATATTTCTAACAAATGTCAAAACATATAATAAAATATAATTATTTGCTTAAAAGACATAATTTCAATAAAAACACATTAAAAATACTAAAATGCTTCGACTCTTTCATTGACTCATCTTCAGAATATAGAAAACACTACAGACACAATGCCAATTGTGACATTATACTGATGATGTCAACGACCTAACCCATAAATTGTGCTTTTACTGAAATTTTTCTTCTGAACATCATACAATTTCGTTTTTCACACTGCCGAATAGAAAAAAGTTCTTTCAGATGAATTTTACTTGAAAATTGTATCTCAATTTTCTCATTTGAATGGATTTTAAAGTAATTTTCAATGATGGATATTTTTAGGGTCTATGTCATTTAGCAGACAACCAAATAGCCGACAGCAATTAGACGACAGGACGTTTAGCCGACAAGTACATTTAGGCGACAGGACAATTAGCCGGCAGCGACAGTTAGTCGACAAGACAGATAACCGACAGAGAGAATTAGCCGACAGGACAATTAGCCGATAGGACAATTAGCCGACAGGACGTTTAGCAGACAGGATGATTAGCCGACAAGACAATTAGCCGATAGGACATTTAGCCGACAGGACAATTAGCCGATAGGACAATTAGCCGACATGGACAATTAGCCGACAGGACGTTTAGCAGAAAGGATGATTAGCCGATAAGACATTTAGCCGACACGACAATTAGCCGACAGGACAATTAGCCGACAAGACAATTAGCCGACAGGACATTTAGCCGACAAGATATTTAGCCGACAGCACAATTAGCCGATAGGACAATTAGTCGACATGGACAATTTGCCGACAGGACGTTTAGCAGACAGGATGATTAGCCGACAAGACAATTAGACGATAGGACATTTAGCCGACAGGATAATTAGCCGACACGACAATTAGCCGACAGGACAATTAGCCGACAAGACATTTAGCCGACAGGACATTCAGCCGACAAGACAATTAGCCAACAGGACATTTAGCCGATAGGACAATTAGCCGACAGGTTATTTAGCCGACAAGACAATTAGCCGACAAGACAATTAGCCGACAAGATACTTAGCCGACAGTACAATTAGCCGACACGACAATTAGCCGACAGGACATTTACCCGATAGGACAATTAGCCGACAAGACATTTAGCCGACAAGACAATTAGCCGAAAGGACATTTAGCCGACTGGAAATTTAGCCGACAGGACGATTGGCCGACAGGACATTTAGCCTAAAGGACAATTAGCCGACAGGTCAAATAGCCAACAGGACAATTAGCCGATACGTAGGTTAAGTTAGGTCACAGATTACCTTTATGTAACAATTATGTTACGTTTAGGTTACTTTTACGTTACAATTAGGTTATGTTATGTTACGGTTAGGTTACGGATAGGTTACAGTTTGATTACGAATATGTTATAGTTAGATTACGGTTAGGTTATAATAAGGTTATATAAGGTTATATAATTAGGTTATAATAAATATTTGATATACTGAATCATAATATGTGGGGTGCCACAGTGCCACCCTTGGGCAACTTTAAATATTAAAGGTTAAAGTTCACTAAGTCTAAAAAACAGAACTCACCCATTGTATTGCGAATGAAAGGGAGTCGGCAGACCAAAATCAAATATTTTTAGTTTAATAAATGTTTATTATGTAAATACTATGTAATATAACGGTATATTATACTTTTGCAACATTATAAGATAGCGGTTCAACGTAAAATATAGTTTGAAACGGGTAAAAAAAGTAATAAATAGGAAGTGTGTAGTTTTCTTTAAGTTTATTTAAAAATTATAAAAATGTTTTACAACGATACAGAATGCATATCAGATTACAGAATACCTATTCAGATTCAGAAATGGACATTTCACTGTCACTTTCATTAAATTCAGCTTCATGAGACTTCAAATTGCCACACAATTGGCCGCCTTCGCACACGCAGAATTCTTTACAAGACATACCTACATGTAGACAACTGCACCTTGTTGTTGAACATGGTTTCTCACTTGAACAGCTACATCTTAAACTTTTTAGTAATTCTAGTGGTGTATTCCAACTCTGTGTTACTTGGAAGTTGAATGGGTACCAAAGAGTCTGTTGTTTCAATCTTTGCCCATCCATAATCATTTGGATATAAAGGTGGAGGAAATGAAGATGCTGCTGCGTTCCAAGTGCAAGCTTGCAAATGGCATTGTTTTATATGGAGTTCAAATGCCTCTGTTGTCGGAGGAGGTTTTTTAAGTTTAGGAGGAATTTTCTTAGATAACTACACTTTGTATCGAACATCTGACATGTTGTAAACTTCCTCCTTGTAGCCGAAGCAATGTGCAATGAAGTTTGTGCACTGTGCTATACATTATTGTATTGAAGATTCTAGACAACCTAAATGCGTAACTTTAATACCAGATCTCAGAACTTGCACAGCTTTAGACTTTCCAATGCCAAAAATTGTGAAGTGGTATCACAGCCAGTGAGACAATGTACTGCTAACAACGAGTCTGTTTGGATTCCTAGGTTATTAACTGTTGCTGCTATATCTGAGAGCTTGACCTTGTCAACCGACTCCATCCACATACTGCATTTTAGATTTAGCTTTCTGTAAAAGTGTACAAGCAGAACAAAAACGTCGGTATCATCAGATAAAATCTTGATATTGTTTGTTGCACACCTTGACAGACAAATAGCCTGCTGTACAATTATAACGTCTGCTTCTTCATGGTGTGTTTCCAAATCTGGGAGAGGAATTACAACGCCAGGAGTTTGTAATTCAATTGGGATTGCATCAGTACCAGTAACGACCAACTTGTGTGGAAGAAGCTCATTATGTTGAAATAGTTGCGTACTAATCATGGTTGTTAGTTGTACTTTATTGCGTGAATGGGTCAATATATTGCTGAGACTTGGGAGAGGTGTGTCTGCTCTTAATTGCATGGAAGTACTGTTAACTCCTCTTTCTGATCGCGTTGCACTCTTCGGACTATACTCGAAGTACCTATCAAATACAAGGAATGTGTTCTGTTCTGCAACATGCTTCATGATCACCGCAATTACATTATCAATGTAAGTTTGTATTGTACCAACCTTTGGCCAATGAACGTGCCACAAAAGAGCACTAGCATCTATAATTAATGCATTTACATATTTCCCCCTCGACGAGGCCTGCACTCTTAATTGACTCATTAATTGTGATTTCTGGGAGGCGGGATTCATGTCCCCAAATTCATCAAATAGTGCTGACGGGACTGGTGACAATTCGTAACCAGACAAAGTTAGCAGGCTACATATTTCGGCATTACGTGTCATCAGTTGTAGGGAACATGCGTAAATAGTCTCTGTATTATAGACACTCGTTTGTCGTACCAACATATGTTTCTTGTTATTTGACAAAGTGACAACTTCCTTTTTCAAAGGAACATAAAATCCTTTTGGCAATGATTCCTCAAATTTTTTTCGTTGCTTTTCTCCGAGGCATACGGCATCATCCACATTTACTTTCGTGTTTCCAATACGGCCAATATGTATACTAACAATACCATCAGGGTGATCTTCAATGACCAAAGGGTTAATACACGTTTGAAGTTTTTGTCTTATTTTCTGCCTATCTTCATCATCCCATTTAATTCTTGATGCACTTTCCTCTTTGTGAAACGTATGCACCTTCTTTGATTCTTCGCCATCTATCATATCTTGTACATCTTCAGATAGTTGACCACAGACATGGAATGATAGTGCCGACTTCTTCACAGTGTTTGGTTGCAACGTTATTCCTTTTATTCCACCACGACTTTTACCATAGCGCATAAATGTTGTTTCAATTAGCATGTCGGTCTATATGCCATTCCATATCCCAGGACTATGACGGCCACATGCTCACGCTTTAGGAACTTTTCACGAAGAACGGGGTCTAGTTGTCCCATGCTTCGCAGATAGTATATTGCAAAACGAGCGTAGTTCCAATGGCCTGCAGCAAAGAAATAAGGTATCATTGCTTGAAGTGTCCACAAATGCAAAGGCCAGTCACCTTCGCGTTCTGCGCGTATGAACATTAACATGATGAACACTGGCTTTATTAGACAATCTATCCAATGTTTTGACTCTTACTTGTTCTACTCTTTACAATGTTCTACTCTTACTTGCTATATTTTCCAGGTAAATCATTAAAGAATCAAAGTCATTTATGTCTCCGTTAGAGAACAAAGGTGAAAGTAGTTCTTCCACGGTCATACGTAATTCTCGAATATTGTGTGGAAACTTCTTTCCAGCCAATATAGCTCTAACACCAGCAAACGCAACTTTCAGTACATCTTCCAGGCCAGAACATAACATTAATGTCCCAACTCATCCAACAAATGATATAAGGGTGTGCATTCCTCCTAATCGTACATGGAAGTTTCGAAATGTTTCTGAATGAACACATAACACTTCTACAGACAAGCGATACAGTTGTTGATCTGCCGTAAACACTGTGAATGCCTGCCCCATAGATTGTGTCAACCTTTGAGCTTCATACATAGCGGTAATTATAGTTTCATGATCGGCTGGCTTCATATCTAAGAGTGGTGAGTAAACTGTGTTAGTTCTTGAGGAGATATCTATATGTGATTCTCGAGCACACTTCGTCATGAAGCCCCCATATTCTGGTGTGTCGCTAGGATCTTCTGACATTTGTTTAAAAAATCTGAAATCTCTAGCTCTAGCTGTTTCAAGTGACACAACTGTTCGTGCCAAAACTGATAGTGGCTGAATAAATCTTTTAGCTGCATCGTTGGGCATGGACGGTTTATTAGTACCATGGTAATGCTGGATTTGTATGTCGGGTAGTTTCAGAGCAATTGTTTTGGCCTTTTTCAACCGTTTAATGGTAACAACAGATTCTACTTTATCACTATCCTTAGACTGTTGTGATACTATCATAGCAAGGGAGTGTGTTGATCTCTGTCCATTTGCTGAGGAGATCTGTATATCAAAATTGTTTACTACCGTTTGAATCAGACAGTCGGATTTCAATCTGTTTACCCCCTGTAGTTCGAAGTTTCCCGATTGCACGTTACGGCAAACTGTAGTTGCTACTGATGATTTGTACCTCATTACTTCGTCGTAGCTGCAACAAATTCCAAAGCTATACAGCAAGTCAATGAGTTGTCTTGATGAATAAGCGTGATGAAGTGTTACACCAAGGGACACTTATAGAGGAGTATAGGTTTTTGACACAATTCCAGTTACAATATTTCCAATAAGACATGGAGCCAGATATTCTTTTGGCATTAGCTGCATCAGAAGGCTTATCAATGTTTGACTTGCCGCTTTCATCGTATCTTCGGTGCAAATTCTCGTAGTGTAATCTTTCATTTGTTTAACAGAAACTGCTTTAATTATAGACTTAATTGTAGAAACCATTCTGATCATGTTTAAGTCACCATCCTCAAAATTCTCAAATTAAGAATGTGTGCTGCTTCTTTACGAAAGCAAATGATACTAGCTATTCCTGGTGAACTGAGAATCACAAGATCATTACCAAAGTAGTCTAAAAGATCAGAAATTAAAGTTCTACGGCTTTTTGTACCACCATTGCTCATGTACGTAGCATACAGCTGTACAGAATTCCACATACGACTGCGATTACTGTTCATAGTGGAGATAACGACAGTAAAAACTTCTTCCTCTTTACTTGAAACACTAATTTTGTTCAGTGCGCTCTTAACACTTCGAGAGGCCATAAAGTTTGTGTAGCAAGAAAGATGGTACCGTCCTTCTGCTGCATGTAGATCACTCATTGCTCCCATAACACGTAAGCGAACCTCATCTCCCCATTCGTCACCGCGATTTTGACAAACTTGAATAATGTTCTTTTTAAATAAGTCCCCATGTTTTCTATCCAATGTTCTGCATTCTCTGAAAGTCTTCCACCGTTCTGGGTGTTTAGGATCAAGTGGCAAACATTCCTACCCACAAAAAAAACAGTGCACAGAAAACTGTAAACGCTCATAGGATCGTCTGGTACGCTTAGGTTCACTGCTGCTAGTTGTTTGAAACTGTTGTTCACTTTTCTTTTTCCCTGCACGTTTAATATGGTCCTTGGATGTATAACGGCTTACACAAACCTTGTGAAATTGCAAATTCTTTAAACTCCCATCTTGTAAACCATGTTCAATTGTTAAAAAGCAGAAAAACCAACGTTTAAAATGCACAAATAATATATGAAAAGCAGCAAACAGCTGTTTCGAATCTACTAGCGAGATTCTTCAGTGCAAAAGGAACAGCGTGCTAGAAAAAGCAAGGCTGAGCCAGCCTTGCTTTCAGCCTTGCTTTTTCTAGCACGCTGTTCCTTTTGCACTGATGAAGAATCTCGCTAGTAGATTCGAAACAGCTGTTTGCTGCTTTTCATATATTATTTGTGCATTTTAAACGTTGGTTTTTCTGCTTTTTAATATTGTTGCACAAAGGCTTTATTTGCTATTTTTACATGTCCAATTGGTCTATGAATGGTGTCACCACGCTCTCTACTGCTCTCAGCAATTTTCTTTAGTCGATCTATTCCACCAGTCACTAGTGAATCAGTACGATCGCAATTAAACAAACAGCTCTTGGTATCTTCAGACATGTTTAATCTGTAAAAGATAAACAAATAAATAAAATAAAACATAATAAACATTTCATAAACTACAAAACATTTTACAAATGACATTAAGATTGGGGGTTTTTTGTGGCGTCGTCCCACGTCGTCTCGGTCCCCTCCCTATCGCAGTCTGTGGTGCCTACCGGAAGCTTCCAGTCCATGATTCGGTTCGCCTTGTCGCCTTATTTAAAATGGATATTTAATAAGTTAGTTCATGTAGCTGTCGTCAATTTTTTCATGAGTTTTCTGTATATTGAGGTTAATACTATTTGTTTTTTGAATGTTTATTTTTTCCAATGTTTCTCTGTTATTTTGATTTTTTCCCCTAAATACAATTTTTGGATTTTTGAAATCAGGTGTATGTTTGGTTTGCAAACAATGTTCGGACAAACCCGTGCATGGGTTTTTGATTTTAATGTTTTACTGATGAAAAAATGCTGTATTGATGAAAAAATTGTCGACAGCTACATGAACTTATTAAATCAGAACTTAGAAAATGAAATTAAAGATCTTAGTGTTTCTAGAGCTAACGCAAAGCGGCACTAATGATGGAGGTAGACTTCCGAAACCTGTCTGTCGATAGCGTTAGCTCTGGCGACACTTGGATCTTGATTTCTTTTGTTATTTTTTACAAAATATTTAGATTTTCGTAAGCCGACTTCCTCTCATTCGCAATAAAATGGGTGAGTTCTGTTTTATGAACTCCGTGGAACTTTGACCTTCAATATTTAAAGTTGCCCAAGGTTGCCATTCTAGCACCCCAAATATTTTTACTCAATATATCAAGTAATGCTAGAATCAATCATAAAATATTAGTTGGACCCTATTTCAAGGTCACATGGCTCGGTGACCGGACTAATACACCCCTATGTGGTGGAAGGTTGCCCCTCCCCCCTCTGTAAATTTCACGGACTACTTTTAAAATTAGCATAATATTATTTAATAAACGGATGAAATCCCTTATCTAAAGTTACCTTTAAAGTAACGCGTGACGCAATTTATAATTTACGGCTGTAGTTAATAAACATAAGTTGTTGCCGAAAAAGGAGATTAACCTTCGAAAAAAAATGGTAGCTGAAGTATAAATGAAGGCAGGGACCAGGGGGCGGGGTCTTAACAGGAATGTAGTTGAGTATAGGAAAAAAATTTAATAGTTTTAAAATAGCTGTAGGACACAAAACATATGTTGAAGAAAATTGCAATAGAATCGAATTATTTTTAAAGAAGCTGCAACAAAGGCCCCGAGAAGTAGATTAATATTCAAAACTGGTGGTAGCTGAAATCTGAGAAATTTTTTTGTCGTTCATGTAGTTGCTGGATGACTTAAGACGTTATTAGATAGAAAAAGCTAGTGAATTGGGCCATTTTTAAAAGGGAGTCACAATAAATGGCTCAAAAGAGGCCAACTGATAGTTAAGAGCAGAGCCCTAGCATGAAAATATGTTAAAAGGTCTTAGTTCTTAGCACTTTAGATATTCAATTATTCAAAATTAACTACAGAGGTATGAATTATTCGCTAGAATAATAATTTAAAGGAATGCGCAAAAAAATGGGTAAATGCTTAAAAAAGAGCCCTAGCGCCCCAATAAAAATTTGAGGGTGTTAGTCCGGGGAGAAGAGTCCAATACTCAACTTTAAAATTGTGCACTGAGGAGGTGAGAAAATTACGGGGTGAAAAATGCATGGTGCACAAAAAATTCAAGGGCCCCCGAAATGGACTCTACGGGACCCTAAGGGTCCCAGGGTCTTAACTGGAAAGTAGAAACAGGAGAATAAGATAGCCAATATTCAAGTCATACTCAACTTTAAAATTATGCACCGAGAATGTGAGAAAATTAGGGGGTGAAAAATGCATGGCGCGCAAAAAGTTCAAGGGGCCCTAGACCGGGACTTACGGGACCCTATGGGGAGGGGGGGGCAAGGGACTTAACTGTAATGTAGAAATGAGAGAAAAGCGAAAAAGAAAAAGGATTACAAAAATGAAGATCTGAAATGTAAGCAATTTATTAACAATTTACAGCACAAAAACTTCAAAGGGTACTGTACCGAGCACCAGTTTGCTAGGATCTTAACTGGAATGTAGAAATGGGGGAATAGGAATTGGACCCAAAAACGAAGAAGACCGGATAAAAAGGTGAATAGTTATTAGCAATTTATAGCATAAAAACTTCTGAGGCTCAGGTGCATCAGGAGATGTCTTGGGCTATTCTCTCCTAAATTTTCAGACTTCTACGTGTGGTAGATTTTGCTAGCCATCGCACGCAGACACACACATACACACTCACATACACACAGACAGAGCGAAACTTTCTTTTATTAGTATGGATTTTATTCATTTTTCTTCGCTAAAAACTGAGTTATCGTTAAATCCAATCTTGCTGAAAACTTATTCTACAGTTAAATACGAACACACTTTTAGTAACTGACAAGTTATTGGGGTTTTAATGCATATGCATAAACAATTAATGATGATTCAGTAAAAGCACTGATTTATGAAGTTGATGAGCTATCGATATTATAGTGCCCCTATATCAGTAACAGATAAATATTACTTCTTTCAATAAAAACAAAGATTTATAAGGCTGGAGAATTACTGATCTTTTAATATATAAATTAAATAAATTCGATGTGCAAAAAGACGGATTTGTGAGAATGTCAAGTCATCAAGATTGGATATATATAATTCATTAATGACACTTGACTTAATAAAACCACAGATGATTAAGGATGGCGAATTTTCGAGGTTTTATGAGGATATCGAGTTATCAAGGTTTTAGTGTATAACCACATATACTAATTATAATTGTTTTAAAAAACATAGATTTACAAGCTTGTCATCAATGTTTTAGCGCATAACTTGTATTCGATATATAATAAAACAGAATAATGAATCTGAAAGTTATATAGTTTTTAGAGCATATGTATAAACTATAATATTTGATTAACTAAATACACTTATTTATGAGAATGTCGCGTTATCGAAGTTTTAGCACATACCTCGAATAAAACGAATATCGAATTCATACGAAATTTTTCGAAATAACGAACCTCCGGCTCGGTCCCCGCTGTCTACGGCACAGTATACCGGGTGTGCTGCGCAGGAAAATCTTGAATTTCCACGTTCCACTGCTGGGAGGCGCAATATATTTCAAATGAACCTCCGGCACCGTATAGCAGGAGTGCTGTGCACGCTCTGCAAAATAACTTAATTTCACTTCCAAACAACAGGGGGCGCAGTATGTTCTAAACAATCCACCTTCCAAACGAAACACCGACACTGTGTATTCGTTGCCTCGTATACCATAATGAAGACATACTGCGCACGCGCTACAAAAACAATATGTTCTGTACGATCATCCGACACTTGCCCCACTGCCTGCGGCAACGTATAGCAGGCGCGGAAATCTAATTGTAACGTAACCGTAACCTAACTGTACCATAAACATTACCTAACTGTAACCTAGCAGTAACATTTTACCTAACCGTAACATAACCGTAACATAACTTCAACATAACTATAACCAAATTATCACCTAACCGTAACCAAACTGTAACCTAATTGCAACCTAACCTTAACCTAATTGGAATATAACCGTAACCTAACTGTAACGTAAATCTAAACTGTCGGTAACTTAACCGTAACATAAACTAATTATAAGCTAAATGTAACGTAACTGTAACCTACGTAACATAACTGTAACTTATACATAATCTAACCGTAACCTATCTGCAAAGGAAATGAACATAACCGTAACCTAACTATAAACTAATTGTAACCTAACCGTTACGTAACCGTAACCTACTTATAAACTAACCATAACCTAACTGTAACATAACTGTAACCTAACAGTAATCTATCTGTAAAATAAACGTAACATGACGGTACGCTAACCGTAACCGAAATATAACCAAACCGTATTCTAACTGTGATGTAACCTAAATGTAACCTAACCGTAACCTAATTGTAATCTATCCGTAACCTACTGTAAGCTATCCGTAATCTTAATTATAACCAAACTGTAACGTAACTGTATCCTATCCGTAACCTAATCGTAGCAGAAACGTAATCTAACTGTAACCTATCCGTAACTTAACCGTAATCTAACTGCAACATATCCGTAACTTAACCTATCTGTAACTTAAATGTAACCTAATTGTTACCTAAAAGAAACCTAATTGTGACGTAACCGTAATCTAACTGTAACCTAACCGTAACGTAACTGTAACCTAAGTTTAACGTAACCGTAAACTAATTATAATCTATCCGTAACCTAAAAGTATCCTAACCACAACCTACAGTGCGTCTAAAAACTTTAAGGACAGCAAAAAATTGTAAACATTTTGATAAATTGAAAATGCGACAAGTGAAATCTACCCTATATATATAAAATCCTAATGAATCGAATTGAAACGAATTTATGTAACGATTCTATGATGAAACGACTGATTAAACAACTGATTACGTTTCACGGCGATTTCTCCTAAAATATGGAATACTTTGCGATGAAATTAACACCAAAAATCCGTATTGATCCACAGATTTCAAAACTCGTATTAGAATTTAAAAATTAGAATTAGTTTTCGAAATATTAATTTTATTCTAATTTTAAATACTTTTTTTCTAATGATGGCAACTCAAATTTTAATCATAACAGATATTTTTTTTCATATTTTAGAAAAGGTTATTTTAAATTAATTTGGCGACGAGTTTGGCCTCCCTTAAATGTATGCTAAGAAATGCATCATGTTACTTTTATTCAGAATTCAATTTGTATTTCATTGTCATTTTATTTAGTACAAAACTTTCATTTAAAATTGAAACCTTTAAAATAAATGGCTTTTTCTTCATTCTTTTTTTTAAACGAAACGAAAAGAAAAATATTAGACACAGATGTCATATACGCAACCGTGTACCTAATTGGCGCCAAAATGGCGTTATTTTGCCTGACATGGTAACCCGGCTATTGTTGCTTATTTATTAATAAATGTTTATTTGAATTTATTTTCTTTTTATTTACAAAAAATGTTATAAATTGTTTTGTTCTATAGTTATTAATTTTTTTTATTCATTTATTGTTATTTCATTGTAAAAATAACAGAAAATAATTTAACAATACATATGTAACAGGTATTTGAAAACGAGGTTTTCGCCAAATTGTCGTAAAAAAAAATCTCGCCAAACCCGGTGATGTATGTGACAATGTATGTGACAATGCAACAAATCATGAGATTTAATTTCCACTTCAAAGCAACGTTTTAATGTTATTACTTCCTCCGTCGACCAATTTCGCCAAATTATATAAATAGCCAAATTATACAAATTGACATATTTTTTTTTTATTTTAAATAACAAAATAACAAATAAATTAATATAACATTAATAAAAATACAAATAAAACGTCGAAATAAAAATCACTTGATGGCGTGAACATGTGTAACTTCCTTAAATTCAAGTGAATGTGACATTTACGATCAACCATTACTGGCATTTAATCTTATAGTTTGGCGACAGATTTTTCGTCGATGGGATAACCAAGTAGCACCGTTTTAATTTACCACTCGAAAAATAAAAAAAGGCTAACTGGCGAGTTAAAAAAAAGCTATTGGCGAGATTTTCACCCGGCTAACATAAAAGTACCAGGAATTCTTTGTGATCATGGCACTTTTATGTAGTTTTATTCGAAAAAATAATTTTATTCTTTAATCAAAATGGAAACCTTTCTTATGAAAAGCGAAGGAATCAGCCCGTTTTTTATGGCAGTTACATGACTTGGAATATTATAATATAAACGAAATAATGGGGATAGAATAATATTCGGTGACTTATCACACCTGTGGCTGGCTAACATTAAAGTACCAAAATGGCCGCCTGGAATATAAAAAGCGAAGGGATCCGCCTGGAGCTGTTGATGATAGTCACATGACTTAAGCTATTATTATAGAGATTGTTTTCAATTTTAAAAACAGCGCAAAGAATAATATTTCCTAACGATTAAAGATTTATTTTCACGTGACTATTAAAAACAGAAAAAAAAACTTTAAAATTACTATTAAATGAGTACGTGTTAAAGGCAGAAAGATATTGAAAATTATGCCCTGAAAACTGTATTTACACGTGAATATTAAAAGGGAAAGGAAACTTTAAAATAATAAATACATTAATATGCGTTTAACCCTTTCACGGACAAGGCACTTCTACTCGTAAAATCTTGATATCAGTGAATGGCACCTGAATTTACAAACAAATTTCGAAATACAAAAATGCTTTTGTTCACTTACTTAATAAAAGCGAAATTTTCATCCCAATATTCTGATGCTAATGAGGCATTTAAGGATTAAAATTAAGTGGTCCAAAAATGAACCACCGCTCTTGAAGGGGTTAAAGCAGCAAATTTTAGTAATTGCATTATGACAATCGTTTTATAAAGCTGTTAAAAAATACCGAGAGACAAAGACTCTGTTTACTTAATTCATTTCATTTTAGCTTCTTTTCAAATGTTTAACTGATCTTCTTTAACCAAACACGAAAACAACCATTGGATGTCTTAACAGCAACTGATTCTACCTTAAATTTTTGCAATCAAAGGGAATTGAATGGAAACCCGTTTACAGGGAGATCGTTACAGATTTTTTCAGTATAATTCAATCGTCTCTAATCTTTTTAAAACCGATCAGATTAGCGTGCTTTTAGATTCTACTGTGTCTGAACGGGGGTTGGCGAGCGTAGCTTGCAGGGGGCAGAGCCCCCTAGTAGTAATATAATGTTGATCATAAAGTGGAAATACCAATATAAAAATCAACAGAATGTATCTGTGCCTTTTTTATTGCGAAAAAAATCATAATTATGCAAAAAAACACTATTTTTGACTGTGTAAAAACTATAAGGACACCAGTATTTTTTTACAGAAATGTTACATAGAATTATTATTAAGGATCGACCGAAACATATTTTTAAGGCCGAAAGCGAAACAAAACCGAATTTTGGCTATCTTCCTATTTTCGGCCGAAAACGAAAACGAATATGTCCAAAAAACATTTTTAAGTAATTAAATTGTATGTATTAAAGTAATTGATACATACATAAATACATTATTAATTAATTATGCGTATTTATTAAATATACATAATTATTAATTAATTATACGTGTGGCCTAAATTGTCTCTCTGTGCCTTAGATCCAAAACTTTTATATATATATATATATAAAATAAAACGTAATTAATTCATCAACGGCACAGAAAGGTTTTCTAAGTATACGAATTTCATTTAAGTAAAAAATATTTTAGTTTCATGTATACACACCTCGATTTATCTTTTATAACGATTCCTGTAAATGATCATCTGTTATACTAGAACTTTCTTATAGAGTATTCGAAACACATCTTCGGTTTCAAACTGAAAATTTTCTATTACTGTTATGACTGCAGTTTTTAATGAGCACGTGAAAAAGTTTAGTTATATATGCATTGCTTGCTTTATAATCTGCATTCAAGTTTTGAGTCAGTCATGACTGATAATTACAAACAACGAAGTTGGTAGCAATAAATTTCGAAAGGAAGAAACGAGATTTTGGGAATACTGATAGTTTTCGCCGAAAACGAATTTTCGGAGAAACTCATATTTTGGACCGAAAGTATCAGTATTCCAAAAATCTTGTTTCTTCCTTCGGAAATTTTCAACACTTGTCATCGATTTTGAGACCATTTATTGCTATGAACTTCGTTGTTAACGTATAATTAATTAATTTTTATACATATTTAATAAATACGTATAATTAATTAATAATATATTTATGTATGTATTAATTATTTAATACATAGAATTTAATTACTTTAAAAAAAAATTTTGTACATATTCGTTTTCGTTTTCTGCCGAAATTCGATTTCGGTTTCGGTTTCGGCCTTAAAAACATTTTTCGGTTGATCCTTAATAATAATTCTATATAACATTTCTATAAAAAAAATACTGGTGTCCTTATAGTTTTAACACAGTCAAAAAAATAGTGTTTTTTTGCATAATTATGATTTTTTCGCAATAAAAAGGACACAGATACATTCTGTTGACTTTTATATTAGTATTTCCACTTCATGATCAACATTAAATTACCATTTCACTTGCCGCATTTTCAATTTATCAAAATATTTACAATTTTTTGCTGTCCTTAAAGTTTTTACACAAACTGTAACTAGGCTAATCATCCTCTCGGCTAAATATCCTGTCGTCTAATTTTTCTTGTCGGCTAATCGTCCTGTCGGCTAAATGTCCTGTCGGCTAAATGTACTGTCGGCTAAATGTACTGTCGGCTAAATGTCCTGTCGGCTAATTGTCCTGTTGGCTAAATGTCCTATCGGACATTATATTATAATCTATCTGTAACCTAAAAGTATCCTAACCAAAACCCAACTAGGCTAATCATCCTCTTGGCTAAATATCCTGTCGTCTAATTTTTCGTGTCGGCTAATCGTCCTGTCTTGTCGGCTAATTGTCTTGTCGGCTAAATGTCCTATCGGCGAATTGTCTTGTCGGCTATATGTCCTGCCGGCTAATTGTCTTGTCGGCTAAATGTCCTGTCGGCTAAATGTCCTGTCGTCTAAATGTCCTGTCGACTAATTGTCACGTTCGGCCAATTGCCTGTCGTCCAATTGTCTGTCTGCTAAATGTCCGTTTCGGCTAATTGTCCTGTATGCTATACGTACGTTTCGGCTAATTGTCCTGTCAGCTAATTGTCCTTTCGGCTAATTGTCTTGTCGGCTAATTGTCCTGTCGGCTAATTGTGCTGTTGGCTAAATGTCCTGTCGGGCATTATATTATAATCTAAGGATAATCATCCTCTCGGCTCTAAATATCCTGTCGGCTAAGCGTCCTGTCTTGATGGCTAAATGTCTTGTCGGTTAATTGTCTTGTCGGCTAAATGTCCTGTCGGCTAAATGTCCTGTCGGCTAAATGTCCTGTCGGCTAATTGTCCTGTCAGCTAATTGTCCTGTCAGCTAATTGTCCTTTCGGCTAATTGTCCTGTCGGCTAATTGTCCTGTCGGCTAATTGTCTTGTCGGCTAATTGTCTTGTCGGCTAATTATAATGTCGGCTAATTGTCTTGTCGGCTAAATGTCCTGTCGGCTAAATGTCCTGTCGGCTAATTGTGCTGTCGACTAATTGTCCTGTCGACTAATTGTCCTGTCGGCTAATTGTCTTGTCGGCTAAATGTCCTGTCGACTAATTGTCATGTTCGGCCAATTGCCTGTCGTCTAATTGTCTGTCTGCTAAATGTCCGTTTCGGCTAATTGTCCTGTATGCTATACGTACGTTTCGGCTACTTGTCTTGTCGTCTAAATGTACGTGTCTGCTACCTGTCCTGTCTGCTACATGTCCTGTCTGCTAAATGTACTTGTCGGCTAATCGTCCTGTCGTCTAAGTGCTGTCTGCTAAATGTCTTGTCGGCTATTTGGTTTTCGGCTAATCGTCTGCGACCGATTTTTAAATTTGCATACTGCCCAATTACGAAAGATATACCTGTTTGCTCTTAATGTAATATTATAAAGAAAAGACATTGCTATTATTAACTCTAGCATCATATTGCTGGTGGCAACAACCTAACCCAACCATAAATTTAACTTTTACTGCAATTTGAATTTTAAACATCACACATTTAATTGTTCCAACGTCTAATAGAATACAAAAAGTAGTTTCAGTAATATTTGTTTGAAAAGCTTATCTCAATTTACAGATTGTTTATTCATTTTAAATTAATTTTCAATCACGGAGATATTTTTAAATATACCTACAACCCAATTAAGAAAGACATATCCATTTGCTATTAATGCTAAATTATGAAAAAAAGACACATCTATGAGTAACGCTTAGCATCATATTGTTGGTGGCAACAACCTAACCGTATCATTGATTGCCTTTTTACTGCAAATTGATATCTAAACATCATACATCCGATTATTTCAACGTCTAATAAAAAACAAAAAACACTTTCAGTAATTTGTCTGAAAAGTTTATCTCAATTTACAGAATTTTAATGTTTTTTAAAGTAATTTTCAAGCTTGAATTTTTTAAAATATGCCTTCAACCCAGTTACAAAAAATTAACTTAATTGTTCAAAAACATTGTAAATAATTCATTATTGTTTTGTTTTCGTATTCTTTTCCATAAATAAATTGGCAAATTTCAATGTTTGTTTGTTTTCATGTGGGAATCTCATTCCGGTTGCTTATAACTTGGGTTCTTTTGAAATAATCTTAATTCAACTTGCACTATTAGTGTTTCAGTTAAGGTTTTGGTGTGTAACATTGTTATACGCTAATTAGTCATAGAATTATAGGGTAAAATTAAATAATCATGGGGTACCCGATTATGAAAGATTAGTCTTTTTAAAAATTCTGAATGGATTTCATTGGAACTTGCATTTTTTTTTAGATAATTTTACACGGACGGTTTTAAAATATTGCATATAGTTTTACGTCGCTTTGTTATAAAATTATGGAAGAAAGTTCAATAGTCAGGCGAGCTCGATTATAAAAGATTAGCCTTTTTAAAAAGTTCTACTCGACAGATTTTGATGAAATTTGCACTGTTACTTTGCACCTAAATTTCTGGAATAGTACATAACAGTTTGTTGTACATGCTTTGTTATAGAGTTAGCTGAAATGTTCTAATATCAGGTGAAACACATTCTGAATGATTAGCCTTTTAAAAAAGTTAGATAATTTGTGAGCAATAGTTTTAGCATATTGCATATCCGTCTATAATTCTTAGACCAAATCCTAATGTAAATGATAAACTAAAAAATTTGGTCCTTAACAGCCAAAATTTTGTCTTACACATTAGAAAATATAATAGCGCAGTCATGATCTACCGTTTTCAGCCATATGGAAAGACATTTGAGATAAAGATCCATATTCTTATAAAGTGGAAGATCAAATTCACCGATATATTTCCTTTAATTCAAAAATTGCTCGTAGAAACCGATCACCGCAGCGGGCGAAAATGTGCTACTCAGATAAATAAGTTCAATATAGTGAAAATATTTCCGATTAACTGATCGCTAAAACAAAAATGACAAAAATACTTTCCCCTGTAGCTGTTGAGAAATCTAACAAATATACTAAAAGTTTAAAATATATTCGTGTTTCAAATTAAAAACGATTTTTATTTATATTCTGTTAACGGGCAGTATATCAGGCATCTTTAACACATGTATACAAAGATTCATTGCCGACAATTTTTAAATGGAAACTTGTATTTACATTCATAAAATCTAAATCCACAGCCGTTAAATGAAAATAACGTCAATTTACAAAAGTTTTCAATTGTAATGTTAGTCATAAAATTTTGTTTAAAAAGAAAAAAGTTTACTCCAGAAAATAGTAGCTATGTTTCAATTTCTATTTAACATAAATCGTAGAAAAATCGTACTTTATATAACCGTATTCGATATAAGTCGTAGAAAGTTGTCACTGAATTTCCAGTATTAAAACAGTTATCGAAATGATATAATTAAAGATACAGCATTACAAAGAAAGAGGAAATAAATTGTAGCAGCCGGTTTTTAGAACCAGTTTGAAATCATATTGAAAAAATTGACGTCATATCTAGCAAACGATTTTTTTTAAATTATTATCATTTTCCTAAATTGTTTTCTTGAAATTCAAATGCCTGTATTAAAATATACTTTTAAACTTTAAAAACATTCAAATGAAGATAGTACGTCCTTTTAACACAGGTTTAGTTAAAAGTTTTACATATATATTGGGGAAACTTTCGTTTTCTGATTAGAATAAAGTTGATTTCAAAAATGCAAAAATTTAGCATGAAAATCTGAATTTTTATTGGCAAATAAAAATGTAATACCTACATTATCGCTATTTTTTTTTAAATTATTGTGCCGCTTTTTATCGTGTGGCAACAGGAAAGAAACGGCTGAATTTGAAAATTAAAAAAGAGATGTTTCTATAATGTTAACTTATTTAAGATGACTGAAAAAAGTGGTTAAAGAGTGATCTGATAATTTTTTTTAAGTAGACAGCGATCTTCTGCACGTTTTAAGACGTATGTACGTAAAGTTTCCTGCAAATCGATCAAAAATTGAGGATTTGTATAAAGGACATACACTCAGAGAACGACTTTTATGTATATAGATGGTAGAAAAAAGGGTAAATAGTGGTCTGATGATTTTTTTAAAAGTTGACAGCTATCTTTTACACGTTCTAAAATGTATTTACATCACGTTGCGAGCAAATCAGTCAAAAATTGAAGATTTGTATAAGAGACATACATACGGGGAACGGCTTTTATATATATATAGATTAAAAAGTAACAAATTAAAAAGTTTTACGAGATTACGATGGAATAATATTCATAAAAAATATTCACTTTCAATAAATAGCAAATGTTAATGTTTGGCACGGTTTGCAATAAAAATCGCTTGCATGATTAGGGTTGAAATAAATGGCGCGATACCATACATTTTGGCATGGTGTTGATAGAACGAAAAAGTACAACAGTTTTTTTTTTTTTTTTTTTAATTTAGTTTTAGTTTTTGATGTGTTTATAATTTTTTTCCTAACTGACATATTTCTTTTAATTATTTAACTAAAAGAATTGATTAAAAAATTATTCAATTTCTAAGTAGCAAAATGAATCGCATGACTTTTTAGAAATAATACCTTGAAAATTTGAGGTTTTGGCGCTACATTAGAAAAATATGAAATATCTCGTGAACTATTAGACTTAAAAAAATTTGGCTAGTACCATTCGATTCAGCATACAAAAATACACTAAAATATGTTATTAGTTGAAAAATAACTATAAAATCTGATTTTTAAGGAATTTTTTTAAAGTTCGTTCTACTTTTTACCCCCCTTAGGGGTAGAAATTTAGAAAATCCTTTCTTAGCGGCATTCTATGTCACAAGAAGTATTTTTACTCAAAATTTTAAGATTTTATGCTCAGTATTTTGGGCTGCGCGTTGATTAATACAAAATCCAGACTTTCTTATATATATATAGATTAATAATAATAATGATACATTAAATAAATTATTCTATTTTTTTTTCTTATATTATAGTATGAAAGAGAGACGCTGTGATTTTTGTTGACTTATTTGTAAACAATGAAAGGGTTGGTTGGTTGTGTTTATGACGGCCAATTATCAACACGGGGGATATAGGCCCAAATGGGGGGGGTTGCCCTTCGTGGGGGTCTTTCTAAGGGAACCTAACCCGTATTAACGCTTGGAAATCCAAGGTTCGAAGAAAACCACGAAAACTCCGAACGATTAGGCCGACGGGCGCGATTGGGTTCGAACCCAGCACTTCCCGTCTACCAGCTTCGAGAGCAGAACCTCTCAGCCACTGGTGGGGCAAACAATGAAAGGGATAACAATGTTACTTAGTTGTTTCGTTGTTAAAAATGGTCTACTTCTTTTTAAATTTTTTCCAAGAGCAATAATAAAAGCTTTTTACGTGTATAAGGTGTCTGAAATTAATATTGTACTTGTAGACTTTTAGAGAAAATAAACCTTACTGAAGAATTGTTTCGAAAAAAAAAAAAAAAAAAAAAAAAAAAAAAAAAAAAAGCTTGAACTATGATTTTACTTTTATGCAAAATGGTTATTCTGAAAAAAAAAAATACTAGGGTAGCTAAATTTCTATGTTTAAAAAACGTAAAGAAACATATTAAAACTAATTTGTCTTTGGTTTTCTCAAACTACTGTCATTTTCCACAACGTCATGTTAATGTTGGCAATAGCGGACGGTCGGTTAGTTGATTTTTGACGGCCAATTATCAACACGAGGGATATAGGTCCTAAGGGGGTGAGTGCCCTTCGTGGGGGTCTTTCTAAGGGAACCTAACCCGTAATTACACTTGGAAATCCAAGGTTCGAAGAAAACTCCGAACGATTGGGTCGACGGGCGCGATTGGGATCGAACCCAGCTCCTCCCGTCTACTAGCTTCGAGAGCAGAACCTCTCGGCCACTGGTGGGGCGCAATAGCGGATGATTAAAATTCGCCTTTACTGCAATTTTTTAGACTTCTAAACGTCACACATTTTCAATTTTTACACCCTTTAATAGATAAAAAATTTACTTACAAAAGCAGTTAGTTTCAAAACTGTAGCGCAATTTATTTTAAAATTATATCGCAATTTACTCAATTTTTATTATTTTTAAAAGAATTGTCAAGCATGATTTTTTTTTTTCAAATTCATCTCTACCGCGTACAGGCGATTACGAAAGTTAAATCTATTTTCAATTTATATAAATAGCTCAGCATTTGTTACCAGCTTATATTTCATAACAAAATTAACACATTCGTCAAATTAACTCCCATCGAAGCCAATATGAAAGTATCGTTTTTGATAAGTTTCAAAACTATATTTTAGCGCATTGTTGCTATTTTAAATATAAATACGATTTTTAGCATTGTTGGTGCATGCCAAAAAATATATTAAATGTAAACTATCTATTAGATTAAAAAAAATACAGTAGACCAGTATGAGACTTTCTCGCCACAATCTTTAAGATTATTTGTTTTCGCATTAATTTTTGAGTAACTGGATTTTTTTTTTCCTTATCAAGCAGTGTGTTTTAACGATATGGAAGTATACTACGTCAAAAGCCACTTACAGAACCTTTCGCAAAATACCTTATTCATTACTGTGCTTTTAGTATGGGAGGAGAAAACGAAGACGTTTACATCAGAAATTATATATATGAAAGATTTCAGCTATATTTGTAACCCAGGAAACCCGCGTTTATCATATTGTTTAATAATGTCTTCTTTAAAAGAAAAATTCTTAAAAACAATCATTAATTAATAAATTGTTATAATTGTTATTTTCGGACTGTATTGTTAATACATTATTCGAATAACACCGCTTTGCAATAACTTAATTTTGGAATCACGATTTTTTTTTTTTTTTTTTTGTGTGTGTGTGTATAAAGTGCATCAAAAGTAAATTTTTAAAGAAAATTGGAAAGATAAACTGATAAATGTCAGGCATGTTTAAAAAAAAAAGGAAAAATTGTCTTAGGGGAAAGGTTTGAGCGTACACCTCACAAAAGGCCGGAAAAAAGTACAACTTACGGAGAAAACGTAAGATATGGAAAGCTTAATACGCTTATAAGAAAAAATAATCATCTATTATTCCTCTACTAACTCATCGTTTAAAAATTGTTATATGTATAGTATCGATGCTGGATTAATTTGTACTCATGTTTACCACAGGATCGTGGTTCATGAAGTTGTCTCATCTTACCAACATATGAGAGTGAAGAGTGCCAGGTTACGTGTGACGTTCCAGTTAGCTTAATTGGAAGAGTGTTGTGCGCTGAACCAAAGACCCAGGTTCGAACCCTTGCCTGGATAATTTTTCACTCTATTGCTTTGTTTGTTGCTCTTGTTAACAATGTGAATAAAAATCCACATAATTCAATTTAGATTTGTTGGGCGTAACTCATCGTTTAACCCTTTATATACTGACGGTATTTATAAGTACCATTAAAATAACTTTTTATAAAATTCATTTAATACATCTTTAGTAGTATAACAGTTTATAATGAGTTATAAATGTATTACTTTATCTTGTTCCAAAAGCATTATTTGTTACACAAAAATAAAGTATTTTTAAAAGGATGATTTCTTTTGCCTTTCATCTTTTCAGGTTTCTTGGCGTTGGGGAGTGTGTGTGTGTGGGGGGGGGGGGGATTTTTCAATTCGGGAATGTATCTATATATCTATTGTAAGAACATTATATTTGTAAATTTTCTAATTCTACAAAATAATAAGAAAAATATTTAAAATAAAAGATTTGAGTGGGGTTATATATATTTCCCAAAATCCCTATAAATTCAAATTTATGTAATCATTCATTATCCTTCAATCCTACTAAAATTTATTAAATGATTATATAAATCTTTCAATTTAGTTTTAAAAATTCACGAAAAATGCTTTTGAAGTTACAATTTTCATGAATTCATAATTTAGTACATAAAGGGTTAAAAATTACTGAAAAATTAATCAGCTAATCATAAATCCCATCTTTTATATTACAATTCTTTTAAAAATAACATATTTTAGTAAAGCATTTTTAAAAGAATTGATTTATAAATTATATCAATTTAGATACGTAGCTCAAACTCTTTTAATTTTACTTTATCATATATTGGAGTACAAAAGAAAGAAATCGTTGTTGACAGATGGTAATCAAGGAAAGTGACGGAACAATACTGTGTCCGTGGTAAAGTAGGTCGTCTTCTCAGTTTTCATTATCATTGCCATCTTTTTTTAACAGGAAGGTATTAAATTACTTTTACCTTTGGGATAAACTGAACAATGCATAAATAGTTTTGTTTCTTTAACGTACCGCTTGATATATTATGTTAAATTTGTTTAAAAAAATTGATACAAATATTAAAATTAGAGTTTTTTGGAAGTTTTTTATGGATATAAAAATGTTTCAATCCATTTACTTTCACCGTGATAATATTCATAAGGGGACCAGGTAAGCAAAATTTGGGGGAAAACATCGATTTTTAATTTTTAATATCATTAAATAGTTTAAGCATTTATCTTTCCAACGATGTGTCACACATGTTTACAGATTAAAAAAAGAAGTGTTGGAATTATTCATTCTTTCTAAGAGTACTTTACAGCTTAATGGCCATTTAAATCTTTAATTGACTTTTTCTCAAAACTTGGAATTTTCATGTTTGTGTTCCCTTTTTTCAATATCTATTAAACTTAAGAACTCAATTTTTTTAAATACTTTTATTATGTTATATTGTATACTTTAACACAGGGATTTAATGATTTGTTGAGAATTATCTATTTTAGGCAGTGAAATCTTACCAAAAATGCTAATATAAAAATGCCTTTTAATAAATTATTAATAATTAATTTTCAGGTTCACATAGAAAGAAAATGGTCTGGTAAAATACGTAAATCATGTTGCTCAAACTACTCTAAAAATTCTAGACCTCTATATTTCACCATTTCTTAGAAAATGTACATAAAGTGGGTTATTTTCACATGGCGGGGATAGAGCTTAACCGGTCTCCTTAAATGAACCTGAAATCTATATGATTTTATATAACTCGATTTTGTCTAAAATACATGCCCGTTGACTGTGCGGAGAATCGATATAAATAAACAAAAACAAACTGATTTTTATCGGTAAAAGGGCTCGAAATAACTGTACCGGGAAACAGGGGCTTTTTTTTTAATGCCACGTGTTTATCACCTTCGTAAAATATAATAGATGTTTCAAATCAAAAACTTTGTGAACTGGCTGAACTACCAGCCCCAAAATGTGTGAACGTTTCGAATTTCCAGGACGTTTGGTTTGTGTTTATGACGGCCAATTATCAACACGTGGGATATAGGCCCTGGGGGGGGGTGCCCTTCGTGGGGGTCTTTCTAAGGGAACCTAACCCGTATTTACGCATGGGAAGCCACGGTTTCGAAGAAAAACACGATAACCCCGAAACGGTTAGGCCGACGGGCGCGATTGAGTTCGAACCCAGCACCTCCCTTCTACCAGCTTCTGTTGGTTGATTGGTTGTTTTTTTTTTACGGCCGATTATCTGAGCTAGGGATATAGGCCCGAGGGGGAGTGCCCTTCGTGGGGGTCTTTCTAAAGGAACCTAACCCGTATTTACGCATGGAAATCCATGGCTCGAAGAAAACCACGAAAACTCCGAACGATTAGGCCGACGAGAGCTATTGGGTTCGAACCCAGCACCTCCCGTCTACCAGCTTCGAGACCAGGACCTCTCTGCCACTGGTGGGGCGTCTACCAGCTTCGAGAGCAGAACCTCTGAGCCACTGGTGGGGCCCAGGACGTTTTGTCCTCTTATACTTATATTAAATGAAAAAATATATTTTTTTTCGGATACAAAGCAATGGTTGGTTGGTTGGTTGTATTTATGACGGCCAATTATCTGCACGAGGGATATAGGCCCAGGGGGGGAGTGCCCTTCGTGGGGGTCTTTCTAAGGGAACCTAACCCGTATTAACGCTTGGAAATCCAAGGTTCGAAGAAAACCACGAAAACTCCGAACGATTAGGCCGACGGGCTCGATTGGGATCGAACCCAGCACCTCCCGTCTACCAGCTTCGAGAGCAGAACCTCTCGGCCACACAAAGCAATGGAATTATAACTTAACTTAAACTTCTCCGCGTCGTGAACTGATATAGATTTTTATATCATGCTGGAAAAATCATCGTTTTTTAACTTTTTTAAAAAATTACAGAGAAAGCAACAGTACAATTTTGACCTTTTGCCGTGCGGTCAAAAAGTTAAGCTACAGTAAATAAAGATGATATCAGATTGCTGTTTCTAATTAAAATATACACATTCTTATAAGTTTTATTAAATGGTTGGTTGTGTTTATGACGGCCAATTATCAACACTTGGGATATAGGGCCTAAGAGGGAGATTGCCCTTCGTGGGGGTCTTTCTAAGGGAACCTGACCCGTATTTACGCTCGGAAAACCAAGGTCCGAAGAAAGCCACGAAAACTCCGAACGATTAGGCCGACGGGCGCGATTGGGATCGAACCCAGCACCTCCCGTCTACCAGCTTCGAGAGCAGAACCTCTCGGCTACTGGTGGGGCTTTTATTAAATGAGTGAAATCTTAATTTGTAAGAATTTCAACTTAACCTTTTCAGTGGCAGAGCAATTCTGTTGTTAAAAAATTGAAATGATTGAATGCCACCAGAATTTGCAAACAAATGTTTAGAAAAATAAAGAAATTCCTGTCTTCAAGTATATTATAAAACAAAAATGTTATTAAAAAAAAAAATCTGGGTATTTGACAGTTAGGAATTAAAATTAAATGGTATAAATAATGTACCACCGCCTTTCAAAGGATTTTTTAAAAACTCTTTAAAAATGAATTAAAAACTATATAACTAAGAACAAAGTAATACATTTTTTAAAACCCATTATATGCTTGACGCGATGTTTTACAAAATTATACAAATGGCACAACATGTATACATATTGTGTTATATATATTTAAAATTAAAAACATACAGCATAAATACCATATAATCGTATTTTATTTTACTCCATTTGTTTTGAGTGCAGCTACTATAAATACTACCTACAAACACGAAAAGCGAAAAATAACGGGATAAAACCTTTTTTTTTTTTTTTTGCATTGAATTTTAGAAAATAAAAATTCTCTGTTACACATCAAGGAAATTATAACTAAATTCTAACAGTAAATGAAAAATTTTTCAAATAGTTAATTGTAACTAAATTAAATTTACTCTTGGAAATTATATTGAAACCAGTTAAATTTCCTTTATTTATACGTGTTTTAAACACATTTTTCGAAATTTAAAACCCGTAAAATGATCAATAATTATAGATGAGATTCTCATGAATGAGAAAATTACCTTAAAGTTTTCATACGTAAAATTTTATATGCTATATTCTGTTATATAATTCTAAAGTAAATACAGGTAATTATGTTAAAAAGGAATTATATTAAAAATGCATAGTAAAAGTCTTTGTAATATAATCTTAATTTATTTTGAATGCAAATACTACATATGTAAGCCAGAAGTGCTAAATTTGAAAACAACGGAAAAAAATTCATTCAACTTACAATTTTTTAAAAATTATTTTTTTTACTTCTTTTCAGAGATAAAAATCAAGGAAATTATAACTGAATCCTACAATAAATGGAGATGATATCAAATGGTCATTTCTAACTGAAATATACTGATTCTTGGATGTTTCGTTAAAACCAGGAAAAAAATTTTAAACAGGAGGGAGTAAGGAAAAAAGGGGATAGTACAAGGCCGCTTTTAATTTGTGAAGTAACTAACAGGTCCAGCTCGTGTGAGTTTAGAATCCAAGAAGGCCGAACTGGCGGTTGACCTTCACAGGTTGTGTTGATCCAAGTGGTTTAATCGCAAAGATCTCTTTTCAAAACTGAGCATCCATCTGAGAGGAAAGATCAAGTGGAACATTTTCTCCCAGAATGAGAAGGGATTAATGACTGTGAAGTTTCGAATTTCTTTTTGCCAGTGAAAATGCATTGTGTGAGGGTTGTGTTGTTAGTGATAATTCTCGCTACTGTTTCCAGTAGCAGAATGAATAAGTCGAGAATGGCTTTGTTTCCAGATTATCCACCTTCTATCAGGGTTGAAGAACCTGAAGATAGCGGTGAATTAAAGACTTTTCAAGAGGTTGAAAATAAAATGAAAAACTTAATTGACGATGTGATAAAAAAAGTGTTGCCGTATGTTATAAGGTCGAGTGCTGATATTAGGTTATCTGGAAGATGTATGGCCAGTATTTTCAAGTTGGTACTGGGAATGCAGAAACTACAAGAATGGGCCATAAAAAGTAAGCTGTTTCAAATACATATTTTTTTTATTTATTCAAATACATATATTTTTTTTAAGTTATGAATTTTTTGAAATAATTTAAATGTTGGGCAATTCCACAGAAAATCATCAGTTTTAATTATTTATTTATTTTTTTTTTTGGGGGGGGGTGGGTGGGGGAATCAAATTTATAATATGTTTAATTTAAGGGTATGATTGGAAAACTTGATATTTTTATATTCTATAGAAAAATCCTACTATAAAGGCATTGTAAATTACTGTTTACAAACTAAGTTAAGTACCATTATTGTCTTTGTAAAGTCATAATGTTACGTCAGTTACACAATAAAAGTTACATCAGTTACACGTGTAAATGCCATTTTTTCTTTTTTATTATTCAGAAATTAATTAAACAAGTTACTGTTATAATTTGGCATTAGTTAGTGTTGTTGAAAACATTAAATCACTTTTTTTAACTGGATAGTTTTGATAATTTTTACACTTCAATGAAGGCAGAAAAAATGTTTGTATATTTTATGTTACGTCAGTTACAGAATTTTGGATTGCAATTTTTGGGACTCAAAGAGAGATTGAAATAATCTGCAGGTATTTGGATATTAAGACCTTAGTAAAAAATATTTTAAATTGTAAAAATTTGTTCTAGCTTTATTAGTAAATTTTTTACATAGATTTGAAAACAAAATTCGATCATAAAATGTTACGTAAGTTAGGATGGAATTGCCCTGTTATGAAATAAAAATACATATATATTACATCATTAATAACCTTATTCAATTTTAATAAAATCTTAATTTTTACAATAATGCTTCCTTTATTTAACATATTTTTAAAAAAAAACAATATAAACATGATATAGAATACTTTGACATTTTATTCAATTTTATATTGATTTTATGGTAATGTTTTTCACATTTCCAAAAATTATTTCAAATTCCAAAACTATTGTTATGACTCAATCATTTCGCTTATTAATTAAAATGTATTTTTTTCTTTTAAAAGGGCTTAATTCTTACAATTTGCAGCTTCCTATTCCCAGTAGTTTAAAAAATTATGTAATTCTGAAACATATTGTTTTTAACTGCTTTTCTAAAAGATTCATTTGCATATTTGACAGTTATTATTACATTTACTCATGTAAATAAGTTAAGCAGTGTTAAAAAATATTTTTATTATGAATAAAATTAAATATGTATTGGTAAGCACTAATTTATGAGTACGTATTCTCAAATATGTAAGCCTTAGGGATTAAATACGAATATGTTATTGAAAAATGCTTATAATATATACTGTATCTAGTATAACTTATCCCCCCCCCCCCACACACACACACACATTGGTAAAATTAACTAAATCAGTTTACTATAATAATTTTAAGTGTATTGTTTAACTTTGTCATTTTTATTCATTTTATCTTTTATAAAGCTAATGTTTTTTAAATGAAACAATTTTAATTACATTGTTAATGTGGCATTTTAATGCATATTAACCTTCTCACCGCCGGGAACTGATATATCCGTTTACTAAGCTGTAGGTTTCACTACAATAGAATCCTTAATTAAATTAATATATTTCTACTGGCGTAATTCAATTCTGAAAAATTATGTTATGTTTAACATTCCCATAAGTAATTACATTTTTTATATCATGTTGAAAAAAATTACCTTTTTTTAGCATTTTTCAAAATTACAGAGAAAACAACATTGCGAGTTTGCCCTTTTACTCGGCGGCCAGGGTTTTTTTTTTAAATTGATACTTAAGTATTATCGAGGTCAGGAGATAGATCGCCAAAAATGATTGAGAATTGCCAGTCTTTTTTTTTTTTTTTTTTTTCTCAATCACGTTCAAAGTAGTAATTTAACATTATTAAATGCATAACATTGTTAAAAATGATAAATAATATAAAATTAAAATTAAATAAAATAAATACACTACA
This sequence comes from Maratus speciosus, assembly GCA_963932465.1. Classification (NCBI taxonomy): domain Eukaryota; kingdom Metazoa; phylum Arthropoda; class Arachnida; order Araneae; family Salticidae; genus Maratus; species Maratus speciosus. Next base: position 221,874,364 of record OZ010789.1, read on the forward strand.
ATAAATACACTCTAATAAGTAAATAATAATAAACTATAAGCTATAAATTACAATAAAAAATAAACTATAAACTATAATAAATAAATAAACTATAATGAATAAACTACATGGTTGTCAAATAATAACGGTTACTGTAATTAGTATTACTGGCGTCATGCTTAGCCAGTTGTATCGGATATGTCCCGGATAATCATAAGTACCTATATTATTTGAGGATCTTAAAAAAATTAAATGATATAAATTTGTTTAATTAATTTCGTATGTGTAAAAAGAATTCTAGACTTCAAGATGGTCGATTTCTTTGTTTTTATGTCGCGCAGAAACATTATTCGTAAATATATTACAAAAAATGTATTAATTTTAGTTGATTATTTTCTACCTGATGTATAAGAATGCCATTTATTCTCAAACATAATGCATTTATTCTATCTCTCTTATGTCTCAAATTAAATCCGAATATATTCATGAATAAATATTTATTACGCATGACGCTAGTAGGGGAAAAAAATCGTGTATTTATGTCAATATTTGTAGTGTGTGTGTGTAAAGAAGTTAGCAAATTACCTTCACGATTTTCATATAAAACATCACTGTGTAATAAATAACAAAATAAATTTATTATAACGACTTAAATCAAATTTAATTAATTTTTATTAGTGTAAAATTATTTTTTAATGAAACATTCTGAAGTTAATATTGTGTTTTTATTTTTTGACATATATACATGTAGTAAATAATATGTATTTTTCAAAAATTGCAGCTGAAATTACACACACACACACACACACACACACACACATATATATATATATATATATGTGAAATGCCGGAATCAATTTTTCATGAGTAATACTAATTCCATACATCCACTGATATATTTATTAATTTTAATGTTATGCCACGATACATTCTTCATACATTTTTAAAAACGCATCGGTTTTTGCTTATTTACTTTTATATAATGTTTTATTATTATTATTATTATTATTATTATTATTATTATTATTATTATATGCAAAATAAGTATTTTATTTCCGTCTGAAAAATATAACGCAATTTATTTTTGGAAGCGATTAAATATTTTAATATGTGCTAATTGTAAAAGGAATAACTAACGTGTATATGAAATTCATTATTAAATATCTTGTCACTTTTTATTCACATTTTAATGCCAATGTTTATAGAAGTTTTCAGATTGCACAAAAGTATTAATCATTATTAATGTTTTGACATTGACCTCTTTGTAACGAAATAGTGTAGATGAAATGAGGTGGAGGTTAATATAGGTACTTGTGAGTTCACGGACAGTAAGTAAGATTATGTAAATAAAAAAATAATAATTATCCGTGATTTGAACCCGTAATTTTCGACGTAAGTATTTCTATCGCTGTATTCAACTAACAAAAATTTTCATAAAACAATTAAAACTATTATCATGAAAATTCCAAAATTAAATCGAACCAATTTTAATTTTAGATAATATTCAATAAGTATGATTTAAGAAATCCTATTTTTCTAGAGCTTATGAAATAGAAGGAATATAAATTAATACGTTGTATGTCGAATTATTGAGGTAAATTCAGAGAACGAGTGCTGCAGGACTATGTTAATTTCGATATATTTAATTGATTTTTCTGATTTTATCGGTTTTTTTTTAATCTTATTCTTTCTATCTTATTCTTCAATATGTTACCTGCAAAAGGGAAAAAAAACTTTTTCTAATGTAACAATAAGAGTAATTTGTTTGTAATTGAAAGATCGTGATTTTCATACTAAACAAGGAAAAAAAATGTGATATTATCAAAAAAGTTCATTGTTCTTTTTAATCTTGAAATTTCACTCCTCGCAAATTGTTTAGCGATATGTTTCAGCATTTCATTTTACTCCAATCGTATACAATTCTCATCAGGGTTTTTACGGGATATAAGGAAGTTTTCCAGGAGGAGTACCAGTATTTTTTTTTATATAGAAAAGGGAATCTAAGTTAATCATGCGAGATTTCGCCTTCTTTTAAGGAGAGATTTTCCATAAAAAAATAATTGTGCCGATGAAATTTCTGGTCTGCAAAATTCCAGGAGGCGTAAGAACTCCGTCATACACGCTAATGAAAATTCGACGTTAGTTTGTTTATGCTTGACAAAAAAATAAAAAAATATTTTGAGGTATCTTTTTTTAAATTTCTTTTACAGTTAAACAGGATGCTTATTTTTTTATAGCAGGTGATTCGGCATAGAGGTTATGGCAGTTATCTCTGTGAACAAAGATAACAGTAAACACTGCATACTGACTAGAAATATATACTGTGGAAACGAGAAATGTTTCTGGACCTAGTAAAACTTTACGAAAATGTAATATAACCACTTCCCATTTAGTCAAGATTTTAAAAAGCATTTATATTCATAAATCTCATAAACAACAGATTTTTGAGGTTTTAAGAAGTATTTTTGAAAAAATGCTTCTTTTGCTCATATATTTTAGAACTATTTTATCGTTTTATTAATATACTTTTCTTTAGAAATATAAGAAACTTATGAATAGAAACTTAGAAATATAAAAAATAAAAATAAAAGCATAATGCATGAATGTAATTATTTGTTTTTCATGGCCATCAGAAAGGGAAAACAGAGAGAGGAAACTTTGTTTTCTTCATATGAGAACGTGAGCTTCAAAACTCGCCTTGTCCAAAATTTAAAAAAATCGTATTTTTTCTATCAATCTATTCTTTTCGTAAACGTGAGACGAAAAAACACAACAACCTGCAAAAAATCTAGTTTTAACATATATTTTCCGCATTGTAAAATCTTAGTTTACAATGAAAACCAATGGGCGCAATAAAAGGTTTTTGGCGATTTTCCAAAATTTTATTTCCTTGATAAGACGAGTTTTGAAACTCACGTCCCTATATATCTATACTAATAAAATAAGAAATCGCACTGCCTGTCTGTCTGTGTGCGATGGCTAGCGAAATTTACCGCACGTAGAAGTCTGAAAATTTAGGTGAGGATAATCCAAGACAGGTCCTGAACCTGATGCACCTGAGATGGGATCTTTAATTTTTTTTAAGGGTTGGGGCCCCTTTAAGTTTTTATTCACTAAATTGTATAACTTGCCCCTTTTTATCCAATCTTCTTCGCTTTGGGGAACCTTTCTTCATATACTTATTCTCGCCTTTCTACTTTCCAGTTATGACCCGGAACCGTTGGGGCCCGAAACAAGGCCCCGCAAAGTTTTTGTGCAAATAAATTGTTAATAAATTGCTTCCTTTTAATCCGATCTTCATTTTTGGGATCCTTTTTCCATTTAGTTATTCTCACGTTTCTACATTCCATTTAAGACCCTAGGCCCCCCTAGAGAACCAAGGGGCCTGGTCCAGGGCCCCTTGAACTTTTTGTGTGCCAAGCATTTTTAACCCTCTAATTTTCCCACCTTCTCTGTACATAATTTAAAATTTGAGTCTTGGATTCTTCTTCTAGGACTAACACCTTCATATTTTATTGGCGTCTTAGAGCCCTTTTTAAACATTTACCCAATCTTTTGTGCATTTCTTATGGCCTTTTTCAAAGCATTTACTTAATTTTTTATGCATTTCTTTGAAATATTATTCTAATAAATAATTTATACCCTATGCTTAATTTTGACCAATTGTAGATCTAAAGAGTTAAGTACTAAGATATTTTAATATTTATTTCATGATAGGGCCCTGCTTTTAACTATCAGTTGGCTCTTTTTGAGCTTCTTATTATAGCTCCATTAAAAATGATTCGATTCGTTAGCTTTTTTTCTAACAACCTCTTAAGTTCTCCAGCTAGTACATGAACGACAAAAAAAAAATTTCTCAGCCGTTAGCTACCACCAATTTTGAATATTAATCTCCTTCTTGAGGCCTTTGTTGCAGCTTCTTTTTAAAAGATCCGATTTTATTACAATTTTCTGTAACATAATTTTAGCGCCCTCCAGTTACTCTGAAACTGCATTCCAGTTAAGATCCTGGCCCCCAGGACCCGGTCTTTCTTTTATCTCAGCTACCACCGTTTTCGAACATTAGTCTCCTTTTTCTGCATAAACTTACGTTTACTCACTACATCCGTAAATTAAAAATCGTGTTACTTTTAAAGTAACTGTAGATAAGGGATTACACCCGTTTATTATACACCGTGCTAATGTTAAAAATAGTGTGTAAGTGACTTTATGTATTTAAAAATAAAATTTTCGATAAATATAATCTCGTTTTTTTCTATTTTTACATATTGCATTTTTCAAAAGAATTTGTTTAATTAAAATGCGGATATATATTTGTCCATATAGTTTGAAGAACAAAAATTACCCGCTTCAAACTTTACGAACTATATCGATAGTATGCAATTTTTAATTAATTTTTCAACTACTTGTACTACTCATTAATTAATTAAAAATAATTAAAAATTGTATGTGTATTCACCGATGTTGGGCTTTGTTTGTGTTTCCTGTTACGCCTCAGGATTGTGTGCTCATGAAGATTTTTCCAATAGCTGCAGATGCAGCCTTATCAATATATATGTGTGAGAAATGCGAAGCTGGCTATCGTCCTCGTAGCTTAGAAGGTAGAGCACTGGAGCTAGAGTCCTGCATCGGGTCAGGTTACCCGCTTTTACCCGAATCCGACCCGACCCGCAGTTCGGGTTGGGTCGATTTGGCGCTATACTTTGTTGTTGTTCGGCGCGATATTTTATTCGGGTCGGGTTGCGGGTTGCGGGTTGCCGGAAATTTTTTTTGTGGGTTCGGGTCGGGTTGCGGGTTGACTTAAAACGGAATTTGCGAGTTCGGGTCCGGTAGAACCCGACTCATGCAGGACTCTAATTGTAGCGCTCGCTATCCCAGGGCCCCGGATTCGATTCCCAGCGTGGACATTTTTCACTCTGTTGGTTTACGCTTAGCTGGCAACGTGATAATTCACTTCCTTAATATATCGATAGCAGATTGAAGATGAATTCGAGATCTTTTATTCGGAGCCCCAGACTGCCCGAATCCATCTATTTGCAATCCGATCACGAAACATGTTATTTCATCAGAGACAAATCCCATCAAAGCACAATACCGAAAGCAAGCAGTGAAATATTTTTAATAATATTTTTAAAAAAATCCAAGATTAATTTTCTCATTTAAAAATCTTTTTTTTTTCTTTCGTAGAAATCCTAATGGCACATCATGTCGAAGTTTTTTTAATTTTCATGACACTTATTTGAATTAGGAAATTTATTATTTATACATTATCGCCGGCAAAAATCTGAACAATTGTTATTCTTTTAAAATATCGTTGTAGATTTATGACGAAAAAACAAGAGTTCTCATTTCCATTAATTCTGGAAAAGGACTTCAAACACAAAGTGAGGTTAGACAAGGGAGAGCCAAAGATTTCTTTTTGTTACTAGCATTGAGCATGATAAGGCTTCAGAATAAGATAAAATATTTCTCCTTATTTCCCATCAGTAGCAATCCAATTCCCTCCCAAACTGATTTTTATAGGATATTAAAAGATGTTAAAAACTTAAACCTTCATTATTGTTTCTCATGTAAAAAATTTTATCCTGTTATAGGTGTGTTCATAATTATATAAATACGTAGCACTTAATGTCGTCGACGCCTAGTCCGAATCGTTTGTCTCTCCGTCTGCAAGCATATAACAGCGCAAAAACTACCCGACCGAATGGTTTGAAATTTAATATATCCCAACAAAACTTTTCGGTAAAAAAAAAAAGGCCAAGTTCTCCTTAATGTTTCGGCCAGAAAAAGTAGTGATATCTGAAGTTCGCACAAGTTAAAAGCCAAACATCACAAATCTTTCATTGAAAATGGCTTCCTGCGACTTGGCCGTTAATGCCTCCTACAGCATTTCAAAATTAATGATTGGAAATTACGCATTTATAAATTATTTAAATATTAAAAGTAATATTAGAATGCAAAGAGGCAAATTCACATAAAGACATTATAAGTAAAAGATTTCTGATAACTACCATTCACTTTCAACAAACAATAGTTTTAATTACAGATTGCCATTTTGTACGGTCTAAAGCTAAAGTCATTAACGTAAAACCCAAGAAACAAAACAAAATTTACTTACTTCAAGTCTCACAATATGTTACATTATATTTTACTGTATAATATTGAAATCTTGTGTATTGACGAAAGAGATGTTTTTCGTTTGAACATTTATTATAGTTTGTTTGCATACATTAAGAGGTATTCGATTTATAAACTGTTAAAAGCTGATACTAATTATGTTTTAGCAATTAGGGATATTATCTCCTGAATACAAGTATTTTGTTATTTTTAACTTCTAAGCATTTAAATAGACTGAAGTTGTTTAAATGCTTTTTCAAATGTGTATTTTATTTCTGTACTCTGTGCCACAAAATGCCTAAAATAATCAAAAATAGTAGTTGGCATGTAGCTCATTTGTACATATTTTAAATTTTGAAAAACTCTCTCGAAGGCATTAACGGCCAAGTCGCAGGAAGCCATTTTCAATGAAAGATTTGTGATGTTTGGCTTTTAACTTGTGCGAACTTCAGATATCACTACTTTTTCTGGCCGAAACATTAAGGAGAACTTGGCCTTTTTTTTTTTTTTACCGAAAAGTTTTGTTGGGATATCACTACTTTTTGTATGTTTTTTCAAGTTTGTTATTCTAAACTATATTAATTATATGAAAAAACTTAAATTTCGGTACTTTTATGTTAGCTGAGAGCTAATCTCCTCATTAGCCTTTTGTTTTTTCGTCAATAGCAGTTTTCATTTTTCACATGTGTAAATTAGAAACAATGCTTTGATTTTCAAATAAAATACTTTGGTTTATGTTATTATTTCTTATTTATTTATTTCTATGTTAAATATTCTATTAAATAAAATTGGGAAATGCATCTATTTTAAATGAGATGACTGAAAATTATATATCTTTAAATGAAATGAATGCAATATAAACAATGGAGTTGGGAACAGTATTTGGCGATTTGCCACTTGCGCCCGGCTAACATAAAAATACCTAAACTTATTTTGTTGAGCTTTACAAATTTATACATTATTTCTTTTTATATTAAAGTACTAGCCGCCTCTAGCAAGCAGTATTTACCGTATTAATTCCATGTTAAACGTTGCATCATGTTACTGTTATTCATAATTTAATTTACTTGCCCATTCTTTCGCCAAGTCGGAAGCTTTTGATAGAGATATCAAGAACTCTTTACAATCATGGAAGCACATCATATATTTTGTGTTGTTATGTATTTCATCTTTCGTGACAAATATCTCTTAACTCACTTATGCATGTTTCCTTAGCAGTTACGATTCGGTCTCTAATGCGGAAATTTTTAATCATATTAAGTAATATTTTCTAATTGGGCTCACTGCCAATTGTTTTATTTTAACTGATACGACTGTGTACAAGTGAAATGGTTCTTATGAAATCCTTTGACAATATCTGTATTTGCATTAAACCACATTGATGCTAATATCATTTTGTTTCACGTTAACCTTTTCAATAGACTCGATTACGGAAGAATAGAAGGTCTACCGACTCACTGCCATGATCCATTTGAAAATCTATCATTCTTCTCATCTGATCATGTTGAAGAATTAGTCAATGTGCCATGGTTTTAAGATTTTAGCTAATTTTATTCGAAACCTGAAAACTAAAATGCGAGGAACTGGATTATAGAAGATTCATTCTAACGCACATATCAATTAACAGGTTACATATTATAGAATTATAATAATCATAAGGAGAACTGGCAGTTTCAATGCTTTAATAGTTTCCGTAAATTCTCTTTATATAATACAGAAGTTTTAGCGGTGTAAAGATTAACAACATAGTCACAATAAGTATAATAACAGTACAATATAATAACAATAGCAGAGGTTTTGGGCAGTGGCGAAACTATTAGCACTTTGAAAATATTAGTACGTTGTATCATTTAACTATTCAGATGATATGCGGAAAAATAAAAATAGATGGCTCGCATTAATAATTAACTCATTGAAAAATAGCCACCAGCGTCAAATATTCGCCAAGCTTGGCGACATTGAGCGAAGTGTCGCCAAAGTTGGTAATATACCATGTCAATTCTCAAATCTGGCGACGAAAAATGTTATGTTTATTCTGACGTCATAATGATGCATATGTATTATGTATTATACACATACCTATAATATGTATGAATCAGATGTATTACGTATTATATGCATATGTATAATATGTATGATGCATATGCATAAGTTCATTAACATCACTAAAACGCACTTAACGGAATAGTGTTCCATAAATAGTAGGGATAATTGCCAGATTGACGAGAGTGCTATTGAGATTAGAATTCCGACATTTATAATAGATCGGGAGGCGTCTGCACACACCATCACCTCATCGAGTTTACAGCTGAAATTTTAGAATTAGTTAAAACTAAATTAGCATTTTTAAATGCAACTAGTCTGTTAAGTCATATCTTTGTAGAAATCACCTGAAGACCTAATTTTAGTGGTTAACTGATACGTTTACTATTGTATTTTCCTGCATCCAAAAGTTTGGAAATATGGAGGGATGGGTGCAGGAAAACACAATGGAAATCCACCAATTAACCCGTAAAATCGGGTCTGTAGGGGTTTCCACAAAGATATGACTTGGCAGACCAGTTACATTTCAATACGCTAATAGATATTTAACTAATCTTAAAATTTCAGCCGTCAACTCGATGAGGTGATGATCTGTGCAGGCGCCTCCCGGTCTTTAATAAAATTTGTGGTACTTGTTAGTTATCCCGTCGACCAATTTCGCCAAATTACATAAATTGCCAAACCACTCGCCAAGTTATACAAATTAACATAAATTTTTATTTTAAATAATGAAAGAACAATTAAATTAGTATAACATTAATAAAAATACTAATAAAACGTCGAAATAAAAATAACTTGATGACGTAAACACGTGTTAGTCGAGTGAATGTGGCATTTACGATCAATCATTATTCACATTTAATCTTACAATTTGGCGACAGTAATTTGGTCGACGGGATAACTAACAAGTACCAAATTTGTTTTAAGGAAGTAAAAGATAGAAAGATGGACAGATAAACTGAAAGATCTGCCTTATTAAGATTTTTGTAAAAGCATATAAAAATTCATTCAGCTTGAAATCATGTAACACCTTTAAAACTCAGCCTAATTTTTTGTAATCGGGTTTTGGCGACCAACATATCTTATCTATAACTATAATCTTTCTTTTACAGATTTAAAATTAACAATAAATTAACAGTAAGTAGGCTAATAATACAATATAATAACATTAGAAGCGGACTTCGGACGCCGCATCTGTCGCACATCGTTAAAGACAGTTTATTAGTTACACATTTCATTTAATTAAAAAGAGATTTTTAAATTTTCATATGGAATTAGGATATTTTTCCACTATAGGGACCTTGGCATTTTTTTTAAATCTTGGCGCAATTCCGACTTCAGAAATTGAGATATGTTGCCAAATGATATAAACGACTATGAAAGCAAACCTGATGAACTTTTATGTTGTTTATATATGAATTTATATACATATGAACATTTTATTTATACATGTATAAAATATTGTTTTTTATATACAAATTATTTCTGTTTTTATACATAAAAATAAATAAACGGGTTCCTTACATTAAATAAATTGTATACATATGGAAAAAATTTCTTGTGTATATGAAACAGTAAATAGGTTGCCAGAAAATACGTTATTACCAAATTTCTTTTTCTTTCAATGCTATTTTCTGTATTTCGCCAAAGCTACTATATCGGAAACGTACCGAATTGCGGTTTATATTTTGTTAAATGTTTTATTGTTTTAATATCGTAAATATATCATAACCTATACTGATTAAAATTTTTAGGTATATTCATTTTTTCTACTTAACAAACATCTTTGGGAAAGCATATATATAAAATGTTATTCTGCTTGAAATCACGTGACTCTCTTCAAAACTCTGTAATCGAGTTTTGGCAACCAACATTGGCACTTGAATGTGTTAAGGAACTGTTTACGGCCAAATGAACACCCCCTGTTTGAAGGGTTTAGAGGCGGAAATTCTGTGTTTTTAGATTTTTCTGGTTAATTGTGCTACAAACCCGACTTACTAATGAAATTTCATGATTCTACGACTTTTAGAAGTACCTTAGTTATTTGATGATGCGAAGTGAGTCAGTGACAAAAAAGCACTTTTTCGGAATTTAATATTTCGAAAACTACTAAATATAGAAAAATGAAATCGTGGAACCTTAGTTCAGTTTGACCATACGAACATGTGTATAAAAGAAAAATTTCTATATCTCTCCCTAAAACGACGTTATGAGGGGGTGTAAAGTATGCCGAAATGGTTCAGGAAAAGGTAGCTTACGGCTTGTGCGAACTTGGCGGACGCACTGCCGTGCTCCCAGATATAATCGTTGCAGAATTCTGTCGGGAAATTTAAATGTTATGGAAACCGAAACAAAACTTAAAAGATATTATTAAATGTTTTCTTCATTACTATACCTATCATACGTAATTAATTCAATGATGTTTCCTGATAGGTAATGATTTTAGGTTGCCATTGCGATTACGTCCTATTTAAGATGGAGTCATATTATTTCCTTACTACTGAATTTAATATATATAATAGTACTAAATTTTGTATCCATGTATTTTTGCATAAGAGTGCAACGACTATTGTACGAAGATCTGAATATTTATAAAACTAGTTAACGCATGAACGCACATCATTTGCCACGTTTGACGAACAATTTCCGACTTGATCAATTTGCGGACATATAAAATTTTCTTTTTGAGCCCACCAGAGCCCGAAGACTGGTATAAAAACCGAACCCGAGCCTGTATCGGGTCCATGCATGTGCTCGAACTCACGGGTTCAGACTGAGCCCATCTCATCTCCATGGTGGACAGTGGCGGCTGGTGACTGACTTTTTTTTTTGGGGGGGGGGGGGGGGGGGGGGCATTAAATGCATGTCTGAGTAATGAATTCTTTTTTTAACGCTATTTTTTAAAAAGAAATCATTCTCTTCTTTAATGGCAGAACTTTCTGCCTGTAAATAATATAAAATTTTCTTTTTTAAAATAGTCACAAGAAAAGAATAAATTTGGTAGCCACGTACTTATAGTGCCCGAAATAAAGCCTGTTACAAGCTGCCACTGAGGATGGATGTATCGAATCGGTATTTTTTTCCGATGCGTCACATTTTATTTACACTTCCTGAATAACAGTAATTTATCTGGGATGCATTCCTAAGCGATATTCTTTGAAATTAAAGTACAAGGTGGCCATAATTAAACTGATAGTACTCAGAGTGTTTTGTAACGCGACCTAACTGAGAGAATGAAGCCAAATTTTATAAGAAGATAAAACAAGACAAGGGGCGAAAAAATTAGTTCCAAAAATCACCGCTAGGGAATATGTTTCGCTGTGTAACAGAAAATAGAGTTTTAAAAGAATGCAGAATCAATACTGAAATAAAATTACCTTTTATTTAGCATATTTAACGATTTTAGTATTGATTCTGCATTTTTAAAAATTCTCTTTTATGTTACACGGCGCCACATATTCCCCTAGCGGTGACTTTTGGAACTATTTTTCCCCGCGGTATCCTTCGTCCGCCTGTCATGTTTAATCTTCTTACAAAATTTGGTGTCATTCTCTCAATTAGATCGCGCTACTCACTTATCGCTTACTCGCTCATTACTCGCTTATCACTCTGAGTACTGTCAGTTTAATTATGATCATCTTGTATATAATAGAAAAAATGTGTGCGCGTGTTTTTAAAAAATTAGGGTTGAAATACTCGGATCTATTAAAAGCCGAGAAAATATTTAAAAATGAGTACAGTTTGCTTATTTTTAGGTACTTTGTTTTCAATAGTGCCTGCTAAATAAGTTGCAAACATGAAATAATTTATATATAAAATGTCTATTCGTTGTATAGGAATTAAATATAAATTACAGAAAATGAAATGTTGGCAGTTCAAAGTCATCATTCTCCCAACTGCTACAGGTCACTTGAGGTGAAAAGAGAAAACCCGTTTCCAGTAAACATTTTCTCTTTAACCCTCTACATTCTATCATCATTTTTCCAATCTTATTTATTTTACTTCTTGGATTTTTTTTTTTTTTTCAATTTGACCTTTTTTGACTGAAAAAACAGAATTTCATAAGAGATAAATTTATGATGGACGCAACTATATCTGTCATTGACTGATATCGCCGTTTCAGAAGAAAAGAAAAAATGAATAAAAGATTGCCTTCTAAATTTTCTACCATATTGGTCTATTTTTAATGAAGTGAAGATAAATAATTATTTCTTAAACACATCGTTAAAGAAAAAGAAAAACTCTTATTTTCAGACTATATGCTCAATGGATTAATGTATCACATTTTTTTTAACAGGCGGTGATCGTAATAATAATTTGACAATATTGACGATTGATTGTTTTTTCTTTATCTTTTAACCAATGACATTACTGGACGCTAATTTATTTACGTGAGCGTTATTTTTTAACATAATTTGCGAGTCTGTTTGAGTCTCTTGTCTACGTATCAATATTCAGTAGTGAATGATACACAAACAATTTTATATGAAAGAGCAACTAACAATAATTATGTCGTTATAGAATTATTTTAAAAGTATAAATTATTTTATGTCAAATAGTAACATAACTGCAGATCATTCAAAATTAAGAGATTTATTGCCAGTTCAGGACTTAAAGTTTCAAGTTATTTATTTATTTATTTATTTATTTATTTTTTTATTTTATTTTATTTTATTTTTTTTTTTGGGGGGGGGGGGGGTCGCTTCCACTTATTTGGCGATTTTTTAAAATGAATTAATAAATATTTGTTTTAAAGAAATTAGAAAAATTGCAGACAAACATTTTGCTTTTTAAATTCAACTAAGCAAAATAGCAATTACATGTAATTTATACAGTAATTATGCAAATTAAATATTTTTTTCGACAAATAAAATTATTTTTAGGGTTCCGTACTTAAAAAGTGAAAACGGAACCATTATAGATCTCTCCTGTGTCTGTCTGTCTGTCCGTCTGTCACAGCCATTATACACGTAAACTGCGGAACCTGGAAAATTCAAAGTGGATGAAGTAATAAAGGCTATTGACCCAAATATTTGTAGATTGTTAATCATTCACAAATATATTTAGGAAAAATGTAAAAGGTATATTTAAGTTAATTGAAAAAAAATATATACTTTCTTTATATATCGTGTGAAGCTTTCGTAACGCCAACTGAAAAATACATTTCTTTTAACTTTAGGTAATATATAGAAAGATATCGACGATATCTTTTCAAAGATATCATCGAAATTTTTTCAAAATTTAGTTTCAGTAACTAAAATTATGAAAAAATTAGGGGCAGTAGAAGTTAATTTAAACCTTGCAGGAAAATTATAGCGATCACCCTATGTCAGATAGTTTTTGAGAAAATCGCATTTTTCCGTTACACACAAATTTCGAATTGCGAGCTTTCAGCAGAGGAGTTCAGAAGTGCTGTATGTACCTATCGTTGCAGAAGTATAAAAGTATTGTTGATAATGATTTTCGAAAAATAAATGTCGGTAATTAGCCCAGATATTTACTCTTAAGGACACGGAGGTTTTGGACATACATAAAGACGCGGACGGCGTACTCTGTGCGCCATCGGATAATCCTAAATAGCAACTTTTAATGATATATCTGTGTAATGAAATGCTCAGGTACTAATTCATATATTGTATAGAACCCTCTGTGCGCGACTAATACTCGCTCTTGACAAGTTATTTATTTATGTATAAAAAGATCATCGCTTTCACCACGATCAATGTTTGGCTGGCATCGATTGTAGCTAAAGAATTACAAAATCTGCCTGTTTGCACATGCTTATATTTCCTTGTTTTCTCACTTAATTCTGAATAGGCTAAATATTTTAAGGGGTCTCAGGACTCTTAAAGCTTTAAAATTTTCGAAATTTTAATTTTTTTAGATGTTAAACGCCTATCTTTTCTGAACATTTTGATGTAATTGTTTCCTTGAAATTCCCATTAGTAATGAAGTTATGGCTTTAACATTTATACACGTTCTATAGCTGAAGCGTCGTTTCGGAAACTTTGAAGCCATTTTTCTCCAAATGACGTTTTTGGGCATTGCGCGCACGATATCTCAAAAACTTATGAATATTTTTTCATGAAATTTTCAAAACTTTTGTTTCATGTTAGTCTGTATAAATTGAACCTAAAATTTCCTTTTTATTGGTCAAAACAATATATTTTTAGGTGATTATACTGTTAAAATTTTATTAATTTTGCATTAGCTAAATACAACTTTGTATTAAAAATGTAAAAAAAGCTTTAAATACCAATTTATTTAGGTTCAGGGTAATTATTATAATCTGAAGTATAAGTAGGTTCCAAAATTTTCATTCTAGTTGCAACACTTATTTTGTAATCGTGCGCGTAAACTGTTATGCCGATTTTTTGCTCGAAAAATGTGTAAAAATTTGGAGCCCCCTGTAAATGCTAATTCTGCATCTTATAATTTTTTTAAATACATGAAATGAAAGAACATACTTATATATTTTATCCCAATTAAAATTGTGTCTTAAAATGAAATACATTTTAAGATATTAAATGTTGAAAATGGTCTTTTTTTTATTTTTTCCAATTTTAAGAGTCCTGAGACCCCTTAAAAGTCATAAATTCTCTTTTTCTAAAAAGAGAGAGATAGTGAACAACTAGCACTCAAAAGTGCATTGAATTGTTTAAAAAAATAAAAATTCCCATTAATATTGAATTCTTGAAAATATTAAAATTCCCAGTATTAATTAATTAAAATATTTTATTTATTTACAAAATCGTAAAAGTACTTTAATTTATTGATTTATTAATTTATTAATGCTCAAACAGATACAGTAAGATAAGGCCTTTCAATCATAACAAACTGTTAATTTTTTGGTTGCGTTATTCTACCTTAAACAAAGCGATGTGAGGCTTTCTTAGTATTGTTTCGTAAAACTAAAATCTTATTTATCATCATATAATTTCATCAAATATTTTTAATACTTTCATGTGCGCATATAGAAGCACAACTTTTTTTAATAGGATAATGTATTGAAGACTGTTTGTGTACATATTTTATGCAGTGCTCGAAATGGAAAAATCCACGAACCTGACGGCTACTTCAAAATTATTGGTGACTTTTTTATATTATTGTTATGTAATGTAAATTTATGTGTAATAACCCTATATAAACAATTTAAAAATTGCATTGAAGGTTCTAAATAATAATTTTAAAAAGGTTACAGAGAGTACAATAAGCTATATACATAAAACTGTAATAATGGTTCATTCTCACAATCTTTTGACTCTCGGGAATAAAAATCCGGTGAAAATAAACTTGCTAAAATAACATTTTAATCTGATAGACGAATGCCTTATTGATTCAAAATAAAGAAAAAATGGTCAGCGAAAACTTTTTTATTTAACTGAGGTTTATGTTAAACTTGCGAGTTTAATTTTCCTTATCATTTTACCGCTAAAACTTTTCATTTTCTTCTGAATTTTTACTTATAATGAATTTGCATAGTACCCACAGGACATTCAAATAAGAAATAGTAACAATGTAGTATTTTTAGTACAAACTTTTGGTATAACATTGTCTTAAAGAGGTGTTAAAGAAGGGACGGTAATGTAAAAAAAAGTTTGTTGGTATAGGGAAAAATTGACGGTAAGGTGGAACGGTCAGGAAAATTACCACCTATTTTAGGCAAATCATGTTAAGACTAAGTAGTAACCACAATGTTCATTGATTTTTAGAAACAGTTATTTGCATTGGATTAAATAAAAAAAATTAATTTACCTCGAAAAGTGCAGGAATGAACCCTGGGGACGGTAAGACTACCAATAAAGCCACGATCTTGAAATTGATATTTAAATTCTGCAGTAAATTTCCTGTCAAAGAATTTTAGACATTATTTCTCTAGAATACTTCTGCATGAGAAAAAATGTGAAAAAAATTCTGTGGCTGCATCTGAAGTGATTTTATGTATAAGTTTAGCAAGAGGGACGGTAAGGATGAAAATCCCACGGACAGAGTTAAAAAAATAATATCAACTGTAAAAATGTGTGCAGGTTAATTTTTTGCCACCTATTTATATAAAACAATTGTCCCAGTTTTGGAAAAATATTGCATCGAATTACTTTCATTGAAACAATTTTATACAGACAGCTCCAAACTTAAAAATCAGCATCAGGGACAGGGGACGGTATAGGAGTTTTCCTGGTAATTGGACCCCCAACTTCGTCCAATACTTATTTATCTCGTTAATATTGTTATGGAATCATGCAATGGTATGTTCCTCAGGATATGATATAAAAAAAAACACTAGAAAATGTAATAAAATAAAAATTATTATTCAGGAACATAAAAGTCAAAAGATTGTGAGAATGCCCCTAATATGTTTTAATAATTACATGATTTGGAACAATATTTACCATAATTTCAGGAACCCGAACAATATTCGTCATAATTTCAGGAACCGGAATATCGTTCCGTTCTAGTTTGCCCCAGTACATTTCGAGCCCTGATTTTAGGACTGTTTGTGTTTTCGCGCCCGCCTATCCGTCTCAATTACTTTTGAATGTGTTCACTATTTTGAACATTATCCTGAGGACAAGTTCTGAATATTTTGCATGTGCAGTCGGCGAAGGAAAAAAGAGGAACACTTCATATATTTTAATCGCCTAATAGTATCAGGGAAGAAAATACGAAAATAATCATTCGACAGATGTCTTCTTTCTATTTATGTTTTAAAAAATAAGCTTGAGAGAGGGGGCCGGAAGTCTCACTTTCATTCTGAAATTGAGCCAAACTCTGAAATGTTCAATACGAAAACCTGATTTTGGCATTACATTTGGATTATTAATGGAAAGATATTAGATTAAGCACTAAAGAAAATATGAATGTTTAAAGTTCAGAACTCCTAATGTTAAATTCATTAATCATTGCAAAACACATTACAACGCGGTTAGTATTTTAAACGTAACTCACAAACAACTTGGCGAAATTTATTTTGATTTTGGATCCGCATATTTAAAGCTTCTGAATATCTATTTATATTAAAAATTATGTTATAATTCATACTTTTTTCATACATTTATGTTAAAATTGTTATTTTTTAATTCATGTTTTACACTGTTTTACCGGAGTCAAATGACACCTTTTAAAATTTTTGAATATTTTATACGTAATTTTTTAATTAAAATAATTACAAATCCTTTTTACTACACTCAATGCTTGACT
This sequence comes from Maratus speciosus, assembly GCA_963932465.1. Classification (NCBI taxonomy): domain Eukaryota; kingdom Metazoa; phylum Arthropoda; class Arachnida; order Araneae; family Salticidae; genus Maratus; species Maratus speciosus. The sequence continues at coordinate 221,891,701 of OZ010789.1, forward strand.
TATGCTTGTCTTAGTTTAAGAATTACAAATTAAAAAAACTGTATATCAAAACCTTAAAAGGTTTCATTTGACAACGGTAAAAATAGTGTTAAAAAAGGAACTTTAACTTATGATTTTTTTTAGCCCCTTAACCACTAACGAAATGTTACGCGATTTCCAGAGTCTTACTTAAATCGCATATTTCTGCAATTAAAGAAGGAGTATATTATTTATCTGAAATATCAGTAAGAAAATACACATGTTATAGTGTTACCAGCCCAGGTGACGAAAATTGTCTCGCTATCATTGGAATTCGCCATCTCTATAATAGATGCATGCATTTTCTACAGGCGTATATATACGCCCATGGGCTTAAGAGGTTTTAATAAACATAAGGTAATAGAAATTTTTTCATCGTTTATGGGTAAAAGTTACGGACAAATCGAAATATGGTATCAAAATGAAGTGTTCGTATTGAAAATTTTAGAGATTGGTACAATATCAGAATGAAGACAACCCCTAAGCTTATTATTTTATAAACAAAAAATTGAAAGGCATAATTTTTAGTCGAATCGATATTTTCGTTTTCTTTCTGTAACTATTTGGAAATTAAATGCGTAGAAAGTGCTCTTTTTTTTTTTTTTTTTTTTTTTTTTTTTTTTACCATTGACCGTATGCAGTCTTTTTGCTGCTAAATTAAAGCTCTCATTCCTGTTATACCAAAATCGAAGTATCAGAGGACAATGAAGTGGTATTTTAATGTTTATTTTTCGATATTTTAGTTTTTAAAAATTTGTGCTAGTGAGGAATTTGAATAACATATGTGATCATCAAACTCATACTATTGTCATTAAATATTTATTGAAGAATGATATTTCAATAACGGGAAAAGCATGTTGTTACATTTTCTCTGAAGCAAGTATTGGTGTTGAAGGTTTTTAAAGAATATGAGGAATGGGTGAATATAAAGAACAGACTTATGAGGAATTTGATTTTGTTGGAAAAAAAAGGAAATTTGTCTGAATTGACCACATCAGTTCGAGATTTCAAAAAATATATTATAAAGTAGAATTGCTGTCTACATTCTCAGAAATACTTTCTTCAATTCACGAAAATTTTTCTGGCAGCAGTGCTACCAGGATTGTTTCGTTAACTGACTAATATCGGTTTCTTTTTTTCTCCGTTACAGGAAGTAAAATATACATTAATTGAAGAAAATTGGGATAAAATAAAATTTTCTGACCTTGGAATTGAACTAACTCCTTTAGTGTTACAAGACCAGCACTCTAACCACTCGGCTACATTTGTACAGTAATGAAACAGTTTGAAGTAAATTTGTTTACCTCAAATGAGTATCGCTTGATTAATTTCTTTAAAAATCATTGAATTTTGAAGTTAATTTCAGAAAGATTTCGTCTTTAATGAAAATGTGGCCGGGGTTTTAATAGTTTAGTATTAAAATAGCATAAAAATATGAAATATAAATATTTTTATGTAGACTTCTAGATCTAAAATATGAATATTATATTTTTATGCGGGAATTTTTTTTGAGTAAAATTGATTTTTATGCATTTAATATTTTAATTAAAATATCTATTTCAAATGTTTTCATTTAAAAATATGCATGCGAATATTTTAAAACTTTGAAAAATAAATTGTGAATACTTTTAAATGAATAAGAAAATTAAGTGTTATTTATTTTTTAATTCTAAAACGATTCTTTTCTTTGTTGTTGATTTATTTATTTATTTATTTAATTAAATTTAAAACCTTATTTTATAGAATTTTTCGTTTTTTTAAATGAATTTGGATTTTAGTATTAATAGAACCAATACGCATGTGTGCCGGGAATGAAAGGAATTTCATCCTTCTTTTTCAGACTTTCGAGTAGAATTGACGGATAAAACATTTTAGTGTATATAGACCAATTTTTCTAACAATTTAGCAACTGGTGTCTCTCTGGTGAATTCTTAAAATTGTACGTATTTGCTATGATTTTCTTTGTTGCATTTGGAGCTGTCTTACTTCATTAAGATTTTTGGGGAAATAAGCGTCGGTCCACTCTTTGTTGAAAAGAAAAGATTCTGTAGAAATACTTAAAAAATATGACTTATTTATAATTATACTGATTTCTGGGAATTAAGCGTCGTACCACTCTTTGTTGAAAAGAAAAGATTCTGTAAAAATCCTTAATAAATATGACTTAATTATAATTATACTATACTAGTATACTTATATAGTAAATTCTATAATCATTTACTATTTTAAGAACCATAGAATTCTTTAACTTATTCAACAATGAAGATCCTTGTACAAGGAAATGATATTCATCATTTTTCTGGAGTTCTTAAAGATGCACTCTCGAAATCTTAGAAAACAGGCTTCTGTTTCTTTTATTACCTCTTCCTTATGTCGATTTAAAATTCATTTTATTTTTATTCGGGATGAACTATTTACGATTTACTACTCCTTCGAACTTTTCACTTACACAATAAAATAATTCTATAATCATTTACTATTTTAAGAACCATAAGATTCTATAACTTATTCAAAAATGAAGAACATTGTACAAGGAAACTATATTCATCATTTTTCTGGAGTTCTTAAAGATGCATTTTCGAAATATTAGAAAACAGACTTCTGTTTCTTTTATTACCTTTTTCTTATGTCGATTTGCATTTCTTTTCCTTTTTTTCTATCCGTTATGAACTATTTATGACTTACTGCTCCTTCGAATTTTTCACTTACACAAGAAAATAATTCTACAATCATTTATTAATTAAAGAACCATAGGATTCTATAACTTATTCAACAACGAAGATCCTTGTACAAGGGAATAATTTTTCCTTCAATTAAGCATTTGAAAATTTTCAAATTTCTTATCTGAATGATCATAAATTTTTGAAATTTTTACTTGCATAGTCAAACATACATTCTTGAACGCTTATATTTTATCACATTCAACTCAGTATTATGTTTGTATAAAAATGTATTATCGTATATGTGTAAGAAATTAGTAATTTTCTATTATATAAATTCCTAGTTCACGGTACTCAATATCTAAGTCCAATTCTCTTTGCTGTTTCTGCATATTACAATCAATTTAGAAAACACAACATGTTATTATGTCAACATTTTTCCTTTGACATTTTTGCTGACAATACAATTAAAAAAAAACTTTGTCTTAACTGTTACGTAATATGTGATTACGTGACTTTTCTCTCGTTTATTAGATTTCTCGTAGTTAAAATTTACATATACATTTCGTTTATTCTACTCCAATATTTATACTACTATTTGGATGTTGTCTCTTAAAAATGTATCATAATTGTCAATGAATAATGAATCCTAATTATCAATGAATGAATATATCATAATTGTTAAGAAATGAATGTATCATAATTGTCAATGGATTATTTTCTTTCATTAAAATCTAGCAAATTTGCTCATTTTTAATTTAATCTTAACTAAGCAAGATTGGTAACAAAATCATATGAAAAGGAGAAATAATGAATAATAACAACATGGATCGGTCGTAAAATTTATAATAATTTAAATTTTGAATTTTTCTTTTATTTTTGAATGAAATGCATGGTTACGGGCAAAAAGGCATTTGTGATAGCATTAGAAAAATAATTCTAATAAAATTTTGAAAGCAATGATTTTGCAACTTCTTTTATCATTTTCAGCGGAACGTTCAATGACCTACGATGAAGCAGATGGGCAAGTTTATTTTTAAACCTTAATAACTATATCTCAACCTTGAACTGTAGTATAAACATTATTGTATATAATCATTTCTTTCGAGAACTAACTTTAGAGTTGTGTTTTATTATTTTTACGCTCTTTCATTAAAAAATATATATATATATATATTCATGAATCTCTAAGTAATGTAATAGTGGATTTATCATTAAATAATATTTTGCCAATATCAGGTACATATATTGTATATATAAATAGTTATTATGGTCAATTGTTTTTTACGCAATAATCGTGAAATTTTACCTTAGCACTTACAATATTTTCAATGAAATGCTAAACATTAATGAAAGTTTGTTTTAAACTACTTAATATACCGCACAAAAATTTCGGCTATATTAAAATGCATAATAAATATTTTCAACAAAATGCAATGAATAAAATATTGGACTCCTTTTGCAATAAATTGATATAAAATTGGGTTATTTACAGATTGGAAATATACAGCCAGTATTACATAATAATGTTTTTGAATAGTAAGGAAATACAAGAAAGGAATTTACAATTTTTGAAGAAATAATAATAACGGTCAAAAGGATAAAAGTGAATTGTGTTCAATTAAAAATACAATATTTCATCTGTATCACATTTAGAAATTTTCTTATATGATATCAGTTTTTGGCAATATTACATATTTTGTCATATTATAACATTTTTTTTACAATGTTGTTATCACACTACAAATATTTCCTACATTACGCCGATAAATATACTATCAACGCGATGTTGAGCCAATATTTGCTAGGGATTTAGATACATCGACCAACTAGATTTGAAAATGAGAACTGTAAACTAGTTATTATGAATAAAATATACTAATAAATTCTACTAACTATTTTCTATGCTGCAAAATTTACTTAAATATTGCAAACAATTAGGGTGGTCCGGGACACAACATTTCAAAAATTTCAGCTTTATTTATTTATAAACATTTTGTAGTCATTTCTATTTTGAAATATATGTATATATTATAAATAAATTAAATATATATTCTATATATATGTCTTTTTCTGAATACATTTATTTAAATTATTCAGAGACCCCCCAAGAAGGGCACTTCCCCCCTTAGAGCATATATCCCTCGTGTTGATAATTGGCCGTCATAAACACAACTAACCACTTAAACTATTCAAAAAAGAATTTTTTTTTTTTTTTTTTTTTTTTTTTTTTTTTTTTTAAATTGGAAAATCTAGCCATATTAAAAATTTAATATGTCTTTAAAAAAAAAAAAAAAAACTCTTTTTGCATACATTTTTATTTTTTATTCCAAGAAAAAGTAAATGTTTATTTGCCTTTGGTATTTACAACATTATCCATTTTAAACAATTTGATGTTTTTGAAAAGAAAAAAAAAGGAGGTAATTTTTATTAATACACTCCACTACAAGAGTCACGTTTGCGATTTTGTTTGTTTCTTCAAAATGAAAAATCTCAAAGACAGTTTATACCATACATAAATTAACTCTTCTGTGTAGTTTTATACCTTCATCTTATATAGAAATTTGGGTACATCAATTTAAATAGAGTAAATCTTTTGAAAAAATAAATGCTTTAGAGAAAAAGGCATTTAAATCCTGGCAAAGGGATGGCAAATACTGATGGTTCAGCATGAAAAGTGTTGTATATTTCGATCTAATCGTCATATTTACATGCAATCAGCATCATTTATTCTAAAAACTCTGAGGTATTTTCAAATTAAAAAGAGAAAAATGTTTGCGTTCCAGGCGACCTTAAATAGAAAAAAAAAAGAGATTCGGAATAACGTATTCTGAATTATTAAATGTATTTTCACTTGAAACTAGAAAATATGCTGTCATACAAGGATTATTTATATTATTTATACTATCCATATCTTCTCAACTATAATCTAATATTATTTAAAATTTATATATCTGAGAGCAAACTGGAACACTCTTTACTTGAATCTCATTAACCTCCTTTCTGAATTTGTCCTTACTCTCTGTTGGCATTGAAAGTTATATTTATGACCAACAAGTTACAAACATCTTATAAAAATGATGTAAATTATTGCGACATTACTTTGCGATATTTATAGATTAATATTTCGCAAGCGATGTAATTAAAAAGTTTTTATGAAAAAATTTCCTTTTTTTTCTGACAAATAATGGAAAGATGTTTCTGTGTCAGTCTGCTTGCGATCGAAACATTTGAACAACTTAAAGTATTTTTAAAATAATAAAATCTGCAATATTTTTGTTCCAAACGCGCATACCGGAGACTTTTGTTCAAATTTTTACAAGTAAATATCTATGTTTTTGAAGGGAAATCATACGCAGGCATCCGAAAAATTATATTTATAACTTATGAATGTCGAAATAGTTCGGATGGTAAGAACTATTTTGTTTTTAAGAGTGTCAGAGGCTCAAAATTCTATTTTTTTTTTTTTTTTTTTTTTTTTTTTTTATGGAGATTTTGTTGATTTTTTGTATGATTTTTTTTCTGAAGTATATTTTAATATAATAAGAATATTGCATGTAAAAAAAAACCCTGAAAATTTTTAACTATTTAACAAAATTAAATTTTAAAATTTTAAACATATTTAATTTTTTATATAACTCTGGAAGTACTTACTCGATTTACAAAATTTTTACACTTTTGTCTACAGAAAATGTGTCATTTTAATTTGTCTTCAGGATTTCTTAAAATATTGATTATGAATTTTATAAAAAAATTTTAATTAAAAAAATGAAGTTTTTTTTATGAGCGAGTTTTGCAATAATTAGCATATTTTCACAATTATTACTCAAAAATAAAAATCCTGAAGTCAATTTGTTGGAAATATAGCATAAAATCTCTGTTGAAAATTTCATAATTATATTTTGCAAAGAACTTTAGATATGTTCTTTTAAAGTTGACAAGTCGTGAAACAATTCATTCTGAGTTAAATGAAGTTAAAGTTCTCGTCAGAGGGTAGCTGTCAGAGGGGTTTGCATCGCTTCTCAAGGCAAAAGGTGTTATATCTCAGGATCTAATGAAGATAAAAGCATGCGGTTTGGGGTATTTAACGCTAAAAACTCAGTATATATATTTTTAAGCCAATAAAAAAAATACATTTTTTTTTTTTTTTTTTTTTTTTTTTAGAATTTTTAGCCTAGACCCCCTTAATATTAAACGACCCATCAAAAAGAGAAAAAAAAAAAAAAAAAAGAAAAAAAAGCGAAAAAAAAACAGTCTTTTTATAACTAAATATCAATGATTTTTACAAACTTCAAAACCCTTACATTTATAACTGATAACAATTTCAAAACGTTTGGCCGATAACAACTACTTTTTTAACCATTAAATAATCCGATATAAAAGAAAGCCTTCTTACAAGCACCTTTACTACTAAATATCAATATTATTCACGAATTTTTTATAGAGGCTTCGAAACGATTATGTTTATGACTAATAAAAATTTCAAAGGTTTTGGACAATAGGAACTTTAAAAAAAAATTTAAATGACCCAATTGGATAACAATTGTACACAATTTAAAATTTTAAAACCGGTATTTTTCATTAAAATACAGAAAAACGCATAACTCTCCACTTAAAGAGCGTACATTTTACTTCAAAACGACGCTAACTAATAAAATACAATAAAATAGTGCTTAAATAATACTTTAAAAAATAATAATAGATCAAAAAAAGAATCCCAAAACGTTTATTTTAAGTACATGTACAGCATTTCGTCATAAGGGGTCATATAAGTATAATAGTCCAGGCAATAGAGACCGTATAGGAACTCTACATAGCAAAATTAATGGTAGTACTGGAAATCGGCTTTCTAGATGTTTTTTGGGTCGCTGAATCCGAATTTTTAACTTCCCACCAAAATTTCTCCCGGCAACCCCCCTTAATTTTGGTAAAAAGCACCCCAAAAAAGGTTTTTATTAAAAAAATCAATTTTTTATTGTTTTAGGGGGAAAGTATCTAGAAATTTAGAAAGTGGACAAAATTTGCAACAAATTAGATATATGACATTATGACTTAGGATGAAGGGGAACGGGGGATCTGCCTCGGAACATGCGCGCGGTGCTGCGTGGACTAAGTTGCGCAATTCCACTTAACCACTCACACGTTTACATTCGCCCTCCCATCTCCCCTCCGAACTTTCCTTATAAGGTTTACTTTAAGTTTTTTGGGTCACTAAATCCGAATTTTTAACTTACTCCCAAAATTCCCCCCCCCCCGAAACCCCCCTAAAAGAGTTGTTGTTAGCTTAAATTTCTTATTGTTTTAGGGGAAAAGCATTATAAAATTCAGAAACTAGACAAAATTTGCAACAAACAGGATATATGACATTATGTCGTAGGATAAACAGGGAGAGAGGGGGCTGCCTCGGAACATTCCCCGCGCGCTTTTCTCAAAAAACAAATTTTTTCAAAAAATCAATTTTTTGGGGGGTTGCCGGTCGAAATTTTGGTGGTAAGTTACAAATTCGGATTCAGCGACGCAAAAAACATAAAGTGAGTCGAAATCCCACCAAAATTTCACACGGCAACCCACCAAAAAATTTATTTTTTGAAAAAATTTGTTTTTTGAGAAAAGCGCGCCGGGAATATTCCGAGGCAGCCCCCTCTCTCCCCGTTTATCCTACTTCATAATGTCATATATCCTATTTGTTGCAAATTTTGTCTAGTTTCTGAATTTCATAATGCTTTTCCCTAAAACAATAAGAAATTTAAATTAATAACAACTCTTTTAGGGGGTTCGGGGGGGGGGAATTTTGGGGGTAAGTTAAAAATTCGGATTCAGTGACACAAAAAACTTAAAGTAAACCTTATAAGGAAAGTTCGGAGGGGAGATGGGAGGGCGAATGTAAACGTGTGAGTGGTTAAGTGGAATTGCGCAACTTAGTCCACGCAGCACCGCGCGCATGTTCCGAGGCAGATCCCCCGTTCCCCTTCATCCTAAGTCACAATGTCATATATCTAATTTGTTGCAAATTTTGTCTACTTTCTTAATTTCTAGATACTTTTCCCCTGAAACAATAAAAAATTTTTTTTCATAAAAACCTTTTTTGGGGGGCTTTTTACCAAAATTTGGGGGGGTTGCCGGGGGAAATTTTGGTGGGAAGTTACAAATTCGGATTCAGCGACCCAAAAAACATCTAGAAAGCCGATTTCCAGTACTACCATTAATTTTGCTAGGTAAAATTCCCTATTGCCTGGACTATAAGAACTGAAACCATTTTTTCAAGTTTCAGTTGCTATACCATATGGATTTACAGACTATGCAAAAAGAAAAAAAAATACAAATGTTTCTACAATCTACAAAAATATAACATAACCACTAACGATAATGAATAATAACCTATTCCGAATCACACATGATTCCAAAAAGCTTTTCATCATTAGAAATCCCAGAAACAAATATATTTTCTAGATTTAAAGAATCAGCTGTGAATAATGAGTTTCTTTTGCTGCCACTGAATTTCGAAAACGTATCCAGGTAGTTTTTATAGTGAATTAATTAGTTTTCTCAAATCAGTACCCGAAAATCGTTTTTTAGGATGATATCAATTTTCAAATACACATTTTTATGTTCAACAATATGCTTTGCAGAGAAATAGATTAAATTAATAACATTAGAAAAACATTAAAATTATTACTATTTTTTTTTTTTACTCTGGTATGCATAAATTCAGTTAAGCAGCTGAAAAAAAAACAGCTAAACATTTTCAGCTGCTAAATTAAATTTATACACGCAAGAGTGCGAAAATAATATTAACTTTGTTGTTAATGTTAATGCTGTTAATTTATCATTTTTCTCAGTAAAACATATTTTTTTAAAATGAGAATGTTTACTTGAAAATTGATAGCACCCAGAAAAACCTATATACCGAGCTGAATGCAGTATAAAAACTTGGCATAGAATGTCCCTAAAGGGACTTTGTGCCATTAAAAGACATTCCACCAACCCGGTATAAAAACTACTCGAAAAAGTTTTTGAAGATCAGTAGCAGCAAAATATCTTTTTTTAACCCGACTGCCAAGAAGGGTTATGTGTTTCACGCGTATCTGGGTAAGTGGATTTCTTTATACCCTCGAAACACCCCCAACGGCTGGATGGATTTTAATGAATGAGGTCTCTATCGATTTGTCTTAACCGTCCAATGGTTAGAGGTTAGGTTTTGTTTTTATAAAATCAAAATGGCGGCCGTAAAATACGAAATGGCGGTAGAGACGAAAAAACTTTTTACGCACCCTATTGGGTGGCATATCATTTGATAGGTCTTTCAAAATGAAGATGATGTTTCATTCACTATTTGACAGTCAGAAGCTTCGTTTAAATATTACACAACCTAGAAGTTGTCTAGGTAGGATCTCTAGCTTTACTTCAACTTTAACCTTCATAGACATCAATAGGTCTCCTCAAAACAGTTTTTACAGATAGGACATAAGAATTAAACACAACTTAAAAGTCATCAACACAAGTAAATAAAAAAAATATGTAAGTAATATAAAAATAGTTTCACACTGATGAGAAATAATTAATTAGTTCGCTTTCATTGCAGTCGGGTTTTTTTATTTTTTAAATTTAATTTTTACTTGTTTATATGCTTCTTTAAATCTCAAAATCTGAAGTTCGAAAAATAATGATCTCTTTCGGAATCGTTAGTAACTCTTGATGAGTTATTATATATTTTTGTTCGCGGTTATATTATATTTTCTTGCGTTATGAAACAGCTTTACTTTATCCTCTTCTGTTCCGAAGCTAAAATAATAATACGAATGCTTGCCCAAATAGCATGAACATTAGCAGCAAGTTTGATTTTTCTGATATTATCTTGCCGTGACAAATTTCAATTGAGAAATTCGCAGTAAATCTCCCGCAATGTAATCCATCACACACTTGCATGAGTAGTTTGTTGTGAAACTGATGGCAAGACTGTCTTTAATTCACCAAAGTGACGAAAGCAAATAATCCCTCTGTTGAGAGAATAGACAATCAGCAGATATGCAGAAATTGCAGAAACTTTATTCGGTTGGCACCGCCTTTTATAAACGCTATACTTATCAAATACCAAACAAAGGCTCGAATAGGAAAAGTACAAATATTACCGTAACTTGTTTATGGTGGTAAAAAAGATGCATGTACATTAACGGTGTGTATGCATCAATGGACCTGATCAGGTCTGCGGACCCCTTCGACAGACAACTTATAGTGTAACAGTTGTAAACAGTTAATGTGGCATGGAAAGATTACTACTTTGCAGTAAGTTTGCAGTATTTTTGTTTACTTGTTTGCCGCTAATTTGCAATATATTTAATACAGCATGAATTTAACTTGCATGACAAGTTAGCTGCAAGTTCAAAGTGTGGTGACTTCGGCGTTTGCGTTATTTTGCTGCAGTCTTGTTATGAACTTTCGGTCTTGTCATGCTGAGCTTGCTGCAACTTTGCAGGTTTTCAAAGCAAGACTTCTGAAAATTTTCTGCAAACTAAAAAAATCCCTGCCGGCCTACAGGCGGAGGAAGATTTCGAAGTTAAGTATACTAATTTCACTAATAAAAACTAAATCAGGATTAGAGATAAACCCACTTTAACAATTTTATTTGGCCGCATTTGACGAGATTTATTTCATTTTTATATAATAGCTGGTTTTATCAGAATCATGTTAAGACGGTATTAAATAAAAAAATACTTTTCAATGCTCAACAACTCGAAATTTTCTGACACATTTTCAGATTAATTTTTAATAGAAAAAATATGAAACTTGACGTGATTTTTGGAGAGATTTATAAGCGACCTGTGTTTTTATTTTTTCATTCAATTAATTAAAACTTGATTTATAAACAATTATTTTCTCAGTAGGACAATATTTTTCGTTTTTAACACGATCGCTTCGGGAAATTCTGTTCAAAATGCCCACTTCGACATCATTTTTTGAAATATATTCTGCCTCTATCAAAAAATGGATCATTACGATACATTATATAGTTTCTGAGTAATAGAATCTACCGATTGGATGCATTTGAGAACAAAAATGAATTTAAAAATGAATAAGAAAATAAGCAGTTTGGATTTGAATACCCCTAATAAGATGATTTTTTTCTTCAACCGCTATGTATTTTTAATTTGTTTTTGCTGTAAGAATTGGTCCTATCAAAAACTTGTCTATATAAATGTTGTAGACAATATTAAGAAGATATATGATAAACTCATGGGGATTTTATATCTTGTGAATTGATGGAGTTATCGATTTTTTTCTTCTTCACCCCCCCCCCCCCTTTTTGTTTTCGTTTTTAATTTTTTTTTTTTTTTTTTTTTTTTTTTTTGCGGTACGAATTGGTCCTATCAATTCTTGTGAATATAAAAGTTATAGATAATATTAAGGAAATTTATAATAAGATCAATTGGATTTGATATCTTGAGTATTGACGAAGTTATGAATTTCTTTCTCCCCAAAACCCTATTTTTGCGCCCCTTGAGCCCATTTTTAATTTTACAAAAATCTGTGATACATAAATTTTTGGCCCTATTTTTAGAAGTAATAAAAGCTTTAAACTGATTTGATATGTAAAAAAATTAAAAAGTTATGGTGTTTTTTTTTTGCTATCACAAAACCACTCCCTATTTCCATCCCCTTGGTCCGATTTTGCCCATTAACGAACTTGACCGAGATTTTATGCCCCTTGATTTTATGTATAAGTTTGGAAGAGATTTGTGCATAATTATGGAAGTTATCGTGTCCAAAAGAAAGTAATATATAGATAGATTGATAGCTAGATAGATAGATAAAGTTTTTTACTGAGGGTGGTTTTGGTTTCTAGGGGTCATGATCGATGTAGATCTGCAAACATTTTTCAGAAATTCCAACATAGGGGAGAATGTAATGGGTAGTATTTCATACGAAATCTACATAAAATACTATATGGGTATTCATTGGCTTTTTCCAAACAGAATGACAAAAAAAATATCTTTTCTGAAATTGATTCTTTAGGCTTTTAGTAATTTAGGTTCAAATATATGGATCTAAAACTACACCCCCACCCCTTAAAATCATCAATTTAATAACCATTAACTTAAATTAACGCAATCACAAATTTAAGAGCTTTAAACAAGTAAATAATCTACAAATTCTCAAAATTGTTTATTGAAAAAGATTTAAGTTAAATACTCATGAAAAATTTTCACTTTCTTGATTTCTTTTGAACATTTTAATGTTTATTAGGAAAAGAACAGAGGTCTCCGTACGGGGACCCAGGGACCGAAAAGGTTAAAGTGTGGTTCAGCATGTCAAACAAGGTTTAAGTGCAAATTTTCATCAATTTTGAATGATTATTTAGAGAGATACACTGTAAAAAAAAAGGGACTAAAAAACGGAAATACTACTGGCAATCTAGACGCCAGTACTATTTCCGTTTTTTACGGGAATTTTTACCCATAAATTTCAGAAAACTTTCCGTTTTTCTGATTAAAAAAGCACATTTTTCTGTAATTTATGGGTAAAAATTCCCGTAAAAAAACGGAAATAGTACTGGCGTCTAGATTGCCAGCAGTATTTCCGTTTTTTAGTCCGTTTCTTTTTACATTGTATAATTTATAAAGCAAGAAATCATGCTTCAAGCATAGATTACGAAACAATTTCCAACACATCCAGAATAACGTAATAAAACTTCATCGTTTAATAAATTGAAATAGGATGTTTAATTGAACTATTTGAAAACCAAATTTCATCTGTTCCCATCTACATTCGGAAAATTATCCGAATTATTTGATCAGCCCCGTATATGATATAGATTTGTTTCTACTAACTACATGCATGCAAAAAATTAGCTCAGTTTGGAAATACATACCTCAGTTAGAAATTCCCCTTCAACCACTTCCGTTAATAAGAAGAATGCTACGTGAGGTGTTTTTTGTAGCCCTGTATACGAGGTTTAGGATTAATACACAACGAGTAACATCCAAAAAAAAATAGATCAATTTAAAAACGCGTACTGAAATTGTAAACACACTTCCAGCAATTATTGCTCAAAGGCAGCACTGTAACCGATTTCTTTTGTGTATCCCTGTAAATGAACGTCAAATACTATGAATGCCCTATTCTATACAAATCATCTATTAGTGAAATTCAGTGATTAATATCAATTTCAACATATTTAAAATAACGTAATGTCAATAAAATACTCTGCAAACGATTTTTCCCCATTGACGGATGTAACGGAATTCTTTTGATTGCCCCTGTAAATGAACTATTAATGCTACACATTTCATATTCAATAACGAACGTGCCATGGTAAACATCATTGGCATATATGAATTGCATGAATATCCTAGTATATTTACGCAAAATAGTGCGCGGACAGGCAGACAGGCGGACTGGGACAGACAAACTCAATTCATAAACACTTTTCAACGTTGGAGGAAAGTGTTAAAAAAGAAAAAAACAATAACTTTTAAACAGAAAAATCCATTATATACATGTAACTCGAAGAATAACTTATGTATTTCATGAATGTTTTTTGTTTTATGTTGTACTTTGTAAATGTCAAAGCAAGTATATTTGGAATTTAATATATTTTGAACTATAAATTATTATAAAATAGCAAATAAAGCCTTTGTGCAACAATATTAAAAAGCAGAAAAACCAACGTTTAAAATGCACAAATAATATATGAAAAGCAGCAAACAGCTGTTTCGAATCTACTAGCGAGATTCTTCTTCAGTGCAAAAGGAACAGCGTGCTAGAAAAAGCAAGGCTGAGCAAAATCATAGACAGAGACGCGCTGGCTTTTATACCCTATGCGGGTGGCGAAGGCGCCGAAACAACCAATGAGAGAGAAGCAGTGGAAACGACTGGGTGGACAAGTAGCGACATCTACCGGAGAAGTAGAGAAAGGAAATCAAAAAAAAAAAAAAAAAAAAAAAAAAAAAGGAAGAATTAAATTAACGCTTTCCAAATACTTGGAAAATCTGGAGTACTAGATAAATCATTGACTAAAGAGTGAGAATTTTTAATGATATGGTAAGCTTCCCAAAAATCAAGATCAAGGTTAGAAGAACATTTTTGGATAATGATGGCTGAGGAAAAATTGAACCTATGTTGAGAAGACCAAGAATGTTGAGCAATAGAAGAACGTTTGAGCTCCTGATTTTTAACATAACCTTCATGCTCTTTTAAACGAAATCTAAGAGCACGTTTAGTCTGACCAATATAAGAAAGACCACACTGACAAGAGATCTGGTAAATGCCCCAATTATCTAGGCGATCAACGGGGTGTTTGAGATTTGAAAAAGGGATTTTATTAACAGGAGAAAAAATAACTTTAAAATCAAACCTTCTTAGGATTTTAGCAACTTGCTGACTGATTTTAGGAAAAAATGGTAATACAACTGAAGTATTAGAGTTGGAATTAGAATGCTTTTCAGAATGGTCGGATTTCGTCAATTTCTTATAAATAGAATCGATAATATTAGAGGAATAACCACGATCGACAGCAATAGCTTTGAGGTAATTAAGTTCAGCACTAAGTAACTGAGGAGTGGAACAAATATTAGTAGCCCGAAAAACAAAAGTATTGAAAGCAACGAATTTCTGGTTAGGGGGATGAGAAGAATACCTGTGAGGTGGGAGACTGACAGCAAAAGGTTTACGAAAGACGGTAGTCTGAAAGCCATTTTCACAACGAATAACAAGGACATCCAGGAAAGAAAGACAGTTATTGGTCTCAATATCAGAGGTAAATTGAATGCAGGGATCAATAGAATTCATAATAGAGAGAATATGATTAATATCCGAATTCATTTCAATCAGGACATAAACATCATCAACATAACGAACATAGAACGGAAATTTTAAGATTTCAAAAAGCTTGACCTCAAAGTAGTGCATATAAATATCGCATAAAATTGGACTAAGAGGATTACCCATAGCCAAACCGTCAATCATACGGAAGAAATTACCATTGAACAAATCAATAACAACAAATCAATATATTCAACAAATCAATGTCTCAAATCAATAGGTTTTGTAATTTACGATTAAAAAAGTACAGGTTTTTGGAACACTTACATTTCCTACTTGATTGTAGGCGTAAGAAGGTTATTCCTAAATTCATTTCCATTCGTTGTAATTTATTTTCTTCAAATAGGATTGAGAAGGTCTTATTTCGTTCTAAATTAGCTCTTTTAAGAGCTTTGATTCAAGAGACTCGCCACAAAATTGCTCATATAGAGCGCGAGTTATATTCTTTACATATCAGCCTCGCTAATTCTACTCCTGATTTTCAGTCCATTGACAGAAGGTCATGGAGCAGAGTTCTCACAGCTTCTTCTGTTCATTGTTCGGTTTTAAAGAAGAAATTTAATACGCTTTGTGGAAGTTCTGTCGCTAATAACTGCAGTAATTTGCCTCTTGTTAACCAAAATGCTGTTGTCAATCTTTCTAGTGTTCCATTAAGTAACAATCAGCTCGATGCTCTCAAATTGAATAACAATTTTTCTGTCTCTGCTATTCCTTCTTTACCTAATCTTATTGCTCCTATTGAAAGAGCCTTTAAGCATAGCGCTCTATCCTCTTCTCAGAAAGAGTCTATTAGGCATCTCATTGCCAATACTGTTGATTTCAATTCTAATGTTTATAAACCCAATCTTAAACACCCTGTTAAACAATGTCTGAAAAATTTGCGTTCTGATCCAAACTTAATTATTACTAAGGCCGACAAAGGTGGTCAGATTGTTCTTCTCGACAAATCTACGTATTTGGAAAAAACCAATAAATTAATTAATGATGGTCCGTATGTGGATATCCGCAAAGACCCTTCCACTAGTGAAATTAACTCTATTAAGTCTGCCATTAAGTCTTCTTCCATTATTCCTGCTAACTTTAAGAAGTCCCTTATTCCGTCTATTGCGCATTGTGCCAGGTTTTATGCTTTACCTAAGGTCCATAAACCTGACATTCCTTTTAGACCTATTGTCTCTAGTATCGGTACAGCTTCTTATAAGCTTGCCAAATATTTAGTTTCTGTTTTTTCCCCACTTTTGAGCAATAACTGTTTCACTGTTAAGAATTCTTTTGATTTTGTTAAAAAACTTCATAATTTTAAGCCGCAGGGTCACATGATGGTTTCTTTTGATGTTAAATCATTATTTACAAACGTTCCGGTTGAGGGGGCTTTAGATTGCCTCAAGAAAAGGCTTTGTGAATTCCATTTCTCTTATTTTGAAATCGAGGAACTTATACTTCTCACTCGCGCTTGCTTGTCGCAAAATACTTTTGTTTTCAATGGTAATTTCTTCCGTATGATTGACGGTTTGGCTATGGGTAATCCTCTTAGTCCAATTTTATGCGATATTTATATGCACTATTTTGAGGTCAAGCTTTTTGAAATCTTAAAATTTCCGTTCTATGTTCGTTATGTTGATGATGTTTATGTCCTGATTGAAATGAATTCGGATATTAATCATATTCTCTCTATTATGAATTCTATTGATCCCTGCATTCAATTTACCTCTGATATTGAGACCAATAACTGTCTTTCTTTCCTGGATGTCCTTGTTATTCGTTGTGAAAATGGCTTTCAGACTACCGTCTTTCGTAAACCTTTTGCTGTCAGTCTCCCACCTCACAGGTATTCTTCTCATCCCCCTAACCAGAAATTCGCTGCTTTCAATACTTTTGTTTTTCGGGCTACTCTATATTTGTTCCACTCCTCAGTTACTTAGTGCTGAACTTAATTACCTCAAAGCTATTGCTGTCGATCGTGGTTATTCCTCTAATATTATCGATTCTATTTATAAGAAATTGACGAAATCCGACCATTCTGAAAAGCATTCTAATTCCAACTCTAATACTTCAGTTGTATTACCATTTTTTCCTAAAATCAGTCAGCAAGTTGCTAAAATCCTAAGAAGGTTTGATTTTAAAGTTATTTTTTCTCCTGTTAATAAAATCCCTTTTTCAAATCTCAAACACCCCGTTGATCGCCTAGATAATTGGGGCATTTACCAGATCTCTTGTCAGTGTGGTCTTTCTTATATTGGTCAGACTAAACGTGCTCTTAGATTTCGTTTAAAAGAGCATGAAGGTTATGTTAAAAATCAGGAGCTCAAACGTTCTTCTATTGCTCAACATTCTTGGTCTTCTCAACATAGGTTCAATTTTTCCTCAGCCATCATTATCCAAAAATGTTCTTCTAACCTTGATCTTGATTTTTGGGAAGCTTACCATATCATTAAAAATTCTCACTCTTTAGTCAATGATTTATCTAGTACTCCAGATTTTCCAAGTATTTGGAAAGCGTTAATTTAATTCCTCCTTTTTTTTTTTTTTTTTGATTTCCTTTCTCTACTTCTCCGGTAGATGTCGCTACTTGTCCACCCAGTCGTTTCCACTGCTTCTCTCTCATTGGTTGTTTCGGCGCCTTCGCCACCCGCATAGGGTATAAAAGCCAGCGCGTCTCTGTCTATGATTTTGCTCAGCCTTGCTTTTTCTAGCACGCTGTTCCTTTTGCACTGAAGAAGAATCTCGCTAGTAGATTCGAAACAGCTGTTTGCTGCTTTTCATATATTATTTGTGCATTTTAAACGTTGGTTTTTCTGCTTTTTAATTATAAATTATTAATTATCAGTGCGATAAGCTTTCTAAAATAAAAATATGTAACTTTTTTTATATTGCTATTGCATAATATCTAGATTGCTACGTTACATCTTTATGCTGTAACAATTTTTCCAAAAAATTTGGATTTCGCTTTCTTTATTTTCCATTCAAATAGTTTATGACAATTGAGAAGCACCTCGTTTTGCCATTTTTTCTAGAATAATAAATTAATTCTATACAAATACTAACATTTTACTAAAAATATGATAGGTTAAATATCCATTATATTATAAAAAGAAAATTATGTTGATTACCAGTACAACTTTCGTATTTTTACGGAATTTGCTTTTCCGGTGAAAGAGATTTCGTGAATGTGTCAAAAAATACGGATTTAACAATATCTTTGACAGATAATATAGAATTTTCCATTTTTCTACAACTGTTTTTGTTTCTTTTCTTTTTAACACTCCAAAAGAAAAAAATCTTTAAAAGTACTGAAATTGTACTGATAAAATGTGAAAAATCTTTTTACAGTGCAAAAAAAAAAAAAAAAAAAAAAAAAAAAATTGAAAGTCTCATAGAAAACGACAAGCTGTACCAAGAGCGCTTATCTTTTATGTTGCATTATTTAACAAAAAAATTTTCCGCGCTCGTGTATATATTACAAATGAAAGAATATATATAATGATGGCGCTATCTCTAATCAAAGTATTTATATATACAGGGTGAATTGTTAAATAATGGTGCCAATAGCCTATTTCCTAAAATATTGTCCTTAGACACATACTTCTAATTGCAAAGCTTCATAAAAAATGTGCAAAATTTTTGACTTAAGTTGCCACCACCTGGGGAGTCTATTTCAGAAAACACACAAACTAAATTTTTATACAGGCCCCTTAGTATAAAACTTCCAATTAGGATAAATTCCCTTATCCTTTACCGAATGAAACACAAAACATTGCATCTTGATGTCGCAAAACTCACAGAGATATCCCTGTTTAAATAATTCGTCACGTTTTAAATGATTAGACTTAAATTAAAATGCTTGTAGTTCAAGAATTACTGTAAAAAATCTCAGTTTGTGGTCTATTATCTCAATTTAT
This sequence comes from Maratus speciosus, assembly GCA_963932465.1. Classification (NCBI taxonomy): domain Eukaryota; kingdom Metazoa; phylum Arthropoda; class Arachnida; order Araneae; family Salticidae; genus Maratus; species Maratus speciosus. The sequence continues at coordinate 221,911,097 of OZ010789.1, forward strand.
ATCCTATTTCTATCACGTTCTATTCAGCAGAAAAGTGTTATTAAACAAATGTCTTAAATCGACTTTAATACAGTATAATTTTGTGAATAAGCCTTGTCTTGCATTGCAAATCACGTTGCTGAGAGATAGGTATGTTTAAGTGGTGTAAGTCAGCAATTTTAGCTTTTATACCTTTGTGAGTTTTACAGATATAAAAATGGGCTTTTTATGTGTGCTTCATCACTGCAAATAGAGGCGTCTTAAATTTAGAGACATATGTGACTGAAAAAGACTTCCAGACATTTAAGTGTCTTAATCTGAAAATTAAGCCACCATAGATGTCTTAATTAAAGACTCATAAGTATCTTACTGTGATCATGATGCAAACGAACTGCGAATAGTGTCTAAATATCTGCAAACGTCTTATTTTAAGACACTCCGTTAGTTCAAACGTGTCTTAATTTAAGACGTTTTGTTTCTGCCGTTCTTCCTACGTAATAACCACCAAGGGGCACTCTCAGTTGCACATACGTTTTAGATCTCTTTCGTTCGAACTTGGTGTATGTTGTAATTCAAACTGAAAGTTTGTTTTTATGTACGCTTATATTTTGATTCGTTTTCTGCGAAATCTGAAGTTCTGTGATTTTAATTCGTATTCACTTAGTTTATTTAAGTATTGAATACATACATCTGACTTGTGCCCTTGACACCCAATGTCTCGTATAAGCTGTCGTCGAAGGCGGGATAGACACAGAACCAGACAACACTTGAAGATTACATCCAGGAACTCCACAAAGTGTGTGGAGCGGACTTAGTGTTAATTTGTATTAATTTGTATCGATAATATTGTGTTATTCGTCTTCGTCATGTCAAAGCGGGTTAAAAAAAAACTTTTTGTCTGGCGGGTTATGTTTTTAGGAGGAAGCATTTCATTCTCTAGATATGGCTAACCGGGTGTATTAAGGGATTTCCTTGTAAAACGATGCCAGCCTTTCTTTTTCACAGAAATAGATTATAAAATTTCAAATCGAGCAATCTTTCCTACTTCTTGCAACAGGATTCATGTAAGTGTCACAATTTTTCTTTTTAATACTAAATTTAGTGTCGTTTATGATTTTCTAAATAACACTGATCAAAATCTTGCATTAAACGGTATTGGTTTTGAATCTGTTTGCAAGAGAAGAACACTAATTCTAGAAGTATATATTTTTAGACATGACGTTGTCTTGTATTACAATTTATATATTCTAGATTCTCATCTTTTTTTCCCATATTTAAAATGATAATATCTCTAAAAGAAAAATATTATAAGTTGAATTCATTCTCTTGTTTTGCTACTTCTTATCCGCCAGAACCGACCAGAAATAAATAATAAAAAAAAAGCTTTAAAAGATCTTCTAATCTTCTTTCGTTGTAACTTCCTGAGTAATAATACTTTCATGAACTATTCGTTAAGTTTTAATCAGCTATTCCTTCCTATTCCAAAGCCTTAAAATAAAAATAAGATAAATAAAGTACATGGAATAATATGACGTTTTCATAAGACTCATCTGTTGCGTGCTGCGAGTAATTGTGAAACTCAGTAAAAATATACATATATTTGGTTTAAAATCAACTCTAATATTGATTGTTTTTTATTATTTTTAGTAATAAAAGTAATTTGAAATTTATAATGGGAAAAGTAAAAAAACTATAACTAGATATTGCACTTAAAATTGTTGTTTTCATAACTTTATTTATATGCACTTATACGAAAGGTACAAAAGTGATAATTAGATATTAGGATATATATTTAAGCCAAAAGAAGTTTTGGAAACTATAAGTAGTTTTTTCTTCATGCTATTAATATACGATATTTATTTATTTTTAATGATGAATAAGTAGCTTTTGTGATTATCCTCTGATTTACAAAGAAAAAACTTGCCCATGTGGCAATAAATTTTTTTAAATTTAATTTTTAAATGATGTAAATTTTTTGTTTTTTGTGGGGTTTTTTTGTTTTTTTTCGGGGAGAGAGGGGATTTTATATGCAATTTTAGTAAAGCTGATACCTTAAATCTTTTTCGACATTGCACTGATTATAATGAATTTTTTGAACTTTTAGAGTAGGACAAGATTAAAAACATAAAACATATTTAATAAAATATCGAAAAACCTCTCAATAGTGGACGCTTCTGTATTGCGGAATTTGTTCGATGACCTGAGGTGTCTGCTTTTGTGAGGTAAAAATAAAGAAATTTGTATGTGTTTTGTATTAAAAAGCTTTTTTGTTTAATACAGTTGTCCGGAATTAGGAAATGTCCATTAACTTCTATACCGCCATTCCCGAATATCAGAAATCTCTATTTAGCAAACATAATGCAGGGTTGGACTTTTTGAAGAAAAAGGATTTGTTTGAAACATGGATAAACTGGGCAAAGTCCGTTTCACTTTCCCTACCATTTTAGGGCTCCCAAATTAGATATGCAATTTTTGTAGAGCTTGTATTTTAAATTTGCTTCGACAGTGTTTTGATTATAATCAAAATTTTGAATTTCTAAAGTATAATAAAGTCAAAAACTAAATAAATAAAAAAATTTAAATATAGTAAAACCTCTAATCAACAAACACTTCTGGAACGCTGAATTTGTTTGTTATTCGAAGGTGTTTGCTTTTCTGGATAAAAATATATGCTTACATTGAAAAAAGTGAGTGTTCGCTAAATAAAGTCGTCCATATGAAGGTTTTGCATTAAAACCTCCATTGGACACTCCTAAATCGAGAACACCACTATTTAAGAAATACAATTTTCATTCACAAGATGTACATGTTTTATATACATTTACCTCGAAAAAGCAGACACCTCTGAATTGAGGACAAATCCTATAGGTGTCCCTATCGAGAAGTTTTATTGTATTTATATAAATATTTATATTTTTATCGTGTTGTATTCTAGAAGTTCAAAATATTGATTATAATGAATGCGATGTCGTAAAAGATAAAGTATCAGGTTTACGAAAATTGCATATTAACTTTGGGAGCCCTTAAAATTGAGGGGGTGGAGGGAGCAGAACCATAGCCAAATATTTTTTAAGGATTCAATGCGGTCAAACAAGGCTACGTATAATGGTTACAAAAAATAGCTGCGATTTAGACGCATGAAGTGTCTGAAATACAGACGCATAAAGTTTCTGAAAAAATTAAGACATTTTAAAACGTCTGAAAATTAAACACTGCGTTTCAGATAAGTGTTTGAATTCCAGACATTTTAATTTAGAGTTATCCAGGAATGGATAAGTAAAGTTTTACTAATTGAAAATTTTACCCTACAAGAAGAACCGTATAAAAATTTAGTTTGTGTATTTTCCAAATAGACTGCCAGCGAGTTGCAACTTATGTCATACTTCGCAGTTTGAAGTATATGTCTAGGGGCAATATTTAAGGAAATAGGCTATTGGCTTCTTTTCATGATTCACCCTGTATTCCTCTTTATGAATAACCACCAATTGCATAAATACAAATATTGCGAATATTTTTGAGAAATAAAGTAGGATAAAAAATACAGAAGTACTGCCCATGCTAGGAGTTGCCTGTATCCAAAAGACACGAATTCGTATAAAGACTATCTCTGATCCTAAATGACAGATATTCATTATGACGCCTTCATGGTGAGCGTCAAGTATATGTGGCGCATAAAAAGCTGAGAGTCATTTATTATCCAGTAATTTTTGATTAAATTTTTTTCCCAATTTAATGAAAACATTTTTGGTCTTAAATAAGACGTAAAACTTTCATTTTAAAAATCCAGTTTTAAAAGATTTAAAAGTCTGTAATAGACGCATATTGCGAAGTTGCTAAAACGCATTTATTCTCTTCAGACCTGAAGTTAAAATAACTCTACAAATACACATTTATTTCTTTTGCACAAACAAAAAGTGACACAATAGATGACTGCAAGATCCCTTTTTCTGAAATTGATACTTATGGGGGCTGGTAATTTAAGTTAAAAAATATGGATCTAAAATTACTAGCACCCTTTAAAAATCACTTTAATTATCAATAACCGAAATTCACGCAATAACACTAGTTTTAATGTATATCTATGTGTTAATGTAATTTTTTTTTATTCCCTCGTTGGCATGTGCCTTTTGTCCGAGGACTCGAACTATGTGTAGTGAATCCCCGCATGTCGGGGAACATACCGGGTGGAGCAAATAAGGTCTACACCAGATCCTAGTGATCTGGTGATTTGCTCCACTTAGGCATAAAATAAAATAAAATAACAAATATAATCCATTTATGCCTAGCGCCCCCATTTTTGGGACGTTTTGAATTTTAATAAATTTTTAAAATGTTCTCCTTCTTTACAACATGAAAATTGTATGAAGTAACTATCTATAAATGTATTTATCTATTACCGAGAGATGACAGCATAGGATTGATATTTATTTGCTTAAATGAAGACCTTTTTTCGGTGTTCATAGATTTTTCATTTTTCAAGTAGCGAAATGCAAAAAGTACGTTTATTTGTATTTTTTGCATCAAGGATCCAAATATATATCATAATCTTAGCTTGTAGATTTCTTTGAAATATGTATTCTTTTAAATTGCGAAATTATATGTTCAAGCCTGTTTTTTATGTATGTTTGTAACGTACAAAATACAGGGCATAAGGCGCAAATGGATACATATTTATATTAGACATTTAGGGAACAGTTATTTATGTAAAGTCCTTTTCAAGATGATTTTTTTGAAATAAATTGTTTTTCACCCTCGAATACGACTATTCTTAATTTATTATTAATAATACTTATAACGTTATTAGTCTCTGTAAATAAATAAATGTATTTTTTAATAGTTCAAAAAAATACTAAATTTAGACGAAACATATAATTATATTTATTATACTATCACAAATATTATGCATATTCCCATATTTAGTACGTTTATATTTTATCAAATAACTACAAAAATATTTTAGCATAATTTTTTTTTTTTTAAGTAATTTTCCAGATCATTTTGCAACATTTTAAAGTGATTTTGCCAACAAATTTGAGAAATCAAAAATTCAGGTAGAAATGGATTAAGGGCTTTAAAGAAGTGAATGACCTATAAATCCTCAAAATTTGTTATTGTCAAGAGTTTAAGAGTACACGGTACCAGTCATTTTCATTTTTTAAAAAAATAACAAAGACTATCCAAATTTCGGAACGATTCGATAAGTAATAAGGGAGATATACAATAAAACCTCTTTTATCCGAAACTCTTTTAACCGAAATCCATTTTTAAAGCTTTTTTTCATTACTTGTGTGCAAAATCCATTTTAAAAGATTTTTTGTTTTAACTATCATATTCCTACTGTGCATGCGGTTCTTTCGGAACTACGAGTACACATAAATATTTTCGATCCCTTTTCTTAGCGTTCCTTTGAATTTAACTTTGTCTCTCGTAGGCTGCGGAGTGGAACGAAGAAAACGAACAAATTAGCAATTATAAAGCTTTTGAATGTTTTGTAAAAGGTTTGGCATGGCTAGAGCAGCAGAAAGACTGTGATACTGGTGAACTAATAATATTAAAAAACTCGGTGATAGAGCTTCAAAGCAAAGGCAATCAAAACTGCGACAAGCAAAACATTTTTTCAAACCCTTGTGATATATCTAAAGCGTACTTAATTTGAAAATTAAAATTCAGGTAATTTATTCTTGTTTCTATTTTTCTATTTGTTTATTTTTATTGAGCACTTGTTACCATAATAAGAAATATTGCATATACTTCACCTTAATCTAAAAGTTGAAGCATTCTCGATTATCCGAAAATTTCGATTTTTCGAAAGAGGGTCGGTCTTACTTACTTCGGATAATGGAGATTCTACTGTACTGAATTTCCCCCAAGCCTTCTCGTTCAACATCTCTGTAAGTGAAATTATTAAACTCATTTTTCTCAATTCGCATTTTTTTTATATTTTCATTTTAATCGAAATGCTAAGACTTCTACAATAATTAAGAAAATTATCTGAAAATTTTTAAAAAGTATCTTTAAACCCTGTGTGTGATAACTAAGTATAAGATTTTTTATATGTTTGTAACTTAAAAAAAAAAAAAAAAAAAAAAAAATATGAACTTAAAAATATGCTATTTTTCAACATTTTTTCCATATACATTCACTAATTATTTTTTCTGCTGATCTAATGGACTCATCAGAAATCCGATACTTTGATTTATTGAAAAAGTACTCTGAATAAAGTATAACAAGAAAGAAAAATCATGCGTTAAGCATAGATTTTGAAACACTTTCCAACACTTCCTGAATGCTTTAATAAAACTTCTTCATTTAGGGAAATAAGGCAAATAAGATAACTAAGTAAATATTTTAGAAGTCGCATAAAATATTTAAAAAACTGATTTCAGCAGTAACCGTCCATATCCAAATATGTATTCAAATTCTTTTGAACAGCTCTGTATTTGATCGTTAATTGGATATATATATATATATATATATTATATAATGGGAAATTTTAGTTTAGCAAGAAAACGCATAACAGGTTGAAATTTCTCTTTCAGCAATTTATACTAACAGATGAAAACATACTTGAATACTTTTGTACAGCCCTGTAGTCTACCTAATACTTTTATTACACGCAACTACTTAGCTAAAATTTAATTCAACACTCTTAAAACTACTGAAATCACATTTCCAAAAATTATCATCCATACACGGCCATGTATCCAATTCTTTGCTTGGCCCTGTATATCATTTTATCTATATTCTGCAAACATTTCTTAGTAAACGAAATTCAGTTCACCGTGCAAATTCATAACTCATTTAAAAGCCCCTTTGAAGCAATTTCAGCTCATATTCATTAACCTTTACGAATTATTTTGTGTAGCCCTGTATATGAACTATCGCATTTATACACACTACATAGTATGCATAAATATAGAGAAATTTAAAAGCGCATATCATAATTAAAAATGCATTTCCAGCATTCAATGCTATTATACAGTACTTCGGATACAATATAGTATCTGAAATCTTTTGTGTGTCCCTGTAAATTCTGTGTACTTCGCATTATACATGAAATAACTTATAGTAAACTTCAGAGACGTATATAAATTTCATTATATATGAAATAGTTTAGCATGATTAAAATACGCCGAAAACCCCTCCTATCCCCCCCTATACCATTATGTAACGGAACTCTTTTGTGTGGCCCTGTAAAATGATAATAACTATTCTTTGCATCGCATATTAAACAGAATGCATATTTTAGTGTACTTTTTAAATGCATATCAATTTTATTATGTTTGAAAGGGTGTAACACAATTAAAAATCATTTGAAACGATTTTATCCCATTGGTCGTAATGTAACGGAATAATTTTGATTGTCCCTGTAGATTAACTAAACATGCTACAAACTTCATTTGCAGTAGGGATCGTGCTATGGTAGAGGTTATTAACATCCAAACATTTCAGAACAATCGGAGTACATTTACGAGAGTTAGAGCGCGGACAGACGGCCAGGTAAACCGAAGTCATAAACACTTTTCAACTTTGTTGGAAAGTGTTAAAAAGTACTCTGAATAAAGGATAAAAAAATTATTTCCAAATATGAAAAATGAAAAAAAGAAGGAATTTCAAAATTATTTATTTTTTTAATTCAGTTTTTAAAAAATTATTGCTATATTGTTAATTTAACACATTTTATGATCTATTACGACTATGCTTTATTCAAACATGAACCTAGAAATATAATGTAGGTACATAATAAAAAAATTTGGTACGGTGTCCGCCTGAAGTTAAATAATTATGATAATTTCTTATTTTCCTGGTTACGCTGTCTTCAACGAATTTTGAAGATTCAGATAAAAATGACATTTGTTTTATGAGGAAATAAGCATAAGCACTTCCATTAATTGGTTTTGTTCCAAAGCAAAAAACTTTCAGCTATATAGAAGCATAATAAAAATGTAAAAAGAAATAATCAATTTAGTTTTTAAGAGGAAAAGAATAAAAGTCCACATTTGAGTACCTGATGTCCGAAGAGGTCATAGTGAAATTTAGTAAATTCATGTTGCTGTTGATAAATTTTCGTCGATTCATGTTTTTTGTAACATATGCATAAGAAATGATTTTCCTTAACACGAACTTGTTTTTTGAGACGCCAAAACTATTGATACACAAAGTAAATTATGGAATGAGGAATAGCTTTAATTAAATTATTACATTTTTTATTTCGAGAAAATGATAGCTCTCTTCTACAATACAACAGACTGTAAAATATATTTTAATAAGAAGAAATTTCCGAATAAAAATAATAATTATTATTTTAGCGACACGATACAAACAGAGTGTAGTATATATTTTAGTAAGAGAAATTTCATAATAATAATAATTGTTATTACAGAGACAAAGTTCAATTTCTTTCATTACGGATTTTTCTGTCCTTTTTACAGTCAATTTTTTGACGCCTGCCAAATATCTGTTACTAGTCTTAGAAATATATTATAATTATGTACTATATATGTAAGTATTATAAAATATATTATATTCCATGATGGTGGTTACGACCGCGCTGTCGTTTTCCTTTTAAGTTTCATACATTGTCTAGACTAATAAAAGAGCACATCGCTCTGTCTGTCTGTGTGTCTGCGATGGCTAGCAAAATCTACGACACGTATGAAGCTGACATTTTTGATGAAAATAGTCGAAGACCTCTTCTGCTGTACCTGAGTAAAATAATTTAAATTTCTAATAATTAGTTAAAAACCTCACATTAAAAGATTGGAAAAGTATTCATAATTCAACGAAAGTATACATTTTTATTAAACCGCAGGATATTTCTTTGAAAACTGAAACAGAGGGGGGGGGGGGAGTTAATATAATTACAGCATTGCCAGGACAATAAATGTACTGGGCTTTTTAAAAAAGGATTGTATCTTAAATTTTACTGGCCTAAAAACTGGAAAACTTCACAGATTTGGATAATCTAAAGAATTTTTATTCTTTTCCTACTATAGATCGTAATCGCTGAAATTAGTAAATAACAAACGTGTTATGGATTTTCTAAATTGTTTACTTAATTAACACCTTTTACTTTATTATACGATGAAATTTTAGTACAGTATATAATTAATTTTTATCGACAGAAATAACCGTCTTTTCTAATGCCCGTATTATACTTATATTTATACTATACCATATCTTCAGGCATTATTATCATAGTAGGGAGCTGTCACAGTACAGACTGAGGAAGCCTCCGCAGAGTGGGGAAAGCATTTTTTTTTTTTTTTTTTTTTTTTTTTTTGAAAAGGAACTGGGCAGTATAGACGCTTTCTTTAAACTTGTTTTCTTTAAACTTGTTAGAAAATATTTTTTTTTTTTTTTTTAAATGAGAAATAACGAAATATGTGTTAGTTTTTATGAAAAATAACGAAATATGTCTTATAGAAATTAATTTTAATGTAAAAGTATACAAACAATATAAAGAATTTTTTGAATGAAAAAATAGTGCGTCATGTTTTTTCCGAACGTCTTGAGGGCTTTCCTGCATTTACATAAAAATGCTTATAAAAATAATCTTACTTAAAATTTTCTTTCCCTGTTTGTTTCTAAAATACACTTCCTGCCCCTTTATTTGAATTCTTAAAATACAATTGTGTTGGCAATATTGTTGTCTACAACAGATTAAAGTTATTTTTGGGAAACGGAAAACTACATCCAAACCGCTCAGATGATTAATACATTGGAAAAATGTCTATATTGCGGTAGTTCCCTACTTTGATAATAATGCCTAAAGATATGGCATAATATAAGTTTTAGTACAGTCAATCAGGGTAACTTTGATCCGCATTTTCTCTATTTTCATATGCCACACTTATTTGAAGAATATTGTCGCAACTAGGGGCATAAAAGAGAAGAAATGATCCTAAATTATTGTTTGACTATAAAAAAATTAAGAAATAATAAGGATAAAAGCAATAAAAAATGGATTTTTAGCCTGATTCAAAGTTACCCAGCCATTTAAGGTAACTTTGCACCATATGATAAATTTTTATATAAAATAATTAATTATAAAAAAAGTTTTGTAGTCAGGGCAACTTTAAACACCAAAAAATGTTTTCAGATATGTAAAGACTGCGAATTTACATTTCCCAACATCACAAGATTTGTACAATTTATGATATTACAACAAATATCAGGCATACGAAAAGTGGAAGAAGAGAACCATGAACATTTAGAAATTCAAAAAACGTGTTTATTGTTCATATAAAACATAAAAATGCAGTGAAAAACAATTTTCAATGTTTTAACTCTATAATATATCCATAGTTACAGTAATACATACAAGTGCTAGTATTATTCAAACAAGAATAAAAAACGTCGAACGTATGAAATGTCAATTTTGAGTAGCTCCGCCCCTAATCACGCCTCTAACTGAATTTCATGTATTTTAAACATATTTGTAAAAGTATTTACATGTCATATCTAATGCACACATTCGGCATTTATATAATATATACGTGCAAATATGGAAATACAAAAAATATATAATAATATCTTTGAAAAAATATTTATTTAACATATAAAAATCTAAACGTCCCAATTTTGGGACACTAGGCACGAAAGGGTAGGGGTTTTCTCCGTTACTGTCTAAGCATTATATCTATGTATTATGCCATTTGATATGTTTCAAAAAGGTTATATATCATTCGGGTTATTATTTGACTATAAAAATTTCTTTATTATTACTATAAGGGGGGGGGGGAGGGCTGGGGTCGGCTTAAGAACAAGACCCCCTTCCTCCTCACCATTAGCTATTGGCATAGTAAAAATTTATACAGTAAAAATTTATGATAATCAATAATTATTAATAGAGTATATATACCGTATATACTCGCATATACACCGACCCATTAACTTTTGAATGCAAATTCTGCAAAAAATCAAAAACTCACGTATGTCGACCTCCTAACTTTTTACTTCAATTTCGCACAAAATCAAACCAAAAATCTCACTTACTAATGCGAAAAATTAGTAACTAAGCAAAAACAAATCATTGAAAAATGTTTAATAAGAAATTATTATTATTTGTATCTTTTACATATTTTATTATTTATACACATAAAAAATCAGACTTTTGCAGTATTCGAAGGTTTTTTTTCTTTTTTCTTTTTTGGCTTTTGTAATTGACTCGCGTATAAGTCTACCCCCCCCCCCCAATTTACTTGCAGAAAATTGTCAATAATTCTTCGTTTTACACACGAGTATATATGGTACAGTAGAACTTCGATTATACGACCCTCGTGTAACCGGAACTCTGTGTAAACCAATGTGGATATTCTGAATTTTTTCCGTTTTTTTTTTTTTTTTTTTTTTTTTTTTTTTTTCACATTCTTTGTGTATGCAAGTGTTCCTTTCCAAACCACGAGTAGATATAAGCATTTTGGTTCCCCTTTCTTCGAATTCCATTGAAATTAGCTTGAGCTCCCACAAGATCTGATCCCGGGATAATTATACTCTCCCCCCCCCCTTCCTGTGTGCCCGTCCCTGTTCTAAACAAATAAAATTATTGTCATGTATAATTTAAATTTAGATATTTATTAAGCAGTTCAAATAGTCCTAATAGCAGTTCGATGACGATGTTGCATATTAAACTAGATGATTATTGATAAATTCTTGATTATCCGGATATTTGATTATCCGCTGTCGGTTCGGTCCCAATTTCGTCGGATAATCGAGGTTCTGCTGTATATATTTTAGTAACCTCAGGATGTCAAATACTAAACTAGTACAAAATATAACGGTATGATATAAACTTTTACTAAGCCAATAGCTAAGGGTGGGAAGGGGTGGGTGTCTTGTTCTTGAACCGAGCCCAGCCCCTGTTCCCCCTATAGTAATAACAAAGAATAGCCAAATAATAATCCGAATAATAATTTTATAACCAAATAATAATCCGAATGGTGTTTAACCATTTTGTAACAAAATAAATGGCATAAAACATACATTTAATGCATAGACAGTAACGGAGAAAACCCCTACCCATTCGTGCCTAGCGTCCAAAATTGGGACGATATATAAAGGTTCAAATTCGAGCAAAAAAATAGAAATCTGAAAAAATGCAAAAATACGTATTCTAAAATAATGTTTTGTTTTATAAATAATACCACTCATAAAATGATTGATAAAAAAATAAAAGAAATATCTTACTTTTTCTTATGCGCCATTTTATTTCAAGAAAATCCAACTTTGCGCTACAACAAACATTTATTTCACCTTTTTATTCTTAAAAATTCACTGCCATTTATGGATAAATATTGAAAACAAATACTAAGGATATATTTTACTAAGTTTTGAAAGGATATCATAATTCAATTTGTAATGAGAATTTTTTTAAGAAAGCATCCCAAAATTAGGACGCCAGGCACAAATGGGTTAAGAATAGATTTTCTATAAGAAAATACCGGTACCGAAGAATTTCTTGGTCTGTAAATTTCTGGACAAGTACGACCCCTGAATTTAAACTATATTATCATATAGATCATATTTTTTATTACATAATTTAGTTCATTTATATCAAAAATGTTCAAGAAATTTATTTTTTTATTACAGTTAGTAAATTAGATTCAATTTAAATAGAGATTTTTAAAAAAGAAAAAAGAAAAATAAGATTAACGTACAAAAATGTTTCCTAAATTGCCGCGCTTTATGAAAACACTTTTCCACGAACTATTGCGTGAAGAAATTAGTATTATTTAAAAGCAAAACCGCAAATTGCAGACGTTCAGAATATTAACCGAGACATCGTTATCATCTTGTTTACAGCCAGTAATAATGGCTATCTATACCTGACCTAAGATCACTTTTTCTTTTTGACCTACCGGGCGTATGCGTTAAATAGGCCACTGGAGAAAAGTCAAGGTGAAGGAAATGCAAATTAGACCTAGCTCTTTAACCTTGACCCAAAATTGGGAATTTGCTTTCACTGTTACTTTTTCTCTTCTATGCAAAAGATTACACGGGAATGAATTACAATAAAATCATCACAGATGCTTCCATTTTTTCAGACCAATCCAATTATGATTTAAAAAGTAAAAGTTGCAGAATCAGGTCTGTGGAATTCAGTGTTTGGTTTGAGATTTATTTACTGGATGCCTTATTTTTTATGATAAAAAAATATCATTTTGTATCTATGTGTTCCATAATGTACCTGGTGTTAGATTCATTCACACGGGAACATGTATTTTCAGTGCTAAATTTTCTTAAGTAGAAATCTGCAAATAAAATATAAAAATGTATTTTTATATTGCGTTGAACATCAAGACATCATGCTAGTGTTTACCAGATCGAGAAAAGGTTTCTATTAAAACCAATACAAAAACCAATTAAACCAATAGAAGCGTTATCTTCAAATTTATCGTTTGCATTTCAATATTAAAATAAAATTCATAGGATAACTGAAGTTGATATCTAATAAGGTCCTTTCGCCCTTTTTAGATTTTGTTTTTGAACTTTCGGAACTAGTTCGAAGAAGTATATAGAAAAAGAAAATAAGAATATTAATTTTCTGATAAGAATTTTGTAAAATGCGAACGTATTCCTCGGCTACAGGTTTAACATTGGAATGGGAAATTTAAGCTTTGATTTGTACAGTGTACACTCGCAAACGCAATTTCGTCGAAAAAAAAAACGTAAAAAGTACGGAAAGCAAGTCGCCGGAACACTCTTGTGATTGTAAGAGGTTTTTTTTTTCCCTATTTGAAGAAATTGTAGTCTTTTGATTGGAAAAGTTTTCAATAACATTTCGTATTTTAAGGGCAAAAGGTTATGTGTAGAAAATTTCATTTCTAATGGAAAAAAGTAACAGGCAGCACAGTTTCCGAAATATTCCTGCGATTTGAAAAAAAAAAAAAAAGAGAGAGATTTCGATTCGAAGATTACGGATTATATTTACGTTAAATTTGTGATTTCATTCCTTTTTGAGGGGAAATGGGCAAATCAAAGCGAAAATTTCGCGTTTTAACGAACAAAACTTAAAATAAACCTGTGGCTGTAATATCCATTACAGATCAGGGCTTTTGATGTTCAACTCTGTTTTCTTGACCCTAGTTCTCGAGTTGCTAGGTCGCATATGTTCCGCTCATGTGGTCAGCCTAATGCTAGACCCTCAGTATTTAATTCTCGAGCACGCTTGTTACTCATTTTATCGAACTCGAAGGGATGAAAGGATGAGTAAACGTTACCCAACGAGGAGCCAAACTCTGGACGTTTTGCGTGGTAGCCACGCCACTATGCAACTGGGTTTCTAATGAAGAAAACAGCAACGGGAAAAATCCTTTAGTTCAAGGATTTTTTTATAGTGTATTTTATTTTTATTATCCCAGTGCTAAATGCTGTACTATAGATATATTGATAACAGGGTTCTATCTGCCACCAAATCGTTACAAAATATTTCATTTGGCGAGTAAACGGATGATTAGACTCGCCAAACTGTGAGTGCTAAATTTTTACTCACCTTTTTTTTTTGTGTGTGTGTGTATCAGTACAGGCTATACTCTAATTTATATTACTGAACGATTGATGTCACTTAACATGTACAATCGTATCGTACCATTTTCATTATTTTTAGAGATACTGAACCAACACCAATTCAATTTAACATCAGACAAAGCCGCAGTAAGCAAAAATGCCATTTCAGTATGGGTTAATGTGCCCAATAGGCAGCAGTACTATTTTGAAATTGCCTTTGAAGTATGGGCTTCAATAAAATGTCGAAGAATTGTAGAAAAATAAAGTTTTGGCACATTTTGTGGTTTATATTTTGAATTTTTCAGAAATCATTGAATGAAATATCGTAAAATTCTGAGTAACTGGGATTAGAAGTTTTATTTCAGAACATTTTATTGAGTTAAATCAGGTTTAAAAAAAAATTTTTCTTGATTGCTCAAGACATTTAGAATATACTTTTTTTTTTTAAGTTTTTGTAGCAAATAATTAAATTTTCATGAATAACTGATCTATAAGCAGTTACAAAAACTCAGCTTATTTTAGAACATATAAAAAAAAGGAGGGGGAGATACATTAAGGGGTTAAAGATCGAATTTTTAATGATTCGCAACGAATTTATTTTGATAATTTCTTTTTTTTCATTTGGCGAATGTTTTTATTTTAGATTAGCCAAATTGCCAATACTCGTAAAAAGTCAGCAAGAACCGTGATTGATGATAATAGTAAATAGTATGCGCGGCTGCTGGACAAACCTCACCTTACCGAGTTCACGGCTGAAATTCCAGGATCAGTTTGAACTCGATCATCATATTAAAATGGAACTGGTCTACCAAGCCATATCTTGGTGGAAACCACCTGCAGACTCAATTTTAACGGTTGATTGTTATGTTTGTGCTTTCTTGCACCCAGTCATGATTCCTTTCATAACTTTATGACATCACTGGATGCAGGAAAACAAAATGGGAAACCTACCAATTAACCACTAAAATTGGGTCTGCAGATGGTTTTCACCAAGATATGACTTAGCAGACCAGTTCCATTTTAGTAGCTAATAGAGTTCTACCTAATCCTGGAATTTCAGCCAGCCCTGATGAGACGATGGTTTCTGCATCGGCCAACCAGTCTAGCATTAAAAGACTATTATGACTACATATAAGTAATAATAACAATAAATTCAAAAATATACTAATGGATTAATTAATGGCTAAGAGAAGTGTCACAAGTTGCACAAAATTAATATGATTGAAAAAATATTACAATTTAATACAGTTTTCTATTTTATTGCACTTATATTATCTAGGGGATCCAATACGGTCTTTTTGGGTTATAGAATCTAAGTGAAAACCATCTTTTTTATTTGAAAAGTTTAATAAAATTTTTGCATTTAATATACTTTCTTAGGATGTCAAACTAACAACACCAAAAAACATTTTTATGGAAAATAGCTATTATGTATTCAAGCAAAATTTAGATTTAAAAAAAACTTTGCTTTCGTATTGCCCTCATGCGAGGAATTATCAACCGAAGAAATCGCCAAAGTTCACTATTTAAAAGCAGCTTTTTGGATTCTGAGCATCTCAATGATATAAGGTCTAAAATTTGTGTTTTATTTATGTATTATTTTATTTATTGTTTGATAAAGTTTTAATTTCGTTATGGAATATAATCCAGAAACAAATTTTGAACTATTTATAGTAATTTAAGTACAAACGGATTTATCTTTCATAATCGTCTGCTACACGACAGAGATAGGATAAAAATAATTCATGCTTAAAAATTATGTTAATTGTGTAAATTGCAATAGAGTTTTTTTTTTAAAATTGCATTTGAAAGTTCATTTTATTTTCCTACCTGGTGCTATAAAAATTCAAACTTTGCGATGTATAGAACTTCCAGTAAAAGCGAAATTGACTCGTCTAGTGTTGCGATCGTCAAAATGACCTCATCATTACGGACGCCTATAATATTGTCCTTTGTAACATAGATAGATTTTTTCGAAAATTTATTTACGTGCCAGAGTGATTACGATTAATAAGTACATTTAAATTTTTAAATTACCTGCATGATGAATATCTATGCTTAATACATCTTCATACATACATAACATACATACTTTTTTTATTCATATGCTTACATATGCCCACTTTACATACTCATATTCATCGTACATTCTTGCACACATTTTATAACATACATACATACATCCGTGCAAACAACATTCATACTTACATGCAAACTTACGACACACTTACTTTTATATATGCAAGACAACATACATACATGCAATAAGATATAAGAGGCATTCTCACATAACTTTGATTTTAAGTTCCTGCATAATAATTTTTATTTTAGTAAATATCCTTGGGTTTTTTTTCATTTCTTATACTGGAAAACATTCCATTGAATGACTGTATAACAATATTAACGAGATAAATAAGTTTTGGACGATGTTGAGGGTCCAAATATACCACAAAATTCCTTACCGTCCCGTGTCCCTCATGCTGATTTTTAAGTTTGGAGCTGTCTGTATAAAATTGTTTCAATAAAAGTAATTCGATGCAATTTTTTTCCGAAATTGGGAGTATTGTTTTATATAAATATGTAGCAAAAAATTTACCTGCACGCATTTTAACTGTTATTATTATTTTTTGAACTCTTTCCCTAGATTTTAGATTCCTTACCGCCCCTCTTGCTAAAATTATACAGAAAATCACATCAGATGCAGCAACAGAATTTTTTTAAACTTTTTTCTTATGCAGAAGTATGCTAGAGAAAGAATGGCTAAAATTCTTTGACAGGAAATTTACTTCAGAATTTAAATCAGCATTTAAATATTAATTTCAAGCATCGTAGCTTTATTGGTAGTCTTACCGTCCCCAAGGATCATTCCTGCACTTTTCGAGGTAAATTAATTTTTTGTATATTTAATCCAATGTAAATAACTGTTCCTAAGAATCAATATTGTAGCTATCACTTAGTCTTAACATTATTTGCCTAAAAATATGTGATAATTTTCCTTACCGTCCCTTCTTTAACACCCCTTTCAGACAATATTATACCAAAATTTTGTACTAAAAATACTACATTGTTATTATTTCTTATTTGAATGTTCTGTGGGTACTATGCAAATTCATTATAAGTAAAAATTTAGAAAAAAATAAAAAGTTAGAGAGGTAAAACGGTAAGGAAAATTAAAGTCGCAAGTTTAACTTCAACCTCAGTTAAAAAAAAAAAAAAAAATCGTCGCTGCTCACCATTTTTTCTTTATTTTCAATCATTAAGGTATTCGTCTATAATTTTAAAATGTTATTTTATTAAATTTAATTTCACCAGAATTTTATTCCTGAAAGTTAAAATTTTGTGAGAATGCCTCATAACAGCCTTTTCTTAACAATTGAAAGTGATAGAGCCTGTTGAGTAATCTTCAATAGTCCTAATCCAGTATAAAACGTTTCCCATAACGATGCCTTTTTCCATGATCTGGGTGCTTTTATCATAAGTGACACCGTGTTTTACCAGTAACTGAAAGCAATAATAATCAGTTATGTCACTTAAAAATTCTGATAATTACATATTATCAGTAAAGATGAAATATTGACTCTTTTACGGTCATTTATCTAGAATGATGTTAGGTATTAAGTGCGTTCAACTTCATGGGTTCTCTCAAAAAGGAAAATACCAGTTTATTTTTACGACAAATGACATGTTGTTTGTCTTAAATTTGTTGTTTGTTCCTTTTTTTCAGAACATTTTTTTTTTCAACATCAAGGTTTAGCTTTTTGGAACCTAGCTACATTTTTGTGAACCGGTTCCAAGGAAATGCAACATGGTCCAAAAGCAAGGATAACTGAACCAATCCAATGTCAAACAAAATAAAAACAGATAATACGGTAATTGATTAGATAACTTTAAAAAGCACATACAAGTTAAAACCTTCAAAAACTAATCGTGCTTACATTATATATTTCTAATTATTTACTTAACTGATTATTCAGTTATTACATGCAAATTACTTTTATCGGAGCTACAGTCTTGTAACTGTACACTTAATTGAATAAGAATTTGATTTCCGTTAAATAAACTTCATTTTTTCTTTACTTTTATTTTAATTATATGAAGTACAGTACTTTAAAAAGAAAAATTCGAGCAATGACTATAATTTCAAATCTAATTAATACAAGAATAAAAGAAAAGTTCCGATTTAATCCGCATAAACTTCTTGATTGTATGTGGATTATGGTGTCATAATGAATCGGCTAGATATAAAGAATTGTGTCAATTTTCTTTTTTCAAATAGTAACACCTATAAAATTATGTACAGTGAACTCCCGACTTTCCGGCCTAATGTGGCAGAAGGGTAAGCCGGATAACAAAAATGCCGAATAGGCCGGAGTTCAACAAATATTTACAAACTTCGTGCCCTCCCCCCGCCATGATATTAAAAACACATACTAAGATAAATATTATACAGTTTCAAAAGTACAGTTTCATACAGTTTCAAAATAAGCAAAACACATAAAACGTAATCCTAATTCGTAAAAAAATGAGTAAAACTTATTTTACTGTTTATTAATAAATGATTTCACAAATATGAAAAGTTATGCATAAGCTAACAGTCAAAAGTTAGTTTTTATTTGTTGAATGAATAGTGGACGCCTTCTTGCTGTTGCCCCTCGTCCGCGACGCAGTGTTCCTCCATTTACGCAAGTAAATGATATCAGTTGGCATTGATTCCTGCTGACTAATGTACTGCATTGTTGCCTCCATCGTCTTGAATCCTTGATAATGTGGAATGAGATTTTTCTTGGAATCCTTTTAACCTTTTTCTTCTGATATTCCTCCCTCTGTCAACACTTCTACAATACCATTTTCAATTAATTCGTTTAACTTCGTCGTTTATCATCCACTAGGTAATGTTTTCTTTATTGACATCGTCAGAGCCCGGTATATTTTTCAGCAACTGAAGAAGCTTATCGTTCTCATCTCCTATTGCAGTTTCCCACATGGGTTTGTGTCTACCTTTTTGGTCCAAAAGAATGCTCCAAAACCTTGCAATTACTCTATTTGGAATTTCTTCCCATGCCTTTAGCACCCTCCTGGACGGGAACCTGCCTGCCTTGATCGCTTGCAACATTCTTGATTATTTTTTAATAGACCGGATAGTACGGAGGGCCGGGTAGTTCTGAGCAGGATAGTCGGGAGTTTGCTGTATAAAAACCACTTAAATCATCAAAACTAAGCTAAAAATTGCTAAAAGTGATCAATAAGCCAGTCAACCTATTATCCTTCATAATGCTCAAGCACCGTTTTTTTTTGCAAAGTTTCTGCATTTAGACATTCCATTCACGGAGATCTCACAGTCTGTAGTATCCCTGAGTAATTAAACAACGAAATAAATAAAATATATGATATTGCAAGAAACAATGGATACAAAGAAAACATTATAGAAAGATTAATTATGATCTTGAAGAAAAAGAAGAAATGAAAGTTCAAATTATAAAATTCCAAGTTATCCGCTTTTGAATATTTTCCTGGATTGTCCGAAAGATCGAAATATAAACTCAATAAATTCAATATCTCCCTCATTCCAAAACCTTCCATAAAAAAAAATATATATATAGTCTGTAAGAAAATAGATACAATAGAACCAAATTAATTATCAGGAGTATATGAAATACCTTTCAGCAAAGAACATGGAACAATGCAATTTTATATAGAATCAACGAACTAGAATCAACGAACATATAGAAGATATCAAATACAACAAGAGAACTACAGCTTTGGCTAGATTATGTAGCAAATAACCTCTACAGATTGATTTTTAAAATAGTAGAATAATTTATCCATCAAGGTTTTATTTACCATACATTATCCGGGAATCAATAGAGATCTTTTCACGCAGTGAGAATAATTGCAATGATTTAGCCTCCATTGAGTTACCTGTAATTTGGAAAAAGGTTCACTGTAGAAGAAATAATAGTAGAAATGTATTCATGTTCACAAATATCCATTTTCATTTTATTTTTATGTTTGCACTTGTTTTTTCACTACACGTGTGGGCTCGTGATTTTATTTAACAATTTCTTGTTTAAAAAACAAGCAAAAATATTTGTATCAACAAAAATCTCGAGAATGTCGCCGTTTGAGCGATAAAACATATGTCGATCTGAATAAAGATATTTATATGCTTTTTAAGTGTATTTTTTTTTATCACTTTTAGCACTTTTTTAGCTTAGTTTGCAGTACCACCTATTTTTGATATTTAATTTAAACTCCTTGGATCAAAACAGCTCGGAAAACTATGTTCCATACGTTTTTGCTTGAAACTTCTTGAATGTATGAAAAAAATGTGTCACAAATTTAATAAATCTGAAAAATGATGCATCCTTACTTCGAAAAGAACTTACAAGGAGAGGGCCAACCTTGTTAATCACAGATTTTGATTATTTTTATATATGTTGCAGGGTAGAGATCCCTTAGTCTCAGGTTCAACGGATTTTATCCAACGCTCCCTAGTTCGTGAGAAACCGGGGGGTCTAGTAGTAGTACACATCTTAAATACTTACTTTGTAACAAAAAGGAGAGGTTGATCGTAGTTCAGTTGGTACGGCGTCTGCTAGCTGATCTGCGGGTCCGGGTTCGGTACCCGAACGCGCTACGTTTGTTTTTCTCATTTTTTGTTTTATAAATATACTTGTAATTATGACTTAATAATTTAAATTAAAAATTTTAATATCATACATTAATTATAATGTTAACAAACTTAAATTTATCATTTTTTATTTTTAAACTATTATTTCTCATCCAGTAAAGAGGTTTAAAAAGAAATTGGATCCATTATTGAATGATGAAAATTCCAAAATCGTGACAAAACCTGTTGTGGTGCCATCTAGTTATGATAAAATAAAAGAATATTAAAAAAAAATAAATAAAAATAAAAGCACAAAGTAGATAAAGGGGAAAGCAAAATAATTGAAAGTGCAAGCATACGTATTACAAATTTAAAAATCCTTAATAGGCAAAAAATCGGTTGTAATTTAATTCTGTTGCTAATTTTTAATATAATTATGCTGGTTACTTTAAAAACATAATAATAGTATTATCGCATTGACTTCCTTTCTTAAAGCAATGCGTAAATGATGTTTCTTTAAAATCACGAATTGACACAATTGCTCAATATTATTGCATCGATAAAGAATATATGAAATACATTTTAAAAGTGACTTTTAAAAAAATAACAGTTTTATGATGTTTTATACAACTATTTAGTTAAAAGTAAAAAATTAAATAGGTTAAAATTATAATTGATATACATTATAAATTTATATTGACAATGAGATTATTAAGTTATACTTACAAATATATTTATTAAAAAAAAAATGAGAAAAACAAATGTACCGCGTCCCGGTATCGAACCCAGACCCACGGGTCAGCCGACAAACGTCATACCAACTCAGCTACGACCAACCTGCCGTTTTAGTTACAAAGTAAATATTTAAGTTGTGTATCACTATTAGACCCCCCCGGTTTCTCAAGGACTAAGGAGCGTTGGATAAAATCCGTTGAACCTGAGACTATGGGGTCTTTACCCAACAACATATATTAAAATAATCAAAATCTGTGATTAACAAGGTTGGCCCTCTCCTTGTTAGACCCATTACTTTGTAACAAGAAAAAATGCATGAAAAATCTAAAAATGAAATAAACTAATTTTATACAAAAGGAAATTTTTTTAAAGCATGTTACTGTTATTTAATATTTTCTATCCACTGGATAGGAATAATAACAGCTTTTTAGACCTTTGAAACCTCGTTAATATTTGATAAAAATAATATCAGATATATTAAATATATTAAGTTTTAATAATTTGTAGAAATGTAAGAAAGAAATTTACTGTCAGTTTTTTTTTATTTTTTAAGAAATCATTTCGCTTATAAATTACAATAAACGCTCAACGGGCATAAATGTGGACGTTATTAATTAATTAATTATTTTTTTTTTGTAAATTTATATTGATTTCCCTCTTTTATTATTTTTTATTCCTATTAATAGAAAATGAATAAGTCGTAAAAAAAGTCATTTTTTCTTATTATAAAAAATCGTGCCTTGAGCGGTTAATAATAATCCTCGTTCAAGATTTAACAAAACAATTCATAATTTATGCATCTTTCTAATCTGTTTTATTCGGAATTAATCAAATAAATTATCAAACAAAGGTTATCATTTCAAAATTTAAAGGTAGTACAAATTTTCTTTTGTAGACTACACCTCATAATAACATAAACTACATGCAGTTAATTTAAGAACTAAAATTATATTGATATTTTATTCTTGCATTAATGAGAACTGAATGTGCAGGCATTATTCCGAGTTTTTTTTGGCGCACGGTGCATTTAAGATCTAATCTATAATTTTAAAATAAGGACAAAGATCCAGATAGATTTCTGCAATTACCACAATTAGAAAAATTTATTTTCCGGTGCTTAGATGAATTTGTTTTTTTTAGAAAGTTTCTCGTGATGAAAATAAATTTATTTGCACATTTTGTGGAACAACGAAACTCTACATCGCAATTATTGCCTTGATGGATAAGCATTTAAAAGCATTAAAGAGGAAGAAGCAAAATTATTTTATACCGCAATACTCAAAATTTAATCCTTGACTGAAAATTTTACACCAAAAAATTAAATAAAACACGTATTACTCATTAAAATCCTTCTGACATTATTTATTGGCCAAACTAGTATAATTTGCATTATTTAAATAAATAATATCATCAACACTGAAAATGTTATTCGGATGGCAGAATTTTGTTTCTGATATTCTATGATCGCAAGTCTATTTTATCAAAGTTCATTTTCAGATTTTTTCTATTCGTAATTTAATATCACCTAGCATATTATCACATGCAGATAAAAGTAATGCATGGGGCCAATTCAAAAATACATTTTTAAAGAAAAATCGTTTTATTCGTATTAATTCTTAATACGGTAGATAATTCTTTAAAGGAATCTTTGAGCGTCAATACAAGGGTATGGAATCCTCCACGACCTGTTGTACCTGAAGCGAGCCCGTAAATTCCATTTGAAGTCAAGTCACAACCCGACATAAATAATTTCATAGACCCGTAACCGAACTTTACCAGACAAAATGATTTTCGTCAACCCATAACGCAACTCGAACCCAACATATTTGAACACGGGCCTGACCGGAATCTAAATTTAAAGGAAAATATTTGATGTTTGAATGCAATTATGAAAAGTAATCTGCAATTCTACTAAAAATCTGCTGTTCTAATGCCAATTTTATCTTTTATATAAAAAATAGACAAATTGTTTAATATGCAAATATATTAAAACATCTGAATAACAAACACCTCGGGATCATTGAATAGAGCCCTGCATCAGGTCGGGTTGTCCCTAATTTCCTTTCTTTTTTGGGGGGGGAGGGGTCGGATTGACTTGAATTGTATTTTTCGGTTTCCGTTCGGATACGACCCGAATGGAACCCAGATTGGGTTCTGAATACCGTGCTTGCAAATTCCAATAGCACCGAAACTATACAAAGGAAACTCCACAAGCAAGATATTTATGGACGAGCTCACATTCCAAATCCACTCGTCAATGCTGGCAATGCTACTAAGAGGAGGCAGTGGCGCCAAAGTCATAAAATTTGGACTATGTAACATTGTAAAAAGTCATTTCGTCAGATGAATCAAACTTCACACTATTTCTGACCTATGGCAGAACTTTGTGAGAAAGAACTAACTTGATGGCTAAAGAATACTATAGAAAACTTATGATCTGGATTTTTTGTTATCTACAAGGCGGGGGTTCAGTCTCGGTATGTCGAGCCATATCGTATTATTATGCTGGACCCATCATTATCCCGCAAAGTCACATCACTTGAAACAACTTTGTGAGATCACACCTATCACTCATCCCATACTACAGTAATTGTTCCAAAATTGTTATGCTGTTTAGATGGATGATAACGCCCCATTTCACACAGTTCACATTGTCCATGATTAGTTTTCTGGGCACAAGATGAAATTTCACAGCTACCATGGCCTTCAGAATCACCTGATCGCAATATTATTCAGACCTTTTGGTCGGTTTGGAAAGAAATGGTCGATTACGCTATCCACCTCCATCATCATTAAAGGAACTTGTAAATTTATATCTAGAACTCATTCGCTAAATGGTTATGAAGTTGAGTCATTATATTCAACATTGCATTCGTTAGTCTTTATGAAAGTAACAGTACTTCCGCTAAAATTAAGTGCATCCCAAACACGAAATTAAATGGTAGTAACCGATTGTTACATTTTCAATTTCCATAATTTTAAAGCCATTTTTGAACTTTTTTTTTTTTTTTTTTTTTTTTTTTTTGTAATGCCTCTATTTTTATAAAATAAATAATTAAATGAAATTATTTCCGGCATATATTTTCTGGTTATAAAACATGAAAATTTCGAAACATGTACACAATTTTGGCCATCACCGTACACAACTTATTGATAGAAAAAAAAATGAAATTAGTTTTTTTTTTAGAAGTAAAATTTAGACAACTCGATTTTCTGCCTATGAATTTCTGAAATGGAGTAATAAAAATAATGAATAGTATAATTAAATAATATAGTATTTTTATCAATTATTTCAAACTTTAAGTAAAAACGTCGGCTTCTATCCACCGTCTTAGGACAGGCATTTACACTAGTAGAAAAATATATTTCAAAAATCACCTTCTCTATTTTTACTTTTTTCCATTTAAAAAACTTTCCTTGCTGTCGAAATATGTAATTAAATCACGTTTTCATCTCGACCACAATGAGGCAAGACATGAATATCAATGACTAAATTGATTTGCAACTGTAAAAGACTTTGCATTTATTCCATACAGATATCATCAAATATTTTTAGGCGTAAATGAGTTACAAAGACTATGTTTTAAATGGCACGTGTGAATGCATTCCTTTTCCATTAGCTTGAATTATGTAGAAACGGGTTGAAAAATTGTGAAACAGATATATGTTTTATGTTTTAGAATTTTACAATGACTATGGTATCCCCCAATTAGAAAACTTATCCGCCATGCATAATTAAGGTAGAAATTAAAATATATCTTATGCTACTGAATATTAAAATGTTTGTTATATTTCGAATTTTAAAATTATTTGCAACAACTAATTAATACGGAAATAGAAATATATTTTATGTTTCTGGATATTATAATGGTTGTTATATTTGATTAATTTCGAAATTTATTTACCTCAGCTACATAATACAGAAAAGAATTATATTTTATGTTGCAGAATATAACAATGATTTTATATTTGTATTTTTGAAAAAGGTTTAGCACATATTAGTAATACGTAAGCACACCGGACAAAGAAATGAGAAGGAGAAATTTTTGCATAATTAAAAACAATTGAGATGAATAATCATGTCGTTATTTACAGTGAAATATTTTGATGAACATTGTGAATGTTTAAAGCGTTTACAGAATGAAAACTTATTAATACATCACTTTGGTTTTAGGTTACATAATGGATCGTTAAAATAATGCAACCGAGTAGAAAAAGGATATCATTGTTTTTAACCGACAGCATTGATATAGTATAGAAGAAGTGGCATTTTTAAATTACTTCTTTCTGCAGTCAGTGGCGGCCATTTATAATGCAATAAATTTGGATGCATTCAATCTCCGCGAAACTGTGGACGAATATTAGACAAGCCAAATAGGGATTTCACACGTTTGACGCAACTTGGAACCACTAAACAGCTCAAGTATCGTTAGGAAGTGTGCTGTGATGTAAATTCCAGTAACTGTTAATCCATTTCAGACAGAAAGTTTTGGGAGAACTACACGTATTAGAAATTTTCAGCCTTGAAAACTGTGATATGTCACAAATTAAAAACTTTTCAAACGAAAAATCATCTAAAATGATTAACAGAAATAAAGCCACTGGACTATTAAGCAAAGAAGACACATTATGTGATGTAATAAACCAAGTTCTTTTTATGTATTTTTATCACAGAACTCTTCAGCTAAGACGAGAAAGGAAGAAAAATTCAAACTGAAATGGATTCGCAGAGCAGAAAGGAGTTATTATTATTTTTTGGAGGTCTATTTCAAGCAATGGGATTGAATATTTAGTTCAGGTGTCCATCAAATGAAAGCTGTGGACAATTTGACTTTTTGGGACACAGAGCTATTGTCATATTTTCAATTTTTAAAGGGCGAAAATCAATTTTCTTGTCTGCCATTTTAAAGATATTAACTTTACTATCCATGATCTAATATTTCATTGATGTGTTCACATCACATATGACTAGTAAATTCGCCAGATTTCAATGTTTTTTAGAAGTGTTTGAGAATGTTGGAATGGGCTTCAAATAAGAAATATAAACACCCTTAAAATTTGCTTTCACTGACGAGACAATCGATCATAAAGTGGGCTAAACAAGGTACTGTAAACCGGGATGACTAAGTACAATGTTTTGAGGTTTTCATTCCCTTTAATATTAAAGGGATAAACCGAAATGGTTGATGGAGCTGACACATATTTCCCAGATTCCTGTTATAGCTTTATAAAGACAAAAAAAAAAGGAAAGAGTGAAGAAGTTTTTTTTTTTCTTTTTCAGCAGCAATTTGCTCCGTTGTTGGTCGGGGTGACTGAGTACCACAACTGTCTTCACCGTTGAAACATTTTTTAATCTGTTACCAAAAAAATTCAACTCTACACTATTGAAGACAACGGTATATTCGAATTACACCCTATTTTCCTATTTTGGAATTAATTTTTTAATTGCATTTATCTTCCAAAAAATTTCAAGAAAAAAAATATTTTCTCAAATCATTTTGTACAAACTTGAAAAACATAAGAATAATAAAATCTTTTAATAAACGGTAAAATATGCCTATAAAATCCAAAAATACGACGAGTTGGTGGGAACAATTTTTCTTTAAAAAAGAAAATCAGTCCTAAACATTGCACCAAATTAAATTTTTAAAAAATTCAAAAGAGAGTTTAACATTTTTAAAAATCACTGAACAGGGTTTGTGAAATTTTCTTTAAAATTTTCCTAAACTTGCATTAAAAATAAATAAATAAATAAATAAATAAATTGCGAAAAATAAAATTTATTAATTCACTTGAAATTTGTTATTGATTATTTCAGCCGAATGCACAAGCTTCAAGTTAATTTGTTGCTTTTTGTAATAAAGAATATCTAGCGGTGCGTGTAACTCCTAAAAAGATAAAAGCAACCAAAAAAAAGTCAAAATACAGGGATGGGGATGACAGGGATGACCACCTCGTGAACTCAGCTTAGAGTGGTAGTGCAATACCGAGGGGCAGAAAGTCAAAATACAATAGAAATATAAAAAGAAAGGAGGGTTTTTTTGTTTGATTTTTTTACAACAAGGTGGCACTTTCTCGTCCCTCAAACTTTTCATTTTTTACTTGCCATACAATAAATCATAAATAAGTTATTGAAAAAGTATGCTTCCCAAACGAAACTCGGTCGCACATTTGCAGACTCTATAAAAACGCAATTCCTCAGGAACAGTGAAAATAAAATTCTAATACCGTATAAGTCACTGAATTTTCTTAATGTCTTCCTTTCCTAGTACAATTGTATTTAAATCAATAGCTTTTGTTTGAAATCTACAGAGCTTGTTTTATTCAGAAAATGCCCATAGCACCAAGACACCCTTGCAGGCATTTACAGTCCTATTATTGTGGTATTACTAATAATGTGCCGTGAATTTGAAAGGTAAAATTATTAGTGGAAGTTCTTTTCAGTAACATGCGTTGTGTAGTATTGCAATAAAACCCTCCGTTCTTTGAGGTCAGCAATTGTAAAAAAAAATAGAAAAAGGAAACTTCTTACTTGTATATCTGTAAAGAAATGGTGAGAAGACTTTTAAGCAGAAATCAAACTTTTTATTCATCTTGTTAAAAAGAAGTAAGAGGCCTTCACCCTTTGGTCACCGATTTTCAAAATAAATACGTTGCCGATAAAATAACTTATTCCTCTTTAACCCTCCGTCTACCAGACGGGTCCATTGGACCCGACAGGTACATACAAAATATTCATTCAAACCAGAAATTTCTTTAAAATAAACTAAGTATATAAACCAGACAAAAATAAGGTAAATAAATAAGTTAAATAGTTTTAAATAAAAATTCTGGTGTAGAACGTTTTATTAAAACTTGAATAAAATTCCCGGTAGATCTAGGGTTAAGAAAATCTTTAAAAATGTAAGATGCAGCACTAGGAGAAGTTTTCTATAGATAAAAATCTCAAAGCCTTTTTAAACCAACAGAAAATAAATTTAACAGGAGTTATTAAAAACGCAGACATCGCTTTCGGAAGCTTTTTACCGGATTCCACATCCATCGGCAGACACAGACCGGAGCCGAAGCCCGAGATCTTTTAAAACAAAAACTAAGTCATGACAGATCACCAAAAAACAGATTCTGATTTAAAATTAACGAAATTCTTAATTTATAGTAAGAATACGGGGACTTCAAAAGTTAGAGAAAGAAAAGATTTAAATCTATTAGAGAATTTAAAATATTAGGTAATGTCTTAATAAACAAATCCGAAAGAACACATTTAAAAAGTTTTGTTTTTATTTGTTGTACGCTCGGCGATTAGACACACCTCCGAAAGATCGACATCCATTCAATGCATATGCCGTGAGAGACTTGCTCCGAAGACGTCATCACAATCATACAGAACTCAAAGGAGAAGCACCCCATGCCAGGCGCTGCGGAACATCAGAGAACTTGACGATGTGCGGTCGAAACGAAATCGCCCGCGCAAAAATAAATACGGATTTAAGTTTAAACAACATCGATGTATAAGGCCAAAAGAAATAAAAAAGTAACATGATTTAAACACTGTGAGATTTCATCTCACAATTATCCTAAATTTTTCGTAAATTTAGTATCAATAGATTCGGAAATAGGGTGGTGGAGTACATATTTTTGCTGTACATTTTCTACGATAACTCTGAAAATATAATACCTAAATTAAAACGAATATATTTTTGAGTTCGGTGTTGCGAGATTTTTCGACCGATACCTCTAAAAGTATTAAAAAAATCAATTTACTTAATTAGCCCCCTAAATGTTTCCTAAAAATATTCGTGAATAGCAACTAATCTATAAATATGTGGGTAAATATCCTTTATAACTATGCCCAGTTTGAACTTTGAATGTTCCGTAGTTGTCGAAAAAACGGCTACGACAGACAGACAGACACACGAATGAACTCCTAATGGTTCCGTTTTTACTTTTTACTTTCTTCTATCTTTACAAGAAAAAAGTATCGGAATCGTGAAAATTTTCGACTTCCGGTTTTCGATGGATTTATACGTTTTAGAATGTTCTGAACACGATTGGATGTTTTTTAGAAAATGTCTGTGTGACAAAAATTTTGTGTGCGCTCTATCTCAAGAACAATGCACGGAATTTCAGAAAACTTTAGATTCTGTTAGACCTTGATATAAACTGATTCTGATTAGGTTTTTGTGCAAATCGCCTAGTAGGTGGCGCTGCTATGCTGCATTTTTCACTATTTCTGCAATAGCTATATCTCAGGAATTATTGCATGAATTTTCATAAAACTTCATATTCGTGTATATATTTATATAAGTAGTAGCTGATTATTTTTTGGTGTAAATCTTCCAGCAGATGGCACTGCTATGCTGCGTTTTCCATGATTACGCAATATAGCCCTATCTCAAAAAACTAACGCACGGATTTCCATCAAACTTCAGATTCACTTAGACGTATTGACATAAGTTGTTGCTGATTAGGTTTTGTTGATTATCGCCGAACAAATGGTGCTACTATGCAGCATTTTTCACGATTTTTGCGATAGCGGGATCTCAAAAACTAATGTACGGAATTTAATCTAACTTCCTATTATGTTACACTTTCACATAAATAGATCCTTATTAGGCTTGGGTACATACAACGCGACAGGTGTCGCTTTTCTGCTCTTTGTGTTTGGAATTTTTGTTGCAGACATCTAAGAGGGTGTGTGCCGAGATTGAATCATTTTGAAAGATGCGTGTATCGTCTTTTTAATTTCACACAATTCAAGGGACCTATACTTTTTAAATCCTCATGATGGGCATAAATTGTCATTTAATTTTGGTATTGTGATGGCGAATTTTCATGTATTAACATGTATGAGATGGAAGAAAGTTTTTTGATTTGCACATCCGACTAGTTAAGTACGGAACCCTAAAAATCAGCTATTTACACAAAGATTATACTGTGTTATCATTATTTTAATTATTTTAATGCATCTTTACCCAATTTTATAAATCTCGGTTGTGAGATTGACTTTCTAAAGCACATTATCTTCTTTTTTTCTTATCAACGCTTTGAGAGATTGACTTTCTAAAGCACATTATCTTCTTATTTTCTTCTCAACACTTTGAGAAATTGACTTTCTAACGCACATTATCTTCTTATTTTCTTATAAACGCTTATTTAACCACAGGAATGGATAACATCCAAGAAAATATCTTGTGCTTGTCAATATCTGGATAGAGAAGCTCTCATCCATATGGGTTTCTGACCATTTTGTTTATACTAAATAGCATTATGTTTATTTTTTTAGTATTCCATATTTGTATTGGTTTTAGAATAATAGACTGTCATGTATTAAATTTATTATGTTATATTTTTCAAACACATTTTAGCGCAGCTTGTCCTGTTTAGTACATCGCACCAATAAACTCCATTCAACTAACTAACAAATCATCATGAGAATTAGAGCGTCTTTTCACTCACTGAGACAAGACACCGATGAATAGTAAACGGTTGTCGTGACCTAACTTCGGTGCACCCAAAATTAATACATATTAACTACGCACATTTTCAACTATCCGAATCTATTCATAAAAATGCGGGTTATGTATTTGAATGTGGTTTACGTTCTCCAATGTCGACTCTCAACAATAGTGTACGATTTATCAATGTCGTTTTTGTAAACGAAACAGAGCCGTAATCGTCGTGAGGGTTTGTTAGTTGTTACATTTCTAGGATTAAATACTGGTAGGGAAGTGAAACTCATCTTTGACAAAAAAAAAAAAAAATCAATTTCTAGTTTTCTTGTTTTTTTTTTTTTTTTTTTTTTGGGGGGGGGGGGCATCTTTTACAATATTCATAAGTTGATTATGATTTTAGTGACAACTTTAAAACTTCACCAGTAAAAGTTTCTACCATTTGAAATTTTGACGATTACTGTGTTTCCGTAAGATTTGAAAAATAAACAAATTCAATTTCAGATTGATAAGTTATTAATACAAAATATTTTGCTCTTTTGTAGTCCCACTAAATGTTTCTTCTAAAGATATCTGTACAATCTCATTAAGGGGAGGTTCTAGATGTTTAAACAAACTACTTGTTTCTACTTGTTGTCTACAAAATTTTCGATTTTTTATCTTCAATTTTTGTATCTGTCAAGTGTGTAGAGTGTTGCCCTAAAGTATTTTCATGTTATACCCATTCCTTTGAATCTTTTTGCTCCTTGAATGCACTTCCAAGCTTTCTAGGTTGAAAATTTATTGCGTCTTGAAACCATTTCGAAAAAAAAAAACATCTTGAAACCATGTCGATATTGCGCCTCAAAACCATATTAAAAAAACACCATCTTAGAACCATGTCGAAAATGAGTCTCAAAACCACATTAAAAAAAATAATAATAAAATAAATCTTGAAACCATGTCGAAAATGCGCCTCGAAACCATATCGAAAAAAAAAAAAAAAACATCTTGAAACCGTGTCGAAAATGCACCTCGAAACCATATCGAAAAAAAAAAAAAACATCTTGAAACCATGTCGAAAATGCGCCTCGAAACCATATCGAAAAAAAAAAATCTCGAAACCATATAAAAAAAAATCTTGAAAACACGTCGAAAATGCGCCTCGAAACCATATTGCATAAAGAAACATCTTGAAACCATGTCGAAAATACGCCTCGAAACCATTCGAAAAAAAGATCTCGAAACTACGTTGAAATCATCTTTCTCAAAACCATATTTTTCAAATTGGGCGACCATTTTTTTATAACTATTCGATCGATTTCCTCCATTTTTAGGTAATCGAGCTCATACCATACCAAAAAGTATAATTTCCATTGATTGATTATATTTTTGAGAACGCAAAAGGTTAAAGGAAAAAGGCGAAATATGACCTTTTCATTCAAGTGACCGCCATTTTGTCATAAATCCCTTTTTAAACACAATGTGGGTATGCGTTTCAGAGATTTAATGCCCTTTCATAATTTGGTAACCAGATTTGTTTCAGTTGCTTGTGACTAAGGGAGAAAGGATCACCAGATTAGAAATTCACTGTGCGCACCTGCAGATACTCCCTGCAACACACGGCGTAATAGTCATTTTTCTACGCACAAAAAAAATAAATATATAGACTGAACCAAAAGTCTTGTCCTAATTATAAATAGTTATTGTGCTCAAAATATTATAATTAGACATATATTTGTTTGGATACACTGTAAGTACTGTTACATTTCTTTTTATAAGACCGCGTACCTCAGTAAATTCTAAAGTGTGCCTTCTTGGTAGCTCAGAGAATATCGAAGTGGTATTCCAGTTCCTGCCAAGTGCTCTTTAACATGTCTTCTATTACAGTACACACAGAAGCTTCTATCAGAGTCTTCAGTTCTTCGCCGTCAGAAATTGGTGTGGCAAAGACTCTGTCCTTGATATAGACCCAAAGGAAAAAATCCAGAAGGTTAATATGTGGAGAGCGCGGGGGTCAGGGTGTTGGTCCATCCCTTTCAATCCAGCCATCCGAAAATGAGCACACAAAAAAAAATGACTAAAACTCACCTATCCAATGATACAACAAGTTACATTATTATACAAACAGTTAATTTATAAGGAATTATTATAATCAGGGCAAGACTTTTGGTTCACCCCGTATAACTGAAATGTCAATAAACATAATGCAAAAAACCCGCAGATGATAGTTCTTTTTTTTTATCCGAAAAAATCATAAAAATCACGTCAATTTAACGCAAAAAAGGGTAGAACCTTCCCTCAATTATATTTTATTATTTTCCAATAAAAAAATGTTTTTTTCATTATTTATAACAACAGAATAGTAATATATTTTGAATATGTCATCTTAATTTTTTAAAGTGTTTTTTAACTTTTTTTTTCTGTCTCGAATTTCAAATCAAGCGTGGAAATTAGTTGTCTGTGTAATTTGATTGTGTACCATGGCTAAAATCACTATAGACTCCCGAAAATTTATTCTATGATGACTTAAAACGTTGTAGTAATAAACTCGGTATTTCAGACGTGAAAGTGCAGGGTGGACGAAAAAAGAAAAAGGTGAACTCTATACGTATGTAAAATTATAACGATATCAAAGTTCGCATATATATGTATGGCATAAGTCGCGATTTCTCAACGCTTTTGTTTCTATCAAAAAGAAAGAAAGAATGAAAAAAAAAGGAAAAAAAAAGCCAGAAATCAAAAAGCACCAGCCATAAAGCATATTCAAAAATGAAAATTCCCGCGAAAACTCAAAAATCTTACATTTGTGATACTTAAATATCGGTATTTTCTGACTTGAGTTTTTTAAAATAACAATAAGAATTTTCAATTTACACGCAAAATGCAAACTTAAATATTTGATTCTGGATTTTCTTGATACATTTCGACATCTGATATTGCTTTCTATTACAACATTTTTCGTAGTGTCGTTTTGAAACTAGTACCATTTTTCAACATCGAATATATTTAACCCTCTCGCTGCTTAACCCGAGAGTTTCTCGGGCAACGTAAAAGTAGCAAAATTTGCGCAACCAGAGATTTCATCGGGGGTGCATTTTTTCCGTATTATTAACCCTCCTTTATCATTCCCACTAGTTGCTTTTTATTGTGAATTTTGCCTTATCTAATCGGAGCATTTTCCCGATTAAATCAGACGAAAATTTTTGTTTTGAAAAACTGGTGACAAAAGAATAAAGATTCTTAAAAGACGCTCGTTGCGAAGGAATTGAATGCGCAATTTTTGAAGCTACTTTGATAAAAAAAATTACGCAGCGAGAGGGTTAATCCTTTGCACTCGAGAGGTGACTCTCACTCACCGCTAGTGTTGCCAGGTGTCCCGCGTAAATGAGGACTCCAAATTCTCTTGACACCACTTATTTCTTATAGTTAATTTCGCCATCTTTGATCGCAAATAATTCTGCCATTAGATAAGACTAACAAGGAAGGTCTCCATACTGGGCATACTCAGAATATGTTGAAAAAAATGCTACTGAAAGTACTCATGTATGTAATAAAGGATCAGTTAAAATTAGCGGCGGAATTACAGTAGAAAATCTGTAAAAAAAAATAAAATACTTTCGAATAATTGGCGTGAAAACACGAAAGCGGCACGCAATTTGGCGAGCAGCACTTTTTCTCGCCAAAAGCAAACGATTTTAATGAATCTGAAAATTGTTTGTTAATTGATTTTGGAATATGCGGTATTTAATGTATTTAAACGTAAACTATGAAAGAATATTTTATTATTATTACATTTTGTATTGTGCTTGTTGCCGATTTGAATGAAATTTTGCCATTGTTTTATTCTCCAATCCATAACTTTTTTTTAATTTAAACGACTTTATCGGTTATAAAAATAACTTTTAACACCAGATGAATAATGCTGCCGTAATACATTTCCACACCGAAGAAGTTGTTTCCATAGCAACAAAGTTGAATCGACAGTGCTCGATGGGGCATATTTTTGAGTTTGGAACAATTTTAATCAATTTAAATTTTGTTTTAAATCGTAAAATATGATAGTTAAAACTCGTTATAAGTACATATAAATATATATGACAAAACTATAGTTAAAACGAACAAAAAATGACAAAGCTAAAGTCATTTAAATTAAACTTATTTAAACAAATTCAACATAAAAAGTTTTTTCCTTAAAGAGTATTCGACAAGCGTATTTTTTTTAAACTTAATTTCTTCGACAAACGGTGATAAGTCGCCAAATAAGCAAAATTTTCATTATTTTTTTACGGGCATTCTACCGAGGTTCCGCCAAAAAAAATTTTATAAACATACATACCCATGTGAGAAGAACATTCTGTATTTTTTTCAGATTTTTCTGAGTATGCCCGTATGGAGACCTTCCTTGTAAGAAAATTTCTTTAAAATACTGGTGTCTAGAGCATTTGGAGCTCGAATTTATGCACGACACTTGGCAGCACTAGTGGTGAAGGAGAGTCACCTCCCGAGTGCAAAGGATTAAAATCTGATTTTGGAGGCGCTTTTTCACTGACCGAAACGACACCGATTAATTCTACCTGATTATCGTGAACAGACATCAGCGTATTCATATACAGATGGGTGACACAATAATACGAACACCTATGACACCAATGGCGTATGAATTACAATTCTTCCACAAATGTTCGAAGCATGAAGTTCCCTTTGGACAGTTCTTGCTGAAATGGATTCTCTGGAGATGACTATTTATATAGGACGCTATCTGGGATAAAGATTGTTTGCGCTTTCTGGCCGCTATGGGGGTCAACTCTCTTTTATCCCTCCCAGAAAGCTTTCTTTTCCGTCCACTGTTGTACTTCGCAGACGACACTTTACCGCATTTCGTGTACGCTGCCATAACGGTTGACACAGTACTCCTCGCACGCCCCAAATAATTGGCTGTTTCCGTCACGGAGCAACTAGCGCACCGCATTCCAACAATCATTCCTTTTTCGAACTCTGACAAGTCAGTCATTACTGAGTTTTCCAGAGCGTATGGTAAGTGCATGCAACACCTATGACTGATATTGAGCGACTGATACCTTACCTTTCATAACCACTAGGTGGCAGAATAGAGTGCAAAGTGACATGCGCGTTCTGGTCCTTTGAAATGGACCATATCTTTTTCATGGGTGTTCGTATTATTTTGTCACCCATCTGTACTAAGAGCTTTGTAAGCAAAGTACGATTTATCGGTATCGCGTCAGTCGATTTGATAAAAAGGCATGTAATATGTATAAATTAATTTTTCGCGCTCGCACCACAATCTTGGCTCATGACAATGGTGTATAATGGTGTACTCACAGAGAATGAAAACCCGTTTTTAATGATAATCTTTGCAAAATTGCATGATGTTATTGTTGGCAAGTCGAAAAATTGTTGAAGAATGATTGCAGGTATTACTGAGAAACGTTTCTGCTCTCATTAGCCTACAAAATGTTTATCTGCTGTTTAACGCTGCCATAACAGTACTAAAACACTTTTTACAAGCTTATAAGATTCGAAAATATAAATACGAATTTAAAAAACTTCTGTTATCTTAAGTCACAATTTCTCTCACAGATAATTCCACGCGCTTTTTTAGCAGTTATAATTTAAAAGAAAAGACGAAAATATTTTCCCTTACAAGGAACGTAACCATAACCGCATACTCGAAGACATTTGAAAAATGTTGCAGGTAATACTCATGTGGATACATATAATTGTTAACAAATCTGGAGCGGAATCAAATTATAAACCTACATTACAAAATGATGAATTTTCTTTATTTGATGAAACATTGCTCTATTAGTGACGTATTAATAGGACCTAGTGCATTTTCTTAAAAAAAAAAAAATCCTATATTTAATGATAATGATAAATTATCATTCAGAACAGAAATACAATTAAAAAAAATTGTACTAAAGTGACACGTTTTATAATACCGTAGTAAAAAATATATTTTATTTCAGTCTAACAGCATTTGAAACAGGATAATTTAAAATATAGAAAGAAAAAAAAAGACAGATTTCGGAAAAGAAAAATTTTTATAATATTATTTATTCATTAGATGTTATTTGTTCATTAGAGATACTTTCATTAGAGTGCTAATGTACGTTTGAATAAATGTACCTATATCACAAATTACAGCAGAAATAATCGATTTATTTTGGACTTTTTCCACTAACCGACAATTCGTGAATTTCTTCATATTACACATATACACTCGTGTGCTTGGCATATTCATGTTGTTTTAATCATTCATTATTTAGAATTAATTTAATTTATTCTTCAGTAAATTCACCAACCCCAGTTTCTTCCTATATAATGCTCTGAATAACGTGAAGACGATATTGTATATGTTTATTCCGCTATGCACATGAACAGTTATGATCCCGCGTGGAAAAAAAAATCTTAATAATTCAGATCAAAAGATAAGTGCTTGAAGATCACATTAATTTCCCTTTATTATTTAAACTTAAACTATGTTATTAGTTATATTTTAGTTCAAAGAAATTGCAAAATTAACTGGGTTAAAAAATAGTGTGCAAATCATTATATTCACAAGCGTTCCGCAAATTTTGTCTTGTTAATTGCGCCAACATAATATTCGCCAAACTACACACAGCTTTGGTAGATCGTTAAGTTTTAATTTTATTTTGGGAAATCTATCGAGATTCCGCCTCTAAATTTGATGGATCTTTTATTGTATACATATATAAATAATATTCTTTTTTCTTTTTTTTTTTTTTCAAAATGCGGTTTAAGAAGATCTTCCTTGTAAGTGACGTGATCTGATTTTATAACGAACGTTCTCGAACTTTCTACTGCCAAGAATGCGTTATGTGAATGAACGT
Source organism: Maratus speciosus (assembly GCA_963932465.1). Classification (NCBI taxonomy): domain Eukaryota; kingdom Metazoa; phylum Arthropoda; class Arachnida; order Araneae; family Salticidae; genus Maratus; species Maratus speciosus. Next base: position 221,949,232 of record OZ010789.1, read on the forward strand.
AAAAATTATATTGCGTTCCAAAGGGACAAGGACAGGTTATTTTCCTTCTTTTGTTTATGCCCATAGAAAACAAAAAACAAGAAGAGAAAAGAAAGAAGAATCAGCTGCAACACGATCTCAGAATTGATTGTGAAAGAGTTAATTAATTGTCAAGCTTCAAAGATAGGAGTTTACTTCAAAATTAATCTCAAGTATTTTCGCAAAATTAAAAATGATATGTCTACATACTTTTCATATTGTTGATTTATGCATTAATGGTTGGTTTTTAAAATGGTATCACGTTTTGTTATTTACTTACCTGTATCAATAATATAAAGCAAAACACTGTCCGTGAGCAAGACTGATATCATATCGATCTATTATATTTACTTGCTTTTATCGGATAATAGTTTAATATCTAATCATCACCTAATTTCCTTTTTAGGGTTCCGTACTTAAAAAGTGCAAACGGAACCATTATAAGATCACTCCTGTGTCTGTCACAGCTATTTTACTCGTAAACTGGGGGGGGGGGGGGGGTGGAAAGTTCAAATTGGGGGAAGTAATACACACTATTGACCCAAATATTTTCGGACAATAAAACATTCACAAATATATTTAGGGAAAATATAGAGGGGCTAATTAAGTTACTTGAAAAAAAATCTTTGTATATTGTGTGGGGTGTCGTATGAAGGATTTCGTATTGCTGATCTCAAAAATACATTTCTTTTAATTTTAGATATCATATTTTCAGAGATATCGTCGAAAATGTAGTGCAAAAATATGTTCCCTCATATCTATTTCTGCATCCACTGAAACTAAAATTATGAAAAAATTAGAGGGAGCAGTCGGTAATTTAAACCTTGCAGGAAAATTATAGCGATGACCCCAGATTACATAGTTTTTGAGAAAAGCGCATTTTTCTGTTACACACAAATTTCAATTTGCGAAATTCAGCAAACGTTTTGAGGAGCGCTGGAGGTACCTATCGTAGCAGAAGTATATAAACATTGTTGGTAATGATTTTTGAAAAAAATCGTTGGAAATTAGCCAAGGTATTAAGGTTACGGACGGTTTGGACATACATAATGACAGGGGCTGCGTACTCTATGTACCATCAGTCTTTAAAGCATAGATAACAACTTTTAATGATATATTTGTGTAATGCAGTGCCTAGTAGCAGTATAAAAGCAATAAACTTCAAATTGTTAAAAACAGACTAATTTAATTAGAATTAATACTATAGGGTCCGCCACTACTTTCCATTGAGTGGATCTCTATATACGCCTCCTGTGTCTTTAAAAGTTAATTAAAAACCTACCTGGAAAAACGCGGCACGGACCAAGGTGGCGTTGCAACTTTGCAATCTCCTTTCGAAACGCGTTTAGCATAATGCCAAGTTTAAACTTTGAACAATTGTTTTGTTTTAGCTACACTGTAAAAAACAAAGATTATTACTACGTTGAATTTAGTTTTATAAAATGCCAAATGAAGTTTAAATATGCCGTACTTTTATTGTCAATACCGAATTAAGTTCATCATAAACAGATTGGGATAAGATTAAAAAAAGTGTTATACAGAATAGTAATATTTGATATTATTTATGGTTCGTATCTCTTTAAATTTTTTTGGTATACCCATTCATACTTTGGGGCTATTACATATATAACGTTATGAACATTTTGCTAATTTTGGACCCCTTCCCCCTTTACGATTTCATACGTTATCATTCGCCACCCCCACCCCCCTCATGGCCCCATCCAATGATATCGCTATCAATGTCTAACAATTATTTTAATTTTAGATTCTTTTTCTTTCCTTTTATACGCTTACAGTGATATACACATATGATTATACATTTATTTGTTGAACACTTTACGAATTCAAGAAGTCAATAAAATATCAATAGATGAAATATATTTACATCAAATAACATCTAAAAGTTTTAGTTACTATTAAAAAGTATTTAATAATAGCATATTGTTACATAATGTATTCAAAAGTAACATTGTCTTCTTGCACTAGACCCCTGCCCGGGGACGTTAGAAACAGAACTTATCAATAATTAACTGCCACAAGCGACTAATTTTTTAATTCTACCTCACACATCTTTCTCGAAACAAAAATTATTGCCATACTGTTCGACAACATTTGCAAGAGAAATACACTACACAAAATCTGTTTTGTTTTTTATAGAGGTGTGAACACTATAGAAAAATAGTCGCCTGTAGCAGCCCTATCAATGAAACAGTGGACAACATTATTTGTCTTTCTTTACTGGTAATTGCAAGTATAATTTCCTACATATGTTCTTGATTTCTCTAACAACTAATTATATGCGCATAGGGCATAAGAACAGGAATGCCAAACATTGGCGTATCCCAAATTTTGGAATGAAATGATTTTATAAACATTTAATTACTTTAATAATAGCTTTGCATTTTCATAAAAACATATAAAAAATAATAATAAAGGTAACAGACTATTTGGATGTAGATGCAGAAAAAAAAGAATCGAAAATTTTCGATATATTAGAGAAACTATTATGAATAAAAAGTAGATTTATTGTCTGTATGAAAGGTCTGTAACTGTAATTTAAAAAGTAATTAATTTCAAATTAATGACAATAATTGGACAACTCATGAAAAACAGAAGAAACAAAACGAGAAAAATAAAATATTAAGAAAATATTCTGAATTTGCCTGTTCCATCCAATACTACAACCTAAACTATTTGTAGCGAAATTAACAACTCCTAGAATTAGAAATGCACTTCAACTTTTCCTTATAGAACAGTTGGCATCTTTGGAACGCTTAGAATTCACATCACGAACAATGCCCTTCAAATATTTTGAGCTTTCTTATAATAAAACAACCAATACCCTTCATTATTCAAAATCGTAAGGGCAACAACCTTTATTAAAGTTGAATTGAATTTCTATTTAAAACAGAATGTGAATGGTAGTTATATTCGGAAAATGTATTCTAAAATTTAATAAGATTCTCTTCATTAGTCTATCGAATATTTAAGGAATGTTTTGAGTTAAAAAGTAATGAAGAATATTAATATATCTATTCATCATATAATTTTATTTAACTAAATTTATAGATTGTTAAAATTTTTGAGCCTCCTTATAATAAAACAACCCAGACCTATCATTATTCAAAATCATAATGATGTAGTTCAGTGCAACAATCTTTATTAAAGTTGAATTTCTATTTAATACAGAATGTGAATGGTGGCTATGTTCTGAAAATGTATTTTAAAATTTAATAAGATTTTCTTCATTAGTCTATCGAATATTTAAGGGGTGTTTTGAGTTAAAAAATAATAATGAATATTAATATATCTATTCATCAAATAATTTGATTTAACTAAATTTATAGATTGTTAAAATTTTTGAGCTTTCTTATTATAAAACAATCAAGACCTATCATTATTCAAAATCATAATAATGTAGATCAGTGCAACAATCTTTATTAAAGTTGAATTTCTATTTAATACAGAATGTGAATGGTGGCTATATTCTGAAAATGTATTCTGAAATTTAATAAGATTTTCTACATTAGTCTATCAAATACGAGGGTGTATCAATAAGTTTCTGCCCTCACATAGAAATAATTGAGTGAAATTTATGAAATTGCTACATTTTATGAGTCCTTTTCTATAATCAGTGTGCACAATAACACATTTTTTCAACCGGTATTTCAAAGAGAGGGGGTGGATGCATTTCAGGAAGCGCGATAGTAGATCCAAAGGGGGGGGGGGGGGGGATCTTTCTAACTTTTACCGACCCCCACATGTGACATATTGTTGGAAAGACCTGTGACCACTTATTCATGCTATGCACCTCCTGAGCCCTTCCCTCCAAATTTGCCCTCCTGGAGGCACTTTTCTAAATTTTGCGGACATCATTCATGCCCCCCCCCCCGGCGGGAAAAGGCTCGGGAGGTACATAGCACGGATATGTGGTCACAGGCCTCTCCAACAATATGTCACATGTGGGGGTCGGCAAAAGTTAGAAAAACGACCCTCTTTGGCTTTAATATCGCGCCTCCTGGAATACATCCTCCCCCCTCTCTTTGAAATACCGTTGGCCGAAATGTGTTACTGTGCACGGTGACTATATAGAAAAGGTCTATTACAATGTTGCAATTTTATAAATTTCCCTCAATTATTTCTATCTGAGGACAAAAACTTATTGATACACCCTCGTACTTAAGGGATTTTTTGAGTGAAAAAATAATGAAGAATATTAATATAACTATTCATCAAAGAATTTTATTTAAATAGGTTTATAGATTATTAAATTTTTTTGATGCACTTATACTGATTGCTTATAATTCTGAATTAAATTGAAATTGGTTGAAGTTTTAGAAACAGCTTCTTCACCTGATGTAATAAAAATAGGATGTGCCTTATATTTATGTTTGAATTTTTAGTCTGTACTAATGTAAGGTTCGACTGAAACAGGTTTTTAAGACCGAAACCAAAAGCGAGAACAAATTTCTGTAATCTTTCTATTTTCGGCCGAAAACTAAAATGTCCAAAAAATTCTTTTAAGTAATTAATACATACATAAATATACATAATTATTAATTAATTGCACGTGTTTATTAAATATATATAATTATTATATAATTATATGTGTTCCAAGTTGGCTCTCTGTCCCTTTGACGAAAACTTTTTATTTTCATATAAAATAAAATGTAATTAGTTCATCAACGATACAGAATGATTTTCTAATTATACGAATTCCATCTAATTGAAAAATGTATTAGGTATACATACGTCGATTTATCTTTTATAGTGACTTTTTTTCTTTGTAAATGATTGTCTGTTATACTAGATTTTTCTCAAAGAGTATTCGAAATACTTCTGCGCTTTCAAACCCAAAATTTACTTTTACTGTTACGTCTGCAGCTTTTTATGAGCACTTGAAAAGCGTCTTCAAAGTTCCGTTCTAAATGCATTGCTTGCTTTATAATTTGTCCTCACGTCGTGAGTAAGTCGTGACTGCTAATAATAAACAGTGAAGTTCATAGCAATAAATAAAGAGTGCCTCATATGAGCTGATACAGCACAAATCAATTAGTAAAGTTCTAAATTTCTGAAGGAAGAAACGAGATTTTTTGGAATACAGATAGTTTCGGCCAAGTTTCGGTCTGGCGAATTTTAAGCAGTATTTTCGCCAAAGCAGTATTTTTGGCAATACTCAGATGTTGGGTCGAAAACGAAACCGAATTTTCTTTCGATCTCTACGTAAGTTTTTTAATTTATTTTCCTTTCATACAATTCCATGTGCCTGGTCTTTAATAATATTTTACCTATTTCGTTCATTTTTAAAAAAATAATGCATAAGAAAGGGCTTATAAATCTGGCCTGGTTCGCACTGAAATCTTCCTAATGAAGAAACAATCTAAGTAGTTATTTTTCGTAGAATTTATATCTACACTAAGTGTAAAATTTCAAAATTCAAAATTTTGTCTAGTATATTTTCCAAATACAGCCAAATATAGTTTAATAATCTTTAAAATAAAGTAATAGAAAAATGTAAATATAGGTAATCATTAATGTAAAAAAAAAATAACAGCAGTAACTTTCTTTTGAAATGCACATTCGCTGATTTTTACTCCTTTATATTTGTCGGGTTTCCTCTAAGTCCACACAACTTTGAAGAAATCCTTTACTATTTATATGCTGCCACCACCGATATGATTACGTGATATCGGTCACACTATGAGAGGATTGTTGAAAAGAAAACAAACTCTTTCAATTAAACTGAACTAACAATTTATTTACACATTATTTTCAGATAACAAGACACTATTTACAATTAAGAACTCGGATATAAGAGATCCGGTCCAACATTGAATTAAATACAGTAAACACTTGCTGTGTACTGTTGAACTACTTTATATTCCTCTCACCCTAAGCTAGTTAAATTAGGTTTATCGGAGATCACTGTTAATCTCCCAACACATTAGCTCTATACTCCAAGAGCTTCACCGCCTAATCACGCTCTATCCAAGAGCTACACTCGAACAACTCACACCTTGAGTTCCAGTATCAACTGTGCTCAGCGAGAAAGTGACCACTTACTTTCAGCTTCCCAGTACACAGACAATATACAAGCAAGAAAGTAATATATAACCATAGTTCTAATAGTATATGTTCCTCAGAACCTGACAATATTTTTGGCGTTTTTCCTAAAACTTTCCTTTTTACACTAAAGAAGTTTTATATTTATCATTAATTTTTTGCGTTGTCTGCATTTCAGCTTCTCTGCATTGACATTCTCAATAATTAGCTTAAAAGTATGTTAAAAGGCGAGATCGGCCGAAAATTCTGTTTCGTTTTCGGCCCAAAATCTCAGTTTCAAAGAAAATTCGTTTTCGGCGAAAATACTTCTGAAAATTCGTCCGGACCGAAACTATCTGTACTCCAAATATCTTCTGTCTTCCTTCGGAAATTTTCAATATTACTCATTCATTGATTTGAGCTGTATCGGCTCAAATGAGACACTTTTTATTTATTGCTATGAATGTCGCTGTTTATAAGCAAGTTTGAAGCAAGAAATGCACAAATGTGACTAAATTTTGAAGAAGCTTTTCACGCGCTCATTAAAATTTGCAGACTTAACAGTAATAGAATTTTTTAGTTTGAAACCGCAGAAGTGATTAGAATACTATTTGAGAAAGTTCTAGAATAACTGATGGCCATTTAAAAAAATCATTATATAAGATAAATTGAGGTATATATATCTAAAACTTTTTTAATTAGCTTAAATTCGTATAATTCGAAAATCATGCCGTGTGTACATGAATTAATTAGATTTTATTTTATATGAAAATAAAAAAGTTTTAGTCAGAGGAATAGAGAGCAAACTAGTGTCACACATATAACTACGCGTACAGTTAATTAATAATTAATTCTCTATATTTATGTATGTAATAAATATTTTAAAAAATTTTGAGGACATTTTCGTTTTCATTTTCGGCCGAAAAAGGAAGATTGCCGAAATTCGGTTTCTGTTTCGCTTTCAATCTGAAAAATCTGTTTCGGTCGATTCTTATACTTAAAAGTATCTAGACAAATTCTTTTAAAATATAGTTCAATGAATTTAACTTAAGTCCATTAAATTGCATTAAAATTAGAAATCGGTAGTCCGACCAGTAAGTGAACAGCCCCTAGTGAATGAACAATTTGTATACAGTGGTGTAGTCGTAAAAAAAACAGAGGGTATACTCTCTAAGCAGAGGGTATACGCTCAAGGCCGAGCGTATACCCTAGAGTGTATTTACTATAGATTTTTTGAGAAACAGACGGAATACGGTGTTCCTTTAAAAAATCCAGAGGGTATACAGCGTATACCCCCGTATACCCTCCACTACATCCCTGTTTGTATATATTTTAACAGAATAAGGTTTAAAAACCTTTCCAGTAGTTGGGGTTACAACATTGCCTTAATTCTATTCAGTAGAAAGCTATCGCATTCCTGATTGGTTACTAAAATCACATTACTTTACTCTGAGAACATGTTTTATTTTTCATGTCTGAGAAACACATTGTTTCTAAGCTGAAATAACAAGGTAAGTGCTATGGCGTTTCATATGTTTGATAAGAATTTGCGGTTTTTATTTGCATTATGCACTAATTTTATTGTACATACATTAAATGTATATATTATAGCTATATTTCTAATTGTTTTAACCATTGTAGAATACGTACAATTTGAGAATAGGGATGTTTAATAACTGGTTAGGCAAATGTTAAAAATCCGATGAATGAACAGCTGTTCATTCACTGGAAGGAATACATTAGGCTACTTTTCCTAGTGAATGAACTATTTTCGGCATTATGTTTTTGTGGTTTATTTTGTACCTGTATTTTGAATTAAGTGATTTTCCAACAATGGTAACAAATTAAAAGTTAACAGATAAAAAAAGGTAACAAAAGAACATGTACATAAATTTAAAGGAATAATTATTGATGACTTTCAAATCTTACGTTTTTTATGTTTTTAGATGATTAATAGAAATATCCTCACTGATGACCAAGAAGATTCCTCAAAAAGGAAATATGGGAGGTTAAGTACTTTACAGAAGACCTTAAAAATGCTGTACAAGCTATGAGGGTCAGGTCAGCTCAGTTTGAAGAAGGCATTTCTTCATTTTAATATTCCAAAAGCAACGTTGTCTATGAAACTGCGAGGGAAAACAATTGAAAGTAAGCGTATGGGACATTGCCTGTGTTGTCCTTTGAAGAAGAAAAACTCCTTGAACATTGCATAGTTGTAAAGGGAAAATTGGATTTACAATGCATAAGGATGAAGCAAAAGGCGGTGTTTACAATGTCAAGAAACAAACAGGAAGGAAAAATCCATATATAGACAAACATCCAGGGGAGAAATGGATATACCTTTTTATAAAATAGCATCCGAGGTTGGAAATATAAAGTAAGCACCTTGACAATATGTGGACCACAGGTCCACTTGTGGTGGAATTGGAAGTGGCCTGCAGTAAAGTATAAGATCTGGTATTTTAAGGATCATATGGAAAGCATAATAAAAAAACCCGAACTTATTTCAACAACATGCTTCCGTTCATCTGGAATTATTACTGAAATAGAGAAGTACAGGGCCATTAATTTCCGGAAATAGAATTAGTTTTTTTTTTTTTTTTTTTTTTTTTTTTTTTTTTTTTTTTAAATCTGTAATGTATGATTAGTTTCAAAACTTAAAAGTGACAATTTTTCAAGCTAATTAATTATCGTTCTGGGTTTAAAAATTCCTTAATTCAGTAAAAATATGTTATAAATTATTTGTACAAGTTGCAAAATAAATAAAGAACTATGAAATTTAAGTATTTTTAAATTGCTGCCTGTTCATTCACTGGAAAATTTTGTGGTCATTCACTGGTAACAACTGTTCATTTACTCGGCTTTTGTATTGATTTCTATTAACAAACTCCTAGCATCACAAACAAGCAAAATATAAAATTCCTTTTGTTATTTTTTAATCATCTACATATTAAAACGAACCATAATTTTGGTTTTTTCAATAGCAGTACACCATTCAGAAAGCATACATGAACTCTATATCCTTCAATTAGCTTAAAAACAAATTTTTATGCAATTCGTACTATAAGTTTCCGAGAAATTAATAATTTTAAAACGAGCGTATTTTAGGGTCTGTATATCCAAGTTGAAGTTCGATACTCGATTGTTGACCGAGAGACAAGATAGCATAAGAAATTTCAAAATATCCAGTCACTTCTATCATAGATGCCCTTAAACCATCCTTTTGCCGTTTTTTAAGAATAATTTGAAAACTACTTGGAAGAAAAATGTGAAATTTTCGATTTCCATAAATCTAAATCCATCAAAAAAATATATAAGTTGCAATCCATAATTTTTTCGAGTATTAATTTCATAATTCATAATTCATATCATAAAATTATTATAATTGCAAATTCAAAGTATTTATGTTTGGGTATTTTAGTATTATTGCTAAAAAAATTAGCACATTAGGAGTATAATTTCAGGAGATATTAATAAAAATATGAAAATGTAATTTAACATTAGAAGCACTAAATTTTGAATGTTTGTAATTCAAAAACTTATCATTCAAATGGTTTGAAATTGGGTGCCTAGGCATAGTTTGAACCGAAACCAAAGATTTGAATTATTTTGCTAAAGTTGGGTATTGTCATTGAAAAATATTAAGTTTGGGTTCGTTTTTATATATAGATGCCACCTAAACAAATTTTATATACATCATTTAAAAGTAGACTTTATTTAAAATCGTTTGGTACCAGTAATTTTCTTCTACGATAATTTGTTGAGGAGTTAATAAGGGGTGTTTACTTTTTTTTTTCCAGGACTGTACCTCCAGCACTCCTCAATCCTCTGCTGAACGCTCGCAAATCGAAATTTATGTGTAACGGAAAAATGCGATTTTCTCAAAAACTATCTAACCTAGGAAAATCGTTATAGTTTTCTTGCAAGGTTTAAATTAACTTCTACTGCCCCTACTGTTTTCATAATTTTAGTTTCAGTAGATTAGGAAACAGAAGGGGGAAGAACATATTTTTGCATTACATTTTCGATTATATTTTTGAAAAGATATCGTCGATATCTATCTATATATTACCTAAAGTTAAAATAAATGTACGACTGTACATAAAGTAGATTTGCTTAACATTTCATTTACCAGAAGATACTAAAAATTAAAAAAAAAGCTTTAGTTTTTTTAAATATTTATTATGGCAGGGGATGCGCAAGAGTTAATAAAGTACTTGTAATAAAATGTCAGATGCTGATTGTGAGTTGGGTTGATTTTTGACGGCCAATTATCTACTCGAGGGATATACGCCCAGGGAGTGAAGTGCCCTTGATGGGGGTCTTTCTAAGGGAAACTAACCCTTATTATCCATGGTTCGAAGAGAACCACGAAAACTCCGAACGATTGGGCCGTCGGCCACGATTAGGTTCAAACCCAATATCTCCCGTCTACCAGCTTCGAGAACAGAACCTCTCGGCTACTGGTGGGCCTGCCGATTGTGATTAAAAACAAGTATATTTTGACTTCTCTTTTTATGAGAAAAAGAGAGTCAACTTTGTTTTGGGCTTTTGCACGTTATTGATGTTTCTAATTCTGAAAAGGGTTAATACGGACACGAAAAGTTAGTACTCGCCATGCCTTTAATAAGGATCGAGTGAAACAGGTTTTTAAGGCCGAAACCGAATTTAGTTAACTTTTTTTTCGGCCGAAAATGAAAATGTCAAAAAGAATTTTTAAGGTAATTACTATATACATACATATACATACATAGTAAGGTTAGTTGGGGCAACTGGGACATGATTTTACAATGTGACTCTGGAGCTTCTGACAATTCAGCTTCAAAAAACTAATGTTCATTTGAATTAAAGTCTGAACTTCTGTAAATGTGTTCAGTTAGGTTCCCTCTAACAGACAGAAATGCTCAAAATTACATTTTAATATTTAAAATATAAAAATATGCATATTTCATCTTTCTTTCCTCATGGGTCCAGTTGCCCCCAAAAATGGGGTAACTGGACCAGGGGGGTCTATGTTCCACACGCGTTCATATTTTTTTATATTGGATATCAGGTCCTGTTTGAAAAAGTGTAAACAACTTTAAAAAATCTAAACTAGGCAGTAAATTATATGTCAATAAACAGCGTTGTAAGGGAAACCTTTGCTGTCAATGTGTCTAAAAAAAAGCACTAAAAGTGAAAATATTAGATTTATTTATACCAAAAACCTAAAACATAAGGAAGTACTTATGTACTTTAGTATAGATAATAAGTATAAAAGTCACATGGGTATTTTAAGGAAAAGAATAGCAAGGAACCCCAATTCAAGGTAACATTGGTCCATGTGTTAAAACGAATGTTATAAGGCCTACAAGATTGTGTGAACCAATGTTACCCTGTTGAAAAAGACGGGGGAGAGAGGATAAGAAGTGTAAACAGGTAAAAAGTCAGTAAATTAGAATATATATTTTATTAAAAAATTATTACAAAACTCATAAATATTGCTTAACGTTGATTGTCCAGTTCTGGGACTGAATACTGGTTTCTTTTAGACAGAAATTTAGATGGTCTAATTTTTGCTACAATATCATTCCATTCATACACCATCGAGTCATGTCTGTGTGGCCAACGCCAAAATGTAACCTCTTTTCTATGCAGTCTACAACACAACCCTTCTTTGATTTCAAAGTAATCCTTCCTGGATAGATATTGCCATTAAACATCACAGGTGTAAAATTTCCAACGTTACAGTCATCTTTGGCAATAGCTTTCTTGTTTGGTTCAGTTAGAACCAATATACTGGATGCATTTTAAGCAAAATTATTATTTGTATAAGCACAAATGTCTATTTTCATAAGTATACCAAAAATAAACAAAAACATCAATGCTTAAATTAAAAAAAAAAAAAATAAGAAAAATCTCCCTTCAAATACAAAATTTTTAATGTACTGACGGGAAGTATACACAAAAATTTAAATGATAATTTGTTGGGCCAATGTTACCACAAATGTTGGGCTAAAGTTACCCCAACTTAGAAATTCGCTTTTTTTTTCTCAGAAAGTACAACGCATAATAATACATTAGGCCTTGATCTACACTAATGAGATTATAATAGCACGTACTTACCAAGGTCCAAATGAATTAATTTACAGCTTGGCAGACAAAAATTGTAAGAGCTAAATTCTCACCGTCTTCACGCGTTTTTGTTTGGCTTGTGCAGCCACGGTAGAAATTTGGCGAATTACTTAAAATGAGCTGCCAGCCTCTAGCTAATGCTATCACCTCTATTTTGAGACCAAAACATTGTCAATAACTCAAATGATGTAGAAAATATAGCAGATTTAATCTTTTTTCTCTCGTGGGCCAAAGTTACCCTTAAAGGGTCAAAGTTAGTCTAGTTGACGGTACATCTCAACATAGCAGAAAAATATTTATGGCAATGGTAGACCTTTGTGTCGAACCGTTTCACTGTCTTAACCCTTACTTTCAGTAACATAGTTCGATTGGCAAGAAACTTAAGTGTTTAATTAGAACTTCACTGCTGCATTTTCTCGACTAAAACGAGTGTACATAGCATTTATAGATCTTTGACAAAGATCACATAAAAATATTTTGAAGCATTATACAGCATGAGCGATGAATGTTCGAAACGCATTTTAACCCTTCACTGCACGAATTTTTCTATTTTTACGATTACATTTTTTTTTAAAATATATATATCTGTCTAATAATGGGAAATAAAGTGAAAAAAATTTAAATTTCAAACTTTCAGCTAAAATTTGATATTTTGTGGTGTCTGTCATTTGTACACATTTAGGGTTTTTTTTAAATATTGTGTTGCTATATTTTGCAACTAAATGAGCTTAAATTAATTAATTGTATCTGCTTAACACTCTGCAACTATTATTATATTAATATTTTTAAGTATTCAGTAAAAATAATGAAAATAAATTTTACCTTAATAGCTTGATTGATTTTTTTTTGTTTGTTTCCGAAGAACAAATTCTAATTTTTTCTATAATGCAGCCTTCTGTCATGGACAAAATAAGTGTTATTACATGCTTTGGATTGTTCTTGATCAGTTACAGTGATCATATTAGCCAAATTCATGGCACACAATAAAAATTATAAGTTTTTTAGGTATGTGCCAGATGTGGCACGTCGTGCAGTGAAGGATTAATGATTTTAAAATAATTCAAATATAAAATTATACATTATTGGTGCTCTTTACAGCATACTCCGTATAGGTAACAGCGTGCATAATATTTTAACTTTGTTACTACTTCGCACAAAAGAATTCGGATACGTTGTACTCTAATGATGGTAATTATTTGGTGTAGATTTTATGGACGTTGAACGTCGCAACTCATCGACATTTACTTAAGTTACTGAGTTATATTTCCGTATATTCCCTATTGAAGTCATCTGCATTCTCTTTAAAGTCTCATTTAAATGTTCGGATACATTATCATCTCTGTGTGATTATTCTTGAAAATACGTCCTTCATTATTTTATAACTTTTCCACTTTTAGTGCGCTATGTGATGGATATATCATTAATAGTTCCTGGGTAAAATATTCAACTGTACCACCACCTATGCTTCATTGATGCTTAAAAGAATTTTCTGCCCTTCTAAACAACAAAATCTCAAAAATGCATTTTCTGTACACATAATATTGTTAGAATAATAATATATATAAACAGGTATTCTAAAATTGAGTTTAATGAACTGCCACTGTACAAATAAAAACTCGGAAAGATTAAACATCAAGTATAATTTGGAAAATTCCATAAATCAAAGGAGCTTGAATACTGAGAATGTTACAGATTATTTGTGATGACGTCAAAATACTTTATTATCAAAGCTTAGATATAAATAAAATCACGCAACAGACATTAAATTAATAGGAAGAACAGTTCCTTGCGATACTGGTTGAAATAAATTTATGACGGACTAATGTTTGACTATTAGAAATGGCACTTTGAAGTGATAGCTATCCAAATTCAAAATCTGCATTTAACTATTACTTAGTTCTTAAACTATTAGAAAAATGCTTTTATTTTTCTTGCTTCTTCCTCATATTATCATATTATACATGAAATCTGAAAAATCATTTATCATAGACATAGCAAATCTATAACTCTCTTACAAAAATCTTTCCAACATTAAGTTTTTATCAAATTGACATCTCTTGAATATACTGAATTAGAATGACAAAATGTTTCCCTTTTAATCTCTTTTTTCAGTTATTAGTCAAGGTGATTTCGCTTTGATGATTTGAGTTTTATTCATTCATTAAAGCCATTCATCATCGCATCTTCTTTATGTATTCTATTCTATGAATTTATTACTTGAGACATATTCAAGATTCAGGGTTACGGTTGATCAAAATTAATTTTATAATAGGAAGTGGTCCTCATAGCAATCCTCCCTCCAAATGTTAATTTGCATCTCTGTATTCGATGGATCTGAAGATTAATGAGATAACTGCTGCCGACTTTTTTTTCGTCAAATACTAAAATATGCTTTTTGTGCTTCATACGGCTGGAATTACCACGTGATATGAATGTGACTTATATTTAGCTGATTTTCCTAATGAATGCAACGTGGGCTGAAACGTGCTTTTGCTCTAAGAAAAAAGAAATGAGTCAATAGGTCACTGATAGTTAGAAACAAGTAGAACAACTTAATATTGAAGTTACCTTATTTTATTATCATGCATACTTTGTTGCGTATTATAAAATTGTGAAGACAGCTAACGTAAGAACACGGGGTTTGATATGTTTATAATATTTTGTATAAATTGCCATATAACTGCAAAGAATTTTGAGAAATAATGCGTATCACAATTAAGGCGCGGAGAAACAGATTGGATGAACCTCGCCACGTGTGATTTTGAAAAAAATGTTTTCCAAAATGTATACAAATTTTTGTCCAAATCTTTTAGGCCAGTTCTTCCAATGCCAGAGGAAATCAAGCTTCTTTAGAAAGCATATGATTATTAAGTTGTCAGCCAGAGTGGAGCAAGCCATTTGATTCTCTCTTGCCAAGTTACATGGTCTTGGTCCCATTTATAACTTGGATATCAAGTTGTCAGTACAAGAGTGGACCAAATGGCTTGGTCCACTCTGGCTACCAACTTAATCATCATATGCTTGCTCAAGAAGCTTGATCTCTTCTGGCACTAAAAGAATTGGCCTAAAAGTTTGTGACAAAAATTTGATGGGACCATCTCACTGAAAAAAAAAAAAAATCTGTATTTTACAACAAAAGGTGCTGACACCCCACCTGCCAACACAGTTGCTGTAAAATTTTCAAGTTAATGTCGTTAAGTGTGCTGTAAACTTTCATATGTCTGGGGAAAATCATGTTGCTATTGAATGGATGCTGCATGTGACAGAAAGAATTCGATTTTTACTTCACTTGTTGCTTGAATTCATTTTCACAGCATCGGTGCTTGAATTCTATTTTACAGCATCGGTGCTTGAAAAATTACAACATAAAGTGCATGAAGAATCACTTTAGATTACGACAAAAGATACTGGCATCCCATCTGCCAACACAGTTGCTGTAACATTTACTGCAGCTGTCTTTAAGAGTGCTGTAAAATTTCTAGAGTCTGGAGAAAGTCGCGCTGCTATTGGCTGTGTGGTGCATGTGACAGAAGAAATTCAATTTTTATTTCACTTGTTGCTTGAATTCCCTTTCACAGCATCGGTGCTTGAAAAATTACAACATAAAGTCCTGAAAAAAATCACAACATTTCTTTTACAATATATTAAATTGGCTCTGTCATATGAACAGTTTCGAAATTAATAACATTCGTTATGCAACCAATAGATGGCATGACATGCAATGCTTTGACACTTCAAATTCAATTTTCACAAAAAAATATGGGTTTGTTTCCTCTGATTCTCAACGCCTCAATTAATCCTCTCTCACGCTGGAACCTCATATGAAACTCCAAATATACATGATAAAACAGCGTTTTAAAATCAAATTTTGTCTGAATTTTATGCAGTGGAATATATCTTAAATACCTAGGCCTCATATCTAATATATAAAAATGAAAATTTGTTAGATCTATCTGTCTGTAATGCTATACAAATCCACAGTTTGGAAGCCAGAATTGTGAAATGTTATGTACATGTGTATTAAAACACGGCCGAGGCAACTAAAGCAATCCGTAATCGAAATAATTTATAGTTAACTTTTAATTAATAAAAAACCACTAATTTAACGAAATTTCCTGTCAAATTTAAACATTTTTCGTTATAGCAGCTGCCAACAATTAAAAATTCACAATAAAATACTTTTTTTTATGTTCAACCGATAATCGCGCGAGTTCTTTAACCAATGCAAGATATTTACATTACCTACTCCACGCTGCAATACTAAAAAGCTGTAGCGGGTATTACTATAATTCTTTTACCTCACATGCAAATAATTAGAGATATACATATTAACATGATATAGTAATATGATAAATTAAATTTCATTAAAAAAATGTGCAATAGGAGAAAAATATTTTACTAAATCGAATAGCTATTTTTAATTATGGTTTTAGAATTAAATTCATGGAGTCCCATGCATAGAACGGGTTAAACAGCTAGTATTGCATAAATCATATTTTACATAGTCTTGAATATGAAGAGCCTTTTAACAATGCTAATTCAAAAAACGATTCATGAAATAAAAATAGTGAGCTATCTATATTATAAAGGCCAAACGTATCCTTTGCGTAACGCTGACGTCATTTTGACGGTTGCAACTTTAAACCGAGGAATAGGAAATAAAATTTACTTTCAAATGCAATTTCTTTGAAAACTATATCGCAATTTATTTGAAAACTGTACCGCAATGTACTCAAGTTTTACTGTTTTTAGGTGCGGTCGTAATTATATAAATACGTAGCACCTATAGTCGTCTTTCAGTCCGTCCGTCTGTCTGTCCGCATATAACAGAGCAAAAACTACCCAACCGAATAGTCTGAAATTTGAAATATAAGATTGTTGCAAAATTTTGTCGAGCCATTTCAAATTTTATGAAAATCGGATGTATAGTTTAATTACAGGGACAGTCAAAAGTTTTTCCGTTACATTACGGACAATGTGAAAAATTATTGCAAGTGCATTTTAATGATGTTACAGCCTTCCGAATGGTCTGAAATTTTAAAGATATAATTGTTGCAAAATTTTGTCGAGCCATTTCAAATTTTAGGAAAATCGGATGTATAGTTTAATTACAGGGACAGTCAAAAGTTTTTCCGTTACATTACGGACAATGTGGAAAATTATTGCAAGTGCATTTTAATGATGTTACAGCCTTCCGAATGGTCTGAAATTTTAAAGATATAATTGTTGCAAAATTTTGTCGAGCCATTTCAAATTTTAGGAAAATCGGATGTATAGTTTAATTACAGGGACAGTCAAAAGTGTTCGGGGAATGGGAAAAAAATTATTGGGAGTGCATTTTAATGATGTTAAAGACTATGTACTTTATGAAGTGCAAAAAATTATAAATTCAGTACAATATGGGGTGCAAAAAAATAATTATAAAACTTGTTATAGTACGAACGCACCTCATTTGCCATGTTTGACGAGCAATTTCCAACTTGTTAAATTAATTTTCAATCATGATTTTTTTTTTCAATTCTATTTCTATCGCGTGCAGACGATTCCAAAAGGTAAATCCGTTTGGACTTAAATTAATATAAATAGCTCATCATTTGATTCCATCTTATATTCCATAAAAGAATTAAAACATTCGCCAATTAATAAATAAAACAATAAAATATAAAAAGAACACTAATTTAAGATCTGTACTTTTTCCTTCCACTGAAATGAACAGAATCAAAAAAGTTGATTATAAATAGCGATTTCGGGGGATTTCTACGGCTTTTAACTCACGATTAACTTAGAAAATTAATACTTAAGTACTTTTAATATTAATACTTTTTTCAAGTATTTTAATTAGCCCCTCCACATTTTTAATAAATATATTTATGAATGTTTAATAATATGAAAATATGTGTGTCAATAGCGTTTATTACTTCCTCCAATTTGAACTTTCCACGTTCCATAGTTTGCGAGAAAAATGGCTGTGGCAGACAGACACAAGAGTGATCTTATAATGGTTCCGTTTTTACTTTTTAAGTACGGAACCCTAAAAGTTACGGGGTGTTTAACTTTTTAGGATATTTAACCATATATTGGGGATATTGTATGGTAATGCGTCGTCACATACTTGATTGCCTTTACACAGGATATACGTGGCGGAATGTTGCACAGAATAAATGCTTGTTTCTGTGTAAATGTAATCAAATATGTAACGGTGCATTATTATATAATACCCCCAATATATGGTTAAATTTTCTAAAAAGTTAAACGCCAATAATATTCTCTTCTGCGTATCTATTAATCAAAAGCGCTACTACCGACAAAATTGCCTTGATCAAGGCAACAGATGCAACCAGAAAGTACAAAATTGCCTTGATCAAGGCTACAGATGCAAGCAGAAAGTACAAAATTGCCTTGATCAAGGCTACAGATGCAAGCAGAAAGTACTCGGAGGTTAAATAAATTGTCTATTTAAAAATATTAACATCTATGTTGTTTATGGTCACCTTTTCGATAAACCATGTATTTTTAAATTTCACTTTATACTTTATGATTATCTCAAGGTAGGATTTTGAATTTCATCTTATGATTTTATTATTTAATATTTAAGTATTAATTCTCTAAGTTAAATAAGTCTGCCAACATGAAAATATCGCTTTTAATTTGTTTCAAAACTTTATTTGGACGCATTAATGTTGTTTTTCATTAAAATACGATTTTTAGTATTGTTAGTGGGCATTCTAATTAAATGCCCACTAACAATTAAATGTAAAAAATGTATTTGAGCTATCAAAAAGAAAAAAAAACTGTAGACCAGTGCAATCTTTGAGATGATTTGCTGATACGTTTTTGATTAATTGATTAACTGCAATTCTTTTTATCAAACAAGGTGTTTTAACGATATAAAAGTATATTACGTCAAAAACCGCTTGTAGAACCTTTCGAAAAATATCTCCTTCATCGCTGTGCTTTTAGTATGGGAAGAGAAAAAAGGATGTTAACATCAAAAATAATATATATGATGATTTTCACCTATATTCTGTAACCCCGTAATACCAATCACCTTGTAACATTAAAAGTCGTTCATTATATCAAAACTGTGATGTTGTTATTAAAGTTTTAAATTTAAATAAACTTAATAGTCCAGGCAATAGAGACCGTATAGGGGCTCTACCTATCAAAATTCATGGTAGTTCTGGAAAAAGGCTTACTATATGTTTTTGGGGTCGCTGAATCCGAATTTTTAACTTCCCACCAAAATTTCCCCCGGCAACCCCCCAAAATTTTGTTAAAATGCCCCCCAAAAAAGGTTTTTATTTAAAAGATGAATTTTTTATTGTTTCAGGGAAAAAGTATCTGGAAATTCAGAAAGTAGACAAAATTTGCAACAAATTGGATATATGACATTATGATTGAGGAGGAAGGGGAAAGGGGGATCTGCCTCGGAACATGCGCGCGGTGCTGCGTGGACTAAGTTGCACAATTCCACTTAACCACTCACACGTTTACATTCGCCCTCCCATCTGCCCTCCCAACTTTCTCTATAAGGTTTACTTTAAGTTTTTTGGGTCGCTGAATCCGAATTTTTAACTTCCCCCCCAAAATTTCCCCCTCCGACCTTCCCCCCCCCCCAATAGTTGCTTTTAACTTACTTGAATTTCTTATTGTTTTAGGGGGGAAATCATTACGAAATTCAGAAACTAGACAAAATTTGCAACAAATAGGATACATGAGATTATGACGTTGGATGAACGGGGAGGGGGAGGGCTGCCTCTGAACATGCACTGCGGCGCTACGTGCACAAAGTTAAGAAGTCCAGGCAATAGGGGATTTTACCTGGAAAAATTAATACTAGTTCTGGATTTCGACTTACTTTATGTTTTTTGGGTCGCTGAATCCGAATTTTTAACTTCCCCTCAAAATTTCCCCCCTCCGAACCCCCCCCCCCCCCAAATAGTTGCTTTTAACTTAAATTTCTTATTGTTTTAGGGGGAAATCATTACGAAATTCAGAAACTAGACAAAATTTGCAACAAATAGGATACATGACATTATGACATTAGATGAACGGGGAGGGTGAGGGCTGCCTCTGAACATGCACTGCGGCGCTACGTGCACAAAGTTAAGAAGACCAGGCAATAGGGGATTTTACCTGGAAAAATTAATACTAGTTCTGGATTTCGACTTACTTTATGTTTTTTGGGTCGCTGAATCCGAATTTGTAACTTCCGATCAAAATTTCACCCGGCAAGCCGCCAAAAAATTGATCTTTTGAAAAAATTTGGTTTTTGAGAAAAGCGCGCGGGGAATGTTCCGAGGCAGCCCCTTCTCTCCCCGTTTATCCTACGTCATAATGTCATATATCCTATTTGTTGCAAATTTTGCCTAGTTTCTGAATTTCGTAATGCTTTTCCTCTAAAACAATAAGAAATTTAAGTTAATAACAACTATTTTTTTTGGGGGGGGGGGGGGTTCGGGGGGGGGGATTTTGGGGGTTAGTTAAAAATTCGCATTCAGCGACCCAAAAACCTTAAAGCAAACCTTATAAGGAAAGTTCGGAGGGGAGATGGGAGGGCGAATGTAAACGTGGGAGTGGTTATGTGGAATTGCGCAACTTAGTCCACACAGCACCGCGCGCATGTTCCGAGACAGATTAATCCTTCCCCCTTCCCCTTCATCCTAAGTCATAATGTCATATATCTAATTTGTTGCAAATTTTGTCTACTTTCTAAATTTCTAAGATACTTTTTCCCTGAAACAATAAAAAAATTATCTTTTAAATAAAAACCTTTTTGGGGGGTCATTTTACCAAAATTAAGGGGGGTTGCCGGGGGAAATTTTGGTGGGAATTTACAAATTCGGATTCAGCAACCCAAAAAACCTAAAGTAAGCCGATTTCCAGAACTACCATTAATTTTGCTAGGTAAAATTCCCTATTGCCTGGACTATAGGTCATTAGAAAAATTCAATGATAAATTGAAAATGATGATGTAGCTGTGAGAAGCAATTTCACTTTCACGTTCCAGGGATGTGGGCGGTTTGTGGGTGACCTGCGTGAGGATGAAAGGAATACTTCTCCTCACTACATAAAGAAATACACTTCAGGTTAGTGTAATCTGTGAAGATAGAATGAGACTGATCTTTTCGTTTCATGTTCACTGCAAATAGAGACGTCTTAAATTCAGACACATATGTGACTGAAAAAGAATTTCAGACACTTAAGTGTCTGAATCTGAAAATTCAGACATAATAAATGTCTTACTTTAAGACACATAAGTGTCTTACTATGATCATGATGTAAATGAACAGGAAAATATGTCTTAATTGTGATTATATGTCTGAAATTAAGACATTTAGAAATTCAGACATTTAAGTGTCTGGATATGATATAATAGCATCATAACTATGACGATTGTGTCATTATATTTTTCAGCAGCACCAGAGAATATTTTGGATAAATGAAAAATGTTTAAAATACAGTTCTGCACACAAAATTTGGTATTACTTTATAAAAGAAAAAATTTGATTAGAACATAGAACGTGTGTCAGTATTGTACAAATCCATTTATCAAGTTTTGGGACTAAGTTAATTTTATGATGTATTAAGTTATTAAATTATTACTTTTCACAAAATTATAAAGTTTTTCAAAAATTACTTACACTCATGGGTCTACGCCGGAGAATGCGGAAAACTACCACTAAAAGAGTAATATATATATAGCTTGAAAATTGAAATACTAAGATTTGAACGCGAGCAGAAA
The DNA here is from genome assembly GCA_963932465.1 of Maratus speciosus. Classification (NCBI taxonomy): domain Eukaryota; kingdom Metazoa; phylum Arthropoda; class Arachnida; order Araneae; family Salticidae; genus Maratus; species Maratus speciosus. Next base: position 221,971,151 of record OZ010789.1, read on the forward strand.
AAAAATATAGGGTTGGTTGGTTGGTTGCGTTTATGACGGCCAAATATCAACACGAGGGATATAGGCCCTAAGGGGGGGGGGAGTGCCCCGTAGGGGTCTTTCTAAGGAAACCTAACACGTATTTACACAAGGAAATCCAAGGTTCGAAGAAAACCACGGAAAACTCCAAACGATTACGTCGACAGGAGTGATGGGTTTTGAACCCAGCACCTCCCGTCTACCAGTTTCGAGAGCAGAACATCTCGGCCACTGGTGGGGCAAGAAATGTAGAGAGGAGCAAGACTGAGGAACAGATATGCCTGTAGTCTACTACCTAATTCGCTTTTTAAAATGCAGAACACAAATATAAAATAAGCTAAACTAAGAATATTTTGTCACAACTCCCCATGCAAGACAATTTTTAAACATAAAAGCAATAGAACAAATTTACAATTAAGAAATATTAGATATTCGGAAATAAATTTGTAACAACATTTTTCAAAATCAAGAACTGAAGCAGTTTTTATTTGGAGGGGAAGGGAGGTGGGGGTTCTGTCTTCCTGATCCTTGAAATATAGCACCACAAATAGAAAACCTCTGTTTTAAATAGAAACACGTGAACGTTAAAAGGCGAGCAGAGTTAAATTTTCTCTTCTATGTGGGTTTTAGGGGTGTTTGATTATTCTCTAAGGCACTGGGACGAATGCATTTTAATATTTTCTTAATAATCAAATATAAAGAAAATTTCATTAAATTTCAAAATCTCCCTTCGTAATCCCCCCCTCCCCCCCCCCCCCACACACACACACTCATGGACCTACATTACTACTCACAAGCTTGTAGAAAAATAAAGTTTTTGATACAGATGTACCTGCTTAAAATAGTAAAATAGAAAAAAAATGAAAAGGTTTATTAATAATATTGTTCGTAAAAAAGTGTTTCGCATAAAAACAAAAACCCCAAATTTTATTATTACTAATTTCTATTGTGGAACATTCGACAATTTTCCTAAATGGCAAATCTTTCCATATCGCAGAGACAGAGATAGGTAAAAAAAAAAAGAAGAAGAAGCGTAGAATTAGCCGCGCATGCGTAACTGAGACAGTGTCGAATGTAACAGCGGAGTGTTGAAGCGAGAATTCTTTGAGTATTTACAAGTCTTAGCACTTTGTTTTTTATTCATTTTTCTGTTCGAATAATTATTCCCCGCATTTTAATCGTGGAGTTGTACCCTTTCTGCATCCTGTCAGTGTTTTTCGTGGTTGTTGCGTGGTCTCGCACTGTTCATTTCTTCTAATTTCGAACGTTTTAAAACCGCTAAGCCTACCATGTGCCCAGCTTTACAAGCATGGCCGTCGAATCAAGTTCACATCCGGCTGCATTAATTCCGAGATTCTTAAGCATGAAAAAACCTACTGTATTAAGGATATAACATTTTTATCGAAAACCTCAATGGAACCATCATCAGTTCTCAAATCGGACCTAGTAGCCTAAATCAACGATTTCTTAATTAAATATCAATCTCCAGAAACAGTAATATTAATCATTCTCTCATGCAACTTTATTACGGTGGATTCATAATTTAAAACTTGTAGTGAGGCGTAAATGTTTTTGAAGACAAGCATTTTCCTATACAATAATAAAGTAAAGATCCCTACCGCCACAATATTACTAACTGTGCTTGGCATTATTCTACCTGATTATTTAATATTGTGGTATCAATATCAAAGATTCACAGTGTTTATTAATAATGTTTTAATTTAAATAAAACATGATAATGCATAAAAATATGCGTTAAAAATTCTTCTATTGGATTATTGTATTTACAGGTAACTCCTTACTGGTTTTTTATTTTTCTATTTTAGAATGAACGTAATTATTTAATAGGTATATTAAAATAATATATTGCACTCTTAATATTAAAGTTTATCATGCTAATTTGTTTAAATTGCTGACGCTGTCTCTTCTTAAAAAATCTCTTGAGAATTAATAAAATCTTTTAAAATTTTACAATTGTATGTTTAGTGTGTCAATTTTACTTTTTTTTATAATTACCTATGTGTTGCTTAAATGATAATTTTTTTTTTATGATTGCAAATAAGTAGTATATACCTATATCTTGATTATTAGTGAGAATTTTCGCATTAGTAATTAAGTGTAAATAATGTGTATTAACAAATGATTATTTTTATACTTGTTTATTCCCGTTCAGTCACGCGTTTAATAAGAATTAAACTTTTTTCTATAACCATGCTTCGTGTGTTAAATTTTAAGTGAATTTTGTGTTTGAAGTTCATGTACTCCTTCAACTTTTCCATAAGATTTTAATCCTATATCGATTAATATATGTTTTTTATATGGCGATAATGGTCCTTGTTATCTCGCAGAATGTGAGTATTGGCCGGGGGCGGGAGGAAGGATATATGTTGTCATGTGTTAAAATTAATTTTCTTTTATTATTATTATTATTATTATATAGTAAAGAACAGAATTTCTTTTACGAAACAGCATTTCTCTAAGTTTTTGTAGCCTTAAGACCTTTTTCATCCCCCTCCCCCTAAGCCAAATTTTGGGTAACTGCAAAGGAAAGTTTGTTTATAGTCTAACAGGAGGGGTGGGGGGGAGTGGTTGTCACTCAAAGTGTTAAAGGTACTTAGTTGAATTTTATGTAGCGGGCCAGTGATGATGACTGTTGACCAGTGAACTCTCATTCTTACTGGCCCTTGGGACCAGTACTCCTATCATTGAAATATTTTTTTTTTCATATTGATAAATTTAGAAATTCATATTGAGAAATGTTATCAATCTTTTTTTTCGCTTCATACGGTGGATACAAGAGCATGAAAAGAAATCACAAAAGCATAAGAATGAAAGTTTTTATGAATTTCAGAATAGTTTATAAGTTTCAATTTTCCAATGTGAAATAAATCTCTCCTATAGTATTCAACTGAACGACTATTTTTATTTATTTATTTTTAATTATCTTTATGAAAACTTGTTTAAAAATAGAAAATTATTTATGTATATTTACTGTGTTACATAACATATTTAACCTGGAAAGATTAACACCAGGCCTGACAGACCCAGAGTGCGTATGGTTTTTACAATTGTTACCATTATTTTTTGTTAAATAATCTTCTAATTATTTTATCGCAGAATTTGTAACAATTGTCTGCGACTAAATAAAGTGACGATTATTATTTGTATTTATTGGTGACAAAAACTATTCACACCCTGGGCATGCGCCCGTCCTCCTGGGTTAAATTTTAAAATGGAGCCATATTTAAAAGATGCTTTAAGCAAATAATAAAATCTGTGTAATTAATCCAATATGCGCTAAAAAAATATTTAAAAAATCAAGTTGAGTATCATACACAGAAATGAAAAAAAATATGAGAAAAAAAATTATATGGTTATTGTTGGAAGTACAATCGAAATATGTCAGTCGATATGTAATCATAATCGTTTGAGATGCGTGCGCATCCTGTCCCAAAACTGTAGAACAATTTTAGTTGTAGTTTGGATTTTGTATTTGTTGTTTTGTGTTCCGTGTCGTCTTTTGTGTTCTTCAGAATAAACTTTCATGTTTAAAAGTAAAACCTGCTGTGGTTATTTAGTAATATTTAAGGCGCACTGTGTTACAGGTTATGGGCCCAGACCCAAACCTATTATTAGAAATATTGCGAAGTAAATAGTAATTGAAATTTTTGTAAAGTTAGTTTTCCGAATGTTGTTTTGAAATGGCCGGAACCGAAACACAGCAGGGACAGTTTATTAAACTGAATGAAAGTAATTGGAATGTATGGAAATTCCAAGTTAAGGTCACGCTTATAGCTAAGGAACTATATGATATAGTAACGGGATTAAAAGTAAAACCGGAAGCAACTGATGCTGGACATTCTGATTTCATTGTCAAAGATGCAAAAGCGCAAGAAATTTTGGTTTCACGTATGGAAGCCGGACCAATATCGCATATAATTTCATGTGTTACAGCAAAAGAAATGTGGGACAAGTTACACACTATTTATGAAAGAAAATCAAATGTAAGTATTCATTTGTTACAACAACAGTTTTTCAATTTGAAGTTTGATGACAACGTGATGAATTTTTTATCTAAAGTTCAGAATATGGTTGCCGAAATTAAGCAACATAACGAAGTAATTCCTGAGAAAATGATCATTACAAAAATAATTATGGCTCTGCCCGAACAATATAAGCACTTCTCTTCAGCCTGGGAATCCGTAGCAGATGAACAGCGAACTTTAAGTAACTTAACTGCTCGTTTGTTAGTTGAGGAAGAAAGATTAAAAACGAAAGAAGAAACTGTTGCTCTTACAGCTAAAAATCAAAGTAATATCAAGTGTTTTTCTTGCGGAAAATTAGGTCACAAGAAATTTCAATGTAGGTATGGTAATAATGTTCCTAAGAACAGAAATATTGTTTGTAATTTTTGTAATAAGAAAGGGCATGTATTTAAAGATTGTTATTTTCGTAAAAATAAAAATATGAAGTCTAATGGTGAAAATGGCAAAAGTTTTGCACTTATGGGAATTATAAATTCTGAATCAGATGTAGAATTCTATTTAGACAGTGGAGCTTCAGAACATATGTGTAATGATGTAAGTCTATTTGGAAATTATTTGAAATTGAAAGAGGCTAAACAGATAAAAATAGGTGATGGAACCTCTATAACAGCTATTGGAATAGGAACTATTTATGTTCAGTCATATAATGGTGAAAAATATATTAAAACTGAACTTCAAAATGTATTGCATGTCCCTCAATTAAAAGTAAACTTATTTTCTCAAGGTAAAGCTCTAGATAAAGGTTTATGTATGTCATCCAACTCAGAATGTGCTAAATTTATTCATCAAAAATCTAAAGAAATAGTTGCTATAGCTAAACGTGAAGATAAACTTTTCAAAATGATATTTCGCTTAGATAAAAGCAGAGTGACCATAGAAGAAAATATGAGAGAGTTTGAAAATCTAAATAAATGTTGTGTTGCTGACAGTAGTGTTAAAAGTAAAAAGAAAAGTCTCTTATGGTGGCATGAAAAGTTAGCTCATCAAAATTTTGATCATGTCAAGAAGCTGCTTACAGAAAATGAAATTACCTGGGAAAATTCATCTGATATTCCATTCTGTGAGGCATGCATTCAAGGAAAGCAACAACGTAGTCCCTTTCAAGAAAGTAAATCGAAATCTACTGAAATTTGTAATATAATTCATGCAGATTTATGTGGTCCAATAGAAGTAGCATCAATTGGAAAGTCTCGTTACATGTTAGTGTTAAAAGATGATTACTCTCACTTTAGGAAGCTTTATTTTCTCGAAAATAAGTATCAAGTGTATGATAAATTGTTAGAGTTCATATTGATGTGCAAAAACCAGATGAATAAAAATATCCGAGTAATAAGATCTGACAATGGCAAAGAATTCCGGAATGATAAAATTAAAGAACTTTTGATTCATCATGGCATAGAGCATGAAACTTCTGTCCCATATAATCCACAGCAAAATGGCCGAGCTGAACGAGAAATGAGAACCATCATGGAAGCTGCAAGAACTATGTTGGTAGCAAAAAATCTAGATAAGAAGTTCTGGGCAGAAGCTGCGAATACAGCTGTATACATAATTAACAGAACAGGTACTAGCACAGTGAAAGGAAAAACACCTTATGAATTGTGGAAAAACAAGACTTTTGACATTAGAAATTTAAAGTTTACATTTGGATCTGAAGTATGGGTTCACATCCCAAAAGAAAAACGTAGAAAATTAGATGTTAAGAGTGAAAAAGGAATTTTTGTTGGATATGGTGAAAATACTAAAGGATTCAGAGTCTATTTCTCAAAAACAAACACAGTGACATTACATAGAGATATAATAATTAATCCAAATGAGAAACCTTCCTATACAGTAAAGAATGAAAATTTTGTTTTGGATTTAATTGATCCTGTGCAACATCAAAGTTCAGAATTTGATGAAGATAAGGATACTGACATGGATTCGGATAACTTGGCCAATAATCAACAACAAGATGATGATGACAACAGCAGTACAGATTCACCTGCTCCCCAGTTAAGTAATACCAAAATGCACCTTCGAGCAAGAGATAACCTGAGGAAACCATCGAGATTTGAGGACTTTGAAACAAGCTATATAAGTATAACCGATGTGGAAGAACCTATCACTTATGAAGAAGCTATGAACTCAAGTTCATCGAAAAAGTGGCAAGTGGCCATAAATGCTGAACTGAAAGCCCTCTCTGAAAATGACACTTGGGACATTGTTGATGAACCAAATGACTGTAATATAATAGACAGTAAGTGGGTTTTTAAAATTAAGCGGGACAATAAAGGTAAGATTTCATTATTTAAATGCAGATTGGTTGCTAGGGGTTATCAACAAAAAGGGTTAATATTTGAAGATGTATATTCTCCTGTAGCTAAGTTAAATACTTTAAGAATGTTGTTAGCAATTAGTGTAAATTTTGATTGGGTTGTATATCAAATGGATGTATGTAGTGCTTTCTTACATGGGGAAATCAAAGAGGATGTTTTTATGTATTTACCTGATAATTGTAATTTACCTGATGGGAAAGTATGTAAGCTTAAAAAGGCTATATACGGGTTAAAAAGAGCACCAAAATATTGGTATGAAAAATTTCAGAAATTTATGTCTTCTCAAAATTTTGTAAAATCTGAAAATGATCAATGTTTGTATTTCAAATTTTCGAATGATTGTAAACTTTATGTATTGATATATGTTGATGATTTGATTATCACAGGTTCTGATAGCAAGCAAATAAATGATTTTAAATGTGAAATGAAAAGAAATTTTAAAATGAAAGATTTTGGTCCTATTTCTTACTATTTGGGTATATCTATTTCTCAGAATGTAAATGAAGGTATTTTAACATTAGATCAGAGTAACTATTTAGAAAATGTGTTGAAAAGATTTGATATGTTTGAATGTAAAAGTATCTCTACTCCTATGGACACTAACTTTAATTATGAATGTTTAATTAATGAAAAATCAGAAAATGTAAATGTGGAAAATAAATGTAGAAAATTAATTGGTTGTATCATGTATGCAATGCTAGGAAGCAGACCTGATTTATGTAATTCTATCAGTATTTTGAGTAGATATCAAAACTATGCAAGTGAAAAGTTATTGTTGTTCTTAAAAAGAGTGTTACATTATATTAAAGGTACAGTTGACTTGAAGTTAGTGTATAGAAAAAATGTAAATGCTGAATTAGTTAAAGGTTTTGTTGACGCTGATTGGGGGGGTGATACTATTAACAGGAAATCTACAACAGGGTATTGTTTTCAAATTTATAATTGTACAATTTCATGGTGTTCTAAACAACAAACTTGTGTAGTTTTATCGTCTACAGAGGCGGAGTACATTGCCTTGAGCCTATGTGTAAGTGAAGCTTGCTGGGTTCGAAATTTATTAATTGAATTGAATTAAATTTAAATGGTTGTGGAAATTTTGTTATACCTCTCTATGAGGATAATCAGTCAGCTATTCGTATCAGCAAGTCATGTGAACAACCTAAAAGATTAAAGCACATAAATGTTAAGTATCATTTTGTGCAAGAAAAAGTAAGAGATAGAACTGTTTCAATTAATTACATTCCATCTACAGAACAGGTTGCTGATTTATTAACTAAGCCTCTAAGTAAAGTATTGTTTGAAAAATTCAGAAAAATAATGTTTGGTTAATTTTTTTTTTTTAATGTTGTATGTATAATATATATATATATATATTGTATTGTATGTTAAGTGTTATGATTTTTATGTTGGACATATTTAGATTGAGGGAGGATGTTGGAAGTACAATCGAAATATGTCAGTCGATATGTAATCATAATCGTTTGAGATGCGTGCGCATCCTGTCCCAAAACTGTAGAACAATTTTAGTTGTAGTTTGGATTTTGTATTTGTTGTTTTGTGTTCCGTGTCGTCTTTTGTGTTCTTCAGAATAAACTTTCATGTTTAAAAGTAAAACCTGCTGTGGTTATTTAGTAATATTTAAGGCGCACTGTGTTACAGTTATAAGTAAGACCCATTCGCCCATGACAGGGGAAGATACTTTTCTAATTGTTTACCATCTGATTGGTGAGTTATGTAACTTCGCTGATATTTAAGATTCTGTGAAAGAATGTGCTTTGAAGATTATTCTTTTGATTATGTTTGCTCCGTGTACGTATATATTTTTTCATATTATTCAATTTTTTAATTTATGCCTAAATAAATTACCGTATATACTCACGTATAAGTCGAGAAATTTCTGACAATTTTCGGTAAGCAAATTTGGGGGGTCGACTTATACGCGAGTCAGTTAAAAAAGCAAAAACATAAACATCGAATACTGCAAAATTATGTTCTTTTTATGTGTAAGAATAAAAAATAAAGTACTATATAAAATATATAAATGATAATAATTTATCATTTAAATAAATTCAATGATTTGTTTTTATTTACTTACTACCTTCTCATTGGCAAGTGAAATCTATGGTTTGATTTTGTGCAAAATTGAAGTAAAAAGTTAGGGGGTCGACTTATACGCGCGTTTTTGATTTTTTACAGAATTTGCATTCGAAAGTTAGGGGGTCGACTTATACGCGAGTATATACGGTATTTTTATTACGATGTTTATAGGGGAAAATATTTTTAGAAGTTTCTTTTCACCTCAAAGATTTTTTTTTTTTATCTGAATGTAAAAAAAAAAAAAAAAATCATGAAAATTAAGAATAAAAAGAAACTAATTTTCAAAAAAAAAAAAAAAAATGAAATAGGATTTTAAGTCTATTTTTTATGTTTGTGTTTGATAATGTAGCATCTCAACGCAAGTTATCTTTGTTGCATTTCAATTTTGTTTTTATATGATTAAAAAAAAAAAAAAGTATAAATGCACATTGTAATGCTACAAATTAAATAGAGTAACTTATCAAGTAATTAATTGGTTGGTTTGCATGTATGGATATTTAGATTCATATGATTTAAACTTTAAAGTAACTTTGCGAATATTATTGATTAATGTCAACCGCTGGACCTAGAATTTATTTAGAGCATTATTCCTACACTGTAACAAAAAAACTTTTTATTTAATTAGAATGCTCCTATAAATGAATATAATAGCAAAACCTCTGAATAGCGGACGCTTCGGGAGCACGTAATTAATCCGCTATTTGCTGGTATCCGCTATATATAGAGTAGAATTAACTGGTTCTATGATTTTTTTCTTCATTGTTTTTCTTTTTACACTAGACTGCTTAAAAATGCTGTACAATATATACATAGACTGCTTAGCAAATTTTAATATATTTGGACATTTTCCCAAAATTCTTTCTTTTTCTTTTTTTTCTTTTTCTCATTTAAAAAAAGGGAGTTCATAACACCAGCCTGTTTTTTTTTTTTTTTTTTTTTTTTTGAGATATTAATATTTGTATGACAAATTTAAAATATTCAGAGAAAGCAAAACCTTTAATTTATCATTAATAGTATTATTTTTGAATTATTATATTTAAACGTTAAAATATTTCAAAGCACACTTCAAGGAAAGAAACTTGTACTTTCTACTAAGAAATGAACAGAATAGTACAAGATATTTACTTTATATCAATTTTAATTTGGTTTCTTTCTCAATGTAGTTAACAATATACCAATCATGTGGATAAGAAATGGCTTTAGTGACTGCCATTGCTTGTGTGATTACAAATTTCGTGGGGAGCAGAAATGAAAGATATTTATTATAAAGGATTTCTGTTTCCAGTTATATTTACTATATTATTTATCGTTTAAAAAGTGTCAAATAGACATGCTGTCCATCCAGAATCCTGTAACTACTGTTCATCTCAGCCGCCGATGTGTGATTGTCAAATTTTTCAGTATTTCTTGGTAATGATAAATACATGGCTCGCAGTGTTCCTAAAATTTTCGCATTTTGCTACCAGTATTTAAAGTAAAACTTCTTCGTGTTACATTCCTTTAACATTTATAATAGAAATATACGATAAAGATTATCTTTTTAAAATAGTGGTAGCAAGGATGAAAATTTTAGGAACACTGCGAGCCCTGTAAATAGTATAATAATAAAAATGAAGGAAGAAAAAAAAAGTAAGAGTTTCATACTCAATTTTGAAATAAAAATGCAAAAACTGCTTAAAATAATTCACTGGGAATATCTAATTTCAATGGGAAAAAATTGTACAACAAAGCAGGGATGGGATTCTTTCTGAAGAAATGAATCATTTTTTATAAATGGGAATAATTTGTTACCATAAAGCAGAGCTGATTGCAGCATGGGCAAACTGGGCTGTTTCTATGGGCCTTTAGCTTTACGGGCCCCCAAATTTGGTATGCAATATCCATAAATCTGACATTTTAAATTTGTTTTGATCTTATACTTATTTTAATAAATATTTTGTATTTTTAGAGCATGATTAGGTTAAAGAAAAAGATATATTTATCCAAATATGTATTGATAGCATCGAGTAGGCTTAATTTTTTTTTCTTTTTTTTTTTTTTTTTTTTTTTTTTTTTTGTAACAGTATATCAAAGCTGTGGGGACGGGCGCGAATGAATATTAGGTCTTTGAAAGTTCGCACTAAAAGTAATAAACATTTTGGATGCCGTAAGGCATATATGATATCACATAGATACATATTTAGGTGAAAATATATAGATATTAGTCTATTCTAAAACTACAAAATACTGATTACAATCATCATAAGGTCAAAAATGATTTGAAATATCAGCTTTATGAAAACTTCGTACCGAAGCATCCCAGTTTTACCACGCTGCAATCAGCTCTGCTTTAGGCTAATGTCAGACGGACGTCTTTTTACACGCTTTTATCCTTACGTATTATCCCTACACAATGCTAGCGGGATTGTGTAGGGATAATACGCAAGGGAAAAAGCGTGCAAAAAGACGTCCGTTTGACATTAGCCTTATGGTAACAGATTATTCCCATTTATAAAAATTGATTCAATGTGGTCAAATATGGCTGCGTATATGGCTTAGAATGAAAAGTGGTCAAAGATGGCTTCCCATTGTTGAAAAAAAAAGGCTCAAAGATGGCCGCAATTAAGACATTTGAAATGTCTGAAATTCAGACACAAGAAGTGTCTAAAAATTTTAAGACGTTTTAAAACGTCTGAAAATCGAACACTCCTGTTTCAGACACTTAAGTGTCTGAAATTCAGACGCAAGAAGTGTCTTAAAATTTTCAGACATTTTAAAACGTCTGAAAATTGAACACTACGTTTCAGACACTTAAGTGACTGAATTTCAGACATTTCAGTTTACAGTGTTCTGAGGCCTTCTTCTGGAATTTGAAATAATCCTATGCAAAAACGATTTTACATGGGATCCCTTATGCTAGTTTCTGCATCGTATACAGGGGCTTCTAAGTGAGATATGGTCGATTTCTCACAAGGGGAAAGCATGATAAAATCATATAGTTAGGTAGAACCATTTGTATAGTTTTAATGTTGGAAAGTTTATTTAATCATCTTTTTAACGTTTACCAGTATTAAAAAATCTTAAAAATGAACGTATTTAAAGTTGCTGAAACTTTTTATTTTATTATGTCCAGCATAACTAATAAAGATTTTTCTTCACAATGAATTATAGATTTTCTAAAGTTGATACTAAGGGTTTTTCTTTCTTAGTTTCTCAAACGTTAATGAAGATAATTATCTGTTTTCTTTAAATATTAAATGATTAGACATATATCTGAAAAAATGATTACATTAAACCGCTTAATTAAAACTGCAAAATAAAGTCTTTTGTTATTTTTCAAAAGAAATTCCAACCTGTTTCCTTTCTCCTGAGATTAATATATATTCATGTGTGGATTAAGATCGGATAATTTTACTTTTTCCTGAAATTCAATACAAAGATGACAAAAGAAAATCTATGTATTTAAAAGACAAGGCTGTTTTTTTAGTCACCAGCCCTGAGCTTTCTACTAAACAGACTTTTATAATTATTTTTTTTAATAAAATATGTTCATTTGTTGAAGTGCCCGTATTAGCTACCTTTTTTTAATTTGTTTCCATTTTTAGGTGCGTTCGTAATTATATAAATACGTAGCACCTATAGTCGTCGTTCAGTCCGTCCGTCCGTCTGTCCGTCCGTCTGTCCGTCTGTCCGCATGTAACAGAGCAAAAACTACCCAACCGAATAGTCTGAAATTTCAAATATGGGATTGTTGCAAAATTTTGTCGGGCCATTTCAAATTTTATGAAAATCGGATGTATAGTTTAATTACAGGGACAGTCAAAAGTTTTTCTTTACATTACGGCCAATGGGAAAAATTATTGCAAGTGGATTTTAATGATATTAGAGCCTTCCGAATGATCTGAAATTTTAAAGATATAATTGTTGTAAAATTTTGTCGAGCCATTTCAAATTTTAGGAAAATCGGACGTATAGTTTAATTACAGGGACAGTCAAAAGTTTTTCTTTACATTACGGCCAATGGGAAAAATTATTGCAAGTGGATTTTAATGGTATTAGAGCCTTCCGAATGATCTGAAATTTTAAAGATATAATTGTTGCAAAATTTTGTCGAGCCATTTCAAATTTTAGGAAAATCGGGTGTATAGTTTAATTACAGGGACAGCCAAAAGTTTTTCTTTACATTACGGCCAATGGGAAAAATTATTGCAAGTGCATTTTAATGATATTACAGCCTTCCGAATGGTCTGAAATTTTAAAGATATAATTGTTGCAAAATTTTGTTGCGCTATTTCAAATTTTAGGAAAATCGGATGTATAGTTTAATTACAGGGACAGTCAAAAGTGTTCCGAAAAAATTATTGGAAGTGCATTTTAATGATGTATCAGACTATGCACGTTATGAAGTGCAAAAAATTATACATTCAGTACAATATGGGGTGCACAAAATAATTTTAAAACTAGTTACAGTACGAACGCACCTCATTTGCCACGTTTGACGAGCAATTTCCAACTTGTTATATTTTAATTTTAATTTTAATTTTAAAAGTTTTTGTCAAATTTCTTTAAAATGGTGGAAATCTGATTACTTCAATTGTTGCAGAGAAAAGAAAAATGGAATTTATTTTTACTAATTATAACTTTATTGATGCCATTTTCTCATAATTAAAAATAAGTTTAAAACAGAAAGTGACACCATGCTTTAAAAAAATCTACATTTACTTCATAAAACTGTTACATTTCAACCTTTTTTCGTTCCGATGATACTTATAAGTCGCTAAGCGAAATGCTTCCTTGGAATGAGAGACATATGAGAGAAAAAGTCGATATATTTCAAAGAAAACTATCATTTTCTTTGATAAAACTGAATATTTTACCACAAACACGTCTAAAAAGGTATACATATTTCTGTAATTTTTACTCGACGGTACTGAGATTAGAGCCTCAAGTCAAGAGTGCGAATGTTCCTATACAGAGTTGTAGCCGACAAACGTGACTTCAAGTTTGGAAAAATATTTAGTAATAAACTATTGCGCGTCAAAATATTATTAAAATGATGAATACGCGTATGAGAATGCAAAATTTGAGATGGTAAAAATGACGTAAGGTTAAGATTTCATACAGAAAGAAAATATATATGATTGTGTCAGAGGGAAATAATTTTTGCGGATTTTTCATTGCATAATACGTGGCATAACAGCTTTAATTGATAATTTCATCCCATTTACATATCTTGATTATATTTTACAAATTACTTATACGAATAAAGTTTAATTCTTCAATAACTTGGAGCAGTTGAAGTGTAAGCAAACAGTATTTTGGTAACTGTAGAATAAAGTAATATTTGTTTGAGTCAGACTAACCAGTATTCAGTGGATTTTTATTGTATTTATTATTATTCAGTGTAATGAATAAGTGATGTCAATGTTTCAGTGATGAAGAATATTCAGTAAGATATTCTACTTCAAATATTTTCTTTCATCGAAATTCGACGGTTTTCTTCTCGTATTTATAATCATGTCAGTATAAGTGCTGAGCATTTAAGTAACGTTTCATTAAAGCCTGTTGAATATTACACCTTCAAGTAGCAACTAATAATAAGGTACCTAATTTACCCTACTTTCCTCTAATAGTTGCTAGTATAAATTGGAAGAAACGAAACCCTAATATAAGTTCTACTAACTTTTTCCAGCTGTGTTGAAATTTATCCCAATATGAACATGTTAGATAATCTGGCATTAAGAATCATCAAATAATACAAGGCAACCTATTTTACTCTACTTTTCCTTAATACCTATTATTATAAATTGGAAGAAATGAAACCCTAATATTAATTTTACTAACTTTAAACAGCTGAAATAAAATGCATTCCGATGTAACATGTTGGACATTCTGGCTTCAAGAAGCAACTAATAAAACGGTATCCTAATTTACCCTACTTTCCTCTGATAACTGCTTGTATAAATTTGAAAAAGCGAAACCCTAATATCAGTTCTACTAACTTTACACAGCTGTGTTGAAATTTATCCCAATATGAACAAGTTAGATTTTCTAGCTTTAAGAAGCATCTAAAAATATAAGGCAACTGATTTTACTCTACTTTTCTTTAATACTTATTATTATAAATTGGAAGAAATGAAACCCTAATATTAATTTTACTAACTTTAAACAGCTGAAATAAAATCCATTCTGTTATAACATGTTGGACATTCTGCCTTCAAGTAGAAACTAATAATACGGTACCATAATTTACCCTACTTTCCTCTAATAATTGCTAGTATAGATTGGAAGAAACGAAACCCTAATATCAGTTATACTAAATTTACACAGCAGTGTTGAAATTTATCACAATATGAACATGTTAGATATTTTAGCTTTAAGAAGCATCTAATAATATAAGGCAACTGGTTTTACTCTACTTTTCTTTGATACCTATTATTATAAATTGGAAGAAATGAAACCTTAATACTAATTTTACTCACTTTAAACAGCTGAAATAAAATTCATTCCGATGTAACATGTTGGACATTCTGGCTTCAAGAAGCAACTAATAATAAGGTATCCTAATTTACCCTACTTTCCTGTAATAACTGCTAGTATAAATTAGAAGAAACGAAACCCTAATATAAGTTCTACGAACTTTACACAGCTGTGTTGAAATTTATCCCATTATGAACATGTTAGATATTTTAGCTTTAAGAAGCATCTAATAATATAAGGCAACTGATTTTATTCTAATTTACTTTAATACCTCTTATTATAAATTGGAAGAAATGAAAACCTAATATTAATTTTACTAACTTTAAACAGCTGAAATAAAATCCATTCCCATATAACATGTTGAACATTCTGCCTTCAAGTAGAAACTAACAATACGTACCCTAATTTACCCTACTTTCCTCTAATAATTGCTAGTATAAATTGGTAGAAACGAAATCCTAATATCAGTTCTACTAACTTTACACAGCTGTGTTGAAATTTATCCCAATATGAACATGTTAGATATTTTACATTTAAGAAGCATCTAATAATATAAGGCAACTGATTTTACTCTACTTTTATTTAACACTTATTATTATAAATTGGAAGAAATGAAAACGTAATATTAATTTTACTAACTTTAAACAGCTGAAATAAAATTCATTCCGATGTAACATATTGGACATTCTGGCTTCAAGAAGCAACTAATAATAAGGTATCCTAATTTACCCTACTTTCCTCTAATAATTGCTAGTATAAATTGGAAGAAACGAAATCCTAATATAAGTTCTACTAACTTTACACAGCTGTGTTGAAATTCATCCTAATATGAACTTGTTAGATAACGTGGCATTAAGAAGCATCTAATAGTATAAGGCAACTGATTGTACTCTACTTTTCTTTAATACCTATTATTATAAATTGGAAGAAATGAAACCCTAATATTAATTTTACTAACTTTAAACAGCTGAAATACAATCCATTCTGATATAACATGTTGGACATTCTGCCTTCAAGTAGAAACTAATAATATGTACCCTAATTTATTCTGCTTTCCTATAATAATTGCTAGTATAAATTGGAAGAAACGAAATCCTAATATCAGTTCTACTAACTTTACACGGCTGTGTTGAAATTTATCCCAATATGAACGTGTTAGATATTTTACCTTTAAGAAGCATCTAATAATATAAGGCAACTGGTTTTACTCTACTTTTCTTTAATACCTATTATTATAAATTGGAAGAAATGAAAACCTAATATTAATTTTACTAACTTTAAATATCTGAAATAAAATCTATTCCGATGTAGCATGTTGGACATTCTGGCTTCAAGAAGCAACTAATAAAACGCTATCCTAATTTTCCCTACTTTCCTCTAATAACTGCTGGCATAAATTTGAAGAAGCGAAACCCTAATATAAGATCTACTAACTTTACACAGCAGTGTTGAAATTTATCACAATATGAACATGTTAGATATTTTAGCTTTAAGAAGCATCTAATAATATAAGGCAACTGGTTTTACTCTACTTTTCTTTGATACCTATTATTATAAATTGGAAGAAATGAAACCCTAATATTAATTTTACGAACTTTAAACAGCTGAAATAAAATTCATTCCGATGTAACATGTTGGACATTCTGGCTTCAAGAAGCAACTAATAATAAGGTATCCTAATTTACCCTACTTTCCTCTAATAACTGCTAGTATAAATTGGAAGAAACGAAACCCTAATATAAGTTCTACTAACTTTACACAGCTGTGTTGAAATTTATCCCAATATGAACATGTTAGATATTTTAGCTTTAAGAAGCATCTAATAATATAAGGCAACTGATTTTACTCTAATTTTCTTTAATACCTATTATTATAAATTTGAAGAAATGAAACCTAATATTAATTTTACTAACTTTAAACAGCTGAAATAAAATTCATTCCGATATAACATGTTGAACATTCTGCCTTCGAGTAGAAACTAATAATACGGTACCCTAAATCACCCTACTTTCCTCTAATAATTGCTAGTATAAATTGGAAGAAACGAAATCCTAATATCAGTATTACTAACTTTACACAGCTGTGTTAAAATTTATCCCAATATGAACATGTTAGATATTTTAGCTTTAAGAAGCATCTAATAATATAAGGCAACTGATTTTATTCTACTTTTCTTTAATACCTATTATTATAAATTGGAAGAAATGAAAACCTAATATTAATTTTACTAACATTAAACAGCTGATATAAAATCCATTCCGATATAACATGTTGAACATTCTGCCTTCAAGTAGAAACTAATAATACGTACCCTAATTTACCCTACTTTCCTCTAATAATTGCTGGTATAAATTGGAAGAAACGAAATCCTAATATCTGTTCTACTAACTTTACACTGCTGTGTTGAAATTCATCCCAATATGAACATGTTAGATAACATGGCATTAAGAAGCATCTAATAATATAAGGCAACTGATTTTACTCTACTTTTCTTTAATACCTATTATTATAAATTAGAAGAAATGAAAATCTAATATTAATTTTACTAACTTTAAACAGCTGAAATAAAATTCATTCCGATGTAACATGTTGGACATTCTGGTTTCAAGAAGCAACTAATAATAAGGTATCCTAATTTACCCTACTTTCCTCTAATAACTGCTGGTATATATTGGAAGAAACGAAACCCTAATATAAGTTCTACTAACTTTACACAGCTGTGTTGAAATTCATCCCAATATGAACATGTTAGATAACGTGGCATTAAGAAGCATCTAATAATATAAGGCAAATGATTTTACTCTACTTTACTTTAATACCTATTATTATAAATTGGAAGAAATGAAAACCTAATATTAATTTTACTAACTTTAAACAGCTGAAATAAAATTCATTCCGATATAACGTGTTGGACACTCTGGCTTCAAGAAGCAACCAATAATAAGGTATCCTAATTTACCCTACTTTCCTCTAATAACTGCTAGTATAAATTGGAAGAAACGAAACCCTAATATAAGTTCTACTAACTTTACACAGCTGTGTTGAAATTTATCCCAATATGAACATGTTAGATATTTTAGCTTTAAGAAGCATCTAATAATATAAGGCAACTGATTTTACTCTAATTTTCTTTAATACCTATTATTATAAATTTGAAGAAATGAAACCTAATATTAATTTTACTAACTTTAAACAGCTGAAATAAAATTCATTCCGATATAACATGTTGAACATTCTGCCTTCGAGTAGAAACTAATAATACGGTACCCTAAATCACCCTACTTTCCTCTAATAATTGCTAGTATAAATTGGAAGAAACGAAATCCTAATATCAGTATTACTAACTTTACACAGCTGTGTTAAAATTTATCCCAATATGAACATGTTAGATATTTTAGCTTTAAGAAGCATCTAATAATATAAGGCAAATGATTTTACTCTACTTTACTTTAATACCAATTATTATAAATTGGAAGAAATGAAAACCTAATATTAATTTTACTAACTTTAAACAGCTGAAATAAAATTCATTCCGATGTAACATGTTGGACATTCTGGTTTCAAGAAGCAACTAATAATAAGGTATCCTAATTTACCCTACTTTCCTCTAATAATTGCTGGTATAAATTGGAAGAAACGAAATCCTAATATCTGTTCTACTAACTTTACACTGCTGTGTTGAAATTCATCCCAATATGAACATGTTAGATAACATGGCATTAAGAAGCATCTAATAATATAAGGCAACTGATTTTACTCTACTTTTCTTTAATACCTATTATTATAAATTAGAAGAAATGAAAATCTAATATTAATTTTACTAACTTTAAACAGCTGAAATAAAATTCATTCCGATGTAACATGTTGGACATTCTGGTTTCAAGAAGCAACTAATAATAAGGTATCCTAATTTACCCTACTTTCCTCTAATAACTGCTGGTATATATTGGAAGAAACGAAACCCTAATATAAGTTCTACTAACTTTACACAGCTGTGTTGAAATTCATCCCAATATGAACATGTTAGATAATGTGGCATTAAGAAGCATCTAATAATATAAGGCAAATGATTTTACTCTACTTTACTTTAATACATATTATTATAAATTGGAAGAAATGAAAACCTAATATTAATTTTACTAACTTTAAACAGCTGAAATAAAATTCATTCCGATATAACGTGTTGGACACTCTGGCTTCAAGAAGCAACCAATAATAAGGTATCCTAATTTACCCTACTTTCCTCTAGTAACTGCTGGTATGAATTTGAAAAAGCGAAACCCTAATATCAGTTCTACTAAGTTTACACAGCTATGTTGAAATTTATCCCAATATGAACATGTTAGATATTTTACCTTTAAGAAGCATCTAATAATATAATGCAACTGATTTTACTCTACTTTTCTTAAATACCTATTATTATAAATTTGAAGAAATGAAAATCTAATATTAATTTTACTAACTTTAAACAGCTGAAATAAAATTCATTCCGATGTAACATGTTGGACATTCTGGCTTCAAGAAGCAACTAATAATAAGGTATCCTAATTTACCCTACTTTCCTCTAATAACTGCTGGTATAAAATGGAAGAAACGAAACCCTAATATAAGTTCTACTAACATTACACAGCTGTGTTGAAATTTATCCCAATATGAACATGTTAGATAATCTGGCATTAAGAAGGATCTAATAATATAAGGCAACTAATTTTACTCTAATTTTCTTTAATACCTATTATTATAAATTGGAAGAAATGAAACCCTAATATTAATTTTACTAACTTTAAACAGCTGAAGTAAAATCCATTCCGATATAACATGTTGGACATTCTGCCTTCAAGTAGAAACTAATAATATGGTACCCTAATTTACCCTACTTTCTTCTAATAATTGCTAGTATAAATAGGAAGAAAAGAAACCCTAATATCAGTGCTACTAACATTACACAGCAGTGTTGAAATTTATCCCAATATGAACATGTTAGATATTTTAGCTTTAAGAAGCATCTAATAATATAAAACAACTGATTTTACTCTACTTTTCTTTGATACCTATTATTATAAATTGGAAGAAATGAAACCCTAATATTAATTTTACTAACTTTAAACAGCTGAAATAAAATTCATTCCTATGTAGCATGTTGGACATTCTGCCTTCAAGAAGCAACTAATAATAAAGTATCCTAATTTACCCTACTTTCCTCTAATAACTGCTGGTATAAATTGGAAGAAATGAAACCCTAATATAAGTTCTACTAACTTTTCACAGCTGTGTTGAAATTTATCCCAATATGAACATGTTAGATAATCTGGCATTAAGAATCATCTAATAATACAAGGCAACCTATTTTACTCTACTTTTCTTCAATACCTATTATTATAAATTGGAAGAAATGAAACCCTAATATTAATTTTACTAACTTTAAACAGCTGAAAAAGAATTCATTCCGATATAACATGTTGGACATTCTGTCTTCAAGAAGCAACTAATAATAAGGTATCCTAATTTACCCTACTTTCCTCTGATAACTGCTGGTATAAATTTGAAAAAGCGAAACCCTAACATCAGTTTTACTAACTTTACACAGCTGTGTTGAAATTTATCCCAATATGAACATGTTAGATTTTCTAGCTTTAAAAAGCATCTAATAATATAAGGCAACTGATTTTACCCTACTTTCCTGTAATACCTATTATTATAAATTGGAAGAAATAAAACCCTAATTAACTATTTATTAATTTTACTAACTTTAAACAGCTGAAATACATCCATTCCGATATAACATTTTGGACATTCTGGCTACTAGAAACAACTAATAATAAGGTATCGACATTATCCTTCTTTCCTTCACCACTTACTATTATAAATGAAAGAAATTTTGTCCTAGGATGAATTCTACTAACTTTATACAGCCAAATTAGAATTTATCCCACTACAAGCATCACACAGAGCAAAAATACAAATAAGTCTTTCTCTGACTTCCAAATGCATAGATAATTTAACAATATGTTACGTTATTTATTCTGTTATGACAAACTGTACATTTTTAAAGTACTGTAACATTTTTCTTTTCTAAAAATCATTTTGTGCAATTTGTGGAAATTTACGAATATGAGAATAGTGACAAAAAAGTTAAAAGATAATTATTTTTTGCTTTCAAGTTTTAGGGGGAAAAAATGGTTATTGCTTCAGCCTTCTGAGCAGTATATAGAATTGAAAGATTTTTGTCATTGTTGTGCTTTAGAAGGTCATGTAAAGAAAATAAATCGTCTTGCAATTATTTGCTAAGAGCATGTACAATTAGCAAGTTACGTGTTAGTCTATTGCATAATCGCGTAATTTATTGTCAGTTTAGTCGTGATTTTAACTACAATAAGCGTTTTTTAAGATTTTTTTTTTCTCAACAAAAATGTCTTTTATTTCTTATGCTATTTAATAATGTTCAGCAGACAGTTTGAAAAATAAATTTGTAAATGTTATGTAGTGGAGAAAATTGAATAGTAAACTTGTCACTTACGAGTTATTACGCACAATTTCTCTTCTTAGCAATTTTTCTTAGTATAATTAAAAAGCAATGGCTGTTTAAACATATAATTTCCAAAAAAAATTTTTCAACTTTATTTATTTATTTATTTTACTGTTATTCAAACGATAATTATTTCCTGAAACGACTAATTTATGATAGTTCTCTTGTTTATGATTGTTTAGCTTCTATGATGTAATTCAATTAAAATATAATTTAATTTAAAGTTATGTGTCATTGTCTAAAGAAAGGTACTTTATTAGAAAAAAAATCTGTAAAATTTGAGATATTAGTTTCTTTAGCTTGGCATTTATCTATCATTCAATATTCTTATTATAGACGTAATTCATATTCAACATGGTGCGGCGCAATTATGCATTTTTTAAATCAAGCTTTATATTCACGATTTTTTGGTACTCTATTATTCTTGTTTTTGACACGTTCCAACATAGTTGAAAAGTGTTTATGAATTCGGTTTGTCTGCCCATCTGTGCGTCCGTACTGTAACTCGCGTAAATATAGTCCGATTGCCATGAAATTTATATATGTTAGTGGCGTTTTCTACGGCATGTTTGGTATTGAAAATTAAGTGTGTAGCATTTACGGTTGATTTACAAGGACATTTAAAAGCGTTCCGTTACATTACGGTCTATGGGGAAAATCGTTTATGGTTTATTTTAATGATATTACACTATTTAAAACATATTGAAATTGACATATATCACTGAAGTATACTAAAAGGATCTTACTATAGAAGTGGTGAGCATAGAATCTATCGTTGATTTATAGGGACACACAAAAGAATTTGGCTACAGAAGAAAATGAACAATAATTAAACTATTGAAGCCTACGAACAATAATTGCTGGAAGTTCAGTTGCAGTATGGGTTTTTAAATTTCATTACTTTTTAAATATTATTTGGTATGTATAAATTCTATATATCATGTACAGAACTGCACAAAAATTTTCAACAACATCCATTTATTGGCGAAAATTGCTAAATGGAAAATTTCAACAGTGGTATACCTTTAACTCAACTAACTTTTAGCATACTATATAGTACACATACATATCTATACATCATAGGGCTGCACATTTACCCGACTATTTATGGTAATAGCAGAATTTGAGTTTCCTAATGCATTATTGCGTTTTCCAAACTGTTCATTTATTTATCATCTTTTACATGAGAAAACTGTGAAGATTTGTTATATAGTATCCTCAATGTGTTGGAAAGTGTTTCATAATCTATGCCGTACGCATGATTTTTCGTTATGGTTGATACTATTAAATTTTATAACTGGGACATTCTTTTATCGACACCCTGTGCTTTGATGGTGATTAAATTTTAAAAACTCACCAGGAAGTCAATTTTCTTCATATACAACTGCAACCCAACTCCTATACTAATAGGTCACTTTCTAAATCAAGAAATGGTACTTTAGAATTTTTACAATCATCTGGAGTATTCTTAAAACAGATAGAAAGTCTAAAAAATGATGGTTCTGAACTATAATGTTGGCATTTTTCATCTATATCACATGTGAAAGAACTTAAGTAACAAAGCTGAAGTGTAACAATTTCAAACTTATTCCGAGCTGATGCAATTTCCTTGAAAGGGGACTGAAATGACAGGGACAGCAGTGACACAATTAAGAAAATTGTTTCTGTGCACATAGTAAGTTATTCTTAGTAATACTGCAATATGACATTTTGAACTGATCAAAAGTATGTCACATCATGACAAAATCGTATATAAATAAAAATAATAATAAGGAAATTTTAAGAACAAAACATTAGTGACCAAGTAATAAACATATTCTTATTTTATATATATATATATATATATATATTGCATTTTGTAACTGTTTTTTAAGTCCAAATAATTAAACTATATGACTTTCTCAGCATTCAAGATTTCTGTTTCTACTAAATTTAACTGCCCTCTAAATTTTATCTTTCTTCCTGATGGTCACATGAACAATTTTATACAAAAGGATTGTAGTGACATAAAAACTAGGGGGCAACATTTCTCTAGCACCGAATAAATTTAAAAATATTTTTAATTTACACTAAAAATAGTTTATTTATAGTTTAGAATATAAATTTTTATTTTGGATAGTAAAATCTCTAAAAAACAGTTTGTCATTCAACAAAATTGATCCAAAAAATTAGTGTATTACGTGTGGGTCAAGGGACAACAGTGACAATTAAGATATTTAAAATATTATTAGAGTAAAATTTACAGTTATTATCTTGAAAATTCTTTTGGAAATTATAGAAAGGAATTATAGAATACATTTTATGCTGAAGAAAATTACATAAATGACAAAAAAAAAAAAAAAAAAAAAAAAAAAAAAAAAAAAAAAAAAGCACGTAACCCCAAGTGGCACAAATTACCCACTTTTTGGAGAATCGCCCATTAACATTTACTTAATTAACTTTTGATGCTGTTCTTGTACACTATATTAAAACAATTTTTTTTTTAAATTGAGAGGTAATAAATATAGATCCCAAATTATATTAGAATAATCAAAATAACTTGCACTGCAAAAATGGCAAATGTTTCTTAATCTAGAAAAATATAATATAACCGCAAACGAAAATATACTATAACCTCTTTCGAGTTTTCCACGATTCTGAAAACGTTCGTCATTATTAGAAACGTCAGAAGCCAATATATTTTCGAGATTTATGGAAAATATTTAAAAAAAAAAAAAAAAAAAGTTCCTTTTGTTGCCACTAAATTTTGGAAACTAGTTTGTATAGCGCATTAATCAGTTTTCTTAAACCGGAATATCGTTTTTTCGGATGCTATCAATTCTCAAATAAACACTTTCATGTTCAACAAACATGTTTTACAGACAAACATGATAAATTAACATATTAACATTAGCATTAAAGGCACTAGTATTTTGTTACTTTCGCATGTATGAATTCTGTTACGCAAGCTGAAAATGTTTGAGAATAGATAGAATCCTAAAACCTTATATCGCGGTTTGAAAAAGCTGCATAAAAAACTTTATTTTAATTAATGCATATTATTTCTAATGGTAAAGAATACTTTCCGGAGTCGTGGATAACTCGGAAAATGTAATTGCATATTTTCGTACGTGATTATATTATGTTTCGTAGATTAATAAACATTTTTCATTGTAGAAAAATAAAAAACAATTTCGATGCTATCGGAGTGTCGGAAACTGATCCTTATCTGCACATTTATTTTTTAACAACTTATTTTTTTTTAAACGTGAAATCAGGTGTTGAAGAAACAATTATTCTTATTTATGTTACCATTATTATGTTACTTTATCATATTCCTTTTTTTATTTTTTTAGTGGTTGATGCAACAGGCAAACCTCCAAGTGGTGTGTTTCAGGGAACAAGTATGTCTTTGGGTGATTTCGATGAATGTGTCGATGTAAGTGTCGGCAAAAAAGGTAAACCTCCACCCCCTGGAGAAAGGGAATATTTTCACGGCAAGTATTGTACAGTAGAATGTAAGTTACCTAAAGGACTCCTTGATGCTATTGATGAATATGAAAGTGTGCATCCTAGTCTAAGATATAATACAACAATAGCAAGATCCAAAACGGTATGTGTAACTTGATGAATGTTATTTTTGTTATGGAAAATAAATATGCTACATTTTTCTGGTTTCTCTTAGAAATTCAGTTAAAATCTGTATAATCACTTTTAAACATTTATCTGAGAAAATTCAACAGATATTAATTAAACTGAGGAGGACAGCAGAAAATATCGTATAGGGACGGATGAAATCAGATATCTCAGTTTTGGCCCTATTTGAGTATTGTGGGTAAAAATAGAACTAAAGTACTACGGATAGTCTACATGGGTCCGGATATGGGAAAACAATCAATGAAATGCCGGTAAAAAAAAATACTTGAAGAAAAGGCGGTCAAAAGTTATTATACTTTTGTTAACTCTTTAGGGACGAGCGACCAGTATACGTGCCACTTAAGGTGCTCAGAAACCTTCACTAATCCCGCCAGTTATTTTTTAATGTAAAGTTTACCTTATTTAATCAAAGTATTTTCGCGATTCAAGTACAAAAATTTTCTGTTTGGAAAAACCGGTGTAATAGATTAAAAACTAAGCAAAGTGCTCTCGTCGCGAAGGGGTTAAAGATTTTAAAGAGGTGTTTTTCTTTCATCTCAAATTGCAATGAAGACGATTATCATTTTATTCTTAATTATTAAATCATTATACTTATAATTAAAATTTTATTATTTAAATTTCTTAGTTAAATTTATGAACTAATATATATTTATTCCTTTACAAAAGAAAGTTTGAATTTTTCCATTTCCTATCGAAATATATATGGGATTTCACTCCACTGGTGGAATGAGATTGGGTGCATTGGCTTTCACTAAAGAAGCATTTATTAATAAAAATGCGGCAAACCAATCGGTTGTGGCTTGTATTTAGGCACTGTGGAACTGCCAGCAACCCCTTTTTAACGCTTTCCAACAAAGTTGAAAAGTGTTTATGACTTCGGTTTGTCTGTCCGTCTCTGAAATTTTTGGATGTTAGTGACTTCTACCATAGCACGTTCCCTATTTCAAATGAAGTTTTCAGCACGTTTAGATCATTTACAGGGACAATCAAAAGTTTTCCGTCACATTACGGCCAATGGGAAAAAAATCGTTTCAAATGATTTTTAATGGTGTTACACTCTTTCAAACATAGTAAAATTGGTATTCATTTATGAAGTCCACTAAAATATGCATTCTGTTGAATATGCGGTGCAAAGAATAGTTATTGTTCATTTACAGGGACAGAATTCCGTTCATAGTGGTATATGGGGCATTGTTTGCGGTGTATTTGAAAAGATTTCAGATGCAATATTGTATCTGAATTACTGTATATTAGTAATGATTGCTCGAAATGCATTTTTAATTATGATATGCGCTTTTTTCACTATATGTATGCATACTATAAAGTGCGTATATAAATGCTATAGTTCATATACAGGGCTACAGAAATGAATTCGTAAAGGTTACTGCGAGTATGAGCATAAATTGCTTAAAGGTGGGTTTGACCTGCCATTGATTGCCTGCCTATTGCCATTGATTTTTGGAAACGTTCTCGAGCATTTTTTATAGTGAACTGATCAATTTCCTGAAACCAGAATACCTCTTTTTTGGATAATATCAATTTTCATATTAACATTTTCAGCTGCGCAAATGAATTTATACATAAAAGAAAAATATTATTAATTTTAATGTTAATGCTATAAATTTATCATGTTTGTCTGTAAAACGTGCTTGTATAACATGAAAACGTTTACTTGAGAATTGATAACATTCGAAGCACCTATAATCCGATTTGCGAAACTGATTAACACACAATACAATACAAACCACTCGGAAACTATTCCGAAAATGAGTGGCATCAGTAGAAACTTTGTTTTTATAAATGCTTCTTTAATACTCAAAAATCATATTGGTTTCTGAGGTTTGTGAAGATAACGAACGCTTCTCGGAATCGTGGGAACTCGGAAGAGGTTATTGTATAGTTTCGTTCGTGGTTATATTCTATTTTCCTAGATTAAATAACTTTTTTTTCTTTTTTTTAACAGTGTAAAGGCGAATTCTTTATGAAATATTCCATGAAAAAATAAAGAGAAAATGTTAAACATGTGAAATATGTTAAGCACATAAAAAATAATAATGTAAATCAGTCTATTGTACGCATCGTATTCTTATTCAATATTTTATGGTTCCTTTCCTTTCTTTCTTTATATATATTTAAGTATTGCGCGGCAGCGCAATACTTATTTATTTCCAGTGTCACTTCTCAATGTTAATTTAACATAGAAAAGCCTATGGAGATCATAATTTTTTCATTTTTTCTTCCCACCTTTTTGTCCCTGATGCCACTCATTTTTAATTCTTTGCTAATTCTAATAATATTATAAATTCAAAGTGTAAAAACATTTGCCTGACGTCAGGGTCAAAACGGATCATAAAATGCCTTTGCATATAGGTGGATTATAATCTAGAGAGTAACATGGGCTAATTTTTATTTACATCATTCAAATATTTTTCTTAATAATTCAAAATTTCGCTTCTTTCATTGAGAATCAACGGACATGTTCTAATAAAATTTAACATATTTCCTTCATTGTTGTAAATAATTCAAAAGCCGTAATAATAATTTGCCTATTTTTAGTTGAATGATTTTCACGTGAAACATGAAACTGAAAAAAACTGAAATAGTTTTTTTTAAGAATTAAAAAGAAGATGAATATAGCGTCATAGTGGAAATAAAAATTACATTTTCAAGCAGACTTTTTAAGTTCAGATCGTAATTTTTTGACCAATGTACAGCAACCTGCATTACTGCACTGGTGAAACATTTTGAATTATACATAGGTAAATTGCATCACAAATTGTGATGCGATATCGCACAAAACAAAGCCTGATGATGATGCCCTCCATTAATTTTGAAATGTGTTCGTCTGAATGCAGAAGTTATTAAAAAACTTGACATATTAAACAAAAACCTGATTTGCAGAACAAATAAAAAAAACAAAATTTATTTCCTAAATTGTTTAAGCCCGAGAAGGGGCAGATATTGAGATATTTCATTCAATTCGTTCTACATTTAATGTTAAATTTTTGTAACAAATAAGTTAAACCAATTGAACATTAAAAAATAAAAATGAAATTAACGCAATATAATACTATAAACACCTATATACTTAGATTTCGTTCAAATGAAATTGAAATAAATCGTAGGCTTTTTCCATTTTTAAGTTGTAAATATTTGTACTGCAGATTTTGCATTATGTTTATGACGATTGTACATGATAAGATACGTGCAAAATACAAAACTTTAAAAAAAAGTCTAAGATTTATTTCGATTTCATTTGATCGGAATCTAAGTATATAGTTGTTTAAAGTATTATATTGTGTTAATTTCATTTTTATTTTTTAATGTTCAATTGGCCTAACTTATTTGTTACAAAAATTTAACATTAAATGTAGAACGAATTGAATGAAATATCCCAATATCTGCCCCTTCTCGGGCTTAAACAATTTAGGAAATAAATTTTGTTTTTTTTTTAATTTGTTCTGCAAATCAGGTTTTTGTTTAATGTATATATTGGTTTGTACGCATACAGAATTAAATCCACATTTCCTCTACAACCGAATCGAATATTTCAACTAATAGCGTTTCAACAAACTACAATCTTTCCTATAATGTTCCGTTTGTTCTTTGCCGGTCAAAAACAGCCGCTCTACATTTTTTGTGAAAGGGATTTTAGAGCAGTTTCATTGAACTCAATCATTATCTGTAAGAGTGTGACATCTATTGGGAATAAGGAGAACTAACAATTTAACTTCAATGGTTATAAATGGAATAAACAGGATGCATGAGTAATTTAAATTACTATTTGGCTAAATAGTTTCGCCTAAATAGATTTAAGCAGTACTGCAAAGGATTTATGCTCATAATTGAAAACTTGGCTAAACTTTTACTGAAGAAACTTCTTAGAATTCACATAAAGCATCTTTTTATGACCTTTATTATTTATTGATAATGTCATTCGGTTAAGAAAGGGAGGAAAAATACATATGTTGCTCGAGAAAATTATAATTGTGAATTAAACATTAATTCAGAATATTTAATTTAAAATAAGGCTTATTAAATAACTGCATAACGATTAAATATTTAATGATATTTTAGTTATATAATTTTCGTAGTAATTTACAAAAAAAAAAAAAAAAAAAAAAAAAAAAAAAAAAAAAAAAATTGAGACTATTTAGTTTAAAATTATATTTTTCTACATTAAATCAAAATGCTATACATATTATATAAAAATAGATGCAAAAAGTCAATAAAATCATATTTATTTATACGAAGAGCATAAAATGATAGAAATGTTTGCACATATCGGAATAAATCGGAGCATGATAGTAAAAATATTCTAAACAAAATAATAAATGGTTCAAATTAGCGTTGACATACTTTAGCAAAAATAAAAACCTTATTATGATTATCTTGTTACGTTTTTCGAAATTAGCATTTATATACATATATATAAACTGGGTTGTATGCAAATATAACATTATTGTATGCGAATTAGTGATTTTTTCTTATTTTATCAATTTTTAATTTTAAAAAAACTTTGCCACTTATTCAGTTTTCAAAATAAAGTAGAATAGAATTAGAAAATAAATTTAATAACTGACGTAAAATGGTAATGGAACATGGTGTCATTTTGTTTAATTAAAAGTTATTTGTAACTGTGTTTAATTTAATTTGAATTTAAGGTGCTGCTTTTAATTTACGTATAACCTATCGATTATTGGCATTTTTTTTCTTTTATAAACAGATGTGGATAAAAAAAGTAATTTTATATACATACTATTTCAAGAGGAATATGAAAAATTTTATTTTTCGTCTATTTTATTTTTTTAAAAAGGGCTTTTCGTATTCAGTTTACAAAGTAAAATAGAATAAAGTGCATAATATCAGGATTTATGTTTGCTAACTGTCATAAAAAGGAAAAAAGAACATATTACCTCTTCATAATTATACTTAATTTTAATTAAAGATCTTATTTTTAATTTACTGAATGATGAATACTTATACACTAGAATGAAATAGTTTTTGAAGGTTTATTATAATATTGTTATGATTTTCTCTTTTATCTGTTTGAGTTTAGAATTTAAAACAAACAAGAAGATAATATTTAAATCATTTTTAAAGAGAAAATATTTTTATAAAGTTTTAAGAGGAAATGGAAAATTTTATTTTTCGTGTATTTTATCTTTTAAAAAAGGCTTCTGTTATTCGGTTTACAAAGTAAAATAGAATAAAGTGCATAATATCAGGATTTATGTTTACTAACTGTTATAAAAAGGGGGGGAAACCAGAACATCTCTTTATAATTATATTTAATTTAATTTTAATTAATTTTTGAAAGTTCATTATAATATTATTATAATTTTCTCTCTCTCTCTCTTTTTTTTTCTTTGTTTATGTTTAGCATTTAAAACAAACAAGAAGATAATATTTTAGTCATTTTTAAAGAGAAAATATTTGTATGAAGATTTTTAAAAGGCGTCATACACATTTTGAACTAAATATTTTTAAGTGCAAATAAATGACAACTCAGTATTAATTTATAACGGGAAATCTTTAAAATCAATCTTTTTTTTTTTCCTTCTCTGTATCATAATTTGAAAATTATTTAAAATAAATTAAATTACATTTTTGAACTTTTGAATTATAATGAAACTTCGAAAAGCAAATAAGAAACAACTGTTTAGGTAAAAACTCTATTTAAAAAAAAATTGTTACAGTTGTATTTAATTATATCAAAGACTAAAGTAATATTTCCGCCTTTGATGGTTTATGTAAAGAATATAATAACAAATATTATCAATGGTTAAAAATTAAATATTTGCTCAAATATCAAAAAAAGTTACATTATTACTAGAATTGTTCTTAAATTAGTACGCTTCTGAAATGGTAAAAAAATACTAAACATTTTCTGATTAGTGTTTATGATTAATTTATGTTGAATGTTAATACTCAACTGCATCATTCGCATATATTATTCCATACAACGTTTTATTATTTTATCATATATAGTCTTAGTCAACATAAATATTTTTCACAGGGAATAGGTAAACAGTTATTTTATGTCAAAAAAGATTTCATATAAAATAATTTATGTATTTTTTATAATATATTTTTAATAAAATATTTTTTTTCATTTGAAAAGTATCTTTAAAAAAAAAAAAACATATATATAAGATGTTAATATTCATGGCGCACATAAAGTTGATAATTGAATCCCATCCAGTTTTAAAATATGTAAATGAAAACCCGGTAATGCTTTAAAAGAATACCCTATTGCGGTGTTTTACATGTTAAATAAATGTACTTTTTCTCCTAAACTACTCGTCCGGCTACCACAAAAATTTTTGTATAAATTTATTGAATCTATATTTATCAAATGAATTAAAGATTTTTTTAAAATAATTAATACTTATATTTTATTAAGGTTTTGAAAAAAGTACTTTTGTTTTTGAGTTTAAAAAAATGTTTGTCTGAAATTCCCTGAATTCAAATTATGCCCAATGAGACAAACTAACATAAAAAAAAAAATTAGAGAGATGGTTATTAATGTGGATCATTATGATTATATATTTAGCTCACCAGTGGCACCAACTTTTTAAAAATATTGGGTGGGCTCAAAACCATTTTATTGAAAAATGACGCTACCGTTTTGCTTTGTTTGAAGTTTTGGGAAAAGATGATATTTCAAGTTATGATAAGTTAGAATTTTTTAGGAACGAATATAAAGTTGCTATTTTATTTAATTATATTCTCATGAGATCTTTATTTTATGGACTCTAATATTTATTATTGTGTCATGATTTTGACTACAAATTAAAATTCAAAGGACTAAAAAAGTATTAAAATGAGCATTTAATGTAAATACACTAAAATCCTTATATTAATAGTACTATTTACTTAAACTGCACAGTATGATTTAAAATAGATAAAATTTCTTGAACCGCTGATAATAAAAGTCACTTCCAGTTACAAGAAGCATACTAATCAAGTACACCTTTCAGATATGGCATTTATTAAAAAAGGGGCTCTGCGCATTAAAAAACAAAATTTAATTTTTATACGGCCTCCATTTCGTATAGCGTATGTTTAGAAAAAAATGACATTAGAAGAAAGTCCTAAGAAAGACAGTTAGAAAATAATTCTTTTACGGGAAAAAAGTACTGAGTTTTTAAATTTTATCAGTTTTCTAGCGTTAAAAATGCCACTTTCCTATTTATAAGTACTTAACGATTTTTTTTAATAAAATAAACCAATCTTTTATGTAGCACGGCATGTTACAAATATGATCTCCTAATTGCACATTTACCAATAAATACACCACAAGCATCCTCTTAAACGAATTTTCCTCATAATGAAAATTGGGTGGGCTGGAGCCCCACGGCCCCATGTAAGTTGGCGCCACTATGGCTCATTGGCAATCCTCTGAACTCCAAACGAAGGTCAAACCCCTGAAGATGACTTTACAGACGAAGTTCGGAACGTTGGATTTATTTTAAATATATTTTTTAAGTTTTAATATTGATTTTATATATTTTGTACGCTGATTAGTATCTAGTGTGTTTTAATATTAATAAAATTTCCTTTGTCAAAGTTCAAACGATAAATTTGAAAAATCGTAAAATTTTATTATCTCTAGTGAAGTAACTATAATTTCGTAACTCAGCTTTATTTTCTATTTGGAATTTTTTTATTTTCTCTTTTAAACAATTACAAGTTCCGGAGAAGGTCAGTTTTATATGCTTGTGCAAGATGCGCGGATTTTTATTATTATTATTATTATTATTATTATTATGTTAAATTGTTAGACAATAGTAAGGAATATTTTGAAAAAGTTAATTTATTTAAAATCGTGATGCATTTATTTAAGTTACTTTAATTAACCTATAAAATAAAAAGTATCCTGCATTTCAATTTAAACCATTTATGAATGTTAATTGTTGGTCTGATCTACACGCTGATTAGTATCTAGTGTGTTCAAAATATTATATTTGACAACGTATGTCTAACATTTTATTGGAAATTTCATTGATTTATTTTATATATTTTAAGTCATTAAACATGTGAAAATGGGCAGAAAATATGGCAACAATTATTAAAATAAAAAAATGAATATGATATAGATCTTTTAATTTTCAAGTGTCATTTTTTTATTTACTTTCATATTTTCTTGAATATTTTATGGAGAATTAGTTTGTGGGCTTTGCTTATCAAAGTAGACTTTTTACCATGTTTTTTCAATTATTAAATTATACATGACATGTCTATGCACTGGCAATGTCAACTTCTTTTTGAAAATTTTCGAATCAAGTTTTTCTATTGCTGCTGTTTTTTTTAGTTTTTTATTCTTTTAGTTACAAAAAAGAGAAAAGCAGCAATTTTTTGTTCTTTTGAAAATATAAATTTTAAGAATTGGGCATATTAAAAAGCCCTGTGTCTTAGGTGAATTAGCGTGATAACAGTTTTCCTTTTATTGTTTTTGTTCTAGTTTCTAAACATGCTATTGAGGTATGGACAATATATCAAAGTAGCATCTTTTCGTTTTGGAGTTTGCATTCCTTCTACGTGTGGAGAAGAAGATTTGTCTAGCATTGTTACGACAAGTAAGAATGCTTTTTCCTAGTTTTCTTTATTAATATTATTTGTTTATCTATGATTATTATTATAATGATTTTCATAATTATTTTTAACTATTTTTTAGTACGTTTAAGATAAAAGAAAATTAATTTGAGCATGCATATATTAATATAATATAGTATATGCATGTTCAAATTAATTTTGTATTACTTTTACATTTACTAAGAAAATAGTTTAAAATAATTATGAACATTATAATAATAATAAATAAATAAATAAATAAAATATGTGTTTCATACATGTAACTTTAAGGAAAATACTGAATCATTCTGGAATTTACCTCAATTATCTTGTGACGATTTTTTGCATATTCATTGTATATTAAAAAATGTTTTGTCTGTGTGTATAATGTTTGTGTATATTAAAAGATTTTTTCATTAAATTTGAAAATGAAAATTACACATTACTTTGGAATGATACAAGTAACTTATCTAATCTATATGAATTTACATAACATCTACTTATTCGAAATTAGAAAAATACTATTCATTAATTATTTTTATACACATGACATCATGAATCATGGAAAATAATATTTTTTAACCTGAATTTCTATTCTAGAGGACTAATATTAGGCTCACATATGTGAACCTAAAGTTACTATTTATTTAAAATAACGATTAAATCATTAATAACCTAAATTAGCACAATAAGAAAATTAATGCTTTTAAAATTTTACGAATCTACAAAGCTGCAAAATTTATCCCTGTAAAGAAACTAAGTTAAATGATTTTGAAAATTGCTTACTTTCTTCTCCGCTCTATCTTAGCGGTATTTTTTAATATTTTATAAAAACAATATTTATTTTACATCAGCATGTCCTCCGTCATTTATTGCTGTCGTTGTAAATCAGAAACATTTAAATATGCATAAATGAAATCAAAATCTCAAAAAAAAAAAAAAAATCACAGATTTAGTTTTTATGAGGAAAAGAATGGAGGTCCACTTATGTGAGCCTTCGAGTGAGACAGCAATTACGACAAGATAAAAACATCGTCGTAAAAAAAAATCATCGTCGATACTGTCATTTTTTGTGATATCCATAGATAGTTCAAAATGATGATTAATAATGTAAGTTTTAAAGCAAAAATATTCAGCTACATCAAAGAAAAGACAAAAAATCAAACAATTATTTCACTTATGAGGATTACTACTTGTGTTAAATTATGATTAACACATAGAAATATTTGTGGTTTGAAAATATGTGTAAACTATCGATAGGAAGGGAGAAATACAAATATATTTATACAGGGTGTTCACTCTCAACGGTGTCCAATGGCTAATTCTTGAATCGTTAGTCATATAATTCTAATTTATCATTCTAATTAATCATTCTAGTTACAAAAATGTTTTAAATGAGGTAAAGAATTACTTTAAAAGCGAGTCGGGTCAATAAAAACATTTTTTAACAAATTACGAAATTTAAATTTTTATACGGTCCCCCCGGTCCTATAAGTAATATTTAGTAAAATTTTCCTATTTCACTGTCAAGTAAGATAAGAAAAGTCCCGTTCATATAGCGCTAAAATTGACCGAGTTATGAAACTTTAAAAATACATGACTTATACAACTTTTCTACATCTGAACACAAATGAGTTCGGCCATTCTTTGAGGGGTCAGATACCAAGTTCTTAAAGTATTCGAAGAACTTATTCCATGTGTATCTGCGCTTTGAAAAAAAAATTGTACAAGTATTACGATTGAATTAACTTTCATTAAGTTTCAGATTGACTAAAATAATTGTATTTTAATATATATTTAGTTTGTAAGGATCTAAGACTGTTTCTTTTCATGATTTCTTTCAACAAAAAATATGTTATTTTTACAAGTTTTTATTTAACTTCAACGATCGTACCTATGTTTTCCCAGTTCAAAATTTGCACTCGAACTTTAACTCGCTTTCAAATATCCGATGGAGATTAAATTTTTCATAGGGATCTAAATCCGATGACAATCTAATATTATTATGATTTTCAGCGGTTACCATTTATACTTATTTCACATGATAACACAAAAAATTTCGGATAGATTAGGGCCAAGAAGTTTTTAAAAAATTTTAGGTTAGATAACACAGGTATTTATTTTACAAGTATTTCATTAAACACAAGATTGCGATGGTTGTGTTTCTTAATTTTTATGTATTTTTTAGCACTCAATCCGAAAATTACCCTATTTTTTATCCATCATGTCAGGATTTTTCAGAAATCATAAACTGTCAAAGTTAAAAAATAATGAAATCGGACACTATAAAATAGAAGAGATGTCTGTGTTTTCTAACTTTTGATAATTGATTTTTATGTACTTTTTAGACTTTTGAAAATGACCTTCATTTTTAACCATCACGTTAGAATACTTTTGCAAATCGAAAATATCAAAGGTAAAATACAGGGAAAATCTGATGCTACAAAATAGGTGTAAAACTTTTTTTTATTAAATTTTATTAAATTTTATTAAATAATTTATTCATTTTTTTGGAATAATTAAATAATTTATTCTTTTTTTTTTTTGGCATATACTGGGATTCTTACAGCTAAACAGTTCAGGGTCCGAAGAGATGAGGGAGGAGGTTCAATTTTAACTTTGAAATTTACAATTTGCGAAAAATCCTGACGTGAAGGTTAAAAATGAAGGCCATTTTCGGATTCAGCGGTAAAAAATACATAAAAATCGATTATCAAAAGTTAAAAACACAACAATCACATCTATTTTATAGTATCAAATCTTCGTTATATTTTTCTTTTTTTAGCTTTAAAATTTACGATTTGCAAAAAATTTTACATGATGGTAAAAATACGTGATGGTAAAAAATGAAAGTTAATTTCGGATTCAGCGGTATAGAATACATTAATAAACAATTATCAAAAGCTAAAAAACATGACATAACTCAACTTTTGTTGGCTAGTGTAATCTAATAACATTTTAAAATATGTATCATTTTGTAAAGAATTGAGGCTGTTAATTTTCATCATTTTATTTAACAAAAATTCCGTTTTTTTTCTTCTTATATGTTTATTACAAATTTTATATTTTTCCTTAACATACCAGAATGATTAAAGATTTCAAACCTATATTACAATGTTAATTTTACTCTCAACCATTTTTAAATATATCTGAGAAAATTATATTTCTACTAAATTTGTGAATGACCCCTAATCTGCAGCAAAAAATATGTTCCAACATTAAACAGCTAGTACTCGGTCAAAATTAATCGTAGAATAACGGGAGTTTTTTTGCCTTACTTGTCAGTGTAAGAGGAAAATTTTACTAATTATCACTTATAGGACCGGGGGACCGCATACAAATTTAAATTTCGTAATTTTTTAAGAAATGTTTTTATTGACCCAAACCGCTTTTAAAATATTTATTTACATCATTTAAAACATTTTTGTAATTGGAACTATATGTCTCTGACTAACGGTTTAGGAATTAGCCATTGGACACCATTAAGAGTGGACACCCTGCATATGCTGCCATTAAACTCAAAATCTCAAATTTCTAACTTTTCGTATTCAGTTGCTAGTTTTACTACAAAGATTTCTCGTATATAAACTTTTAAATGAATTTTAGAAGGAAATGTTGGCTAAATAATAGGTTTTAAATTTTCATACATTGAAAAACTTTAACAGTCACCCACAACACAAGAAAATTCTTCCTATGGTTAACTTCTCGGGCTACAATATATATATATATATTTTTTTTTAATTTACTTAGCTATTATTTACTGCAGGATTATACTTTCTTAAAAATTACTTAAAACATTGTAAAATTTTTCAGCTTCAGTGTCATTCACCGTGGCACTCAACGTGTTAAGCATTTTTACACGTTGAGGAAATGTATTATCATATATGAGCTAAAGCGTTAACTAATTTTTTAATTACTGTGTACGAATTACCATATAAACATGTCCCTTATTTGGTCGTTATATTTATTATAATTAATGAATTTTTGAATTTTAACACGTTAAACGTGACGCCGGTCCCTGGGGACCAGCATTGATCTTTCCATTTAAGCGACGCCGGTCCCTGGGGACCGGCATTGATCTTTCCGTTTAGGAGACGCCGGTCCCTAGAGACCGGCGGTATAAAATTATAAAAATAATATATTATATAATTTTAAAAACAATTTTCACTTTTTTAATGTACTTTATTATTACATTTCAAACATAAAAAGGGTTTTCCTTCACAAAAATTACAAAAATATATTTCTGTATACAAAAATTCTGTTTTACAAAAATATATTTCTGTAATTCTCGGTAAATACCCTGAAACATTAAAAACATTTGAAAAAATAACGGCTTTACTGTTTTTTTTCTTTCATTGTACTCGAAAAAACAAACCAATTTGCGTATTTTCGCAATTTCTGTGTATGCTGTCGCTTAAACGGAAATTAAAGTAAAATTAGTGTCGCGTTTAACGTGTTATAGAACAGTAGTCCTTTCTGGAGCATCCTCTAATTAGATTCATAAAATCCTAAATAAATTTTATCATTTTATTTA
Organism: Maratus speciosus; assembly: GCA_963932465.1. NCBI lineage: Eukaryota > Metazoa > Arthropoda > Arachnida > Araneae > Salticidae > Maratus > Maratus speciosus. The sequence goes on from OZ010789.1 coordinate 222,009,362, forward strand.
TTTATTTATTAACTTTGATTTTTAAGTACGAATTTATATTCTTGTATACAATTTTCTTTTGCAGTTGCCAAGCAAATAGGATTTCCTTTGGGAGTTCTTCATTGTCAAGAAAAGCCTCAAATTCAGATAAATCTAGAGCAGGCCATCATAATGTAATTAGCCTTTTATTTTTATAAAAAGAGCCTATATTGATACATTTTTCAAGAAACTTTTACTCTTTGCTTCTAGTTAGTTTCCGGTATGCTATTTCTTTCTCCCAGCTATTAAAGTGTCGTCTCCAAAAAATAACGTTCCGTTGTATAAGCCAGTTGTAAAACAAATCAGATTTATCATTGTACTGTTAAATACTCTACTGCAGTTTTTTTAACTTCTTACCATCACACATTTTCAAGTTTTATACCATCGTATTGGGGAAGAAAATTACTTTAAAATGCACCTTGTTTGAAAACTGCATCTCAATTTATTATTTGCAATTTTTAGCAGCTTATATTAATTTTTTTATATATTAATTTAATTTTTTTTGTAATTTTTAGCAGCTTTTGTTTTGTATTGGCAACTCAAGTCCTCCATTTCTGTAGAAAGAAAAAGGGAAAAATATTTGGAAAATAATAATTATATCTTTTTATTGGCATTTTCCCACAAAAATTGATTTTTAAAAAAAATTAAAATACGTACTATTTTGAAAAAAATATAAATGAAGGATTTCTCATAAAACATGGCGGTATTATAAACTATATTTAATTTTAAGTATCCATGTAATATTACAAACAATTGAAGGCATATTAATCATTAGATAGCCGATTTTTTGGCAAGTTTCTTGAATGACGATATCTCTTTCATGGATTCGTGTATTATTTAGCGATAGTGATGTAATATGCATACTTTACTTTAAATATTATTCAAAACTAGATCGTAAATAAGGAATTCATCCTCCGGATACGAATGACGCTATTTTATGTAAAATAAAAGCGCGTGTTTTAAGTTTTAAAACTGAAATATGTTTTGTACTATATTCAAGGCTGGAGTAGCACAGTTGACGTTTATTCCAACAGAACGAAAAATTTCTAGACCAGGAATTGAACCTGGATACTTGACGTGCCGTGCCAATGCCTTACCTGTTAGGCTATCCGGACGATACCTGGCTGACATAATTCACTCATATTTGTTGGACTTGGCTGCGAACTGCAGCGTTAGTTTCATTCATCCGAGCTATAACTATAGCATTTACATGATGAAAATGTGTTTTAACACGGAAACTCCTGTTTCCGTTACGTATTTTCTATGTAAATAAACAAATCCCAGATCAGTGTTGCCAGATTGGGGACTTCTTTAATTCAGATTATTTGATAAATCGCCTTGTTTTTCAGAATTTTTAATCTGTTCTAGATAGGCCGAAAATTTCTATTTCCAAAAAGCGGTGACAATAAACAATCTGGGGACAAAAAAGCCCCCAATCTGGCAACACTGTCCCAGATGCAACCCTCGAAATTCGATGATATAGAATCTTCTGAAAACTCTCTGGTAATTAAAGTTCTTATACAAAAAAAAAGTGTAAATAGAAGAAAATAGTATTAATTTTATTGAATTTCGTATAATAAGTGAGAAATCATATTATAAAATAGACATCATATTATATAAATATAATGGAGACTGAATGGAAATTATCAAAATTATGTGATTTATATGCAACTGTGGTTAAAAAGTTGTAATTTTCTTTAAAAAATACACGTTTTCATTCGAATGCTTTATAAAGACGCGTCAGTTTTATAAGTTGAAGCATTTCTTCCTTTGAAGAATTGCTCATTTGAAGAAATAGTGCTGACAAATATATAGATAAACAACAGCTTTGAATTTTTTGTATCATAAATAGTCGATTATTATTATTATTATTATTATTATTATTATTGTCGTTGTTGTTGTAATCATTATTCTAATCATTTTAGAAAAGTCTTTAAGTGAAAAAAAAGTTTTAGCGTACATCCAAATTTGATATTTTTATTATAAAGAACTGTTGCCGCGATATTAAATTGAATAAATAACATAAGCTATTTAAGAATATTTCTAGAAGACAAAAGTGCTTTATAGAAATATTTTTATAACTGCAAGTATGATTTCAATATGGCATTGATTGATCAAACTTACATTAAAATCTGTAAAGCTATTTATCCGAATTTATTACATATGAATATACAAAAATAATATTTAAAAAAATAACTAGTGTAAAATACGGCAAAAACAAAAATAATTAAATAACCACAAAAGTGAAGAAAGTATTTCATATTTTGAAACATTTATTTTTACATTTTAGTAAAAAATAAATAAATAAATAAATAAATAAATACATAAATAAATAAAACTGGCCACCATCTAGAGCCGAAGCAAGACCAGATAACAAACAGAAGAGATGGTGAAAAAGATGGGGAAAGAGAGAGATATTGCAGTGAATGTGAAATTGGAAAGTAAGAGATAAAAAAAAAGAGAAGCCAATCAGAAAGAAGTTGACGCGACTACAATAATAAGAAGATGAATATAAAACATACAAACAAGAAAAGCGAAAATAAATTCCTTACTTAAGTTAAAAAACAATTTTTAAATATAAAAATGGTTAATAATAATTGCAGTAGAATAATGATATGTATATTAAAAAGTCGGTGGAGGTGTAAGAAAGTGGTACGGTTAGATAAAGGGAAGGATAATTTGACTTTAACTTTTTTTTTTCCTTTTTTTTTTATAAAGGGCATTAAAGAAATTATTTGCATTGTATTCGTATAAGTGACAATGAATTTTATATCATATGAAACACCGTGTATTTTTAAATTCAAAAATAAATAAATAATTTTTTTTATTGCCTAAGTAGTTTTACTTTTCAATAATAAAGTATGAAAAAGTGAAATGTTGTGAAATAAATAATTTTATTGTTTAATTCTTTTTACTTTTTAAATAATAAAGTATGAAAAAGTGAAATGCTGTGAAATAACTCTTATTTGCTATTAAATATATACACAGTGGAGTCTGGTTATAACGTACATGGTATATATCAAACCCTCAGTTACAGCGAACTTGGCAGAAAATCTCATGTTGTTTAATATACTTTACAATGCTATTTTAATGGATATAACGAACTTTTGTATTATGGATACAACAAACCCTTGCTTACAGCGTCCTCAAACGTTCTCTACTTTTCCAAAAATATCGAACCTTTTTTTTTTTTTTTAATTCTACCAAAAATGCCCATTTGTAAAATTTTGCATTACCTCAAGAATCTGGCGGTGATAATTAAGAAAGTGATCTGATGCGAACAACAAGTGACGAATGGCAGCAGTCTGTTACAGCATTGAAAGTCTCAGCATTTGTAATGTAGCCATTCGATATAAATTTCAATGCTTGTTTTAAAAAAAATCAAATTAAAATGTGTAATTTTTTTTTCAAAACCTTTAAAACATTCATTAAGCTTCTTATATACAGTTAAAATCATTTAGGGAAATACCTATTTTTAAAAGTCATAAATGATTTATAACGAATCTTGAATGTATCAAACCAGTTTTGATGTTCTGGCCAGGTTCGTTATAAATAGACTCGACTGTATATATTTCAGACTTTTATAAAAAGTATTTTATAATTTTACGCATTTAAAGTATGTTACATTTATGCTTACTAAAATATTATTTCTTATTTTTATGCCATAGAACTGCATTGGCATCAGTAATACTTGTTGTGTGTTTATCAACTGCAGCTGAAATATTTTTTAACAAATATCCACCCGACCCATCATCAAAGCTGCAAAGTAAGTAATCCTATGATTAATTTTACAATTCTAATGACAATATGCTTGTATTATGCTAATATTTTAACAATAATATAATATAACTTTGAAAATGCATAATTTTAATGCATTATCCAAATAAATCCTTGTTAAACGAAAGGCGCAATTGGGACCAGTAATCAAAAATCAAATCATTTAATAAATTTTGATGTTTTCAAATGTTTTTTTTCCTGTACATTTTGTTGTAGAATTGTTCATATTTACGTACTATATGAGTTTTTTGAAAAACAAAACTTATTCTAAAATTTATCATCAAAGTTATAATTTTATTTCATTTATATTATTTTTAAATATTTTAATTTAGCTTCTTGTTTCAAAATTTTGTTGTTGTTTCTAAATTTTGACATCATTTAGTTAGTATTCGTTTGTTGCAGTAGCATCCTTTAAGATAATATCTGTATAACTGAATTAAATTTGTTTACTTACATGTATGTAATTCACAAGATTATGTAGATTGGAATATTTTGAATAACAGTTTCAAATTAATCCCACAATCAAAATCATTGGTATTAAAATTCCATTATAACATCACTGTACCATATAAGAAGCATCAATGAAACTCTTTGTTATTTTATTCTGTTTTTCAGTTTAAGGTATTACTTTTTTCCTTGTATTATTATTTCTACTTTTCATGGATTTTTATTATTTTTTCCTGATATATATTTTATTATATTATATTATAATTTACATTATAATTCTAAACTGATTATTTATATTATTTTGTACAATCATGATACTACACAAAAAGGTGAAATTAGTGTGACCAACACTTATAAACCTAACTGTTACCGCTCTTTATTAAAGACTTGGTTAATTTTACGTATTAAAATTTTAATTATTTTCTTAATTCGTCTTAAAAATTTAAATTATCTTTTAAATTCGTACTATAACCAGTTTATTGCTCTAAATTTTTATCTGGCGCCACCGAGTTCAACATTAACAAATATCAGGTCAAGCAAAGCAAGGAAAGTCCCAGCACATTGAATTTCCAAAAGTATTCATATAGTATTTGCATTGTAAACCGTACTGTCTTAAAATTTGCATAATTCATCCTAAAATATTTTCTTGCTGATTCATTCATCAAAAGCTAAATTCCAATAGAAGAGGACATTTCACCTCCTAATTTTTCATTAACAAAGAAACTTAAAGCTGTTCGCAAATCTAAACTGGCTACTTTCTGACACTTTTCGGAAAACATTTCCAAATTAAATGCATAAAATTTAAAAGTTTCATTAGAACTTAATAAAACTAAAAGAACTATTATTAGAACTAAATTTATTAGAACTAAATTTTAGCTGGGAAAAAATCTAATAGCTTTTTCCATCTTCCGTTAAAAGTAGAAGATTTTCGAAAAAATGGTGTCGAATTTGGCATTCTAAAGAAACGCGATTGTCCGGAAAAATACTACTTCATCGAGGACTATTAGATTCTAATTAAAACTATAACACATTCACGAAAAATAAAACAAGCAAATTAGTTCAACGTCTATGTCTGCAAGTTTCATGAATTTCGGAATAAAAATTAGTCTTTGGATGTGTCAGAAAATTTCGTGTTGTTGGGAGAGGGGGAGATTTTTTGGAACAGCTTTATATTACAGTCAATCAGGGTAACTTTGAACCACGGGGTGTAACTTTGCACCACCTCCTATTTTTCAATATTTTTGACTCTAAAAGACTAAATAAACTCCAGAACTGTGCTCTGTTGGCAAGGTTCTAAACTGGGATTTCTACTCTTTATTTTAGAAAATAAATTAGCAACATTATGCGCAATTAATTGCATCATCTAACTATTTTTGTAAAGTACTGTTTTCAAGTTAATTTTGAATGCTGTTTTGAAGTTGTTTTAATCCAATTAAACTTTCATAGTAAGTAACAATATACTCATTTATAAGACATATTATTATCTAAATGTTGAAAATGTGTTAATATTTTGTGATTATTTATTAATAGTTAATAAAATGTAAAATAAGAAGGCACTAACATTTTACCACATTTTCAGGGTAACTTTGAGCCGGCTCAAAGTTATACTGATGCTTATAATTTACTAATTACAGGTGCTACTGTCAAAAATTTCCCATATTTGCAGGTATATCTTATATAAATGCCGAAAAGGAACTTTAGATATAACATGTAAATATTTTCACAAATATGTGTAAAATACATAAAATCCATTTAAAGGCGTTTTTCGGGGCGGAGCTACTCAAATTTGACATTTCATACATTCGACATTTTTTATTCTTCTTTGGATAATACTAATACTAGTATGTATTACTGTAACTATGGATATATTATTGAATTAAAACATTGAAAATTGTTTTCCAATGGATTTTTATGTTTTATATGAACAATAAACAGGTTTTGTTTGTTTTTTCTAAATGTTCATGGTTCTCTTCTTCCACTTTTCTCATGCCTGATATTTGTTGAAATATCATAAGTTATACAAATCTTGTGATGTTGAGAAAAGTAAATTCGCAGTCTTTACATGTCTGAAAACATTTTTTGGTGTTTAAAGTTGTCCTGACTACAATACTTTTTTTTTATAATTAATTATTTTATATAAAAATTTATCATATGGTGCAAAGTTACCCTAAATGGCTGGGTAATTTTGAACTAGGCTAAAAATCCATTTTTTATTGCTTTTATCCTTATTATTCCTTAATTTTTTATAGTCAAACAATAATTTAGGATCATTTCTTCTCTTTTATGCCCCTAGTTGCGACAATATTCTTCAAATAAGAATGTGGCATATGAAAATAGAGAAAATGCGGATCAAAGTTACCCTGATTGACTGTATTCATGCAGGATTAACGTCTTTCAAATCTTTACAGAACGTTATTGTAGCCCTGAATTATAGGCTAAATTGCTATCCACAATTATGGGTTTTCCTGTTTTAGTAATATAATTGCTAAATCATCAAAAGTATTCTTCTGGAGCTTCTTAAAGACTTCTTATAGAAATTGCGAGAAATGGCAAAGTATAGCAAATCAAATTGAATACATGAATGTTTTACAGACATACAAAGTGCAAAATATGGAATGTTTTTATCTTTGTTTTAATTACCAAAATTAACAGATTCAAACTGCTATGTTTTGGCCATCACAAACTTTTTTATATGCCATTATAATAGGAATGTTAATCTGTGGGAAACAAAATAAAATTAAAAAAAATAATCATCTGAATGAATGATTTGAAAAGTGGAAAACTTGAAGTTCAGATATTTTGATAAGGTTAATGAAGTTGGTCGATAAAAAAACTCTGTATCTGGGGGTTGTATAATTAGGAGTGTGATAAAACTGACGTTTTGCGTGTATGTGACTGATTTGTAAAGCTGAAAATTTGTGATCGAAAAATTTATAATGTTTATAAAGTGAGTTTTAACGAGATAAATTTTAGGAAAGGTGTGTATAGACATGGATGTGTCTACATACTTTCGCTAATAAGGAAATTAATCAGGCAATGTATGACAGAATTATTATTCTCTTTTTTCTTCGACATCTCATGAATATCGCGAGGGTATTTCAGATCACATTCTACAAACAAATCCCACCTCCGATCATTCGTGATAATCAAAAACATTAAAGTTTTCAACTTCCTCCTTATCTAACCATCCAAAATTCCCTTCCGGGAGTGAACAAGTCATTATAAAACCATATAAATTAATTTCGTCAAGGGGCAAAGTGTAGTTAATATCTTTATTTTTATCATATAATTCGGTAAATGGGAATTCTTAGCCACCGCATAACGCGTCCCTAACATAAAAATTTCATCTCTGATTTGATTTTCTATCAACAATAGTCGTCTACTGTATTTAAAAGTTGAAGTTCTATTTTAGTTAATCGGAGTCCTGGATTCCACGTTAACTGGGAACTGGTGATAAAAAACACCGGATCTATATGAAATGTTTTATTTGCTATGTGGCAAAAAGATTCGAAAACTTGAGCGAGCAATATTGTATCACTGTTTTGATACGACTCCAGATAATCCCCCAACGTACGACAATTGAAAGCTTTATAAATCATTTCAGCGTGGCCATATTCTACTGTGCTTATGGAAGAATTATTCAAAGGATTAAAAATTTCACCTTTAAACGGAAGATGTGAAATATTTAATTTATTTATATCATCCAAAAAATTATGCAAAAAGACGACTTTTCTTTTGAGAAGATGTCGTGTGTTTTCATGCTTCTCATAAATACTGTTGAAAATTTTGAACTCCTGGCCAGATTTCTCTAAATTTTCGACGACTTTGTACAAAGCAACATCAAAAAATTGTAAACTGTCTAAAATTTTCAAATGGTCCAGCGTGAACATTTAAAATTTCTGACTCGTGCACGGAATAATCGATATAGTTTCCGAAAATTTTTCGGTTTGTTTTTTAATATAAAATGTGTATCGTAATTACGACAATTATGAATAAGAACTGAGATAAAGTAGGTCAATCTATAGTTGAGATTACTGGCTCTCTTATTGCTCCTGAACTATGCGAATGTTTCAACATTTGATCTCATCCCCCCAAACTTTTGTCCACAAATGTGACAAATTTGAGGATTATAAGGGATAACTTTTTCGGTCGGGGGCATGATAACGTGCATTTCTGCAATTAATTTTTCGCTCACCTCTTTCAAAGTTGTTGAAAATCGGCACACCAGATCCAACCGTGATAATATTCGTGGAATAAAATTCTATCCCCCTCTTCAATCACGATACCATACCATATCGGCTCGTGCATTTCAATCGGGGTTGAAAATCTCGAGGAAGGATTTGGTAAAGTCGTGCTAATTTTTCAGTGACCGCTTCACAGTCAGCATAAATAAAAAAAGGGTGTGTTATCATTTTTCTTAAATCCGTGAAAATGATAATTTTAATTTTTGGAACGCTCACTCTTTGTGGTTTATGTGAAATACATACAGTCTCATGTGTGGTAAGACTCTCACGTTTAGAGGAACCCACCAGACATTTCCTGCAAAAGTAATTAATTGGTTTTGTTATAATTCAATAATGCGTTAAAGCGAGTGATTAAAAATTCGGATTATAAGGGATACCTTTTTCGGTCGGGGGCATGATAACGTGCATTTTTGCAATTAATTTTTTGCTCACCTCTTTCAAAGTTGTAGAAAATGGGCACCCCAACTCCACTCCGTGATAATATTCGCAGAAAAAATTTCTGTTCCCCTCTTCAATCACTACTACTATAACTTATCGGCTCGTGCATTTCAATCGGGTTGTAAATGTCGAGGAAGGATTTGGTTAAGTCGTGCTAATTTTTTTAGTGACTGCTTCAAAGTCGGCATAAATACAAAAAGAGTGTGTTATCATTTTGCTTAAATCTGTGAATTTGATAATTTTATTTTTCGAAACGCTCACTGTATGTGGTTTTTGTGAAACGCCTAGAGTCTCATGCCTGGTATGACTTTCCCGTCTAGCGAAACCCACCAGACATTTCCCGCAAAAGTAATTAATTGATTCTTTATAATTTATTAATGCGTTAAAACGAGTGATAAAAAATAATGTCCATTGTGGAAAAATAAATTTATTTCCATACAATCCATCGCTTGTTTTGAATAGTGTAAATAATTTTTTACTCCTCTTCGTATCAATAAGAATTTACGCGCAAATAATTCTTCTTTTCGAAAATTTTTATTCCAAATCTGCTGAGGGAAATGTTAAACTTTTGGTATCCAACCCCCCCAAGACTTTCGTGTATTTAGATGCCAAACCACGATTTGTTTTACAAAGAAATAGTTTTGCAGCGATACAATACATAAAACAACGTCCATCTGTGCATTTTACATTTAAAAATGCTCTTTTATTTTTCATATGAGCAGCAGGAAAGGTAGCATTTTTACACACCCCTCTAAAACCGCCCCTATATTGCCTCGCGTATAGATCTATAAAAGTAATCTTTTTCATGTTCTAATCCGAGCCGTTCCTCACAAAATTTTCTATTGAGTTTAAAATACGAGCGAAACACCTGTCTATGCTTTCAAAAATTTGAGGTCTCGATAAAATCCGCTCAGCATGGCTTCAAAAATAAAGCGGACGTACTATTTCTCCTCCCTCATCAGTTAATTTTGTGAATTCTAACGCAAGACAGATAATGATACGTAAACGCAAAACAATTCCACTATTTAACAAATTATAAATTTGTCTTCGAGCGGCACAAAACAATACTTGTGGATCGACATAGTCTACATATGCCCTGTATTTTCGCATGAAACCGTCGAAAGAACTCTGTCTGATTTGGAAATTCATATTGTATGATGTTTTATAAATTCATGTTGTATGTGTGTATGTGTATACGTGTATCGATAAGATATTATGCATGTGTTACTAGCGTTATTATTATTTTTAAAAGCAACTACGTACTAAGACAACATGCAAACACGATGTTTGTAACATTTTTAAGAACACTGGATAGCGTAGGAGGGGGGGGGATGAAACGGATTTTATTTATTTTTGTGGGATTTAATGTGATCAGTTATTGCTCCATAGCTTGTTTAAAGACGAATAGTTGACCGAGATTAATACTGAATCTGTTTTTAACTTTGGTATGCTCTCCATACTTTGTACAGTTGACGTACCATTGTTTTCGAAAAGGTCTTAACTATACAAAAAGTCAGTCGCCACAATTCACACAATAATTTGTTAGCGAGCAGGAAGTGCTCGGCACGTTTGGACTTGGTCCAAATCAAATTCCAGTCTTTTTGGCTCCTCAAGGCTGGTACATTTTATCATTATGTATCATTAGCATCCCATCTTTAATGAAAGGCACATTGTTAATTTTATACCATATGTCGAAACTACATAATGTAATTACCTCTTTCTCTTTGCTTCTCTGCCACGCTGATAAAATCACCCCACACTTTTATCTTCAATCCACAATGTTCAATTCCGTTTTCTGATGAAAACTCTCAACACGGACTTTTCAGGATAAAAGAGAGTAACGATTAATCATACATTGCCTGATTAATTAATTCCCTTATTATCGAAAGTATGTAGACATATCCATGTCTATACACACCTTTCCTAAAATTTAAAACTAGATTTATAAACATTATCAATTTTTAAATCACAAATTTTCAGCTTTACAAATCACTCACAAACACGCAAATGTTTATCACACTCCTTATTATACAACCCCGAGTTACAGAGTCTTTTTATCAACCAACTTCATTAACCTTATCGAAATAGCTGAACTTCAAGTTTTCCACTTTCAAATCGTCCGTACATATGCTTATTTTCTTTCTTTCTTTTTTTTTTTTTTTTGTTTTATTGTTTTCCATAAAGTAATACTACTTATAATAGATTAATTTCAATAGCATACTCACACAGCAACAGCGTAAAATGCGCTAGAATTACAGGGGCCAAGGAATAATACTAGAAAAAATCACGTTCAATAAATTGCATCAATTGAATGTGAAGAAGACTGTAAATCTTTCCCCAAGCACAGGGAACAAACACCTCCTGTTCATTGATCAAAGTCATAATTGAATCAGCATATATTTATGTAAAATATGAAGTTTGATGAAATTCCGTGTATTAGTTTTCGTGATATAGACATCACAGATATCATGGAAAACAAAGCATACCAGTAGCACATGTTGATTGATATACATCCAAACCTGACAAGGTCTAACATGAAATTCCGTGCATTACTTCTTGCGATATAACTATTTCTTTTAAATCTGGAAAAAGGCAGCATAGCAGCACCACATGTAAGCCGATGTGCACCCAAACTTACTCAGAATCAATTTATATCAAGGTCTAAATGAATCGGAAGTTTTATTAAATTCCGTGTACTAGTTCTTGAGTTAGAGTATCACCAAATTTGTGTCACATACAAACAGGCACACAGACAGATACTTTCTAAAACAGTCAAATAAATTCTGCCGAGGATTCTGCCTTCTAAAACGTATGAATCCGTCAAAAACCGGAAGTCGAAAATTTTCACGAATCGAATACACTATATAGCAACTAATCGCCGGACATCTTCAATTTTTGACATTTTGCTGAATATTTAATAATATACTTGTATGATTCTTCGGGAACCTGGATGCTTGACCTCATGTTTATCAACGTCGATTTCATAAGGAGAACAATTAGGTACCAACAAAAAATCAAAGGAAAATAATAATATTTGGGATCCACCTGTAAATTAAAATGCACGAAATGATCTGTCGCTACAGCATACAAATATGCGGATACTTTACAGTATGTGTACTGATTTGAGTAAGAATAGCACGTATATTCATGTACAGGTAGCGATTTTTTTTTAAAGTTCAATTTTTTGCATGTTTTTAGCTTATATCATGCAGGGTTTTTAACGAAGTTTAACGCCAGTTTCAGAAATATTAAAAAAATGAGTTAAAAACATTATAGTGCAATTGGAATGAAAATACATTAAATATTTTATTAAATATAAGCAGTTGTATGAAATAATTTTTATCTGCGCATGCGTGAAAGCGAACAAAGATTTTATTTCATGATTTAATAGTCAACTCTATGGAACAACTCATAAAAAAAATCTAGTCAAATATCATGAAAATGCAGAAATACATCGACGATAGAATGAGCTGATTTTTAGTTGCTCTCTAAAAGCAGTTGAATGATAAGGGATTTTCCACAAATTGTCAATTTTTTTAAACTTTTGTCCCTTTTTATTCACGCTTTAGTTTTTCTTGGATAACCGCCAGAACGAGCCTATTCCATGAGAAAAAAAAGAAATATCAAAATCGAAGCATTTGTTCAAAATCTACTCGTTGATATTCATTAAATACTAACTTTTTTCTGAAAGTCAGTTAATTAAAAAAAATGACAATTTGTGGAAATCCCTTACGATTCAGCTGCTTTTAGAGAGCATCTAAAAATCCGTTCACTTTATTGCCGATATCTTTCTGAATTTTTACGATATTTGACAGGATTTTTTTTATGAGTTGCTCGATAGAGTTGATGTGCTACATAAGTTTTTCATTTTTTTCATTTTGGAAGATAATTATTATGAAGAAAAATCCTCAAAATGGCAAGCGATAGCTTCTTTAAACATTTTTTCGTGTCTAGAATTGAATTGGATGTTGAAAAATTTTATCATTGGCATTTTTGCTTATAATGCCTGATAATCCCTGCATTTCGATAGTCACCTAACTATGTCTTAACAGGAATGAAATGCTGTGCTATATTGGGATTAATAATTTGTATCTCAGTTTGTACAATCTATGTGACAACCAACCGAAATAATCAAATTTAGACAAATTCAGCTGTGAATGATTAAATTCGTGCCTTTTGTGCAATTTTTTTATATTTTTATTCAGAATATGAATCTATGGAGTGTTAAAAATAATTTATTGTGTACCGTATATGCAGTGTACTCGCTAGCATTTGACCAACATTAGCGATTTGGCGAATAAGAAATAAAAAACAGTAGCCAAATGAACAGAAATGTTAGCAAAATAGATTCGACTTGAAACACTGAAAAATATATCTTTAACCCTTTATTTTATTCCTTTTTTCAATATGTTCTAAAATAACATAAATTTTTGTAACTGCTTATACAACAGAAATTCGAGTATCGGCTACAGAAACTATTACAAATAAGTACATTCTAAATGTCCTCTAAATGTGTAAATGATTCAGGCATTCTTTTAGCTGTCTAAATAAAAATTAAATACAGCAATCTTTGATTTACCGTTGTGAAAATATACACTAAAATGTCTATGAGATTTCGACTCTTAACCGATTGAAAAAATTTGACCGGCCAATGATACTTTGCATACATTGAATCAATAGTAATGTAAATGGCTAATTTCAACACCGCATTCCAGTAAAAATTTTCTCTATTTGGCACTTAATGCGAGTATTTTTGTTTGCGTTTTTACTTTCGCGACGCTGGAGCATAGATAGTGTTTAACTGGCAATAGAGAAATACCTATAGCATTATCCCTTCCGTGTCTTTGCCTGTTGTTAAACTAGATTGGTGTTGAGTCAGTATCTCTATAAATATGTAAATGGCACGGTACGATTGAACATGTAAAGTGGCATCAATCGTTCAGTAACGCGCCTAAGAATCTCGGCTGTATTGGCACACCACGCACAGAAACACGCAATCTGAGCACTCGCAATTTGACGAATTTGACTGCTGGTTTACCCGCCAAATGAAGAATTTTTCCGATTTGGCGCAATGACGAGCAGCAGCGAGAACCCTGGGTATATGGCACGCATGCCATAGTTTCTAGAGAGTACCTCAATGATCTAAGTGAGTACCTCAGTCGATCAAGATTCCCATTGGCCCACTTTTTAATAGCAGTATTTCTGCAGAAAATTTTTCGCGCTAGTTTTTTTTTTTTTTTTTTTTTTTTTTTTTTTTTTTTTTTTTTTTTTTTTTTTTTAACATTTGCAACAAAAATTACGTTTCTTCTAAATGTCTACAAACTTTGCAGTCAAAATCTAAAGAGACGAGTTTTCTTGGAGAAAGAGTAGTAATAATAAGTTCAATAAAACTCTGAGGACAGAGTGGGAAGCCTGATTCATTATTAGAAACCATTTTTTTTATTTTTAATTATTTCATAAATTATTGACTAAAAATTATCCTATTTAAAATTTATTTTGAATGTAATAATTCGTTAGAGGCTACTCTATTTGTTGAATTTGTTTATACTAAGATTCTTTGAATGATATATATAAAAATGTTTGTATTATAACCTAATAATGTAAATTCATTTTGTTTCTGCGTACATAGTTACATCATAAGTGAATTGTATATATATATATATATATATTTTTTTTTTTTGTTAAACTGTTAAAATAAATACTTGAATTTAAAACTATTTTCTTTTCAGATACGCTGTGGAACGTATCGGAATCCATTTCAGTCATCAGTAGCACGAAAAGATTGTTTCGTGTAGACGTTGATAATCACCCCATACCAATTCTCAGAGGACTCTTCCTTTTAACTATTGTTTTAAATATACTTGGACACACTTATCTAATGTACAATGATTTGTTCTTTTTCAAATACAGTAAGTACTATGTACCTGATACGTAAATCTACTGTAGGATTTTTAATTCTTCTTTTTAAATTCAAACTACAATTTAATTATTAAAAAATAAAATACATTAAATTTCTAAATTCTTATAAATAATCTTCATGACACTTTGTGAGAATATATTATGGATACTAAATGCTTTTTAAGTAAAACAAATTTGGAAAATTGATATTTTTGTCATTTTTTTACGTAAAGGATACTGCGCAGCCTTAAATAAAGGGTAAAATTCTTTATATTTTTACAGAAAATATTTTTAATCCATGAAAGTTATTATTATTTTTTTTTTTAAAGATTTTATCAGAATCCGCAAAATGTTACAATTTGAGGAATTGTTTTTGTTTAATATGAGATTGCTATAGCAAGATTTTTTTTTTCCGTGGAGACTTTCTTAAAATTTTTTAAAGTTTTTAAAGGTTGTCCATTGCTAATACATCTAGCTATCAGCTAACATTATACAGGTTTATTAATAAAGTTTTTAGCTTCGAATGTGAGGGAAATATGTTTTATTATCTTTTACCCTGTCTAAGATTTTATTTGAAAATAAAATGTTGTGATTTAACTTTGATTAAGGTTATAGATTCATTTTTTTAAATAACTTTTGTAACTGTAAACGTCTATGTATAAATTTAAGTTACGATCGTTACAAAGTATGTAGAATTTAAAGTATTTTTCCCACCTAAAAAATCTTTCATAAAACGAATTTTTTGTGCAGTTAAATATTAATTTTCATCTTAAAATTATCTTTAATACCAAATTAGCTTATATCAATAACAATTTGGCATCAAAAATTTCAAAAGTTGAGAAAAAATATAAATAATCAAAGAGTGTTTAAATAAATATTTCTGCATTTAAAAAATTAACAATATTGTAAAACCATATAATAAAATGTATCAATGGATGGATTTATCAAATTAAATGAAGAAATTTAATCTGTTCTCAAATTCAAGCTATATGTTTTTTTCACATTTACAAAGTCATTTAAATTCATAAATGCATAAATTGTGTAGGTTTTCTTTTTCAGGGCTAAATAAATCAAATATCCTTTTACATTTTCTTATCAAGAAAAAGAATATATGAGAAAATAGTAAAAGTTGGCGTTTTAAACAGCCTTTTCCTGAGACACCACTCAAGAAATGGTGGCCATCGAGAAGCAATAGATTATAATTCAGCACGTACAAGAAAATTCGATTATTTGGCGCATGAATATCAATTTCTTTCATGCATTTTGCATTCATGTAAAAAATAACTGAGGACAAAGAATGGAAAACGCTAAAAGTCCAAAAGAGAAAAGATTTCAAGGAAGCGAAAAAAAGAAGGAGAACGCACCTCATTTGCCACGTTTGATGACAATTTCCGAGTTGTTTGAACTATTACTACTAGGGTTAGCCCTTTAAGCGTTCTCCTGCTTGTTAAGCTTGGCACTTAAGACATCCTTTCACACACAAAAAAAAAAGATTTTCGATTTTTTGGTACTTTCAGCGCTTTCCATTCTTAGTCCTCAACTAATAAAAAGATAATAAAAAGTACATACTTCTTGAATGTGTAACAACGTTTTTGCGCTGTACAGTAGGCACTATAAATAACATGAAAGTTAAAAAAAAAAAATCCGAAATAAATTTACAATTAAATTAATAAATAAATTTTATTTGATTATTTTTCTCTAAAAACTTAGGTATACTTTTATCTTGCTACACTAACGGGTTACAACTACAAACCTGTATACTAGGGTGGGTCGAAAAAAAGAAATATTTGATTTTCGTGACGCTTAAGTGCGGAAAATTTGCCTACTGTAATAAAAAGAAAAACGGCATAATTTTTTTTAGAATCGGTTAAATTCTTCCATTCGCGCATCGTACTTAAAGTTGATGAAAAATTGCAAAAATCGCGACTTTTTTCTAATTTTTTTAAGTTAATTATAACTTTAAAAATAAACACGCTTTAGCTTTTTATGCTTGTTTCATGGTTTACATAACCTAAATAAATGAAATTCCGATCAATAATCCAATTTTTTTTGTTCACGCAAGAACTTAGAAAAAACATAAATGTACCAATTTTTCGCAATTTTCAACGTGCAACCCTTATTTCGTTTTGCTAAAACAAAACTACACAGAACTCACCATGTGGTGGTGGTTGCACGTTGAGTTCCACCCACATCGTACCCAACCAACGGTCCAATTGTTGGGTGCAGTATTTATATTATATTTAAAGGACCATATGCATGTCAATGTGTAATTCTAATTAAATGCTAATGTAAAAAAAACAAAGAAAATTCGTGTATTTGAGTTGAGGTTCGTGATTATTCAAAGGGATTACAATTTGGAGGAAAATCGGATGTATTTACAAAACAGTTACAAAAAAAGTCAAATGTGAAGGTCGAGCGGAAAGCTCGTGATTTTCAGTAAGCACTGAGTGAGTCCTCAAATAGTTTTAAATTTCCTAAAGTGGCAGTGTACTATGAAATTGATGAACTCAAACACACTTCTTTTGAAGACCCGGAGTATGAAGAAGATAAATACAAACCGAGTACATCAACTAAAAGCCCAAATGGCAGATGAGAATTAAAATTAACGCAACAGCACTAAACAGCGGTCGTTTCGGAGTTTCTGATCGGCAAAAGCTGTCATAGCGTCAAGTGTTCTGTATAACCGGCACAGATTCTTCCGATGTGGTTGATAAGTGTAAAATAAAAATAGACAAGAGCCGCTTAAGAACGGATTTGAAAAGCCGATTCACACCCCCTGAGGAAAGTTCGGGTCTTTTTTCGACGGACAAAAATGAGATACTTTGTTCGGCGAAAAATTTCATGCCAAGCAATTTCACAGGAATGTGATATAAGAATACTAGTCTCTTATCCAGGAAACTGGATCAACTGATATTGGACATGCTCGAGTTCATCAAATGATATAAGTTAAAACATTATTTCTTGTTTGTCTGAACTATCAATATCACTAGAAAAACTAATAGTAGTAGGGTGTGATAAGTAGAATCCAGTAACAAGCACTGATGATCCAGTAACAAGCACTGGAGGGAATAACGGTGCTTTCCACCGACTAGAAAATAATAAAATGTGGAGCATATGCATCCGGTATTTTAATGAGCTTTCTTACTGCCAAATTTTCTAACATATTTACGTTCAAACTGAAGAGCCTAGATTTTTTAGTGCGTCACTCGGGTAGAAGATCATTTGCTGTGAAAAGCTCCTGTGGTCGATTGTGAACCCGCAGATTGTTCGATTCCTGATATAGACAGGAATTTTTTGAGCGAATAACAACAGTATTTTTGTGACATTTTAAATGCAATCACCTTGAGACATTGTCCAGAAGACTTGGCGAATTGGGACCCTGGTACTTTTTCTGATTACAGATGATTAACTGCGGCCAACCGGGTCCTTAGATTGTATCAGAATCATCCGAAATCTTATAAGAAATAGTTGGCTTCATCATAAAATCATACATGCCTGTATAATTTGCCATAAAATAAGGAAATATTTTACGGACGGACCAAACCATGTATTTCAAGCAATCCAAACATCACTCTATTTATCTGACGAATTACTACAAGTTGTCGATCCAGTAATAGAACGAAATGCGTTTTTTGCGCACACAGAGAATATTCTGTTGGCAATGATTGTCGATTAAAGAAAAGGTATTCGGGATATTAGTTACAGAAGGATCGTAAAAGCAAAACAAACCGTCCCAAAGAAGGAGACCGTCAGAAATGTAATGCCACCGAATGGAAACTTTCAAGCTTCCGATTAAATAGAAATTATTGATTGGAATTCTTGTGCGGTGTATCCTTCCCCAATACCACGGGACCTAAGTGAAGATGATGTTAAATATTTATTATTTTTAACTCGTATATCAGACGTTAAACAATGATTATTTATTTTAATGATGTTAAATCGTTCATCACTTCTGACACTACTCACATCAGAGAAATATAAATGTTTCCCTGTCACACCGAGACTGTTAAGATGTGTGTCAAACTTGTGACAGAGACCGAATAAAGTACATGTACATGAAGAATAGAGATGGACCTATATCCGAACAACACTGAAATCTAAATCGGTTATGCCTCATTTCTCCAAAAAATCAGACTTTAAATGTGTAGCAGATTTAAAAAAGAAAACGTAAAAAACACAGCAAGCCAAAGAATGCTACTCTATAGAAAACCTTTGTAAATAGTTGCAAATATAATGTAAATACAGCACCGAACAATTGGATGGTTGGTTAGGTAGGGCAAGGATGGAACTCTACGTGCAACCACCTCCACATGGTGAGTTTTGGGTCGTTTTGTTCTAGCAAAACGAGCGAAGAGTTGCACTGTCAAAATTGCGAAAAATTGCTAAATTTATGTTTTTTTCTAAGATGTTGCGCGAACGGAAAAATTAGATTATTGATTAGAATTTAATTTATTTAGGTTATGTAAACTATGAAACAAGCATAAAAAGCTAAAGCGTGTTTATTTTTAAAGTTTTAATTAACTTAAAAAAATTAGAGAAAAGGCGTGATTTTTGCAATTTTTCATCAACTTAAGTACGATGCGCGAATGGAAGATATTAACTGATTTTTAAAAAAATTATACCGTTTTTCTTCTTATGACAATAGGCAACTTTTCCGCACTAAAGCGTCACGAAAATAAAAAATTTCTTTTTTTCGACCCACCCTACTGTATACATTTATGTAGAAAAGGGAAATATGCAACAACGCATTTTAAATAAATTAATTGTTACAATGAATGTTATTGACACGTTAGAAATTGTCTTTTTTACAGCCCTGTGTCACAATTTTGTTGCCACTGACGATGAAGCTCTTTGAATACTTATTGTATCATTTTTTTTTTTTTAAATATACATTTGTATATGTCATTTTCTTTATGCTTGTTTCACATTTAAAATATGAAATGTTGAATTATAATTAGCATATTCTATTGCTTCTTGATGATGACTTTTTCCTGGCTGCTGTGTCGTGAAAAGCTGCTAAAAACACTACATTTCAAGAGTAACTATTACACGAAATTTCAAGTTTCTAATCTTGCCAAATCCAAACAAATCGTAATTAAAACTTTTTTAGAACCTTTTCCTCTTATTTCACCCTTTTAAATTTCGATTTTTTTAGTAAACGTTCTTAGTATATATTAACATTTTAAAAGTAATCATCATACCAAATTACAAGTTTCTATACTAACTGTATCATATAAATTGCAATTTTAGAAAGTTTTTTACTCCTGCACCCCTTTTGTATTTCGAATTTTTAAAAAATGTTCTTTGCGAGATTTAACGACTCTAAAGCAACAAGCATGCCAAATTTTAAATTTCTAGCTCTGACAGTTCTTTAGAGCGTTTACCGCTCGCGTCAACACTTTTAAGATGCGAATTTTTGAGAAACCGTTCATAGCAAGTTTTTCCATCTTAAAAGTATAACTACCAAATCAAATTTCAAATTTCTAGCCAGAACAATATTATAGAAATCGCAATTTTAGAATGTTTTTTACTCCTGCAATCCCTTGGGGATTGTTGTACCGACGTAAAATATAACCTATTTTAGAGCAGATGTGGTCACCAGCATTTTGTCATCATTATTTTTTTTATCGGTTCCGTAGTTCCAGAGATTTCCCTTACAAACAGACAAACAAACACGATAACTTTATTTCTTTATAATATTAATTAGATTAAAAAGAACCATGTTTACTAATTGTACGCATTAGTATATTGTAAGAGAAAAATGTACCAGTCAGTATCTTTTGCTATAAACATTTGTGTTATTACAAATATTTTTTTGCTGTAAACATTTAAATACTCTTTAGATACATTTTGCTGTTAATTTACATCAGAAGAAAAAGTTTGCCCTGAAAACTTTATTCAGATTTCTTTTTCTCTTTTTTTGCAGTGTATCTTGTTTCATGCAAACAAAACAACAATATTTTGCTGAATTTATATTTAAAAAATTGTATCCTTTTTTAAAAATCACAAATAAATAGAAATAAGATTCAAAGATGTACTGTTTAAACAACACAGAAAATGTCAAGGCCTATTAATACTTCAAATTTTTTTCTTTACATTTATGAAATATTTCATTAAGTCTTACCTAATTATGATCGCTAGTTATAAATAATAATATTTTACTTAACAGGTAGTGTGGTAAATTATTTTCAATACATGCAACAGTTCTCATTTACTCTCATTGCCAATGGCTCCAATGGAATGGAAAATTATTTTTTTATTGCGTAAGTGCTTTTTCTTATTACTTTTAATTTGCTAACTGTATATGATTTATTGTCTATATTTTATATTAACCAAACATGGTATTAACAAACAATATATCAGATGAATGTTCATTTTTTAATTATTTCTTTATATCGTAAATAGACTTTTCACATGAAATGTACTTTGAATAATATTTTTGGCATTGAAGCTTTAAAAATAACCACGTGTATGAAAAACATCCTTTGTTTCCCTTTGGTTTTTCAATGATTGCGCTGTAATGTATAGAAATAAATGTCTCTTCAATAGAAAACTTTGTGTTACGTATATAGAAATTTTAGTTTTCTATGTAAAATGTATTTTTAATACAAGTAAGTAACGAATATACATTCTGATTCGAATATACGCAATAAACTTCATGCATTTTTCTGAATATATTCTGTTTTCAAAGATTTATTTTCAAGTCTTACATAAAAGGAAAAATTAGCTCTTTATATGCAATATACTATAAATCTATTTATTTAACATACTGCATGCTAAAATAAATAATCAAAATTGTCTCGAAAGTTGCCTGCTATGGTAGGAATAACTATCCCAATACCTATCGAACAACATATTTGCAAACAAGCGTGTACTTAAAAATATTAACTAAAATAATAAAAATAAATCTTTAACTGGTAAAACTTATGTTTCGAATATTTAAAAAAATTCCTATTGATAATATAAAGTATGTCCGTCATATAGTTGAATTATTATACAAATAAATAAAGATACAGATGAATGTTTGTCACATATATTGAGTGGGGGAGGGTCATTTAATTTAAAAAAAAAGTTATTTTGAAAATTAAAAATCTAAAGAGGAACTGAAAATGGAGTCTGTTACAGCCTACCTAGAATGGGAAAACGATCAAGTCTACAGATTCAATTGTTAGTCAGCACGCAGGTCCAGAGCGGTGACGTCGGAGTTCATTGTCGAATTGTTTGATGCAATCGTTAGCTGTGAAAAGCTAGCGACAAAATGAGAGTCCATTAGCTGTTTATAATGTACCTTAAGGAGAATTTCTGTTCTTATTTTTTGACTCTTGGCTTTGAAACTTTTAAAGAGTAATGAAAAAAAGATTGCAATTGGCCTCAGAGCTTTTGGAACAGAAAAACCCAGAGAAATAATTTATAGCTTTTGACCTGCAATTCGGTCTACACACAGCCTTATCAGGATTCCACAAGCAAGAGATCTGGCATATAAATACATCCCCCCCCCCCCGAATAACATAGACTGTTCGTCTATCGATGTCAGTTTATGAAAACCGTTGGCAAATAGTAGGGTTGGTAATTATATGATTTGCAAGTGGCTAGGAAATGAAGATACCTTATTATCCCCCCTAATTTGGAGCGGTTTTGAGTAAGATTCTGATCGGCTCACGGCTGGACCACTGTTGGCCTTTGTTGGCAAATGCTTCCCGGGGCGGTCATCCCTGTCATCCCCCCCTGTTGGCAAATGCTTCATTGTCAGTTATACGGCAAGTCGGACATTTCTTAACGTGGAACAACAATTTGTCCACGTTGCACCAACCATTTTGTAATACTTAGGTAAATCTTATAACAACTTCCGGGGGATTATGCAATTGTCTAGTAATTCACATATCATTAATTATCCCTCAATTAAGATTAAAAGTCTATTTTTAAATTTTTAATTAACTAAAATTTCTTTTTTCTTTAAAATATATATATCAACTTTATCTCTTTGGCGATTAATAACAGCAAAACCTTTTCAAAGCTTATCATCTCTTTTCAGTTATTAATAATGAAAAACAAAATTTTACTTTCCTATCCTAAAACTTTAACAGTGAGATGCATATTTTTCTGGGAACTAAAATTAATAAACTGAAAAGAAAGTCTTCTTCTAGAACTGTTAGTGAGTAATTCCGGCCCTGCGTGTTCGTGGGCTCTAAGAGTCCATGTACGGAGAGGTGAAATGGCAGTTTTATATATGCCTTTACCCATGCAAAAATTTAAGCGCCTATGAAAACTCAAAAATAGGTGGTCAATACAAGTGATTATTAGACTCGAAATTCTGTGTTTTTGTTACGTTAAAGGCGCCTAGTGTAAATAGTTGTGTACCTTATGACCCTTTTTCTGCGCGTTAATGTAAACTTCCCCAAAACATTCGCTTGGCATTCTAATCTCTACGTTCAAATTTCATTTGCTACGTTCAAATTTCATTTGCTACGTTCAAATTTCATTTGCTGGCTAGTTGGATTTAAATTCAAAATTTATTTTAAAATGAGTGTTTGTTTTATTAGGATTATTATAGGCCAGAGTTACTATTTTTGGATTGATACACTGTAATCGAATCTCAGAGCTTTTCATCGCACTTCTTATGTCCGTAATTAGATCGCATCTCTGTTTTTTCTCTGGTCTCGGGATCACTCCCACCCTTCAAGGTAATACTGTTTTGACCTTTTACCTTTAAAAAAGTCACATAGATACTATGGTATTAATGGACTGTTGTTTGAGACTTTCTCTTATGGCCTGATATTTTTTTAACGAAATCTAATGATTTATCTGTATTAAATTAGTGCAACTGAAAACTATAAATCAGTTTATGTTATCCACGTTTATATGCCTTTTAAAATTTCCGTCCCATTCCGAATAGATATCTATATTATAAAGGACACATATGCCCGTGCGAGAAATTAAGGTTTTTATAAAAACAGTCCCAAATTTTGCCAAGTTTTTTTGCTTATAATTTGAAGAGTTCTTAATATAAAAAATGTTTTTTCTCGGAAAATATGATAAACAACATTGTACACAATAACCTGCAATCATAATTAAAAAATAATAAAAGTTGGATGAAAAATCAGCCGGTTTACTAAAAATGTTTCACAGCGCATGCGCGAATGTAATCAAAATATAATGTGCATAATGCATTAGCTAAGTGTTAAGAGCAGAGGTTCCCAACGTGGGGCGTACGCCCCACCGGAGGGCAATTTGACTTTCTAGGGGCGCAATTTCAAATTTGTTGCTCGCCCATTCGTTATCAGTTTCTTTTTTCCTTTTTTTAAGAACTTTTGTGGACTAAAATAAATGGAATACAAGCAAAACTTTCAAAAATCAGTTATTTTAATTGAATTCAAAAATTGTCCCCAAAGAAAACTTTAAAATACATTACCACCAGAATAATTATACTAATAGCCCTTTTAAAATGTTTTGACGTCATTTAGTATTAAATATCACTATAATTTTTCTGGGACAAGATTTTATATTTTTTGTAACGCTTTCAATTATTTATTGAGAGCTTTCTTCTTCTATTTGCTCTGCTATAGGCAGAGGTCGTACTTGTCCTGAAATTTCAAGAGCAGGAAATTATAGAATATATCTTCTTAAATAATGCGAAATTTTGCCTGCTTAACGTAGATTTATTTCTCTATGAAAAAAATACTGACATTTGTCCTGAAAAACTCCCTGAACCGTATGACCCCTGTATATGTTACTCGAAGATTCTTTTGCACGTGAAACTATTTAAAAGACTATATATACATTTGACTGAACATATTTAACATAAAAATATATATAAAGTATCTGATCGATGTACTACCAACTTCATAAAACTTATAAATCTTAAATAGCATTAGAAAAGAAAATGGGCAGATAGTACATATCTATGGCTCTAGTGCAGGCATACTGCACAGTAAATTAATTTACATGATGGCATATACATTTTAAATTTTAAAATCAGATAATACAGGAAAAACAATTAACGATATTGTGAACGGGAGAACAGAGAAAATATATTGTGATGGAGAATAATGACTACTTAATTTTGATAAAAATGAAAGTTTTGAAATGCTTATTGTGTATCGTGTTATCCATAAAATAAAATTTAGTAGCCAAAGCTTTTCCACCGACTCTTAATAAATTACAAAACTTAATAATAAAGTGTGTGAATGTTATCAGTTTTAATGTTAAATGTAAGTCTCTCTTCAAGATATTTTGTAAAGATAAAAATGCAGACTGTGTATAACACTTTCCTTTTAACATTGACGTAAGTTAGAAAAGTACAACAAAAGTCTTTTTGGCACAAAGGCGAAGATGTATGACCTCAGTGCACTTATAAAATGATGTTAAAAACACATTTGTCACAGAAGATTCACCTCTTTGAAAAGTTAAAAAATGTGAAATGAAAAGTTGTTGTTAAGGCTTTATTACGCTTCCCCTGTGTGAATAGATTTCACTTTTAACAAAATAACAGACACATAATTTACAGATTAAGGGGGCTGGCATAGTGATTTTACTGATGCTTTAGTGGGGCGTGTCCGATAAAAGGTTGGGAATTATTGGTATAGAGAAACTTTTGTGAAAGTCTTAAAAACATAGCTTGGAAATTACCGTCGATAGAATAAGCTGGGTGATTTTCTGGGTGAATTTCTGGAGTTCCATTACCTGTGATTTATTCTGTTGAGCTAAACCAGGTTTCAGACCAGATGCTGTAATCATCAAGGTTAGCTGGGTGAAGGAGTTCGACCAGAATTGCCCGGGATCGCTCAGATGGCAGAGCACTGGCGGCTTCAGCCAGGAGGTCCCGGGTTCGAATCCTGGTCCGGACATCTTTCGCCCATTTGGAAATTTACATCTAATATGATTTGTTTACCAATTAGAATAATTGTGTTAATATTAATCTAGTGTAATTTCGTATCCAGCGATTTCTGGAGTTCCATTACCTGTGATTTATTCTGTTGAGCTGAACCAGGTTTCAGACCAGATGCTCTAATCATCAAGGTTAGCTGGGTGAAGGAGTTCGACCAGAATCGTCCGGGATCGCTCAGATGGCAGAGCACTGGCGGCTTCAGCCAGGAGGTCCCGGGTTCGATTTCTGGTCCGGACATTTTTCGCCCAGTTGGAAATTTACATCTAATATGATTTGTTTACCAATTAGAATAATTGTGTTAATATTAATCTAGTGTAATTTCGTATCCAGCGATTTCTGGAGTTCCATTACCTGTGATTTATTCTGTTGAGCTGAATCAGGTTTCAGACCAGATGCTGTAATCATCAAGATTAGCTGGGTGAAGGAGTTCGACCAGAATCGTCCGGGATCGCTCAGATGGCAGAGCACTGGCGGCTTCAGCCAGGAGGTCTCGGGTTCAAATCCTGGTCCGGACATTTTTCGCCCAGTTGGAAATTTACATCTATTTGCTTTTGTTTAGTTGAAAATCTGATTTACTAAATACGTAGCTAAATAAAATTTTAAACCTTTATTGCATTTCATTTTAAGCTAGACAGAAAGAGCCCAATAGCACTTAGTTTGGGGAATATTCTTACAGTTCCCGAACGCATTTTATCTCATATTTTATGTTCGCTACTTTTTAAAATAGAGCAATGGAAGTTTATAGTTAGTGTTAATTAAACATGAAATTTCAAATAAAAGAAAGTAAAGTAAGAGCATTGAGAATTTCAAAGTTCGTACAAAAATAAATATGTTGTCTTTCAAGTTGTCAAAAGCGAAGCAAAAATATTTTAAAAAATATATAAATTGTTAACTTACGTCCAAATTGTTTTAGTATGTGATTTTTAAAATTGTAATTTGCAATCAGTAACTTGTTTGTATTATACCAAACCATTTAAGCACTATTTTAGTAACAAACCAATATTGACCAAACAGTCTACTAATGTTTTCGTTATTTGTTTTGTTTTGTCTCTTGTATATTTGCATTGTATACTTGGTGAGGAATTTTTTTTTGGAATTATATTGGAAGCATTTAAATTGCAGGCCAAAGTTTTAGTAACATTAATATTTACATAGAAATATATCCAAATTCATTCAAATATTTTAGAAACATTAGAATTTCAATGATAATATTTCCCAGTAGTTCAATAACTTACAAATTTTGGTAATATTTCATAGTGTGTTTCTAATATGTAGATACACCATTATAGGCATAATATAGAAAGCATTGGCCCAATCTTGTGTCAAGATATAGAAACTATTAGTTTAAGGGGGGACAGGACTTTTAAACTTCCAAAAAATCGTTTTTCGAATTTGGTTTCATTCTGAATTTTTAAAAATTGCTCAACAATTTACAAAAAACCCCATTCAAAAATCTGCATGTTAAATCTGCTACGTTCATATTGAAACTTTAAAAGACGTTTTCTCATATTAGTAAATTTGGAGTTTGCGCTCACCGTTACTTTCAGACTATATAAGCTACAGCTTTGAAAAATTAGTCAAGTAAGCGTTTCTTTATAGGCTTCATGCTAAAACAAAAAAAAATCACATAGTTTGGTTATTTATTTTTTTGCAATTAAAAAACTGGATAAAAATTTTGAAAATTTTGTATTTTTTTATATTTTGTGCTAAAATTAAAATTTAAACAAAACGTTTTGCATATATTTTGGTCTTAATTTAGAAGTAGGTGTGTTATGATTCTATTTTGTTCAAAAATTATTTTCTATATGCACACTTTAGAATTTTTTCATGCGTGCAGAGCTTAATGATTTTAATTCACACATTAGTGAGATGAATTTTTAAATTATAAACTTAAATATTAATTCTGAATATATAACATTTACTTCTTTAAATAATATAGCTAAGAATGTATACTTTAGGCAGAAAGGGAAAAAAATCTTAATTGCATATTATTTGTGTTTTAATACTTTGAAAAATGCGATGTTTTTTATCGTTTCGACAATCTCAAAGATGCCCAGTTAAAGCTAGAGATTTTTTTTATAACACATATAAATGTATACACATGTATTCATATACACTATGACGCAAAAGTTTAGACAATGACGTCATTCAGCTTTAAAATGTAGAATTATGACGTCAGAATTACAAAAACCTGTAAATATATTCAAAAACTGATTTAAAATGCTATGTACAAAAGACAGTCGTTTTATTTGCTATAATACTAATTTTTTTCATAAAAATTCAAATGTGCTTGTCGCAAA
Source organism: Maratus speciosus (assembly GCA_963932465.1). NCBI lineage: Eukaryota > Metazoa > Arthropoda > Arachnida > Araneae > Salticidae > Maratus > Maratus speciosus. Next base: position 222,037,369 of record OZ010789.1, read on the forward strand.
AGTTTAGACATTATTCTAAATTTCTTTGAATATTCGCTGGCTTATGCAAATTTAGAATCGATGATGTCACAAATTTGGAGTACTTAAGTTCTGCAAACGATTGCGCTTCATAGTCGACATGCCGAGAGCTAAAGAAATTCAAGTGAATGAGGTTTCAAGGATTTGGCAGTTGAAAGGTGAAGGGAAGAGCGTTTCTGAAATTTCTGCTATTATTAATAGGTCAAAAAAATCTATTTATCGAGTTTTATCGAGTGGTTCCGAATATAAAGCAAAATGTCGGTCTGGGAGGCCACGTGTGACAAATGTACGAGAGGATCGCCTGATACAAAGACTAGCGAGTACTCAACAAATGAGCGTACGTGGAGTTCAAAGCTCATCGGGACTCTCTGTATCAAAGGATACGATTCGTAGACGAATTTTGGAAAAAGGAACAATCGTTTATAGCAAAATGCAGAAGAAACCAGCTCTGAAACCACATCATAAGTTACAAAGACTTATGTGGGCTCGAAAGCATATGTCATATGGAGAGAAATGGCAGTCAGTCATATTTAGCGATGAAAAAAAGTGGAATCTGGATGGTCCAGATGGTTGTTTATCGTATTGGCATGACTTGCGGAAGGAACCTCGACGTTTTTTTAGTCGCAGACAAGGAGGGTGCTCGGTGATGGTTTGGGCAGCCTTTTGCTATAATGGACAAGTATCTCTGACCTTCACCAGTGGTCGTCAAACTTCACAGCATTATACACAGACATTAGAAGAAAACCTACTGCCATTTGCTGAGCTTCTAGGGGGTCCTCAGTGGGAATTTCAGCAGGACAATGCTTCAATTCACACTGCAAAACATTCAAAATCTTGGTTTAATTCCCATAATATAAGAGTTCTCGACTGGCCAGCATGTAGCCCAGATCTTAACCCTATAGAAAACCTTTGGAGCATCATGTGTCGCAAAGTTTATAGCAACGCTAGACAATACTCTTCTGAAAAGGAACTTAAGACATCTATTGAGAATGCATGGTTCGATATCGATCCACAAACTATGCAAGATTTAGTTTCTTCCATGCAATCTCGTGTATATGACGTAATACATAAGCATGGATGCGCAACCAGGTTTTAAAAATTGTTTATTTCGATTTTATTTAATTTGTGTCTAAACTTTTGAGACAGCAGTTTATTTTTGTTACCATTTAATTTATTGCAATATGCACAATTCCACTTTTCTTTGTTATAAATATTGTTTATATGTACAGCACATTAATTTCAAGCAGTGATTTGAAAATTGAATAAATATTTTTCAAAGTATGTAAGAATTTCTTCATTGTCTAAACTTTTGCGTCATAGTGTAGTAGAAAAAATACGCAATATAAAATACACATGAATAAGATTACTCGTAGTTATTATTTATTCAATATTTTATATAGCATTTCATGTTATTTTTCAAATTAAGCATCTTTCAAAAAGTGTTTTACATTTTAAAATAACCCGCATATACAAAGTGATCATGCAAAACTTTGCCAATATAATAGACCCTATCATTCAAGGAAACGGGATGCTATTTGATTGTTATAAAATACATTTTGGATACTTCCTTTTATCACATCTATACTGATTCCAATTAGATTACTTCATTACTGTAAATAATAGAACAATAAATAAGAACCAAGGTTGGAATTAATGTAAATTGTTCATGTAAATTAAGAAGGTGAATAAGACTCACCGTTGGAGTTGATGTAAAGAATAACGTGGTGAGTGAGATTCACCATTGGACTGCAAAGGGTTAATATTCTTGGGGATAGTTTTAAATAAATCGATCTACTACCACTGATGAAAGTTTATACTTGTGACTCAGTTTGCGCTTTTTTAAGAAATTTTAAAAAGTTGTATGTGGAAAAAGTTTCGTGTATGAAGTAAACTTACTGCACTCAAAATAATAATCAATTTCTCGGTACCTTTCAGTATTAGGTGTCTTGGCAAGATACGGATAATGGGCTTGGCTAGAGAAGGAAATTTTCATGAATACTTTCTGGCAATCTTTTCACTGTCTTATATACACAATTACACATGCAATTTTTTCAATATTTATACGATTTATTTAATATAAACAAGCCATTTGTCGACTTTTATATACAAACAATAGTAAATTGTGTATAAATACTACTACTACTACTACTAATAATAATAATAATAATAATAATAATAATAATATAAATAAAATATTTTTAGATATGTAAATACATATAATAAACAAGCATAAAACATTATGTTTGCCTTCATAGCTGTTTGCATCATTTGGCAACAAATCTTACTTTCTTTTTAAAAATCGCAATTGATACTGGAAAAGTACCTAAATTTTTACATGAAAATTATTATATTAACGTAGCCAAAATATTTTTTTCACATGTTTAGACTAAAATTTCTATATGTTTGTTTTTTTTATTTTTACAGTGGATTTCTAACTACATTCATAAGATGGAAGAAGTCTGTCAATAAACCGAAAGTAAATATCACAAGTCTGCTTCTAAAACCATATGTAAGGTAAGTAAACAACTACTCGTATAGTAAAAATTTGTATTGATAGTTTAACATATGTTACTCATCACCTTTCTCATATAAGTTTTGATGATAGAAGCAATAGCTTTTAAAGCTGTCTCAAGAATTGCTAGTAGAGGTAAATTGTTTCAAAAAGAATAATTTTATTATAGCAAACAAAGCACAAGTTCTGTTGTGTTGTTGTAGTTTTCAATGTTCCCTGTTCCAACAAAGTAGCCGGCCAAGTCCAGAAGGCCTTTGTAAGGTGGATGAAGCTTTCATTTAATAAGTTTCCCCATAATTCTCCCCTAATTCTGATCCTTACTATTAGAGGAAAATTTGATAACTCTCTTCCACCCACAACTTTCCAGCAAAAGGTTTCTCCTAATCCATTGACTGTACGGGCAAATGTGCGGTATCTACACAGAACTAACAGCAGTTCCAGGTTTCCAGAAGATCAACGTTGCAAGCAGTAGCTATACTCATTGCTCTGTGCCACTTCACTTCAGTGTTTGAATGGGAGCTGTTACTGTACAGCGTGGCTTACCGTTTGCCCAACATAAATTTAATCAAACTACAAGGGTTGAAATGAAATCTTCTGGTCAGCCTGATTATTTCCTTATAAAGAAACTATAAACTTATTACATTCTATGTTTATAGTTTTTTTTTTTTTTTTTTTTTTTACAAACAAAGTCAACCCAGGAAAGTACTTTAACTCTCAAGTCACTTTAAAAAACTTTTCCTAGAGGTTTTCCAAAATTACAAAATATCTCTCAGTACAATACCCTTCTCCCATATAACAGCCACCTAAATAGAAGACCTTCTATGCCTTAAATTTTACCGTCCTGTATGGTTTATTCAAACAATTCCGAAATAATAACACTATATTTTATCTTTTATTTTATTTATTTCATCTATCAACTTTATTGTCAATTTCATTTTTAACAATTGGAGATATTTCTTCTTTTAACATACTAGTAAAAGTATTTTAACATAAATGGAAGAAAATGTATAGAAAGAACTTATTTACATATGATTTATAATTAAAGCACATTTTTCCTAACTGGTTTATATTTGAAAATTAATACGGGATGCTGAGCAATCATTATTTTTTAGCATTTTCAAATAGCAATCTTCATAGCAATCTTCCCCTTTTCTAATTGTAAATGTATTACAGCTATTACTCAAAGAATACAACAGTATTATATAGATGTTGTTGTTATTTAAATGTGGGAATGGGGTATTTTCGTCTGGTTCATCATTTAAAACACTTTTTGCCTGTTTATATAATAAATGTCACATTTATAATTATTAATATCACACAAATGGTATTATGTGAAATAGGGACATCATATTTTTATGAATCTGATATCACTAATGAGATGCTTTACATAATGGTCGTGAAATAATACTACCAGGGTCAGATTAATACCTGGGCACGCGGGGCGCAGGTCAAAATCTTCCAATTTGCAGGTAAAGTTTTGAAAAGAGTTTTATGTTGCATTACAGTAAGTACATATTAAGTCATGAAAAGCATTTTTTTCTTCAAAAGTATTATCTCTTTTGCAAATGTTAAGAGGCGTAATGCTGATTCAGATTTAACGGTATTGTCAATTCTTATTATTTTAAGAAACTCAGTAAGTCCGGGACCTAAAATGTATTTACTGTTATTTCAAAGTTAGTATTAATTAATTCTATTACTGTGTATTTATTATTATTATACATAAATCTGAATTTATATTAGTTTTTTTTTATATATTTTATATGACATTACATTTGTCTGATTATGATTAAATTTAACAGTTATATAAAAGATACAGGCATGGAAATTACTTCGCCTTTCTTCATAATTTTATACATATGGGGAGGGGTCTTGTCAAACTTGTATTCAGGACCTCCAAATGTCAGAGCCGGGTCCTGGTTATTACTAATTATATCACATTGCTTATATGCACATCAGTACTAACAAAATATTTATTGAAAAAAATTTATATTTGGTAAAATTTCATGGTGCTATCTTGCGTAGTTCCAAATCCAGCATAAGCAACTTTATAGTCGTAGAATTTTCATCGTTTTGTATCCGACGCAAAAGATGTATAGTTGTGACAATTAAGTTGTATCTTCTTTCCTCAAATAAAAATAAACTTGCAAGATTATATTAATTTAATAAGTAATTAAAAAGCTAAATGCTAACACCGAATAAGTATAGTCTTTAGAAAAACATTTTCCAAATTATATTTAATTTTTTTTTTTTTAATTTATCGATAGACAACAAGAGCAAATAATGTAGGATAACCAATTTTTGATTTGAGTTAATTATTGTAATTATTTGTTGTATTATTAAACACGCAACCGCATATGCTAGCAAAATATACTATAGTGAAACTTTAAAAAATGCATAGATAAGAAAAATATACGATTCATCTTTATTTTCACAAGTTAAAAAAAATAAAAACTACTTTTAAAATATTTAATGTATATTTAAAATTTTTCTCTACAAAAGTGTAATGATCGGTTAAAGTACTATGAACTATAACTGTGCATCTACTATTTTACGATTAAACAACATTTAATTATTATTGTTTGATTGTATCTATAAAATTATTAATTATAAAGAAGATTAGCTTATGTTCTCATCGCTATATATGTTATATTTATTTCAGGTTGACATTATTTCAACTTCTGATTATTGGACTCTTTCTCTTAATGCCAATAATTGGATATGGACCTTTTTGGGGTGACTTTGTCGGCCCTTACCTGCAAAATTGTAGAGAAAGATGGTGGACAAATCTTTTTTACATTCAAAACTTCTGGGCGTCGGAAGATTCAGTAAGATTTTAATATTTATTCTCCGTTACTATCTAGCAGCCTAAAATGTGATTTCTTATTTTTTAGTTTTCCATTGTTAGGCCAACAGGTGTTACTATGACACAATTTATATACCGTTATTTTTTTCATTACATTTTAGCCATATTTATACAGTGATTAAAGGATACATGTCGTTTAGAAATACTATTCTTATCAGGTTTGACAAAAAACAGGTTTTTTAAAAAATGTATATATATAAATATATTTTTTTATTTTACCAGTTTTTTTTTTTTTTTTTTCTTTAAACAGGCTTTTTTAAAAATCATTTCATGTAACATATTTGTTGATAAAAACAATTGTCGTGTTATTGATTAAGTAATAATATTTCATTTGAAAATAATTTACATTAAATAATTCAGTCAGTTATGTAGAAAATTCAATTCATTTACGAATTAAACATGATTATTAATAGCTATGTCTTATGTACAAAGAATAAACTACTGTACACAGTTAAATCTTGATATCTTGAATCACTTTATCAATAATTATTTTATAACTAAAGTAAATAAATATTCGGTGTAGTTTAATGAATATAATTTGTCCTCCACATTTATTCAAAACGTTTTCCTTGAAACCTTTGCTATCTCATTTTTCTCTGTCAGAGCACTAAATATGCAATTATGATCTTTTCCGACAGAATTCAAATATTCAAAAGATAGTTTTTAAGATGGAATTCTTGGGCTGATTTGAGATTTAGCAGTACACATAAAATTGAGAGGTTATGAGTGTTAACTGCCAAGTTTAAAAAAAAAAAAGCAACAGTAAAAGAAGTAGGGAAAAAAACAATTTGACATCTTGTAGACTTTACTGAAATTATTGATCTTTAAATATTCAGTAGCTTTACAAAAAATTGTCAAGCACTAAAAGATTTAAACAGCCACCAGACTTAATTAACAGGCTATTTTTACATTTATGTTACAGACCATATTTCTTTTAAATGACTAAAATAAGCATTAATACAATAATATATTTTTAGAGATTATTTTTCATGAAACTTTGATGAAACTTTTATGACTTCGAGCGAATTTTATCTCAATTGTTTCTCTATTTCCTTATAAGATTCCAAATATTGGGGTTCAACTGTGATAGAGTCTTTAAAAACATATCATGCCACATAATTTAGTTAAAAATAAGCAGGTACTTATTCAACAAAATTTTCAATTAAAATTTTAAAAGAATAAATGAACTGATTTTCTAGTTTTTTGAATATCCAATCTCTTGTGATTTTTTTATTATAGAACACCAGACTAATAAAAGAATTTTTCTAAGTCTTATGTTGAAGGCTGATATAAATTGTTAACCCTTTGTATCACCGTGTTGCAGATATGCAACATACCCAAAAGTCAATGTTACTTACACAGGAAGCTTTAAAACGCGACTTTATTTGTTGTTGCTATTTCCCAAAACAGCAGTTAATATAAATTGATCATAGAATTCTCAATAAACGGCGATACTGAGTTAATTTTTCGTGCTAAAATTTTGTTTATCATTTGAGCAGCTTAACGTCGATATTGTTGAAATTAACTGCGTAATTTTTGTAAAATTAAAAAAGCTGGAGACGCTCGAAAATAGATTTATTTTTTTAAAGGTAATTTTGTATACTTTACAATTTTGTATTAGAAAATGGGCAATATTTATGAGAAGTATGTAAATTCCTCTTAGGTGTGAAAAAAGTATCTTTTAGTCAATAACTTTTTCAGTTTTATGTTCTAAATTTTTTTATTATTATTTTGTATATAAAACCTTTTTACTGTTTTATTTAACACCTTTTCTCAATTAATGAAGTATATTATCTCTGGGTGTTTGGATTTGTAATAAATTACTTCATTTTGTAAATTTAAAACAAATAATGCTACACTGTAAAATAAAATATATAATTCTACAGATGTAAAGTTATAGAAATCTGTATGCTTACTAAAATTTTATCTGCACACTGTACAAAAAAAAAAAAAAAAAAAAAAAATAAAAAAATAAAAAGATATAAATCTACAAAATTGGTTTTTGTAAAGGTACAAAAATCTGTAGCTGTACAAAGGAATCTACTAAAATTACAGTAATACCACTAAAATTTTATCTGTAACCCAGGTCCAGTTTCCTAAAAAAGTCTTAATAACCTTACAGATTTTTTTATTTGAAAGTGTGTCTGTTAGATGAATTTTTGTTGTGGGCGTTACATAAAATATTCTAGGAATTCCAATTTTCTAGAAAAATTTTAGTAACTTTACAGATTTTTTTTTACAGTGTACCTTTTAACAAATAACAAGGTTTATTTACATTATATAAGAAGTAATTCATACTCTAAGGATAAACTTCGACGGGATGTAGAGAACACTAGGATAAACAAATTTATGTACACAAATTATTCATTAAATCAAAAACTCAAAATTACAAACAAATCACATTGTGTCTCATTCCAATACGAACCCGTATTTTTCTTCCTAATTCTAATAATAATGAAAATATTGTTACTAAATTTGAATCAGACTTACCTTTTTTGTGAAAACGTAACCAGGCCAGAAAAATCTCTGAAAGTAGCCACTATCCGCATTCGAACACCTCTGAACCAAATGTGCCGTTTTTCGAAATATAATTCACATTATATGAGCTGTTATTGACCAAATTACCCTCTTCTTCCATCGCTATTCGTAAAGTCGATGAATTTTAAGCAAAATGTGTAAAAATCTGTTGAAATTTTCGTTCTTATTTTTGTTAGTGACTAATATAATTATATAAATGTCATTTTCTCATTAAAATTGAAAAGAGAATTTAATTTTCAATTCGAAAAGAGGTTTTTAAAAAAGTCTTGATTAAAATAATTTTTCCTAAAAAAATTAAATCTTATTTTCACATATCCAAGCTTCTTGAATCAATTTATTCTACAGAAACAAAAATCGTCTGCGATAATTTGTACTGAAATTTAAACTCGAAGATTATTTTCAGCTTTACCTTGAACCAAGGAGGAAGATTTAAGCTACTCGTGTTTAGGTGGACAATTATTTACTCATATTCGCCAAAATTGAATTTAAAGAAAAGACATATAGCATTTTTAATGAATTACTTTTAAAAGATGGTGGTTAAAACGTTTCGCAAGCGTAAAATAAGCCTAAAAGTAAAATGGGTTATAGAGTAAAAATGCCATTATTTTTATTTATTTATTTATTAGTCAACCAAAAATCAGAGAGAGGAGTGATAGATCATGAAGGAAAGAGACAGATGGAGATGCAGTATGCCGTAAAAAAGGTTTCAATTTGAAACCATTTATCGCTCAAATTTAAACGTCCACAGAAGGCCAAACAAAACAAGCACCTGGAACAGGGACCACCGAAATCTTTGACATCACCCGTGCATTTATTTTCTCTAAATGAAAATGATCTGTTTATTTTTAAACATTCTAAAGCCGCATTCCATTGTATTGTGAATTAAAAACTGTATTATTAAAAGTTTTCTTCTTTATTTTGTAAAAGAACGTGCTTGTGTTTGGGCCTACTGTAGCGGATTTTAGGGTTACATTTTGGCTTCACCCACAGCCACCTTACTGCATGTCCATCTCTCTGTTTCCTCCATGGTGATATACAGGGTGTCCGGTCTCAACGGTGTCCAATGGCTAATTGCTAAACCGTTAGTCATAGATATCTAGTTCCAATTACAAAAATGTTTTAAATCAGGTAAAGAAACATGTTAAAAGCGATTTGGGTCAATAAAAACATTTCTTAAAAAATTACGAAATTTAAATTTTTATACGGTCCCCCGGTCCTATAAGTTATATTTAGTAATTTTTTACTATTACACTGACATGTAAGACAAAAAAAGTCCCATTCATATAACGCTAAAATTGAACGAGTTATGAAACTTTAAAAATGCATGACTTATGACACTTTTCTACTCTGAAAACAAATGAGTTCGGCTTGGCTTTGAGGGATCATATACCAAGTGTTTAAAGTATTCGAAGATATTACTTCATGTGTATCTGCGCTTTGAAAAAAAATCCTTCAAGTATTATGATTAAGTCTCAAATTGGCTAAAATAACATATGTTTTATTTTGTCTGGATTTGAGATTGTTTCTCTTATGATTTCTTTTAACAAAAATTATGTTTTTTATAAGTTTTTATGTTACTTCAACAATCGTATATATGTTTTCTCAGTTCAAAATTTGTACTCTAATTTTAACCCACTTTTTAATATCAAGATCGAGATTGCATTTTACATACTGGCGCAAATTCGATAACAATCTAATATTATTAAGATTTTCGGTGGTTACCATTTATACTTATTTTACAGGATAACACAAAAAATTTCGGATAGATTTCTGCCAAGGAGTTTAAGAAAGAGTTTTAGATTAGATAATACAAGACTGCGATTGTTGGGTTTTTTAACTTTTATGTATTTTTTAGCACTCAATCTGAAAATTACCTTAATTTTTAACCATCATGTCAGGATATTTCGAAAATCATAAATTTTCAAATTTAAAGAATAAGAAAAATCGAATACTATAAAGTAGAGGAGATGGTTGTGTTTTTTAACTTTTGATAATTGATTTCTACGCACTTTTTAGCACTGATTCTGGAAATGACCTTCACGTTAGAATTTTTTTTTTCAAATCGCAAATGTGTAAGTTAAAATATAGCGAAAATCTCATACTATAAAATATATGTAAAATATTTTTTATTTTATTTGATTAAAAAAATTATTCGATATTTTTGCTTATCCTGGGATTCTTACAGCTAAACAGCTGAGTGGTCCGATGAGATGGGGGAGGAAATTTAATTTTAACATTGAACTTCTTAACTTAGAAATTTGCAATTTACGAAAAATCCTGAAATGATAGTTAAAAATGAAGGTCAATTTCGGATTCAGCGGTACAGAATATATAAGAATCAATTATGAAAAGCTAAAAAACATGACATAACCCAACTTTTTCAGGCTTGTGCAATCTAATAATATTTTAAAATGCGTATCATTTTGTAAAGAATTGAGGCTGTTAATTTATAATCATTTTATTTAACAAAAATTCTGTTTTTTCTTTCTTCTTAAATGTTTATTACAAATTGTATATTTTGCATTAATATGCCAGTACGATTAAAGATTTCAAATTTATATTGCAATGTTAATTTTACTCCCAAACATTTTTTATATCTGACGAAATTATATTTCGACTAAATTTGTGAATGACCCCCAATTTGCAGCAAAAAATATGCCCCAACTTTAAACAGCTATTACTCGGTCAATTTTAATCGTTGAATAACGGAACTTTTTTTGTATTACTTGTCAGTGTAAAAGTAAAATTTCACTAAATATAACTTATAGGACCGGGGAACCGTATAAAAATTTAAATTTCGTAATTTTTTAAGAAATGTTTTTATTAACCTAAATCACTTTTAAAATATTTCTTTATCTGATTTAAAACATTTTTGTAATTGGAACTATATGTCTATGACTAACGGTTTAGGAATTAGCCATTGGACACCGTTGAGACCGGACACCCTGTATAGTACTGCCTACAGACATACATAATTATAGAGGATTAAACAAGAAACATAACTTTATGGAAAATGTATCAATGAGGAAGACATTCTTTATTTAAAATGTATATGTGGATAATTGCTAGAAATTTCATTGATACACGGATTACATTATTTTTTTTTTAAAGATTTGTTTGAGTTATAAAAATTAATGGTAAAAAAATGGAGACATTTTTGTAAGATTAATACGATAGACTTTGTAAACTTATTTGAATGTTTGTGAAAATATTTTAAAATATGTGTGCAAAATTACTGTTGCCAAAACAATTCAATTTTTAATATGAAATACGTATAGCAAAGTGAATTATATTATTTGTTTACAACTACATGGAGAAAACTTACCTAATGACAAAAAGAAAACTTGCCGGTCAAAAACAAGTTTGAATAAATGTGATTGCTTTAAAAAAAAAAAAACGAATTAATCGATAATTAATTTAAGTGCTGTAAAACATTTTGCATTGCTATTTAATGCAAACAGCAGACGACTTTTAGCTCCTTTTTACATTATTAAAGTTTATAATTATAAATGACTGCATCTCATAGTGGCAAAGGGATAGAGTTTTGAATTAAAATATCAGCAGGGAACGAAGATTTTAAAAACAGTGATTCGTGGAACACAGGATAGAAGAATGCAATAATTTATTTCTAACATAAAATGTGCTAATAAATTTTGTTATTTTTAAAATAAATTCAAATTTATTCTGTATCTGTTCAATTTCTTTTCACTCTGTTCAACTTGACAATGTAAAATTATTGTGAATTTTCGGTTAAGTAGCTTAGAAATAAAATAAAATCCCCATACTTTCAAACTCAGTTTCAAAAAGGGTCTATCCAAACAATTTGTTTTTCCACAAACATATACTAATCCAGTTGAAAGTATCACAACGTTTGCTTAGCCGTTCAGTGGCCGCATTGTCTCAAGTTTTATGACAAAACTGATATTTCTCACACCATTCTCAAATAAGACCCCAAAACTGTTTGAAGGTCGTTGGTATTTCTCAATTCAACTCCTCTTTACAAATTAAGCTTCGTCGATTTTTAAAGCAATAGCGTCTTTGAGGAAATTTGACTTGCGTGAATGTTCTATCAATTAAGATATTAATTAAATATTTCGCGTTTCAAAATTTATTTCTGCAATAATGAAGTTGACATGTGTTACGCTCATGTATTACTTTGTTTTGCATATTCAATCGAAAAATATTTAATCGATTTTTTTTTAATCATAGCGTCAAAACTGCTGAAATTGTAAACTACTCAATACAAATTTTACGATAATTCCGAAAAATAACTTAAATGTAAAAATTTCTATATTGTTAAAGATAAAACTGTAACATGGCATGAAAAATAACCAAGAGTTCAGAAACGAAAAAGTTTTACATTTTGAAAGTTTTATTGGCATGAAAAATTTGCGAAAAATATAGGAGATGAAAAGGATTCTTTTATTTTTCTATGAAAAAAATAAATATTTTTAACAAATAATAAAATTTCTCATCTTTGTCTCATTATATTAAATCATGCTTCATTTTTTAAAGATAAAATCCAAACAATCCAATTATTTTATCATTACAGGGTTCGTACGGGTCTTTGAATTTCGAGACTAACAAATTATTCGGTATCAGTATTTTCTTTTAGAAAATGCATCCTCAAATAAGGCGAAATTTTAGCGTTTAAACTAGATTTATTTTTCTATAAAAAAAAAATACTGGTATTTGGCCTTGAAAATAACGGTACCCGTACGAACCCTGCATTAGTAAATAGTACTTATCATCTTTGAACGTACATTTCCGGATATATTTTTCTACTTCTAAATACCATTAAAATTAAATTTTCTGTATCGATGTGTATTGTTTTTCTAACTTACCCTTTTATTGCTAGTATGAAATATCTTGAATTTGTTATAGCATAATTAAACAAAACACTTGTGTAATAAAAATAATGTGGTGTGCGTTAGCTGAAAGATTAATCAAACGTTTTTAAAATTCATGTGTTTCATTAACCCCTTATGTACTGAATTATGAATTCGTGAAAATTTTAGCTTCTAAGGCATTTTTCGTGAATTGTTTAAAGTATATTAGAAGATTTACATAATCATTCAATAAATTTTAGAAGGATTTTAGAAGGATTGGAGAATTTAGGAGAATTAATTAAATTGGAATTTATAAGGATTTTGTGCAATATTTATAACCCCACTCAAATCTTTTATTTTAAATATTTTTTTTAGTATTTTGTAGAAGTAAGAAATGTACAAATGCAATGTTCTTATTATAGAAAAATAGAAATATTTCCGAAATGAAAAATTCCCACCCCTCTTCCAACGCCAAGAAAGTTGAAAAGATGCAAAGGCAAAAGAAATCATCCTTTTAAAAATATTTTTGTTTTGTGTAACCAATAATGCTTTTGGAACAAGATAAAATAATGTATAACTCATTCTCAACTGTATTACAACTAATCAATGTATTAAATGAATTTTATAACAAGTTATTTTAATGGTACTTATAAGTACCGTCAATAGATAAAGGGTAAATATTCCATTTGCTAGGGAACATCCTCAACTGTCACTTCTGCATTTTGATGAGAGTGGTATCGTTCGAAAGCTCTTGTGACAAGGATCAAGAAATGCACAGGAACTATACTCCCGAAGCCAATTGTTCACATATGACCACTGTTCTGTTTCGGAAGAAGAGAAATAAAGAAGAGAAAAATAGCATGAGATAAAGGAGAGAAAAATGGCATAAGATTCCTTTAAAAGCTATATTTTGTCATAATTAATCATGATAGGGATTTTCTATGTAAAAGTATTAACGTAAGTGTTATCAATACCAGGCACAAACGATGAAGGACATTATTGTTTGACAGTACAACCACTGTCTTGATCCACTGGTGCAAATTCCAACCAAGACCCTTCCTATTCCCTCTCTCCATCGTATAGGATCAGGCGAGAAGCTAGTTCGTGTTACTAATAATACTGTACTCGCAATTCGCATTTATTGCCCACTAATTCGTGAAACAGATTTTTAACGTTTTCTTTTTCTTTTCTTTTTGCTATTTTCCACTGCGGATATTTCGCGAACTATTGGATACGGGAGTATAGTTCCTATACACAGAGTTCTAGCCATTGCGCCAAATTGCGACAAACTGTATCATTTGGCAAGTTAACGAATAACCAGACTCGCCAAATTGCGAATACTCAATTTCTGTTCTTTTGTGTGTGTGTGTTTGAATATACAGTTGAGATTCTTATCCGCATTGCGGAGCGATTGATGTCGCTTCTCATTGGGACCGTGACATTTACATTCGCCATTTTTAGCGATACTGTCTCAACCCAACACCAATTCAGTTTTAGCAACTGCTAAAGACACAGAAAGGATTATGCGATAGATATTTCTCTGTTGTCATTTAATTACAATTTATGCCCCTGTGTCTCGTCGCGCCGGTAAAAACACAAATAAAATTACTCGCATCAAGCGCCAAATAGAGAAACGTTTTGCTGCAATGCGGTGTTGAAATTAGTGATTTACCATACTATTTCTTAGTTCTATGCTAAGTATCATTGTCCAGTGAATTTTTCTGTCGGTTAGGATCGAAATCTCATAGCAATTTTTAGCATATATTTTCACATGGTAAATCAACGATAGCTATGAATTTTTATTTAGACTGTTAAAAGAATATCTGAAACATTTACACATTTAGGAGACATTTAGAATGTAATTATTTTTAATGGGTTCTGTAGTGGATAGTCGAAGTTCTATTTTATAAGAAATTACAAAAAAAAAAAAAAAAAAAAAAAAAGTTTATTTTATAACATATTAAAAAAAAGAGGTACGATAAGTGGGTAAAGATATACTTTTCAGTGTTTCACGCCGAATCTATTTTACTAACATTCTTTTTCATTTGGCTACTGCTTTTTATCTCTTATTCGCCAAATCGCTAATGTTCGTCGAAAGCCAGCGAGAACCCTGCCTATACATTTCTTGATCCTCGTGTCAAAAGCTTTCGAACGATACTACTCTGTATTAGATTAATTTTTAATGCAATTATCCAATTGATAAATATATCATAACAGTTGTAAATTTCCAAGTAGGTGAAAGAAGTGCCGGACGAATCTGGAGGACCTGGTTCGCTCAATTGGTAGAGCATTGGCGCCAAGGCATCCCTGGTTGGTTCGAATCCTGGCCCGGACTTTTTTCACCCACTTGGAAAAGTTATAACTGTTATGATATTACTCTGATCAAAATACAGAACAGACAGTTGTGGATGTTGCCTATTTAGATTACACGGATATTTTCTTGCATTGATTACTATTTCATATTACTTTCAAAAACAAATGTTTTTGAAAGTTTTGTAAATCCTTCGTGACAAAAACAGTTATTGTAAGCAAATATCCTTTTCATAATTTCATTTAATAATGTCTTATAATTTTTTGACAGTGTCTTTATCATACCTGGCTTTTGGCAGCAGTGATGCAGCTGTATGTCATATCTGTAATAGTTCTGTGGTGTTTAATAAAGTAAGTGCAATTTTTCTAAATATTTTCATTTAAAAAATTTTTAATTTTTTTGTAGCGCTTACAAGTATAGTGTATCAATCAGTCTTCCCAAACAAGAATATCGGTTTTAGATTCTGCAAATCCTCGAGTAAACATTCTCAGCTGAGTAATGTATTATACATCCAAGAGTAAGAAAATAATAATGATTTCAAAGTTGAGTCTACATCCGTTATTTAATCATCCAAGAGTAAAAAAATAATAATGATTTTAAAGTTAAGCCTACATCCGTTACTCATACATCCAAGAGTAAGAAAATAATAATGATTTTAAAGTTAAACTTACTTCTGTTAATTTATCCTATTTGTCTATAAAACATTTTTGGGGCATGAAATGTTTATTTGAGAATTGATAGTATCCTAAAAAACAATTTTCTGGCTTGAGGAAACTGTTTAATAGACTTTAAAAACTATTCGAAAACACTTTCGAAAATCACTCACATTAAGAGAAATTTTATTTTTAACTTAAGAACACTTTTTGGAATCATGGGCAATTCGGAAAAGTTAGTGCGTACTTTCTTTCGTGGTTACATTATATTTTCCATATTAAAATCCTTTCATTACCAGATGTACACTGCGTACGTCATGTATAATATTCAAGGCCTAATTACAAACTGGGAAAACTCTCACCAGTAAATTTTAATAGCAGATTAATCCAATTTAAATGCCGTATTCATGCGAAACTACTGACATGTTTAATGTAAAATTTTCTATTCATTTTTACTGGTGGAGGAAAAAAACAACATGCGCACGTAAGGATACAATAATCTGGTAGTGAAGGGGTTCAGAAACATTTTTATTTTGTTGCAGTGTAGTGGAATTCTTTTATAGAATACCGCATATCACTATAAGAGTTCGTCTTGAATTATTAAAATGTAAGTAATTTGTACAAAAGTGAGGTAGTTATAAAGTAATACATGTCCATTATTTTTTTGCACAGAAATATATATGCTGCTGACTTCCGATTTTCTTGCTTCAAGTAACATTTTTGAACCTTAAATGAATAGTACAGTCCTATTATACATTGATTTATATTGTACTTTTTACCCGACTGAAAAGAAGGGTTATGTGTTTCACGCGTATCTGTGTATGTGGATTTCTTTATACCCTCGAAACATCCCAATGGCTGGGTGGATTTTAATGAATGAGGCCTCTATCAATTCGTCTTAACGGCCCGATGGTTATAGGCTAGGTTTTGTTTATATAAATTCAAAATGGCGGCCGTAAAATACAAAATGGCGGTAGAGACGAAAAAAAATTACGCACCCTATTGAGTGGCATATCATTGGATTGGTATTTCAAAAGGAAGACGAATTTTCATTGACTATTTTACAGTCAGAAGCTCCGTTAAAATATTATACAATCTGGAAGTTGTGTAGGTAGGATCTCTAGCTTTACTGCAACTCTAACCATCATAGAAATCTATAGACCTCATCAAAACAGTGTTTATAGATAGGAACTAACAATTAAACACAACTTAAAAGTCATCAATAGAAGTAAATAAAAAAAATAAGTAATATAAACAAGTAATATAAAAAATATATATATTTTAAGTCAATTCGTACTTAGATGAATAAGAGAATTTTCTTTCCTCCCATTCTTCCTCCTTCTTCAGTGGTGCTTAAAATGCCTTGATCAAGAAGAGGGCTCTCTCGGTCTTAAAATACCTTGATCAAGAAGAGGGCTCTCTCGATTATGGAAAATTAATTAATTAAATTTAATTAATGAATTAATATTTGAAAAAAAGCTGGATTAATATCAAGTGTCATTCACTATAAGTTTAAAAAGTTCATTCGAGCTTGATATGATGAATAATAAGTATTTTATTAACGATTGAAAATTTTAATAAGATATATATAGCGAGAGTGTGAGCTAATAGTAGGAATTGAAAAAATAGTTTCACATTGATGAGAAATAATTAATTAGTTCTCTTTTTACGCAGTCGGGTTTTTTGATTTTTTAAATTTAATTGTTTATTTATATAATGGGGTCGATCTAATTACGAAAATATTATTGCATACTGAGATATGGTATTTCATTTAGCTAATGCAAATTGATTTTTTTCTATTTTTGTAGGAGGCCAAATATTGGAATTATGGTTATTATTATATTTGTCGTCTGTGGAATGGCTACAGTTGGTGCTATTGTTTTTGTGAAAAAACTGCCTGGAGCCTTATCAATGTATCTTCTTGATGGAGTGTAAGAATTATTTATATATTGTTATAATATATATATATATAGTATTAAATATAATAACAAATATATATAAATTAGTTTTAGCTTACGGCTTTATTCATCAGCACGTTAATCGCAGTACATTAAAAAGTAACCATATTAACAATAAGGACAGTAGTAATAATTATGACAGTAATAGCTGTTCCTGTCGTAATTTTTTATCATCATTAATAATAGTAATGCTATTATTATTTATCAAACTAATTAATTTATGTAAATAACAATTTATTGTAAATAATTTATGTAAAGAATAATATATAGAGGGTGTCCCCGAATTCATGGGCCAAACTGTAAGGGAAGGTAAACTACACATAAAGAAGCAATTTCGGTATAGCAATGTGTGGTCAGAAATGAAAAGTTTTGGTGAAAAACTGGAAACGAGGAGAAAATGAAAACAAGCGTTTCATTGACATAACAATTTCGGTAAGTACTCAAATGTGCCACCACCAACATCAATACATACCTGGCAGCGCTTAGCAAGTGATTGACGTATCCTTTCGAAGGTTCCAGAGGTCTCATTTATGCGGCTCCAGTTGACTCTGATGAGGACCTCATTGCGAGACTTTCAGTCGTTTCCGCAAATGTTCGCAAAACACTGGGGATTTGCAAGAATCACTTGCTAGATGCTGCCAGTGGCAAATTTGAACACTTTCTGTAATTGTTATGTCAATAATACACTTGTTTTCATTTACAAAGCGTTTCTTGTTTTTCGCCAAAACTTTCCGACCCCACATTGCTATACCAAAATTGCTTCTTTATGTTTATCTTTCCTTACAGTTTGGTCCACGATTTCGGAGACACTTGTATAGTTTTTAAATACAATAAAAAAATATAAAAATTAATTTTCGTTTGTGGTTTTATTCATCAGCGTGTTTATCACTGTACATTAAAAATAATCATATTAGCAACAACGACAGTACTAATAATAATTACAATAACAGCTGTTCCTACCATATTTTTTTGTCTTCATTAATAATATTATTGCTATTATTATTTATCTAACTAGTTAATTTGTGTAAATAATAAATTATTTAAAAAAATTATGTATGTAATAATATATATAGTTTTAAATATAATAATTATATATATATAAATTAATTTTCGCTTATGGCTGTATTCATCAGAATGTTAATCACAGTACATTAAAAATAACCGTATTAACTATAATGATAGTAATAGTTGTTCCTGTCATAACTTTTTATCATCATTAATAATACAAACGCTATTATTATTTTTCAAACTAGTCAATTTATGTAAATAACAATTTATTTTTCTATGTTTACAGGTCAGGTCCAAAAATGTGGAACTCTCTCTTCACGCAGACGTTTGACCACGTTGGTCCTTTCAGCATAGGTCTTGTGACAGGTTATGTAGTAGCAAAACACAAAGAAAAATTGAAACTCAGTGCGGTAATTAAGTTTTTTTACTTTAAATTTCATTCATTTCACAATTTCATCATTCTGTCATTTTCAAAACAAATCTCAAATACATACTTTTAGCAATTAATTTCATAAAATCCTTAATAATGTTATGAATTTTGTAGTATTAGTTTTTGTTGCAATATTATATCTCAATGAATGGGAATCTATGGAAATTTGGCGAAATACTGGAAATGGCGTCAAGTTGGCATCACTTTTGACGACTAATTTTGTTCGCCAAATTTGGTGATATATCGCCAAGTTGGCGACAAACTTGGTGACAGAGCCAGGTCCCGCCCCCTTGCTGGTACGGAGGTGCATTAATGCTGTCAAGTATTTCCGAGGGGATTCTAGAAACTTCCAGCTTAAAAAGTTGTGGAAAGTTCTGGAACATTCCCTTGCTCCTATATATATGGGAAAGGAGCAGGGCATCAGTCAGTTAGTTGTTATTCAGTAGTAAGTTAGACGCTTGATGCGATACCTTCAGAGAGAGTTTTCTTGACTTAGCGACTTGTTTACGTTTTTGCATCCGTTACTGTGTTGAGATGTTGTGTAGAGTGACTCTGTGAGATATTTAGGCTGTGTTTTGTTCAATTATTAGACTGTTTTCCCTACTTTTGGTGTTATTTGATGAGTTACAAGGACGCTGTTACTGTAAATAGTTATGTATAAATTGCTTCTTTCTTTAGAGACTGTGGTTCCTTTGAGCTGATACACTATAATATTGGAAGAAACTTAAATGCGCAACAATAATTATGAGACACGTAATCTTTAATTAAATTGTTGTTGTACCTAGTAATGCCGCAGTGAAAAACAAAAAGAATTTTTTTAATAATCAGTTAAAATGAATAACACTCCATTCGAGTTCCTTAGCAAGTTTATGTTTAGTAAACTACCGGTGAGCTCGCAAATGTTTTAATTTTAATATGTTGCATATGGATATTTTTTTTAAAAGGCATACAAAAAGAAGATATTTCTTATCGAATATATATTGTTTTATTTATTAATAAATAATTTCAATAATTATTATTATTGTTGTTGTTGTTATAATTTTTGTTATCATTACTGAAAAAAATGGGTAAACAAAAAATCGAAATTTCATATACAAAAGCTTTATTTACTTTGAAATTTTTATTTTATTCTAAAGATTAAAGCACTCTCTCCCATTCGTTCAAACTGTTCAATTTCAAACAATAAACTTTAAAATTTAGCTGTTTTACACGGCACATTTCAATATAACCGTCCAGTTAATTTGTAAAATTCTGAATGCTTCAAAGGCATTTTGTAAAAGTAAGGAAATTAAAGTTTAATATTGCTATTTTTTTTTTAAATAGTAAATTAAGACAAAATCAAAAAATTATTAGAATAATAAATAAAACTGATTAGACTAAAAATAATGTTAAAAATTATGTATTAAAAACAAATACATTATTCTAAAAGGTACACACATTAAAATACAATCAACATCAACGTTTCATTTCGCATCTACGAACGTCTTCAGGATGTTGTGATACACATAAGTCTAAAATTTTAAAAATGGATGCAAACGTCTCAGTGTCCTGGAGGAAACTTCACTGGAGTGCGCACCAAACGTCATCAAGTTGCCAAGGCGACCAAAAGGAGTAAACCGTCCCAGCGATGGAAAAAGAGGGGGGAGGGCTAAATTGAACTGACTGCAAAAATGGTTTAATCCTTTTGATTGCCTTAGCAACTTGATGACGTTTGGCGCGCAATCTAGTCGAGTTTTCTCCGTGACTCTGAGACGTTTGCCTCCATTTTTAAAATTTTAGATTTATGTGTATCACAACATCCTGA
This sequence comes from Maratus speciosus, assembly GCA_963932465.1. Lineage (NCBI taxonomy): Eukaryota > Metazoa > Arthropoda > Arachnida > Araneae > Salticidae > Maratus > Maratus speciosus. Next base: position 222,058,293 of record OZ010789.1, read on the forward strand.
AGACGTTCGCAGATGCGAAAAAAAACGTTGATGTTGATTGTATTTTAATGTGTGTACCTTTTAGCACAATGTATTTGTTTTTAATACATAATTTTAAATATATATCTCGGTGCAATTGTCCAATTTTTACTTAAAAATAATGTATTTAAATGCTTTTGTGAATATTATTGTGCATTCCAACAAAAAACTTATGTCCTGCACTGCAAAAAATGCATGTTTCTTAATTTTAGGAAACATAATATCACCACAAACGAAAATAAACAATAGACCCATTAGTTTTCGAGTTACCAAGATTCCAAAAACCGTTTTTTAACTTTAGAAACCTCAGAAATAAATATATTTTCGAGTTTTAAAAAGCATTAATGAAAAGCGTTTTTTTTTTCCTGTCACTGATTTTCGGAAAGGTTTCGGGGGTAGTTTTTATAGTGTATTAATCCCGTTTCTCAACATATAAAATTTTCGGACGTTATCACTTCTCAAGTAAACATTGTTATGTTCAACAAACATGTTTTACAGGCAAACATAATAAATTAACAAAATTAACATTAACATTAACATTAATATTATTTTCTTACTCTTGCCTGTATAAATTCAGTTACTCAGCTAAAAATGGTTCATTGAGAATTGGTGGTACCCTAAAAATCGATAATATGGGTTGAGAAAACTGATTAATGGACTATAAAAGTTACTCGGAAATGCTTCCGAAAAACAGTGGCATCAAAAGAAACTTTGTATTTATAAATGTTTCTTTAAATCTCGAAAATATGTTAGTTTTTGAGGTTTGTAAAGATAAAGAACTCTTATCTGAAACGTGGATAGCTTGGAAAAGGTAATTATATGCACGGTGTCTATAAAAGTATAGGTCAGTTTCAGTGGTATATTATAACAGTTTAATTTAGACTATTTACAACAAATCATACATCAAACAGAAGGTAAACTAACCTAGTGTTTCTTACAAACGTGCAATTTGGGGGTACCTTTAGTTATACGGCACACGTCCAACCTTAAGTTCAATTCTTCCCACACTTCGGTTAACAAGTGCGGAGTAATGTAGACAATAGCTTCTTCAATTCTGTGTCTCAATTCTGGCAAATAATTAGGTAGCGGCGGAACGTAGACACTATCTTTCATAAAACGTCAAAGGAAAAAATCGCATGGCGCTGTCTCAGGTAGTGTACGCTTTTAAATCTTCAGCTCAGTAATAAAGCTTTATGTTCAGGATTCGCCATTTTGCGTATATGTCACTGCAAGCGAGTCAATAACAAAGCAGTACTCGCGCATGCGCTTATCTAAAACTGCTTGAGTTACTCTTTATTTGTGATCTTGAACCAACCCTCTACAATGGTTACAGTTGATACTATTAAAATTTATAACTTGACATTCTTTTATGCGCATCCTGTATATTTCGTGCATGATTATACCATACTTTTGCCAGATTTTTAAAACATGTCGTTTTTTTTAACAATGTATATTTATGTAATAATCTGCATTGAAATGTCGTCATTTTTTCTTTAGCCTTATATTTATATATAATTCCAGTTGACAGCCACAGTATTGTGGTGTGTTGCTCTAGCTGCAGTCTCTGCGGTCATGTTCGGGCTCTACGAGTACAGGCATGGTGACGTACAGATGGATTCTTCTCTTGCCATATTGTATGCCATGCTAAACAGAAATGTTTATGCCTTGTTCTTGGCGTGGTTTGTAATAGCCTGTGTAACAAATAATGCTGGTAAGCATATTTTAAATTATAAGATAATGTCAAACATACTTATTAAAAATACACTTACGTTACCATTAAACACTACTTTAGTAGCACAAGTTCCAACCCGGGATTTCTCGTTTACAGACTATAGATGAAAAAGATATACAGTATAACCTCTTTTATCCGAAACCCTTTTAACCAAAACTCTCGGTTAACCGAAATCCATTTTGAATGTTATTTTTGTTTTTGTTTTTTTTTACTATCACATTCCTTGTGTGAAAAATAAATTTTGAAAGCTTTTTTTTTTTTTTTTTTTTTTTTTTTTTTTTTTTTAACTATCATATTGCCTGCGTGCAAGCGGTCCTTTCCAAACAACGAGTACATATAAATATTTACAATCCCCTTTCTTAGAGTTCCTTCGAAGTTAACTTGAGATCCCGTAAGCTGCGGAGTGAAACAAATTAGCAACTTTGAAGCATTTGAATATTTTGCAAATGGTTTGCTGGCTGGAGCAGTAGAAAGACTGTGATACTGGTGAACTAATAATATTAGAAAACTCCGTGATAGAGCTTCAAAGCAAAGACAAACGAAACTACGACAAACAAAACATTTTTTCAAACCCTTGTGACAAATGTAAAAAGTACTTAATTTCAAAATTAAAATTCAGGTAATTTATTTTTGTTTCTATTCTGCTATTGCTTTATTTTTATTAAGCACTTGTTACCATAATAAGAAATATTGAATTTATTATTCTTAATCTTAAAATTGAAGCATTCTCTATTATCCGAAAATTTCGATTATCCGAAAGAGGGTCGGTCCCAATTACTTCGGATAATCGAGGTTCTACTGTATATATATATATATATATATTTAATTAAAAACTAATAGATTTTTTAGAGTTTTCCCTAATAGTACCAACCATCATTTTTATATAAAAATAGCAATTATGTATTCAAATAAAATTTTGAAATTTATTAAAAGCCATGCTTTCCGTGTTGGCCTCGTGCAGGAATTAACAGTTGAAGAAATCGCCAAAGAACGCTAGCCTTTTTTTATTCTGATAACTTCAGCTACGTCGTTCGATAAACGTTTACAAGTCTTAAATTTGTGTTTTATTTCTATTTTATTATTTTATTTTTAAATTAATGAAGTTTTAATTTAATTATGGAATATAAGCCGGAAACAAATGCTGAACTATTTTATTTATATTAATTTAAGTGCAAACAGATTTATCTTGTTCGTCTGTCTGATAATGACGAAATCGTCTGTCTGCAAGTGATGAAAATAGATCTTAAAAAATCATTATTTAAATGTATTTAAAAAACAATAAAAATTGAGTAAATTCGATACAGTTCTCAAAACAATTAAGATATATATTTCAGACAAATTACATATGAAAGTAATTTTTTTTTCTCTATTTGACGGTGTAAAAATTAAAAATTATGCTCTATTAATTATGCTCTCTAAATAATTAGGCTCTAGAAATTTAAAAAATTGCAGAAAAAGTTAATAAAAGTTAAATTTAATCATCTGTTATTGCCACCGTCAAAAGGACGTCAGCGTTACGCACAGACACGTTTGTCCTTTATAATACAGATATAGTAGTAAATTATCGTCGCAGTTCTAGACGTTTTGGAAAAATAAAGTGTGAATGAGTTGGCATTTGGGACTGAGGAATAATTGACAAGCTGAACTTAAAAAAAAAAAAATCAATTGAAAAAAAAAATTCTATTAAAAAAGGAGGTAATAATTATTCAAAACGGCAAAAGCAAAGAGTGAGACATGAACAAAAATTTAATTTGAATCAAATATTTGTATATATAAATAATTGTAATGTTGAATGTTCGCAAAATGAGAATGCTGTGGACAGAGAAAAGTTACTATAGCTAACAGAAATGTTGCGTATGAACGGTTCTTTTTCATAGAGTTCATTAACATTCGATGCAATGGTTGAAAAAATAATTTCGATGAAATATGCAGACGTTGAAAATGTGCAACTGGTTGAATGGCATTTAAAAGTAGATATTGAGAACTAGAATAGGCTTATTTGTGCTCGGAATGAGTTAGAACGCTACTTGATTGATACTTGGAACGAGATCATGGGTAAGACAGTTAATGCCGCCTAGAAGACTTTTCACAACGAAAGTGAAAGCACGGATAGACAAATAGATAGACAAAACGCAGTCATAAAATGTTTTCTAATTTTTTGATAAATGTTAAATTAAAACAAAAATAGTAATTTTACCAGTGTATGTGTTTTACACCTTTAAAACATATTTAAAAATCGTAAGTCACATAAATACTTTAACATGTAATATATTATATATTTTTAGGTTTCTTACCAAGTCTTCTTTCATGGAAAGCTTTTATACCACCTTACAGACTTAGCTATTTAGCATATCTTCTCCATTTACTTGTTATATATTATCATATAGGAATTCTACGCGAAAGAGTGTATCTAAGTCATGAAGAAAATGTAAGTATTGACATAATGCATGTTTAAAATTGGCTTATTTTTTTCTATTAATTCAAATTTTGATCGGCTTAGTTCAAATTTATTCCCATTTTCTTTTTTCTATAACATTTTGTTGTTTGGAAACTTGATACCTGGAAAGAAAAAAAATTAAAAAGAATAAAATTAGATAAGAGTAGAAAATCATTAAAAATTACATTTCATAACGCCTTGTTTTTGTTCATAAATTAGTTGTTATCTGAGTCGCATACGTGTTCTATGACAAAGAGTACATCTCTTTTATAAATTATAAATATAAACAGAGTTTTAACTTTTTGTGCTTAATTTTAAATTTCGATCAATCTAACTCAATCTCAATCGTTTCATCTTTATTGCTTTCCTGTTCCCGATCGCTGTATGCAAATTTGTTTTTTTTCATACAAAAGGAGAAGTGAAAATTTGAATATAAATTAATTGAATAATTGTAGTTTCTAATGTATTTTCTAGTATCTTAAATTGAGGAAACCTTAAAGTTAAATGAGGCTAACTCATAAAAGAATTCTTTAAGAAATAATGCATCTAAGTCAGGAAGAAAATGTAAGAATTTGACCTAGTGTAAATCTGACTTTGGTCTTAGCCTACGCTAGTCACGCCAACGCACTTGCAAGCTCATGTTAAACCACTGGCAGCGTTCTTTTCAAGTTTGTCGTTTGCATTTCAACATTTTAAATGAATTTTCCATAGTATATTTAAGGCCGATGTGGAACCTGAAACCTTTGCAATTTTTAAATTTTGCTTGCAGTTTTCTGAGGACACTTTTATTTTTGGAACCAGTTTCGAAATTGGAAAAAAAAAACTGCAACCAAAATCTAAAAAGTACAAAGATATTTTTCTTTCTGAAATTTTTGTATTTTTTGACAAATGTATTTTGGTTGATATCTCCTCAATTTTACAAAAATTAGAATTTTTCCCTGCAGACTTTAAAAATGTATGTAACAGCAATATTTAAATAGAATTAGATTATACGGAGCAAAAGCACGTCGTTAAGAAACAGATTATATAACGGTAAAGAACACTAAAGCTTATAAATGATAATGTTATGCATGCGTTTCTTAACATTACTTACTGATACAAGCGATAGATTTTTACTTTCTCCTTTTTAAAGAAGAAAGTATTATAATCGAAATTTTTTCGACTTCCGGTTTTTGACGGATTTACACGTTTTAGGATCAGAGATCCCGAAAAACACATCTATACAAAATGCTTGTCTGTCTGTCCTCTATGTATCATCGAAAACTCTGTGAAGTTCTGCGGGTAATTGAACCAATTTTCACATGTATGTTTTTGGTTATCATCAGCAGGTCAACCATGAATTTGGGAACTTTCCGCAGGAAGACGTAGCTGTAATAGCAATTTTTGTGGCGTTCTTATTATTGTATCATCGCAAAGTGCATGAAGTTATGCATAGAATTGAATCAAATTTCATATATTTGTTTTTGGCTATGGCCAGCAGATCGTAGTTGAATTTCGGGATATACCGCCGGAAGGGAACGCTGAATAGCGCTTTTTGTACCATTTTAATTATTGTATCATCGGAAAATAAACGAAGTTATGCATAGAATTGAACCAAGCTTCATACATATGTTTTTAACTGTGGACGTCATGTCCCAGTTGAAAATGAGATTTTACTCCAGAAAAGAGTACTGTGATAATGATTTTTCTCGAATTTCCGTAGACCTGTTGTACATCGGCTGTTCAGGCATCAACGGACAAATCGCATTTAGCTAACCTGACTATTCTCAAACAGCTGATGTATAACAGAATAAGAAAAATTATTAATTAATTTTATTAAATATTATGATCGAGATTAACTCATTTTTACTCCGATTAGTAAAATGAAGCAGAAATTTAGGATGTAAAAGTTAGTGTTGTATTGTAGCAGTAACACTGAAGTATTAACATGTGTAATAACTTTTGGAAATATTAACATGTATGAGAAAGAAGAACGTTTTGGGATTGGCACATCCGACCAGTTTTTAATCCGTATTAGTCAATATTTCAACGAAAATACTTACAAAAATGGTGTATAAAAATACATTTTCCAGCAGTTTTTGTTAAGTACGAGTTTACTCCATTACCTTTCTAACAACTAATAATATAACCAAGTGTATGTTTGTCATAACAGGTATAGAAGTTGAATAAAAAAGTTGGAATATTTTTAAATTTATTTTATTTTTTTTTTTTTTTTGGTTTTATTCAATTATTTCTTGTAAATTTTGTTTTGTTCCCTCTTTTTCGCTATAGTGCTGTTAAAATATTTCTTGTAGAATTTTTTTTTCAAATAATCTCTATATAAATTAAATATTCTCAGATAATTTAGCTTATATCTCCAAATATATTCAAATTTCTTTCTGTATCCAAAAATAATGATTTTATTTTATGTTGTCCCTATTTTTATTATTCCCAATTTCCAAATCAGCATGGTTTAAAAACATAGTTTTTAGAAAATAAATTATAAAAAATATACATATTGCAATATATTATTAATATGTTTGCACAGGAACTTATTATATATTATGTATTATTATTAACATATTATATTATATTATATTATTATTATTATTATTATATTAATATGTTTTCATTTCATGTTCTTCTTAACTTTTCTAAATAGTGATAGCCTTGAATTATTTTCTGCTCCAGAAAATCAATATCGATTTATAAGATTAATTATCCAATAGAGTTACTTATTATTTTCCCCTTTATTTGGCTGAATTGGGAAAATAATCATTTAATATTCAATAAATGGTTTTCATAAAATAAAACATTTCTAAAACTGAGAGGAAAATGACATAATAATAATTAGATAACTTATATGTAAAATCACGGCACGTTTTTTTTTGTTGTTGTTTGTTTGTTTTTCCTTACTTCTTCCCGTAAATTACAGTTTCGAAACATTACAGCCGAAACTTCATCCTATTATATTTATTTTAATGGAAAATTTTTATATAATAAACAACAATGAAATTGTGCGGTCATTAAAGAACCATTATTATGTATTTAAATTCGAAATGCTTTCCAGTAAGTTGAACATATTGAATTCATAATAATAGTAACTGTGTTCGTTATCGTTAGCATTCGTAATTCAAAGTATTAAATGTCGTTGCCATATTTACGTGTTAGGTAAACAGAAGCTATTCTTTCTGAATATTCTCGCCATTAAAAATAAATAAAGAATAATAATAAAGATAACTTTTAAAAGATTTAAAATTATTGGGTCTTTTTTTTTTCAAATGTTTCATCCATGAATATTTTTATCATTTATGTCTAATTAATTGGATTTCAATGGAATTACAGTTATTTCAGCTGCACTGTTAAAAATTTTGTAGCATTCTGGCAGGTCATTCGACCGTTTTTTGAACAAACGGTTTCATAACCATAATTTAACTATATTCTGACCATAAAATGGCCAATAATATGGTCAGAATAGTGTTAACATTACGGTTGTGTAACCGTTTTCGTAAAAAACGGTCATATGACCTGCCAGAAAGCTGCAGACTTTTAACACACTGTTAAAAATTTGCAACATTCTGTCCAGTCATTTGACCGTTTTTTCCGAAAACGGTTACACAACCGTAATTTAACTTTACTCTGACATTATTATTGGCCATTTTATGGTCAGAATATAGTTAAATTACGGTTATGAAACCGTTTTTTCAAAAAACGGTCGAATGACTAGACAGAATGCTGCAAATTTTTAACAGTGCAGATCACAGAAAAGATTATTACGCAAACCGACATGTGCTGAGAGAATTCTATAGATCGGAATCACCCAATGACAGCTCAATTGACAAAGATTTGACACATTAAACCTTTTGCGGTCGGTATCATTAAAAAAAGACGCCTAAATTTTATTTTACAGGCACAAAGAATATTTAATTATTCTTTTCTTTTATAACATACTTGAAAATAGGTAAATTTGTATATTCTAATAAATTCGTTCATAAATTCTGGTGTCAGTCCATCATTTCATCAGTTTTTAAACAGAATTACTCCGCACCGGAAAGTTTTTATTGGACTTATCTGGTAGGGAAGAAAAAAAAAACTGGAATCACATGTTATCCGATGGGAAAAAAAATTATTATCCTTCTTTCAAATTTAAAATATCAACAATATATATATATATATATATATATATATTTTTTTTTTTTTTTTTTTTTGCAGCCCGTAAATAGGAAGGTTCTTGATGCTCCAATTTTTTATATATTTTTCCAGTCATAAGTTACAAACGAGTAAAGATTACTTTTTATACTTTTCGGAATTTTTTGAAACTTTAACACAAATTTTAAAATACTCATAATTATCTTTAACCTACTTTAAGCTTATAGAGGGATAAAGAATCTTCCTATCTACGTGCTGAAAAAAATAGTGTTTAAATTTCCAAATTTGAATGAACAATTGTATTCTTTCCCATTAGATAGCATGGGATTTCACTTTTATCTTCCCCACCAGATAAGTCCCCTTGGCTGTTCTTAACTGCTCTGCTCAACAAGCGCAAAACGTTTTGGCACATTTACAAATTCATTTTTAACGGGAAGGTATAAAATTGGAAAGCCTGGCCATGTAAGCGATTTGGAATTGAACTGTTTTTTCCTTTTTTGATCCATCAATTACCTATTTAGTTATAAGCAATTTTGAGCATGTGACAAACACGTTTTTCGCCCGCTCTTGCGTGCTCTTTCTTCCTTCGCGCGGAAATTCTGCTCAAAACGCCCACTTTTACATTATTTTCTGAAGGAGCTACTGTGTTTGCAAAAAAACGAAAAACAGCTAGATGACATAGTTTCTGAACAACAGCACCAGCTAGTTTCATGTATTTTCGAACAAAAATAAATTAAAACTTATGTCAGAAAGTTGCCCTTTTGGATTTGAGAACACCCTTAAGCGAAGGGTCCCTTATTCAGTTCATGCCATTCATGGTCTGCACACTTTCCAATCAGTTGTATGCGACACAACCAATTGCACGAAAAACTACTTTAATTTTGTAGCAAATTACAACTACAACTACAACTACTTTATCGAAAATGCTTTTAACGACAACTATAACTATTTGTTTTAAAAAGTAACGATTACAAACTACTTTTTAAAAATAGTCACTTCTCTGCTACTTTCAGATTTTGACAAGAATGTTCAATCTACACTCAGAATTGGGGACACACAATAATTATTACAGTAGATTAGACCCTTGTTGCACTACGTCATCCGGTATACAGTCAACTGCGATATAATTAAGAGCATTACAAATTTAAGAAAGTTAACGCATAAGAAAATGTTTTGTTTTGGTCTCCAAACTGTTAGTTTACACACATATTGCAATTTTCCAAGGCGAAATTAAGAGAAATGCATAATACAATAAACATTTATCTATAGTTATATAAAAAAGCAATTGAATACAGATTTTATTTTGGGGGGGATACGCAAAAACAGAACTATATTGTTTAACAAGTGATATAGCGAGAGGCTATTGACATATTTATATATTACCTATTTATGCATACCAGATAATGCATACATTTTACTTACAATTCTGGTAGTAATTTGTCGTTGACCTTTAGAAATAGTTGGGCAGAACATAGTTTGCAGAAAACAGACAAGTTACAGTTACATGATTTGAAGAATGGCACCTTTTTTTCTTTACTGATATAGCGTTAAAAGTAGCATCTATGCTGGCTACACAACTGGTATTTTGTTCTGAGCTACTCGCTGCATTATATTTTTCAAAATGTAGTATGGTACACTTGAAACTATAAAAAACAGTAACGACTACTGTAGTTTTGCTACTTGTAGCATGCTATCCGACTACTCAAATCTCCAACCTAAAGAGTTCTCCAATTAATATGCTTGATATATAACAAAATCACTGCAATGGGAAATATTACTATTCCGGTACACTGGTACTGATAATTCTAGAGTTAATTAATATTTTATGTCTAATTCTATTATTTTCAATTTTTCTTTTGGAATAGTTTAAAAAAACAATATTTTTTAAATGACAAACTATATGAGGACTTGAATTTCAAAACTCGCCTTATACAGAAAATCAAATTATGGGACATCGCGAAAAAAACCTCTAATTGCGTCAATTAGTTTTCATTGTAAACCAAGGTTTTAGGATTTCAGAAATACAGGATAAAACCTGTTTTGTTTTTTTGTTTTTTTCCGACAGTTGTGTTTTTTCGGTGGAGATTTACCAATGCGACAGACTGATAGAGAAAACACGATTTTTTTAATTTTGTATAAAGCGAGTTTTAAAATTCACGTCCTCATATACGAGGACTGTTTGTTTTTCAACCTCCGATGGGCCATAAAATAAAGACTAGTGTGAATAATAAAATTCTTTGATAGCCTGGAGTCAACTACATTCAAAGCTACTATTCGACATAGTCGTAGTGAAGATTGAATCAATTGTCATACTGGTGGGCGGGGCATACCCGTCTTCAAGATTGCCGCCAGCGTATTTAGATAGGTCTCCAAGGCGTTTTGAAGATTTTAGTTGGAATGAAAAGTTAAATGGAGTGCTGTCCACCCAGACCTATCTTCAGATCTCACAAAAGATGACAATCACTCGGTGCTAGCAAACTGCTGATAATCATCGAAGAGAAAAATATAATTTTTTCTGGATATTTTTGCATAAATTTATAGCGTGTTTTTCTCTTTTTATCTGAAAATCCCCGTTACGAAACATTAAGACCAAAAATCGATTCTGTTACATCCTTTTAATAGTTAATTTTCAAAGAATGCACACGCTGTGCATAAAAGCACAACATGTTTTTTCTGTATCTTTATCTGAAAGCTAAAATTACCAACAAATTAACTGTAAAAATTGATTTTCTTACATCTTTTTAATACGAAACTTTAAAAGAATACACAACAACAAAATTTTTTGGCCTCCGAAGAAATATTATTATGTATTTAAATTCAGATTTATTTCCAATAGGTTAAATATATTGAAATGTTTCTAATAATAACTGCGTTTGTTGTCTTTTTCCTACATGTAGCAAATCAAATGCTGTTGTCAAGTGTAAGTGATATTTCGAAAAATAAGAGATATTCCGCTTGTTGATAATATCCACCCTATAAAAAAATGACAAAATACTATAAGTTTAGAAAAGATTTAAAACTAGTATTTTCACCTATATAATGATTTTTAAACTACTGGGTGATTGAAAAGTTCATGTCCTATTTCACAGATGGCAGAAACTTGCAATTTTGACTGTGCTGGTGTTTCTTTTATAACGATATTATTAACTGACAGTTATCTACATATGCCGTGAGTGAACATAATGTTAAAAAAAAGTTTTTCAAATTAATTTGTGTGCAAGATTAATATTCAAAATGGAAAATGAAGAGTTACATTTTTGTCATGTTATGTTATATGAGTTTTAAAAAGGAGTGAATGTTCGACGTGGTACAAAAAATATTCAAGACTTTTTTTTTTTTGGATCGCGCTCAGCACTCAGGATATTTAAAAAGTGGTTTTTTTTTCGATTTCGAAATGGTAATTTTCGATATTAATTTTCGACTCTTAGACCAATGTCTGACGAGCGTCTTTAAAGTTGCTTTTTTGCTTAAGTATTATCCATTCACAATGCTATAGCATTGTGAATGGATAATACTTAAGCAAAAAAAACAGCAAAAAAGACGCCCGTCTGACATTGGTCTAAACGATAAAATTAACTCTAGGGGACCTTCTGTCATTGATGATGACTTAATACATGATTTAGTGAATAATAATCCACGGAATACTAATGAAGGGATTGCTGAGAGACTAAATGTAGGGGAGACCGGGGGTAGTAGTGACATTTTCGACATTTTTGATATTAGCCGTAAGATTTGAACTGAAGCGAAACATTTAGTGTATCATATCATTAGAGTAAATCTTGCGTAACATTTTTATAAAACTACTATTAACATTACTAACGTTTTTCATAACACAAAACGAATTCTGCGTAACCTCGAAATTTGTCACTACTAACCCCCGCTACGGGGCAAGTTGTGACATGCTTGGGGCACATTGTGACACATAAATAACACATACAAGTACATTGTAACATATACAAGTTATGTAAGAAAGGCGATTAAATGGGGTATGTTAAATCAAGAATGAGAAATTTATTCATTTATACGTTCTTAACACAATAAAACACTTTCATGTTTTAATAATATTGTAAAAAAAAATGAAAATAAAATAGTTAAATTCTTAACACTTGTAAACTTTTATTCCTTTATAAAGATACTTTTAGAGACACTTAGCAATAAAAAGAAAAAAAAACTGTCTTAATCAAGAAAGAAATAAAAAGAATCCAACACTAATCTTTGCCCATACTGATCTTTGACTCGGTAGCCTACTAAAACGTGTAGGCCTATATCCTATATTTTTAATCACTCATTGTCATCGCTTGTTTCAGTGTCTGATTTGCAGTTAATACAAATATAATAAGGTTCATTTTTGGTACATTTGACATGCACCCATCTTTTAAATGTCATGCATTACGCCCTGTCTTCTCCGGGTCTAGAAATTTTGTATTGCTCCAAGCAAACTAGACATAAGAAATTTTCATCATCTTCAGAGCTATCCAATACTTGCTTCTACCTTTTTTTTTGAATAACCTAGGTGTAATTTTTTTAAGCACTGCTTGGCCTTTACATACAATTTCTTTTTTTGCTTTTGCTTCTTCAATTTGTTTTCAGCGTTCTTTTGCTTTTTGTTCTACTCGAATTTTCTCTTTTACAGGTTTTCTTGTTAGAATGGCAGATTTCAAACATTTACGAATAGATCGCTTACCTTTTCGAGGTCCTGCTTTAGGGAGTGGTCTTATTTCTGTAAGACATACCACTGACACATTGCTATTATCAATTTTCATAGAATCATCTAATTCAATGAGATTTCTTACTTCTGAAGACGGTTCTGCAATCTCAACATCATTGATTAAAGTTATTGCTAAAGTGCTTGGTTTATTAATAATTTCATATTTACTAATTTTTTTTCATTGTCATTCTGGTTTTTAACGCTCTGATCTGTGATGGATAACGGTCGATCAGTTATTGAGGAACATAAGAAGTTAAAATTATGAGATAAATTTATGCTGGGGTAAGTAGTGGCACTGTCACAACGTGCCTCTTAGATTTCGTCACAACTAGCCCCGCGTTACGCCATTTTGAACTTTATTCATTAGTTTCCGAAATGTTGGCCTGATTAACAAATGAAATACATAGAATGACAGCTCAAAATATAAGCATTTAAATAATTTTAGGGAAGTTTACATACCTCAGTATCGCTAGTGACAATGACGATTCCAACGTAGGTCACAAAGTTTACTTTTACGATAGAAAACAAGATAAATATTTTTATCTCGAAAACAACGCAACGCTATACTTCAAAACATACGCAGCACAGTGAGACAATCAACCTCTTCACTCACATGACGCGACAGGTGCTGCAACCTATTGGCTCAGTCAGGAAGCTCGATGGCACAACTTGCCCTTGGCACAACTAACCCCGGTCTCCCCTACAAGAATTATTGAATTAGATTTACAGTCTTTACAGTGGGTATTGTTATGGCAAAAAGCTATCTTTTAACTAACAGTAATTTTCCATTAAAAATTACTTTTCATTACAGACTCGTTTATATGATCTGGAATTTTAATCTTGGATAATCCCTGTTTTGTCATCTAACGGATGAATTATTAATTTATCTCAAAGATCAAGTTATATAAAATATATAAACTTCGAACAAATTACAATGCAATGTGTTTCTATAAGTCTTGAGATTAGTTCGAACAAAGAAGAGCTTGAACTTTCGCTCGCCAGACAGCGTCTTCTAATATAGGAATTGAAAACAATTTGCCAATACTTCCCAATAATATTTGGATGTAATGCATTTTTTTAAATAAAGGGAAATAAACATGAATAATTTTTTGCTCTATTGCACGGACTTTATCGCCTCAAATATATGTAGATTTTAAAACATTTATATTTCAAGCAAGCTTAAATGTTTTAATTTTAAAGTGGTAGGATTGTAATAAGCAAATTCTAGATCATATTTTTTTTCTTGTTCATAATTATTTTATTTTTGAGCAAAAGTGGGTATAATATTGCTACAGCGTCTAGAATAAATAGTGTGGAAATCTGCTAATCTGTGGAAACAGCGCTAAAAATTTGTATCCCTTAAATGTGCAATGATGCTGAAATCCAAAGAAATCCATCGCAGCGACATCCGTGGTATATTTTCATATTTCAATGTAAACATTGTATTATAACAGCGTCTAGACCAAATTGTCTTGGAATTTTAGAAAATATCCTGCAGATGTCGCTGCGATCGAATCTTTGTATTTCAGCATCGTTTGACATTTAAGAGATACAATATTTTAGCACTTTTTTAAGTACTACTGGGATAGCCGATTTCCACACTGTATATTCTAGACGCTATATTATTGCTATTACCTATAAACAAAATCGTCTACTGATTTGTAACATAAGACAAAATAGAATTCAATATTTTACCTTTGTTGTATAGTTCAATTTTTCTTAGTCTTTAATATATTTATTTTATTCGTTTTTTATTTTACAGCTTATCAATTATTTCGGGTATCTGTGCCTATCATTTGCTCTCGCTTACATGTGTTACATCTTCTTTCAAGTTCCGTATATGTATGTGGAATCTTTGATCCTACGAAAGCATGGTGTAAAGAAGAACATTTCTGTAACCGACATAGAAAGTGACTTCAAATCATTCGAGTCCAAGCAATTAGAATCGAACTGTGTATCGGTGACTGCCAAATCTGTGAAAAGACAATTTCAGACATTATCAGCAAGTGCCATCAAAGACAGCTGTAAAATCAATTCCATCCAAATCAATCAAAAACTTTAGAACGTTTTATTTCATTTAGAACTGTAGAATTTTACAATTGTATTAAGAAATAGTCTGCTAAGAGAAAAATCGTTAAAGCAGTATGGATATTTGAATCTGCATCTTAAGGTAATAAAAAGCGCTACTGTATAAGCGCTATTGTACTGTAGGATGCTGTTGCCTAAGGTTGGTATTTGTTAAGATACACTAATATGGAATGTATATTCATCCACTTCTATAGATGTGTTGGTATTTCATTGTCAAACTAAAGGGTGAGATTTTATTGACCTTATCATGATTATTCAGATTTTTTTAATTTAATTTTTGTTGTTGTTTTCACACTTAATATATATCTTTCTGAAACGCTGGCTGTTCGATACATTTCTCTTTTAAGTAAATTTTCCGATTATATCTTGGATCCTGTGTTTTATTATTTGTAAACCTGGATTGCAACTTTTCTTTTTCAACTAACAAGAGAAGAAAAATTTCAGAAATAAAGCAAAAATAAATAAATATTTTTCATTAAATAATTGCGATATAAGAATTTCTTTCAGAAGCTTGAAAGTATTTTATGAGCTATGGTCAAATCTGTGATGGGCGTATGTGACTATTTTTGATAAAATAACTTCGCACAAACAAATTCCTACTTTTAATAAAGTAAAAGTACTTTAAGAGAATATGTGGCTGTAGAAATCGAAGAAATGTACCTTCATTGGTAACATAACAATAAAGAGCCAGTAATGTATAGATTGACTTTATCTACTATAAAGTCTTAGTATAATATAAAGTCTACTATACTTAGTTCATATAAAGTCTACTATATCTACTTAGTATTGGATGTATTGGCATAAAATATTGTTCTAATATCGGGATGTTTATGTTTTATGGGAAGTGTCCTGTTCCGGTTTTTATGTCGAGCTTTTTTTGGCGATAAAGGTTTCGATGTGGTTGCTGCTATCTCCAGCATTTGGGGGTTGCTGTTTTATTACTTGAATTCTACTGGTGGATAAGTAATAATTTTGATTAAATTTTATATATTTAAAAAAAAAAATTCAAAATTTTCAGGGTGTTTTCAAACAATATTTTTCCGTAGATGTAATGTTATGTATATAAATTATATTTTTTGTGCATCTTTACATGTTTTAAGATATATATAAAATTAACGTTTATAATATAATGTTATGTTGTAATTTCTCATGTATAATAAATATATAAATTATGGAACATATGAAATTATAAATATATATATAAGTATGTATTATTTATTTATATGTGCATATAATATGTATTTATGATGTACATCTATATATAATTACACGTATAATATATATAAAGCTAATACATATATATAACTTTTATAATTTTAAAATATACATTTATAAATATTTAAAAACCATGTTTTCCGCCATCTTTGAAAATTTGGTAAGATGGTAATATGGCCTATTTGTGCCATTTTGGATTCCTTCGCCAATCGCGCCAACTGGAACAGGATACTGAGCTTTTTTGTCAATATTGAACAAATATTGCGCCAATATTCCGCCCTTATAATTACCGTGTTTCTGTATTAATGACATTTTACTGCAAATATTTCCAATACAAAGTCAATATTTGATGCGTTCAGAATGAAAGTGGATCAAGTTCTTAAAATATTATCCAGATGTGTTTTGATATAAAGTTAATAGGCTCTCACAAGAGCTCTTAACTCCTTCGGAACGAACGCCTTTTACAGAATTTTTAATTTTTTATCACCGGTTTTTATAAACAGAAATTTTTAACTAACTGAATCGAGAAAATGCTTTGATTAAATAAGGGAAAATTTACAGTAAAAAATAACTGGTGGGAATAATCAAGGATTATGGTTACTTTATGCGTCACGTATACGTGTCGCTCGTCCCGAAGGGGTTAAAAATCATTAGAGATTTGCATCATTAGTCGTCCGCTATTTCTAAATCGAGTCCCAGTTCTCATATGACGAAGGGGTTAAGACGAAGTGACGAAAAAGACGGGATACTTAGAGTACGGGTTAAAGATACGGGAGTGACGAAGAAGTCCGGTAGGGTTTAGAATCATAGGAGACTAGCATCATTAATATTTCGCCATTTCTGAATCGAATTCCAGTTCTGAATCGAGAAAATGCTCTGATTAATTAAGGCAACATTTACAGTACAAAATAACTGGTGGTAATAATCAAGGATTCTGATTACTTTATGCGTCACGTATATGTGTCGCTCGTCCCAAAGGGATTAAGAATAATAGGAGACTATCATCATTAGTCGTTCGCCATTTCAACCTAGAACTCGGTTTATTATGGCACAAAATAAAGTATTGTCTACAGAGCAGGAATACATCTTAAACAAAACAAGAAAGAAAAATTGTGCGTCAAGCTTAGATTATGAAACACTTTCCAACACATTCAGAATACTATAAAGAAATTTGCCCATTTAATGAGGTGAAAATGATATTTAAGTAAACAGTTTGAAAACGCATAACACATTTGAAAACTCAATTTCAGCATTTACCATCTAAACAGTCAGAAAAATATTCAAATTATTTTGTGAAGCCTTGTATATGATTGATATATTTCTATATATACTACACAGTAGACTAACATTTAGTTCAATTTGTAAAAGCATAACTCAGTTGCAAATTCCTCTTCAACAATTTTCAATAATAAACGAAAATTAATTCTATTGTACAACCTTGCATATGATCTATAGAATTTATACGCACGCTAAATAATATGCATAAAATTAATTAAATTTAAAAACACATACCACAACTTAAAATACACTTGTGGCAATTATCGGTTTTAGACAGTGCTATAACCGGATTCTTTCGTGTGTCCCTGTAAATGAGAAATAAATGTTATTAACACCATATTTTACAGTGGCACAGTGAATTGCACATCAGTGATCAGAAATATGTTTGAAATAGTGTAACATCATTAAAATACACTGCAAACGGTGTTTCCCCCATAAGCCATAGTATAACAGAATTCTTTTGAGTGTCCCTGTAAAGAACCATTTCAACGATTTTCAATACCGAACATGCCATAGCAATCCTCAATAACATATATGAATTACATGAAAATTGAAGTCCATTTGCGCGAGATAGAACACGGACAGACAGACAGATAGATAGTCAGATAAACCAAACTCATAAACACTTTTCAACTTTGTTGGAAAGTCTTAAAAACGGACATTATCCACTAATATTCTGAACATCCTGATTTAACCAATATTTCTATTTAATCGAAAGTATTTTAAATGAATGTAAAATTGGCGCAATATTCGGTTCCAATGTAACCAATACAATCTATATTAGTTTCCTGTTACGAACAGATTATACAGTATGAAGAATTTGTTCTTCATTATTTTATACGATGGAAAATTTATTAAAGTACTGAACCAGAAGGATATTCAGAAAATGAAAACAATGTGCCATAAGTAAAGGCCAGTAAGCCATTTCGTGCCCTTTATAGCTCAAAATTAAAGAATATACCTTCTTAAAAAATTTCTTAAAGTTAATGTAAACTAACTCTTAGAAGTTGCTTTATAAATACCATTAAGATATTTTAATATTTTATATCCGGAAGTTGTCGTACAAAAGAATTGGCGTGTTTAACAAGATAAGACATGAATAAAATATTAAGATATCCTAGTTCTTTGTACATTCATAAACTACCGCATAAAAGAAGAGGCATACGCAAATTCGCGTGCCAAAATGTGTATGAAGAATAAAAACATAATAATAATATAGGATACGCATAAGTGAAAATGAAAAACATGTGGCACGTTGAAAGATTTTTCAGATGTATTGATCCAACAGACTAATAAATGTTTTTCAACAAAAGAGACCTGTTTTGTTGGTTAGATACAGTAATACTATTTTTACTTAATTTTATACTATTTACAAGAAACAGTAATATTATGAACTGAGCGTAGTTTCGAAAGTTATAGGAATATTTGTTGTTATTGCTGAAATTGTTTTTGTTGTTTTTATTATTGTTGTTGTTGTTTCATATATTCTTTTGCTCAGAATATTTTTGTAGACGTAACAAAAATGCCAGAATTTACAGTTATCTCATTAATATCTTTAATGGCATTGAAAATTCATATATTTTTAGTTTTCATAATCAAAGTTTTAATAGTTGTGATATTGCAAGTTTTTACACGTTTTAGAGTTTTCACCATTATATATCATGCTCAAATATTTTCCTTCGGTCATGTTATTTGGCGGATTAGTTTTTTTAAGTAGTTAATTTAATATTATTAGATCAGTTGTGTAAAAAAAAAAAAAAATGCTGCACTGAAACATAGCATTTTCGCATTGTAGAATTGTATTTCATGATTTCAACGAAAGCGGAGAAACATACATAAACATACTTTCTAAAATAGTGTTTAAGGTAAATCTGCAATTAGGTAGTCCGCTAATTTTGATCAAAACAAAGATAAAAAAAATTTTTTCTCCAAATTCCTTTTCCAAAAACAATATTTCGGCATTCAAGTACTCTACAAGAACTGAAATATTTAAGAAAAAATGGCGTAAAAGTTGCCGCTTTATACGAAATGCACAACTGCTCAATTTTAATCCTTTTCTCTCGAGCTATCAATCAATCAAATTGTTATTCAGTTTTTTCCCCTCACAAAAGCCTTCTAAAACATTTATAAGTAATGGTATTTTAACAAGATTAAAAAAGGAAATGGAAAAGAGGAAATTCAATTTTACACAATTCAAAAGAATTTGGATTTAATATTATTAACCAATAAAATGCAATTGCCTAATAAAGTAAATTATTTTATTTAAATGTCTGAAGCTATCATTTTATTTAAATATCTGAAGTTTTTGCCAAAGCACTTCTCACTTACTAAATAGGCCAATAATGTTACATTTACACATCAAACGTAAGCTTTTGAATAATATCTCGTTTAAAAAATATATAAATATACAATAAATCAAAACACTACTCAAATATTATCAAAATCTATTTTTTTATTATATTTCAATTAATATTATTTGCTAAATAAATAAAATAATTGTACTTAATTATTCTGAAAATACTAAGCATGTTGTTGTTGTTGTTGTTTTAATCAAGGTTTTGCTGATTAAAAGGGCTCAAATAATTTTAAAGGGACAAAAAGTTCGAAAAATTTATATCCACCTATTTAAATGTAGCTTTAAAATGTAGCTAATTTATAATATTTAAAACATAATCGTATTCAAAATTTTACATCAGAACAAAGCTTACGGTGAATGAAAAATCGCTGTATGTGGAAATAAGCAAAAGCATAAGAAATGTTCATTTTAAAAATCATTTTGCTTGAAGGACAATAATTGTACAATTTGGAAGCATTATTTAGCAAATGCGGTACGTTAGATTGTTATGAAGTTTTAAAAACTTTTATACTAGTATTTTTGTAATGTATTTAAAATTACCTAAAATTTTTATCTTTCAATAACTATTTTTTAAATGTGCTTACTCATGTGTCTAAAACCTTTCCGCGTTTACAAATTTCATAGTTTTTTGTTGTTGTTGTTGTTATAGAAACAATATATATTTTTTAAATAATAGATATTTGTAATTAGAAATTATTTGCCTAGTATTTAAAAATATAGCGATATAACTAAGGTACGTGAGTGCTATCCTAAGCGCAGTACATAAAAAATATAAAATAATGCATCTATTTATGACTTAAGGGGAGGATTGTTTTTGAAAATAAATTAATAAAAAAAACAGCATATAGTTTTACTTTTACTTAGATAAAGTATTTATATTCACATTAAATTTATTTTAGTGCGATTTCAGTCCAATTAAGTATTTAACAGACTTTATGTCATTTTAAAATTTTACTTGTAACTAATGGTTAAAACATCCCATGCGAATTAATATCCCTCCTGTCAGTTTGGTATGTTACTAGGACTTTAATGGTTTTATTTTTTAAACAAATGGGCACTCATTTGCAAAGCAACGATTAATTACCAAGGTTATAACAATCAAACACAATATTAAGGGGGAAAAATCGCCTAACATGCGTAAAACAGTTGATGTAATTTTAATAATGATTGATGTATATCATAAGGACAACTGAACCTATATTAAAGCATGAACCTATATAATCATGAGCCTATATAATAGCATGAAGCATTTTTAAATATGAATTTCTTATGCATTACTGTCATTAAAGCCTCTTTTTTTCGTTAATAAAATTCATACTTTTTATTTGAAAACTTATTGTATCCACGTATAAAATACTCATTTGGTGTGTCATAATATAAGCCTCTAAGCATAAAAAAAGCTACTCTTTAAAATGAATGAAAAATTAATGTATTTAATTTACTAAAATGCGAAATGTTAAAAAGTAGGATTATTTAAATAACCCTCTATACAAACTTTAAAACTTACTTTTACGTGCAAAAGAGGAAATAGTAGCTAAAAAATAACGTCTCAGTGCCAAGTGGTATTTAATAAGTCTTTCACTTTTTTACTAAAATTGGTTACCATTTTAAACATAAAGAACTAAAATACTGAAATTGACTTTGTACAAATTTCTGCTTTCTGCAGTGCACTAAAAGACAATTTAATTTGAAATTGATAATAAATTAAAAGATGGAAGATATTGTATTCATTTTGTATTCATTCATCATGCAATTTCGCGACAAACGTTCACTCTATAAAATAAGATTTATACAGGGTGACTGAAAATTTCTGGACACGTTTTTAAATTATCGCAATATAAAATCAAGTAACTATCGCATAGGAGTGCATAAGAATAATTAATTCCAAATTTCGATAATAGATGGCGTCTCTTGTCCGTATGTTGCTGGGAATCGTCGTATCTGTGTCACACATAGATGTGTCACAGCGTCAAAATTAATCTGAAAATAAGAAAAAAACATGGAACTATGAATAGAGAGGAGTAGGCATAACAATCTTCTTCTGTGGAAAGCGTTGACGCCGAAAAACGAGTTCTTTCCTCCTCTCCTGTGGCCGCCCCTTCCCGCCGTTCCTGTGTCCGCTTCTCCAATGCAAGATTCGGCTAAATATGGCGAACGCGGTAGGAGGGGGGAGGGGTTAAAAATGGCATCAAGTGACATCTAAGCCTCCCTATTCGATCCTCCTTGGAAATAACGCATGTTTGAAAGAAAACATACGGACCACCTATGGCGCCATCTATGATAGAAATTTGGAGCTAATTATTTTTCTATCGCTTCAAGAAAACTTTTCATCCTGAGAAGCATTTTAGTCCAAACCGCTCTCCTGTGCGACAATTACTTGATTTTTAGTGAATTTTAAAGTATGTCAATGAATTTTCGGATGAATTTTCATAATATTTTAAAGAATTTCAAAGATAAAAAATAACACGACGTCATTTTAAGAACATTTACTCACGACTTCATATATCAGATAACCCGATCTCTTCTTCAGTGCATCCGAAAAACATTTCTGATTTGAGAAACTTTGATGATTTGAAAACAATACATCCATCTAAGAACATTTTGTTCACCAATCATTTGCTCGGTTTTTCGTCAATTATGAAGTTTCTTAATTCAAATGCATTTTTATGTGATGATAATACAGGTGTCAATTGTGTGTTTTACATGTGTAATGAAAGTTACTGTAAACTGTGTTCCTAATATGTTATGTAAATATGTTCATCAATAAATAGTTTTGTATGTACCAAGTTTGTTGTTTTTTATACACACCATTGAAACATTGCCTATAATTCAAATACAAAAATTTTAGTTAGGGTGAAGTAATTTAGAATTTGAAATTACCTTTAAAAAGAACAGTTTTATTTTAATTATAAGACAATTTTTTAACGTTTTTTACTTCTTGATATAAATTATTTTTTGACAAATAATGTTTCAAAAAAAAAAAAAAAAAAAAAAAAAAAAAAAAATCCAAGACTATAGACAAAATTTTAATAGCTCAAGTTTCACTAAAAACTCTTGTACGGAATTTATAAAGAATGGCATGTTTAATTCGTTTGGTATTTTTAACTTTGCTTGTCTTTCTAGAATTTATAGTTACATAATTAATAAGGAATTAATTTTAGAGAATTAATACTTCATTAATCTTCAATGAAGAGATAGTTGCCTAATTAGGATTGTTTTTTTGCGAATTTGGGGCAGGATGGCTTAATAATCACATGCAATTTAAGCAATAACAAAGTGTACAATATTTTCATTAATATATATATATATATATATATATATATATATATTATATATATATGAACAAAAAATTGTACACCATCCAATCTACAATATTTTTGTTAAATTCTAACCAGAAGCTGAATTTCGATGCATAAATGTATCGGTTATAAGAAAAACCTGACTAATATTTACAATGGTGAGGACCATTGCGTCTATAATTAAACCTGTACTAGCAAAAGTATTGAGCTTCATTAAAATATTAATAACGTTTAAAAAAATAAACTTAATACAGCAAAAATACATAATATTTTTTCAGAAAAAATACATAGATAAATCAAAAATAATTTATAGTTAGCACTATCTGGTGATGCATTTCAGTGGAAGCAAATTCGTTTCACGAGAAAAATATATTATGGAACTTTAGAAAGCATTGCAATTATTTTTGTTGTTACATGTACGGCACGTGTGTGTGAGCGTTTTTTAATGGTACATCAATGGAATTCATGCTCCAAATTGCAGCAGTTTTTGTGAGTTAAATACTTAAATTATTCAGACTTCATCGTAATAGTAATTTATATAACTCGAAGATTTTGAAGCAAGTGCTGTTTACGACTGCGCAAATCGAGAATGGTGAATTTTAAAGTTGCCCTTCATAATATCCGCCAGTCAGATCTGTGTTTTCATTTTTAAATCGTTTGGCAAGTGTCGTTGAATTTTTCATGTACCAACGTTAAATTCTCTATGAATGTCTTTGTATTTTAAGCGTTTAACACATAAATAGCATACAGATTCTCGAATTTCCAATTTGGAGGATGAATCCAGCTGAGGGCTGTTGGAATGCCTTATACAGGTTATGATAAATTAGCGCACCTTTTCTCATAAACAACCAAATACTATATAGATAAAATAAAGTCAAACTTATACACCGATATTTTGAGTTATTTATTTTATAAATCTAAAATAGAAACAACTATTAAATAGTAAAATATATGCATCTAAAAAACAAATTCCAAGGAAAGTTAAAACGAAAGAATACTTATAATAACTACAACGATTAAATTCAGATTAAGCAGAGATATCTGTAGCACGCTTAGGTAAAATTACAGACTCTAATCTCTAGTAGTGTATATAGAAAAGTGCATGGAAGTTTTAAAAAATAAATAACATTTTGAGAAAACTGAGTTTAAACAAGCGTGGTCAAGGAGCATATAGCATAACCAGATGTAAACAAACGTAATTACTTAAAATTTTCAAAATTATCGTTGCCATTGAAAAAAAGGTAATATATCGTTAGAAAAAAGAAAAATAAAAGATTCAAAATATTTAAAAATCCTAAAATAGATATTTTAAAATTTTAAACTTTCAAACTGTCCAAAACGCACTATTATGAACTTCGCACCGAATTAGAACTCTAGAACAACATAGAAGAAATATCTATACTTCCTACCGAATCATTACCAATGTATTCTTCATCCTAGCCAAACAAAATTGCTTGCATCACAACAGGTCGCCAACTAATGCCAACTGTAGCTTACTTTTTTTATTCACCCATGCAGTTAGATCAACTGTTTTTAAGATTTAAATTCTTAAGAGTGAAGATCATTTTTATTTTCCCTGCACAACAATATGAAACTTTCTGCTACATTCAAAAACTCATTTTTGTACGTAAATGCGTAAAATTTGTTGAAATATACATTTTTGAATGAATTAAAATACATCGTGAATAGGGCAAATATAGCCAATTTAGAATATTCATTTCTTAATCATTTGCATTTTTTTTTCAACTTCTAGTTTGGGGGTTTGGCAAAACATTCGTCGGTGTAATCACATATTTAAATTACAATATTTAAAATTTTTTTATCAAATGAAACAGTAGTAAAAATCGGCAGGATACTGTTCAATCATTCTACCGTTTTTATAGAAAACAGTTGAGGACGTGGATTTCAAAACTTATACAGAAAATCAAATTTTGTGAAATCGCGAAAAACCTCTGACTGCGTCCATAAGTTTTCATTGTAAACCATCAAGATTTTACAATGTCAGATATACAAGATAAAGCTAGTATTTTTTTTGCAGATTATAGTGTTTTTCGATGCAGGTTCGCCAAGAGGCTGATAGAGTAAACTCGATTTTTTTAATTTTGAATAACGCGAGTTTTGAAACTCACGTCTTCAGTTATATAACCATAATTATCTCTGTCCTGACCAATGAGAAAGCTTCATAATAGGGCCAAGTAACCATTATCTATAAAAACTCTTAAATGCCTGGACAGTTTTCTGCAGATTTTTAAGTGAAGTATGGGAAACTTTCTTTCTTTTCTGATATTTAAAAATTTTAAAACACGCTTTCCAATTTTGAATAAATCAAAAATGTTTTAACCCTTTATGCCCAAAATTATGTGAATCACGAAATTGTTCCACATCGTTAATTATAATCTTCATTAATGCCCAAAAATATATAAAAAAAATTATATGAAATTTAGATAAGTTTTTTAATTTATTAAAACTGATTTGATAAATCGGTAGTTACAGGTCTTTTTGTAAAATATTTACAAGAATAATAAGATTAATTAACAAACATTACTGTTGTAAAATCTTTCAATTATTATAAAAACAACGTAAATAGATGTATTGTGGTCGTATTTGTAAAAGGAAAGGATTTTGAAGTTTCATATAGTTTATATAGCTTTTTTAAACAAGAGAAAATTGTGTAAATGATTTTGAAAATAACCACTTTAAAAAATATTTAGCTTCGACTGTTTATCTTGCGTTCTGAATGTGATAAAAACAAAGTATTTTGTATGAAAAGTAAAATCTACATTTATAAATAGACGGATTCGACAAATTTTACATTAAATTGTCTTTGGTGGTACTTAAAAGCAGAGATGACCGAAAATTCGGTTTTGTTTTCGTTTTCGGCAAAAATGCTGCCGAAAATTCGGCCGGACCAAAACTATCTGTATTCCAAAAATCTCATTTCTTCTTTCGGGAAATTTCAATATTACACAATACACATTGATTTAAGCTGTACCGCCTCAAATGACACAATACTCTTTATTTATTGCTATGAACTTCACTGTTTATAATTATCCACCATCACTGACTCAAGACCTGAGTGCAAATTATAAAGCAAGCAGTGCCTATATGGACTAAACTTTGAAGATGCTTTTCACGTGCCCATTAAAAGATGCAGACTTAACAGTAATCTTCGAGAAATGTCTACTATAACAAATGATCATTTACAAAAATCTTTATAAAACATAAATCGAGATATGTACGCCTAAAAAAATTATTAGATGAAATTCGTATCATTAGAAAATCATTCTGTGTCGTTGATGTAATTATGTTTTATTTTGCATGAAAAGAAAAGTTTTGGTCAGAGGCTCAAAGAGCCAACATGGGACACCCATATAATTAAGAAATAATTATGTATATTAAACAAACACGTATAGTTAATAAATGATTAGGTATATTTATGTATGCATTAATTACTTAAAAAAAATTGGGGACATTTTCGTTTTCGGACGAAAATGGCACGATTACCGAAATTTGGTTACGGTTTCGGTATTAAAACCTGTTTCGGTCAATTCTTACTTAAAAGTACCGATGGAACATAAAGGGTTAATTTACTGAAATATAATTTTGAAATAAATATCGATCTTAGAATAGAAACATGTTAAATGGTTGTGTAAGCAATCATAAAGAACCCATGATGTCAGTGAATCCCATTTACCTTCACTTTTTAGATACGACCTAATTTCTTGTGTAAGGGCAACCTGTTTGCCCAGTGCCCTTGCTCGGTGCGAGTCCAAAGTAGTGACCTGAAGTTTGTATTCGAATCTGCACAAAATACTTAATAGCTTTGCAACGCAACAGCAGTAAAAATTTGGCTTAAGGATATCGATGTTAAAAATATGTGACAATGATATGCAACGAAAATGGCACGAAAACGTGTTCCTCCGTGTGTATACTTTGAGTAATTATTTTATATTTTATCTTTATCCAACAATCAATATATAAACTTTTAATCTACATTTAGTTGAAGCCAAATATTATGTAGTGTATATGCCTAATTATTTTGTTTTGCTTTTGAATCATAGTATACAATAAAAGAAATGCGAAAATTACAAAATTGTCGTTTAAATAATTGTGTTTACATCAATATGAAATCGTTTAGAAGTGGTTGAAACTGCATAATAAAAGCTAAACCCAATTACTTTTTTTTTTCATTAAATTCAAAGCACACAAATTTCTTATTCAAAGTTATACTGTAATTACTATTAAAAGCATTCATGAGTCCAAGAGCGCAAAAATTTTCTTAAATATTTTTTATTTATTATACACTACATTTAGCTTATAATATGCATTGCGTTTTACAAATGTAGCGACTAAATAATATTAGTAATAAAACACGGCAAGACAAAGAATATTTATTGTAAAAACAGGGGTCACAATTCACTTATTCAGTTTAAAATAGAAGGAAATTTCATTTCAAACTGAAGCCGGATTTTCGTTCATTAAATTTAAGAATAATGAAGATAATATAACATATTTTATTGAAGATTTATCTTGATTGTTATAACTATGATAACATCATAACAAATACAACAACAAAAATAAGTAAATAGAGGGAAAAAGAATAATAAATTATTTCTATTTTTCATGTATAAAAAAGCCGGTAGAAATTGGATTTTTCATATACATCTCATTTGTTTCATTTCTGTTATATTTTTATTGGTGGTATGTTTCGAAATTGTCTTACGTAGGGTTCTTGCCAGAGAAAAAAAAAAGCTGGAAGTAGAATTCTGCTTTTTTACAATTTAGTGTCGCTCCCGATGAGGAAAAAAAAAATTATTATTACGAGGTGGAACCCGTCGAATTTCGACGAAAAAAAATGTTTAAGAAGGAACTGTTTCATTAATTTATAATAATCCTACAAAATTAGATTAAATCTTATCTTGGTTAGGCTAACTCTCTAACAAATATTATTTTAACCAAAAGATCACTGCTCTTTTACAAAGACACTCTAAATTTTTGTAAAACTTCGCATTTTATCAGTGTATGATTTCAAGTGCGTGATTTTCAAAAGGGAAGTATTTCCATCCGTGAAGAATTTCAAAGCCGCCGGAGTGAAAATGATGCATTTCTACAAAACTTATTTCAGTTTTAAGACTTAAAATACGGGTTTTTATTTTATATAAAATGACGTCACTTGCATCGGCAGAATTCCACATTTACGATCCAATCTTAAGCAACATCTATAGAAAAGTATGCATATGGCGTCACTATCATGGATTAATACACAAACCTAGCAAAAAACAATGTCGTAAACTCGACAAAAAAAAAAAAAAAAAAAAAAAAAAAAAAAATCAGCTATCTAATGACTTATATGCCTTCATTTTTTTGTAACATTAATATGGATACTTAAAATTAAATATACTTTATAATAGCTCCCTGTTTTATCAGAAATTATTCATTTATATTTTTTCACACTAGCACGTATTTTAATTACAAATTTTTCCGTTTTTGTGAGAAAATAGCAACAAAAAGATATAGTAATCTACTATTTTCCAGCTATTTTCCCTTTTCTTTCTACAGAAATATTGTACTTCAGTTACCACCCTTACAGAAATGACATTAAAAACTACTAAAAAGTAATATCTCAAAAATAAATTGAGATGCAGTTTTCAAACAAATTGAAGTTGAAAGTACTTTTTTCTCTATTTCTAAGTTTAAAAAAATGCAGTAGAGGTAGAGGTTAAGTTATTTTTTAGGGACGATACTTTAATTGTTGCCTGAAAGAAATAGCGTATCGAGGGCTTAAAAAAAAAATACTCGTCAATGCTTAAGTTTTTGTAATACAGGCATATTTAACACAAAAGAGGTAAATCCTTTCCATATTTCATCGCAATATCTTTCGTGCTCTTAGGTTATCCCCTCATTATATATATATGTGTGTGTATAATAAAGATGAAATCACAAATATATGAACAAATTGGTAAAATTCTAAAGATGAACAAGATATGAACATAGGAAACCACAATGTAAAATGAGAAACTATGAATAACACACAGAATCATCAGAGGAGCTTGCAGGTTAATTCATAGTGAATATGCGTTATTTCACCAACTTTTGTCGGTATTAAGCCTAAAATGACAAAATTTAGCTACTAATGGCGCACCATAAAAAAAAATTATAAAAGACCAAGAGATCTAAAGAAAGATACACCTCACACAAGACATTAAAAATTGAAAAATGATTAGAGCACAATACCTCAATTCTAATTTTTTTTCTACTCTATTTTTTTTTATTATTATTATTCACTTTTTTTCCCTCCGAAAATGACATGGGCGATCTTATTAAAATTAATATATAATATGAATCTATTTTAGATGAGCCGAATAAGACCATGTTTGTTTCCAGGAAGACCCTTATTCGTTATATAATAAGCATGAAAAATCGGACTATATTTTTCCGCCATTTATGGGAATTTCACCGAAGATGCGCCACTATATTCGTGCGCTTAATTTCTTCTGATCAACTTTTAGTAAAACGTTTACGTACCTTCTGTAGCTCAGTCGGTTAAGCGCTGACCTTGCCATACACAGTTTGCGAGGCCTGTCCTCTTTGAAGCAGTAAGCACTTTTTTTTCTGTTTTATCCTTTTTAAGTCAGTTAATAAAATAAATTTGATTTTATGTTTCTATAAAAATGTACTGATTTATTTTGATTTTTTTCTTTAAGAGTTTCACATATCACTATTTCGTGACAATTTTTCAGACAGTAAAAATACTGTAAAATCTGTCTAAGGCGGACTCTGTGTAAGCCGGAAACCTGCCTACCGCGGAAAGACTTCAAGTCCCGGCGAATCCATTGAAAATAACATTAATACGTGCTCCATAAGCCGAAATCTGCCTAACGCGGAAACGGAAAGGTTTTTAAGGTCCGCCGAAAGCCAGTTTTTAAATGAGTCGGAAAAAAGAATATTTTAAAACCGAAAAGCATTCGGTAAATGGAACTTTAAAACTGATAGATATATCAAATACATATAATAAATAAATACATATAATATACAAATATAAATAAAAGCACATTTTTACGCATTCATTTGTTTACAGAGAGATAATTTTAATTTTGAAATTTTTTCAGATTTAATTATAAGGAAAAGAAAATACGCAGTTTGTATTTGTTCAATCTACAACAGTTTCTTTTTATTTACAATTTTTAACGCAAATAAATTTCTGTTTTTCTATGGTACATAAATTTAAATTATGCGTTTTTATTTTTTCCATTACCCTTATAATAAAAAAAGAAAAAAACAGGCCGTTATTCTTCCATTACCTTTATATTAAAGAAAAAAAAAAACATGCCATTATTCTAACTGTAAATGGAAGACGACGAGATTTAAAAAAAAAAGTCATACATTCAAAATTTAAAAAAGTAGATTTTTAAAAATCATATATATTTTGTTAATTTTTAGGATAATTGAAAAAAAAATTTAAATTGTATAGTTTATTTATATGCAGCGTATTTCAATCCGTTTCGCTGAGCAAAATACGAATTTTTATGTGTAAAAAAATGTAAATAAAACGAAAATGTCGATTGAACAAATAAAAATGCGCACATTTTTCTCTTTTACTTTTCATTAAATTTATAAAATGGAAACTTCATACTTTGAACTCTCTCTATGTGTAAAAAAATTATAAATAAATGCACAAGCTCGTGGTTTTTTTTTTGTTTTTTTTTTACAAACTTAAGAAGTATTACTAATTAATATTTCACTTTAAAAAACGGTACTGAAGATTACAAACGCAAAAAATACCCGACAGTCTTTTTTTACCAATTTGCATGTTTTATTTTGTTATATATTTAGCAAATAATTAATAACCTTCAAATTTTTTAGCTAGATCTAGTAAAATCAATCCTGTTTACATTTCTGAATTATTGAAATGTTTTCTGGTGCTGCCATCTGTTTTTCAAATGTAAAAATAATAATATTCCATATAACACCTCTTCCGTACATTTGCCATTTTAAATACTGGTAAATAGGCCCCAAAAATTTTAATTTGGGTCTCGAAAATTCAGATTAGTACCAAGCTTCAATATCTTTTACGAACAGCAATTATATTTAAGAGATTTAGTCATTTATCGTTGCTTTATCATGATATCAACGAGATTACATTTTGGCGAGGTCTTGGCAATTTAATGTTACCAGTTCACTTTGGCAACCTTTTTCTTAGAGTAGAATTTCATTTACTGCTGTGGAAGATTGATGCTTTCCTGTGCTTTCTGTATGGAATGTATGTATATTCGAACTGTTGCTAAATGAAAATGGATACTCAATTATTAAGCAAAAAATTGTAGGTTAGAATTTGATTTAGATAGATTTATTTACTTTTATTAGTGAGCAATTTTGTATTTTAAATAAAAAGGTTTACAGAGTAATATTTCTTGATATTCTTCTTTAAAAAGTAAGCTTTTTACGTAGCAAAATTTAACAAAGCTTTATATATATGAAACAAACCATAAAAAAACCCATTTTGTATATAGATATGTTTTTTAAGAGGGGGGGGGGGGGAGAATTAAAGATGAATGAAAATCACGATTATGAGTTCGTCCTTTGGTCCATTGGCCTTTAATATTTTTTTGTTTTTATCTTTTTATTATTGACCTAAAAAAAGTAATGATATCAATTTAAAAAACCCTTAAGCGGACACGGTACCTTTTAAACTACTTTTTCGATTTTGAATAATACTGTAATATACTTAAATATAATGTCACTACAGATATGAGGTACTATAAAGCAAATATAATTTCATATAATTTTAAAAAAAACTTGTAGAACAGCCTATTTAACTAAAATTTAAATTAAAAAAAATTTTTAAATGTTTTTAAATCCCTACTACTTTTTTAAATATGAATATTTTTCCTTCAATTTTTTTTTCCATATTCCTTAGATTATACTACATAAAACTATGCATGGATTTTTAGATGTATGCGATATTACATTTAATATCAATCTTTTTCTCTTTTGTATTGTAAAAAATCAAGGAAAAATAATTGAAATTCTTAAAAAAAATAACTACAACCTTGAATGTTAAATCCATGCACAATTTTATGTAGTATGTTTTTAGGATTATGGAAAATAAATTTGAAGCAAAAATATTCATATTTAAAAAACTAGTAGGGATTTAAAAACATTTTTTTAATTTTTTTTTAATTTAAATTTTAGTTAAATAGGCTGTTCTACAAGATTTTTTTTTTTGAAATTATATGAAATTATATTTGCTTTATACTACCTAATATCTGTAGTGACATTATATTTAAGTATATTACAGTATTATTCAAAATTGAAAAAGTAGTTTAAAAGGTACTGTGTCCCCTTAACGGGTTAAAAGTTTGTGACGCAGCACTTTATCTTATTGCTATAAGAATTTTAAATATGGAACTTAAATATGATGATATCAAATTTTAAGTGACGCTATATTATTTATTTCTTCTTTTTATTTTTGTTTTATTTATAATTGCATGTTGAAGAATTATGTTGAATTTAAAAAGATGTATAAAAATTTATTCCTTAATGCTTTATCATTCACATCTTTCATAAATTCAAAATATGAGTTCTAAAAGATATGATATCAAAATTTAAGTGACACCTTGTTGTAGCTTTAAACAATGTTTTAAAATTCAATTTCAATTGTTTTCGGTTTGGCTAAATATATTTGCACACGTAATCAAAACTTTTATTTACCAATACACTGTTAAAAATATCACTCTCACTGAACCTATACAATGCACTGCAATGTATTTATATGGAAAAAAATTGATTTATCTTTTGTGCCACGCTATCCAATATCAAAAGTAAAATTTATGTAAATGATTTTCGTGCGTCATATTATCCATTTGCATACATTTAGTTTAGTTTGGATACAATGACGCACAGAAATCATTTACATAAATTTTACTTTTGATTTTGGATAGCGTGGCACAAAAGATAAATAAATTTTTTTCATATAAATACATTGCAGTGCATTGTATAGGTGCGGTGAGAGTGATATTTTTAACAGTGTATTGGTAAATTAAAAGTTTTGGTTACATGTGTAAATATATTTAGCCAAACCGAAAACAATTGAAACTGAACTTTAAAACATTGTTTAAAGCTTACATCAAGGCGTCACTTAAATTTTGATATCATATCTTTTAAAACTCATATTTTGAATTTATGAAAGATGTGAATGATAAAGCATCAATGAATAAATTTTCATACATCCTTTTAAATTTAACTTAATTCTTACACATGCAATTATAAATAAAACAAAAATAAAATGATGAAATAAATAATATAAATGTATGTATACATATACATTAATTAATAGCATAGCTTCACTTAAAATTTGATATCATTATTTTTAAGTTCCATATTTAAAATTCTTATAGCAATAAGATAAAGTGCTGCGTCACAAACTTTTAACCTGTTAAGGGTTTTTTGTATTGATATGTATTACATCCTACAGTGACTGTGCGGAATTTAAGAGGATTTTTTTTTTAACTTTGGGATCATGACTATATAAGGATAATTGAGGTTGTTATTTTTTATGCCTAGTAATTTATGATACCTTAATATATGTTTATTATTTTCTTCTAACGTAACATGATGAAGTTTGAAAATATTATTAGAAGTAACTGCTTTAGTTAGAAGGTGATGATAGTAATATTTGCAGATGATAACATAGTTATTAGCAGCCTTATCTTCATAGGCATTGATGAAATTGTTTTGAATTTCTTGGATATGTGGTTTAAGGATAAAGAAAGAGACTGAATTTTTGGCAATATGCAGTTTTAGTAATTGTTGTTTCAAAGAAAAGTGACATTATGCTTCCAGTCTACAAAATATTCAGTAGGTTTATTATAGTTGATAGCTATTTTGTAAATGAAGAAATCTAAATCATATGTGAATTGTTTAATGATGGACTGTATATTACACTGTGAAGGAATACGATATTTAGTGCCATGACGCATCTTAAGTGAATATTATTCACAATGTCTAAATTACCAGTTATAACATGTCCATGATGGGCATTAATATATGTATTTATATGGGGATCATAGCATATACATGTTAAAGTATCAGTGTGTTTGAGATTTTTAGAAAACTTATTATAATTGAAAATTTTACGACCTAAGCTAATAGGATATTTAAAAAAACTTTTTAGGTTAACACTTTGAAGTGGAAATTTACATTGCTCGTTGTGAAATAAATGATTAAGTTTAATTTTATTAAAAACAGGATTTGTAAAGGTAACGATTAAATGTGAATTACTTTTATTTAATTTTTGTGTCTTTTTGTTAATATTGGCATTGAGAGCAGTTAGCCTATAATGGAGTAAATCAAAAAAATGTACCACCAAAGTGAGTATTGAACGTATTTGAAGTAAAAACTTTATGATGTTGATTTATATGAAATTTAGGAATTGCAAATATAAATTTACGAAGAGACATCTAGTTGTAATTGCTACTAAAAGAAGATAGTAGGCGTTTTAATGATTTTTTAATCTAAGTATTAGTTAATTTAGATGATGGTTGTTTAGTAGTAGATGATTGTCCTCTTTTTGTACGTGTGGTTTGCTTATATAATTTATGACTAAGAGATAAATAGAGAAATTTATAGTTAATTGTATTTGATGATGTAGAATATACGACATGAGGTTTATTGTTTGAGAGTTGATTTAGTACATATGGATAAAGTGTGCTATAATGTTTGATATATGCAGATATATATATGTGTGTGTGTGTGTGTGATACTTCTGGATATCAACATAAAGTAGGATGAAGAACACACGCCATATCTTTGACGTAGAATACCCATATTGCAGTCGCAGGTGGCGACAGTGGAAGAGAGGACTTAAAAACATTGGAAAGCATTTTTCTTTCGATCAAATAATAGAGGCAGGATAATCTTTAACGAGTTTGTTGTAATTCCATCTCATTACAATTCCACTAGTAATCCAATTGGCCCTCGTATCTAACTGTACCACTTCATGTCAAAACTCGAAGATTAATATCATAACATCGAAGATGTTAAAAGGCATTAGAAACTCGCATTTTAAAATCCATTCCGCCAAATGACTAACAAACGAAAAAGGGGCAAATCTTTCTCTCAAGTCAGTGCAAGCTATAAATGTATCAAGAAAATGCGGAAAGCTACATTGATTCGCTCTACACCCGAGTCAACCCAAACCCAACGCACGCCGGGGAAAACGCGGGGAGGGGACGCCTTAGCCTATTGGCCAAAGGGGAGTGCGTGGGACGGGCCAAACTTGACGTAGAAACAGAACTCTTTACTTATAGTGGCCATTTTAAAAGGCAAAAAGGGAAGAGCGTGCCAAATATTCCAATGAACCATGGAATATCGAATAATAATTTAATAAAAATGGTATTTTAATAAAAACAGTATTTTAATAAAAATGGTACTAATAAACATTCGAAAGAAATAAGAATTTAATGTCTCAAAATATGAAAGAATAAAATAAATTAGTGGGGGTTTTTTTTGTTTACAAAGAAGTGTAGTTATTAACAGATTAAAGTTTTTAGTATAAGAAATAAAAGAATGCGCTGAATTAAAGGCAGGGGATTAAAATATAAAGGATATTTAAGATATTATTAAAAGACAGGTAAAAAAGGTAGATATTATAAGAATTTTGAATAAATAAACTAAAGTAAAAGGACGAAATTTTTTTATCATTACATATATATATATATATATATATAAAGAAGTTGAATGGTATTTGTTTAAACTGTGTTACAATATATGCTTTTGCATACTTGCAAAACCTCCGGTTTTTTAAATAAAAAACAGCTTATTTTGAGCAAGTAAATTTATGTAGTTAAATGTGCTTCTACGTGTTAGTCATTTGAAATTTACTTGATTTTATTCATTAAAATATAATTTCACGTTCAAATGTCTTTATTTGAACAGGAGTCACCAGTTAAAATCTGGACAGTTGGCAAATACGTATTCTATAACTAACTTCTTAAACTGGCGAAAAAATTCTGTGATTCTTATGAAAAAGGAAGAAATCAAAATTCCGTTCTTAAAGAAACATTATAACAAACAACCTATCTAATTTCTGGACTATAGGACATCTTATAATGAGCAAGTCTTCCTACGGTAAATTGACCATTGCTTACTGCAAATTTATATTAATTTATTCTTTAATTAAGATGACAATCATTACTAACAATTAGAATTGAGAAGTTTATAAGCAAATAATGCATTTTCTGCACTATTTTCAGCTATTATCTGCAGTTTATATTAGCAGCTACTTTCTACCTATAGCTTATCCCCTTTGTTTGTGTTTTTTTTACGACTAAACCACGGATTACGCATGCTTCTACTTCATCAATTGAGTTAAAAATTATTTGTACCAACAAGACAAATAAACTACTGTGATTACAGAAAGATTCTCACACAGCGAAGTATTTTCTTTTACTAACACAAATGTAAGTATAAATAAGAGTAATAAGTCTTAATTACGCCCACTAATAACTAATCACAATATATATTCCAAACGTGAAAGTCAAGACATATATTAAAATATTTATTTGCTTAAAAGACGTTACTAAAAACACATTAAAAGTACATTAAAAACCTATATTGACATGCTTCAACTCCTTCACTGAGCCGTAGCCGTCATCAGAATGTATAACAGAAATTACAAATACAATGCATATGAAAACCGGAAATCTTTTCGCATCCCGAATATATGGATTGAGTGATTGGACACCTTGTGGAATCGCAACATTGAAGGGACACGTGCGATATCTAAAATATAGAGGACGTTATATGTTTACTTGTTTGTATTCGATGTTTGTTTGTTTGTTTGTTTGTTTTCGGTTTCCATATGCATTGTATTTGTAATTTCTGTTATACATTCTGGTGACGGCTACAGCTCAGTGAAGGAGTTGAAACATATCAATATAGATTTTTAATATTCTTTTACTGTATTTCTAGTAACGTCTTTAAGCAAATAAATATTTTACTATATGTTTTGACTTTTCCGTTTGGAATATATATTGTGATATCTTTTACTGACTTCTTGTCTAGTAGGGAAAACTTCAATATTTAAGAAATACAACTCAAGAATTTAGCGTATTAATTTGAATTTCTTTAAATATGGTCACCCCCCCCCCCCCACACACACACACACACTAAAAATAATCTTAAGATTATCTGAAGAAGTCTCCACTTTCTCCAGAAATTTGAAGAAATTTTGCATATTTAGCTTTACCTTAAAAACATCTCAAGAAATGGGCCAATTGCCTACAAATTTTCGGCTAAATGCCTACAGATTTTCTACAGATTTTTTTTAGAGAGACCTAACGAGTAACTAACACTTCAGTAAAAATCTAACTCATATAAGTATTTTCTTATACGATTCTGCAAAGTAATATCGTCTAGTGGTAACTTATTTGTCTTAATTGTTACAACTTATGTATCAGGTGATTTTTGTTGTTGTTGTTATTGTTTTTTTTAAATAGGGATGGTGCCAGTTACTGCAGTTATTGGCCAGATTTATGAAAAAAATTAGTAATAAGAAGTATAATTTTTCAAAATTTTGTCAACAATAATTTTTTAATATATCTTTA
Organism: Maratus speciosus; assembly: GCA_963932465.1. Classification (NCBI taxonomy): domain Eukaryota; kingdom Metazoa; phylum Arthropoda; class Arachnida; order Araneae; family Salticidae; genus Maratus; species Maratus speciosus. The sequence continues at coordinate 222,096,158 of OZ010789.1, forward strand.
CTATACTTTCAAAAACAAAGATGAGTATAAAACCCATTTAACCTTCCTACCCTGAATGAGCCTAATCAACCTGTTTCCACAGTTTATTTCATTCGATTCGAGACCGAAATTTTTCTTTAAAGTAAATTTAATATAAGAAACTAAGAACTAAGTGAAATAAATGTGTTAAATATTTAAATATTTATATATTTATATATATTAAATAGTTCTAAATAAAAATTTTGGTATGAAATGTTTTTATCAAGGTTGAGTAAAATTTCAACAGATTTGGAAGGTTTAAATTTTGTAATAGTGTTTGGAACAAAAAAGAATCCTTAAAGTGTCAGTTACTCGCTATATAATTAGGGTTTCACCCTATATTAATGATATCTACAAATTAAATATATTAAATAAATTATATCTATGTTAATGTATAAAATTGGAGTGTCTAGCTATGATTTTCAGAAAAAAACACCAATTTCTAAGTCTGCCTGTCAATTTGTTCACAATAGGGTCATAAACAGTTGCATAAAAAACACTAAAATTATCAGGGACAGACGTAGAATATTTGTGGCTACAATCTGCAGTTTGTTGCTTTCCTATATATGAAATAGTCTTTGAAAAAACAAGGGAAAACCTGGAGAATCAATCAATCAAACAATTTTTTCAACACTCAAAAAATCGGGAATAAATTAATCATTTTTTGGGAATTTTAAGCCGATTGAAATGTCTAATTAAAATGTCTAAATCATAATAATTACATTTCTAGCTTATGCCCCACTACATTTTCGTACTTTTCCATTATCCAGTCCAACATTTTCATTAAAAAAAAAAAAAAAAAAAAAAAAAAAAAAAACTATCGCCAAATTATAGGATTTAAACATTTGCGTACCAGTGGATCCACGTATGGATTTATGGCCCGATTCTCCACAAACACCAGTGGATCCACTTATGGATCCATGTCCGTTCATTATTCTATTGTTGCTGCTAAAAACATTATTGCAGGAATATATGTTTGTGTATAGCTGGTACTATGAGAAATGTTGGAAAATGTTTATATAGCTCTTCTTATTAATATGAATAAAAGCATCTCATTTTTCTGAAAATTACTACTCTATATTTTAAATCTACTAAATGCCCGAGAACTGGTTTTACATGTAATCTTCATATACATATGCTGGTATGGAAGGAGTTAACGCCAAAAATGCATGAACGTGGCATCATATTCATCATTCATCACTTGACGTCAGATGCGTTGCACGTGTTTATTATGTCAGCAACTGATTACAATTTGGCGAGTTGTTTGGTGATAGTTTTTTTATGGAAAGTGGTCGACGGAATAATGGAGAAGTACTTAGATTTTAATATAAAACCTGGATTGGTAAATATTTTCCCTTAAAACTTGAAAGATCTTATTATATCCAGATGCAAAGCAATAGGTTGCAACGCAGCTAGTAATAAATAAAAATATATTCAAAATATGTAAAATTAAAAATATTCTATAAATATCTTTAAAACAAATTGACATTAACATAAAAAAGATAATACGTATATTTCCGTATATAAGCCGATAATTTTTGGGCATCATTTTGGCTCAAAAGTTTGGGGGATTGGCTTATACATGAATCTATGAAAATTTCCAAAATTGATATTCTAAAATAAAAAATATGGTAAATATAAAAAACATAAAAACTTACAAATTTCTGAAAATACTTAAATACTCCACTCTTTTACAATTCAAAAGTCACCAATCATCGTTCACTATCGAAGTTATTGTCATAGTTTTCAAGCCACTTTTTAAAATCGCTTTATTTTAATTGGTACACCAGGATGAATGTCCTTAGTGGATAATTCACCATCAGCAACAACGCCATCTTTTTCAAAACACGACATCATTGCGCCCACGTGCAGCTTTCACATAGGCGTAACCAGGGGGGGTGCCCTGGGTGCCCGGGCACCCCCCCGTTTCCGCAGACTCGAGCACAATTATTTAAAAAAAATCGAAATCTACAAATGAAAAAAGAAGAAGAAGTGAAAGCAGAGTTCAATTAGTTTAGTTCAGAAAACTAAACGGCTAAGTTTTGAAATGTGATAAAAAAAAAGAAACCCACGTTCTTTTTTTTTTTTTTTTTTTTTTTTTTTTTTTTTTTTTTTTTTTTATTTAAGAAAATTATGTTGTTTATCTTTTTTAAAACTGGAATATTTACAAGAATCTGTATTAGTCATAGTAATTCAAAAAGGTGGCTTTATAATCCCACTTTGACGTCCTTTGTCTGTGGGAGATGTTTTTAACGCTGTTCTTTCTATTGCATGTTTCTGCAATTTCATGAGAAATGAACACAAGCTCTTGACGAGGGTAGAAACTATTTGTCTCTTTACTGTGGTAGTTTAAAGTCAAGAAAGAAGCAAAAAAAATTTGAAAGGGGATGCAAATGTGAAACGATAATTCCAAATTTCGATTAGCCGAGGTAAAGGGGGGGGGGGGGGACACATACCCGTCCTCTTTTGTAAATGAAAAATAATAGCACAGAAAATTCAAATTAATCTGCAGGTTGGTTGGTTGGTTGAATTTAGTGTTTCGTGGCATTTTTGACATTCTTGAAAGGAATATGATTGCAGTCTTTCAAGTCAATATGATAATTTTTTTCCTCTGAAAATTTGTACACGATTTTTAGAGTTTTTTCTCATTTCGCGGCGTTCTTTTGAAAGTAGGAAAAGAAACCCCGTTTCCACCTTTTAGCCCAGTGCAGTAAATTTTGACAAATTCGCGATTTTATTATGTGATCATTTCATGATATTTACAATTTTCCCCCAAAATCGTGTGACGAAATTCACGTCTTTCTACGCGATTTTTTTGTCGAAATCCGCACTTTTCACCACTTACCTTTGACAAAATTCGTGTTTTTTACTGCGATCCTTTGACGAAATTCGCATTTTTTACCACAATATTTTGACGAAATTGGCATTTCTTTAGCACACGATCCTTCGATGAAATTCGCGTTTTCTTTCCACGATCTTTTGACGAAATTCTCGTTTTTACCGCGATCCTTTGACGAAATTTATTTTCTGTTGTGACCGATTGACGAAACTGATATTTTTACAGGAGATCATTTGTCGAAATTTGGGATAGTATTGCGCGACCATTCGGAAAAATTCTCGATATCTTTCCGTATCAATTAACAAAATTCTCTACTCTTTTCCGCAACATTTTGATGAAAATTGAAAAAAAATTTCGTCAATCCTTTATCGAAATTCGTAATTTTTTTGCGCAATCTTTAAATGAATTTGACGATTACTTTCTGCACTCTTTTATAGAAATTCCCGATATTTTACCACGATCGTTTGGAGAAATTCTCAATTTTTTCCGGGACTGATTCATGAATTGATTTTGAGAAATTCCATAAAAGAAATAAAAATTGCTGACCTAATTATTTTTAAATACTCACTGAAGAATCACAGGTCTGTGAAAGAATTTGAAGGGGGAAATACTGCACAGCATTTTTTATTATGAGAGACTTTCCTTTTCTGTGTACAAATCGCGTGATCCTGCGCGTTATTTCAACCCTGTCCTTGAAAGAAAACTTCATTACTAGAGAAGTGGTTGGTTTTTTTTTTTTAAACGAACATAGAATTAAACAAATCTAGGATTGAGGTGGGGGTGGGAACTGCCTTCGGCAACGTACTCCTGATCAAGCTACGACCTCTTCTGTCTTGAAACAAACGAATCTTGAATTATTGCGTTTTTTATTTCGAGCAAAATTAAATTTTCAGCTTTCTTATAAGAGCTGATTTGACATTATTCCAATTCGAATTTAATCACGACAATTGCAAAAATTACCAGAGAGTTTTTTCTGTTTCAAAAAATGTCAAAAAATCGCCTCAAAGCACGAAAACCCCGGCTAGAAAGCGCATTAAAAATTCGGAAAAGATTAAAAAACCACAGGAACGAAATAAACTAATTGGGTAAAAGATTTAAACCGGATTCGTTTTAGGAATGTAAAAAATCACTGCGAAATGCGAAAAAAAAACCCCTCTAAAGATAACATAAAAAAATTGTTAAAAATTGAAAAATCGCTGTAAGAATCTCGAAAACACTTTATTGAAAAGAAGACAAAGTTTACTGGGTAAAATATCGAAATCGGATTCTTTTTTACTTATTTGAAAAAATTTCCGCAAAATGCGAAAAAAATTCGCATAAAAATTAATTGAAAAATTCCAGAAATTGTCTTTCATATGCATGAGTTCAGGCATACAGGTCCTGTCAAATCTTACGGTTGCAGGCTGCATTGTTTTTTCAGAGCTCAGCGCGCGTGCGTACCCACACACTTAGACAGACAAGCGCCTATCTTTATTATTACAGTCGCATCATGATAGTATAATTTTTATCATTTTGATAAAATTTAGTGTATATTATCATGACCTGCTTTACCTAATATATTCAACACACTATGAGGTAAAAACCTGAATTACCGTAATTTTCGGCCTATAATATGCGGATTAACAATTAGGTTCAGACCCAGAAATCTTGTTTCATAAAATGTAACTTATTAAATCGCGATAAATATTTAACTTAAATAATGAAATAAAATTTCTGGGTCGAAACATGATTGTTTGAGCCTCGGATTATAGGCAAGAAATTGCGCTATTAATGAATATTATAACTATTTATAATATTATAATAATTATTTATATAGACTTTCCTCCAAAATTTCTTGGGTCCCTCCGGTGATCGCTAAGAAGTCATGGAGTTATATTCTAAAAAGATTAGAAGTTATATTCTGCGCATGTACTGATGTACCGCATGTATAATCTGAGATTTATCATCCGGCAAAATTTCATCTAAAAGACTTTGACTGAGATAATTTTAGATCTCATGCAGTGTTTCCCTGGTCCTATAGAAGTTTCCAGCATGATTAAAGGCCTTTTTTAATCTTTATAAGAAGTTAGGGTGCCAAAAGGTTTTACAGTTGTGACCACACTTAGTCACTGTCTTATATCACTGCTGCAATGACATTTACATATCTTTTTTTTTTTTTTTTTTTTTTTTTTTTTTTTTTTTTTTTTTACTATTAGATTTAGTTTTAATGTTTTGAACCTTTCTCAACCCTCCTCACGCAAACAAAAATTGCGTTTGAGCCCTTTTTAAAAGAAATACCACACAATTATACTTTCTAAGATGGAAAACTGTCTAAAACGGAAATTCGATCGGTTTTATTGGATTCGTTTTAGCAGGTTTTGCTATATAAGATATTGTTTGTATCCAACATGTTCAGGTTAAAAAGTCTGGGCACCCCCCCCGTTCAAAAGTCTGGTTACGCCTATGTTTCATCACTTTTGAAATATTTGAAATTGTATCTTTTTTTCATGCTCCATTTTCACACTTGTTTTGAGTATGAAATGATAAGCAGCCATTGAGTTATTCGCCTGCTCAGCAACATTAATGATGGTTAACTTAAAACCAGCATTATAACTCGCCCTCTTTTGTCCAGCCATCTTTCCTTAAGCCAAAGTAACAGTTAGCAGTCACAGGAAGTAGAAAATGGTTTTCCCATTTACAAAATAGGAAGTGTGCTCTTTATGAACGTCCAAGGCTTAACAGGATGAGCGGAACCCAATTAAACAGATTTGGCAGCGCGCCAAAACAGAATACAAGAGATCAATAATTTCAGAGAGCTCATTTGTACTTACTTCTATCTTTACAAGAAGAAAGTATTGGATTCGTGAAAACTTTCGACTTCCGGTTTTTGATGGAGTTACACGTTTTAGGGGTCAGAGATTGACCCCTAATGATTACGTTGACTGACAATAGCTTTTGAATCATTTGTATGAGGATTAAATATTTTGTCTTAAATTATATCAAAAGAGAATTTTTCCAATTTAGGTTTCAAAAAAATATTGTTTTTTTTTTCATCATAGGACTGAGTTATTATTTACTTATGTGTCAAAGTACCAAATAATAATAAAAAAAATCCTTATGCCTTATATATGTTTTGTTTTTCTATTGTATATTTTTCGCAAATCCATTTTATCCGTTTGTATTGTAATATACCTTACTAATCTGATACTTATACATAACTTAATGTATTATAAATTATAAATGTATATAATGCAGTATTATAAATGTATATAATGCATTATAATTATACATAATCTAATAACTTATACAATATATTTTTATTGTCCAAAAACTTTAAGTTCGCTTTTTGTACTAATTTAAATATTTTCATTTATTTAATGTATTATTAATTCAGATTTTATAGATGCTAGTTTTTCACGTACATTTCTTTTCATATTTTAATGTAATTTTAAAATAATTTATTATGTGTAAGCTGGATACACTACTATATTAATCCATAAAATATTCCAAGAGTTTGCTTACTATTATCGCAGCATTCAAAAACAATAGATCGCATTTTGCTTTTGATAATTATCTAATAATAAAAAGTAATTAGAACTAGATGCTGAAATTAGATATTTTGAATGTACGCAGTATATTTGAAATTGACATAAGGAAAATTCTTTACAGTGAGTTACAATAGTTTAAAATTTCCAATTTATTGCTTTTTTCGGTGTATTTTCTTATTTTATTTCTTATTTTGCTTTATGGTGCTAAATTCGTGTCGTACATATGTATAACAGAATTTATTATATAATAATGTTATTAAAACAATGATATAAGTAGATATAAAGATGGTACTTATAGTGCTCTTAGTTTTTAAAAGATGTCTGGTAGTATACAAAAAGAAAAATTCAAACTAAATAAAAATTGCAATTGAATAATTGGAGGTGGGGGGTCTATCTAAAAATAACAATAATAATAATAAATAATATAATATAAATAATAATAAAGGCTAAAAAATTACTATTATCTTGTTTAAAGTGCTATAAAATTAATAGCAAAATATGCTGAAAAAAATACAATTTTTTGTAAAATCTAAAATAATTGTAAAATTAGCTGTGGAAAATGCTGTAAATTTACAAGTTTGCTGTTTACCCGTGAGAAACAAAACTGCTGTAAATTTACAGCAAACTTTGCTGGCACCCATATTGCCAGCATTTTCTGCTGTAAAGATACGGAGATTTTTTTACAGTGTAACTAAAGTGCTAAAAGCCTTTCAAAGACGAAAATTTGAAAAAAAAAAAGTTGAAAAATAATACATGGGTATCAAAATGAAATTAAAAAAAAAAAAATAGGCTCAGAATATGACTGATATGACGAAAAAATATAATTTACAACAATATAAAAAACACTACATTTCCTTCCAAAACGTTTCTAGACAGTATGTAAGAGAAAAAACAAACATGATTTCTCATGCTATAGGACATATAGAGCAACTCTACATAGTTGACAAACCTTGAGGAAATACATATATTTTTTAAGTCGTGGAAACTCGTCGTTTCCGCCCACTGTGCGTCAGACGGATCAACTGATTAAAGCGATAAAAGACTTTAAAAGACGAAAAATTAAAAAAAAAAAAGTGGAAAGATAATACATGGGTATTAAAATTATTATTTTTTTAATAGGCTCAGCATATGACTGATATGACGAAAAACATAATTTACAAAAATATAAAAATACTAGCAAACCCCGCGGCTTTGCTCGCGTAATAGTTGAAATATGCCAAGTGATATTTGCATGACTATTTTTAATTAGAAGAACACTTTTTGAAATAATTCAAAAATTTCAAATTAAACCACAGTTTGACTAAACTTCATTATAAAAGTGCAATAGACAGAAATGAGATTTTAATTAATAAGAACTAAAATTACTTCCAATTAAATGATAATTTAGAAAGTATTTTGAGACTTTTATGCTCATTTCATACGCTCATTTCAGTATTCATTTAAAGTTTTGAATTGTTTTGAAACCATCTTAACACATTTACATCTTAAAATTAACCATCATGTCAAATTCCAATCTTCTTGTCTAACAGTCTACCACCTCTTTGGTGTTAGTTGCACCAATATAAAATGCCGAAACAGAGTTGAAATAGAATGTCTCAAAAGGTGTTGAAACAGAGACTGTCACCATTAATTTGCCAACATTAACCTTGAAATCGGTTGGTATTTTCTAATATTCTATACAAAACGGAATTTAGATATTTTTAAAGACTATCTTGTTGTTCCTGCCAACCAGGTGGTAGTGACACCGGCATAAAGTATAGCCCGTATAGGATCAAGGACTATTACTCTTGATTCGCAACCAATAACTTCTGTAATCGGTTTATTATTTCCTGAGATTCCATAAAAATCGTAATTTAGGACTCTTAGGATGCTTTTCGCTTCACCCTTTTTTAATTTCGAATTTATTTTCGACTGTTTTTAGAGGACATTTATATTTTATAAGTAACTATCGTGCTATATTTAAAGTTTCTAGCCTCATCAGTACCGCAGAAATTGCAATTTAGAAAGTTTTTTGCTCCTGCAACCCTCGACATAAGATATAGCTTATGTTTGAGCAGGTTCTATCACCATCAATTTGCAACCATTATGTTTGAAATCGGTTTCGTATTTCATACGATTGCATAACAATCGTAGTTTAGAACGCTTTTCGGTCACTTCATTCTTTTAAATTTGGAATTTTCTTTCGACAATTCTTAGAAAGCATTTGCATCTTTGGAGTAATTACCATTCCAAATTTAAAATGTTAGATCCCCTCAGTAACACAAAAAACGCAATTCAGGACATTTTTTGCTCCTGTAATACCCAGGTGGTAGTGACAACAACGTAAAATATAGGCTGTGTTGGAACGGGGACTGTCACCATCAATTTGAAACCATTACTTCTGAAATCGGTTTATATTTTCTGATATTGCGTAGAAATCGGTATTTAGAACGTTTTTCGAACGCTTTTCGCTCATTTTCACCCCTTTTAAATTTCAAATTTTCAAGGAACTCTTCTCAGAGTGTATTTACATCTCATAAGTAATTACCATGCCAAATTTCAAGTTGCTAGCCCCTTCAGTATCACAAAAATCACAATTTCGAACGCTTTTAAAAATTCAACCGCAAGGTAACAGTGACGCCGACATGAAATAGATCCTATATTGGAGCAAGGGCTGTCATCATCAATTCCAACCACTACTTTTGAAATTGGTTGGTTACTTTCTGAGGTTGCGTAGAAATCGCAATTTAGAACTTTTTTAGAACGTTTTTCGTCCATTTCCACCTACATTTCGAATTATTTAGAAAAGGTTCATAGAGATCATTTATATTTTATAAGTAACTACCATGCCTAGTTTCAAGTTTCTAGCCCCTGCAGTATTACAAAAAAGAAATTTAGATCGTTTTCTGCTCCTTCACCCCCTTTGGGGTAGTGGCACAGACATGAAATACAGCCTATGTTGGAGCGAGGGATGTCAACATCGTTTTCACACAAGTATTTTTTAAATCGGTTCGGTACTTCCTGAGATTGCGTAGAAGTCGCAATTTAGAAAGTTTTTTAGAACGCTTTTCGCTCATTTTCACCCCTTTTAAATTTTGATTTTTTAGGAAATGTTCTTAGAAATCATTTGTATCATATAAATAACTGCCCTGCCTAATTTCAGGATTCTAGACCGTTCAGTAACACAAAAATCGCAATTTAGAACGTTTTTTGCTTCTGCAACCCCTAGGTGCTAGTGACAACGACGTGAAATAGAGCCCATGTTGGAGCAAGGTCTGTCATCATCAATTTCCAACCATTACTTTTGAAATAGCTTGGGTACTTTCTGAGATTGCGTTGAAATCACCATTTAGAACGTTTTTTAGAACGCTTTTCGCGCATTTTCACCCCTTTTATATTTCGAATTTTTTAAGAAATGTTATTAGAGATCATTTATATCTTATAAGTAACTACCATTCCAAATTCCAATTATCTGGGCCCTTCAATAACACAAAAATCGCAATTTCGAACGTTTTTTTGCTCCTGCACACCCTTTAGGGGTAGTGGCACCGACATAAAATGTAGCCTATATTGGAGCAAGAGTTGTCACCATAATTTTGACACCATTATTTTTTAAATCTGTTTGGTACTTCTTGAGATTGCGTAAAAATCGCCTTTTAGAACATTTTTTAGAACACTTTTTGTACATTTTCACCCCTTTTAAATTTCGAATTTTTTAAAAAATGTTCTTAGAGATCATTTATATCTAATAAATAACTACCATGAAAAACGCCATGTATCTGGACCCTTCAGAAACACAAAAATCCCAATTTCGAACGTTTTTTGCTTCTGCACCCTCTTTAGGGGTAGTGGCATCGGCATAAAATGTAGCCTTTGTTGGAGCAAGGGTTGTCACCATCGCTTACACCATTATTTTTGAAATCGGTTTGGTACTTCCTGAAATTGCGTAAAAATCGCCATTTAGAACGTTTTTTAGAACGCTTTTCGCCCATTTTCACCCCTTTTAATTTCGATTTTTTAAAGAAATGTCCTTAGAGATCATTAGTATATTATAAGTAACTGCAATTCCAAATTTCATGTTTCTAGGCCCTTGGGTAACACAAAAATCGCATTTTTAGAACGTTTTTTGCTCCTGAACCCCCGTTCGACCAGTGACACGGACATAAGATATAGCCTATGTTGTAAGTTGGACTAACACCATCATTTTGATACCATTACTTTTGGAATCGGTTTGGTAGTTCCAGAGCTTACCTCCTACAAATAAACAATTTTTACCTCTTTATAATATTAGTATAGATGAGTTTCTTTCACCGGTTCCTGATTTTTGGTTTTCACCTGTTTTTTCTAATTTCACGATACATTTCATTCAAAAACGAGTCTAGACGGTATGCTGCAAGAGAAAAAACAGACATGATTTACCATGCTGTAGGACTTACAGAACATGCGACAGACGGATCAACTAATTAATGATAATCAAGTAATTAATTTAACGGATCAATTAATAAAAGTATAATTTAAAAAATCCAATACAGACACTAACATTTTCAATTATATTTATACAGCTGACTAAAAGAGAATCAGAAACAATATTTCGCTTATCATAAAATTTATGAAAAAATTTTGCTTACTTTGCATTTTTTATGGGAAATATAGCATATCCCTCCTTAGCAAACTAACTAAAGTTATTTCTGATCGAAGTGATTTGAAAGAATAATGAATTACCGAAAATCTCATTTAAGGCACGTAGGCAGTTATTCAAGCCAAAAAGTAAATTTAACTGATATTGGAAACTTTGAATACATAAACACTTTTCCTGTTTCTATGTAAAAATTAAATAGAAAACTGTAGGATTTTGAAAAAAACCATTAAAAACTAAAAATGGATTATAGGAAAAGAGGAAAAAATCATTTTTCTTTCTGGCCTCTAAAACAGGGGACTTCATAAGACCTAAAATGAAACCTGAAACTGAAACAATCGGTAACTACTGCTTTCTAGATTTTATTCAATCACGCAGCTAGTTGACAGAAAATGGTACTATTAAATTAAGATCGGCGCATCAGAGTATGCACAGTAAGAAACTATCCACACGTTGCCTCTCTTTTTGATACCTTGGATATTATACGCACGTTCGTCTTCGTCCAGCTATATCATCAATGCTTTATGGAGAATTTTCATAAGGAAGGTCTAATACAGAAAATGAATGAATGAAACATATAGTAAGGAGCTAATACCACATTATTTTACGGCGTTGCATTAATAAAGACCTCTATCTCATTAATTTTTTCTTTACATAAACGCTGTAAGAAAACATAATAAAAAAGTCCTTCCGGCCAGTGCCGGGAGGAAGAAGGCTTTCATATTCCTTATTGTAAAAAAGCCAACTTATATTATTCAAACACACGAAGCTCAATTTAGTGGAAACGGAATATAGGAGATTCAATACTAATTTTTATCAATACTAAATCATTATGAATGAGAATTTCGCGAAATTAGTCAGCTTTATCCAAGCTGCTTTCATTTAAAGTAACTTATATTTGGCTGCCAAATTCAGCGATTTCTTAAAGTGCCTGCCATTTTAAGACAACATGGTGGATGAGGCTAACCAGTGAACTTGGTCGAGACCTTAGTAATTGCTGTGCACATGCTCACTCACATCGGAATCGATTGATATATACGAGTGCTGTCGCAGGCAAAAAATCAGATTTTTCAAAATGTCACCCACATTAGATATTGAAATTGCTATATCTGAGCCATTTTTTAAGATAAAGACTGACAAAAAATGCTCCTGAATCCTTATATCAAGGTCAAATACTTAAGAAAGAAACCTTTTTCAATTTCTAATTTTTTTGCACCTCACTTTAAATATAATTTTTCTTTAATTTAATGGCCGCCATTTTGAAACAAGATGGCTGATGAAGCTGGCCAGCGAACTTGGTCGAGATATTGATGTATACTATCCACATGCCTTCTTACATCAAAATAGGCGAATACGTGTGTTATCGCGTGACAAATAAAAGATCGTTTCAAAATGTTAGCCATGCTAGAAATTCAAAGTGCTATAATTCAACCATTTTTTAAGATATAAACAAAAGAACAAATTTTCAGAAACAAAAACTGCACCGGAATCTTTGTATCAAGGCCAAACACATAAAAAAAATTTTTTCATTTTCCAATTTTTTGGTATTTCATTTTAAATTTAATTTTTTTTTTAATTTTTTAAATGGCCGCCATTTTGAAACAAGATGGCGGATAAAGCTGGACAACAAACACGGTCGATATATTTGTATGTACTATGTACACACCAAGGTACATTCAAATCGATTCATAAATACGCCCGTTACCACGTGACAAAAATCAGGACGTTTCAAAATGTCAGCCACGCTAGAAATTCAAAATGCTATAACTCAGCCATTTTTTAAGATATAGACGAAACAAAAACTGCTCCCGAATCTTTTTATCAAGGTTAAACACATAAGAAAAAAATATTTTTTCAATTTTCAATTTTTTGATACCACATTTCAAATTTAAATTTTTCTTAAAAATTTAAATGGCCACCATTTTTAAACAAGATGGCGGATGAAGCTGGCCAACGAACTCGGTTGAGACATTGGTCTGCACTATGTATAAAGGAAGTTACATCCAAATTGGTTCATAAATACGCCTTTTATCGCGTGACAAAATTCAGGACGTTTCAAAATGTCAGCCACGCTAAAAATTCAAAATGCTATAACTCAGCCTTTTTTTAAGATGTAGGCGAAACAAAGACTGCTCCGGAATCTTTGTATAAAGGTCAAATACATAAGAAAAAAATATTTTTCCATTTTCAATTTTTTGGTGCCACATTTCAAATTTTAAATTTAAAAAAAAATTTAAATGGCCTCCATTTTGAAACAAAATGGCGGATGAAGCTGGCCATCGAACTCGGTCGAGACGTTGGTATGTACTATGTACACACTGAATTACATCCAAATCGGTTCGTAAATACGAGAGTTACAGTGTGACAAAGGTCAGATATATATATATATATATATATATATGTGTGTGTGTGTGTGTGTGTGGATATATATATATATATGTCAATTTTGAACGGTGGGTGGTTTCGGGGTCTGGGGGTCATGATCGATGAAAATATACCAAATTTTTTTGAAATCGCTTTCCTCCGAACGGCTGCAATAGGTAGCTTTTTGTAATGAAAGCTACCTAAAAAGCTTCGACATCTGCTGAAATTTTTGTTCCAGCAGATTTTACTGTTAAAATTTGCATTAATGCAGCAATTTTACCGATAAACTTAAAAAAGGAAAAAAACAATTTTAAATTACTTTTTAGAAACAAGGAGACACAAATCCTCTGATAAGTCCAGGTAGTATAATGCCTAGTCTTGTGTTATTTCATTTTCATCGGATATTATCATTACCAAAGCTAATTAAACGTTTTCCATATCAATATTGGTAGAAAACAATGGAATCTATCAAAGCGGCGGTAGATTAGAGCTCAATAGAGTCAGAACCAAATGAAATCAGCAGATTTCACTGATCGAAACGCAAATGGAGCAACCGCAGAACACTGTATTACAAGGAGAATACTTTCTTTTATTCTTTTTTGGTGTAATACCTGCAAAATATCTGTTATAGACCGAGAGGCAGTTGCACAAACCATCACATCATCGAGTTGACGGCTGAAATTCCAGATTTAGTTAAAACTGGATTCGCATATTAAAATGCAACTGGTCTTCCAAGTCATATCTTGGTGGAAAACACCTGCAAACCCGATTTTGGTGGTTGACTGGTATGTTTACCGTTGTGTTTTCTTGCTTCCAGTCCTCCATGTTTTTATACCTTTGGGTGCAGGAAAATACAATGATAAACCTAGCGATCAACCACTAAAATCAGACCTGCAGCCGATTTCCACCAAGATATGACTTGACAGACCAGTTTCATTTTAATATGCTAATCGAGTATTATGTAATCCTGTAATTTCATCAGTCAACTCGATGGGCTGATGGTCTGTGCAATCATCTCTCGGTCTATTAATTAAAGTGAAATCATGTGTTTAGGGAATAATGGCCTTTTTTAAAACAAATGTTCCTAAAAGCCACTTTAAAGTGTCTTTTGTTTTGAACTCTCCTGGCCACAATTAAACAAGGACGAGATTAGGCGTGACTTAATATTGTAAAAATATGTATAAATATTACATCCCACAACATTTAACATGTTAGCTCTGACGTAACATAGTTTATTGTGAATTGAAATATTGACGGCTCTTATTTTTACAGGTGCAGTCGTAAAAAAAAAAAAAAAAAAAAAAAAAAAAAAAAAAAAAAAATTAACACCTTCTACTAACTCTGCAACTAATTATAATAGAAGACACTTGCTGGTACCAATCGATTGGAAATAAAGTCTACTTTTAAACGATGTATATAAAATTTGCTTAGGGTCCATCTACAAATCAAAACCAGACCAAACTTTATGTTTTCAATGGCAACACCCAATTTTGAGAACATATTTTAAATTTTCGGTTGAAACTATGCCTAGAAACGAAATTCCTAGTCATTTGAATGATAAATTTTTGAATTATAAACATTCAAAATTTAGAGCTGCTAATGCTAAATTACATTTTCATATTTTTATTAATTCTCCTGAAATTGCAATCCTAATGCAATAATTTTGTGTGTCGTTATAATACTAAAAAATCCAAACATGAATACACCGAATTTGTAATTTTAAAAATTTTACAATATTAATTATGAATTATGAAATTAATATTCGAAAAAAATATTAATTGGAACCTACAATTTTTTTGACAGATTTATATTTATTATGTCCTGCTTTATGCAAATCCTCAATTTCAAAATTTTCTTTCAAGTATTTTTCGAATTTTCCTTAAAAAATGGCAATGTCTATGATGTTCAGAAAAGCATAATCTAAAAAAATATATTTTACTAATTTTATTTAAATATTGGGGCTGGCAATAGTCCAACCATATTAAGCGAGTGAAAAGGCCATATTGGCAAGAAATAATACATTAATAGAAGTGATAGTCATTCTGTAGCATTTCAACAATCAAGTACCAAACTTCAATTTGGATACAGCCCCTAAAATATGCTCATTTTAACTAATTAATTTCTCCGAAACTAATCGTACGAATTTCACATAAATTTGTATTTATGGTAATTGACGGGTGTAGAATTTATTATTGCTGTCAAACTTGGATATTACTATTGAAAAAAAAAACAAATTTTGGGCTGTTTTGATATGTAGATCCCCCTTAAGCAAATTTTATATACATCATTTAAAAGTAGACTTTATGTCCAATTGGTTGGTATCTGTAACTTTCTTTTCGATAATTTGTTGCAGAGTTAGCAGGGGGTGTTTACTTTTTTTTCCACGACTGTACCTTAATTGTCAATTACACTTAATACTCTATAAATCTTATTGTATGATGTTAATGTTGATATAAAAATATTGGCTAATGACAGAAATATTTCCCCTGACATTATCATAAAAAAATAGAATATCAAGATGAAACAAACAAGTCCCTTAACGGCAATCATCTCTTTACTTATTCATTTTGCTCTTTCACGCGTAGTTAAATTATTCAGAACTTTCACTTTCTTCATGTTCATTTATTTCGTACCAGGATCATGACCCCTATTATCAAAAACGCGTCACCGATTACCCAATTTAAACAGACAACTTAGTGAAGTTCAAGGTTTTAAAATTTTTCATGAGCTGATTTAACAACTTGATGTAGAACGCGACCGATATTCAACAAAAAACGGAAATGACGAATTTAATGATGCAGCTGGAGAAGAGAAAGTTGTTTTGGTGAATCGCCACAGTAACGGTCGATTAAAAGCAACGCGGTGAAATTGGAATTCGACAGACACTTTTATTTACACTTGTGCTACAGATGGAAACTTTGTATGCGATGAATGCTTTATAACACAAAGGGTTTTAAGGTATTTGTTTTGGATTCCAGTTAGGTTTATAAACGTTTTAAAAAAGTTCTTTGATGTTATATTTGTTAAATATCAAATTTAAATTTATTGATTGTTATTCGATACTAATTTTCACTTGTTTTGATAACGCTATAGGGAATTAGAATTGCTATAATTGTGATAATGCTATAGTACTAATGCTATTGAGGAACTATTAGACTGTTATATTTGATAAACGTCGATTTAATAACTTGTTGTTGCAAATCAATATTAAATGACACCAGTTTTTTTTTATTGTTGTAGAGCAGATCAGTTAAATTAACTGATGATTCATTCATGTTTATACACATTATTCACATGTCATTTTAAACTAATACCAGATATTGAGTAAAATTCGTTGTTATTTTGTCTTTACGCCTACTAATAAATAGGTCTAGTGTATATCATTTAGTTGATGTTTTTTCTAAAACCAAATGATTAGTGATCAACATCAAAATAAAACATTAATTCATTCAACTTGATTTTTATGTATTTCATATATGACACTTTTACCGATTTTCCCCTCAAAAAGTTTCGAAACTTTCATATAACTTATTCTTTATTGATATTATTTTTGGAAAAGTCGAAATTTTATAAGTATTATAAACCAGTCATGGTCCCATATATATAAAAAACAAAATTGGCGGCTATATATTCTTTTACAGAACCTATTACAATATTTTATAATATTCGAGAAATTTATGAATTCAAAACACAATCTTACAAACTCCAAAATATATGTAATTCATCTGCAGAAATAAATGCATTTGTTTACATAAAAAAAAAATCAAATATCTAATGCATGTTTTCAGTTGTGGCATTATAATTTAAAATTAAAATTCGATAGTAATTCTTTTGAAAAATAACTAAAAATGAAGAAAGAAATGCTAAACGTACTGTGCCTGTTTTCCCTCTTCTTTCAATTGTGTGCAACGGACGAAGTAAACAATGTTACACTCAATGAAACCATTTTAAATCACAATCAAAATAACAGTTTCGACGAAGAAACGATTCTTTCAAAAGACAATTCTACAGAAGAGGGAGACAGTGAAATGACGCTGCTAGACTTGGAGAACAGTATGAAAAGTTTTCTACAAGGAATGTTTAATAAAGTTTTCAGCCTCATTTCAGGAGGAGGATCACCACCTCAAGCGTCTACAAAATGTTTGCTAAATCTTGCACGAGTATATTTTGGAATCAACAAGCTTGAACCTTGGGCATTCAAAAGTAAGTAATTGATCATTCTCTATTTCTCCCTATTGTACTTCTGTTTCACGGCTAATAATATTCCATTAAAAGTGTTCTCAAATAGAAAAGCGAATTTTCCGACATAAGTTTTAATTCATTTTTGTTCAAAAATACATGAAACTAGCTGGTGTTGTTGTTGTTCAGAAACTATGTAATAGAGCTGTTTTTTCCATTTTTTTGCAAACGCAATAGATCTTTCAGAAAATAGTGTCAAAGAGGACGTTTTGAACCGAATTTCCTCGCGAAGGAGAAAAAACACTCAAGAGCGGGAGAAAAATTAGTTTGCCACGTGATCAGAATCGCTTATAACTCAATAGGTACTTTATTGATCAAAAAGTGGAAAACACAGTTCAATTCCAAATCGCTTCCATGGCCCGGCTTTCAAATTTTATAGCTTTCCGTTAAAAAATGAATTTGTAAATGTGTCAAAACGTTTTACGCTTGTTGAGCAGTGCAGTTAAGAACAGCCTTAAGGCTGCTGTCAAATCCAAAAGTGCAACTTTATGATATAAGTTTTAATTCATTTTTGTTCGGAAATGCATGAAACTAGCAGGAGTTGTTGTTCACAAACTATGTAATCTGTTTTTATGTTGTGTATGTAAGCTGTTTTTTCCGAGTTTTTTTTTTTTTTTTTTGAAAACGCAATAGATTTTTCAGAAAATAGCAAGTGGGCGTTTTGAATCGAACTTTCGCGCGAAAGAAGAAACCACTCAAGAAAGGGTGAAAAACGTGTTTGTCACGTGATCAAAATCACTTATAACTCAATAGGTAATTTATTGATCAAAAAATGGAAAACACAGTTCGATTCCAAATCGCTTCCATGGTCAGGTTTTCCAATTTTATATCTTCCCGTCAAAAAGTAAATTTGTAAATGTGTCAAAACGTTTTGCGTTTATTGAGCAGAGCAGTTGAGAACAGCCTTAACTGAGAGTACAAAGGACTGGGACGTCGATAAGGCTTTAAAATTGGTTCCTGGTTTAATTAGTGAAAATTTTAAAGTATGTCAGCGAACAAATGTCATTACTATTAATATTAACTAATAATGCACAACTTTTATTGTCTGAAAATGACAAGTAGATAATATCGCTCACCCGCAAGAAAAGTGACACATCTCGCAAAAGATTATTTTGCATTTTATTCCGCTAATAGGTTTGGCATAGGTGCGTCTTGCTACACAAACAGTTTCATAAGTGTAGTTATATGGAAAATCACTTTATTACGCTACATGTCCATTTGTGACCACAGAAGAGAGGTGGATTCTCTGGGGGAGATAAAATGACCCCACACCCCAAACCTCATCCTACGTCGGCATTCTTAACGGTTTTACGCTTTTATGCACGTTTTTATTCCTGCATGCAGACCAGGGCTTAATTTCTAACAAAAAAAAGTACCGGAGCCCTAATATTCTGCAGTACTATCAACCGTAGCGTGCCCCCTCCCCCACCCCTCGTCACTCCAATCTTCATATTTATATTCCATACACTATTTGCAAAACTTAAAGCATTCTTTTTTCTTTAGAAAAATAAAAATTTTAAATATATCTGTCAGCATATACTTAGATCCCGTAAGGCATGGTGACGTCACGGCGACGTCGTTGTGAAGTCACACTGTGATTTTGTGACCGTCGATGTGACGTCACGTGACGTCGATGTGACGTCATAGTGACTAGAATGCGAGGTCGTTATGGCCGTTTTAGAGGTCGTTTGTGACGTCACATTGTGACCACTCTGTGAAGTCACGGTGTGACTAATTTGTGAAAAGTGTGTCATTTGTGACTAATTTGGCATTAACGTTGTGACGAACCTGTGACGAATGTGACAATTTTTTGAAGTCACATTGTGACCAATTTGTGAAATATGTGTCATTTGTGACGAATTTGTCATAAACACTGTGATAATTTCAAATGAAAATCAAATTTCAAATTAATTGCTTAAAAAACGCAAAGGCCAACATAGTGAAAAAGATTCCATGCTGGGACTCGAACCCGGGCCATCAGTATAGCGCACTGACATTCTCCCGACTAAACCACATGGAACGACACCCAGCCTGGAAAATTTCTCACTATTACATGTTGGCAAGGCTACAAAAGCAGCACGAGAAGGGATATTTATCATGAGCCACCGACATGGGGCAAACACGAAACTTAATTAAATCCAGCATCAATTGAAACTATATTAATATTTGGAAATTTTTCCAGAGAGAACCATTCGCCTAGCATACAATATTTCAAATGAAAATCAAATTTCAAATTACATGCTTAAAAGGCAGTTTTAATTTGAAATTTGATTTTCATTTTAAATATTGCATTCAAGGCAAAGGTTTCTCTTTGGAAAAATTTCCAAGCACTAATGTAGTTTCAATCGAATCTGGATTTAATTTAGTTTCGTGTTTGCCACATGTCGGTGGCTCACGATAAATATCCCTTCTCGTGCTGCTTTTGTAGCCTTGCCAACATGTAATAGTGAGAAATTTTCCAGGCTGGGTATCGTTCCATGTGGTTTAGTCGGGAGAATGTCAGTGCACTATACTGATGACCCGGGTTCGAGTCCCGGCATGGAATCTTTTTCACTATGTTAGCCTTTGCACCTTTTAAGCAATTAATTTAAAATTTGATTTTCATTTAAAATATTGTATGCAAGCCGAATGTTTCTCTCTGGAAAAATTTCCAAGTTTTAATACTGTGGTGGTTCTTGTCATAAGCACTGTGATGTATTTTAAAATGCACAATTTTGAAATAAAGTTTTGTTTGAAATGTAAAATCTTATATTTTTACCATACTTTTTAGCAAAATATCGCTATTTTGGAGTCCTATTCTTCTAAAATATTTAAAATTTTTCCACTTAAAAAACAATGCTTATCAACTGACATCTTTTTTTTATTAAATTCCAAGCTTGATCTTGAGTACAAGCTCTATATTAAGAATGTGTAAGATTTTAATGTGTTATGATTAGTGATTGCTTTATTAAATACGACATTATAAGCCATATTTATTTAAATTTTTTATTCCCGTGTATATTGTATTTTGTGAATATGACCTAAATAGATTTTGTATGTTTTATAGGAAAAGACTGATCTGCGAAAAAGAAAAAAACAAGTAAGAAAAATCATGCGTTAAGCATAGATTATAAAACACTTTCCAACGCTTCCTGAATGCTTTAACAAGACATCGTAATTTAGGGAAATAACGTAAATAAGATAACTAAGTAAACATTTTAGAAAACGCATAAAACATTTGAAAAACTGATTTCAGCAGTTACCGTCCATAGCCAAATATGTTTTCTAATTCTTTTGAACAGTCCTGTATTTGAGCTATAGGTTGATATATATATACTATATAATAGGGAAATTTAGTTTAGCAATTGAAACATAACAGGTTGAAATTCTCTTTCAGCAATTTATACTAATAAATGGAAAGTTACTTAAATACTTTTGTACAATCCTGTAGTTTACCCAGAACCTTTATTACACGCCACTATTTAGTTAAAATTTAATTCAAACTAAGACAATTTTAAAACTGCTGAAATCACATTTCCAGAAATTATGATTTACAGACGGCCATGTATCCAATTCTTTACGTGACCCTGTATATCATTTTATCTGTATTCTACAAACATTTCTTAGCAAATTAAATGCATTTCAGCGTAAAAAAGAACAACTCATTTAAAAACCACCTTTAAACAATTTGCGCCCATACGCAGTAACCCTTACGAGTACTTTTGTGTAGCCCTGTATACGAATTGTAGCATTTATATACACCATATACTGTGCATAAATATAGTGAATCATAAAAGCGCATATCATAATTAAAAATGCATTCCCAGCAATCATCGCTAATAAACAGTACTTCGGATACAATATAGTATTGAAATATTTTGTATGTCCCTGTAAATGCTATATGCACTTCGTATTATACATGAAATAATTTATAGTATGTAAACTTCAGCGACGTATATAAATTTCATTATATATGAAATAGATTAACATAATTAAAGTACGCCATAAATAATTCCCTCCACCCCTATATCATTATGTATTGGAATTCCTTTTTTAGCCCTGTAAATGAACAATAACTATTCTATGCATCGCATATTCAGCAGAATGCATATTTAAATTCGCTTCATAAATGCATATCAATTTTATTCTGTTTGAAAGCGTGTAAAATCATTAAAAATCCTTTGAAACGATTTTTTCCATAGGCCGTAATGTAACGGAATACTTTTGACTGTCCCTGTAAATGAACTAAACATGCTACAAACTTCATTAGAAATAAGGAACGTGTTATGGTAAACGTCAATATCTAAATGTTTCAGGGAAATCCGAGTTTAGTTACGAGAGTTAGAGCGCGGACAGACAGCCATACAGAAAAATGGACAGGCAAACCGAAGTTAAACACTGTTAATCTGTTTAAAAAAATATTCACTCCTACATTATGTAAATAAATATGAACATAAATATATATATATATATACTAAAGTAGTTTAATTTATAAACTTCCTATTAGACACGAAAAACTTTTTATTTCAATGTTTAAATATCATATTTTACTTTTAGTGCCAATAATTACGAATATCATAAACTTAGAAAATAATTTTATAATAGATGAAAATTTAATAACCGCTTCAGAATGTGCATAATTAAATGTTAGATTAAAATCACAAACAAAAAAAAATGCTTATATACAATTAAAAAAAATAAATATACCAATTTGAAAAACACTAAAAATAATAATTAGTATTTATAATTGTACTATTAAACAACAATAAATTACAATAGATGAATTAAATGTATTATTAGATTTAAGAATATCTCAAAAATCTTTGCATATGTTATAAGAAATTTCTATTATTTTATAATTTTGGTAAATGCTAAATCTGAAAACCATTGGTATGAAGATTTATGATTTTAAATAATAATTTAAAATATTATTAGCACTAAAAGAAAAATCTTTGAAAAGTTTCACTAGTGTAATACGTAAAAATACATTTTCCCAAAATAATGCTAATTTCTAATCTGAAATAGTTTCGTAATATCATAACAATCGAAAATCATATTTAACTCCAAAATAATAATGTCTATAACTACTGTAAGTGTTAGTAATCAGGAAACACAAAACAGTAAGAAGCCGAAAAAAATTCCAAATCATTGTCTCAACATATTTTCAATCTCAAGTAACAGCAAATTAATCTTTAAATTAATTCCACTCTGAATGCAGTTATGAATCAGTCTCTGCGCAGCTGTTTTTTTTTTTTTCTTTTCTTTTTAAGTGATCGCAGATTAAGATATTTTTCAACGCAGCATCGAATAGGAAAATGTTTCTGAAAACAATTGCAGAACAGTCCCTTACTAATATAACATAAAACTATTTAAGTCATCATAATATACAAAACAGGGATAAAACATTTAAATTAAATAAGACTTACATTTACGTCCCATTTATAATATCCGTGTATTTGTAATATTTTAAAATGGCGGGCTTCTTTCTCTTATTTTATAAAAAAGTGTTGTAGACTTCGTGATGTTCTAAACAGAGTAAACTTCCGGCATCTTCTCTTCTGTGCGCAGACGATTTTGATTTTCAGCAGATGTTCTTTTTTATCGTTATTTGTTTTTGAGTACAAAAGATTTCGAACTCAGATGCGCAATAATTTTATTAGACTGTCTTTAATTACAATTTTCTTTTTGGAGAATTTTCCAATGTATTTTATCTTTTCTTTTTATCGGTTCCAAACAATTTAAGTTACAATGGATTGTAAAAGTTCTTTTTTGTAAATAATAATAATAATAATGATAATAATAATAATAATAATTAGAGTTTATTAGATAAAACTTTGTTTAAATTTTTAAAATGAGTAAATCTCAATTTAATGGTAATAATGAACCCCCACCCCCCTTTTCTTAAAGTAAAATTTGTTTCACACGTAATAAATACAAAATATCGCTCACCCGCATGAAAAGTGACACATCTCGACAAAAGTAAATTTCACAGGAGAGGCAAAAGAAAATGTGCATGATTTTACTGTAACATGAAATTATAGCACTTAACTTTGCATGCAAGAATTAAAAAGTGCATAAAAGCGTAAAGCACATAAGAATGAAAACTTAGGATGTGGTTTGGAGGGTTGGATAATTTTACCTCATTACATAATCCACCCCTCTTCTTTGGTTACAAATGGACATATAGCATAATAACGCGATTTTTCATGTAGCTAAACTTATGAAACTGTTTGTGTAGCAAGACGCGCCTATGACAAATCTTTTAGTGGAATAAAACGCAAAATGAATTTCTGTGAGATGTGTCACTTTTTTAGCGGGTGAGCGATATGTTCTTAATAAATAAAAAAGGATTATCGAGGATAAAATAAAAGAATCCTTTGTCAATCTGACAATCTTTTCATATTAATTTTCTGTAAAATAAAACAATTTGTAAAATAACTTTTTTTTAAAGTCATATCTGTAAAATACAAATTTGAAATACGAATAATTAATTATTATCAGGCGTTTTGCATAAATTTTGTATATTTTTTTTATTTTCGGTAAATGTTAATTTATTTGAAAAGTCTGAAAGAAGTAGAATTTTTTCAAAAATAGTTACTTAAAATAGTTAAATAGTTATCAGGAAAAAAAACTCCGACTAAACTCTGAAGACTCTTTCTACGTGCTCATTAAAAGCTGCAGACTTAACTGTAATAGAAAATTTTTAGTTTGAAACCACAGAAGTGTTTCGAATACCACTGGTTGGCAAAAAAAATAAAATAGTTTCCTCTCTGCAAACTAAATACTGTACAGATTTAATACTCCTAATTCTAAATATGTTATCCAAATTGCTTTAATGCTTGTATCGTGCACTTTTTATATTATGTCCCCCCCCCCTCCCCTTCGTGACAGAATTTACCATTGGCTATCCACTAATATATTTTCATTCCTCATGCCGCTGTAACTCGGGACTGTTTAAAATATTTCTCTTCATTTTCAAAGATTTTAAAAGTTCATATTTTTTTCACACTGTGACTTACAATATGGTGGGTTTTTTTTTTTTTTTGTCACATATATGACGAGATGTACGTTACATGCAATGACATAACAATGACGTCTCAATTTTTTTTTAATTGATAGAAAAATATAATTTTACAGTAAATAACATGTTTTAAAGAATTTTTGTAATTTTTTAAAGTTTTCTAAGAAGTTCACATCTCAGTCACAACGTGACATCACTGAGTGGTGGCATTTTGGTCAAACGAGGCTAACGAGAAAGACAGGCTACCGCGGTGGGTCCGATTCTTCTTTTTTTACAGACCGCTGGAGTCACGTGATGCTTGAATGCACCAATGAAGGTGTGCAAAAAGAGCATCACGTGACTCTAGCGGTCTGTAAAAAAAGAAGAATCGGACACACCGCGGTAGCCAGTCTTTCTCGTTAGCCTCGTTGGTCACAGATGTGACGTGACCACAGTGACTTACAATGACGTCACCGTGACCATGCATGCTATGAGGGATGTAAACTATTCCACTTTTTAATTATCACTCCTGTCGAATAGAAATCTTTGCCTAATTTTAATGTTAATTAATTACAGAATTCTGGTATTAAATATAGTAATGATTATGATTCGGAAATAGTAGCAACACAAAAAAGAAATAGTTCGCCAGCTATGCATTTTTATGAAAAAAAGAATGAAATTTACAGAAATTAATATTTATATGCTGAAGAATAGAACAACGTTTTTCAATTTCCTATAAAACGTGCATATCTTAAACTATAATAGATTCCTTCCGCTTTACAATCTTTTGTATTGAGTCTCTAAAAATCAGATTAAATTAAAAAGATTCGATGCTTTTATAGAAAAAGAGGAAATACTTCTCGGTTTCTTTCTATCGGAATAACAAAACATGGCAATTATATCTACTTACAAATTAAAATGACTTCGTAAATTCCCTTAAAATTACAACGTTAATAATATAAAAAACCGCTATTGTACTGGGCTCCGGAGCCCTGTATTTATGAGCACCGGTGAATTCCGATCAATACTTAAATATTTACTGAAAACAGAGAACTACCAAAGCTGAGCTCCGGTGGGCTCCGTCGCAAATTAAGCCCTGATGCAGATCTAAGTGGTATAATTTCATGTTACAGTAAAATCATGCACATTCCCCCCCCCCCCCCCTTTTGCCTCTCCTGTGAAATTTACTTTTGTCGAGATATGTCAGTTTTCTTGCGGGTGAGCGATATATAAAAGGTGTTAAAAATGAGTAAATAGGTGGAAGGGTATAAATTTTTATTTATGGTATCAAACTTGATATTGCTATTGAAAAAACACAATTTACGTTTGTTTGATATGTAGATAACACCCTAAGCGAATGTTTTATATATCATTTAAAAGTAAACTTTATTTCCGTTCGTTTACACCAGTAACCGTCTTTTACGATAATTTGTTTCAGAGTTAATAAGCATTGTATACTTTTTTTCCACGACAGTGCATTTTATGTTATATATTTGTATAATACTGTTATATTCCTTCTATTAATGGTTCTTGGAACTAGTATTTTTTGCGATAGAAAAAAATTATATCAACTTTTTACGACACTCCCTGAATTTCTTGATTTTCTGATGAATACTTTTTGTTGTAGCCCTCTCAAGAATGTGTAGTATAATTTGGGACTCTTTGTACATAATCAAAGACAATTTTGAAAATAAATTTCATTGTTAAAAGCTTCAGGAACCTTCATTATGTTTAATGTTAAATATTATATATTCGTTATTTTCCACCATTCAATTTTCATAAAATGTCAAACCATCTAGTCAGACAAATTTGCAAGTTTGAATGTGTCAGTATATGTGTATCATACTACAATCACTGATTAAAAGTTAAAACTACATTTGAATCTCTTAATAAACATCGAGTAAGGTTTGATTAATTTTACAACAAACTTATTATGTATATTTGAAATTTTACTGATAAAATAATAATTGTTGATTATAATGAATTTTCAATACACAATTGCTAGTGTTTTTTCATTACAATCTTTAATAATACAGACCTAAAAATTTCGATATATTATGATTGAAGTATACTAACTTATAGATTAAACATTTTCATATACTAAGAGATTTGCATGTCGATTTAATACTTCTTTTGTTGTGTGGAACACCATTTTTGCCAGGAAAATACTAAAATTTTATTTTTAATACCACTATTTTCGTATAGTAATATTCAACTGATTTAATCACAAATGTCTGTATTTAAAAAAGGCCATTATTTCTTTAGAATAATAGTGGTATTCCCGAAAGAAATTTAGTATTTTACCGGCAAAAATGGTTGTATGTTAAATTTATTGATTACACTGATCGGCATCTTTAAAAATAAAATTTATAAATCACTAAATCAAAATATCAAACCCTCACTAATCAAAATATGGCGATAAATTATTATATCACGTAGGCTTTTTTTGGGGGGGGGGGAGGGGGAGTGGAATGTTTTAAAAATTAAGGTACATTATGTCTTACTAAAACATATGTGGAAATTGAGTAAACAAAATATGTATATGTTAATATATAAATAAATGTATATAAACAGAAGTATTACTGAAGAAAACAGAAGTGTCGAAAGGAATTAAAATACAGGGTGTTTATAAAGTCCCGGACCCATTTTGATGTTTAATAACTCATAAAATAATAAAGATAGATTAAAATTAATAACATAAATGGTTAGATAGACTCAAAAAGTTTCATGACCCTTGTCAATGAACTTCCACGTGTGCCCCCTTCGTCGCACGGAGAATATCAAGTCGCTAGTCAATTTCACGCCAGGTAGCGGCAAGCATGTCGGCATTCACAGAGGCTATTGCGGTTGTAATTCTGGCTTTTAAGTCATCAATGTTCGACACTCTCCTCCTGTAAACATTGTCCTTTACAAATCCCCAAAGGAAAAAGTCCAGCGGCGTTATACCAGGTGATCTGGATGGCCAAGGAATTGGACCTCCTCGCCCAATCCATCTTCCTGGAAAATGATCATTCAAAGAAGTACGAACGATGGTACCCTGGTGTGAAATTGACTATCGACTTGATATTCTCCGTGTGACGAAGGGGGCACACGTGGAAGTTCATTGACAAGGGTCGTGAAACTTTTTGAGTCTATCTAACCATTTATGTTACTAATTTTAATCTATCTTTATTATTTTATGAGTTATTAAACATCAAAATGAGTCCGGGACTTTATAAACACTCTGTATATTAGTTGATACCACACGAAAAATAGGTAGGCCCCAAGGTAAAAAAACAGTCGCGAGACAAATATCAACTAAACATGTTTTCATGATATATTTTATTGATTTAATTTTTAAGACAGTAAAAATTTCTCTTTCAAGTTTTCAATTTTATCTAGCATTGCAAATTAATATAATAATCCTTCATTATTCGTTATTGTTTGAAAAGTATTTCTCAGGAAAATAGTACGTGTTGGAGAAATTTAGGTGCCATATTTAGATTTATGTACAGTCGTGGAAAAAAAAAAAGTAAACACCCCCTACTAACTTCTCAGCAAATTATCGTATACAAAAGTTACTGGTACCGAACGATTGGAAATAAAGTCTACTTTTAAATGACGTATATAAAATTTGCTTAGAGGGTCATCTACATATTAAAACGAATCCAAACTTCATTTTTTTAATGACAATACCCAATTTTAACGAGATATTTCAAATCTTCGGTACAAACTATGCCTAGACACCGAATTTCAAGTCATTTGAATGATAAGTTTTTGAATTATAAATATTCAAAATTTAGTGCTTCTACTGTTAAATTACATTTTCATATTTTTATTTATATCTCCAGAAATTATGCTCCTAATGTGCTAATTTTTTGTGTAGCAATAATACTAATATACCAAAACATAAATACGCTGAATTTGCAATTTTCATAACTTTATGATATGAATTATGATTTATGAAATTAATACTCGAAAAAATTATGAATTGCAACCTATAATTTTTTTGATGGAATTAGATTTATTGAGTCCTGCTTTATGGAAATCCAAAATTTCACATTTTTCTTCCAAGTAGTTTTCAAATTATGCTTAAAAAACGTCAAAAGGATGGTTTAAGGGGCCGTCTATAATAGGAGCGACTAGATATTTTGAAATTTCTTCTGCTGTCGTGTAATCTAGCAGGTTTCATTGACTTCTTAAGGTGCCTTGATCAAGATGAGGGCTCTCTCGGTTAACAATCGAGTTCCGAACTTCAATTTGGATACAGCCCTTAAAATAATACGCTCGTTTTAAAATAATTAATTTCTCAGAAACTTATGGTACGCATTGCATAAAAATTTGTTTTTAGGTTAATTGAAGGGTGTAGAGTTTATTTATGCTGTCAGAATTGTGCACTGCTATTGAAAAAAAAACAAAGTTACGGTTCGTTTTAACATGTAGATAGCCCTCTAAGCAAATTTTATCTATATCATTTAAAAGTAGACTTTATTTCCAATCGTTCGGTACCAGTAACTTTCTTCTACGATAATTTGTTGAGGAGTTAGTAGGGGGTGTTTACTTTTATTTTTCCACCACTGTACGTCAGTTTTACATCGTTGACATACTTGTTTCGGAGAGAAGCAAACATTTTAATTTTTGACGACTAGTACTGTTTTTAGTCATTTAAAGCGGTGAAAGCACCAAACAACAGGCTTTGATGTCTCTAAAATAGCACATTGATTGATTTGTTTTTCTTATTTTTTTTTTCCTTCTTAGATAGTTATTTTGATTCAGTAGAATTTTAAAGGATCATTTAATCCTAAAGAGTTTTAATTTGAAATAAAATTTAGGAGACTGGTAATTCACTGCAATTAATTCATACATGGCTAAATTCAACTGATTTAACATTGTAATTCCTTCATAAACTGCTAATTTATTTACAAGTACCTTTCGAAATCAGCATACTGATTTTTTTTCACTTATTTATAGACAGGGAACCGGCAGCACACACAATCACCTCATCGAGTTCACGGATGAAATTCTAGGATTAGTTAAATCTTGATTCGCATATTAAAACACAATCGGTCTGCCAAATCATATCTTGGTGGAAAACACCTGAAAACCTTATTTTAGCGGCTGACTCGAAGGTTTATCATTGTGTTTTCCTGCACCAAAAGGTATGAAAACTTGGAGAACTTGAAGCAGGGAAACACAATGGTAAACTTACGAGTTAGCCACTAAAATCGGGTTTTTAGGTGTTTTCCACCAAGATATGACTTGGCAGAGCGATTGCATTTTAAGATGCGAATCAAGATTTAACTAATCCTAGAATTTCACTCGTGAACTCGATGAGGTGATTGACTGTACTGCCGGCTCCCGGTCTATTAGTAGCTATATTGTTTTCATCCTTAGATCGTTATTTTGATTCAGTAGAATCTTAAAAAATTGAATTTTATTTCCAAAAATAAATTCATGAAACTACTAATTCATTACAATTAATTCATAAACTGCTAAATTCATAAACATTATAATCAATTCATAAGCTGCTAAATTCATAAATATTGTTATTAATTCATATAAACTGCTCATACCTTTTGAAATACATTTCGAAATCAGTATATATTGATTTTTTTTCACTTAGTATCTATATTGTTTTATTCTTAGATAGTTATGTTGACTCAGTAGCATATTAAAGAATCGAGTTTCAATTTGAAATTCAATTCCTAAAATAATTCTAATTAAAAAATGTCTAATAACTCTGAAACTGACCACAGGACGTTTGGTGAAAAAATTGTATCAGTATCATTGAAAGAAGTATTTTTTTCTGTTTGTATAATGTGACTGTTAAAAAAAAAAAAAAGGCTTTATTTTCCTGAGAGAGCACCTCTAAGCAAGTTTTAAAAGCATAAATTGATGTCAGGCGTATGATAATAGTGTTTTTTTCTATTAATATTAGACTTATTAGGATATGTTTACTTTTTCCAACAGTAACTAATTTTCAAATTTGACCTGTTTTAGTTTAAAATTTAATGAGCTTCTAATGTTAATATTTTTAACATTATAACAATATTAATAACAATAATCGTATAAGAAAACTAAATGATTGTCAGTTTGTGATTTACGATACATCTAATCATTTATATTATGAAAGGGGGCCATAATTAAAGTGGAAGTACTCAGGGGGTTCTGTATTTCGAGTTAATTCGAAAATGAAGTCAAATCGAGTGGTTAAACAAGACAAAGAATGAATGACTCCACGAAAAAAACAGGGCAACATGTCCCCCTAGCGGTGATTTTTCGAACTGTTTTTTCGCGGAATCTTTCTTCCCAAATCTTATTTATTCATCTTACAAAATTTGGTTCCATTCTCACAAGTAGATTTATGCTACAGAACACACTGAGTACTGTCAACTTAATTACAGTCATCTTGTATGTCACTAGTTACAAACAGTAACGATACTCTGCAATAAAATATCGAAATGTATAACTGTATTTTTTAATTTCAACATTCAATATTTATGTCTAAAAATTCTAAAGGTAAGGCATTAAACTGCTTTTCATTGTTAATAGGTTGATTATGCTAAAATTCAGAATTTATGATGAAAAGTTGAAAAAATTTATCATGACAATATTATGTAACTTTTATTCTACATAATATCGATAACTAAATTTGAGGAAAGTATTCAATGCTATAAAAAAAAAACACGGAGAAACATAATAGAAATTCGGATTAGTTTTTTAATATTAAAGGAAGTTACAAATAAAATGGATCTTGTATCGATTGTGGTGCCATGTTATAGTTTTTTTATACTGTTTGGAATATTTAGCAAATACAGCAAGAACACGCAATATCAAGAAGTGCTTGTACATCTGTTCTGAATAATGAAATGAATAGATATTCGACTAGTTCTTAAAATAAAAAATATTTACATGTCATGTGCATAAAGTACCACCAGATACTGTATGGTATTTCCGCATTATCATAAATAATACAAGAAAGTTTTCACAGTGCGTGTCAAAAAAGAACGTAAGCAGCTTTTAAATAAAATATTTAAATATTCATTTTATTTCAATATTTTGTCACTATGCTTTAAAAGCGGCAGTTTAAAATCATATTTATCATTATTTGTGTTTTAAATTTTATTCTGAACAATCCATTTTAGGAATCGAACAAAACTAAATGTGTCAAAAATTTAAGCGCAAAAATATTATCATGCAAATTGTACAAAAGTACGGAATGGGTTACGTATACACGTCATTTTCGTGTTTATAAAAAGCGGCTGATTTTTATTTCTTTTCTGTTCTTTATCGGAAGATATAATTGCAAGGGCAAAATAATTCTCATATGAGAAGATGTTAAAATTTTGGGATTAAAATTCTGGGTGCGTTCGTAATTATATAAATACGTAGCCCCTATAGTCGTCTTTCGGTCCTTCTGTCTGCCTGTTAACATGTAACAGAGCAAGAACTGCCGAACTGAATGTTCTGAAATTTTAAATATATAATTGTTGCAAAATTTTGTCGAGTCATTTAAAATTTTATGAAAATCGCGTGTATAGTTTAATTACAGGGGCAGTAAAAGCTTTCCGATCCATTACGGCCAACGGGAAAAAATTATTTCAAGTACATTTTAATGATGTTACAGCTTTTCAAACAGAATGAAATTGATATGCACTTATGAATTGCACTAAAATACACATTCAGAACAATATGCGGTGAAAAAAAATATTTATAAAACTAGTTATTGTACGACCGCACACCATTTGCCACTTTTGACGTGCAATTTCTAACTTGTTTTAAATTGCAGTTGAATTAGAACGATCGAAACGGGTAATTTATCAAGTTTTGGTTCTTGGTGAAAATTTCAAACGAAAATCCTACTCAGAGACATCACAAGCGACCTACTTCCACGAAGACCAGATCATCAAAATGCTTGATTTTGTTTCTTAAAACAAAAATGCAGTTGGAGACAAATATCGACGAAATCTGTTCATAGAAGTGTTCTAAAATCAGGGTTCATAAAAAACAGTAAAATTTACTCGATTATCAAGCTTGAAACCTTTAAAAAGGTCGATAACAGTGGACTAATCAGCACATGTCATTTGGTAATAAGCACCTGAATGTTCTATTAATGGAATTTAGAGGACCCTGATAGTTTTTCATACCACTGACATGATTTTAGAAGAGAATCCAGGAGTATGTGTAATAGACACCATCGTAGTAATCCTGAAATGACATGGGAGCGATTTATTTCAATGTTCAGAGGTCTCTAGCATTCGTAAGTGATCGTTAAGATTCTGAAAACTATCAAGAGACACTTGCAATCAATTGCTTTCTGCTGGGGAAAATTTTAGGGAAAGAAGAATTGGCTTTTTCAATATTACAACAATTCAATCCATACTTCCAACTTAATTTCATGATGGCTTAGTTCCAACATGGTATCCGTTTTGAATTGCCCAGCCTTTGGTTGTAATTTAGATTCTATAGAATTATATGGTATATTCTCTGTCATCAGATTACTTATAATGTGCGCATGTTCTCACATGCGCATTTTATCAAAATGGTAAGTAGTTTTCTTCAGTTAAAGAAATAAAGCCTTCTGTTGAAAACACTTGGTCTGAAATCAAGCCCGAAATAATACCGAACAAAGGGACTATCTTTAGAACATCTTATATTTAAGCTAA
The DNA here is from genome assembly GCA_963932465.1 of Maratus speciosus. NCBI lineage: Eukaryota > Metazoa > Arthropoda > Arachnida > Araneae > Salticidae > Maratus > Maratus speciosus. The sequence continues at coordinate 222,129,384 of OZ010789.1, forward strand.
TTAAATGAATGCAATGGAGCAACAATCAAGTATTAATTTCTCACTATTATCCTTTTGTAAAAAAAAGTCCTTCCGGCCAGTGCCGGGAGGAAGAGGTAGCTATCATATTCCTTATTTTAAAAAAGCCAACTTATATTATTCAAACACACGAAGCTCAATTAAGTGGAAACCGAATGTAGGAGATTCAATACTAATTTTTATCAATACTAAATCATTATGAATGAGAATTTTGCGAAATTAGTCAGCTTTATCCAAGCTGCTTTTATTTAAAGTAACTTATATTTGGCTGCCAAATTCGGCGATTTCTTAAAGTGCCTGCCATTTTAAGACAACATGGTGGATGAGGCTAACCAGTGAACTTGGTCGAGACCTTAGTAATTGCTGTGCACATGCTCACTCACATCGGAATCGGTTGATATATATAGGAGTGCTGCCGCAGGCAAAAAATCAGATTTTTCAAAATGTCACCCACGTTAGAAATTGAAACTGCTATATCTGAGCCATTTTTTAAGATAAAGACAAACAAAAAATGCTCCTGAATCCTTATATCAAGGTCAAATACTTAAGAAAGAAACTTTTTTCAATTTCTAATTTTTTTGCATCTCACTTTAAATATATATTTTTTTATTTAATGGCCGCCATTTTGAAACAAGATGGCTGATGAAGCTGGCCAGCGAACTTGGTCGAGATATTGATGTATACTATCCACATGTCTTCTTCCATCGAAATAGGCGAATACGTGTGGTATCGTGTGACAAATACAAGATCGTTTCAAAGTGTTAGCCATGATAGAAATTCAAAGTACTAAAATTCAACCACTTTTTAAGATATAAACAAAAGAACAAATTTTCAGAAACAAAAACTGCTTCAGAATCTTTGTATCAAGGCCAAACACATAAAAAAAAATCTTTTTCATTTTCCAATTTTTTAATACCTTATTTTAAATTTTAAATTACATTTTTAAAAAAAAATCGCAACCCATTTGAAACAAGATGGCGAATGAAGCTGGCCAACGAACTCGGTCGAGACATTGGTATGTACTATGTACAGACCAAGTTACATTCAAATCGGTTCATAAATACGCCTGTTATCGCGTGACAAAAATCAGGTCGTTTTAAAATGTCAGCCACAATAGAAATTCAAAATGTTATAACTCAGCCATTTTTTTTAGATATAGACGAAACAAAACCTGTTCCGGAATCTTTGTATTAAGGTCAAACACATACGAAAAAAATCTTTTTCATTTTCCAATTTTTTAGTATCTCATTTTAAATTTAAATTTTTTTAAATTTTTTTAAATGACCGCCATTTTGAAACAAGATGGCGGATGAAGCTGGCCAACGAATTCGGTTGAGTTATTTGTATGTACTATGTACACACCAAGGTACATCCAAATCGGTTCATAAATACGTCTGTTATCACGTGGCAAAAATTAGTACGTTTCAAAATGTCAGCCACGCTAGAAATTCAAAATGCTATAACTCAGCCATTTTTTAAGTTATAGACGAAACAAAAACTGCTCCCGAATCTTTTTATCAAGGTCAAACACATAAGAAAAAAATATTTCTTCAATTTTCAATTTTTTGGTACCACATTTCAAATTAAAATTTTTCTTAAAATTTTAAATGGCCGCCATTTTTAAACAAGATGGCGGATGAAGCTGGCAACGAACTCGGTCGAGACATTGGTCTGTACTATGTATAAACGAAGTTACATCCAAATCGGTTCATAAATACGCCTTTTATCGCTTGACAAAATTCAGGACGTTTCAAAATATCAGCTTCGGTAGAAATTCAAAATGCTATAACTCAGCCATTTTTTAAGATATAGACAAAACAAAAACTGCTACGGAGTCTTTGTATAAAGGTCAAATACATAAGAAAAAAATATTTTTCCTTTTTCAATTTTTTGGTACCACATTTCAAATGTAAATTTTTTTTTAATTTTTTAAATGGCCGCCATTTTGAAACAAAATGGCGCATGAAGCTGGCCAACGAACTCGGCCGAGACATTGGTATGTACTATGTACACACCGAATTACATCCAAATCGGTTCATAAATACGAGAGTTACAGTGTGACATAGGTCAGATATATATATATATATAAATTTTGAACGGAGGGTGGTTTCGGGGTCTGGGGGTCATGATCGATGAAAATATACCAAAATTTTTTGAAATCGCTTTCCTCCGAACGGCTGCAATAGGTAGCTTTTTGTAAAGAAAGCTACCTAAAAATAATAATAATAATTAGTGTGATTGAACTTTTTATATGTTTTTTTTTGTTGTTGTTGTTGTTCTTTCTCTAAATTCGATGGCTTAAAATTAAGTTTAGGGTTTAATTGTGTAAAATATGGTTTTAATTCTAGAATTTTTATCGCTTATGAACATGGATTTTGAATAGAGTTAAAGCCATATTTAAAGCTATTTAGAAAATTACTGCAGTGCCTTAACTTTTAACACGTCGTATATTACATGCTGCATAATTTTTTCGTTTTTCTTAATTTAGGATAAATCTAAAGCGTTTTTTACAGAAGTAATAAAGGTGGTCATACGTAATAATAGCAAACTAAAATTAAATCATATGCAGGACTCTAATATGGAAATGAAATTTTGCTACAAAAATACAAACAAAGGAAGATAAGTAACTATCTCTTGATACCAGTGTGTTTCCCTTCAAAAAATACTTCTTGCGTGCTATCATGGTAATCTCATATGGTAATCGAGCTCTAACGCTGCCATCGAAATACTCAAGGCCTGAGGACACAAATTGTGACGTCATCCCTAATCGACCGACTTTTCACTAGCGTTGGAATTCTCAACGGGAAATTTTAAATAGCAATTTCCTTTTATTTTATTTGCGAATATCTATCATCTTATAAAACAATAGTAACTATTTAAACTTATTGATTAGAATTTGGAATCCTCTAATAAAATATCTGCCAGATGCAGCAACACTGTGGTATACCGCATCTGGCTAAATTTTTATTTAGGGTTTCAGAATTCTCACCAGTAAGTTTAAGTAGTTACCATTGTTTTATAAGATGATAGATATTCCACAAATAAAATAAAATGAAATTGCTATTCAAAATTTTCCGATGTGAATTCGAACACTAATGAGAAGTCGGTCGATTAGTGATGACGTCACAACGTGTGTCCTCAGGCCTTGAGTATTTCGATGGCAACGGCTCTAACCGAAACTGAGAAATTTGGTTCTGAGATTCTTCGTGAGGAAATACGCAGAACACAGATTTCAGTTTGTCGTTGTTTCGGGTAAAACAGAGAATTAGAATTACACCTTTATATATTTTTTAATTATTCAATTACATCACTATCAATTGCCATTGCAATTTTTTAAGCATTTTTTGCAGTCAACCTGAATTTTGTACATAAAGATGGTATTTTGTAACAGATTTTTAACCCAGTTCCTGACATGCTAGAATTATAAAAAATTATGTTGACAGATGTGTTTCCGATTATAATACAACATTTTATATTTTTACAACTTAATTGTAAATTAACACTTTAGTTTTAAAGCATTTTTTCTCTAACCCACCACAGGTGATAAATCAGCAAATATTCTCTGTAGCTCGTACAATTTTATAGGAGTTGAAACAACAATGGATTTAATCATGCGCCAATACACTCTCGCCAAAATAGGTCAAATGGCTGAGAAACTGCAACAATGAAACATTCTAAAGGCTAAAAAGTAGTTAATAAACTATAAATATACAAGTAATATAAAAATTTTGTTTTTAAAGTCAATTCCTACATAGGTCATCAAAGAAAAATTTAATATAATCCCTTAAGCTAATATTAGTTTTTGTTGCATTAAAATATCTGAATTTGTTGATTTTCTTTAAGCACGTAGGTTTACATTGGAACTCTATGGGAATTTGGCGAAATATTAGAGCTATCGCCAAGTTGGCGTCACTTTTGGCGACTCATTTTGGCCGCCAAATTTGGCGGTATATCGCCAAGTTGGCGACAAACTTGGCGGTATTTGGCGACAGAACAGCCCCCCCCCCCCCCCTATGGTAACCCCTTATTGAAAATACTTTAATTGATCTTCAACAACCAATGGCCGCCATTTTGTTTCCCATGCAAAACTAAAATTAATTAATTAAAATTTAAAAAAACTGTATTAACATCAATTGCCATCCAGTACAAGTTTAAAAAAAAATTATTTCAACTTGATAGGATGAATAATGAGTATTTTATTAACGATTGAAAATTTGAACAAGATAAATATATAAATAAATAAATAAATATAGGGAAAGTGTGAGCTAATAGTAGGAATTGAAAAAAAATAAAAAATGTAATATATATATTTTTAAATACGCTTTTATCTGTCAATAGCTTAAACTTAATTAATTTTCAATTATGCGCTGAGAAATCAATTCAGAAATCCTAAATGGATAGTTTAAATAACATTTTATTTTTTTCTTGCCCGTTGTCATATCTTAAAAAAGAAACAGAGTAAAAATCATATATTTTTTAAATACATTCACTTGCTTCATTCAAGCCTAAAAAAACAGTGAGTTTTTCATAATCGAGTTCGGCGAACAAGCCAAATTAATGTATTGAAGCCAAAGTTTTTTCGAAAAATACGAATATCAATCAACAGATTGGGCTTGACTTTCAAGATGAACATTGAATGCTTATAAAAGTGTGTTTTTTAGGCTAATGTCAGACGAACGTCTTTTTTTCCTTATGTATTATCCTTACACAATGCCGCTAGCATTGTGAAGGGAAAATGCGTAAGTAAAAAAGCGTGCAAAAAGACATCCGTCTGACATTAGCCTTAAGAAAATCAATTTTTACTTTTATACTTATTGTGCAATAAATTTAACAGGTATCTTACTTTACACTCGAAACAAATTTAATTCAGAATTGTGATCATTTTCAGTTGAATATTTTTTTATTATTTACATGAAATATAATTTTGTGTCATGATAAACACTTTCGACAGCTCAAACAATCACATTTTTAATAAGGATGACACACAAAGTATATACAGATTCGCAAAAAGCGCATAATATGAACGGAAGACACATTTCCGGCTATCACATGAAAATTTCTCTAGGTGAGTTAGATTTCGTACACACGCCGAAACTGTACTAAAACCCGCGCAATCATAATTACATACATTCACTTCACTTCATGTTTGGCAAAATATCTCAGGATATTTTGCCGAAAGCGGCAACAGCGCTATCTATATACTATAAAAATAAGGGAAGGCAGTCATTTTGTTACAATTTTAAAGTATTAATAACATAGATTGAACGTTATTTTTATTTTGTATTGTTAGAAATTAAGGGATCTTAGGACTCTTAAAATTTTCGAAGTTTTAATTTTTTTTAGATGTTCAACTCCTATATTATCTGAACATTTTGGTATAATTGTTTTTCTAAAATTCCTATTAAAGCGGGAATTATAGCTTTTAGAATTATACCCGTTCAATAGCTGAAGCGGCGTTTCCAAAACTTTGAAGTCATTTTTCTCCAAATGATGTTTTTGACATAACGCGCACGATATCTCAAAAACGTCTAAATATTTTTGCATGAAATCTTTAAACCATATGTTTCATGTTAGTCTGTATAGACTAAACCTAAAATTTTCTTTTTATTGTTCAAAAAAATATTTATTTAGGTGATTATACTGTTTAAATTTTCTAAATTTTGCATTAGTCAAATAAAACTCTCTATTAAAAATATAAAAATGCTTTAAATGCAAATTTGTTTAGGTTCAGGGTAATTATTACAATCTGAAGTATAAGTTCGCAGAAAAAAAATTCATTCTAGTTGCAAAATTTAATTTGTAATGCTGCGCGTAATTTGTTATGCCGATTTTCTGTTTGTCAGATTTCTAACAGCTTGGAGCCCCCTGTAAATTCTAATTCTGCATCTTTCAATTTTTTAAATACATGAAATGAAAGAACATACTTATATCGTTCATTCCAATTAAAATTGTGTCTTAAAATCAAATACATTTTAAGATATTAAACGTTGAAAATGGTCTTTTTTTTTTCTTTTTCAAATTTTAACAGTCCTGAGACAAACCCCTCCCCCCATAAAGTCGTTTATATATATATATATATATATATATATATATTGACAGAATAAAACCGCTGAAACATTTTCCAATTTCGTATGATACGCTAAAATAGATATTTTTAAAAAGAAAAATCATTTAAAAGGACTAGATAAACACTTATTGACATAAAATGAACAATTATATTAATTTAAGATTAGTTGGGACAACTGGGACATGATTTTACAATGTGACTCTGGAGCTTCTGACAATTCAGCTTCAAAAAGCTAATGTTCATTTCAATTAAAGTCTGAACTTCTGTAAATGGGTTCAGTTAGGTTCCCTGTATCAGACAGAAATGCTCAAAATTACATTTTAATATTTAAAAATATAAAAATATGCATATTTCATCTTTCTTTCCTCATGGGTCCAGTTGCCCCAAAAAATGGGGTAATTGGACCAGGGGGGTCTATGTTCCACACGCGTTTATATTTTTTCATATCGGATATCAGGTCCTGTTTCAAAAAGTATAAACAACTTAAAAAAAATTAAACCACGCAGATCATGTAAATTATATGTCAATAAACAGCGTTGTAAGGGAAACATTTGCTGTCAGTGTGCCTAAAAAAAGCACTAAATGTGAAAATATTAGATTTATTTATACCAAAAATATAAAACTTAAGTAAGTACTTATGTACTTTAGTATAGATAATAAGTATAAAAGTCACATGGGTATTGTAAGGAAAAAATAGCAAGGTAAATCTCTGAACAAAAGGCTACGTAAGTACTTAAGTACTTTATCTTTATCCAGGGGTCGCATTATATAGGAAAAATTTTATTGTTCCTTAAAGAAAGGTGCGATGAAGATATTATTTTCAAAATAGTGGTAGGGACGATAAAAGATTCCCTATAGCATAGCTGCCAATTTTTACGCTTTCCTCTTACCACTAAAATATTATAGTAAATGTTTTCTTATTTAATCGTCGAAATCTTATGATTAAACAAAACGAAAACCTCTATTAAATTTTAGTGGTAAAAAGAAAGCGTAAAAATTGGCAGCTATTCCTATAGAATGCGACCCCTGTGTATAGTACAATTTCAAGGTCTGGCTATCTGGCTTTCAAGGGCAAGGTACTTGCATTCATAAAATGTTGAAATAATTCAATGACACCAATATTTACAAGAGAATCTATCTGAAAACATGTAAAAGTATATTTTCGCGTACTTAATAAAGGTTAAATTTTAATTATAAAATTCAGGTGTCAATGTGGCAATTAAGAATTAAAATTAAGTGATGCCATAATGACATCACCGCCTCTCAAGGGGTCAAGAAATTTGGTTTGATACCACTCAATATGCTTTTTTTTAAAAATTTCATTACGTTATTTTAATAAGGCATTCTATCATTTTCTTTTTGTGAGCAAAAACCAATACAGAAATTTACTTCCCGTAGTAAGATAAACACAAATTATTTATAACTATTGGGGTAACTGGATCCAGCATGGCCCAGTTACCCCATTCTTGAAACATTTATGGGGTAACTGGGACACCGGGCTTACATTTAAAACATGAAGTAAATATGTATAGATACCTAATAATATTACTGTAGTTATATGTCTAATCTTTTAAAAAAAATGATTGTTTAATAAAAGTACTTACAGTATTTTAATAAAAATCCGAGGAAGTTCAACCATATTGACGTTGTTTTTAAAAAAAAAGAAACGTAAATTTTTGACAACCTATCACAGCAAAGTGAGAGTTATGATTGATTTGATACACGTTGTTTTAGGAAGTAGAGATAAAGGGGCATTGCTCACAAAAGCTAAAACTTAAAAAACACCAACAGTTTTTTTTATAAAATAGCCTATGGCCCAGTTACCTCGTGGTTCCAGTTACCCAAACAAACCTTAAATGAAATTCAGAATCAATATTGTTTTAACTATTAAATTTGCATTTCATCTGTTGCCTTTCATCTACTAACAACAATGATATGGTATGCAGGGCTTAAATTCTAACAAAAAAAGTTCCGGAACCCTAATAGTCTGCGCTACCGGTACAACAACTGTACCGTCCCCCCCCCCCCCCTCAACCCCTGCCAATGTAATCTGCATATTTATATTTCGTACATTAATTGCAAAATTTAAAGCATTTTTTTCTTTAGCAAAATAAAAATTTTAAATACAGTAAACTTCCGACTATCCGGCTCGCGACTATCCGGCCCTCCGTACTATCCGGCCTAGTAAAAAAAATGAGGATTGTTGCAAGCAGCCGAGACAGGCATGTTCTTTTCCAAAGGAAAGTGCTAACACACGACAAGAAGGAGCAAGAAGGGATTACACAATGCAATATCAGAAACAGTCATCTATCAATTACTTTCTCAAAAACTAAAAACTAAGCTTTGACTCTTATCTTATGCATAACTTTTCATATTTGTGCAATTATTTATTAACAAGCAATAAAAAAAGATTTACTAATTTTTTACGAATTAGGCTTACGTTTTACGTTAATGTTTTTCTTATTTTGAAACTGCATGTACTGTATGTATAAAATTTATCTTAGAATGTGTGACATGTGTTTTTAATATAATGAGGAGCGGGGTCCAGGAAATGAGTAAATATTTATGGAACTCCGGCCTATCCGGCTTTTTTGTTATCCGGCCTGCCCTTCCGCCACATTAGACCGGATAGTCGGGAGTTTACTGTATATCTATCAGCATATACTTAGCTGTCAACTATTCCACATTTTAGTTATCACTTCTTCTGAATAGTAAAAATCCGTGCCTATTTTTTATGTTAATTAATTGCAGAATTCTGCGATTAAGTAGGGTAACGATTATGATTAGGAAATGGTGTTAACACAAAAAAGGGATAGTTCGCAGCTATGCATTTTTAAGAAAAAATGAATGAAATTTACAGAAATGAATATTTATATGCTGAAGAATGGAACAATGTTTTACAATTTCCTGTAAAAGATGCATATCTTAATCTATAATCATTTCCTTCCGCATAACAATCTTTTGCGGTGAGTCCCTGAAAATCAGATAAAATTAAAAATTTGACAACGTTATCAGAAAGAATCTATGGTTTTATGGAAAAAGGGGAAACGCTGCTCGATTGCTTTCTATCAGAATAACAGTACATGGTAATTATATCTACTTACAAAGGAAAGTGACTTCGTATAGGTGCACAGAGCCTTAGCGTGGGTACCGTTCATGATATAAAATAAATAGAAAAATCACTAACGTGATTTTTATACCCGTACGCAATAGAAGACAAAAAACCTCGAACAGACAAAACGTCAAGCAGATGCTTGTTGGATAAAACAGAAGATATTCTTTTCAGGTTAGATATCGAAATAATAAAAAGAAAACATAGCCAATAAAAAATTATCCTATTGTCACAAAAGAAAATCGAACTGAAAGCAAATTTATTGTTCACTCTCCTGAGTGGCGCCGTATCAACACGTCGCCGATATAAATTTGAAATAGAAAAACACGATTTCTGTTTCCCCTTCATTCTGATCAAAATAGTATTAAAATGATTTGAAGTGGAATATGATACGTAATTTTAAAAGAGGATTTTTTTTCAATACATGAATAAATAAAATTTTAAATGTAATACAGATTGAGCTCTAGTCAAAGCCTAAAAACTGATATAAAAATTGAGTACGTTTTATCTCCATCTCCTACGTGTGTGACACATTGCGTCACATATAAGTGTTTTGGTAAAAATAATGCAAAAGCTTGGAGATGGGAAGGAAAGGAAAAGGTAATTTAAGCTTCGGTTTTTTGGAAGCGCTATTACACTGGGCTCCGGAGCCCTGTATTTATGATCTCCGGTGAATTCCGAACAATATTTAAATATTTACTAAAAACAGAGAAGTACCGGAGCCGGGCTCTGGTGGGCTCCGGCGCAAATTAAGCCCTGATGGTATGATAAAAAGCATTCAATTGTACTATTCAGACGTAATCATTTATATATGCTATTTTTTATTGGCAAGGGCTATTAACATATTTGATGGCAATGCTTAGACTTGTTACCATTCAAAATCGAAAATCAATTGGAAATATGTAATATCAATGGTTATCATTTAGAAGCCTTTCACAAATTTAAATAAAATAGAGTGCAGTTATATCTTTTTGAGAGAAAAAGAAAACTTAATAACGTATTTTGAGCTGAAAATTCACATTTATACAGAGTAAATCGATTTATTGTGTATTGTTTCCAATGGAAGTAAGCAAACTTCAATGACGTAAATCGAGGAGAGTCTGCGCACATTTCAAAAGAATAATAATAAAAAATCTAAATATTAATATTTTGCTAAACTATGCATGAATAATTTTGACTTCATGTTTTTTATGCCTTCCATTGTTATTTTGTTGTTATACTGTAATTTAATAGAATAGCAGTAATAAAACCAAGAAAACTATTTTGCGCAATCTCTCCTTACAGGGTAGGATAGAATGCGCACATGGGTAGTTAAGATTGCGCACATAGGTAGAAGAGACTGTTATTAATAATAACTACAATTAAATTGTTAACAATAATAATTACACTTAATCGACATTGTTGAAAGGTTTTTGTGGGTAAATATTATTGTATTAGAAGTGAATATTTCAACCAAATGTTTAAATAATAAATAAAAGAAAGAATTTTAATAACAGTTAAAAATTTTAATTTAAGAAGATTAAAATATCAGAAAAAACAAGCACTACTAAGATTGCAAAATAACATTAATCTAGTTGATAACATGTTTAACTTGAAAATTACTTAATTTCCATTTGCACAGTTTCATTGTATTTTGTTAGCTAACCGAATTTGTCGTCGTCCACAATCGATGCACTTATTGTTGTAAATCGTGCACCTTTCGTGCAATCACCTGCTACAAGCAATACATTGAATCCAGTCAGTTGTCGAAGATGTGTCCTGGTACAGTTCCAGACATTCAGTGCAGTCATCCTCCTTCAGTTTTTTCCTTGAGTATTTTTATCCCACTTTTTGTGGAAGCACCTGCTCTTCAGCTTTTTATATATATATATATATATATAGCGGCATCCTTCTTAAGTCTTTTTTCATGTATATTTTGTGGATTAGTAACATTAGTTGCACTCTGTTTCCTTTTGATTTCGATGGCATTAGACTACTTGGAATGGGTGAAAGCTTTTCCAAAACATTATATTAGAAAATTTATTTTAGTTAACAAAATTAATTTATTAGCAAATTAATTGTTCATAAATTAAATATATATATTTAATTAAATTATTAACAAATATATTATTAATTTATTAACAAAAATAATTACATAAAATTAATTTAATGACAACTGTATTATTAATTTACTAATAAAACTTTTATCTGCGAACTAATTTGTTGCCAAATTTAGTTTTGATAATTATATGTTTTTCCGAAATTATTTCGAATTGACTGATTTGTTTTTATCTTTGATTGATTTGTGTTTATCTTAAATAAATAAATAAATAATAAAATACTAGAAAACAGGAATTCTGCTTTTTCAGAATTTAGTGTTGCTCCCAAATAAACAAAATACATATACGTATATAAATATAGATAGTTCAGGTTTAAGACTTAAAACACACGCTTTTATTTTGTATAAAATGACTTCATCCGCATTCGCTGAAATATTCCTCATCTACCATCCAATGTTAAACAACATCTACAGTAAAATATGCATAGGACATGACTATCACTGAATAATGCACAAATCCGAAAAGAGAGATTTCATCATTCAAGAAACTCGACAAAAAGAAATCGGCTATCTCATGATTCATATGCCTTCATTTGTTTGTAATATTAATATATATATTTAAAATTAAATTTAGTTTATAATTGCTCCATATTTTATCAGAAATCATTCATTTATATATTTTTTTCAAAATAGCACATATTTTAATGACATTTTGTTCAGTTTTTATGAGAAAAGGGCAACAAAAAGATATAATTGCTATTTTTTTTTAACTATTTTTCCTTTACCTTCTACAAAAACGGAGTACTTGAGTTGCCAAAATTAAACAAATGGTGCTAAAAACTACGAAAAAATTAATATGTCAAAAATAAATAGAGACGCAGTTTTCAACCAATTGTATTTAAAAGTACTTTTTTGCCCAATCCTACGGTATAAGAATTCAAAATGTATGATGTTTAGAAGTTTAAAAAATAGCAGTAGAGATTATTCCATACAATGATACATCTGCTTCGTCCCACGGCTGATTTATACAACGGAACGTTATTTTTTGGAGACGACATTTTAAATGCTGGGAGAAAGAAATAGCATACAGGGGGTTAAAAAAGTATTGAAGATAAAACAAATCAGTTAAAATCTATGTCGCCACTATGTCCGTAGATGAATAATTACAGTACAATAAAAATAATAGATACATTTATAACAAAGCAATAGGTTAGGGCTAAAACTCTCCTGTCATTACAGGGGGAGTCGGGCCTCCAAGGGTTGTTTACAAGGTATCCAGAAGTTTTTGAAGGCAATAAATGGGTCACAAAACTCAGCCATTTATAGGAAATGGGTTTACTTACACACTCCCTTAGGTAATTTTTTAAAGGGGCTTACACACCAATTTTAGGCATCATTTTTTTGAAAATCATTCAATTATTAATACATTTTCCTCTTGTCTTCATTGTGACTTGAATTCTTGCTATGACTCAGTCATTTTAGAGTTGTCCTTTACGAATTTTGTTTTTTTAAGTCCAAATCTGCGATCGTTCCTCGATGCAGTTTTCGATTAAAGATAATTTTTCTCTCCGCACGCAAGTAAACACTAAATTAAATAGAGTATTTATAGACTAAATAAAAAGATGGCCTACTTTCATTTTCGCAAATGGAAATTGTAAGAATCAAGCAAGTTCAACCCTAAAGGTCTTGCTTCATAATTTTATAATTAGTGAACAACTACCAGATATCATGCCTTCTGATGTACACCTGCATTCTTAAGTAATCTGGTAGCCTTTCCAGTAACTAAAAGTACCGTAATATTTGTTTGTTGTCCTGTATATATATATATATATCAGGCAATAAGCATAAGGCTAAGATTCTGAAAACGGATAAATTTTAGCCTTGACCATGGCCTGACTAATGCAGGGCGTTGCTGGGCAGCTGCTCTGGGCTCCACATTAGAGGAGCCAACCATGGGAGTAATTACGATTTTAGATGATAGAGTGTCAAATGGTAAATATTGGCCAAAAGTGGACCAATTATTTTTTGGGTCAAAAACATTTTAAAAAATTTAGAAAAATATTACTCCTATTCTTATCTTTCCTTCCTATACTACCTCCAAAAAATAAACTACAACATCAGAAAACTAACGATTAAAATCTTATTATAAAACTTAATAGTTCGTTGTTTTCAAGAGAAATTCATTATTGAGCCATTTTTCTTAACAAGTCAAGTTAAAACCTTTTATGATAGCCAACTGGGGATGTTTTTTCTTTCCGACATGCTATGACATACTAGCTAAATAAAGGGAAAATTTAAAAATATACACTCTCTTCATCCAATCCATCCTTTTTTTTCTACTAGTTTCCTACTAGAATATTTCTTAAAGTCGTGACCATCTTTGTTGTGATACTCTGTATAGAGATGTGAATAAAATTTATGTATGTATATAAAAGGCATGAAGTTTAGCACTAGTCACTTAAGTATAATTCACGAACAATTTTTATGTCTCGATAGAAGGGGGGGGGGGGGGGTTGATATTGGCCCAGGGCTCTATGTAGTCTAAGTCGGCCCTAACCTTGACCTTCAAGGTAGTCTTTGGTCTCTCCAGATTTTCGAATGGATTGAGAAAGAAACTTAACTTGAAGAGTGTCTTGATATTCTCGTAAGGACTGAACAAGGCATTTTTCACTGATGAAAAATAAATAAAATTCTAACTTGACTAAATGAACATAATTAGCCTTAATATTGTTTTAAAAGCCAAACTCACTATCTTTTGGTGCAGTTTCGAAGAAATTTTAATCCCTTAAATAAAAAAAAAGCTTACTTATATTTTCATTTTCTTATAGAGGTAAAGAACTTTTCAGAATTCTTTTTTTTCGGCATTTTAAAACAATTTTTGGAAACATGAAAATCATAAGAAGCAATCGATTATAATTAGAGATATATTACATTTATATGAGTATTATGATAGTGATGTACATGTAAAGTCGTATAAAAAAAAGAATATCCCGGATATAGCTATTTTGCGTGTGTGTGTGAGTCTCCCGAAACTAATAACTTCTACCACGGTCAAACTTTGGCCGTGCTTCTACTTGAACTGCACTTTTAACTCATTTTTTGTGCATGTCAATTAGATTAAGTGTAATTATCCAACGTTAGTGCATTAGAAAATGTATACGCTGCGCGCCATATAAACTACAAATGCCTTTCTCATAAAAAGACTATGAGAAGAAGAAGAAGAAAAAAAGAAAATGTATATGCGTACAATAAAGTTGTGGCGAAAAATGTAAAGCATCTACCTGTATATTGTCTTGAATTTTTAATATATTTCCTTATATCACGATTTTTTCTTGACGAATGACTACTGTATTTATCAAAGCAATAAAAGTCTTTGGAACTTTTTAAAACTAATAAATTCCTTTCATTTCTATGTATTAATTTAGTGTTAGATTCATCTGGCAAGATATCAGGTGGATTGTTAGAAGGAACTTCATCTGAATTTGGTGATTACGACGAATGTTTAGATATTATTGTTGGTGGACGGCCTCGTCCTAGAGCACATAAAGGATCATACTGCTTACTGGAGATTAAACCACCAAATCCTGTTTTAAATGCCTTGAAGGAGTATCAAATCAACAGAGGCAAAGGAAATATCTCTTTGGCTATGTCAAAATCGGTAACTGACTTTCACTTCTTTTATAAAATTATCCTTAGATATCATGGCTGTTATTTTATTTTCGAAATTTTTCTGCTGTTTGTTTACCTAGTATCATTTCTTTGTAGAATGTGAATAATTTTAGGTGCCTATGCAGACTAAGATGACACTGAATCTAAATTTTTGGCAACGAATGCACTTTTGCATGCACGCTATTTGACAATTGTTTGCTCATGAGAATTTTAAATTTATTAAGTAATAAAGTGTGTGTTTTGCTCCTGTATCTTTATTAATTATTATTTTGAATGTTTAATGAGATTTCAGAAGGTAATAAACACTATTTAAGTAATTGCAATAGAGACACTTTTAACTGGCATTATCGAGTTCAGATTGTACGTCCGATAACGAAATTAAATCAACTATGTAAAAGTGTAAACGAAGATGTCCTAGCCTGCAATTTACAGCAGTGTACTATATATAAAATATTTCGAATTGTTTTATACAATATTCTGAGACATGTTCGGATTATTAAATTTGCTTAAACACAATAATCTAGACAATTACAAATTATTTAAACATGAAACATGATATGTGATGATCTGACCTGATATTTAATATTAAGTTCAGGTCATTGTGCAAGAATTGCATTTGAAATTTCACTACGCAAGCACTTACTCGATAAAGAAAACTTTCCAATGATAATAGTTTCCATCATTAAATTATTACAAGGCTCGCACAAGCAATTGCAATTGGGCTATAGAGATAGTGTTCACCCGATCGACCAACTAGTCCAGGAGCCTGTAAATGCGATGCCATTTAAGGGGGTCCGGGACACAAAAATCTTCAAATTTTCATTTTTTTTTTATTGGATTAAAAATTTCTCTGCCAACTTGGAACATATCTTTTTCAATTACTTTACTTTATTTTTGAGCCAGCATGTTTGAAAAAAATATTTACTTTAAAAAATATGATATTTTAAAAGACGTTGCACCACTTTTTTTGTAATTTTTTCGTTATATATTTTTAATTTTTCTTTTAATTAATATTTTTTTAAAATAAAATAAAAAATATATATTTCTGTTCATTTAAATGAAAAGCAATTTAAATTCTAGAAATAATATTTCGAGTTTTAACGATTTTAAGTTATACAACATTTTTCATAAATTTTAAATTAAAAATTTTTTTTTAAAAGCTATGAGAAGTTTTATCATTTGATTTTGTTTACAAATGATATGGTTAACCATCACAAAGAAATTCAAAATTTTAACTCAATAAATAAAAATTTTTTGAAAATGTGTCCCGGACCCCCTTAATAAGAAGTTCGTTTAACTCTTACAGGGGCCAAACAATTATATTCGTACAATGCTAAAATGATTAAATGACACCAGAAATTACTTGAAAATAAGTAAAAGCTTCAAGTACTTAATAAAAGGAAATGTTTCATTCCAAAATTCTGGTGCCAATATGGTATTTATGGATTAAAATTAAGTCATCCAAAAAATGAACCACCGCCCTTTAAACGATTAATTATTGAAAGTATATGAGTAAGGAAGTGGCCTAAAGCTTCGTTTTAGAAAATTTCAGAATAGCATAGAAAATTTCATGAAAACAACTGAAGACTAAATGCAAAAACAAGGTTGCCAGTTTGGCCTTATTCAGAAATTTAGAATTTATACCAGTAATAGACTAGTATGTTGTGGCCATCACAAAACTTTCTTCTATCTCATACATGTCTGTTATGTCGTGTTTGTTAAAATGTAAATTAAAATTAACTTTATTAAATTCTGTTTGACATGACATACCTTTTATTTTTACCATCCCCAAGTCTATGTTAAAATACGACCGCACGCCACTGCTTCACATGTTTTCTGCCGGTAAATACGCGATTCAGTCACGCCGTAACTGCTGTGATCTTGAATCACCGTTATTCACTGTTCTCGGCCTGCGCGATGTTTCCTGCATTCTAATTGGTCGATGTTTGACGTCATCGTTCGTGAGTCACTGGCATTCTGGGTACGTATTTCTTTTCATGTAATGGCAACAGCTTTATGCAGATTTCCACAACAAGCTGATGTATTTAATGAGATGTAGCGTTGCATCTTTCTCTTCTTCTTTTCTGTTGTCTTGCTTGTGAGCAGCGTCTGTTTAGATTTTCGCCATGTAATTAAGGCGTCGTACCTTTCGCTACGTATGTATGAAGTCTGCTGGCGGTTCTTCTTATTACAAACAGATGTTATTTATATTTTAAGTTACTTTAAGTTTAGTTCAGCAAAGCTATGCTGACAACATTTTTTCATGTGTAAATAATGTTCGCTCATCATTAAATAGTTAGTTTACTTCAACTGTGTTATTTACTGAAGTCTTCCACTTACATGCATTTCCATAATATCCAGATTTCATTGCGCATTATCAGCTAATAGTAAAAGAATCCAACAATGTCAATACTTCAAAATTCGCTATCACAGTGCCAAGTTAAATGGCAATCTGTACTCATAATGAGAATTCTAAAAAGATGAAATTCCGTGTATTAGTTCTCGAGGTCTGACTGTCGCTGAAATCGTGTAAATCCAGCAAAATGCAGCATAGAAGCGTCACCTATTGGGTTATTTACACCAGAACCTAATTATCATCAACTTATGTCAACGTATAACTGAATATGAAGTTTGAGGAAAATTCGTGCATTAGTTCTTGAGATAGAGCTATTGCGAAAATCATGACAAATGCAGCATAGCAGCGCCATCTGTTGAGCGATTTACACCAACACATAATCAGCAGCAATATTAATCAAGTTATACTTAAATCTGAAGTTTGATGAAAATTCGTGCATTAGTTCTTGAGATAGAGCTATTGAGGAAATAGTGCAAAATGCAGCACAGCAGGACCACCTATTGGGCGATTTACAACAACACGTAGTCAGCATCATTTCATATCAAAGAGTAACTGAATCTGAAGTTTGATGAAAATGTGTCCATTAGTTCTTGAGATAGAGCTATTGCAGTAATCGTGTAAATCCTGCAAAATGCAGCATAGTAGCGCCACCTGTTGGGCGATTTACGCCAAAACGTTAGAAGCATCCATTCATGTCAAAGACTAACGGAATCTGAAGTTTTATGAAAATCCGTGCATTAGTTCTTGAGATTCAGCTATTGCGGAAATCGGCAAAAATACAGCATAGCAGCGCCACCTGTTGAGCGATTTACACAAAAAACTAATCAGCATCAATTTATTTGAATATAAATTTTTATTAAATTCCGTGCATTAGTTCTTAAGCTAGAGCGCCCACAAATTTGTGTCACATACATACAGACAGACAGAGTCACAGACTCACAGACAGACATTTTGTAAAAACATGTTTTTTGGAATCTCTGACCCCTAAAACGTGTAAATCCGTCGAAAACCGGAATTCAAAAATTTTCGTGAATCCAATACTTTTTTCTTGTAAAGATAGAAGAAAGTAAAAATAGTATTTTATGCTTTATTTAATAAAATACATTTAGAGATCAGATAAGGTAAAAATTCTTCTTTCGAAATTTTTCGAATTTAAAATTTTGGATTAATATTGGAGGCCAATCTGGCAACCCAGTGTAAGAACCATTTTCAAATGTTTGGCGCATAAAAATCAAGAAAAAAAGGATATATGTTATTTCTAGTCTTTCTATTCTTTGGTAAAAATTTTTACTTGCTTTACCAATCTAAAACTAGCTAATTACACAGGCATATTTTTTATTAAGAAACCCAACTTCTTATGTCTTTAGTATGTTTGTAATGTGTACAGTTCAATGACAAAACTATACGACATACCTTTTTAAAGTGGAGTCAACGGCCAGCAGGTAATGTTGCTGCTTAGTGCGCTGGAAAGTAGGATGTCTTTTTTAATGATTTAAAGATATTTTTGTCATAAAGAACTAAGATTACAAACTAATTCTTTGCAATTAGCTATTAATGCAATTAATATGTTGTTACGTAAATGTCTTTTCCTCATTTTCTTTTTCTTTTTTTAGTTTTTAGGCTTTCTGAGAAAGGTCCGTACAAATCCCGAACATGTGATGTTCCGTATGGGCATCTGTATGCCGTCTGCTTGCAAAGAATCAGATGTACAACATTTAGTTGATATAGGTAAATGAATGTTATGTGTTTCAGTAAATTATTTAAGTTTAAGTATGACTATTAAAACTTTCATGTGCAACCAAGAATTCAAAGTATTGAGAAATAACATCTCATTACCAATCATTTACAAAAAATGAGTTAATATCTATTTTAAAAATAAACTCTTTGTTATGAGCAATTAGCTAGTATATTCTGCTTGTTATTCCGTTATTGAAATTTAGTATGAATATATAGAAGATTTCATTGAAAATGTTATTAATGTTATAATTAAATTCATCACTATCATTATTATAATAATTGTGTAATTATTTAACTTATTTGCCCCATGGGTGTACTTTTGCTCTTTCTCATTTTAAAATTGATATTCTAATACCATTACAAATTCAACATCAAAGTTTCATAACATTCAAATGGACGATAAAATCATTCTTCAACATTAGTTATACTCATTAATGTTTCATTAATACACAGTAGTAAACAGAATTATGTAACAAAAATGCCTATTATGTACAAATAAAATCATTGTTTTTTTTTGTTGTTGTTGTTGTTGCTGTTTTTTTATCCCAAAGTCTTTGGAACTTGTTTCGGTTTTACGATAGCAAATAATATTTTATGTTGGTGAGTAATTCTTTAAACAGTAACATTTTCCTTCAGTTGGAAAACAAAGGAATAGTTTGGAGAGAAAAGTCCTTCAAATTAACCTGTTGAAAGAATTACTCACCAACATAAAAATATTGCTTCTAATCATAAAATTGGTACAACTTCCAAAGACTAACGCATATGGGGCATTCTCACAATCTTTTGACATTCATGTCCCTGAATAATAATTTTTATTTTAATACACTTTTTTGTGCCTTTTTTTACTTCATATACTTGGGAACATCCCATTGCATGATTGCACAACAATATTAACGAGATAAATAAGTTTTGGACGATGTTGGGGGGTCCAAACATCTGGAAAACTCTTATACCGTCCCGTGTCCCTGATGCTGATTTTTAAGTTTAGAGCTGTCTGGATAAAATTATTTCAATAAAAATAATTCGATGTAATTTTTTTCTGAAACTGGAACTTTTGTTTTATAAATAAGTAGCTAAAAATTAGCCTGCACACATTTTTAGGGTGGTTATTATTTTTTAAACTCTGTCCCTAGGTTTTAGATTTTTTACCATCCCTCTTCTAAAATTATACAGAAAATCACTTTAGATGCAGCCACAGAATTTTTTAAAAGTTTTTTCTCATTCAGAAGTATGCTAGAGAAATAATGTCTAAAATTCTTTGGCAGGAAATTTACTGTAGAATTTAAATCAGCATTTAAATATCAATTTTAAGCATCGTGGCTTTATTGGTAGTCTTGCCGTCCCCAAGGTTTATTCCTGTACTTTACGAGGTAAATTATTTTTTTTTTTAATTTAATGCAATGTAAATAACTGTTGCTAAACATCAATGAACACTGTGGCTATCACTTAGTCTTGACATGATTTGCCTAAAAATGGGTGGTAATTTTCATTGCCGTCCCAAATTTACCGCCCCTTTCTTTTCCCTTACCTTCCCTTTTTTCCCTACCGTCCCCTTTATTGGTAGTCTTGCCGTCCCCAAGGTTTATTCCTGTACTTTCCGAGGTAATTTTTTTTTTTTTAATTTAATGCAATGTAAATAACTGTTGCTAAACATCAATGAACATTGTGGCTACCACTTAGTCTTAACATGATCTGGCTAAAATAGGTGGTAATTTTCCTTGCTTTTCCATCCTTACCATTCCTTTTTTTCCCATTTCGTCCTTTTTTTCCTATACCATCCCCTTTTTTTACAATACCATACACCCCTTTATACCAAAATTTTGTACTAAAAATACTACATTTTCATTATTTCTTATTTGAATGTCCTGTGGGTACTATGCAAATTCATTATAAGTAAAAATTTAGAAGAAAATGAAAAGTTTTAGTGGTAAAATGGTAAGGAAAATCAAACTCGTAAGTTTAACTAAAACTTCAGTAAAATAAAAAAAAATTCGCTGCTGACCATTTTTTCTTTATTTTGAATCATTAAGGCATTCGTCTATCAGATTAAAATGTTATTTTAGCAAGTTTAATTTCGCAAGATTTTTTTTTCTCAAAAGTCAAAAAATTGTGAGAATGCCCCATATATTATTAAAGAAAAAACATGAATGATTTTATTCGTAAATAATCGGAATTTCCGTTACATTACTCTATTTACAACTGAATATTATGAAGCATCAACGAGTATTACTCACGTAGAACAATTTACCATTAAAAACTTCTTAAAATGAAGTTGATATAATTTTAAGTAAAACAATTGTTGAATTACTAAAATTTTTAACCGTAAAGACTAAAATAACATTTTGCATGGAAATTGCACAAATGATTTACAAGCAATTTCAGGCGCGTTTCAAATGCTTTCGAAAATGTACATATCAACAATAAAATTTATTTGTAAAAAATTTTACACAATTGAAGAGCTGAGTGGATGAACATGTTATGCCACATTTACTAAAAAAAATTTTTTTTATCTTCTGGATGAAAGCGTTATGAGGTATCCTATCACATGGTGAAGCTAAAATACTAAGATTCCATTTAGTCTTGAAGATTTAAGACATTATTCATTAATATTTAATATTTTAATGTTTAATAATGTCAATAATATTAATAATTTTTAATATTTGGAAAATAAATATGAACAAGTTTTTCTGTGAGAGTTTAGTATCATACCTGTTAATATTTTAAACATCTGGCATCAAATAGAAAATAAATCATTAAAATTTACAGCAAGAACTTTCACTTCAAATTTCTTCAAATGTAATTTTTGCTACTTAACATGTTCTTCCACTTAGCTCTTCAATTAACACCAAAGTTATAATAATGACCAAAGAGCGGAAAGTTATTTTTAAAATAACTTCTAATATGTTACGCTTTTTAATATGTGTTTTCTGTAATTTATAATGTGCTATTCATTATTCATGATGACTTTGAATGTACAAAAATTACTGTTTCATTTTTGGTAAATTTATCTAAAATTGGAAAGTGAGCCAAATGAAAATTGACATAAACGGAATGATTGGACTGCCATAAAAGGACCGCTCAGGCAAGGACCCATTGTAATTATCCATTGTAATTATCTATTATGAATGAATAAATACCGGGAAATTACGGATACACCATCGTTCAATATAGTCCCGATGACGCAGCATGCACATGTTTCAGCATTTCAGAAATGCGTGGATACCTCGCTAGAAGACATTGTTGCTGTAACGACGGTAACGACTCATAGACCAGGATTTTCACTTCTTCATCGCTTCCGAATTGTTTGCCTCACACCATTTCTTTGGGCCGTCAGTGCACATGAAGTTCACTGGAAGCGAATCCTAGCGATTAAAGTAAATGTGTGAAAACTCAAATTTCACCCTCTTCAATACTAAAGAGAAAAAAATCAGTTGTAATTTTCCAACTGAGTGAAAAGGTGTCCAGGCGAGGATTCAAACCAGAGAACTTTTGGCTTGAGGCTTGTTATAAGTCAAGACGCAAATTACCCTCTCTAATGATAAACCTATGGGCTTAGAATGCATCCGTATTTTTTCAAATTTCTCCTCTGAAAATTACATTTTTTACCTTTTGTTTCCTGTATGCTCTTCTTGGCGAATGTTCCTTTCTTTTTATTTGCCAAAATGTTTCTAAAATATATATATATTTAATTTTACACTTTAAGAATTAAAATTTAAGGAAAGCAGGCGAGTTCTAAGTAAGATTTTAACACTTTAAGTAAAACTAACAATGTATTTAAAAAATATTTTATCGATTAAATAAGGAAAGAAAACATACAGAAAACAGGAGAATTTTTTTTAATTTTCCGAGGAGAAATTTGAAAAATACGGATGCATTCCAAGCTCATAGGTTTAGCATTAGAGAGGGAAATTTCCAGCCTGACGGGGAGCATTAAGCTGCGAAGTGTCTGCCAACTGAGCTATCCATGGGAAATCTGACAGACACATAATTCACCCAGACATTATTATTGATTATGACATCTGGTCTGACATCTGAATCGCTCAACAGAATAAATCGCAGCAAATGGAACTTCAAGAAATATTGGACACGTAATTAGACTTGATTAACTTTAAAACAATTATTCTAATTGGTAAATAAATCATGCAAGTTATAATTTTTCAACTGAGTGAAAAAGTGTCCAAGATGTGTCCTGCATAACTGTGTTGGCAGAGCATTAACAGCTTTAAGTCAAAAGGCCCTGATCAAATCTTGGCCTGGAAACTTTTCACTCAGTTGAAAATTTCAACTTGTATGTTCTATTTACCAATTAAAATAATTGTTTTAAAATTACATAAGCGTCAAAGATTGTTGCTGTAACGGTGTGCATATCAATAGGATAATCATATTGGCATTGACGCTACTTTCTTCTTCAGTGTTGTAGCATCAAGCTGTCACATGTTATCCATTCCTTTTGATAACTGCTTTAAACTTACAAAATACTCGTAGAAGCAGCTTGAATTTTATAGCACCTTTGAGGTTTTCATTTTAATATCTTTCTTATTTCGTATTCGATTGGATGCCAGGTTTATACTAATTTCATTTTAAATGCAGAAAGTGAAAAAACCTTTTCATGCATTAGAATAATTTTTTTAACTTTCATATTTTAATAGAAAACGTCTTTTTATTTTAGTGTCTAAAAGAGTTGATTTAACAGTCAACGTAAAAAGATGTGAACATAAAAGCCCTCACAAGTATAAAGCATGGGAGATTGTTATTATGTAAATATTCCTTTCTTTTATTTCTTATTTTATTTCATTTTTTTTTACAAAGACTGCTTAAAACTTGTAGTATTTATTTACATGTATAATTAAAGTATTGATTTATATTAAAAAATAAAAATTAAAGTAAAATTTATGTATGATAAATTACCTACAAAACTAAATTAAAAAACCAAAAAAAAAAATCACAAAAGTTATCCTTAATATCTTTTATATACAAATTTATATTTAAATTAAAAATCACGATAAGCATTTAAATGTAACTATTTTTAAATGTTTTTATTTCTTCGTTACTTAGTGCATAGATTATGCAAAAAAATTATCCAGTTTGACAACACTGCGATGCGGCGCTCTGAACGACTAAAACTTCTACTCACTCCCATCATGGAGCTATGAAGACCTAATGGAGCATTTCGTCTTCTTGTATTTTGGACTTAAATCATATACATAGTTTTTAATAGGGTGTATATATTACCCTGTTTAGTAAACGTTATTTATTTACATGCATGGTAGTTTCATCATCCAATCTCGATTTTCGAAATAGTGTGTATTTTTTATTAAATCATCCGGAACTATCTGCTTTAAAATTAGAATCAGATTAAACTGATGAAAGTACATGCAAAATGTTCTAAGATTATCGTTACAAAGAATATTTAAAATCCATCAACATTTGCATTTTAGGGTTATCGAAATGCTCTATTCTGATAACATTAAATAAGTGCTTTTCGATGCATCTTTTAGCGAGACTGTTACAAATATAAACTTAATTTTTTGTTGTGAATCAAATACATATTTAATTTTGACCTGAACTCGTTTTGATTGAAAAACTTTTAAAAAATATTCTGTATGATATATAATAAATATGCAAATTTATTAGCCATAAAATTTAAAAAAAATATTTGACACACAAAAAAAAAATTTTTAAGCATATAGAATGAATGTAATATGAAAATGTTACAGATAATATGAGCAGTAGGTTTTGAAAAAAATATTACATGGAATCTTTTATATTTTTTTCTTTTATTCTTTTGAGAAAAAAATCACTATTTTGTCTATTTACATGCGTGAAATCACCATGAAGATAAAATAATGATGCTTTTAATTACATTAGAGGTAAAATATAAGATATTTGTAGAAAACTGATAAACTAGAATTCCTTAAACTTAGAAAGAAATATTTAAATTAATATTGAAGAATCTTTTACAATAGCATTTCACTATATAACAAAAAATATAATAACAAGCATCTGCTGTTATCTGCAAAGATTCTATGAGATTCAGTATAACAAGATTTTCATTTTCAAGCTGGTGAAATTTATATGGTCAATTAATGTTGGAATAAATATAAATATGTTTACAAAACAACAGAAATTTAACGGAAATTTAGAAAATGTTTTAAAAAGTATATATTTTATTCTGAGATTTTTGAGTTAAAGTTATGCCTTGCGTTTGTGGATTTTTGTTTTTTTACTGAACATAAATTTTAGCACTACTTATGTTCAATTGGTAGTAAAATTGATAAATTTATTTAAACTCTAAAGTTTTTTTACTTTAATTTTAAGAAGTAAGCGGTAGAAAAACAATTAAATAGGGTTCTTCAGCAATAAAAGTAGGAAATCACTGTAAAACTTGTGTTATAATAATAATGGTGATGATAACAATGTTTTTACTTTAAGTTTTATATTAGTTAAAAATTATATTAGCATTTTAATTTCCATGTTCCCATTGTTTCAGAACGATTCTCAGGGTTAAAATATCTTACTAATTGAAAAATACTAGTTTTTTTTTAAATCTAAAACAGAATAATAACTTTATATTATGAAATTCAAAGCTCAAATAAATATAAATATATATATAGTTCCTCAAACAACAGAAATTTAACGGAAATCTAGAAAATATAGTTAAATGTACAGTACATGGATTCAATCAATTTTATTCAGAAATTTTTAGAGTTAAAGTTATGGCTTGGTTTTGTGGATTTTTTTTTTCTTTCACTTAACATAAATTTCATCATTATTCATGTTTATTTGGTAATCATATTGATAAATTTATTTAAATCTTTAAAGTTTTTAAATTTTTATTTTAAGAAGTAAGCAGTAGAAAAACTATTAAATAGAGTTCTTCAGAAATAAAAATAGGAATTCACAGGAACATTAGTGGTATAATAATAATGATGATGATGATAATGTTATCCATGTTTTCACTTTAAGCTTTATATACTACTAGTTTTTTAATCTAAAACAGTCTAATAACTTTATATTATAAAATTCAAAGCTCAAATAAATATAAATATATATATAGTTCCTCAAACAACATAAATTTAACGGCAATCTAGAAAATATATTTAAATGTGCATGAATTCAATCAATTTTATTCAGAGATTTTTATAGTTAAAGTTATGTCTTGGTTTTGTGGAATTTTTTTTTCTTTCACTTAACATAAATTTCATCATTATTCATGCTTATTTGATAAACAAATTGATAAATTTATTTAAATCTTTAAAGTTTTTAAATTTTTATTTTAAGAAATAAGCAGTAGAAAAACGATTAAATAGGGTTCTTCAGCAATAAAAATAGGAATTCACAGGAAAATTAGTGTTATAATAATAATGATGATCATGATGTTATCAATGTTTTTACTTTAAACTTTATATACTACTAGTTTTTTTTTTAATCTAAAATAGTCTAATAACTTTATATTATGAAATTCAAAACTCAAATAAATATAAATATATATATAGTTTCTCAAACAACAGAAATTTAGCGGAAATCTAGAAAATATATTTAAATGTACAGTACATGGATTCAATCAATTTTATTCAGAAATTTTTAGAGTTAAAGTTATGGCTTGCTTTTGTGGATTTTTTTCTTTCACTTAACATAAATTTCATCATTATTCATGTTTATTTGGTAATCAAATTGATAAATTTATTTAAATCTTTAAAGTTTTTAAATTTTTATTTTAAGAAGTAAGCAGTAGAAAAACTATTAAATAGGGTTCTTCAGCAATAAAAATAGGAATTCACAGGAAAATTGGTGTTATAATAATAATGATGATCATGATGTTATCAGTGTTTTTACTTTAAGCTTTATATACTACTAGTTTTTTTAATCTAAAACAGTCTAATAACTTTATATTATGAAATTCAAAACTCAAATAAACATAAATATATATATAGTTCCTCAAACAACAGAAATTTAACGGAAATCTAGAAAATATATTCAAATGTGCATGGATTCAATCAATTTTATTCAGAGATTTTTAGGGTTAAAGTTATGGCTTGGTGTTGTGGGGTTTTTTTTCTTCCACTTAACATAAATTTCATCATTATTTATGTTTATTTGGTAATCATATTGATAAATTTATTTAAATCTTTAAAGTTTTAAAATTCTAATTTTAAGAAGTAAGCAGTAGAAAATCTATTTAATAGGGTTCTTCAGCAATAAAAATAGGAATTCACAGGAAAATTAGTGTTATAATAAAAATGATGATGATGATGTTATCAATGTTTTTAATTTAAGCTTTGTATACTACTAGTTTTTTTTAAATCTAAAACAGTCTAATAACTTTATATTATGAAATTCAAAGCTCAAATAAATATAAATATATACATAGTTCCTCAAACAACAGAAATTTAACGGAAATCTAGAAAATATATTTAAATGTACAGTACATGGATTCAATCAATTTTATTCAGAAATTTTTAGAGTTAAAGTTATGGCTTGCTTTTGTGGATTTTTTTCTTTCACTTAACATAAATTTCATCATTATTCATGTTTATTTGGTAATCAAATTGATAAATTTATTTAAATCTTTAAAGTTTTTAAATTTTTATTTTAAGAAGTAAGCAGTAGAAAAACTATTAAATAGGGTTCTTCAGCAATAAAAATAGGAATTCACAGGAAAATTGGTGTTATAATAATAATGATGATCATGATGTTATCAGTGTTTTTACTTTAAGCTTTATATACTACTAGTTTTTTTTATCTAAAACAGTCTAATAACTTTATATTATGAAATTCAAAACTCAAATAAACATAAATATATATATAGTTCCTCAAACAACAGAAATTTAACGGAAATCTAGAAAATATATTCAAATGTGCATGGATTCAATCAATTTTATTCAGAGATTTTTAGGGTTAAAGTTATGGCTTGGTGTTGTGGGGTTTTTTTTCTTCCACTTAACATAAATTTCATCATTATTTATGTTTATTTGGTAATCATATTGATAAATTTATTTAAATCTTTAAAGTTTTAAAATTCTAATTTTAAGAAGTAAGCAGTAGAAAATCTATTTAATAGGGTTCTTCAGCAATAAAAATAGGAATTCACAGGAAAATTAGTGTTATAATAAAAATGATGATGATGATGTTATCAATGTTTTTAATTTAAGCTTTGTATACTACTAGTTTTTTTTTAATCTAAAACAGTCTAATAACTTTATATTATGAAATTCAAAGCTCAAATAAATATAAATATATACATAGTTCCTCAAACAACAGAAATTTAACGGAAATCTAGAAAATATATTTAAATGTACAGTACATGGATTCAATCAATTTTATTCAGAAATTTTTAGAGTTAAAGTTATGGCTTGCTTTTGTGGATTTTTTTCTTTCACTTAACATAAATTTCATCATTATTCATGTTTATTTGGTAATCAAATTGATAAATTTATTTAAATCTTTAAAGTTTTTAAATTTTTATTTTAAGAAGTAAGCAGTAGAAAAACTATTAAATAGAGTTCTTCAGAAATAAAAATAGGAATTCACAGGAACATTAGTTGTATAATAATAATGATGATGATGATAATGTTATCCATGTTTTCACTTTAAGCTTTATATACTACTAGTTTTTTAATCTAAAACAGTCTAATAACTTTATATTATAAAATTCAAAGCTCAAATAAATATAAATATATATATAGTTCCTCAAACAACATAAATTTAACGGCAATCTAGAAAATATATTTAAATGTGCATGAATTCAATCAATTTTATTCAGAGATTTTTATAGTTAAAGTTAAGTCTTGGTTTTGTGGAATTTTTTTTTCTTTCACTTAACATAAATTTCATCATTATTCATGCTTATTTGATAATCAAATTGATAAATTTATTTAAATCTTTAAAGTTTTTAAATTTTTATTTTAAGAAGTAAGCAGTAGAAAATCTATTTAATAGGGTTCTTCAGCAATAAAAATAGGAATTCACAGGAAAATTAGTGTTATAATAAAAATGATGATGATGATGTTATCAATGTTTTTAATTTAAGCTTTGTATACTACTAGTTTTTTTTAAATCTAAAACAGTCTAATAACTTTATATTATGAAATTCAAAGCTCAAATAAATATAAATATATACATAGTTCCTCAAACAACAGAAATTTAACGGAAATCTAGAAAATATATTTAAATGTACAGTACATGGATTCAATCAATTTTATTCAGAAATTTTTAGAGTTAAAGTTATGGCTTGCTTTTGTGGATTTTTTTCTTTCACTTAACATAAATTTCATCATTATTCATGTTTATTTGGTAATCAAATTGATAAATTTATTTAAATCTTTAAAGTTTTTAAATTTTTATTTTAAGAAGTAAGCAGTAGAAAAACTATTAAATAGGGTTCTTCAGCAATAAAAATAGGAATTCACAGGAAAATTGGTGTTATAATAATAATGATGATCATGATGTTATCAGTGTTTTTACTTTAAGCTTTATATACTACTAGTTTTTTTAATCTAAAACAGTCTAATAACTTTATATTATGAAATTCAAAACTCAAATAAACATAAATATATATATAGTTCCTCAAACAACAGAAATTTAACGGAAATCTAGAAAATATATTCAAATGTGCATGGATTCAATCAATTTTATTCAGAGATTTTTAGGGTTAAAGTTATGGCTTGGTGTTGTGGGGTTTTTTTTCTTCCACTTAACATAAATTTCATCATTATTTATGTTTATTTGGTAATCATATTGATAAATTTATTTAAATCTTTAAAGTTTTAAAATTCTAATTTTAAGAAGTAAGCAGTAGAAAATCTATTTAATAGGGTTCTTCAGCAATAAAAATAGGAATTCACAGGAAAATTAGTGTTATAATAAAAATGATGATGATGATGTTATCAATGTTTTTAATTTAAGCTTTGTATACTACTAGTTTTTTTTAAATCTAAAACAGTCTAATAACTTTATATTATGAAATTCAAAGCTCAAATAAATATAAATATATACATAGTTCCTCAAACAACAGAAATTTAACGGAAATCTAGAAAATATATTTAAATGTACAGTACATGGATTCAATCAATTTTATTCAGAAATTTTTAGAGTTAAAGTTATGGCTTGCTTTTGTGGATTTTTTTCTTTCACTTAACATAAATTTCATCATTATTCATGTTTATTTGGTAATCAAATTGATAAATTTATTTAAATCTTTAAAGTTTTTAAATTTTTATTTTAAGAAGTAAGCAGTAGAAAAACTATTAAATAGGGTTCTTCAGCAATAAAAATAGGAATTCACAGGAAAATTGGTGTTATAATAATAATGATGATCATGATGTTATCAGTGTTTTTACTTTAAGCTTTATATACTACTAGTTTTTTTAATCTAAAACAGTCTAATAACTTTATATTATGAAATTCAAAACTCAAATAAACATAAATATATATATAGTTCCTCAAACAACAGAAATTTAACGGAAATCTAGAAAATATATTCAAATGTGCATGGATTCAATCAATTTTATTCAGAGATTTTTAGGGTTAAAGTTATGGCTTGGTGTTGTGGGGTTTTTTTTCTTCCACTTAACATAAATTTCATCATTATTTATGTTTATTTGGTAATCATATTGATAAATTTATTTAAATCTTTAAAGTTTTAAAATTCTAATTTTAAGAAGTAAGCAGTAGAAAATCTATTTAATAGGGTTCTTCAGCAATAAAAATAGGAATTCACAGGAAAATTAGTGTTATAATAAAAATGATGATGATGATGTTATCAATGTTTTTAATTTAAGCTTTGTATACTACTAGTTTTTTTTTAATCTAAAACAGTCTAATAACTTTATATTATGAAATTCAAAGCTCAAATAAATATAAATATATACATAGTTCCTCAAACAACAGAAATTTAACGGAAATCTAGAAAATATATTTAAATGTACAGTACATGGATTCAATCAATTTTATTCAGAAATTTTTAGAGTTAAAGTTATGGCTTGCTTTTGTGGATTTTTTTCTTTCACTTAACATAAATTTCATCATTATTCATGTTTATTTGGTAATCAAATTGATAAATTTATTTAAATCTTTAAAGTTTTTAAATTTTTATTTTAAGAAGTAAGCAGTAGAAAAACTATTAAATAGGGTTCTTCAGCAATAAAAATAGGAATTCACAGGAAAATTGGTGTTATAATAATAATGATGATCATGATGTTATCAGTGTTTTTACTTTAAGCTTTATATACTACTAGTTTTTTTAATCTAAAACAGTCTAATAACTTTATATTATGAAATTCAAAACTCAAATAAACATAAATATATATATAGTTCCTCAAACAACAGAAATTTAACGGAAATCTAGAAAATATATTCAAATGTGCATGGATTCAATCAATTTTATTCAGAGATTTTTAGGGTTAAAGTTATGGCTTGGTGTTGTGGGGTTTTTTTTCTTCCACTTAACATAAATTTCATCATTATTTATGTTTATTTGGTAATCATATTGATAAATTTATTTAAATCTTTAAAGTTTTAAAATTCTAATTTTAAGAAGTAAGCAGTAGAAAATCTATTTAATAGGGTTCTTCAGCAATAAAAATAGGAATTCACAGGAAAATTAGTGTTATAATAAAAATGATGATGATGATGTTATCAATGTTTTTAATTTAAGCTTTGTATACTACTAGTTTTTTTTAAATCTAAAACAGTCTAATAACTTTATATTATGAAATTCAAAGCTCAAATAAATATAAATATATACATAGTTCCTCAAACAACAGAAATTTAACGGAAATCTAGAAAATATATTTAAATGTACAGTACATGGATTCAATCAATTTTATTCAGAGGTTTTTAGAGTTAAAGTTATGGCTTGGTTTTGTGGATTTTTTTTTCTTTCACTTAACATAAATTTTATCATTATTCATGTTTATTTGGTAATAAAATTGGTAAATTTATTTAAATCTTTAAAATTTTTAAATCCTAATTTTAAGAAGTAAGCAGTAGAAAAACTATTTAATAGGGTTCTTCAGCGATAAAAATAGGATGTCAGGAAAACTAGTGTTATAAAAATAATGATGATGATCATATCAATGTTTTTACTTTAAGCTTTATATTAGTTAAAAATTACATTATTTTAATTCCCATGTTACCAATGTTTCAGAACGAGCTCAGAGTTTAAATACCTTACTAATTGAAAAATGCTTCTTTTCTTTATATAAAACAGTCTAATAACTTTATATTACGAAATTTAAAGTTCAAATAAATATAAATATGTATACAGTTCCTCAAAACAACAGAACTTTAACGGAAATACAGAAAATACTTTAAAGGTTCAAATGATTCAAATAATTTGATTATGATTATTTTAACGTTATTCATGTTTATTTTAGATTAAATATGATAATTTTATTTAAATCTTTAAAGTTTTTAAACTTTAGTTCTAATGAGTAATCAGAAGAAAAACAGTTAAACATTCAGCTATTATAGTTGAGCTATAAAAGTATGAAGTCAATGAAAAACTCTTGTTCTGATAGTAATAATGATAACAATATTTTTACTTAAAGCTTTATATTAATTAAAATTATATTATTTTAGTTTCCATGTCCCTGATGTTAGGTTTTTGAATATTAATAATTCATATTAATAATTAGTGAAATTAAATTTAAAAGTACAAATATGTTTATAAATCAGTCTAAAAACCGTATATGCATTTAACAGCATTCTAAAATAAACTTTTAATAAGATTTTATTGTTAACTTTCTAACAACATAAACATTTTATTAGAAATAAATAAACCCGAATGCGAAAATTGGCACATTAAAATGCATCAGTTATTTCAAATTGAACGAACAAAAAAGTACAAATGTTCTATTTATAACGCACTATAATCAAATTATTTTAGCATTTAGGACCGTGTTATTTCATGTACAATTATTACTATTTTTTTTTATTTGTTTATTATTTATTTATTAAAATTTTATTGCGATTGGCAACGAATAATTGTTGCCTTTTTATGACTTCAATATGTACTTTACAATAGAACAAGCATTTATAAACATTTTGGTCATATCCGAGATATTCCACGAAACAGAAGCTATATGACTATAGCATATGCATAGCTATTGCTATTTTTTTCTTTAATTTGTTTATTATTTATTTATCAATATTGTGTGTCCTTGGCTGCGAATAATTGTCAAAATTTCATAAATTCAATATATATTTTACAATAGAAAAACCAATTATTACTAATTTTTACTTTAATTTGTTTATTATTTATTTATTAACATTTTACTGTGACTGATGGCGGATAATTGTTTAATATTTGAGACTTCAATATATACTTTACAATAGAACAAATTATGTAGTATATAGAGCAGTGTGATTTCATGTACAATTATTACTATTTTTTTTTTATTTGTTTATTATTTATATATTAACATTTTATTACGATTGGCAAAGAATATTTGTTAAATATTTATAACTTCAATATATACTTTTCAATCAGTGTTGAATTCAGGGGGTGGCCCGGGGGGGGACATCCCTCCCGGAACAATCAGATGTCCCCCCCCCCCCGAAGATTTGAGATTTTGTGTTTTCAATGGTCAAAAAGTGCAATCCCTCCCCCCCGGAACTCTATAATGTCCCCCCCGGAGCCACAGAAATCCCTCCCGGAGAAAAGTGTTTGAATTCAACACCAATTTACAATAGAACAACCATTTATAAGCATTTTGGACATGTCCGAGATATTCCAAGAAATAATGGTACAATTATTGTTATTTTTTTCTTTAATTTGCGTATTATTTGCTTATCAACATTTTATTGTGATTGCCTACAAATAATTGTCAAAGTTTCATAACTTCAATATATATACCCTACAATAGCCCAACCATTTATAAGCAATTTGTATACATCCGAAGTATTACAAGAAACAGAAGCTATATGACTATAGAATATGTGTAATTATTACTAATATTTTTTAAATTTTTTTATTATTTATTTATCCCCATTTTATTGTGGCTGGCTACGAATAATTGTCAAATTTTCATAACTTCAATATATGCTTTACAATAGCATATACGTATGGTACACTTATTACTAATTTTTACTTTAATTAGTTTATTATTGTTTATTAACATTTATTGTGATTGGTAACGAACAGTTGTTAAATATTTATAACTTCAATATATACTTTTCAATAGAACAACCATTTACGTATATCCCGGTGTATAACACGCATCACTAATTTGAGAGTATATATTTTTATTTCAATCATACACTGCTGTATAACACGCATGAAGTTTCCTCCACAGAAACAAACCAGAAATACCAGCTTGGATGGACGAAAATGGGTTAAATTTAAGGATATAAAATGTTTGGGAAAAGCGTCCAGGAGCTTTAATAAAACCAGAAAGTCTTTTAGTTTTGGATATGTTCAGATCCTATAGAACAGACGGAATTAAAATAAAGAATAATCGAGTCCAATACAGATTTGGCAGTAATTCTAAGTGGACCGACTTCGTTAGTTCAATCATTAGATGTCTCCATCAAGAAACCTTTCAAAAAAAGCTTAAGGCGGCAGTGGAACATATGGAAGGTAGAAGAAAAACATTTACGAAAGGAGGAAATATGCGACATGCGTCATTAACGAAAATGTGTGAATGAGTTATAACATCATGGAATGAAATCAAACCAGAAGTACTTGTACACATTTGTCTACATTTAACAAATGTAGAATATGAATTAACTTGACGGTACCGAGGATGACTATTTATGTCTAGATGAAAGCGTCAGCGGGGATAAAATACATGCAATCGACAGTAGGGATGAAGATGACCTTACCGAAAATACAAATAAAGTTGAGTGCAAAGAACTTCTCATTATATGTGATGAGGAAGATTAAATTTGTTAGAAAATATATACTATAAGTTTTTTTTGTTTATATTGATATATAAATGGATTTAAGTATACCTCTAAAAATCTAGAATGTTATCTTCTTATGATTTTACACCAAGCATTTTATATTCGGTGTATAACACGCACCCGGAAAAATGAAGTTTTTTTTTAGACTTTAAAGTGCGTGTTATACGCCGAGATATACGGCATATGCATTTTTGACATATGAGATGTTTCAAGGAACAGAAGCTATATGACTATAGTATATGATACTCGGACTGCGAATGTAAGCCTTTTGCTACCACAATAATTAAAATCTATGACTCTCTTCTCATTTTATCGGCGAAGAAAGAATGTTAAATTATCGACTGTCAAAAAATTATTCCTCTTTTCCACAAGCAGTCGGGTAAAAAAGGAATAACTTTCATTATTTTTTTTTATCATGCTTGAAAAAAGTATTTTATGTATATTTAAAAAAAAAAAACTTTAGATTTCTTAATAAAGAAAATTATAATATAACCATGAACATATACGATGCGAACATATACGAAAGTATACGATAATCTCTTCCGGTTTATAGCGAATCCGAAAAATTTATCTTTAGAAATCTCAGAAACCGATATGTTTTCTAGATTTATAAAAGTATTAATAAAAAACAGTTTCTTCTACTGCAACTGATTTTTTAGAAACGTTTCCATGTAATTAATATTGATCCTTTTTCTCAATTCGGAATATAAGTTTTTCACACGTTATCAATTCTCAAGTAAGCATTTTTATGTTCAATAAACATGTATTGCAGAATAACATGATCAATTAATAGCATTAACATTAAAATTAAATTATATTGTTATTTTTACATGTCTAAATTCAGTTACGCAGCTGAATATGTTTTATTAAAAATTGATAGCATCCGAAAAACTTTTATCCGCTATGAAAAAAGCTGATTAATACACTGTAAAATCTTTTCGAAAACTTTTATGAAAATCAGTGGCAGCAAAAGAAACTTTATTTTTATAAATGATTCTTTGAATCTCAAAAATGTATCGGAATCTGAGTTTCTAAATAAAAAAACGCTTTATGGAATCGTGGGTAACTCCGAAGAGGCTGTATACAGTAAAATCTCGTTACAACGAATCTCTGGAGAGTACAGATTAAATTCTCTGTACTGAGAAATTCGTTAAAGTGAATATTTTTATAATGAAATACGATAATAGAATTTTTTTAACAATCCAAATAACATTCGTTAAACTGAAAAATTCCTTAAAGTGTCGAGATTCTATTGAAAGTAACGAGATTCTATTGTATTTTAGTTCGTGGTTATATATTTTTATAGATTAAGAAATATTTGCCGTTCTTTTTTTTTTTTTTTTTTTTTTTTTTCTATAGTGTACTTTAAAAGTTGAGTTGCAATCACGATAAAAAAAATTGCATACGTTTATATGTTTTATTTATTTTTTCCAGGGTATTTCTCTGCAACATTATAGCATTATCCTTGGCTGGAACTTTAGTAGAACTATTATACAATCAAGGTGGCTGCTTTGGTAAAGACAAATCTATTTTAGAACCTGGGCCAAGTGAGTGATACAGTTAAAATTATTTTTTTTTTAATTTCAATTTGAGAAATTTCTGGGGCCTAGTGTGTTTTAATTATTGTGCTAAAGTGTAACTTTTTGCAGAAAACCTAATTAAATTTAAGGTTAACAAACTTTCCGTAACCTCGCCCAAAATTTGAGGACGGAAGTCACATAGTTCAACAATTTCACACATTATTTGATTTAGAAAATTCATTGAATTTCAAATATTCATAAATTTGCGATATTTAAAAAAATAAAACTGGAGCTAAAAATGTTATAAATTTTATAGTTGTAAAAGCTTTAATCGTACCTCCAGAGAAAAACGTTTGTCATATAAGTTATTTTTTAAAGATTTTTCCGATATTGTAGTTTTCTTAATTTCCATTAAATGTTAGTTATGTCTAAACTAAAAGTTTGCTGTAAATAGCAACTGCGCGTGCGCATTTAAAAATATGAACTACCGCTACTATATACCGATATACTACCGTTTAAGGTATATACATATTCATTAACGCCTATTCGTGTCTTCTTCATTTAATTAATCTGTTACCTTCGAAAGTTACTTATGTTACTCTTCAAAACTGACTTTTGACGATAAATTTTGCATGCTTCTTTTCTCAATTTATTGGCAAAAACATTTCCTCAGAAGTTCGTTAGATATTTCCTGCATGTTCCGTACCAAACAAAATTATAAAGAATTGGGTTTTGAAATTAGGTTTTGTATTAAACAACAGTAACAACTTTGTGGGTCATCTCAAAGTTTTTAGACTTTGATTCAATGAAATACCTGAATCTAATATAGGTTAGATTTGAGATTCTGTGATTTTTTTTATTTTATTCATTATTAACACATGTCATAGATGGTAAAGTTAATGATTTGTATTCTGATTCGATACTTAAAAATTACTAATTCGATTAATCAGTTGCATGTGACATCGAATTTATATATATATATATATACATATTGTATTTCACTGTTAACACAGGGAAATATTTTATTAATTTTATTCAGTAAAACATCTCGTTCTAATCGATAATAAAGTTAATGATTTATATTCTGATTCGATTCTTAAAAATAACTGTTTCGATTAATCAGTAGCATGTGGCCTCAAATTGGTGTTTTATTTTGCATTTCACTATTAACTCATCGAAACGTGACACGTATTTCCTTTATATTTCTATTTTTTAGTTAAAACAAACTCAACTTTGCGATTGTGTTTAATAATCATGTATAAAGCAGGAAATCTTTTAACCGATATCGATAAATTATGAAAGTAGTATACTTTACCCTTTAGTGCGCAGCTTTGCACGTATGCAAACAACGGTGTTTTGAATTTAATACATTTTTTTCATTCGTATATATCTAATTCACACAAGAAAATTAAAATAGCAATATTTGCTTTAATTAATAAGGGACATTCCATATTTAAATAAATCGAAATTAACCATTGAAACTTTCTGGTGTAAAGTCAGATTCTCTGAACTGCGTAATTTCTAGAACGTATTCTATCATGAGAATTAAAGGGTTAAAAGTTAAGCTTTATAAAATAAATAATTGTATAAAATAAGGTATTTGGAGACATGCTTATCAAAATATTTACTAATGTGCAATATTTTACCGTAAAAAAGCCACACGACAGTACTTTTTACTGATACTGCAGATGTGTAAAATAAGAAAAGATTGAAGTATTATATGAAAAATGTATCTCTGATTTTTTTTTTTCATTATTTTTCCTGTGTAGTAAACCTTTCAGAGAATCATATTTTTTTTTTTTTTTTCGAAACAAAATGAAAAATCGTGCATTTAAGGGTTAAGCTAAATTTTATCTCATAAGCGAAGGGATGATATTGTAAAATATTTTTATATACTGAGAGGACAATTCATTATGTACACCAGCTATTAGCGTGTAAGTTCTCCTTTCTCTCGAATAACAGTTTTTATATACCTTAAAAACGATTCAATAAGACTTGAATATCATATTCAATATCATATTCAATAAATCTTGAAAGTAATCTGTAGGAATTTGTCTCAACAATCCATAAGTTGTGTGGAAAACTAAATCTCTAAAAACCAACGTTTGAACGCACAATATATAAATCAAGCACTGTAAAAATAGCCAGACGTATGCGCTTTCTGAGTACAGGGACTCACATCATCAGAGTATAAAAATGTCAATTTTATCAACGCGATCAATAGAGCTTGCTTAATTTGTTCAGGTAACAATTCCCTTGTTGCAGAATTGAATTATATTCATTTAGTTGCTATCAATCGTGGTTTTAGTTTATCTTATATCGTTTAATTTCTCACAGTCTTAATAAATGTGTTAATAATCCTGATACTTATGTTACTCCAGCTTATTTTTCTAACCTCATCATTTTACCATTTTGCCATTTTTTAATAGTATTAACTTCAAAATAGCTAATATCTTAAGAAATTATGACTTTAAAGTTGTTTTTAAGCCAGTAAATAAATTAACTTTCACAGCTATAAGATAAAATTCCTCCTAAAAACTTTTGAGGTATTTATAATATATAATGCGAATGTGGTTTGTCCTATATTGGACAAACTAAACGACAATTCCGTTACAGAGTCAAGGAACATATAAACCTTGTAAAGAAAAGAAATTACAAAAATCCTCTAGTCTTCTCATTGCTGGGGAGGGGGGGGCATAATCTCAATTTTGATTCCGCCACTATTATCAAGAAATGCAATATTCTTCTAGATTTAGACTTTGAAGCTGTTCATGATCATAAATTCAGAAATTCTTTGGTTAATGATTTTTCTAGTCTACCTTACATCTCACCTTTTGGGTGGATTTGTTGTGTCCCGATCCTTCACTTCCGCTTTGATCTCATTGGTTGCTGGAACATGATGGTATTTCTGTGTTTTGTTTACTGTCATTTTGGTTTTCGCCTTGCATGGGGGATGTTTTTTTATACACTTATAATGTAAGTGCCAGTACTCAAGAAACGTATACGTCTGGCTATTTTCACAGTGCTTGATTTATATACTGTGTGATCAAACGTTGGTTTTTAGCGATTTAATCCATAAGTGTTTCACAAAGCATGCACTGTCTGAGGGAAAAGATCTAAAATGAAACATTACAAAATTTTCCACAAACTCTCAACACTATCCATATCTGTTAATTTGGATTGCGATGTTAGTGTTTCAAGCACGCTAGTATGCTTTTTTAACCAATTCTTTTGCAAATAGTTTTCTATGCAGAGGTTCATTATTGTGCTTGAAAATACAAACATCATTCGAGAAAAAGATAGTGATAAACGAGCTTAAATGATCATTTAGTACTTTAACGTATACTGCATTTTTAAGGGTGTGTCCAATGCTATGAAAGAACACAGAGATACCCATATAAACGCACGCAGACTGATACAATACCAATATACACCGTAAAAAATATAAATTCACGGGTGTTTTACCATGAATTGTTGCAGCAATTTTACAAAAAATGCCACTTTTCAAGATAAACTGTGCAAGCCTGTAAATTTCATGTTTATTACACAGAAAACCCGTTTACCCAAAGGCAAAGCCCGTTTATCAATGGACAAATTTTATAGAACTGTGCTGAAATATCTTCTGCAGTAATTTTTCAGCTCCAGTTTTTTACATTATATGCCTATATATTGTTCGTCTGGCACGTGGAATGACATTGCTTCTTGTGGTTTTTGCCGCTACATCCTCACTCTTCTATCAGCATGACAAACTTGGAACCTTGATTCATTTGACCAGATAAGACGTTTCATATCATCAACAACTTATGTATATGCGATTTTGCAAGCTTCAAAACCCTGTAACCTTCTAGTTATAATACAAAAACTATTCGGCCGTCTGCCTTATATCCAGCTCTCGCCATAATTCCGTCTTTGTGCATTTTCTTGCATCAACGCTTGCATGGAGATCTAAAATGATCTGTTACAAGGTCGCCTTTCTGTCTGTCTGTCTGTCTTCAGGTTATGTGAATGAACCTATAGTGGGTCGCGTACCAGTAGTGGGCCACTAATTTTTAAAGTTTAAAAACAAGCCCAAAATGCATTTCTCAAAACGGCTGAAAAAAAACTGATTGACTAACATTCTCAAATGTTAACTTTCCACAATATCTTAAGATATGGTACAACTCTGTATTGAAAAGGCAAATATCGCATGGTTACAAAATTTGGTTCAATGATCTTAGATACAATGGTATTTGCGACTATCTTCGTGTCAAAGGCTTTGTTTTTTATCCATAATACGTGTTTATAGATCAGTTTCAACTGCTGCTCCATGTGTCTTATCAGGAATACCACCAATTGAGACCGAATTAAAACAGTTGACTCTTTTTTATGATATTTTGAAGAATGACAGTACAGATTGGATAGGTGAAACCTATGTTTCATCAGATCGTTTAGCTAAAAAAGTTGCAACGTTTGATTATCCATATTTTTATTATACACATTATATTAATTTTGTTGGTCCAGTTACTAAAAGTGTTCCACATCATACACATCCTGTATTATACACTGATGGCTCAAAGATGCAAACGGGAGTTGGCGCTGCCTTTCTGGTATTTATATCAGACGTAATTTTACTAGAATAGAGAAATAAATTGCAATCTTTTAATACTGTGTATCAGGCAGAACTTACACCCATCGATTTAGCTATAGAATGGTGTAGAGACTCTACTTATAGTACATTCCATATTTATACAGATAGTCTATCCTCAATCACGACACTTAGAAATCTTTTCCCGAATGATAAAATTTTATACAATATATATACAAACTTGCGTTTGTTGAAGAACAAAATCATCAACATTGGCTGGATTAAATCACATGTATTCTTTAGAGGCAATGAGCATGCCGATTCTCTCGCTAAATCTGTTATCGAATTGGGAATTTATGACGATGAGATAGCCGCACCAATTCCTGTCTCCTTCGTAAAACATTATTATAAAGAGAACATTGTTAAATTGTGCAGAATGATTGGGCATACAGTGATAAAGGCAGAGACACATTTAGTATAATCAAAACAGTAGACACCTCATTTCTTTGCTACTCTCGAGTCATTGCATATTTTATCACGTCTCATGGCGCTTTTCCCAGTCATGGGTTTAAGTTGGGTAAGCGCCAGAAAGATAAGTGTTTGTGTGGTAGCATCGGTGATCTAAAACATTACCTTTTCGGACGTTGTCCACTTATGCCTGTCTCACTTGATTTTATTCGGAATCGCCCACTGAGCTGGAATATGAAAAATATCTTACTGTCAAGATCAAATTATAATAAACTTAGACAAATACATAATGAACTTAACAAGCATTTCTCTTTTATAAAATACTAGTTCTGATTTTGACTTTGGTTTTGGGTTTTTTTTTTTTTATTTATTTACATTGTTGACCTTTGTGTGACATTCATTAATTTGCTCAGTTCAGGACGTTCTACGTCTGCTAGTATATTGTATGCCAACTTTAAGATTTTATTTGACGTTTTTCTTCTCTGTTACAGCATGTATAACTGTGTACATGACTCTATACATTGTATACAATTCTTTTTGATACGGTCATATGTCAAACCTGTAAATAACTATAATTATTGTAATTTATTTTATTTATTTATGTATTTATTTTATTTATTTTTTATTTTTATTTATTTCTTTTATTATTAAATGTCGTTGGTTTTCTGGGGCTGGTCCCTTGCCAGTTTGCATTTGGCAGGGGGGATTTTTTTGCCGGGGGTTTTCTGCCTTTGCCATTTTTGGTTGGCTCCCCGGTAGAGTGTTCCTGTTCCTGTTAACTTTCCACAAACTGTTTGGAATTTTTTTTCTGCTGGTATATTTGTTTATTTTCTAGAGTGTCTTCAAACACAGATTTTTTTGCCAAATTCATAGACATTTCATTAAGAGATAAGTTATTACTTAAAACATAGTTTCCTTAATATTATGTTTTATTTTGAATTAAACTGCTGTTGATATACTCCATTACACTGTAAATAATTTTTTGGATAAGCCGAAAACTTAAAGATTCATGCATGAGAAATTTACTAGGCCCACTACTGGAGCACAGACGAGAGTAATATTTTAGGTAGCTTTCATTACAAAAAGCTACCTATTGCAGCCGTTCGGAGGAAAGCGATTTCAGAAAATTTTGGTATATTTTCATCGATCATGACCCCCAGACCCCGAAACCACCCTCCGTTCAAAATTGATATATATATATATATATATATATATATATATATATATATATGACCTATGTCACACTGTAACTCTCGTATTTATGAACCGATTTCGATGTAATTCGGTGTGTAGATATTACGTACCAATGTCTCGACCGAGTTCGTTGGCCAGCTTCATCCGCCATTTTGTTTCAAAATGGCGGCCATTTAAAATTTTTAAAAAACTTTAAAATTTGAAATGTGGTACCAAAAAATTGAAAATGGAAATATATTTTTTTTCTTATGTATTTGATCTTTATACAAAGACTACGGAGCAGTTTTTGTTTCGTCTATATCTTAAAAAATGGCTGAGTTATAGCATTTTGAATTTCTAGCGTGGCTGACATTTTGAAACGTCCTAATTTTTGTCATGTGATAACAGACGTATTTATGAACCGATTTGGATGTAAGTTCGTTTATACATAGTACATACCAATGTCTCGACCGAGTTCGTTGGCCAGATTCATCCGCCATCTTGTTTAAAAATGGCGGCCATTTAAATTTTTAAGAAAAATTTAAATTTGAAATGTGGTACCAAAAAATTGAAAATTGAAAAAAAAAAATTTTTTTATGTGTTTGACCTTGATAAAAAGATTCGGGAGCATTTTTTGTTTCGTCTATATCTTAAAAAATGGCTGAGTTATAGCATTTTGAATTTCTATCGTGGCTGACATTTTGAAACGTCCTAATTTTTGTCATGTGATAACAGACGTATTTATGAACCGATTTGGATGTACCTTGGTGTATACATAGTACATACAAATATCTTGACCGAGTTCGTTGGCCAGCTTCATCCGCCATCTTGTTTCAAAATGGCGGCCATTTAAAAAATTTAAAAAATTTAAAATTTAAAATGTGATACCAAAAAATTGAAAAATGAAAAATATTTTTTTCGTATGTGTTAAGATTCCGGAACAGGTTTTGTTTTGTCTATATCTAAAAAAAATGGCTGAGTTATAGCATTTTGAATTTCTATTGTGGCTGACATTTTAAACGACCTGATTTTTGTCACGCGATATCAGGCGTATTTATGAACCGATTTGGATGTTACTTGGTCTGTACATATTACATACCAATGTCTCGAACGAGTTCGTTGGCCAACTTCATTTGCCATCTTGTTTCAAAAGGGTTGCCATTTTAAAAAAATCTAATTTAAAATTTAAAATGAAGTATTAAAAAATTGGAAAATGAAAAAAAAATTATGTGTTTGGCCTTAATACAAAGATTCTGGAGCAGTCTTTGTTTCTGAAAATTTGTTCTTTTGTTTATATCTTAAAAAATGGTTGAATTATAGCACTTTGAATTTCTAGCATGGCTAACACTTTGAAACGATCTTGTATTTGTCACGCGATAACACACGTATTCGCCTATTTCGATGGAAGAAGGCATGTGGATAGCATACATCAATATCTCGACCAAGTTCGCTGGCCAGCATTATCAGCCATCTTGTTTCAAAATGGCGGCCATTAAATGAAAAAAAAATTATGTTTAAAGAGAGGTGCAAAAAAATTAGAAATTGAAAAAGGTTTCTTTCTTAAGTATTTGACCTTGATATAAGGATTCAGGAGCATTTTTTTTTTGTCTTTATCTTAAAAAATGGCTCAGATATAGCAGTTTCAATTTCTAATGTGGGTGACATTTTGAAAAATCTGATTTTTTGCCTGCGACAGCACTCGTATATATCAACCGATTCTGATGTGAGAGAGCATGTGCACAGCAATTACCAAGGTCTCGACCAAGTTCACTGGTTAGCCTCATCCACCATGTTGTCTTAAAATGGCAGGCACTTTAAGAAATCGCCGAATTTGGCAGCCAAATATAAGTTACTTTAAATAAAAGCAGCTTGGATAAAGCTGACTAATTTCCCGAAATTCTCATTCATAAAGATTTAGTATTGATAAAAATTAGTATTGAATCTCCTATATTCGGTTTCCACAAAATTGAGCTTCGTGTGTTTGAATAATATAAGTTGGGTTTTTAAAAATAAGGAATATGAAAGCTACCTCTTCCTCCCGGCACTGGCCGGAAGGACTTTTTTACTTTGATTTTTTCCGAATAATATGTTTGAAACTTTGAAGGTTTATTCTGATACAGTAAGGTTAGGACTAGATTAGTATATATATATATACATATATATATATATATATATATATATCTTTTGGAATTTAACAACACTTTAATAATAATTAGATAAATGTTCTTAAATGGCCCACTACTGATGCGTTTACTTTATTATTTGACTGAGTCTACGTTGGT
The DNA here is from genome assembly GCA_963932465.1 of Maratus speciosus. Classification (NCBI taxonomy): domain Eukaryota; kingdom Metazoa; phylum Arthropoda; class Arachnida; order Araneae; family Salticidae; genus Maratus; species Maratus speciosus. Next base: position 222,174,294 of record OZ010789.1, read on the forward strand.
CTTGATCATTAACTTTTGATTTCTTGAAACAGTTTTACCCTCCATCATAAGCTTTACCAGCTTTGACGTACTGTTGGTACATTTTCACTACTGTCTTGGAAAACATACACAAGTTCAATAAATAATCATATTAATATTGTTTAAAGATTTCTTTTAAGCCTATAGGATTTAAAATTAAATAAAAACAAGCATATTACCTTTCCAAAAAAGCTTTTTTATCTCTTTTTATCTAATACCTTTAATTACTAAAAAAAGAAGAGTACTGTGATGAAAAATTTTATTTTTAAAAGCTCAAAACAACCAGTCAGGATAAAATGGTACTTTCGGAGCTAACCATATGCTCAAAAGGCCATAAATAACCAATAAAGTGATTTATTAATTTGCTCAGTTCAGGACGTTCTAGGTCTGCTAGTATATTGTATGCCAACTTTAAGATTTGACTTTGGCGTTTTCTTCTCTGTTACAGTATGTATAACTGTGTACATGACTCTATACATTGTATACAATTCTTTTTCATACGGTCATATGTCAAACCTGTAGATGATTATAATTAATTTAATTTATTTTATTTATTTGTGTATTTATTTTATTTATTTATGTATTTATTTTATTTGTTTTTTTATTTTTATTTATTTCTTTTGTTATTAAATGCCGTTGGTTTTCTGGGGCTGGTGGTCCCTTGCAAGTTTGCATTTGGCAGAGGGGATTTTTCTGCCGGGGGTTTTCTGCCTTTGCCATTTTTGGTTGGCTCCCCGGTAGACAGTAGACAGTAAATTGGTAAAATAGACAGTATGTCTATTAAATTAAAAGAAAATATTAATAAAATAAAAAATAAATAAAATATTAGCTACTGGTCTACTGTGTCCCTAGTTCCAATGTACCCTGGTCTCCCCTGCTGCAATAAATCAATCGCAGTTAAAATATTTTCAATTACATTAAATGGAAGTTGAAGAGCGCATTTAAATGAATTACGGTAGAATTTTAAAATCGTTACACATTTAACGTCATCATTTTAGTTTTTATTCAATAAATATCCCACCCACCCACTTCTCATAGCACACAAAATTGAAAATTTTTAGGATTTTAATGTTCCATTTTTAACAAAATATTCTGCTCTATGTATTTTATTTTATTTTGTTCTAGTTATTTTATATTTTACTTTGATATACTAAACTGTTTATGTAGTCCTCTAAGTTATTCTCTCAACTTAAATTTACGATAACACCCCCCCCCCCCCCCCCATTTTTTCATCCTCCAGCATACAGTTTAAAATCTTTCACTCTCATAAAAAAACTGCAATATTTATTATATTTATGTTACAATAAATGAAGAGCAATCATCGGACGCATCACCCCTTTTCCGTTAATTTCTGCCTCCCCCCCCCCCCTCAGCACACGAATTTCAAAGTATACAATTCTTTCATTTTTTAAAAAATTTTAAATCCTCGATGTTATTTTTATGACAAAAAACAGCATTACTCATACTTCCTTTGAAATGTTCACTGTCTGTCAAAAACATAGATCAAACGATTGGTCAGAGAACCGAAGGCGCTTTCTTTCTTTCGCCAACTTACCAAGCAGATGCCCAGAACCAAATCATGAGTCTTTCTGAAAAAGCCATCAGATCGGTTATTTGGATCAATAACAATACACCAAATTGAATTGGCCTAAGATAAACTAGATTGACTGAACTAGTGTAGATCAAGTTAAGCACTAGTGTAGTGAACTAGTGTAACTAGTAGTGAACTAGTGTAGATTAGTTATTTTATCCTAACGCCTAAGGGCGTTAGGATAAAATAGTTTGGCTTAGGCCAAACTAGTTTGATCTGAAACCGGGTTAGCCGGTAACATATATACTTCTTTAAATGGTGAAAATATATTAATTTCTGGGAAGAAAGAATCAGGGGTAAAGCAGAAGAGATTATTGTATATTTTCGATTGTGGTTGTATTATATTTTCATGGATTGAGAAATATTTGTCTTTTTTTTTTATAATTTAGTCAGTGTATATTATAATATAATCTTGCATATTTAATGTTAATTGTCATTTTATCTGAATTGCAGAATTTATCATTTCCTGCATAAAAACGCCTTTCTTACTGTTTAATATAAGGTATGAATACCTTTTCCTTTCACAGATGCTCTGAAATTACACAACAGATGGAGAAGACAAAAGTTTTTTGAAATCCTGTCCAACTTCTCTCTTTGCAACAGTATCCAAAAGCTATTGACGTGCAAGGAGGAGGGTGATGCCCTAGATGTGATACGAGGTGTAAAAATTTTAACTGTGATAATAGCCATATACACACATACATATGCTCTACCTCATCGACTTCACCTTTACAGATTTCGTAAGTGTAAAAATGCTTAGAGTGTTTCTTTTTTCCAAAAACAAAAATGAGTAAAGTTCTAACTTATTTAGAAATTATTTTTATATTTTATGTAACTGAGATGAGTATCGATCTGTTTGAAACTATGAAAAATTATACTTCAAAGATTTCTACAAAATAAAATTACATCAAAACGTGCTGCTAGTGTAAAACGGCAATGTAAAATGCAAAAATGTTCAAAATAAGGTAAGAAATAAGATTAATTTGATTAAATAGTTCTGCCATTAACTTTAAAAAAGTCACACTTTTTTTATTTCCATAAGATCCTATAAGTTATATTTAGAAACATTTCACCCATGTTCTGATATCTAAGTAAAAGTTCTACGCTTTTACAGCCAATACTCGTTGGATTTTATGAAATTTCAAATCCTTCCGACGCTGAAAAATTGCCTTCCTGTTTATGTTTAATTATTTTCAGAAAACTTTTAAAAGTTGCATGTTTTTAACCAAGTTTAAGCTTTTTTTTTAATTTTAAAAAGTTACTCTCTGTGAATTTCCATAAGATCCTTGGATTCTACAAGTTATATTTAGAAACATTTTCTCCATAGTCTAACAAATAAGACAGTGAAAACCGTATTCTTCTACGACCAACTTTCGTTGAATTTTATGATATTTCGGATCTTTCCGGCACTGAAAAATCGTCTGCCTGCTTATGTTTAATATTTTTTAGAAAACTTAAATCCAAAATTAAAGATTGATACTACATAATTATTGACTTGCAAACATTTGCATAAAAACTAGAATATTTTAACCTTTCATAACATTTTTTTCTTTTTTCGCTTTTTAGCGAAGATCTTATTGACATATTTTCGCAAAATGCGAAAAAAGCTATTGCAGTTTAACCCATTTATGCCTGAATTTTTGTTTTCTCAAATTTTTTGGTAAAATCACTTTAAAATGTTTCAAAATGAACTGAAAAAATTAAGAAAAAATTTATGCTACTTTTTAACCATTTGAAAAAATGGTTATTGTTCTCGTCAGAGTAGGAAATCAAAAGCATATCTGAATGTTTTCATTGGTTTAATCCGCAATTTATTCGTTATCTGATTGGTATATACAGTAATCTGTATTTCCCTTTGGTTTCAACAACGATGGACAACAGAGTGTTGCCACTATGACAAAAAAGTAATAAAAACTACAAAAAAAAAAATAATAAATCAGAAACAAATTGAGATACAGCTTTCAAACAAATTGCATTTAAAAGTAATTTTTTTTTCTCTATCCGACGGTATAAAAAGAAATATTGTCGGATGTTTAGAAGTTTCGGAATGAAATTTTATTTAAAATTGGTCGTGAGATTTTTTGGAAATCTGATGATAGAAAAGCCTTTTCCCGAACAGCCAATGAAATGCTTGGCTATTACGTAAGCTTCATAGGAAATCTGACGAGTCGCAGGCGATCTTTCTTGCTTGCAATTTTTTAGTGTAATAACACTATTAATCTTTAATTCATGGCGTACGTAATGTATGACCAGCTCCGTAGAAGTTTAAAAATTTACAGTACCGAAAATTGTAAAACTGAAATTTCTTTTAAAATTTGTTCATGGTGGGTCCAGGAATGTTATCGTTTAATCCATGGCGTACGTAATGTAGGATCAACTCCGTGCGATTTTTTATGTCTTAAATTTTAGTCTTTGAAAAAATCATTTTCCAAATGGTCGTTGTAATTTGTTAAATTGCTTTTTTTTATCTTTTTTTTATTTATTTATTTGATAAAATGTAGACCTACTAAATATGGGAATATCCATATGTGGAACAAAGTATAATTATATATTTTGTCTAAATTTATATTAATTAAGCTTTTAAATTGTATATTATACACTATAATTAGTATTTATATGAACTATTAAAAATATATTTATTTCTCTATAGAGACAAATAACATTATATGCATTATTAATAATAAATTAAGAATAATCGTATTTGAGGCTAAAAGACAATTTCTTTCAAAGTCATCTTGAAAAGGACTTTACATAAATAACTGTCCCCTAAATGGCTAATAGAAATATGTAGAAATGTTGCGCCTAGCGCGATATATTTTGAGCGTTACAAACATGCATAAAAAATAGGCTTGAACATATAATTTCGCAATTTGAAAAAATACATATTTCAAAGAATCCTACAGGCTAAGATTATGACTTATTTATTTGGATCCTTGATACAAAAAATACAAATAAACTTACTTTTTACATTTCGCTATCTTGAAAAATGAAAAATCTATAAACACTAAGAAAAGAGCCTTGATTTAAGCACATAAATATCAATCTTATGCTATAATCTCTTGGTGATAGATAAAGACATTTATAGACAATTAGTTCATACAATTTTCTTGTAAAGAAGAAGAAAATTATAAAAATTTATTAAAATTCAAAACGTCACAAAAATGGGACTCTAGGCATAAATGGGTTAAACTCAACGAATGACTCTATTACATTTGAACACGTCATGCGCAATTAAACTTCATAAAAAAAGGGAAAATACGATCATATTTTCATTTTCGAGAATGCTTTTGTAAAGTGTGCATGTAAATATTTTCTTCATATTGTATATATTGCAGTATTTTAGGAAATTTCTTTAGAGTAAAATATTGCGAATATTTAAATTAAAAACCTACTAACTATAATAAATTTTGTTTTTAAAAATTCTTAGACGAATACAAAAAAAAGTTATTGATTTATAAAGATTTTTCTGAAAACTATGGATAAAATTAGAGCAATTCTTTAACATACTATATATGAACGGCAAATTTTGTACAATTGAAAAAAAGTAAAGTTTAAGAAATTATTTTTTTAAGCATCAAATTAAGAACCAAAGTTTCATCATAAATTCAGTTAAAAACTTATTATTCCAATTCATAATTTTGGATCGAATTGATTCATAAAAATTCAAATGAAACTTAAAATATTTTCAAAGAGGTTCGATGATCTTTTGAATTAGAAAATAGCGTGCACCACGTCTACTTGAAAATTCAGTTTTTGCATTCCTGTTGCATTTTGGCCAGCTGATCTTGAGGATAAATACTTTGAATCCAGTACGCATTTTTAACAAGACATTAAAAAAAAATGTAAACAATTTCAAAAAAGGTTATTGAATTAGAAAACAGCGTGCACCACGTCTACTTGAGATTTCAGTTTTTGCATCACTATAGTATTTTGGCTAGCTGATCTTGACGATAAATATTTTGAATCTCGTGAGCATTTTTAACAACACATTTGAAAAAAAATATGTAAACAATTTCAAAAGTAGTCGATGAACTTTCGAATTAGAAAATAGCGTGCAACACGTCTAGTTAAAATTTCAGTTTTTGCATTTCCTTTGTATTTTGGTCAGCTGATGTTGACGATAAATATTTTGAATCCAATTTCGAGCATTTTTAATATTTAAAAAAACTAAGGGGCTTTGCTCCCTACGAGCTGCGCTCGCCAACACCCGTTCCGACACACCAGACTCTAAAAACAGGCTAATTTCATCGGCTTTAAAAAGATTGAATTATAATTTAAAAAACAGTGGCGATCTCCCTGTAAACGGGTTTTCATTCATATTCATTTGATTGGAGATTTTTAAGACTAAATTAGCATTTGTTAAGGGATACAATGGCTGTTTTCGCCTTTCATTAAAAAAAAATTAGTTAAAAATTTTAAAATAAGCTAATGTAAAATGAATTAACTAAACAGAGTCTTTGTCTCTCGGTTTTTTAACATCTCTATAAGAAAGTTCTTTTAAATAACACATTTGAAATGTATCGTTTTATATCTGACGTAATTTTCACCAAAGTTTTCTTTCTCATTTTAACATTCACGTGAAAATACTTTTGCTGTTAGAAAGGAAATATTATTTGCGCTGTCTTAGAATTCACGATAATATTTGAAAGATTATCTCAAAATATGAAATAAATGTCTCGCGCAAATATATTTTTTAATTTAAACTGTTTTGCCAACTGTCAATTATTTGGCCTTTTTAAATATGACGTAAATTTCCTCTATTTGCGATTTTTAACGCATAAGGAATTCATTATTTAAAATTTTTCTTTCTCTGTTAAAATTCATGTGTAACTATAGTTTTTATGATGTAATTTTCAATATATTCCTGATTTTAACACGTAGTCTCTTAATTCTCATTTGAAAGTTTTTTTCTTATTTTAATAACCACGTGTAAATAAATTTTTAATTTGAAGGAAATATTATTTTTTGCACTGTTTTTAAAATTGGCAACAGTTTAAAATAATATCTTTTTCTAAAATATGAAAAAATATCTCTCGAAATGCTAAAAATTTGAATTAAAAATGGAGATAAATTCTCAAAAAATGAGTCAAATAAAAAATAAATAAATGCAGTCTGCACACCGAGAATTCTTAATGTGTTGAATGATGTAAAAATGTTTAAATTCCTATGTATAGCTTTTGCTCATATAAATGTTTTTAATGAAAAGATTTTGACCAACTTTAACATTTAATATCTCTTAAAATAATTACTCGATTTAAAAACTGTCTGCATCAGTGTGTTTATAAAGCATTTCTCTATAATAGCACTAATTTTCACATTTTTGTATGAAACAGTTTTCTTAATATTAACGAAGAAAGGCCCCCGGTCACAAGAAATATGGATGCCGATCTAGGAGTGTACCGGGAAGATCTACGCAGATTTTTATTGGTCCATTTTCAAACCGTTACTTTATATATATATATATAGAAGGATGTATAAACAATTTCAAAAAAGGTTGATGATCTTCTGATTTAGAAGACAGCGTGCACCACGCTTACTTCAAATTTCAGATTTTGCATTCCCATAGTATTTTGGCGAGTTGATCTTGACGATATAAATATTTTGAATCAAGTGAGCATTTTTAACAGGACATTTGAAAAAATATGTAAATAATATCTATATAATAGAAGCATAAGATAAATATAGGGTGCCCAAAAAATCCTTCCACATTTCGAAAATTCTTAAAATAATATCGAATTGTCGTATCGGAGTACGGTTTGTACCTAAGAATTTTCACATTCTCAGATGTTTCGTGGAAAAAAATGCATAGTTTAAATTTCCATTAAACTATTTTTTGCTACAAAAGGTCCGCCCACTTGCCAAATATTATAGTGCAAACACCACTCCGAAATTACAAGGTGCTAAATTTTTAAGAGTTTATAAAATGTGAGAGGACTTAGGACATAAAAAAAGACAAAGGTGCTTTTCAGTCTACAAAAATATGATATAACCACGTTCGATAATATACAGCAACCTCTACCGAGTTAACCATGATTCTAAAATATGTCTGTATTTTCAGAAACCTTAGAAAGTAATACAGTTTCATATTTAAAGACGTATTTATAAAAAATAAGGTTTTTTTTTTGCTGCCACGTATTTTCGCAAACCTTTCCAAGTAGTTTTTAGCTCACAGGCTATCAAAGCCTGAGAGCTAATGTGCCCGCAGGTTACTTATCTACGTATGTATGTACGTAACGCGATAATTCTTGATAGAAATATCCGTTTTGCTTCAAATTTTATAAATAAGTTCGTTCTGATAAGGCGTTTCCTGAAACAACTGAAAAAAAATTAATTAAAATACGTGCTATGCCAAGAATATAGTCTGCTATAAAAATGTATTTTAAAGAATATTTATATGACTTATTTTCTTCGCGTTTACTTCGGTTCCTGTCAAAAAGCTGAAAGAATGCAATTTTAATAATCCGTGTGCAATAGCATTTTCCCAATTTTGGAAAAAAAAAAACAGTGATTTTTTGATAAAATATGGAGCTATTATAAACAATATTTATTTTTATTATCCATACTAATGTTACAAACAAATGAAGGGATATGAATCATCAGATACCCGATATTTTTGTCAAGTTTCTTGAATGATGACATCGCTTTTTGCTGTGTTTGTGTATTGTTCTGCGATAGTGACGTCCTATACATACTTTTCTATAGATGTTGTTTAAGACTGGATCATAAATGTGGAATTCTTCAGCGAATGCAAACGACTACATTTTATACAAAATAAAAGCGTGTATTTTAAGCCTTAAAAGTTAAGTATGTTTTGTACTAACTGTATTTATATATATACTAGCCGCCCTTGGCGACCAGTTTGGTCTCCTTTAAATCTATGCTAAGCATTGTATCATGTTACTTTCCATCATAATTTAATTTACTTGCTCAATCCGTAGCCAAATCGAAACATTCTGATACAGAAATCATGAACTCGGTATTTTTTATGTAAACCGAATGCAGGTGATAAATCGCTAAACATTGTACCTGTCGTATTTTTTCTTATTTCATTAATTTCTTTTAAAATATAATACTTTCACTCATTTTATTTAAAATACATAACTTTAATTTAAAACTGAAATACTTAAAATTTATGACTCTCAATTTTCTCTTATTTCTTAAAAAAAAAAGAAAAGAAAAAAATAAGAAAAAAAAGGTAATAAATAATACTTAATTCATATTTAATTTCAACATCAAAGCTTTGTTTTAATTTACCTCACGAAAAATTGTTTATGACAGTCGCATGAGATGGACTGTTATAATACTGATGATATTATGATCGCGATGGAACAATATTTGGCGACTTATCACCTGCGCCCGGCTAACATTGAATTACCAAATTGTCTGTTTGGCATATAAAATGAAGCGGTCCACCCGGAACTGTTGATGACAGTCACATGACTTAGGCTATTATTATAGAGATATTCATCCGGGCGACGCTAAATTCTAAAAAAGTTGAATTCCTGCTTCCTGCTTGTTGTATATTTTCGTTCGTGGTTAAATTATATTTTTCTGGATTAAAAAATATTGGTCTTTTTTACAGCCCAGAAAGAGTATTTTTCAAGAACAATGACCTTTTAAATTGAAGAATAGCGTGATATTCCACTTGCGTGAAATTTCAGTTTTTGCATTCCTTTAAAGTTTTTTCCTCTAGAAATATTTTAAATGTGATGGCGTTTTTTTTTCAACAGGAAATATTAAAAAATGTAAAATAAAAATATATCTACATAATAAACTCCCAAATAATAGTTTAATAAAGACACTGAATACAAATATTTGTGCAGTTTATTATGAAAATAATATCGGATAATACATAAAACTGTTTATGGTAAATATGTAGTTTTAATCGTCTGCAGTTAAAAAGAATTCTTATCTGACATGAAGAGTTTAATTGTATATTTAAATTCAACACTGGCTTATTTTGCGAATGAGCTAGATTTTATTCATATAAAAAAAATAGAAATTATTTTGGTGCGCAGTGTAATTCTTTAAATCAACTAAATGCAGATACTTATTTAAATATTTTAATTTAATTTTCAGTGTAGTAAAAGAGGAAATACAGTATTTTGTTTATGGCACTAAAATACAGGGTGTCTATAGTAGCATGTCCGTTTCAACTTCGGCAAATCATTACGTAGCGGCGGAACGTAGACACGATCTTTATAAAGCCCCAAGGAAAAAGTCGCATGGCTCTAACGGCTTTTAAATCTTCAACCCAGCAATAACGCTTTATGCTTAGTAGTCGCTATTTTGCGTATCTGGCACTGCAAGCGAGTCAATAGCAAAGCAGAACTCGCACATGCGCTTATCTAAAACTGTTTGAGTTACTCTTTGTTTGTGAGCTTGAACCAATACTCTACAGCGCTTACAGCTGATAACTATTAAAATTTATAACTGGGAAATTCTTGTATGGGCACCCTGTATAATATATTTTTATTATTTAAATACAAAATCAGATATTTAGGATAGATATTATTAAATGCCTCACAAGCTTTCTTAGACTATTTAGAAACTGACTAAAAAACGGAAATACTACTGGCAATCTAGACGCCAGTACTATTTCCGTTTTTTTTTTTTTTTTTTTTTTTTTTTTTTTTTTTTACCCATAAATTACAGAAAATTTTCCGTTTTTTACTGTAATTTATGGGTAAAAATGCCCGTAAAAAACGGAAATAGTACTGGCGTCTAGATTGCCAGTAGTATTTCCGTTTTTTAGTCAGTGTATAAATAGTCTCTAAGAAAGCTCGTGAGGCATTTAATAATATCTATCCTAAATATCTGATTTTGTATTTAAATACAAAAAATTTTCCGTTTTTCAAAAAACGGAAAATTTTCTGTAATTTATGGGTAAAAATTCCCGTAAAAAAACGGAAATAGTACTGGCGTCTAGATTGCCAGTAGTATTTCCGTTTTTTAGTCAGTGTATAAATAGTCTCTAAGAAAGCTCGTGAGGCATTTAATAATATCTATCCTAAATATCTGATTTTGTATTTAAATACGGAAAATTTTCCGTTTTTCAAAAAAGGGAAAATTTTCTGTAATTTATGGGTAAAAATTCCCGTAAAAAACGGAAATAGTACTGGCGTCTAGATTGCCAGTAAAAACGGAAAATTTTCTGTAATTTATGGGTAAAAATTCACGTAAAAAAACGGAAATAGTACTGGCGTCTAGATTGCCAGTAGTATTTTCGTTTTTTAGTCCCTTTTTTTTTTTTTTTTTTTACAGTGTAGGACTTTTCTCTCCACATGCTTGCTTCTATGCATCACGTATATTCATTGGCCAAACCCGAAATCTAGCCTTTCAATTACGAATCTGGGATTCTATAATTATTTGAAGTCAATAAATGACAAATAATTTAGATATAAGTCAGGGACAGGACTAAGCTTTGGCCATCTCGCTTATTGCGATTAACCCCTTAACCTACAATGACGGGCATAGCCCGCGTACGATGATCGAGCCAAATGCAAATTCTTCTTACCACTAAAATTTCACAGTAAATATAGTTTAATGTAATCGTCGAAATTCCATGATTAAACAAGGCAAAAAATCTCTATTAAATTTTAGTGGTAGCTATGGATTTGCCAAACCGCGGAACTGTTAAAAGTAAATCGTAGGTTAAGGGGTTAAGGATAAAAACTGGCGATGAAAATTAATTTGGCATTTGGAGTATATTTTTGCTGTAATGCAAACCTTAAGGGGTCTTGTACCTTTTAAACGCGACGAAATTTAACGAAAAAATTCAAAGTTTGAATTAGTCCATTTTCAAAACCTTTTTATGTATAAACATGAAATTTTGGATATTGATACAGAATTTGTGTATTGTTGAAATCAAAATAGCTCTTTTTTTTGCTCCTATGTCATTGCGCGCATGATATCGTGAGAAAGTATGTATGCATTGTCATGAAATTTGGTATAGATACTAAACATATATGGTTGTTTAAAATGAATTACTCTTAGGTCAAAATTATTTCATTAACTATATAAAAAATAAAAATTTTATATTTTTAATGAATAAAAATAGTCATAACTAAAAAAATTACCACTGTAAATACTTCATTTTAAACACACATATTTGCTTAGTATCTTTACCAAATTTCATGTCAATCCACACATACTTTCTCAAGATATCATGAGCGCAATGACTTGGAGTAACAAAAAAGAGTTATTTTGATTTCAACAATACACAAATTCTGTAAAAGGCTAATAAATTTCTAATGGTAGTATATTACGAATGATAATCTGTTTAATCAATATCCAAAATTTCATGTTTATATATAAAAATGTTTTGAAGATAGGCTAATTCAAACTTTGAAGTTTTTCGTTAATTTTCGACGCGTTTCAAAGGTACAAGACCCCTTAACTTAAGAAAAATCAAGAAAAAAATTACCATACTATGATTTTTTTTATCTTACGATATCAGTTATGTTTTTTCCAGCCTAACTGAATTTTTATCATTATACTGTCTAAACAAATATATGTACGAAAATCTCCTTTAAATTTTTGGTAATTAAAATACTTGTATAGAAAAACTAATTCAGCTTCTACAGGGTGACTATTTTTTAATTCTATCTCGTACCACTTTCTCAAGACAAAAACCTTTCACATATATTTTGACAGCATGTGCAAGAGCAATATACTGTGAATTTTTTTTTTTTCAAAATAGTGGTGCGCGGATAGAATATAAAAATAGTCGCCTGTGGCAGCCCTGATTCTAAGAAGTGTATTCTATTCCAAATTTTGGGCCTTTTATATAACTCGGGTGATTTTGGATAGAAGAAACATCGGTGGTGCCGGCTCAGGTTTTCATAAATGAATCCTGACGACATCAAATATCATACTATTTAAAATGATGTTTATTTTATTACCCGACTGAAAAAAAGGGTCATGTGTTTCACGCGTATCTGTGTATGTGGATTTCTTTATACCCTCGAAACATCCCAATGGTTGGATGGATTTTAATGAAGGAGGTATCTATCGATTCGTCTTAACGGACCGATGGTTATAGGCTAGGTTTTGTTTTTATAAATTCAAAATGGCGGTAGAGACGAAAAAAAATTACGCACTATTGAGTGGCATATCATTGGATAGGTCTTTCAAAATGAAGGCGATGTTTCATTGACTGATTTAGTCAGAAGCTCCATTAAAATATTATACAACCTGGAAGTTGTGTAGGTAGGATCTCTAGCTTTACTGCAACTCTAACCATCATAGGCATCTATAGACCTCATCAAAACAGTGTTTATAGATAGGAACTAACAGTTAAACACAACTTAAAAGTCATCAATACAAGTAAATAAAAAAAAAATAAGTAAGTAATATAAACAAGTGATATAAAAAATATATTTTTTAAGTCAATTCCTACTTAGGTCAATAAGAGAATTTTTTCCCCCATTCTTCTTTCCTTTTGAGTGGCGCTTAAAATGCCTTGATCAAGAAGAGGGCTCTCTCGGTCTTAAAATACCTTGATCAACAAGAATGCTCTCTCGATTATTGAAAATTAATTAATTTAATTTAATTAATGGATTAATATTTGAAAAAACTGGATTAACATCAAGTGTCATCCACAACAAGTTTAAAAAAATTTATTTGAGTCTGATTGGATGAATAATAAGTATTGAAATATAATGAATCAATGTTATGAATGTTATGAAATGAATAATAAGTATTGAATTGAAAATTTGAACAAGATATATATAGCGAGAGTGTGAGCTAATAGTAGGAATTGAAAAAAAAAAATAGTTTCACATTGATAAGAAATAATTAATTAGTTCTCTTTTTATGCAGTCGGGTTTTTTTATTTTTTAAATTTAATTGTTTATTAATAATATGGATAAACAATTATTCATAAAGTAAGAAAAATAGATTTTTTTTTTTAGAAATTTTTATTTTCTTTCAGGGGATACCTTGAACTTTTCCAAATTCATTGACGAATTGCTGTTTGGAACGATTGCAAATGCGTCCGTTGGTGTGGATACATTCTTCTTTCTAGCGTAAGATAGTTGTGTTTAGATGTTCCTTGTTTAATTTTTACATATCTTGTTTTACCGGGTGTCCCAAAAAGGACTGACTGATTTTAAAATTCAATAACTTGCAAACGGTGACAGATATTAAAAAAAGTCTTGCAGGAGGGTTATGCATAAGGTCAAAAGTTTTATTACAGTGATTTTCAATTTTAGTTCGATTTACAAACAATAGATGGCGCTGTAAGCAATAGTCGCTAAATACAGGCTCGATTTTTGGTACTTCGTGGCCCGGATAATACATTTTCATCTCCTTTTTCTGCATGGAACAAGATAAAGGACCAAAAATCGAGCCTGTATTTAGCGACTATTGCTTACAGCGCCATCTATTGTTTGTAAATCGAACTAAAATTGAAAATCACTGTAATAAAACTTTTGACCTTATGCATAACCCTCCTGCAAGAATTTTTTTAATATCTGTCACCGTTTGCAAGTTATTGAATTTTAAAATCAGTCAGTCCTTTTTGGGACACCCGGTATGTATGATATATGATATTTCACAAGTTTTTTGAAAATTTTTAAAGTATAAGATAGAGTCCCGCATTAGATTATGTATATAAGAAATATCTCAAAACTTTGATTTATGAACATAAATTTAGATTAAAGACACCAGTTTCATTCCACAAATATACAGTTAATAAATAAATGCAAATGAATAGTTGAATTGTATTATATTTAAATTTAGTCTTACACTGTAAAAAAAAAAAAAAAAAAAAAAAAAAAAAAAAAAAAAAAATGTAATGTTACTCTAAAAAAATTGGTTGCAGCCTTGCTGCCTCCCTTTTATTGAGTAATTCAACCGATATAACTGTCGTTACTTTGCACAAATATGTAATATTACAGCAGTTATATCAGTTTAAATTACACCAATATATATGTTAAATTACTTCATAAAATTGGAGGCACTATGTTGACACCAATTTTATGGAATAACGTTACATAATTCTTTTAAAATGTGTCTAAACTTTAGCTATCAGATATCCTGTCCACCACGTCTTTGAGATTTTTATTCGTACAATTACACTATAGTTTATTGCACACAGTACGCTCCTCTAATTATCCAACGTTTTCAGTTTTCTAACATACGCCTGGACCTTTGAATATCAGATAATTGGGTATGTACTGTAATAATTAATGAGAGAGACAGTTAGCACTTCTTTTAATTTCAAAAAATGATTTTTTAGACATTTATTATAATAATTTGGAAATTTATTTGTAATACTAAGAAAATTTAACGCCTTTTTATATAGCAAATTATTGTACTTTCTAAGGCTATAAATTTAATACCTGCAGCCTTATTAGTATATATGTGTATGTTTGTGGGTGTGCACTAATAATAACAATTTATGTGTAATTTAACATATCTATATACATACATAATTTGCTTTTTCTAGAGGCTTTTTATTCATTTATTATCGATGGAGATTACTCAAGAAACCTGTCATATTTCATTACATCATGAAGTTTTTAGCAGTAAATTACGTCAGGTAATTAACGCACTTTATTTTAGTTTTATTATTTTATATTAAACAAGTTACCTAAAGTGTCCTAACGTTAAAGATTTTGATGCTCATATATTTAGATAGATTCAGTTATGTCACTGCATATATTCTCGTTCATGAAAATAAACTTTATTTTAAAGTAAAATAAAGCGTATTATTGCACAAAATGATAATAGTTTAGCACAAAATGTAATTTCAAAAGTGTGTTATTATTATCTAAAAAAGGTCAAATACATTTTCCTACTGTGCTCTTTGAAAGATATATTATTTTAAAAAGTATCTGTAAGTAACGCTGACATCATTCAAAACTGAAACATTCTCCTCTCTATTTTTCAACATCAAGAAAGCTGAACGATTATAACTGGAAAAAGAATTATCCATTTAAGAATATTTTTTGCTTTCTACTGCAGATAATGCTTTTGGAACAGGATAAAGTAAAATCTCTAGAACTCATCCTAAATTGTATTACGACCAGTTGATGCTCAGTTTTGCCAATTTAGCAGAATTTTTTATTCAGATACCTATTAGGAAGTTGGCATAGTTAAAATACTTTTATTTAATGACAGATTAAATAAGAAGATTTTTACTATTCGAAATTTCTTTTAGATGTATGAATGAAACAAATCCTCTAAATTGGCAATACTGTCGTTGTGTTAAATGAATTTTATGTCACTCTTTTTACATGGTTCTTTAACACCTTCAAGAGGGGCGTCAATATCGATATTTTGAATTTTAAGACCAGTATAGAAACTATACGTGATATTCGCCCTGGAGGGGTTAAAGTATCATTGGAAAATTAAAGTTTTTTAACCCCTTAGCCTACAACTATGTATGAGACACGTGGTCTTGTATTCGGACCAAAACTGGTTATCATGGGCCTGGCCTGTAGTAAATAGGTCGGGCCAAATGTAAATATTACGGGCATGGCCTCTGATACAATGATCGAGCCAACGGGCTAACGGGATTGCTAATAAACATTTTGTGGTATATCTACCACAATTATTACATCAGGTTGTAATTACTTATCAAATATTCCACAAAATTAAACCAGTTGTATCTCACATATGCATTTACATTCCGTAAGTCGTGCGTGTTTGGTACAACTTGGGACCGATTTGCCGAATCGTGGAATGGCTCGAAAGCTGTGAGATCTTGTTTACATTTTGGGCCCAGGCTGTTTAAAGGTAAATCGTAGGTTAAGGAGTTAAAAAAGGTCATTTCGGGAAAAATGAAAGATATTTCTCCTTTTATCATTTTGACGTATGAATAAATTTATGAACATTTTAGATGTAAAATCATGTAATTAATTTAATTCAGCAAACGCTCGGAATTTTGCAAGAAGTTTCTAAAAATAAATAAATAATACGGTTATTTAAATCATGATGATTGGTTAAAATGCTGCAAGTTCGATGATCATGTTGCCTTATTTATTGGAGAACTGGGAAGCATTACAGATTGATAATCATGAACCTTTTTCACAATTTCATGTAATGCAAGTACTATGTAAATCAAATTCTATTAATTTCTAAGCATATTTTACTTTTCTTCATTTTAAATGCTGCTTTATTTTCTTCTAAATTATGAAACATCGCAGTTATCTAAAACTTTCTCTTAACCTAATGCAATATCATTGGTATTCTCTATATTATATTAAAATGCACAGCACGGCCCAAGTAGTATACTATTTAAGTGACAGAGAGCTAAACTACAGGCGAAAATAATGTAATGCTTTAATGAGCTTGCAAATTTGTGACGGTATTTTATAGTCTTAAGGGGGACAAGGGACATTCAAACTCATTTTTAACCATTTGGAAAAATGGTTATTGTCCTCTGTCAGGGTAGGAAATCAAAAACATATCTGAAGTGTTTTATTGGTTGAATCCGCATTTTATTCGTTTTCTGAATGGTCTATACAGTAATCTGTATTTTCCCTTTACTTTCAACAGAGATGGATACTTCTGTTGCCACTATGACAAAAAAGTAATAAAAACTACAAAAAAAAAATTAATAACTCAGAAACAAATTGAGATACAGATTTCAAACATATTGCATTTAAATGTACATATTTTTTCTCTATACGACGGTGTAAAAAGTAATATTGTGGGATGTTTAGAAGTTTAAGAATGAAATTTCATTTAAAATTGGTTCAGGAATATTAATGTTTAATCCATGGCATACGTAATGTATGATCCTTTTTTTATGTCTTAAATTTTAGTCTTTGAAAAAATCATTTTCCAAATAGTAATTTGTTAAATTGCATTTTTTTTAATTATTATTTTTTTTAATGCTATTCAAGCACACACTATATGCATTATGGCACATAATTTATCACACAACAAATTAAAAAAATATATATTTTTTTTTTAATAAAAATAATGAATTTTCTCGAATATTTTAAACGTTGCGAAGAACTTTTCAAAATGCCCCATGCGCATTCTATATCGATTAAAATCACCAATATACTTTATGCAAGTTTGGTTTATATATACAAGTAAAATCGTACATCTAATTTTGTGTATTTGAATATAAAGGTAAAAAAATATTTTTTTTTCTAAATTTTGTGAAATTTTCGGCATTTTCGCATCATGTTGCTGCAGTTAACTACATTTATCTTTTGCAATTGTATTTAGTTTTAAAAACCATGCACAGTTTTATGACAAACAGCTATAGAAAATTCCGAAGCATTCGGAGGGAAAATTATGCGCATGGAGCATTTTGAAATAATGGATACCGAAAACATTTACTGAGAAAAACGAATTTTAAAATTTAGTAAAAGTACAAACATTAAAATACACCTTCTAATCGACTAAATTCAAACATAACCATGGCTTTTACACTATATGGCCAAAGGTGATTGACCACTTGCGATTTTGAACGTTTTGTTAAATATCTAGAACAATACATGAGGAATTAACCTGAAATTCCAGGTGTGTAAACAGTATAGTATAGGTCATATATTTCCGCGAAGATTTTTTTTTCCCGAAACTCCATTGGGGACCGTCAACAAATTGAAAAAGAACGAATATCTTTTGGTTCCTATAAACTATAAATTAACCTGTAAAAACTAATGTAGCAAAAGCGTTCAAATTGTAGATTATAATTAACTTATTGTAATAAACTGCTTTCATTTTTATGAGGATAGCATGTATACTCGTAGAGAAATTAAAGTTTTTATAAAAAGAGTCCCAAATTTTGCCAAGTTTTTTGCTTATAATTTGTAGAGTTCTTAGTAAAAAAAAAAGTTATTTCCAGAAAATATGACAAACACCATTGTACATAATACCCTGCAATCAAAATTTAAAAAAAATAATAATAATTGTGTGAAAAATGAGCACGTTTACTAAATAATGTTTCACTGCACATGCGCGAATGTAATCAAAATATAATTTGCATAATGTGTTAGCTAAATATATAGAGCAACATTTGTGAAAGTCTCAAAAACATAGTTTGAAAAGTCTGAAAATTATCGCTGGTAGAATAAGCTAAAAATCGTTATTCCCAAAAGGAAGCAAAAAGATGAAGTGCTGTATCTAAATACAGTAGTACGTGCAATATTGTATATGCTGTATAGGCACTAATCAATGGATATATGGATACAGCCCCTCATCTTTTTGCTTCATTTTGGGAACAACGGATTTTGAGCTTATTCATCAACGATAATTTTTAGAATTTTCAATCTATATTTTTGAGACTTTTACAAAAGTTGCTCTATACATTTAGCTAACACATTATGTACATTATATTTTGATTGCTTTCGCGCATGCGCAGTGAAACATTATTTAGTAAACCTGCTCATTTTTCATACAATTTTTAATATATATTAATTTTGACTGCAGGGCATTGTGTACAATGTTGTTTATCATATTTTTTGAAAAGAACTTTTTTATATATTAAGAACTCCGCAAATTACAAGGAAAGAAACTTGGCAAAATTTGGGACAGTTTTTATGAAAACCTGAATTTCTCTTTTAGTATACATATACATGCTATCCTCATAAACATGAACACAAATTATTGCAATAAGCCACTTAATCATAATCTAGAGTTTGACCGCTTTTGCTACATTAGTTTTGACAGGGTTATCCAAAAGATATTCGTTCGTTTTCAATTTGTTGGCGGTCCCATATGGGGTTTCAGAAATAATTCTTCACGGAAATATATGACCTGTACTATTCTGTTTATACACCTGGTGTTTTAGGTTAATTCCTCATGTATTTTTCTAGGTATTTAACAAAACGTCTAAAATCGCAAGTGGCCGGTCACCTTTGGCCATATAGTGTATAAGTTTACCGAGTAATTTCATAAAATTAATAGTTTATACCATCGCCGTGTGAAGAAAATACTGCACCCAGGCAAAGTTTCAATTTTGCCCAAACACTCCTTCTCTTTGTGACAGGTATCAAAATTGACACAGTGCAAAAACAGTAATAAATTCTATTGAACGAAATTTAAAAATAAACAGTTAATTAGGAGAAGAAATGCAATCTCAAACATTTGTAAACAAACATCAGCTGATCACGAGGGGCTTTCAATTAATTATAAAGATGCAAATAAAATGCAAAAATATCATCCGATTGCAAGAATTCAACTTGAAGATAAAAGCTTACATGAAGCTTAATTTTTGTGGACAAAATTTTTTTTATTTCGAGAATTTGAGCGATTGTGTTGATTTTGAAGGTCTCTTGTCCCGTTAAACATGAGTGCTATTGTACTTACAAATCATGCTTGATGTTTTATTGTTACTTATGTTTATGTTCTTTTTCAACAGAATGTTGGCTGCTCAAATACTAGTGATATTCATCTTTTCCTTGTTTCCTTTGTTGGGCTCAGGTCCTCTGTGGCATGAATTCGTTGAAGAACCACTTAAAAACTGTGCTAACTCATGGTGGATGAATGTTTTATTCGTACAGAACTTCCTGGGTCCTTATGACAGTGTAAGTTCCCCATTATATGTGTGCATTTATGGGTTTTGAAATATGAATTGCTTTCAAAATTCTACTATTATGTATCATACGAACCGATTCTGTATTATACCCATATTATTCTACAATTTTACACTAAGAAGTGAAGATCTTATATAATTATGTAGCTGTTATGTGTTTACACAGGGTGGTTCAGAACTATTTGTTAAAAATGTAAAAGGCAGGTAGAGGGGACCTAAATAAGAAGATTTCGTATAGGAACGTAGGTGCGGAAATGCATCGTTGTGGAAATAGAGGGCGCTGTTGAGTTCGGCGAATGAAAGCGCATCGCTGACTTGAAAAGTCATTTCCTGCAGGCATATAGAGCAACATGCATCATCACACCAATACGGAGCTTGCCGACATGCCTTTTATGTATGGGGGCAGCACAAAGAAATGGCTCACATACAATGCGCATACAACAGGTCTCGAGCCTATTGAAAGACTATCCTCTATTGTGCGTAATACTGCTTCATTCATACACAATACCATTCACAGCAAGAATTCTGCAATATCTTTAGTGCCCGTATCGCGCATCGAAGTATAAAAAGATCTACTCGTGCACAACTCCCCGTGAAAACGCTCAAATATTCGGCGATCCAGCAGATTCCTACCCGGGAATCGTTCCATGTACAGTCGTCGAAAAAAAAAAGTAAACACCCCCTACTAACTCCTCAACAAGTTACCGTAGAAGAAAGTTACTGGTACCGAACGGTTGGAAATAAAGCATACTTTTAAATGACGTATATAAAATTTGCTTAAGGGGCCACCTACGTATTAAAACGAACCATAACTCTGTTGTTTCAATAGCAATACCCAATTTTAACGAGATATTTCAAATCTTCGGTTCAAACTATGCCTAGACCCCAAATTTCCTTTGAATGATAAGTTTTTGAATTATAAACATTCAAAATTTAGTGCTTCTAATGTAAATTACATTTTCATATTTTCATTAATATCTCCTGAAATTATACTCCTAATGTGCTAATTTTTTGTGTAGCAATAATACTAAAATACCCAAACATAAATACGTTGAGTCTGAATTTTTTATAATTTTATGATATGAATTATGAATTATGAAATTAATATTCGAAAAAATTGTGAATTGCAACCTACAATTTTTTTGATGGATTTAGATTTATTAGGTCCTGCTTTATGGAAATCCAAAATTTCACATTTTTCTTCCAAGTAGTTTTCAAATTATGCTTAAAAAACGGCAAAATGATGGTTTAAGGAGCCGTCTATGATAGAAGTGACAAGATATTTTGAAATTTCTCATGCTATCCTGTAATTTTTCAGTCTTCATTGACTGCTTGAATGGCGCTTAAGATGCTTGATCAAGAAGGGAGTCGGTCAGCAATCGAGTACCGAACTTCAATTTGGATACAGCCTTTAAAATACGCTCGTTTTAAAACAATTAATTTCTCGGAAACTTATCGTACGAATTGCATAAAAATTTGTTTTGGGGCTAATTGAAGGGTGTAGAACTCATTTATGCTGTCGGTATTGTGTACTGCTATTGAAATAAATAAAGTTATGATCCGTTTTAATATGTAGATGGCCCCCTAAGCAAATTTAGACTTTATTACCAATCGTGTGGTACCAGTAACTTTCTTCTACAATAATTTTTTGCAAAGTTAGTAAGGGGTGTTTACTTTTTTTTCCACGACTGTACATGTGCATCCTCTGAGCAACCACAGCATTTCCTTGCGCAACTCCATACATGAAATGTATATCAGCAAGCTCCGCATTCATGTAACAACGCATGTTGCTCGAAATCCGTGCGGAGAACGACTATTCAAGCCAGCGAAGTGATTTTACCCATTGAACTCAACAGCTCCCTTTACTGCCTCAACGTTGCATTTCTGCACCCACATTCCTATACGAAATCTGCTTATTTAGGTCCCCTCTACATGCCTTTATATTTTTGACATATAGTTTTGAACCACCCTGTATGTATATGTAATTGCATAATTTTACATATTTTCTATAATTAAAAACTGCAACTTTCTAACTCATTCATATCTTCATTTTCATTTGCACTGTAAAAAAATTATGTAATGTTTCTCCAAAAAATTGGTGGCGACATGCTTTCTCTAATTTTATAAGGTAATTTAACTTACATAATGGTGTAACATAAACTGATATAACTGGAGTAATATTACATATTAATATAACGTAAAACCAGTTATATCGGTTAAATTACTCAATAAAATGGATGCAGCAAGACTTCCACCAATTTTATGGAGTAACGTTACTTTTCTTTTTTACTGTTTTTATTCGTTTAAGCTAACCGGATTTACCCCGTGAAAACGAGGATCGGAAAGCATACCCTAAAAAATGCTCCAATAAATGCTAGCATCACTTCCATCGTGGGAAATAAATCTTTATACAAGTAATTATGCTAAACACAATTAAATAAAACGCTTCAGCACATTGTCAGAAATACTTTCTTCAATTCACGGAAATTTTCCTGGCAGCAGTGCTACCAGGATTTTCCCGTTTACAGATGAATACCCGTTTCTTTTTTCTCCTCATATAGGAGGATATTGACGGATACGCGTAGATTGAAGAAAATGGTGATAAAATAGTAAAAGTCGCTGATCTTGGAGTCGAATCGGCTACCCTCAAGGTTACCAGTACTCTAACCACTCGGCTACAGTTGTACAGTAGTGAAACAGTTTAAAGTAAATATGTTTGCCTCAGATGGGTATCGCTTTATTAATTTCGCTAAAAAGCTTTGAATTTTGAAGTTAATTTCGGCAAGATTTCGTCTTTAATGAGATACTTTACTACAGTAAAATTTGTCTAAGGCGAAATCGATCGGGGCCAAGAAAATTTTCCGCAGTAGACAATATTCCGACTTCGACAAATTTTACTCTATGTCTATGGATTCACACTTGGATGGGACTTGAAAATCTTTCCGAGTTAGACAGATATTCGTCTCACAGAGTCCGCCTTACAGAGAGTTTACTGTATTTGTATATGATATAAATATGAATTATAAATATTTCAAAGTAGATTGCTAGATGTAAAATGTTAATCGTAAATATTTTTAAGTAGATTGCTAGATGTAAAATACGAATATTATATTTTTATTCGATAAGAATTTTTTTTTCCATATAATATTTAAATTAAAATATCTTTTGAATTTGATCATGTAAAATATATTTTAAATGCGAATATTTTTTTTTATAAACAAGTTTATAAATTCAACTTTATGTAACTTTATTCAACTTTAAAAAATAAATTGTGAGTACTTTTGAATGTAGGAGAAAAATTATTGTTATTTATTTTTAAATTCGAAAACTTTTTTTCTTTTTTAATTAAATTAAAAATCTTAGTTTATAGAATTTTTGTTTTTTCATTTTTAAATTAGATTCGGGTTTAATATTAATAGAGCGCATGCGTGCTAGGAACGAACGAAATTTCTCCCTCTTTTTCAGGCATTCGGGAAGAATTCGCGGATAAAACGTGTTTTCTAGGAGTACGGGAATTATTTGTTTAAAAATGAGGAATGATTTAGTGTATAAGTTTAAAATTTGTGAACACAAACAATATTCAAATTACTTAAAGATGTTTTTTATTTTCAATACGATACCTTTAAAAACCTAGTACTTTCGACCATAACATGCTCTTCATCAGGGTTAAAAATACCTTTCAACAACTACCTTTAATTCATCAGATTTTTAACCCTTATGAAGAACATGATACGGTCGAAAGTACTAGGTTTTTAAATGTATCGTATTGTAAATAAAAAACACCTTTAAGTAATTTGAATATTGTTTGTGTTTACAAATTTTAAACTTGTAAATTGTATAAGGTGAATTTAAGGATTTCAAGAAATTGATATGTTATATCATTTTTAACTTAATTTAGTGTATATTGGCGAGTTTTTCTGATAGTGTATGCAACTAGAAAAAAAAAATGTGGAAGAAATTGTATATTTTTTCTTAATATTTTAAAAAACGGCCTTGGGAGTAACTATTTTAAAATATTTCCTCTTCCTCCCATGTAAACAAGGCTACTTTTCGTTCCCCAGAATCTATTAGGCCTAAACTGACGAATTACACTAATGGATGGGCAATAGCACACGGTATAAAAATAAACTACATATTCTGAGTTCAATATTTTCGCAAGTAAGAAACACGCGATACAAATGTCGATAAAATCAATTAGTGGATATTTTCTAGAGCAGAAGTAAAGAAAAATATACTGTAATATCAAGTTGCTTCAGAAAATAAATAGATGCATTTTGCATTATTAATGTACGTACAAGAATGAAATAAATTGTTTTATTTTCAGGCTCTCCCATGCAACCAGAAAAAATCGTGAAATAAATTGTTTTGTAAAGACGATCAGACATTTAATAAAACTAAAAAAACGAAAGATTAAAATCATATAATAAAATGAAACACAGTAGACGTTTCAAGCTCTGTACAATCTCTTCATCAGTGCAAATGTCAATCGATACCGAAGCTGTTGTTTATACATGTTCACATTCAAGAACATGGCATTTAAAAATATTAAATCAGCCAGCGAGTATACGCATATATTCCGGTGAAATTGAATGTCCTTCGTTTAATAGAGATTTCTGTTATCTTGAAAACGAACATTCGAAGAAATCATCTCTTAAAATTATTGCAGTTGGGTTTGTTTTAGGGATGCACCAAATATTCGGAATCTATTCGGTATTCGGCTTATTGGGCCATATTACAGAATATTCGATTAGGTTGAATATCAAAATATTAGGTCTGTCGAATATTCGGCTTGGCCGAATATCAAACTATTCGGCCAAACCGAATAATTAAAATGCCCCATATAAATGTTTTTTTTAACTTTACACAACTTCTACGTTTAACTGTCAGTTGATAAAGATATTCAGACTAATCCGACAGAACCATTCAATCACTTCCAATGACCAATTCCAATTATCATCACATTTTGCCCAAACAAGTTAATATGATGCAAATCTCGCTAAAATATCTTCCTTTTTACTAATGTTGTGAACGAAAATTCAGTTACGTCTTGTAATGATACACTTTGCATTTGTGATGGAATGAGTGGAATGATATATTTTTTCTTGCTCAATATAAGAAAATTCCATTCATTTGCTTGAATTGAATTCACAGAATGCATGGAATTTAAATTTTATTAATTAAAAAGTTTTAAACCATCTTCTTCTTAAATAACCTCAAGACATAGATTTTTTAGTGCAAAGTTTCCTTATAAAAAAAAGTCTTGTTTATCAAAATGCAAGTATTTCTGCTACATATTGTGTAAAATTGTTTAAAATTTAATTTTTTAATACCGTTAAACTTTGAGATATAAAAGTTTTTGGCCAGCCGAATATTTTATCTTTAATTATTATTAGCTTTCTTTGGATAGTAAAAAAAATAATAATAATAATAGTAATAATAATGCATTGAGGTGATAAAAAAATATTAACTTTGTATTCTGCCTGCAATTAATTTTCACAGTCGTTATAAGATTCGTTATGTTCATTGGGAGATATTTTTCTTCTGATAAAAACCACTAGACTCTTTCAGATACATTTACATTTAGTTTAGTTTACTCGTTCCTTTAATATTCATTATTAACGTATTGCTTGCCATCTTGACATACGTGCTATTGTCTGTCATTTATATTTAGTTTAGTTTACGCGTTTCATTAATATTCATTGTTAACGTATTGCTTGTCATGTGGATTACGTGCTATTTTCTAGCAGGTTGTTTGCAGTTTTAAAATCAGTAGATATATGAAAGAATTTTTTTTTTTTTTTTTTTTTTTTTTTTTTTTTGTAATAAATTGCTTATTTTCTAATTGAGCTCGTCAGTGTGAACAGCGGTTTGCGAAAATGCTAATTTTTTAGTTCAGCTACCTCTTAATTCTTCTGATGTATACTATTGAAATACTTTTCTGGAAACACCCCCCCCCCCCCCCCCACGCACACACTCACATTTAACATCTATATTTCTAAATACTGCACTGGTTGTGAACTGTAGTCATACTTAAGAATACTTAATTAAATTTTCATAACAGTAAAATGTCTGATCTGTCATTATTTGAGTATTAGAGCCTGCGGATTATTTTTATTTTAACACAAGAATTTACGACTTTCACGGCTTGGCAACGTAATATTCTTTATGAGTATCAGGAAATATCTTTGTAACTTTTACAATCTGGGCAAGTAGGATTTCTATTTTCAACGAATTATTAAATTTTTATTTATAGGATGGTTTCTATCATTACTGATGCAAGTTGATCCATCCTCATCTGATAAAGAAGACGCTTATTAATTGGTGTAAATTATAGCCGTGGTTTTAAAAAAAAATTATGAAGGTAAAAGAGAAATTTTTAATGATTTTAATTAAAATGATTCTTATACATGTCTTCACTTTTCTTGTCTTTCACTGTTAAAAATAAAGGTTTAACTTTTCTCCAGAAAACTGGATTAAGGAGGAGGTTTCACCATGTTTTTCGTTCAAGTAAAAATGTCTGGAAAAGATAATTACATGTCGGATGCACTATATCCGAAATTATGGTTCAACATTTGTTATCGTTGAGTGGCAACAATCGATAAACTTTAATGGCGTCTTCCGCTCTGCCGATGCCGAATCAAAACTTGGATATCTCAAGCAGAAACGTGGATACTGGTATCCAGGTTTAGTTTTTCGCCATGTCAATCCATGAAATACTCGAAGTAAGTGCACTAGTGAATGTTTATTTTACTGTTATACACATAATAATGTTTTACTGTAACTCTCGTAAACAAAATTTCGTATCAACGTATTTATTTTACCGGCTAATGCTGAATATTTTGCTTAAGCCTAAAGTATTTCCGATCTGCATTATATCCGAAGCGAAATTCGTTTGAATTATTGTTTTAATGTATGGTATAAATTCTATTTTGTGGGTGAAATAGTGCATTCCTTGAATGAATAGAGTGTCTTAACTCAATTTTATAAACATTTGATCATGAATAATAACATTCTCTCATAAAAATTCAAATTCATAAAACGAAGAGTATCGCCTTTTCTAAACATGCAACTTTTTACTTTTAAAAACTTATAATATATATCTCTATCAGTATCTTAAACATTAGTTACCATGTTTAAAGTAATTTATACAAACAAAATAATAAAAAAAAGAGATATATATGAATTTTAAGCATTGTTTTTAAAAAGTTAAATGTATCCAGATTTTTTTTTCTACTGTCTTTATATTTGATGTAACATCATTTACATTCATGATAATTTTGTTTTCTGAGGGAATTACTGCATTCCTTGAATGAATAGAGTGCCATAATTCAATTTTATAAACATTTGACGATGAATAATAACATTCGCTCATAAAAATTCAAATTCATAAAACGAAGAGTATCGCCTTTTCTAAAAATGCAACTTATTACTTTTAAAAACTTATAATATATATCTCTATCAGTATCTTAAACATTAGTTACCATGTTTAAAGTAATTTATACAAACAAAATAATAAAAAAGATTTATATGAATTTTAAGCATTGTTTTGAAAAAGTTACATGTATCCAGATTTTTTTTTTCTATTATTGTCTTTATATTTGATGTAACATCATTTACATTCATGATAATTTTGTTTTGTGAGGGAATTACTGCATTCCTTGAATGAATAGAGTGCCATAATTCAATTTTATAAACATTTGACGATGAATAACAACATTCGCTCATAAAAATTCAAATTCATAAAACGAAGTGTATCGCCTTTTCTAAAAATGCAACTTATTACTTTTAAAAACTTATAATATATATCTCTATCAGTATCTTAAACATTAGTTACCATGTTTAAAGTAATTTATACAAACAAAATAATAAAAAAAAGAGATTTATATGAATTTTAAGCATTGTTTTTAAAAAGTTACATGTATCCAGATTTTTTTTTTTTTCTATTATTGTCTTTATATTTGATGTAACATCATTTACATTCATGGTAATTTTGTTTTGTGAGGGAATTACTGCATTCCTTGAATGAATAGAGTGCCTTATTCAATTTTATAAACATTTGACCATAAATAATCACATTCTCTCATAAAAATTCAAATTCATAAAACGAAGAGTATCGCTTTTTCTAAAAATGCAACTTATTGCTTTTAAAAACTTATAATATATATCTCTATCAGTATCTTAAACATTAGTTACCATGTTTAAAGTAATTTATACAAACAAAATAATAAAAAAAGAGATTTATATGAATTTTAAGCATTGTTTTTAAAAAGTTGCATGTATCCAGATTTTTTTTTCTTTCCAGAGTTTCCCCTAGACAGTTTCAGGAGGGTGCTGCACCCTGCCTGCCCTTACATTTACAAAATAGCACCCTTCTTGCCCCTGATGGAAAACATTAGCACCCTTGTTGCCCCCAGCTGGAAAAAGTGCCTTTACTCCTTTATTGATTAAAAGATTTGCTTGTATAGTGAAAATTGATTCATTGCTGTCTTTAAAATAGCGTCCTGTCTATTAAATATTAAAAGTAGTTTAAAAAATCAAAAGAATGCCTTTAAAAATTAA
Source organism: Maratus speciosus (assembly GCA_963932465.1). Taxonomy (NCBI): domain Eukaryota; kingdom Metazoa; phylum Arthropoda; class Arachnida; order Araneae; family Salticidae; genus Maratus; species Maratus speciosus. The sequence goes on from OZ010789.1 coordinate 222,202,964, forward strand.
AAAAAAAGTCCCCTTAAGAATCCAAAACATGCCCTTCGGAATCCAAAAGTGCCCTTTTCCTACAAGAAGCACCCTGCCCTTTTTTAAACCTAGGGGAAACTCTGTCTTTCTATTATTGTCTTTATATTTGATGTAACATCATTTACATTCATGATAATTTTGTTTTGTGAGGGAATTACTGCATTCCTTGAATGAATAGAGTGCCTTATTCAATTTTATAAACATTTGACCATAAATAATCACATTCTCTCATAAAAATTCAAATTCATAAAACGAAGAGTATCGCCTTTTCTAAAAATGCAACTTATTACTTTTAAAAACTTATAATATATATCTCTATCAGTATCTTAAACATTAGTTACCATGTTTAAAGTAATTTATACAAACAAAATAATAAAAAAAAGAGATTTATATGAATTTTAAGCATTGTTTTGAAAAAGTTACATGTATCCAGATTTTTTTTTTCTATTATTGTCTTTATATTTGATGTAACATCATTTACATTCATGATAATTTTGTTTTCTGAGGGAATTACTGCATTCCTTGAATGAATAGAGTGCCATAATTCAATTTTATAAACATTTGACGATGAATAACAACATTCGCTCATAAAAATTCAAATTCATAAAACGAAGAGTATCGCCTTTTCTAAAAATGCAACTTATTACTTTTAAAAACTTATAATATATATATCTATCAGTCTCTTAAACATTAGTTACCATGTTTAAAGTAATTTATACAAACAAAATAATAAAAAAAAAGAGATTTATATGAATTTTAAGCATTGTTTTTAAAAAGTTACATGTATCCAGATTTTTTTTTTCTCTTATTGTCTTTATATTTGATGTAACATCATTTACATTCATGATAATTTTGTTTTCTGAGGGAATTACTGCATTCCTTGAATGAATAGAGTGCCATAATTCAATTTTATAAACATTTGACGATGAATAACAACATTCGCTCATAAAAATTCAAATTCATAAAACGAAGAGTATCGCCTTTTCTAAAAATGCAACTTATTACTTTTAAAAACTTATAATATATATATCTATCAGTCTCTTAAACATTAGTTACCATGTTTAAAGTAATTTATACAAACAAAATAATAAAAAAAAGAGATTTATATGAATTTTAAGCATTGTTTTTAAAAAGTTACATGTATCCAGATTTTTTTTTTCTCTTATTGTCTTTATATTTGATGTAACATCTTTTACATTCATGATAATTTTGTTTTCTGAGGGAATTACTGCATTCCTTGAATGAATAGAGTGCCATAATTCAATTTTATAAACATTTGACGATGAATAACAACATTCGCTCATAAAAATTCAAATTCATAAAACGAAGAGTATCGCCTTTTCTAAAAATGCAACTTATTACTTTTAAAAACTTATAATATATATCTCTATCAGTCTCTTAAACATTAGTTACCATGTTTAAAGTAATTTATACAAACAAAATAATAAAAAAAAGAGATTTATATGAATTTTAAGCATTGTTTTGAAAAAGTTCCATGTATCCAGATTTTTTTTTTCTATTATTGTCTTTATATTTGATGTAACATCATTTACATTCATGATAATTTTGTTTTCTGAGGGAATTACTGCATTCCTTGAATGAATAGAGTGCCATAATTCAATTTTATAAACATTTGACGATGAATAACAACATTCGCTCATAAAAATTCAAATTCATAAAACGAAGAGTATCGCCTTTTCTAAAAATGCAACTTATTACTTTTAAAAACTTATAATATATATCTCTATCAGTATCTTAAACATTAGTTACCATGTTTAAAGTAATTTATACAAACAAAATAATAAAAAAGATTTATATGAATTTTAAGCATTGTTTTGAAAAAGTTACATGTATCCAGATTTTTTTTTTCTATTATTGTCTTTATATTTGATGTAACATCATTTACATTCATGATAATTTTGTTTTGTGAGGGAATTACTGCATTCCTTGAATGAATAGAGTGCCATAATTCAATTTTATAAACATTTGACGATGAATAACAACATTCGCTCATAAAAATTCAAATTCATAAAACGAAGTGTATCGCCTTTTCTAAAAATGCAACTTATTACTTTTAAAAACTTATAATATATATCTCTATCAGTATCTTAAACATTAGTTACCATGTTTAAAGTAATTTATACAAACAAAATAATAAAAAAAAGAGATTTATATGAATTTTAAGCATTGTTTTTAAAAAGTTACATGTATCCAGATTTTTTTTTTTTTCTATTATTGTCTTTATATTTGATGTAACATCATTTACATTCATGGTAATTTTGTTTTGTGAGGGAATTACTGCATTCCTTGAATGAATAGAGTGCCTTATTCAATTTTATAAACATTTGACCATAAATAATCACATTCTCTCATAAAAATTCAAATTCATAAAACGAAGAGTATCGCTTTTTCTAAAAATGCAACTTATTGCTTTTAAAAACTTATAATATATATCTCTATCAGTATCTTAAACATTAGTTACCATGTTTAAAGTAATTTATACAAACAAAATAATAAAAAAAGAGATTTATATGAATTTTAAGCATTGTTTTTAAAAAGTTGCATGTATCCAGATTTTTTTTTCTTTCCAGAGTTTCCCCTAGACAGTTTCAGGAGGGTGCTGCACCCTGCCTGCCCTTACATTTACAAAATAGCACCCTTCTTGCCCCTGATGGAAAACATTAGCACCCTTGTTGCCCCCAGCTGGAAAAAGTGCCTTTACTCCTTTATTGATTAAAAGATTTGCTTGTATAGTGAAAACTGATTCATTGCTGTCTTTAAAATAGCGTCCTGTCTATTAAATATTAAAAGTAGTTTAAAAAATCAAAAGAATGCCTTTAAAAATTAAAAAAAAAGTCCCCTTAAGAATCCAAAACATGCCCTTCGGAATCCAAAAGTGCCCTTTTCCTACAAGAAGCACCCTGCCCTTTTTTAAACCTAGGGGAAACTCTGTCTTTCTATTATTGTCTTTATATTTGATGTAACATCATTTACATTCATGATAATTTTGTTTTGTGAGGGAATTACTGCATTCCTTGAATGAATAGAGTGCCTTATTCAATTTTATAAACATTTGACCATAAATAATCACATTCTCTCATAAAAATTCAAATTCATAAAACGAAGAGTATCGCCTTTTCTAAAAATGCAACTTATTACTTTTAAAAACTTATAATATATATCTCTATCAGTATCTTAAACATTAGTTACCATGTTTAAAGTAATTTATACAAACAAAATAATAAAAAAAAGAGATTTATATGAATTTTAAGCATTGTTTTGAAAAAGTTACATGTATCCAGATTTTTTTTTTCTATTATTGTCTTTATATTTGATGTAACATCATTTACATTCATGATAATTTTGTTTTCTGAGGGAATTACTGCATTCCTTGAATGAATAGAGTGCCATAATTCAATTTTATAAACATTTGACGATGAATAACAACATTCGCTCATAAAAATTCAAATTCATAAAACGAAGAGTATCGCCTTTTCTAAAAATGCAACTTATTACTTTTAAAAACTTATAATATATATATCTATCAGTCTCTTAAACATTAGTTACCATGTTTAAAGTAATTTATACAAACAAAATAATAAAAAAAAGAGATTTATATGAATTTTAAGCATTGTTTTTAAAAAGTTACATGTATCCAGATTTTTTTTTTCTCTTATTGTCTTTATATTTGATGTAACATCATTTACATTCATGATAATTTTGTTTTCTGAGGGAATTACTGCATTCCTTGAATGAATAGAGTGCCATAATTCAATTTTATAAACATTTGACGATGAATAACAACATTCGCTCATAAAAATTCAAATTCATAAAACGAAGAGTATCGCCTTTTCTAAAAATGCAACTTATTACTTTTAAAAACTTATAATATATATATCTATCAGTCTCTTAAACATTAGTTACCATGTTTAAAGTAATTTATACAAACAAAATAATAAAAAAAAGAGATTTATATGAATTTTAAGCATTGTTTTTAAAAAGTTACATGTATCCAGATTTTTTTTTTTCTCTTATTGTCTTTATATTTGATGTAACATCATTTACATTCATGATAATTTTGTTTTCTGAGGGAATTACTGCATTCCTTGAATGAATAGAGTGCCATAATTCAATTTTATAAACATTTGACGATGAATAACAACATTCGCTCATAAAAATTCAAATTCATAAAACGAAGAGTATCGCCTTTTCTAAAAATGCAACTTATTACTTTTAAAAACTTATAATATATATCTCTATCAGTCTCTTAAACATTAGTTACCATGTTTAAAGTAATTTATACAAACAAAATAATAAAAAAAAGAGATTTATATGAATTTTAAGCATTGTTTTGAAAAAGTTCCATGTATCCAGATTTTTTTTTTCTATTATTGTCTTTATATTTGATGTAACATCATTTACATTCATGATAATTTTGTTTTCTGAGGGAATTACTGCATTCCTTGAATGAATAGAGTGCCATAATTCAATTTTATAAACATTTGACGATGAATAACAACATTCGCTCATAAAAATTCAAATTCATAAAACGAAGAGTATCGCCTTTTCTAAAAATGCAACTTATTACTTTTAAAAACTTATAATATATATCTCTATCAGTATCTTAAACATTAGTTACCATGTTTAAAGTAATTTATACAAACAAAATAATAAAAAAAAGAGATTTATATGAATTTTAAGCATTGTTTTTAAAAAGTTACATGTATCCAGATTTTTTTTTTTTTTCTATTATTGTCTTTATATTTGATGTAACATCATTTACATTCATGGTAATTTTGTTTTGTGAGGGAATTACTGCATTCCTTGAATGAATAGAGTGCCTTATTCAATTTTATAAACATTTGACCATAAATAATCACATTCTCTCATAAAAATTCAAATTCATAAAACGAAGAGTATCGCTTTTTCTAAAAATGCAACTTATTGCTTTTAAAAACTTATAATATATATCTCTATCAGTATCTTAAACATTAGTTACCATGTTTAAAGTAATTTATACAAACAAAATAATAAAAAAAGAGATTTATATGAATTTTAAGCATTGTTTTTAAAAAGTTGCATGTATCCAGATTTTTTTTTCTTTCCAGAGTTTCCCCTAGACAGTTTCAGGAGGGTGCTGCACCCTGCCTGCCCTTACATTTACAAAATAGCACCCTTCTTGCCCCTGATGGAAAACATTAGCACCCTTGTTGCCCCCAGCTGGAAAAAGTGCCTTTACTCCTTTATTGATTAAAAGATTTTCTTGTATAGTGAAAATTGATTCATTGCTGTCTTTAAAATAGCGTCCTGTCTATTAAATATTAAAAGTAGTTTAAAAAATCAAAAGAATGCCTTTAAAAATTAAAAAAAAACTCCCCTTAAGAATCCAAAACATGCCCTTCGGAATCCAAAAGTGCCCTTTTCCTACAAGAAGCACCCTGCCCTTTTTTAAACCTAGGGGAAACTCTGTCTTTCTATTATTGTCTTTATATTTGATGTAACATCATTTACATTCATGATAATTTTGTTTTGTGAGGGAATTACTGCATTCCTTGAATGAATAGAGTGCCTTATTCAATTTTATAAACATTTGACCATAAATAATCACATTCTCTCATAAAAATTCAAATTCATAAAACGAAGAGTATCGCCTTTTCTAAAAATGCAACTTATTACTTTTAAAAACTTATAATATATATCTCTATCAGTATCTTAAACATTAGTTACCATGTTTAAAGTAATTTATACAAACAAAATAATAAAAAAAAGAGATTTATATGAATTTTAAGCATTGTTTTGAAAAAGTTACATGTATCCAGATTTTTTTTTTCTATTATTGTCTTTATATTTGATGTAACATCATTTACATTCATGATAATTTTGTTTTCTGAGGGAATTACTGCATTCCTTGAATGAATAGAGTGCCATAATTCAATTTTATAAACATTTGACGATGAATAACAACATTCGCTCATAAAAATTCAAATTCATAAAACGAAGAGTATCGCCTTTTCTAAAAATGCAACTTATTACTTTTAAAAACTTATAATATATATATCTATCAGTCTCTTAAACATTAGTTACCATGTTTAAAGTAATTTATACAAACAAAATAATAAAAAAAAGAGATTTATATGAATTTTAAGCATTGTTTTTAAAAAGTTACATGTATCCAGATTTTTTTTTTCTCTTATTGTCTTTATATTTGATGTAACATCTTTTACATTCATGATAATTTTGTTTTCTGAGGGAATTACTGCATTCCTTGAATGAATAGAGTGCCATAATTCAATTTTATAAACATTTGACGATGAATAACAACATTCGCTCATAAAAATTCAAATTCATAAAACGAAGAGTATCGCCTTTTCTAAAAATGCAACTTATTACTTTTAAAAACTTATAATATATATCTCTATCAGTCTCTTAAACATTAGTTACCATGTTTAAAGTAATTTATACAAACAAAATAATAAAAAAAAGAGATTTATATGAATTTTAAGCATTGTTTTGAAAAAGTTCCATGTATCCAGATTTTTTTTTTCTATTATTGTCTTTATATTTGATGTAACATCATTTACATTCATGATAATTTTGTTTTCTGAGGGAATTACTGCATTCCTTGAATGAATAGAGTGCCATAATTCAATTTTATAAACATTTGACGATGAATAACAACATTCGCTCATAAAAATTCAAATTCATAAAACGAAGAGTATCGCCTTTTCTAAAAATGCAACTTATTACTTTTAAAAACTTATAATATATATCTCTATCAGTATCTTAAACATTAGTTACCATGTTTAAAGTAATTTATACAAACAAAATAATAAAAAAGATTTATATGAATTTTAAGCATTGTTTTGAAAAAGTTACATGTATCCAGATTTTTTTTTTCTATTATTGTCTTTATATTTGATGTAACATCATTTACATTCATGATAATTTTGTTTTGTGAGGGAATTACTGCATTCCTTGAATGAATAGAGTGCCATAATTCAATTTTATAAACATTTGACGATGAATAACAACATTCGCTCATAAAAATTCAAATTCATAAAACGAAGTGTATCGCCTTTTCTAAAAATGCAACTTATTACTTTTAAAAACTTATAATATATATCTCTATCAGTATCTTAAACATTAGTTACCATGTTTAAAGTAATTTATACAAACAAAATAATAAAAAAAAGAGATTTATATGAATTTTAAGCATTGTTTTTAAAAAGTTACATGTATCCAGATTTTTTTTTTTTTCTATTATTGTCTTTATATTTGATGTAACATCATTTACATTCATGGTAATTTTGTTTTGTGAGGGAATTACTGCATTCCTTGAATGAATAGAGTGCCTTATTCAATTTTATAAACATTTGACCATAAATAATCACATTCTCTCATAAAAATTCAAATTCATAAAACGAAGAGTATCGCTTTTTCTAAAAATGCAACTTATTGCTTTTAAAAACTTATAATATATATCTCTATCAGTATCTTAAACATTAGTTACCATGTTTAAAGTAATTTATACAAACAAAATAATAAAAAAAGAGATTTATATGAATTTTAAGCATTGTTTTTAAAAAGTTGCATGTATCCAGATTTTTTTTTCTTTCCAGAGTTTCCCCTAGACAGTTTCAGGAGGGTGCTGCACCCTGCCTGCCCTTACATTTACAAAATAGCACCCTTCTTGCCCCTGATGGAAAACATTAGCACCCTTGTTGCCCCCAGCTGGAAAAAGTGCCTTTACTCCTTTATTGATTAAAAGATTTGCTTGTATAGTGAAAACTGATTCATTGCTGTCTTTAAAATAGCGTCCTGTCTATTAAATATTAAAAGTAGTTTAAAAAATCAAAAGAATGCCTTTAAAAATTAAAAAAAAAGTCCCCTTAAGAATCCAAAACATGCCCTTCGGAATCCAAAAGTGCCCTTTTCCTACAAGAAGCACCCTGCCCTTTTTTAAACCTAGGGGAAACTCTGTCTTTCTATTATTGTCTTTATATTTGATGTAACATCATTTACATTCATGATAATTTTGTTTTGTGAGGGAATTACTGCATTCCTTGAATGAATAGAGTGCCTTATTCAATTTTATAAACATTTGACCATAAATAATCACATTCTCTCATAAAAATTCAAATTCATAAAACGAAGAGTATCGCCTTTTCTAAAAATGCAACTTATTACTTTTAAAAACTTATAATATATATCTCTATCAGTATCTTAAACATTAGTTACCATGTTTAAAGTAATTTATACAAACAAAATAATAAAAAAAAGAGATTTATATGAATTTTAAGCATTGTTTTGAAAAAGTTACATGTATCCAGATTTTTTTTTTCTATTATTGTCTTTATATTTGATGTAACATCATTTACATTCATGATAATTTTGTTTTCTGAGGGAATTACTGCATTCCTTGAATGAATAGAGTGCCATAATTCAATTTTATAAACATTTGACGATGAATAACAACATTCGCTCATAAAAATTCAAATTCATAAAACGAAGAGTATCGCCTTTTCTAAAAATGCAACTTATTACTTTTAAAAACTTATAATATATATATCTATCAGTCTCTTAAACATTAGTTACCATGTTTAAAGTAATTTATACAAACAAAATAATAAAAAAAAGCGATTTATATGAATTTTAAGCATTGTTTTTAAAAAGTTACATGTATCCAGATTTTTTTTTTCTCTTATTGTCTTTATATTTGATGTAACATCATTTACATTCATGATAATTTTGTTTTCTGAGGGAATTACTGCATTCCTTGAATGAATAGAGTGCCATAATTCAATTTTATAAACATTTGACGATGAATAACAACATTCGCTCATAAAAATTCAAATTCATAAAACGAAGAGTATCGCCTTTTCTAAAAATGCAACTTATTACTTTTAAAAACTTATAATATATATATCTATCAGTCTCTTAAACATTAGTTACCATGTTTAAAGTAATTTATACAAACAAAATAATAAAAAAAAGAGATTTATATGAATTTTAAGCATTGTTTTTAAAAAGTTACATGTATCCAGATTTTTTTTTTCTCTTATTGTCTTTATATTTGATGTAACATCATTTACATTCATGATAATTTTGTTTTCTGAGGGAATTACTGCATTCCTTGAATGAATAGAGTGCCATAATTCAATTTTATAAACATTTGACGATGAATAACAACATTCGCTCATAAAAATTCAAATTCATAAAACGAAGAGTATCGCCTTTTCTAAAAATGCAACTTATTACTTTTAAAAACTTATAATATATATCTCTATCAGTCTCTTAAACATTAGTTACCATGTTTAAAGTAATTTATACAAACAAAATAATAAAAAAAAGAGATTTATATGAATTTTAAGCATTGTTTTGAAAAAGTTCCATGTATCCAGATTTTTTTTTTCTATTATTGTCTTTATATTTGATGTAACATCATTTACATTCATGATAATTTTGTTTTCTGAGGGAATTACTGCATTCCTTGAATGAATAGAGTGCCATAATTCAATTTTATAAACATTTGACGATGAATAACAACATTCGCTCATAAAAATTCAAATTCATAAAACGAAGAGTATCGCCTTTTCTAAAAATGCAACTTATTACTTTTAAAAACTTATAATATATATCTCTATCAGTATCTTAAACATTAGTTACCATGTTTAAAGTAATTTATACAAACAAAATAATAAAAAAAAGAGATTTATATGAATTTTAAGCATTGTTTTTAAAAAGTTACATGTATCCAGATTTTTTTTTTTTTTCTATTATTGTCTTTATATTTGATGTAACATCATTTACATTCATGGTAATTTTGTTTTGTGAGGGAATTACTGCATTCCTTGAATGAATAGAGTGCCTTATTCAATTTTATAAACATTTGACCATAAATAATCACATTCTCTCATAAAAATTCAAATTCATAAAACGAAGAGTATCGCTTTTTCTAAAAATGCAACTTATTGCTTTTAAAAACTTATAATATATATCTCTATCAGTATCTTAAACATTAGTTACCATGTTTAAAGTAATTTATACAAACAAAATAATAAAAAAAGAGATTTATATGAATTTTAAGCATTGTTTTTAAAAAGTTGCATGTATCCAGATTTTTTTTTCTTTCCAGAGTTTCCCCTAGACAGTTTCAGGAGGGTGCTGCACCCTGCCTGCCCTTACATTTACAAAATAGCACCCTTCTTGCCCCTGATGGAAAACATTAGCACCCTTGTTGCCCCCAGCTGGAAAAAGTGCCTTTACTCCTTTATTGATTAAAAGATTTTCTTGTATAGTGAAAATTGATTCATTGCTGTCTTTAAAATAGCGTCCTGTCTATTAAATATTAAAAGTAGTTTAAAAAATCAAAAGAATGCCTTTAAAAATTAAAAAAAAACTCCCCTTAAGAATCCAAAACATGCCCTTCGGAATCCAAAAGTGCCCTTTTCCTACAAGAAGCACCCTGCCCTTTTTTAAACCTAGGGGAAACTCTGTCTTTCTATTATTGTCTTTATATTTGATGTAACATCATTTACATTCATGATAATTTTGTTTTGTGAGGGAATTACTGCATTCCTTGAATGAATAGAGTGCCTTATTCAATTTTATAAACATTTGACCATAAATAATCACATTCTCTCATAAAAATTCAAATTCATAAAACGAAGAGTATCGCCTTTTCTAAAAATGCAACTTATTACTTTTAAAAACTTATAATATATATCTCTATCAGTATCTTAAACATTAGTTACCATGTTTAAAGTAATTTATACAAACAAAATAATAAAAAAAAGAGATTTATATGAATTTTAAGCATTGTTTTGAAAAAGTTACATGTATCCAGATTTTTTTTTTCTATTATTGTCTTTATATTTGATGTAACATCATTTACATTCATGATAATTTTGTTTTCTGAGGGAATTACTGCATTCCTTGAATGAATAGAGTGCCATAATTCAATTTTATAAACATTTGACGATGAATAACAACATTCGCTCATAAAAATTCAAATTCATAAAACGAAGAGTATCGCCTTTTCTAAAAATGCAACTTATTACTTTTAAAAACTTATAATATATATATCTATCAGTCTCTTAAACATTAGTTACCATGTTTAAAGTAATTTATACAAACAAAATAATAAAAAAAAGAGATTTATATGAATTTTAAGCATTGTTTTTAAAAAGTTACATGTATCCAGATTTTTTTTTTCTCTTATTGTCTTTATATTTTATGTAACATCATTTACATTCATGATAATTTTGTTTTCTGAGGGAATTACTGCATTCCTTGAATGAATAGAGTGCCATAATTCAATTTTATAAACATTTGACGATGAATAACAACATTCGCTCATAAAAATTCAAATTCATAAAACGAAGAGTATCGCCTTTTCTAAAAATGCAACTTATTACTTTTAAAAACTTATAATATATATATCTATCAGTCTCTTAAACATTAGTTACCATGTTTAAAGTAATTTATACAAACAAAATAATAAAAAAAAGAGATTTATATGAATTTTAAGCATTGTTTTTAAAAAGTTACATGTATCCAGATTTTTTTTTTCTCTTATTGTCTTTATATTTGATGTAACATCATTTACATTCATGATAATTTTGTTTTCTGAGGGAATTACTGCATTCCTTGAATGAATAGAGTGCCATAATTCAATTTTATAAACATTTGACGATGAATAACAACATTCGCTCATAAAAATTCAAAGTCATAAAACGAAGAGTATCGCCTTTTCTAAAAATGCAACTTATTACTTTTAAAAACTTATAATATATATCTCTATCAGTCTCTTAAACATTAGTTACCAGGTTTAAAGTAATTTATACAAACAAAATAATAAAAAAAAGAGATTTATATGAATTTTAAGCATTGTTTTGAAAAAGTTCCATGTATCCAGATTTTTTTTTTCTATTATTGTCTTTATATTTGATGTAACATCATTTACATTCATGATAATTTTGTTTTCTGAGGGAATTACTGCATTCCTTGAATGAATAGAGTGCCATAATTCAATTTTATAAACATTTGACGATGAATAACAACATTCGCTCATAAAAATTCAAATTCATAAAACGAAGAGTATCGCCTTTTCTAAAAATGCAACTTATTACTTTTAAAAACTTATAATATATATATCTATCAGTCTCTTAAACATTAGTTACCATGTTTAAAGTAATTTATACAAACAAAATAATAAAAAAAAGAGATTTATATGAATTTTTTAAGCATTGTTTTTAAAAAGTTCCATGTATCCAGATTTTTTTTTCTTTCTATTATTGTCTTTATATTTGATGTAACATCATTTACATTCATGATAATTTTGTTTTCTGAGGGAATTACTGCATTCCTTGAATGAATAGAGTGCCATAATTCAATTTTATAAACATTTGACCATAAATAATCACATTCTCTCATAAAAATTCAAATTCATAAAACGAAGAGTATCGCTTTTTCTAAAAATGCAACTTATTGCTTTTAAAAACTTATAATATATATCTCTATCAGTATCTTAAACATTAGTTACCATGTTTAAAGTAATTTATACAAACAAAATAATAAAAAAAGAGATTTATATGAATTTTAAGCATTGTTTTTAAAAAGTTGCATGTATCCAGATTTTTTTTTCTTTCCAGAGTTTCCCCTAGACAGTTTCAGGAGGGTGCTGCACCCTGCCTGCCCTTACATTTACAAAATAGCACCCTTCTTGCCCCTGATGGAAAACATTAGCACCCTTGTTGCCCCCAGCTGGAAAAAGTGCCTTTACTCCTTTATTGATTAAAAGATTTGCTTGTATAGTGAAAATTGATTCATTGCTGTCTTTAAAATAGCGTCCTGTCTATTAAATATTAAAAGTAGTTTAAAAAATCAAAAGAATGCCTTTAAAAATTAAAAAAAAAGTCCCCTTAAGAATCCAAAACATGCCCTTCGGAATCCAAAAGTGCCCTTTTCCTACAAGAAGCACCCTGCCCTTTTTTAAACCTAGGGGAAACTCTGTCTTTCTATTATTGTCTTTATATTTGATGTAACATCATTTACATTCATGATAATTTTGTTTTGTGAGGGAATTACTGCATTCCTTGAATGAATAGAGTGCCTTATTCAATTTTATAAACATTTGACCATAAATAATCACATTCTCTCATAAAAATTCAAATTCATAAAACGAAGAGTATCGCCTTTTCTAAAAATGCAACTTATTACTTTTAAAAACTTATAATATATATCTCTATCAGTATCTTAAACATTAGTTACCATGTTTAAAGTAATTTATACAAACAAAATAATAAAAAAAAGAGATTTATATGAATTTTAAGCATTGTTTTGAAAAAGTTCCATGTATCCAGATTTTTTTTTTCTATTATTGTCTTTATATTTGATGTAACATCATTTACATTCATGATAATTTTATTTTTTGAGGGAATTACTGCATTCCTTGAATGAATAGAGTGCCATAATTCAATTTTATAAACATTTGACGATGAATAACAACATTCGCTCATAAAAATTCAAATTCATAAAACGAAGAGTATCGCCTTTTCTAAAAATGCAACTTATTACTTTTAAAAACTTATAATATATATATCTATCAGTCTCTTAAACATTAGTTACCATGTTTAAAGTAATTTATACAAACAAAATAATAAAAAAAAGAGATTTATATGAATTTTAAGCATTGTTTTTAAAAAGTTACATGTATCCAGATTTTTTTTTTCTCTTATTGTCTTTATATTTGATGTAACATCTTTTACATTCATGATAATTTTGTTTTCTGAGGGAATTACTGCATTCCTTGAATGAATAGAGTGCCATAATTCAATTTTATAAACATTTGACGATGAATAACAACATTCGCTCATAAAAATTCAAATTCATAAAACGAAGAGTATCGCCTTTTCTAAAAATGCAACTTATTACTTTTAAAAACTTATAATATATATCTCTATCAGTCTCTTAAACATTAGTTACCATGTTTAAAGTAATTTATACAAACAAAATAATAAAAAAAAGAGATTTATATGAATTTTAAGCATTGTTTTGAAAAAGTTCCATGTATCCAGATTTTTTTTTTCTATTATTGTCTTTATATTTGATGTAACATCATTTACATTCATGATAATTTTGTTTTCTGAGGGAATTACTGCATTCCTTGAATGAATAGAGTGCCATAATTCAATTTTATAAACATTTGACGATGAATAACAACATTCGCTCATAAAAATTCAAATTCATAAAACGAAGAGTATCGCCTTTTCTAAAAATGCAACTTATTACTTTTAAAAACTTATAATATATATCTCTATCAGTATCTTAAACATTAGTTACCATGTTTAAAGTAATTTATACAAACAAAATAATAAAAAAGATTTATATGAATTTTAAGCATTGTTTTGAAAAAGTTACATGTATCCAGATTTTTTTTTTCTATTATTGTCTTTATATTTGATGTAACATCATTTACATTCATGATAATTTTGTTTTGTGAGGGAATTACTGCATTCCTTGAATGAATAGAGTGCCATAATTCAATTTTATAAACATTTGACGATGAATAACAACATTCGCTCATAAAAATTCAAATTCATAAAACGAAGTGTATCGCCTTTTCTAAAAATGCAACTTATTACTTTTAAAAACTTATAATATATATCTCTATCAGTATCTTAAACATTAGTTACCATGTTTAAAGTAATTTATACAAACAAAATAATAAAAAAAAGAGATTTATATGAATTTTAAGCATTGTTTTTAAAAAGTTACATGTATCCAGATTTTTTTTTTTTTCTATTATTGTCTTTATATTTGATGTAACATCATTTACATTCATGGTAATTTTGTTTTGTGAGGGAATTACTGCATTCCTTGAATGAATAGAGTGCCTTATTCAATTTTATAAACATTTGACCATAAATAATCACATTCTCTCATAAAAATTCAAATTCATAAAACGAAGAGTATCGCTTTTTCTAAAAATGCAACTTATTGCTTTTAAAAACTTATAATATATATCTCTATCAGTATCTTAAACATTAGTTACCATGTTTAAAGTAATTTATACAAACAAAATAATAAAAAAAGAGATTTATATGAATTTTAAGCATTGTTTTTAAAAAGTTGCATGTATCCAGATTTTTTTTTCTTTCCAGAGTTTCCCCTAGACAGTTTCAGGAGGGTGCTGCACCCTGCCTGCCCTTACATTTACAAAATAGCACCCTTCTTGCCCCTGATGGAAAACATTAGCACCCTTGTTGCCCCCAGCTGGAAAAAGTGCCTTTACTCCTTTATTGATTAAAAGATTTGCTTGTATAGTGAAAATTGATTCATTGCTGTCTTTAAAATAGCGTCCTGTCTATTAAATATTAAAAGTAGTTTAAAAAATCAAAAGAATGCCTTTAAAAATTAAAAAAAAAGTCCCCTTAAGAATCCAAAACATGCCCTTCGGAATCCAAAAGTGCCCTTTTCCTACAAGAAGCACCCTGCCCTTTTTTAAACCTAGGGGAAACTCTGTCTTTCTATTATTGTCTTTATATTTGATGTAACATCATTTACATTCATGATAATTTTGTTTTGTGAGGGAATTACTGCATTCCTTGAATGAATAGAGTGCCTTATTCAATTTTATAAACATTTGACCATAAATAATCACATTCTCTCATAAAAATTCAAATTCATAAAACGAAGAGTATCGCCTTTTCTAAAAATGCAACTTATTACTTTTAAAAACTTATAATATATATCTCTATCAGTATCTTAAACATTAGTTACCATGTTTAAAGTAATTTATACAAACAAAATAATAAAAAAAAGAGATTTATATGAATTTTAAGCATTGTTTTGAAAAAGTTACATGTATCCAGATTTTTTTTTTCTATTATTGTCTTTATATTTGATGTAACATCATTTACATTCATGATAATTTTGTTTTCTGAGGGAATTACTGCATTCCTTGAATGAATAGAGTGCCATAATTCAATTTTATGAACATTTGACGATGAATAACAACATTCGCTCATAAAAATTCAAATTCATAAAACGAAGAGTATCGCCTTTTCTAAAAATGCAACTTATTACTTTTAAAAACTTATAATATATATATCTATCAGTCTCTTAAACATTAGTTACCATGTTTAAAGTAATTTATACAAACAAAATAATAAAAAAAAGAGATTTATATGAATTTTAAGCATTGTTTTTAAAAAGTTACATGTATCCAGATTTTTTTTTTCTCTTATTGTCTTTATATTTGATGTAACATCATTTACATTCATGATAATTTTGTTTTCTGAGGGAATTACTGCATTCCTTGAATGAATAGAGTGCCATAATTCAATTTTATAAACATTTGACGATGAATAACAACATTCGCTCATAAAAATTCAAATTCATAAAACGAAGAGTATCGCCTTTTCTAAAAATGCAACTTATTACTTTTAAAAACTTATAATATATATATCTATCAGTCTCTTAAACATTAGTTACCATGTTTAAAGTAATTTATACAAACAAAATAATAAAAAAAAGAGATTTATATGAATTTTAAGCATTGTTTTTAAAAAGTTCATGTATCCAGATTTTTTTTTTCTCTTATTGTCTTTATATTTGATGTAACATCATTTACATTCATGATAATTTTGTTTTCTGAGGGAATTACTGCATTCCTTGAATGAATAGAGTGCCATAATTCAATTTTATAAACATTTGACGATGAATAACAACATTCGCTCATAAAAATTCAAATTCATAAAACGAAGAGTATCGCCTTTTCTAAAAATGCAACTTATTACTTTTAAAAACTTATAATATATATCTCTATCAGTCTCTTAAACATTAGTTACCATGTTTAAAGTAATTTATACAAACAAAATAATAAAAAAAAGAGATTTATATGAATTTTAAGCATTGTTTTGAAAAAGTTCCATGTATCCAGATTTTTTTTTTCTATTATTGTCTTTATATTTGATGTAACATCATTTACATTCATGATAATTTTGTTTTCTGAGGGAATTACTGCATTCCTTGAATGAATAGAGTGCCATAATTCAATTTTATAAACATTTGACGATGAATAACAACATTCGCTCATAAAAATTCAAATTCATAAAACGAAGAGTATCGCCTTTTCTAAAAATGCAACTTATTACTTTTAAAAACTTATAATATATATCTCTATCAGTATCTTAAACATTAGTTACCATGTTTAAAGTAATTTATACAAACAAAATAATAAAAAAAAGAGATTTATATGAATTTTAAGCATTGTTTTTAAAAAGTTACATGTATCCAGATTTTTTTTTTTTTTCTATTATTGTCTTTATATTTGATGTAACATCATTTACATTCATGGTAATTTTGTTTTGTGAGGGAATTACTGCATTCCTTGAATGAATAGAGTGCCTTATTCAATTTTATAAACATTTGACCATAAATAATCACATTCTCTCATAAAAATTCAAATTCATAAAACGAAGAGTATCGCTTTTTCTAAAAATGCAACTTATTGCTTTTAAAAACTTATAATATATATCTCTATCAGTATCTTAAACATTAGTTACCATGTTTAAAGTAATTTATACAAACAAAATAATAAAAAAAGAGATTTATATGAATTTTAAGCATTGTTTTTAAAAAGTTGCATGTATCCAGATTTTTTTTTCTTTCCAGAGTTTCCCCTAGACAGTTTCAGGAGGGTGCTGCACCCTGCCTGCCCTTACATTTACAAAATAGCACCCTTCTTGCCCCTGATGGAAAACATTAGCACCCTTGTTGCCCCCAGCTGGAAAAAGTGCCTTTACTCCTTTATTGATTAAAAGATTTTCTTGTATAGTGAAAATTGATTCATTGCTGTCTTTAAAATAGCGTCCTGTCTATTAAATATTAAAAGTAGTTTAAAAAATCAAAAGAATGCCTTTAAAAATTAAAAAAAAAACTCCCCTTAAGAATCCAAAACATGCCCTTCGGAATCCAAAAGTGCCCTTTTCCTACAAGAAGCACCCTGCCCTTTTTTAAACCTAGGGGAAACTCTGTCTTTCTATTATTGTCTTTATATTTGATGTAACATCATTTACATTCATGATAATTTTGTTTTGTGAGGGAATTACTGCATTCCTTGAATGAATAGAGTGCCTTATTCAATTTTATAAACATTTGACCATAAATAATCACATTCTCTCATAAAAATTCAAATTCATAAAACGAAGAGTATCGCCTTTTCTAAAAATGCAACTTATTACTTTTAAAAACTTATAATATATATCTCTATCAGTATCTTAAACATTAGTTACCATGTTTAAAGTAATTTATACAAACAAAATAATAAAAAAAAGAGATTTATATGAATTTTAAGCATTGTTTTGAAAAAGTTACATGTATCCAGATTTTTTTTTTCTATTATTGTCTTTATATTTGATGTAACATCATTTACATTCATGATAATTTTGTTTTCTGAGGGAATTACTGCATTCCTTGAATGAATAGAGTGCCATAATTCAATTTTATAAACATTTGACGATGAATAACAACATTCGCTCATAAAAATTCAAATTCATAAAACGAAGAGTATCGCCTTTTCTAAAAATGCAACTTATTACTTTTAAAAACTTATAATATATATATCTATCAGTCTCTTAAACATTAGTTACCATGTTTAAAGTAATTTATACAAACAAAATAATAAAAAAAGAGATTTATATGAATTTTAAGCATTGTTTTTAAAAAGTTACATGTATCCAGATTTTTTTTTTCTCTTATTGTCTTTATATTTGATGTAACATCATTTACATTCATGATAATTTTGTTTTCTGAGGGAATTACTGCATTCCTTGAATGAATAGAGTGCCATAATTCAATTTTATAAACATTTGACGATGAATAACAACATTCGCTCATAAAAATTCAAATTCATAAAACGAAGAGTATCGCCTTTTCTAAAAATGCAACTTATTACTTTTAAAAACTTATAATATATATATCTATCAGTCTCTTAAACATTAGTTACCATGTTTAAAGTAATTTATACAAACAAAATAATAAAAAAAAGAGATTTATATGAATTTTAAGCATTGTTTTTAAAAAGTTACATGTATCCAGATTTTTTTTTTCTCTTATTGTCTTTATATTTGATGTAACATCATTTACATTCATGATAATTTTGTTTTCTGAGGGAATTACTGCATTCCTTGAATGAATAGAGTGCCATAATTCAATTTTATAAACATTTGACGATGAATAACAACATTCGCTCATAAAAATTCAAATTCATAAAACGAAGAGTATCGCCTTTTCTAAAAATGCAACTTATTACTTTTAAAAACTTATAATATATATCTCTATCAGTCTCTTAAACATTAGTTACCAGGTTTAAAGTAATTTATACAAACAAAATAATAAAAAAAAGAGATTTATATGAATTTTAAGCATTGTTTTGAAAAAGTTCCATGTATCCAGATTTTTTTTTTCTATTATTGTCTTTATATTTGATGTAACATCATTTACATTCATGATAATTTTGTTTTCTGAGGGAATTACTGCATTCCTTGAATGAATAGAGTGCCATAATTCAATTTTATAAACATTTGACGATGAATAACAACATTCGCTCATAAAAATTCAAATTCATAAAACGAAGAGTATCGCCTTTTCTAAAAATGCAACTTATTACTTTTAAAAACTTATAATATATATATCTATCAGTCTCTTAAACATTAGTTACCATGTTTAAAGTAATTTATACAAACAAAATAATAAAAAAAAGAGATTTATATGAATTTTTTAAGCATTGTTTTTAAAAAGTTCCATGTATCCAGATTTTTTTTTCTTTCTATTATTGTCTTTATATTTGATGTAACATCATTTACATTCATGATAATTTTGTTTTCTGAGGGAATTACTGCATTCCTTGAATGAATAGAGTGCCATAATTCAATTTTATAAACATTTGACGATGAATAACAACATTCGCTCATAAAAATTCAAATTCATAAAACGAAGAGTATCGCCTTTTCTAAAAATGCAACTTATTACTTTTAAAAACTTATAATATATATCTCTATCAGTATCTTAAACATTAGTTACCATGTTTAAAGTAATTTATACAAACAAAATAATAAAAAAAAGAGATTTATATGAATTTTAAGCATTGTTTTTAAAAAGTTACATGTATCCAGATTTTTTTTTCTATTATTGTCTTTATATTTGATCAGGATGTCAATGATTTAAATCAGCGATTTGAATCATGATTTTAATAAAGTGATTTTTTTTTTTAAATCATTGATTAAAATCAAATTTTCTAAATGTTTAAAATGACATAAAAGTATTCAAATCTGAGATGAACATAATTTGGATAGTTTCTACAGGTATTGTGACTTGGGTTGTTCTCTACAATACTTGCAAATTTGGCCAGCAGTCTGACTTGAATGATGCATATGTAAATTTTCATAAAAATTAGATAAATGGTAAGAAATCAGACAATTATTGAAGATTTAAATAGCAACAGAAATTGTTTTAAAAATTTGACTTAACAAAAAAAATAAAATAAAAATTTGTGGAAAAAATAAAATAAAAAATGTGAGGGAATGATGAAATACGACATTTTTACTAGTTGTAGGGGGGAAATGCAAAATTATGAAGAAATCCAAACTGTTTCCTTTAAGAGAAACACTTAATATATAATGTATGATAAAATTAAAATTTTTGATATTTACAAAAAAAAATGAATATTCTGTTTGAGGGAATGACTGCTAATAAAAACGCTTCCGGATATACTGACTAAAAAAAAATTCTGTAAAATTAACAAAATCTTACACCACCAATTTATGTTGCTGGACTGACAAGTGCTCAAAATAGCTTCTTCTCTGTGAAGGATGCTAGACTGCTACTGCTCATTAGTGGTAGATATTTGAGATAATAGCAATGTGTGAGGGAATGATGGTCTAACATGGGGAAACATATAATTTAAACATATAATCTAATATAACTTACAATGTCAGAATTTCCTTTTAATAATCAAATTATTCATTCTTTTATATACAATAAACATAGCAATAGAGTGTCAGTGATTTTAATCAACTGATTTAAATCGGATGATAAAATCACATATTTTCTGATTTTTTGAAATAGAGTAAAAAAGCATTATAATCAGTAATGAAAATTATCACTAAGTCACTTGTAAAAACTGTAATATTTGTTATTGTTAATTATAACAACGTTAAACTGTAAAAAGAAGTATTATACATTTAAAAAAACATCTAACTAAATGTTAAATAACTTCAAAATATTATAATATTTAGTAGCTATTCAGATATTTTAATGTTGTGGGGAAACAATCTGATTTAAATTTCAAAATACAATTTTTGTAATCTATTTATAAATTATGTGTGAGTTTGCTGTATACATTGCTACAATTTTTGATCAATTTGACATAAATATGCTTTAGAACCTGTGTAAAATTATTGGCCGCTTTATGAATTTATCAAACGATTATTTATCACCTTTTTTTCAACCACTTTTTCAAAAATGTAGATTGTGTTCTTAATTAAACAGTTAATTGTTTAATAATCACTAAATTTAATCTGTATCATAAATTTGCAATTTATCAATAACTTTAAAATATAAGGAGTATTTAATATTGGTTTATATAATTATTACAAAATATTAGTGCACCTAATGTTATATGCTACTAAAGAAATTTTTAATTTGCAGTTTTTTTTTTTATTTCTATAATTACATAATTAAAATTTTATTAATTAAAGCAAAAAAAAAAACAGATTATGTTATTGGAGGGTTATTCATTTTTGAAATGCTTAATTCTTGGTAGATGTTTAATATTCTAACACAGGGAAAAAAATAAAAATCTGATTTAAATAAAAAAAATCAATTTTTTTTTTTTTTTTTTTTTTTTTTTTTTTTTTACACCCTGTATTTGATATAACATCATTTACATTCATGATTATTTTGTTTTGTGAGGGAATTACTGCATTCCTTGAATGAATAGAGTGTCTTAATTCAATTTTATAAACATTTGACCATGATTAATAACATTCGCTCATAAAAATTCAAAATCATAAAACGAAGAGTATCGTCTTTTCTAAAAATGCCACTTATTATTTTGGTTTTCTACTTCTGTTCATCTTAGATTTTAATAATTTTATATGTCGTTTTAAAATTTAGAAAATTTGTGTTTTTAATCAATGATTTTAAAAAAAAAAATCAGTTGATTAAAATCATGATTTAATCGTTGATTTAAATCAACTGATTAAAATCGTTGACACCCTATTGCAGCCAAATGGCAAACGTCAGTTTTTGTTAATCACAACTGATGAATTTTTTTCCTCAACCAGCTGACACTTTTTGCAATATTTTTCCACATTTGATTCAAGAATTTCACAATATTCTTCTTCTACCTAACAACTGGAGAATTCTGCAATCTTTTCTTACAAACTTACTTTGCAGTTATCCAAAATTTTCAACATAATAAAATGTAAAATTATGACTAAAAATTAAATAAACTGTACATAAAGAAAAACTATAAAATTATTTAGATATTTCCAATATTTCAATTGCCTAAGGTTTACGTTTAATGCAGTTTTATTTTTTTTTTTTTTAATAAATAAAATTGTGTGATTTTTGCTTGGTTGTGGTTTTCTCTGAGACGGGAAAACTTAAGTTTACCTGTGAGTGTGACCCTGTGAGAGAAGGGGGAACAAGTTATTGATCCTGCTGACTACTAAAATTTTCAAATTAGTGGTCCAATGTCCAATATCATTTTTGGTTTTCTCTGACCAGTGGACCATCAATGATTTTGAACACTGATTGATTTTTCAAATGCTGAAGATTTCCTTGTAAAAGAGATTTGAATTATATGCTGTTTAATTTTTTGATTATTTCCCCTGTGTGAAATTTGACTTTTATTGTTATGTCTGCACAAGAAACAATTTTATGTCTTAAAATATTTACTCTTTCATTTAAAACAGGTGGAGAAATTAACCTGATGCTTGGATCTCTTCCATTTTACCTGACTGAAATCCTGATTCAGAATACACTAAGCTTCAAGAATTTAAATATTTGATGACCTGAATGGTCAGACAGAGTGCAGCACCCTCCTAAAACTGTCTGAGAGAAACTCTATGTAAAATGATATTATATTACAATAAATATTAGTCTGACATACTATACATATAATCTAATGATTATATAATTTGTATTTTCAATAAATGGAGCGGCATACCGCAAACCAACTTAAATGTGTTGCTATTTAATTGTGCCTGTAATCATTTCTTTTTTCAGCTATTGCAAGGCTGCTGTTGGTGAATATTTTTCTTCTCTACGAGTATTGTTAAAAAATAAATTGTCATCATAGATTATCATTTAGGAATACTGAAAAAATATATATGTAACAATAATTAGTCGCTTGGTGGCGACACTGCTGTTATTAAATTAACCCTTCAAAGTAAGTATTTAATATACTATGGATGTACATTGTGTATTTAAAAAAAGCTTTAAAATTTAAAGTAATACTTTTGTATTAGCTGATATTAGAGGTTAAATGGATTCTGCTACTTATAGCTGCCTTTTTCATGCTGATTATTTCAGTGTTTACGCATATACTTTTATTATGTATCCGTTATGTTTTGTCTTTATTTATTGAAAAGTGTCATATTCATTATTGAATGTTAAACAGAAACAAATTCTGAGTTTTTTTTTTTTGTTGTTGTTGTTGTTTTTATATCCAAATGAGCTAATTTTGCATAATCGAGCTGTGTGCAGTATAAATTTTTAAAAGAATCATGCTTGAAAATTATTTTTAAAACTATGAAAAATCAGTAAATTGAAATACAGATTTAATTTAATTGCATTTCACATTGCAACCCCCCCCCTCCCCCTTTTAACGACGTAAAAATGAAAATTATGTGACAATAATTCAATTTGAGGAAAAGGGGAAGTGGATTGCTTAGATTGTTACTGTCGATATATGTCAGCAACAGTAGAAAAATTAATTTTTTTTTTAGTCAATTTTACTGTTCAAAAATAGTACTATTAAAAATTATGTAACTTAAAATAGTGAAAATATGTGAAATTTTCATATGTGTAACAATTGTACCTTTATATTAAGTATATGCAGAAATGTCTATAAATATTTTTTGCTAATTAAAATACTTTTATTTTTTGTTTTGTGAAAAGAAGGTAAAAATTTGAAAACTGTATAATATAAAAATTTCAGCATCTGGGCAATTCCATGTGGAGAGTCACACACATAACGCAGGCTTTAATTTGCATTTATTGAATTATTTATTATATTTTAATGTTAATTCTGATTTTAGGTGGTATGGTAAATAAGTTAACATATTTTTTAGTTTAAATGTGTGTAAGTAAAACTGACAGAAATATATAATTTAATTACTCAAAC
This sequence comes from Maratus speciosus, assembly GCA_963932465.1. Lineage (NCBI taxonomy): Eukaryota > Metazoa > Arthropoda > Arachnida > Araneae > Salticidae > Maratus > Maratus speciosus. The sequence continues at coordinate 222,227,403 of OZ010789.1, forward strand.
TGTGCTTTTTTTTCTGAAGTAGAAAAAAAGCACATTTTGAGTAATGAAATTAAATGATATACTTCTGTGAGTTTTATTGCCACACATTTAAATTTAAAAATATATCAATAACTTATTTACCATACCACTTAAAATCAGAATTAACATTAAAATTTAATAAATAATTGAATAAATGCAAATTAAAGCCTGCGTTATGTGTGTGAAACTCTCCATGGAATCGCCCATCTATAGATTCACAACCATTAAAAAAAAAAAAAAAAAACAATTACAGATCATGAAAGCAGCAGCTAACTGCATTGTGGAAAAAACTTTTTCAAACCTGTGCAAAAATTAATATTGGTTGAAGAAATTCATTCAGCCATTGTTTAAATTAAAATATAATAAAAACTGGGTATGCATTTAAATCTAAGAAAATTATTATTTTTTTAATATTTTTTTGTGAATAAGTAAGCACTAAATGGACTAAGTGTAAGTGAGTGCAGAGAAATATTCCAAAAAGTACAATGACAGAATGGTAATATTTGTGAGAAGAAAAAAAAAAAATGCAGTTACTTTGTGAAATCAAATTAGATCAAACTGGTTTACATCTGTTTTTTAAATATGTTTCAAAGACAATCGAATCAATAATTAAAAATTTAATAATGTTCGGTTTAATGAAAATATATATATATATGCTTTCCCTACTGCAATATAATCTCGCATAATCTGAAATTTTGTTTATTATACAATAAAATGATAAATTGAAAACCAAAGTGAGGGGGGAAAAAAAAGAAAACTACAATCCGGTGTAACCTTTCCTCATAAAGATGAGAGAAAATCCTGAATCGTGGTTCAACCAAAATTGGAATAGAGAAAACCTTGAATTATGATTTAACATTTCACCAGAAAATGTTATTTAAAAAAACTCTGAATCATGGTTAAACCTTTCACCAGAAAATTGGATTTAAAAACAATCCTGATTTGTGGTTCAACCTTTTACCAGAAAATTCGATTTAAAAAAAACTGAATTATGGTTCAAACTTTTACCAGAAAATTGGATTTAAAAAAACCCTGATTTATGGTTCAACCTTTCACTATAAAATAGGATTAAAAAAATCCTGATTTATGGTTCAACCTTTCACCAGAAAATTGGATTTATAAAAAACCTGAATCATGGTTTAACATTTCACTAATATAATGGTATTTATGAAAGCACCAATAAACTGGTGAAACTTATCACCTATATCTTGGTTGCAGCTAAATTTCAGCGACTTTTAACCATTTTCGTGGTGAAACATCGCACTTTATTTTTAACAGTGTTTTTAGCTCCCGGTATCCTATTTCTTTCTCTCAGCTATTAAAGTGCCGTCTCCAAAAAATAATGATCTATTGTATAAGCCAGCCGTAAAACAAAGCAGATGTATTATTTTACTGTTGAATACTCTATTGCAATTTTTTGAACTTCTAAGCATCGCATATTTTCGATTTTTATACTGTCTTATTGGGGCGAAAAAAATACTTTTCAATGCAATTTCTTTGAAAACTGCATCTTAATTTATTTTTGAGATTTTAATTTTTTTGTAGTTTTTAATACCATTTGTTTAATTTTGGCAATTCAAGTACTCCATTCTTGTAGATAATTTAAATATGTGCTATTTTGAAAAAATATAAATGAATGATTTCTGATAAAACATGGAGCTATTATAAAACAATTTTAATTTTAAGTATGTATAATACAAACAAATGAAGACATATGAATCATTAGATAGCCGATATATATATATATATATATATATATATATATATATATATATAGTTTCTTGAATGAAGGCATCTCTTTTTTTTTGGGGGGGGGGGGGATTTATGAATTATTCAGTGATAGTGACGTCATATGCGTACTTTACTGTAGATGTTGTTTAAGACTGCATCGTCAATGAGGAATTCTTCAGAGGATGCCAATGGCGTCATTTTACATAAAATAAAAGCGTATGTTTTAAGTCTTAAAACTGAAATATGATGTGTATTATCTATATTTACATACATATATATATTTTTTTTTTTCATCGGGGGTAACACTAAATTCTGAAAAAGCAGAATTCTTGTTTTCTAGTATTTTATTTTTGATGAGATTGGTTATTTTTTCTGTAGATGTTCACATCAATGAACATGAGAGTTCATATTCTTATAAATTTATATTGAACTTCATTTATAGATTGATATTTTCTTTTATATATGTTATAAAAGAGATGTACAGTTTTTAAATGCTACTTAGGTTTACCGGAAATATGTCTAAATATTTATTTGCTATAACAAACTTTATCTACGAGATAAACTTTATTGATATAAATTATTTTTTAGAATTTTGTTTTTGAAAATTCGGTATTTTATTATTATGGAATTATGAAATGTTACATACAGGAAATTATTATTATATTTATTTTTTTAAATACTACTTAGTTACCGGAAATATGTCTAAACATTTATTTACTATAAAAAAAAACTTTATCTGTAAGATAAACTTTGATATAAAATATTTTGCAGAACTTTGTTTTTGAAAATAAAGTATTTTATTATTATGGAATTATGAAATGTTATATACAGGAAATTATTATTATATTTACTATTTTTCAATGCATAAATATAATAATGATACTTTTAGTATGATCAGTATTCGCATATTTTTTATTTTCGTTTCTCAATAACAGAAAACCGTTTGATATATTTAAGAACTCATTTATCCCGTAAATTCACAACTTGCAGACTTCACTAAACTTGCAGACATTATCACCTTAATGAACACTTTAATACTCATTGTACTTTCGAATAAACTCATACATGCTCTTATGGTATACTCTCTGTCAACAACTTAAAATGCGATTAAAAGAAAAAAATCGAAGACAAGCGGCTGAAGTCTTAAGTACAACATGAAAGCTGTTACGAACCTTTATAATTAAAAATCTCCGTTAAAAATATAAGAATTTACCAGTCCTTTTCTTTTTTTTTCTTTTTTTTCTTTTCTTTTTTTTTGGGGGGGGGGAGAGGGGGTTGCTATTGTATTTTTTGCATGTATAAGCAGAAATAACCACAACAACAACAACAACTATAGATGTAAATTTAAATTTAGGAAAATCTTTAGTAAACTCTATTATCTTTTATTTATTATGTAATACCATTTCAAACGTTCCCGGTAAACAATTATTAACTATTTTCAGTGTCTATATCATACCTGGATACTTGCAACTATGATGCAGTTATTTGTTGTAACATCTTTGATAGTGTGGTTAATCTATAGGTAAGATTGATGTTATATTGCTTCAGAAACACCATTTCATTATAAATATTTTGATATATGTTTTAATATTTTTGTTGAAAAAATATTTTTTTAGAAAGCCAATCATTGGAATACCCGTAACCATCGCTGTCATAGTGATAGCAATAATAGCTGTAGCCACAGTAACGGTCGTGGAAGATTTTCCAGCCACTTTTACAATATATTTCTATGATTTCAGGTAATAAAATTTTCTTTTATTTTTATCTTAATCATTAAATTTTTAAGTACAATAATTTTTAAGTACAGTTCTATATGTTTTGATGTCAATGTAACAAAATAAATATTTAATAAATTTTAGAAACGGAAACTTGGACTTTACAAATTTTTGTATAAAAGTACGCTATCAATCCCAAGAAAATAACTACAAAAGAACAGAAGAAGAGAGAGAAATTTTTACGAACAAGAGTTAAATTTTTTTCAGGATTGTTAATATTGGTTACGATAGGGAAATTAATATTTTTAAGGGCGGTCTACCTATAATACGTGTATTCTAGATACCGTGCGACCACCAATAATATCCACCTTACTTTCTTTATATACATAACATTAATAATTCCTAATAAGTAAAGTCAACTTTATAAACAAATTTTCTTTAGTTATTATTTTTTTTCTTTAATCTGAAATAAAAACCACTTTGAAATAACGAAAAACTTGCAGTTTACCATTAAAAAACTTTTAGATAAAAAATTTGTACATACGTTTGTAAGAAAAGTTCACTTGAGAATGATCAGAGATATGTGTAAAATATTCAGACGAAATTACAAACAATTACATTTAGTAGTTTCTATAAAAAGTTACATCGAAATTCGAACAACAACATTTTGAGAAAATAGAGTTTAAAGTATACGTATGTAGATTTTATGTATGATGTAAACAAACTGAGTTACAAAGCTAACTTAATATTTACTAAAAGTGATAAAAATACATTTAAAAAGGCAAAAAATACTTTTATTTATTCATATTGACATGTTTCATCCCTCTGACGACGAAATTCTCAAGATTTATACTGGTACAAATATTTTCGCAAAAAAATTTTAATTGAAAAATTGGTAAACAAAAAGCACGCGATCTCATGCATAATAAAATTAACTGAAATATTAAAAATGGATATTTTCGAACGTGAATTATTTTATACTATTGTTTCATTATTCTACAGAGCATCTCTTTCCAAATTTTAGGAATCTCCAAGGAGGCTGAATCCTTTCATATATACTCACTGCGTAAAAAATCTTTATTGATTCTCGGATAATGGAGGGCAAATAAAATCTTAATGGATAAATTATTCTACTATTAAAATTAATCTGTAAAGGTTCTTTTTTATATAGTCTGGCCAAGGCTATAGTTTTCTTGTTGTATTTGATATCTGCTATACAAGGTCCGATTAACCTCTGAAAGTAGGGTAAGCACACTATAATTTGGGGGGGCCCTCTTTCATTTTGGAAAACTTTCTAAATTCTATAGAAACTCATCATTGCTACAAATATTTTTTCCCGGAAGAGGCTCAGCCGAGTTCACATGTATTTTATTTAACAGCTTCTTTATGTTTCCTATATACACTAGATATATTTCTAGTTAGGTCTTATGTTTCCTTAGCTGGGTGGTTTTTAACAAGCACATCATAATGCCATAATATGGGTTTAACAGCACATCACATTCTGATTTTCCGGTTAAATATTTTCCTAAAATAGTGCTAATTTTCTCTTACATTAGGCAAACTTTCCCCTTCAAAGAAATTAAAAACACAATGTAAAAAATTAATAATGCGAATTACAGGCCCCATTTTACAGTCATTTTGGGGTTCCTCCTAAATTTTTGAGTGGAAGTTCCTGCTTCACGTGCATTTTGGATAATCAGGCACTGCTGCTATATATTCTTTGATCCTAGTTTTAAGCTTTCTGTTTGTGATACCTATATAACATTGCACTGTTCCATCTTCTTTGGCGAAAGATATTTCATGGACCCCTGATAATTGATTTGGTTCTATTGGGTCTATTTTCTTACATACTATGTTTTTTAATTTTAAGGAAGTTTTTGCAATAATGGAGATACTGTATTTATTAAGTATATATTGCAATTTTCCGAAGAAACCAGGAAAATATTGTAAAGGGGATAACTTGGAATTTTGTACGTCGAAATTACTTCACTTCTTATTCTTCATGTTCATAATTATTTTATTTATTGTGCGTTTTTTATAGCCATTGTTCCTTGCGATGTCATTATTGATGATGATTTATGATATTTTATTTTCAAATACAACAAGAAAACTACAGCCTTGGCCAGACTATATAACAGATAACCTTTACAGATTAATTTTAAAAGTAGTAAAATAATTTATCCATAAAGATTTTATTTGCCATCCATTATCCGAGAATCAATAGAGAACAGTGAAAATATATGCAATAATTAAGCCTCGATGGAACTTCCTAAAACTTGGAAAGAGATGCTCTGCAGAATAATGAAACAATAGCATAAAATAATTCACATTCACAAATATCCCTTTTAAATATTGCCGTCAATTCCACTATGCATGAGATAGCGTGATTTTTGTTTATCAGTTTTTCAATTTAAATTTTTTTGCGAAAATATTTGTATCAGTATAAATCTTGAGAGTGTCGTCGTAAAAGCGATGAAACATGTCAATCTGAATAAATAAAGCCTTGTAAATGTATTTTTATCTCCTTTAGAAAATATTAAGTTAGTTTATATGTTTCAAGTTATTTTTATATATAGTATTATAAAGATTACTTAAAAAAAAAAAAAAAAAAAAAAAAAAAAAAAAAATTCACGTTGTCGTATAGAAACAAAAGTTATATACCATTGAAAAGGGAACAAATGAGGATTCGAAATATTTAAAGAAAAAAAAAACGACTTTTTTACGAATTTGCCTTCTATGTGCCCTTAACTTCGGTTTTCTGTATATTCTTCTGAAAAGATGTCTCTTTCTTGTTTAATCGACAGAAAATTTCTAAATTATATGCTTAAGGGGCCTCGGGACTCTTAAGCTCCAAAAATTTCAAAATTTTATTTATTTATTTATTTATTTATTTATTTATTTTTAGATATTAAAATTCTATTTTTTGTTAACCTTTTGATATGATTATTTTCTTAAAATTCCCATTAGAACAGAAGTTATGGCTATTAGAATCACACCGGCACAATAGCTGGAGCGGCGTTTTCGAAATTTTGAAGTCATTTTTCTCGAAATGACGTTTTTGAGCACAACGCGCAGGATATCTCAAAAACTTCTGAATATTTTTTCATGAAATTTCCAAAACACATGTTTCATGTTAGTATGTATAAACTGAACCTAAAATTTTATTATCATTGTTCAGAAAAAATATTTTTTTAGGTGATTATACTGTTGAAATTTTCAAAATTTTGTATTAGCAAAATACAACTTTGTATTAAAAATATAAAAATGCGTTAAATACAAATTTATTTAGGTTCAGGGTAATTATTATAAGCTGATGTATAAATAGGCACAAAAAATTTCATCTAGTTGGAAAATTTATTTTGTAATCCTGCGTGTAAGCTGTTATACCAATTTTCTTTTCGACGAATACCTCACAGTTTATGGAGCACCCTATAAATACTAATTTTGCATACTGCAGTTTTTTAAATACATGAAATGAAAGAACATACTTATATCTTTTAATCCCAATAAAAATTCTGTTTTTAAATCACATATATTTTACAATATTAAATGTGGAAAATTGTCTTTTTTTTTTTAACCACTTGGAAAAATGATTATTGTCCTCGGTCAGGGTAGGAAATCAAAAACATATCTGAAGCGTTTTATTAGTTGCATCCCGCATTTTATTCGTTTTCTGATTGGTCTATACAGTAATCTGTATTTTCCCTTTACTTTCAACAGAGATGGATACTTTTGTTGCCACTATGACAAAAAAGTAATAAAACCTACAAAAAAAATAATAATAATAACTCAGAAACAAATTGAGATACAGCTTTCAAACAAATTGCATTTAAAAGTACATTTTTTTTCTCTATACGACGGTGTAAAAAGTAATATTGTGGAATGTTTAGAAGTTTAAGAATGAAATTTCATTTAAAATTGGTCCATGAATATTAATGTTTAATCCATGGTGTACGTAATGTATGACCAGCTCCGTAGAAGTTTAAAAATTTACAGTACCGAAAAATGTAATCCATGGCGTACGTAATGTAACTCCGTGCGATTTTTTATATCTTAAATTTTAGTCTTTGAAAAAATCATTTTCCAATGGTCGTTGTAATTTGTTAAATTGCTTTTTTTTCCCTTTTTTCCCATTTTAAGAATCCTGAGACCCCTTAATCTAATATTTTGTTTGTTAAAATCTTAGTGAAGCTGAAAAGCTGTGGGTAGAATTCTAACACGTCAAATAAAATTAGGTATATATTTTAGAAATATTCTGACAATTTAAAAAGAACGAGACATTCTGTAAGAAGAGTAAAAAGAAAAAAGAAGTTAAAAAAATAATAATTTCCTGATTTTTTTTAAAAAAAGAATCAAATCGAATGGTTTAGAAGGGAATTTGGGGTGTGATTACTGTTGCCATATGTCCCGCTTTTCAGGGGCTTGAACTGTCCCGCGTAACCACTGTGCGGGGCGTCAAATGTTCGGATTTTAGATGATGTACAATTTCCTTTTGAATTGCTTTTCATACCATGCTATTCGTTAGTCTACATCGAGTGAACTTAATTCAATAAAATCTGTGAAGACAGAACCTATCTATAACGGAATTTTTTTATAGTCCTTTCCAAAGGCATACCTTACAAATCCGCCTGTGTAAAACGGAATTTCCTGCGGTTCCATTCGTTAGTCTGCTATTCGTTACTATGTATCGAGTGAACTTAATTCAGTAAGATCTGTGAAGGCAGAACATATCTATAATGGAAAAATTTTACAGTCCCTTCCGAAGGCATATCTTACAAATCCGCCTGTCTAAAACGGAATTTCCCGCGGTTCTATTCGTTAGTCTGCTATTCGTTACTAATTCCATTCGTTATTCTGCATCGAGTGAACATAATTCAGTGAGATCTGTGAAGACAGAACCTATCTCTATAACGGAAAATTTCTATAGTCCCTTCCAAAGGCATATCTTACAAATCCGCTTGTCTAAAACGAAATTTCCTGTGGTTCTATTCGTTAGTCTGCATCGAGTGAACTTAATTCAGTAAGATCTGTGAAGGCAGAACCTACCTATAATGAAAAATTTTTATAGTCCCTTCCAAAGGCATACCTTACAAATCCGCTTGTCTAAAACGGAATTTACTGCGGTTCTATTCGTTAGTCTGCTATTCGTTACTAATTCTATTCGTTAGACTGCATCGAGTGAACTTAATTCAGTAAGATCTGTGAAGACATAACCTGTCTATAACAGAAAATTTCTATAGGTCCCTTCCAAAGGAATATCTTATAAATCCACCTGTCTAAAACGGAATGTTCTGCGGTTCCTAGAGATTCTGTTTTGACAAGTTTTATTATACTTTCATCAATAAACCCTGTCTAAACGGATCCTGTTTATGACGTAATTCTAATAAAAGTAAAACTCCCATTGTCCCTATAATAGGAATACACAGGGCCGAAACTAAGAGGGGGGTAGAGGGGGTATGTGCTCGGGCGACAGAACGAAGGGACGCCAAATGAAGATTTTGTTTGTTGATTTTTCTCGCATCTATGTTTAGCACGGTATTGTTAAAATCATCTTGTCTGGTGTATGGCAAAGCATAGAAGAATCTAAAGATGGTATGGCATAAGGATGTTGTATAAAGCGGAATATTTTTCAATTCCGTTTTCAAGATTTTAATCCATCAATATTTGACACAGCCAAGGACGGATCCAGCTCACCATTTAGAGGGGAGTCATGGATTTCCTTTTTTTTTTTTTTTTTTTTTTTTTGGGGGGGGGGGGGGGAAGGGGGGGAAGGGTATCACATCTCGTTAGGAGAATTTTTTATATTGAAAGCTATTCCCAAATCCAATCGAACTACTTTTCTGATACTTTCGAGAAGTCATTTTCATTCGTAAATACAAAAAAATTTGCATTAATATTCGTAAAAATATAAAATTTAACGATTTTGCTCAGATACCAAGAAATGAAAGAGTTTCCCATTTTCTTATAAAGGCAAAGATTCATTCACAAAATATTGTCAAAGTTAGCATTTTTAACCAAGTTTTACGAGTTGACAGCCACAGAAATGTCGTCGCAAGGGAACAATTGACTGCCACTTCCGGAAATTCCGTTTAAAAAGTCTAACAACTGTCAACGATTAAATATGGCAAAAATAAATAAATAAATAAATAAATAAATAAATAAAAAATAAAAAATATGGCCATTTTTTTTTTTTTTTTTTTTTTTTTTTTTTTTTTTTTTTTCACCATTCTGACCAGAAAATCAAAGTTTTAACTTTTTACACTGCTCTTTCATCTTCACCTAACACTTCATTTATAACAGCTGTTTCGTAATAATTTAAGCCATCAGTCCAACAGAAGAAAATAACTCGGTTAAGATTCTGTTTGTAAATATACTTTGCGGAAGAGGGGGGTTGGGCCCCAAAATCCATGTTTGCCCGGGGTTCAAAAAAGGCTAGTTTCGGCCCTGGGAATACAATACAATTATAGCTGGTAAATTGGAATTTTGTTTCAGTTCAGCACTTAGCGATTCCACTTTCACAGGTTTTATTGTATAAGACTGGTGTGCTTATTTAGTATAAAAATTTGCCAAGACGGAATCGCAAGGGACAGGGGGAAAATTCCGTTTTAAACATACAGGCGTCTTCGCCAGTATAATGGTATGATGCTCCTAGCAGAAGCACAGAAATTTTTTTTACGTTTAAGACAGGGTTCCGTTTTCATAGGGTTTACTGTAATTTTATAACCCGTTTTGGAAGCCCCTTTTTGAGGCATTGGGACCAGGCAACACTAGGTAGGACTAACTAATAATACTCTTAATATGCAATGCTCTGTAATAGCTTGCAAAAGAATTTTTCTAAAATGTCTAAGCCCGAGAGGAAATTTTCAAATGTGTTCCTAATCGGAATCATGGAATTCGGGACCATTTATTACCCTTGACACTTGACAGTGATAACAGACAGTAATAATAATAAAAACAGAAAACTGCAACATCGGACATCCGGAATAAATGAGATGCACTGGAGAGGGAAGAAAAGACAAGACATTGCATATTTCTTTTCCGCAGTGCTGCCATCTACGGTGAACATATGCAACCATTTTCAGATTTTATTAATATACTTTGGAAAAACAAATGGAATGTCTCTGTAGAAAAATACTTTATTTAGCTTCCATATTATGAAATGGTTAATGGAGATATTTCAAAATAAAATAAATAAAATTAATTTTTTTCACGTAGTCGTTACTTTATGTACTGCAGTCGTTTGTAAAATTCTGCCTGAAAATGCTGTCCCGAAAAAAACAAATAAGCAAACAAAACTTTAAATATGTGCATATGTTATGTAGATATCTTTTAAAAATCCATAGAAAATGTCTCAAAGATTTTTTTTTTTAAAGTTCAGTGTTTTTGACTCCAATTATAAGAATTTTAACGCAAATAAATTTGACTTCCTTACAACTGTGTTAAATAATAAACCGTAGCTCGCTTTTTAAAAAAGACACAAAAATTTCCAAAATTTTAATTAATTTATTTTATTTGTTGAAACAATAGGATTTCACTATTACAATATAACTGAAATCTAAACTTTTCTATTTGAATGAATGCAGAGAGCATTTTATTTATTAAAAGAATTAGATTCCATAGATGGCGCTAGACGCTAAAAGGGAAAAGTCCATCACTTTTCCAATAACTAGTAGTCATTAGTTTGCTATTTTCCTTGTTAATGTTGTTACTTTCTTCGTCTTCAATAGAAGAAAGTACTGTAATCGAAATTTTTTTCGACTTCCAGTTTTCGACATATTTACACGTTTTAGGGGTCAGAGATCACAAAAAACATGTTTATACAAAATGTCTGTCTGCCCGTGTGTCCGTGTGTCGCCATTGTACCATCAAAAATTGTATGAAGTTATACATAGAATTGAAACAATTTTTTTTTTTCTGTTTTTGGCTATGGCAAGCAGGTGCTCCATTAATTTGGAATAAAATCCGCCGGTAGGGGGCGCTGTAATAGCGATTTTTGTGCATTTTGAATATTGTACCATCGAAACGTGTATGAAGTTATGCATAGAATTCAACCAAATTGTTTGTGTATGTTTTTGGCCATGGCAAGAAGATCCTCCCTGAATTTGGAAAAAATCCGCCGATAGGGGATGCTGTAATAACGATTTTTGTGCAGTTTGAATATTGTACCATCGAAAAGTGTATGAAGTTATGCATAGAATTGAACCAAATTTTTTGTGTATGTTTTTGGCCATGGCAAGAAGGTTCTCCCTGAATTTGGAAAAAATCCGCCGATAGGGGCGCTGTAATAACGATTTTTGTGCATTTTCAATATTGTACCATCGAAAAGAGTATGAAGTTATGCTTAATTCTAATAAAAATACTAATAAAACTAATTATAATGAAATAGTGACATGAGAGAGAGGAAAGTTTTGGGATTGGCACATCCAACTAGTTGTTTTTGATGTCCGGAAATAAATGTAAAATATCCATATCTATACAGTCATATCCGTAACTGTACAATTCAGAACAAGCTGTAAAAGCAGATTTTGGAGAAGTTTTCATTTCCAAATTTTAGATAATTAAAAAACGGTCTAAATATCTTTTTGCTATTTCCACTTTAAAATACTCGTACAATTATGCTAAATGACAGAAAGAATTTGTTCATCATATAGCTAGGTATGTATGTAAATAAACATATTTTAGACCATATTTAACACATGGGGCCGGCGCAATCATCGGGCAAACGCGGTAGCTACCAGGGCTGCGGAGTCGGAGTCAGAGTCAGGCCCATTTTTGAGCGAAAGAGTCGGAGTCGTCCCTTTTGCAAGCAAGGATGCGTTGTCGGAGTCGGAGTCAGGCCCATTTTTTAGCGAAAGAGTCTGAGTCGGATCTGTTAAAATTCCCGGAGTCGGAGTCGTTCATTTTACAAGCAAGGCTGCGTTGTCGGAGTCGGAGTCAGGCCCATTTTTTAACGAAAGAGTCGGAGTCGGATCTGTTAAAATTCCCGGAGTCGGAGTCGTCCATTTTACAAGCAAGGCTGCGTTGTCGGAGTCGGAGTCAGGCCCATTTTTTAGCGAAAGAGTCTGAGTCGGATCTGTTAAAATTCCCGGAGTCGGAGTCGTCCATTTTACAAGCAAGGCTGCGTTGTCGGAGTCGGAGTCAGGCCCATTTTTTAGCGAAAGAGTCTGAGTCGGATCTGTTAAAATTCCCGGAGTCGGAGTCGTCCATTTTACAAGCAAGGCTGCGTTGTCGGAGTCGGAGTCAGGCTCATTTTTTAGCGAAAGAGTCGGAGTCGGATCTGTTAAAATTCCCGGAGTCGGAGTCGTCCATTTTTCCAACCGACTCCGCAGCCCTGGTGGCTACCCAGAGCTTCGAGCCAGTTTGAGCAAAAATTTCATTTTTAGTCATATAAGGAAATGAGATGTTTAAATAAACATTTTAAAAATAAAAAGAACGCAGTAAAAATACATTATCAGCAATTACTGTCTAATGTCGATAATGGGTGCGAATTCTTTCGTGCGGCCCTCTATATGATCGATACACCTCATAATGTACCAAAAATTAGTAACATTTTAAATTGCATTTCACAGTTGTAAACGCACATCCAATATTCATCGTTCATAGTCAGTCCTGTAACGGAATTTTTTTGAGTGTCTCTGTAAACAAATAATCAATTCTAAATACTTAATAATCTATAGAAAACATGTTCTAATGAACCTCAGTAACGTATATCAAATTCATTAAGTTTGAAATAGTGTAACATCATTAACATGCACTAAAACGATTTTTCCCCGTTGATCGTAATGTGACAGTATACTTTTAAACGTCTCTGTAAAAAAAAAAATATTTTCTACTTGTTCTGTACTTCATAGAAAACATATTGTTGTCCACCTTGGTGATATATATTAATTTTATAATGTTTGAAATAGTGTTGCATTAAAATGCACTAAAAAATTTCCCCCCATTGACCTTAATGTAACAGAATACTTTTGACTGTCTTTGTTAACGAACTATAATTGCTATTAATTCTTTACCTTATAGAAAATACGTATCGTTCAATACAGTGATGCACATGAATTTCTTTATGTTTGAAACAGTGTAACGTCATTAAAATGCACTGAAAAGATTTTTCCCTATTGTCCGTAATGAAACGGGAAAACTTTTGAGTGCCCCTGTAAACGAACTATAATTGCTACTTGTTCTATACTCTATAGAAACCATTTGTTGTCTAGCTCTGTGATCTATAGAAATTTTATTATGTTTGAAACAGTGTTACAACAGTAAAAGGCACTAAATTTTTTCCACATTGACCGTAATGTAACGGAATACTTTTGCGTGTCCCTGTAAACGCATTATTGCTACTAATTCTGTACCCTGTAGAAAATACGTTATCGTCCAACTCAGCTATGCATATGAATTTTATTATGTTTGAAATAGTGTAACATCATTAAAATTCACTGAAAACGGTTTTTCCCCATTGACCGTAATGTAACAGAATACTTTTGAATGTCCCTGTAAACAAACAACAATTTCTACTTGTGTTGTACTCTATTGAAAACATTTGTTGTCCATTTCGATTATGTATATGAATTTTATTAGGTTTCAAATCGTGTTACAACATTAAAATGCACTGAAAAAAATTTCCCCATTGACGATAATGTAACGGAATACTTTTGAGTGCCCCTGTAAACGACTATAATTGCTACTATTTCTGTACCTATAGAAAATAAGTAGTCGTCCAACTCAGTGATGCATATGGATTTCATTGAGTTTGAAATACTCTAGCATCATTGAAATAAACTAAAAAAGATTTTTTTCTTAATATCCGTAATGAAGCGGAATACTTTTATGTATTCCTGTAAACTAACCATACATAAATTGTACACACTTTATTTTCAATACCGAGCATAGACCTCGAAAACACATACCAATTACATGACCATCTGAGTATATTTACGCAAGTTAGAGCACAGACAAACGGACTGACAAAACTGAATTTATAAACAGTTTTCAATTGCGTTGGAAAGTGTCAACAGGTAGTTATAAACATAAAAATTAGTTAAGATAATGAACTGAAGCAGATTCTTGGAATGAAAATAATCGCAAAACAAAGGGTTGAGCGAGAGAACAAATAACTAACTATGGAGAAGCAAACAGATACTTTTTCTTTCATTTATTGAGATAATTACTCTCATGCCTTTGTTAAAGATTGAATAAGAAGCCAAACCTTGTAAAACACGAATTAGTGTGTTAATTGTAGACAATGATTTTTGTTTTAGCCCTCGATATATCATTTCTTTCAGACAACAAATAAAATTTCTTCACTAAAAAATAACGTTACATCTAAAACCATAAGCCACCGGTAAAACGAAGCAGGTGTATGATTATACGACTAAATACTAATAATCTACTGCAATTTTTTAAACTTCTAAACATCGCACATTTTCAGTTTTCACACCGTCGTACAGAAAAAAAAGTACTTTTAAATACAATTAGTTTGAAAACTACATCTCAATTTATTTTTGAGATATTAATTTTTTTGTAGTTTTTAATGCGATTTTGTAATGGTGGCAAATGAAGTACTTCATTTCTGTAGAAAGTAAAGGGAAAATATTAGATTACTATATCTTTTTATTGCCATTTTCTCAAAACAATAAAAAATGTGATTAAAATACGTGCTATGCTGAGAATATTGTCAGCTATAAAAACGTATTTAAAAAAATATTTGTGTGACTTATTTTCTCCGAATTTACTTAATTCCTATCAAAAAGCTGAAAGAATGCAATTTTATTAATCCGTATCTAATAACATTTTCCGAATTTTGGAAATATATAAATGAATGATTTCTGATAAAACATGGAGCTATTATTAACTATATTTAATTTTCAGTATCCATATTAATGTTACAAACATATAAAGTCATATGAATTATTAGATACCGGATTTTTTTTTGTGGAGTTTCTTGAATGATAACATCGCTTTTTGCTGGGTATGTGTATTATTCCGCGATAGTGACGTCATATGTATGAAGCATTCTCACGTAATTTTGACTTTTAAGTTCCTGAATAATAATTTTCATTTTAGTACATATTCTTGGGAGTTTTTTTTATTTCTTATACTGGAAAACATCCCATTGCATGACTGTATAACAATAATAGCGAGATAAATGAGTTTTGGACGATGTTGGGGGTCCAAATATACCACGAAATACTTTACCGTCCCTGATGTTGATTTTTAAGTTTGGAGCTGCCTGTATTAAATTATTTCAATAAAAGTAATTCGATGTAATTTTTTCCGAAATGGGTTTATTGTTTTATATAAATATGTAGCAAAAAATTTACTTGCACACATTTTTACGGTTGTTATTATTTTTGAACTCTGTCCCTGGATTTAAGATTCCTTAACGTCCCTCTTGCTAAAATTATACAGAAAATCACTTTAAATGCTGCCACAGAATTTTTTTTCAACTTTTTCTTATGCAGAAGCATGCTAGAGAAAGAATAGCTAAAATTCTTTGACAGGAAATTTACTGCAGAATTTAAATCAGGATTTAAATATCAATTTGAAGCATTGTGGCTTTATTGGTAGTCTTGCCGTCCCCAAGGTTTATTCCTGTACTTTCCGAGGTAAATTATTTTTTTTTAATTTAATGCAATGCAAATAATTGTTGCTAAACATCAATGAATATTGTGGCTATCACTTAGTCTTGACATGATTTCCCTAAAAATGGGTGGTAATTTTCATTGCCGTTCCAATTTTACCGTCCCTTTCTTTTTCCTTACCTTCCCTTTTTTTCCTTACCGTCCCTTCCTTAACATCCCTTTAAAGCAATGTTATACGAAAATTTTATACTAAAAATACTACATTGTTATTATTTCTAATTTGAATGTTCTGTGGTACTATGCAAATTCATTATAAGTAAAAATTTAGAAGAAAATCAAAAGTTAGACAGGTAAAATGTAAAGGGGACGGTAAGGAAAATTAAACTCGCAAGTTTAACTTGAACATCAGTTAAATAAAAAAAATCGTCGCTGCTGACCATTTTATCTTTATTTTGAAACGTTAAAGCATTCGTCTACAAGTTTAAAATGTTATTTTATTATGATCAATTTCACGAGATTTTTATTCCTGAAAGTCAAAATTTTCTGAGAATGCCTCGTATAGATGTTTAAGTCCGGATCGTAAATGTGGAATTCTTCAGCGGATGCAAATGACGTCATTTTATATAAAATAAAAGCGTGTATTTTAAGTCTTAAAACTGAAATATGTTTTGTACAATTTGTATTTATATAATGTGACATAACGACAGTAGAGGTTATCGAAAATCATGTTTTCCTGTGTTTGCATTTTTATGCACACAAGCGTGTTGGCCGGCCAGTTAATAAAGACGAACATAGATGGAATAAATAATGGAGAATCAGTCAACTGAGCTAAATTCAAATTTTATTTAGCATTTTCAAGAACGATTTTACAGGGAAATGCTCCATTCATACGATGCGAAACATGCTATTTACTGCCCGGTGGTAAGTGAAAATTATGAAGAAAAAGGAATTTCTCGTTCACTTTCGAAGTCGTATAAAGCCTATCTTCTCAACGCTAATCTCCTACATTTACTCTTTCGGTACTCTACATCTTTTTACATACGTAGATACACTCTGTTCTACACATTTCTCCCTTCTTCTACCACATTTCTTCACCTTCTACCACATTTCTCTCTCTTCTAAGGCAAGTCTCACACTAAGGCGACACATAAGACATGTCGCTTCAATTCGCTGGAAAAACTGGTTTAAAACAGGTTTGAAACAACTTCGTTCTTTGTTTCGACCCGTTTTTGCGCTACATGTTGCGGCTTCATGTCGCTTGTCGTCTCAATGTGGGATATTTATACTATCTCGCTCAACGATACGAAATAAGTCCAATCATATTCACTGGTTAGATGGACTATTCGCACTTCCGGTCGTATTAATCTCGATGTAAACGAGTTTCCTATTGCCAAAGATTGTTCCAGAATATTCCATACTCTCGCAACCAGACGGGCAAGGTGTAAACAAACTTTAGTCTCTGCTGTCGAAGATGACTTCTAAAAATAGCTTCTCCCCCCCCCCCCCCCCCGACAGACGATGTTTAATTAAAAAAAATTTATTTAATTCTGCGTAAGTTTTAAATCATTGAAATTTTCTATTTGGCACCTGGATATTTTAAATAAAAGAATGAATTTTAAAAGGAATAGGTTTTTTAGACGGGATAATTTATGAGTTTTAATAGTTTTATGGGTCAATATTTTAGCAATTAAATAAAGAATTGAGGGGAATATGATATACCGGGATTTAATAGCGGATTTTAATAGGAATTTAAATTTTAAAAAAAGGTTTTATTAAAGAAATATAAATAGTTAGAGCCATTATTTTCAGATTTACTTGATTTGGAATAAATATTATTATATGGATTAAGATCTTATGGAGATTAATAGCCTAGGGTTTTGACTTACTAAACTGGTATAATCTACAAAATATTACTAAAAAGGGAAGTTTATATAAAATACTTTTAAACTTGGCGAAAAATTTTAAATTTTGTAATATATATATATATATTATTGGGGCGACACTAAATTCTGAAAAAGCTGAATTGCTGTTTTCTAGCGTTTTTTTTTTTTTTTTTTTTTTTTTCAAAAGAAAAATGTTTTAGTAGTTGGTAAAAAAAAAATATACTCCCATTCAGTTTTAAGGGTCTTTTACATTCACCTGCGGTGAGTGAGCTACCTTTTTTTTCGTGTTGTCAAACACGCCAGATCCTTCTTATATTGATCGCTGAAATAACGAATTGCACAAGCGTTACATCTTCATGTTTTGAATACTTTTCAACGAAGTTGAAAAGTATTTGTGAATTGGGATTGTCTGTCTGTCAATCATATGTCTGTCTGTCCGTGCTGTAACTTTGGTAAATAAACTTGGATTTTCATGTAATTGATTTAATGAGGTTTATTATAGCATGTTCTGTATTGAAAATGGAGTGTACAGCATTTATAAACAATTTACAGAACATCAAAAGAATTCTGTTACATTACGGTGCATGGGGTAAAATTATTTGCGTTACATTTTAATGGTATAACACTATTTTAAACATATCGAAATTGATATGAATCACTTAACACTAGACGCCCGGAAGGAGTCGATTCGACTCCGACCACATAATTAAATGTCCATCGGAGCCAGATTTTTTTTCATAACATAAGTTAAATATGAGCAACGCAGAATTACGTTAAATAAATCAGTTAAATAATTTTAAATAAAAATTCTCGAGTGAAATATTTTTATGGAACTTGAGTAAAATTTCCGGGTGTTCTAGTGTTAAGTGAACTACAAGAAGCTTTCTATAGAATGTGGTGTGCATAGCATTTATCGTTCATTTACAGGAGCACACAAAAGAATTCGTTCACTGTGCTGTCTATTAACAATAATTGCTGGAAATGCGTTTTCAGTTGTGGTACGCTTCTTAAAATTTAACCAATTTTTTTGCCTATTACTTATTAGGTATAAATCCTATAATAGGCTAATGAAAATGAACAAAATTAAATTGAACAGCTAAAACTAAGCTATATTAATTACCAACCTTACCTTTTACGGCTCCTAATACAAGGCTATATTTTACTATATTAAAATAATCCTCATTTTTTTTAAAATGATATTTACATACTCATTTTTTATTTTATAACATTTGTTTTATTTATGATATTTATTTATCATTGTTTTACACAATGTCCTTTTATTTATTTTTTTTCTTACATATTTACTCAGTACTTATTAAGTTTATTCCTATTTTTTCATTTTACTTTAAATAAATGTTAATTTAGTCATTTCTTGATTTCTGGGAATAGATTGCAGCACTAAAAAACATTTTTGTTAAAAATCTAGTTACAATATAGTTTTCCTTTTTCACACAGATTGGCAGCAATATTTTTGTCTTTATTATCTGCTGGTTTTGTGGACATTTTCATGCCACATGTTTTAGTAGTCTTAAATCTGATTGCATCTTTAAATGTTATACTTTCGTGGTTCAAATTTCTGGAGTTTTGGATTTTTGTCTATAATTGAGGTATTGTGTTCTGATCATTTTTCATTTTTTAATATCTTGTGTGTGTTATATCTTTCTTTAGATCTCTTGGTTTTTGGGAATAGATTGCAGCACTAAAAAACATTTTTGTTAAAAATCTAGTTACAATATAGTTTTCCTTTTTCACACAGATTGGCAGCAATATTTTTGTCTTTATTATCTGCTGGTTTTGTGGACATTTTCATGCCACATGTTTTAGTAGTCTTAAATCTGATTGCATCTTTAAATGTTATACTTTCGTGGTTCAAATTTCTGGAGTTTTGGATTTTTGTCTATAATTGAGGTATTGTGTTCTGATCATTTTTCATTTTTTAATATCTTGTGTGTGTTATATCTTTCTTTAGATCTCTTGGTTTTTTATCATTTATTTTGATGCGCAATAAGGAGCTAAATTTTGTCATTTTAGGTGTAATGATGACAAAATTGGATGAAATAACGCATCTTCACTATGAATTAAACCTGCAAGCTCCTCTGATTATTCTGTGGGTTATTCATAGTTTGTTATCTTGTTTCCAATGTTCATATTTTGTTCATCTTTAGAATTTTACCAATTTGTTCATATATTTGTGATTTCATCTTATTTATTTCTATAATAGGTCATATACAGGTCATATGTGTATTGATGGAAATGGCTGGAAATGAATTTTCAACTGTGTTATGCGTTCCCTAAATGAACTAAATTTTGGCATACTATGTAGTATATATATATGCAAATATATAGATCATACGCAGGGCATTGCAAAAGAATTCGGATATTTTTCCGACTATTGATGTGGAAATTCCAGAAAAGGAATTTTCAACTGTGCTATGCGTTCCCTAACTGAACTAAATTTTGGCATACTATGTAGTATATATATGCAAATCTATAGATCATACCTAGGGCATCACAAAATAATTCGGATATTTTTCCGACTATTGGTGTGGAAATTCCAGAAAAGGAATTTTCAACTGTGCTATGCGTTCCCTAACTGAACTAAATTTTGGCATACAATGTAGTATATATATGCAAATCTATAGATCATACCTAGGGCATCACAAAAGAAGTCGGATATTTTTCCGACTATTGGTGTGGAAATTCCAGAAAAGGTATTTTCAACTGTGCTATGCGTTCCCTAACTGAACTAAATTTTGGCATACTATGTTGCATATATATGCAAATCTATAGATCATACGTAAGGCATCACAAAAGAATTCGGATATTTTTCCAACTGTTAATGGAAATTCCTGAAATTTGGTTTTCAAAAGGTTTTCTTATAAACCATCTTTCATCTTATTAAACCGTGAAGTTTTGTTAAAGTAATATGGAAGTGTTGCATAACCTATTCATAATCATGATTTTCGTTCTTATTCTTTGTTATATGCCTTTTTTTTACCTGGAGTGGATAATATCCCACTCAATTTGATTCCCATTTCTTTTGTATTTTCCTTTTCCATGATTCCGATTCAACCCCTGTGCCTTTACTCACGTAATCAAACTAAGAATGGGTATAATTAGAAGCACATTTTTGTTGTGTGTATTTGTTGAAATAAGGATACAAACACTAAGTTAAAAGCATGATTGAGAATAAACCAGTAATTTTGCAATACAATCAAACGTGTTGTAATTTCAGAAAAACTAAAGGTGCGACTAGAGAATTAACAACTGTTTGGCATGATTTTAAAAAATCGCCAAATTGGCAGTTTTTTAAATTATTTGTTTACATTATTGTTTGCATTATTTGCTGCATTTTTTATTTACATTATTTGTTGGCACAGATATCATATACGCACCGGGTTTGGCGCGATTTTTTTTTCTTACGCCAATTTGGCGAAAATCTCATTTTCGAATACCAATTACTACATATATATTTTTACATTATTTGCTATTATTTTAAAAAAGGAATAACAATAAATAAACAAAAGTTAAATTAATAACTATCAAACAAAACAGTTTATATAATTTTGATAAAGAAAATAAAAGTAAATAAACAATTGAAGAGCTAAGTGGAAGAACATGTTAAGTAGCAAAAATTGCATTTGAAGTGAAATTTTTTGCTGTAAATTTTCATGATTTATTTTCTATTTGATACCATGTGTTTAAAATATTAACAGGTATGGTACAAAACTCTCTCAGAAAAACTTATTCATATTTAATCTTCAAATATTAAAAATTATTAATATTATTGACATTATTAAATATTAAAATATTAAATATTAATGAATAATATCTTAAATCTTCAAGACAAAATGAATCTTAGTATTGTAGCTTCACCATGTGATAGGATACCTCATAACGCTTTTATACAAAACATAAAAAAAAAAAAAAAAAAAAAAAAAAAAAAAAAAATTTAGAAAATGTGGCATAACATGTTCATCCACTCAGCTCTTCAATTTATTAATAAATAAATAACAACAGCCGGGTTACCATATCATGAAAAATAACGCCAGTTTGGCGCCAGTTAGGTAACCTGGTGCGTATTATGTGCCTATTCATTTACATTATTGTTCAGATTATTTGCAACATTATTTGTTTGCATTATTTATTTACATTATTTGTTTACATTATTTGTTTACGTTGTTTCTGAACATTTAGGTTGATAGAATTCGCGAATTTACCGCAGCATCGCCAAGTCATACGCCAAGCAGTCATTAATTCTGCGGTTTAGCCAAACTAAAAAATATTGAAATTTCCTTATGGACTAAATACGGTAGTTTTATTGATTTGTTTCAATTGAAATATTTACTACTCCAAACTTGTGTGTATATAACTATGTAGATGATAAATATTACTCTCGTCATAAATAATGATTTTGTGTAAACTTTTATTAATTAATTACTTTTTATACATGAGAGAAAGAAACATTTTTTTTTTTAAATTTAGAAAACTTTCTCATTTTATCCATAGAACTTCGATAAAGTATTGGAAACTTCTGTACGTGCAAGCCTACAATCATATCGGACCATTCTGCATAGGAATGCTAACAGCGTACTTTATAGCTGAACATCCTCCATTAAAAATCAAAAAGGTAAATTTTAATTTATATGCTTAACAAAATAAAAATGGATTTATGTAATGTATACATATGTTATCTATAGGAGGCTGTACACGTACAACGTTATCAACTTTTTGGCAGTTTTTTATCCCCCCCCCCACACACCCTTTAGGATATCAAACGTTATATTTCCTCGAAACCTTCCAACCTCCTCCTTAATGTTACCGTTATTATAAGAATTTTTTTCTTTCTTTTTCTTTTTACATGTTTGCAATAATATATAGGTATGGTTGTCCTTTTATTATTCGCATACTATACTGATTTAAATGAAGAGAAGAAATTAATAAAATATCACTATAATGTATGAAATAACTTTATATCAAATAATACTTTAAAGAAATACTTATTATTTAAAAGTATTGAATAGTAGTTTTTTGCTACATAATGCATTGAACAGTAATATTGCCTTCTTGCACTTGCCCCCTGAACGGGGGTAAGCAAAACTTCTTATAAACAAAACAGGTAGACAACATTCTTCGGACGACAACGACAAGCATATCTGACACCATGTAACGTCATTATGGGATTTTCCTTTCATATAGATATAGTCCAGGGGAAATGCAAAAAAAAAAAAAAAAGGTTACCTTGCCAAGGTCGGGCAGAAGATTTTTTTTTCTGACTCATTTATAATGATGCCAACCAGGGATGTAGTGGAGGGTATACGATGGTACACGCCGTATACCTTCTGGATTTTTTTTTAAGGAACACCGTATATCCTCTGTTTCTCAAAAAAGCTATAGTATATACACTGTAGGGTATACCCTCTGCCTTGAGCATATACCCTCTGCTTAGCGCGTTTGCCCTTCTTTTTTTACGACTACATCACTGATGCCAACGTGGAAAAACCAAGCTTTCCAACGAAATTTCTTAAGGCTATCTTTTCTGATGTCAAAAAACAACAAAATTTCGGGACTTTTTTCTTTTTAAATATCTCAAGAACCTATGCCGTAGCATATTATTTGTCATTTGCAATATTAAAGAGACCAAAATTCTTTACAACTATCATATTTACAAGTTTTTCATACATTCAATAGTACGCCATTTCAAAAATAGGGCAATTTTTTCAATCTTCTTAAAAACCGTGAAAAATGTAATTCTGCCCCGATTATTTAAATGTTTCCACGGATTTAGTCGTGTATGTCAACTATATTTGTAGTAGTGAATTATGTGTTTCAGGGCCAAAATTAGCCTTTTTTGCACCCGTGGCAAACATTCATTTTGGCGCTACCCCCTCCCCCCACCCCCATTAGAAAGAAAATTTACCACGAGAATTTTAATAAATCTCAGCCGGATTTGGAAAAAAAATTATGTGTGTAATTATTAAATAACGTAATGCTGAATTATGTAAGCAACTTTGCCAAATATTATTCATTAAAACCTTGAAAACCGAACCGAAATATATTTCGCTTAAAACAGGTTTCCATCTTAGCAGGTATAATTGTTCATATTCTTTCTCTTTAATTGTTCAAATTTTTTCTTTAAAGACCGGATTCCGTATATACAGATTTCAATTTCAAAGATTTTGCGGTATTTGTAGTATTGAGGAAGGAGCTACTTTATGTTAAAGCGACCTTTATATGAATTATGAGACTAAATTAGTCACACGAAGACATTCGCAAGGTAATATTAAACCTAAGGGAGAGTTCTTGACAAATATTTTGATTGCATTTTATTACTTTTAAATAAAAAAATTTCATGGGATACCTGAGATCCCATGTGCTTTTGTACTTTTTCGGGTTTGGTTGCATTTTTTTTTTTTTTTTTAATATTCGGACATTTTTATTTTTGGAAAACTGTTTGGAACCTGTTCTGAAATTTAAAGTATTAAAAAAAATTAAAAATAATGAAAATTAAAAAATTAAAATTTTGGTTGCATTAAAAAAATGCAACCAAATTCGAAAAATTAAAAGCGCACAACGTTAGATATCGACCTCAGGTACCACATGAAGAAAAAATTCAAGCAAGAATTCTGAAAAACAAATGCTCCTATAAATTGGTATTTCATTTGATAAATGGTATCACTGAGATCATTAAACAGATATAGTTTCAAAACAGTACATATTACAGAAGATTATAATATTTCACAAACTTTATTTTTCAACAATCAAAGTAAGTTTTTCTGTTTGAGCTTTAAAGCAATTATTAGATAATCTTAAAGTTTTACTTATTTATGCATGCTAAAGAGATATAATCACTTGTTATACTGATTGATATAAGTGGAAACCAAATGTGACAATATTTATTAAAACTAATATTTTAAATATTTTTTTGAAATTAGTGATCTCAAATATTTTATTGACAGAATTTTAAATTTTACAAGAGATAAATACATAAAATTAGTTGGTTAAATAATCTGTTGTCATTTGTATTGCAGCTATTTTATAAGGTAAATAAAATATATTTATTTTTTGAGTCCCTCCTTTTATATCGAACTACAATCCAATGTTTGCTATCTTTAAAACAGTAAAGCATTAAAACATATGTTATCAATAATTGGTAAATAGAATATATCATTGTAGGGTAGAATAAAATATGTTTTTGCAAATTTTCATACCTATCCCATTGATCCCTGGAAAATTATATATGCATTATGAAAATTATTAAATTATTAAAATTAAACAAGAATTCTTTCTGAATTGAAACTATCGTGCCAATAAGTTACTAAATATCTAAGTATAGTTTTTTTTTTTTTTAACATTTCTTTGAAATTAACATTGTATACACTTAATGTTACTGTCTAAATATGAAAAATTGTCTTATTCGTCTACATTCTGCCCTACTTTTAAAATTATATAAATTTATTGAATATAAAATGTCTGTTGAGATGAAAATAAAGACGTGGGTGTACAAATAATAGATAATTTACTACTACCAATTTGTAGAAGTTGACATATACGATTAAATCCGTTGGGAACATTTGAATAATCGGGGCAAAACTACGTTTGTCCCGGTTTTTAAGAAAATTGAAAATATTGTCTTATTTTTGAAATGGTGTACTGCGCTTGCTATTGAGTGTATAAAGAAGTTGTAAATATGAAAGTTGTAGAGAATTGCATCCTCTTTAACACTGTAATTAACAAATAATAGGCTACGGCAACGGGTCTCGAGATATTTAAAAAAAAATAAGTCCCAAAATTTTGTTGTGTTTTGGTCACAGGAAATTTAGCTTTAAGAAATTTCGTTGGAAAACTTGGTTTTTCTTGCTGAACTCAGTCTAAACATATTTTTTTGAAAAAAATCTTCTAACTTACCTTTTGCAAGGTAAAATGTACATTTCACCTAGATTACTAATCAGCGTCTAGATTTCCCCCAAAATCGTTAACGCAAAGCCAATCAAATTCGGGTAATTTCCCAAAAGCATTGCGAGCTCCGCCCAGTGCATGTGGTCCATTTCGAAGCCGATTTTTCTAGCGAAATATATGCGCATGTGGCAGAAGAATAGGAATGGCGGAAGTTGCGATAGTAAACATTTTGAAATGCAAGGATTTTATAATTATTTAATGGTTTTAATAATAACTTTTTTTCAAATGAAAATCAATTTTCAAAGAATTGCTTAAGAGGCGCAAATGCCAACATAGTGAAAAAGTTTACATGCAGGGACTTGAACTCGTGCCATTAGTACAACGCACTGGCTTTCTACCGACTAAACCACATAGAACGATAGCCAGCCTGGAAAAGTTCTCACTATTATATGTTGGCAAGGCTACAAACGCAGCACAAGATGGAATATTTATCGTGAGCCACCGACCTGGGGCGAATCCATCTTGTGCTGCGTTTGTAGCCTTGCCAACATATAATACTGAGACATTTTCCAGGCTGGGTATCGTTCCATGTGGTTTAGTCGGAGCACGTCAGTGCGTTATACCATTGTCACCTAGAATACAAGCCTTCTGGCTAGATGGTGACGTCAGCAACAAGAGGCGGACAATCTGTATATCACATTGATAAAGTAAAGTTTAATATTGCTATGTTTTTCTATATAAACAACAAAGCATTAAAATGACCTAATAATAGAATTGTAAGCTTGATTGTACATCAATAAATTGCTACTGTCATATAAATTAAAGTTTATAACTAAAAAATTTTAACATGAAACACATTTATCATCACTTTTATGTTTGCTGAATTCTCTTGATATCGTGATAAATACTACTAATTTCAAAAATATCTTTTAAATAAAAATATTTTTAACTAGATTGTTCATTTTAGAATCAAAAGTTGGGTAATCTGAAAAACAGGATTCTTTCTTTCTCTCTCTTGATTTTTTTCATTGAAAATGCAGCAAAATGTTTGAAAAAATGTTTAAATAACCTTTAATTATTATAAATAAAGCATCATAAAAGAAAAGAAAGAAAGAACCAGATTGTCCATTTTAAAATCGATTTTTCGGTGAAAAATAGGATTCTTTTCTTTCTTTTCTTTTTTTTTTTTCTCTTTTGTTGAAAAGGAAACAAAACCTTTGAAGAAACGTTATTCTTTAATTATTATAAATAAGGCATGTGGAAAAAAACAGTTTTTTCATTTTAAAATCAGTTTTTCAATACTCTGAAAAACAAATTTTCTTTTTCTTTCTGCCTCTTGATTTTTTTTTTTGCTTGAAGATGCAGTTTAATTTTTGAAGAAGTGTTTAAATATTATCTCATTATAAAATATGAAATCGATTTGGTGTACTATTTCTATTATTATGCACATATATATATATGTCTATGTAAGGATAACTTCAACTTCATTACTGAATAGTTTTAACAGAAACATATTTATCATTATTTTTATGTTTGCTATGCTTTACTGAAATTCTGATAAATAATACCCTTTCAAATAAAATTATTTTTATTTTGCATACGGTAAAACATTCTTTAATTATTACAAATAATGCATCGAAAAAAAGAAAGAATAGAAAAGAAAGAACTAGATTGTTCATTTTAATATCGATTTTTCGGGGAAAATAGGATTCTTTTCTTTCTTTTTTTTTTTATCTGTTTCGTTGAGAAGGCTTCAAAACCTTCGAAGAAATATTATTCTTTAATTAATTAAATATTTAAGCCAATTTTTAAATTTATTAAAAATAATTTTATACCAAAAGACAAAAAACTGTTTCAAAAATAACCTATTTTGTGAGAATAATTTTTATTAAAAAAAAAAAAAAAACTCTTGCAAAATTATTAGAATTTCAATTTATTCAATATTCTAAGATTGTTTATGATTAAATACAATTTTTTTATTTCTTTCTGAAAAGTAATATTTAAATATTTTATTGAAATAGTCTCATTTTGTTCTTTCTTTTTTTTATATGAAAATGGTTCATGTTTTTAACTTGTCTTCATTTATTATTTAATTTATAGAACTAGCAAAGTGTTGTTTTCATTAAGTGGGAGGATATTTATTATTGTAAGATTATTCTTTTATTTTGATAAACTCTTAATTTTTTTTGTGTATTTATTTAATCACTTTCTTCAAATATTTTTACTTGCTTTTGATAACGTTGAACATAAATTATATTAAAATATCTAAGTGCATATATAGTAATATTGCTATGGTTATTACTATTAATTCTATAGACCTTTTTTTACTATCCGAAACTAAAATGTTAAATTTTTATAAGCTCTAACAATAGTATTATAGACCTAGAAAATGTTAAATTAAATAAGGTACTATTTAAATAGTTAAAATTTGAATAATATTCTGCAGTATTTAAAGTTCACTTTAATTTAATATTTTAATAAATAAAAATAAATGCACAATACATTTACTAACTGACTAAAAACCTGTTATTATTATTTATTCAATAATTTATATAACTGAAATCTGCAGAAGTTAATCCATATAAATTGGCAATAAACTCAAAATAAAATTTATGTACATACTAAAATAATAAATTTTATTTACATTCGATAAATTTTAAAATATGTACAAAACTAAAATTTGTAAATTAAAATACCAACTATTTAAAAATGAAGCATTTAGTAAAGAAAAAGGATAAAATAAACAAATCGTAATGCTAAAATATCCATTATTTAAAGACGTTTAATTTTATTTCAAAGAAATCGCACTAAATTTCATATATGTCTATTATTAGTGTTTATTCCGAAATTTAAACAATAAAAATAATATGCCAAATGAAATGTCGTTGACTAATCTTCAAATCATTGTTAAAGGTACAATAAAATCTTTTCATAGTCAGAATAAACTTTAAACTACATTAAATATTTTACAATTTTACTACTATTATTATTTATATTTAAAAATTTTGTTAAACTTTTAACTGTATAATTTAAAATATAGTAAAATAAATGAATTATAATTGTAAAATTATTTAATTATAATAGTAAACTAAACGAATTACAATAATAGTTACACATCTTTATTATAGTACCAAAATTTAATTTAATTGTTAACAGAAATATATTAGATATACCTATCAAACTAAAAAATTATTTTTAAAATGTATTCTATAATAGCAATAATTAGGTTTTTAAAAAATATAATAATTAAAAACAGATATTAAACAGCACGTGGTAAATTATAGCTTATGTTCAGTATCATATATCAGAAGCCGGCAAAAGTTTAGAAGTAATATAAAAAAGTAAATACATACACAAAATTAAGATTTATCAAAATAAAACACTTACCTTAAGTTAAATTGTCGAATAATCCTTTTTAAAATGCATAAAATGTCGAAAACAGCGCTTATAAACAACTCACACAGCCATTGCTACCTAGAGACACTGTGTGTTCCGTACCTGCTGAGAAATTTTTTCTCGCCTTCTAAGCGTGACGTCACTGGAATTTGCTCCTGCATCCAGAAGGCTTGCCACTCTAGGTGGCAATGGCCTGGATTCGAGTTCCGGCATGGAATCTTTTTATTGTATGCAAGGCGAATGTTTCTCTCTGGAATAATTTCCATGTATTAATATAATAACTTTTTATTTTCATAAAAATCGATAACAGACTAAAATAAAGGTAACAGACTATATTGATGTAAAAAGGGGTACCAAAAAAATAATATATTGGTTGGTCTTCAGAAAAAAGCATGGCAAATTGGCTCCTAATGAGAACTTATACAGAAACTTTTGATAAGTTATCATCTCGATATAGGAACATTTTATGTGTGTTTACACCATGTAGTTCAAGATGACTTTGAAGTAAGATATTGCGTACGGGAGTAATATTTAAATTTTTAATATCTTATAAATTAATAGTGTTAGAGAGATAAAACGAATGACGACATTTTGCTGATATTTTGAAATGTATTATACATTTTTTTTTTCATAATTTTCTATTAATTACATTTACGTCGACATTTGGTCGAAAATAATGGTTTATTTATTTATTTTTATTTTCTTAAGTTTATCTCAGATAAAACCGCTGAAAAAATATTATATGTTATAGTACCTATCGTTAATTATAAAACAAATAAATTTCTTCGAAAAAAAATGTTTTAACTCTTAGTAAAAAATAAATAAAGTTGAAGATCCCCTATAGCAGAATTTCTGTTGCATATTGGTTTTTATTTAATTTAAGCTTTGTTATCGTTCAAAAGACGTTCATTTAATATATTTTACCATAACTGAAATTCATGATACCTCCCACCCCTATTTAGTATAAAACATTTCTTTCTCAATCTCGAGAAAAAGCTGTTTTTCTCTTGTAATTTACGTTTTAGAAGGAGTGGTAGAGCTAAATAAAGAATAAATCGAAGAATAGATACTATTTCTTATATTATTATTATTATTATTGAAGTAAATGATTTACGTACGTCATTTAAATTAGTTATGAAATCTTACTCATATCAGTGTATTCTTCAATAAAAACGGGGACTTTTACCGTGTCAAATATCTTTACTGATGCTTCCGAAGGACGTAAAATTCGAGTTACATACCTTCCACATTATAAATAATTGACTATAGCTGCAACATATGAGCAACATTTTACTACATAATTACATTGCATAAGACATTACACGCATTACATTAAATATATTACACATTTACATAAACGATAACTACTACGCAGTCCATAATCTATATAAAAAAAGAAAATACGTTGTAGTGCACCTCAGAGCTCCTTTTTAATTGCATTATGTTTGAAGTATCGTAACATATTATAATGCACCGCAAAGGATTTTCACTCATAGATTTTAATATAATCGAATACTTTTGTGTGCCTCTGTAAACGAACTATATATAATACTTATTCTACATTTATGTCAAAGCATGTTGTATTCCACCTCAGTTATACATATCAATCTCATTATGTTTTAAATATCGTACTGTCAAATAAATTCACCGTAAACAATTTTCTCCATCGACTATAATGTAACGGTATTATTTTATTAAACAAAAACGTAATCGGAAGAACAAATAAGAAAAAAATCATTTCCTACATTGTTTAAGACCGAGAAGGGACAGATATTAAGATATTTCATTCAATTAGTCCTACATTTAATGTTAAATTTTTGTAACAAATAAGTTAAGCCAATTGAAGATTAAAAAATAAAAATAAAATTCATGCAATATGGTACTTAAAACATCTTAAAAAATTAGATTCCGATCATATGAAATCGAAATAAATCTTAAACTTCTTCCATTTTTAATTGAAAATAATTTGTATTGCAGGTTTTGTATTATGTTTATGACGATTGTACATAAAATGATAAGATGCATGCAAAATACAAAACTTTAAAATCTTAAGATTTATTTGGATTTCATTTGAACGGAACTAATTTTTTAGGGTGTTTTAAGTATCATATTCTAGGAATTTTATTTTTATTTTTTAATCTTCAATTGCTTTGACTTATTTGTTACAAAAATTTAACATTAAATGCAGAACTAATTGAACGAAATATCTTAATATCTGTCCCTTCTCCTGATTAAACAATGTAGGAATAATTTGTTCTTCAAATTACGTTTTTGTTTAATATGTCCAGTATTTTGATAACTTCTACATTCAGACGAACACATTTCAAAATTAATGGAAGGTATCATCATCAGGCTTTGATGTATGCGGTATTTCATCATAATGTGTGATGCAGTTTACCAATGCATAATTCAAAATATTTCACCACTGTAATACAGGTTGCTGTAGTTTGGACATAAACTTCGAATCTGAACGTAGAAAATCTGCAATAAAAATTTCACTTACATTTAGATACCCTATTTCCCACTCAGGAACATTATGAATGCAAAAATAGATTGTGTTGAATCCTTACTGCTAATATTTAAAAATATTATAGCTGTGATACAGTAAACAAGTCGGAAATTGCTCGTCAAACGCGGCAAATGAGGTGCGTTCGTACTATAACTAGTTTTATAGTTATTTTTTGTACCCCATATTGTACTGAATGTATATATTTTTTAACTTCATAAGTGCATAGTCTATAACATCATTAAAATGCACTTGCAATAATTTTTTTTCCCATTCCCCCTAATGTACCGGAAAACTTTTGACTGTCCCTGTAATTAAACTATACATCCGATTTTCATAAAATTTGAAATGGCTCGACAAAATTTTGCAACAATTATATATTTAAATTTTCAGACCATTCGGAAGGCTGTAACATCATTAAAACGCACTTGCAATATTTTTTTTCCCATTGGCCGTAATGTAACGGAAAACGTTTGACTGTCCCTGTAATTAAACTATACATCCGATTTTCCTAAAATTTCAAATGGCTCGACAAAATTTTGAAACAATTATATGTTTAAAATTTCAGACCATTCGGAAGGCTGTAACATCATTAAAATGCATTTGCAATAATTTTTCCCATTGGCCGTAATGTAAAGAAAAACTTTTGACTGTCCCTGTAATTAAACTATGCATCCGATTTTCATAAAATTTGAAATGGCTCGACAAAATTTTGCAACAATCATACATTAAAAATTTCATACCATTCGGTTGGGTAGTTTTTGCTCTGTTACATGCGGACAGACAGACAGACGGACGGACGGACGGACGGACGGACTGAACGACGACTATAAGTGCTACGTATTTATATAATTACGAACGCACCTAAAAATGTAAAAAAAAGTTTCACTTAAATTTAGGACTTAAGTTTAAACTTAAATTTTGTGACCTTATTCCCTCTCAAGGATTGATATAAACACAAGAGAAAATTATTAGCTAAGTTTAACTTCGGATATAAATAGTTCCCATCTTGAAAAAAAAAAATTATTTTTAAATTTAAGTTATGTAATTTCTCAATAAGTTCGCTACCTGCGTAAAAAAAACTATCCTTTTAAAACTTTTTACTAAAACATAAACTTTACGAAAGCAAAAACTTATTCTGAAAATGTCCTTTTTATTTCCACTATCACGCTATATTCGTCTTTTTAAATCTTAAAAAAGAACAAACTATTTGAGTTTAATTTTTCACGTGGAAATCTTCAAATCAACTAAAAAGAAATACATTTTTATTACGGCTTTTGAATTATTTGCAACAATGAAGAAAAAACGTTAAATTTTATAGGAAAAATGTCCGTTAATTCTCAATGAAAAAGGCGAAATTTGGCATTATTAAGAAAAATGTTTGAATAATGTAAATAAAATTTAGTACAAATTATTCTCTTGGATATAATTCACCCATATGGGAAGGCCTTTTATCATCCCTTTTGACCCTGACGTCAGGCAAACATTTTTGCACTTTAAATTTATAATATCATTAGAATTAGTAACGAATAAAAAAAAAAATGTGGCATCGGGGACAAAAAGATGGAAGAAAAAAATGAAAAATTTATGAGCTCCATAGGCTTTTCTATGCTAAATTAACATTCGGAAGTGACACTGGAAATACGCATTGCACTGCCGCGCAATAATTAAGTGTGTCACTGTAAAGTATAAACGAACTATATATGCTACACACTTCATTTTCAATACAAACAATCATATAATATACCTCAAAACAGAGAAAAAATACACGGCAGTTGGAGTACATTTACGCGAGTTGGAGGACGGACAGATAAACAGACGAGCAAACAATCGAACAAACCGAATTCATAAACCTTTTTCAACTTTATTAAAACGTGTTAATTACAATAAATTCTCTAAGTTATTGTAATAGGATTTCGGCAGTTGGAAACTGCAGCGAAAATTTTCGTACGGGGTGTTTCTAAATGAATATCGAGGTTTTAACGCTTGGTAGCATTTATTACATAAAACTTAAAATTATAATAAATACATAAAATGAAAGAGGAACGCAAACAGTTTTACCTACAAGCTTACAAGTGTTTAATGTGAGCACCTTTCGTCACGCGGGACACAATAGTCGATAGCTCAGTTCTTCTCAAACGTTGATTAGCAAAGAAGTTCTGCTCAGACGCTCATCCGTTCTGACGCCATGTGATTTCTACCTGTGGGGGTTCATAAAAGACCTTGTGTATGTGCATCTACCACCAACTGACCATTGCAGCTGTTGCAACAATGACCCCACAAACACTAATCAACGTTTGGGAAGAACTGAGCTATCGATTTGATAAGTGTCGTGTGACGAAAGGTGCTCACATCGAACACTTGTAAGCTTGTAGGTAAAAAAACTGTTTGAGTTACTCGTTCATTTTATATATTAATTATAATTTTAAGTTTTATGTAATAAATACTACCAAGCGTTAAAACACCGATATCCATTTAGAAACACCCCGTATTATTCCACAACAACTGAATATTTATTTGTCTCGTAAAAATTTATTTTAAGATAGTTTTATAAATAACAACATAAAAAAAAATCATTTTACGTTCTTCAAAGTAATTTTAATACCCAGAACAAGGAAAGTAAAATAGCGCCATAATTTTTGGGAACTTTGGGAAATGTTTTAATTACAACAAATTCACCATTTTAACGTAATAGGGTTTCTGCAGTTAGAAATTGAACTAAAAATTTTAATATTATTCTACAAGAACTGAATATGTATGTGTGTCATAAAAGTCTATACCAAGATACAGTGAAACCTCTCTATAAGGGCCACCTGCCGTTCCATTAAAAATTGGCCTTTATGAGGGGTGGCCTTTGAATAGGGGTGACCAAATTTTCCATTTCTCTTTCTTTTTATCTAGCGATTTTTAAAATCTGCATATTCTTTCAGTAAGTTATCTTTGTTTTTAGCAATATTGTTTATTTGATCCTTGCTGCAATTAAACTGTGAAGCCAATTTTCTTGCAGATGTTCCTTGATCATGACAATTAAGAACTTTGATTTTGTCATTCAAGTCCAAATTTACTCTTTGACTTGATTTAGGTGTCCTAATTTTAAATTTTACATAAGCCTGGCCATAAAATTTCGAGTGTAAAAATTGTGCTTCAATATGCATTAACAATTTTAATAAATGTAGAATCAGTTTTTGTAGATAACCTGTTATCCTTTGTGTGCCACAACAAAGGGTCAAGTTTTCTCTCCAACCCAACCCCTACATGTTGAAAGGTCAAACAAAGCGTTAGGAACACATGTTTGTCTCAATTGTGGAAAAGTTTGTGGTCCTTCTTTGTGTTACTAAATCCTCTCCATCTCCCCTGCGTTCTTTGTTGCAAGTGCAGTTGTTTGCTGAACTCTTATCTTTTGGTTCAGCAACTCAACACACTTGTTTAGGATTTAAGGCACATGTGAAAAAAAATGGCCTTTATGAGGGGTATGGTGCGGCCCCTAATAGGAGTAAATTTAACATTATGTCTATGGGGAAAATTTTCGTTCCTAAAAATATTGGCATTTAATAAAGGTGGCCCTAGAATAGGGGTGGCCTTTAAAAGAAGTTTCATTGTAGTTTCACAGATAACAACATTAAAAAATCCACTTTATTTATGTTCTTCAAAGTAATTTTAATACGCAGAAAAAACAAAATAAAATAACGCCATCGATTTTGGGAAGAACAATGAAGCATATCCTAATAGGATGAAACATTTATGAAGTTATTAGAAGGAAAAATAATATCCTATTTCCAGTCGGTACAAGTAATAAAAAGCAAAACATCATTTTTCAATTTTCTTTCTCGAATAAAGGGACACATAAACATGTAATATGAACATGATTAAAGTTTCAAGGTTAAATACTTTTGATTAATCATTTTATTGATCACTGAAAATGCACTCAAAAGCGTATAAAAATTTAATACTATTTACATGAAAACGAATATCTATTTAGATGATAAGTTAAATAAGTGTGAAATTAATCAAATCATGCTGAAAACATATGACAATATTTAAAATTTTAAAATTTATTATTTTGCTCCTGTTATTTTTACTTATTTTATTTCGCATACTGAATAAAAGAGGTTAATTCAGAAATATAGAGACAAATTAATAGATGTACACTTGCGGTTGCCAGGTGTCCCTACTTACACGGGACATCCCAATTTTCAGCAGCTAAACGACCTGTCCAGCATAACCAGACCACGGCACGAGGCGCATGAAGTCCCGATTTTTCAAGACATACAGTTTTTTAAAAATTACTTTTCATACCATGCCATTCGTTAGTCAACTTCGAACTGAGATTAATGCAGTGAATAACCTGTATCCGTACATATACCAGTATATACCTATGAATAATAGACCGGGAAGCGGTAGCACAGACAATCACCTCATCGAGTTCACGGCTCCAGAATTAGTTAAAACTCGATTCGCATATTAAAAAGCAATCGGTCTTCCAAATCATATCTTGATGGAAAACACCTGAAAACCAGATTTTAGTGGTTAACTCTTAGGTTTACTACTGTGCCCTGCTTCCAGTCTTCCATGTTTTCAAACCTCTGGGTGCAGGAAAACACAATGGTAAACATATGAGTCAATCGCTAAAATCGGGTTTTCAAGTGTTTTCCACCAAGATAAGACTAGGCAGATCGATTGCGTTTTAATATGCGAATGGAGTTTTAACTAATTCTGAAATTTCAGCCGTGAACTCGATGAGGCGATTGTCTGTATTGCAACCTTCCGCTCTATAACTTTATAAAGGAAAATTTTTGTTGTCCCTTTGGAAGCAATACCTGTCTACCTGCCTAGACGTAAACCTGTCTAA
Source organism: Maratus speciosus (assembly GCA_963932465.1). Classification (NCBI taxonomy): domain Eukaryota; kingdom Metazoa; phylum Arthropoda; class Arachnida; order Araneae; family Salticidae; genus Maratus; species Maratus speciosus. The sequence goes on from OZ010789.1 coordinate 222,263,981, forward strand.
AACTTTATTTTTTACGGTTCTTTATGATTATGTTTTCACAGGTTTTGCTATACTTTATCCAATAAAGCCCGTGAAAATGTAACCTGTTTAGAACGGAATTCTGTATTAAAATTATAAATTTTATTGTCTTTACGATAGAAATACTATACAGTTAAAATTCTTCAACTGGAAGTTTGTTTCAGCCCCTAGTGATTTCAGTTTCACAGGTTTTACTATATAAGATTGCTGTGTTTATTTAGTATAGTACAGCCTGCTAACGGATTCACAAAAAAACGGAGGAAAACTTTGTTTGAAACAAGTTTCTGATTAGCAGGTATAACTGTATAGCATTCCTGCCGTACGGATATTGAATTCTTTGCGTTTAAGACAAAGTTTCGTTATAGATGGTTTTAATAGAGTTTATTGCGTTTTATGTCCCGATTTAGAAGCCGCTGTCCCGCTTTTTCTATCTTCCTGTCCCGCTTTTTTGCGATACTGCACCTGGCAACACTACTTGTGAACGATATACAGGGTAACACCGAGCTCTTACAACAAGGTAGGAACGCGATAGCATACAATACGACAGCCAACATGTGCCACAAGTTTCAATACACTTATTCAGCGGAACCACAAAATGAATTGCTATAGATCGAATAAAGGTTTTCGTTAAGGAGATCGGGAAAGCCCTATCTCCGCCATGTTAAATTCACCAATTTTATGTACCTTTTTCTCAGAAAATGTGAAAGATAGAGGTCTAGATTTTTTAGGGTAGTTAGAATAACATGCTTTACGTATTTTACAGACAATTTTCTTTCTAAGTGAAACTGAAAATTAATTATTAATTCTTTACTGAAAGTCATTTTTAAATTAGCATTTTTGGTAAGATTTCACTGCCTAAAATAAATAATTCTCAACAGATCATTAAATCCCTGTGTTAAAGTATACAATATAACACAAGTATTAAAAAAAAGTCTGAGTTCTTATGGAAAATCCAAGTTTTAAAAAAAAGTCAATTAAAGATTTAAATGGCCATTAAGCTGTGAATAATCTTAGAAAGAAAGAATAATTCCAACACTTCTTTTTTATTACATATTATCATGTGTGGCACATCGTTGGAAAGATAAAAATTTAAACTATTTAATGATATAAAAAAGTAAAAATCGATTTTTTCACCCAAATTTCGCTTACTTGATTCCCTTAATAACTTTAACAATAATGAATATATTTAGCATAATTTACGGTAGACTTTCATTGCATGATGTGAAATTTGACGATACCACAAGAAATTATGTAAATGGTCACTATCCTCATAAAAACAACACTAAACCATTCCATAATTTTCCATATTCCATAATTTTCAATGTTACTGACAATACACACAGTGTCACTGGCCGAATCGCAGTGCACTTCCAACATTTTCTGTGATGTCATTCTATTTCACATAATAATGTTTTATGTCACTTAAATATGAACTACAGAAAATAGAAATCTAAGAGAAAATCGTATCATCATATACATCGCTATTTAAGATAGTATTTCTATTTAGTAGAAAAAAATTATATAATTTTTAATTTATTACACCAATAATTTATGATTTCTTTTTTTTTTTTTTTTTTTTTTACTGTGAACTATGGATATTGATATGCCACTAACTTATAAATGACATTTTTCCCGACCAAATATAGGTTTAGTATTAAAAATAATTTACATTTTTTGTGTGCAAAAAATCATGGATTTTTTTTTAAGATTACAAAAAAATAATAATTCACTTGTAGACAACATAATATGCATAATATACCTGTTTAAGAATGCTCTATTTTGCAACCCATACCCCTGCATTTACACAGATTCCAGAAAAGAAACATATATTGAGTTTTTTTAATATACAGGGTGTTCATAAGGTAATGTCCCAGTTTCAATCGTATATTATAACAGTTTAATTTAGACTATTTACAACAAATCATACATCAAATGCAATGTAAACTAACCTACTTTTTCTTACAAATGTTCAATATGTTCACCTTTAGTTAAACGGCACACATCCAACCTCAAGTTCAATTCTTCCCACACTTCGGTTAAAAAGTCCGAGTAATGGAAGCAATAGCTTCTTCTATTCTGTGTCTCAACGCTAGCAAATCATTATGTAGCGGCGGAACGTAGACACGATCTTTTGCAAAAAATCGCATGGCTCTAACGGCTTTTAAGGGAGCATTCAATTCTAAGCTGCTTATTTTTTTACTCATTTTTAAATTCCTTTTTGCTCTCAAACGCATCAAATTGGCAGATTCTTTTATTCATAAACTATATAATGTGCCGTGCTTATCGATTTTTTGATAAAGGCTGAATAAATTGCAAAAAATGCTGTCGAAGTTCACGTTTTGAATCGAATTTCCCGAAGCGAGAGAGCTAAGAACAAAAAAAATGGTCATACTGAGAAAATAATTGTTTATAAATGAAGTTTTATTTAATTGAGCTAAAAATGAAAACACACGGCTGCTTATACAACTCTTCGAAAATCACGCCAGCAAGTTTCATGTCTTCACCTTTAAAAATTAGCCTGAAAATGTGTCCGAAAAATTTGAGTTATTGAGCGTGGGAAAATATTTTTTTTAATACCGTCTTAAATCTTCAGCCTTGCAATAACGCCTTACGCTCGGGATCGCCATTTTGCGCATGTGTCACTGCAAGCGAGTCAATAACAAAGCAATACTCGCGCATGCGCTTCTCTAAAACTGTTTGAGTTACTCTTTATTTGTAACCTTGAACCAACACTCTACAACGCTTACAGCTGATACTATTAAAATTTATAACTGGGCCATTTTTTTATGGATGCCCTGTACTTTGAGATATAAAATTTGCTACTGTTACTGTGGTCTCAGAGCTGGTCTCATTTCAGTCGCTGAAAATAACATTACCACATCTTCATTATTGTTAAAATTTTGAACGAAAATCTGGGTTCAGTTTGTACTGAGACACATAGAGCTTTTGACTAAATTGGATTGTTAACTTCAATTGTACGTCAAAGACTGATCTTGCGACGTACTACCACATTTTGATGCTGAATTTAAGTGCACACTGGACCCTAATAGTGTTTATTTTGTTTCCCAAAAGTAATGAAAATAAGGCTATAGCAAATGCTTGTTTTTTAACCATTTGGAAAAATGGTTATTGTCCTCTGTCAGGGTAGGAAATCAAAAACATCTTAAGCGTTTTATTGGTTGAATCCTCATTTTATTCGTTTTCTGATTGGCCTATACAGTAATCTTATTTTCCCTTTACTTTCAACAGAGATGGATATTTCTGTTGCCACTATGACAAAAAAGTAATAAAAACTACAAATAAAAATTAATAACTCAGAAACAAATTGAGATACAGCTTTCAAACAAATTGCATTTGAAAGTACATTTTTTTTCTCTATACGACGGTGTAAAAAGTAATATTGTGGGATGTTTAGAAGTTTAAGAATGAAATTTCATTTAAAATTGGTCCAGGAATATTAATGTTTAATCCATGGCGTACGTAATGTATGATCAACTACGTGTGATTTTTGATGTCTTAAATTTTAGTTTTTGAGAAAATCGTTTTCCAAATGGTCGTTGTAATTTGTTAAATTGCATTTTTTGTGTTTTATTTATTGTTGTTTTCTTAGCAACTATAACATGTAACCATCACTGTAAAAATAGTCCGTTAAAATACGGAAATTGCACTGGCAATCGAGACACCAGTACTATTTCCGTATTTTAACGGATTTTTTTCCCGTAAATTTTGTGAAAAAAACGGAATTTTTTTATGGGATTTATGGAAAAAAAATCCGTTAAAACACGTAAATAGTACTGACGTCTCGATCGCCAGTACAATTTCCACATTTTTACGGAATTATTTTACAGTGTATGTATGGAATAAATTAGGACATCACATCATTAAATATTTTCGCATAAAGTTTTAGGAAAGGTGTGAGAATAAATTGCTTGTGTTATAAGAAACAATATTTGTTAATACGTATTTTTTATTCGTGGAAATAAAAAATCTTTTTGGAAAACTTTGAAAGAATTAGAAATTCTTTACATGAATAAATTTTTCTCGGGTTGACTGTATCTTCACGGAAGCTCCACACCTGCATTTCAGCCTTTTATACTGACAAATAAAGATGATAAAACGTCACCCCACTTCATCAGAACAATACTAAACGAGCAAAGATGTTTCTTTTCTACAGAAGCAAAACGTTTTTTATTTATTTATTTACAATATTTTTAGGACTTCAAATTTCTATTAGCAATTTCAATCAATCCTTAAAATAGTTGCAATGAAAAGTCTTAAAACTTTATGCATTATTTTCACATAAAAGGCGTGCTAAAACGATCGAAACGCGCCTTAATTTTTGTACCTATTGGAGGTTAGGCAATGTAAATTGTAAAAGTAATATAAAGTAATAGTAAAAGAAATCCTGCCATTAATATTCTAAAAGCTACAAATAAAAAAAGAAAATTATACAATCTTTCTCGACAAAACAAGCAAAGAATTGTTTTTGGTTTTTGAATTTTTTACATAAGCGCAAGTTTTTTTTTTTTTTTTTTTCTTTTTTTTTTTTTTTTTCAATATTTCTAGCACTTGAAATTTCTATTAGCAATTATTATTTCTACTCGTTCGAACGTTTCAAAATTTTTGTAGGTGATGTAAATCTTGTCTATTCATATTCAGATGCTCTAAAAAAGATTGTGTTAAAATACGAACATATTGTTACACAGCGTAGAAAAAATATCGTCTCCGTGAGGCCCAAGGTCACCTGCGTTTGTGGATATATTTCAACGGGTTAAAACTCATATTTTTAAAAACCGATTGCGCCATTGATTAGAATAAGATTTCAGCTTTAAGAATATATTTTTGGTTTATTGGTACCTCTAAAATTGCGCGCTGGGGGACGAAGCACTCAGATTTTTACCGATTTCGTCGAAATTTTCTCACATTTTATTTTGTAAAAAATATCTCTATCCGTCCAAGCGTTTCAAAATTCTTGTAGGTGTTGAAAGTCTGGTCTATTGAGACGCTCTAAAAAGACTGTGCTAGAACGCAGACATTTAGTTAATTTTAGCGTAGAAAAAATATAGTATCCGTGAAGCGCGACGTTACCCGCGTTCGTCGGTGTATTTGAAAACGTCAAGGTTCGTATATTTAAAAACCAATTACACCATCGATTAGAAAAAGGTTTCCACTTGAAGAACATATTTTTGGTTTGTCAGTACCTCTAAAATTGCGTCCTGGATGGGCGTTGCAATAAGGGGGAAAACTTTTTCGGAAAATAACCCTTTTTGAAATTTTGTTTTCAAAGGGTTAACTGCGACATTTTTATTTATTGATTGCACCATTTGAGACGTAAGAATACGACCTTTCGGAATATGTCTTTCAATTTTAACTGTACCGAGCGGTTTAATCAATTTTTCATTAAAACAAAACAATAAAAAAATAAAACAGAATTACCGTCGAAAACGTTTCTTCGCTAGCTCCTGAAGCTTAAAAAAGTTTGTACGCATGCGCAATGTTTTTCCTTGACCGGAGATCAAAAAGATGACTCTTCTATGAGAGTGGGTTGCGATTGTTAGTTAATAACTCAACTAATTATTAAAATTTTAAAGTTCTGAGACTCAAGTGCATTAAGAGAGGTCTTCGACTATCTTCACAAAAAATTTCAGCCTTGTACGTGCCGTAGATTTCGCTATCCATCGCACACACACATCCAGACAGACAGACAGAGCGAAACTTTCTTTTATTAGTAGGGTCAGGTGGGGTAAAATGAGTAATAAAAAAATATTTATTTTTTTTAAACTTTTTTAACATACTTATAGTTTTCAAACTTATATATGATTGCTTAATATTTAAGCTTTCTTTTCATACTTTCTTTTTGTTTTTATAGTTTGTTCTATTTGAGTGGCAACAGTAAAACCGTTTGAGGACAATTTCATGCCACATATGGTCTGATTAAACTTCTTCCTCAACCTCTTAATATGTGATATAAACTCATTTATTTGACCTCATTTTGTTCATTAAGAACTTCTAACATTTTTCCAAATTACAAGCAAGAAAATGTCTTTTGTTTTTATTGTTTTATCTTAAATCTTATAAATGGTATAAAATGGGTATAGTGTTAGTTATGTTGTAGTATTTTTAAGGTGTTATATAGAACTTTTCTGAATAAAATTCTTTATTTTATTGGAATTCGAATAGAATTAGTTTTAAAAATACTGTAAAATGTTTATATAATGCCCATACAGGGCCGAAACTAAATGGGGGAGCAGATAGGGCATGTGCCCCGGGCACCAAATGAAGATTTTGTTTGTCGATTTTTCTCAAGTCTATGTTTAGCACGATATTGTTAAAATTGTCCTGTCTGGGGTATGCCAAAGCATAGACGAATCTAAGGATGATATGGCATAAGGATCCTGTATAAAGCGGATTTTTTTTTTATTCTTTTCGATTCCATTTTCAAGATTTTAATGAATCAATATTTAACAAAAGAGATTATATAGTATTACACGTATTTACGTCAGTATTACATAGTTTAAATTTAAAAATAAGTCGGCTATTAAAAAATTAGTAAACTTTTCTTTGTAAACATACGTTGCTGAGGGGGGGAGGGGGGCTGGGCTAAACCTATGTTTGCCCCAAGTGCAAAAAAGGCTAGTTTCGGCCCTGGTGTATTATTCTTAACATCAGAAAGACTTGCAATTCATTGTATATAATTCAGTCAAATCATTGCCCACTTCTAGAAATATTCCTTTTCTAGATGGCATATCAGGTGTCGATAGGATGTGAAATTTTAAGAAGTGGTGGTTGAAAGAGTTGTGATATAGAAAACCAGAATTGTCGACAAAAGTAAGAGCAGTCGGGCTTTGACACATGACATACCCTTACTTTCTCGACATCTATCAATCTGCCACACCTCCAAATAATCTTAGAATAAACTTCATGTCCAAACAATAGCAGATGAAGTTGTAACAAATGAAGACATTTAAATTAGACTATAATGCGTGGAAGATATCCCCGAAGTAAAAATAGATGTACCTGTAGATGCATGATTGAAAGTCCAGTATTTGATTAAAAGACAAAGAATTCAGTCGCAAAACTACGACTATTGAAGCAGATGAAACATATGCATATGAAGTAAAATTCTTGGTAAAGTCCAAGATTGGTTACATTTTATGTTTTCCCTAATGCTGAAGACACTGGGATATGTCCATTCTCTTGTGACCATTAGAACAAATTTTCAGAAATACTTCCAATTATTTTATTATTAGGATAAAAATTGATATGACTAGTTAAATATAGTGTTTCACTCACATAAAATATATCTAATTTGAAACAAAAAACATTTTACTTGTCTATATCATAAATCAAAATTTTATTACAAGTTAGATATATTTTATGAGAGATATAATAAGTAAAAATTTTGTTAAAAATTAGGTATATTTTATGAGAGTGGAACATGATGGTACGTAATTAACTGATTATTTCAATTTTATCCACATTACATTTTATAATAAAATAATTGGAAGTTTTTCGGGAACTTTGCTCTAATGATCACAACAGTAACAATGGACATTCCCGCAGATTATATTGTAAAAAGAAAGCAGGTAATGGAAACATTAAATGAATAAACATTTACATAATCTGGGCCATTATGCTTTTGATAAATAGACTTTTAACACTTAAAATGTAAAAGCGTGATAATACGAGTTGAAAAAAGTATAGCCAGAATCTGTTTTCATTTACGCCTAAGCTTGATTCATAGTAAAATTTCTCAGTTATCTATTATCTTAAATTTCATATTAAAAAAAAAAAAAAAAACATTTTTTAAGACATATAACATTGTTTTCCATATTACTTCATTATATAATCTCTGGTAAATCTATTTATACAGTATTCATTGTTAAACTTTTATGTACCCATTTTACCCCACACTATACCCATTTTCACCTGCAGGGTGTAAAATGAGTATACAAAACATACATCTAATAAATGTTTTGTTATAGACATACTTTTGCAGCCTAAAAAATAAAAATTGCGTATTTTCATTCCAAGAATGTGAATGTAAAGAAAATACCAAAAAAAGTTTTAATTGTTTAACATTTATCAGAAAATTTTAACTGAACATTTAAAAATAGTGAATTTTATACCCATTTTACCCCACCTGATATATGTATATATATATATATATATATATTTAACAGAAGCAAAAGATTTTCATTTCAAATATTTTTAGCACTTGAAATTTCTATTAGCAATTTCTATCAATCTTTAAAATAGATGAAATTAAAAGTTTTAAAATTTTATGCATTATTTCCTCATAAAGTCTGTTCTAAAACGATTCAAACGCGCTTTAATTCTGTACCTGTTACATATTAATATGCAATGTAAATTGAAAAACTGTTTGAGAAAAGATGGGAAATATGATTATGTTAATGAAGTAATCCTGCTATTACTATTCAAAAAGTTACAAATTAAAAAAATATATATACAATCCTTATCGACAAAATTAGTCAGCAAGAAATTTTTTTTCTGTTTGCTGAAGCAAGATCATAATGAAAAATTGCATATCTGTATTTTTAAAGTAGAGTGAATTATGCTTAATTAAAAGTTTACCATTGTGAGTGTGGCATATATCACATTGCAAATGTAAATATGTAAGACTAGCGAAACCCACCACCTTGTGCGTGTGGTTTTTGAAATATGCCAAGGAAATTATACTGCTACGGTTTATTTAAAAACTAGTTGATGCTCTTTCAATATCAGCCAAGAAAACTCTGCCTTTACTAAAAAAAGAATGTAGAAGAATACAGCAGTAAACAAGGTACCATGAGAATAACGCGTTACTTAACAACTTTATCCTTTTATAACATACATTTCACTTAAACAATCATTTCCATGTATCATTTTCTTACTTAAATATTTAGTTTATGTTCAACACTTTCAAAGAAAATGTGTCTAGAATTTTTATAGCAACGAAACTAATAAGAGTTGAGAAAAGCAATTGAAAATTCGTAAAATATGTGTTCAGAATTTATTATACCTGAGCTATCACATCGAGTCCCAAAATCTGGTTGTTTGACGTCATAAACACAAGTTGGTAGCTTGCTTACGTTTAGAAAGATAAACATATGTATCAGATATTGTTTTATTATCACTATGAATAAAACTTGAAACCTGCTACTCATGACGTCAAAAGTGAAACACTGATTAAAGTCAGAAATATTTTAAAGTTCATTGGACTTTTTCATATATTATCCATATATGTTAAGATACTAATTCAAGTTACTCGTAGAAATATTTCATAGTTCATTGCACTTGTCCGTATGTGTGGTCGCCTAGTGTGATGAATAGACAGTGGATTATAATCAGTTGCATATTTTAACAATTTTCCAATTAAAGCATATGAAAGCATAAATCTCAAAACTGGAGTTAAATGCATTTTTAACTTTTTTAGCTCTATCATGTTCAATTTTCACGTTCTTCAATAGTTCTTTCAGCATTTCATTATAAATTAAATTTATCAGGATACTGGAAATAGCTCTATATCTCATTTTTCCCCTTTTAGTGCCAGAAAACGCTAAAATTTCATAGAATTCAGCGCATAATGATAATTGTTGGTCATACAGAAATTTTTTCATTGTTTTACTTGTTAGAGCAAGAAAAAGGTTTTCCTAAGTACAATTTATAAGAACCATGGACCATGGAATTCATGGACTAAATGACTTCTAAATTCCATTTGGGAAATCACACTTAGACGCCATTAAGAAAAGCCATTAGAAAAAAGTGAATATTAGAAGTGAAGCTTAGGTGGTATTAGAAAAAAAGTGAAAAGAAATAACATTTGAAGCATTTTTTTAATTGGAACCATACCTTTAAAGCTAACAGCCTAGGAATTAGGTAGCAGACAATGATAAGAGGAGACATGCTGTATAATACATTTGTTTGCAAATAATTCACACGGATTTAACAATCAATTATGCTTAGACTTAATAACATTTAGATAAAATGCAGGTAATGGATTCTTCATTAAAAATTATAAGTGCATATTTGGCATTTTAACAGCATGTTTGGAGGCTTTTTATTAGATATTTGCATGCATATCTTGGCAGTTTTTATGTTCACATAATCAGCTAAGTGATTATTACCAACATTATATTTATTATCATAGTAACAGTTATCATTTGCAAAGTATTCAAAATTTTCAGAGACTGAACCTGAAATTAAAAAAAAAAAAGTTTACGAGGCCTATTTTATCTTAACCCTTTATGCCCGACGATACTTTAAAGTACCATTAAAATAAATTGTTCTAAAATTCATTTAATATATTAGTTACTAGTAATACAGCTTAGAATGAATTATAGATACTTTACTTTATCATGTTCCAAAAGCATTATTAGTTGCGCAAAACAAAAATATTTTTAAAGGATGGTTTCTTTTTCATTTGAATCTTTTCAGCTTTCTTAACGTTGAAAGATTGTGGGGGAAAAGTTTCAGTTCGGAAATATTTCTATATTGCTATTGTAAGAGCATTATATTTGTACATTTCCTAATTCTATAAAATGCTAAAAAAAATATTTTAAATAAAAGATTTCAGTGGAGTTATAAATATCGCATAAATTCCATATAAATTCAAATTTCATTAATTAATTTTAATTGACAAAATCTTTATAAAATTTATTAAATGATTGTGTAAATCTTCTAATATCGTTTCGAAAATTCACGAAAAATGCTTTAGGGGTGCACAACCTTTTTAAGAGAAGGCCCACTTACAAAAAATTCACGGTTATGGAGGGCCACCAGTAACACGGAGAGAATTCTATTTCTAGGAGGTGATCTGTGGCCTATTATCAGGTAAAAAATATGGTTTCAGAGGGGAGGGAATTTTACCCCCTAGGGTAATTTCTAGGTTCCCCTACCCAACCCAGTCAACATATCCAATTCAGTTGGAAAGGATATATGAACAGTTTACGTTTGTATATAACAGAGATACAACAAGTATTATTTAGAAGGAGTGATAATATTCCTTGACATTATTCAGGGGAGTAAATTTTCTTTATTTAAATGTGCTAAAAAACAAACATAGGCATGAAAGTGGCTAGTGCCGAAAAAAGTGTGAAATTTATGAAAGAAGCGGGATGAGGAGCCGACCAACGAAATTTATGATTTTCCAAGGCCGATCAACGAAATTTTCGATTTTTTCGCACCTAACTGACAAAATTCAGATTTTTTCGAAGCCGGTCCACAAAATTCCCGTTTTTCCGCGCCTGATCGGCATACTTCACGATTTTTCGGAGCCCGATCGACAAAACTCGCGATTTTGCCGTTGCCGATCGACGAAATTTGCGATTTTTCCAAACCTGATCGACAAAATTCGTGATTTTTCCTCGTCCGATCAACAAAATTCGCGATTCTTAACTGACTAATGAAATTTGCAATATTTTCCCGCGGCAAATTGATGAAATTCGGGCTATTTTCTCGCAATAAACTGACGAAACTCGCGATTTATACGCAGACGATCAATGAAATTTTAAATTTTTTGAGAAAATTCGCGATTGTTTCGAACCTGATCAAAGAAATTTGCGATTTTTCCGGGCCTGATCGACAAAATTAGTGATTTTTTCGTGCCCGACTAACGAAATTCGCGATTTTTTGGAACCCGATTGTAAACAGTAGCAAATTTTCCGTATCGGATCGACAAAATTTGCATTTTTTCCGCACCTGATCGATGAAATTTGCAATTTCTGATCGACTAAATTTGCAATTCTTCCCCGCCCGATCGACGAAATTGGCGATTCTTAAGCGACTCTGGTAAGTTTTTCATTTTTTCCCGTGGCAAATTGGCGAAACACGCGATTTTTCCGCAGCCCATCAAGGAAATTTGAAATTTTTCCGCAGCCCATGAACGAAATTTGAGATTTTTCCGCTCCTAATAGACAAGATTCGAAAATTTTCCGCCTCCCGATCAACGAAAATTGTGATTCTTAACAGACTGACGAAATTAGCGATTTTTCCTGGCGACTGACGAAACTCACGATTTTTACGCAGCCAACCAACAAAATTTACAATTTTTCCGCGCATCAACAACAAAATTGACGATTTTTTCGTGCACGATCAACGAAGTTTCCTGCCCCGACCATCGAAATTCGCGATTTTTCCGATCTCGATCAACAAACTCGCGATTTTTCCTTGCCCGATTGGTCAAATTTGCAATTTTTCCGCGCCTCATTGACAAAATTCGCGATTTTACCGTGCTTGATCAACGAAAATTGCGATTTTTCCGCGTCTGATCGAGAAAATTCACGATGATTTTTTTTTGTGGTCTATCAACCAAATTCGCGATTTTTCCGAGTCTCATCGACAAAATTCGCTGTTTTTCCGCACCCGGTCAACGAAATTCACAATTCTTAACTGATTGACGAAATTTTCAAATTTTCCCGCGCCAAATGGACGAAATTCCCGATTTTTTTCTTGCGACCTATGGACAGAAATTGCAATTTTTTGCCGTTATAAATTGACGAAATTCGCGGGCCATACATAAACCCATCGCGGGCCACTTTTGGCCCGCGGGCCACAGGTTGTGCATCCCTTCTCTAAATGGAAGTGTGAAGTGGTTCAGTGGAATAGATGTTTAAAATGCATAGAACTCCAACCTTTAATTACAGGAACCAACAATTTTATTTAAACATTTTAACAAGTTACAAAAAGGGGAAATATTATCAGTTACTTAAGGTGAGAGAGAGAAAACACCTGCATAAAGGGTGCGCCGAGGCGCAACTCAAAAATACTTGCTCTTACATCATCTCAGCGAGCAGAGAGGAAAGTGATTGATTTCACAAGAAGTTTATAACACTTGGCGTTAAAATCCATCACCAATTTAAAACATTAGCGCCGTGATCGAAAAGCGGACAAACGTTTTTTTTTTTTTTTTTTTTTTTTTTTTTTTTTTTTTTTTTTGCGAGCCAATTGATTACCCCCCATATAATCTAGTAACCCTCTGAAAACGCGTGATGTAAAACGGTTGCCAGAATAACGGTTCTTCATGTGTACTATCAGCGACGCCAGAAAATCTGGCATATGTTTAATTTTTCTTAAATGTTTTTAAATATAAATAATACAATATGTCTTTTATGTCTTTCAAGCATACTTTCATAGTCCAGGCAACAGGGAATTTTACCTAGCAAAATTAATGGTAGTTCTGGAAATCGGCTTACTGTATGTTTTTTGGGTCGCTGAATCCGAATTTTGAACTTTCCATCAAAATTCCCCCCGGCAACTCCCCCCCTCCAAATTTTGGTAAAATGCCCCCCAAAAAGGTTTTTATTAAAAAAAATTTTTTTTATTGTTTTAGGGGAAAAGTATCTAGAAATTCAGAAAATAGACAAAATTTGCAACAAATTAGATATATGACATTATGACTTAGGATGAAGGGGAAGGGGGGATTTGCCTCGGAACATGCGCGCGGTGCTGCGTGAACTAAGTTGTGCAATTCCACTTAACCACTCACACGTTTACATTCGCCCTCCCATCTCCCCTCCGAACTTTCTCTATAAGGTTTACTTTAAGATTTTTGGGTCGCTGAATCCGGATTTTTAACTTTCCCCCAAAAATTCCCCACCCGACACCCCCCCCCCCAAATAGTTGTTTTTAACTTAAATTTCTTATTGTTTTAGGGGGAAAGCGTTACGAAATTCAGAAACTAGACAAAATTTGCAACAAATAGGATATATGACATTATGAATTAGGATGAACGGGGAGGGTGAGGGCTGCCTCAGAACATTCACTGCGGCGCTACGTGCACTAAATGATGAAGTCCAGGCAATAGGGGATTTTATCTGGCAAAATTAATGGTAGTACTGGAAATCGGCTTTCTAGATATTTTTTGGGTCGCTGAATCCGAATTTGTAACTTCCCACCAAAATTTCACCCGGCAACCCCCAAAAAATTGATTTTTTGAAAAAAATAGGTTTTTAAGAAAAGCGCACGGGGAATGTTCCGAGGCAGACCCTTCTTTCCCCGTTTATCCTACGTCATAATGTCATGTATCCTATTTGTTGCAAATTTTGTCTAGTTTCTGAATTTCGTAATGCTTTTCCCCTAAAATAATAAGAAATTTAAGTTAAAAACAACTATTTGGAGGGGGGGTTCGGGGGGGAAATTTTTGGGGGTAAGTTAAAAATTCGGATTCAGCGACCCAAAATACTTAAAACCTTATAGAGAAAGTTCGGAGGGAAGATGGGAGGGCTAATGTAAACGTGTGAGTGGTTAAGTGGAATTGCGCAACTTAGACCACGCAGCACTGCGGCGCATGTTCCGAGGCAGATCCCCCATCCCCTTCATCCTAAGTCATAGTGTCATAAAAAAATGGAATTTTTTAATAAAAACCTTTTTTGGGGGGCTTTTTACCAAAATTTTGGGGGTTGCCGTGGGAAATTTTGGTGGGAAGTTACAAATTCGGATTCAGCGACCCAAAAAAATCTAGAAAGCCGATTTCCAGTACTACCATTAATTTTGCTAGGTAGAGCCCTATACGTTCCTATTGCCTGGACTATAGGTAAATTTCGGAAAGTTGTGAGCTTCACTAGTGACGCTAGTTAAGAAGCTACTTCAGTCAAATGAAAAGACCCGTTCGTGAATGCTAATCCTATGGTAGAAATTTATAAAGATATCTTGCTTACATTTCAATATTTTAAAATCATCTGTTAAAAATTATCTGTACAAAGGCTGTTCTTTACTTTTTCGATTTTGCTTACAGGTATTTTTAATGAGGACGCTTTCATTTTCGGAATCGGTTTCGAAAGTGAAAGCATCCTCATAAAAAAAATCTGCAATCAAAATCGAAAAAGTAAAAAACGTTCTTTGTACAGATCGATCTCAGCTATCCAATGCAAAAAAAAAAAAAAAAAAAAAAAATCATTTAAAAAATATTGAAATACAACCGAGATATCTTTATAAACTTCTTCCATTAGGATTAGCATTAGCGAACGGGTCTTTCCACGTGACTGAAGTAACCCCTTAACCCCTTGAAGGCCGGTTATGCATTTCTGCATCTCTTAATTTTAATCCCAAAATATCACATTGACAATAATATTTGGAAATGAAATTTTTCCTTTCATTAATGAAGCGAAGAAAACCTTTTATTTATTTTTTAAATAAATTTATTTATAAATTCCGGTGTCATTCAATAATTTCAATATTTTACGAATAGAAGTACTTTACCCCTGAAAGGGTTAACAGTGTCATTACAGATTTTGCTGTAACTGTCCTATCTTTAAGTTTATCTATTTTATGAACCAGATGTCACACTAGCAGATTTACATTAATGAAAACATTAAGATTCACTCGAGCACACATCTTTTGCTGATAATTTCACTGCAGCTATCAATAAAATCCACTACCGTTATTCCCAACTCTAGAGTCTTTTGTGCAAGTTCATAATCATTAAAAATTTTGATTTACTTAGTAAATAAAAACTTTATTCCTTTTTTAGGGTTCCGTACTTAATAAGTAAAAACGGAACCATTATAAGATCACTCCTGTGTCTGTCTGTCACAGCCATTTTACTCGTAAAATATGAAACGTGGAAAGTTCCAATTGGGGGAAGTAATAAAGACTATTGACCCACATGTTTACAGTTTATTGAACATTCACATATAAATTTAGGAAAAATGTAGAGGGGCTAATTAAGTTACTCGAAAAAAAAATCTTTTCTTCGTATATCGGGTGGGGTATCGTATGAAAGCTTTTGTAACACTGAACTCAAAAATATATTTCTTTTAATTTTAGGTATTATATTTTCAGAGATATCGTTGAAAATGTAGTGCAAAAATATGTCCCTCTATTTCCGAATCTACTGAAACTAAAATTAGGAAAAATCGTCGGTAATTAGACGAGATAGTAACCCTTAAAGACACGGACGGTTTGGAGATACATAATGTCAGGGGCGGCGTAATCTATATGTTCTATGGAAGGATGTTTATACTTATGAATGGATAGTTATGATAGTTATGAATAGGAATGGTTATACTTATGTTGATTCTTAAGTTCTTTAAATTAAGGAGTTAGGTAATATGGTAACAAGATCCATTTTAGATGGAAATTCAGTCGCACATGTGTTCCCTGAGTGATTTAAAAAAAAAAAAAAGAAAAAAAAGAAAGTATTATATATAAGTAATTAACTTCTGAAAAGAGTAAGCATTGTTTCAAAAAAAAAAAAAAAATTATAAATACTGAAATCTAGGTAGCCACTGGAATAATTAATACAAATTTTGATACATAAGTGAGTGGCTTAAGAGAGAATTTTGTCAGAAGTGAAATTCATCAGATTTTATAGTTTTCAATGCTAATGACTCACTATACGATCATTTGGCTCCTGGATTTGAGAATATAAAGTGCAGTCATAATTTTATTATTCCATTCTTTTAAATTATTAAAACATATTGTTTAAAATTGGTGCAGACTTAAGAGTTTGCCCTTCACCTTTCAGGCTCTGTGGTAGTCAAATTTTACTTTTCCTTTTTTTATTATGCATGTCTTATGTTTTCAAATTCAGTAGTGTTGGTGGTATTCTCTTCATAAGTTGTGAATGGTTGAGGGTGTTGTTACTGTTAAAGAATTAAGGTTTAATCTTGCAATTTCTAATGGTAACATTCAGACATACTTAAAGTTAATTTATGTATTTCCTCTCTATTCTGTTTTTGTTTGTTGGTAATTGCTCTAAATTTCAATTTACTAAATTGATATTTCTCGAATCATATTTGCTTATTTTTTTTAATTTCTTTTCTTTGGTAACAACATCTATTTTGTGGTAAACTGCTCACACCTTGTTTAAAAATATGAGGTCAAGTTAATGCCATTGGTGAAAATTATTTGAGTAAATTAAAAGTGGAATGTAATTAGAAGAAGAGAAAAACCACCCAACACATAAAACTCTATGCAACCAACCAAACAAACAAACAAAATATTTCGCCATTGCAGCAATGCAGGTTGCCGTAGTTTGGATACAAAACTTTCAACCTGAGCATAAAAAAACATTTAATAAAAACATAACAAAATGAATTTTAGTTAACTTCAGTTATCCGATTTTCCACCAGGGGACGTTATGAATGCAAAAGTGAATTGTGTTGAATGTTTTCTGCTTATATTTAACAACAGAGTTGCTGTCATACAGCAAAATACACATATAAAAAAAGTTATATTTAAATTTGGTTACCATATTTTCTCTCAAGGGGCGATATAAGCACGAGAGAAAATAATTATCTAATTTTAGCTTGCGTATGGTTCCCATATTGGAAAGTATAAAGAAATCTATTTTAAATTTTTAGCTATGCAATATCCTACTAGGACCGCTATGAGCGTAAAAAAACCTATAATGAAAAAATTCTATCAAAAGATAAACTTAACCGAGGTAAACTTATTTTTAAAAAGCATAAATCGATGGTATTAGATACCATTTGTTATGTTATTTTCTCTTAGGGGATGCTATAAACCATTGCATTATTATTAAATGTTTGAAAATGTCTTTTTATTAAAAATGGGATGTCATATTCACCTGCTCTGTGCAAACTCATACTCGTGTCCCTTGTATTATTACTTAATATGTCCGTCTTATTTCTAGTATGACGACATATTCATCTTCTTTTTAATTCTATAAAAAAAAAAATCTATTTCATTTATCACGTGGAAAGCTTTTAATTGAAAATTAATTGCCGTGGACAAATTATTATTACGGTTTTTGATTTTTTGGCAACAATAAAGAAAAATGGTTACATTTTAGATAGGAAAAATATTCATTATTTCACCATGAAAATAACGAAATTTTGACTTATTAAAAAAGTTATTTAATTAAAGTAAATGCAGCATAGCTCATGTTACTTTCTCTGTTATAATCCGCCTATATGCAAAAGCATTTAATCATCAGTTTTGACCCTGACGTTATCCAAACATTTTCACACTTTCAAATTGATATTATCATTAGAATTAAGATAACTTTGTTGTATTAGGGACAAAACGGCGTCTAGAAAATGCTTAAATAATAACAATGATAGATATTTGTCTGTGTATATGCGTGTGGTGTACTCTGTTCTGAAGAGACCGCTGCGCTACAAGATTTGACTGGAACATAGCTGTATGTCTGAAGTAATGCACCTCGAATCCTGTTTTTGGATTTTATTATTAGATTTTTTTTATGGGATTATTCATGCAATTACTAGCGTTTTTATCCTCTTGCGACGATTTTCCAATATTAGTAAAACTGATCGGATTTCAATCTTTTAGTCCAGTGTAGCAAATTTTGTCTTTTTTCCAATAACGTTTTCAGGAGTCGATCCAGGCAAAATTTGGGGCCTATTTAGGACCCTTTCACAAAAATTTGTTTAATAAAATAGGCCCCTTCACAAAAATTAATTTAATAAAATGGTCCCCTTCACAAAAATTAATTTAATAAAATGGTCCCCTTCACAAAAATAAATTTAATAAAATGGTCCCCTTCACAAAAATAAATTTAATAAAATGGTCCCCTTCACAAAAATAAATTTAATAAAATGGGCCCCTTCACAAAAAGTAAACTTAATAAAACAGCTCCTTCACAAAAATAAACTTAATAAAACAAGCCCTTCACAAAAATAAACTTAATAAAACAGGCCCCTTCGTAAATATCTTTTTCATAAAAACTGTTGTTTCATAAAAAATGTATAATTTGTAAATAAAACCAGGTTACGAAAAACAAAAACTTTAGCAAGGGGATTTAAAGAAGTTTTTGTTAATAAATTCTTGGTTCGAATTTGAGTAACTGGATTTCAACTTTCGTTACAAAATGTTATTTTTCACAAAAATATAATAAAATTCGTAAGACTAACTTTTACTTTTCTCAAAATGGGCTCCAAGAATAAAAACCTGCATCGACCTCTGGTTTTTCTGAATTCGTATAGAAATTTTTCATTATTTGAATATTACTTTTGTCAGGTTTTGGATTTTGACTTCGAGAATTTTCAATTCTTTTCATTAAATAGAATTTTCAATTTCAATTTAGGTTCGGACAGTAGTACAACCCGACTCTGATGCAGGATTCTATTCGCTTTGCTGCGTTGAATATATAGTTCATATAGCATACAGATGTAACTTTTAAGAATATTCTGTAGTTAAAAACCTCTCAAAACCATGTTTAGTTTTTAGCTATCGACAGAAATAAACACAATGGACAATATTCCAGTGACGCCACAGTAGGTAAAATGGCGGCGTGATCGTTTGTTTATGATTTGCATTCACCCAATTTTTTTTTTCGCTATTTCTCTTTGCAACGTTATTTTATTGTCACATATATGAGCTCAGAAACCAAATTAATAAAAATTAATTAATATATAAGCATATTCTTTCATTATTTAATTATTATTTGCAGAATTTAAATGAAAAAATTTCTAAACATTAAAAATTAGCATTGAAATCGTGAAGTAAAAACATGTATTAATAATGTTGGTTGTATTTATGACGGCCAATTATCTGCACGAGGGATATGGGCCCAGGGGGGAGTGCCCTTCGTGGGGGTCTTTCTAAAGGAACCTAACCCGTATTAACGCTTGGAAATCCAAGGTTCGAAGAAAACCACGAAAACTCCGAACGATTAGGCCGACGGGCGCGATTGGGATCGAACCCAGCACCTCCCGTCTACCAGCTTCGAGAGCAGAACCTCTCAGCCACTGGTGGGGCCCATGTATTAATAAGTAAAATAAGTTTAATTTACATAAATTATGAACAAACTTCAATTTAAACACTTAAAATTTCGCTCATTTATAGAGGCATTAGCTGTAATCCAATTTATTCTAATAAATTCGATCAATTAAGGGGGTCCGGGACGCAAAAATCTCCAAATTTTCTAAAAAACTTTTATTGCATTAAAAAATTCTCTGTTTTTTTCTGCTTAGAAGCATGATTTAAACGTCATTTTATCTTAATTAGAACAGGAAATATTAAATTTTTTGTTTTGGTTTGTTTTCAAAATCTAGCTTTCAAGAAACAACTCAACAGGCTCAAGAAACGACTTCTTGTGAAAATGCGTTTTTCTTCATGATGACTTTTTTCACCATTTCTCGTATTTAAATCGTTATAAGTCAAGAACGGTTAAAGCTAAATGGTTCAAACTTTGAACATGTCTTTTTCAACTGTTTTACTTTAATTTTGATTCAGCAAATTAGAAAAAAATATTTACTTTTGAAAATATTATTATTATTATTATTTTAAGTTACCTTTTATTTTTTTTACTTTAAATATTTTTAATTTTTTTTTAAATTAATATTTTTAAAAATGGTGAATTAAAATTTATATATTTCTGTTTATTTAAATGAAAAAAAAAATGAAATTCTACAAATAACATTTCGAGTAATAACGATTTTAAATTACCCCCTCTTTTAATGAATTTCAAATTTTAAATTTTTTTAAAAAATATGAGAAGTTTTATCATGTGATTTTATTTACAAATAAACTGGTTAACCAATCAAAAAAAAAAAAAAAAAAAAAAAAAAAAAATCAAAATTTTAACTAAATAAACAAGTTGGAAATTGCTCGTCAAACGTGGCAAATGAGGTGTATTCGTAATAAAACTAGTTTTATAAATATTTTTTGCACCGCATATTGTACTGAATGTATATTTAGTGCATTTCATAAGTGCATATCCATTTCATTTTGTTCGAAAGGCTGTATCATCATTAAAATGCACTTGCAATAATTTTTCCCCATTGGTCGTAATGTAATGGAAAACTTTTGATTGTCCCTGTAATTAAACTATACATCCGATTTTCATAAGATTTGAAATGAGTCAACAAAATTTTTCAACTATTATATATTTAAAATTTCAGGCTATTCGGAAGGCTGCATCATTAAAATGCACTTGTAATAATTTTTTTCCATTGGCCGTAATGTAACGGAAAACTTTTGACTGTCCCTGTAATTAACCTATATATCCGATTTTCATTAAATTTGAAGTAACTCTACAAAATTTTGCAACAATTATATATTTAAAATTTTAGACCATTCAGTTGGATAGTTTTTGCTCTGTTATATGCGGACTGACGAGCAGACAGACAGACGGGCCGAACGACGACTATAGGTGCTACGTATTTATATAATTACGAACGCGCCTAATTATTTTAAATTGTGCCCCGGACCCCCTTAAACGAAATTAATCTGAAATTAAGTGAATATTTCATATATTATTCAAATCTATTACACACATTTCAATCCTTTCAGTTAGCAGAATAAAAAATAAGTGAGTTCTTGAAGACCGTAATGTTTTCCAATGAAACGATTTTTCAATGTTTTCCCAAACAGCTGATTTTTTATAGCCTCGAACCGAAAAGAAAAGAAGGGTCTATATAGATATCACATGAATTAATCCTTTTGAGCCAATTTGGGTTACAACGAGTAATTTGACCGGTAAGTTTACTTTTCAAAACGCGTAAGTGTCGCTAAGCAACCAAGAAGAAAATTCATATAAGCTGATAAGAAATGAGCGATGCCTATTTTTAATTTTTTCTCGTGCGTATTTATTTTTCCATTTATTTTTTTCCATTCTATCTTTTACGTCATTACGTTTTCTTTTTCTCGTTAAAGAATATTCTGTGAGTTTTCTATAAGATATAAAGTTTTTTTTTTCAATTACCTGCAAAAGTAAGTATTGTAACACCTTTTAAATGCTTTATTAATATTTTTCACAAAGTCAATTCAGACTAATCGAAATGTATTTCCATTTAAAAGCATATAATTCATAAATACATATCTTAAGGCAAATTTTACAGAATGATTGATATTCGAACATCTATTTTTCTTTACCTTATTAAAGAATTTACTGTGAATTTACTACTAGATTTAGAGGAACATTTTGCAGTATAATTGTGAAAGTGAGTATTGTAAAAAAAAAAAAAAAAATTCTTTAATAACTGTACAATATTCCATTCTAAATCTGTTGTCAAAGACCAGTAATTAATCAAAAGACATTTCTGTTCAAACGCTTGTAGTGTACTGTTAGAATCCACATGTGTGCATTTAAGCAGATTTTCAATAATATTAGTGTTATTCAAAACTCATTTTATGGAAGCCGGTAAAATGCAAATAATATTTGTAAAAAATTATCAAGTATGCGGACGATAAAACTGAATTTAGCGACAATAAAACCGGATGCAAACGTTGCTCTTAATATGGATTAATTTTCTGTAATCAGTTTTCCCGCCAAGAATTGGCATCAAATGTGAACGATGCTGGCGATAGAATAGTTTAAAATGATTGTGTATATTAAATAACTGCTATAAAAAATCACTCAGCGATATAGTGGAGGTTATACGATGGTATACTCCGCATACCTTCAGGAATTTTTTTAAGAAACTCCATATAACCTGCGATTCTCAAATAAAACTAGTATAGCATATACTTTCTGTGTATACTCCTTCTGCCTATAGCGTACACCCTCTGTTTTTACGACTACAGCACTGAAATCACCCTGTTGCTCTACTACACAGGCTAAAATACACCAATTGAATAGATCCGATTACGGTAGACTAACCTCTCTTGGCCCTCTTGAAGTATTATCAGAACCGGATTTAGCATAAGTAAAATGTTAAGCTAAAACATTTTAAAATTCTCCTGTTAATCTAAATCTGAATGTATAATTAAGGATAAGAGTGATAAGCTTAAAAAAAAAAAGTGTCTGTTTAAAATATGGTTCAAAGTTTCATTTGGCACAGTACAAATTTTTAAGATTTTGTAAATTGGCAAAATGTATCGAATATTTCTGCTTGGTACTTTTCTGCTAGACGAATACCACTTCGCGCCAAGCCCAAATGTTGGCGACAAAGTTACCTAAGACGCCAGGCGCAAAAATTAGAAAAAGGGCATTCAGAAGCTGGCTAGAAATGAGGATGGTAAGACAATAATGTAAGCCAATTAGTTGCTAAGAAAGAATAACTGTTTTATTAAATGTAAAATACCTTTGAGAATTCCTAATCTAGAAAAATGTTTCATTACTCAACTGGTAAACCAGTCGACTCCTTTATTTTGCATTTCTGTAGATATCTGCTTTTATCGCACTCCTTTTTTGCAACTGTCGCATTGTTAATTTAGTTAATTACGTTTTACAGAGTTTTTGCATAACTTTCCAGAAATAAATAAATCAAAGAGCAGTTAATAACGGAATTCAGATGTCTTAAAGCCTAATTTTCTGTATGCCTTTTTATTGTCGTTGTTGTTTGTAGCGCCATTTTGGTGCATTAGTAATCAAGCAAAACCCCCTTATATTATGCTAAAGGGATCTTGGTATCAAGAATCAATGTATGTATACTCACGGAGGTAAGAGATATATTGAGATGAAGTGTTTTGATCTGGCGTGATGTTAAAAATACAACCCTGAAACCGGTCAAAATTAAGCCCAAATACTTGCGGTTCCACAAAGTCTGTGTGCGTGCTGGGCCGAATGAGGGCATTTAAATTTGAGCGATAACTGCCTTCATATAGCAAACCTTTTTTACGGCATACCGCATCTCTATTATTACTTAGAACTCTGTCTTGTATACTCCTTGGACTTTTCGGTACTACTTGCAAGCAAGGTCTCCATACGGGCATACTCAGGAAAATCTGAAAAAATTACAGAATGTTCTTCTCATATGGATATATATGTTTATAAAAAAAATTTGGGCGGAACCCCGATACAGCGTCCGTAAAAAAATAACGAAATTTTCGTTTATTTGGCGATTTATCACCGGTTGGCGATGAAAAAAAAATACACTTTTATGTAGGAAAAACTTTTTATGTTCAATTTGTTTATATAAGTTTAATTTAAATAACTTTAGTTTTGTCATTTTTAATTTGTTTTAACTATAGTTTTATCATTTTTAGTTTGTTTTAACTATAGTTTGTCATATATATTTATATGTATTTATAATAAAATTTAAATATCATATTTTACGATTTAAAACAAAATTTAAATTGATTTAAATTGTTTCAAGCTCAAAAATAAGGCAGATAGAACACTGTCGATTTGATTTTGTTGCTATGGAAACGACTTCGTCTTCGATATGGAAATGTATTATGGCAATCTAATGTCAGCTGGCTCTAACTTAAAATAGATATTTGCAACTTGCAAAGCATGGAAAATATTTTTACAGTTTTAAATTAAATAACTACAGCAACAAACAACATATATATGTAATGTAAAAAATATATAACCTTTTTCATTAAGTTTAATTTCATTAAAAATCGTGCATTCTAAAAAAACAATTAATAAACAATTTTCAGATGCATTAAAATCGTTTGCTTTTGGCAAAGAAAAATCTTGCTCGCCAAATCGCGTGTCACTTTCGTATTTTGGCGCCAAATATTCGAAAGTATTTTATTTTTTTACAGACTTTCTACTGAAATTCCGCCATTAAATTTAACCGATCCCTTATTACATACATGAGTAGTTTCACTAGTACTTTTTTCAACATATTCTGAGTATGCCCTGTAAGGAGACCTTCCTTGTTAGTTATCCCGTCGACCAATTTCGCCAAATTTTATAAATCTCCAAGCCGCTTACAAATTGACATAATTTTTATTTTAAATAACGAAGGAACAAATAAATTAGTATAACATTAATAAAAATACAAATAAAACGTCGAAATAAAAATCAATTGATTACGTAAACACGTGTAACTTGCTTAAAGTCAAGTGAATGTGACATTTAAGATCAACCATTATCGTCATTTAATCTTATAGTTTGGCGATAGATTTTTGGTAGACGGGATAACTAAGTAGTATACCGTATTTTCAAGTTGTCTGGCACCGGTATTTCCGATTTAAAAAATTCTGTTTAAAATTTGAATCTTAAAATTTGTTTAATCGCAGATTTTGTAATATTTTTTTGCGATAAAATAAGACGAAAAATTCTATGAAAATATTTGGTAGAGTTCTACGCACCATGAAGAATACATAATTGTAGCATAGATTTTTATTAAAATAGCAACGTATTAAGGCTATATCCTATTTGTTTAATTTAATTAATCAGTTTTAGTAGTCAGTTTCAGGCCAAGCGGGGAGGCCTACCATCATAATTTCATTCAATTTAAATAATATTGATTTATTATGTGAACAGCAAATTATTAAATTCAAGGTACTGAATAGACTTAAGACGCGGTTCTGAAAAAATATTTTTCCTTCTCAACGACACGAAACTTTCTGACACATTTTCTGACTCATTTTTAAACATAAAAGCATGAAAGTTTCATGCATGATTCTTGACGTGATTTGTAATCGAACAGTTGTTTACATTTTCCAACAAATTTATTACATCTTGAATTATAAGCGCTTATTGTCTCAGAAAAGACAAAGTTTTCTTTTCCTACGCTGTCGTATCTGGAAATTCGATTCAAGATGGCTACTTTGACAGCAATTTCTGAAAAATCTTCTGTCTTTACCGAAAAATTGAAAAACCTGTTAGGTTCCATATTACTCAATAGGATCACCTGCCAATTTGATATGTTTGCGAACAAAACTGTTAAAAAATGTGTCAGAAAGCAAACAAAAAGTTTGGACTTGAAAACAGCCTTGAACAGTTTAATCTGACTCATTCTCTATAAAATGTCTGAAGTCTGCCCAGGCCTTAGTTTTTTGTTTCTGTTGTTAAGTCGATATTTTTAACTCTGGACTAATTTGAGTAGTTCATTTGAGAGTTAGTATTCTGTATATATACTGAAAAATATGATAATGATAAGTTGTTACGATATTCTAAAAACACAGACATTCATGCTTAAGTGCATTACATCAGCTTTATTTCAGAATTTCTGTATTTGTATTTAGAAACTCATGATACATGACTTCATTTTGCTTCTAAATTAGTAATTTTTAAGTGTTGGAGTCATCTGGAATAGAAAAGTCGCTTCCTGACTTTCGAGAATATTTCAGTTTTTAAGAGCACGATGAAAATCTCAAAATGGCGATTATCCGGAGAAAATTTGAAGTCATACATATTTTTAAACTAGAAGAAAGTACTAAATTTTACGCTTTTCTAAGCGAGTTTGGATAGAAACTGAGAGCCACAATCATTTTTCAATGTGAGTTAATGTTTAGAATTAAAATTAAGGGATCAAAAAGATTTGCATTGGCGAAAATTGACTGAAATTTGATCTTGGATTAGGAAGCATATTTATGCAATTAATTTAGACTATTCCCTTTTTAGCCCCCGGTACGGAATGCTATTTCTTTCTCCCAACTTATTTTGTGTAGTCTCCAAAAAATAACGTCACCTTACAGAAGCCAGCCGTAAAACAAAGCAGTGCGATTAAATACTCTATAGCAATTTTTTAAACGTCTAACATCGCACATTTTAAATTTTTATACCGTCGTATTGGAAAAAAATGTACTTTTTAATGCAATTTGTTTGAAAACTGAATCTCCATTTATTTTTGAGACATTAATTTTTTTTTTTATAGTTTTTAGAACAATTTGCTTAATATTGGCAACGGAAGAACTCCATTTCTGTAGAAAGTAAAAGCCATTTTCCCATAAAAACTGAAAAAAAAAATTATTTAAAATACGTGCTATTTTGAAAAAAATATAAATGAAGGATTTCTGATAAAACATGGAGCTATTAGAAGCTAAATTAAATTTTAAATATCTATATTAATAATACAAACAAATGAAGGCCTGTGAATCTTTAGATAGCCGATTTTTTTGTCCAGTTTTTTGATTGAAGAAATCTTTTTTTTTTTTTTTTTGAGTTGTGTATTATTTAGCGATAGTGGCGTCCTAAGCGTACTTTACGGTAGATGTTGTTTAACACTGGATCGCAAATGGTGAATTCTTCAGCGGATGTGAATGACGTCACTTTATGTAAAATAAAATCGCGTGTTATAAGTCTTAAATCTGAACTAGAGTAGAGTCCCGATTATCGGAGTTTCCGCTTTCACCGGCTTCCATTATTATGAAACAGTCGTTATAAATGAAGTGTTAGGCGAAGATGAAAGAGCAGCCGTAAAAAGTTAGAACTCTGATTTTCTGGCCAGAATGGGGAAAAAAAAAAAAAATTATGGCCATTTTTTCCCCATTCTGACCAGAAAATCAGAGTTCTAACTATGTAAGGACAACGATTATATGGGAACTTCTCTAAATTCTTGAATAAGTACTAATTTGGCATTGTTTTGAGAGACTTATTTTTGTCTCTAAATTTGGCAATATATTATCAATTATCGCCAAGCTTGTCGAAAATTGTGGCATGGCGTGTATGTGTGTGTCAAGTATTACACTGCACATATCCTTGGTAATTTTTCCCCTGTCCAAACAGTACTTTTCAGTTATCTCTGGTTATAAATGGTTGAAAAACAGCTTTTGTTTAGGTGGAACTAATCAATAGATTTTTCCGTAAGAAAACTGCAACATACCCAGTGGTGTAGTCGTAAAAAAAACAGAGGGTATACGTTCTAAACAGAGAGTATACGCTCAAGGCATTAAAAAAATCCAGAGGGTATACGGCGTATACCCCCGTATACCCTCCATTACATCCCTGAACATACCGACTAACCGACAGCTCAATCGAAAATACCGTTTTGATGTTATTGGTGCTCCTCACCATACATCACTATTACAATACCCTCCTTACATATCCTATATGACTGGATAGTAATAAGTGCTGAAACTGAATATAGTACAGCCATGCTAATGGGAGTTTTAAGTTGTTTTAAATGCATAAATTTGCCTTTTACCTCAATAAAATAGAAAGAAATATCCAAGCGCTTTTATCAGACCGTTAAAATTCACGCAATTATTTTTTCTTTGATTTTTTAACACTTTCCAACATAGTTGAAAAGTTTTTAGGAATTCAGTTTGTCTGGCCGCCTGCCTGTCCGCGTTCGAACTCTAAAATATACTCGGATTGACCTGAAAATTTTGTATGTTATTGACGTTTGTCATAGCAGATCCCTAGTGAAATTCAGTTTGTAGCACGAAGAGGTCAGTTACAGGGACAGTCAAAAGTGTTCCGATACATTACGGCGAAAGGGAAAAAACATTTCAAGTGTATTTTGATGACGTTACACTCTTTCAAACATAATGAAATCGGTATGCATTTATGAAGAGCACTAAAATATGCATTCTGTAGAATATACGGTGCAGAGAATGTTTATTATCCATTTACAGGGCCATACAAAATAATTGCGTTACATAATGATATAGAGAGGAATTTTTTTTGGCACGTATTTTATTATCTACAAAGAAAAAAAAAAAAAAAAAAAAAAAAAGACTTTTCAAAAGAAAAGAAAAAAAAATGAAAGTTGTGGTTAAAATATGGTGTGATATCAAATTTCCAAGCGTATATTATGGTGCTTATTTAACATTTTTTAATTAAAATATTTACCATTTGTAAGTCGAGTGCCTTCGTTATATGTTGATAGAAATCCTTTTCTCCTGTGCTAAATACATCGTAACGTGTTTCTGAAAATTCAAGTGTTTTAAAATTATGCATGATGGGCTTGGCGGTCATCTTTTCATATTTTACGCAAATTTCTAAGTACTCAAATTTATGGTTAAAATCCAAAATTCAAAATTCTTACTTCAGACATTTTAAAAGATTTTCCTTTGTGGGCTTTCTGTTCGGAGAATTTCGGTCTTAAAATAATATAGTAACATCTTAAGGATTCATCTTATGATTTATTTTTTTAGAGTAATTAATCTTTTAAAAGGAGTGAAAATCAATTTATATTCTTAAAATATCATTCATTTTTACTTTCTTCTATCTTTACAAGAAGAAAGTATTGGATTCATGAAAATTTTCGAATTCCGGTTTTCGACGGATTTACACGTTTTAGGGTTCAGAGATTCCAAAAAACATGTTTTTACAAAATGTCTGTCTGTGACTCTGTGAGTCTGTCTGTCTGTCTGTGTGTATGTGACACAAATTTTGTGGGCGCTCTATCTCAAGAACTAATGCACGGAATTTAATAAAAATTGATATTCAGTTAGTCCCTAATACAAATTGATGCTGATTAGTTTTTGGTGTAAATCGCTCAACAACTGCTATGCTGCATTTTTCATGATTTTCGCAATAGCTCTATCTCAAGAACTAATGCACGGATTTCGATCAAACTTCAGATTTAGTTAGTCCTTGATATGAATTGATGATGATTACGTTTTGGTGTAAATCGCCCAACAGGTGGCGCTGTTATGATGAATTTTGCAGGATTTGCACGATTTCCCCAATAGCTCTATCTTAAGAACTAACGCACGGATTTTCATCAAACTTCAGATTCAGTTAGTCCTTGATATGACTTGCTACTGATTATGTGTTGGTGTAAATCGCCCAACAGGTGGCGCTTCTCTGCTGCCTTTTTCACGATTGCCTCAATAGCTCTATCAATAGAACTAATGGACGAATTTTCATCTAACTTCAGATTTAGTTGTATGTTGACACAAGTTGTTGTTAATTAGGTTTTGGTGTTAATCACCCAATAGGTGGCGCTGCTATGCAGGAATTTTCACGATTTTCGTTATTGCTCTATCTCAAAAACTAATGTACGGATTTTCTCCAAACTTCAGATTCAGTCAGACGTTGAAAAAAATTGTTGCTGATTAGGATTTGGTATAAATCACCCAATAGGTGGCGCTGCTAGGCAGCATTTTTCTGAATTTAGACGATTTCAGCGATAGTCATATCTCAAGAACTAACGCACGGAATTTCATATCGTTAGAATCCTCATGAGATGCATAGATTGCCATTTAATTTTGGCAGTGTGATAGCGGATTTTGAAATATTAACATGTATGAAAGAAGAAAGTTTTGGGATTGGTACATCCGAATAGTTAATTTATCTATTTGTAGTTAAAATCCGAAGTTCGACTTTGTTTAAAGAAAACATTGTATGCTTTTTCTTTGCGGAATTGTGTGCTTGAAATTTGTGTCTTAAAAATAATGGTGACGTATCTTCGGGATTCATCTCATGATTCCTTTTTGGAGCAATTAATTAATTCAAGGCATTGAAAATCAACTTCCTTTCTCAAAATAAGCCTTTTTTAAACTTTATTTTGTCCATAGTTAAAATCGGAAGTTCTAAATTGTTATTAATGCAAACTTATTATACTTTTCGTTTACGAACTTAGTTGCTTAGAAATTTGTGTAAAATATGGAAAGATGGCCGCCAAGCTTAATTTTCTTAAGATCAGATTGAACTTCTAAGCACCGCACTTTGTCAATTTTTACACTTTTGTATAGTGAAAAGAAGTACCGTATATACTCGCGTATAAGTCGAGGACTTTCTGACAATTTTCGAAAAGCAAATTTGGGGGGTCGACTTATACGCGAGTCAGTTAAAAAAGCAAAAACAAAAACTTCGAATACTGCAAAATTATGGATGTTTATGTGTATTAATAAAAAAATAATATATAAAATATACAAATAATAATAATTTAACATTTAAAAAATTTCAATGATTTGTTTTTGTTTACTTACTATCTTTTCGCATTGGCAAGCGAAATCTTTGGTTTGATTTTGAGCAAAATTGAAGTAAAAAGTTAGGGGGTCGACTTATACGCGGGTTTTTGATTTTTTCCAGAATTTGCATTCAAAAGTTAGGGGGTCGACTTATACGAGAGTCGACCTATACACGAGTATATACGGTACTTTTTTCTGCAATTTGTTTGAAAACTGCATATCAATTTATTTTTGAGATATTAATTTTTTTCGTAGTTTTTAAATGGTGGCAACTGAAATACTCCATTTCCATAGAAAGTAAAACGAAAATAGTAGACTACTATATGTTTTTGTCGCCATTTTCTTATAACAATTGAAAAAAAAAATGTAATTAAAATACTTGCTATTTTCAAAAAATCTAAAATAATGATTTCTGATAAAACATAGATCTGTTATAAACTATATTTAATTTTAAGTATCCATATTAATGTTACGAACAAATAAAGGCACATGAATCATTAGATAGCCGATTTTTTTTGTCGAGTTTACGTCATCTCTTTTTGCTTGGTTTATGTATTCATGGTTCGTACGGATACCGTTATTTCTCCAGGAAAACTACCAACCAATATCTTTTCATAGAAAAATAAATCTAAGTTAAACGCGCAAAATTTCGCCTTCTTTTAAGATGAGATTTTCTATAAGATAATACTGGTACCAAAAAATTTTCTGGTCTGCAAAATTCAAAGAGGCGTACGAATCATGATATTATTTTGCGATAGTGACGTCCTATGCATACTTTTCTATAAATCTTGTTTAAGACTGGATCGTAAATGTGGAATTCTTCAGCGGATGCAAACGACGTTATTTTATATAAAATAAAAGCATGTATTTTAATTCTTAAAACTGAAAAACGTTTTGTAGAAGTGCATCGTTTTCACTCCAGCGGATTTTAATTTCTTCACAGGTAGAAATACTTCACTTTTGAAAAGAACGCAAATTCAAATCACATACTGATGAAACACAAAGAGAACTCTTTATAAAAGAGTATTGACCTTTAAGTTAAAAAAAATATTTGTTTGAGAGTTAGACTAATCAGTGTAATATACATCTTTTATTGTAACTAATTTTGTAGATTTATTATGAATTAATGAAAGAGTTCCTCTTTAAACATTTTCTTTCCTCGAAATTCGACTTCGTAACAATAATACATTTTGTTTTCCTCATCGGGGGCGACACTAAATTCTGAAAAAGCAGAATTCCTGCTTCTTTAAATATAATGTAATGGCGTGGCAAGTAAAAAAAAAAAAAAAAGCACCTATATTTTAAAGAAATCGCAAAGTAGTTATGCACGGTTCAATGATGAATTTTAATCTCCATTTGTATATAAAAAAGTCTATTATTTAACAAAAAGACTGTACTATAATATTTCATATGGATAAGATGTTGAAAATTGAAAAAAGAGTTTATTCTTGAATTGTCCTTACCAGAAAACCACTTTTAGTGAAGCTCACACCCAGCATTAAGACTTCGTGCATTTTATAGCCCCGTAGGCTGAAGTTTGAGAACCGTTAAAATTTTCCTGCAAAAATCGTGTTTATTGATTTTACAGCAGCATAACTTTCTGAAAATGCAAATTTTGGGACCACTTACCAAACTACTAGCACATGCTTTTTTTTTTTTTTTTTGAAGGAAAAGTACTTTAAAATACAATCTTATTAATAATAACAATAAAATAATGAAAAAAGTTTAAAAATTCCTTTAAGAACTTAAATAGAACTTTTCTGGCGGTGCGAAATTGGCTTTATTAGTTCCCGTTGAGACAAACAATACTCTAACATATTAGAACACTATTCTAACAAAAACATAGCTGTGAAAAAAGGGAGCCAAGTTCTGTAAAGACAATGGCAAGAAAAGAAGTGATATCTAAGTGGGTGCCAAGTTCAAATTAAATTCACTCAAACTTATCTACAGAAGTATTATAGCATTTTTTAAATTGTTTAGAAATAAAAATTATTGATAGCCTATTAATAATAAATCTAGAACTTGGCAAGTTTTTACATACGCGTCATTTATTTTTATTAATGACATTATTATATCAAAACTTCTTATTTCATGTTTGGAAGCCTTCATTTGAGTGAGTTCCTTTCCCTTGAAGGGTGGTGGGACAAAATATATCCCACCTAATTTTAACTGCAAAATGCCACATGACACTAGAATTCAGGACTAAAAAGTTTAATTTTATTAAATACGTGAAAAGAAGCTTTTACCCATTTTGAAATAAATTTGTTTTTAAATTCTGGTGTGATTCAATCATTTCAGCATGTCACGAATAAAACCTCTTTGCCCCTGAAGGGTTAAAGGGGTGCAGTCTCTAGAGGGATGACCAAGAACAAGCGTAAGGGTATCTGTCTCTTTCTCAGGCCTTTTAGTCTGTTTGCATTGAGGTTTCTGGAGGGTGGGTGTTAGAGTGACAACCAAAGGGCGAGCGGGAGTGTATCTGTGTATTTATTGGTTTATCAAATCTTTAACATGAGTCATTTGTTTATAATAATAACCATATTAATATTTTTATAATGACATTGTTGTTAATATTAACATCATCATTTTATTAAGACATGAAATTGATAGGCATAACATTTATCAAAAACTTGCCAAGTTCTAGATTTATTATTAATATGCTATCAATAATTTTTATTTCTAAACAATTTAAAAAATGCTATAATACTTCTGTAGATAAGTTTGAGTGAATTTAATTTGAACTTGGCACCCACTTAGATATCACTTCTTTTCTTGCCATTGTCTTTACAGAACTTGGCTCCCTTTTTTCACAGCTATGTTTTTGTTAGATATCATTATTTTTTGTAAAGTTACAATATATTTAGACACTTTACTGAATGCTTTTTAATGTGTTTACATGTGACTATTTCATTCACCAAGCAACATTCAATTTTAATTTAAATTTCCTACAACAAACTATTTGGCTGTCAATTTGCCGCTGAAATCTATATTTTAATACTGCTACATTGAATGCATGTTTTGAAACGAAATGTATTGATTCGAAATTTTTATTGTTTCTGAAATAACAATTCCTATTAAATTCCTATATTAAATTTTCCTATTAAATTTTCCAATTAAATATCCTATAGCTGGGCCTGCTTTTTTGTACTGCAAGTGAAAAATAAAGTTATGTGCATATGCCACACTATGTATCATTCATCCATGGGTGCCGGCAAAGAGGCAGTGCAGAGGAAGGACATTGCCTCTCCCTGGATTTTCAAATTTAACTAATCAAATATCCTTTTCTCTAATGGTTTTGAAAATAACAAGTGGGTAAGTGTGATATCACAGATCGCACAGAGGGTTTGTTTAATATTCCTTTCAAAACACTTTATCCTTTTGAAAAATCTGTTAGTTCCACATTTCGCAACCAGGGGCGCACTATACTCTAAACAAACTTCTATCCGAACGAAACTCCGTTTTACATACTATCCGTAGATATATTAGTCGAGGGGATTGAGGCCATAGCACCCGAGATAAGTAGGCGCCCCTGGCGGTAAAAAGTGGAACGAAAATATCTAAGGCTATGGTGCATAAGATGAAAGAATGGTCAAAGGGGTGTCGGCAAAAGTTCGAAAAGTGCTCCCTGGGTGAAAAGGGCGGAGGTTAGAAAAATTGCTTAAAATACACAAGTTTGAGCCCGGAGGAGTAAATAATATAAGACTTTTTGAAAATTTTATGATTTGTCGTGTGGTCTGAGGTATTCAGCTATATGTATGCAAAAAGTCATGTCTCCAATTTAATTAGGGGCTCCCTTAGAAAGAATTGCTTAAAATACATATGTGGTAGCTCAAAGGGTTAAATGTAAGACTTTTTCAAGATTTTATGATTTGTCACCTGGCCTCAGGTGTTCTGCTATAAGTATGCAAAATTTCAAATCTGCAATTAAATAAGGGGCTCAGTTAGAAAGAATTGCTTAAAATACGCATGTGGAAGCCCAAAGGGTTAAATGTACGACTTTTTCAAAATTTTATGATTTGTGATTTGATGTGTGTTCAGCTATAAGTATGCAAATTTTCACGCCTCCAACATTATCAGGGGCTCACTTAGAAAATATTGTTTAAAATACACATGTGAGAGCCCAAAGGGTTAAATGTACGACTTTTTCAAAATTTTATGATTTCTCGTTTGATGTGAGGTGTTCAGCTATAAGTATGCGAAATTTTACGCCTCCAACCTAATTAGGGCGCACTTAGAAAGAATTGTTTAAAATACACATGTGGGAGCCCAAAGGGTTAAATGTAAGACTTTTTCAAACTGTTATGGTTTGTCATTTGATGTGAGGTGTTCAGCTATAAGTATGCAAAATTTCATTCTTCCAATCTAATTAGGGCTCACTTAGAAAGTATTTTTTATAAATACACATGTGGGAGTCCAAAGGGTTAAATGTACGACTTTTTCAAAATTTTATGATTTGTCGTTTGATGTGATGCGTTCAGCTATAAGTCTGTAAAATTCCACGCTTCTAACCTAATTAGGGGCACACTTAGAAAGAATTGTTTAAAATACACAAGTGGAAGCCAAAGGGTTAAATGTACGACTTTCTCAAAATTTTATGAATTGTCGTATGATGTGTGGTGTTCAGGTATAAGTATGCAAAATTTCAAGTATCCAACATGTATAGTTTCTGAGAGCGGGCTCTCTGACGCACAGAATATCTAAATTTGTTGATTTTCTGTAAGCAAGTAAACCCAGATAAACCCCCAGTAAGTAGATTGGTTTACAATAGAAGTCTATGGGAATTTGGCGAAATATTAGAGATATCGCCAAGGTGGCGTCACTTTTGGCGACTAATTTTGGTCGCCAAATTTGGCGATATATCGCCATGTTGGCGACAGAACATAGTCCCCTCCTACGGCAAATTAAAATTTCGCCTAATAGACGTAATGTTAAAGTAAAAATAGGCACCCCCAATTGGGTAATTCATCGATTTTCATAATTTTTTAATTTTTTTCCTTAGTTTTATAGTGTAAACAAACTTCGCACCAAATTTGAAGTCTGTAGCTGCAGTAGATATACGAGATCTTTTTGATGAGTGAGTCAGTCAGTCAGTCAGTCAGTCAGTGGTAAAATTATCGATTATCAGACATTTTCAAATGTCATTATCTCGGAAACTAATTATGCGTTATTTATAAAATTTTGGATTTTAGGTAATTAAGGTGGCCTTACTACACATTTCGTATAACAAGTACGTAGGTCTCATAGATTTTCAGTAGTAGAGCATTGAAATTTGACGAAAACGGCTCGAAATGGTTCGTGTAAATAACACACGGCTATGTCAGGCGAACTTGGCTGACACACTGCCGTGTGTCTAGATACCATCGGCTTTAAAAGCCCAGATAACAACTTTTAATGTTATATTTGTGTAATGCAATACCCAGTAGCAGCATAAAAGCAATAAACGTCAAATTGTTAAAAACAGACTAATTTAATTACAATTAATCACATAAATACTATGGAATTCGCGGCTAGTTTGCATTGAGTGTATATGCCAATACGCCTCCCGTGTCTTTAAAATTTAATTAAGAACCTATCTGGAAAAACGCAGCTTGAACTAAGGCGGCGTTACAACTTTGCGACCTCCTTTTGAAGCGAGCTTAGCACAATGCGAGCTTAGTTTAAACTTTGAACAAGAGTTTTGTTTTAGCTACACTGTAAAAAGAAAAGCTTATTATTACGCTGAATTTAGTTTTATGAAATGCCAAATGAAGTTTAAATATGCACTACTTTTATTGTCAGCACCGAATTAAGTTCATCATAAACAGATTAGGATAAGATTAAAAAAAGAGTTGTACAGAATAGCAATATTTGATGTTATTTAAGTATCATATCTCTTTGAACTCTTATGGTATACCCATTTATACTTTTCTAGTATATACAACTATCCCCAAACCTATGTTGTATAGTTTTTACAAATTCTTATTATTCTTTTAGCAACGATGTTTTTTAATAATATAGTTAATTATTCATATATTTATTGTACGGAACCCTCTGAGCGCAAGTAATACTCGCACTTGGCTATTTATTTATTTATTATTTATTTTGCTTTTAACATTTAACTTTTCGAAATTAATATATATTTAATTTTGATATTCAACCTTATGTCCAAGATCTATATTTTTTTATAGTCTTTGATTATTAGTCTGTGGATTGCAACATGCGTGACATGCTGTGCTATTGTCTTCGGTCTGTATCACTATAGGGACGATGGCGATATGAACAGAGTTTTAGCAGTCTTCTATTCTTCGTTACACAGACCTGCCTGGGGACTGGCTTTAGGATGGGTTGTCTATGCATGTGCCACAGAAAAAGGAGGTAAGTTAATATAGATATATTTAAGCATAAATATATTCCATTTATATTATAAAGCAAAAACATGTCATTGAATAACGCGGACGTCATATTGACAATGGTAACACCTGACCAATAAATTTCACTTTTTCTGCAAACTGTTAAACATCGCACAATTTTAATTTTTAAGTACGTTCGGAATTATATAAATACGTAGCAGCTATAGTCATCGTCTGATCCGTCTGTCCGTATATAATATCGCAAAAGTTAGCCAACTGAATGGTTTAAAATTTAATATATATAATCGTTGTAGAATTTTGTCGAGTCATTTCAAATTTTACGAAAATTGAATCAAAACGTAAAAAGATAAATAAAATTTTCCTTCATTCTATTCAATCCTATCATATGTAATTAATTCAATGATATCCTATGATAGGTAATGATTCTAGGTTACCTTAGTGATTACGTTCTATTTAAGATGAAGTCCTATTATTTCCTTATTACTGAATTTAATTTATATAATCGTGATAAAGTTTGTATTCATGCACTTTTGCATAAGTATGCAACCGCTATTGCACCAAGATCTGAATATTTATGAAACTAGTTATAGTATGAACGTATCTCATTTGATACGTTTGACGTACTATTTCCGACTTCTTAGACCGTAGAATGGGGGGGGGGGGGGTGTTCTTTGAAAAGCAATTTCTTTGAAATCTGTGTCTCAATTTGCTCATTTTTTCAGGGTGTCTACAGAATCTGGAAATCAGGGAATCATGGAAAAATCAGGGAAAAGTCAGGGAACTTTGTAAAAATACTTGAAAATCAGGGAATTTTTTCAGCATGTGAAAATATTTGCATTTTCACCTTGGCAACGAGACTGATTCGTCTGTTTTATACCATATTTTTCCACATGCTGATTAGTTTTTCCCAATATATTTTTTAAATGCACGTATGAGTTTTTGATATTTAACGCAAATTAAGGTGATCAGATGTCCTCATTTTCTGTAGGTAGCGCTTATATTGAAAGCAATTTACCCATTTTAAAAAAAATTTAAATGATACATTAGCATAACCTGACCAGGTGGCCAGCTATCCCGTCAGATGTAGATAGGTCTTAGAATTGAACATTTTTCAGAAAATGAGGCAATTTTCTGGTCACCCCATATCCTTTGGCCACTATATGAAGTTGTTGGACTAAATTTTGAGTTCGGATTTATAAAACTGTCAACCAATACTTAATGAATATTAAGCAATTTTTATGTTTTTCTCCCAAATGAGATATTAGCAAGCTGGATAAGTGTGTTACACGAGGAATCGCCATACATGAAAAAATACCGTATATGTATTAATAATGGAAATCAGGGAAGTCTGATAAAGATAGTCAGGGAAATCATGGAAAAATCAGGGAACTTTTTTTTACAATTTCTGTAGACACCCTGTTTTTATGATTTTTAAAATAATTTTTAGGCATGAATTTTCTTAAAATCTCTATTGAAGGCCGATTGTGAAATAAACATCATTTGCACTTAAAACAATATAAATAGTTCAGTATTTCTTTTCCGGCAAATATTCCAAAACGAAATTATAATAATGTGATAAATTAATTAACTAATTTAGATAAAACACAAATTTAACAGGTATTTATGTCATCATACTACGCGACTGAAATTATCATTAAATGACTGAATCAAATGACATAATCAAAGGACTGAAATTATCCGAATCGAAAGGCTGCTGTACTAAATAGGGAAATCTTTGGCGATTTCTTCGACTATTGTATTGACTCCCGGCATACGGCAAATATGAAAATATCGCTTTTAGTAAATTCCAGAAAATTATTTGAATACATTGACATTTTTCATAAATGACTTTTCAGTGTAGTTAGTAGGCAATCTAAATATATATTAAATGTAAACATGTCGAAAATTGTACGTCGAACGTGGCAAATTAGGTGCATTCGTACTATAACAAGTTTTATAACTATTCAGATCATGATGCAATAGCTTGGTGCAATAAAGAATATTAGTTATTCACTGTTTGCATCAATTAGTAAAACATTACTCGCTGACATGAAACGAGAATTTTCTAACTGCTTCAAGCATTTTCTTTTTTCTTTTGAGGAAAAATTAGATGTTCTAAATGCACTAATTGTTTTAAATACACTCTTATGCAAAAATGCATGAATGTAAAATTTATTACGATTGTATATATTAAATTCAGAACTACGGAAATAATATGAGTCTATCTTAAATAGGACGTAATCACCATGGCAACGAAAGTTTTGATTCGATTTTCATAAAATTTGAAATGACTCGACAAAATTCTGCAACGATTATCTATATTATAAAGGACAAACATATCTGTGCGTAACGCATACGTCATTTTGCGAATGGCAACACTTTGAAATTTGAAATAAAATTTTGGTCTTGCAATTTTCTCTACTGCAAATTTTTAAACTTCTAAACATCGCACATTTTTAATTTTTACACAGTAGTATAAGGAAAGAAATGCTCTTTAAAATGCAATTTCTTTGAAAGCTGTATCTTAATTTATTTTAGAGACATTAATTTTTTTGTAGTTTTTAATACCATTTTTCTTAAGGTGGCAACAAAAGTACCCCATTTCTATTGAATGTCATTGAAAGTAAATGGAAAATAGTCGAAAATAGGAGATACTGTATCTTTTTGTTGCCATTTCAAATAAAACCTGAAGAAAGAAAAGTTGAAATTAAAATATTGTCTATGTCAAGAATATTGTCTGTTATTCCGTGACAATGACGTCATATGCATACTTTTCTATAGACGAAGTTTAAGATTGGATTGTAAAAGTGGATTTCTTTAGTGGATGCAAATGACGTCATTTTATAAAAAAACGTGTATTTTAATTCTTAAACCTGAATTATGTTTTGTAGAAGTGCGTCATTTTCACAGCCCAGCTGCTTTGAAATTCTTCATAGGTGAGAATGCTTCATTTTTGAAAATAACATAATCGAAATAACACACTGATAAAACGCAATGTTTTACAAAAATTTAGAGTGGCTTAATCAAATAATTCGTGGTTTAAAATAATATCATGTTCCTGAAGTTTTTGTCCAAAATTCTCTCGAATAATAAAATTTTAATGCTATTCTTTAGGACATTCTACTAGAAATTTATCAAAATAACATAATTTGCTTAATTTATTTTTTCATAATTTTATATAATCTATATATTTAAAACACAAGTTTGTTTTTTAGTCATCAGCCCTGATCTTTCACTGAACCAATTTTACTAATATTTTTTTTAAACTAAAACATCTTCATTTGCAGATGTGATCGCACTATCTGTTTTAATATCCCCACTTTTATATTTTAATTTTAAAAGCATTTATGAAATTTCTTCAAAATGGTGAGAATTAGACAGCTTTCATTATTGCAGACAAGAGAGAAACATTGAGGTATTTTTATATTTATTCATGCTATTTTCTGATAAAAATTCAACATTGTTGATAA
Organism: Maratus speciosus; assembly: GCA_963932465.1. NCBI lineage: Eukaryota > Metazoa > Arthropoda > Arachnida > Araneae > Salticidae > Maratus > Maratus speciosus. The sequence continues at coordinate 222,304,230 of OZ010789.1, forward strand.
AAATTGTTGTATAGGGTTTTGTGTCGCAAAATCCTATTAGGAGCAGAATATTATATTAGGGCATAATAATGGAAAATGACATACTGCTTTTGAAAACACGCATTTTTCCTCATAAATTTTCTATAATGTTTTTCCTTCTGCATGTGTACTGATACTAAGTTTCAGACACTAGCGAAATGTTTATTTCAATGAGAATGAAGTCATATTTAAAAGAAAACGATCATTTTCTTTGATAAAACTAAAAATTTTAGCACAAATGCGTCTAAAAATCATAAATTACGGAAATTTTTACTCTCCGGAATTGAGATTGGAATCTCAAGTAAAGAGTGCGTCTGTTCACATAAAAGATGTTGCTGACAATCGTGACTTCAAGTTTTGAGTTAAAGCGATTTTTAAATGCTCAAACAAAATACATTTTTTTTAAATGATGAATATGGATATGAGAAGTGCGTATGCAAATTTTGAGAAGTTGAAAAGTGCTGTTTTTCATTCGGGAATACCGACCATAAGAGCCTCGATTGATAACCACATCCTAATAACTTATCTTTATTATATTTTACTGATTAAGTATCTATATTATAAAGAACGAACGTATCTGTGCGTAACGCTGACGTCATTTTGCGAATGGCAACACTTCACGATCAAATTTCGGTCTTCAAATTTTCGGTACTGCATTTTTTTAATCTTCTGACCATCGTACATTTTCAATTTTCGTCGCATAAGGAAAAAAATTTACTTTCAAATGCAATTTGTTTAAAAACTGTATCTTAATTGACTGATGTATTATATTTTCTAAAATAATTTTCATGCATGATTTTTTAAATTTTATCATATCACGTGCCGGTTTCAATACATAATAATAATAAACATTTTACACATAAAGCAACAAACATTTTTCAGCATTTGTTTCTGACTATTTTTGCATAACGAAATTAATACTCCCTTTATAAACAAATAAAAGAATAATATTTAAAAAAACCCACCAATCTAACATATTTGTGAAAGACAAATTAACGAAATTAATACTTCTTTTATAAAGAAATAAAAGAATAATATTGAAAAAACACAAATCTAACATATTTGTAATCGTACAATTTAAATTTTAGATCACCATATAGGATTAGGATTTTTTTCGAATGGAATTTGTTTGCAAAGTTCATCTCAGTTTACTGATTGTCTATGGTTTTAAAAACAATTTTAAAACATGAATTATTTTTTAATTTATCTATATCACGCGGAGCTCGATCACGAAAAATTAATCCGTTTGCCGTAAAACAAAGAGTTCATCATTTTCTTACGGCTAATTTCCATTAAAAAAACTTCCCTATGAATAAATAAATAAAATAATATAAATAAAACACAAATTTTACAAACATGTATAAACTCTGAAATTATCAGAACATAAAAGGATGCCATAAGTAGCAAAATCTTGGTCAAATAACTCTTAGCATGCTATTAGCAAGGATTATGGATAGGTATTAGGTGTCAGTTAATCAAAATCTAGTGGACTGATGTCAGTTAATCGCTATCTACCGGTGTCGTGTCGACAAAACACAAACAAAATTGCTCGCATCAAACTCCAAATAGAGAAATGTTTTGCTGGAATGCAGTGTTGAAATTAGCCACTTATCATACTATTTGTTAACACTTTCCAACAAAGTTGAAAAGTGTATATGACTTCGGTTTGTCTGTCCGTCTGTCCGCGCTCTAACTCTCGTAAATATACTCGTATCGTTCGGAAATTTTTGGATGTTAGTGACCTCTACCATAGCACGATCCCTATGTCAAATGAAGTTTGTAGCATGTTTAGTTCATTAACAGGGACAGTCAAAAGTTTTCTGTTACATTACGGCCAATGGGAAAAAATCGTTTCAAATGATTTTTAATGGTGATACACTATTTTAAATATAGTAAAATTCATATGCATTTATGAAGTCCACTAAAATATGCATTCTGCGGAATATGCGGAGCAAAGAATAGTTATTGTTCCTTTACAGGGCCACACAAAAGAATTCTGTTACATAATTGTATAGGGGGAATTGTTTGCGGCGTATTTGAATTATGTTAAACTTATTCATATATAATGAAATTGGTATACGTCGCTGAGCTTTAGTATAAGTTATTTCATGTATAATACGAAGTGCATAGCATTTACAGTAGTGCTGCACAACCTTTTTGCCAGAAAATTGTTTTCCACCACAAAAAATTTAAAAGTAACATTTGAATTATTTAACAGCAAAGTTTCTGTCAATTATTTAGGAAATTTTTTCTGGATAAAAATACTGGTACAATTGGTGGCCCGCGGGCCACAGGTTGTGTACCTCTAATTTACAGGGACACACAAAAGATTTCAGATACTATATTGTATCCGAATTACTGTATATTACCATGATTGCTCGAAATTCATTTTTAATTATGATATGCGCTTTTAAGTTTCACTATATTTATGCACAGTATATAGTGTGTATAAATATTATAGTTCATATACAGGGCTACAGAAAAAAATTCGTAAGGGTTACTGAGTATGAGCATAAATTGCTTAAAGGTGGGTTTTAAATGAGTTATGCATTTTTACACTGAACTGAATTTAGTTTACTAAGAAATGTTTGTAGAATTTAGATGCAGTGATATACAGGGACACACAAAGAATTGGATACATGGCCCTCTATGGGTGATAATTTCCGGAAATGTAATTTCAGTAGTTTTAAGAGTGTTTTAGTTGGAATTAAATTTTAGTTAAATAGTTGAGTGTAAGAAAGGTACTAGGTAAACTACAGGGCTGTACCAAATTATTCAAGTATGTTTCCTTCTATTAGTATAAATTGCTGAAAGAGAAATTTCAACCTGTTATGCATTTTCTTGCTAAACTAAATTTTCCCATTATATAGTTTATATATCAACCTCAAAGGACTTCAAATGTTTTATACGTATTATAAAATGTTTACTTAGTTATCTTATTTACCTTAGAATGTTTTATTTCCCTAAATTACGAAGTTTTGTTAAAGCATTCAGGAAGTGTTGGAAAGTATTTCATAATCTATGCTTAACGCATGATTTTTCTTTCTTGTTAGTTGTATGCAAAGTATCATTTGCTGGGGACTTTTTTCTATGGGTTAGAGTCGAAATCTCACAGCAATGTTTAGTGTATATTTTCGAAATGGTAAATCAAAGATAGCTAGCTGCTTTGAATTTTTATTTAGACTGCTAAAAGAATATTAAATTATAAGCAGAAGTTCTCTTATACGTCCATTAAAAATATTTCAAAAATATATATTCTAAAAACACACTCAAAATATATATTAAACATTTAATTGCTAAAACGGACGTCAAACGTTAATAAAATACATTAAAAGATCTTAATAATTTGACATGTTTCGATTGAATTTATTCAATCATCATCAGAAAAACAAATAAACACAAAGATGGAAAATGACAATAAACTATTACAAATGAAATTTGAAAATAAATAAAAATAAAAAAATCACGCGCGTAATATTTTAACAATTTTTTATTTTATTTTATTTTTTTTTTTTTTTTTTTTTTTTTTCCAAATTTCATTTGTAATAGTTTATTGTCATTTTCCATCTTTGTGTTTATTTGTTTTTCTGATGATGATTGAGTAAATTCAACCGAAACATGTCAAATTATTAAGATCTTTTAATGTATTTTATTAACGTTTGACGTCCTTTTTAGCAATTAAATGTTTAATATATATTTTGAGTGTGTTTTTAGAATATATATTTTTGAAATGCTAAAAGAATGCCTGAAATATTTACACATTTAGGAGACATTTAGAATTAATAGATTCTGTAGCGGATAATTGCTACCGATAAGCTTTATATAGCGGATAATCGCTATCGATAAGCTTTATAAGCAATTACAAAAAAAAAAAAAAAAGCTATTTTAAAACATATTTAAAAAAAAAAAGGATATAGTGAGGAGTTCAAGATAAATTTTTCAGTGCTTCATGCCGAATCTATTTTGTTAACTTTATTATATCTGGCTACTGTTTTTTATCTCTTATTCGCCAAATCGCTAATGTTGGTAAAAAGTCAGCGAGAACCCTGATTAGGGGTACAGGAAAGTTTAATTTGGAAACTAGTAAAATGCCTTTGTAGGCGGAAAAATCCGTCTCTTACTTAAGTGACAAAAATATTAATGAAAACTCTTTAAACCGATCAAAACAAAACAAAAAATGTTTGTTATTCTTTTCTTTAGAAGGTCAGACTATAATTGAGAAAATAAGCTAATATGAAATAAAGTCATCCAATCAATGTCTTAAGTTTCGTGTATAATTTTGGCTGAGATGCAATGCATTCTAGAAAACATTTTGAATAACATCCAAATGCTTATACGAAAATTGTGGGAAAGTCAAAGTGTTATCTAATTTTTATCAAAGGAAAAGAAAATGCTCGAAGCTATTAGAACATTTTCCTTTCATGTCAGCGAGTAATGTTTTACTAATTGATGCAAATAGTGAATAACTAATGTTCTTTATTATGCTAAAACATTAATTACACAGTCTGAAAAAAATCAGATGCATGTGATATTTTTGATTAATTATATGTTTTTTAGGGTGCTGAATCCAAAAATGACCTCCATTTTCATCCATCACGTGCAGTACTGTATGCAGTATTGTTGCAAAATATGAGAAGTTTATATTAGAAAAGCACAATTGCGATGAAAAAAATCAATATTTTATTACAAGTAACTATGTTAAAAATTACACTACAGGTTCAAATTATACTTTCTCCCTTGCTTACACTGTACATTTCAGAAGATGTTGCGTGAATCGTGGTAGAAGCTTATGTCTGTGTGTAACTGTTTTTGTTTGTTCCTCCAATTCCTCGCATTTTCTATTTGTATTTCTCTTGATTATTACTCTTAGAAATATGAAAATAATATATGAAATCATTATTGGATATGTTTTTTTGCTGAAGAATAGGATACCATATTCCATTTTAAAAAGAGAAATTTTACGCTTAATTAAACTAAAAAAAATTAATTTCGCAAAAAAACCTGAGGTGAAGGAGTTTTTTTTATATTTATCCCGGTTTCAGTTACTAAAAACCTATACGAAACAGTCAATAAATCTTATGCAGTTTTTTTGAGTGCAGACCTATGTTATCTCAACCTCTAAGGACTTTTTTGGATTTTCATAAAATTTCTCACTAAATGCCTTTTAACCAACATTTTCTCCTGTGATTTTCCACTAATTTCTAATATTAAATTTTTCTTTAGATACACCATAAAATAAAAATATGAGAAAAACATTTTTACCTGCAAACAATTCAAATATAATTTACAGAACAACAACAAAAAAAAAAAAAACTATGAATAATTTGCTTTGAGGATTAAAACCAGTCGTTAGCTGCGCTATGAGATTTTCTCTCACTCTAGGCTTGAAATACAAAAATGGGAGAAAGCAGTGTGGGGAGAAACGCTCACACACGATCAGTGGCGTCGTTCAAAAAGACCCGAATAACGACGGGTTAAGAAATTCTTTATAACTGAACAAAATTTCTACATTCATACATTCATTCTACATTCATTCTTCTTCATACATTTTTCTCTTCTTATCTAGGGGGTTCTGCCCCCTACGAGCTACGCTCACTAACCCCCGTTCAAACGACGCAAACTCTAAAAGCACGCTAATTTGATCAGCTTTGAAAAAAAATTCGGAAGATTGAATTATAATTAAGAAAACAGTGGCGATCTCCCATTTAACGGTCTGTTTTCGTCTTTGATTAAATCAGATTAGTGAAAGATTTCAAAATGAGCTGATATAAAATTAATTAAGTAAACAGTCTTTGTCTCCCGGTATTTTTTAACAACGCTATAAGGAAGTTCTTTTAAATAAGACATTTTAAATGTATCACCTTAAATCTGACGTAATTTTTCCCCAAAGTTTTCTTTATCTTTTTAATATTCATCACATGAAAATACTTTTGTTGTTAGAAAGGAATTATTATTTGTACTGTTTTACAATTCACAACAATAGTTTAAAAGATTATCTCAAAATATGAAATAAATGTCTCGCGCAAATATATTTTTTAATTTACTGTTTGGTAATACTATTGTTTGGCCATTTAAAATATGAAGTAATTTCTCCATTTACGACTTTTAGCGCATATTAATGAATTTATCATTTTTTAATTTTCATTTTCCTTTAAAATTCACGCGTAAATATAGTTTTTATGACGTAATTTTCAATATGTTCCTGATTTTAATACGTAATCATTTAATTCTAATTTGAAAGTTTTTTCCTCTTTATAATAGTCACGTGTAAATACCTTTCTAATTTGAAGGAAATGTTATTCTTTGTGCTGTTTTTAAAATTGGCAACAATTTAAAATAATACACTTGCAAAAAATATTTTTCGAAATGCTGAAAATTTGAATTTAAAATGGAAATAAATCCTCAAAAAATGAGTCAAATAAAAAAAAATAAATGCAGTCTGCACACCGGGAACTTCTAATGTGTAACATGATCTAAAAATGATTAAATTCGTATGTATAGCGTTTGCTCCTATAAAACATTTTAAATGGAACGATTTAGACCAAATTTAAAATTAAATATTTCTTAAAATAATCATTCGATTTAAAAACTGCCTGCATCAGCGTGTTTATCAGACATTACTCTATAATATCATAATTTTTATATTTTTGTATGCAGCAGTTTTTAAAAAAAAATATCAATGAAGAAAGACCCCCCCCCCCCCCGGTCACATAAAATTCAAAAACAGCGGCGATGACACCGTTAGTTACTCTTTTTTTTAGAATAGAGAGAAACTAGCTGTCTATAAAATTAGTCTGTGCTGATATCTGATCACTGATTCCGAAAAGAAAAAGTGTTGAGATTAAGGCGTTTATAAAAATATCAGATGACATTTTTGCCGTTGTGTATAGAAGAAAAAATTACACATATGAATTTAATTTATAAATAATCGTCGAATTTCCTTGTTTTTCTTTAAATGTAAATTATATTGCACTAAACTTTTTTAAAAAAAAATTATAAACAATGGACGAAAGAAGCGTGGGAGAAACGCTCTCACGCGACCAGTGGCGTTGTTAAAAGAGACCCGACGAACTACAGGTTAAGAAATTCTGGGCTTTTTTACTGGACAAAATTTTGCCATTTTTTTTTTCTTAAAACTAGATGTTTATTAACCTTTATCTACTGACGGTACTCAAAAATACCATTACAATAACTTATTATACAATTCTTTTAATACATCGATTAGTAGTAATACAGTTTAGAATAAGTTATAGATGCATTACTTTATCTTGTTGCAAAAGCATCAGGGATGTAGTGGAGGGTATACGGGGGTATACGCCGTATACCCTCTGGATTTTTTTAAGGAACACCGTATACCCTCTGTTTCTCAGAAAAGCTATAGTAAATACACTCTAGGGTATACGCTCTGCCTTAAGCGTATACCCTCTGCTTAGAGCGCATACCCTCTGTTTCTTTTACGACTACAACACTGAAAAGCATTATTGGTTACACAAAACAAATATTTTTAAAAAGATGATTTCTTTCTTTTGCCTTCGCGTCTTTTCAGCTTTCTCGGCGTCGGGGGGAAGGGGGGATTTTTCATTTCGGAAATATTTCTGTATTTCTATTGTAAGAACATTATATTTGTACATTTCCTAATTATACAAAATACTAAGGAATATATTTAAAATAAAAGATTTGAGTGAGGTTATAGATATTGCAAAAAATCCCTATAAATTCAAATTTAATTAATCCTTTTAAAATCCTTCAATCCTTCTAAAATTTATTAAATGATTATGTAAATCTTCTAATGTAGGTTAAAAAATTCACGAAAAAGGCTTTAGAAGATAAAATTTTCATGAATTCATAATTCAGTACATAAAGAGTTAAAGATGTATGTACGGCTATCTGATTTCTGATGCCAAAAAAGTGTTGAAATTAAGGCATTTATAAAAAAAATCAAATGGCATTTATACCACTGTGCATAAAGTAAATGACAGACATGCTTTAATTTATAAATAACCTTAGAATTCCCTTGTTGTTCATCAAAGGTAAATTGTATTGCATTTAACTTTAGGTAAAGATTTTATAATTATTTTCCTTACGAGCGTTATCTATGGTGTGGGAGAAAAAGCCCGAGAGAAACACTCACACGTACAGATTAAACTAAGCAAATTTAGCGCGGTGCGGCATCGTGAGATTTTTTTTTAAGTGTGCCGCGCTATTTTTAAAATCCGCCGTGCTATTTTTAGAATTCATTGACGATTTTTTAAGAGTGCCTATCCAATTTTCCAACTACAAGGGGTGATTCTGGTACGAAATTTCGCAAATTTAAGGGATTCTGTTCCGAAAATTTTAAAAAATCGATCATCAGTCCAAAAATTTGGAGATTTAAAAAAAAAAAACTTTCTTTATATAAACGCTCATAATGGATATTAACCACGCAAGAATCGTATTTCTGCGAATATTTATATCGCAAATTTCCATACTCAGATGCAGGGGCGTCATGCCATTTCAAGATTGGGTATTTTTGTTGTTGTTGTGGGGTTTGGGGGCAAAGTTTTCATTATGGGGCAAGTTTGGAATAGCGCGCTGCATTGCGCGAATATTCGTCATATTTTTTTCTTTAAACGAGACTCTATTAAAGTACTCTGCATGTTATATGATATTTGATGCCAATAAAATAAGTGTTGAGACGAAGGCATTTATAAAAATATTCTGCCACTGCGTCTCGAAGAAATGAGAATGGTAATTTTCCAACTTCTCAGTTATTCAACAGAGAAGTTGGATAATGAGAGAGAGATCCATAGATATATTCTTTCAAATGCATACGGCTGAAATGTTCTTTAACTCGGCATAAGAATTTGGAGAATATTAGTATTTGTCTAGAGCAAAACAATCAATTTGAATAAAATAAATCATAAAAAGCTTTGTGACCGTATTTTGGTAATCATGATTTAAGATGCCATCGGTTATATTATGTTATAGAAACAGATATTATGTCTCCATAATATGATTGCTTTACCAATAATAACAAGTTAGAAATTGCTCGACAAACGTGGCAAATGAGGTGCTTTCGTACTATAACTAGTTTTATAAATATTTTTTTGCACCGCACATTGTACAGAATGTATATTTTAGTGCACTTCATAAGTGCCTATCAATTTCATTCCGTTCGAAAGGCTATGGCATTAAAAGGCACTTGAACAATTTTTTTCCCATTGGCCGTAATGTAACTTTTGACTATCCCTGTAATTAAACTATTCATCCGATTTTCATAAAATTTGAAATGACTCGACAAAATCTTGCAACAATTATATATTTAAAATTTCAGACCATTCGGAAGGCTGTAACATCATTAAAATGCACTTGCAATATTTTTTTCCCATTGGCCGTAATGTAACGGAAAACTTTTGGCTGTCCCTGTAATTAAACTATACATCAGATTTTCACAAAATTTAAAATGACTGGATAAAATTATGCAACTATTATATATTTTAAATTTCAAACGATTCGGTCGGGTAGTTTTTGCGCTGTTATATGCGAACGGACAGACAGACGGACTGAACGACGACTATAGGAGCTACGTATTTATATAATTACGAACGCACCTAAAAATTGGAAAAATTCAAATGGCTACAGTATAAATTATTTAACAAAGCATGTTCCTCCATTTCAAAGACCTAAAAGTCCTAAAATATACTAATAGTTTTCATACAAACCAATACCTACAAACCTACTAAAACGAAACTAATAATGCAGCACATCTATACATTTCGTTTAAAATTTGTTAACAGCGTTTTAGGTCCGTTCGTAATTATATAAATACAGTGAGCAAAAAAAGTATTTGCACGCGGACGATTTTTTGCATAAGTAACCATAGAAAGCAAATTTGATGCTATTCTCTTAATTATTCATTTATTTAAATAAGAATAAAATAAAAATAACTATCCATTTTCCTTAAACAGTAATATTACACATTTAAAAAAAATAAATTAATATTTTCTCATACCTAAAAAGTATTTGCACAAGAAGCATTGACTGTTAAAAAAGGCATTAAATGTGAACATTATGCAAATGTTTAGCATATCAGTGCCGCAGTACATTAGCCTCGCACTTTAAAGTCACGTAATATATTAACTGAAGCAGGGATTCTGGGGAGTTTTTGTTCTAATGGCGCCGAAAACGTGTGAACTGTATGTTGCTACCCTTGAGAAGATTATATTTCTTCACAATTCTGGATTAAGTTACCGAGGAATAGGTAAAAAATTAAATGTAAACTTTTCTAGTGTTCGTTATGTAATTAACAAGAAAAAAGAAACTAGTTCGACAATAAATAAGCCGCGAACTGGGCGTCCAAGAAAGCTAAATACCAGGCAAAGGAGAGCCATCATAAAAGAATCTTCAAAAAACCCTATTCTAAGTGATCGAGAATTGGCTGTTGATGTCGCTTCAATGTCGGGAACAATAGTTACACCACAATCAATTAGAAATATTCTTCATGATGAAAATATTCGAGGAAGAGCCCCTCGAAAAAAAACATTTATTAGTGAAACAAATATGGTGAAAAGACTTGAATTTGCAAAAGCTTATGTCAGCAAACCACTAGAGTTTTGGAAAACTGTTATTTTTTCCGATGAAAGCAAGTTCAATATTTTTGGCTCAGATGGTAAGAAAACTGTATGGCGAAAGCCAAATACTTCTATTCAAATTAAAAACTTGAAACCAACTGTAAAACATGGCGGGGGTCATGTAATGATTTGCGGATGCATGTCTTTTAACGGAGTTGGCGAAATGACCTTTATTGAAGGCAATATGAATGCTAAACACGATCCGAAACACACTGCATGTATTACGAGGTTATGGTTGCTTTATAATGTAAAAAATCAATTGAAAACGCCACCACAATCACCAGACCTCAATCCGATTGAAAATTTATGGCATATTTTGGATGTGAAAATAAGGAAAAAGAAAATTTCTAACAAATCAGAACTTAAGCAAGCTCTTAGGGAAGAATGGCTACAAATCAGCAGATAAACATGTCACAAATTAATAGAATCAATGCCCAGACGATTACAAGCTGCAATTGAAGCAAAGGGCATGCATACTAAATATTAGCATTGTTTTTAACTTATAAATAATTCCTCTAGTTCTATTTTTATTGCTAGTGTGCAAATATTTTTTTTGCCAGTACAAATGCTACTTTTTTATGTTTTCATATTTTAAATATAATTATTAAGTCAGATATTAACTATGTTTATTTGTTTTGTAAAAGTGTTGGTATTTTTAATTCTTAGTTGCTTTTTATTTATTTATACAAATGCTACAACAAATTTACCTGGTGTGCAAATACTTTTTTTGCTCACTGTACGTAGCACATATAGTCGTCGTCCGGTTCGTCCGTCTCTCTATCTGTCGGCATATAACAGAGCAAAAACTGCCCAACAGAATGGAATTTATTTATACACTGCAGAATTTTGTCGAATCATTTTTAATTTTATGAAAATTGGATGTATAGTTCAATTACAGGGACAGTCAAAAGTATTCCGTTACATTACGGTCAATGGGAAAAATAGCTTCAAGGATAATTTAATGATGTTACACCCTTTCGAACAAGGAATGAAGTGCACTAAAACTTACATTCTGTAGTATATGCGGTGCAAAGAATATTTATTATTCATAGAAAAGAATTCCGTTACATAATGGTATATAGAAGCAACAATGTTTGTGGCATATTTTAATTATGTTAAACTATTTCACATATGAAATTGATATACGTTGCTGAGGTTTACTACAAGTTACTTGCAGTATAATAGAAAGCGCATAGTATTTATAGGGACACACAAAAGATTTCGGATACTATACTACATCCGAAGTATTGCACATTAGCGATGATTTCTGGAAGTGCATTTTTAGTTCTGATATGAGGTTTTACGTTTAACTAAATTTTTGCATATTACGCTATGTGTATTAATGCTGCAGATCATATACAGGGTTACACGAAATAATTCGTAAAGATTGGTGAGTATGAGCGAAATTAGCTAAAAAGTGGTTTTTAAATGATTATGCATTTTTACGCTGAACTACATTTAGTACTACTAAGATATGTTTGTAGAAAGTAGATAAAATGTTATACAGGTAACGCAAAGAATTGGATACATGGTCGTCTATGAATTATAATCTCTAGAAGTGTGTGAAGAAGTTCAGTGGATAGGGTGATTAAAATGCAAAAAGACTCCAACCTTTAATTACAGGAACCAACAATTTTATTTAAACATTTTAACAAGTTACAAAAAAGGGAATTATAAGAGAGAGAGAACCCCTGCATAAAAGATGCGCCGAGGCGCAACCCAAAAATATTTGCTCTTACATTTCCGCGAGCAGATAGGAAAAAGATTGATTTCACAAGAAGTTTATAACACTTGGCGTTACAATTTATCGCCAATTTAAAACATTAGAATCGTGACTGAAAATTGAACAAAGGATTTGGCGAACATAATTGAATACCCCACATAATCTAGTTTCCTTTGAAGTCATAAATCAAATGGTTGCATATAACTGTCTCTGTGCATATGAAATCGGCGTCAGAATTCTGCGATTGTATAAATTTGTTTATGCTTGTTAATGTTTTATATTTTAAATGACCGCTAAATGAAAAATGCGTAATAAGTACCAAAGGCATCTGCATTTTGACCAAAAAAAAAAAAAAAAGGAAAGATAAAATTATCTGTAATCATTTTCGAGGCAGAATGCTATAAACTATATACAGTGGAACCCGGTTAAGACGCTCACGGTTAATACGCGATTCCGCTTAATACGCGGATTTTTTCCGATCCCTTGAACTTCGCCCATAAGGCTAATGTAAAAAAATCACGTTTAATACGCGAACGGTTATGACGCGATCCCGCTTAATACGCGATAAATTTTCGGTTCTTTGAGGAAAAAATTACGCTTAAGACGCGAATTCATTGATCAAGATGCGCATTCCTTCTCTTTTCTCGAGTGTTACCGATTTAGAGGATTTTTATTATTCAAATAAAAAACAATGTTTCCGAATAATATTTAATTTATTTAACAACAGATTAATTAAGGCGAAAATTACTAATCGGAAATAGTGGTAGATGTTTGAATTTAAAAAAACCGCTAAATTAGCAAAACTGCAATTCTTCTTTGATCCCACCTCCTATCATTCTTTGCCTTTCGCCTTCAAAGATTTAATATTATTTTCCTTTCTGTTAAAAAAATGAGTGTGGTAGGAAAATTATTTTTGGTTGCAGTTGCAACGCATTAATCGACAATAAAGTTATGTTGGAATCTACATTTATTTTCCGTTGTTATTCCAATTTGTCCTATAAAAAGAAACAATGCGGATTCAACAAAGTGAAATACAATTAAATTTCAATCTGAATATATGTAAAAGATGCAATTTTCAACCGTAAACGTATAAATAAAAGCTCTGAAGTTCATTTAGGTGATTAAATGTGTAAATAAGCCCAATTCCTGCAACATTATAGAAATCACGTTTTATACGCGATCCCGCTTAATACGCGACTTTTGATCACTCCCTTGAAACGTGTCTTAACCGGGTTTCACTGTATATATATATTTTTTCTACTGCGGTTGATAGCTGATACAAGGAAAAATGAAACAACGTACTGCAGTTGCAATTCATATCATTTTGATTTATTTAATGACCAGAGTGAAAACGGAAATTATAATTCCGTGAAAATATTTAGGGGTTTTGAATTTAAAATAGCAGAAAAGGGAAAGAAAAAAAAATTAATAAAAATCCATATGGTTTTAATAAAAGAATCAAATTATTAATATTAGTTTAACGAGGGAGGGGAGAACAACACGTTTCAAAAGCAAAAATATGATTTAAATTAATTTTGAAGAAAAAGTGATATGTGACAGAAACTTTGTCACAATGTGATTTCAGTAACTTTCAACGTGTTTTAGTCTTAATTAAATTTTAGCTAAATAACGGTAAAGTAAAAATAGCAGGTAAAATACAGGGCTATACAAAAGTATTCTAACCCGTTCCGTCTATTGGTATAAATTGCTGAAAGTGAAATTTCAACCTATTATGCGTTTTTAACCCTTTTCAACAGAGCTGAAAAGTATTTATGAATTTGGTTTGTCTGTCCGTCTGGCCGTATGTTTGTCTGTCACTCCGAACTCTAACTGCTGTTAATATAAATGAGTTGCTCTGCAATTGATATACGTTATTGAGATTTACTATGCCATGTTCGGTATTGTAAATAAGTTATGTATTATTCATAGTTTATTTACAGAGATACTCAAAAGTATTCCCTTACATTATGGTCTATAATGGGGAAATGTCGTAATTATATAAATACGTAGCACCTATAGTCGTCGTTTGGTCCGTCCGGCTATCTGTCTGTCCGTCTCTCCGAATGTAACAGCGCAAAAGCTAACCAACAGAATGGTTTGAAATTTAATATGTATAATCGTTGCAGAATTTTGTCGATTCATTTCAAATTTTATGAAAATCGAAACAAAACTTAAAATGATATTAATTATAGTTTTCTTCATTCTATTAAATCCTCTCATATGTAATTACTTCAATGATATCCCATGATAGGTAATGATTCTAGGTTCCCATGGTGATTACGTCCTATTTAAGATGGAATTCTATCATTTTCGTATTACTGAATTTAATATATATAATCGTAATAAATTTTGTATTCATGCATTTTTGCATAACAGTGCAACAGCTATTGCAGCAAGATCTCAATATTAATAAAAGTAGTTATTGTTCGAATACACCTCATTTGCCATGTTTGAAATGCGATTTCCGACTGGTTTTTTGTTGTTTTTGTGAATGGATAATTCTTTAGATAAGGGTAAAAAAAAATTTTTTTAAAGCAATGCGAAGATGCTAAAAAGCGTAAATTACACAAATCATCGTAAAAAGATAATACATTCGTAGAGAGAACAACAAATAAAAGTAAAATTAGTTTTTGAAAAACACTCTTTTATAAATTTCCAATGTTTATCTTAAAAACAACGCACGACTGATTTCAAACGTTGCAATTCATGTAGCTATAAAAAATTTCTTCTACAACACGTTAACTTGTCGTTGGCCCTAATTAATGAAAATTCATCGGTTTGATTTACTCTTAATTAAAAACACAGTTTAGAGAATTTAATAAAGAAATTATCATTTTTGCTCTGTTTCTTTTTTTTTTAATCTGGCATTAGGAAAACAAAAAATCTTAATTTAAATTATATATTCAGGATTTATAAATTGCTTCTTCAACGTATAGTCGTAATTTAATTGATATTAAACTATTAAATGTTAAAAAAGTATCTTTAAAAAATATATATTACACTCTTTATTTTTTATTTCTGTTTCTCTCATTTTTAGTGTTTGAAATATTTCGTTTTTCGCAGCCATTTGGCATACTTTGGCTAGCATGGTTTTTGGGCGAATAATTAAGGGGTCTCAGGACTCTTAAAGGTTTAAAATTTTCGAAATTTTAATTTTTGTAAATGTTAAAATCCTATCTTTTCTGAACATTTTGATAAAATTGTTTCCTTCAAATTCCCATTCGAAGAGAAGTTATGGCTTTTAGAATTATACCCGATCAGAAGCTGAAGTGGCGTTTCCGAAAATTTGAAACCATTTTTCTCCAAATGAATGGATGAATGGAATGGAATGAATGGATGGAAATGAACGGATTTCTCCAATATTTTTTCATGAAATTTCCAAAACATATGTTTCATGTTAGTCTGTATAAACTGAACCTAAAAGTTCCTTTTTATTGTTCAACAAAATGTTTTTTTAGGTGATTATACTGTAGAAATTTTCAAAATTTTGTATTAGCTAAATACAACTTTGTATTAAAAATATAAAAATGCTTTAAATAAAAATTTATTTAGGTTCAAGATCTAGAATCTGAAATATAAATAAGCATCAAAATTGTCATTCTAGTTGCAATATTTATTTTGCAATCCTGCGGGTAAGCCGTAATACCAATTTTCTGCTCGTCAAATGTCTGACAGTGTGGAGCCCTCTGTAAATCCTAATTCTCAATCTTGCAATTTTTTAAAAACATGAAATGAAAGAGCACACTTAAATCTTTCATCCCCCCCCCTTAAAAAAATGTGTTTATCACAATTTTTATTGGGATGAAATATATAAGTATGTTCTTTCATTCCATGTATTTAAAAAAATTGCAAGATGCAGAATTAGGATTTATAAAGCCTCCAAACTTTCAGACGAGCAGAAAATTTGTATAACAGCTTACGCGTAGCATTACAAAATAAATATTGTAACTAGAATGAAAATTTTGGTGCCTACTTACACTTCGGATTGCAATAATTACCCTGAACCTAAATAAATTTGTATTGAAAGTTTTTTTTATATTTTTAATACACAGCTGTATTTAACTAATACAAAATTTTGAAAATTTCAACAGTATAATCACCTGAAAAAATACTTTTTTGAACAATAAGAAAGAAATTTTAGGTTCAGTTTATAGAGATTGACATGAAACATACGTTTTGAAAATTTCATGACAAAATATTCAGAAGTTTTTGTGATATCCTGGGCGTTATACCCCAAAATATCATTTGGAGAAAAAATGGTTTCAAAATTTCGGAAACAGCTATTTTGCGGGTATAGTTCTAAAAGCCATGACTTCTGTTCTAATGGGAATATCAAGGAAAGAATTATATCAAAATGTTCGGAAAAGACAGTAGTTTAGCATCTAAATAAATTAAGAGTCCTGAGATCTCTCAAACCCACTGTTTTTGGAATTCATTATCAGTTGTAACCGTAAAGAATATTTGGCGGTTTATCACCCACGGTCGGCTAATGGAAAAATGCCTTAAAATTAATTTATTAATTAATAGTTGAGTTATAAAAATATTAAAATGTTGTATTGTCACCGGAAACAACCTGTTTAGGTATTTTTTATAATTCAAGTATATCAAGTGGGTGAAAAATCGATTATAAAATTCAATCTTTACATACAAAAAATTAAATCAATTTAAAGAGTGAGTGTAATAAAGGAGAGAGAAATTTTAAAGAAAATATTGGAAAACACAAATTCCGAGATCGAAGAGCAACACTAAAGGGGAAAAAAATTGTATTTGAAAAGAAAAATTTAATTATTTTGTAATATGAAATTTTGATATTAACTCTGGTTGAATAAAATATACTTTACCCTATTTTTTTTTTCAAACTAATGTCGTTATAAAAAAATATAATAAAAACTTAAGTTCACTCTCTTTTTTACTAATTTTTTGTTTGTCGGTTTCTTTTCCATTGAGATAAAATGAATGGCAAAATATAGCCATAGCCATTTTATTTTATTTTAATTTTTTTCTCGCATCAAATCGCTAACTTGTGAGAAAAGTGACAGAACTCAAAAATACAACATTTAAATACAACATTTAAGTACAACATTTAAGCACGTTTCTACATTCCAGTTAAAACCCTGGAGCCCCTAGGGAATCGCAGGGCCCCTTGAACTTTTTGAGCGCCAAACGTTTTTCACCCCCTAATTTTCTCACTTTCTAAGCGAATAATTTTATAGTTGAGTCGTGGGTTCTTATTCCTGAACCCACATTCTCATATTTTTATTGGGAATCTAGGGCCCTTTTCTAAACATTTACCCAATATTTTGTGCATTTCTTTAAAATATTATTCTAACGAATAATTCATACCCTATACTTAATTTTGACTAATTGAAGTTCTAAAGCACTAAGTACTAAGACATTTTAACATGTTTTCATGTCAGGGCCCTTTTTAAACTATGAGTTGGCCCATTTTGGGCCCCCTATTGTAGCTCCCTTAAAATGGTCCGATTCACTAGCTTTTTTTTTTTTTTTTTTCTAACAACATCTTAGGTCATCCAGCTACTAAATGAACGACAAAACAATTTCTCAGACTTCAGCCACCACCAAATTTTGAATATTAATAGCCTTCTTGGCGCCCTTGGTGCGGATTTTTTTTTTAAAGGATCGGAATTTCTTAAAATTTTCTCTAACATAGTTCTAGAATCCTCTGATTACTTTAATAAATGCTAAAAATATGCCCAACTACATGCACAATTATGCCCCTGGCCCTGTGGGGCCCGTTAACGGACCCTTTGAAATTTTTGCATCATAAATTGTTAATAAATTGCCCTCTCTTAATACAATCTTTATTTTTTGAACCCCTTTTCCATTTAGTTATTCTCAAGTCTATACATTCCAGTTAAGATTCTGAGGCCCCTATGGTCTCGTAGGGTCCGAGGGCCCAGTTCAGGGCCCTTGAACTTTTTGTGCGCCATGCATATTGCACCAACTAATTTTCTCACCTTCTCAGTGCATCATTTAAAAGTTGAGTCTTGGACTCTTCTTCCAGGACCAACACCCTCATATTTTTATTGGGGCCCTTGGCCCTTTTTTAAAACATTTACTCAGTTTTTTACACATTTAATTAAAATATTATTCTAACGAAAAATTAATACCCTATGCTTAATTTTGACTAACTGTTGATCTAAAGCGTTAAGTACTAAGACATTTTAACGTGTTTTCATGTTAGGGCCCTGCTTTTAGCTATCAGTTGGCCCGTTTTGGGCCGTCTATTATAGCCCCCCCCTAAAAATGGTCCGATTCTACTAGCTTTTATTTATAACAACTTCTTAGGTCCTCCAACTACTACAAGAACGACAAAAAAATTTCAATCTTCAGGTACCACCAATTTTGAATATTAATCGCCTTCTTGGGCTCTTGGTGGAGTTTCTTTAAAAATTATCTGAATTGCTTGCAATTTTCTTTAACATAGTTCTAGCGTCTTCTGATTACTTTAAAAACTACTCAAAAGTATATTTTTACCAAACTACAGGCCACTTAAGTCCCTGACCCCTTGGGGCCCGGTACAGGGCCCATTGAAGCTTTTGCAGTGTAAATTGTCAAAAAATTGCCCCTCTTAATCTACATTTTTGGCTGCTTCCTTTTCCATTTAGTTATTCTCCCATTTCTATATTCTAGTTAAAATCTTGTGGCAACCTGGAGTCCCGTTTGGCCCGATCCGGGCCCCCTTGAACTTTTTGTGTGCCATGTATTTTTCACCCCCTAATTTTATCATCTTCTCATTGCATAATGTTGAAATTGAGTCTCGGACTCTTCTCCCTAGACCAACACCAGCATATTTTTATTGGGGGCCTAGGGCCCTTTTTTAAGCATTTACCCCATTTTTTGCGCATTTCTTTAAAATATTATTCTAATGATTAATTCATACCCTATGCTTAATTTTGCCCGGTCTTTCTTTATACCTCAGCTACCACATTTTTCGAACATTAATCTCTTTTTACAGCATCAACTTACGTCTACTCACTACAGCCGTAAATTAAAAATCGCGTTACTTTAAAGGTAACTTTAGATAAAGTATTTCATCCGTTTATTAAATATCGTGTTAATGTTAAGAGCAATTCATGAAATTTACAAGGGAAGGAGACATCTTCCAACGCTTGGGGGCGCATTCTTTCCTCGGATTCTAAGGGGCCAATTTCAACTGGATTTGGTTCATTCAACTTAGGTTACAGTTCAGCTGCTCTCTGTATTATGAAATTTTATCCTTAGACTTCAGTTACCAACATTTTCTAAAATTAATTGTGCATTCTGTTTTTTTTTTATTATTATTATTATTCTATCGGCTTGATTACTACGAGGTTTCGCTCACTCAACTTGGTTTTCGATTGTCTCCGACACGTGTGGAGCACTTCCGGTAAATGCTGCCATACGTAGCGGCTACCCACGTTACAGGTTCGTTCGGAAAGAAGTTTGTTGGCAACACACTAGACGCTTCGGAAGGCAATGGGGACTCCGAAATTAGGTTCATTTAAAAGAATTTCAAAAGATATAAATCATACAAACTTGAGTTTTGTTTAAGGTTATTATTTACAAACACCGGGCGGGTCTGCTAGTCTATTAAAAAAATGGAAAATGCTATTCGTTTTCAAATTCTTTCAATGACATATATGTTAATTTTATGGCTTTACAGTTAAAAATACGTCAAAAAATTTGGCAGAAAGTTTGCCGTTGTTGACTAGGTAATTTGAAAATAAGCTTAAGGTAATTCCAATGATCCCTTTATGGTTGTTACTATTTTTACAAAGCCTGTTGCCTGCCTGAACCATCATGGGAACAGCAAGTCCAGTTACGGCCCGTCTCAACTACGTAGGAAAAAAATAGTGTAAGCCTAATCCAGGTCCAGCCCGAGTCTGTTGAAAAAAATAAGCCTGGACTCAGACACAATGTAACTGTCCGATGCCGATATCTATGCTGAACAAACATGTTATATTTTTATATTGATGTTGTGAAACTAGCATCGCCTCCTGCGGCACATTTATACTTAAATCGGTTCTCAAGTGCTCTGCTCAATAAGCGCGAAACTTTCTGGCACATTTAATAACTCATTTTTAAATGTAGAGGAACAGAATTTTCAGGGCTGACTATGGAAACGATTTCTAATCGAAATGAGTTTTCCGTAAATAATGTCATAAGACGAAACGCCATATTTCTTCTTGATTCAAACATAAAATATATTATATGAATTTTAAAAAGTTCACTGTTTTACATAAAATATGACTAAAATAATAAAACACTCTCAGAAATAAAACTCTCACTTTTGACGATTCAGAAATCCTTGAGCTGTATTTCGTCGTTTTTGACGATCATTTCCTATCAACACCACGTGACTTTTAACGAAAGGTAAACTCTCAAATATTTGACGAAAGTTTTGCCTCAATCGCGGTCAGACTCAATGCAGTTTAAGGAAACAGTTGCTGTACCTCCTCAAAGCAGATATTTGCTTATTTATGTTTGTCCTGTAAGAATTTATTTTAAAACAGCACTTTTTAGTGCTTTTCAGAAAATACTGAAATGTAGGTAGTTATTGTTTCTTCATTAGTTATTTTTTTAGCTGTTAAAATTTTTAGGAATGCTTATTATAATTTTTATTTATTTATTTATTTATATGTTGTTCGTTATGTTTTAATTAGAAAAGAATAAATTTCCTGTGTTCTGCAAAACCATTCAAAAAGAAAATTTGGTCAATAAAATTTCAAACTTCCAGGATATATTTTTTAAAAATTTATTTAAGAAGTATATTCTGTTTTCAATCAAATTCAAAATAAACATAATTGATCCCTTTCCCCTTTATAAACAGTGCAGTGTTAAAATCTTATCCCTCTACTCAAAGTGATAAAATCTCACGCAATATGCGCTTCACAATTTGTTATTTGTGAGCCACAAATTAACCAGACCATATTTTAACCATTCATTGAGCAAAGAAAATTTCACTGATAAATTATTTAATCAAGCCATATTATAATTATTCATTGACCATGAGAAAACCATAATAATAAATTAGCCTTACTTAAAACTTTCAGAAATTATAGCAGCACCGATAAAATTTCAATCTACCTTACAAAAATATAAACACCCAGCAGAATTCATTACATCAATCTAAATCAAATCTATACAAGTCCCCAATAACGCGGTTGGAAGAGCAACGGCCTCACACGCCAAAGGCCGCGGGTTCGAATCACCCCGAGGAAAACGAGAAGTGATTTTTTTCCCCCTGACAATACACGAGCTTCCAAACTGTTCGATAGATGGCACCACCAGTCAACTTTTGACGAAATTTGTATCGTCGAGCAAATGAAGAAAGTAATTTCATCAATTTGACGAAATATTCCCAGGAAACAGTTTCGTCAAAAACAAAGAAAATTTCGTGAAATCTGAGCATTCATTTCTGAGTTGTGAAGAGATATTACAAGTTAAAAAATATACATTTTATTTAAAACTTCTTAGTACTTTCAAGCTTTTCAAATCTCTTCATCAGAGAATATTTAATAACAATGTTAATATTATTAAAATATTCTCTGATGAAGAGCTTGAAAAAGCTTGAAAGTAATAAGAATTTTTAAATAAAATATATATTTTTTAACTTGTAACATCTCTTTTATTATTTTAGTCACGTTTTAAGTAAAACAGTGAACTTTTTAAAGTTCATATAATATATTTCATGAGTTTTCCGTTTTTTTTGATAAATAAATTATCGAATTGTAAGCAATTTTGTTCATATGAAAACTCATTTTTCTCCTCTTTGTGGGTAATTTTTTCCCTTTCGTCCAGAAATTCTGTTCAAAATACCAACTTTGACTATTTTCAGAAAGATCTTTTACATTTACCAAAAAATGGAAAACATCTTTCGATTAAATAGTTTTTGAATAACATCTGCTTATTTTATGTGTTTCCGAACAAAAATGAACTTGTGTCATACACTTGTGAAACTTGTGTCATACAGTTAGTTACCCTTTTGGATTTGAGAACAGTCTTATTTCGCTTATCGGAAAATCGTATCCATTGAAAATTATTCATATGTTATCAGTTTCATTTAAATTTTTATATCGGACCAGTGTTTAAAAAACTGTTTTAATTTTGGCGAAAATATTCCGCTCTTTACCAAGAAATGGGGTAGTAAGTAATACACGACCTCTCCGTCAATTGTATTTTCTCGTAGCTCCCCCACTCTTGACCTTCGGTAGGAAAAAAAGTAATTAAAGCGAGCTGGTTTTTGTGCCACCCACCCCTTCAACTAAGGGGATGAATGCAGATGGGGCCACGAATCCCATCTGCATTCTCCCCCTTAATTGAAGGGGTGACACTATAACCAGTTTTCTTTAATTACTTTTTTCCCCCTAAGGTCAAGAGCTGTGTTTCAAGGACAAAGATCGCCGTAACTTTCCTCTGAGTCAAATGATGAGATTCCCCCCCCCCCCCCCAATGATATGTTTAGGTTAAAAGTGATACTTTCAGAACTGAAGTCCGAGTCAGCTTTTATCAACGAAAGTCTGTTTTAGTTATTTTATTTTTGTTTTTTAAAAGTCATATTAAGAAATGCTTTATTATTACTATTATTTTGTAATAGTAAATAAAGATTTTGATCACAGGTATTCTCACTTTTTATTTTTTCACTTATGAAAGGAAAAATGAACTTCAGATCTATAAAATGTAGTCATCATTAATGGTCAAAGTTTGCGTAAAATGGTCAGTTTTCATGTTAAATCTACGTACAGCGCCGTAATTCACGTTTTTTAAGAATTTTTTGATTTTCACACTCATTTTTGTGGCTCTGTTACAACTAAACCAATGATCAGAGAGAAAAACTTTTAATACATAAAATGTAAGAAATTGTACTCTTTAATTTATGTATTGAGGACACTTACGTAAAATGCATAACTTTGAAGTTATTTTGTAAAAACAAAGAAAATCCCTCCCTTTTTTTTTTTTTTTTGCCAAAAAAACGTGTTTCCTGGGATAAATTTTGTTGGCAAACTTCAGATTCGTGTTCAGCGACCCAAAAAACATAAAGGCACCAAATAGCTAAACTACACCAAAACTTTCTTTTCTTTTTTACCAAATGACTGGACTAATGGGCATATAGCGTAATCTAGCAGTTTTCCGGATAACACTTTTCTTGACACTTTTATGACACTTTTCCTTTAGCAAGGTGCATCTAAGGCAAACATATTAGTGCAATAATGCACAAAATGAATTTTTAACACTTTCAACAAAGTTGAAAAGTATTTAGGATTTCGGTTTATCTGGCCGTCTGTCCGTCTGTCCACACTCTAACCCTCGTAAATATGCTCGGATTGTTCTAAAACTTTTGGATGTTGGTGACCTCTACCATAGCACGTTCCCTATTTCAAATGAAGTTTGTAGCATGTTTAGTTCATTTACAGGGACAGTCAAAAGTTTTCCGTTACATTACAGCCAATGGGAAAAAAATCGTTTCAAATGATTTTAAATGGTGTTACACTCTTTCAAACATAGTAAAATTGATATTCATTCTAAAATATGCATTCCTTTAATTATGCGGTGCAAAGAATAATTATTGTTCAAGTACAGGGCCACACAAAATAATTCCGTTCATAATGGTATAGGGGGAATTGTTTGAAGTGTATTTGAAAAGATTTCAGATACTATATTGTATCCGAATTCCTGTTTATTAGTAATGATTGCTCTGAATGCATTTTAATTATGATATGCGCTTTTTTCACAATATTTATGCATACTATAAAGTGCGTATAAATGCTATAGTTCATATACAGGGCTACAGAAATGAATTCGTAAAGGTTACTGAGCATGAGTCTAAATTGCTTAAAGGTGGGTTTTAAAGGAGTTATGCATTTTTACGCTGAACTGAATTTAGTTTACTAAGAAATATTTGTAAAATATAGATAGAATGATATACAGGACCATGCAAAGAATTGGATACATGGCCGTCTATCGGTGATAATTTCTGAAAAAGTAATTTCAGTAGTTTTAAGAGTGTTTTAGCTTGAATTAAATTTTAGCTAAATAGTGGCATGCAATAAAGGTACTATGTAAACTACAGGGCCGTACAAAAATATTCAACTATGGTTCCATCTATTAGTATAAATTGCTGAAAGATGAATTTCAACCTGTTATGCATTTTCTTGCTAAACTAAATTTTCCCATTATATAGTATATATATATCAACCTACAGATCAAATACAGGGCTGTTCAAAAGAATTGGAATACATATTTGGCTATGGACGGTAACTACTGAAATCAGTTTTTCAAATGTTTTATGCGTTTTATAAAATGTTTTCTTAGTTATCTTATTTACTTTATTTCCCTAAATAACGAAGTTTTATTAAAGCATTCAGGAAGTGTTGGAAAGTGTTGGAAAGTGTTTCATAATCTATGCTTAACGCATGATTTTTCTTTCTTGTTTTAAGATTGCGTCACTTTTCCTGTGGGTGAGCGACATGTAGTACTCGTGGCAACATTTTGAAGCTAAAATAAAATCTTAATACATATTGATTAATATAGCTACAGAACTTTTTTATTGGTCTTTCGAAGTATTTTATGCTTTTCTTTTCAGCCCTTAAGTATAGTCTTTATTTTCTCTATTAGTCTCTTTGTTATTTTGTTTGACATCTGCAGAGTAATTTGAATGAAATTCATAATGAAAAATTACATGACTTATTTTATCAATAATAATACATTAAAATATAAGTTTTTTAATATGTTAATCAAACAGACTCAAAATGAATCCTTAAATTAACATAAAATGAAATGCTTTGGAATTATCAAACACAAAACCTCTATATTATAAAGCATGTGGGTGAATAAAGCTGACGTCATATTGACGATGGCAACACCTGATCTATAAATTTCGCTTTTACCGCTTTTTTCTTTAACTTCTAAATATATCACAATTTCTATTTTTACATCATCGTTTAGGGAAAACTGTTCTTTCAAATGGAATTTGTTTAAAAACTACATCTTAAGTTTTGGATTTTTTATAATTTTTAAAATAATTTTTAAGCATTGATTTTTTTTTTTTTTATCTATCTCAATCGCATGCCCGATTATAAAATATTAACTTGTTTTCAATTAAAATTAGATTTGGCTCTACATATTATACACAATATACATGTACACAACATATTTGACTGTAATTACGGCTTTCGCACGAGCTGGCATTCTGGAAATGTACTTCTTCGAAAGTTCTTCAGTGCGAGGATTGTGGTGTCAGACTTGTATAATTCGTTCAATTAAAGTAAGTTTTGTTGTACAAACAATTTCCGATATGCTGTTCTTCATATCATTCCAAAAAAGACTCAATAGGGTCCATATCTGCACTGATCCCCGGCCAGTCAAGAACCTCCAAATCATGGGAAGCCAAAAAATCCTTTGTTGTCTTTGCTCGGTGGCAAAGTGCACCGTCGTTCATGAATATACCATCATTGTCGGGGTACCATTCTCTTATCTGAGGCAACAGGCGACTTTGTAACATTTCTTTACATTGATGTTAGTTCATATTTCCTTAAACAACATGAAGTCTACCGTTTCCATATATGTCGAGATGACGCTCCATATCATAACCTTTATTGGGGGCTTGGCAGTGTGCTTAAAGCGTTCGGGCAGGACCTTTCCACCCGGTTTTCTCTTAACGAAAAGAAACCTGTCGCTCATTATCTCCTCTGTCGAATCGTCAGAAAAACATACCTGGAATTAAAAAGTTACAGGCTCTAAATACTGATTTTGATTTACCAAACATAAAGTGCATAAATTAATTTGTGTGTCACAAATTAATTTATACACT
Source organism: Maratus speciosus (assembly GCA_963932465.1). NCBI lineage: Eukaryota > Metazoa > Arthropoda > Arachnida > Araneae > Salticidae > Maratus > Maratus speciosus. The sequence goes on from OZ010789.1 coordinate 222,330,394, forward strand.
TTTTGCACAATGATAAAAGCAAATTACTTTTGCCCAATCTTCTGCTACTCAGTGTTTATGCGCGTGTGCCTAAGCGAGTCTCTTTTTGCGCATGGTTGCAGTTAGGTTTTTTGACTGGCCGACAAGCCCAGTAGCCTACTCAGGGAGTCTTCTTCGTACTGTTTTTGGGCTGACGTTGATACGAGTATCTTTCCATCTTTATAACAGTTGCTTTAAAGTCATTTTCCATTTGCTTCGAGTTATGCGAATCAACAAATTTCTAGTTGTTTACTCCCGCACTTTGACCGGCCGCTGATGTTCACTGAAAAGCTCATGGCAAGCTTCCTTCGAATTGTACCTACACTTTGCGACGAAACATGCACTTTAAAAAATACTCCACGTGCTTTCAGGTTAGTATGCTGAAGCAGAGCTTAAATTTTACCTCTCTTTCGTGCACTGGGGTACTGTTTTTTTCCCCATTCATATACCAAAAATTTATTTCTTTGAAAAATTGTAACGGAGCTTAAACTATATCAAAATTGTCAGTAAACACTTATAGAATTAAAATCATAAAATAACAATTGTGATTAACCGTCATACACTAAACACGGTGCACGTAGCTTGCAAACACCATGAACACAAATAACAAATTTACGCCAATTTCTACGGTTAGCAACCTGCAATTGCTCAGCAACGATAACGTACCTGAAATAAATCGGAAGCTGAATATTGGTTCATTGGCATTCCGCCAAATCATCAACGTTCAATATATAAACGTAAAAGTGCCATACAATTACTAAAACTACCTTCAAATGAACAAAAGTAGGTGAATGATCAAGTACATCTTTTTAAAAATATTCCTATATTTTTGGCCAGAACTGTATAATTTTCCAATTATAAAATCCCAAATTTGCATTTTAAGAAGCAACAGAAACGTATGGAAACGTATGATTCAGGAAAAAAATTAAAGACTTCTATGATTAAATGCTATAGTATGCTGAAACATAGTATGCTGATTAAATACCAAAGTGTATGCAAACATAATCAAACAGAGTAATCCTTTTTTAAAACTTAAACCTTTTTTAATTTAAAGTTTAAAAGTATAAGTTCAAAATTTAAAATTCCCAAATTTTATTTAAGTTTGAAAGGCCGTAGTCTAAATCAGATTTTCCCCTGTTAACTTTGTTTTCTAGCCCAACTTTAATCACTTTCATACTTCATAATTGTTCGATCTTTAAGAGTAAAAACGCTGACTTTGACAATTCTCAGTTTTTGTTGTCAGAGCTAAAACCCCAGATGACCGAGCCCATAAAACGTCACGATGCCCAGATTCTTTTTAGCCTATTAAATGAGATCACCTCCCATTTTTTTAGTGTCACACTCTAGCGGAAATAATCTATATTTAAGACGAGACAACAAAAAATCCGTAGCTTTTTTACGACAATGGTTTGCTAAAATAAACTTCGCCGCTCGACTGCGCATTTTTGGGAAACCGGGCCGCGATCACTCTCAACTTTAACTGGACCTGGTTTTTGGGAAAGGAACATCATGTGCTTAAAAGGGAGAATAAAACCAGGTTCCTACAAACTTTCTGTCATTTTTTATTGAACTCAGTACATCAGTTACGTATCATTCTTACCTGAAAACCAGAAACTTGAACTGAACTATTCTACTCGTTCGTCGCTAAAAGGTAGCACCAGATCAACAAACCTAGAAGGATCGCCCGAGCCGCGTACATATATATAATTTAGTATGATTATTAAGGAAACGTATTTTATACACTTCGTAAGCCAGCATATTTTACAAAAACCCTTTTCAAGAAAGAAAAGACAGAAATTTGTAAAAAAAAAAAAAAGAGATATTCATCAGTTTATTTTTGAAATTTTCATAAAAATAAAATTTTATATATTTCGAATTTTCTTCATATTATTGCAGCTTTAAGTTCAACTGATCAAACACCAATGTTCAGTATCAAAGATCGTAAATGTGGAAAATGCATAATAAAAATTAACTAAAATGAAAATTAATATATACGCAAAAAAAAATTAGCTTAAGTAAGATTAATGAATAGTTGTCTATTTCTCAATTCATTAATTCAAAATGATATTTAGCAATAGAATGTGGTTGAATTGGAATTAATGATCCGAACGTCTGCATCATGCTACAGCACGTGCAATGATTTTAGATGCCAAGCACATGGTAATAAATGTGAAACATAATTTCCAAGAAAGCGAAGAACCTTTCAGATGAGCAAATACAGTTGGAAAATTGCTCCCAGACATGGCTGTGAGCCAAAAGCCTTTTTTATATAACTAATCTTAGTTGTGTTATGTTGCATTATGTGCTACACGTGTTGGAAAAACTTTCTAATTGCCCAGACGCAAATAATTTAGTATCCCATTTTTCATGTAGTAAAATTATTGGTATTCGAGGAGGTTTTTCAAGGTTAATTGTGTGATGCAAACTACGTCATCTTTTCCTCATCGCTCTATGAAGGATTCCCTCTCTCTAGGAAAATGTCTAGACTGATACACTATTTTTCAAAAATATATTTTTTTTCCAGTATACGCAAATTTTTCGATAGATACCTTTTTTTTTTCATTTTGTTAAGAAAATCTAAAGGTCGTTGATTTGGAAAACAAAGAAATTTTGCTCCATTTTTATGAGCAGTTGTCTATTCCACTTTCAAGTAAAACAAAATAATAGTTGGTAATTATATCTGACTTTTTAGAAATTTAGTTAGATAATGTCGGGCATGCGCTGTTATTTCAAATAGCAAGCACTTGGTAAGAAATGTGAAATATCATTTTCCGGAAAAAAGAAAAAACCTTTTGGATCAGCAAATACATTTCCCGTTGCTCCTAGACATGACTGTGAGCCAAAAGCCTGTTTTAAAACTTTCCAACAAAGTTGAAAAGTGTTTATGCATTCGATTTGTCTGGCCGTCTTTCCGTCTGTCCGTCTGTCCACCCTCTAACTCCCGACAATATACTCGGAGTTTCATGCAATTGATAAAGGTTATTTAGGGTCACCAAAGCTTGTTTGGTGTTGTATATGAAGTATGTAGGATTAATAGTTCATTTACAGGGACACTCAAAAGAATTCCGTTACATTATGGTATATGGGGGGAAATTGTTTGCAGAGTATGTAATGAGATTATGCTATTTCAAATGCTATGACACTGAATTTCACTACGATTACATTAGAACAGGACATTCATAGAATTTTTTATTCATTCACAGGGACACTAAAAAAAAATCGATTACAGTACTGTCTTTGAGTAATAATTGCTGGATTGTGCGTTTTGAAATTCGGTATGCGCTTTTCAATTTAACCAATTTTTTGCATGTTACTCATTATATATAAATTCTATAAACTCATATACAGGGCTGCACAAAAGTATTCAAGTACCATTCTCCTCATTAGAGGAAGTTGCTGAAGGTGAATTTTCAACTGAGGTCTATGTATTTCTTAAGTGAACTAAATTCTGGCATACATGTAGTTAATAGATACAAATATATATATATCATATACAGGGCTGCTGAAAAAATTCGGATAATTTTCCGATTGTAGATGGGAACAGCTGAAATTGGGTTTTGAAATGTGTTATGCGTTTTCATCTGGTTGAAACAGACATAACTTTTTAACTTATTAAACGGTTCAGTTTTGTTACATTATTCTGAATGTGTTGGAAAGTGTTTCGTAATCTATGCTTGACGCGTGATTTTTTATTTCTTGTTATATAACTAATCTTAGTTGTGTTATGTTGCATTATGTGCTACACGTTCTGGAAAAACTTTCTAATTGCCCAGGCGCAAATAATTTAGTATCCCATTTTTCATGCAGTAAAATTATTATTGGTATTCGAAATGGTTTTACAAGTTTAATTGTGTGATGCAAACTACGTCATCTTTTCCTCATCGCTCTATGAAAGATTCCCTATCTCCAGGAAAATGTCTAGACTGATACACATTTTTTTTTAATAATTTTTTTCACAGTGAACGCACATTTTCCAATATATATCTTTTCTCAATCTCATTTTGTAAAGAAAATCTGAAGGTCGTTGATTTGGAAAACGAAAAATTTTTCTTCAATTTTGTAAGTAGTTGTCTATTCCGTCTTCAAATAAGACAAAATAATAGTTGGCAATTAGATTCGACTTTTTAGAAATTTAGTTAGCGAATGTCGGTCATGTGCTGCAACGTGTGCTGTTATTTCAAATGGCAAGCACATGGTACGTAATGTGAAATATCATTTTCCGAAAAAAAGGAAAAACCTTTTGGATGAGCAAATACATTTCACCAACAGACATGGCTCTAAACCAAAAGCTTTTTTTTTATATGGCTAAGAATAACAATATTGAATCGCATTCAGAATGTTTATATAAATTTCTAGCTATATTTCGCAGCCCATATACTAATGATTTTTTGCTTCCTTTTTCCTTTAGCGTAATTATTGATGTTAAAAGTTGTTTTACAAAGCTGATTAATGCAATGCTAACTTGTTAGAACTCGGCAACCAAAGCATTTTTTTATCAACTTTTAAAAACATATTTTTAGATATTATTAAGCAAATGTTAAATACAAATAATTTAATCAAACAAATTATAAATTTAAATTCTTTGTTCATAAAATTAAAGAGAAAAATCAATTTTAACCACTGAATTTAAAAAACTACTATTATTATTATTTTTATTATTTATTTATTTATTTATTTATTATTATTTTTTTTTTTAATTTTCAGCTCCTTATTTTTTTCCAAGTTAGTAAATAGATTTAAGGATTAGATTTTTTTTAATAGAAGTAGTTTTAGAGAAAAATAATAATGACTTAATTACAAGCGAAAAAAAGCAGAGAAAATGGTCTAGTTTTTGTACAGATGTTTTTTCTTTTCTTTTTTTTTTTTTCTTTCTTTTTAAAGTAATCAAAATATTACAAATCCGATAGTTAAATTTCTAATATATAGTATGATGTTCAACTTGAGAAAAACGTTGAACATATTTTTTAAATATTCCAATAATATTCTATAGTCTAAAAATATGAACCTTTTCATTTATATCTACAAAAATCTCAGCATTTTGAAACATGGAAAAGCTGAAAAAATAAGAACTAGGATAAATGTGATTAAGCAATTTTTTTAAGGTTTTTTTAAAGGTAACGCTTATTTTTTTAATAGCAGTAGTTTTAGTGAGAAATAATAGTTACTAAATACAAGAGGAAAAAAAGCAGAGAAAATGACTAGTTTTTGAACAGATGATTTTTTTTTAAATCAAAATATTACAAATCCGATACTTAAATTTCTTATATATAGTATGATGTTCAACTACATTATCAGAAATACTTTCTTCAATTCACGGAAATATTCCTGGCAGCACTGCTACTGGTATATATACGAACATTGAAGAAATTTCCGTTCTGGGACAGAAAACTTCCTTAATCTGAAAAAAGGAGTTTTTAAAAAATATGTCTCTCGTTTCTCCCTTGGATTTGAACCCGCGTCCGCACTTCTCGAATCAAGCAACTCAATCACTCGTCCAGCGACTACTTGGTAGAGGGTGGGTTTAAAATGAAGGTATGGGTTTCTTCAAATGGGGGATTGGTAAGGCTTGTTAAGGGGGTCCGGGAAACATTTTCAAAAAATTTTTATTTATTGAGTTAAAATTTTGAATTTTTTTTTTATGGTTAACCATATCATTTGTAAACAAAATCGCATGATAAAACTTCTCATAATTTTTTTTAAAAATTTTAAATTTTAAATTTTTTTTAAAAAATGGGGTAGTTTAAAATCGTTATAACTCGAAATATTATTTATATAATTTCAATTTTTTTTCATTTAAATAAACAGAACTATATAAATTTTAATTTAGAGCCAGCATTTTAAAAAATATTAATTTTAAAATGAACTAAAAATATTTAACGAAAAAATTACAAAAAAAGTGGTGCAACTTTTTTTGAAAAAAATCATATTTTCAAAAGTAAATATTTTTTGCAAATATGCTGGCTCAAAAGTAAAGTAAAACAATTGAAAAAGATATGTTCCGAGTTTCAACCCTGTATCTTTAACGGTTCTCGAGTTATAAGAATTTAAATATGAGAAATGGTGAAAAAAACGCAATTTCACAAGAATTCGTTTCCTTGACAACCATAGCTTAAAAGGCAGATTTTGAAAACAAACCAAAACGAAAAAATTAATATTTCCCAATAAACATACATAAAATACAAATAAATGTAAATACATTGCTTAAAAGGTGCGTTATATTTAATAAAATCCTTTAAAAACACATTAAAGTCATTTTAAAACCAAAACGTTTTCAACCGACACTTACTCGGCCCTCATCAGTGAAAAAACTAATAGTTGTTGTCTCTCTGCGTCTTTTGCCTTGTCCGGAACAGACCATTTTACTTGAAGGGTGGTATGGAATATAAGGTAGAACGGAAATGTTATTCTTTTTTTTTTCACTGAAATTGTAATTTTTATTAATATTTCCTGTTCTAATTAAGATAGAAACATGATTTAAACATCATTTTAAGCAGAAGACGGCAGAGACATTTTTAATCCAATAAAAACTAGTCGGATATGCCAATCCCAAAACTTTCTTCTATCTGATACATGTTAATACTTCAAAATTCTCTAGTACAGAGCCAAAATTAAATGGTAATCTATGCCCATCATGAGGATTCTAAAGACATTAAATTCTGTGCATTAGTTCTTGAGATAGGACTATCGCTAAAATCGTGTAAATCATGCGAAATGCAGCATATCAGTGCCACTGGATAGGTGGATTTACAACAAAATCTAATAATCAACAACTTATGTTAACGTGTAACTGAATCTGAAGTTTGATTAAAATCCGTTCATTAGTTTTTAAGATAGAGCTATTGCGGAAATCGTAAAAAATTCCACATAGCAGCGCCACCAGTTGAGCAATTTAGACCAAAAACTAATTAGCACCAGTTTATACTAGGGACTAACTGAATCTGAAGATTGATGAAAATCCATGCATTTGTTCTTGAGATACAGCTATTGCGATAATCATGAATAATGCAGCATAGCAGCGCCACCTGTTGGGCAATTTACCAAAAACTAATCAGCAGCTAACTATATCCTGGAGTAACTGTATCTGAAGTTTTATGAAAATCCGCGCAGTAGTTCTTGAGATATAGCTATTGCTGAAATTGGGGAAAATGCCGCATAGCAGCGCCATCTGTTGGGCGATTTTCACCAAAATCTAATCAGGTCCAGTTTATATTAAGCTATAACTAAATCTAAAGTTTTGTAAAATTCCGTGCATTAGTTCTTGAGATAGAGCGCCCACAAAATTTTTGTCACATACAGACTCACAGAATGACAGAGTGACAGAGTGACAGACAGACATTTTCTAAAAACCATCAAATCGTGTTCAGGACATTCTAAAACGTATAAATCCGTCGAAAACCGGATGTCGAAAATTTTCACGAATCCAATACTTTCTTCTTGTAAAGACAGAAGAAAGTAAAAAAATTGAAAATTTGAAGATTTTTGTGTCCCGGACCCCCTTAAATTCCTTGTTTAGAAGCTCGAAAATTTAAACTTAATTGCAGAGACATTTCGTCGTTTTGAAATAATGGTTGGTGTTTTAACACTTATAGAATTACAGAGGATAAAAATACATAATAGACATATTTTTAATAATACATAATTTGATTGTTAGATGTAAAATATGAATATAATATTTTTAATTAAATTCGGGAAGAAATGTTTGCTTTTTTGAATAAAATCGATTTTTTTCAACTTGATTGAACTACTATATATTTATGTGTTCGTTTAGAATATATTTTGCATGCGAACATTTTTTTTTTAAATACTGTAATAAATTAATTGCGAATAAGTTTAAATGAATGAGAAAATTTCCAAAACATTATTTTTGTTTGTTTGTTTTTAAATAAATTAAGATTTTTGATTTATTGAATTTTCGGTTTTTCTTTCAAAAAATAAATTCGAACTTTGGTGTTAATACAGCCAATACGCATGCTTGCAAAGAATAAACGGAATTCCGACCCTCTTTTTCAGACTTCCGGGAGGAATTAACGGAAAAGGCATGTTTTCTAGGAGTATAGAAATTATTTGTTTCAAAATGGCGAATAATTTAGTGTATAAAGACGGATTTTTCTAACAGTGTAGAGAAAAACGGTGAACATTGTAGTGTAGCCTTAGCATTTTTAGACATAGAAAAGCTGATAAAACAAGAACTGAGATAAATGAGTTTAACCATTTATCTACTGAGGGTACTTATAAGTATCATTAAAGTAACTTGTTATAAAATTCATTTAATACATCGATTAGTTGTAATATAGTTTAGAATGAGTTATAGGTGCATTACTTTATCTTGTTCCAAAAGCATTATTGGTTACACAAAACAAAAATATTTTTAAAAGGATGATTTATTTTGCCTTTGCATCTTTTCAACTTTCTTGGCGTCGCGGGAGCAGGGGGAGGGGTATTTTTCAATTCAAAAATATTTCTGTATTTCTATAGAAAAAACAATACATTTGTACATTTCCTAATTCTACAAAATACTAAGAAAAATATTGATAATAAAAGATTTGAGTGGGGTTATAAATATTGCACAAAATCCCTATAAATTCAAATTAATCCTTCTAAAGTCTTCAATCGTTCTAAAATCCTTCTAAAATTTATTAATTGATTATGTAAATCTTCTAATGTAGTTTGAAAAAATCACGAAAAATGCTTTAGAAGATAAAATTTTCTTGAATTCATAATTCAGTACATAAAGGGTTAAACATTTTTTTTAAATGGCGAATATGATATTAGATTTTTGTTAAATCAGCCGTAAGTGTGGTTCTATTATGAAGTACCAGTCTGAAATTTTGTTAAGACATAGTTGAAAGTATGTGGTATGTGATAAGATAAAAATGTGAAAATCCAAATTTTTACGAAATTTCGATATTGGTAAGGGGTGCCGATTGATGTTTAAAAGTTTTTAAACATTACATAGAGATACACTAAAGACATTTCAATATTGCATGATTATGTATCGTCATCATTTTCTCGTACTTATGGATATAATTTAAGAAAATGTCTAAAAAAACATGTATTTTTAATGAATAATTTTTTTTCCTATGGGTATAAATTACAGAACACATATATTATCAATCTGAAGACCTTTGATGTATTCAGTAGCAGTTAATACAACAAAACTTTAATATTTATAACTGTGTTCTGATGGTGAGAATTTATTCTAATCATCAAGCTGTTTTCTTCTAATGTAGTAGTCGAAACCACATTAACGCTTTCTGTACTGAATTATGAATTCATGAAAATTTTATAAAGCATTTTACGTGAATTTTTGAAACTACATTAGATTTACATAATCATTTAATAAATTTTAGAAGGATTAACTACATTTAAATTAAATATTGTTTTAGTATTTTGTAGAATTAGGAAATGTACAAGTAGTTCTTACAATAGAAATATAAAAATATTTCCGAATTGAAAAATCTCCCCCTTCCCCCAACGCCAAGAAAGCTGAAAAGATGGAAAGGCAAAAGAAATCATCCTTTTAAAAATATTTTTATTTTGTGTAACCAATAATGCTTTTGGAACAAGATAAAGTAATGCATCTATAACTTATTCTAGGCTGTATTACTTCTAATCGATGTAGTAAATGAATTTTATAACAAGTTATTTTAATGGTACTTATAAGTAACGTCAGCAGATAAAAGATTGACGCGTCATTGTTTTTAATTTTTTTATTTACAGCATGATTTATCTGCTAGAACCCTTAAAATTCTTTGGTCGATATGAAATCTAGTTTTAAAATATTTGACTTTTTCTCATTTGGCACTTGGTCTAAGCCAGAGATGGCGAACCTTTTTGAGTATGCGTATCAAAAATTTCAAAATTATTGTGCACCAACATTCTAACGTGCCAGAAACATTTTAACTTAGATAAAATTCAATAATTAATTTTTATAGAATTTTTACTCAAATATTTTTACACTTACACTAAATTCGATTCCTAAGTTATTTATTATGCTGTATTTACTCAATAATATAGCCATGTCGCATAGAATTCCGTGTTAATAATCTATAAATGAGTTTTTCTTTTACTGTATACTTCCAAATCAGATCATTTTAGCTGTAGAAACAGGTTCAATAGATACATATCATTTACAATAACAGTTAAAATTCAATTTTCAAAATTATAACCTAAATATAATAAAACCTAAAATTACTTAAAACCCTAAACCTAAAGAAAATAAAACCTAATCTGATGTAGAAGAGTGTCAATTAGGTATATTACTATGCAAACTATATCTAAAATTCAATTTCAAAAACCTTTGAAATTTCACAAAGAAGCAAAATGATTTGGAAAACACTATAGGTTGAATGGTTTGGCGAGAAAATTACGCTACAAGGCGATTTCACTGACATTTATAATACCTTAATTCATTCAAAATTTACGGATTATTTTAAAGTATACTATATACCTGTTACACTGTTAAAAAACATAAAATGGATTGTTTTCCAGAAATTGAATATAATCTATAATTTTTTTTTTCGCGTGCCAGAGAAGTTTTCTTACGTGCCAAGTTCGGCACGCGTGCCATAGATTCGCCATCCCTGGTCTAAGCATTAATACATTTCATTTTACTTTTCCAAAGCCCTGATGTATCCTAATAAATTAATATATTTTTCATTACAGTGTTACTGAAAAACTTCAATTAACCACACGAGAATCAATGATTCAGTCATAATTGTTCTTTTTAATATTCATGCAATGGATACTTTTATTTTATTTGAGAAAAAAAATTACGTAATTGTCACATTTTCAAAAAGAAAAATAAGGTGAAAGACAAAAAGCTTGCATAATTGCCCATAATGAAATGTATATTTCAAAGAAATGAGTTACGGCTATAGACTAGAAAATAATAATAGAAAGTTGATTTTTATTAAAAAATAAACCTTCTTTTGGGCACTGAGGGCTGCTAAAGTGAGTTATATATTTATCTGTTTATATAGTATGTATATGCAAATGCTATACTGTTGCCCCACTGTTTTAACCCATTTGTACAAATGAGATAGCATTGAAATTCTATGAATTGAGTGTCATGAAGATATATGATGTCATGAAAAATTCAGTGTAGCAGACCACAAAAATTCAAATGTGAGACAAAATAACATATTTGGGGGAAGGAGGAGAGATTATCAATTCACAATTCCTCATTTTTCAATCGATCCTGACGTTTGCATTATATGAGGGTTCGAGTTATAAGAGGTCAAATTACATAAGTTATATTTGGATGCTACAAAATATATTTAATTGTAATGGCATCTGCAAATTTTTTTAGATATATAATGTATATTAGTGAATCGAACGAAATTTAAATGAATTCGGATTTATTAAAGCCTGACTCAGAATCTCTTACATAATAAACAATCGAAGTCCAATATTTTTTTTAACCACACTTTTCCCGTTTTATAGGAGATTTTTATTTTAGCAATCGTGTTTCATTTTTTAACCATAATTGTCCCTACCCTACAATGTTAAAAATTTGGTTCAATATTTCTCCAAAACATGGGGCAAAGAAAGTTGCTACCGGAAAAGGGCACATTTGATGCTCCGGTTGAACCCTAAACTTGTGTAAGATTGAGTTATGAACTTGCAAAATATTAAACCATGGCTTAGTAAAATATTGAACCATAATTAGGTGAAATATTTAGGGTTCGTGCGGATCCTAGAATTTCCAGACTAGGAAATTCTTCGGTACCAATATTTTCTTATTGAAAATATCTCTTTAAATAAGGCGAAATTTTGCGTGTTTAAGCTAGATTTATTTTTCTACAAAAAAAAAGAAATATATATATATATATATATATATATATATATATATATATATATATATATATATATATATATATATATAACCATTAATTAAACATTATCGACCATCATCATAAACCGCAATATTGTGAATGGATGCCACAAACCTATAATATAGAATTGTATGTATAAAATAAAGTGCCTTATACTTAATTACAAGAATTAATATGGAAGAAAAAAAAGAAGAATATGGATTCCGAAAAAATTGAAAAACTTATATATTGAATTACGTTTTCAAGAGTACAGAATTCAATGATATAAACAAATCGGTCGTTTTCTGTGAGAAAAAAAGCTAAAAGCTGAAAATTTTTTTTCTCCTGTATCCAAACAACCAATATAACCAAAAGAATAGTTTCAAGATGAAAACAGAACATTATCAAATGGCATGAAATGGAAAAAAACACTACAACCCATTAAATATTTAATTTATAGCAATAGAAATCTTACACAACATACCGAATAAATTCCCAGTTGATTTTCAAAATATCTTCTCGCACATGGAATCCAAAAGCATGATAAGATTAAGGTGAATAAAACAGTTAAGTTAACACAGAAATTAAAACCTATGGAATCAGTTAATTCATTTTGAAATACCGTGATAAATTCAATTAATATAATATAAATAGAAAATAATTACATTATTTAAAATGCCTAAAAATAATTTTAAATTGTTTAATATCAATTTTACAATATTGCCAATATACAGCGTTCAATACCACCTGGCGTAAAAAATTAAAATTATTACTTTATTAGAAGCTTTAAAAAGACAAAATTTTTGGTGCTACCATCTATTATTTTATTTTAAAACTATTATTATTATTCAAATGTCACAAAAAGAAGAACCTAATAAAAGCTAATGAAATTAAAATATATCAACTGCATTACTACACAAATCCTAATATAAAAATAATACCATACTATATATCATTATTCAAAAAAATTTAAATAAATTAAATGTTAATAAAATGCTTTCAATATATTCTATTACCAAACCCATTTAATCTATACTGAGAAATTGAAAAAAAAAATAACAGTGATAATATATAGAATATAGCTATATGCTATAAAATAAAATAAATTATTAATAATAAAAAAATATAAAAAAACTTTAATAATTACTATTACATATAAAAAATGAACAGGAAAAAAAATAAAATAAAAAATGGATGTTTATAGAAGATTGTCGGATTCTAAAATTCCCAATAGCCTAAAGATCACAAATATAATGTGTGAATTATCTTCATATTAGCCATAAAAAAGCTAAAAAATATGATTGTGACAATCAATCACATTAAACCGATAATTAATCATGGAATACAAAGTTGAAAATAAAACAATATTAAAAAGTATAGAGGAATAATAATAAAAACTATTTACCCAATTTTAATACATACAGTATAACATTAGTTATATCAAATAAACTTATATGCATAATAATCACTAAAACGATGGTATACTATTATTATTTAATATGATATTGTCCTGAGTAGACTAAAATTTAAAAACAAATTAATTTTGAATTTCATTAAATATTAAACAAGCTAAATTTAATATGAATTAAAAAAATGTCACAAATTACATATAAAACATCAAATCAGCATCCATATAAAATACGTATTAGAAATGTAGTTACAATATAAAAGCCCCATCATTTTTTTAAATGAACTATTGCGTATTATCCAGACAACACCACCCTCCTGCGTACTCTAACATCTACCTACCCAACCATCCTATAGTAATTGTTTATTATTATTTCACAATTTTTAATTTTTTATAAATATTTTTTTTATTTTATAAATTTTTTTGTAATTTTGTTTACGCATGTTTTTTTTTTTTTTTTTTTTTTTTTTTTTTTTTTTTTTTTTTAAGATCATGTGTATATATACTGATATATCTCCTGAAAAAATTCCTTGACCCATACGAACACTGAATATATTGAATCGAGAATCGGAAATAAATTGGGCAATAAACTGAGAAAAGTTGAAAAATAAACTGGTTATTTTTTTTTAATTATAGAATATCTACAATTAACTTTTCAAATAAAATTTATCAGACCAATTAAAAACTCTGTTTAAAGTAAAACCTGGCACGCTATGGACATTCAAGACTAGATTGGAACTGATCGTAACGCCTCTTGATATGTAGCATGCGTTCTAATCACTAGATAAGAAGGCGAATGTTATCGTGCTCTAAAACAGCATATTGGAAGTTCATAAATTGACTGTTACCTATTCTCATAACATGGTGAAAAGTTATAGTGTAACCAGGAGTTTTGAAAAACCAAATGAACCATGTTTTGGCGTTTCTCATTTTTTTCACTGTCAAATAGTTCAACATCGAACAGCAATTATTTACAGTTTGACTCTTTATTCTTTGACAGATAAGGTAACTATACATAGAAAAAAAATTCCAAAACACCCAGTGATTATAATTATACCTGAAATCGAGAAAATATTGAAATTAAGTAGAATTTTGATAGTCCTTATTGGTCATCATTTGAAAATTATACTGTTGGCACAGAGCTAAATCAAAAGTTTTTATCAAGTCGAAAACAAAACAAAATTGGCATCTTATCTTTCAGATTGTTGCTGTGCAAAATTCACCTTAACTTATTTGACTGCAGAGGCATTTTAAAGTATTGAACATAGAAACAAAGAAAATCGCCACTAAATATAGGTATTTGCATATTATGCACACATTCTTTCCTACTATCGAGAAGGCAAATCATCGGAACAACAGACATCACGTTTTACTGCACGAGAAGTATTCTTAATCTGCAAATGTTGTAAGCAGAATAATATTAATAATAAAATACAAATTAATAAAATATTACTTCGGATACAAAGAAATAATCTTCGTCTAATGTGTTATCTTTAACTACATATACATAAAAAAATCATGGTTTCGTGTCTTCAGTCAAAATACAAAATTTAAATAAAGATGAACGCAGGTAATTAGAACGATTAAAGAAAGATTTTCAGTATGAATGATAAGTTTTTTCCCGTTTCCCTTCCATTCACCTTAAGTACAATTAAGTTAATAGCTTCCAGAAGCTGTAATTTGATAAGAAAGAAAATCTGACTGCTGAAATTCCTATAGCGGTACTTTAGAAAATGTTAGGCTTTGATTGCATCAATTTATTTCTTAATGTAAAAGAGGCGTCACTGATGGTGGTAAAAAGAAGGAGTTCTAAGATTACATCAAAGATGTCTGGATACTTGTATTCCCATCACATTTTCTGTTCTTGAAATTTCTCATTGCACATACATTTTGGCACATGTTTAGAAAACATGTTATTTTAAAAATTCTTCTAGAAATCTTTTCTGAAAAGGAGAAGTCCAAAAATTGGATGTCTTCAAAAACAAAATAATGGATAGTTATGCTGCTTGAAATATACCATCAATTCCAATTAATATATATTCTTAAAAGTATTAAAAGTCTAGTATGATGTATGTTGCACATGTTTCATAATGTAACGTAAACGCAACGTAAGTTATTTTGCATTATTTTTATTCTCAACCAGTCGCGACGAACGTCTTTTACACTTCCTTTAATTCTAAAACACCATATTTTGAAAAATGTAAATTTTGCCTTATTTAATTGGTGAAAGTCTGTGATTAGATAAGGATAAAATCTCTGTACTAAAACAATGGGGTTCAAATTCAAGGATTCCGTCCATCCTGAAAGACACATGCGTACACGTGCCGCTGATCACAAAAGGCTAAAGACCGCTTACACAGGTTCAAAATTTCCAAAAAAATGTCACTTTTCCCAGTGTTAGTTGCATATGTACCTTTGTACTACTAGTTGCCATTTTTATCTTATACGTTTTTAATGCATTAAACGATTCGAAAACAACTGCTGCGAGTAACCAAAAAAAAAAAAAAAAATTGCCGGCTCGACCTGCAGGCACAGGTAGATTTCGAAGTTAAAGTACTAATTTCAGCAATAAAAATTAAATCAAGGTCAGAGATAAACCCAGCTTAACAATTTTATCTTGCTGCTGTTGACGAGTTTTTAACTTCATTTTTCCGTAAGAGTTGGTTTTATCAGAATCATGTTAATGTGATTTTTTTTCTACAACTCCCACTATTTTCTTTTATTATTATTTATCTTTTTTTTTTTTTTTTTTTTTTTTTTTTTTTTTGCTGTAAGATTTTTTCTGATCAAAAACTTGTCAATATAAAAGTTGTAGATAATATTAATAAAATACATAATAAATTTAAGCGGATTTGATATCTTGTGAATTGGCGAAATTATTAATTTTCTTTCTTTTTCAACCCCTCCTTTTTTTTAAATTTATTTTTTCCTGTAAGGGTTGGTCCTATCAAAAGCTTGTCAATATAAAAGTTGTAGATAATATTAAGAAGATTTATAATAAATTTAAGTAGATTTAACATCTTGTGAATTGACGAATTTATGGATTTTTTTCTTCTTAAAACCCTATTTTTTCGCCCCTTGAGGCCATTTTTCCTAGAAGTAATAATACCTTCAAACTGATCCGATATGTATCATAATTAAGAAGTTTTGGGATTTTATCTGTTTTTACAAAAACCCTCCCTATTCCCAACCCCTTCGTCCGATTTTGCCCATTAGCAAACTTGACCGAGATTTTCTGCCCCTTGATTTTATGTATCAGTTTGAAAGAAATCTGTGCAGAATTATGAAGCTATCGTGTTCATAAAAAAAGTGATATATATATATAGAGAGAGAGATATGTGCATATAAATAGACGGATAACGTTTTGAACTGGGGTTGGTTTTGGTTTCTAGGGGTCATGATCGACGTAGATCTGAAAAAAAATTTCAGAAATTCTAACATAAGGCAGAATATAATAAGTAGCATTTTACAAAATCTACCTAAAAGATAACGGTGGAAGGAAGGTAGAGGAAACCAAAGTTTCCGGATCTACTTGGTTCAAAACTTACGAAAGAAAAATGGTGGCTTGCGTCACAAAGGTGCACATGCTACTAACGCATGGTTAAAGTACACTTTATGACAGAAAATCATAGGTTACTAGTTAGAATCGATATCAAAACTAACAAGAAAGAAAAAAAAATCATGCGTCAAAAATCAAGTGAAATTCATCTTGTAGTGAAATTCAGTGATTTATATCAATTTCAATACAGTTGAACAAGCGTCATGTCATTAAAATACGCTGCAAACGATTTTTCTGCATGACTGTAATGCAACGGAATTATTTTGAGTGCCCCTGTAAATGAACTATTAGTCACACATACTTCTTATACAATACCAAACATGCTTTGGTGACCCTAAATAACGTTTATCAATTGCATGAAAATCCGAGTATGTTAACGGGAGTTAGAGCGTGGGCAAACGGACAGACAAACCGAATGCATAAAAACTTTTCAACTTTGTTAGAAAGTGTTAGAAAGGTAATTTTGTAGCTATAGAAATAGAGATTGCTTACACTCTCGTGCGACGGTCTCAAAGAAAACTGAGTTTTGTCTCCATTGGTGACCTAAGATTACTTTACCGTTCATTGGCCTTTTCTTACCTGCCAGCATATAGCATAGATGTTGCTTAACCCTTTATATCCTGAATTTTAAATACAAAAATTGCTTTATCTGAATAATTATTTACGTTAATGTCTAAGATATACAGAACAACATAGATAATAATAATTTGATTTTTAGATACTTTTTTTAATTAAAACAGATTTAATAAATCAGTAGTTAGAGCTCTTTTTAGGGTTTCGTTCATCTGACGAAGCCCTATTCATCTCGCTCCTTTGTCTGTCCGTCACAGAGTCCGTTCTCAGAAACTATATATGTTGGAGACGTAAAATTTTGCATATCTATAGCTGAACATCTCACATCAAGCGGCAAATCATAAAATTTTGAAAAAGTTTTATATTTACCCGTCTGTGCTCTAACTTGTGTATTTTAAGCTTTTTTTTTCTAACAGAGTCCCTAATTAAGTTGAAGACTTGGAATTTTGCGTACTTATAGCTGAACACCTCACATCAAACGACAAATCATAAAATTTTGAAAAAGTCCCTTTTTTTGAAATTTTGAAATATTTACCCTTCTGGGCGTTAACTTGTGTATTTTAAGGGGAGTTTTTTTTTCTAACAGAGCCCCTATTTAAGTTGAAGACTTTAAATTTTGCATACTTATAGCAGAACACTTGCAATCACGCGAAAAATCATAAAAATTTCAAAAAGTCTTATATTATTTACACCTCCGGGCTCTAACTTGTGTATTTAAAGCAATTTTTCTAACCTCCCCCCATTGCACCCGGTGGGTACTTTTCTAACTTTTGCCGACACCTCTTTGACCCCTCTTTCATATTATGCACATAGCCTTACATCTTTCAGTTCCACTTTTTACCGCCAAGAGGCACCTACCTATCTCGAGTGCTATGGGCCCGATCTCTTTGACAAATATATCTACTGATAGGTGGTAAAACGGAGTTTCGTTCGGATAGAGGTTCGTGTAGAATAGGGTGCGCACCTGGTTGCGAAATGTGGAGTGGAGCTAACAGATTTTGCAAAAGAATACAGTGTTTTGAAAGGAATATTAAACGAAACCCTCTGTGCGATCTGTGGTCACACTTACCCACTTGTTTCAAAATATTTACAAGAATAATTAGATTACTTAACAAAAAATACTGTTATGGAAATCTTACAATTCTTATAAGAACAGTGTAAATAAATGTATTGTGATCCTCCTATATGCAACACAGAACTGTTTTGTAGTTGTGAATTTTTCGTATAACATTCTTTAATAGGATAAAAGGTGCACGTAGGTAAATGGTTGAGAAAATAACCACATTAAAAAAATATTTAGCTTCGACTGTTTCATTGTACTTTCTAAATAGGATTGAACAAATTATTTTGTACGAAAAGTGCAATTTATTTTTATTAAAAGACGAATTAAGTAAATTTTACATTAAATTTTCTTTAATGGTACTTAAACGTACCGTCAGGATATAAAAGGTTAAAAAGTAAAATAGAAATGAATAAATACTATAAAATAGTTAATCCCTTTTGTGTGTGTGGGGGGGGGGGGGGGGGCGGGGTCCCTCAGAACAGCTTTCACAAAATCTGTTCAAGCACTCCAGCTCAGTCATATTTCAATTAATCAATTTGAATCTTTTTGAAAATTGTTACATATTTTTCTGCCGAAATAGGTAGAACGTTTATAATACTTCCTAAGTTGAAATTTGTTTATGCAGTCGGTTTGTCTGGCCGTCTGTCCACGCTCTAACTCCCGCAAATATACTCGGACTTTCATACAATTCATAAACGTTATTTAGAGACACCTAGGCATGTTTGGTATTGTATATGAAGTATGTCGGATTAATAGTTCATTTACTGGGCCACCCAAAAGAATTTCATTACCTTATGGTATATGGGGTACAATCGCTTACAGAGTATTTTAATGACATTACGCTGTTTCAAATGTATTGAAACTGATATAAATCACTGAATCACTACAAGATGATTACGATAGAATAGGGCATTCATAACATTTGTCGTTCATTTACAGGGACACACAAAAGAAATCGATTACAGTACTGTCTTTGAGTAATAATTCCTGGAAGTGCGTTTTCAATTTCGGCACGCGTTTTTAAATTTAACTATTTTGTTTGCATTTTACTAGTTGTATATAGATTTTATACCTCATATACAGGGCTGCACAAAAGAATTTATTGCCATTCTCCTTATTATATGAAGTTGCTGAAGGGGAAATTTCAACTAAAGTATATTATGTATTTCTTAATTGAATTGAATTTTGGCATACATGAACTTAATAGATATAAATCTATATATCCTATACAGGGCTGCTCAAAGAATTAGGATAATTTTCCGATTGTAGGTGGGAGCAGCTGAAATTGGGTTTTCAAGTTGTTTCCATATGGTTGAATTAGACGTAATATTTTAATTTTTTAAACGGTGTAGTTTTGTTACATTGTTCCTAATGTGTTGGAAAGTGTTTAATAGTCGATGCTTGACGCATGATTTTTTCTTTCTTGCTGAAATTTTGATGCCTTGTTTTCGTGTAATTTTAAGCAACGAAATTTTTAGTTAAAAATTTCCATGTTAATTCAAATCCATGTCATTACACCAAAAATGAACGTTCTCTAAAATAAACACGTATTTCATTAGCTTTTGAACTAAAATATTACCAAAAACCCTTGAATTCCAGGACATCAAAGTGGTGGTATATTTTAATGTGAAAGCGATATTAATTGGTTGTGGAGAATAAGTTTTAAAATTTTCTCAAAAATATGTCTCATCACATGTTCTACTGCAACAACTTTCCTATTGCTATTTTTTTGGCATAGTCTTACAAGTAATGTTATTTTTATAAATTCTTAAAGAAGCATCTATATTATAAAGCAAAATGATGTCCGTGAATAATGCTGACGTCATATCGACGGTGGCAACACTTGACCAATAAATTTTGCTATTACTCCAATTATTTAAATTTCTAAATATCGCACAATTTAAAATTTTACGCCGTCGAATAGACAGTAACAAAATGTACTTTCAAATGCAATTTATTTGAAAACTATTTCAACGATTTTCAAGCATGGAAGGTTTTTTTTTTTTTTATCCAGCTCTATCGCGTGCAACACGATTACAAAACACTAACCCGTTTGCATGTAAAAAAGATATAAATATCTCCGCATTTATTTCCGGCTAATATTCCATAACGAAATTGAAACTTCATCAATAAATATGTAAAACACAAATTTCACAGACGTGTAAATGAATTAAGCTTCTAAATCACTAAAGATATAAGGAAAAAAAACTGTTGTAAGTAGTGAAATTGATTTCTTCGGTTATTAACTTCTAGCATGTGGCTAATAACAAAGAATCTACAGATGCTAATACGTTAATATTATTAGCTCAATACTATAACAATTTCGATTTATTAAAATCAATAGTTTTTCGTTATTCTGTTGTACATCAGCTATTCGCGAATAACTGGCTTAGCAAGACGAGAGTTCCCATTGCTGTACGAACCGCCGATGGACAATAAAACTACGAAAAATCGAGAAAATTATAGAAATATCGCCATCCCAAAGCGCTTTTTCAGTGGAATTTTTCCAAATTCAAGAAGAACCTGTTGACCATAGCCAAAAATATACACAAAAACTTTGGTTCAATTCTATGCATAACTTCATGTAGTTTTCGGGGTGCAATAAAGGAAACCGCTTTACAGCGACGCCTTTTGACGAAATATATTTATGTTCAAAGTTAAACTGCTGGCCATAGCAAAAAATATACACAAAAAATTTGTTTCAATTCTACGCATAATTTCATACACTTTTGGATGGTACAATACTGAAAATGGCACCGACATCGCTATGACAGCGTCCTCTTCTGGCGGAAAATTTCCATATAAAAGGAGGGTCTGCTGGCCATATCTAAAAACAAACAAAAAATTTGGTTAATTCTATGCATAACTTCATATTTTGCTACTTGCTATTACAGACGTTGCTATTACAGCGCCCCCTTCCGGTGGAATTTTTCCATATTGAAGGAGGATTTGCTGGCTATATCCAAAAACATATACAAAAAATTTGGTTAAATTTTACCATGGTACAATGGCAACATACGGACACACAATAATTAAATATTATTAAGCAGAAAAAAGACTTTTTTATTTAATGGGGGGTTCTACTTCTTTGGGTCCTAATTTTCGATTTTTTGTTTTTGTTTTTCATTTTTTGCATCTCACAAATGTGTAGATTGCTGCCATAATTCTATTTCGTAATATTCCATTTCTTTAAAATAATTTTTGTTCGTTGAACGTATCGTTATTGCAAAACTTTAAACTTGTTTTTCTGTCACTTATGCTTCAATTATTTGGACCCAGATCACAGCTACTAGGTCCCACATAAAAAAAAAAAAATGTTCTAAATCAGAGCGCACAGATTTCGACTGTGCCACTAGTTCCTGCAGTTGTCAATAGAGTGTTGGTGAATCACATCAATTCTCGCATGACATTTCGATCGAAAATTGGTTAAATAAGAAAAATACTTTCTGATTTAAGCAGAAGGGGATCTTTGGGTCATAATTTTCGATTTTATTGTTTTTGTTTTTCATTTTTTGCATCCCACAAGTGAGTAGATTGTTGCCATAAAGCAATTTCGTGATATTTCATTTCCCTGAAACATTTTGTGTGTGTTAAGCGTATCGTTATTGCAAAACTTTAAACTTGTTTTTTTTTTTTTTCTTTGAAAGCATGTTTTATAAAGTGGGCGACCATTTTCCTCGAGAACTATTCGACAGATTTTCTTCCTTTTTTACTTAAAAGAAACGTAATCTCTTTTTCTGGAACTCAGACCATCGAAAAATATAATTTTCATTGATTAATTATTTTTTCGATGTCCCAAAAAGTTTTAAAAAAAAGCGAAAAAATTACATTTTTGATCAAATTTTTTGACAGAAAACAACTTTTTGAACTAAATGTTAGTTTAATCTTCAGAGAATTCAATGCTGTTTTATAATTTGGCGACCCAATTTCTTTCATATGCTTGTGACCGAAGAAAAATGGTCACCCGGATGTAAGTTCACGACACGTACCTGCATACTCCCAGTCACACAAAGCGTAGTATTAATTTTTTTACACAGAAAAATTTAAATATGTAAGCGAAATGTCAGCACATAAGATGAAAAATGTCCGAAAGGTGGTATCTTTTTTTTCTTTTTTTCCTTGTAACCGAAAAAAAAAATTGTAAAAATCATTTGAATTTTAGACCGAACAACTAGAACCTCTTCTTGAAATAAATTTTTTGGTGCACAGGTACCTAAGAAGCACCCCAAAATCCAATTTACGGTGCACCATCAATTCTGATTAACATATCCACCCTTGTTTCAAAAGTGCCACAACTCAAAAAACTCAGTTTTTCAGGCAATGCGAAAAACTTTTTCAGACTATGGAAGGTTTAGTGACCATCTTGCAAACACAATTGCTACATGGTGGCTGGATTTTCAGTACACTATCTGAGACTTTAGGTAATTGGTAGAGGCGTAAAATCCAAGTAGAATGGAAGCCATAATTCAAAAAACGTAATTTTTGAGTTGTGGCACTTTTAAAACAAGGGTGCGATATGTTCTTGAAAGGTGTTAAAATTCTAATTTAATGTAATTTGTGTGAATTACGGAACCGAAAGGACACACTTAACGTAAACGTAACGTAAGGTTTTTTGTACGTCTGTCAGGTTTTAAATATTGAAGATGCGTCTTGATTACTATCGAATGAATTCTAAGATTTCATCAAAGATGTCTGGATGGTGAAATTCCCATCACATTTTAGGAAAACTTTCTTGCTGCAATATATTTTGGCACGTGTTTAGGAGACATCTTATTTTAAATGAAGTTTTGTAGAAGTATTTTCCTAAAACAGAAATGTCTTAAAAGGCACGTAGTAGCGGTTAAAGAACTTGAAACAACGGCACGTGTTTAGGAGACATATCATTTTAAATAAAGTTTTCTAGAAGTATTTTCCTAAAACGGAAATGTCTTAAAAGGCACATGGTAGCGGTTAAAGAACTTGAAACAATAGTCCATGTTGATCTTTTCAGATATCTAAAAGCGATTGCGCAATCATTGTCCATAATTTCAGATAAGATGTTAATAAAAACACATTACATTTATTGATCTTCTTCAGGGAACTGGAGAATATGAATGCAATATAAATTGCCTGTTCAAATTATATTAAGATAAAGATTTGTGAAAGAAATACGAATTTATTAAGCATAGACAAAATGCCCAGTTCATGATTTTCCTGTGCTACACCCTAAATACAGGAAAATTTCCGCCTATCATCAACAGAGATATGAAATTTTTTAACGCATTACAGACAGGTGTTTTTTGCTTTTAAAAAGAAGCCCTCCCAGCTGTGCCACTGTTACATATTGCATTACTTAACAATACATGTCACACAAAGCGTAATATTCATTTTTTACACAGAAAAATTGAAATATGTAAGGGAAATATCAATAAGTATAATGCAAAAAATCCAAAAAGTGGTATTGTTTTTTTTTTCTTTGCTTTTTTTCGTAACCGAAAAGAATTTGTAAAAATCACTTGAATTTAAGACCTAACAAGTAGAACCTCCTCTTGAAACACACTTTCTGGTGTAGAGGTATCTAAGAAGCACACCAGGTATATCTTATTTTAAATGAACTTTTCTAGAAGTATTTTCCTAAAACGGAAATGTCTTAAAAGGCACATGGTAGCGGTTAAAGAACTTGAAACAATAGCCCATATTTATCTTTTCAGATATCTAAAGGCGATTGTTCAATCATTGTCCATAATTTCAGAAAAGATGTTAATAAAATCCCATTGCATTTATTGATCTTCTTCAGGGAACTGAAGAATATGAATGCAATATATATTGCCTCTTCAAATTATATTAAGATAAAGATTTGTGAAAGAAATACGAATTTATTAAGCATAGACAAAATGGCCAGTTCATAATTTTACTGTGCAACTCCCTAAATACAGAAAAATGTCTGCCGATCATCACCAGCGACTTGAAATTTTTTAACACATTGCAGACAGATGGTTTTTGTCTTTGAACCCTTCACTACACTATTTTTATGAAAAAGATTATTTGAAATGTATATATCGGTCTATAATGGAAAAAACAGTAAAAAAAATTAAATTTCACATTTTCAGCTAAAATTTGATATTTTATGGCGTGTACGCTATATACACAATTAGGGTTTTAAAATATTATATTGCTATATTTTACAACTAAATGAGCTTAAATTAATTAATTTTATCTGCTTAACAGTCTGCAACTTTTTTTAATATTAAAATTTTTAAGCATTCAGTAAAAATGATGAAAGTAAATTTTACCTTAATAGCTTGATCGAATTTTTTTTTGTTTCCGAAAAACAGATTGTAATTTTTTGCTAAATTCAGCAATCTGACAGGGACAAAATAAGCGTTATTCCATTCTTTTTACTGTTCTTGATCAGGCATAGAGATCATATTGGCCAAATTCATGGCACATAATAAGAATTACAGTGGTTTTATGTATGTGCCAGATATGGCAGATGGTGCAGTGAATGGTTAAAAAAACGCCCCGCCCAAGTACACCGCTGTTACATAATGCATTACTTAACAGAAAGATTTTTTGTGTTCATGCTTGCATTAAAAAGGAATGTACATAACTAGAAAACAGCAATTCTGCTTTTTCAAAATTTAGTGCCGCCCCCGATGAAAGAAAATATATGTATATAACATTTTATTGTTTTTTTCTTTTCTTTTTCTTTTTTTTTTAAATTAACTAGGTGAAAGGCATGTAACTTAAATGTTTGTATTTTAAATTAAAGTTATGCATTTTATATAAAATGAGTGAAAGGATTATAGTTTAAGTAAAATTAATGCAATACGAATGAATGAGAAGGGAACAATAATTGACGATTTATCACCTGCGCCCGCAAACATAAAAGTTCCAAGTTTATAATTTCTCTATATAAATACAGATAGTACAAAACAAATTTAGTTTTAAGACTTAAAACACACGCTTTTATTATATATAAAATGACGTAATCCGCATCCGATGAAGAATTCTTCATTTACGATCTAGTCTTAAATAACATCTACAGTAAAGTACGCATATGACGTCACTATCGCTGAAAATACACAAATCCAAAAAAAGAGATGCATTCAAGAAACTCAACAACAAAAAAAAAATCGGCTATCTAATGATTTATATGCCTTCATTTGTTTATAACATTACTATTCATACTTAAAATTAAATTTGGTTTATAATAGCATCATGTTTTATCAGGAATCATTCATTTATATTTTTTCAAAACAGCACGCATTTTAATCACATTTTTCTTTTCAGTTGTTACGGGGAAATGGCAACTAAAAGATATAATTACTATTTTGCAACTATTTTTCCTTTAATTTCTACAGAAATGGATTATTTGAGCTGTCAAAATTAAACAAATGGCGCTAAAAATTACAAATATATATATATATATATATATATATTTCAAAAATAAATTGAGATACAGTTTTCAAACAAACTGCGTCAAACTTTTTCCTCAATACGACGGTATAAAAATTGAAAATGTGCGATGCTTAGAAGTTAAAAAAATTGCAGTAGAGTATTTAACAGTACAATGATACATTTGCTTTGTTTTACGGCTGGCTTATATAACGGAACGTTATTTTTTGGAGACGACATTTTAATAGCTGGGAGAAAGAAATAGCATACCGGGTCCTAATAATGATATTATGTATAAAAGAAGTATTTACATGCATAGTACACTAATTTTATGACTACGAATATTGTGAATATTTTTGAGAAATAATGCAACACATAACATGCAAAATCCCCAACCCTGTGCGGGACCACTCATACCCAAAAGACGCTTACTGACGTCCTTCGTACTCAATGTTTTAAAATAATCTGAAACAATTGATGAGATATAGAAGGAAAAGATAGTTAGTTATATGGGGCGAGGGCAGTGCATCAAACTTTTACATATAAAATAATTCATTTTTTGAGAAAAATTATT
Source organism: Maratus speciosus (assembly GCA_963932465.1). Classification (NCBI taxonomy): domain Eukaryota; kingdom Metazoa; phylum Arthropoda; class Arachnida; order Araneae; family Salticidae; genus Maratus; species Maratus speciosus. The sequence goes on from OZ010789.1 coordinate 222,356,782, forward strand.
TCTTTATTTTAACATTGCAATATTTTAACATTGTCTCAAAAAGATTGAAATGCACTTTTATCTTTTCCTTAGAGATACATAGGCAATGTAAATTGCAAAATTGTTCAACAGGAAATAAGAATTAAGATTATGTAAATAAAATTGTCCTGCCACTAATTTTCTAAATATTATACTTATATAATTTTTTCCTCTAAGTTATATTTAAAGGCACTATAAGTCATGTTTGGACACATTTCTCTATATGGTCTGACATGTACAAGAGTAAAATCCCATTCCTCTATGACCAAAATTCATCGAGTTATGATACTTTGAATTTTGTGAAATTTCAGAGCTTTCCGGCACTAAATACAGACAGACGAATTTTTAAGGCCAGAAACTTAACTCAAAATTCTTTAGAGTAACACAAATTTAATTAAACACATTCACTACATCGCAAAGTTTCAGTTTTTCCCTACATTTAATAATCTACTGTATACCTCTAATAACTAACTAATAACTACTGTCAATTCAAACCGCACATCCACTATCGACGATCTCAGTAAAACTTCTTAAAAAGATGAATAAAAAAACTTTGCCATCCCACTATTGACGAGTAAAAAACTGCGCAATGTGAATATCTCGCAAATTAAAGGTGTAAAATAAAATGTTCATTCAAACTTTCATTTGGTGTAAGAAAATTTTACAACAAAAGCTGTATAAATAATTTTCATTGTAACAATATTTTTAAAATATAAATAACAGAAAATACTTTTAATTATTTTATATAATCAGCCAATAAAGCTGTAAAAATTGTCGAAGATCAAACAATAACAAACTGTTAAAGATAGAGCATATTGTCTATCACAAATTATACATACATGCTATGTAATGCAATTTGAAAATCGCCAGTTATTTATTAGAATGTTCAAATATTAAACTGCTAAAAATAAAATAAATGAATTTATTATTAAGTATATAGTATAAAAACATTTGAAATTGCATATTTAATCCTATACAAAACATTATTTCAAAATAGTAATAATACATATAAAAACTCACTAGTTACTCATTTACTTTTACATACGGGCTCGGACAATGTGTGTCATCTCTAGTATATTAGACTTGAATATGTAATTTTATATTCAAATGAAAACAGTAATTTGGATTATAACAATCTGTAACCCCTGTTATTTGTATTCAAAATTACAGCCACATTTTTCAGTGCCCTGTACTAAATATATTTTTAAATGGTCAAATAGTTTTAGTATATTGAAAGAAGGCATGCCTTTTGATGTTTTGTAAACATTCTTTAAGAGCTACTCATATACAACAAGAAAATTATAGAGAAAAAGTGCGAGTAACAGAATACAGCTTAGCCTGTATTCTTGGACAGATGCTGTCTGAGCCCCCGTGTAAAGCTTAAACCTTCAAAATTTAAATTATCAGATATAAGAGATATGATTTATTACTATGTAACGAAATATGAGAAAAAATTCATATAAATATTTTAAATTGCAACCGTAATCCTGTTATTGGCAATTATGGCAATAAATTTAATACAATTATAATACAATTTTGAAAATGGCCAGTTATTTATCGCCCCATCAGTGGCCAAGAGATTCTGCTCTCGAAGCAGGTAGACGGGAGGTGCTGGGTTCGAACCCGATTGCGCCCGTCGGCCTAATCGTTCGGAATTTTCCGTGGGTTTCTTCGAACCTTGGATTTCTTTGCGTAAATACTGGTTAGGTTCCCTTAAAAATAACCCCACGGAGGCCACCTCTCCCTTAGGGCCTATATCCCTCGTGTTGATAATTCGCCGTCATAAACACAACTAACCAACCAGCCCAGTTATTTATCCAAATATTCAAATGTTAAACTACACTCATATCCAAATTTATCTTTACATAAACAAAAATAATGATATTTCATGAAGCATCCAATCAATGTAAGCCATTTTTGTAGGGAACGTGTGAAATACAAGCCTAACTGGCATTATCCAATCAAAAGTGATCAAACTGTTTCTTATATACAAATGAGGACGTTACGTCATGCAACGGTGAAGGAAGCGTGTTGCGCAAAGTCAATTTCGGAGTGAATTTCTGTAATATAGCGTTTAATTTCGGTGTGTAAGGACTGAAAACGATTTTTTATGACTTTGCTGTATCATTTGGAAGAATCTATGAAGTGGCGAATTATCGTCCGTTTAGAAGCAGGCCAGACAATCACAGAAGTAGCGAGATGTGTGAATATTTTAAAGCAGGCAGTCTCTATGTTACGCAAACGATTTCAGAACTTTGGAACTGTTGTCAGGCGACTTGGACAAGGTCGTAAATGAGAAATAACTACTTTGGAAGACCGATAACTGCTTTGGAAGACCGATAACTGCTTTGGAAGACCGATATTTGGCACTAACTGCCAACCATAACAGATAGTCTACTGCTCGGCAGTTAAGTTCAGAGCTTGCAGCCAGCACTGGAACAGTCGTATTCCGGTAAACTGTGTACAGAAGGCTTAATAAAAAAAGGCTTTTGTGCCAGAAAGCCAGGGATATGTGTGTCATTGTCTGCACAGTACAAGAGGGATCACTTGAATTGGTGCAAAGAACATCAGAACTAGAGTGAACGCCAATGGAGCCATGTTCTTTTTACTGATGAATCGATATTTAGTTTAACATCGGATTCTAAATGTGTTTACATCTGGAGGGAGTCAGGAACACGAGAAATCGTCCTTCGAACATGATTGAACGTGGTCGTTTCAGCAGTGCAGGTGTGATGTTATGGGAAGGAATAATGATCGATGGATGTACGCCCCTTCACATTTTCAACAGCGAATCTGTGACCGGCTAGCGATATCGGGATGAGGTCTTAGAACTTTATGTCCGAATTTATGGATCTGACTTTTTATTAAAGGACGATAACGCTCGTCCGCATCGAGCACACTTCATTGACGCCCATCTTAAAAGTGAAGTCACTGAGCGAATACCGAGGCCAGCAAAATCTCCAGATCTCAACCCGATAGAGAACTTATGGGACTATCTTGGGAAAGCAGTTACACGGAGACATCCTCCTCCTAGAGACGGAAATGAACTGAAGACCGCATTGCTGGAAGAGTGGAACTTAATTCCCCAAACTGCGGTTACGAACGTTATTGCCAGCATGAAAACACGCTGTTATATGTGTTTTCACGTTAGGAAAGATGACATTCCGTTTTGAAATCACAAGCTTCCATTTTTCCTGAGTTATTCATGTTTTTCTGCACTTTCCTTGTCACTTATTTTTGTCATTTTTTTTTCCATGCTACAATTTTATATCATAAGCAGTGATATTAATTTTTTCCTCTGTATTCACGTGTTATGGTGTTATGTATAATTCCATAGAAATTCATAAAATTATAGTTTGTTAAAATTATAGTTCCATAGAAATTCATAAAATTATAGTTTGTAGTAAAATTATAGCATGTAAAGATAATTTTGGACATCAGTGCATTAACCCATTAAAAACTGATGTTGCGTCTTCGCAACATTATATTTCTGATTTTTTTAAACTTTTTTATACCAGTAAAAGAGAAGAGTAAAATTTGGCACATTTCAGTGATTCATAAAGTAAAAGTAAGTGTTTAACAAAAGGTGGTGTGAACTGAATAAAATTCCTGTAAAACATACTGATCCTTAATGAGTTAAAGATAACATGATTAAAACATGATTTGTTTCTAAATGTACATGAATGTCTGAAATAAGAATTTTCACCCCAATCAAAAATATTACGGTAAAATAAGAATTAGTCAAAATTAATGTTAATACTTAAAGTACGTAAGTTTTAGTCAAAATAATTTGAACACTCAACAAGCAGAAAACATTTATTGAAGCATACTTAAACGTTAAATGAACTCATATCTGTTAATCTGTTACCAATTACGTGGGATAAAGAAAAAACTTTTACTGTTAAGGGTTTACATATGTTGACTAAATGTTTTTTCTATTAAAGTGTTTACACAAATTTAACTAAATGTTTCCCATTAAAGTGTTAACATAAATTTAACTATTGGGTCGTTCGGAAAGTCCTTTCTATTTGGGAAAATTTTTTCATACCGGAAAATTCTGCCCGTTAATTATAAGACATGATTAAATGATAGAATTTTTCGGTACGAATTAATTTTCCCAAACGGAAAGGACTTTTCGAACGACCCAGTAAATGTTTCCCGTTTAAGCGTTAATAATTTTGACTAAACCAGTAGTAGTAACACTGTAGAAAACCTCTGTTCATCGAAAGAATTCTTTTGCAGGTTTCATCAGTAAAATGTTATCATGGAAAGCTTTGATTCCTCTCGAAAGACTGTGTTTTCTGGCTTATCTTATGCATATACCTATAATGTATTACCATGGAGGTATGCAAAGAGAAAGAATGTTTATGGGCCATTACAATCTGGTAAGTAGAAAATTAAATCATTTTTTGAAAAAGCCCCGCAGAATGCTTATTTTGAAAAAAATAATTTGTAAATTCTGGTGTCGTTCACTTATTTCAGCATTTTACGAATAGAAGTACCTTCCCCCTGAAAGGGTTAAAGGTGAATATTGTAGTGGACAACATCTACTCCATTTACAACATTTATATTCCTATTAAAATATTATTTCTAGTGTATTTCATCATCACTAGTGTATTAGACTTCAATATGTAATTTTATATTCAAATGAAACCAGTAATCTGGATTATATAACAATGTGTGACCCCTGCTACTTATATTCAACATTATAGCCAAAATTTCCAGTGCCTTGTTTTAAATATATTTTTAAATGGTCAAATAGTTTTAGTATATTGAAAGAAGAGATGCTTTTTGATGTTTTGGGAACATGTTTTAAGAGCTACTCATATACAACAAGAAAAATATAGGTAAAAAGTGCCAGTAACAGAAATTATATATGTACAGTGAAGGAAAAGTGGCGCAGCAGTTGAGCTATTTTCACCACTAATTTTTTATAGTATTCTTCGCCCTCAAAAATCTCAGAAATTCTGTCCTGAAATTAGATAAAGAATACCAATAAAATTTTGCGGTGTCAATTGATTCTCTGCTGCTACACTGCTCTATCACTGTATGTTGTAACAGAGGTTACATTTTTGTAACAGAGATTACATTTTTGTAACAGAGGTTACATTTTTGTAACAGAAGTTACATTGGGCAACACAAATTAGACTGTAGAAGGGTATTTACATTAATATAAAACAAAATGGCACCGCTGAAGCACATTGATGGATTTTTATTGTGCATATGAATTTTAAACTAGATTTTTGTTAATTTATCTACATCTGTTACAAATATGTAGTAACAGAAGTTACAGTAGCAGTTGTTACATTTAACAAAGCAAAAGTTGTGTTTTCTATAGTATTATAAAATATGTAAATATTGCATTTATTTAAATTAAATTAACTTAATTTCATATAATAAAAATAAAACTTGAATTAAAATGACAAGATTTAAATTTAAAATTTAAGTAACAGAGGTTATAAACAAAAACACACTAACCTGGAATTCAGATGTTTCAGCTTACTGACCATATGTGTGCAGAACAAATTCAAAATGGCTATAGCATATCTTTTCTAATATTTTTACCTACAAGTAAACGCAGTAGTAACCTCTGTTGGGGACAATGGAAGTTATTTCTTTGGCAAGAAAAGTTACAGTAATTGAGGTTACAATTTCAATGTACAAAATTTAATCTTAAAATATAACAATAAAAAATAAATATTTTAGTGTATCGGGCCTAACAAGTTAAAATACTATGTTTTATAATTACACAAAACCAGTTAAAAATGTGATTAGTTAAAATTATTATTAGTTAAAATAGTTAGATATTATTAGTTAAAAACGTTTACATTTTAAGTAAAACTATGCCTACAGTTATCCGGACAGACTGTTTTGTTAGTCAAGATGAATAAAAATGGATAATTTAAATTAAAAAAAATAATAACATATTTTGTTCTAATGAAGTTCTTACTGATTATTTTAATGGAAAAAAAAATAAAAAAGAGTTATTTTCCATTTTGCCCAGAAGAAAAATATTCTAATTGTGAATATGAAAAGGACATAATTTTTGTGTTCCACTCATATTTATTATGCCATCAATGTAGCGTCGTGTAAAAAAGGATACCGCCACACTAATTCTAGGAAAAAAGAATTACATAAAAATTTAACTGGCACCAACCGATTTCTAATAATGTCTATTGTTAAATAGTATGTCGGAATAAGGATTTGTAGCCGCCTACATATAAAAATTTGTACTTTTTCAAATAGCAATATCCACTTTTAGCACCCTATTTGAATTCCTTGTGTTAAGGGCAACCTAAAAAAGGTTTAGTTTATATACTTTTTTTCCTTGAATTTTCATAGTTATCTAAGAATCTGTGTTAGGGACTTATGTATAAATTTCGAAAGTTAAGTTAAAATCGTTAAGAAAAGCACCGAGAATGCCTGAATATTTTATTAATTACCAGGAAAATTATTTTGGAATTTTAAATGCGATGGAACAATGGAAGCTGGTAGATGGACTTCCTAGTTGCGTGGCAACTTAACATCCAGTATAGAGGTGATTCATTTTGCAAGGGCAAAACAGAGCCTTACAAAAAATGGTGTTTAAACGCGGCTGGTAGTCAAGAAGGGAACATTAACTATTAGGAGTTAATAAAGAATATAAAAAGTATGTTTAAAACTTAAGAGTATTTAAAATAAATAAAGTATAACATTTTAAATTCATCTTATAAGGAAAGAAAACCCAATAAAAGTTTTCTGGTGATTCCCTAAAGTTTTTTTTTTTTTGTGCATCTCAACGGTAACATGAAAAAATATCCTTAGAAGATAGAAAGTAAAATTTATCTACAGGGTGTATGAGGAATGATCGTTTAAGTTTGGTGGAGAGGTAGAAAATAGTAAAAGAAGACATTTTCACATAAGAAAGTATGGTCACAAACGAACGCATGGCATTGCAGAGGGCGCTGTGTATCCACAATTGCTGCTCATGCGCAAAGCTCTCTGATAAGTTCAATCTGTCGTCATTCACTCCAGAAATTGATCTTTCCAATTTCCAAAATATGATTAAATATGTTTCCGGAAATTTTAATCAGTTTACTTTGATCTTAATTTTAGAAGTTAGAGTGATAAAAAAGCTAAACGGTTAAATAGGATTTGTATGCAATTTAATATAGTAATTACCTTCATATTTATGTAAGAATTTTTACGAATTTTAATAGAGTTTGTTGAACCTATTAACTCGATTTATAACAGATAATTTTGAAAATCATTAACAGCAGAGCTGCCAAATAATGCTTTATTTTAATACAACTTGAAAAAAAAAATCTTCTTGTTTTACATTTCTTGCAAATTTTGTATAAACTTACCCCGAAGGTTATTTCTATTGCAAATGTTGTAGGAATCTACCACGAAAATATTTCTTAGAAAAAACTGTCATTCGAAAATTTTATCATCTGAGAGACTGAGAGATTTGATGTGATAGCTTAATTGCATAACACATTATATGCGGTCAATGTTTTGAAAATGAGTGTGAAATTTATTTCCACAGAAGTCATTATAAATTGACACCTGCTCACATTTATTTGCACATTATATGCATAACACATTATATACGGGCGATGTTTCGAAAATGAGTGCGAAATTTACACAGAAGTCATTATAAATTGACACCTGCTCATAATTTATTTGCACAACACATTATATGCAGGCATCAGGCGATGTTTCAAAAATGAGAGCAAATTTATTTAGACAGAAGTCGTTATAAATTGGCACCTGCTCATAATTTATTTGTATAACACATTATATGCATAACACGTTATATACGGGCGATGTTTCGAAAATGAGAGCAAAATTTACACAGAAGTCATTATAAATTGACATCTGCTCATAATTTATTTGCACAACACATTATATGCAGGCGTCAGGCGATGTTTCGAAAATGAGAGCAAATTTATTTAGACAGAAGTCGTTATAAATTGGCACCTGCTCATAATTTATTTGTATAACACATTATATGCATAACACGTTATATACGGGCGATGTTTCGAAAATGAGAGCAAAATTTACACAGAAGTCATTATAAATTGACATCTGCTCATAATTTATTTGCACAACACATTATATGCAGGCGTCAGGCGATGTTTCGAAAATGAGAGCAAATTTATTTACACAGAAGTCGTTATAAATTGGCACCTGCTCATAGTTTATTTGTATAACGCATTATATGCATAACACGTTATATGTGAGTGATGTTTCGAAAATTGAGTACGAAATCTATTTTCACATAAATCATTAGAAATTGACATCTGCTCGCAACCAATTGTAAGCATGGAACAATGGAAGAATGTAATGTAACTTTATGGACTATCTATAGTTGCGGGGCTACTTAATATCAGTGTACAGGTAACGTAACTTAGTTAACTATAGTAAAAACTACATGAAAATAAAAATAAATTAAAATTTTGAATTAAAAAATAGAGATAAGAATGCATTAAGATATTTAAATAGTTTAACAGTATTAAAGAAAAATTAAAGAAGTTATAAAAATATAAAAAAATCCATTAGTTCCGAAAAAATTAGACGAACAGCTTCTGAGGATCGAACCCATCAAAAGAAAAAAAATCGATTCAGAAACCATACATTTAAATTTAAGACGTTAAAAATTTTTACGATAGCAGTCTAACTGTATATCGTAAGCATGTACGCTTAGATTGCGTCTTATATTATCTTCTTAAAATTTCTGATACGAGTAATATTCGTATCCATTCCAATCCATTCGAAAATGGAAAATTTTGGAATTGATAAACTTAGATGTGATTCTGTCCACATCGGATTTGTCATAACCCTTAAATGCCTGATTTTTCAAAAATCATTGTAATAACGTTTTTCGGCTTTCATTTTTTAAATAAATCATGGGAAAAATACTTAAAAGAATCATATTTTGTTTTAAGTATGGTTTATGGCTAAAAAACAGTTTGTTACTAATCAGAAATACTGGTCTTTAATTGCAAAAATAATTTTCCTTGATAAATTTTTTTAATATTAAACACACAAGAATTTTAGGAACTCTAATAAGAAATAAATTTTACTTGTTCACTGCAGAACAAAATGGGGTATTTCGCAAGCTTCCAAACAAAACAAAAAGAACATTTAGCAACAATTGAAAAAATAAATCTATCTTTATTCTTAAACAGCACAAGTGTTGCCATTTACATGTTTAAAATTGATTTAATAATATTTTCAGAATGTATTTCATTGGCAACATTAGGCATTATAGCTTCAATATTATTCTAATAGTATTTTAAAAGCCTAAATTGGGTACGTTGCCGAAAAGCAACACCCAGCATTTAAGGGTTAAGGCAGATTTTTATTTTTTTAATATTACGACTATGTCCATGAAAATTAAAAACGAAAAATAAAATGAAAAACGTAGTTTTCTAAAAAATACAAATTAAGATTTTGATAGAGCACAAAATTTTATGTATAAAGTTTACAATTTTGAAATCCACCCTATTTGTAGGGGTTTATATTTTAGTGTGTGTGGTATATGCTATATATCTGTCTATTAAAATGTATTCTTTACCTTTCTGTGGCTTTTTAAACGGTCACTTCCGGTTTCAGAAAGTTCATTTCCGGTTTATATTTTGGGCTATAACTTTGCTTCTTATTATCTCTGAACCAAAACTAAAGCATTTTTGGAAACCTAAATGTATCAACTTTAATTTAAAATAATAAAAAATGAAATCTAAAAAATTCACAAAGGCAGCGATTTCAGTATAAGAACATACCTTAATAAGGCATATGCAGGTTTAGGGGAAAAAATAATACGTTAATCGTACCTCCCATCAAATTATTTTTGATTGATAATAATTCTTTTTGAGCCAAAAGAAAAGTGTTCTATTATGAAAACAGTTGCTTTATTCGTATGTAATAGAACAGTAAAATGTGAAACATAAAAATTTTCTCAAACATTTCTTAAAATAAAAAAAATATATAAATTTACAATGTCTCTTGCAAAAGTGCTCTAGAAGGATTTGTGTTTTCTTTTAAGGCGGTTTTCAAAAAAATATTTTTTTTTTTCGTATCAACAACGCGAAATTTTCTGACACATTTACGAAAGCCTTTTTAAACGTAAAAGCACAACACTTACAGACGTGACTGATGAAGTGATTTGTAATCAAACTCTCTCACTCTGTTTTTTTTGTTTTTTGGTTTTTTTTTTAGTAAATAATTCCTCATAACAGTAGATTTTTTTTCTTCTCACGCAGTCGCAACTTGAAAAATACAGTTAAAAATGTAAACTTCTTAAAGATCGCCTTCTTTTAAAGAAAAACAGAAAAAACTCTTCAATAACAGAATTTCTGAATAAAGCAACTTTGTTAATTTAACGTTTTTGCGAACAAAAAAATTCAGAAATATGTCAGAAAGTACCAGTTTGGATTTGAGAATCGCCTTAAGATAAACAAGAAAAATAATTATAATTCTATCTACCAATATCTTTCACTCTTTTTTTTTCTTTTTTTTTTTTTTTTTTTTTTTTTTTTTTGTATTTTTTCTGTTTAAACCTTTAAATACAAACTTTTCAGTACTTTTTTACCAAATACAAAAATTTTCTCTTAATCTTTGCTTCATCATTACTGTCGTTAATTCACTATCAAATCTTATTTTTCAATTCCTAATATTAGTTCACACTCTTCCTATATTCAATTCCTACTATTAGTTCACACTCTCCCTGTATTTATTTATATATCTTGTTCACATTTTCAATCGTTAATAAAATACTTATTATTGATCCTATCAAGTTGAAATGATTTTTTTTAAACTTTTACTGGATGACAATTGATGTTAATACAGATTTTTCAAATATTAATTCATTAATTAAATTTTAATTAATTAATTTTAGTTTTATATGGGAGACAAAATAGCGGCCATTGTTTATTGAAAAGCATTTAATGCATTTCCATATCTATAAGAGGGGGGGGGGGGGCATGTTCTTTCGCCAAATACCGCCAAGATTGTCGCCCAAATTTGTCGGCCAAAATGAGTCGCCAAAAGTGACGCCAACTTGGCGATATCTCTAATATTTCGCCAAATTCCCATAGACTTCCATTGTAAACCTCCTTGCTTATGGAAAATCAACAAATTGAGATATTTTAATGCAACAAAAACTAATATTAGCTTAAGGGATTATATTAAATTTTTCTTTGATGACCCAAGTAGGAATTGACTTTAAAAACAAAATTTTTATATTACTTTTTCTTTTTTAGGTCATGTGCTTTTTTTCCTACGCTGTTGCCAGCTTTTTGGTATCCTTCATATGTTATCTCCTTTTTCAGTATCCATATCAGACAATTGAAAGTTACATATTTGGTATACATAAAGAAAACATATGGCAAGTGGAGAAGTCATCAAATTCGACTGAAGCTCTGAAAGCAGAAAAAACGGAGAATTTTGAAAAAAAGACTGTTGAAGAAAAAGTATTATATAGCAGATATGTTCAAAGCAATGCTTTCACGGAAGTCCAATAGAAACACCACTATGCCAAAAATGTACTTTTAAATACATGAATTACACAGTATTTGTATAAATGTTTGTTATGATTTAAATAGGCAGGTATGTTCAAAGTAAATGCTATCACGAAAGTCCCATAAAAATGTCAGTAAGCCAAAAATGTATTTTTAAATACCTATATTACACAGTATTTGTATATATCTTTGTTATAATTTAAATAAAGTTGTTGATACAGATTAATTGTAGCTTTACAAATATTTCAAATATACGAAAAACCTTAAAAATGAATTCTAGTATACGGTGTCTACAAATTAATTGGACAAAAAGAATGATTTATTGAATGGAGTTGACAGGAAAAGAATTAAAGTACATATTGTTGTAAGATAGAAAAATAGTTCAAATTTACCATTATCACAAATCTTCTATGTGATTTCCTTTCGAGACTGTGCAAATGTCCAATTTGTTTTTTTCCTTGTAACAGATTTGTCAGTACGTTTCCGTTGATCAAATTAATTGCAGTGCAGATTCTTGATTTTAGTTCAGGAATAGATGCAGGAAGTAGCGGCTTGTACACTTGATCCTTTACCAATCCCCATACACCGAAATCCAGCGATGAAAGATCTTGTGACCGTGGTGACCATTGAATAACACCTCCGCTTACTTAGCGATAGCGCCAGTTATGACACCTAACGCCATCTATGAATAAACTTCGGAAATATTACTACTAGTCTGATTTTCAACTAGATAATTTCACTTAATATTTCGGAAGTTCTTAACTTAAGAAATTGCCCAACTAGTTTGTAGATACCCTGTATAATATTTACAGTAGCGTTATACTTAACTACACTGTGAAAAAAATAGAGAGAGAGAAATATTTCTTAGCCGAACTTTATAAAAATACAAGGTTTTCATAATAGAATGTTTCAGTTTCAATGGTATATTATACCAGTTTAATTTAGACTATTTACAACAAATCGTACATCAAATTGAGAGTAAACTAACCTAGTTTTTCTTACAAATATTCAATATGTGCACCTTTAGCTATACGACGTACATCCAAGCTAAAGTCCAATTCTTCGCACAGTTCGGTTAACAAGTGCGGAGTAATGGAAGAAATAGCTTCTTCAGTTCTGTGTCTCAACTTCGTCAAATAATTACGTAGCTGCAGAACGTTGACACGATCTTTTATAAATCCCCAAAGGAAAAAAATACATGGCGTTATGTCAGATGAACGTGGAAACCATCGAAAAAGAGCTCTGTCGTCTCAACCAGTATGACCAATCCTGCGGTCACTGGCTTCGACGTTCAACCACTTTCGTATAAAGAGATTCCATTGAAGAGGGGCTCCTCATCTGTTACCAAATAAAGTTTACAGGTTCACGCTCTGCTAATTGAAGAAAGAGCCATTCTTTCAGGCGCTCAGGTGTCGCCATTTTGCGTATGTGGTATTGCAAGCGAGTAAATAAAAAAGCATTACTCGCTCATGAGCTTATCTAAAATTAAATTGAATTACTCTTTATTTGTGACCTTGAACCAACATTCTACAACTCTTACAGTTGATACTATTAAAATTTACAACTGGGCAAATTTTTATCGACACCCTGTATAATATAACATCTTCCGAGTAATCCTCGATTCCAAAAAAGCGCTCTTTTATCTTCGGAAACCGAAAATATTTGCAATTTAAAGTATCACATCTGAAAGAGAAATTTTATTTGCTGTCCGTGTTTAGAAAAAAAAAACAGAAACGTTTCCGAGTAGTTTTTGCAGTGCATTAATCAGTTTTCTCAACACAAGATAGCGGTTTTCTGGATGTGTTCAATTCTCAAGTAAACATGTGCATATTCAACAGACAGATATGCTAAATTAGCAGTATTAACATCATTTTGTTACATTTGTATAAATTCTGTTACGCAACAGAAAATGTTTATATGAGAACTAGTATCCGAAAAACCGTGAGATATATGAAAATATTCATCCACACTAATTTTATCTCAATAAAGAATTATACAAAATTCGAAATAATTTTAATTTGATACTGAAATCCTTTATGACTTCTTATGACGTTTAGAAATTTTTGTAATGCTTCTAGTATCCCTGATATGTGGTATGCAAATAACACCTTTCAACCATCAAGGCATATGTTTGTAATCATTATCGTGTTCAAAGTACTAATAACACATAATTTGTAGATTTCCATCACTACTACTAGATATCCACCCTATATCATTAAACTGTCAGCACCGTGTTTTACAAATATTTTCATTTTCATTTTTTGAGTATGAAGGTGAGGACGACAGAACAACTTTTCTCCCATTCATCTGTCAAATTTTTAAATACATTCACCTATGCAAATAAAATCATCGACATAGAAACTTGAAATATTAAATTGATAATTAACTGTTAATTAACTGATTAATTAACTTGAATAAAAACTTGAGAAAAGGGACGTATTAAAATTTGTGGTACGGCAGCTAAATATTTCTTCTGCACAAATTTAATCTGAAACACTGCTATTTCGACTGCCCAGCTACACATTTAAAATGAAAGTGACGTATGAGAACAGAGTGATGTAATAAAATAAATGGAAATGCAGTTAATAATAATATATATTTTCTCTAATTAAGTTCAGTCTAAGAAACTGCTACTTCTACTTTAAACTCTAATAATTATTGGCTCTTTCAATTTCAAAACGAAGTGACATATTTGTATAAATAAACAGCAATTAGTGATTATAATATTCTCTGATGAAGAGCTTGGTAAAGCCTGAAAGTACTAAGAAGTTTTTAAATATAATGTATATTTTTAACTTTTAATCGCCTACTAAGTAAAACAGTGAACTTTTTAAAGTTCATATTACATATTTTACATTCACCTATGTTTTTGTTTCCCAAAAATATTTTGTGTGTGATTTCGTTAAAAAGTTATCGATTTTTTTTTTCTTGGTTGTTAAGGGTACATTTCAGCGGTCTTCGCCTATCACGAAATCCCATGCGATACAAGGAAATTTAAACAGAGGATTGTTAATTATCAAATACGCTTTTTAAAATTCGGTTTTCACAATTAGAACGTTGATGTCTGTTGCCGACGAAATACAATTTTCAAACCTGCCTTTTTTTTTTGTTCATGTGTTTAACAATTATTTTAAACAGGGTTTCAGAGAACAGAGCACTCCTACCCTTCCCCTCTCTCCGAAATAAAGAAAAATAATAAACTGTTTCAATTCGTCACCTTTATTATGCGTTATATTTCTTAATTGCTTTTTATGCTGACATATTTAAAATCTTTTTCACGTGAGGTTCCGATATAAAAAAAAAAAAATCAGTTTATTTCATGTTTATATTCCCCATTTAAAAGGAAAAAATGGATTGTAGTTAAATCTATTAGGATATCTTGCCCTTTCTTGAATTTTGTTCTGTGGATTTGCCCATATTGACAAATAAATATATCCAGTGTTTTGTGTATGTATAATTTGTTTTATGATGACTATGTAATGCCAACATAAAGAAAAGGGCATTCACATTAAATTTAGAGCATGTCAGTTTCCCTTGCTACTTTCACACTCCTTTTTTTCTTTTTTCTATTCTACTACAGAAAGTTTTCAGCCTTGAAGTATCTGAAAGCTAAATTTACTTTGTTTATTCGGTTATTTCGGTTAGTTTTTTTGTGTCGCACAATCATCGTAGAGTAACAGTTTTTCTATTTATTATATCAAAGTTGTGTGTCCTACACGCCCCTATATATCGTTAATAAGCTAATCGTGTTTTCTTTGGTAAATGGTGTTAATTTATACTTTTAAATTAACTAACCTTTGATGATCTTAAACACCATTCTGTTACGAACGAAAAAAATACTTTTTAATTGTAATAAAAAAAATAGCATCAATAAAATATAATAATCCCAATTAATTCCTTCTTCGGGAGGTGGGGAGATGGATGGAACCCAATTGCCATCATTCTTTTGTGAAACCCTGTATATGCCATAGAATTTATACACTCCAAGTAATATGCAAAATATTAATTACATTTAAAAATCCATACCGCAAGCGAAAACACACTTCCAGTAATTATTGCTCAAACACAGAATTGAAACCGACTTCTTTTCTGTGCCCCTGTAAATGATCAATAAATGCTATGCACACCACATTCTATGTAAAGCATCTTATAATGCCCCTCTGTGATGTATATAAATGTCGATAAGTTTGAAATAATGTAATCATCGAATAGTGTAACATCATCAAAATACGCTGCAAATGAGATCAAAGAACATAATGTAACGGAAGTTTTTTGAAAGCTCTGTAAGCGAACTATAAATGCTGGACACTTTTTTTTCAATTTTGAACATGCCATGGTACATCTTAATAACATATATCAATTGCATGGCAGCACTCAGCGACTGTATGGAAACACTGTAAATTTAAACAAAAATATTACCTTTTCAGTGAATATATGAAGACATAAGTTTCAAATCTCGCCTTATCTAGAAAATAAAATTTTCGGAAATCGCGAAAAATCTCTAACTGCGTCCACTGGTTTTCATTGCAAATCCAGATTTTACAATGGCAGAAATACAAAATAAAACTAGTTTTTTTTTTACAGATCCTAGTATTTTTGCGGTACAGGTTCAGCAATAGAATACATTGATACAAAAAACTCGATTTTTTAAAATTTTGAATAAGGCGAGTTTTGAAACTCACGTCCTCATGTGTACATAAATATTTAAAACTTATAGCACCTATATATATATTACGCTATCGTACGTGACACAGAAATCGCGATTATTTGTTAATTGTTTAATGGCAATGCTCGAATAAAACGCATCTCATTAGATACTGAACAGCATTTAATGCCTCCCCATACCTATAAAGGGGGGGTTACCATAGAGGGTACCCTATTCTGTCGCCAAATGCCACAAGTTTGCCGCCAACTTGGTGATATATCGCCATATTTGGCGACCAAAATTAGTCGCCAAATGTGACGCCGACTTGGCGATATCTCTAATATTCCGCCAAACTCCCATAGACTTCCACTGTAAACCGATAAGTTTTACTTGTTTACAGAAAATCAACAAAATGAAATATTTTAATGCAACAAGAACTAATATTAACTTAAGGGGTTATATAAATTATATTTAAGGGAGTCCAAGTAAATTAAATTATGAATAAAAGTAACATGATACAATGCTTAGCATGCTTTCCCAATATAAATTATAAGGGAGACCAAACTGGTCGCTAAAGGCAACTACACTAGGTTTCAAAATGATATGAACACTCAGTTTTTCAAGCATAAAAAAGATGAAAATGTTACAAAACAAACTGAAGTCTAATCAATGTTAGAAATAGAATAAATCGTTTTATTTTATAACAAATTGTCATTGAAACAGCGATTTATACAAAAAATAAACTGCATTTTTCCATTCCGAGGTGTTTCATAATGATATGAACATTGGCCAAAAATATAGATTAATAGCCAGTGTGTGCACCAGATATTTTAATTAATGTAAAAACGCGATCAGGCATGGAGTGGACCTAGCTTTTTAATATATTTTGATCGATTTCATTCCAGTGGAAGATGATAGCGTTTTTTATTTCTGAAATTGTAATATATTGTTTTCCATTTATGTAATCAGCTCTAACCAGTATAGGCTCCATACATTTTCCTTTGGATTTAAATCGGGAGAAACAGATGGCCATGGAATTACATGTATACCATTGTTAAGAAAACATTCTGAAATGCTGTTTTCCGTGTGGATGGATGCATTGTCTTCTTTGAACATTCAGAAGAGTCTGCCAATTTCCTCAGAAAATAGCAGCAAATTTTCTTCAAGTAGATCTTGTAGGTTAATGCACTCATTCTGCCAGAGTGAAACGCAACGTTGATATATCCAAACCGTGAGTGAACCTGCACCCTGCTGCCGTTTTGAAAAGGTTTCTGGTTTCTTGCGCAGATCATGTCAATAATTTAAAAAAAAAGTCCCTACCATCCAAATTGAATTTTTTTTTTATCGGAAAATATTACTCTTTCATATTCTAACTTCCAGTACATGTGATCTTTTGCCCAATCTAGGCAATTCGGCTGATGCATTTTAGTCATACATGGTTGGGGTTTTCTTTTTTTGTACGTCATCATCTTAGAGCTCTTGACTATTCTGGACAAGGTACTTTTTTACACTGCTATCAGTGGATCTCTTGAAAGCTTGCCTAAAGTTGTTTTCCCATTGCTCATTCTTTTTATAATTGCTCTTTTTTCCTTTTTGGACAGCTTTGGCGGACGTCTCGGAGACTTCTTTGCTCCATGATCTTCTTTTAATCGAAGAAAATTTAATATTACACCTGGAGATCTTTTCAATTTTTTTGCAATAGCTCTGGCCGAAAGTCCTGGATCCTTAAAAGCCACAATTTTCTCTTCCTCAAAACCACTTAAAGGGCTTTCACGACCCCTACTTCTAGAAGTCACTTTGCGAACAGGTTTGGAAATTTCTTTATATGCTAAACTAATTTGCATATCTAGGTTTCTTCTTCTCGGAGTAGCATTCAATATTCCTGTAGTTTCCATGCTCGTTTAGTGATAATTTCGATCAATGCTCATATCATTTTGCAACACCATTTTTTTTAGATAATTCACATTTTCAATGAGCTTAAAGTTTGATATTTCTTTTAAAGCTATGTATTATGTAAAATTACTGTATTTGTCTCGAGAATGGAGTTTTCTGATAATTATTTATGAATTTTTGCCAGGATATCACAAAATTACTAGGTGTTCATATCATTATGAAACCCAGTGTAGTAGATTTAATAAAGTGACATTCGTGACATTATTTCAAGTCTATCAGGTAAACTTTTTCTAAATATTGAATAAATTACTCATTTGCCTTCATTGAATATAAGAAAATTATTTTTGTGGTAAATGTATTCTGCATAATTAAGCTTTTGTTCAAAATTTTGCATTAAGAACAAATAACAGTATTTCTTCTGTCTTATAAAATTTACAGACAAATCCAGTCTAATATTTTACTCTCTGTGTTATTGAGTGTTTAGATTTCAAGGATGATTTATTGATAAAAATTTTTCGAAAGATAGATTTGCAACATAAAATATTAATGTTTTTTTTTATTCCTTTAAATATGTCACAGTAGAGAAATCTGCTTTAAAATATTGGAGAATTTAAGTTCTCCTTGTAACCTAAAATTTGAGAATAATATCATAAGAAATGGTATAAGCAATGTCAAAAACATCTAGTTCTTTTCCAAAATATCTTCCCGCAGATGATATGCAATGATACCATTTTTCAGTCTGTTTCAAAAATGAAGCGGCGAAAAACTTTTAAGGAAACTGCTACCGTCAACCAGTACTTTGGTCCATCCCATAAAAAAAGTTTTTATTCTTTGTATTGAACAAACAATACAAGATAATTCGGAGTTTTTGCCCTTGAAAAATATTTTATACCATACTATAGGGTATTTGAATAGTTTGAGGGTAATTTAATTTTTTTTAGTGGCAACACTGGATGTGTTTGTAAACAATTGTTTTCGTGTGTAGATTTTAACTCTCCAAATTTTCTATAGTGAAACAATCTAGATAAGAGCTACAAATAAGGCAACTGTCAAAATATCACCTTTAGTAACCTCTAAACCATGTGTGATCATAATTTTTTCTTTAAGTTTTTATTTTGACAGGAAATGTTTACGTTTTCATAAAGCTAACATGAAAACCAGTATTCCGGGGCTACTTTGACTTTACTTTCCGGGGCTACAAGTGATAGAAATATTGCATTTTATCCCCAACATTTTTTACTATTTATTTTTTTTTTCTCATTAAGGAATAAAAAGGCAAGAATGAAAGTTTGAATATTTAATATACAGGGTGCAATATGTTATCTATCGCCGACCTTTAATTTCTCAACCGTTGGTCGTAGACATATAGTTCCAATTACAAAAACGCTTCAAATGAGGTAAATATTCATGCTGGGGCATTATTTAAAGTAAAAAATCAATTTTATAAAAATTACGAAATCTAACTTTTTATACGGTCCCCCAGTCCCTATAGATATATTTAGTAAAAGTTTACACATATCATAACACATATAACACAAAAAGTTTGACATTTGTACTACAAAACTTGACAGAGTTATTAAATTTCAAAGTTTGAGATTTTTGCAGATGATTTTGTCTTCCATTGAGGGAGCAGTTAAAAAATGAATTGAAGTAATTGGAGATCAAAATCCAGGTGCTATATCCTTTTTACGGCGAAACCACCTTTAGCCGGTATCGCCAAATTGGGGTATCACCGAAGAGGGTTATTTCATCTAAAAATTTGAGCTGACTTTAGGGGTCGTATGCAAAGCGAAGAATGAAATATTGAAATTAAACAGAAAAATAAGTATCAATTTATTATAATATCGAAAACGGTCTACTATAAAAAATGAAGAAATAAAACACCGGAAACTATTGGAGATACTGCTCAAAGTGTTCTCCATGGGCGGCAATGCACAATGGATTGGGTGACAGTACTGCGTCCTGGACACATTAGAGCATAGCAGGTGTGCAAACTGTGCGGCAATCAAAAGGATGATGCGAGCTGGAAACCTCCACATCGCCCGGACAGTACGACACATGTAGTGCGGTATATAGGGAACCTAGATTGTTTGACCCATCTTCTACGATGGGTGGGACCTTAATGGGCGATCGTTACTTGGATCTGCTACAAAACACGGTACGTGACTGAAGAGTTGCTCTCCGACATGCATGCCGGGTGTGGTTTCAACATGATGGAGCCCTCTCCGCATAAAAAATCAAACGTCCAGGCGTATTTGGCCACCGAATTCGGTCAACAGAACCTTGGATATGGTGGTCCGGTAGAGTGGCTACCGCGTTCACCGGACTTGACTTCCATGGACTTCTACCTCTGGGATTACATCAAGGCATAAGTCTATGTGACTGAGGCTACTTTTATGGTTTATCTGAAGCAGCGCATCATTCTTGATTGTCGCACAGTTTTCACACCTGCTATGCTCTAATGTGTCCAGGACTCAGTACTGTCACACAACACATTGTGCATTGCCACCAATGGAGAACACTTTGAGCAGTATCTCCAATAGTTTCCGGTGTTTTATTTATTCATTTTTTATAGTAGACCGTTTTCGATATTATAATAAATTGATTTTTATTTTTCTGTTTAATTTCAATATTTCATTCTTCACTTTGTATACGACCCCTAAAAGTCAGCTCAAATTTTTAGATGAAATAACCCTCTTCGGTGATACCCCGATTTGACGATACCGGCTAAAGATGGTTCTGCCGTAAACAGGACATAGCACCCGGATTTTGATCTCGAATTACTTTAATTCATCTTTTAACTGATCCCTCAATGAAAGACAAAATCATGTGCAAAAATCTCAAAATTTGAAATTTAATAACTCTGTCAATTTTTGTAGTACAGATGTCAAACTTTTTGTGTTATATGTGTTATGATATGTGTAAACTTTTACTAAATATAACTATAGGGACTAGGGGACCGTATAAAAAGTTAGATTTCGTAATTTTTATAAAAATAGATTTTTTACTTTAAACAATGTCACAGCATGAATATTTACTTCATTTGAAACGTTTTTGAAATTGGAACTATGTGTCTACGACCAACGGTTGAGAAATTAAAGGTCGGCGATAGATAACATATTGCACCCTGTATATATTTTAGCTATAACGTCCAGCAATTTTGATACTGTCAAAGGTGTCCTTCACGTCAATAGAAACGTTGCATTTTTCCCTCAAAAATTTTCAAAAATATTTTTTTTTTCATTAAGGAATAAAAATACAATTACTAACTTACGTCAATCTGTTACTCATTATTCATTCCTAATTATAAATAATTTTTAATATAATCTTTGCATTCTTAAGGCTAATAACCAAAATTGAAACTCCAAGCATGTAGCCAAAACCACGATTTTGCATCCACTTTTAATGTAAATTTTAATACTTAAATAAACAATCCTAAAATCTATTATTTTACATTTACTCATAAATAGATATGATCTACTTACAAAATGATTTTCGTTAAAATCTGTGACATGTCTGCCACAGGCGATTTGATCATTTTGTATGGAATGACCCTGAATGGGCTAAAGATGCCTCCAGCTGGAGCTACTTTGTTCCAAATCTTTAAAAATGGTTAAAAATTTGAAAAATACAAAATTTCCTCTTTAAAACCATACAGTTTTTTTATTGTTTTATGTTAATTGTTTACAACTCCATTTCGACGTTGTAAAATCACATATGATATTTTTAATAATGGAAATGTGAGTGGAACCAGGAACAAGATAAAGTAAAAAAACTAAAACCCAACTACGACAAAAAACTACGCTGAAAAAGTATAAAAGTACCCCATGAATACAGGTAAAGTCACAAGCAAATGCTAGTAATATATAGATATATTCAAAATGTACAAGTAAAGCGCTTTTGAATGATACCAAACACGGCATATTTATCTTAACTTTATTTTTTGACGTATGACGCTTCCAGTATTTGGTAGTAGTGACGCACATATCCGTCGATGGCAGCAAATGGGTAATGGACCGATTAGTGGATGAGGTCGTTAGTGTAATGTGTAAATGTGTAATGTAGATTGAAGGTTTCATGTATTAAGATGACCTAGGAAGATTTCTTAATCTATCTAATTCTGCTAACGATTGACTGTCATGTGGATTTTTAAGCAACTTATTATGATCCAAGGCACTTATAAACAAACCCTCTATGGTTTTGAAGTGAAGCGCTTTAAAATGATACCAAACACGGCATATCTAGCTTAACTTTATTTTTTTACTCTGTATATTTTGTCCGCTAGAAGGCGCCACATTGAATTTGGTGAAAATCTATATAGCCTATAACCAGCGGACAATTAAGACGCTTCTAATGATATGTCATTTGTCGAATTCTGATTAGTGGTTTAGAAGTTACGAGGGAACAGATGAACATACATACATACATACATACATACATACATACATACATACATACATAGCCTGTCAAAATCATAACCCTCCTTTGGCTTTGCCGTAGTCGGGTAAAAAGTGGCCCAAAGTAGCCCTTACGGTATATTGTTGCATTTTGTAACTTGTAGACACACAAAAGAAATTATTTACAGTACAGCATTTAAACAATTGCTGGAAGAGCGTTTACAATTTTGGTATGCGTTTTTAAATTTAACTATTATTTTGCATGTAACTCGAAGTGCATAAATTCTTTAGATCATATACACGGTTGCACAAAGGAATTCCAGTACATTTCTGCTTATTGTTGAAAATTGCTGAAACGGATATTTCACATGGATTATGAATTTTTTTAACTGAACTAATATTTTGCTTACTATGTAGTATATATTACAAGTCTTTAGATCTTATGCAGGGGTGCACTAAATATTTTGGATAATTTACCTTCTGCAAATGGGAATTGTTTAAATTATGTTATGCATTTTTCTGTCTGTTTAATTAGACATGATCTTGCACAATATTATACTGTAAAGTTTGCTACATTATTTATAATGTATTGGAAAGTGATTCAAAATCTATACTTGACGCTTGATTTTTCTTTCTTTCTTTTTCTTTCTTCTTTTTTTTTTATTTTTAAGTGTTCCGTACTTTGAAAGTGAAAACGGAACCATTATAAGATCACTCCTGTGTCTGTCTGTCACAGCCATTTTACTCGTAAAGTATGGAACATGGAAAGTTCAAATTGGGGGAAGTAATAAAGGCTAATGACACACATATTTACAGATTTTTAAACATTCACAAATATATTTAGGGAAAATGTAGGGGGGGGGGGGGCTAACTAAGTTACTTGAAAAAGAAAATCTTTTCTTTGCATATCGTGTGGGGCATCATGTGAAAGCTTTTGTAACGTTGAACTCAAAAAGAAAAATTTCTTTTAATTTTAGGTATTATATTTTCGGAGACATCGTCGAAAATGTAGTGTAAAAATATGTTCCCGTCCATCTATTTCTGAATGTACTGAAACTAAAATTATGCAAAAATTAGAGGTAATAGAGGTTAATTTAAACCTTGCAGAAAGATAACAGCGATTACCCTAGGTCACATAGTTTTTCAGAAAAGCGCATTTTTCCGTTAAACACAAATATCGATTTACGGGCATTCACCAAACGTGTTGAGGAGCGCTTAAGGTA
This sequence comes from Maratus speciosus, assembly GCA_963932465.1. NCBI lineage: Eukaryota > Metazoa > Arthropoda > Arachnida > Araneae > Salticidae > Maratus > Maratus speciosus. Next base: position 222,380,462 of record OZ010789.1, read on the forward strand.
CCTATCATAGCAGAAGTATAAAAGCGTTGTTGATAAAGAGTTTAGAAGAGAATCGTCGGTAATTAACCGAGATATTAACCCTTAAACACACGGATAGTTTTGACATACATTATGACACGGGCAGCGTACTCTATGTACTATCAGCTTTTAAAGCCTAGATAACAACTTTTAACGATATATTTGTGTAATGTAATGCCCAGTAGCAGTATAAAACGATAAACGTCAAATTGTTAAAAACAGACTAATTTAATTAGACTTAATCACATAAATACTATGGGATTCGAGACTAGTTTGCATTGAGTGCATCTCTCAATACGTCTCCCGTGTCTTTAAAAGTTAATTAAAAACCTATTTGGAAAAACGCAGCACGGGCCAAGGCGGCGTTGCAACTTTGCGACATCCTTTCAAAGCGCACTTAACATAATGCCAAGGTTAAACTTTGAACAAGAGTTTTGTTTTAGCTACACTGTGAAAAGAAACGATTATTACTAAGCTGAATTTATTTTTATGAATTGCCAAATGAAGTTTAGATATGCACTACTTTTATTAACTGTACCGAATTAATTTCATAAAAAACCCCAGATTTGGTTAAAATTAAAAAAACATTTAAACAGAATAGAAATATTTGATATTATTTAGGCTTCATATCTCATCCAACTTTTATGGTATACCCATTCATACTTTTCTAGTACCGTAATTTCGGGTGTATAGCCCGCAGATCAAACAATTCAGTTTGGACCCAGAAATTTTATTCAGTATTTGAAGACCAATATTTACTGTGATCTAAAAAGTTACATTTTATTTTTAAAAATTTCTGGGTCGAAACACGATTGTTTGACCCGCGGGCTATACACCGGAAATTACGGTATATACAGCCATACCCAACCCTACGTTGTATAGTTTTTTACAAAGTCTTATTATTCTTTTAGCAACGATTTTTTTATTAATACAGTTAATAATTCGTATATTTATTGTACGAAACCTCTCAGCACGAGTAATACTCGCACTTGCTCTTTTATTTTTTTGTTTGTTTGTTTGTTTGTTTTCTTGACCGTACTTCGATTCCTGCCTTCAGATCACATATTTGCCTACTTATTTTAATGTTTTGCTGCTGAACGAATATGTGCTTGGTGGTTGAATGGTTAGAGCGATGCATTTGAATCTAGATAGCATGAGTTTGAATTCCATGTCTTCCTTTTATTCCCAACTTTTCTTCTAGATATTTATTTTAACCCTTTATCTACTGACGGTACTTATAAGTACCATTAAAATAAATTGTTATATAATTGACTTGTTATAAAATGCGTTTAATACATCGATTAGTTGTAATAAAGTTTAGGATGAGTTATAGATACATTACTTTATCTTGTTCCAAAAGTATTATGGGTTACACAAAACAAAAATATTTTTAAAAGGATGATTTATTTTGCCTTTGCATCTTTTTAGCTTTCTTGGCGTTGGGGGGGGGGGGGAGAGTTTTTTTCAATTCGGAAATATTTCTATTGTAAGAACATTATATTTGTACATTTCCTAATTCTATAAAATACTAAGAAAAATATTTAAAATAAAAGATTTGAGTGGTGTTATAAATGCTGCACAAAATTTCATAATGTTATGTCCCTATAAATTCAAATTTAATTAATCCTTCTAAATCCTTCAATCCTTCTAAAATTTATTAAATGATTATGTAAATCTTCTAATATAGTTTAAACAATTCACGAAAAATGCTTTAGAAGATAAAATTTTCATGAATTCATAATTCAGTACATAAAGGGTTAAAATGTTTTATCGATTAAAATATTCTATTTCCAGTTGTTGTTGTTTTTTACATTTTTATTTATAAATGTTTTATCTGTGAAATATCCTATTTCAGCTTTATTTTCAACTTTTTTATTAAAAAATATTTTATCGGTTGCTTTATATTTTTCATATATTGATAAATTGAATATGTTTAATAAAAGTAAATTTTTATGTCAATAACAATTAAAGATTTATTTTCATTTATAAAATAAAATACTTACTTAAATATTCTATTTCAGATTTTTTTTTTAATGTTATGCATGGAATATTTTAATAAAAGTTAATTTTAATAGCTAAAATCATAAGACGAAATGCAATATTCCACCTTGATCCAATCATAGATTACACAATGTAAACTTTAAAAAGTTCCCCGTTTTACTTAAAAGGCGACAAAATAACAATAAGAATAAAGACGTTACAAATAAAAAAATATACATTTTATTTAAAATTTCTTAGAACTGCAATTCCCATGTACATCGTCAGAGAATATTTTTATTATTAATTGCTGTTTCATTCATACAAATACGTCAGCAGTGACAGTACAGTGACGGGTATTTGTATGAATGCAACCGCAATTAATAATAACAAGTGGGTGAGTATGATCACAGATCGCACAGAGGGTTTCGTTTAATATTCCGTTCAAAACATTTTATCCTTTTGCAAAATCTGTTAGTTCCACATTTCGCAAAAGGAGGTGTACTCTATTCTAAGCAAACCTCTATCCGGTCGAAACTCCGTTTTACAACTTATCCGTTGATATATTAGTCGAGGGGATCGAGCCCATAGCACCAGAGATAGGTAGGCGCCCCCTGGCGGTAAAAAGTGGAACTAAAATATGTAAGGCTATGGTGCATAATATAAAAGAGTAGTTAAAGGGGTGTCGGCAAAAGTCAGAAAAGTGCCCCCCCCCCCCCAGGTGAAAAGGGTGGAGGTTTGAGAAATTGCTTAAAATACACAAGTGAGAGACCGGAGAGGTAAATATAAGACTTTTGGGTAAACACAAAACCGATCAACGAGGGGTCTGGATCTCAACATCTCGGATTTCCATAATTTTTGGTTTATAGTTTGTATCCATGAAGTATATGAAAAATCTAATTTTTTTTTTTTTTTTTCTCTTAGCAGATTTTTTTTACAGAATTTTAAAAATTGCCAAAAGTACCAAATTTAACCAAATTCCCAATCACGAAATCCTCTATAATTCTTTAACAAATTGAGCTAGAGAGTTAAGTTTTGAAAGCTTTTTTTATTGGCTTTAATATGATATGCAACACTAACTATTTTGTGTAAAATAATTTTGACAAATTTTCAAAATTTTTTAATTTAAATTTTTCAAAAACACCTTAAATTAAAATATATATATATATATATATATATGTTAATCTTTGACTACAAGTATGCCACATTTCAAGATGAAGAAATGATGGGGTTTTGAACTATTAATTTTTAAATATGAGTTATACATGAAAATCTTCAAGTATCAGGAGAAAATTAACAATTGTACAATTTCTTTCCATATATAATTCACACTTCTTTTTCATTAAAAATTTCAGAGTTTGATGCTAAGAAAATTTAGTTCTAAGGCATGGAAATTTTCTAAAGCATATTTCTCAAAATATAATTGTATAATTTGCCCTTAAGGGGACTCTTCACTCTCTTGAAAGCACCTGTTCGGTAAAGTTAAACTGTGGGCAGGGTGTTTTTGAATTTCTCGTTTAAATTTGAATACTTTTAAACGATTTTTTTTCCATAGGATAGCTAAGGTCGATCTCTCATATGGCTATTTTTTTAATTTTTCGATTTCGGTTGCAGATTTTTTTAATAAAGGTACTTTCACTTTCGGACTGGTTTCGAAAGTGACTGTACCTTTATTTAAAAAATCTGCAACCAAAATCTAAAATGTACAAAATTCCCCTATTAAAGATTGACCTCAGCTATCCTATGCAAAAAAAAAATCGTTTAAACATATTCAAATTTAAAAGAGAAATTCAAAAACAACCTGCTCATAGGTTTAACATTACCAAGCGCGTGTTTTCAAGTCAGTGAAGCGTGTTTTGACTTGGCACTTCTATCTTTTGAAAGTTTAATTCTACTGCCATCACATATTTTCATGCCCTTTTGAATATTAAATCTTAAACTGCACTACCACGTTGTTACATTCCTGAGTTTGCCTGATTTCGAATGAAATGTTTCTTTATAGGGATCTGGATGGGTTCACCTCATCCAGATAGCTTTTCTATTTCCATTTTAACTCATTTAATTATGTCTTTTTCTTAAACTCACTTTTTTATAATTATTATTCTTTGTTTGGCGCAGCCTGTCCCTAAAGGGATTTTGTGCCATAAAACCCAATACAACCAACCTTTATAGGGATTGCAGCATTTAACAGAAAATAATGCCCAATCTTTCTTATCTTCTGACATCATTAATAGTAGTAATTCAAGACTTATTTGTTAAAGCCTTTTATTAAAGGAAAATGAAGCTTGTTTATTTAATAGTTATCCTTCTATATATAAAACAAAGTAACGATTTGGGAATGTGCCAAACGATTTTGAAATGAACCAATGAGAATCTGCGTAGATACTTCGAAATGCATGTGATTGGTCACAGCTTTCTGACTTTTCTTAGCAGGAATTATCCTTGGTGAAAACCATGAAAGTAGGATTTAGATAGGATGGTTGGAGAAAGGGGAGAATCTTCTGCATTTTGATAGACTTCTGTTTTTTTTTTTATGTTTTTTTTTTTTCTTTAAGGGATCAATGGCAAAAGCGATTTTTACAGAAAGAAGATAATTTTCATTAACTAATGAGAAGGGGAAGGGGGGTCATCTGCGTTTCGATAACCATTTGCTATTTTTTATGATGGAGGTTATGTAGATTATTTAATCATTATTACTATAAAAAAAGATAGAAGAAAATATCTAATATATATATAATTTTACACACATATGTTAGCGCCGAAAGGAAAATTTCAGAGGAGAGGCGATTTGTATGATAAGATTATTTATTGTAACTACAAATTATCGACTTTATTACAAAGATAAGAAAAAAAAAATTTCAAATAATTTTACTAAATTTGTTACTTTTTAAATTTGACATATTTTTAAATTTACAATATTTTAAATTTTCTATTAATTTATAATTTTATTTAATTATAAATGTATTAACCATTTGGAAATGGTTGTTGCTTTTTTTTCGAGGCCAAATGATGCTCGCATTTTATTTTTTTTTTAACGAAATTCAATGATGTTCTTTACTTTTAGAAGAATTTTTATTTGAATATGTAATCGTAAGGCATAAAATCGTTAAAAATTGTTTGAATAGGATATCGAAAGGCATAAAATCGTTAAAAATTGAAAAAGTTTCAAAATGGGTAGGCGCAAATTATCAGATATGGGAAAATCCAAAGCCAAAGAGTGACGCCGAAATAAAAATCGTCTTACAAAGCAAAAATCGAGGTCTTCAACTGATTATGTAGGCCATGAAAATCGAGGTCTTCAACTGATTATGTAGCCCATGAAAATCGATTACAGAATAAAAGACGAACGCGAAAAAGGAAACAATCTAATGTTTAATCGATTGATAGTAAAAGGCCATGTCTCGAGGGGCTCTAATCCACTAGCCACGGCGTTTTACAATCGGTCAATTCTAACCGAAAAAATTGAACTCAACGTAGGTAATTTGTCGCAATCCGTGGATGATTCGATGGAATTGCTTTTGATTTGTAAACTGTTTTTCTTCTCGAAACGGGACTTGGAGAGTTTATCGATGAAGGTTTTGGTCGTCTGAAGTTTGATCTTTGCGATCTGTTGTTGAAGAGGATGCGACGGAATTTGGTGGACGAAATTTAGATTTTTTGGTTAAACTTTGTTTCGAAGATGATTTGTCGCGATCTGTAGATGATTCGGTAGAACTGCTTTCGATTTTTAATCTCTTATCTTTCTCGGCTTCTCTTGCCGAAATGCCCCAAAATTAAAACTAAGTAAATATTAAGTCAAAAAAAAAAAAAAAAAAATTCCAAATGGTCGCTGTAATTTATTAAATTCCAATTTTTTTTAATTTGTAATTATTCAAATAAATTATAAATTTGCCTTTTTTAATGATTTTATATTTAATAATTCTTATAATTATGAAACTCTGTAAGCTCTAATGATTATGTGCTCGGAGATAAGAAAATATAATTGTCAGGAGTTGGGGAGGAGCATGTTTTTACCAAGTGGAATCTGAAAATTGAATACATAGAAAATAAGGGATCACAAAGCTATCCAGAATGGAAATGCGAAACAATTACGTATGGGGTTGGCTAGAAAATAGGGATTGCTTCCGGATACTGAACGGAATAGCGAAGCGATTACGCAGGGGGTTGGTGAGCGTAGCGAGCAGGGGGCAGAGCCCGCCCCCCAGTTAAAAGAAAATTAAAGTAGGGCACACTTTTACAGAAACAGTTAAAATACAGAATTTATGTCACTGAGTGCACAAATAAAAAAATTGCAGTGCAGTTGTAATGCAAACGTAAACTAAAAAAGAAAACACCTCTCCGATTGGTTAGTCTGATTAAACTAAAACCTAAACTAAGACTAAAATAAAAAGTCTCTCCACCTGAATGGCTACAGTCAACTGAAACCAAAACTAAAAACAAGAAAGTAAAACTGTAATTAAGTAAGACATCCAAGTATATTAGAATTTTCAAGTAAATAAGAACTGAAAAATCTTATTAAAAAAATACCATTAATTTTTTTCTTTAAATTGTTTAATGGTGTTTTAAGAAGATCTTCTAGTTCTTATTGTTTCACACCAGTTTCAACTTATATTCTTTCAAGCAATTACTTATAAAAAAGAGTAGAAATATGGAACTCCTTATTTCCAGGTATAAGGTACCAGTTATCCCTGAAAAGTTTCAATAAACCATTCTTATTCAAAAATTAATAGCTCGAAATCCCATCATTTCTCCATCTTGAAATTTTGCATACTTGTAGCCAAAAAGTCAAAGATTAACATATATTTTTTTTTGGAAAAAAATCAAAAATGGTGTTTTTGAAAAATTTAAATTAAAAAATTTTGAAAATTTGTCAAAAAATTTCTTTTTTTTTTCAAAATAGTTAGTGTTGCATATCATATTAAAGCTCATAAAGAGAGCTTTCAAATAAGATATAACTTAACGCTCTATCCCAATTTGTTAAAGAATTATAGAGGATTTTGTGATTGAGAATTTGGTTAAATTTGGAACTTTTGGCCATTTTTAAAATTCCGTAAGAAAAAAACCGCTAAGAAAAAAAAAATAAAAAAATTAGATTTTTCATATACACCATGGATACAAACTATAAACCATAAATTATAGAAATCTGAGATGTCGAGGTCCAAAAATTACATTTTTCTCGTTGATTTGACATGGGATCACCCTTTTTGAAATTTTTATGATTTTTCGTGTGATCGCAAGTGTTCAGCTATAAGTATTCAAAATTTCAAGCCTTCAGCTTAATTAGGGACTCAGTTAGGGAAAAAAGCTTAAAATACACATATTAGAGCCCAGACGGGTAAATATAAAAACTTTTCAAAAAATTTTCATTTGCCATTTGATGTGAGATGTTCAGCTATAAGTATCCAAAATTTCAAGTCTCCAATATATATAGTTTCTGAGAACGGGCTCTGTGACAGAGAGACAGACAGAGGAATGAGACGAATAGGGTTTCGTCAGATGAACGAAACCCTAAAAATAATCTCTGACGATGACGATGACAATGACTGCGGGAATTTCAGGACAAAAGTACTAAGAAATTTTTAATAAAATGCATCTATAAATAACATCTATATTATTATTTTTGTCACCTTTTATGTAAAACGGTGAGCTTTTTAAAGTTCATATTGTGTATTATTTGTTAATTTTGACATTAACAACAATCAGATTTATTTCTATTTATAAAATGAAATATTTAAATACGATAAAATGTGCTTAAAACTTTTACATTAAAGCGCCATTTAATATTTTAAGTTTCATTTCAGAACAATATTATCAAATGCTTATTTTTAAAGGGACAGTAGACATAAAAAAAACTCAGTTTTCAATGGATTCATTTGAAAAATTGGCAGACTTATTAATGTAAAGTTCAAATAGTTATTTTCAAAATTTGGTGATAAAATAATAAAAAGTTTTTAAATTATTCAATTTTTAAAATTTTAAAATAACGAATAATTGTCATATTTTAAAATATCCAATGCGCATTTCTTTTTGATAAAATATGACATTATTCATTTACGAGATACTTTTTTTTATATTACAACGGAAGTTGGCAGGAATTCTAAAAGTTCGCTGAATATATAAAGAGAAAGAAAGATTTTTATAATTATGCTTTGTTTTTTCTATAAAAAGCAACTATACAGGGTGCAAACGAAAGTCCCTTTAACCTGAAAATACTTGCGAACGGAGAGAGCTACAGCTATGCAAGTGAAGTAACGGCATAGTAAAGCGACTACGCACGACCTAATGCAAACAACAGCAGCGCCCCTAGTGGCGAAATTTGGAAGATAGCCATTGCAAATCGAAAACGAAAAGAGATAGAGCAAAATTTCCGATTAGAAAGTTTTAGGGCATCAATTAATTATTATGAAACGTCAATTTGTTCACACGGGTGAGATAAATCGTCACCTGTATACCCAAAAATGTCCTAAATCGATGAGCGACTATTCTACTTTGCATATTCACATTTCGGAAATGTAGCAGTGCGCAATTGCAAATTGTGACGTTGTACTGTACCATAATGGCTGTAAAAATTTTAATTTCGAATGCACTTAAAATTTTAGTTTAATCCTTTCAGGGGCAGAAGAATTCTGTTCGTAAAATAATGAAATAATTGACTAACACCAGAATATTCAAACCAATTTCTTTGAAAATAAAAACCCGCTAATTTGCACTTTCATTCCAAAAGCAAAATTTTATTAAAATATTCTTGGTCATATTCTATATTTGTCAGCTTTGGAAATAAAATTAGGTGGCTAGACCGTCTAGCCACCGCCCTTGAAAGAGTTAAAGCTATTTCGTCGTATTGAAGAGGCTCGCAATAGACTTTCCATGCTGATAAATGTGCATGCAGATTTACGCTCACGAATACAAACGTGTATCGTGAGCAATGACGAATTTTTCGAACATTTGAATACTAACTTTTTATTAGTGTGAGACAGTTTATCTTTTTTTGTTTTGTTTTTTGCATGATGTTATCAAAATTTATTGAGATAAGTACGTATTTATACAATAAATTGTGCGTATTTCTTCATACTTCTGGCTATTCCATTCAAACGTTTAAACAAAATAGAGTGCATCGATTTCGGACATTTTTGGGTATAGAGGCAAAGATTTATCTTATCCATGTAAACCAAATGACGTTTCGTACTAATTAATTGATGCTCTAAAACTTTCTAATTGGAAAATTTGCTCTCTTTTCGTTTTCAATTTGCAATGACTATCTTCCAAATTTCGCCACTAGGGGCGAAACATACACATATATCTGTATATATATACATATATATACACATATGTAAATTCATAAGTGTATATACATATATATCTACCCTATATATATAAAATCCTAATGAAACGAATTTATGAAACGGATATCTGAAACGTCTGAAATGAAACGAATTTATGTAACGATTCTTTGAAACGATTGATTATGTTTCACGGCAATTTATCCTAAAATATGGAATACTTTGCGATGAAATTAACACCAAAAATCAGTATTGATCCGCAGATCTCAAAACTGGTATTATAATTTTTAAATTGGAATTAGTTTTCGAAATATTATTTTTTTTTCTAATTTTAAATACATTTTTCTAAGGATGGCAACTCAAATTTTAATTATAACAGATATTTTTTTTTTCATATTTCAGAAAAGATTATTATTTTAAACTAATTTGGCGACCAGTTTGGCCTCCCTTAAATCTATGCTAAGAAATGTATCATGCTACTTTTATTCATATTTAAATTTACTTGAACAATCTTTCGCCAAAGCGAAAGATTCTGATAGAGAAATCAATTCTGACGGTATTTTTATGTTAGCGAGACGCAGGTAATAGTTCGCTAAACATTTTTCCCGTCGCATTTTTTTATATTTCATTAATTTCATTTAAAATATAATCATTTCATTCATTTTATTTAAAATATAATCATTTCATTCATTTTATTTAAAATACACAACTTCCATTTAAAATTGATGGCTTTCACTTCTTTCTTTGTTTTTAAAACAAAACGAAAAGAAAAAAAATTAGGCACAGATGTTATCTACGCACCGACGTTCCTAATTGGCGCCAAAATGGCATTATTGCGATTGACAAGGTAACCCGGCTATTGTTGTTTATTTAATAATAAATGTTCATTTACTTTTCTTTCTTTTTTTAAATTATATAAATTATTTTGTTCTATAGTTATTAATTATTGTTTTTTATATTTCCTTTAGAAAATAATTAAAAAATACAGTACTACTTAGTTATTCCCTCGACCAATTTCGCCAAATTATACAAATTGACATACTTTTTATTTTAAATAATGAAAGAACAAATAACTTAGAACAACATTAGTATAAATATACAAATAAAATGTCGAACACGTGTAACTTGCTTAAAGGCAAGTGAATGTGACCTTTCGATCAACCATTATTGGCATTTAATCTTATAGTTTGGCGATAGATTTTTGGTCGACAGGATAACTAAGTAATACCAAAAATGCATATGTAACTGGTATTTAAAAACGAGGTTTTCGCCAAATTTTCGTTAAAAAAAAAAAAAAAAAAAAAATCACGCCAAATCTGAGGTGCGTACAATGACATCTGGCCAAATATTACCACTCGAAAAGAAAAAAATGCTAACTGGCGAATTGAAAAAAAGCTATTGGCGAGATTTGCATTCGGCTAGCGTAACAGTACCAAGAATTCTTTGCGACCATGGCAACTTTTATGTAGTTTTATTCGGATTTTTTTTTTTTTTAATCAAAACGGAAAACTTACGGCCCTATATTGGCGCGACTTTTTCTGACGCCAATGTCATATACGGAACGAGCACTTAACTGGCGCCAAAGTATCGTTATTTTGCTTTATATGGTAAGCCGGATGTTGTTGTTTATGCTGTTGATGCGTTACACAAATTGGCGTCGGAGAAAAATTGCGTATATATGGGGCGTATATGACATCTGTGCCAAACTTTCATATGAAAGGCGAAGAATTCAGACCGTATTTGTTTATGGTAGTTGATGACTTGAACTATTATAATATAGATGAAATGATGGCGATAGAATAATATTTGGCGACTTATCACCTGTACCTGGCTAACATTAAAGTACCAAAATGGCACCTAGAGTATAAAAAGCGAAGTGGCCCGCCCGGAACTGTTGATGATTGTCACATGACTTAGGCTATTATTATTGAGATTGTTTTAAAATACTGGGAGACAAAGACTCTGTATAATTCATTTTATTTTAGCTGCTTTTCAAATGTTTAACTGATCCTCTTTAATCAAAAACGAAAACAACCATTGGAAATCTTAACAGCAACTGATTCGCCCTTAAATTTTTGCAATCAAAGGGAATTGAATGGAAACCCGTTTACAGGGAGATCTGCACAGCTTTTTTCAGTATAATTCAATCTTCTTTAATATTTTTAAAACCTATCAGATTAGCGTGTTTTTAGATTCTGCGGTGTCTGAACGGGGGTTGGAGAGCGTAGCTTGCAGGGGGCAGAGCTCCCTAGTATAAGTATTATAACACTGGCGCCCGGCTAACCGAAAAGTATTTCATACACATATAAATTTGACGAATAAAATACTCTTGAAATGGAACTTTTTATGCTAACATTTATTTTCTATTATATAGAAATTATACAGCAAAAAATTCACAAGAATCTGATGATTAGGAATGTGCATGGAACGTTTCAAAAGTTAGAAATGTGCAAAATTTTCAATTTTGAGAAAACAGCATTTTAAGTTAAATATTCTAAATAAATATATACAGTTTTTACAAATATAATTTTTTATATCTCTGCGCAGAAGCGTCAGAACTTAACAATACTTTTTGCATGACATAAATTTGAGTATCTAGTTTCATAATTCTCCAAATAAAAAAATCGATATCCCTGTCAAATTTCGTGATTTTGAAAGTCCACTGTTATATGTAGCAATGCATATGTAACCCTTTATTTTCAAATTATAAATTCTTGAAAACTTCATCTAAAGCATTTTTCGTGAATTTTTGAAACTTCATTAGAAGATTTACACAATCAATTAATAAATTTTAAAATAATTTTGCCAATTAAAATTAGTTAAATTTGAATTTATAGGGATTTTGTACAATATTTATTATTCTACTCAAATCTTTTACTTAATATCTTTTTTTAATTATTTTTCAGAATTAGGAAATGTACAAATAATGTTCTTACAATATAATATTCTTACGATGTTCGGAAATTAGAAATATTTCCGAACTGACACCCCCACCCCCCTTCCAACCTTTCAACGGGAAGGAAGCTGAAAAGATGCAAAGGCAAAAAGTTAAAAATATTTTTGTTTTGTCCAACCAATAATGCTTTTGGAACAAGATAATATAAAGTAGCTATAACTCATTCTAAACTGTATTACCACTAATCTATGTATTAAATGAATTTTATAACAAGTTATTTTAATGGTACTTTAAAGTACCGTCAGGGCATTAAGGATTAAAGATGTAAAAGAACAGGAATCGAAGAATGGTCACGTGGTGTCTGCCGCGAGACACTAGTTTCTAATTATGAGCATCATTGCAAGTAATGCATTTCTGGGAAGTAATTTAATATATTTGTGAAACATACCAAATTTATATCAGAATATTTGTAAAAGAAAGTTTTCAAGGTATCTTTCATTGCGATTATGTTCTGGAATGTTTGTTTCGCTACTTCACGAAGCATAAGGTTTAAAAACAAGCAATTGTTAAGGTTAACAAGAAAAACAATATTATCGTCAACGTGCTACAAAAAAATCTGTGAACTAAGCTATTTTTCACGCTATCATGGAAGAACTACTTAATCCTTTATGTCCCAAATTATGAACCCATGAAAATTTCATCTTCTAAAGTATTTTTTGTGAATTTCTGAAACATTAGAAGATTTACACTATCATTTAATAAATTTTAGAATGATTTTGCCAATTAAAATTAATTAATTAAATTCGAATTTATAGGGATTTTGTGCCATATTTATAACTCTACTCGAACCTTTTATTTAAAATATTTTTTTTAAATATTTTGTAGAATTAGGAAATCTACAAATATAATGTTCTTAAAATAGAAATATAGAAATATTTCCAAACTGAAACGCCCCCACTCCCAATTTTTCAATGTCAAGGAAGCTGAAAAAAAATGAAAAGGCAAAAAGTTAAAAATATTTTTGTTTTGTGCAATCTATAATGCTTTTGGAACAAGATAAAGTAAACTATCTATAAATCATTCTAAACTGTATTACCACTAATCTACGCATTAAATGAATTTTATAACAAGTTCTTTTAATGGTATTTTAACCCTTTATCTACTGACGGTACTTATAAGTACAATTTAAATAACTTGTAATAAAATTCGTTTAATACACCGATTAGTAGTAATAAAGTTTAGAATGAGTTATAGGTGCATTACTTTATCTTGTTCTAAAAATATTATTGGTTACAGGAAACAAAAATATTTTTAAAAGGAGGATTTCTTTTGCCTTTGCATCTTTTCAGCTTTCTTGGCGTTGGGGGAGGGGGGGGGGGAATTTTTCAATTCCGAAATATTTCTATATTTCTATTGTAAGAACATTATATTTGTACATTTCCTAATTCTACAAAATGCTAAGATAACTATTTAAAATAAAAGATTTAAGTGGGGTTATAAATATTGTAAAAAATCCCTATAAATTCAAATTTAATTAATCCTTCTAAATCCTGCAATCCTCCTAAAATTTATCAAATGATTATGTAAGTCTTCTAATGTATTTTAAACAATTCACGAAAAATGCTTTAGAAGAAAAAAATTTCATGAATTTATAATTCAATTCATAAAGGGTTAAAGTACCGTCGGGTAATAAAGATGTAAAAGAGCAGGAATCTAAGTATGGTCACGTGATGTCTGCCGCGAGACACTAGTTTCTAATTATGAGCATCATTGCAAGTAATGCATTTCTGGGAAGTAACTTAATATATTTGTGTAACATATCACATTTATATCAGAATTATTTGTAAAAGAATCCAGTAGTTTTCAAGGTAGCTTTCATTACGATTATGTTCTGGAATGTTTGTTTCGCTACTTCACGAAGCATAAGGTTTAAAAACAAGCAATGTTAAGGTTAACAAGAAAAACAATATTATCGTCAACGTGCTGCAAAATAAATCTGTGAACTAAGCTATTTTTCACGCTATCTTGGAAGAGCTACTTAAATTAAGGTTTTATTTCAGATCTTTCAATTAAGCAGAATCGGTGCAATTAATCGACTAGTAGCTGTAACACCGTAAGACCTTCAAAAGTTATCATATTTCGGTTTCTGAATTTTAGAATTAATACTATAGCAGCAATCAATTAATTAATCCATAAACTATTCTTCGTTGATTTGAGATAGAAATGCAATTGAATAATGGATGAAGCGTAGATAATAAAAGATTAAATAAAATCATAAGATGAAATGCACTATTCCACTTTGATTCAATCACAAAATACTAGGGATGCACCGAATAGCGATTTTGGCCGAATACCGAATGCCGAATACTCGGCCAACAAGTAAAACGAATACCGAATATTCGGCTACCTGAATACCGACTATCAAGCCAAATACCGAATATTCAACCTGCCGAATAGTAACTATTCGGCCGAATACCACATATACGGCTTGGCAATTACTTTTAAATTTCAGAATTTGAAAATATTAAAAAGTTAAATTTTGAAATATAATTGTACATAATATTTAGCACACGTACTTTGATATTGATAAACAAGATCTTTTTACAAGTAAATTCTACACTAAAATTATGCTTTGAATTCTTATTTAAGAAGAGGATAGCTTTAAAACTTCTTTAATTGGTAAAATTTTAAATTTCATTGATTTCTTTCTGAATTAAAACAAATTAATAAAATTGTCTTATAGTCTAAAATAAATATTTTAAAATCAAAGAGGAAATTTTGAAGGAATTGGATGAAAATTAGTACAGACATTTACTGTTTATTTGCTAGGGAGGGACTAAAATCGTCATTATTGGTTAATTTCCTTACATGATATTTTTCAAATAGCGAATAAAAAATTTAAAAGCATTCTCTTTTATTTAAATATAATTATATTTGTAATTATTAAATATCTTTATAAATTGACTTAAAAATAGTAGTTGTTTTAAGGTTTTTAAAATATTTTTTTAAAACATTTTTTAAGTGTTCGGTCAGGAAATCGAAATATCCAGCCGAACAGAATATTCGGCCAAGCCAAATATTCGGTATACCGAATAGTTCGAAATTTGGCCTAACCGAATATTTGGCAGTAGGGCCAAATACCAAATAGGTACCGAATATTCGGTTCCTCCCTACAAAATATAGAATATGGACTTTAAAAAGCTCACCGTTTTACTGTAAAGGCGACAAAAATAATAATAATATATATATTACAAGTTAAAAATCTACATTTTATTTAAAATTTCTTAGTACTGTCGGCCTGCAATTTCTGCGGCCATCGCCAGAGAATATTTTTAATTTATTAATTGCTGTGTCCTTTATACAAATACGTCACTTCGTTTAAAATGGGAGAGTCTGTAATTATTAAGGTAGCTGAAAGTAGAAGTAACAGTGTCTTGGATTGAACTTATGTAGAGAGAAATATTTAACTGCCGTTCCATTTATTTTAATACTTCATATTTGTTTACATACGTCACTTTCAGCTAGTTAGTTTTAAATGCGTAGCTGGACAGTAGTAGAAGTTTAAAAGGTAGTAGCCCTTCTATACATAAAAAAAAGTTTTGATTTGGAAATGGACCGATGAAAATCTGCGTAGATACACCCAGTAGATCGGCATTCAATTTGAATGCTTAAACATGGCCTTTCTTCGTTAATATTAAAAAAACTGTTGCATACAAAAATATGAAAATCGGTGGTATTATAGAGAAATGTTAGATAAACACGCTGATGCAGGCAGTTTTCAAACCGAATAATTATTTTAAGAGATATTTAATGCTAAAGTTGGATCATTAAAAAAGTTTTATTGGAGCAAAAACTATACATGAGAATTTAATCATTTTTAGATCATTTTATACGTTATAAGTTCCCGATGTGCAGATTGCATTTATTATTTTTTTTATGACTCATTTTTTGAGGTTTTATTTCTATTTTAAATTCAAATTTTCAGCATTTCGAAAGATATTTTTTATTTATTTTAGAAAATTGTATTATTTTAAACTGTTGCCAACTTTATAAACAGCGCAAACAACAATGTTTACTTCAAATTAAAATTTTATTTACACGTGACTATTATAAACAGAAAAAAAAACTTTAAAATTAGAATTAAATGATTACATGTTAAAAGCAGGAAAATTACGTCAAAAGAACCATATTTACACTTGAATTTTAAAAGAGAAATAAAATGTTAAAATAAAAAATCATTATTATGCGTTAAAACTTGTAAAAGGAGGAAATTACGTCATATTAAAAATGGCCAAAAAGTATGGCAAAACAATTTAAATTAAAAAATATATTTGCGCGAGACATTTATTTGATATATTGAGATGATCTTTCAACAATTATCGTGAATTCGAAGACAGCGTAAATAATATTTCCTTCTAACAACAAAAGTATTTTCACGTTGATATTAATAAGAGAAATAAAACTTTGGTGTATATTACGTCAGATTTAAAACGATACATTTAAAAGGAATTATTTAATAGAGCTATCTTATAGCGCTGTTAAAAAATACCGGCAGACAATGACACTGTTTAATTAATTCATTTTACATTAGCTTATTTTCAAATGTTTAGCTATTTTTTTAATTAAATACGAAAACAGCCATTGTATCTCTTAACAGCAGCAGATTTGGTCTCAAAAATTCCCAAACCAAGGAAGACAAATGGAAACCCGTTTACAGAGAGATCGCTACTGTTTTTTCTTTTCTTTTCTTTTTTTTTTTAATTTTAATTCAATATTTTTAAAGCCGATAAAATTAGCGTGCGTTTTGGATTTTGGTGTGCCTGAACGGGGGTTGGCGAGCGTAGCTCGTAGGGGGCAGAGCCCCCTAGTAGTTTAAAAATGAAAAAGACGTATGTGAACAGGTCCCTGTAGTATAATTATGAAAATATTGAAATATTGGTATATTTTTACTTTTGAGGTTTCCTGCATCCATTTTCGCTATGTTTACGATTCCATAGGTATGTGTGGACATATGCGTATATACAGTCGAACTCGGTTAAGACGCGTTTCAAGGGAGTGGACAAAAATCGCGTATTAAGCGGGATCGCATATTAAATGGGATTTGTATAATGTTGCAGGAACTGGATTTATTTGCACATTTTATCGTCTAAGTGAACTTCAGAACTTTCATTTATGTGTTTACGGTCGAAATTTGTGTCTTTTACATATATTTAGATTTAAATTTAATTGTATTCAAATTTACTCAATGATTATTTGTATAGAACGGGCTGGAATAATAACTGAAAATAAATATAGATTCAAGCATGGCTTTATTGGCAATTAATATGTTACCAAAAAAAAAATTATTTTCCTACTAATTTTTTTAACAGAAAGGGAAAAAATATTAAATCTTTGAAGCACAATCTAGTTCTTAAAATCATATTTAATATTGGTGATAATGAATAACATTCTAACTTGTCCTTTTTTATAATATAAGAAAAAAACTATCCTTATTAATTTTTGTGTAAAAAATATTGTTAGCATAGCAAAAAGTAACGAAAGCACAGAAAAATTAATTGTTCTAGCGCAGTCGTATTTGTTCAATCTTTGAGAATTTCATTTTTTTATATAATATGTATTATAAAACATAGTAGAGCTATAACATACACTTTAAACCTCACTAACAACAGGTATAATCATGTGTAATAATAATTGACTTTATGAGAAACTTGAATGAGTGTCCTGAATTTGTCTATCTCTCTATACTACAGTAAAAACATACGCGAAGCCACAAAGAATGTTAGGACGCTGGATCAAAGAAGAATTTTATTATTACTAATTTAGCTGTGTTATTTTTAATTCAAATATCTACCACTATTTCCTATTAGTAACGTTCGCTTTAATTAATCTGTTATTAAATAAAGTAAATGTTACTATTCGAAAAAAGTGTTTTTTGTCTGAATTAAAAAAATTGCTAAATTGACAATAATGGAGAAGAAAAAAGGAAATTCGCATCTTAAACATATTTTTTTTTTCATTTTTGCCTTAAAGGACCGAAAATCTATCGCGTGTTAATCGGGATCGAGTAATAACCGTTCGCGTATTAAACGTGATATTTTTGCATTAGCCTTATTGGCGATGTTCAAGGGATCTGAAAAAATCCGCATATTAAGCGGGATCGCATATTAACTGTGAGCGTCATAACCGGGTTCCACTGTATTAGAATTTCCTCGCATTTTAATGTCATCAAAACACGTTTTCGGTTGATGATGGTGAAGGCATGTATAAGTGTGTGTGTGTGAAGGAATATTATAGCGGCTAAAGTATACACTGTCAGAAAAACTCATCTAAATTGTTCCTCATTTTTTACCCGACTGCCAAGAAGGGCTATGTGTTTCACGCGTATCTGGGAATGTAGATTTCTTTAAACCCTCGAAACATCCCAACGGCTGGATGGATGTTAATGAATGAGGTCGCTATCGATTCGTCTTAACCGTCCGATAGTTACAGACTAGGTTTTGTTTTTATAAATTCAAACGGCGGCTGTAACAAAAACCCTGTATAATATGAATTACAACATTTATACACACCATATACTATGCATAAATATAGTGAAACATAAAAGCACATAACATAATTAAAAATGCATTTCCAGCAATCATCGCTACTGTACAGTACTTCCGATACAATATAATATCTGAAATCTTTTGTGTGTCATTGTAAATGCTATGCACTTCGTATTATACATGAAATAAGTTATAGTAAACCTCAAGAACGTATATCAATTTCATTATACATGAAATAATTTACCATAATTAAAATACGCCGCAAACAATTCCCTCCACTCCTATATCGTTCTGTAACGGAATTATTTTGTGTGACCCTGTAAATGAATAATAACTATTCTTTGCATCGTATATTCTACAGAATGCATATTTTAGTGCACTTGATAAATGCATATGAATTTTATAATGTCTGAAAACATGTAACATCATTAAAAACCATTTTAAACGATTTTTTCCCATAGGCCGTAATGTAACGGAAAACTTTTGACTGCCCCTGTAAATGAACTAAACATGCTAGAAACTTTATTTGAAATAGGGATCGTGCTATGGTAGAGGTCACTAACATCCAAAAATTTCAGAACGATCCGACTATATTTACGAGAGTTAGAGTGCGGACAGACGGACAGACAAACCGAATTCACAAACACTTTTCAACTTTGTTGGAAAATGTTAAAAACGGAACCATTATAAGATCACTCCTGTGTCTGTCTGTCCGTCTGTCACAGCCATTTTACTCGTAAATTATAGAACGTGCTGAAAGTTCAAATTGGGGAAGTATAAAGACTATTGACCAACATATTTACAGATTATTAAACATTCACAAATATATTTAGGAAGAATGTAGAGGAGCTAATTAAGTTACTTAAAAGAAAATCTCTTCTATGTATATCGTGTGGGGTATCGTGTAAGAGCTTTCATAACGCTGAACTCAAAAGTACATTTCTTTTAATTTTATGTATTATATTTTCAGAGATATCGTCGAAAATGTAGTGCAAAAATATGTTTACCCCCCCCCCCCCCAATCTATTTCCGAATCTACTGAAACTAAAATAATGAAAAAATTAGAGGTAGTAGACGCTAATTTAAACCTTGCAGGAATATTATAGCGATTACCCTAGCTCACATAGCTTTTGAGAAAAGTGCATTTCTCCGTTATACACAAATTTCGATTTGCAGGCATTTAGCAAAAGTGTTGAGGAGCGAGCGCTTGAGGTACCAACTGTAGCAGACGTATAAAAGCATTGTTGATAAAGATTTTCAAAAAGAAAATCGTCCAGATATTAACCTTTAAGGGGTCTCAGGACTCTTAAAATTGGAAAAAATGAAAAAAAGAGACCATTTTCAACATTTAATATCTTAAAATGTATTTGATTTTAAGACACAATTTTAATTGGAATAAAATATATAAGTATGTTGTTTCATTTCATGTATTTAAAAAATTATAAGATGCAGAATTAGCATTTACAGGGGGCTCCAAACTGTTAGACATTTGACGAACAAAAAATCGGCATAACAGCTTACGCGCACGATTACAAAATAAGTATTGCAACTAGAATAAAAATTTTGGTCCCTACTTATACTTCAGATTATAATAATTACCCTGAACCTAAATAAATTTGTATTTAAAGCTTTTTTATATTTTTAATACAAAGTTGTATTTAGCTAATGCAAAATTTAGAAAATTTCAACAGTATAATCACCTAAAAAAATATTGTTTTGAACAATAAAAAGGAAATTTTAGGTTCAGTTTATACAGACTAACGTGAAACATATGTTTTGAAAATTTCGTGAAAAAATATTCATAAGTTTTTGAGATGTCGTGCGCGTTATGCCCACAAACGTCATTTGGAGAAAAATGGCTTCAAAGTTTCCGAAACGCCGCTTCAGCTATTGAACGTGTATAAATGTAAAAGCCATAATTTCAGTTCTAATAGGAATTTCAAGGAAACAATTATATAAAAATGTTCAGAAAAGATAGGAGTTTAATATCTAAAAAAATTAAAATTTCAAAAATTTTAAAGCTTTAAAAGTCCTGAGATCCCTTAAAGAAACAGACGGTTTGCAAATACTTAATGACAGGAGCGGCGTACTCTATGTACCATCGGCTTTTAAAGCCCAGATAACAACTTTTAATCATAAATATGTGTAATGCAATAAATGCCCAGTAGCAGTATAAAAGCAATAAACTTCAACTTGTTAAAAACAATTTAATTAGCATTAATCACATAGATACTTTGGGATTCGAGGCTAGTTTGCATTGCGTGGATCTCTCAACAGGCCTCCCGTGTCTTTAAAAGTTAATTAAAAACCTATCTGGAAAAACGCGACGCGGATCAAGCCGAGGTTGCAACTTTGTAACCTCCTTTCGAAGCACGCTTAGAACAGTATCAAGTTTAAACTTTGAAATAAGGTTTTGTTTTAGCTCCACTGTAAAAGGAAAGATTATTACTACGCTTAAATTAGTTTTATGAAATGTCAAATAAAGTGACATGACTTATGTAGCATAGTACGTTATGCTATTATGGTCATTTCCGACAATACGTCAATACAATTTGTAGGTCCTGGTATATGGCTGATTTTTTAATTAGACATTCCGAATTCTCATCAGAAAGTTTTAACTCTGATTTCTGCCTTGCAAGATGATTCATTTTCCATTTTTGTGGTTAAATTCCAAATTTCTAAAAAAAAAAACAAAAATCTGTCAGATGTCTGGTGTCTAATGACATACATCCGCTAACAGCGCCCGAGCGCAATAATTTGAATATGAACTACTTTTATTGTTAATACCGAATTAAGTTCATCATAAACAGATTAGGATAAATAAAAAAAGAGTTATGCAGAATAGCAATATTTGATATAATTTAGGCTTCATATCTCTTTGAACTTTTATGGTATACCCATTCATACTTTTCAAGTATATACAGCTATACCCAACCGTGCATTGTATAGTTTTTTACAAAGCCTTAGTCTTCTTTTTTAATAATGCAGTTAATAATTCATATATTTATTGTACGGAACCCTCTGAGCGCGAGTAATACACGCACTTGACCGTTTATTACTTCACTTGTTGCTTGAATTCCATTTCACAGCATCGGAGCTTGAAAAATTACAACAGAAAGTGCAGGATAAATCGATATTTTTTTTTTTACAGTGGCTTAAAATTGAGCTGTCACTTGGGTGACTATATTACAGGCCACTGTCGCAAGAACTGTATTCATTTTCATAGAAATTAGCTGGCGGTTTTGATAGCTAAAAGCTTTTTCAACCACTTTTTAGCCATTCTGTGACGATAAAATTTTCTCTTCTATCTCAATTAAATTATTTTTGTTGCTCACGTTCATGTGATGTCGATAAGACAACATGTTTCACCATAGCATGATTTAATTTAGTAAATATTTGTTTATTTATTTACCTTTAGAGTTCCATATTTAAAAAATAACAAAAAAGAAAAATCATGTGTTAAGCATTGATTATGAAACACTTTCCAACACTTCCTGAATGTTTTAACAATACTTCGTTATTTAGGGAAATAAGGTAACTAAGTATATATTTTAGAAAACACATACAACATTTGAAAACTGATTTCAGCAATTACCGTTCATAGCCAAATATGTATTCCAATTCTTTTGAACAGCCCTATATTTGATCTGTAGGTTGATATATATATATATATATATATATATATATGTGTATACTATATAATGAGGAAATTTAGTTTAGCAAGAAAACGCCTAACAGGCAAAATTTCGCTTTCAGCAATTTATGCTAATAGATGGAAACATACTTGAATACAACGGACTTGAATACTTGAATACAACTGGAGTACAACGCTCTAGTTTACTTATAACCTTTATTACACGCCATTATTTAGCTAAAATTTAATTCAAACTAAAACACTTTTAAAACTACTGAAATCACATTTCCACCAATTATCATTTATAGACGGCCATGTATCTAATTCTTTGCGTGAACCTGTATATCATTTTATCTATAATCTTCAAACATTTCTTGGTAAACTAAATGCAGTTCAGCGTAAAAATGCATAACGCATTTAAAAATCGCATTTAAGCAATTTGCGCTCATACTCGGTTACCCTTACGAATTCTTTTGTGTAGCCCTCTATATGAATTATAGCATTTATACTCACCATATAGTATGCATAAATATAGTGAAGCATAAAAGAGCATAAAGCATTTTATTATCATAATTAAAAATGCATTTCCAGCAACCATCGATAATGTATAGTACTTCGGGTGCAATATAGTATCTGGTGTGAGTCCCTGTAAATTCTATAAACTTTATATTATACATGAAATAAGTTATAGTAAACCTCAGAGACATATATCAATTTCATTATACATGGAATAGTTTAACATAATTAAAATACGCCGCAAACAATTCCCTCTACTACTATATCAATATGTAACGGAATTCTTTTGTGTGGCCTTGTAACTGTATAATAACTATTCTTTGCACCACATATTCTACAGAGTGCATATTTTAGTACATTTTATAAATGCATATAATTTTTATTATGTTTTACGTGCAACATCATTAAAAAACATTTAAAACGATTTTTTCCCATTGGCCGTAATGCAACGGAATACTTTCGACTGTCCCTGTAAATGAACTAAACATGCTATAAACTTCATTTGAAATAGGGAACGTGCTATATAACATCCAAAATTTTCAGGGCAATCCGTGTATATTTACAAGAGTTAGAGTGCGGATAGACGGACAGTCAGGGTCAACCAGGTGAGAAAGCCTCCCAAATGGCTTAAGCCTTGACTAGCCCCACCTAGCAGGGTTTACCTACTAAATATCGAACCACTACCAAAAGGCAGGGCCCGACACAAACCAGCGAGGGAAGGGAGAACCCCCGGGCGGACCAAGTCCAGCTCCGGAAGACACACGAGGTGCTTGTTCAGATGTTTGGACTCCCGACCGCCGGTGAACATTTATTTGAAGATAGCATTTTACAAAGATAGCAATTTATAGAAGAATTATTTGAAGATAGCAATTTACAAATGGTAAACCGAAGTCATAAACACTTTTCAAATTTATTGAAAATTGTTAAGAACTGAACCATTATATGATCACTGGAGTGCCTGTCACAGCCGGTTTTCTCAAAAACTATGGAACATGGAAAGTTCAAACTTGGCAGAGTTATAAAGGCTATTGACCAACATATTTATAGATTATTACTAGTTCATAAATCTTTTTAGAAAACATTTAGAGGACTAATTAAGTATTTTTTTTTTAAATACAGTAGAACTTCCCTAAAGCGACTACGCTCCGTTCCAATAAAAATTGGTCGCTCCGTGAGGTGGATTCTTAATGGAGGTCGTGTTAAATCTAGATTTTAATTGTTGTTAAAAGGTAATAATTAATATTACTAAAATTTATTTTTCACATTAGGAAAAAATATAAAACTTTAAGTATCAAAACAAAAGTTAGTTACATAATTTAATTACTGCAGAGTTTAGAAAATGAATACATTAACGTTTGCTTTGATTTTACGGTTTTATCTTTTAAAACTTTTATTTCCCAGTCCTTTCGAAGTTCAGTAAATAAATGCAATTGTTTTTTGGACGGGAACATATTATGACGCTTTCATTAATATATCTATTCCTTTGAGAGTTTCCTGAAAGAATAGGGCAGGGCAATTTATTGACCGTCATTCTTAATTTGTCATCAGAGTCAAATTCGTTGCCTAAAAAATTACAAAGGGTAAAACACTTAAAAGTAAACGGGATAAAAAAAAATCTAAACTTACTAGGGAATTCATTCCCAGGTGCAAGTTGTGGATTTGGACGAGAGTGGTATCAAAAGAAAGGTCTCGTCATGTACAATGGAACTACCCGTCCAAATCCAACCGTTTTCGAGATATCCTCACTTGAAGTGTGAATAAGTAAATAAATAAATTGGCAGGAAGGCATATAAATTGTTCGCAAGTTAAAAGTTTCTTTGCATTGTTTTAATCCTCTACCAATATACGTTTCCCCGACCTACGAGCAAAATCCTTTACACCCACACATTTGCCTAAAATTTTGCATAAAACAAGGTGCTGGAAATAGCAAAAGCAGATGTAAAAACTCTCCGAATGCAGCCGTTCGCGAAAACTTCGTAGAATGCGAAGTGCCTGTCTAAAAGAGGGGAAATAACCGGCAATGTGTGGGTGTAAAGGATTTTGCTCGTAGCTCGGGAAAAGGTATTGGCCGAGGATTAAAACAATGCAAAGAAACTTTTACCTTGCGAACAATTTATATGCCTGCCTGCCAATTTATTTATTTACTTATTCACACTTCAAGTGAGGATATCTCGAAAACGGTTGGATTCGGACGGGTAGTTCCATTGGACTTTTTAATGTGCATGACGAGACCTTTCTTTTCATACCACTCTCGTCCAAATCCACAACTTGCACCTGGGAACGTTCTCTAGTTAGTTTAGAAGTTTGATAATAAAGCACTCTCCTTAATTATTTTTCTAATAAAACCTTCTTCATAGAGACAGGGAAAAACAGAATTTTCTTCAAAGAAATTGGTCGTTCATGGAGGGAGTTCTGTTAGGATGGTCTCTGAATGGAGGTAAAATTAGTATTGAGCCTATGGGAATAAATTTCGTTCCATGAAAAAATGGTCGTTCAGGGATGTGTTTGCTTAATGGAAGTGGTCGCACAGAGGGGTTTCACTGTATACATAGTGTTTGGTATAGTTCGATAGATCTTATAACACCGAACTCACAAATGTATATATATTTTGATTTTGCGTATTATATTTTCAGAGATATCGTCGAAAATGTACTTCAAAAATATGCCCCCACTCGTATTTCCTAATCTACTGAAACTAAAATGATAAAAAAAAAATTAGACGTAGTAGAAGTTAATTTAAACCATGAAGGAAAACTTTAGTTATCATCCTAGGCCACATAGTTTTTGAGAAAATTGTTTTTCGCGTTACAAAAAGCGCTCGAGGTACCTATCGACGCGGAATCATCCAAGGATTTTGTTGACAATGATTTTCGAAAACAATTGTCGGAAATTAACTGAGATATTAATTGAAAACCTATCTAGAAAAAATACAAAAAAACAAATGTTTTACAAAAATTTTTTAGTACTCTGTTTTATATTTTGTGTACTAACCAAAACGGGATTTTGACACTTCCATAGCTCAAGTTCTATTTACGAAAGAAACAAAATTCTTGTTTCTATGGAATAGGGCATGCCACGCGACTCAGAAAACACAAATAAAGTGGAATCCGACGAACAGGTTTTTTGTAAATTCGATTTTAAAAGTGTTGTTTCTTGCCCTTTTTAAATTCTTGTTCAGACCAAAAACTGTTTACGGGGCTACAGTGATGTGCAATTACTGGATTTGTACGCGGTTTGCTGAATTTGAATTGTTTTATAAGTAGTTGAAACCTTTGAAAGTTTCGTGTAAAAATATCTATTTTTTTTTAATTTATATTAGTTTGAAATAATATATTCTTATACTTAAAATTCCTCAAAAAAAAAAAAAAAAAAAAAAATTAAATGACCTCAATTTTTTCTAAATGATCGTATACACATGATATTGAAATATGCTACTGCAGTCGACATAAGTAAGCTTCCCATTGTAAAACAGAATTGTAGCGTTTACGGTTCGTTTACAGGATCACTCAAAAAACCTTTTGATAGGGCTAAAGAGTTGTGTAATTATCCGATTTTTAACCGATTTGCAGCATTTGAATTTTTTATGAGTAGTTCAAATCTTTAAAGTTTCGTGCAAAAATATTAATTAGTTTTTTATTTATATGAGTTCGAAGTAAATGATTCCTATACTTAACACAGCGCAAAAATGTATTAACGTCAATAACTCTTGTCAAAATGGTCGTATACACATGATATTAAAATATGTTACTATAATCGACCCAAGTAAGCTTCCTATTGTAAAAGAGAACTGTAGTGTTTACTTTTCGTTTACAAGGTACCTCAAAAGATTTCTGATAGGTCTAGAGAGATCTGTAATTATCGGATTTTTACGCCGTTTGCTGTATTTTATTTGTTTTCATAAGCAGTTGAAGCCTTTAAAGTTTCATATAAAAATGACGATTAGTTTTTTATTTACATCAGCTTAAAGTACTGGATTCGTATACCTTACATAGAGAAAAAACAATACTAAATAGCCTAACTTTCGCCAAAGTGGTTATATGCACACAATATTCAGATATGTTACTGCATTCGAACCAATTAAGCTCTATATTGTAAAGCGGCTTTCAAGCATTTAAGGTTCGTTTACAGGGTCACTTAAAAGATCTTGATTACACTACAACTGATGTATATTTACAAGTGGCATGTATTTTAATGAATTTACACTATTTCAATCTCTATATAGTTTCATTATGTTACTCGAAAAATGAATATGAATTCAATTTGTTCATCTGAAAGCTCAACGCTCCATGTTTCCGCTTTAAGGAAAATGTTTCTCTTATCCACTTTATTAAAGATGCTTCTAGCTTTCAGCACACACCCTTTTTAAGTTCCAATACTATGGGGATTTTTGGAACCAAAATTTATATAACAATTAAATGAAATATTATTTTGCACGAAATCGCAAAGATTTTTGACGGAGGTACTACACTGCTCAAAAAAATTAGGGGAGTAAGCAAAAAAGTGAAGAGAACAGTACAAGACAGCCATGTATGGGCGTAAAACGGATAGTACAGGTGTATCAATGCTCAATACAGAAAAAAAGACGCAAAAAAAGTTGTAAGGGAGCTTTTATTTTTTGAAAAGATGAAAAGAACATGAAAAGATGGTTTAGGGCAACAATTTGTTTTCATGTAAATGATAAAAAAAAAAGTATTGTTTAGAAATGATGAAAGATTTTTAATATGACGCGTGGTCTCCTCGAACAGCTAAGACTGCTGCACACCTGTTTTCCATGGATGCGATGAGGTTATCGATAAGACTTTGGGGAATACTGTTCCACTGCTCAAGAATTGCAATCTCCAAGTCCCGGACATTAAAGGAGGCTTCGGTCTCCTGAGTATGTCCCAAACATGCTCGATCGGATTTAGGTCAGGAGAGCATTCTGGTCATTCCATACGCTGTATTGTTTTAGCTTCAAGCATGTTTTCCACAAGACAAATTGTATGAAGTCTGGCATTATCATGCATGGAAAAAAAGAAATCGCTAATTTCTGCAACATAAAATACGACATGAGGTCTCAGTATCTCGTCTGTATAACTTCGGATAGTAAAATTGCCATTCCGAATGATATGCAGGCCCGTACGTCCACCTATACTGATTCCAGCCAATAGCATCAACCCACCTCGTCTGTAATGTGATCTTTCACGAAAGAATGTGAAATTATTTTGAGTGCCTCTTTCTCTCCATGCCAAAACACATCAGATGTCACATCCAGACTGAATCGGGACTCGTCTGTAAACAGAATTTGACTCCAACAACGTTGCCTCCAAGCTCGATGTTCAGTTCCTCAACTTCTTTGGGCCGCACAGTGGTTTGAGGTCAACGGAATACAGGCCATTGGCTTACGTGCATAGAGACCACCCTGATGAAGCCTATTTCGGACAGTTTGGCTGGACACCGTTCGTCCTGTGGCCAAGAACAACTTTGTTTGCAGCTGAGTAGCATTGTCCGTTCCGTCTCGACGAGCTGTTAGCAGGATATATCGGTCATCAGTTTCTGTGTTAGCACATTTTCGACCTTGCACTTGTCGATGACTACCATTCCATGTGTCTTGGAGTCAATTCTACAGCCTTTCATGGACACTTCTGGCGACTCCAACAGCGTCCACTACACTTCGTTGTGTTTCCCCAAATTCAACTGTCCCGATAACACGCCAAGTCATGGATTGCGGTAAATCATATTTTTGTGACATTTGCAAGCCACCTTTTCTCAAAACACAAGCTGAGCAATTGAATTTTACAACCTAGGCAGTGAAACAGACATTTCTGCAAAATCCCGATTTCTGCACTTTTTCTAGTTTTTGACGTCATAAACTTTAATTTACATGTGAAGTTTTCTTTATCTGTTTTCTGCAACACTTTAAATTATGGATACTTTTATTTTACGTTAATTATCGGTGTAAATATTTGCGTAATTTCGTTAAAACCATGTGCTCCCCTAATTGTTTTGAGCAGTGTATAATCATCGCGGAATGTTCTGCTAATGTTCGAGGAGAAACTATATTATAGAAACGTGCCAGTGGACATCGATTATGGAAAGATTCTAGATACATACTGACTAAAGAGAAACCACAGAACATGCTCAGAAAGATAATGCAAGTATTTTAGTAAATCACAGAGTACTTATAGTTAGGAAAACAATTCGACAGAATTTTAGGATTACTGTTTATCACACTGAAATAAGTGGGAAAATGTTCTCTTTCGTATTGCTTTTATACTAAAATGCTTGAAAGTTATAGTAAAGATTCGGCATTCGATTTATTATAAACTTGTTAGGTGTTACGGAAATGCATATAAACAAATGTATGTGCCTTGGTTAGAGTTTGTCTTACTGCAATAACTGTAATAATGGTTTATTCCATTTTATTTTCAAGTTCTCATGTTGGATAAATTACAATTTATGTATTTCTTTTACTCTTAAACTGATTAAATTTTTTAAACATTCATATAGGTTTTACACGTATTTTATTCAGTCTGTCTTTTTCTGTGTACACTGCACATATACTCAAATATTTTTTCAACATTCCAAACTTTGCAATTTATTAAATTTAAGCCATTTTACAAAGGTAATATAGTCGGCAAGGTTTTTTATTACTTAACTTTTCATTCATTACTTACAATCCTTTTATATCGAATAAATTTTTGGCAGTTTTATAGCATAGCTGCCAACTCTTACGCATTTTTGTACCACAAAAACTTAGTAGTAAATTTTACCTTTTTAATCGCCGTAATCTGCCGATTAAATAAGGCAAAAGTTTCTATTAATTTCTTCTGATACAAAAAAGCGTAAGAGTTGGCAACAATGTTGTTGTAATTTTTTGTTATTTTTTCCTTTAAAAATTTTAATAAGGCGATTTATAAAACTTATCGACTCTGTTATTTTGGGCTTTTTAATTTAGAGTGCTATCAATCTGCCATAAATAGATTTTAGTTCATTTTTAATCAGATTATAATGCTACTTAATAATTTACAAATGTGACCGAAATTAGGAAAAATCATTTCATAACGTTGAACTGTCGAACTCCGGACTCTTATTGAAATGAATTATAATTTATCGGATGAATTATCCGATACATACTAAAAAATATTTGGAAAGCATACGACTCAGTATATCTTGTCAATCAAGTTAAAAACAATTAGGAATTTAGAAAGCACATACATTGAAAATCCAAAAAATCGAACAAATATTAGAATTTATGAAAAAATTATATAAAAAAAAAAAAGCTTGATCAGATAATCAGCGTTTCTGCCGCGCTCATCGGAGGGACGTTGGATTTCCTGAAATGATAAAATCCAATTTCATTTAAAAATTACTTCAAGCACATCCGTTAATAAAACAAATGCTCATTATTCAGTCTGTTTTTAAATCTTTACATATTTTGTATAAATTGATATGAATTTTCAAAATGTAAAGGCATTTTTTCAAAAGTTATAAGGATAAAATTCTTGCTGTGTTAATTAATGAATCACCCTATAGCTTTTAGAACAACAGCAAAAAATCGAGCTATTTTGTTCGTCACATTTTATCATTTCTAAAAATAAATGACTTCTTCTGAGATTTGTAAGAATTGATAAAATGGTTTTGAATTATTTTAAAATAGTCCAATATTATATGTTATAAGACATATTACACATTTGAAAAGTTTACAGCATCAGTATTAAATTATTTTTTACCTCTATCATCTTTCGTTTATCTTTTCTTTTCTGAATTAAAATGGAATATGTACAATGCAACTTAAATACCTTACAAAAAAGAGTAATATCTCATTAAAAACAACTCGTTGCAAATGATCCCGCCAAGCAACAAATCTAAAACGACAGTCATAAAAAGAAGTGATATCACATAAAAAGAATCGATATAGAAGTGCATACTCGGAGTGCCGTTTAAAAATCTATCACTACTCATAATGTATTTAAAGGTCTCGGAGTGATATACAGTACGTGAGAAGAGCTTGGCTACCTGCAGGCGTTTATATAATATATGCAGTATATCAATTTGGAAATTTTGTGATAATCGAAAAAATAAATTTTAAATTCTCATTATACCCCTTTTATAAACATTTGTTGGGGGAAGATTTGTAATAAATCAGAAAGAGTTGTCAGATAAGTAGGAAATTGTATGTAATTGTGGTAATCATCTATTATTACAATTATACTTTTCAATATTTTTTAACACAATCTTTAATTACATAAATACGCACTGGTTCAAAATTAAAGGGAAAACTGGTAAAATGGATCCTGTTTATGACGGAATTATTTTTTAAATAAGAAATGTCGTATTTTCAACATAAGGAATATTATATAATATTATTGAAACCGAAGCCTAACTAGAACAGATTTTCCTCCAGTCATGTGCAATTCCGTTTACGCAGGCTTTTACTGCACTATATCTTAGTTTAGTTAACGTCTATAATTAGGTGCATTGTTATTATATGCATATGATCATTATTTTTTATTATTATTTTACAAACTCAAAATGTTTATATGTTTACTTAGAAAATCCTCCCTGTAAAAGTGGTGTTTCTCGTTCAAATAATGGTAAATAAAATCAACAAATCGTTCCTACATGATGATAAATAAGAATGGGCATACAAATATCAGCAGCTTCAACTTTTTACAGTTTAATGGGAGAGTAATAAAAAAGAAAATTGTTAAACTTATATGTAAGTGAAGGAAGAACAAACATTATAAAAGCCTGTAGGTCGCCAAGCAGTTTTCACATACTGTACCTCACTCAGAGTCCTTTAGAAACCTTATGTGTAGTGATAGATTCTTACACGGCACTCGGAGTATGCACTTCTATATCGCTTCTTTTTATATGATGTCACTTCTTTTTCTGACTGTTGTTTTAGATTTCTTACTTGGCAGAATCATTCACAACGAGTTGTTTTTCATGAGATTATTATCTATGAACATTATTTGAATAACAACAAAAAATAACATAAAATTAAATGGATATTAGATTTTCCTTTCATTCTCATTTAATATTTTTCAAACTAAAATTAATCATTTGCGAAAGAAAAATATTTTTTTCAAATTAATATATTTTATGAAAGAAAAATATTGCTATTAAAAACAGAACTGCAAAAGTAAAAACAAACTGGTTACAAATAATAGTGGTTATACAGTTAAACCTACTGAGACAGAATCACAAGAGGCAAGGGGAAAAATAGTTGTAGTCAAGTTATGATTTAGCATGTACACAATTCCTTATTATTGTATTGTAATATTTTTGCTGGGATAGCTTTGTATTATCTAGTTGAATGATAAGGAATTTTTCACGAATAGTCTCTTTTAATTTTATTTATTTATTTATCTATTTATTTATTGCGATGCTTTAGTCCTGCTTTAAAAAATCATCAGAATGAGTCCATTACAACAAGAAAAAAGTTATGAAAATCGAAGTATTAAGTAACAATTTCGATATAGGCAGGTGCTGTTTGAACAGATTTTATTGTAATAAATTAAGTAATAAATCTGAAAAGTATAGCGGCCAGTTGGACTTTTATAGATAATGGATAATGTATTCAATAGTATTAACTCCGTCCTTTGAAAATATGATAAATAAACTTTATTCATACATACGTTGCTTCTCATTAAAGTATTTTAAAACTAATTATCTTTCAGTTGCAAAAAAGAAAAAAAATATATATATATATATATTCACCACTCTTTGACCTATATATTAATTTCAATAAGTCGCATTAATTTCAATAAGTCATAGAAGCTACATACACAGTCACAGGAAAAACCAAAGGGATACCTCCACACCACTTCGGCAAAAGTTTTAATATAAAAATGCTATTTCTAACATCCGATTGATAACAACGTCTAATACTAATTTCTGCGCATGAATAAGAGCTTGGAGGCCGTCTACATATTAAAGTTTAAACGACCTTTGATTTTTTTTCAAATGCTAACAGTCATTTTTAACACCTTATTTGGGTTCATTGAATCAAGGCAGCCCGTAAAAAAAGGAATAAAACTTCATAAAGTAATGTAAGAAAATGTGTTAGGGGGATATCAATAAATTTCGAAAAATAAAATTAAGATCTTTCAAGGAAAAGCATCATTAATGTTCAATTAATTACCCTAAAAAATATTTAGAAATTTTAAATATACTAGGGAATAAGCCCGGATATCTCGGGTTACAGAATATAGGTGAAAAACCATCATATGTATTATTTCTGATGTCAACATTCTTTTTTCTCTGCACTTACTAAAATCACAGCGAGGGATGAGGTACTTTTGAAAAGTTCTGCAAGCAATTTTTGACGTAATATACTTGTCAGGATTTAACAGCCGTAGAAATCGCCAAAAATCGTAATTTACAATCCTTTTTATTCTGTTTATTTCAGTGGTTTAAATGCAAAATTCTATCACTTGATTTAAATTTGCGCTTTATTTATATTTTATTGTTTTATCTATTAATTAATGGATGTCTTAATTTCGTTATAAAATATAAACTGGAGACGAATTGTGAGCGATTTTCATTAATTTAAGTGCAAAAGGATTTATCTTCGCAATCACCTGCACGTGATAGAGATAGCTTTGAAGAAAAATCATGCTTAAAAATTATTTTAAAAATAATAAAAATTGAGTAAATTTCGTACTGTTTTCAAACAAATTGCGATATAGTTTTCAAACAGATTGCATTTTAGAAGTACATGTTTTTCCCTATTCGACGGTGTAAAAATTGAAAGTGTGCTATATTTAGAAGTTTAATTTTTTTTTTTTTTTTTTTTTTTTTTTTTGATGCAGTAAAAGCCATATTTTATCGTCTGCTGTTGCCATTCGCAAAATGACATCAGCTTTATGCACAGAAATGTTTGTCCTTTATAATATAGATATATTAAACTCGCTTTACAAGAAAATTCAGTAAAATTTTGCCGGTGTCTGTATATGATTTTCTTTTTTGTACATGCCAAGGATAACGGGTAACGATTCCCTTAGACAGTTGAAGAGAAAAGTTTATCTATTGCTCGAAAACTAATGATTGGAATAATCTGTAAACTTACACGTCCAGGTGCTTGACAATTGGGGTCCGTTTTATGAAAAACAGTGTATATCATAATTAATAATTTTTTAAAAGGATAATAATTAATAATTTTAATGATTAAAAATACCTTTTTTAATCGGAAAAATGCTTGGAATATACGAGGTGTTTCTAAATGAATATCGAGGTTTTAACGTTTGGTAGTATTTATTACATAAAACTTAAAATTATAATTAATACATAAAAGGAAAGAACAACTCAAGCAGTTTTACCTACAAGCTTACAAGTGTCCAATGTCAGCACCTTTCGTCACACGGCATACATCAAGTCGGTAGCTCAGTTCTTCCCAAACGTTGATGTTTGTAGGGTCATTGTTACAACAGCTGCAATGGTCAGCTGGCAGTGGAGGCACATACACACGATCCTTTATGAACCCCCACAGGTAGAAATCGCATGGCGTCAAATCCGGTGAACGTCTGAACGGAATTTCTTTGCTAGTCAACGTTTGGGAAGAACTGGTCTATCGACTTGATGAGTGTCGTGTGGCGAAAGGTGCTCACATCGAACACTTGTAAGCTTGTAGGTAAAAAAAAACTGTTTGAGTTACTCGTTCATTTTATATATTAATTATAATTTTAAGTTTTATGTAATAAATACTACCAAGCGTTAAAACCCCGATATTCATTTAGAAACACCCCGTATTAGGGTCTATCAATAGTATCTCATTTTTTAAGAGATATTTTAGTCGTACGGTTCTTTTTGAGAAAATATAGATTAAAGTTCGTCACGTGCATTTAACAGTAGCATCCTCAAACTTTGACCTCTTCTAACTCTACAAACCTTTAAGAAAAATAAATAAGCTATAATATTTTCTGCGATTTCTTCATCCAAAGAACTCAAACATGGTGTCAAAAGCGGTTATTATCAGTCGAAAAATCAAAGGTGGTTCAATTGTTAATAGGTATACTGGATATATTTGGAATATCTTTCGACCTATCAATGGTATCTATTTTTTTTTTTTTTAAGGTACATTTTAGTCTTATGATTCTTTTTGAGAAAATATAAATCAATGTTCGTCACGTGCATTTAACAGCAGCATCCTCAAGCTTTGAACTCTTCTAACTCTACAAAACTTTAAGAAAAATAAATAAGCTATAACATTTTCTGCGATTTCTTCATCCAAAGAACTCAAATATGGTGTCAAAAGTGTTTATTATCAATTGGAAAATAAAAGGTACTTCAATTGTTAATAGGTATACTGAATATATTTGGAATATATTTCGGTCTACCAATGGTATCTCTTTTTTTTTTTTTTTTTTTTTTTTTTTTTTTTTGTTAAACATTTTAATCTTATGGTTCTTTTTGAGAAAATATAAATTAAAGTTTGTCACTAGATTAATATTAACACAATTATTCTAATTGGTAAACAAATCATATTACATGTAATTTTCCAACTGGGTGAAAAATGTCCGGACCAGGATTCGAACCCGGGACCTCCTGGCTGAAGCCGCCAGTGCTCTGCCATCTGAGCTATCCCGGTCGATTCTGGTCGAACTTTTTCACCCAGCTAACCTGGTTAGCTGGGAGTCGTCTAGTATATAATAGTCTATATAATCTAGTGTAATTTCGTATCCAGCGATTTCTGGAGTTCCTTTGCCTGAGATTTATTCTGTTGAGCTGAACCAGGTTTCAGACCAGATGCTGTAATCATCAAGGTTAGCTGGGTGAAAAAGTTCGACCAGGATCGTCCGGGATAGCTCAGATGGCAGAGCACTGGCGGCTTCAGCCAGGAGGTCCCGGGTTCGAATCCTGGTCCGGACATTTTTCGCCCAGTTGGAAATTTACATCTAATATAAAGTTTGTCAATTTCATTTAAAGTTAGCATCCTCAAGCTTTGACCTTTTCTAACTATATAAGCATTTAAGAAAAATAAATAAGCTTTACCAATTTTTGGAATTTCTTCATCCAAGGAACTCAAATAGGGTTTCAAAAGTAGGTACTAACAATTGAAGAATCAAAGTAAGTTAAATTTTAATATGTATACGGCTCCCATACCCCAATTCGTGCGCAGAATTAAATAGCAGAAGTTATTACCACTCCGTTGGTATCAGTGACATTTTTATATGATCATTTTTGGCATTGGTGTAAAGGTTATCCTTTTTTTCGCACAACTATACAAGATTTATCTACATATTTTAAACATCTTGCATGGTCTGGGGATTCGCCATGGAAACAAGAAGGATTTTGTACCTCAATATACGTATCTGTATTTAAAAATTCTGATAAACTTTGGAAATTATTAAAGGACAATAACTAAATTTTGCTTAAGAGCGCTCTTTAGCTTTAACTCACATAGTTTATATTTTATTAATTTAAATAAATACACACTTTGCCTAGTAAAATTATTAAACTATCAAAATTAGACCTTACATAAGGGTATCTTTTTCAAGTTTTATTTTGTATACTTCATACCTTTTAAAATGAATACAAGCACTGTTGCGGAAAATTTGTTAGACACATCCTTTCTATTTTCTTTTTCAGTTATTATTTTATTAATTCTTAAATTTAGCCATCTCTTTTAACCTTTTGTAGCGCGTAGTTTCATACTTTTGTTTTATGCAAAACATAAAAATTTTAACTTAATAATGTGACCTCAGAGATACCCAATATGGATTTCAAAATTATTAAACTATCAAAATTAGATGTTACATAAGAGTATCTTTTTCAAGTTTTATTTTATATACAACATTCTTTTTAATGAATACAAGCACTGTTTCGGAAAATTTGTTAGACACATCCTTTCTATTTTCTTTTTCAGTTATTATTTTATTAATTCTTAAATTTAGCCATCTCTTTTAACCTTTTGTAGCGCGCAGTTTCATACTTTTGTTTTATGCAAAACATAAAAATTTTAACTTAATAATGTGACCTCAGAGATACCCAATATGGATTTCAAAATTATTAAACTATCAAAATTAGATGTTACATAAGAGTATCTTTTTCAAGTTTTATTTTATATACAACATTCTTTTTAATGAATACAAGCACTGTTGCGGAAAACTTGTAAGACATATCCTTTCTATTTTCTTTTTCATTATTGTTTTATTAATTCTTAAATTTAAACTTCTCTTTTAACGAAACATTTCTTTATTAAGACTCTTCTCAAATCCAAAGGAGCCACTTTCAAACAAATTTCTTAATTCATTCTTGTTCAGAAACGTATAAAAAAGGCAGGTAGTCTTATTAAGAAACTACGTAGTCGAATAACATTTTCCATTTTTTTAATAAAGGCATAAGTTCTTTAAGAAGATACATTTTAAATTGGCTTTTGAATCGAATTTTCCGAAGCAATAGCACTGGAAAGGAGAAAACGTTGTCGTCACATGACAAAAATCGCTTATAACTCAAAAAGTAATTTATTTATTTTTAAAAAAATGGAGAATGCTATTCGTTTCCAAATATTTCAATGCCATGCATGTTAATTTTATGACTTTATAGTTAAAAATGCGTCAGAAAATTTGACAGAAAGTTTCCCGTTGTTGAGCAGGGAATTTGAAAATCAGCTTAAGGTAATTCCAATGATTCTAATATGGTTGTTACTATTTTTACATAGCCTATTTCCTGCCTGGACCATCACGGAAACTGCCAAGTCAAGTTATGACCCGGCTCGACTATGCAGAAAAAAAAATAGTGTAAGCCTAACTCAGGCCCGGCCCGAGTCTGCTGAAAAAATTAAGCCTGGACTCAGACACAACGTAACTGTCCGAGGCCGATATCTACGCTGAACATGTTATATTTTTGTGTTGATGTTGTCAAACTAGCATCGGATCCTGCAGCACATCTATACTTAAATCGGTTCTCAAGTGCACTGTTCAATAAGCGCAAAACTTTCTGACACATTTATTAACTCATTTTTAAATCTAAAGGAACAAAATTGTCATGGCTGAATATGGAAGCGATTTCTAATCGAAATGACTTTTCCGTTTTTTGATAAATAAATTATCGAAATATAAGCATTTTTTATCATGTAACAACTGATTTTTCTTTTCTCTCTGGATAGTTTTTTTTTCTTTTCGTCCAGAAATTAGGTTCAAAATGTCAACTTTGACTATATTTTCTGAAAGATCTTTTACGTTTACCAAAAAAAAGAAAACGTCTTTCGATTACACAGTTTTTGAATAACATCTGCTTATTTCATATGTTTCCGAACAAAAATGAATTAAAACTTGGGAGATAAAGTTAGTTGTCCTTTTGGATTTGAGAACAGCTTCGCTTATTGTAAAGTCCTATCCATTGAAAATTATTCATATGTTAGCAGCTTCGTTTAAATTTTTAGATTGCGTCAGTGTTTTAAAAGCGGTCCAAATTCTGCGCTTTCAGCCCTTGGTGAAAACTTTCTGCCCTTCGCCAAGAAATGAACTAGTAACACGCAATGAATGAAATGAAGTAAGTAACACGCGAACCCTCCGTCAATTATCTTTTGGCGTACCTCCCTCAATTTTGACCTTTGGGGGGGGGGGGGGGACCATTAAAGCGAGCTGGTTATAGTGTCACACTTCAGAGATGGTGGAGATACCCAGAATGGATTTAAAAATTTCAAAATTGTTTAGCGTCGCCTTCTGTTGAAAGGATGGGATTATTTTTAGAAAGTGGGATTGCCCCTCTAGGTTTGGTAAAAAGAAAGGCTATTCCTACATTTATAAGTTTTATATACAAAGTTATCAAATCCAAGAAGCATAGGCGCTAATAAAAAATATTTATATCTTGCAATTATAAAAAGCGTGTGGTAAATTTGGGAATATTTCTTCATTCATATAAATAAATAACAAAACTATATCTATTATTAAAAAAAATTGATGCGTATTCAGTAATAAAATTTAAATCTTTTCCTCAGCATGAAATTCCAGGGTCAAAGAAACTATAAACAGTGAGTAGTTTTGCAACTTTTCTGCATTTATTATTAGCTTCATATACGATTAAATCTTTAACTAAATCTAGCGTAAATTTCAAATCTAGAAATTTGCATTTACACCACGACATCTATAAAACTAAAATTTACAACCATACCGTTATTAATGAAACTTCTCGAAAAATAACTTATAAAACTCACTTTAAATTACCAGCAAAAACTATTTGATATTTAATGATATATTTTATTCACTTTTAAAGAAATCCTTTTGTAGTTTTCTTCATTGTCCCATCTATTAATAATCTTTTTTTTTTTTTTAACTGCAGCGCTACTTATTATTTTAAATCACACGAAGAATGTATTTTTTCCTCATAAATGCACTCTGATTTTAGAAAAAAACCACTTTTGTAGCAATTTTGTGTTGTATATTAGAGTTATAGAAAATTCTTCGTTGGTCAGTACTGGTCTCATTTGCTGAAAAAAAGTGCTGTTATATCAAGCACATGTATTAAAACCCGTGTATGCAAAATGCCGAAATAGTCCAGGAAGCGACTGTATCAAGCTACAGAGAAATACGTTTAACACGAAAACGCTTAACACGAAAACGCTTAACACGAAAAATCGGTTAACACGAAATGATATAGCGGTTCGGACAGCATACTATGCAATTTAATACATTTTTGTTCTTTTAACACGAAACAAAAATCGTTTAACACGAAAAAAATTCGCTTTCGAGCTAGTTAGTTTGAGTGGAAATTGGTGAATTTTGTGTTAAAACCACTGATTTTTGGGTGAAAATCAGTGAATTTCGTGTTTTTTATAAATTAGCTTATGTTTTATGAGCACAATGGCTGAGAAATCAGTGCGAAGACGAACTGCTACTACGCTTCAAATGAAAATGATACTGCTTAATGCAGTTGATGAAAAAGAAGGACCAAAACAGAAATCTTCAAAGAGTTGCCATGTCAATTCTACATTAACAACAATAATAAAAGACAGGGATCACATTACGTTAATGTTTGAGTGCCGTATTTTTAAGTCTGGGAGAAAATGTATGAGAACTGCTTAGAACGAAGATTTAGAGACAGCTTTGCTTATTTCGTTCAAACAAGCTAGATCTCAGAATGTTGAAAAAGACACTTCAAAAAACGATATCTGATATTTTTCCCAAAAATAATATTTTGTTTACTTGCTTTTTATCCTAATGGATTCAGCTTACTAGTAGTTTAACAGGAAATCGAAATAAAATTTGACGACGTGGAAATGTTTGTGGGTTTTGGTCTTTTTTAAAGATTCTTTTAACACGAAAAAAATTTTCGGTCCCCTCAGTTTCGTGTTAAACGTGTTTCACTGTATATGTTTATATGACATTATGACACAATTATATGACACAAGGAAAAATTATATATTTTATGTAAAAGTCGAAATAGGTGAATCTATTGATCCAAGGCTGCTGAAAATGAAGTGATGCCTAATTCAAAAATAAATATCACTTCCGGTGTATTTTTAAACGCTAATCCTAAGTTATGTAATACAAGAATAACAAAATATGGAAAATGTTGCATATCCTGGTCTGCCTTGTCTGCAACCGGTGCCAGACACGTGACAGAAGTATTTTTATCGTAATTATTTTTAAGGTTTACCTATGTTATCGAATACAAGGATAATTTGTATTTAAAATTAAATTTAAATAGTCTTATTATGGAAAATCGAGGGCTGTCCATGTTCAGCTGTCGCTAGACCTTCGGCAGAATAGATTATAAAGTGCGCGGTTATATCATTTTGCATCGATTCCATAGAAGAAAGCTACTCATAGGGAAAGTTTCGCATCATTTTCTTAATTCTATAGATGACGTGGAATGCTTTTAGAAATGTAATTCTAAACATAATCTATCACTTCCACATGAAGAAAAGGTATTCGTTGCTACGCAACTGGAAGAGGAAAGTTAAGAAAGTAAAAGAGAAAATTTGAAAAGTTAAAATGCTTTACATTTTCTGAACAGATGCACAAAAATTCAAACAAAAATATGCAGCTAATTTAGAATGTCCGACATGTCTATTAACTAAATTTCAAACTAATTAAATAATTCAAGTTCGTCCCCTCATTAGGGAATTTTGCATCCATAATTTAATATTTAAATCAATTATCCATAAACGTCATTTGCTTCTCATGAAAGGTAAATTTTGAAAATCGTCTGCATACCCATAGAAAAGCAATCGAGTGATAATTTTCACTTATAAAGAAATAAAAAAATATTTTTTTTACAAATTTTCTTATAAAAAAGAAATAAACTGCGATAAATCTCTGTTTAAATTAAGTATTGTGGGGTCCAGATAAATATTTTCGAAGCAATATTAACCTATCAGGACCTGCACTTTTGCAAATTTTTTGCAAAATGCATGCTTGTAATTGGTTAATCTCACTTTCGAAAGCAAAAAATCAATCAGTATGCCTATAGAAATATCAATTGACGTTATTTTCTTCTATTAAATCGATGTAAAATGATATGAACGCACACTTTAATGAATTGTTCTGCCGAAGGTCTATTGACAGATGAACGTTGGCAGCTGTCTAATAAAACTATTTATACTTAATTTTAACCCTTTATAACCTGAATTTTGAATAAAAAAATTGCTTCACCTGAATAATTATTTACGTTAATGTCTAAGATATCCAGAATAACATATATAATAATGATTTGATTTTTAGATAATTTTTAGGGTTCCGTACTTAAAAAGTAAAAACGGAACCATTATAAGATCACTCCTGTGTCTGTCTGTCTGTCGTGGAAAGTTCAAATTGGAGGAAGAAAAAAAGATTATTGACCCACATATTTACAGATTAATAAATATTCATAAATATATTTAGGAAAAATGTAGAGGGACTAATTAGGTTACTTGAAAAAAAAATCTTTTCTTTGTATATCGTGTGGGGTATCGTGTGAAAGCTTTCGTAACGCTGAAATCAAAAATACATTCCCTTTAATTTTAGGTATTATATTTTCAAAGTTATGGTGGAAAATGTAGTGCAAAAATATGTCCCCCCCCCCATCTAATTCTGAAACTATTGAAACTAAAATTATGAAAAAATTAGAGGTAGTAGACATTAATTTAAACCTTGCAGGAAAATTATAGCGATTACACTAGGTCGCATAGTTTTTGAGAAAATCGCATTTTTCCGTTACACTCAAATTTCGATTTACGGGCTTGAGCAAAAGTGTTGATCAGAGCTGGAGGTACCTATCATAGCAGAAGTATAAAAGCATTGTTTATAATGAATTTCGGAAAAAATCGTCGGTAATTAGCCGAGATATTAACCCTTAAAGACACGGACAGTCTGGACATACATAATAACAGGGACGGCGTACTCTATGCTCCATCGGCTTTTTAAACCCTAGATAACAAATTTTAAGGATATATTTATGTGAATTATTTCATCAATGAATTATTTCATCATTCAATGAATTATTTCATCAATTTACGAACAGAATTCTTCTGGCCCTGAAAGGGTTATTCTAAAATTTTAAATGCATTAGAAATTAAATCTTTACAGACATTACAGCACAGTACAACGTCACAATCTGCAATTGTGCACTGCTACATTTCCCGGATGCGAATAGGCAAGGTATAATCGTCGCTCATCGATTTCGAACATTTTTGGGTATGCAGGCGATGATTTATCTTATCCGTGTGA
This sequence comes from Maratus speciosus, assembly GCA_963932465.1. NCBI lineage: Eukaryota > Metazoa > Arthropoda > Arachnida > Araneae > Salticidae > Maratus > Maratus speciosus. The sequence goes on from OZ010789.1 coordinate 222,422,965, forward strand.
ACCAAATGTCGTTTCGTACTAATTAATTGATGCTCTTAAACTTTCTAATTGGAAAATTTGCTCTACCTTTTTTCGTTTTCGATTTGCAATGGTTATATTCCAAATTTCGCCACTAGGGGTGCTGCTGTCGTTTGCAATAGGTTGGACGTAGTCGCTTTACTGTACTAGTTACCTCACTTGTATAGATGTAGCTCTCTCCATTCGCAAGTATTTTCAGGTTAAAGGGACTTTCCTTTGCACCCTGTATAATATACAGCTATACCCAACCCTACGTTGTATAAATTTTACAAAGTCTTAGAATTCTTTTAGCAACGGTATTTTTTTAATAATGCACTTACTAATTCATATATTATTGTACGGATCCCTCTGTGCGCGAGTAATACTCGCACTTTACCGTTTATTTTTTTAATTAAAACTGATTTAATAAATCGGTACTTAGAGATATTTTTGCAAAATATTTACAAGAATAATTAGATTACTTAACAAAAAGCACTGTTATGTAAATCTCACAATTCTTATAAGAACAGTGTAAAAAAAAAGCAATTTAACAAATTACAACGACCATTTGGAAAATGATTTTTTCAAAGACTAAAATTTAAGACATAAAAAATCGCACGGAGTTCATCATACATTATGTACGCCATGAATTAAACATTAATAGTGTTATTACACGTAAAAATTGCAAGCGACAGAAATCGCCTGCGACTCCTCGGACTTCTTGAACCTTACGTATTATCCAAGCGTATCATTGGCTGTTCGGGAAAAGGCTTTTCCATCGTCAGATTTCCAAGAAATCTGACGACCCATTTTAAATGCAATTTCATTCTTAAAATTCTAAACATCCCTCAATATTACTTTTTACACCGTCGTATAGAGAAAAAAATGTACTTTTAAATGCAGTTTGTTTGAAAGTTGTATCTCAATTTGTTTCTGAGTTATTAATTTTTTTTTTTTAATTTTTATTACTTTTTTGTCATAGTGGCAATAGAAGTATCCATCTCTGCTGAAAGTAAAGGGAAATACAGATTACTGTATAGACCAACCAGAAAACGAATAAAATGCGGATTCGACCAATAAAAAGCTTCAGATATGCTTTTAATTTCCTACCCTGACGAGGACAATAACCATTTTTCCAAATGGTTAATAAATGTATTGGGATCCTATCTGTTACAAAGAAGTGTTTTGTAACCGCAAATTTTTCATATAACATTTTTTTAATGGGATAAAAGCTACATTCAGGCTAACAGTTGAGAAAATAACAACATTAAAAAATATTTAGCTTCCGGTGTTTCACTGAGTTTTCTAAATAGGATTGGGCAAATTATTTTGTATGAAAAGTGAAATCTACTTTTATTAGTATATGAATTAATTAAATTTTACATTAAATTTTCTTTAATGGCATTTAAAAGTATTGTCTGGATATAAAGAGTTAAAATACAAATTATCCTTGTATTCGATGACATAGGAAAACCTGAATAATAATTACAATAAAATTACTTCTGCCACGAGTTCGGGATCAGTACATTATCTCTTTTCCTTAGAGTCAAATTACTACAAGGTGAAAAAACTATAATCTCGTAACCTGTCTGCATTTATTATTGTCTTTGTATAAGATTAAATCTTTAAGTAAATTTAATGCAATTTTGAAATTTAGCAATCTTCTTTAACATGACTTTTACTATGAACTAAAACATTGAAATATTGCATCGCTAAAGAAATTTCTAGAAAAATAATTTTCAAAATTCACACAAAATTACCTTATACTTAATAAATGTCGTAAAATAATAAGCATTAAATTATACATTGCTCAAAAAAATTAAGGGAGCAAGCAAAAAAGTGAAGAGAACAGTGAAAGACAGCCATGTATGGGCATAAAATGGATAGCACACGTGTATCATTGCGCAATACAGAAACAAAGTCGAAAAAAATTATAAGGGAGTTTTTATACTTTGAAAAGATGAAAAGAACACGAAAAGATGGTTTAGAGCAACAATTTGTTTTCGTGTAAATGATAAAAAAAAGTATTGTTTAGAAATGATGCAAGATTTTTAATATGGCGTGTTGTCTCCTAGAACAGCTCGGACTGCTGCACACCTGTTTTCCATGGATGCGATGAGCTTATCAATAAGACTTTGGGGAATACTGTTCCACTGCTCAAGAATTGCAATCTCCATGTCCCGGACAGTAAAAAGAGGCCTCGGTCTCGCAGCAATGCGTCTTCTGATTATGTCCCAAACATGCTCGATCGGATTTAGATCAAGAGCGCATGCTGGTCATTCCATACGCTGCATTGTTTTAGCTTCAAGCATGTTTTCCACAAGACGAATTGTATGAAGTCTGGCATTATCATGCATGGAAAAAAGAAAATCACTAATTTCTGCACCATAAAATATGACATGAGGTCTCAGTATCTCGTCTGTATAACTTCGGATCGTCAAAGTGACATTCCGAATGATATGCAGGCCCGTACGTCCACCTATGCCGATTCCAGCCAATAGCATTAACCAACCTCATCTGTAATGTGATCTTTCATGAACGAATGTGGGATTATTTTGAGTGCCTCTTTCTCTCCATGCCAAAACACATCAGATGTCACATCCAGACTGAATCGGGATTCGTCTGTAAACAGAATTTGACTCCAACAACGTTGCCTCCAAACTCGATGTTCAATTCCCCAACTTCTTTGGGCCGCATAGTGGCTTGAGGTCAACGGAATACAGACTTACGTGCATAGAGCACGTGGCTTACGTGCATAGAGACCACCCTGATGAAGCCTATTTCGGACTGTTTGGCTGGACACCCTTCGTCCTGTGGCCAAGAACAACTGTGTTTGCAGCTGAGTAGCATTGTCCGTTCCGTCTCGACGGGCTGTTAACAGGATATATCGGTCATCAGTTTCTGTGTTAGCACATTTTCGACCTTGCACTTGTCGATGACTACCATTCCATGTGTCTTGGAATCGATTCCACAGCCTTTAATGGACACTTCTTCTGACTTCAACAGCGTCCACTACACTTCGTTGTGTTGCCCCAATTTCAACTGTCCCGATAACACGCGAAGTCATGGATTGTGGTAAATCATGTTGTTGTGACATTTTCAAGCCACCTTTTCTCAAAACACAAACTGAGCAATTGAATTTTACAACTGAGGCAGTGAAACAGACGTTTCTGCAAAATCCCGATTTCTGCACTTATCTCCTTTTTCTAGTTTTTGACGTCATAAACTTTAATTTACATGTGAAGTTTTCTTTATCTGTTTTCTACAACACTTTAAATTATATATTTTTTATTTTACGTTACTTATCGGTGTAAATATTTGAGTAATTTCGTTAAAACCATGTGCTCCCCTAATTGTTTTGAGCAGTGTTATTCTTACTGGATTTTAAAATGAATCTGTTTTATGTTGTTGTTGTTGTTTTTTACTAAAACATACAAAAAGATATACATATTTACTCCTTGTTATTTGTTTTAATCCTTATTTGAAAGAAATGTAATCGTAATAAATAAATAAATAAATTTGTAAGTAAAATTCTTAAGAATTAGACGCTACGTAGAATGAAAATAGCAATCCACGTCATTCTGTTGAAATTTATGGTCGCTGACATTTTATAATCGAATTATTTGAAGCTGTCCGAGACTTTTTTATTATTCTCATCTGCTGTTACAATTTCCCGACCTCGCTCTTAATTTATCCATGCTTACAAGCAGGTCCCGATGAACCCTATGAAGCCAGAGGAAGCAGGCTAAAATTTTCGGGGGCTCTTTCATTCTGAGAAAGTTTACTAAATTCTACACGGAAACTGGTCAATACTACAAATTTTTATTTTCAAGAATGGCTTTCGCAAGTTCACATATTTCAATAAATCATTATATTGAGTGATTGCAAAAATTCGAAACTTGAAATTTGACTGTGCTGATGTTTTTTTTCTTTTTTTTTCTAACAACTAGGGGGCCCTGCCCCCTACGAGCTACGCTCGTCAACCCCCGTTCAGACACCGCAGATTCTAAAAGTACGCTAATTTGATCGGCTTTAAAATGATTTCGGAAGATTGAATTATAATTTAAAAAACAGTGGCGATCTCCCTATAAACGGATTTCTATTCATTTCTCTTTGAATGGGGAATTTTAAGGCCAAATCCGCTGCGGTACTACTTGATGAACCCGTCGACCAATTTCGCCAAATTATATAAATCGCCAAAGCACTCGCCAATTATATAAATTGACATAATTTTTATTTTCAATAACGAAAGAACAAATAAATTAGTGCAACATTAATAAAAATACAAATAAAACGTCGAAATAAAAATAACTTGATGACGTAGACACGTGTAACTTGCTTAAAGTCAAGTTAATGTGACATTTACGATCAACCATTATTGGCATTTAATCTTATAGTTTGGCGAATGATAGATTTTTGGTCGACGGGATAACTAAGTAGTACCAAAAATACATATGTCAATCGCTGTTTTCGTCTTTGACGTAGACACGTGTAACAACATTTCAAAATAAGCTAATATAAAAGGAATTAAGTAAACAGAGTCTTTGTCTCCCGGTATTTCTTAACAAAGCGAAAAGAAAGTTCTTTTAAATAAGACTTTTTAAATTAATCGTTTTTAATCTGACGTAATTTTGACCAAACTATTCTTTCTCTTTTTAATATTCACGTGAAAATGCTTGTGTTAGAAATGAAATATTATTTGCGCTTTCCTAACAAAAATAGTTGAAAAGTATCCGCTCAAAATATCAAATAAATGTCTAGCGCAATTTCTGAATTTAAACCTTTTTGCAGTATTATTTTGTATTCATTTTATATAATAACTGTAATGTGACGTAAATATGACGTAATTTCTACTATTTAAGACTTCTAACGCATGTTAATAAATTTATTATTTTACAAATTCCTTTCTCTCTTAAAATTCACGTGTAATTATAGTTTTTATGACGTAATTTTTAATAAGTTCCTGCTTTTTGTACATAATTATTTAATTCTAATTCCAAATGTTTTTTCTGTTTATAATAGTCACGTGTAAATAAATTTTTAATTTATTTACAAGTATAAATATTTTTTTTTGAAGCAAACATTATTGTTTCCACTGTTTATACAGTTGGCAACAGTTTAAATTAATATCACTTTCTAAAATCTGTAAAAAATATCTCTAGAAATGCTGAAAATTTGAATTTAAAATAGAAATAAAACCTCAAAAAATGAGTCAAATTAAAAAAAGGAAAATAGTCTGCACACCGGGAACTTCAAACGTATAAAATGATCTAAAAATGATTAAATTCCAATGAATAGTTTTTGCTCCTATAAAACTTTTTTAGTGGAACGATTTTGTCCAACTTTAGCATTAAATATCTCTTAAAATAATTCTTCGATTTGAAAACTGTCTGCCTCAGCGTGTTTATCAAACATTTCTGTATCATACTACCGATTTTCATATTTTTGTATGCATTATTTTTCTTAATATTAACGAAGAAAGACCTCCTGTCACAAAAAATTCAAAACCGGCGGCGGCGGCGGCGGCGGCGGCGGCGGCGGCGGCGGCGGTGACAGCGGTAGTTACTTTTTTTTAGAATAGAGAGATAGACAACAAGTAAAAATTAAATTTAAAAAATCAAAAAACCCGACTGCGTAAAAAGCGAAATAATTAATTATTTCTCATCAATGTGAAACTATTTTTTATATTACTTACCTATTTTTTTTATTTTCTTGTATTGGTGATGTTTAAGTTGTGTTTAATTGTTAGTTCCTATCTATAAACACAGTTTTGATGAGGCCTATAGATGTCTATGATGGTTAGAGTTGCAGTAAAGCGATCTTACCTGCACAACTTCCAGTTTGTGTAATATTTAAACGGAACTTCTGACTGTAAAATAGTCAATGAAACATCGTCTTCATTTTTAAAGACCTAACCAATGATATGCCACTCGATAGGATGCGTACACATTTTTTTGTCTCTACCGCCATTTTGTATTTTCGGCTGCCATTATGAATTTCTGAAACAAAACCTAACCTCTAACCATCGGACGGTTAAGACGAATCGATAGAGACCTCATTCATTAAAATCCATTCAGCCGTTGGGATGTTGCGAGGGTATAAAGAAATCCACATACTCAGATGCGCGTCAAACGAATACCCCTTTTTGGCAGTCGGGTAAAAAGCAGTTGCACAGGCCATCACCTCATCGAGTTGGTGGCTCAAATTCCAGGATTACACAGAACTCGATTATGATATTAAAATGCAACTGGTCTGCCAAGTCATATCTTGGGGAAAACCACTGACAAACCCAATTTTAGTGGTTGATCAGTAGGTTTTTCATCGTGCTTTTCTGCACCCGAAGGTATAAAAACATGGAAGACTGAAAGCAGGAAAATTACAATGGTAAACCTACCACTCAACCGCTATGGAGTTTACGGGTGCTTTCCACCAAGATACGACTTGGCAGAAAAGTCGCATTTTAATATGCGATTCGAGTTTTAACTAATCCTGCAATTTCAGCCATCAACTCTATGAGGTGATAAATTGTGCAGCCGCCGGTCACCCCGGTCTACAGCCATATTATTAACTGACAGCTATCTACATGTGTGGTGAGTGAATATAATGTTTAAAAAAACTTTTTGAAATTAATTTGTGTGCAAGTTTAATATTAAAAATGGAATATTACAGTTTCGTCATGTTATATGAGTTGTGAAAAGGAGTGAGTGTTGAACGTGCTATAAAAAATGTTCAAGACGTTTATTGGGATCATGCTCCCGCTCTTAGGACAGTTAAAAAGTGGTTTTGTCGATTTTGGAAGGATGGTTTCAATCTAAACGATAAAATTCGCTCTGGGCGACCTTCGAGCGTTGATAATGACTTAATCCGTGATTTAGTGATTAATTACTACTGAAGAGATGTCTGAGAGACTAAATGTTGATAATCTGGCAGCATTTCGCCATCTAAAACAACTTGGGTACGCTTCGAAACTTGATGCATCGGAAATTGAGTACGAACTTTTCCGATCATTTAATAGTGAATACTTTAGATATACTTGAAGTAGTGTGGATATTCTTTTGCATTAATCAAACGTTCCTCTCCAAAAATCCTAAACATAACATAACAAATAAAAATGAAACTTTAAAGCTCTATTTTAGAGTAGTTTTGGTCACTTTGGGGCCCTCTGATATTTTAGAGGGGAAGCTCGTGCTTCATGTGCCTTTTGGGTTATCAGGGCCTGCTTACAAGTAACCTTAACAACCCTATTTGTAAAGTTAATAATATTTTATAAAACCAGACGTTACAAACAGTCCAATCTCAGATTCTCTTTATACAATTATTATTTTAATTATTAAATTTACACAGTTCTTCATAATACACTTAACATTGAAAGTATATCCCTCTTTTCTAATTTTATCTTTTTTTTTTTTTTTTTTTTTTTTACTTTCTTCTTTCTAAAGAAAAAAGTATTGTAATCTAATTTTCTTTCGATTTCCGGTTTTCGATGTATTTATGTTTTAGGGGTCAGAGATCCCGAAAAACATGTTTATACAAAATAGTTATGCACAGAATTGAACCAAATTTTTTATCTATTTTTTTTTTTTTTTTTTTTTTTTTTTTTTTTTTTTTTGTCTATGGCCACCAGGTCCACATTAAATTTGGAAATATTCTTTCTGAAGGGGACGCTGTAATAGCGATTTTTCTGCCATTCTCATTATTGTACCATCAAAAAGTGTATACAGTTATGCATAGATTTGTAGTAAATATTTTGCGTATGTTTTTGGCTATGGGCAGTTGGCACTCATTGGATTTGAAAATATTCTTTCTAAAGCGGTCCACTGTAATAGCGATTTTTGTGCCATTTTCATTATTGTACCATCAAAAAGTGTATAAAGTTATGCATAGAATTTAAGTAATTTTTTTTTCATATGTCTTTGACTATGGGCAGTTGGCACTCTTTGAATTTGGAAATATTCCTTCTGAAGGGGACGCTGTAATAGCGATTTTTGTGCCATTTTCATTATTGTACCATCAAAAAGTGTATAAAGTTATGCATAGAATTGAAGTAATTTTTTTTGCATATGTTTTTAGCTAAAAGTGTCTATTTTGGCAAAAAATGGGCTGTTGGCACCCATTGACATTGGAAATATTCCTTCTGAAGGGGGCACTATAATAGCGATTTTTGTGCCATTTTCATTATTGTAACATCAAAAAGTGTATAAAGTTACGCATAGAATTGTAGCAAAATTTTAGCATACTTTTTGGCTATGGGAAGGTGGCCCTCATTGAATTTGGAAATATTCCGCCTGAAGGCATCGCTGTAATAGCAATTTTTGGGCCATTTTCATTATTGTACCATCGAAAAGTGTATAAAATTATACATAGAATTGAACCAAATTTTATATTTAGGTTTTACGCTATGGCAACAGATCCCTCGTGAATTTGGGAATAATCTGCCGGAACGGGGTGCTGTAGTACTGCTTTTTCTCGATTTTGCATTGTTCTGTTTTACATGGGCTGAATATGAAGCGACGGGAAATTCGCATCCATTTAAGGCTGTTGTCAAATCCAAAGAGTCAACTTTCTGACATAAGTTTTAATTCATTTTTGTTCAGAAACGCACGAAACTAGAAGGTGTTCTTATTCAGAAACTATGTCATCGAACTGTTTTTTCCGTTTTCTTGTAAACGCAATAGATCTTTCAGAAAATACTGTCAAAGTTGGCATTTTGAACTGAACTTCCGAACGAAAGAAGAAAATCCAGTCAGTAAGGGGAGAAAAATGCCGTGTCATGTGATCAAAATCGCTTATAACTCAATAGGTAATTGATTTATCAAAAAATGGAAAACACAGTTCGATTCCAAATCTCTTCCCAGGTCAAGCTTTTCAATTTTATATCTTTGCGTTAAAAAATGAATTTGTAAATGTGTCAAAACGTTTTCCGCTTGTTGAGTAGAGCAGTTGAGAACAGCCTTAAGCCGGCGATTCTGAAGCAGCTGACGTACAACAGAATAACGAAAAATATTGATTTTATTAAATTGAGATTAACTCTTTTTCTCTCCGATTAGTAAATTGAAGCAGAAAATTAAGATAAAAAACGAAGTTGGTGTAATAATGAAGTAATAACACTGAAATATTAACATGTGTAACAATTTTTTGAAATATTAGCACGTATGAGAAAGAAGAAAGTTTTGGGATTGGCTCATCCGACTACTTAAACTTTTACGTTATCTTAAATGGTTGCTAAAATATCTTAATTTTGGAATTAATATTTACGCGAAACATAAATATTTCCGTTTTCCTTATTCAGTTAAACAAAAAGCAAAAATAGATTTAATATGGAAAAGGTTAATGAGTATTTAATAATTTATATAAATTACTAGGGGGCTCTGCCGCCTGCAAGCTACGCTCGCCAACCCCCGTTCAGACACCGCAGAATCTAAAAACACGCTAATCTGATGGGTTTTTAAAATATTAGATAAGGTTGAACTATACTGAAAAAAGCTGTGCAGATCTCCCTGTAAACGGGTTTCCATTCAATTCCCTTTGATTGCAAAAATTTAAGGGCGAATCAGTTGCTGTTAAGACATCCAATGGTTGTTTTCGTTTTTGATTAAAGAGGATCAGTTAAACATTTGAAAATAAGCTAAAATAAAATAAATTAAGTATACAGAGTCTTTGTCTCCCGGTATTTTAAAACAATCTCTATAACAATATCCTAAATCCTGTGACTATCATCAACAGTTCCAGGCGGACCACTTCGCTTTTTATACTCTAGGTGCCATTTTGGTACTTAGCCAGGCACAGGTAATAAATCGCCAAATATTATTTTATCGCCATCATTTCATCTATATTATAATAGTTCAAGTCATCAACTGCCATAAACAAATACGGTCTGATCCCTTCGCCGTTCATATGAAAGTTTGTCACAGATGTCATATACGTCCCATATTGGCACGATTTTTTAACGGCGCCAATTTGGGGAACGCATCAACAGCATAAACAACAACATCCGGCTTACCATATCAAGCAAAATAACGATACTTTGGCAACAGTTAAGTGCCCGTTCCGTATATGACATTGACGTCAGAAAAAATCGCGCCAATATGGGACCGTAAGTTTTCCATTTTGATTAAAAAATCAAAAAAATTTTTTCGAATAAAACTACATAAAATTTGCCATGGTTGCAAAGAATTCTTGGTACTATTACGCTAGCCGGATGCAAATCTCGCCAATAGCTTTTTTTCAACTCACAAGTTAGCATTTTTTTTTTTCGAGTTGTAATATTTGACCAGATGTCATATACGCACAACAGGTTTCGAGTGAATTTTTTTTTACGAAAAATTGGCGAAAACCTCGTTTTCAAATACCAGTTACATATGCATGTTTGGTATTACTTAGTTATCCCGTCGACCAAAAATCTATTGCCAAACTATAAGATTAAATGCCAATAATGGTTGATCGTAAATGTCAGATTCGCTTGACTTTAAGCAAGTTACATGTGTTTACGTCATCAAGTGATTTTTATTTCGACTTTTTATTTGTATATTTATTAATGTTATACTAATTTATTTGTTCTTTCGTTATTTAAAATAAAAATTATGTCAATTTGTATAATTTGGCGAGTGTTTTGGCGATTTATATAATTTGGCGAAATTGGTCGACGGAATAACTAAGTAGTACCGTATTTTTTAATTATTTTCTATTATTTTCTAAAGGAAATAAAAAAAAATAATTAATAATTATAGGACAAAATAGTTTATATAATTTATAAAAAGAAATAAAACTAAAACATTTATTATCAAATAAACAACAATAGCCGGGTTACCATGTCAACCTTTTCTGAAATATGAAAAAAAATTATCTGTTTGATTAAAATTTGAGTTGCCATCATTAGAAAAATGTATATAAAATTAGAAAAAAAAATAATATTTCGAAAACTAATTCGAATTTAAAAATTCTAATACCAGTTTTGAAATCTGCGGATCAATGCTGATTTTTGGTTCTAATTTCATCGCAAAGTATTACATATTCTAGGAGAAATCGCTTGAAACATAATCAGTTGTTTAATCAGTCGATTCATATATCCGTTTCATAAATTCGTTTCATATATCCGTTTCATAAATTCGTTTCATTAGGATTTTATATATATAGGGTAGAATTAAGTTTTTCTACCGGTGTCAAATGTCACCTTTTCAGATTTTGATTTATAGTTATTTTACACGTAATTTTGTAATTAAATAATCGCAAATCCTACGCTGCTGGCCAGCCAAAATGCAACAGCATGAAGGGATCAACCAAACAGCGTAAAATTTACACCAAGTATATACCTCGATAGGATATGCAAATGATTACAAATTCAGCGCTCGCGCATATCTTGGGCGACTGCAACGCCCCTTACAATCTGTATATAAAGGGAAGAAAGATTGTCGTTTTAAAGAATGGGAATTGTTTTCTCGTGCGATTTTTTGTGTGTACAGATTCAATATGCCTTGAAGAAAAACACGAGCACCATTCAAACACGTTTCTGATTTCGATCGCGGAAGAATCGTTGCATACAGAGATTGCGGATTATCCTTCCAAGAAATTTGTCATCGTATTGGACGTAGCAAGGCAACAGTCATGAGAATATGGAATCAGTGGATGCAGGAGGAAACAATAGACCGACAGGAGCGATTCCAACCGCCTCGTCACACCACTCCACTGGAAGACAGGGATATTGTGCGCATGGCACTGATGGAACGCACTGCCACATCCGCAACTATAACACAACGAATGCCGTCTCTAACACAACAATGGGCGTCCGCACGAACAGTTCGAAGTCGTTTGCAGTACGGTGGATTGTCCGCTAGGCGTCCATTGCTTCGCATACATTTGGCATTAAACCACAAGCGTTTGCATTTACAATGGTCCGCTGAACGGCCGAGATGGACATCGAATGGCATAGCATTGTGTTTTTGGATGAATCACGCTTCTGCTTGCAGTATCACGATGGTCGAATTAGAGCTTGGAAACACCGTGGGGAGAGGCTGCTCAACTGCTGTATTATGCATTATCACACTGATCCTGCACCCGGTGTTATGGTGTGAGGTGGTATTGGATTCAACTCCCGCACCCCCCTAGTACACATTAACCGTACACTTACCAGCCAGCGCTATATCTCTAAGGTTTTGCAGCCGGTTCTCCCCCCTTTCCTTCAGGACTTACCTGCGACCACATTTCAACAGGACAATGCACGACCACATGTTGGACGCAATATTCAACCTTTCTTCTTAGCTCACTATATTCCATTGTTACACTGTCCTACCTGTTCACCAGATCTATCACCCATCGAGCATGTCTGGTCAATGATTGGAGAACGCCTATCCCGGAATGCCGCACCCGCGAGTACGCAAGATGAAATTTGGCCACGTGTGGAGGCAGCGTGGAATGCCATTCCCAACAACATATCCAAAGTCTCTTTCACTCTATGCCGCAGCGAGTAGCAGCGGTTAATGACAGGCGTAGAGGTAACAGTTCTTACTGATTTTCCCGTCTACCTCACTTCAGAGAAGGTTGACTTTGGAATCAATTAACACTGATACTATGTGTAATCTCTAAAATAAATTTGACTTTGATATCTGTTGTCTTTCTTGGTGTTGCATTTTGGATGGCCAGCAGTGTATTTGGTACGCTGATTGGCTGACTTTTGATTCTCTTATTTTAAAAATGAAAAATAAAATAACCACAAATCAAACTCTTAAAATGTGTCATGTGTCAAAGGTAGAAATAGTGTTAATGGAAGACACGACTGGGACGCCACGCCCACTCACTTTAATTTTACTCTAAAATTTTATACTCAATTACTATATGTAACTAAATTTTATCCAAGTGTTTAAAAAACTTTAATCCAAGTGTTTTATAACACTGAGCAAGAACTTCACACAAGTTAGAAGTGCTTAAGTTTTTTAGCTCTCCGAAAAATTGTACTTTTCAGCTAAAAACTACATTAACTCCTAAAGTATTCGAGCGATTTCAATAAAAAAAATTTTGGTGGTAGTGTATAAATATAAAATCATATGTGGCAGACAGTTTTAGAAATTTTTAATTAATTTAAGCAATTTTTTTTCCTAGAAATTGCAATTGCTCTAAAATAAAAAGTTTTAGTCGCAGAAAAAAAACTGTCTTCCATAAGTCTTGAGCATAATCCAATGAATATGGATTCCAAATTCCACCAAAATCAGTCTGGTAGTTTCCAAGGAAACGGGTCTTAAAGCTCGCATATTTCCCATAGGATTGCACCCAGTCTTGTCTTCTCTTAAATAACTTATCTTTACAGCAAAATTCCACTGCGAAAATAAATATAACATTTTAAGACGTTTCCACATTTTACCAGCTTTCATCAATCATCTTCTTATAAGAATAAATCTTTAACTAAAATTAATGCTGTATTTAAATTTAATAATCTGCATTTGCATCATAATTACCAGAAAGCAAAAAACTAGAAACATGTCTTTGTTAAAGAAATTTCTAGAAAACTAGTTTTCTGAACTCACTTAAAATTACCTTCTAAGCAAAATATATACTAACTGATATTTGTTATTCATTTTTTAAAAAGAGCCTATTTTATGATTATTTAATTGAAGCATTTATTAATAAATGTGTTTTTCTCTATTACTGTTCATTTTAATTATTACTTGATTTAAGTTTTATATTAATATGAACTATTATTAGAAGGATTAATTGGGAGTAAGTTCTGAAATGGAATAATTTCCACACATGACAGATGATGCTAATCTGTCTATGCGGTATCGCGTCCTCTATGACGAAGAATGCGTCATAACCAAAAAGTTTAAATGGGTAAACTCCGACACGTGTAAATCTGGCGTTAAAGATGTTTAAGATTAAAGAAGTCTCGCCAACTGAAGGACGCGGCGAGATCTTGAGTCACACGAGCGACACATGGTATGGCACTGTCGCATAATAAAATTATACCATCATTATGCAAGCCCCGTCTCTTATTTTGAAAGGCACGTCTCAACTTTTTCAATATTCTACCGTAAGAACCAGCATTGACGGTTTTGGTATCGGGTGGTGAAATCCCTCAGTATATCATCTTTATTACCCATAAAATGCTGCATGTGATTCTGTGTGCGAAAAAGGACCGTTTGAACTTATGCTGTGTCGATGAGGCAATGTGCTTCCTTACATTCAATAAAAAGAAAAGTACCCAGTTAAACTGATGCATTGAGATCACAAGCTATTCATACTAATTGTATATTATATTCTTACTCCAAAGAATAATGCCCCTCGAAAAATAAATTATGGGGGAATTAGTCCCCTCCCGTTCCCCCTTTATACTTAACCAATGAACCTTTAAATCTAATCAGGGAAGCTCCTTATCAGAATATACCGGTATACCAAATTTGAAGCAAATCGGATAGAAAAACCCATTTATCTAAATTAAGGGGGTATTACCCCATTCTCCCCTTTATACTTAACCAATGAACCTCCAAATCTAATCAGGGAAGCGTCTCATCAGAATAAACCGGTATACCAAACTTGAAGTAAATCGGATAATTCTGCATGAAAAATCCATTTATCTAAGTTAAGGGGGGGGAGGGATAAACCTCCATCAGTTTCCTCCTTTATACTTAACCAATGAATCCCCAAAACTAATCAGGGAAGCGCCTTATCAAAATAAACCTAGAAAAAAATTTTAAAGTAAATCGGATATTTCTATCAAGAGTTATCGCGTTACGTACATACATACATACAGAACCTGCGGGCACATTAGCTCTCAGGCTTTGATAGCCTGTGAGTTAAAAAGCAAATCACTGAGCGAATTTCCCAGTTGCAGGGGCATAAATAAATTAAGGGGATTAAATTAATAGTGTTAAAGAAATTAGTAAAATATTTACATATGTCATCTTTTTCACCATAGAAACTTTTTTCTTAGGACGCCTTCTTCAGTCATTCAAGAAGAGATGCCGTATAGACAGACACAGATTAGCGCCATCTGTCAGGGACGGAAGTTATTACATTCCGGAACTTACTTCCGAATAACTCTCACATATATATATATATATATATATATATTTAATATTTCAGTACTTCAATGCAGTCTTATCCTTACGAGAGCTTAAAAGCATTTTTAAAGGTAGTTTGCAAATCAAATGTAGATATGCAATAAATAGCGCGGGCAGTGCGCAACAATTTTGGTTAGTATACTGCCTTTTTTTGAAAATAGAATAGTGCTTTGCAGAGTTATAATTTGAACTTGAGAACAAGTTTGAAAAGGAGGCATTCAATATTTCCCTTAGTATTTAAGATGGAGAAAAGTTTCCAATATGGCTTTTTAGAGCCAAACATTTCCAAAAATGTTGAAATTGTATAGTGTCTGGTATCATTTCAATATGTTTTGAATTGTAGAATTTTTGAAATGTTTTGAATTAAACATCAGACAAAATAAAACGAAATATACAATTTTATTATATAATTACACAAAACGCAAAATTACGAAAACTTTCAACATTATAAAATGAAATAAAAACAATAAATAATTTGTATATTTTATGGATTGTAGTATTTTCCTCTTCGGTTTGGGCACGTCAGTGAACGTGAGATACCGGCTGTTTTGCTGTAACATTTTTTCTGCTTATAGTCTCTTTGAATCCACATTTCAAAAATTCTCTGCAGGCTTCCCAAACTGATGGCTCTGGAAATGGCTATCAAGTCCTCTCTTTATCTTGTTAACCCCAATGATCTAATGGTGGTGTATGATTAATGACAAGGTTTGACCCCCTCCCCACCCATACAGGCTCAGCTTGGTAAACGCTCATACCCAAGGAGTTAAGCTATTAGCAGCATAGCCACCCCAAACAAAATCAATAAAATAGCAGATAAGCCCGCAACATTTCGTAATAAATCATACACAACTAGTTGACTCAAACTTAAAGTTACGTATCATACCCGATTATATGACACAAATATGTCAAGATTACCTAATTAATCAATAGCTGACGTGTCTCTTGATCATCCGTAGAACTGTAAACTGAAATCGAGTGATAAAGATGGTCCGTGATGTTTTTTTTTTGTTGGGCACAATGATACTTTTAATTATTCTTTCATGATATTTAAACCTCATCAGTTCACTGACTATCAAGACAGGTTAGGGTGCACTAAAATTTTCTTGTACAGCTGATCCATAAAGTATCATATTAATGATTATTAGCAGTGCAGGCGGTACTTGGTTTTTGAATTTTTCGGAAAATTTTCAGGAAATGAAGCACACTGCGCTATTTTTTTTTTAAATATCTCATGAATCTCATGTAGGATATAACATCTCCGTCATAATTATCTTTCTCTGCATATCCAAAGAAATTCATTTTATTCCAAACAATTTGAAATTAATTTCCGATTTGATCGAAATAAAATGATAAAAGTGGTGTACTCACTTTTATGCGCAATTATATCTCTTTTCAGCAAACGATATGTATGAGATTTAACATTTTATTTCACACATATTAGAATATCGAGCCTGCCATCGTAAATTCGACTTAGATCAGACATCTTAAAAGCGCAATCCACTCCCTCTGTATCAAGTTTTCTTTGTATGTATGACACCAATTGGGAAAAGGCAATTTCCTCGCAGTTAGATTATTTAAGCCCACGTCAACTCTTGGCCGCAACGAATTCATACACTCGATAATATAATAATTGTGGATGTTTTACTTCTAGAAAGACAAAGGCTCTGAGACCAAGGCACCTAGTGCTGCAAGTGTTTTTAGTATTGATTCACTTCGAAGTTGAAATTCGATATCAGATATCAACTGGTGCAGTGGGTTTTCCCTAATTCAATATACCTACTCAATTAACATATGTCTGCAAATGTATTAACTGGTGTGCTGATCAAGTAATGTAACGCGCTGTACCAGAGGTAGATGCTTGAGACGACGGAATATATTGTTAAACAAAATTGTTCACGATCCTTTTATAGGTTCTATTAAGGCTGTTTTCAAATCGAAAGTGGTTAGTGTCTGACGAATTTTTTAATTAATTTTTGTTCAAAAACGTATGAAATTGGCCAGTGCTGTTACTCAGAAACTATTTTCTGAGTATATTCTCTGGAAATAGTTTCTGAGTATATTCTGAGTATATTCTGAGTACTATTTTCTGAGTAGAAGGACGTTTCCCATTTTTTGGTAATCGCTAAAGATCTTTCAGAAAATACTGTCAAAGTTGGTGATTTGAACCGAATATCCTGAAGTGACAGAGAGAGAAAGGAGAAAAAACTGTCGCGACGTAACAAAGAGGTCTGTCAAACATTACCTAGTAGCCGTCAGCTGCAATTTCCAATGCAGATCTTCTTCTCAGTTTCTGCCGCCTGTCCCGTTGAGGATTCTTCCTTGGAAAAGCCGATCCGTAGACGATCTTGTCTCTAGGTCCTGGTCTGAGCAGTCCCTCTTAGGTTATCAAAAAATGGATAACGTCTTTCGATTCCAAAATCGCTTCAATAGTCAGTCCTGCCAATTTTATGCCTTTACGTTTAAAAATGAGTCAGAAATTGTGTCAGAAAGTTTTGCGTTTGTTGAGCAGGGTATTTGAGAACAGCCTTAAGATGATTTCATTTAATATTTAGTGAACTTGATTTAGCCACTTTCTTTAGTATTGATAAATGTACAGTTTATTGCTAGTGTTTCCTTGAAATTCATGATGATTGGAAACTCACACAACAGATAGAACTCTTCAATTTGCCCAGCCGGTGTTTCATATCCTTTTTTACTATGTTTTGTTCCGGGCTGAATATACAGGGTTACCGTAAATGATACATTGAGTTTCAAAAGACTGTTTATTTACAAGTATGCGCCGTACAAAGTCGGGTGAAACATGAAAAGATACATACACTCACCAAGTTTCTGGTACATACTACAAACGTCAATGTGTTGCACCCTTAGTCACCGGGCACACATCCCAACGGTAATACAGTTCCGTCCATACGTTTAATGCCGTGTTTCTGTCAATGTCCGTCACAGCAGCAGTTATGCGTTCCTGCACATGAGTCAATGGGCGAGCGTTTAAACTTGGTGAGTGTATGTATCTTGTGATGTATCGCCCGTCTTTGTATGTCTTACACCTCTCAATACACAGTGTTTTGAAGCCGGATGAATAATTTAAGCTAACCCTGTATTAGTATTTCATTTGTGTCTTGATGACACAAACAACATTCCGTTCGGTCCTGATGGCACTGGTCTGCGAAGAGGCTCAGCAGATGCCACTTTCAGCCTTCTTGTCAATTTTCCAAACATATCGAAGTTCAAACTCCTGAAAAATAAAATAAAAATTGGGCTGTTACTCTGAAACAACTGCGTTTAAATGTATACAAATATATATTCTTGTGCCCTACCATATTGCAATTGTGCGCACTTTCGCACAGTTGTTTCGTGATTATATATTAAAATAAAATGCCGGTATGGTTGATATATTTGTTTCGACCCCAGATTAATGTTATACGTTAAACACATATTGAAATGACACCAACGACGACGCAACTTGAAAGTTGATCAAAACATGAAAAAAAAAATGTTTTCATGTTTTGATTAATATACTAAGGTGAATTTGGCGTTCCAACTTTACATATAGAATTTTTTCTATATATTTAATTGGAAATTTTTGATCGCAAGACACCTCTTTCAAAAATGGCCGCCATCTTCGATTCCAATAGAAATTTTTAATGTTCCACTTCAATAACATTTCTAATATTAAAAAGACGTAAAGCACGCTACACCGCGCACGTTTTGGAAAATTTTCGCTGCAAGATGCCATTTTGGAAAATGTCCACCATCTTGAATTCCAAGGGAAATTTTGAATGCCACCCCTTTTTAAATATTATATTGGGTTCTGATTAGATGCGTAGAAAGGCGCATTCTGTTTTTAAAAGGTGTAGTGTATATCCATGCCTCCACTAAAAGGACGCACTTGACAAGTAAACTCAAACTTAATGAAACAAAAGCATTTTATTTGACCAGGTTCATCCATGAAGCACTTTACAGGACACTATATATTTTCGAAAACATATCACTTCTAGTATATACTCCTAACATTTTACTTGTTTTCATACCTGTATCTGTTCATTCGCGCATTTTAAAAAAAAGTTTTAAATCGTAAAAAAGACTTTGTAGACACCCTGTATACATATACAGGGTGTACCCGAATTCATAGATCAAACTGTAAGGAAAGGTAAAGTACACATGAAGAGGCAATTTTGGCACAGCAATGTGGAGTCGGAGATGACAAGTTTTGGAGAAAAACAAGAAATTCGGAGGAAATGAAAACAAGTATTTTATTGACAAAACAATTACAGTAAGTGCTCAAGTGTGCCACCACCATCATCAATACATACCTCGCAGCATCTAGCAAGTAACTGGCGTACCTTTTCGAAGGTGCCAGATGTCTCATCTATGAGACACCAGTTGACCCTGATGAGGACCTCATTACAAGACTTTCAGTCGTTGCTGTAAATTTTTGTGAAACACTTGGCATCTGCGAAAACGTACGTCAATCAATTGCTAGAAACTTCCAGTTGCACATTTGAGCACTTACTGTAATTGTTATGTCAATAAAACGCTCGTTTTCATTTCCTCTGTATTTCTTGTTTTTCGCCAACACTTTTCATTTCCGACCCCACATTGATGTACCCAAATTACCTCTTTATGTGTACTTTATCTTCCTTTACAGTTTGGCCAATGAATTCAGGGACACCCTGTATATATATAGAGAGAGAGATGACTTAAGGAGGTAATCAAATAAAACAAACTTTATGTAGGTATATAACTCCTATTTTCTGTTGGTGAAATAATTCGCGTTTTGAATATTATCATTCCATTTATGCCTTTAATCACGTATTTTTGTTTAAATTTGAATTTATTGAATACTAGCTAAAGTACTCGGCGTTGACCGGAATTTTAACAACGTTTGTTTTGAAAAATCAATTTCAAAATTAAACATACATAACAAAACAAGCAGTAAAAAAAGCAGTAAAGCCATCTTTATTTCAGTTTTTCACTGAGAATGAGCTCTAGGGGCCTAAATATTTGTGGAAATTCTAATATACACGCATACACACATATATATACATGGAATAGATTTAAAAATGGCGAAAACAAATTCAGAGAGACTCAAAATGTTAAAATATGCCAATATTTCCATAATCGGGTTTTTATCATGTTTTAATAAGTTTTTCAACCTCATATGACGCTACATATTCACCTGCTGATGTCGATTATATTTCTAATATGACGTAATATTCACTTTTTTTTTTAATTCGTCAAACTATTTATTTCATTTCCCTTTTTCACGTGGAAATCTTGCAATAGAAAACTTATGACGTAATATTCACTTTCTTTTAAATTCGTTAAACTATTTATTTCATTTCCCATTTTTCACGTAGCAATTTTGCAATAGGGGAGACCGGGACTAGTTAGCTACAGGGGTAAGTAGGCGCAGTCCTCATAAATCGCCTGTTTGTGGATAGATTGCGCAACCAGTCACAGAGTACCTTTCGTCTTGCTTTTTACAATCCTCATTGTAGTTTTGCAGTGTTACCTACGTGCAGTGGATATTTATTACGATTTTTCTGTTTATTGTACTCATAAGTAATTTTTTGTTGCTTCATTCTTTTTCTAAATTCTAATACTTTTCTTAATAATTGCGAATTAACTTGTGCAGTTTTTCTTAGTGTATGATTAACTGTACCTACCCCATTTGTGATTTACTTGGATTATTTATGTTTAGAAGGTTACGTGTCCGTTTTGTGAAGAAATGTATTATGGGACTAGTAGGCGCATTGAACACGGGGCAAGTTGGCTCGGTGTCTGGTGTGTGCTGGTAGCTTGAAAAACAACAAACACCGAGAAAAGTGGTTGCAATGCAAGATTTTGGGCACGCGAGGCTTGCCTAAACGGAGACAGTCGAATTTTTATTTGTGACAACTGTAACTCTGATGATGATATCGAGTAGGATAGAAGTTAATTAGCGTTAATGTTTTATTCATTATTTTTATGTCTGTATAATTTAGAATTTACATTCTACGGCGATAACGCCTTTGTTTAAACTTACTGATAATAATGAAATTGATTTCTCTTAACTGCGTGTCTTATTTGAGTTTTATTAAAATTTTTATAAAGCGTGTGCCAACTTACCCCATAGGTATAGGCAACCTACCCCGTGACGGGGTAGGTTGGCGCACAATTTTCCTTTTACTTTAGGCTTCCGCTAAACATAAACCACAAAAGCTGCAAACTCAAAACTCCGGAGTACTTATAGCCAAATTCCTGTTCTTTAAAAGTGCAGTTAAAGTTTGTTAAAAAACTTAAACAAAAAAATAATAAAAATTAATAACTAAAAACTGCGCCTACTAGCCCCGGTCTCCCCAACAAAAGTAATTGTTATGGTAAGAATTTTATTGTGGTTTTTAATGCTAAAACGAAAAATGTTTAAATTTGATAGGAAATTGCTGTTAAATTAGTGGTTTTTATTAATTAAAAAATAACTATAAACTATTTTGATTCCAGATTACTTTAGTTGCCTCGTCCAAGTTTCAATACACATGTACGTAACATTACACAATTCTGGCTTCCAAACTGTGGATTTGTATAGAATTACAGACAGACAGACAAATTTTCATTTTTATATGTTAGATAAATATCCGAAAAAAATAGTATATCTCTTTCCAATCAATTTTCGAAAAGTTATCAAGCAAATATTTACTACTAGTGTTTGAGTAAATAACAATCCACGATGTGAAAAATACGTATTTAATAAAAGCTAATTTTAATAAAAGAATCATAAACTTAATATTAAAAATTAAAAACACTCCGTTATCAGGGTCAGAATATAAATTGTTTGCCAAAATATCGTAAATCACTTATTTATTTGGGAAAAGGAAGATCTCTACGCTTGATTTTAATATATTATAATACGACTAGAAGCCCAAGAGGGTGCTTAAAAATTATTTATAAGAACATTCATTAAAATTCTCCGCAGCCAAATAATGATGTAGTAATGACATTTTAATGGTGCATTAATTTTTTTTTTAAGTTTCACCTTCAATCCGGAAGAGGATACTCAAAAATGTAAATAAAATAATCCTTGTTGCCGAAGAGAATACCAAAGTGATGATATAGCATTGAAATCAAAATAATCACTTAATGGATCCAGAAGAAGGTTAAACATATCCCTGGGGCATAAGACAAAGTCTCATAAAAAACATGTTCAGAATTTTCATTTACCTTCAAGATGCAGTGCGTTTAAAACCAAGACACCCATAAAGTGCACATGTCAATTTTATATTATCATATTTTATCGACGGAGGAAATAACAAATCTGAGTTTTCCTCGTATATTAAAGCGATGTTAATCTGATAATGCATTAATTAAAGACAGTCTTTATTACTTTAGCTGCTTGACATTTATATAAAAATGAAGGTAAGCAGCAAAAATAGATGCCCTTCATTGGCTATATTGTGAACTTGTACATAGCATTTTTTATGAAAAGTCACGCACAGAAATCTAAAGATCATGGAAGATTTTGTAGGATTTTTTTAAGGACGCTCTAATAAGGTTTAAAGACATAATTAGGAAGCTTGATCTTCATGACATTCAATTAAATATTTAATTAAATGTTTGCAAAAACATGGTAGTCTAAAAATTTCCTTCAAAATGTATATCTCTAAATTACTTATATCCTTTTTTATTGAACAACTGGTTAACAAATCTAAAAGAAAGGAAACTCATCAATAAAGTAAAAGAAAATATTAAGACATCTGGTACTGTACTTCAAAACCAACATTTCGAAGATTTATATAGTTAAAATAAATGAACTGTTTCCCTTTTCCTCATATTTAAGAGCGGCGTTACTATTAATCATCTTTTAATGGGCATTATCTATTAATGAATCAATTAAGGTTAACCTTTGTTACTTAGGTTGCTTAACTTTTATTTAAAAGATATGTTAACAGTAAAAATAAATGCCCCTCAATATCTATATGATGAATTTGTACATAGCACTTTTACGTAAAGAAACACCAGCAAAGAAATTTCGAATACGATCTTTTCTTTTTTCATGACGTTTAACTAAATATTTTATAAAAAGATTTCAAAGGTATATTAGCTTCAAAATATCCTTCAAAATATATGCACTTAAATCGCTTATATTATTTTTTATTAAACAAGTGGTTAGCAAAGCTAGAAGAAAAGAAAATCATCAATAAAATAAAGAGAAATATTAAGACATCTGTTTTGGACCTCCAAACTAACATTTCGAATGTTTAATTAAAACAAATGAAATGTTTGATTTTTCTAATACTTGAAAGCGACATTAATCTGATAATGAATTAATTAATAACAACATTTCTTACTTAGGTTGCTTAACTTTTATTTAAAAATTAAAGTTAAAAGTAAAAATAGATACCTTGCATTATCTATATGATGAACTTATACAACTTGTACATAGCATTTTTTATGAAAAGATACCCATAGAAATTTAAAATGTGATAATTTCTTCCACGTATTATGATTTTCTTAGTACGCTTTACAGAAAGACATAATTAACAAGCTTGTTCTTTACCGTATTAAATTAAATATTTTATTAAATGTTGCAAACAATATGCTGATTTCAAAATTACTTTCAAAATACATGTACCGAAATAATTTTATCACTTTTTATTAAACAACAGGTTTACAAATCTGAAAGAAAAGGAAATCATTAGTAAAGTAAAAGAAAATACTAAAACATCTGGTATTGTATTTCAAAACATTTCGAAGGTTTATCTACTTAAAATAAATGAACTATTTCATTTTTCTCATATTTTCGAGCGACGTCTGATAATGCATTAATTAATGACAACCTTTATTACTTAGCTGCTTGGCATTTATATAACAAGTCAAAAAATTGTACGCTAAACGTGGCAAATGAAGTGATTTCATACTATAAATAGTTTTATAATTATTCAGCTGTTTGGTGCAATAGCTGTTGCACTCTTGTGCAAAAATGCATGAATATATAATTTATTACGATCATATGTACTAAATTCAGTCATACGGAAATAATAGGACTCCATCTTAAGTAGGACATAATCACCATGGTAAACTTGAATCATTACCTATCATGGAATATCATTGAATTAATTACGTATGATAGACTTTAATAGAATGAAGAAAACTTTTATTAATATCTTTTTAAGTTTTGATTCGATTTTCATAAAATTTGAAATTCTGCAATGATTATGTATATTAAATTTCAAACCA
Source organism: Maratus speciosus (assembly GCA_963932465.1). NCBI lineage: Eukaryota > Metazoa > Arthropoda > Arachnida > Araneae > Salticidae > Maratus > Maratus speciosus. The sequence goes on from OZ010789.1 coordinate 222,447,225, forward strand.
TTCGGTTAGATAGTTTTTGCGTTGTTATATGTGGACAGACAGACGGGGGAACCAGACGTCGACTATAGGAGCTACGTATTTATATAATTACGAAAGCACCTAAAAATGAAAGTAAGCTTCAAAAACAGATGTCCTTCATTGGCTACATCATGAACTTATCTACATAGAACATTTTATAAGAAGGCACACACAGAAATCTGAAAAGAGAGAATCTCTTCCATGTAGTATGATTTTTTTTAAGGACTAATTATGAAACACTAGACAGGCTTGAATACATTTAAAAAAGCAATTAAATTAAAAATATACAAAAGAAAACATTTAATTAAAAAAATATATACAAAGCAGACATTTCGTTATGCATCGCATAACCTCATCAGTACTAACATCAACAATAGCAAAACATCGAGCACGCTCTGGACTCAGTTAAAGTTAAAGTTATTCTTTAAAAAACAAGAAATATTCATTAGGAATCGTACCTGATTCGTCCAAGGTATATTGGAGTGAGCCATGAGCCTAGTGAACCATCCTTCTATTAAAAGTCTGTAATGGTAATCGTTGCAGTTATTTTTCAAAATTAATGAATTTGCGAAAGATGGTGTATGGTCCGTGTCAAAGGTATGTTCTACTAATCTGGAATTTAATTTGCCATTTTTAAATGCGCGATATACCCCTTAAGTCGTATCTTCATTGATCTTCCAATCTCACCTATATATACGTATGTTGTTACAATCGCTGCATGGAATCATATATACAACACCAGTTAATCTTGTTTTGTAATATTTAAACTTGTGGCTATTTAAAAAAGAACTCTATTTAATGGTTTAAAAGAAACTCCAATGAAATGATTTCAAAACAGACGGGAAATAAGAACATTCTGCTGACGTTTAACTGCATAATTAGCAAATTTGTTCTTTATGATATTTAATTAAATATTTCGTTAAATGTTTGCAAAAATATGTTACTTTCAAATTTTCCTTTAAAATATATATGGTGAAATTGCTTATATCACTTTTTATTAAATGACTGGTTAATAAATCTAAAAGAAATTAATAAAGTAAAGAAAATACTAAGAACATCAATATTGGACCTCAAAACTAACATTTCGAATGTTTGTTTAGTTAAAATAAATGAAATATTTCATTTTTCTCATATTTGAGTGTGACGTTAATACGTTGATGAATTTATTAATAGCAGCCTTTGTTGCTTAAATTGCTTGACGTTTATATAAAAGTTAAGGTTAACACTAAAAATAATTGATCGTTAGTATCTATATCATGTACGGCATTTTTTATATAACAAATACGCAAAATTTGAAGTAGGACATTTAAATATTTCATAACTGGAATGTTTATTAAAAATATTTTTACTGAAAGTATGCTTGAAAGGCATAAATGACATATTATATTATTTATATTTAAAAACATTTTAAAAAATTAAACATATATAAATTTTACTATGTACATTTTGAGCAATAATCCTACAAACATGAAATTTTAATAATCTGGGACATTTAAGGGGTTACATGGGTTTCGAAGGTTTAAAGAAAAGCATATATTCTCTATTTTTATGTATAATAAATAAATTATTTTATTCAAAATTTTAAGCATATATAAAGGAGCAATATTTAAATAATATTTTATAAAATTTTCATTAAAATTTTTGAAAATTCAGCCGGTGGGACCTGGTTTCCGGAGACCAAGAAAAACTGTCCTAGTTGTGGTCAGGATACCTCATGATAGCTTTATCTGCAATTAAAAAAACAATTTTTTTCTGTTAGTAGATAAGTATAGCTCGTGATTGAACGAAAGATTTAAATAACAATTGAAATTTGAATATTTGGCAGAGTTGTATGCAAAACAGTACAATTTTTGGTACATTCGCACTACGTAATAGCCTTGTAAAATAAGTTGTAATCGAAAAAACGAAAAAAAAAAACCCTTCGTTCAATCACTAGTCAATCCTATTTTTCAGAAGTGTGGAAAACTTCTATAAGATCGGTGGATTAGTTTCAGATTAATCGTGTCCACCGACTTCAAAAATAGTGTTTAAAAAAATCTATTAAAGTTTTAAGTAGAAATAAAACGAAGATTTTCTTTTTTAAAACTAAATCGTCGATTCTAACTCCATAAAGCAAAGATCCTGCTATAGCTGCAATGTCCAAAGGCATCCTTTTTCTCCTGCCTAAGACGAATTTTTACTTCTTGAGTCCCAGTCTCATCTTTTTTCTCATCTATGAGTATGCGATTTTCCTCCACTCTCCGCGTGTACTCGTGGCTATTTCGGCTACGTTTTATATCCATTTCGGACTCCAATTCAGGAGCAAGTCCTCCTTTCGCATTTTATGGAGCATCCAGAGTTTATTTGGGGTTTCACATCAGCAAATTAAATCCGCCCCAAGCGCAAGAATTTTTCCAAATAAATCTGTAGTGTAGTATAAATCTGTGGTTTAACTAAAATATTTAAAATTGGTGACCCTTAGAAAGTGAGAGAGACAGACAAACAATAGCTAAACAGCTGCCTCAATACACCTACGTCGCTCCCGGCCGGTCAAGCCTAATGAAGAGAATTTCCAAAAGCTCTCTGTCCTAGACTTTTACTCCGATTGACTTGAAACTTTGAGAAACTATTCTAGACATATAGTAGTTTTAGATTTTAAAAAAATAATAAAAAAGGGATTTTTTGAAATTTTTAAACCCATGTAATCCCTTAATAAAAAAAAGACGAACCGACCAAAATAGATTTTTGTCTAATACTGAATTAGAAATTTTAATGTGTTATCGTGATATTCAGTTCTCTTTTAATTTCATTTTATTAGAATTGTACTTCAGCAATATTAGCGGAATATAAATCATCTCTCTGAATTATAACGAGCTTTGCATAAAAAATAAGCTCTGCGTTAAGTAATTCTGAGTTAACCCACTTATGCATTTGAAATGCTTTACCAATCTGAGATTTTAATTAGGCGATTAATTTTAATAGACGACTTATATATAAATGTGTGTGTGTGTGTAAAATTTTTATATAATTCCTAACATACGATTTTTAAAACTATTTTTTTAATTTCATAGAAGAATTTTAATGTATTTTCATCATTAATTTCATATAAGTATTTCAATAAACGATTTTTTTTTAAAGAAGGCTATTAGTTAAAGTAATTGACTGATATGCTATATTAGCTTATTTATCACTAAAACCATAACCCTATATTGAGAACTTATTAAAATAAAATGTGTTTTACAATATCCTGTAAAATTTATGCGTTAAAATAAATTGAGATTAAAACAAAAAATATCTATACAGAAACATATTATATATTATTTATATAGTAATCTATATAAAAGAAATAAAAACAGAAAGTCTGCTTTATCTCCAAACTTGCTGATACAAAGCGGAAAACGATAAAAATGATTTTTCTTGATAATTGAAAGCGATGTTAATTTGGTAATTAATTGATTAATGATAAACTTCATTGCTTATTCTTTCATATAAAAATGAAGGTAAACAACTAATATAAATGCCTTTCAAAATCTACATGTTTCTAAGTATTGAATTTTTTAGTTAAAATGGAAAAGCATTTTATTAAAAAAAAAAGTCGACAGAGCATATAATCTTTAAGGTACGATTTTTACGTTTAGTAAATAAGAAGAAGACAGTTTTAAACCTGGATTACTATGCTTGTCCTTACTTTAATTTTATAAAATGTTTCAATAAATAAAAGTTAAATATATATATATATATATATTAACAGCGAAAATTCCCTTCAAAATTCATATACTGAATTCGAAACACTCTTTATTTAAAAAGTCCTTCCGGCCAGTGCCGGGAGGAAGAGGTAGCTTTCATATTCCTTATTTTAAAAAAGCCAATTTATATTATTCAAACACACGAAGCTCAGTTAAGTGGAAACCGAATGTAGGAGATTCAATACTAATTTTTATCAATACTAAATCATTATGAATGAGAATTTCGCGAAATTAGTCAGCTTTATCCAAGCTGCTTTTATTTAAAGTAACTTATATTTGGCTGCCAAATTCGGCGATTTCTTAAAGTGCCTGCCATTTTAAGACAACATGGTGGATGAGGCTAACCAGTGAACTTGGTCGAGACCTTAGTAATTGCTGTGCACATGCTCACTCACATCGGAATCGGTTGATATATACGAGTGCTGTCGCAGGCAAAAAATCAGATTTTTCAAAATGTCACCCACGTTAGAAATTGAAACTGCTATATCTGAGACATTTTTTAAGATAAAGACAAACAAAAATTGCTCCTGAATCCTTATATCAAGGTCAAATACTTAAGAAAGAAACCTTTTTCAATTTCTAATTTTTTTGCACCTCACTTTAAATATATATTTTTTTAATTTAATGGCCGCCATTTTGAAACAAGATGGCTGATGAAGCTGACCAGCGAACTTGGTCGAGATATTGATGTATACTATCCACATGCCTTCTTCCATCGAAATAGGCGAATACGTGTGGTATCGCGAGACAAATACAAGATCGTTTCAAAGTGTTAGCCATGATAGAAATTCAAAGTGCTATAATTCAACCACTTTTTAAGATATAAACAAAAGAAGAAATTTTCAGAAACAAAAACTGCTCCAGAATCTTTGTATCAAGGCCAAACACATAAAAAAAATCTTTTTCATTTTCCAATTTTTTAATACCTCATTTTAAATTTTAAATTACATTTTTTTTTTAAATGTCAACCCTTTTGAAACAAGATGGCGAATGAAGCTGGCGAACGAACTCGGTCGAGACATTGGTATGTACTATGTACAGACCAAGTTACATTCAAATCGGTTCATAAATACGCCTGTTATCGCGTGACAAAAATCAGGTCGTTTTAAAATGTCAGCCACAATAGAAATTCAAAATGTTATAACTCAGCCATTTTTTTAGATATAGACGAAACAAAACCTGTTCCGGAATCTTTGTATTAAGGTCAAACACATACAAAAAAACTCTTTTTCATTTTCCAATTTTTTGGTATCTCATTTTAAATTTAATTTTTTTTAAATTTTTTTAAATGGCCACCATTTTGAAACAAGATGGCGGATGAAGCTGGCCAACGAACTCGGTTGAGTTATTTGTATGTACTATGTACACACCAAGGTACATCCAAATCGGTTCATAAATACGTCTGTTATCACGTGGCAAAAATCAGGGCGTTTCAAAATGTCAGCCACACTAGAAATTCAAAATGCTATAACTCAGCCATTTTTTAAGGTATAGACGAAACAAAAACTGCTCCCGAATCTTTTTATTGAGGTCAAACACATAAGAAAAAAATATTTTTTCAATTTTCAATTTTTTGGTACCACATTTCAAATTTAAAATTTTCTTAAAATTTTAAATGGCCGCCATTTTTAAACAAAATCGAATTGGCCATTTAAACAAAATCGCTGGCCAAAATGGCCAAAATGGCAAAATGGTGGCCATTTAAACAAAATCGCTGGCCATCGAACTTGGTCGAGACATTGGTCTGTACTATGTATAAACGAAGTTACATCCAAATCGGTTCATAAATACGCCTTTTATCGCGTGACAAAATTCAGGACGTTTCAAAATGTTAGCTTCGCTAGAAATTCAAAATGCTATAACTCAGCCATTTTTTAAGATATAGACGAAACAAAAACTGCTGCGGAGTCTTTGTATAATGGTCAAATACATAAGAGAAAAATATTTTTTCCACTTTCAATTTTTTGGTACCACATTTCAAATTTTAAATTTTTTTTTAAATTTTTAAATGGCCGCCATTTTAAAACAAAATGGCGGATGAAGCTGGCCAACGAACTCGGTCGAGACATTGGTATGTACTACGTACACACCGAATTACATCCAAATCGGTTCATAAATACGAGAGTTACAGTGTGACATAGGTCAGATATATATATATATATATTGATATATATATATATATATATATATATATATATATCAATTTTGAACGGAGTGTGGTTTCGGGGTCTGGGGGTCATGATCGATGAAAATATACCAAAATTTTTTGAAATCGCTTTCCTCCGAACGGCTGCAATAGGTAGCTTTTTGTAAAGAAAGCTACCTAAAACAGATAAACCTAATATAAAATAAACTCATCCATATGGTGGTAAAATAAGCATTAAATAACATGTCGTGTAAAGGAAAAGTGTTTGAAAGTTATTCAAATAGTAACGAAAATGAAAATGAATTTGATTCAGACGATAGTATAAAGGGCAGAGATTATTCTCTAACGGATCGTAGTTCTAGTTAGGATGAGCGAAGCGAATCCTCTACTAGGCAACTCAAATTACATTTTGTCGTACACTTTACAAAAAAACTATTCAGTATTTTGACTTGAAATTAAACATAAAATTAAATTATGATCTGTAGATTTGCACAAAATTATTCTTTTTACAGAATAGCCTTAAAAAATTATTATTTTAATTAATTTATTTTACATGTTTTACCGTTACGGACGCATTTTTGCAAATAAAAAATGAAACACGTATATTTTCAGAAGAAAAAAATAAATCATGGAGTTAGTGATTATAGACAGAATCATTATTAATTAGTTTCAAGTTAAATTAGTTTCAAGATTTCTTTTATGAAATTTTTAAAATACCTTTTTTATGAAAATTATAGCATATTTTTAATGAATTAAAATTTGTGAAAATTCAATTATTTACATTCAATATAAAAGTATTTTTCAGTGTTAAGAATTCAAATGTACAATTTATTATTATTATGTAAAATCCTTTACGCAGACGATACTTACGAAAGAATTATATTATGATTATTTATTTATTTTTTTGTAAAGTGGCAACAAAAGAATTCTAAAGAAATAAAATTAATTGTTAAATTCTTTATATCATAAATAAAATATTCCGAGGAAATTCTTAGTTATTTGATTGAATTTACATTTCTGAAAGTATAATTCGCCAAAACATAAGATAACGTTTTTGCTGAATAAAGATGCAAAAATAAGATTTAAAAAAATATTGTTTATTTCAAATATTTATCTTATTAAATAATGCTTCGTGAATCCAAACAAAGCATTTCATCAGTAGAGAAAGTACTGGTAAATAATTAACATTGTGGCTCTCAACCTTCTTGCTGTAATTTTTGTGTGGCATAAGCCATTTATGAATCAATACAATAAATTTCATATTTTAGCATGCGTTTTATTAATTTCGGCGACCTACATATATATGCAAATTATGAAGTAACATCTCGCCATTGGTTTACTATAAATATGCCATAGGATTCACGTTTTGACTATAGAAAATCAGTTAAATTCCCACTGTGACTTATGCCCTTTATGATTTCAAAATTGTCGCTGAAATTTTCTATCGGTTCTCATTGTGGCATGTTTCTCTTTGCTTACAAAATTGTACATTTCTGTGATCGTTCAAAATCTGAACTATTGTTATTATTATTACAAGCAGATCAGGATGAGTCTCAAGATGATGATGTGACAAGCGGGATATTAGAAACTCAAGTCCAGATTCAGGGGGAGATATTGAGAGGGATTTTAAAATCATCTACTAAGCCAATCCATCTAGATGGAGAAATACTTATATCAAGCTTTAAATTAAAATTTCGAGAGTTCACGTTACCTAAATTAACTGATATACATTATTTTCCTCATACTTGACATCCACAAGCATTTGATAATGAGTTAAGTAATGACAATCTTTGTTGCTTTGCTTGGTAAATTTTATGCAAAAACAGGTAAGTTTTAAGAAAAAAATAAAACCAACTTCAAGTAGATCGCTCCTTAAGTTATTACGGTGTATATTTGTTGCATGCCAGTTGGGATGCCAGTGAGAGTGTTTTTTGCAACAGGGTGTTTTTTGTAGTTTATTGTTAATGCATTCATTTTTAATCCCATTGTTCTCAATATCGCTCCCTCTGGCACGTAACTGACGATTCCATGCAAAGGTTTTTGACATATCTCAATAAAAAATATTTCCGCGATATGAAAATTATGCTAACAAGAAAGGAAAATCATGTGTCAAGCATAGATTATAAAACAAATTCCAACACTTCCCGAATACTTTAAAAAATTTCACCGTTTAATAAAGTAAATAAGATACCTAAGTAAAAGTTTTAGAAAACGCATCACACATTTAAAACTCGATTTCAGCAGTTACCGTCCTTAGCCATACCGCCCATTCCACCAGAAAAGTACTTTACTTTTGTGCAGCCCTATATCTGTTCGATATATTTGTACATATTCTACATATTATGCTAAAATTTAGCATAATAGGTTGAAAATTCAATTTCAGTAATTTCAATAAACGGAAACATACTTGAATACTTAGTAAACTTGAACTTAGTAAAGTGATTTGGAGAATTTTGTACTTTGGAGAAAAAAAATCTAACAAAATTTGAGTAATTTTAGCTGTTAACTTTCATTAACCAATTTCCATTACATGTTCGCACACGCACACATATATACAGGGTGAGTACAAATGATGAACCCGATTTTTAAAAAATCATTTTTTCGAAACTACTGCGCATACTACAATAAGTGATACAAGAATTTAAAGAGAAATATACCAAGTTTTTTTCAGTTACAAATTTTCGATGTGTCACCATCTTGTTACACGGCATACGTCCATTCTGTCCCGCATAGTCTATATTTTATGTTGTTGCCACTACCACCTAGGGTTTGCAGGAGCAAAAAATGCTCTAATTAGCGGGGGTTTTGTGATGCTGAGTCTAACATTTTTTTAATTTGGCATGGTAATTACATAAAAGATGCAAATGCTTTCTAAGAACCGTCGAAAGGAAATACCAAATTTAAAAGGATGAAGTAACCGAAAAGCGTTCTAAAAAACGTTCTAAATTATGATTTTTATGCAATTTTAGAAAATACCAAACCGATTTCAAAAATAATGGTTGCAAATTAGTGGTGATAGAACTTGCTCAAACATAAACTATGTTTTGTGTCGGTGCCACTACCAGCAGAGGGTAGCAGGTGCAAAAAATGCTCTAAATTGCAATTTCTGTTATACTGAAGAGGGCAGAAACAATAAATATGGCACGGTACACTGTAAAAAAAACCACTGTAAATTTGCCAGAACAAACTCGATCACAGTGAATGTGCTGTATCTTTCTTTGGTTTCCTGACTATATAAACATGGAAAATACAGTAGTTGCGTAAAATTAAAAGCACATTGTGCTGTTAATTTTACGCAACAACTGTATTTTTCATGTTTATATAGTCAGGAAACCAAAGAAAGATACAGCACATTCACTGTGATCGAGTTTGTGCGCGAGATGAACAGTACTTTGTACTGTAAAAATGTAGTTTTTTTTTTTTTTTTTACAGTGTAGTTTCTTATAAAATATAAATATCCTCTAAGAACAGTCGAAAATAAATTTGAAATTTAAAAGGGGTGAAGCGAAGGGAAGGAGCGAAAAGCGTTCTAAAAATGTCCTGAATTACAATTTCTTTGCAGCCTCAGTAAATTATAAATCGATTACAAAAGTAACGGTTGCGAATCTATGTTTTCAGTCTCTGGTCCTACACAGACTATTGCCGTTACCACTACCTCCTGGGTTGGCAGGAACAACAAACGTTCTGAAAAAGCCTTTAAAAACTTTCTAAATTACGTTTTCTATGGAATATTAGGAAATACCAAACCGATTTCAAAATTAATGTTAGCCAATTAATGATGACAGTTTCTGTTTCAACATAGGCATTTTATATTAGTGCCACTACCACCAGGGAGATGGTAAACCGTTAGAAAAGAAGCTTGGAATTTGACATAATGGTTAATTTTAAGATGTAAATGCGTACTAAGAACGGTTTCTAAAAAATTCAAAACTTCAAATGAATATTGAAATAAGCGTATGATTTGTGCATAAAAGCTTCATAATACTTTCTAAATTATCATTTATTTAGAATTAGTTTTAGTTCTTCTTATTAATTTAAGTCTCATTTCTGCGTAATTCAGAATGAAATTTAGTCAAACTGTGGCTTAATTAGTAATTTTTGAATTATTCCTAAAAGTATAATTTCTTCTAATAAAAATTAGACATACAAATATCACATCGCATATTTCAATTATTACGTGAGCAAAGCCTCGGGTTTTGCTGGTAAGTAAATAAAAGTAACTGAATGCAATTTTGTGTATATGTCAGACTAGTTATATTGTATATTACATGTTTTTTCCCAAGTTAAAATAGCCAATGTAACTTTTTATACTTGACGACTCATCATCTATGTCCGTTTACAACTGAAGATTTCAAATTAGTTCAACAGCTACTGAAAAATAATTTGCAACAGTTTTTCCTTGTAATAAGTAGACTCCCTCAAATCCGCACAGCTTGGGACCAGAGGGTTGTGCTGATTTTAGAATTTTATGGAGTTTTGGCCATTTTTTCGTTTACATTTTTAAACAGTAATTTGAATATAATAATGCAATCGAAATTATAATGAATGCTTGCAATATAGTAAAATATTAAAATAATGAAGTAAAGTAATAAATAAAAATCACAAAAAGCAAGATAATTTTAAAAATTATTAAATTATTAAAAGTAGAGGGCAAGAAAATAATAAATAATGTATAATAAAATATACATAATAAAGATGACATACATTTTTCTTGAATTACTCAATGAAGCATTCCTCTTAAAGGTACTCTATTAATTCACATCAAAATCATAAAGTAAGGATGTTTAATTTCAGGTTTAGTTAAGTCTTAATAACCAAAAAGCTTAATTAATACATAAATATATTAGGAAAAAAGATTGTGATTACCAGTGATATCAACAATATCTTGATTTTTTTCGGGAAAAAAATGTATACTTTTTTCATGAAAAACCACGAGTTTAGTTGTATTTTCGTAAATTACATATCAAAACACATGCAGAGTGATATAAAACTAAAGAATTCTGTAATTTTTTCCTGAAGTGGAAATTTCATTGTTTACATCTGTCATGATGTGCGGATTTTTTGGCGTTTGCGGATTTTCGGTTTACGGATTTGAGGAAGTCTAATGTAGAATATTTAAAGAGCTCAGATGATAAAATAGGTAAATGGCACAATCATCATTTTGAGGAAATGAGCTGTAAAGTTCCAAATATCTGTTTGCGTTTATTGTCAAATGCCTCTTTACTTAAAATATCTGTGAGCATTGGGTTATTTTTAAGTGCGTTCGCAATTATATAAATACATAGCACCTATAGTCGTTATCTGGTCCGTCCATCTGTCTGCATATAACAGCGCAGAAACTACCCAAACGAACGGTTTGAAATTTAATATACGTGTATATAATCGTTGCAGAATTTTGTCAAGTCATTTCAAATTTCATGGAAATCGAATCAAAAGTTTAAAAAATATATATAAAGTTTTCTTCATTCTATTAAATCCTATCATACATAATTAATTCAATGATATCCCATGATAGGCAATGATTCTAGGTTGCCATGGTAATTGCGTCCTGTATAAGATGGAGTGATATTATCTCCATATTATTGAATTTAATATACATAATTGTAATAAATTTTGTATTCATGCATTTTTTCATAAAAGTGCAACAGCTATTGCACCACGATCTAAATATTTATAAACTATTGGGTCATCCGGAAAGTTCTTCGGTTTTTCAAAGTGAAGCTCGGTTTCGTCTAGTTATTTTGGTACTTTTGCTACTGATAAGGCATGTCCTTGAATAACCCACAGATGTACAGTCGTGAGAAAAAAAAGTAAACACCCCTACTAATTCCTCAACAAATTATCGTAGACTAAAGTTACTGGTACCAAACGATTGGAAATAAAGTCTCCTTTTAAATGATGGATATAAAATTTGCTTAGGAGGCCATCTACATATTAAAACGAACCACAACTTTGTTTTTTTTTCAACAGCAGTACACAATTCTGACAGCACAAATGAACTCTACACCCTTCAATTAGCCTAAAAACAAACTTTTATGCAATTCGTACTATAAGTTTCTGAGAAATTAATTATTTTAAAACGAGCGTATTTTAAGGGCTGTATCCAAATTGAAGTTCGGAACTCGATTGTTAACCGAGAGAGCCCCGATCTTGATCAAGGAACCTTAAGAAGTCAATAAAGCCTGCTAGATTACAGGACAGCAGAAGAAATTTCAAAATATCTAGTCACTTCTATTATAGACGGTCCCTTAAACCATCATTTTGCCGTTTTTTAAGCACAATTTGAAAACTACTTGGAAGAAAAATGTGAAATTTTGGATTTCCATAAAGTAGGACTTAATAAATCTAAATCCATCAAAAAAATTATAGGTAGCAATTCATAATTTTTTCGAATATTAATTTCATAATTCATAATTCATATCATAAAATTATAAAAATTGCAAATTCAGCGTATTTATGTTTGGGTATATTAGTATTGTTGCTACACAAAAAAACAGCACATTAGGAGCATAATCTCTAGAGATATAAATACAAATATGAAAATGTAATTTAACATTAGAAACACTAAATTTTGAATGTTTATAATTCAAAAACTTATCATTCAAATGATTTGAAATCTGGTCTCTGGGCATAGTTTGAACCGAAAATTTGAACTATCTCGTTAAAATTGGGTATTGTCATTGAAAAAAATGAAGTTTGGATTCGTTTTAGTATGTAGATGGCCCCCTAAGAAAATTTTATATACGTCATTTAAAAGTACACTTTATTTCCAATCGTTCGGTACCAGTAACTTTCTTCTACGATAATTTGTTGAGGAGTTAGTAGGGGGTGTTTACTTTTTTTTTCCCACGACTGTACATTCAGTATTTTCTGCTTGCGCTGCATAATTCTGATTTGTATTGTCACATAATTTTTGCTTCAATGCAGTACTAAGAATGGAGAACCAAAAAGTTCATTTTCGTCATATGACGCTCTTTTATTTCAAAAAAGGTAAAATTGCTAATCAGATTGCTCGTAAAATTAGTGCAATAAATGGAAAATTTGCTGTTTCAGATGATACAGTTCGAAGGAGGTTTCAAAAGTTTAAGTGCGGAAATTTCAGCGCTGAAAATTCGAGTTACACAATTCAGGAGCTATCACATAGATTAAATATCCCAAAAAGTACAGCGAATGATCATTTGAAGAAGATTGGGTATGTAAACCGCTATTATATGTGTGTGTACCACATACTTTAACACTACAGAACATGCTTGCTCGAGTTTTGGCATGTGATTCTTTGCTAAAACGAAATGAAGAAGCTCCTTTTTTAAAACAGCTCTGTACTGAAGATGAGAAATGGATACTATACAATAATGTTACAAGGAAAAGATCATGGGGTAAGTCAAATAAAACTTCCCAAATAACATCGAGAGGAGGAAAAGTAATGCTTTGTTTATGGTGGGACTACAAAGCATTTATTTATTATGAATTGTTACCACCAAATTAGACAATAAATTCGGAAAAATACTATTCCCAAATGGCAGATTTGAAAGCAAAAAGTCGAAGAAAAGCGACCATAACTGACCAATCGCCGAGGTGTTGTATTCCCACATGACAATGCTCGGCCCCACATTGCGGTGAATGTCAGGCAACGCTTTATTTCTAAGATGTTTTGTGTCACCCAACATATTCACCAGACCTGGACCCCCTCAGATTTTTACCTTTTCAGGTCATTTCAATCTTCTCTGAACGACCAGGATTTCATTTCTTTGAAATCTGTCAAATAGCACCTTGATCATTTCCTTACGATTAAATGTAATGAATTTTTTAAAAAGGGAATTTTTCAGCTGCCAAAACGATGGCAAAAAGTCATAGAACGAAATAGTGCTTATGTGATTCAATAAAATTTTCTTACGTTTTCGTACGCTTATATTGAAATTTATCATTAAAAAAACGCAGGACTTTCCGGATGACCCAATAGTTATAGTACGAACGCACCTCATTTTCCACGTTTGATGTGCAATTTCCGACTTGTTAAAATAGTAATTTAACAAATGGTAGAGGACTATTGATTATTTTCAATCGTATAATTGACTCAGTTTTTTTTTTCCTTTGTCGCATACACTATATGGCCAAAGGTGACCGGTCACTTGCGATTTTAGACATTTTGTTAAATATTTAGAAAAATACTTGAGGAATTAACCTGACACTGCAGGTGCGTAAACAGTATAGTCATATATTTCATATATTTCCGCGAAGATTTTTTTCCCGAAATCCCATAGGGGACCGTCAACAAATGAAAAAGAACGAATATCTTTTGATAACCCTGTAAAAACTAATATAGCAAAAGCGTTCAAACTCCAGATTATTAATACGTGGCTTATTGTAATATGCTGTGTTCATTTTTATGAGAATAGCATGTATAGTCGTAGAGAAATTAAGGTTTTTATAAAAACAGTCCCAAATATCGCCAAGTTTTTTGCTAATAATTTGCAGAGTTCTCAATATAAAAAGATGTTCTTTTCAGAAAATATGACGAACAACATTGTACATAATACTCTGCAGTCAGAATTAAAAAATAATAAAAATTGGATGAAAAATGAGCAGGTTTACTAAAAAATGTTTCACTGCTCATGCGCGAATTCAATCAAAATATAATGTGCGTAATGTGTTAGCTAAATGTATAGAGCATCTTTTGTAAAATTCTCAAAAACATAGTTTGAAAAGTCTGATAATAATCGTTTATAGGATAAGCTCAAGATCGGTTGTTCCAAAATGAAGCAAAAAGATGAGGGGTTGTATCCATATATCCATTGATTAGTGCCAATATAGCATACACAGTATTGCATGTACTACTGTATTTGGATATAGCCCCTCATCTTTTTGCTTCCTTTTAGGTATAACGGATTTTTAGCCTATTCTATAAACAATTATTATCAGACTTTTCAAACTATGTTTTTGAGACTTTCACAAAAATTGCTCTAAACATTTAGCTAACACAGTAAGCAAATTATATTTTGATTATGTTCGAGCATGCGCAGTAAACCATTATTTAGTAAACCTCCTCATTTTTCCTCCAATTTTTATTATTTTTTCATTCTGATTGCAGGCTATTGTGTACAATGTTGTTTGCCATACTTTCTGAAAAGAACTTTTATTTATATTAAGAACTCTGCAAATTATAAACAAAAAACTTAGCGAAATTTGGGACTGTTTTTATAAAAACCTTAATTTCTCTACGAGTATACATGCTATATAGTTCTTGAGTATCGCGAAATGTTTATAATAAAATGTCTGTTTACGATTGTGCAATCACTTTTCACTTTCACTTCCTTCCTTCAGATCATAAACACTTTTGATAATTACTTTTATAAATCACATTTGACACATAAAAAACAATTTACTTAGCTTGATTGTTTTAATGTCCTTGTTTGGAGATTATATTTCACAATAGCTGTCAACAATTCCCCCCTTAATATCCTAATGAGGATTGTTCTGTAGTTTCAGTTTGTTTCTATTATTTAGAAATTCAGGCTTGGGCTCTGGTTTCGTCAGTATGTCCGCTGTCATTGACTTGCTTGGGCAATAACTCAATTCAATAATTTTATCTTCTTTCAGCTGTTTAATCACATTATATTTTATGTCAATATGCTTCGATTTATTAGAAAACTTTTCGGATTCAATCATTTTTATGCAAGTCGTAGGCGTAACCAGGGGGGGTGCCCTGGGTGCCCGGGCACCCCCCCCCCCCCGTTTCCGCAGACTCGAGCACAATTATTTAAAAAAATCGAAATCTACAAAAGAAAAAAGAAGAAGTGAAAGCAGAGTTCAATTAGTTTAGTTCAGAAAACTAAACGGTTAAGTTTTGAAATGTGATGAAAAAACCCATATTCTTTTTCTTTTAAAGAAAATTATGTCGTTTATCTTTTTTAAAACTAGAATATTTGCAAGAATCTGTATTAGTCATAGTAATTCAAAAAGGTGGCTTTATAATCCCACTTTGACGTCCTTTGTCTGTGGTAGATGTTTTTAACGCCGTTCTTTCTATTGCATGTTTCTGCAATTTCATGAGAAATTAACGCAAGTTCTTGACGAGGATAGAAACTATTTGTCTTTTTGTTTTGGTAGTTTAAAGTTAAGAAAGAAGCAAAAAAAAAAAAATTAAAAGGGGATGCAAATGTGAAACGGTAATTCCAAATTTCGATTAGCCGAGGTAAAGGGGGGGGGGGGGACACATACCCTGCCTCTTTTGTAAATGTCAAATAATAGCACAGAAAATTCAAATTAATCTGCAGGTTGGTTGGTTGGTTAAATTTAGTGTTTCGTGGCCATTTTTTGACATTCTTGAAAGGAATATGGTTGCAGTCTTTCAAGTCAATATAGTAATTTTTTTCCTCTGAAAATTTGTATACGATTTTTAGAGTTTTTTCTCGTTTCGTGGCGTTCTTTTGAAAGTAGGAATAGGAACCCCGTTTCAACCTTTTAGCCCAGTGCAGTAAATTTTGACAAATTCGCGATTTTATTCTGTGATCATTTCATGATATTTACAAATTTCCCCCAAAATCGTGTGACGAAATTCACGTCTTTCTACGCGATTTTTTAACAAAATCCGCACTTTTCGCCACTTACCTTTGACAAAATTCGTGTTTTTTACAGCTAACCTTTGACAAAATTCGTGTTTTTTACAGCTAACCTTTGACAAAATTCGTGTTTTTTACCACTATCCTTTAACGAAATTCGTGATGGACATAAATCAAGCTAAATAACTGTGCTAAAAATAATTTCTTCAGTTACATAAATAATACGTCGTTTCAATTCAGCCATAAATCTCTTCAAATGTATTTAACCTTGAAAATCCTTTGATAAAGATAATGACTTGTTGAGTGACTGCATTAAGACTCACAGACTACATTAAACTGATTTATTATTATTATTATGGTATTATTATTACAATTATTATTACTGATTTATTATCTTATAATGTAAACATTTTTTCCATTCTGAACATGTAGTTAATCCAGAGAAGAGGCATGTAAAATGCTCTCTCTCTTTTACAATTTAAACAATGTGAATTAAATAGCTTAAAGTGTTACCGCCGCTTATTCATTTGATATAATAGTCTAAAATTTCTTTTGTCAAAGGAGGTTATAAAGAGTGGTTGATTAAAAAATATGACAACTAACACATATTGGATTAAAACAAAGTGTGGATTTACACCGAAATGGATAAGTATCCTGAAGAAGGGTAGGTCCCAATTTACAATTTATCACGTACTCACGCCTGTTTAACGGGATTCAAAATCCCACCAATTCGCATTTTTTACCGCAATATTTTGACGGAATTGGCATTTCTTTAGCAGGCGATCCTTCGATGAATTTCGCGTTTTCTTTCCACGATCTTTTGATGAAATTCGCTTTTTCTTTCCGTAATCTTTTGACGAAACTCGAACTTTCTTTCTGCGGTCCGTTGACGAAATTTTCGTTTTTACCGCAATCCTTTGACGAAATTTATTTTCTGTTGCGACCGATTGACGAAACTGATATTTTTACAGGGAGATCATTTGTCGAAATTCGGGATAGTATTGCGCGACCGTTCGGAAATATTCTCGATATCTTTCCGTACCAATTAACAAAATTCTCTACTCTTTTCCGCAACATTTTACGAAATTTGAAAAAAAAATTCGTCAATCCTTTATCGAAATTCGTAATTTTTTTGCGCAATCTTTAAACGAAATTGGCGATTACTTTCTGCACTCTTTTATTGAAATTCCCGATATTTTTCCACGATCGTTTGAAGAAATTCTCAATTTTTTCCGGGACAGATTCACGAATTGATTTTGAGAAAATCCATAAAAGAAATAAAAATCGCGGACCCAATTTTTAAAAAAATACTTACTGAAGAATCACAGGTCTGTGAAAGAATTTGAAAGGGGAAATACCGCCCAGCATTTTTTATTATGAGAGACTTTCCTTTTCTGTGCACAAATCGCGCGATCCCGCGCGTTATTTCAAACTCTGTCCCTGAAAGAAAACCTCATTACTAGAGAAGTGGTTGGTTTTTTTAAACGAACATAGAATTAAACAAATCTAGGATTTGGGGAAGGGGGGGGGGGGGGCTGCCTTCGGCAACGTACTCCCGAGCAAGCTATGACCTCTTCTGTCTCGAACAAGCGAATCTTGAATTATTGCGTTTTTTATTTCGAGCAAAATTAAATTTTCACCTTTCTTATAAGAGCTGATTTGACATTATTCTAATTCGAATTTAATCACGGCAATTGCAAAAATTACCAGAGAGTTTTTCTGTTTCAAAAAATGTCAAAAAATCGCCTCAAAGCACGAAAATCCCCGCTAGAAAGTGCATTAAAAATTCGGAAAAGATTATAAAACCACAGGGAGCGAAATTAACTAATTGGGTAAAAGATTTAAACCGGATTCGTTTTAGAAATGTCAAAAAAAAAATCACCGCGAAATGCGAAAGAAACCCCTCTAAAGATAACATTAAAAAATTGTTCAAAATTGAAAAATTGCTGTAAGAATCTCGAAAACACTTTATTGAAAAGAAGACAAACTTTACTGGGTAAAATATTGAAATCGGATTCTTTTTTACTTATTTGAAAAAATTGCCGCAAAATGCGAGAAAATTCGTATAAAAAATTAATTGAAAAATTCCAGAAATTGTCTTCCATATGCATGAGTTCAGGCATACAGGTCCTGTCAAATCTTACGGGTGCAGGCTGCATTGTTTTTTAAGAGCTCAGCGCGCGCCCGCGTACACACACACAGAGACATACAAGCACCTATCTTTATTATTACAGTCGCATCATGATAGTATAATTTTTATCGTCTTGATAAAAATTTAGTCTATGTTATCTTAACCTGCTTTACCTAATATATTCGACACACTCTGGGGTAAAAAACCTGAATTACCGTAATTTCCGGCCTATAATCTGCGGATCAAACAATTAGGTTCAGACCCAGAAATCTTGTTTCATAAAACGTAACTTATCAAATCGCGATAAATATTTAACTTAAATAATGAAATAAAATTTCTGGGTCGAAACATGATTGTTTGAGCCGCGGATTATAGACAGGAAATTGCACTATTAATGAATATTATAATTATTTATAATATTATAATAATTATTTATATAGACTTTCCTCCAAAATTTCTTGGGTCCCTGCGGTGATCCCTAAGAAGCCATGGAGTCACATTCTGAAAAAATTTCGTGCGCATGTACAGATGTACCGCATGTATTATCTGAGATTTATCATCCGGCAAAATTTCATCTACAAGACTTTGAGACTGATATAATTTTAGATCTCATGCAGTGTTCCCTTGTACCTATAGAAGTTTCCAGCATGATTAAAGGCCTTTTTTAATCTTTATAAGAAGTTAGGGTGCCAAAAGGTTTTACAGTTGTGACCACACTTAGTCACTGTCTTATATCACTACTGCAAGGACATTTACGTATCTTTTTTTTTTACCATTAGATTTAGTTTTAATGTTTTGAACCCCTTCTCAACCCTCCTCACGCAAACAAAAATCGCGTTTGAGCTCTTTTTAAAAGAAATACCACACAATTATATCTTCTAAGATGGAAAACTGTCTAAAACGGAAATTCGATCGGTTTTATGGGATTCGTTTTAGCAGGTTTTACTATATAAGATATTGTTTGTATCCAACATGTTCAGGTTAAAAAGTCTGGGCACCCTCCCGTTCAAAAGGCTGGTTACGCCTATGTGATTTATTGTCTTCATAAATTACTATAGGCAATTTTTGCGGTATATCAAGATCTTCTAATAGTTTTAGCGGCCATATTAATTCTTGTGTTGCGCTCGCCGCTACTACGAACTCTGCCTCTGCAGATGATTGTGCGACACACGTTTGTCGTTTCGTTATCCACTGTATTGGATTCTTTCCTAAAAGGAATAAATTGCCTGTTGTCGATCTTCTTGTTTTTAGATCTCCACCCCAATCTACATCAGTACATACTTCCAGAATTGGTGGTTCTTCCGTGCTGATTACTAAATTTAAGTCTTTTGTTGAATATAGATATCTTATTAATCTTTTAACACCTTTCCAGTCTCTTTCAGACGGCGTTTCGTTCTTTCTACTCAAAATGTTTACACCTACTAAAATATCGGGCCTACTTATTGTAGCAACGTATAACAGCGCACCTATTGCTTGTCGGTACTTGGTGTTGTTTGGCATTTGTGTTTCCTCATTGTCTAATCGTTGAAAGCCTGTTTCCATTGGAGTGCCATATGGCTTAGAATCTTCTAAATTAAATTTTTTTTTGCAATTTCTATTATTTTTCCTGTTTGATTTAGTTTAAAGCCGTGGTGAGTCTTTTGTATTTTTATCCCGAGGTAATTGGAAATTTGACCTAAATCTTCAAGTGCGTACTTAGATTTTAGTTTATCTATTATGTCATTTATATTTTCATCTTTTCCTGCGATTAGTATATCGTCCACGTATACTGCTATATAAACCGTGTTTAGTTTATCTATTATGTCATTTATATTTTCATCTTTTCCTGCGATTAGTATATCGTCCACTTATACTGCTATATAAACCGTGTTTAGTTTATCTATTATGTCATTTATATTTTCATCTTTTCCTGCGATTAGTATATCGTCCACGTATACTGCTATATAAACCGTGTTTTCCCCTTCTTTTCTTATAAATAAGCAATTATCAGCATTGCTCTGTTTAAATTTTAATTCTTTTAGTGTTTCACTAATGTTTGAATACCATGCTCTTACAGCTTGTTTTAGTCCATATAGGGCCATTTTTAATTTACAAACCTTATTGGGTTCTCTTGTGTTTATATACCCTTTAGGTTGTGATACATAAACATTTTCTTCCAATTCACCATGTAAAAATGCCGTTTTGATGTCAATCTGCCTAATATTGAGATTGTGGTATGCTGCAGCAGTTATGAAGACTCTTAAACTTGTATGGGAAACTACTGGCGCATAAGTTTCATCGAAATCTACTCCATATTTTTGTCTAAATCCTTGTGCGACCAATCTCGCTTTGTAACGCTTGATTTTTCCGAATTCGTCATATTTCGCTTTAAAAGTCCATTTCGACCCAATTACTCTTGCTCCTTGTGGGGGATCAACTAAACACCAGGTTTCATTTTCATTGAGGGAATTCATTTCCTCTTCTGTCGCTTTTATCCAGTTCTGTTTTTCTATAGGATTTTCTATACTCATCATATCTTCCCAACTGTTAGGTACATATACTGGATCGTGCTGGACTGCATAAGCAAACCTGTCCGGCGGCACACCTCTATTGGTTCTTTCTTATCTTCTCACTTGTGGAATTTGTTGTTGTGACGCGGGTGGTGGAATTAGTTCATTTTGTGTTGGTGTCAGACCTATTTCCATTTCATTCGTGTCTTTCTGCTGTGTTTGTTTGTTTGTTTCCGCGATTAATTCTCTTCTATCTAGATTTTCGTTAGTATCTGGATTATTTTTATTTTCTATAAATTTTACGCTTCTGGCCAATATTACTCTTCCGTCACTTGTATAGATTCTGTACGCCTTAGAGCGGCTGTCGTATCCGACAAAAGTGCCCTTTTCCGCTCTATTGTCTAATTTTCCTCTCTTTGATTTGTGTATTTAGGCGTATGCAGTACAGCCAAAAACTTTGAGATATTTCAAATTTGGTCTTCTATTCATCCATAATTCATAGGGTGTGTTGCTTATCGATTTTGAAGGTAGCCGGTTCTGTAAGTGATTCGCGGTACATATGGCTTCCCCCCATAATTTGTTCGGGAGATTTGCTTCATTTAGCATACTTCTAACCATATCAAGTAGCGACCTATTCTTACGCTCTGCGACACCGTTTTGGCTTGAGTTAAATGGTACGGTGAGCTGATGATGAATCCCATTTTCTTTTAAATATTTTTCTATTTCGTTACCCGTATATTCACCACCGTTGTTCGATCTTATCTCAGTAGGCATTTTTCCAAATTTGTTTTTCACCATTGAGATGTATTCTTTCAATTTTTCTGAAGCCTCACTTTTATTTGCAATCAAGTAAATTACACAAAATCGCGTATAATCATCGATAAAAGTGACGAAGTATTTTTCCCCCCAATTGTGGGTGTATTTATAGGGCCACATACATCAGAATGAACTAACTCGAGCCTTTTTGTAGCTCTATATACACCTGATTTAGGAAATGGGGTCTCGCTGATTTTTGACTTGATGCATACCTCACATTTCACATTATCTTTGCAGTTGTTGATTTTAATTCCCTCAACTAAGTCATTTGATAACATGGACTTTATTGTGTCGTAGCTCCTATGCCCCATTCGCCTATGCCACACATCTATGCAATTTGCATTTGAGCAGTTGTAGGTAACATTTGCATAGTGCTTGTGATTTTCATCTTTATTAACATGTATTTCATACAGATTGTTTTTAAGTTTACCTTGAAGTATAATCTTACCTTCATGAATTATGTCACATTTATCTTTTTCAAATTTGACTTTGCAACCGTTTTTAGTTGCCCTACTCACTGACAGCAGGTTAGTTTCTATGTCAGGAACGTATAGTACGTCACGCAATATAACTTGTTTGTTTTTATTTTCGGTATGAATTATTACCTCTCCAGATCCATATGAAATCAGTTTATTACCATTAGCAACCGTGACATTTGTTTCATTATTATTTGGAATTTTGGTAAAAAATTCTTTTGAATTTACTATGTGGCTGGAACTGCCACTGTCCACTATAAAAGTGCCTTTATTTTCGGACTCTTCGGTTAGTAAAGCAACACTGTTGTTTTCATTTACTGTGAGTTTTCTTTCTTCAGGTTCCGCATTTTTATGTAAATTATTTTCGTCATAAACTAGTGTTGTTGAATTGTTTTTATTTTTATAGTGTCTGTTATCAGTGTAACTGTTGTTGTTTTTCGTTTTTAGAAACCAGCAGTCTTTATTTGAGTGGTTTTTCATTTTACAGTGTGAGCAGTACTTATTGCTGCCTCTTTTCTGTTCTGAATGATTAAATTTACCTTGTGTTTTATATGCTTTATTGCTGTTTTCGGAATTTTCACTATTATCTACTCTGCGAGTATATTCATCCGTAAGCTTGCTTTTTATAAATTGTACGGTTAACTCAGCTTCATCTCTGGCCTCCAGGGCAGTAACTAGGATATCGTAGGACGGTGGCAACGAACACAGCAGCAGTGCTGAAATGTGCGAGTCAGTTATATTTTCGCCAATGGCTGACAGTTTGTCCACTATCTCTAAATTTTTTGTTATGTGGGCTGTCATATTGCCACCTTCAGTTAATTTTGTACTGTACAATTTTCGTAGCAAGTACAGCTCACTAGAGAGATTAGATCTCTCATGGATTTGTTTAAGTGCATCCCATGTTTGCCATGGTGCCATCCCATGGTGTCATCCCATGTCGTCAATGGACAAATTTATTAAAGCCCTTGCTTTTTTGTCTTTCTTGGTCCAACCATCGTTCAATGGAGTGGGGGCCTCTTCATAACTTCAATAAGTTCATCTCGAATCAATAGCATTTCGACCTTGAACCGCCAATTTGTATAATTGTTGGCGTTCAATTTTTCAATGCTATCTTTTGTAGAAGCCATAATGTTGCTAAGATTCGTTTTATTTTTTCTAATAAATTACCCTATCGGATTACCAGATTTTTATTTTTATCAATTAGTGACGACGTTTTTATTGAGAATTTTTTTTTCGTTCTCATAATCAATTTGATAGCAATATTTAAACTTTGCTATCAATAATTGCATGATGTTCGGTTTTAACCTCAAAAAATAAATTATCTATTTCTCAATATAAAACAAAACATAGGTAAGATAAATTGGACTTACCTTGTATTTATGTGTATCCGTACATCATCTGGTAACACCCGTCGGTAAGGATAATTATGCCTTGATCTTCAACTATATTTCTGATTTATTTACATGCACTGTTCGTGTGATGTTCATGTCGTTTAAAAGACACATGTTTTTTTTGTGTGACTTGTAAAACTTAAATTTGTCCGGAAACTTTTTAAATAGAAAGAAAAATTAATATTTAATAAAAGCTTTAGGAATACATCTCTCCGTTGGAGAGTCTGGGATACAAGTGAAAAATAGAGAAAACATGTATAAAATATTATCAGCAATAAAAAACAGGAAATTAGTGACATAAATCAGAATAACAATTATTTGTATCAATATTTATATTTATAGTAATTTAAAATAAGAGTCTATCAATGTCTATAGTTCTTCAGTATCGCGAAATGTTTATAATAAAATGTCTGTTTACGATTGTGCAATCACTTTTCACTTTCACTTCCTTCCTTCAGATCATAAACACTTTTGATAATTACTTTTATAAATCACATTTGACACATGAAAAACAATTTACTTAGCTTGATTGTTTTAATGTCCTTGTTTGGAGATTATATTTCACAATAGCTGTCAACATGCTATCGTCATAAAAATTAACACAGTATATTACAATAAGCCACTTATTAATAATCTCGAATTTGAACGCTTTTGCTACGTTAGTTTTTACAGGGTTATCCAAAAGATATTCGTTCTTTTTCAATTTGTTGACGGTCCCCTATGGAATTTCGGGAAAAAATCTTCGCGGAAATATATGACTTATACTATACTGTTTACACACCTGCAGTTTCAGGTTAATTTTTCATGTATTTTTTTAGATATTTAAGAAAACGTCTAAAATTGCAAGTGACCGGTCACCTTTGGCCATACAGTATACCAATTTATCATCTGGACTTTCATTTACATATAAGTTTCGAGCTATTTTATAGATAAAATATATAGGAATTTGTGCAATATTCTGTAAAGCAGAAGTAGGACAATGCATCTTCCGGAGTTTTAATGGATCTTTAATATAAAAAGAATCACAAAAAATCCGGAGTTTTAATGGATTATTAATATAATTAAATTTAACAAATCAAAAAACCCGACTGCGTAAAAAGCGAACTAATTAATTATTTCTCATTAATGTGAAACTATTTTTTATATTACTTACCTATTTTTTATTTACTTGTATTGATGACTTTTAAGTTGTGTTTAATTGTTATTTCCTATCTATAAACACTGTTTTGATGGGGCCTATAGATGTCTATGAAGATTAGATTTGCAGTAAAGCTGGATATCCTACCTACACGACTTCCAGGTTGTGTAATATATAAACGGAGCTTCTGGCTGTAAAATAGTCAATGAAACATCGTCTTCATTTCGAAAGATCTATCCAATGATATGCCACTCAATATGGTGCTTAAAAAAAATTTTCGTTTCTACCGCCATTTTGTATTTTACGGCTGCCATTTTAAATTTATAAAAACAAAACCTTACCTATAACCATCGGACGGTTAAGACGAATCGATAGAGAACTCATTCATTAAAATCCATTCAGCCGTTGGGATGTTTCGAGGGTATAAAGAAATCCACATACCCAGATACGCGTGAAACACATAACCCTTCTTGGCAGTCGGGTAAAAAGAATCACAGAAAGACATGAAACACTAACCGAGATGCTAAAACTTTGGATTAAAAGCGGGGAAATTCCCAAGGTCTAAGCGTCTAAGAATGATATGAATGGTATTTTAATTCCAAAAATATATAAATGCGAAGAAAAAAATGGCATGAGCTACAGGCCAATAAATTACGCGATAAAAATCACAAGACAATGAACTCCTTCTCCTATCACAATGTCAAACTAATGAGGAAAGAAGTCAAAAAAGCTTAAAAATGCAATAATTCTACCTGTTGCGGAGTTGGATAATAATCATCACTTAATTTGATTTACTAACGTATGCTTTTGTGAGGAGCTATTAATATTCAAGAGCCGTTGATTTGTGGTTTAAACTGTTAGTTAATGCAAACTTTGGCGAATTGCCAAAGAGTAAAATACCCCACCATTTAGGAAGATTGAAGCGATAAATTGTGACAGACAATAAGCAAGATGATATAATTAAAATACAGCTGGACTTAGTTAGTACTAGAAGTAAAGTAATTATAAAAGTCCTCCTATTAAGGAATCTTGTACCTGTTAAACTCGATGGAAATCAACAAAAATATTAAAAGTTAGAATTAGTGTACCTTCAAAACCTTTTTATGTATAAACACGAAAAAATGAGTATTGATTAAACAGATTATGCTTTTTAATACACAGGGTGTCTATAAAGAATGTCTTAGTTATAAATTTTAATAGTATCAACTATAAGCGTTGTAGAGTTCGAGGCTAAAAATAAAGAGTAACTCAAACTGTTTTAGATAAACGCATGCGCGGGTAATGCTTTGTTATTGACTCCCCACGTTCACCTGACATAACGCCATGCAGTTTTTCCCTTTAGGGAATTATAAAAGATCGTGTGTACGTTCCGCCGCTACCAAATGATTTGCCAGATTTGAGAAACAGAATTGAAGAGGTTATCGCTTCCATTACTCGGACTCTATCGGACTTGTCAACCGAAATGGGGGAAGAATTGTACTTTAGGTTGGATTTGTGCCATATATAATTAAAGTTGCACATGTTTAACATTTGTAAGAAAAACTAGGTTAGTTTACTTTAATTTTAATGTATGATTTGTTGTAAATAATTTAAATTAAACGGTTATAATATATCATTGAAACTGGGGCATTATATTATGGGCGCTCTGTACTATGAGATGTAATTTTCCAACTGGACGAAAATTTTCCGGGCCAAGATTCCAACCAGAGATCTCTTGGCTGAAGCTATCAATATTCTGCCAATTGACCTATCGCGGAAGAAATCTGGAGGAGCTAATTCACCCAGCTAATCTGCGCGCATAATATCTTGAGGACGTTTTTATGAATTGTTCTGAAAATTGGAATAGATAATAAGTGTATGTGTATTTTTAAAATGATCCAGTCTTAAATCAGAATTATTTCATTAGCCATGTAATTTTCTTTTAAATTCTAGATTTTACTTTTTTAATGAATAAAATTAGTCATAACTAAGAATGTACATAATTAAATATTATTATATATTATTATTATTAAATTATACCGTATATACATAGTAATAGATCATTTTAGATAGTTTACTAACAGAAAAATCTGCTTTTCGCAATGTTCATATTATATTGGGTCAATCGGAAAATCGTGTCGTGTTGGGAAAATCAATTCGTACCGGAAAATTCTATAATTTAATTATTAGACATTGATTCCTATGTCTAATAAATACCGGGCAGAATTTTCCGGTACGAATTGATTTTCCCAGCACGACACGACTTTCCGAACGACCCAATAAATATATGTTAATTGATATACCAGATATATATATATCAGACTTTGTTATTATTGTGGAGAGAAAAATCAGTACAGACACTCGTTATATCTTATTTTTGGTGTAAAAAGACACACTACTTTCTTAAAAAATTCTTCTAAATTGCCTGTAAGAATTTGCATTACAAACAGTTATTAAAAATGTATTGAGTTACTTTTAAAAGAAAAACATGTAGTCTGACACATGACTCTTAGCTCCTTCGGAACGAGCGTCATTTACAGAATTTTTAATTTTTTATCACTGGTTTTTCAAAACAGAAATTTTTGTCTAATTGATTCGGGGGAAATGCTCGGATTAAATAAAGCAAAATTTACAATAAAAATTTACTGGAGAATAATCACGGATTCTGAACACCTTACGTGGCACGTATACCGGTCGCTCGTCCCCAAGGGATTAAATGTGAGACTATATGCTTTTTTCTTTTTTTTAAGTAACTAAATACAGTAGACGCTCGTTTTTACGAAACTCTTTTTCACGAACACTTGCGATTTTACGAACTATAGAGTGGTCCCGAATACATTCCCATAGAAGCAATGTAATTTTTCGCTTCCATTTACAAACTACAGATTATAAAAATCTCTTTTTTGCGAACTCAATTTTCATACTTCTCCATTTTTTTTTTTTTTTTTTTTTTTTTTTTTTTTTTCTAAATTAAATATCGGAACGCAGTGCCAACATCAATTAAACTTTCAACAGGTGCAATGAGACATCAGGTGCATTCCAAGAATGTGTTGTTTTCCCCAATCTCTTTCGGAGGGAGGGGGCATAGCAACAATTTCATGTAGTGGTTGTCAGGACTAAAGCACTTTTGTGAAGGGAACAATAACTATGAAAGGATTTCAAGCATAGATGAAATGGAAACATATATTTCCCAAAATGTGATTTAAAAAAAAAATGATAAGTGATTATTTCCAGTCCTTATTTTTTATCCATGTTTTCATCTATGTATTTTCATCTACTAAGTACTAAAACAGTTTGTGTTTTCACATGTAATGTTTCCAAAGTATCATAAAGAATGTTTCTGTGTATTAAAATTATTTTGTGAAAAATACATCTATAACTTTATTAAATAATAAATCATCTTGAAACACTGCTTCATCTATAAAAAGGGAGCAGTTTGACAAAATAAGACATAAATAATGTATGTATTCATATCATTATAGGTGTTTTTCTATTTTACGAACTTTCTATTATACGAACAGCTTGAGTGAAAAGAGTTCGCAAAAATGAGCGTCGACTGTATATTTTTAATGATTGTTTATAAACCTTTAACACACGAAGATTTTTGGGGTAGAAATGAAAAGTTTTGATGGTTTCACCTAATTAATGGGATCATATTTGATTGAAAAAATTATTTAAAATAATCCCAGATGTCAGGTTGTACCAATGGAGGATCCACGCAACTCTGTGGGTGCAGGCTCGACTTTAAATCTCACAAAAAGAGGAAAATGTTTTTGTTCTTTTTCATTAGGATCATCTACACTATTGCGTAGGTCAAGTCTTAAAGGATAATGTAAGTTCTTACAGACAACATAGACGATTTCTTTAAGGGGGTCCGGGACACAAAAATCTCAAATTTTCAATTTTATTATTATTATTATTATTATTATTATTGGATTAAAAATTTCTCTGCCGTTTTCTGCTTAAAATGATGTTTAAATCATGTTTCTATCTTAATTAGAACAGGAAATATTAATTTTTTCGTTTTGGTTTGTTTTCAAAATCTGCCTTTCAAGCTATGGTTGTCAAGGAAACGAGTTCTTGTGAAATTGCGTTTTTCTTCATGATAGGTTTTTTCACCATTTCTCATATTTAAATTCTTATAACTCGAGAACCGTTAAAGATACAGGGTTGAAACTCGGAACATATCTTTTTCAATTATTTTACTTTCCTTTTGAGCCAGCATATTTGGAAAAAATATTTACTTTTGAAAATATGATTTTTTTTTTTTTTTTTTAAGTTGCACTACTTTTTTTGTAATTTTTCCGTTAAATATTTTTAATTTTTTTTTAAATTAATATTTTTTAAAATCTGGCTCTAAATTAAAATATATATATTTCTGTTTATTTAAATGAAAAACAATTTAAATTCTACAAATAATATTTCGAGTTATAACTCGATTTTATGTTATACGACTTTTTTCATAAATTTTAAATTAAAAAAAATTTGTTTTACAGCTATGAGAAGTTTTATCATTTGATTTTGTTTACAAATGATATGGTTAACCATTACAAAAAAATTCAAAATTTTAACTCAATAAATAATTTTTTTTTTTTAAATGTGTCCCAGACCCCCTTAAGAAAAATAGTGTGTCTTTTTAATAACCAAAAATAACATGTAACGAAGGGTCTGTGCTGAAGTTGCTCTCCACATTAATAATAATTCCTGATAGCATGGTATATTAATTAACATATAATAATAATAGATCATTTTAAACGCACATACCGCACCCTTGCTTCAAAAGCGTCACACCTCAAAAATTGGGCTTTTTGAGTTATGGCTGCCATTCTACTTAGTTTTTATTCCTCTACCATTCAACTAAAGTAGAAGATAGTGCACTGAAAATCCAACCACTAGGTAGCAGTTGTGTTTGCAACATTGCCATTGAGCCCTTCCACAGCCTGAAACAGTTTTTGGTATTTCCTGAAAAACGGAGTTTTTTGAGTTACGACACTTTTGAAGCAATGGTGCGATATGTGCTTAACCCAGGAGAACTCGCTGCATGAGATTTTCTCTCACCGTCGTACTTTTTTTAAGACTCTTATTTAAACTCTTTTTCATTTTAATTAAAATTTTAAAATGTTATTCCAATTATTTTACCTCTTTTATGAATAAAAGTACCAAGCCAAGCAAAAAAGTTGATATTAAGCGAATGTAAAGTAAGAAAAGCATTTGGGCACCGTGAGAGAAATTCTCACTAGCGAGTTCTCCCGGGTTAACCCGTAACCGCTGTTAGCGGTCTCACAGGCCGATGCATTTTTCAATTTTCAGTTTAACTATGGATACTGGTTAAATTTTGCCTTATTTGGAGGACTTTTACTTTCATTAGAGATTTTTGAATAGCTTAATTTTAAATAAAATAGTCCTGTACATGTAGTACAGAAATAGTAGTTTGAGAGTTAATGTAGCTTTTTATTCATCTTTAGATTAAGCGGTCTGACAGACTGCTCACGGTAGTTATGCGACAATAACTGTCACTTCGGTTACAGGTAAATATCTGTATACGTTCTCGAGATACCATGGCGCAATATTAAAAATCGTAATAACAAATGAATCAATAGTCAAAATTTCATGTTTATAAATAATAACGTTTTGAAGTTACATTAATTCAAACTTTGAATGTTTTATTGAGTTTCATCGCGTTTAAAAGATACAAGATCTCCTTAACCATTACTCGTTTTATCCGTGAAAATAATTAAAATCTTAAAACATTCACATTATAAAACTAATTACTACTATTAATTGTTCTAATTATCTTAATGCTAAAATTAACTTGCTATCATCATGTCTTACCTTTGTGAGTCTCATTTTCTTCTGACAAAACCAGAGTACAGAACTAGAAATTCCAAAAGAGATGAACGGCGTCGAGTAATACTACCGATTACTTCCCTTTTTAACCCTTAACAGATGGGACAAAAATTGTCGCATAACTACTGTGAGCGGTGTGTGAAACCGCTTAATCTATAGATGAAAAATAAAAGGCTACATTAATCATATAATACTATGTTTGTCCTAAACTTTATTTACAGGACTATTATACTTAAAATTCACCTATTCAGAAGTCTCTAATGATAGTACTAGGGTCTGAAAGAAACAAAATTCAACCAATATTTATAGTTAAACTGAAAATTACAAGTTAAATTGTGAAGACTGAAAAAAGCAGCGGACTGTGAAACCGCTTAATCTAAAGATGAAAAAAAGGCTATACATTAATCATAAAATACTATTTTGGAACTAAACTTTATTTACAGGACTATTATACTTAAAATTCACCTATTCAGAAGTCTCTAATGATAGTACTAGGGTCTGAAAGAAACAAAATTCAACCAATATTTATAGTTAAACTGAAAATTACAAGTTAAACTGTGAAGATTGAAAAAAGCAGCGGACTGTGAAACCGCTTAATCTAAAGATGAAAAAAAGGCTACATTAATCATATAATAATATTTTTGTCCTAAACTTTATTTACAAGACTATTATACTTAAAATTCACCTATTCAGAAGTCTCTAATGATAGTGCTAGGGTCTGAAAGAAACAAAATTCAACCAATATTTATAGTTAAACTGAAAATTACAAGTTAAACTGTGAAGATTGAAAAAAGCAGCGGTCTGGGAGACCGCTAACAGCAGTTAAGGGTTAACGAAAAATTCGGCTAACACTGCAATAGTCAGTACAATTTTCGAGCTATTGATTTCACATATACTTTTTATGTTAACAGCCCAATAAAAATCAGAAAAAAGCTGATTAATATGGCTTAGAGTCCGGATTTCAAGAAAGAAGTAGATAAAGGTTACCTTCTGTATTTCAGTTGTTGCTCTTTGCCCAATTTGAAAAACATGGTTTCGAGAAAAACAAATTTAAAATTTTGCAACTAGCGTTACGTTCAACGAACGATGTTACATTCAATGAGCAAAAAGTATTGTAAGGAATTGGAGTATAGCGAAACCGCTCCAGGGCAACCATCTGTACACTTGAAGGATCCTAAATATGCAAAATTTAAAGAAATCGAAAATCTTAACCCAAAGCAGTAGAACGTCGCCTTAAATCTGCACAATTTCCTTGCGTTATTTACAATCTGAAAGAATCTTCCTTAACTTTTTATAACTCGATAGTACTTTAAAGAAGGTATTAAAAAACACTTTTTGTAAAAATCGTTTAATACACCCACTGGCAATACAGTTTAGGATGAGTTAGGAAAAGGGAGGCATTTTTAATTCAGGGAGGGAAAAAATTCAAATTTTTTGAGTAGTTCAAGCGGGATATCGTTTCTTATTCATCTTTTAAATTCTGAATCAAAATGGCACTATCCGCCGATCATCGATACGATCATTTTATGTAAAGTTACGGTAATTTTTATGAATACAAAGTCGAAATTTATACTTTAGTACAGGTAAAATAGATTTTTACAGGGTCAGCTAGGTGGGGAGGCCTACCAAATGGCTTAAGCACTCACAAGCCCCACCCAGCGGTTTCCATCTACTACCGCCGTCACCACACACACACACACAAAAAAAATAAATAAATAAATAAAATAAATAAATAAAAAAATAATAATAAATAAATAAAAGACCCGAAGGGACCTACAGGAAAGCCAATTGAGAATATTAAGATTAAATACAATATAAGTACAATATATACACGATGGAAAGCCTAATTTTTACTGGGCGTTTACGAGAGAAATTTAGATATTTGTAATTAATAAGATCATGAGATAAGAGATAATAGGATTTTTAAACTTGTTGGAGCGGCAAAAGCTCAATTACTCTGCAAAGCTGGGCGTTCTGCAAAAATACAATAAAAGCTACGTATATGTATACTAAATTAGAAAGAGATTCATAATTTTAAAAATAATGTAGAATATAAAAAATAGGTAAAATAGTGAATAATTATGATGAATATTATATAATTATATACACACACAAAAGTTCAAAAGTCTATTGTTCTTGCAACAGTTCAATTATAGTTCAATCGTGTTGTTTGTGGCTAAGAGTT
The DNA here is from genome assembly GCA_963932465.1 of Maratus speciosus. Classification (NCBI taxonomy): domain Eukaryota; kingdom Metazoa; phylum Arthropoda; class Arachnida; order Araneae; family Salticidae; genus Maratus; species Maratus speciosus. The sequence continues at coordinate 222,480,125 of OZ010789.1, forward strand.
TATTTTGAATTGGTGGTATCTGTCTATTTGTTAAGATACGTTCTCATCATCATCTATAAATGGCAAAACATTTTGAAACAAATAATGGTTGTTTTCTAAAACTTTCATACATTCAATTATCTTTTGACAAAATGATGGATTTGACAAAACCACTGAGAACCACTGAGACAAAGAAATTTTTGGAGATTTTCTTATATGGTAATATGATGTAAGGGTACAGTTAAAGATATAATGCAATGATGTAGCTCGCTGACCGCATACACATAATGGAGAAGGAACCCTGTCAAATTTATAAAGGTATGATGAAAATGGGCCGTGGTTAGTGGCAAACAGAAAAAGATTTCTATGCAGCAGGATTCTCTTTTCCGAGACTTTTGGGGCTAAAGCGTATGTGTACCGTCCTGTGGTATCATAGTCCCAGCGAGTCTGCCATTGTTCGTGTAGAGATGATTTTAGAAGCTTCTTCAAGTAAGAAGGAGGGTTGGGAAAGAATTTGTATTTGGCATGTGATGTGGCTTTGGTTGCTTCTTTTGCCAAAGAATCTGCATGCTCATTCCCCACATTACCCACATGTCCACGGACCTATTTAAAGAAGATCTTTTTTCTTGTTTCTTGGAGTAGTTTGATAATTTGTACTGCGATGAGATTTTTTGAAAAAACATCTTCTATTGCTAAGAGACTTGAGAGACTGTCCGAGTGTATTAATACTTCTTTATGAGGGGAGTTCCTAATCCACAGCACAGCCTCTTCTGTGGCCAGGAGTTCTGCCTGAAAAACAGTATTTTCTTTACTTAACTTAGTTTGATCCTCGTGGATTAACTCTCCTCTCTGATACACACAGAAGCAGGGCCGGATTAAGGGGGGGCTACGGGGGCTGCAGCCCCGGGCCCCAACTCGTGAGGGGCCCTCAGCAGTGGCTTAAGTTGTAACAAAGTTTCGTTTAAAAAAATTACTTAATTTCTAAAAAGAAAAAAAGATCTGAAATGCTAAAAGTATTCTAAAATAGCGAGAAAAAGTCGTGTTTCAAGTGTCAACATCCATTACCTTTTACTTTTGCAATTTTAAAGCTTCACTAGTCCGATAGTAACTGTTTTTAAGGCATCCTTTTAGTATTTTTACCCTCCTTCCCCGAGACAAAAGCAGAAAAAACATCTTTATTCTATTTCCCTCTTCTGCCTCTGGGGTGTGTGTGTGTGTGGGGGGGGGTGCTTAAAACAGGGTCCTGGGGTCTCAATGAAAATATGAGGGTGATGTTCCGGGGAGAGCAGTCCAAGACTCATCTCTAAATTTTTGCATTGAGAATGCAAGAAAATTAGGGGATGAAAAATGCATACCACACAAAAAGTTCAAGGGGCCCGAACCGGGTCCTACGGGACCCCCAGAGTCTACCGGAATTTTAAATAGAATCTAGAAACGGGAGACTAATTAAATGGAAAAAGGTTTCCAAAAATGAATGTCGGATTAAGAAGGGGCAATTTATTAACAATTTAGGATGCAAAAACTTCAAGGGGCCAGGGACTTAACTGGCATGTAGTTGAGTACAAAGATACTGTTTAGTATTTTTTAAAGTAATCAGGGGACGCTAGAACTATGTTAAAGAAAATTTCAAGCAATTCGGATCATTTTTAAAGAAGCTGCACCAAGGACCCCAAGAAGGCGATTAATATTCAAAATTGGTGGTACCTGAAGTCTGCAAAATTTTTTTGTCTTCTTGTGGTAGCTGAAGGAGCTAAGAAATGGTTAGAAAATAAAGCTAGTGAATCGGACTATTTTTAAGGGAACTATAATAGAGGGCCCAAAAGGGGTCAATTGATAGTTGAGAGCAGCGCCCTAACATGTTAAAATGTTTTAGTACTTAGCGTTTTAGATCTTCAATTAGCCAAAATTAAGCATAGGGTATGAAATAATCATTAGAATAATATTTTAAAGAAAAGCTCAAAAAATGGGGAGGGGGGTGCCCAAAACAGGGCCCTATGGTCCCAGTAAAAATTATGAGGGTGTTGTTCCGAGAAGAGGAGTCCAAGACTCAACTTAAAAGTTATTCACTGAGAAGGCGAGAAAATTAGGGTGTGAAAATGCATGCCACACAAGAGTTCAAGGGGCCCCGTATCGGGCACTACAGGACCCTAGGAGGCCCCAAGATTTTAACTGGAATCTAGAAACAAGAGAATAATTAAACGGAAAAAGCGCTCCAAAAATGAAGATCGAATTAAGAGGGGGCAATTTATGTTGCAAAAACGTCAAGGGGCCCCAAGTCGCCAGGGCGTTAACTGGTATGTAGTTGGGTATTAAGATACTTTATAGTGGTTTTGAAAGTAATCAGAGGACGCTAGAACTATGTTAAAGAAAATTGCAAGCAATTCGAATCATTTTTACGGAAGCTGCACCAAGGGCGCTATGAAGGCGATTAATATTCAAAATTGGTGGTAGCTAAAGTCTGAGATTTTTTATTCTTTTGTCGTTCATGTAGTAAGCTGGAGGACCTAGTGAGTTAGAAGAAAAAAATGAATCGGACCATTTTAAGGGAGCTATAATAGGGGGCCCAAAAGGGGCCAACTGATAGTTGAGAGCACAGCCCTAACATGAAAACATACTAAACATTTTTAGTACTTAGCGTTTTAGATCTTCAATTAGTCAAAATTAAGCATAGGGTATGAAATAATCATTATAATAATATTTTAAAGAAATATGCAAAAATGGGGGAGGGAACTAATGCTTAAAACAAGGCCCTAGGGTCCCAGTAAAAATTATGAGGGTGTTGGTCCAGGAGGAAGAGTCCAAGATTCAACTTTAAAACAATGCACTGAGAAGGTGAGAAAATTATGGGGGAGGGAATGCATGGCGCACAGAAGTTCAAGGGGTCCCTACGGGACCATAGAAGGCCTCAGGTCTTAACTGGAATGTAGAAACGTGAGAATAAGTAAATGGAAAAATGATCCCAAAAATGAAGATCGGATTAAAAGGAAGCAATTTATTAACAACTTAGGGCACAAAGACCTCAAGGCGCCCTGTACCGGGCCCCAGACGACGAGGATCTTAACTGGAATCTAAAAAGAGGGGAAATAACTAAATGAAGATATAGCCCCCAAAACGAAGAAGATCGGATAAAATGGGGCAAGTTATTCACAATTTAGGGCATAAAAACTTGAAGCGGCCCAGGGTTCCCAGCCCTTTAAAAATTAAAAATACGTGTCTCAGATACATCAGGACCTGTTTTGGATTATCCTTACCTAGATTTTCAGACTTATACATGTGACAGAGTTTGGTAGCCATCGCCAACAAACGCACACAGTGTGAAACTTTCTTTTATTAGCACATATTTCATTATTTAAATAACTTTACACACATCCTTCACATCATATTCATGCATTTTTCCTTTTGTACCATTTACTAAAACTCAAAACATATGGGTTAAATTGTTTAAAATGCTCACATTAATTTATCAAATTTCCAGCTCAACAACACAAAACTTACTGACACATTTTCAGACAAATTTTAAAAATGGGCATAAAATTAACAGGTCTGACTATTGAAGCAATTTGGAATCGAATAACGGTTTCCATTTCTTATAACTAAATTACTTATTAAGTAATAAGCGCTTCTTGTCACGTGATGACCTGTTTTACCCCTTTCTCATGCTGCCGCATCCGGAAACTTTGGTTCGAAACACTTATTTTGATAGTATTTTCTGAAAGACCTTCTGCCTTTATCAAAAAATGGGAAACGCCATTCGATAACATAGTTTCTGAATAAGAACACCTGCCAATTTTATGCGTTTCCTAACAAAAATGAGTTCAGAAATGTGTCAGAAAGTAGTTCTTTTCAATTTGAGAACAGCCTTAAAAAGATTTATCATATTTTGCAGAAAATTGGCTTATTTCATCAAAAATGAAAAATATTAGCACACATAGTTAGAACTTTTAATTCATTGTCAAGATACGGATTGAACTAGAAAAGTAAGTTTTCTAAAAATTTTAAGTGTTGAATTTTTTTTAAATCGGGAAAAATTGCTTTTTCGTATAAAAATTTATCTCACAGTTACATTTTCTAAAAAATTATATACTGTTCTGCCTACTACGAGCTACGCTTGCTAACTTCATGCAGACTCCGCTAAAAGTATGCTAATTTGATCTCAGTTGAAAAGATTACCTGATTGCAGAAGTTTGATTATGAAGATTTTATATACAGTCGAACCTCGTTAACATGAACCTCAAGGGGAATCAAAATTTTGTTCATGTTAACAGTAATTCATGTTATCAGTATTAAATCTTTGTATTCGTTTTTATAAGGGAGTGTGAAAACAATTCATGTTAAAAGTAATTCACGTTAAGCGTGTTCATGTTAACGAGGTTTGACTGTAATAAAATGTATCATGTTTTGTACAAATATTGACTTATTTCAGCCAAACTGAAAACTTTCAGCACACACATTTAGAACTTTTAGTTCATTGTCTTAGTTGAACTTAGAAAAGTAAATTTTCTGAAAAGTTTGAAGAGCTACATTTATTTTTATTATTTTTTAAATGAGGAAAAAATAATTTTTCGTTATAAAAGTTTATCTCACAGTTACGTTTTCTAACAAAACTAGGAGGTTCTGCCACCTTCGAGCTACGTTCCCCTACCTCACGTGCAGCAGATCCTGCAGTCTCTAAAAACATGCTAATTTGATGTGTTTTAAAAAGATATTTGATTGCGAAAGATTGAATGATATTATCACGACCAGTAGCGATCATCTGTAATCGCCTTGCTCTTAAGTTTCCTTTGGCTAGGAAATTTTTCGGTTTCCAAGACCGCATCCACTGCTGTCGCAACAGCTGACGATTGTTTTCGTGTTTGATTAAGTAAGATCTATCAGACATTTGAAAATCAGCTTGTTTAAAATTATCAGGTGAAAAATGTCACTGCTTCCCGGCTTTTTGTAACGGCTAGAATTTGCTTTCTTTTGGACTGTATGAGGAAATCATTTTAAATATATAAATACGTATGACATAATTTTTCCCCATTGAATGCTTTTTTACGCAAAATTTAATTTTTTTAAAGTTTTCTTTTCCTTTTAATATCCACGTGTAAATATTTTTTCGATTTTCTAATTGAAAGTGCTTGGAAATATTACTAATTTTGCTTTTTTAAATATTATGTAATTTTCTCCATAAAATGCTTTTTACTTGTAATAATTTTATTATTTTAAAGTTTCCTGTCTTTCAGAATATTCACGTATAAATATATTTTTCAACTGAAAAATGTTTAGAAATATTATTATGGGGAAGTGGAATAGAAATTTAAGGGTAAAATATCCGATGTATATTTATTTATTGTTGCAACAAAATAGCAACACAGCTTAAATTTAAAAAAAATGTTTTAAAGTTTATGTGCTAGGGGGAGGGGAGAAGCGGAATTTTTTTGAGTCAGGGGGGGGGGGAGAGTAATTTAGATGCTCTTTTAATTATTAATACAGAAACGTTACACAAGAAAAAAAATATTTTAAACTATGTACTGGAGGGGTGGGGGAAGGAAAAAAGGGATTTTTTCTTGCTTGGGGGGTGAGGGAATTAGGTGGTTATTTAAATATTGTTGTAATAAAACGACAAATAAAAGAGAAAAAATTAAAGAATTTTAATGATTTCAAACTTCATGAGATACTTGGGGGGCATTGCGAAGTGCAATGGAAGAATTGTGATGAAAATGCGCAGTATTTTGATTGGTAACAAACACGACATCTAATGTCAACTACAATCCAAAGTATTAAGTGCCTAGTTCATAGCTGATTGTATGGGGATGGGGCTCGGGCTGTTTCCAATACTTCACGTGATATTATTATATTTCACACAAAGAAGGATAAGTATGTTGAAAATTTCATTTGAAATATTCCAATTAGTGTTATAAACAAATATCTGAAATTTGGATCAGAGGTATAAACACCCTGTATTCCTCACTGAAAACTGGATTACGACCCAGGTCCATATATAAAGGTTGTTAAACGTTCTATGTACTAATCAGCTCAATTAGTTTCTCTACATGCATTAATTGAAAATGTTGTTACCACACATACATGCATATGCACTGAAGTTCAAAAATTAAGGGGCAGTGAATGGGCGCTTTCGATTGTACACGGTTTGTCGAATAGCTACTGAAAATCTTGATGAATTGTGTTTGAACTTTGATGATGTAAAGAAATGTTTGACTCCATCTTTTTCAGTGAAGATTTAGTCGCGGGGACAATTAAGAGGACAACAATAAATTTAATAATAAAATAATGGTTGCGATCACCCATGTGACAGAAAATGCTCAAACTGGTCTGTTACTGTAGCAAATGGCTATGTGGGTCCTGTTTAACGTTTGTGTGTGCATTTGTGTAAGCATAGCACGCATATTCGTGAAGGATTTAATGTTTCTGTGAAAAATGTAAATGTTTTTTGCTTAAGGAGCACAGAGTTTTCAACCAAATTTAACACCACTTTCCAAAAACTTCATGGACATTAGGCATTTGTGTGAAATATTTTTTTAACTGCACGTGCATGAAAGATTCCATAAGTTTTTTTCATAATTTGGTAGTCATCTATTTGGGGCAACTTATATAAAAAGTCCTGACAAATATTGCAAAAATTCAAATAGTTAAGGGCGATAGAGTGAGTTGCTTTCTAAAAGTAGCTTTATTATAAGAGATTTTCCACAATTTGTTAATTAGTTAACTGTATCTTTCAATGTTTTCAAAATATTTGGCAGGGCTCTTTATATAAATTGCCCTAAATAGCTGATTACCAAATTAGAAAATAAAAATTTTGGAATCTTTCACGCATGCACAGTTAAAAATTATTTTATACAAATGCACATATCTCATGAAATATTCAATATAGTATTCATGATTTAATTGCAGTGTACTTTTTCTACATTTCTTTTTCATGTTTTCGTTATGTGATGTTAGATTTGGTTGAAACTCTCTATGCTATAAACAAAAAACATTTACTTTTTTTCACAGAAAAATTAAAACCTTCACGAATGTGCGTGTTATGCTTCCAGAAAGCACACAAACATTAGACAGGACCCACATAGCCATTTGCTACAGTGACACAGCATTGTGAGCATTTTCTGTCACATGGATGATCGCAAGCATTATTTTCTTATTAAATTTATTGTTTTGCCCCTAATTGTCTCCGCGTCTAAATCTTCACTGAGAAGTGTGAAGTTAAACATGTTCTTTACATCCTTGAATTTGAATGACAATTCGTAAAGATTTTCTCAGACATTCGACAAATCGTGTACAGTCGAAAGCGTCCGGTCCCTACCCCTTAATTTTTGGACATCAGTATATATATACACAGTGTTTCTTCTAGACTACCACGCCTTTTCTAAAATGTGCAAAATTTACCCAGCCCTTTTTAAAAATAGCGAAATACACCTTTAGTTATCTCAGAGATCGAGAGATCTCTTAAAAATCTCCCACAAACTGCAGTATTTCTAAATCTGTGTGCTCGAAAGATCTATGTAAAAATCATAGACCTTCCATGTTTTTTATGAATTTTCTAATTAGCTTAATTTTAAATAAAGAAAATCTAGAATAAAAATGCAGAAATATGTAATTTGTAATTAAATTTATGTGTAATAAATAAAAATTTGCGTTAAAATTATTTTAAATGTAGTCAGTTTTGATAAACTGTAATATTTTTATTTTCTTTTAATGTTTATAAAGTATCTTTGAATTGTTCGTGTAATAAATACGTTTAAATAAAATAATTAATAGCACTATTAAAGATAACAAAAAAAAAATCTTTCTGTGTAACAATGTACATATTCAACTTTTAAAATTGGTATTTTAGGATTTAAAAAAAAAAATGCGTGTATGTGTGTGTGTGTGTGTGGGAGGGGGGGGTGGTAATTTCCATAGCAAGGGGAAGGGGCCCAAAATTTTCAGTAGCCCCGGGCCCCAGAAATGCTTAATCCGGCACTGCACAGAAGGCATATGCCGTTTCATCTTCCATCTTGGAACCATCCGTATAAATGTTTATTTCTACATGTGGAGTATTTTCTGGATCTATTTGAAAGAAATATTCTTTAAATGGTTCAACTTGATCTGACTTCATTTTTGGTTGGTAAAATATTGGTTCTTGATTTCCTGTCGGGATTCCAAGACGTAAGACTCTTCCTGTTGTTGCTATATATTCAAGTTGAAGTGCCAAGGGCGGAATACCTGTTAAAACAAACACAAAGGGCATCCGCCGAAGTTTTTCTGTAGGCACGTGAATCTAATAACAGGCATTGGTATTGTATTGATGAGATCAGACGAAGCCCATGGACTTTGCTTATCCGGTGAAACCAAGTTGCTGCAGCATACGTGATTTTCTTCTCCAAGATACTATTGTACCAAATCTTCAGAATTAATTTGTTTACCCCTCCGTAAGCTGAGGCAAACTTCAATAGGTCTTGCGAAAGTTGTGTAATTTCCTGCCTTTTCTTTCGTAAATGGGGGAGAAACGACAACGTACTATCCAGAACGATACCTAAGTATTCTAAAGTTGGCTCACTTTTTAATGAATGGTTGTCAATTTTGAGTGTTGGAGCTCTTTTCAAAAATTTTGGTCTTCTAAGGTGGAGAACTTTACATTTATTGTAAGATATTTTCATGTTGTGATTTGACATCCACCTACTAATATAATCTAAGATGTCCTTTTTTAATTTTTCTAATTCTCGCCTTGTTTTACCATTTAATATAATTGAAATGTCATCTGCATAAGCTATTATTATGTAACCTAACGATTTTAAAGGGCGTAAGAGAGCGTTTAGGAAGATTCTCCATAGGAAGGGCCCAAAGCATGAACCTTGTGGGCACCCCTTCCTAAACCAATGAATTTCTTGTGCTAGCCAATTTGGTTTCGCTCCTCTGTGAGATAAAAAGGATTTCAGGATATTAACATATGTCTCCTCCAACCCCAAAAATTCCAGTTCTTGGATTGTTGCGTCCCAAGGTAAGTTGTCAAAAGCATTTTGGATGTCTAATGATATTAATGAAATGTAGTTGTTTTCTTGTTGAAGTAAGTCAATTGTTGAGAGAACTTCTTGTATCGCTGATTCAGCCGATTTACCCTCTAAGAATCCGTGTGGAGAACTCTGTAGAACTGTCGAATTTCGAAAATGATAATTTATTCGTTTTAATAATAATTTTTCAAAAATTTTCCCCAGAATTGGGAGTAGAGTTATTGGTCTGTATGACTGAGCAGATTGTGGGTCCTTACCTGCCTTTAGAAAAAAGACTAGTTCTCCAATTTTCCATCTTTTTGGGAAGTAATTTAAGTTTAATAGAGTATTGTAAAGATTCAGTAATAGAGATGAATGTGAGTGGTAAATATTTCGTACAATCAGATGGTCAACATTATCAGGACCTGGTGCTTTATTCCGATTGAACGAGAAGATGGCAGCTTTTAGTTCTTGGAGTATAAATGGATTAACTGGCTGGGTTGAGCGCGGATGAATTTGATGCGGTTGCAAGTCCGAAGGACCAAATATTGAATTGGCAATTTCTGCATAAAAAGATTGTCTTGAGTGGGTTGCTGTAGTGGAATCAGAAAGAGCGTAGACTTCCTGTCTGTAAAAATCTCTAAATGCCGTCTTTTTTAGTTTCCCAAAGGGGTCTTTGGTATTTGAGCAAAAAGAACTCCACGCTGTTTTCTTTGCTTCCAGAATTTTCTTTTTATAGAGTGCTCTATACTTTTTTAATTTGATCATGTCTTCCTCTGATGCAGACAAAAGTTTTGTTTTCCTATAAAGTGCTTTAACAAAGCTTCTCATTTTCCTAAGTTCCGCTGTCCACCAAGAAACTGTTGGTTTAAATGTGGAGTTTTTTTTCTTTAAAGTATGGTCATAGGTTTGTGTTATTATATTTATAAAGTTGTCGTACTCTTTTTCGAATGCCCCGTCGTTTTTATATCCTGGAAAGTTATATTATTTTCTTGCAATGATTTAGATAATTTTCTATTGAATTTTTTCAATGAGACATTCTTTGTCCGATATCTACGCTTTGGAAGCTTCGGGGTTTGGATATCCATATACAAGGTTATCAGCCTGTGGTCACCGTAGTGCATATCATCCTCAACAGTCCATAAGGAAACTTTTGGGAACAGTGGGAAGGATGCTAGTGATACATCTGGCCAACCTTTCAAATGCGTGGTTTCAAATGTTGGTTTTGAGAAAGGATCATTTAGGACTAATAAGTGCATCATATTGAGATGATTGATGAGGTGTTGTCCTTTTTCGTTATCATTCTTATACCCCCACAGGACACTATGAGCATTCAAATCACCCAGCAACAGAAGTTTTGAACTCATACCCGACGTGTTCGCCCAATCTTGTAGATCTTCTTTTAAATTAGCCGATGGTGCGGAATACTGACTGCCTATAGTTATTTGTCCTTCTGTTGAGGAGATATTCACGAAGACTGAGTTATCATTTTGTTGAACTCTTATATGTTGCAACGATGTATCTATGATTATTATTTGGCAATTCTTTTTTTTTTTTTTGAAGAGTAGCAAGGAAGTCCTGAGGGAAGGCCATGTGGTCTTCCTTTGACTATATTGGAGTCCTGTATGCATGCTATTGTAGTCTTCTTGAATTAAGAATTGAAGGAGTGAAGCTGTTGCACTAATAGATTTTTACAGTAACAACTGATGTCCATTCATTAAATTCGGGAAGAACTTCGTTTTGGTACTTAAAATGAAGGTCTGATCAGTCCCTTCACACCCCCCCCCCTTTTCAAAAAAAAGTTGTTTTACCATGTTGTTGTTGTTGTTGTTTTTAGGGGGTGTGCAAAAGGAAGCATTTTAACGCAGGAGGGAGGAGGGCAGTTCAATTTTTTAAGTAGGTCAAGTGGGGTATCGTTATTACGTTTTTTTTTGTTTTTTTTTTTTTTTTTAAATTTTTAATCGAATCATTCTGAAATCGATATGATAATTCGTTACAAAGTTATGGTAAGTTTTATGAATACAAAGTCGAAATTATACTTTATTATTGAGCACAGCTTTGACTCGTTTATTTTAGGTTCAAAACATATTCTTTATATCATATTAAATAATCCCAAACTTATCAAATGTACTCAAAATAGCAATAATTACAATTAGGTTCATCTAAACCTTCTTAAAGGTCATTAAAATTTTCAAAATCCATCCGTTCATTATTTGACATTCTTAAAACCATTCATGACTTTGTATTGATAAAACTCGCCGTAACTTTGTAACGAATGCTCGTATTGATTTTCGGATGGTGTAGTTAGATTTAGAATTTAAAAAATTCATAATAAACGATACTCCACTTGACATATTTTTAAAAGTTGAATTCTCCCTCCCTTAATAAAATGCCCTCTTTTTCCCTCTCCAGAACACGGTAAAACAACTTTATTTTCGGAGGACTCATCGGATCTTTATTTCTAGTACCAAAACGAAGTTCTTCCTAAATTTTCATGTCTTTCACTCGGAACGTGTCTGGGGACCTACGAACCTAGCTTCCGCAAAAGAGTCAGGATAGAGTAGAAGAATAAAGGGCGGCGGACGAAGAGATGTATCCCATATTAGCTGCTGCTGCAAAACCTATTTTGCCTGCACTGAAGTATAATTTTCGACTTTGTATTCAAAAAGACTTTGTATTCATTCGTATTTGTATTCATTCATTTTTCATTCATTTTTCGACTTTGTATTCATTCCTGTCGTGACTTCGTAGAAAATGATGGTATCGACTTGCAGATAGTGTCATTATATTCAGAATTAAAAAATAGATAATAAATGATTACTCACTTACCAACTGAAAAAACATGCAATTTTTCCCTCTCCCGAAGTTAAAAATGTCCCCTCCCCCTTTTCTCCCCCAAAAATAATAAAACAACTTTATTTTGGGGGGAGAGCTTCATTTCTAGTACCAAAACGAAGTTTTTCTCCAATTTTGGTGAATGGCCAACAGCTGTCTTATATTACTCGATTTCATGTCTATTCTACCTGTACTGCTATCTAAACGCTTAATTTTACCTTTGGACCATAATATTAAATCCTATACATGAACGTAACCGATGATTTATCCCGATCAACAAATTTCAAACCAAAATAAGATAAATACATTTTTTTCTAATGGAATGCATAACACTACACATATTTAATTTTGCGAAATAAGTAAAATTTGTGTTTAAAACATTGATTTGTTCATTTAATTTAACCCTTCATTCACTGAATTATGAATTCATGGAAATTTTATCTTCTAAAGCATTTTTCGTGAATTGTTGAAACTACATCAGAAGATTTACATAATCATTTAATAAATTTTAGAATGAATTTAGAAGGATTGAAGGATTTAGAAGGATTAATTAAATTTGAATTTATAGGGATTTTGTGCAATATTTATAACCCCACTCAAATCTTTTATTTTAAATATTTTTCTTAGTATTTGGTAGAATTAGGAAATGTACAAATATAATGTTCTTACAATATAAATATAGAAATATTTCCGAATTGAAAATCCCCCCTCCCCCGACGCCAAGAAAGCTGAACAGATTAAAGGCAGAAGAAATCATCCTTTTAAAAATATTTTTGTTTTGTGCAACCAATAATGCTTTTGGAACAAGATAAAGTAATGCATTTACAACACATTCTAAACTGTAATACTACTAATGGATGTATTAAATGAATTTTATAAGAAGTTATTTTAATGGTATTTATAAGTACCGTCAGTAGATAAAGGGTTAAATTAGATGTTGTAATAGTAAAAAACAGATTGTGACATGACTTATGTATCACAAAAGTCAAGTTTGTGCAAAAATGCCTTGTTAATACACAATTTTAAGTGTTTTTTTAAATACAGTGCCAAATAAAACAGTAGAAACAACTAAAGTTATCAGACAGGTTTTCTCTTTGTAAACCTGTGTTATTGATGGCAGAATGGTTTCTGTTAAAAAAGTCAATTTAACAACTTTTCTTGAAGAATTAATTCTTCTAATTCTTGTTATTGTTGATGTAATTTACGTAATTTATTTCTTTTTACTTTCGCCTTTCACTAGTGATATAAATCTTTTATTATAACTCCAAATACCTCTTAAGGAAATATATATAGCTCTCAACCTTAGCAAAGCATATCATCATACGAAGAATTATCTTTCCTCAGGAAATTCACATACATTAAATTAAAAAAATGATAATCAAGTAATTTATAATTCTCTTATGACAAATACAACACCGAATACAATAGTAATCTAAAACTACAATATAAACAATTTTAGCTTTGTCAATTTTGAGTAATTCATTTCTTACTCTTATGGATAAACATGAACAATAGGACAAATTTTTATGCAATACTATATAAAGAGAATACTATTGTTACGGTAAATAATATCCAGTTAATGAAAAGGGTAATATTTGTAATTGAAATTATTGGATTGCTTCGAATCCAAATAAAAATATTCTTTGAATGCCAGGAAATCCCTTTTTCTTTTTTCAAGAAAATGTTCTTAAAACACAGGCAACCCTTTCTCTTTCCCCTAACCTTCATTCTATTTGTAAAGGTCAGGTTTAAAATGCGATTGATGAAAATAAATCAGCCCTACATAATTTTCTTTTATTTATCCCTATATATTATATGTGTGTGTGTGTGTGTATTCTAGTAAGCAATGTGTGATTTTTTCGGTTCGCTACTGATTTTTCCCTTAGATATGTTCAAGGTATACCGGTTTATCGGACGTCCAATTTTCGTGTCTACGCTTTTGGACCTTGCGCAAGGTATTGTCGCTGAAGGTCAGCTTACTTTAAACTAAACGGTTCTGGACCTGCTCTTCCATTGATCCGATGATCAGAAGATGCGGAAGATCGAATTTTTGTGTTTCGCTTGCTCTGCGGTGGTGTTGGTGGGATTGATAGAATCCACGGATGTGAATCAAAGGACTAGGGATATTCCAACGATAAAAACCATACAGTCGGTAGCTGAAACTGAAAAATGGGTGAAGAAATTGGTGAATTCTGGTGTAAAGATGGCTTTGCCTTATTTGATGAGCACAGTGACGGAGGTTAGACTGAGTTCTAAATGTATGGGAGGACTTCTGAAGGTGATGAGAGGTGTCATGGATATCAGAGATTGGGCAGTGAGAAGTAAGCTTTATTTTACATTAATTAATTTTTTCAATATATATAGTTTTTTAAGGTTCTGAAACAAAAGAATTGTAATTACTTTCTCTTCAGATTTGAATACCGTTAATGGTCAATTTTGCATACGTTATATCAACAAAGGAATTTCTTTTTAAATGTAAGATGCGTTTATTCAGGCTGAGATGTTATTAGCACCAAATCATGTAGTCTCATTAAATTAAAGTTTATTATCTTCGATAATGCTACAATAGAAAAATGGCTCTTATCCACGTAAAAATCCTTCATCTTACAAAAAATTAATACCTTAAAGTATACTTTTTCTTTCAACGAATTTATTTTAAATGACTTCGTATTAAGAAATAATTTTTAATTCTAATTTATTTTATATTCACTAATGCTAAGTGCGTAAAAAATTATATTCACATTCCATCAAAATTTTACACATCAGATGGCGTAGACTAATACATAAATTATAATGATAGAGAATGTTAAAGTGAAATATATATATATGTGTGTGTGTGTATTTATATACGGATAATGTACATATGATGAACCTTATGATAAATAATTAAAATTTCTTACAATAAGAAAATACCTCTTGTACTCATAATGTGTTTTCTCTTTCTTTAAATAAAAATATGTTATGCCATATTATTAAATATCTGTATGCATTACGCCTACTAAGTTTAATTTTAATAATCTTTTGAATAACTTAATAATTTTAACTTAGAGTATCCTTTTTTAACATTTAATAAACTACTATAATAATAAATTCCGTATTTCAAAGGAAAAAATTGTCCATTTTCACCTTATGTTTATTTATGACAATAAAAATTAGTTAACACCTTTCATATCAGTAGTTTCGTTGATAGCTTAGATGAAATAAACATATTTTGAGCCAGAAATTTAATTTAATTTAATAAAAGATATTGAATGTATGCCGCGCAAAAAAATGTTACATGCTGTTAAATAAAATTTCTGGTACGCATTATAAATGCGAAAATTCTCGGGATCCGACTATAAAGCTATTTTTTATTATTATTATTCGTTACTTTTTATCGCTGTTTCACTTTTAATTTGATCAATGATTTTATATTGTTTAAAAGAAAATTAATTTTATTTATATTTATTTCAAATCTTAAAAATTATTTTATAGTATTGATAGTCTGCAATAGTCAATGCATTCCATATTTTAAAAAAGAAAGAAAGAACAGTAAATTTTCTCTATGTAAGGTTGTTATTTATATCTTGTATTAAAGGAACGGTGGGCTTTAATTTTATTTTTTTATTTTCATCACTGAAGGGTGAAATTTTGTACAAATACACATTTCATCATAAGTTTATAGAACACTTTAAAGAAATTTCTACGCTGAAAAAAATGAAGTACTCAAATATGAGTAAATCGATGTACTCATATCGAATTGAGTATGTTTGGATCAAAAATGAACCTATCATTTCTCAATTTTGATCCATCACGTGTTATTAAACCCAAACAAAACGATAATTGTGTACCCTGTAATGGTTTATTTCATTGATGGCGGCATGAAAGGTGTTTATTAAATTAAATATTAAATTATGCACAGTATTTTAAAATAATTTAAATGTGCTTGCAATCAATGCTGTCGTCATAAAAAATTTTTGATTTGACTATCTCGCTAATAATTTTGTTATTTTTCTTAATAAATAATCAATTAAACATTTCTTGTTAATAATTGTGAACGGGAAATAAATGTCAACATATTTTTACTCTAATTTGTAGCTTTAGGGAGCAGTACATAACGATTCATTGTTAAACACAACCATGGAATCAAAAATGAGTACATGTATTTCTCAATTTAGAGTACATTTGGATCGGAGCTATTTTGAGTACGTGACGTGTTTAAAATTCAGTACTTTTTACTCAATTTTGAGTACCCATATTTTTTTTCAGTGTAATCTTGTTATAATTCTAAGATTTTTTTTTTTTTAATTTTAAAAGGCTCCATACATCTTATGTTTTAGATGTATCCTCGATTTTACATTTTAATCTCTTAAAACTCTATTAGAAAGAAATGTGTGTATCAATTTTTTAATCCTTTGAATAGTTATATTTTAGAGATTTTTTTCTGAATTTCATATCGATTTTCATCAAAATTTTGTCTTTTAACAAATTAAAAATGAAATTTAATTATCTTAATGAAGTCGAATTTTAAAACTCATACACAGTTTCTTTGTAAGCAATATCAGTATCCTTCCTTGTCAATTTAACTGATTTTGATCGAAACTTAAGACGCATGGAGCATTTCAAATATCTAAAAACGTTAATAAAGCAGTTTTGAGTAAAACAGATAAAAAATATAAAGCCAAAAAATTGTTTGTGTACAAAATTAAAACACTTGTAAGTTTGTGAAAAATCATCGCATTTGTATGCCGTTTTACATAAATGATTCAATACAAAATTGAGAATAATAATACACAAAAAAAGAAATTCCGATTTTGGGGTTAATTTTGCACAAATAAAGGTCCACGGTACCCTTAAAAATTTTTAAGAGATTGTGCAATATAAAGTGATGTTTTTCCTTCAATATCTCTAGATTTTTTCACTTCTCACTCGATCTCATCATCGGTGATTTTGCATTTTTTAAACGAAAATTGCTTTCATCTCGAATTATTTTAAACTCATTTTTTTTTTTAAATATCAGTGCTACTGCTGTAATCAATTAATTTCTGGGGAAAAAATTATGCAATTAGAAATGTAATATTTCATGATAAATATTTTTAAAGGGACTGGAGGCTAAGAAGTAACATTTTTTTACTTTCCATTTTTTTTTAAATTATTATTATTATCATTTATTTTATTTTTAGTGATCATACAATTTTTAAAAAATTCGTCATGTCTCAGTATTAACTCAAAATATTTTAGTAATATCAATAGCAATGTTGTTATCAATAATGTGCTCGTATTCAAAAACGCAATTTAAGATTTTTATTTTTTCCTTGTAATAAAAATTTCTTAAGAATTTTTAGATAAGATATATCTTTTTTATTCTGATAAGATATTTAAGATATATCTTTTTAGATGGCCTACTAACAACACTATTTGGTTATGAAATAGTAGCAGGAAACAAATGCTGGACTATATATATTGTTTTAAGTGCAAACAAGTTAATCTTTCGTAATCGTCTGTAAGCAATAGAAATGATAGAAATTTCAAAAAATAATTCTTCAAAATTATTTTTAAAACCATAAAAATTCAGTAAATTATGATAGAAATTTCAAACAAATTGGATTTCAAAGAACCATTTTTTTTTCATATTCGACGGTGTAAAAAATGATAATGTGCGATATTTAAATTTTAAAAAATTGCCATTAAAAGCAAAATTTAATCGTCAGGTGTTGCCAACCTCAAAATGACATCATTGTTACTGACGAACACTTTTCCCTTTGTAATATAGATTATGATTTTTCGGTCTAAATATTTCCTCCACCAGTGGTCGAGAGTTTCTGCTCTCGAAGCTGGTAGACGTGAGGTGCTGGGTTCGATCGCGACCGTCGACCTAATCGTTCGGAGTTTTCGAGGTTTTCTTCTAACCTTGGTTTTCCAAGCGTAAGTACGGGTTAGGTTCCCTTAGACAGACCCCGACGGAGGGCACTCCGCCCCCCCCCCCCCCATAAGGCCTATATCCCTTGTGTTGATAATTGGCCTTCATAAACACACACCCGTCTAAATATTTAAATATTTTTATTAAAAATAGACTAATTTTAAACGAGGTATATTTTTTCTAAACTCAATATCATATTTTCCTAAAATTATTTCGCTAAAAATTCTATGTAAAATAAGAACTAATTTTTAAGAAATTATTCTTTTATTTCTTTTTTTCTACACTGAAAATCAAACATTTCCAATCTACTATATTTTATATTCAAATATTTTCAGTCATTTAACCCCAAAATCGTCGCATAATTTTCGGAAAAATCTTTCAAAAATCTTTGATTTTTTTTAACCATTTGGGAAAATGGTTATTGCCCTCGTCAGGGTAGGAAATCAAAAGTATATCTGAAGCTTTTTTATTGGTTTAATCCGCATTTTATTCTCTTTCTCATTGGTCTATACAGTAATCTGTATTTCCCTTTACTTTCAACAGAGATGGATTACTTCTGTTGCCACTATGACAAAAAAGTAATAAAAACTACAAAAAAAATTAATAACTGAGAGACAAATTGAGATACAGCTTTCAAACAAATTGCATTTAAAAGTACATTTTTTTTTCTATATGACGGTGTAAAAAGTACTATTGTGGGATATTTAGAAGTTTAAGAATGAAATTTCATTTGAAATTGATCGTCAGATTTCTTAGACGATGGAAAAGCCTTTTCCCGCACAGCCTGGATAATATTTAAGTTTCAGGTGGATAATATGTTAGTTTCAGGAAATCTGACGAGTCGCAGGCGATTTTTGTCGCTTTCAATTTTTACGTGTAATAACACTATTAATGTTTAATTCATGGCGTACGTAATGTATGATCAACTCCATGCGATTTTTTATGTCTTAAATTTTAGTCTTCGAAAAAATTATTTTCCAAATGGTCGTTGTAATTTGTTAAATTTCTTTATTTATTTATTTATTTACACACCCTCTTCCAACTCCTTCAATTTTTTTTTAAATTAAGCATTACGATCCTAAAATCAAGTTTATAAATTCAGTGCTGCCATTTATTGAGCTCAAGGATTTAAAATAATCCCGGAAGTAACAAAATCAAAGGAAACTATAATGTCTTAGCTAAAGTTATGAGGAGTTCAATCCGTGAGGGTCATGAGCGCGACAAAATTTGTTCACAAATGACTGACCGTGAACGTTTCGGGCGCGACGATTAAGGGCGGAGATCACCTTCAGCAGCTTGATATTGCTTCATTTTAACACAATATTAAAAACTTTTTGAAGCGGTAAATATTTCTTCAAATTAAACAATTCCTTTGGAGTAAATTGTACAAACCTTTGTTTACGTATTCACTTAAATAATATTAAAGAGGTGAATTATCACTTTACTGACTAAGAGTAAACCAATGAGTGAAAAATTTCCAAGCCGGGAATCGAACCCGGGCTCCTGGAATTGCGCTCCAGTGCTGTACCACTAAGCCACGAAGACGATGCCCAGCATGGCATCTCTCACTCAAAGTCGGTAAGACTGCTACCACAGCTATTACATGAATCATGAGCACACAATCTTGCGGCGTAACATGAGACGCAAACGAACCCAGCATCGGTGAATATATACAATTTAATTAATTTTTCAACTACTTTTCAGCGGTAAAATTACGTTTGAAATTATTTAATATTAAAGAGGTCACCTCTTTAATATTCAAGCGTAATTTCACGGCTGAAAAATTAATTAAATTGTATATATTCACCGATGCTGGGTTCATTTGCGTCTCATGTTACGCCGCAAGATTGTGTGCTCATGAAGACTTTTCCATCTGATAGCTGCAGTAGCAGTCTTACCGACTTATGTGAGTGAGAGATACCATGCTGGGCAACATCCTCGTGGCTTAGTAGTAGAGCACAGGAGCGCTATTCCAGGGCCCGGGTTCGATTCCCGGGCTGGACATTTTTCATTCTGTTCGTTTACGCTTAGTTAGCAAAGTGATAAATCACCTCTTTAATATTCAATAATTTCAAGCGTAATTCCACTGCTGAAAAATTAATTAAGTTCATTTAAATACTTTTAGGGAAAAATAAGAAGAATTTAGTTTAAGACATACTAATTGAAGATTTTCAAAAAGGTGATTTGACGTACATGTGTTGCGGTGCAGAATTATAAAAAATATATTCGATCTAGCCACTTAATATTACATGTATATATACTTAAAATATTGTACAATAATTACAACCTAAAATAATAATCAAGTTTACAAATGAAAATATGTTTTCAAGCAATTAAACCATAAAATTCAAAATTTATGATAAAATTTCAATAAAATTTTAAGAAATAAATAAATGTAACTGGTACTTACTTAAAAATAGGTAGAAGTTTTTAAAGATATATAAAATACAATATACTAGAAAATATTAAGTGTCCATGTTACTTAGTTTTGGAAATACGATGCGCGCAATGCCAAAAATATCTGTTTTGAGAAAAACACTTTAAAGTTCAAATTTACTTTGATTTGGATAGGTATCGCTCCGCATATTTTATCATAAAACAAAATTTAATTGAAGTTTCGTCACATGTTTTAAAAAAAGTTAAGTGGCATGTTATCCTTTATTAGACAAAAAAAATTAATTTTTAATTAATTTTTCAATGAATTATCAGCGGAGAAATTACGCTCGAAATTATTGAATATTTAATACGTGATTTATCACATTTCTAACGAAGCGTAGAACTAACAATGTGAAAAATGTCCAAGCCGGGGGGGTGGGGGGGGGGCGTTCTTTCATGATACTTTTTTTTAATGTTTAAATTGGTAAAATATGTTTCTTTAAAAATTAATAATGTAAAATGTATGTATTCAGTAATACGATTTGGCATATTATTTATCTTTTATTATTATTATTTTTTTTTTATTAAGCTTTCAAAACCGTTTTAATTTATTAAAACATTTATGTGCAGAATTCTAACTAAAACTTTTCAAAAATAGGGTATAAGACTTCTCAAATTTCATAATCTTCAATTTAATAAAATCTATATTTTTTGAACGAAGAACACATGTAAAAAAAGTACGTTTACTTTTTCAAAAGAGAAAAAGAAATTTATATGAGTGCTAAAAAGATGCTGGGATAAACAATTAAATTTAAAAAATCAAAAAACTCAACTGCGTAAAAAGCGAACTAATTAATTAATTCTCTTCAAAGTGAAACCATTTTTTTTCAATCCCTACTATTAGCTCACACTCTCGCTATATATATCTTGTTCAAATTGTCAATCGTTAATTAAATATGGATGAATAAAAATTACTTATTATTCATCCAATCAAGCTCAAATAAATTTTTTTTTAACTTGTAGTGGATGACACTTGATGTTAATCCAGTTTTTTCCAAATATTAATTCATTAATTAAATTAAATTAAATAATTTTCAATAATCGAGATAGCCCTCTTCTTGATCAAGGTATTTTAAGACCGAGAGAGCCCACTTCTTGATCAAGGCATTTTAAGCCCACTCAAGAGGAAGAAGAATGGGAGAAAAAAAATTCTCTTATTGACCTAAGTAGGAATTGACTTAAAATATTTTTTTTATATTACTTAGCTATTCTTTTTTATTTACTTGTATTGATGACTTTTAACTTGTGTTTAATTGTTAGTTACTATCTATAAACACTGTTTTGATGAGGTCTATAGATGTCTATGGTGGTTAGAATTCAGTAAAGCTAGAGATCCTACATGCACAACTTCCAGGTTGTATAATGTTTTAACGGAGCTTCTAACTGCAAAATAGTGAATAAAACATCGTCTTCATTTTGAAAGACCTATCCAATGATATGCCACTCAATAGGGTGCGTAACTTTTTTTTTCGTCTCTACCACCATTTTGTATTTTACAGCCGCCATTTTGAATTTATAAAAACAAAACCTAGCCTATAACCATCGGGTCGTTAAGACGAATCGATAGAGACCTCATTCATTAAAATCTATCCAGCCGTTGGGATGTTTCGAGGATATAAAGAAATCCACATACACAGATACGCGTGAAACACATAACCCTTCTTTTCAGTCGGGTAAAAAAGTTGGTTAATTTAGAGGCGAAGTGACAGGAAATTTTTAAAGCGTTTACTAATTTATAGTATAATTTACAAAATACTCAAAGAAAAGAAAAATGTGTAATTGTATTTTTAGTGCATACGGTATTTACTTGAAGTAAAAAATAATTAAGATATATTTTAAGGATTTTTCTGCTATAATATATTATTTTAATTTTCTTTTTATTGCTTTCGCTAATACATTTTTAACATTAAAAGCTTATACAAAAAACACGAAAATAATACGGTAGTAAATTACTATCAAAGTGAAAATAAACATAAAGTATCTTATTTCGGATTATTTTAATACCTGTAACAAAACTTTCATAATAAATTAGGTCGAAAAAGTAAAATTTTGTTTTGATTTTTGTATTTTTTATATCTTTAATTTAAATTTACGTTACTAACTTCTTTAATCACTTTTAAAAGGTTTTATAAATTTGAAAAATGGAAAGAGTAAAAATGCTTATATTTACTCAAATAAAAATATCCCCATACTTGATAGTAAAATTAAACATTTTTCGGAATTAATACTATTTATAATATTCTATATTACTGCGAAAGGAAAGAAAAATTTATGTTATTTTTACACTTCCTGTTATATATATATATATTCAATAGATTATACTTAAGTAGTATTTAGATTAAAAGTAAACTAATTTTAAATACGAAATGGCCTTTTTTCCTAAAATCAGTGCATAATATCTTTTCTAATTACATAACTATAAAATCCGTCTGAACTACACAATGTTTTTTATTTATTTGTACTATGTATTCATCCCGAGAAAAACTTTTCATAACTTTTATATTTCTAAATTCAAGCATGTTTGGTCATTTAATCTAATAAAAGACTTATTTTAAATATAAGTAGTTATACAAGGTGTCCGGTCTCAACGGTGTCCAATGGCTAATTCCTAAACCGTTAGTCATAGACATATAGTTTCAATTACAAAAATGTTTTAAATCACGTAAAGAAATATTTTAAAAGCGATTTGGGTCAATAAAAACATTTCTTAAAAAATTACGAAATTTAAATTTTTATACGGTCCCCCGGTCCTATAAGTTATATTTAGTGAAATTTTCCTTTTACACTGACAAGTAATACAAAAAAAGTCCCGTTATTCTACGATTAAAATTGATCGAGTGATAGCTGTTTAAAGTTGGAGCATATTTTTTGCTGCAAATTGGGGGTCATTCACAAATTTAGTCGAATATAATTTCGTCAGATATAAAAAATATCTGGGAGTAAAATTAACAATTCAATATAAATTTGAAATCTTTAATCATTCTGGCATATTAATGGAAAATATACAATTTGTAATGAACATTTAAAAAGAAAGAAAAAGCAGAATTTTTGTTAAATAAAATGATTCTAAATTAACAGCCTCAATTCTTTATAAAATAATACGTATATTTTAAAATATTATTAGATTGCAAAAGTTGGGTTATGTCATGTTTTTTAGCTAATGATAATTGATTCTTATATACTCTGTTCCGCTGAATCCGAAATTGACCTCCATTTTTAACTATCATATCAGGATTTTTCGCACATTGCAAATTTCAAAGTTAAGGAGTTCAATGTTAAAATTGAATTTCCTCCCCCATCTCATCGGACCACTCAGCTGTTTAGCTGTAAGAATTCCAGGATAAGCAAAAATATCGAATAAATTTTTTAATCAAATAAAATAAAATAAAATAAAAAATGTTTTACATATGTTTTATAGTATGAGATTTTAGCTATATTTTAACATACACATTTGCGATTTGCAAAATAATTCTAACGGATGGTTAAAAATGAAGGTCATTTTCAGATTCAGTGCTAAAAAGTGCGTAAAAATCAATTATCAAAAGTTAAAAAACACAACCATCTCCTCTACTTTATAGTATTCGATTTTTGTTATTCTTTAAATTTGAAAATTTATGATTTGCGAAATATCCTGACATGACGGTTAAAAATTAAGGTAATTTTCGGATTCAGTTCTAAAAAATACATAAAAGTTAAAAAGCCCAACAATCGCAGTCTTGTATTATCTAATCTAAAACTTTTTCTAAAACTCCTTGGCAGAAATGTATCCAAAATGATTTGTGTTATCCTGTAAAATAAGTATAAATGGTAACCACCGAAAATCTTAATAATATTAGATTGTTATCGGATTTGCGCCAGTATGTAAAATGCAATCTCGATCGGATATTTAAAAGTGGGTTAAAGTTAGAGTTCAAATTTTGAACTGGAAAAACATACATATGATTGTTGAAGTAACATAAAAACTTATAAAAAAACATAATTTTTGTTAAAAGAAATCATAAGAGAAACAGTCTCAAATCCTGACAAAATAAAACCTATGTTATTTTAGCCAATTTGAGACTTAATCATAATACTTGTAGGACATTTTTTCAAAGCGCATATACACATCTTCGAATACTTTAAACACTTGATACATGATCCCTCAAAGCCAAGCCGAACTCATTTGTTTTCAGAGTAGAAAAGTGGCATAAGGCATGCATTTTTAAAGTTTCATAACTCGCTCAATTTTAGCGTTATATGAATGGGACTTTTTTTGTCTTACTTGTCAGTGTAATAGGAAAAAATTACTAAATATAACTTATAGGACCGGGGGACCGTATAAAAATTTAAATTTTGTAATTTTTTAAGAAATGTTTTTATTGACCCAAATCGCTTTTAAAATATTTCTTTACCTGATTTAAAACATTTTTGTAATTGGAACTATATGTCTATGACTAACGGTTTAGGAATTAGCCATTGGGCACCGTTGAGACCGGACACCCTGTATAGTAAAACTGTCTAATCCCACTAGAACTTTCTACAAACATGGCCTAAGTACATTGCTGAACTTTCACACTCTTAGAAGCCTGCACGGGCCCGGGCACGGCATGAGGCCCGTTCCCGACCCGGCCGGCAAAGTGAAGCCAATTTTTCAAACGGGCCGGCCCGAGAAAAAAATTCATCGCGTCTATCGGCCCGATATAACAAAATTAGAGGACGAAACTAAGCTGATAAAATATGAACAATTTATAGCCAAGTTGGTTTCATTTATGGAGGCTAGCCTGACACCATCAGTATAGAAATATAACATGTCCAGCACAGAGATCAGTATGGGACCGTTACATCATGTCTGATCCCGGACTTAATTTTTTTTCAACAGACTCAGGCCAGGCCGTGATCTGGCTTACATTTCATTCTATATACTCGGCCCTGGTCGTAACTGTACTTAATTGTTCCCGAGACATGTCAGGCAAACAATTTGTTGTGTTAAAATAGTAACAGCGGTAATAATTTGGAAATATACTTTAATGTTATTATAGAGAAATAATTTCAAAAATCTACTTTTTTTATTATGCAACATTAAAAGTTATGATGCTTTTAACTATCATTTTTCTTTTATGCTAAACTATGTTAATTTTAAAATGTATTTTTTTATGTAATAGTCTTAATGTCTAAGTGATTATATGTTCTGTATTCTGTGGCTTGTGAAAAAAGTAATCTAATATATGCTGTAGAATTTTCCCGTAAATATGTATGTAGTATTCATTAAAAAATCTTAATTATATTTGAAGAAAAGTCTGATTTTCTTGTAGAAATTGAATCTGGCCGAGACGGGTCTGATTCCATTGATTTTTCCCCGGGCCGTGAACTTCAAAAAAATAAACGAGCAGGGCCCGGGCTCAACTTTTAGTTTTTACAACAGGTCAGACCCGGGCCTAGAAATTTTGGCCAGTGCAGACCTCTAACTCTTCATTTTAAAAGAATCTATCTTTATTGAATGAAGAACACGTGTGAAAGGGGGACATAAACTTATTCAAAAGAGTAAAAATAAATAAACACACGCGTTGTTATTATTATTCTGAAGCATCTGAGAGCTTCTGCATGCATTGGTTTTTTTTGTGTTTTTTTCAAAAATTATAAAAAATCAGGCTAAATTGTTATCTTTTTTATTTATCAATTTATTTTCCAATTTAGTGTAAAAATATATATCGCATTCTTTCGTTTTGTATCTTCAGACATAATAGTTTCTTTCCCTGATATATATTTTTTCTTCTTTTTAACCCTCTAAAGGGCTGCGCAATAATTTCCCCTCTCCCAAAAGTAATTTAAATTTTCTCTATACTAAAATATTTTTACAGAGTTAACTGTATTTTAAAAAATATTTAGGATGAAGGGATAACATATAATAACATGCTATAAACATATTTTTTTTTCTTTCCCTGATCGTATTTCTTAATTTTAAATAAATCTTTAAACATAATATTATCTTTCCCTGATATATTTTTTCTTCTTTTTAACTCTTTAAATGGCTGCCCAATAACTTTCCGTTTTTCCAAAAGTAATTTAAATTTTGTCTATACCAAAATATTTTTAATAAAGTTAACTACGTTTTAAAAAATATTTAGGATGGAGGGACAGAAAAGGTAGTTTTGCACCAATCTGCCAAAAGAAATTTAATTTACCCTGAATCATATACTCAGAGGATCTTCCCTAATAGAAAGGATGCACTGAGCGTCTGAAGTCTTTTCCCTGCATTTATATAAAACAGGGTAATTTGCATTTTCTTTCGCAGCTTGACGTTAAAATACATTTCGTACTTCTTTACATTAAATAAATCTTTAAACATATTTTTTTCTTTCGCTAACACTTTATTATATCAAAAATGGGTAATAAACTATGTAAATACATATTATTGCCAATGTAAAAAGAACTGAACACATTTTTTCTGAAAAATGACATAGCCATTTCTTTTTAATTACATGCATAATCTTTTAGACAATATCTTATAATTATTTTAAGATATCGCTCAGATCAAGAAAATACTTCAAATTAATACAAGGCTAGTCTTTTTTTTCTGCTCATACATTCCTTTTTTTTAAAACTTTCAGCATAGTTTAAATGTGTTTATTAATTCGGTTTGCCTGTTTGGCCATGCTCTAACTCAACACGGATTACCGTGTAATTTTTATGTCTTAAGAGTCAGTAATCGTCGAATTCAACGAATGAAGATGTTTAAAAGACTTTAGATTGAAGTTATAAAAACTTACAAAAATAATTACAATAAATAATCAATCTTACATTGGTTGGCCTAACTCATAAAACACATGTCATTTATAAATAAAGTTTAACTTAAACTCTTCAAATTATTGAAAAATGTATTCCTGTAAGTAATGATTAACATCTAATTCAGTAATAAATTAGGAAGTTATCAATTGGGACTTTGATCTTTCGTATATTACGCAATGAAAAATCAATGAAAATTGTGCAACTATGACAAAATCATATTTTTTTTTACAACAAAATCTCAAAATAACGTCTTTTCTCCGTCACAAAATTTACATGCGTGCTTTTCATATTCATAGTCACTATATTAAAAACATTTTAACATGCAATATATTATTAACAAATATATTTCCAAACTTGATGTTACTTTTGCACGTAATATAATTTTGCATGTGAACATTCGCACTCTTGACTTGATGTTCTAATCCCAGTGCCAACGAAATCTAGAAAAAAAAATTTTCGACGCATTCATAGTAAAATATTTAGTTTCATCAAAGAAAATACTCGTTTCCTTTTTACTATGAGGTCATTTTAGCCCACTGAAGACCTCTGAGATTAACGTCTCAATTTCAGTATCAATGGAATGTAAAAATATATATATATTGGATTTTACTACTTTATTTACTAAAAAGAGTTCATTTTTTAATATTTTCAAAGTGCTTAGAAAAATTTATGGGGGTCATTTTCCTTGCCTAAAATATACATTCTCTATTTTTGGAAAATAGATTTTTCTTTTTGTGTCAGTTATCATATTCGTCTCACATTTTCGAATCATGTTTTGAGAAATACATACTAAAGGCGCCAAAAGTACAAAATTGTTTATTTTGTTTAAGATATTTTTAAACTGATATTGATGATCAGAATAAAATTCATAAAATTTTCCACGGGAATAGATACAGACGGTAAGAAAACAATTGCCAGTAATGATCAGCTTAGCTGTTAATCCTTATAAAAATAATACTCAAACGAAAAAGTACATAATTTTCCTAGCAAATCTTTTACCTTGTATCTAATAAAGAAGAAATTGGCACCAAATGAACGCAGAAATTTTTCTGGTGATCAATTTGTAATAAAAGGAAATATTTGTGACATTCTAATGCCTTTGGCTGAAAAAAAGGTAAAAATATATTGCATCATAATCAGGGGAATTAGTGAATACGTATTTCCTATAATTTCCGTAATTTTAGTAATAGTATGTTTACCAATTTCAATGCGCAGTGCAAAGACTAAAAGAAACATTTCTACTTCTGAAAGATTAAAATTATCAATAATTAGTGCATAGAAAAATTTACCAGTGTCATGTTCATTGCCCTAAAATATAAATTCTTTATTTTTGGAAAATAAATTAAACATTTCGTGTCAGTTATTATATTCGTCTCACAATTTAGAAT
This sequence comes from Maratus speciosus, assembly GCA_963932465.1. Taxonomy (NCBI): domain Eukaryota; kingdom Metazoa; phylum Arthropoda; class Arachnida; order Araneae; family Salticidae; genus Maratus; species Maratus speciosus. The sequence goes on from OZ010789.1 coordinate 222,508,396, forward strand.
CATGTTTAATAAATGCATACTAAAGGCACCAAAAGTACATTTTTTTTTTTTTAAAGATATTTTTCAAGTGATATTTCCCCCGATTATTATCAGAATAAAATTCATAAAATTTTCCACGGGAATAGATACAAGAGACAAGAAAAACAATTGTTAGTAATGATCAGCCAAGCTGTTAATCATTATAAAAACAATAGTCAAAGGGAAAAAATATATAATTTTTAACGCAAATCTTTTACCTTGTTTTTAGTACTTATAGAAGAATTCGGTACCAAATGAATACAGAAATTTTTCTAATGATCAATTCGTAATAAAGGGAAATATTTATTACATTCCAATGGTTTGACTGAAAAAAAGTAAACATGTATTACATCATCATTAGGGGAATTAAAGAATACACAATTCCTATAATTTCCGTAATTTTAGTAATATGTTTATCAATTTCCATGCGCAGTACAAAGACTAAAGGAAACATTTCTACTTCTGAAAGATTAAAATTATCAATAATAAGTGCAAATTTTGGAAAATAAATTTTTCATTTCATGTTAGTTATCCCATTCGTCTCACATTTTAGAATCATGTTTTGAGAAACACGTATTAAAGGCACCAAAAGTACAAAATTGTTTATTTTGTTTAAGATATTTCTTGAGCTGATATAATGATCAGCTTAGCCGTTAATCATAAAAATAGTAAAACGGAAAAGTATATAATTTTCTTTGCAGATCTTTTACTTTGTATCTAATAAAGAAGAATTTGGTACCAAATGTACTCAGAAATTTTTCTGACGATCAATTTATAATAAAAGTAAATATTTGTGACATTCTAATGCCTTTGGCTGAAAGAAGGTAAAAATGTATTGCGTCACAATTAGGGGTATTAGTGAATACGTAGTTCTTATAATTTCCTTAATTTTAGTAATATATCTACCAACTTCAATACGCAATACAATGGCTAAAAGAAACATTTCTATTTCTGAAAGATTAAAATTATCAATAGTAAGTGCATAGAAAAATTTATCGGGGTCATTTTCATTGCCTAAGATATAAATTCTCCATTTTTGAAAAATAAAATTTATCATTTCGTGTCAGTTATCATATTCGTCTCTCATTTTAGAGTACTGTTTTAAGAAATACTCACTAAAGGCACCAAAAGTGCAAAACTGTTTATTTTATTTAAGATATTTTTTGAACTGTTATTTCCTTAAAAGAATAAAATTTATAAAATTTTCCACAGGAATAGAAACAAAAGATAAGAAAAACAACTGTTAATAATTATCAGCTTGACAGTTAATCATTATAAAAATAACAGTCAAACGAAAAAGTATACAATTTTTCCAGCAAATCTTTTACCTTGTAATTGGTATAGAAGAATTTGATATCAAATGAACGCCTAAATTTTTCAGACGATTAATTTGTAATAAAAGGAAATTATTACATTCTAATGCTTAGTGTTTTTTTCCTTTTTAGTCTTATTTTTATTTTATTTTTTAAATTTCCGTTACTCTTTTCTTTTCGATTAATTTTTTCTTTGATTTTGGCAACACTTTTCTGCATGTGCTCCTTTGTGATTGGTGTTTTCCTTTCAGCTAGCACCACCTACCGCGTTCTTTGTAAGTTCTCCTCTCTACCTTTTCTGTTTATTTGTGATCTTGTCCGCTTTCAGACGCGTGTTTACTTTGGCTGCTGACGGGCTGTTAAAATGTCCATTCCGAAACACACCCTGCATGTTATTTTGTATTTTACGGTGATTTTACCAAAGTTTTATTTTTCTATGTAGATGGTAAAAATATATTGCATCTAAAAGATGGTAAAAATATATTGCATCTAAAAGATGGTAAAAATATATTGCATCACAAATAGTGGAATTAATGAACATCTCCTATAATTTCCGTAATTTTAGTAATACGTTTAGCTTTTTCCACACGCAGTACAAAGACTAAAGGAAACATTTCTGTTTATGCAAAATTACAATTAGCGATAACATTAAAAAACAAAGATCTTAAACGGATTTTAAATCGTTATTTTATTTAAATATATATATAAACGACGCAGTTTAATGATTTTAGATTTAACAATAGACAAACATTAATCTGCAATTAAAAGCACTGCAATTTAAACAATTTTGTTCACGAAAAAGTATATGAAAAAACGCTTTATCTAGATAAGCACAAGCTTGGGTGAAACCTTCTAGAAAAAAGGATATTTTCAAGTATCGGCTATTACGCGAAAACGCGCATTGTACTATACAGATGCGTCGTTGTTGCATAGAAAATGATAGGATCAGGTCCATATGCCGCGTTTTTGGCCCATGAAATAGACAATTCGATTATGTTATACTGACTTAATTATTTCACTTTTTAATATTAGACGGTATATATTGTCATATTTTAACGATAGATTTTGTATTTTGTTCGGATTTGTATGACTTACACAAGCTCAAAGTTCGTATAATTCGTAGTTTTGATGAAAAATACCCAATTTCTGCTATTTTTACCTCAATTATTTATATGGGCGCAATCGTGTAACACTTTCTTCTTAACATATATTATAAAACACATCAAAATATATAAAATATGTTAAAATAAAAGTATTGTAAAGTGGTGCTCATAGTAAAATGTTAAAAATAGGGGATAAATTGAGGTAAAGAAAGCAGAAATTGCGCATTTTTCATCAAAACTTCGAATTATATGAACTTTGAGCTTGTGTAAGTCATATAAATCCAAACAAAATACAAAAACTATCGTTAAAAGCGTACAATATATACCTTTTAATATTAAAAAGTGAAATAATTAAGTCAGTATAACATAACCAAGTTTTAGTCTATTTCATGGGCCAAAAACGCGGCTTATGGACCCTGATCCTTTTCAACGTATACACGTTTGGGAAGTGGAAGTCATTTAGATTCTCCGCAAATTTTATTTTAAAAACTTAATACTTATATTTTTATATTATTTGTCATTGCACCTTGGGTATTTTTAGGATCTTATCCTGAAGATTGTTAAACTTCTGAAAAAATATTTAAAGTATATATTTACAATAGTTTTAGCAAAATTCTAATTGGCGTGGGATATTACACTATTTCAAATCATCTGTATAACACGGATATATTTATGATTTTAAAATTTTTAAATGAACTGAAATTTAAACGATATCACATAATTTAATCTTTCTAATATTTCCAAAATAAATAGAGAACAATTTATCAGCGCCTCACTTCATTCGGATTTTAAAATAACAGTTACAAAATACGGGAGTAAAATGTATTATTCTTAAATCTGTGAAAAAAAATGAGGGTTGACTAGAAGTGAGACATGTAGTATTTTTGACTGGATAAATGATTTCTGTTCAGGGGTCTACAGAAAATATTGTCCATCATGATCTCTTCTATTTTTTGGAAGGGTTCTCCGATACCTTGTATATTTATTTAGCAATGTTACACATACCTTCGAAAAGAAATCTAGATTAAGCTTTATATCAGAATAACAAATTCAATCAACATAAAAATGCAGTCATTAGAATCCTTTAAATTCCGCTACTGTGTCGCCGTACAGCAAAAAATAAAATAAAATAAAATAAAAATCAGTAATGTTTTTTATGTTATCGTTACATCATCTTATATATCCTCAGCTTCATCAGTGTTCATTTTGTGTAAATTTGCATTTTTTATTCTCAGTAAAAAGGGGGTTATGCATCATCCTCTATGCAATCAAGTTCTTTGCCGATACAACAATTTCTAATGCACCTGGAAACATTGCATTTTTCATCCATTACGTGTCTAATTTAATAATATCTAGCTTCTTCAGATTTCTCCATTGGTTTCAAATATCATGCTTAAGATGATCCAGTATTTTCAGACACTGCATTTTAACAGTTTGAAGAGACGGACATCTAAAGTCTGTTTCGATAATGTCAAATTTCTACGGATGACAGCTAGTGTCGGTTCAATTTTTACTTTCAGAACATATCTTGAGGAAAGTAATGTAATCATGATATGTGTGTGTGAGTGAACACGATGACTCTCAAAAAGTACTTCCAATTAAGTTCACATTTGGAGAATATATTATAAAACACTTTCACCAGAACTGTATATATTTTAGATGAAACAGCACCGAAAAACTGGAGATAAATCACAATTAGAAAAATAAAACTTTGTTAAAATCACCATAAAATAAATCATTTTACTTTTTTGTTTTTCTTGTGTTTTTTTCTTTTTAGTCTTATTTTATTTATTTATTATAATTTATTTTTAATTTATTTTTTAAATTTCCGTTACTCCTTTCTTTTCTATTAATTTTTCCTTTGATTTTGGCAACACTTTTCTGCATGTGCTCCTTTGTGATTGGTGTTTTCCTTTCAGCTAGCACCACCTATCGCATTCTTTGTAAGTTCTCCTCTCTGCCTTTTCTGTTTATTTGTGATCTTGTCCACTTTCAGACACGTGTTTACTTTGGCTGATGACGGTCTATTAAAATTCTAATCCGAAATAAACCCTGTGTGTTATTTTGTATTTTATGGTGATTTTTTACAAAGTTTTACTTTTCTATATAGATTTTAGTATAAATCAACCGACGGGTTTAAAACTTAATCCATTTGCAAACCATTTTGCAGACGATTCTATCAGAAAAGTCACAAAAGAAATGTATGAATATAAGTGATAAATAAATATCTGGACGATGAATCAAGAATTAGTAGCGCAGAGGTAATGTCTACTGTTTTAAAACGGAGTTCAACATTTGAATCTAACCGATTCCATCGTATCAGTTTTTTCCTTCCGCCTCGCACCGTTTTTACTGCATCACTGTAGTCAACATAATAAATCTACATAATGAATAAACAATAAAATCTAAAGGTTTTCTTTTTCTTTTTTTTCTTTTTTTTTTTTTTTTTTTTTTTGCTTGTTTTTAAACTATACTCAGCTTATTGATACAAATATTTTTAGATAGTCCTTAGCATCAGCCACGTCCATCGAAAAGATTTTGTGAGCTCGAAGAATGAGTGTCATAATATTGAAATTCAGCACTTTTTGGAATAATGCTTTGCCTACAAATTATTAATGAACACAGATTTTTATAACAATATGAAAGTTGAAATTCTTACAAGAACCCATGATTGAAAAACATATGATTAGATATTATATCAGTATCTTTGTTATACTGAATACAGCATCTTAAAGGGTTTTTCCACGTTCTCAGTTTCAAAAATCGTCTTATTATTGCTATTATTGTTTTTGTTTAAGTCGGATTCATATAGTCTCAAGAATATGCAAACAAATCGATTTTTCTTTTACTGTGAAAATGTCTTTCTTTCTTAAAAGGGCGTTAGAGCGAGACAGCGCAAGTAGCGTGAAGCCAGTTCATAGCTTACTACTGGCAGACAATGAGCAGATTGTCATAAAAAAAAATATCTACTAGGTTTCATTTATTGGCAATTTGCTCGGGAATGTTTCAGAGCAAGTACAGTCGCGGAAAGAAAAAAAAGTAAACAGCCCCTACTAACTCCTCAATACAAATTATCGTAAACGAAATTTGCTGGTACCAAACGATTGGAAATAAAGTCTACTTTTACATGATGTACATAAAATTTGCTTAGGGGAGGGGGGGGCATCTACATATTAAAACGAATCCAAACTTCATTTTTTTTTTTAATGGCAATACCCAATTTTAACGAGATATTTCAAATATTCGGTTCAAACTATGCCTAGACACCAAATTTCAAGTCATTTGAACGATAAGTTTTTGAATTATAAACATTCAAAATTTAGTGCTTCTAATGTTAAATTACATTTTCATATGTTTATTTATATTTCCTGAAGTTATGCTCCTAATGTACTAATTTTTTGTGTAGCAATAATTCTAATATACCCTAACATAAATACGCTGAATTTGCAACTTTTATAATTTCATGGTATGAATTATGAATTATGAAATTAATATTCGAAAAAATTATGAATTGCAACCTATATTTTTCTTTTTTTTTTTTTTTTTTTTTTTTTTTTTGATGGATTTAGATTTATTAAGTCCTGCTTTATGGAAATCCAAAATTTCACATTTTTCTTCCAAGTAGTTTTCAAATTATGCTTAAAAAACGGCAAAATGATTATTTAAGGAGCCGTCTATGATAGAAATGAGTACATATTTTGAAATTTCTTCTGCTGTCCTGTAATCTAACCGGCTTCATTGACTGCTTGAGTGGTGCTTAAGGTACCTTGATCAAGAAGGGAGCTCTCTCGGTTAACAATCGAGTACAGAACTTCAATTTGGATACAGCCCTTAAAATAAGCTCGTTTTAAAATAATTAATTTCTCGGAAACTTATGGTACGAATCGCATAAAAATTTGTTTTTAGGCTAATTGAAGGCTGTAGAGTTCATTTATGCTGTCAGAATTGTGTACTGTTATTGAAAAAAGAAAGTTATGATTCATTTTAATATGTAGATGGCCCCCCTAAGCAAATTTTATATACATCATTTAAAAGTAGACTTTATTTGCAATCGATCGGTATCAGTAACTTTCTTCTACGATAATTTGTTGAAGAGTTAGTAGAGGGTGTTTACTTTTTTTTCCACGACCGTACTTAAAACAATAACAAAAGTTTAAATTTATTGATTTAGGCATTTTATACATGTAGTTATTAACGAGCTTTTTAACGAGAGTAGATCAATTTACAGGTCTAATTTTTATTTACAATTATTTATAAGAGAGTCCATTGAGATTAATTTAAGGGGACGGTGGAGCTTAAAATCCTTAAAAATATTTTTTTTTATTTTTGTAAATTTCAACTTAAATATTATTCAAGGGTTCATTATATACATTATGGCATGCATTTATCACAAAAAAATTTAAAAAAAATTTATTTTTGAGAAAAAAATGGAATTTTACGCGTCGTCTTAGAAATCTTCGAAATGCCCCATGCGTCTTCAATATCAATGAAAATCCCCAATATTTTTTATAAAAGTTTGGTTTATATACATAAATAAAATCAAGCATCGAATTTTATATATTTGAATTTAAAGGTAAAAAAAAAAAAAAAATTCAAAATTTCAAAAAATTTTCGAAAAAATTTCAAAATTTTTCAAAAAAAAATTTTTTTTTAACCTTTAAATTCAAATATATAAAATTCGATGCTCTATTTTATTTCTATATATAAATCAAACTTTTATAAAAAATATTGGGGATTTTCATTGATATGGAACGCGCAGGGGGCACTTCGAAAATTTCTAAGACGACGCGTAAAATTCCATTTTTTTTGTCAAAAATAAATTTTTTTTAAATCTTTTTTTGTGATAAATGCATGCCATAATGCATATAATGTACCCTTGAATAATATTTAAGATGAAATTTACAAAAAATAAAAAAAAATTTGAAATTTTGAAAATTTTTCGAAAAAATTTCAATTTTTTTCAACTTTTTTTTTTTTAACCTTTAAATTCAAATATGTAAAATTCGATGCTCTATTTTATTTCTATATATAAACCAAACTTTTATAAAAAATATTGGGGATTTTCATTGATATGGGAGACGCATGGGGCATTTCGAAGATTTCTAACACAACGCGTAAAATTCCATTTTTTTCTCAAAAATAAATTTTTTTTTTAATTTTTTTGTGATAAATGCATGTTATAATGTATATAATGTACCCTTGAATAATATTTAAGTTGAAATTTACAAAAATAAAAAAAAATTATTTTTAAGGATTTTAAACTCCACCGTCCCCTTAAGAGATTCAGGGGTTTGTAACGATAGGTTATCTTTTCGCATCTCGAATATATGGATTGAAAGGTTGGATAACTTGCGGAATCACGACATAGAAGGCATACGTGCGATATCGAAAATGTATGGAGAGTTGTATGTTTACTTGTTTTCGATGATTTTTTTCCGGTTTTCATGTGCATTGTATTTGTAATTAATGTTATACATTCTGATGACGACTCAATGAAACATATCAATATAGTTTTTTAATATATTTTTAATGTGTTTTTAGTAACGTCTTTTAAGCAAATAAATATTTTAATATATGTTTTTACTTTTCCGTTCGGAATATATATTGAGATATGGTTTTTAATAGACGTAATTAAGACTTATTACTCTTATTTATACTTACATGTAGTTATGATTGAAACGGACAATGTGTAATACTTTTCGACAAAATCTTTTTTTTTTTCTACCCAGGGGACACAGTACCTTTTAAACTACTTTTTCAATTTTGAATAATACTGTAAAATACTTAAATATAATGTCACTACAGATATTAGGTACTATAAATGTAATTTCATATAATTTCAAAAAAAAAAAAAATCTTGTAGAACAGCCCATTTAACTAAAATTTAAAATTTAAAAAAATTTTAAAAAAATTAAAATCCCTACTACTTTTTTAAATATGAATATTTTTGCTTCAAATTTTTTTTCCATAATCTTAAAAACATACTACAAAAAATTGTGCATGGATTTAACATTCAAGGTTATTATTTTTTTTTAATTTTTCAATTATCTTTCCTTGATTTTTTACTATACAAAAGAGAGAAATATTGATATTAAATGTAATATCCCTTACATCTAAAAATCCATGCACAGTTTTGTGTAGTATAATCTAAGGAATGTGGAAAAAAAATCTGAAGCAAAAATATTCATATTTAAAAAAGTAGTAGGGATTTTAAAAAAATTTTTAAAAATTTTAATTTAAATTTTAGTTAAATAGGCTGTTCTACAAGATTTTTTTTTAATTATATGAAATTATATTTGTTTTATAGTACCTAATATCTGTAGTGACATTATATTTAAGTATATTACAGTATTATTCAAAATCGAAAAAGTAGTTTCAAAGGTACTGTGCCCCCTTAACACAGTGAGTGCCACCATATCGCTCACGCGTAAGAAAAGTGACACATCTCGACAAAAGTAAATTTCACAGGAGAGGCAAAAGGGGGGAAAATGAGCATGATTTTCTGTGACATAAAATTGTATCACCTAGATGTGCATGCAGGAGTAAAAAAGTGCATAAGAGTGTAAAACCCTTAAAAATGAAGACATAGTCCAAGAGCTGTTAAACATTTTAGGGAAGGTATTTGAGGCACCCTGAAAATTTGTGCAACACTTCTTTTGTAATGTCTGAATACAAAATCGAATGTCTGGCTGAAGGATCGTGGCCCAAAAACTGTGCCAGACACGTGTCAAGTGCCATTTTTTGACTACCCAAAAAAAAAAGGTATTTGAGGCACGCTGAGATTGAGGCAGAATAATATTTATGCTTAGAAAAAAATATTTTGAAAATGACAGACACTTTAGTCGGCACAAAAACTGTGCCAGACACGTGTCAAGTGCCATTTTTTGACTACCCAAAAAAGGTATTTGAGGCACGCTGAGATTGAGGCAGAATAATATTTATGCTTAGAAAAAAATATTTTGAAAATGACAGACACTTTAGTCGGCACAAAAACTGTGCCAGACATGTGTCAAGTGCCATTTTTTGTCTGGCACAGTTTTTTGGACCACGATCCTTCAGCCAGACATTCGATTTTGTATTCAGGCATTACAAAAGAAGTGTAGCACAAATTTTCAGGGTGCCTCAAATAACTTCCCTAAAATGTTCAACAGCTCTCCTCCTAACATAGGATGAGGTTTGGAGGGTTGGATAAATTTCGCTCTCCACACAATCCACCCCTCTTCTGGGCTCACGAATGGACAAATAGCGTAATAAAGTGGTTTTCCTTACAACTACACTTATGAAATTTTTGTGTAGCAAGACACACATAGGACTGACCTATTAGTGGAATAAAATGCAAAATTAATTTTTGCGAGATGTGTCTTGCGGGTGAGTGATATTAAAAGTGTCAAAACCTGACAAGAAGCATTTAAAGTCTATCTGGTTCCTGCTAAATTTGGTTATCCTATCCAATAGAGGACCGTAATTCTAACCTACAGTAGAAAAAACAATTATTTCATGAATTTTGAGAGGAAAGTGAAGAAACTCATTTCATGCGTCAGAATGGCTTTTTCTTTAGCTTTGTGTCACTTTTTTTACAGGTGAGCTGTATATCTAAAATAAAGTTTCCTAAGCAAACACATTATTTAAATTCCAAACTGGAAAACGGCATCAAATATTTTTTTTATAAAATTTTCTTTTTGGAATGTACGTAAAAACAAGCATTTATTTATTTTGTAACAAAATTACCCGTAAAATCTGGTATGAGCCAATTATTTCAAGATTTAACAGACAGAATTTCTTTGTGTGCACAACCAGCGGTACACATAGCACTCAACGTGATAAAGACAAAAAAAATCGGGGTTATCGGGTTTGCTACCCATTTTTTTCCCAAGAAAACTCCATTTTGACAAAAAATGACAAAATTAATATTTTGTGTCGATTTCAACCATAACTGTAATCCTACAGTTTATAAAACTCTTCGTAAATTCTATTTCTGCTGGAAAACGTGAGACGTTACAACTATTGCGTTTAATTGCAAATTAATTGCAATGGGAAAAATAAGTAATTTATATGGGTTTTTTTTCTTTAATGGCATTTAAGTCGATCCTCCCACTTCGTACCTTGTTTTTTTAATTAATTGCAATGGGAAAAATAAGCAATTGATAGGGGTTTTTTTTTCCTTTAATGGCATTTAAGTCGATCCTCCCACTTCGTACCTTGTTTTTTTTCCCCCTAACTTTCTTGGCTTGTGTGCGAATATAAACTGTACTTATCCAGCTTTTAAAAATCATGTGAATAATAGCGAGGTAGCTTGGAGATTCTCTCACGATATAAAGATTTTCTCAGGCATTTTCCTTCAAATTCTTTATCTGTTTCTGTTTCTTGGACGATTTACAATAATCATATTCAAGGTCTCAGTACAGTCGAATCATCACAAAGGTATATTCCAACAATTAATGTGAACAGTGAACATGAGTACTCAAACGTTTTCAATTCCTGTTATTGTCATTTTTTAGATATTCTGTGCTATAAAAGCTTTTTTATTGAATAGGTACATCTAAAACGATTGTTGAATGTCTTGAGCTTTTCTTCAAATGCTTTAAAAAACAATAAAAATTGGAGGAAATGTTAATAACTTAACATAGGTAGGGTAGGGAAAAAAACCGTATAGGATCATAATTACAATTCTGATGGATTCAATAAAAAAAAAAATCTTAGAAAGTTCTTTGTACCCATTATGTGGTTTATTTTGCCATAAGGGCTTATACACATGTTAAAATTAAACGCAACTTTTTAATAACAATAACATAAATTCTTTACATACTTAAACTCAGCATACCGTAAAACGTAGAAATAAAAATTTTATCAAATTTTAATGAATAATTATCGAGATACAAATTATTTTAAAATGATTTAATGAAATGAATCAATCATTGTTAAAGAGAAAAGGTGTTATTTAAATATAAGTCGCAAAATAATTTACACTTTCATAATTTATTGTTTTATATGTAAAAGCCCAAACATAATACCGATTAATATTTTGAGTTTGACTGCTTATAAAATACTAATTATTAATTAAAAGTGGGATTAATAAAAATTTAGAAATAGAAATGGAAATATGTTTTCGTTTCCATTAAAATCAGCTTATTAGAAATACCGTAAAATATCTTTTGTTTACATTCAAGTTTAAATCCGGTTCCAACAATTTCATATTTTCTAAATACTTGTACGTCAATAGCATACAGTCGGCTCTCGTTAATTCGAAATCGGATAAATCGAATCTTCGCTTAATTCGAACTAAACATGAAGTCCCGAAATTTTCAATGGCAGAATAACGTTAAAACTTTTCCTTTATTCGAACTCATTTTCTCTTGACTTCGTTTAATTCGAAATAATGAGAATTCCATTTTTTCATTTTTCCTTACTTTCTCATGGATCCTTGAAATAACTTTCTTTCTTTCATTTTTATCAGAATTGTTCTGAACTAGTATAATAATTCCATGCATTTGAAATCCGCTTTCCTAGTGCGCCCTGTCTGTCCATCAATGACACATCCTCCCCTTCTTCCATTGTGCTTTTCCTAATCCCTTCTGTAGCATTTGACTCAGTGACATTCCAAGAAATTCACTGAGTGGACATCTGTTAAAGATAGGGGAAACCTGTTTTATCACTACATTCTACCTTCACTCTGGGGATCGAATTTTTCAGTCAATGGTTTTACTTACTGCTAAATTGTTTTTTGAGAAAGTAAAAGGTCTTGTTTCTTTAAAATATGGCTCCACGTGGAAGTTATAAATCGTTAACTCTAGAAGCCAAAGTGGAAATTATTAAAAAGGTAGGATGTGGCCAATCTAAGACAGAAATTGCTGCAGAATATGGAATAAAAAAGAATACGCTGTCTACTTATTTGAAAAATAAAGAATTCATCCTGAAATCATGGGAAAAGGAAAGATTTGCTAAAGGACGAAAACGTATGAGAACAGCAGCCCATGAGGATTTAGAGGAAGCTTTACTGTTATGGACAAAAGATGCATTGGCAAGAAATGTACCTTTGAGTGGACCTATATTGGCAGGTAAAGCGAAAGAACTTGCACTACTCATGGGTATTAAAAATTTCAATTGCAGCGAAGGATGGCTGACACGTTTTAAGCAGCGAAATAACATCGTACACAAAACTGTGTGTGGTGAAAGTGGTGCTGTAGACCTCGCTGCTTGCAATGAATTCTGCGAAAAGCTACCCGAACTTATTTCTACTTATGCAATGAAAGACGTGTTTAATGCCGATGAAACAGGGTTGTTTTATAAACTTCTTCCTAATAAGACTTTAACATTTAAAGGTGAAACGTGCACAAGTGATAAACTTAGAAAAGACAGGATAACTGTGATGGTAGGTGCCAATGCCAATATGGATGGAACTGAGAAGTTAAAATTGTTAGTTATTGGTAAATCAACTAATCCACGTTGCTTCAAAGGAGTTAAAACACTGCCTGTTGATTATGTGGCAAATGCCAAAGCCTGGATGACGCGTGAGATCTGCATCAGTTGGTTAAAAGAACTGGATAAAAAATTTTCTCGTGAAAACAGAAAAATTCTATTGCTGCTAGATAATGTGCAGAGTCATTGTAAACTACCAACACTGAGCTCTATAAAGATTGAATATTTACCCCCTAATACTACAGCACAATTACAACCGATGGACCAAGGAATAATTCAAAATTTAAAAACTCATTATCGTAAAAGGATTCTAGAACAAATTTTATTTTCGATTGACCTTAAAGAAAGCTACGACATAACATTACTCACGGCCATTAACGATTTATATGCGGCGTGGGACGCCGTACAACCTGAAACAATAGAAAAATGCTTTCGACATGCCGGATTTATCCATCCATCTAAAAAGAGTGGTTATAATGCAAATGACGAAAACGACAGACCTTTTGAAGAAATAGAATTTTCAAACTTTTCTGAAAAGTTCCAATGCGATATTACGTTCGCAGAGTATGTAGCAGCCGACAATAGTTTAGAAGTATCTGGACCCTTAACTGTGGAAGAAATTGTTGAAACAATTCACGAAAAATGCAATGAGGAGATGGAATCGGATTCTGGTGATTCTGCTACTATGTCCCAAGTGCTTTCCTTACCCACAGAAAAGTCAATTGCACAATCAATTGAGTGTTTGCGTACATTTATCCTGATGCAGCCGTCATCAGACAAAGAACTTAACTCATGATAATTAATGACTATAAAATGACTATATAAACCATAAATGATTTTGAAAATGTCGCCGTTGGTGCGACGAAACGATCGTCAATCTTAATAAAGATTTTCTATCACTTTTTATAGCATTTTTAACTTTATCTGTTTATAAGTGATTATTATACATGTGTTTTTAAGAACTTAACTGTTTGTTACAAACAGAAAAACTGGCTAAAAAGTCAAAAATGAATAGGACTAAGCAAACAACAATTGATATTTTTTTTCATAGAGATGATAAATAAGTGTAAATAATTTCTAAAATGTTCATCTAATTTCAGGTAAGAAAATTATAGTACAATTAAAATGTAATTTTAAATGCCGTTGTTCTATAGTGTATTATTAATTTTTATGTTTTATTTATATTATTTTAATATTATTAATTATTTTATGTATTTATATCTTTTAATTTAATATTAAGTCATTCTAACGATAACATCCGAAATTTAAAAAAAATACTATAACATTAATTCCTTTGTAATAGTACCCTTTAAACATGTTTTCTCTCATACTTTCCATAATTCGAACTCTGGATAATTCGAACATTTCTTGTGGTTCCGACGACTTCGAATTAACGAGAGCAGACTGTATTTAATCCGTTTCAGATGTGCATAGTTACCCTTGTTATATCGCTAATTTTATTTGACGTTTATTGGAACTTAAATATCACTCAATCTTAAAAATGCGTCTTTCACACAGTCCCAAATATTTTTTAACTCATATTAAATGGAAATGTGTTTCTATATTGAACTCTGATAATTTTTATTTAAAGTAAATGCGGTATGATAAAGCTAATTGTCCTAATGAAAGAAATTAAATATAGGGGTTCGTATTGGATTTTTGAAAGAAATTTGTTTCATTGTACACTGAAAAAAAAACGATATTTTTACAGTACAAAGTACTGTTCATCTCGCGCTCAAACTCGATCACAGTCGAATGTGCTGTAGCTTTCTTTAGTTTCTTGACTATATAAATATGAAAAATACAGTAGTTGCGTAAAATTAACAGCACAATGTGCTGGCAATTTGGACACCAGCAGTTTGTGCTGGCAAATCTACTATGTTTTATTTTGTCTTTTTTTCAGGTAGATTTCGTATGAAATACTACCTATTGGCGTCTTTCCTATGTTGATAATTTCTGAAAACTTTTTGCAGATCTACACCGATCATGACCCCCTAGAGCCCAAAACCACCCTCAGTAAAAAAACTTTATATATATATATACAGTGGCGGCTCGTGCCAATCTTCACTGGTGGGGCCCGGTCCTCATAACATATTGTAAATTTTTATGTATTAATATTTGTTGTTTAAACATGAAAACAAATTATTTAAAACTAACTATTATTTAAAACTTTTATTTCTTACTTTTGTAAAAAAAAAAAAAAAATTAATTTTTTTTTCAAGTAATCAACGTTAATTTCAAATTTATCAAATTAATTACAATTTTTAACATACCATTAATTGCCATTATTAACATTGAACATACTTTGATCAATCATTATTTAATTAAAAAACAAATATACAAAATAATAAGAAGAAGAAGAATAAGAATAATAATAATAATAGTAATAATAACAATCTCACAACGTTACAGAAAAAAAATATAAACTTTACGTGCAAACATTGAAACTGTTCAGAAATTAAAATTTAGTACATTATTTAAATAAAAGTTTGGTATGTTTTTAGATGCGCAAATTTTTCACTTTTAAATTTAATTACCATTATTCACATTAAACTTACTCTGGTTAAACATTATTAAATTAAAAAACAAATTCACAAATCAAACAAAAAATAATTATCTCATAATTTAATAGAAAAAAATACATATTTTTCTTGCAGAGATTTAATCCATTCACAAATTAAAATTTAATGCATTATTTAAATAGAAATTAGGCACGTCGATTTTTTTCGACTAGCAAATCTTTCACTTACTTTTACATCAAATTCTGATATTGTACTAATAAAATCTTTGTGGACTGAAAGAACAGCAAGAGTGTGCTTAATCGTTCCTGTTCCATAGAGTTTTTCAAAAATGTTTTAAAATTTTCTCTCATTCGCTCTTGAACTCCAGTATGACACCCGCTCACAACAGCGCACCGTCATATGCTTGCGCAACAAGCTTATCTTAAAACTTTTCTAAATTTTGAGTTAAGATTATAGTAAGTCCTTCTGCTGTTTTATCATAGACATCAATAAATTGAACAAACCTTTTCAAGGGTTTGTTGTTTTTTATATATCGTAAAATGATAACAAATTGCGAAGTGCAGCTTACATCAATATAGTTTCGTCAGCTTGTAAATCTACAAAATTAGAAGCAGAAATCTCATTTTTAACTTCATGCATGTACGTTTCATATATACAATCCAACAGCTCATATTGTATAGTTTTTTTTTAAGTATTTTTAGATACTGTAGCATTGTTTAAATGGTCTTCCAATATAGTGTCCGGTTTTGAGGCGTATGTGACCAATTCTAAAAACATACCTCGGTTTACGATTTAGCACATACCTGTTCTTCTCAACCATTTCATTATGTTTTTGTAATGAAATCCTGTAACCTTCATCCAACTGCACTACAATATTGACAGTTCCGAAGGTTTTATAGTTAAAAGCATTATTTAAATGAGTAGTATTCATTTCATATTTTTTTTACTCTTTCAGAAAAATGCTTCAAATCGTTACAGCCGGCCATACTCCATAATTTCATCCCTCCAAACAATAAAAAATAAAAACAGAACAATGCTTTTTTTTTCTTCACTTGCTGAAATACACAGAAATTTTTTATACCACTGTGTAGAGAAATAGCGTAGTTTTCCCCCATCTTTTCGTTGCATTTCAAAATTCTTCGGTTGATAAGGTCCCAGGCGTTTAATTTCAAGTTTTTCTTCCAAATTCATTGTTGAAAAGGGCATAATAAATCATCTACAGAATTCATTTTTTTATTTCAAGAATTTAAGGGCGTGTTCGAAAAAATATTTTTCCACCCTCAACAGCTCGAAATTTTCTGGGACACTTTCAGACTCATTTTTAAAAGTAAAAACATGAAACTTGCTGAGATGATTTTTGAAGTGGTGTTTAAGAGGCCGTGTGGTTTCATTTTTCGCTCAATTCAATAGAATTTGATTTTAAAACAATTATTTTCTCATTAGGACCCTTTTTTTCATCCCCAGATCTCCCGCTTCAGAAAATTCGGTTCAAAACTCCCACTTTGATAGCATTTTTTTTGCAATATTTTCTGCATTTTTCAAAAAATCGACAAGCACGTCCCATTATGTAGTTTCTAAATAAGAGAATTTGCCAGTTTGATGCGTTTGAGAGTAAAAATGAATTTAAAAATAAATCAGAAAATAAGCAGTTTGGATTGGAATACACCTTAACAATAACATGTGTCTCCGTTTAAAGAGAGTACAGAGTACTTAAAGATCGCGTAATTCAACGAATAAGCAGCAATAGTAATTCAAATGTCGACGAATATTTTTGAGAATCCCCGTATAACAAACTTTGGATCAAGGGCACTCTCGCCCAGTGCCCCACATTGCAAAAAAAATACGGAAGATTTAGCTCTAAAAGAGCAGTACATTGCCAAAATTGAATGACACGTGAGGGAGGGAAATACTCATTATCGCGCCAAACGGGCACAAATGTCTTGTGCCCCGATACAGTAACCTTGGTGTTCAGAAGTAAGTAGTGGCCAGTAAAGTGATTTATTGCCTCTGAGAAAGAAATAGATGCTGAGAGTCGATGAGTGGAGAGGATGGTGTGATGAGGATGAGTGGGCACGATGTACGAAGGAGTTTCTTTGCAATATATTTTTAGTAAACAGTTCTTTTTTTTTTTAATTTTAAATTAAAAATATGAATCAAAAATTTTTTTAATGAACAGAAAATTCTAGTGGGGCCTGGCCCCAGTGGCCCCAATGGACCGGCCGCCCCTGTATATATATATATATATATATATATATATGTATGTATGTATGTATGTATGTATCTATGTACATACAGTAGCGCTCAAAAGATTTTGACAACCTTATATTCTCTCTTATTTTATTTAATATGAAAATGTAAAAGAAAATATATTCCCTATAATTGAGAACACTATGACTGCAGTTATTCGAATGTATCAAGTTTCAACTTGTTTGTTTACATCCGGCGCCACCGAAGAAATATGACTCCTCCTTAGCTCAAAAGTATTTTGACAATTAGTTTGCATTTAATTGTTGAAGGTGTCAGTGGCGCTATAGCTACGATTAGTGATTATATCGACTTATTGTGATTATTTTTAAATGCCGAAATGTAAAAAATATTGAACTGATTCTAGAAAAGCCGCTGTAAATGCACTTAAGAAAGGTAGACTGCAAGCAGAATTAGCTCGTTCTTTTAACGGGTCTAGGCAACTTGTTATTACATGGAATAAGGTTTTCAATAAACAGAAATACATCGAAAAGCCTCAAAGTGACCATCCGAAAAAAACAACTTGCAATGTTGACTGTATTATAAAAATGATATCTACAAGTAATTGTCGTAAGTCCGCTGTAATAATAAAAAATGAACTGAAAGAAAATTACGGCATAGAAATACACGTTTCATCAGTCAAACGACGCCTAAACTTCTATGGTTTACATTGCAGCAGACCAGCAAAAACACGTTTGTTATCTACTAAGAATAGGAAGGCTAGAGTTGCATTTGTAAAACGGCATAACATTTTCAGGATCAAAGCAATTCCATTGCTAAAGTGTTGAAATTAATGATTGACACCGGAATTTTGGTTAAAAAAAATTCGGTTTATTATGTGTGTGAAATATAGCTTTTTCTTATTTAAAAATAAATTTATTTTCAAATTCCGGTGTCAGTCATTAAATTCAACACTTTAGCAATGGAATTGTTTTGCCCCTGAAAGGGTTATGCCGTTTTACAAATGCAACTCTAGCCTTCCTATTCTTAGTAGATAACAAACGTGTTTTTGCTGGTCTGCTGCCATGTAAACCACAGAGGTTTAGGCGTCGTTTGACTGATGAAACATGTATTTCTATGCCGTAATTTTCTTTCAATTAAATTTTTATTATTACAGCGGATTTACGACAATCACTTGTAGATATCATTTTTACAATACAGTCAACATTACAAGTTGTTTTTCTGGATGGCCACTTTGAGGCTTATTTTCGATATATTTCTGTTTATTAAAAACTTTATTCCATGTAATAACAAGTTGCCTAGACCCTTAAAAGAACGAGATAATTCTGCTTGCAGTCTACTTTTCTTAAGTGCATTTACAGCGGCTTTTCTAGAATCAATTTTATATTTTTTTACATTTCGGCATTTAAATATAATCACAATAAGTTGATATAAACACTAATCAAAGCTATAGCGCCACTGACACCTTCAACAATTAAATGCAAACTAATTGTCTAAATACTTTTGAGCTAAGGAGGAGTCATATTTCTTCGGTGGCGTCGAATGTAGCATGTCAAGTTGAAACTTGATACATTTGAATAACTGTAGTCATGGTGTTCTCAACTATAGGGAATATATTTTCTTTTAAAATTTTCTTTTAAATAAAATAAGAGATAATATAAGGTTGTCAAAATACTTTTGAGCGCTACTGTATATCACTTTCTTCTGGACACGATAACTTCCACAATTCTGCACCAATCTCTTCCAAACTGATACATAAAATCAAGGGGCATAAAATCTCGGTCAAGTTCGTTAATGGGCAAAATCGGACCAAGGGGATGGAAATAGGGAGAGGTTTTGTGGAAACCCCCCATAACTTCTTAATTTTTGTACATATCAAATCAGTTTAAAGTTTTTATTACTTCTAAAAATAGGGCCAAAAATTTATGTATCACAGATTTTTGATAAAGTTAAAAATGGGCTCAAGGGGCGCAAAAATAAGATTTTTGGGAGAAAAAAATTCATAACTTCGTTAATTCTCAAGATATCAAATCCAATTAATTTTATCATGAATCTTCTTAACATTATCTGCAACTTTTATATCCACAAGTTTTTGATAGGACCAATTCGTGCCGCAAAAAAAATTAAAAACGAAAACAAAAAAGCGTTTGAAGAAGAAAAAATTCCATAACTCCGTCAATTCAAAAGATATAAAATCCCCATGAATTTATCATATATCTTCTTAATATTGTCTACAACATCTATATAGACAAGTTTCGGATAGGACCAATACTTACAGCAAAAAAAAATTAAAAATACATAGCGGTTGAAGAAAAAAATCATCTTAGTAAGGGTGTATTTAAATCCAAACTGCTTATTTTCTGAATCATTTTTTAATTCATTTTTGCTCTCAAAGGCTTCCAGTTGATACATTTTCTTACTCAGAAACTATATAATGTACCGTAATGGTCAATTTTTTGATAGAGGCGGAATATATTTTAAAACATGCTGTCAAAGTGGGCCTTTTGAACAGAATTTCCCGAAGCGGATTGTGTTGGAAAAATCATTGTATTAAGGGAGTATTCAAATCCAAACTGCTTATTTTCTGACTCATTTTTAAATTCATTTTTGCTCTCAAACGCATCCATTTGGTAGATTCGCTTATTCAGAAACTATATAATGTACCGTAATGATCGATTTTTTGACAGAGGCAGAATATATTTCAAAAAATGATGTCAAAGTTGGCATTTTGAACGGAATTTCCCGAAGCGATTGTGTTAGAAACGAAAAATATTGTCTTACTGAGAAAATAATTGTTTATGTATCAAGTTTTAATTAATTGAACGAAAATTAAAAACACAGGTTGCTTATAAATATCTCCAAAAATCACGTCAATAAGTTTAATATTTTTCCTATTAAAAATGAATCTGGAATTATGCCAGAAAATTCGAGTTGTTGAGCATGGAAAAGTATTTTTTTGAATACCGCCCTAACATGATTCTGATAAAACCAGTTATTATATAAAAATGAAATAAAAACTCGTCAAAAGTGGCCAGATAAAATTGTTAAAGTGGGTTTATCTCTAATCATGATTTGGTTTTTGTTCGTGAAATTAGTATACTTAATTTCGAAATCTACCTCCGCCTGTAGGCCGGGCCGGCAGGGATTTTTTTTCTTTTACAGTGTATAAAAATAGATATTTAGACGGACTTTTAAGAAAACTGAAAATAATAAGAGTTATAACAAATAATGAATTTGAATCCATTTTTTTCTTTTGTGGGAGAGGGGGGGGGGGGGATGAGAAACGTATGTATATAATATAACCCCCAGTTAGATTTAGTGATGATATTTTAATAGATAATTTCGGAGAAAAACTAATTTTGAGTTAAATAAAGGAGTTTTATGTATTTTTTTTTTTTTTTTTTTTTTTTTTTTGGGGTTTGGAGAACAATATTTTTAATAAGTATCTATATACACATCATTAAAATGTTCCTTTTTTAATTGATATGAGCATGGCCCACAGAGAGGCACAGCCTATTTAGATTTTTTTTTTTTCTTTTCCATCAGGATGATAATTTTAAATTGCAAAAACACTGAAAAATATAAAAATTGCGTCAACAAGTAATTTTTTTGAAGCAGTATATATTCATATTTATTTAATGGATATTACCGTTGAAAGAAAAAAAAACCTTCTACATGTTTTATGTAGTTGTTCTGTTGTTTTTGTTGTTGTTTATTTACATCTTTTGTTTTGTTTTGTATTTCCATCCGGCAACGTGGATGGCAAGTTTAAACTTCAAAAAAATCAAAAATAGTAAAAACAACTTCCAATTCTTTTTTTCTTGAATAGTAAATAGTAATTTTTTTTCTACAAAAAATACCATTGAAAGCAGAAACAAACATTCTAAAGGGTATTATTATTATTATTATTATTATTATTATTATTATTATTATTACCATACGGGTTACAGGGGTGGCAATTTAAGACTGCAAAAATAATGGAAAATATGAAAACGACCTCCAGAAAGAAAAAAAAATTAAACAGATTTAATGAAATATGGTATAATTACTAGAAAGATGCTGTGAACATGGAATCTTTTTTCATATATATAGGGACCTGGGGAAAACACCGCGAAACAATGCTGCAATGGTCCAATACTGCAATATACGAGGCTGAGTAAAAGTACCATGCCGGAAAATTAATAAAACATTTTTCCATTATATAATCATTATGTATTTGCATCATATAACATTTCATTCTTTCTTTCTTTTTTCATTATATAATCTTTTAACTGTTTAACTAAACCTGTATCCGACTACGTGATTAACAAACAAAAAAAAAAAAACGAAAACACCGTCGAAATATCTTTCTTTTGTGAATGTATATATATATATATATATTATAATAGGATACGACGTGAAAATAAAAATTTATAGTCATCAATGTATTTTCATCTCGATGAATCCCTGTAATTATCAAATTATCGTACTATGAATAAATTAACCTTTGGCATATAAGGTTTAAGGCAAACAAATCAATTTATACGTGTGCTTTGGTAACTCAAATAGCACGTAGAAAAAAAAGAACTTCCTTGCCGTTAGAAAATAAATACGTACTCATGGCAATCAGGTAAAATTTCACGTCTAAATTATACAGAAAAAAATTGGTTTTTACCAGATATAAACTAAAGATTTCCTTATATTCTTTATTCTCATTTTTACTTATCGTCACTTTATAAAAGAATGGGAAAAGAAAGCTCCTATAGTATGCTAATAAATGTCATTTTTGAAATGCATTCCCTTATATATATATTATAAAATTTAATTTTTTTTCGCCGAGTTTAAAAGTATTTTATATAAATTTCCTTTTTTAGTAATATTCCGTAGATTATACTAGCTTATTAAGCCAAAACCCTAGGCTATTGATCTCCATAAGATCTTAATCCATATAATAATATTTGTTCCAAATTGCGTAAATCTAAAAATAATGCCTCTAACTATTTATATTTCTTTAATGAAACCTTTTTTTAATTTAAATTCCTATTAAAACCCGCTATTAAATCCCGGTATATCAAATTCCTTTCAATTCTTTATTTAATTGCTAAAATTTTGCAACTCATAAATTATCCCGTCTAAAAAACCTATTTCTTTTAAATCCTTCTTTTATTAAAAAATATCCAGGTGCCAACTAGAATATTTCAATGATTTAAAATTTACGCAGAAATAAAATCATTTTCTTTTTATTAAAAATCGTCTGTCGGGTGGAAAAAGCTATTTTTAGAAGTCATCTCGATAGCAGAGACTAAAGTTTGTTTACACCTACGCGTCTGGGTGCAGGACTATGGAATATTCTGGAACAATCTTTGGCGGTAAGAAACTCGTTTACAGATTAATACGACCAAAAGTGCGAATAGTCCGTCTAAGCAATGAATATGATTGGGGAAAAAGGAATCGGACGACTTATTTTGTATCATTGAGCAATGTAGTATAAATACTGATTGCGGCAGCCAGATAGAGGGAGAAATGCGGTAGAAGGTAAAGAAATGTGGTAGAAGAGTGGAGAAATGTGTAGAACAGAGTGTATCTATGTATGTAAAAAGATGTAGAGTACCGAAAAAGTAAATGTGGGAGATCAGCGTTGAGATGGAAGTCTTTATACGACTTCGAAAGTGAACGTGAAGTTCCTTTCTTCTTCATAATTTTCATTTACCACCGGGCAGTAAATAACATGTTTCGTATCGAATGAATGGAGCATTTTCCTACAAAATTGTTCTACAAAATGCTAAAAAAAATTGGAGTTTAGCTCAGTTGACGGGTTCTCCATTATTTATTCCATCTATGTTAGCCTTTATTAACCAGCCGGTCAACACGCCTGAGTGCATAAAAATGAAAACCCATGAAAATATGAATTTCGCCAAACTCTACTGTCGTTATGTCACATATATATGTATAATTAAGATTGAATCACAAACATATGAACAAATTGGTACAATTCTAAAGATAAACAAGATATGAACATTGGAAACCAGATATGTAAAATAAGAAACTATGAATAACCTACAGAATCATCAGAGGAGCTTTCAGGTTTAATTCATAATGAAGACGCGTTATTTCATCCAATTTTGTTGGCATTAGGCCTAAAATGGCAAAATTTAGCTCCTTATAGCGCATCAAAAAACAAAATAAATGACAAAAAAACAAGAGATCTAAAGAAAGATACACCACACACAAGATATTAAAAAATGAAAAATGATTATAACACAATACCTCAATTATAGACAAAAATCCAAAATTCCAGAAATTTGACCCACGAAAGTATAACATGTAAGGATACAATTACATTCCTAGTGGGTTCTATTTGCCAATTACCTTCACTTTAATGTATGTTATGGTATAAAAATTAATGTATAATATTATTACATGCCATCTTTAGAATTTTGGTAAATATTGTTATATTAACTTGTAAAATAAATTTTTATTGAAAAGTATCATAAGCATGTATATCTATATATATATATAGTGAAACTTTTTGTAGTTGTAAACCATCTGAACAAATGAAATATTAAACAGAAAAATAAAACATTTGTGATACTATAAAACTGATTACCCAAAAATCTGTATATGAAAAAGTAGAATATTTTAAAATGTAGCGGAAGAAATTACAAAAAAGAATGTTAAAACATAACAAAAATAAAAATGAAAACTTATATTGTGGAACTTTTCTTCAGGGAGAATATCCCACAATATAGGTAAAACACAATTGATTTCTGATTGAGAAAATGTGCACAGATATATTTAGTAAAATTATTATATCGTTTTTCTGTTTTATAAATTCTGTAATTCAATTTTATTTCATGGTTTATACTTATTTTTAATGCTTTTATATAAAATAAACTAATTTTGGAGTACGTATTCTTAAGGTTTCGTTTAACTATTATCATATTCGACGAAATGATTAATGAATAAAAAAGCAAAAATACTGACAAAATATTTTTCTTTTATGGCTGTATGTTGTTTTAGAATAGGTTACAAGGTGAAGACATAAATTTATTTCGGCAAATTCATATGATGGCCAAACTACCGTAAATTTATTTCATACCAGCTGGCGTCCAATGGAGTATTTCAAGCAAAATCCTGGTCAAACTTATTTTTCATGTGTTTCACAGTTAAAATCATTGCTGTTAACTTACTATTACTAAATACACTTAATTAATGTTGTATACACATAAAAGTATGCATTTACTTAAAAAATAAAATAAAATACAAAGTTAAGTTAATTTTTTACTGTTTATAAGAGGAAAGTAATTGTTGATAGAGAGAGTTGTTTTACTTACAAGTAATGTCTAAATAAGTGTGGTTAATTTTATTATATGTAAACTTTCAATTATTTATATAAAGCAATGTATTAATATATATTTTATTTGCATTTAATATTTAGCAAAGTTGAGTCTCTAAAGTTGAGTTTTAGTACAGAGATGCTGGCTTTTGAGTGATTTAATAGATTACCAAAGCAATTTATATATATAAAATTGGAAACTATATGCGGGACGTTTTTTCTTAATTGGCTTTCAAAACTATAACCAATATGACTGTACTTAAAAATAGTCCGGCAAATCCCGGCGCACTTAAACACATTTAAATGAATATATCTAAGTCAGAGCTAACAAGGTTTAAAAAGAACATATTTTTAATTTTAGTTTTATTATTATTATTATTATTATTATATTACAAATAAAGCTATTGAGTTCAACAAGTCATGAAATCACAAAAATATACATTTAAACATAATTAAACATAATAAAAAAACGCGCAAAGAAACCTCCTCTTCAACTGAGGCATAGGAGTCGTCGGATATGGCTCATGATCCTGAAATAGACATAGATCGACGCGTCAGTTAGTCAGCTATTAATAAGTATTCGTTTTACAGTTGTTGAGCAAATTTTAATTTTTACATTTTTGGCCAGGTTTTTGCGTCAAATACTCCGCAGTGCGGCGTCACTCAATGCCCTAATAATAGCTTTAAATATACCTAAA
Organism: Maratus speciosus; assembly: GCA_963932465.1. Lineage (NCBI taxonomy): Eukaryota > Metazoa > Arthropoda > Arachnida > Araneae > Salticidae > Maratus > Maratus speciosus. The sequence continues at coordinate 222,533,986 of OZ010789.1, forward strand.
ATGAGTGTTGAATGGTTTCATATTTTTGAAGGAAAATCTAATAAAAAGCGGTTTCAAAAAACGTTCTTTTTTATCGACTAACATCGAATACATTTAAACTTAAAATATATATACATATTTCTTATTTTCCAAACTCTTTAAAATTTTTATGCGTTATAAATATAATGTTACAGAAACCTGTGTATAATTTTCGTGCTAAAATGGTGATAGTTATTTGTAAAAAAGTAGTTTTTTTTTCTACTCACTTTTTTTTCTTTCGCATCAAAATCATGGGCGAAAAAACGAAGTTTTTCAAAAGTAACTTTTGGAAATGGGTGTTTTTTAAAAGGGTTAATACTTCGTATTTTTTTTTAACGAATGTTACCGTCGGAAAGGAAAATGAGCGTACGTGGTTTTATTATTATTATTGTTTTATTATTTTTTTTTTCGTATTTTGTGATTCTAAGCTGATGCGTAATTTCAAAGAGAGAAGTAGGAAGGTCATCAGGCACATTAATTACTTTAAAAAAAATTTTTGTTATCATCAAAACTCTTTGAAAATTTCATGAATCAAAAATATAATGTTTCCTGTGCAAGAAATTCGTGAAAAGATACTTGTAGTGGCAAAGGCGCTTGTAAGAAGACCAATTTTTCTTACGTCTGTTTAGTTCTTATTGTCCAAACTCTTTGAAATTCTTATCCGTTATAAATATAACAGTTTTGAAGCCTAGGTAAAAAAAAAATCGTGAAAAAAAATATTGTTATTTAGTTCGATTTCGTAGTTTAACATAAAAAAAAATAGATCTTATCGTCCGAACTCTTTGAAATTTTTATAACGGTTTTGAAGCTCGCATAAAACTTTCGTGCAAAAATGTGGTTATTTAGTCGTAAAAACTTTATTCAAAACCGTTCGCGTCGTGTACTGGGCGAAAATTTTGCAGATTTTATTATTATTACTAATATTTTAATACTTCTAGTCGCCCTAATGTTTCAATATTTTTATAAGTGATATAAATCCAGTGTGCTAAAAACATGTAAAAAGTTGTTTTTCTTTAAATACTGTTAATTAGTTTAAATATGTGAGTTATTAAAAAGATTGTCTCCGAGTGGGTGTGAAGTGATCTGTAGTCGAGAATTCCTTTGAAAGAGTTAACATTGGTATTTTTGGAAACAAATTGAACCGTCCGTCGTAGAGAAGAAGGTGTCCGCTTTAACCCTTTCCTGCACAGCATAATTCTGTTTGTAAAACGATAAAATGATTGACTGTCACTAGAATTTACAAACGAATTTGTTAAAAATTAAATATTTGCTTATTTCCACGTACGTTATAAAGGGAATTTTTTAATTGAATATTCTGGGCGCCGGTAAACTTAAAATTACCCCCACAAACCACAGCCTGTGAAAGGGTTAATTGGGGTTTTTCGTTAATCCGTATCTGTGAAATTGAGCCCGATACAAACTTTGACAAAAGGGAGGGAAAACAAGTCCCAAGGTCGAACGTTTTTGATTTTTTTTTTCGAACGGATTGCGGCGTTTTAAAAGTAAAACTACGAAATTTTAGAATCTTTAATCCATTTTTCCGTATTTTCAACTGATTTGTCCTTGCGCGTTTCGAAAAAAAAAGCCGAAATGAAAAGCTACTCTCCTACTTTTGGTTGTTTTCTGTGCTCCGTGAAAGGTGTTTCGGACGATGTTTACGTTTTTGTCGGCAACAACTTTTTATTTGTGCTTTTTAATGAACATCACAGCTAATTATCAAAAAATGAAAAATCTGAGCCTCAGGCGCTTTAGGATTTGCCTTGAACTGTCCTCTACCAAATTTTCTGACCTCTATCCGCAGTAGATTTTCCAAGCTGTCGCACACAGACAGACAACCATCTTCCTTTCATTAATATAGAGAATTCTTTTTCATATATTGGAAAAAACTTCCTTCATATTATATAAACTTCCCTGTTTTATTTAAATTATTTTCTACCTGTCTAAAAAATTAACGAAACGGAAAAGCAATAATATTGTCAAAATATTTTTCTTTTGTGAATATATGTTCTTGTAGAATAGGTTACAACGTGAAGATATAAATTTACAGCCATCGCTCTGTTGTTTTCTTGACGAATCCCTCTAATTATCAAATTACCGTAAAGTGATTAATTTAACCTTTTGCATATAAGGTTTCAGGTAAACAAAACGATTTAAACACGTGCTCTAGCTTAGGTAAGTCCCATAGCACGTGTTTTTACCAATCTAAATGCAGTTTAAGAAAAAATTATTTTACCATGATGACCAAGGTTTATAGTAACAGTGATGATTACAAGGAGAAAGTAAAGCCTGTAGGCACAAAACGGTCGTTAGTTTTTTACCTGTCAAGGTTGGAAATCTCGCAGTTGATCCACGATAACCTTCCTCTTACGTGACATGAGTTCCTGTGGAAATGATTTCTCTCTTAAATGGCAGATTCTGCTTTGATTAAATGTTCATTCAGAAAGCATCTTACTCCCAGGTGCTTGACTTTTTCGATTTTTTTTTCCTTTAAGGTATTTTCTAGAAAACAAAGAAAAAAACTTTCGCTTTTGACGTCATAGTTATGACGTTAAAAAGACACTACAGTTCAACTCCTCTAATACGAGCACGGTTAAAACAAGTAACTTGTACGTTAAGAATGATTCCTCTTTTAAACTATATTAAGGGGTCAGGTACCTTTCACTGTAAACTTAAATGTCTGAAATTCAGACATTTAAGTGTCTGAAACGCAGTGTTCAATTTTCAGACGTTTTAAAATGTCTTAAAATTTTCAGACACTTCTTGCGTCTGAATTTCAGACACTTAAGTGTCTGAAACACGAGTGTTCAATTTTAAGACGTTTTAAAGTGTCTTAAATTTTTCAGACACTTCTTACGTCTGAATTTCACACATTTCAAATGTCTTAATTGCGGCCATCTTTGAGCCTTTTTTTTTAGCCAATATGAAGCCATCTTTAACCATTTTCTTTCTAAACCATATACGCAGCCATGTTTGACCACATTGAATATTTTTTTTATAAATGGGAATAATTTGTTGCCATACAGCAGAGCTGATTGCAGCGTGGGAAAACTGGGATGCTTCTCTGCCCCCTGATTTTAGGGTACCCCAAATTGGGTATGAAATTTTCATAAAGCTGATATTTTAAATCAGTTTTGACCTTATGAGGATTTTAATCAGTATTTTGTAGTTTTAGAATAGGATAATATATTTTTTTTTTCACCTAAATATGTATTTATGTGTTATCATATATACCCTACGGCATCAAAAATGTTTATTACTTTTAGTGAGAACTTCAAATTGCTTCTAGTCCAAAGACCTAGTATTCATTCACCCCCTCCCCCCCATTGCCTTCATATACTGTTACAAAAAAAAAAAAAATAAATAAAAAATAAGCCTATTCGATGCCGCCAAATACATATTTGGATAAATATATCATTTTCTTTAGCCTAATCATGTTTTAAAAGTGCAAAATATTTATTAAAATAAGTGTAAGATCAAAACGAATTTAAAATATTAGCTTTATGGAAATTTCGTACCAAATTTAGGGGCCCGTAAAACTAAAGGCCCATAGAAACAGCCCTGTTTGCCCATGCTGCAATCAGCTCTGCTTTATGGTAACAAATTACTCCCAAATATAAAAAATGATTCACTCCTTCAGAAAGAATTCCATCCCTGCTATGTTGTGCAATTTTTTCCCATTTAAATAAGATATTCCCAGTAAATTAGTTTAAGCATTTTTATTTCTGTGTTAAATAAAATCTAACACAGGATTCCCCCAAATTTACAGTATATGAGTATTATATTGTAATATTTATTAATCAATATTTATTATTAACCAATATTATGAATTTCTAGAGTAGAATAAGGTTAAAAACAAAATATATTTTTCTTCATACAGTAAAACCTCTCAATAGCGGGCACCTCGGAACCGTGGAATTTCTCCGACGTTCGGAGGTGTCTGCTTTTCTGAAGTATAAGTGTATAAAAATTTTGCATATTTTCAATAAAAAACTGTGTTTACTACATAGTGGTGTCCTTTATTTAGGATTGTCCGTTATGGAGATTTTACTGCAAAACCTTCATACGAACAGTTATCTTTAGCGAGCACTCACCTTTATCAATATACAGTAAAACCTCCCTATAGCGACCACTTCCGTTCCAATAAAAATTGGTCGCTCTGAAAGGTGGTCTCTTAATGGAGGTCATGTTAAAATCTAGAATTTAATTGTTGAAAAAATGTAACAATTAATGTTACTAAAATTATATTTTTCAAATTAAGAAAACATATGAAAATTTAAGTATCAAAACAAAAGTTAATTACATAAGTTAATTACTGCAGAGTTTAAAAAATGAATACATTGATGTTTGCTTTGCTTTTATGGTTTATCTACTATAAATTTTATTCCCAAGTCCTTTCAAAATTCAATAAATAAATGCAATTTTTTTTTTGTCTGGAACGAATTTTGACGATTTCATTACTTTATCTATTCCTTTGAGAGTTTCCTGACAGAATAGGGCAGGGGAGTTTATGGACCGTCATCCTTAATGTGTCATCAGAGTTAAATTCATTGCCTAAAAACGAACAAAGGGGTTTAAACACTTAAAAGTTACCGGGATAAATAAAAATTCTAAACTTAGTTTAGAAGTTTGATAAATAATGCGCTCTCCGGAATTATTATTCTAATAAAACCTTTTTCAAGCGACCCGGAAAAAACGGAATTTGTTTCATTTTCTTCAAAGAAATGGGTCCCTTATGGAGGGAGTTCAACTGGGGTGGTCTCTGAATAGAGGTAAAATTAGTATTGAGCCTATGGGAATAAATTTCGTACCATGAAAAAATGGTCGTTCAGGGGGTGGTCGCTTAATGGAGGTGGTCGCACAGGGAGGTTTCACTGTATGTATATTTACCTCATATAAGCTAACACAATCGAATAGCAGACAGATTCAGCGTTCTGAAGGTGCCCGCGATTAAGAGTTTTTACTGTATTTAAAATTTTTTGTACTTAACTTTTAATCTTATTCTACTTTTTAGTTCAAAATACTGATTATAACCAATATACAATGTCGAAACACATTTAACGTATAAGCTTTAAAAAAATTGCATATCGAATTTGGGGCAACAAAAATCGTAGGTGGTGGGGGGCGGGGGAGGGGGGACATGTCAAAGTTTACCCTTGCTTTAATCAAGTCCTTCTAGAAAAATTCCAACTCTGCATTGTGATTCAGTAAATATAGAATAATTCAGCTTTAAGTACAAAATCCAGTTATGCTTAAGTACATATAGTATAAAATTCTATTTTTTTACTGATATTCATTTTAAATTTCAGATTTCTTTTTTACTAAAAATAATCAAAAAATCAATATTATAATTGATTTCAAATGAAATATAGCTGTATATATTTACCGTATTTTTACAATTATGTTAACCGCACATAATTACATGAATTTAAGAATTTATAAATAATTATTATGACTAATACAGAGATAAGGCGAGAACATTTTCTAAATCGTTAAATAAGAAGATTTATTGAAAACGCCAACAAAATTTTCTCCGCTTTACGTCTACAGATTTCAGACGATTTCTGATGAGTCTTCAAATTGTGGTGTGAATCACCGGGCTTGAAAATGAAAACATCTGAAGCAGGCCCGTAGCCAGATGGGGGCCAGGTCGGGCAAAGCCCGACCTGGAAAAAGTTTTGCCCGACCTAGCGCAAGATTACATTCCAATAAAAACATTAAATTTCCATTTTTCCCTCGCTTCTTGTTCAACCTAGAATGAAGTTCGGCATTCCGATCATTTTTTCACTGAGCATTACCTTCTAAAAATGTATGCAATACAACATCAAATTTCCATTTTTCTTCCTTCATGCCAGTTCTCGGCCTCTACCCCTAAATTTCCTTTCTAGACTGGAAACAAAAATAGCAAAAATTTCCTTGATAAAGCTTTTTTTCTCTCCCTCTTTCTGAGATCTGTCCAACAGATCTCAGAAACAGATCTGTGGGATATTGCTCCATTGTACACTCCTTGCTTTTTCGCTTTGTAGAAATGATCCCATACCGCTTCAACAACAAATCTAGATTACCTTATAACTTAACTTTCTTTCTTTATACAATTGTCACCATACGAAATTTATCGTTACGAGGCGGGGCTGAAACCAAAGACTTCTAAAACTATAGTGAACCAGCCTACAGTACTGTACATGACAGTTAGTTGCTTGTTTCAGGGAAACTTGGTACGATTACAATAGACTCAAAAGGGCAGTCTCCAACCCCCTATGTGAAAATACAAAATAGATGATGGAAGGTCTGTTTCTTCATCTCTTCGACTGCCTCCCATTGCGCTGAAATTAAAAAAATTGGCACTTCTAAATTAAAACAATCCTTATTCCAAATTTAAACAATACAATATGTCAGGTTACTTACGATTTTAAAAATCCAAATTTATTACTTACTGACGCATTCATAAAGTCATTTTTATTCTTAAATTCAAAAATGTTAAAGATGCTTTTATTAAGAAACGAAGAAACTGAATGCACTGTTTAATGAAACTGTTTTGCACTTTTCAGTCAAATCAGCTTCCAAAGTGGTCGTCAAAGTTGCCATTATAAGCCAATTTTTGCAAAGCGACAGTCTGATACAGACCATCATAAGATAGAAATCAATTACAACACAAAGTGTAATGCATTTATCGAAAAGTAAAAAATGGTATTCGATTCCAATTCCTAATTAAAAGAAAAACATTTTATTTACGTTATGCCCAGGGCCGTAGGAAGGTCTTTTGAGGCCCCCCAGAAACATTTTTTTAGCCCCCCCTCAAAGATTTTGGAGAAGTATTTATATTTAATTTTCTATCAGAGTTCCATTTTATAACAACACCAGCGGAGTTCGCTGGTCGATTTTTCCAAAACAAAACTCAAATTAAACGAATCGGGAGTTGGGTTGAACAGCTTTCGGCAAATTACACTCATTGGGGCTAGCCCGCTCAGATCTCCAATCAAACAAATTGTAAATTTTTATTTCGACCCAAATTAAACTAAAATTTTCAACATTTCGTTCATGTCGCTACAGGAACAGATTTCATATTCTTACAACTTGAATTTAATCAAAGCACTAGTAACTGAGAATTCTTCCATTTAGGAAAAAAAATGTCAAAAAATCGCCGCAGAATGCGAAAGAATGCCAAAAATTGATAAAGAAATTTCCAAGTTCATAGGAAGCAAAATTTACTATGTTATGCTAAAAGATTGAAACCGGATTTTTTATTTACGAATGTTAAAAAAATTAACAGAAAAACAGATAAAAATCACATAAAAATTCTCAAAAAATTCAAAACTAGCAGAGAACAAAATTTAGGAAGAAAAAAAAAAGTTTGAAACTGAATTCCCTTTGCAAATGTTAAAAACCGCCACAAAAAATCGTTAAATATTGCACATAGATAAAATAAAAAAAATATGGAAGTCTTTTCGTATTTTCTCTTTTTCCTCCAGTTTGACAATGTCATCCGCATGGCCCAGACAGATTTTTTAAAGCAGAAAATACTCACTTAAAATAACTTTTATCTGCTCTGAACTTTTATCTGCCTTTTATTAAAAAAATATATATTTAGAGATTTACTAATTAAAAAAAAATTACCTTTTGAATGTCGTTTTCATATTTTGCAGTTTTCTCCAATTTAAAATTGTCACCCAAGTTGTATGGATAGAAATTAAAAAAGAGAAAAAGAATAGTTTCGGATAGACAGTACCTTTGTGTTGTGCAACGAATACTGAGTTTAATAGTATAGATAATAATAAAGATGGATGTTTCTCTGTAAAGTGTTTTTTTTTTCTTTTTTTTTTTGAAGGGGCGGAGGTTTGTCTGACTAGACATTTTTCTGTTCAGGACATGATTTGACAGGAAGAATACCTGTATGCCTGAAATTATACACCTCGAAACAGTTTTTTTTTATATAAGATTTTTTTAATTTAATTTTTTATGCTATTTTTAGTGTTTTTTCGAGTTTCGTGCTTTTTTCCGCGCATTCATAAAAAGAATCCATTTGCAATCTATATATCATTTTAGCCGAATATAGTAAAATAGATTTTTGAATATTTCACGAAGTCTTTTATGCGATTTTAAACTTTTTTTCGCGTTCCGATGGAACTTTTTGACATTAGTAAAAAGAATCAGGTATCAGTCTTTTAGCCGAAAGTACAAAATTTTGTCCTCTGCAATTTTTGAATTTTTTGCGAACTTCTTATGCGATTTTAAATGCTTTTATCGTTTTTAAGACCCGTGTGATTAGAAGGGATATTTTCTCATATTTGAAGAAATTTTCGTCTTTTGAATGGAAAACTTCTAGAAATTTTGTTCTTTGTTTCGCGACTATTTCGTGTTATGAAGGAAAAAATATTCCTGCGTAAAAATTCAGTTCCGAATAGGGAAAAGTACAATGCAACAGAGTTGACGCTTAACGGAACACTATTTGGATTTGATTTGACGAAAGTGCATCTTTATATTGAAGGATGTTAGGTAATTTTTACGTTAGATTGGTGACTTTCTATATTTTTGAGAAAAATGGACAAATCAAAGCATTTTTTATTTTTTTGGCGTGTGTTTGAACGGAAAAAAACCTTCAATTCACTGATTTATTTAATTATTTTACTTTATTTTTATGAGAATGTAAAAGGATTCCGGTTTCAAGTTTTTATTCTAATATAGTAAATTTTGACCTCTGCGGCGTTTGATTCGCCTTCCGCGGTGGGTTTTTTTCTTTTTTTTTTTTTTTTTTTTTTACATCCCTAAAAGGAATCAGGTTCGAAGTCTTTTAGCTCAATATAGAAAATTTATCCTTTGCAATTCGGAATTTTTTTACGAACATTACATGTGATTTTTAGCGTATTTTTTAACATTCCACTTTCAATCTTCTGACTCGATATAGTCAAATTTTGCTCTCGACAATTTTTGAATTTTTTTCCAATTTTTTATGCGATTTATACCTTTTTTTCGCGTTTTGCTGAGACTTTTTGATAAGTTTTTCTGAAACCGAAAATTATCTAGTAGATTTTGCAGCTATCATGATTAATCTGAAGTTGGAAAAATAAGAAATTGGCTATTGCAGCAACGTGAACGACGATGCTGGAAAACTTAACTTTTACCTGGGGACTACCATTTTACCGAAAGAAAAATTACAATAATTCAAAAATTGTTTGATTCAGGATCAGATTTAGGATATCCCGAACGGGTTTACGCTGCGGAAGGCAGTGGGGACCCCAAGGGCGACCCCCCTCCCCCCCCCAAAAAAAAAAGATTCTCTTTTGGAAAAACCAACCAGCAAAGCAAGCGAAGCTCCTCTAGTAGATAAAATAATTACATAATATAATTTATGTATAATTAATATTAGTAATTTATCGAAAGAAGATAAATGAAACGTTAAAAAAGAAGCAGGTCGAGCATAAGGGGATAAGTGGCAAATGCATGGCACACAGATTCCTGCTTATTGGGACCCCCAACGAGATTAAAAAGCACGTTTTTTTTTTTACATTTGAATAAAAATACTGGGGCTTAAAAGCTTTGAATCTTGGGTTCCAACTTTTCCTCGCTTTTAATAGAGATCCCCAAAAAGACATTTTACAAAATATTTAGAACCTGCAAAATTTCTTTCACCTGGGCACCTTAAAAAAGAATGGTGGAGCGCATTTGGTTGATGGAAGTAATAGTATTAAAGAAGTTTTGAACCTTATCCCCAACGAGTTTAAAAAGCATATTTTTTAAACATTTGAATAAAAAAATGGTGGCTACAAGTTTTGAATCATGGGTTCCAACTTTCGCTCACTTTCATAGCCCCCCCCCCCCCCCCCAAAAAAAAAAGAATTAGAGCCTGCAAAATTTTTTTCATCTGGGCACCTTTAAAAAAAATGTTGGCTACAGAAAGGAAGCACATTATCTGTTTTGAATGAAGGAAGTAATAGTATTAAGAAAGTTTTTAAGCTTATTGGGATCCCCAACGAGATTAAAAAGCATACATTTCAATAAAAAATATGGGACCTAAAAGTTTTGAATTTTGAGTTCCAAGTTTTCTTCATTTTTAAAGGGGTGCCCAAAAACATAATTCAAAAAGAATTTAGAGTCTGCAAAATTTCTTTCATCACCTTTAAAAAGAACGGTGACTATATTTTGAAGGAAGTAATGGTATTAAGGAAGTTTTGAAACTTATTGCGACCTCCAATGAGATCTAAAAGCATATTTTTTAAACATTTGAATAAAAAATTTGGTCTAAAGTTTTGGATCTTGGGTTCCAACTTTTCCTCACTTTTATAGAAGGCCCTAAAAAAGACAATTCAAAAAGAATTTAGAGCCTACAAAATTTCGTTCATCTGGGTATCTTTAAAAAGAATGGCGGCTGTAGAAAGAAAGTGTATATCTGTTTTGGTTGAAGGAAGTAATAGTATTAATGAAGTTTTGAATCTTTAGTTTCACATTTTTCTCCCATTTATAGAGCCCTCCCCCCCCCCTCCCAAAAAAAGACTAAAATACCATCATATTTTTAAAATAGAATTTAGAGCCTTCAAAAGCTCTTCCATCTGGGCACCTTCATAAAGAATGGTGGACATAGAAGGAAAGCGCATACCTGTTTTCTAAATCTGACCAAAATCTTTGATAAAAAAAAATGAATTTGGATAAAACAAATTAAAATTTTATTAAAAAATACACTAAAAAATAATTATAAAAGTAAAAAACATTATTCGGCTCATAGGTACAATAACTTACTACTGGGCCCCTGACTTTGATCAGCCCCTTCCCCACCACCACCACCACCCAAATGGGGGGTATGGGGTCGGTTCCTACGGCGCTTTTATGCAAATATCTAATTTAACTTTAATATATTTTTCTTATGTATCTCTCTGAAGAAACTTTAAAAATTTCATACTGACTTTAGAAATATCTTATATTTTAAACGAAAAAGAAATTTACTAAAATCGCAGTACATATTTTTGAAGAACTACGAATAAGAGACTAGACAAAAATGAAGAAATAATCTGCCACCCCTGGAAAAACCTTTGCCCTACCTGGAAGTATGGTCTAGCTACGGGCCTGATCTGAAGTTGACTACTTTCAGTATAGGAAATAGAATATTTCTAAAATGCTCGGAAACAACAAAAGTATATAGCAGAAAGGAAAACAGATTTCATGACCGGATTTGAGTTTTATCAGTCAAAACAGTTTAATCTAATAAATGAAGACAAGTAATTCGCTGTATGTATGGGGGCATTAATGATATGGGTAAATGGAAGGATTTTCGAACTATATTCTTTTAAATAACTTAAAATTTATCACGGTGTATAAAATCTGAGACGCAAGAAAACGTCATCAGACATGAAAAGCATACATAATAAATAAAAATTAAATAAGGATGTTTACTATAAAGAGTTGGGAATTTCAGTACATATCACATATTAAAAATATGGGAAATGTAAAACCGATGTGAACGTTACAAATGCTGTCGCATTAAATGCTTATAAAAATATTGTATACATAAATAAAACCCATATAAAAGGTACTCTTGTGTAATAATTACTCTAAGAAAACGCTGTTAAGATAGCCTTGATGGTAATTAAGAAATTATGAGCCGATCAACAGGTGCTGTCACTGCTATTTTTAAAGTAATGGCGTGCGAGTAGACAGAGAAAGAAGGCTTAGGATGGTGTATCTCAATAGATTCAGTAACAACTAATACACCATGCAGACTTGCCAAAACTTATTTTAAGGATAACATCGGATGTAAAATAATACAGAAACATGATTGCAGATGATTTGAATAGTAGAAATTTAAATATTAGCAAGATAAAATTTTAACATGGAAATCCCATAGACAAAATGCTTTAAACAAATTTTGGCATAACTCAGGAACTAATAAAGTTATAGACTCGTGTGAGGTCTCTATTTAAAGAGAAAACATTCGCAGAGAGTTTTCAATACATAGTGAAGGGTCCACTTACCTGGAAAAAGGTGTGATTATTCCAAAATCGCATCCACCCAGGCGACGTCCGGATTGGAGGCTACGTTAGTATCCGTGAGTTAAGCACACTTTGATATTTAAAAAAAAATCCTTTGCACATCCGGCTAGCTCTGTTAAAAGAATGGAATATTTCCATCCTAAAAACATAGCCCGCCAGACAACAGTTCTCTTTACCTGCTTTGACGAGACGAAGAACACTATATTATTGTTATTGCTTGACACCTTTCATTAATATGGAACATCACTATGTCGATACGGATTAAATCCTGGAACTTCACATTCTGAAAAAACCGACTCAAGTCAAAATAAATTATTAGTTAAAATGTACTCGTAGATAAAACAAACGCTCAGTTTGAATTACAAACGAACATCCAATTCGAACGAAAGGCATCTAAAACGCATGCGCAACTAGAGTGCCGCCTGGTGGTTAATGCGGAACGGAGTTACAAAGTGTCTTAAAAGTAGACACTTGCAGATTTTTAAGACACCTTTCTCAGTTCGTTTACACCATGATCATAGTAAGACACTTATATGTTTTAAATTAAGACATCTATCATGACTGAATTTTCAGATTCAGATACTTAAGTGTCTGAAATACCTTTTCAGTCACATATGTGTCTTAATTTAAGACGCCTCTATTTGCAGTGTTGAAGCTGGCAAATTGCATGAAAATGAGATCTGTTATCGATTGCTATAACTCCACATCTGATTAGCTTCCGGATATGAAATTTTAAATAAGCATTAAAAGAGATATATGCTAATAGATAAGATTCTGAAAAAAAGTCTACATGCATGTAAAGTTTTTAAATTTCATTCGAAATTTAATGTTTTTTATGTAAACGAATTCACCCTATATGATTTCTCATAATTGAATTGTCACAATGAGCCCAAAATTTTCAGTAGAGATATAATGTGTGACTAAAATGACCTACCTTTGAAAAATACAATGAGTAGTTTTTGAGAAAAAATAAATGTAAAATAAAAAATCTCAAAATTTTGAAACTTGTATTTTATAAAAATAGTCATAATTTCTAAATGACTTACTTGATGAACATAATAGTAAGTCATTTTGTGCACCTACTAGGTTTATACCTTCAGTAAAAATTTCATTACATTCTGTCCAGCCATTTCTTAGAAATCAAGTGCTGAATGACCAAAGTCACTGTTGTGAGAAAATTGACTTTAAAGATCGAATTACCTCTTGATCCTATCGCTCACCCGAAGGAAAAATGACAGATCTCGACAAAAGTAAATTTCACAGGAGAGGCAAAAGAAAATCTACAGTCGTGGAAAAAAAAAGTAAACATACCCTGCTAACTCTTCAACAAATTATCGTAGACGAAAGTTACTGGTACCAAACGATTGGAAATAAAGTCTACTTTTAAATGATGTATATAAAATTTTCCTACGGAGCATCTACATATTAAAACGAACCCAAACTTATTTTTTTCAATAGCAATACCCAATTTTAACAAGATATTTCAAATCTTTGGTTCCAACTATGCCTAGACACGAAATTTCAAGTCATATGAATAATAAGTTTTTGAATTATAAACATTCAAAATTTAGTGCTTCTAATGTTAAATTACATTTTCATATTTTTATTTATATCTCCTGAAGTTATGCTCCTAATAGTCCAGGCAATAGGGAATTTTATCTAGCAAAATTAATGGTAGTTCTGAAAATCGGCTTACTTTATGTCTTTTGGGTCGCTGAATCCGAATTTGTAACTTCCCACCAAAATTTCCCCCGGTAACCACCCCAAATTTTGGTAAAATGCCCCCCAAAAAAGGTTTTTATTAAAAAAATATTTTTTTTTTGCTTGTTTTAGGGGAAAAGTATCTAGAAAGACAGAAAGTAGACAAAATTTCCAGCAAATTAGATGCATGACATTATGACTTAGAATGAAGGGGAAGGGGGGTTCTGCCTCGGAACATGCGCGCGGTGCTGCGTGGACTAAGTTGCACAATTCTACTTAACCACTCACACGTTTACATTCGCCCTCCCATTTCCCCTCCGAACTTTCCTTATAAGGTTTACTTTAAGTTCTTTGAGTCGCTGAATCCGAATTTTTAACTTACCCCCAAAATTTCCCCCCCTCCCCGAAAACCCCCCAAAATAGTTGTTATTAACTTAAATTTCTTATTGTTTTAGGGGAAAAGCATTACGAAATTCAGAAACTAGACAAAATTTGCAACAAATAGGATATATGACATTATGACGTAGGATAAACGGGGAGAGAGGGGGCTGCCTTGGAACATTCCCCGCGCGCTTTTCTCAAAAACCAAATTTTTTCAAAAAATCAATTTTTTGGGGGGTTGCCGGGTGAAATTTTGGTGGCAAGTTACAAATTCGGATTCAGCGACCCAAAAAACATAAAGTGCGTCGAAATTCAGAACTAGTATTAATTTTTCCAGGTAAAATCCCCTATTGCCTGGACTTCATAACTTAGTGCTCGTAGCGCCGCAGTGCATGTTCAGAGGCATCCTCCCCCTCCCCGTTCATCCTACGTCATAATGTCATGTATCCTATTTGTTGCAAATTTTGTCTAGTTTCTGAATTTCGTAATGCTTTTCCCCTAAAAAAATAAGAAATTTAAGTTAAAAACAACTATTTGGGGGGTCGGGGGGGAAATTTGGGGGGGAAGTTAAAAATTCGGATTCAGCGACCCAAAAAACTTAAAGTAAACCTTATAGAGAAAGTTCGGAGGGGAGATGGGAGGGCGAATGTAAACGTGTGAGTGGTTAAGTGGAATTGCGCAACTTAGTTCACGCAGCACCGCGCGCATATTCCAAGGCAAATCCCCCCTTCCCCTTCATCCTAAGTCATAATGTCATATATCTAATTTGTTGCAATTTTTGTCTACTTTCTGAATTTCTAGATACTTTTTCCCTAAAACAATAAAAAAAAATTTTAATAAAAACCTTTTTTGGGGGGCATTTTACCAAAATTTGGGTTGGTTGCCGGGGAACATTTTGGTGGGAAGTTACAAATTCGGATTCAGCAACCCAAAAGACATAAAGTAAGCCGATTTCCAGAACTACCATTAATTTTGCTAGGTAAAATTCCCTACTGCCTGGACTATTAGGAGCATAATTTCAGGAGATATAAATAAAAATATGAAAATGTAATTTAACATTAGAAGCACTAAATTTTGAATGTTTATAATTCAAAAACTTATCATTCATATGACTTGAAATTTCGTGTCTAGGCATAGTTGGAACCAAAGATTTGAAATATCTTGTTAAAATTGGGTATTACCATTGAAAAAAAATAAGTTTGGGTTCGTTTTAATATGTAGATGCCCCGTAGGAAAATTTTATATACATCATTTAAAAGTAGACTTTATTTCCAATCGTTTGGTACCCAATTTTTTTTAATAAAAACCTTTTTGGGGGGCATTTTACCAAAATTTGGAGGGGGGATTGCCGGGGGAAATTTTGGTGGGAAGTTGAAAATTCGGATTCAGCGACCCAAAAAACATACAGTAAGCCTTTTTCCAGAACTACCATGAATTTTGCTAGGTAGAGCCCCTATACGGTCTCTATTGCCTGGACCATAAAGTGCTTTTTTTTTTTTTTTTGGTCGCAATAATACTAATATACCCAAACATAAATACGCTGAATTTGCAGTTTTTATAATTTTATTATATGAATTACGAAATTAATATTCAAAAAAATTATGACTTGTAACCTATAATTTTTTTGATGGATTTAGATTTATTAAGTTCTGCTTTATGGAAATCCAAAATTTCACATTTTTCTTCCAAGTAGTTTTGAAATTATGCTTAAAAAACGGCAAAATGATGGTTTAAGGGGCCGTCTATAATAGAAGTGACTAGATATTTTGAAATTTATTCTGCTGTCATGTAATCTAACACTCTTCATTCATTCATTGAGTGGCTCTTCAGGTGCCTTGATCAAGAAGGGTCTCTTGGTTAGCAATCGCGTACGGAACTTCAATTTGGATACAGCCCTTAAAATACGCTCGTTTTAAAATAATTTATTTCTCGGAAACTTATCGTACGAATTGCATAAAAATTTGTTTTTAGGCTAATTGAAGGGTGTAGAGTTCATTTATGCTGTCAGAATTGTATACTGCTACTGAAAAAAAAACAAAGTTCTGGTTCGTTTTAATATGTAGATGGCCCCCTAAGCAAATTTTATGTACATCATTTAAAAGTAGACTTTATTTCCAATCGTTCGTTACCAGTAACTTTCTTCTACGATAATTTGTTGAGGAGTTAGTATGGGGTGTTTACCTTTTTTTTTTTTTTTTCCACGACTCTACGTGCTTTTACGCACGAAATTATAGCACTTAGCTCTGCACGCAGGAATAAAAACGTGCATAAAAGCATAAAACACTTAGGAATGAAGACGTTGGATGAGGTTTGGAGGGTTGGATAATTTTACTTCCCCACACAATCCACTCCTCTTCTGTGGTCACAAATGGACATATAGCGTAATAAAGGGATTTTCCGTAAAACCACACTTATGAAACTGTTAGTGTAGCAAGACGCACCTGTGATAGACCTATTAGTGGAATAAAATGCAAAATGAAATTTTGCAAGATGTATCACTTTTCTTGCGGGTGAGCGATATGGGGGTTCACAACCATAGTAGACCAAGTCCATTTTGAAAAAAAAAAGAGGTAGTCCATTTTGAAGGTGCATAAAATTTATTTTATTCACTCTATACAAATTAGTCGGATTTGGCAATCGCAAAACTTTCTTCTTTCTCATACAAGTTGATGTTGACATTTCGAAACAAGTTGGAAATTGCTCGTCAAACGTGGCAAATGAGGAAAGTTCATACTATAACTAGTTTTATAACTATTTTTTGCACCGCATATTGTACTGAATGTATATTTTAACTGCACTCCATAAGTGCATATCAATTTCATTCTGTTCGAAATGCTATAACATCATTAAAATGCACTTGAAATAATTTTTTCCCATTGGCCGTAATGTAACGGAAAACGTTTGACTGTCCCTGTAACTAAACAATACATCCGATTTTCATAAAATTTGAAATGACTCGACAAAATTTTGGTACAATTATATATTTAAAATTTCAGACCATTCGGTTGGGTAGTTTTTGCTCTGTTATATGCGGACAGACGGACAGACAGACGGAAGGACCGAACGACGATTATAGGTGCTACGTATTTATATAATTGCGAACGCACCTAAAAAAATGTTACACATGTTAATACTTCAGTGTTATTAGTTCAATACTACACCAACTTTGATTTTTATCTTAAAATTCTGTTTCATTTTACTAATCTGAGTAACAGCGAGTTAATCTCGATTATAACATTTAATAAAATCAATATTTTTCGTTATTATGTTGTACTTTAGCTCTTGCGAATCACCTGCTTATCAGGATGAAAAGTTCTCGTTGCTGCAAGAGGTGTCGATGTACAACAGAACACAGAACTACGAATAATCGAGAAAATTGCACAAAAGTCGCTATTAAAGTGCCTCCTTCCAGCAGAATTTTTCCAAATTCAAGGAGGGCCTTCTTCCGTAGCCGAAAACATATACATGAAATTTGGTTCGATTCTATTCATAAATTTATACACTTTCCGGCTGAATATTTCCAAATTCAAGAAGGACCTGCTAGCCAAAAACATATACATGAAATTTGGTTCCTTTCTGGTAGGAACTTCATACACTTTTCGATCGTGCAATAATAAAAATGGCACAAAATCGCTATTATAGGACCCCTTTCCGGTGGAATATTTCCAAATTCAAGGAGAACCTGCTTGTCATAGCCAAAAACGTATACATGAAATTTGGTTAAATTCTAAGCATAACTTCATACCTTTCTCGGTGGTGCAAAGCGAATATACACACGTGCGGACAAACGGAAGGACAGACAAACATTTTGAATAAACATGTTTTTAGGGATCTCTGACCCCTAAAACGTGTAAATTCGTCAAAAACTGGAAATCGAAAAAAATCTCGAATACAATACTTTCTTTTTTAGAAAAGAGAAAGTAAAAAGATGATTTGTTCTGTAAATAACTGTAAATTAATTTTTCATTGCATAATAAATATGTTTTGGCACACGTTTCAACGCCGTAAATCATGAAAACTTTGCTTTGAAATTTTTTTAATTTGTGACTGGTAAGTTTTTTTTTTACTAGTTAAGTAAAAAATCTGACTTACCAGCCACATTGGTTGATAGCACATTTTCCCTTCCATGAGGACGGAACTCGACCATGTTTTAAATATTAGCATATCTCTTTGTGTCTGAAAATTCTTCGAGATTAAAAGAAAAAATTGTACTTCTCAAAAATTATTATTTTTTTTTTTGTCTCAATAACTTCTAAAATGTATTGGCGATTTGAAGTAAATTCCATTTTGGAAGTTCAGTAAAACCTCCCTAAAGCGACCATATTCCGTTCCAATAAAAATTGGTCCTTCCAAGAGGTGGTCTCTTAATGGAGGTCATGTTTAAATCTAAATTTTAATTGTTGAAAAAAGGTAATATTTAATGTTACTAAAATTTATTTTTCACATTAAGCAAAAATGGGAAAATTTAAGTAGAAGAAAGAAAGTTAATTACATAAGTTAATTACTGCAGAGCTTAAAAAATGAATACATTGACATTTGCTTCGATTTTACAGTTTTATCTTTTATAACTTTTATTTCCAAGTCCTTTCGAAGTTCAGTAAATAAATACAATTTTTTTGGACGGGAACAAATAATGATGATTTCATTAATTTATCTATTTCTTTGAGAGTTTCCTGATAGAATGGAGCAGGGGAGTTTTATTGACCGTCATCCTTAATTTGTCATCAGAATTAAATGCATTGCCTAAAAAGGCACAAAGGGGTTTAAACCCTTAAAAGTTACTGGAATAAATAAAAATTCTAAACTTAGTTAAGAAGTTTAATGAATAATGCGCTCTTTGAAATTATTTTTCTAATAAAACCTTCTTCAAGCGACCAGGAAAAAAAGGGAATTTGTTTCATTTTCTTCAAAGAAATTGGTCGCTCATGGAAGGAGTTCAATTGAGATGGTCTCTGAATAGAGGTAAAATTACTATTGAGACGATGGGGATAAATTTCGTTCCATGAAAAAATGGTCCTTCAGGGAGATGATCGCTTAATGGAGGTCGTCGCACAGGGATGTTTCACCGTACATCTTCTGTTCTAATCAAAAGGGGCAATGAGATTAAATGGAGACCTGAGTGAAAGAAGATGTTATGTAACAAAAATTAGAATTCGAGAAGATTGAAGTGAACTTTTTTTGTTATAATTTAGTTATTTAATTAATTCCTTCTTAGTGGTATATGTTTGAATGTTAATAATGATACTAAACACTCCTAGAAAAGAATATTAAGATTTAATTATTAAATATTAGAAATCATTTTCACCATTTAAATTATTAAATATTAAAAGATACTGTCTCATATCTCATATATTCATAAGATATGCTACTATAGTATAATATTATACTACTCATAAAGAAGTAGAATTTTAGTATTTTAGTTTTACCATATGATATAATACATCATGACGCTTTCATCAATAAAATAAAACAATTTTTGAGAAAATGTATCATAACATGTTCTTCCACTAAGCTGTTTAATTGCATATGCTGTAATCAAAAGCGTGACATTTGATATCAAAATACTCTGTTTTGGCAAAATTTTGATTTTAAAAAATGCGATAATCAAATATGAAAAATGTACATCGATTTTTTTCAAATATATCTCGGGATGTTCTGTCTCCTCCCGTAGTATGTTTGTGCCAAATTTTCTTGCAATGTTCTTCCTCTATACTATTTTGACAGACAAACAGTTTCTTTTGTTATTATAAAAATTTAACTAGGACTTCCCTCAGAGGGATTAGTCTGAGCGATATTACTGAAAACATAGATTTAATAATAACATGTGGAAGCAAAGAAAATGAGATGTTATCTTTAATTGTCCATATACTGCGAAAAATTGAAATGATGAAAATAAACGAATTGTAGAATTACAAAATCTTATATATAAATTCGTATACACTGTTTAAAAAAAATGGGAAATCAAACCATTCAAGACAGCCATGCATGGATATAAAATTGCAAGTACGCAATATATTAAAAGTAAAATAGAAAATGAGACACTAATTTACTTATATCGGAATTTTAACTGTATAAAATGATGTCAAGAGCATAATCAGACTCTCCGCACCAATTTGAGTAACTTTAAATGACAAATATATGATGTTTAAAAAGAATGGACTTTACTTTATATGGTGTGTGCTCCCCCGGAATAGTTAATAATTACAATATCTGTTTTCCACGGATGCAATGAGGTTGTCGATAACATTTAAGGAATTCTCTTCTCAAAATCTAATATAGTATCAAAGTACCGAATACATCAAAAGTGGCATGCAATGCTTCGTTAGATTGTGTTTTAGATATGCTCGATCGGATTTAAATGATGAGTGTATGCTGGCCACTATATACGCTGTATTGTTTTGTTTTCAAACATATTCTGCACAAGTTGAGCTGTATTTAGCATGTATTAAATAAAAGAAATCGGCAATGATTACAATATAATGTATGACACAAGATCTGAATATATCGTCTGCATGACTTTTGAGCTGTCAAAGTGTCATTTGAAGTAATTTACAAATCCATACATATTTATTCAGCAAATCATGCAATCTAACATACGCCAATATGAACCCGATTACAAAATTTCACCAGAATAAGTTAATATATAAAAAATATACTAAGGATAGTTGAGAATATGACCTTATGATAAAATGTCTAGAAAAATGAATCGGATAAAAAATTCATATCACATTTAAAACGCACTTCCCTCTGTTAGTGGCCTTGGCGAGAGAGAGAAAAGCGTAGAGAAGGAACACTTTAAGAAGTACTTTCTGGCAACCTACTCACTGTTTCATACAGGTCTTTATTCAATATTTACACAATTTATTTAATGTTAGGTGAGTATCTATCAGTTTTGTTGCATTTAAATCGCATGTTTTGCAGCATTATAAAATATTTAAAGTTGCTGTACCTAATAATTCCAAATTAATGGTAATTGAGATCGCTTTCCGTTAATTTCATCTTTTTTAATTTTAAATTTTTTAGAAACCATTCATAGAGACAATTGTATATTTTAAAACTAACCCGGAGCAAAATTTCAAGATTTTGGGCTCAGCAGTAACAGAGAAATAGAAAATTTTTGAAAGTTTTTTGTTTCTGCACTGTTTTATATAGCGACATTTTTAGAAATTGTTCTATTGCGAGAATTTACGTCATGATAAATGCAGCCATGTCGATTTTCACGTTCATATTCCTAACAGTTCCATGTTCTTCGTTACTTAGATCATCTTTAGATCTTTTTCCGCTTTGTTTAGTCTTTCTATTTTTTAGAATTCGTTCTACAACGAGCATTTACATCTTATTAATTATTACCATGCCAAAGTTCTATTTCTAACCCCAACAGTATCCCAAAAATTTCAGTATTCCAAATAAATCATAGTTTAGAACCTTTCTAGACATTTTTACGTTTATCCGTCAAGTTGAAGCTTTTAGAGAGCGTTGATTACGAGTATTTACATCTTAAAAGTAACTACCGCACCAAATTTAAAGTTTCTAACCCAATCAATATCGTAGAAATCAAAGTTTTAGAACTTTTTTGCTCCTGCAGCGATGTAGGTTCTTGCACTGACATAAAATAGTCTTTTTTTCGGAGCAGAGATGGCCACCAACATTTTTTTAAGTTGGCTATGTAGTTTCAGAGATAACACCTCACAAACGTACAAGCATTAATAATATTAAATACTTTATATTATTATAACGCTTTATAATATTAGCATTAGATGTACAGATACAAAAGCCATTTATCTGTTGCAAACTAAAGTGCCGGCGTTACCCAGAATTTGAAGGATGTTTGTTCTGAAAAATCAATTTCAAAATTTAACATACAGCACAAAACAAACATTAAAAAAAGCAGTCGAAATGTTGTTGAATGAATCATATGAAAACGCTATATAAAAATGTATAAATGTATATAACAGACGCAAAAGAATACAGCTATAAATGAACTTATTTCAATTTATAATTGGAGCAATAATGTTAAAGTACGCCAATATTTCCCTAATCGGGTTTTTATCATGTTTCAATACATTTTCACACTCATATGATGTTATACTATATCCACCATGCCCTTTATATTTCCAATATGACGTAATATTTTCCTCTTTTACGTGGAAACCTTGAAATAGAAAAGTTATGAAGTTATATTCACTTTCATTTAAATTCGTCAAACCATTTATTTCATTTTAATATTTCACGTGAATATCTTGCAATAGAAAAGTTATGACGTAATATTCACCTTTTTTTTAAATTCGGCAAACTATTTATTTCATTTTCATTTTTCACGTGGAAATCTTGCAGTAGAAAATTAATTGTTGTAGTAATAATTTTATTGTGTTTTTTAATTGTTGGAAACTGCTATAACGAAAAATGTTTAAATTTGATAAGAAATTGCTGTTAAATTGGCGGTTTTTAATTAATTAAAAATTAACTATAAGTTATTTCGATTCCGGATTACTTTAGTTGTCTCGGCCATGTTTTAATACACATGTACGTATCTCTTCACAAATTTGGCTTCCAATTTGTGGATATTTTATAGAATTACAAACAGACAGATAGACAAGTTTTCATTTTTATATATCTCTCTATTCTATAAAAAGTAACTAACGCTGTCACCGCCGCCGCCGGTTTTGATTTTTTTTTGTGACCGGAGGTCTTTCTTCGTTAATATTAAGAAAACTATTGCATACAAATATATGAAAATCGGTGGTATTATAGCGAAATGTTTGATCAACACACTAATGCATACAGTTTTCAAATCGAAGAATTATTTTAAGAGATATTTAATGCTAAAGTTAGACAAAATCGTTCCATTAAAAAAAATTATAAAAGCAAACATGGGAAATTAATCATTTTTAGATCATTTTATTCAATAGAAGATCCCGGTCTGCAGATTTCATTAATTTTCTTAATTTGACTCATTTTTTGAAGTTTTATTTCTATTTTAAATTCAAATATTCAGCATTTTGACAGATATTTTTTACATATTTTTGAAAATGGTATTAATTTAAACTGTTGCCAACTGTATAAACAGCGCAAACAATAATGTTTGCTTCAAATAAAAAAATTATTTACACGTTACTATTATAAACAGAAAAAAACCCTTCAAATTAGAATTAAATAAATAGGTATAAAAAGCAGGCACTAATTGGAAATTACGCCATAAAAACTATATTTACATGTGAATTTTAAAAGAGAAAGGATATTGTAAAATAAATAAATTAACATGCGTTAGAAATCTGAAATAGAACAAATTACGTCACATTACACTTATTATGCAAAATGAACAAAAAATAGTATTGCAAAACAGATTATATTTAAAAATTGCGCGAGACAAAATATTAGAGGTTAAATATTAGATTTTTTCAAAATTTTATTATTTGTCGTTTGATGTGAGGTATTCAGCTATAAGTATGCAAATTTTTATGTTTCCAACATAATTAGGGGCTGAGTTAGAAAAATTGCTTTAAATACACAAGTTAGAGACCAGAGGGTTAAATATTAGACTTTTTCAAAATTTTATTATTTGCTGTTTGATGTGAGGTGTTCAGCTATAAGTATGCAAAATTTCATGTCTCCAACTTAATTAGGGGATGAATTAGAAAAATTGCTTTAAATACACAAGTTAGAGACCGGCGGGTTAAATATGACTTTTTCAAAATTTTATGATTTATCGTGTTATCGCAAGTGTTCAGCTATAAGTATGCAAACTTTCATGTTTCCAACTTAATTAGGGGCTGAGTTAGAAAAATTGCTTAAAATACACAAGTTAGAGCCCAGAGGGTGAAATATTAGACCTTTTTCAAAATTTTATTATTTGTCGTTTGGTGTGGGTGTCCAGCTAAAGGTATGCAAAATTTCATGTCTCCACCTTAATTAGGGGCTGAGTTAGAAAAATTGCTTAAAATACACAAGTTAGAACCCAGAGGGTTAAATAATAGACTTTTTCAAAATTTTATTATTTGTCGTTTGATGTGAGGTGTTCAGCTATAAGTATGCAAAATGTCATGTCTCCAACTTAATTAGGGGCTGAATTAGAAAAATTGCTTTAAATACACAAGTTAGAGACCGGAGGGTTAAATATGACTTTTTCAAAATTTTATGATTTATCGTGTTATCGCCAGTGTTCAGCTATAAGTATGCAAACTTTCATGTCTCCAACTTAATTAGGGGCTGAGTTAGAAAAATTGCTTTAAATACACAAGTTAGAGCCCAAAGGGTTAAATATTAAGCCTTTTTCAAAATTTTATTATTTGTCGTTTGATGTGAGATGTTCAGCTATAAGTATGCAAAATTTCATGTCTCCAACTTAATTAAATTAGGGGCTGAGTTAGAAAAATTGCTTAAAATACACAAGTTAGAGCCCAGAGGGTTAAATATTAGACTTTTTCAAAATTTTATTATTTGCCGTTTGATGTGTGGTTTTCAGCTATAAGTATGCAAATTTTCAAGTCTCCGACATATATAGTTTCTGAGAACGGGCTCTGTGACAGACGGACAAACAGACAGACAAAGGAGTGAGACAGGTAGGGTTTCGTTAGATGAACGAAACTCTAAAAACATGCTGCGGATGACTGTAACAACATCCTAAAATTACATTACCATCAGCGATCTACCAATCCCGAATTTAGTTTATATTCGTTTCATATATTCTTATTCTTTTGTGCGGCCCTGTAATATAATTATCAATATTATATACAGTAAAACCTCTGAATAGCGGACACCCCGAGAATGCAGAATTTGTCCTCTATTTAGAGGTGACCGCTACTGAGAATAAAACATGTACAGTTATTTAAGAGTTGGTAATCGAAAAAATGTCCGCTAAATAGAGGTATCCGCTAATCGGGTGTGTCCGCTATGGAGGTTTTACCAGTAAAACTTCTGAATAGCGAACACCTCGGGAGGGCAGAATTTGTCCTCTATTTGGAGGTGTCCGCTACTGAGAGTAAAAAATGTACAGTTTTTTAAGGGTTGGTAATCGAAAAAATGCCCGCTAAATAGAGGTGTCCACTAATCGGGTGTGTCCGTTATGGAGGTTTTACTGCATAATAATATCATCCTTTAGAAGAAAATTGCATGCTGTATGATAGACAGACAGACATCCAGAGAAAGATAACCTCCCGGATCAATAAACACTCATGTCTTTTGTTTTAATCATCCACAATTGTATGTCATACAACATGACAGATTTTATACAACAGGCTAAAAACGGTCACCGTGGTACGGAATACTGTATTATTATTTGTTTGCCCACCAAAACTGGTTGCCACGGGTTGTTGCAAGGTTTGTGATCACGTGGTTGAAACTGATCTATTCAATATTACTGCGTGCGTATTTTTTTTTTATTTGCTCCATGTGTTTAAACCAGTAGTCTACGAAAACATCAACCGGTGAAAGTGACGCACACCAAATTTCTGTGACGTATGCAGATAAATTGTGCTTTTTTAAGAGTTTTTTCTATATAATTTTTAAACGGTTTGGAACTTATTTTTCATAGTAGGTGCATTCAGTAGGCGACCCTCATAGGTACCTTCTGGTGCAATCAGAAACGAAATCCGACAAATATTTTTTGAGTTATGCTTGACGAAAGGTTTTTATTAGGCTTTTTTTTTAGTAGGACATGGCGTTAATATCCATCGTAGTAGTAAAGTGTCCGGACAGTAATATTTCGCTGAGTATTAGCCTTCGCTTCGCTCAGACAATAATGGTGCTCAAAATTATAGAAGCTTGTTCCTATTCAAAAATAATAATTCTGA
Organism: Maratus speciosus; assembly: GCA_963932465.1. Classification (NCBI taxonomy): domain Eukaryota; kingdom Metazoa; phylum Arthropoda; class Arachnida; order Araneae; family Salticidae; genus Maratus; species Maratus speciosus. The sequence continues at coordinate 222,559,850 of OZ010789.1, forward strand.
ACAGGAAAAAATGCGTATTGCAGTATATTTGATATTAATCAAACATTAAATTGTTCAAAACTGGAATCTAAAATTAAAATAATATTTTTTCCTGAATAAAATATTTGCCTCGAGAAACATAATTTTACAAGCATGGTAGTTAACAGTGTTTTTACCGTACAAATTCCTGTTATTTTCTTTTACCGCAGACACTATTCTGCAATGAATCTTTGCAAAGAAACGTATTTTTGCCAGATAAAATCGAAATTAAAGATTTACAAATTACATTTACTTACCTCAATATTTTCATTTTATCCCTCTGAAAGTTGTATTACATAATAAAAGAACCTATTGTTAAGGGGAAAAAAATTTAGTTTTTGATGAAGATAAGATAAAAGTATTTTTGTATTTGTATCTGCTTATCTATGGAACATTAGTATATAAATGCTTTGTTTGCGAAGGGAAAATAATCGTTTAAAAAATCAACTTCTAACACAAGAGTATAAAAAATGTGGTAATTTTTGGAAGATTAACGTTTAAGCCCTAACTTAAACAAAAGAAAAATAATAATTCTGGCTATTGAAAAATAGTGTTAATTCATTAACATATGTAAGACAATTGCATCATAAAATATACTCCCTCTGTCCCAAATTAGTTGCTACATTTGATTACTTTTGTACTAATTAGTGATACTGATGATTTTATTATTTTGTTTGAACATTTTTTCGAGATTTCAGGGTGCTATGCTATCAATCAACAACATTTACTTACCCTCCTACTCTTTACTATCATCCTACTCCACTTCAGTCCCGGGTAGAAAGGAAAACGCTAATTCTAAGTCTATGGGAGCGTTATTTTCAAATATCTCGCTCATATTTTAATATTTTTGAATGACTTTTTTGCATAGGATAGCTGAGGACGATCTACAACTGGGCTAATTTTTACTTTTTCGATTTTGGTTATAGTTGTTTTTTTTTTTTTTTATATTAGGGTAGTTTCAATTTCAGAACCGGTTCAAACCGGTTCCGAACGTAAAAGAATTTTTTTTTAAATAATCTGGAACCAAAATCAAAACAGTAAGAACTAGCCCGGATTTAGATCGTCCTCAGCTATACTGTGCAAAAAAATCATTCGAAAATATCAAAATTTAAGCGAGATATTTGAAAATAACTTCCCCATAGGATTAACATTATCATCCGGGTCTTTTTGAGTGACTAGTGTGGACTCTTAAGTGTATTAAAATCTGTCTGCTTTTGTTTAATTTTTATTAAAGTCATATGGTTTTCAAATTCAGATGTTAAATGTATGCGTATTGTAGATTGTAATTTATAGTTTAACTGTAGATACTAGTAAAATTTTGTTTCGTTTGGTTCTCTAGTACAATCCACTAGAGGCTTTTGAATAAGGGAAGTTTAATTATAATAGCCCTGTAAAAGAAGTTTAGTACAGAAACAGTATCCTCTGAGTTAATTGAGATTTTTATTTGTCTTTCGAACGAGGGATCACACAAATTGCTCGCAGTAGTTATGCGACAATTTTCATCAAGCAGTTAATGTAACAAAATCATTTTTGTTTACAATTTGTTCTTCTTTTACTAAGTGCTGAAAATTTTGTTTGCAGTGGTGGATGCTACAGGGAAACCATCCGCTGGAATTTTGGAAGGAACGGCTACAGCTATGGGAGATTACGATGAATGTCTTGCAGTATCCGTTCCGAAAAACACAAGAACGCCCCCTCCACTGCCGTACTCAACGGATGAAGTAGACTTTATAGGTCAATATTGCGTGATACAAGTTCACTTCCCAGAAGGAATAATTAAAGCTGCCATGGATTATCAAGCTGGAAACCGATCCAACTCAGAGCTTGCAAACTCCAAAACGGTAAGTCACGCAAGAGCCTATTAATTGCCATTGTAAAGTATAATTGATAATGTGCGCCTGTGGCAAGCAAAAAAGGTAGCCAACCTAATCGGTTTACAGTTATAAGAGTCTCGCCCACAAGAAACATCTGCCAACAATATTTCCAGTTGTTTGTTTTACAATTTTGTCCGCACAGAGGGAAATAGTGAGTTCATAATTTTCAAATGTACAATTGGGGAAAAGAAAAGAGCAAGACTATTTTAAGTACCCTTTATGTCAGAGATTTAAATAAAATTGCCAATCGGCAGGGAATAAGTTCTGCTATTAAGGGACTACTTCAGTCATGCGAAAAGACCCGTTGCTATTCCCATGGAAGAAATTTATAAAGATATCTCGGTCGCATTTCAATATTTTTAGAGGATTTTTTTTTTTTTTTCAGTGGCTAGCTGAGGTTGATCTGTATGCAGGACGTTTTCTACTTTTACTATTTCGTTTACACGTATTTATAATCAGGACACTTTCATTTTCAGAATCGGTTCCTAAAATGAAAGCATCCTCTTGAAAAAAATCCCCAATGAAAATCGAAAAAGTAAAAAACGGCCTTTTTACAGATTGACCTCAGTTAGCCACTGCAAAAAAAAATCATCTAAAAATATTGAAATGTGACCGAGATATCTTTATAAATTTCTTCCATAGGAATAGCATTAGCGAACGGGTCTTTTCACGTGACTGAAGTAGGCCCTTAACTGATATGTATTAATTAGATTTTAGGGATCATCTACTTATTAAAATTGAAATTAAATTTTAAATCATCAGTAGTAACACCTAAGTTTGAAAAAAAGTGTAGTAATCTTCGTTGAAAGTTATAATTATTTAAGGCTTTATTTACTGTTAAATTACTTTTAATAACAAGTATATATCTCTGATACTCTGTATGAGCATAGTACTTAAAACCAAACAGCTTATTTAACACTTTCCTATACAGTTGAAAAGTGTTTATGAACTCTGTTTATCTGGCAATATTCTAATTCACTTAAATATAGTCAGATTGTCATGAAATTGATATATGTTATTGGGCTTTACTATAACATATTCAAAATGATATGAGTAACATTAGTATACTTCCTAAACCGTTAGTCATAGATATATAGTTCCAATTACAAAAATGTTTTAAATGAGGTACGATTTGGGTCAATAAAAATATTTCTTAAAAAATTACGAAATTTAGTTTTTTGTACGGCCCCCCGGTCCTATAAGTAATATTTAGTAAAAGTTTCTTATTACACTGACAAGTAGACAAAAAATGTCCTCTTCATCTAACATTAAAATTGACCAAGTTATGAAACTTTGAAATCCATGACTTATACCACTTTTCAACATCTGAACACAGTTGAGTCCGGCCGTGCTTTGAGGGGTCATGTACCAAGTGCTTAAAGTATTCGAAGAACTTATTTTACGTGTATCTATGCTTTGAATGAAAGCGCTTTGAAAGAAATCGTACAAGTATTACAATTGAGTTATCTTTTATTAAATTTAAGATTGGCTAAAATAATTATGTTTTAACATATGTTTTATTTTGTAAAGAGTTGAAGCTGTTTCTTTTCATGATTTCTTTTAACAGAAATTGTTATATTTTTAAAATTTTATTTAACTAGCAACGATTGTATGTATGTTTTCCAGTGCAAAATTTGCATTCTAATATTAACTCATTTTCAAAATCTGATCGAGGTTAAATTTTACATACATTATATAAAGTAAGACAATCTCATATTATTATAATTTTTGTGTGGTTACCATTTACACTTATACAAAAATAGCACAAAAATTTTCGGATAGATTACCGACAAAAAGTTTAATAAAAAGTTTTAGATTAGATAACATAAAACTGCGATGGTTGTGTTTTTTAACTTTTGTGTATTTTTTAGCATTAATACGAACATTACCTTAATTTTTAAGCATCATGTCAGAATTGTTCGCAAATTGTAAATTTCAAAGTTAAAATTAACAAAAATCTGATATTGATAAAATAGAGGAGATGGCTGTGTTTTTTAACTTTTGATAATTGATCTTTAAGTATTTTTTCGCACTGAATCTGAAAATTACCTTCGTTTTTAATATCACGTTAGAAGTTTTTTGACGTAAATATCAAAGTTAAAATATAGCGAAAATCTGATACTATAAAAGAGATGTAAAACTTTTTTTATTATTATTATTCAGTAATTTATTATTTTTTTGTATTATACTGAGATTCATAGAACTTAACAGCTCAGAGGTCCGATGAGGTGAGGGAGATGGTTCAATTTTAATTTTGAAATTTACGATTTGCGAAAAATCCTAATGTGATGTTTAAAAATGGTCATTTTCGGATTCAGCTGTCAAAAATACATAAAAATCAATTATCAACAGTTTAAAACACAACAATCACATTTGTTTTATAGTATGAAATTTTCGCTATTTTTTACCCCACTGCCAATAAGGGTTATGTGTTTTACACGTATCTGGGTATGTGGTTTTCTTTATACCCTCGAAACTTTCCAATGGCTGTATGGATTTTAATGAATGAGGTCTCTATTGATTCATCTCAACCGTCCGATGGTTATAGGATAGTTTTGTTTTTATAAATCCAAAATGGCGGTAGACACGAAAAAAATTTTACGCACCCTACTGAGTGGCATATCATTGGATAGGTCTTTCAAAATGAAGACGATATTTCATTGACTATTTTACGGCCAGAAGGACCGTTTAAATATTACACAACTTGGAAGTTGTGTAGATAGGATCTCTAGCTTTACTGCAACTCTAATCATGATAAACATCTATGGGCCTCATCAAAACAGTGTTTATAGATAGGAACTAACAATTAAACGCAACTTAAAAGTCATCATTACAAGTAAATAATAAAAAAAAAAAAAGATAAGAAATATAAAAAATAGTTTCATTGATGAGAAATAATTAATTAGTTTTAATAATTAATTACTTTTTACGCAGTCGGGTTTTTTGATTTTTTTTAAATTAAATTGTAACTTTAAAATTTACGATTTACAAAAACTCTTTACATGATAGTAAAAAATGAAGGTCAATTTCGGATTCAGCGCTACTGAATACATTTAAGAATCGATTATCAAAAGCTAAAAAATATGGCATAACCCAAATTTTGCAGGCTAGTGTAATCTAATAACATTTTAAAATATGTAAAATTTTGTAAAAAAAAATCAGGCTGTTATTTTTATCATTTTGTTTAACAAAAATTCTGTTATTTTTTTTTTCTCCTCTTATATGTTTGGTACAAATTGTATATTTTGCATTAATATGTCAGAATAATTATAAATTTCAAATTTATATTGCAATGTTAATTTTAATCTCAACTATTTTTTAATATATCTGATGATTATTTATGTTTCTACTAAATTTGTGAATGACCCCTATTTCGCAGCAAAAAAATATGCTCCGAATATACCGCAATTACTCGTTCAGTTTTAATCGTAGAATAATGGGACTTTTTTGTCTTACTTGTCAGTGTAATAGGAAAATTTTACTAAATATAATTTATAGGACCGTGAGATCGTATAAAAATTTAAATTTCTTAATTTTTTAAAGAAATTTAATTTTTTTATTGAGAAAAATCGCTTTTCAAATATTTCGTTGTCTGATTTAAGACATTTTTGTAATTGGAACTATATGTCTGACTAACGGTTTGTTAATTAGCCATTATACATCATTGAGAGTGGACACCTTGTATATGCGTGATAAAGTATAAATATACGGAATTTATTAAAGTTATAGAAAATGCTTCATTTTTCTCACTAACTTCAAAAAATCCCTGCCAGCTCGGCCTACAGGCGCAGGTAGATTTCGAAGTTAAGTATTAATTTCACCAACAAAAACTAAATGAAGAATAGAGATAAACTCAGTTTAACAATTTTATCTGGCCGCTTTTGATGATATTTTAATTTCATTTTTCTGTAAAAGTTGGTTTTTGTTGCATTAATGTATCTTAATTTGTTGATTTTCTGTAAGCAAGTAAACCCTATTAGTTTACAATGGAAGCCTAGGGAATTTTGCGAAATATTAGAGATATCGACAACTTGGCGGCATTGGGCTACAGAACAGGATCCCCCCCCCTACAGTAACCCCCCTTATATGTATGTAGATACGATAGAGTAATATATATATAAATTTTTATTTTTGACGTGGAAATCTTGCAATAGAAAAGTAATTGTTGTGGTAAGAATTTTACGGGGTTTTTTTAATTGTTGGCAACTGCTATAATGAAATTTTTTTTTTTTGATTTTCCGGCCATTTTTCTGTAAGAACTGGTTTTATCAGAATCGTGTTAAGGCGATACTCAAAATTTTTAACCCTGCCCCATTTCTACTGCCTTGGGCCGATTTTTCTCATTTGCAATCCTCGCTGAGATATTAGCCCTCCCAATGTGTTTGCCGAGTTTCAAGACAATCCGTGCATAATTGTGACTTTTATCGTGCGGACAAAATTTAGTACATACATATAAATAATATATATATATATATGATGAAAAGTTAAATGAAAAGTATAATGTATAATGAAAAATTATGAAGAAATTATGAAGGAATTTTTCAAAAGTCGCACCTTGGTAACGACTGCAATAGGTAGTATTCCTTACGAAATTTACCTAAAATACTACTTGTTAGTGCGACTTAATTGAATAAAAGTGAGAATTTCAATTTCCTTTAATTTATATTATTATAAATAATGGATGTTTTAATGTTATCCAAGTAAAGATGGTATATACATTATCGACTTGAATTACCTTTGTAAGTCGCAAGTAACGTGTTAAGATAAATACATAAAGTTGAATTTCGAGTTTTTTTAAATATATAATTTGCATTCAAATAAAGAATTAGACAATGAAATAAATTACACAATAAGCATAGTCGAGCTTCCAATGAAATACCACATGACAAAGAATTTGAATACAAATGAATTTGGATTTAATGCCATGTACAATCAGAAATTATTTTGCATGTTCACTTACAAACAAAAGCTTTCCTTTTATTTTTATAGCTTTTTTACCATTGTTACTAAACAATTTCTACGTCTAAAGTAACATTTATTTCAATTTCCGCCTGTTTTTACAGATACGTTCAGCGTAATATTCAGAAATTTTTCCTGTTAATGAATTATCATTCAAAATCAAAAGATTAACGTGAAAAGACCGTAACGTGATAGATGGTTGTTAACACGGTGAAAATTGGGGAAGTAACTGAACAAGCCTTGAATCATGACTTCGGTCGTTGACAGAGGATAATTTACTTATGTCAAATTAGACGGGAAAAATATTAAACTTTTTTAATTAACAGACAAAATCGTTTCATATAGTGTCATGTCAATGACAAAGTAGTGAAATGGAAGAAAGGAGAATTTCAAATGACTGACATTTCTATTGAGTATTGGGAAACAATTTTCGCTCCCTCTTTGAACATCGAGAAATTAATTAGAATAAAAGAATGTTTTATGTTTGCTTACTTTATTGTATACCGCTGAGCTTCTTTGCACCGACTGTAAAGAGCGAAAAGGATTTTAAAAACCTTGCTTTTAGAAAATTGTATAACCTTAAAAGTAATATCCTTGAAAACAGTTTTAATACCAATTCAAATGTTTAAGGAGAGGTTTTTTCGTTTCTATCTTTATGGATTTAAATAATAATAATAATAATAACAAACAGGAAGTGGGAATGTGTCGCCTCCGATGAGGAAAAAAAAATATGTGGTGGAACCGTCGAATTTCGCCGAAAGAAAATGTTTAAGAAGGAACTGTTTCATTAATTTATATTAAACCTACAAAATCAGTTACAATAAAAATAGCATAACTCTCAAACAAATATTATTTTAACCTAAAGGTCACTGCTCTTCTATAAAGACACTCTAAATTTTTGTAAAACTTTGCGCTTTATCAGTGTGTGATTTCAATTGCGTTATTTTCAAATGTGAAGCATTTTCATCTGTGAAGAATTTCAAAGCCGCCGCCTGAGTGAAAATGATGCACGTATACAAAACTTATTTCAGTTTTAAGACTTAAAAAACACGCTTTTATTTTATATAAAATGACATTTCCATCAGCTGAAGAATTCCACATTTAAGATCCAGTCTTAAATAACATCTATAGAAAAATATGCATATGACGTCACTATTGCGGAATACCCAGCAAAAAGCGATGTCGCAAACTCGACAAAAAAATCGACTATCTAATTATTCATATGCCTTCATTTGTTTATAACATTAATATGGATACTTAAAATTAAATATAGTTTACAATAGCTCCATTTTGTATCAAAAATCATTCATCTATACTTTTTAAAAATAGCACGTATTTTAATAAAAAATTTATTTCAGTTGTTATGAGAAAATGGAAACAAAAAGATATAGTAATCTACTATTTTCCAACTATTTTCCCTTTACTTTCTATAGAAATGGAGTACTTCAGTTGCCACTATAACAGAAATGGCATTAAAAACTACTATCACAAAAATAAATTGAGATGTTGTTTTTAAACAAATTGCATTTAAAAGTACTTTTTTGTCCCTATACGACGGTGTAAAAATTGAAAATGCTCGATGCTTAGAAGTTTAAAAAATTGCAATTGAGATTATGAATATTTAACCGTACAATGATACATCTGCTTCGTTTTATGGCTGACTTATGTAACGAAACGCCACTTTTTAGTTACGACACTTCAAGTGTTGCCTGAAAGAAATAGCATATCGGGGACTAATAATAATAATATATAAACTGCAGATATATATAAGCCATTGATTTTAAAATTTGAGCAAGTACATTTTGTGAAAAAAAAAAAAAACTTAAAACCAAACCTTATTACAAATTAACATAAAATTTATGTCTTTATTCAGTTCACAATAAATCTTCACGCTAAATTAGTGTACAATAAATCAATTCGCAAATTTAAAAAAAATGTATGTTTATTTTTGTATATTTAATATCAATATAAATATCTTTTGATATCAGTATAAATTTGTTACCAATAATTTATTGGGTGAACAAATTTCAAATGCGTTGATTTTAAAAATAGGCAAATCAACTTTGAATAGAATTATTTTTATGTTGCATAACGTTAACAAGCACAATCAGAACTATCTTAACTATCTTAATAAATATATATATATATATATATATATATATATATATTTTTTTTTTTTTTTTTTTTTTTTTCATACAACTTATTACAGAATATGCTTTCTAATTGTTATATACAATTGAATGGTTCTCTGAAAGGAGGGTCTATGTTACAAAATTTTGAAAAGTTGATTTGTTTGTTTTTCTTTCTTTTTTTTTTTTTTTTTGTTTGTTTTGTTTTGTTTTGTTTTTGGAGGGGGGGGGCGGGGTTGCTGCAAAAAGGTCCATATGAAATCGTAAATGATCACCCAGTGGTTAAAAGTTGCAATTTCATAACATACAAGTTTGTCTACTTTAAATAAAAAGATAAAACCATAAATTAAAAATAATATTATTGCTTTCCTTACCCACCTAACTTGTTTTTTATTACTCGTCAATGCTCAGCATGAAGTGAAGGGTAATTAAGATCTAAAGTAGGGTCTATATTGCACTAGGTAATGACAACATAGCTAATCAATGGCATTAATTTTTTTTATCAAAACTTTCTGTAAACTTTTTAATTTGTAGCATAGGCTCTTCTTTCAGACTCCCACACAATTGAGTTTTCTACCATAGTCTACAAATCGCAAAAGCTTTACAAAACGATGATTTTTTTTTTTATTTAAAACAATAATCTTTTAAAAGTATAAGGTTTTTTTCTGTTTATTTTTGTATATTTAAAATGGCTTACATTCCATAGCTTAAAAATACAGTAAAATTTATAAAGAAGATATAAACCAGCAACTGGAGAAAAATTCAGTTTTAGACGTATTTCCGTCTTAGTAGATATAGTGTCTGTTATAATTGTATCCTGTTCACTAGCATCTTGATAGTATCTATTCATCAGTATTCCATTATAGACAAGTTCCCTTTTCACACTCATTCCGTACTAGCATATCGCTCATCCGCAAGAAAAGCGACACATTTTGAAAAAATTCGTTTTGTGTTTTATTTCACATCCACAGATAGGGATGGTGCTTTCTACAGAAAAGCTTTCATAAGTGTAGTTACGCGGAAAATCGCTTTATTACACACTAAAGGAGGACCACAGAAGGAGGGTGGATGGCATGGGGAGGTAAAATTACTCAACCATCCAAACCTTATCTATGTCTCCATCATTAGGGTTTTACCCTTTTATGCAAGTTTTTACTCCTGCATGCAGAGTTAAGTTCTACTATTTCATGTAAAATCATGCAAATTTTCTTTTGCCTCTCCTGTGAAATTTACTTTTGCCGAGATGATGTCACTTTTCTTGCAAGTTTTCAGGCGAGCGATATCTTGATTACGCACTTCATGATATAAAATTAACAAATGCTTTCTAATTGTTATTTTAAAATGTTATATATTCACCCTCCCCCACCCTTTTGCTGATGTGCCGAGAAAACAGAATCTTAAATCATGATATTAATCGTTCTCCGAGAATATTTTACTTAAATAAAATTGACGGGAATGGTATTAAATCTTCTTTAATCAACGAACACAATCTTTTCATATAGTGTCATGTCGATAACAAGATAAGGAAGAAATTGGGAGAAAGGGGGATTTCAGATGATTGGTATCTTTATTTTACAGATTTTACCTATACTTAAAAACAATTTTCACTGTTTCGAAATTGTTTTTTAGAATCGAAGAACTGATTTGGCTTGGTTTATTGTATAATATACTAATTTTCTCTCAGATTCTAATAAAAGCATTTATAAAACTTTGCTTTTACAAAATTGTTTAAAATTAATGAAAACAGTATTTAATATACGTTCAAAGGTCTAAGTTTACTTTTTTTTCTTTGCTTCTATTCTTTTTAATTAATATATATATATATATATATATATATACATGGTGCAATATGTTATCTATCGCCGACCTTTAATTTCTCAACCGTTGGTCGTAGACATATAGTTCCAATTACAAAAACGTTTCAAATGAGGTAAATATTCATGTTGTGGCATTATATAAAGTAAAAAATCAATTTTACAAAAATTACGAAATCTAACTTTTTATACGGTCCCCCAGTCCCTATAGTTATATTTAGTAAAAGTTTACACATATCATAACAGATCTAACACAAAAAGTTTGACATCTGTACTACAAAAATTGACAGAGTTATTAAATTTCAAAGTTTGAGATTTTTTCGCATGATTTTGTCTTTCAATGAGGGATCAGTTAAAAGATTAATTAAAGTAATTCGAGATCAAAATCAAGGTACAATGTTCTTTTTACGGCGAAACCACCTTTAGGCGGTATCGCCAAATTGGGGTATCACCAAAGAGGGTTACTTCATTAAAAAATTTTAACTGACATTTAGGGGTCGTATACAAAGCGAAGAATTAAATATTGAAATTAAACTGAAAAATAAATATGAATTTATTATAAAATTAGAAAATGGTCTACCATAAAAAATGAATATGTCAAATGGCGAAATCTACTAGAGATACTGCTCATAGTGTTCTCCATTGGTGGCAATGAACAATTGAATGCGTGACAGTACTGAGTCCTGGACACGTTACAGCTCAGCAGGTGTGTAAACTGTGCGACAATCAAAGATGATCTGCTTCAGATTTATCTGCTTCAGATAAACCAGAGAAGTGGTCTCAGTCACATAGACCCATCCCTTGATATAACCCTAGAGGTAGAAATCCATGGGCATCAAGTCCAGTGAAAGCGGTGGCCACTCTACCAGACCACCATATCCAAGGATCTGTTGACGGAATTCAGTGGCCAGATACGCCCGGACGTTTGATGTTTTGTGTGGAGAGGGCTCCATCATGTTGAAACCACACTCGGCATGCATGTCGGAGAGGCAGATCTTCATACCAATCACGCACCGTGTTTGTAGCAGATGCAGGCGACGATCCGCCATTAAGGTCCCATCGTAGAAGATGGGTCCAGCAATCTGGGTTCCCCATATACCGCACCACACGTGTCGTACTGCGCGGGCGATGTGGAGGTTTTCCAGAGACCAGTAATCCACATTGTGCACGTTCACAATGCCACCCCGTATAAACAATGACTAATCTCTCACACAGAATGTCACAAAGGAATGACAGATTTTCCTCTAAGGTGTTGAGCATGAAATTACAATAAAAAAATCGTCGTGTGTGGTCACCCAGCATCAATGCTTTCACCAGTGTCGGATATGGTATGGATGCTCATCAAGTGCATGTAACAAATGCCAGACATGCTGACAACATGCCTCGCTTATTTCCGCCGAGCTCAATTGTGGAATTAAAAGGGCGAATCCCAGCACCTCCTCCCGTGTCACTCGAACATTACACCTTGCCTGTCTACTTGTTCTGGATCGTGGAGAAACAGAACCAGTCTCTCTAATATGGTGCGATGCATTAGTTATAGTTTCATGCGTTGGATGTAGATCCTTAGGGAAACGTTCTGAATAAACACTCGCAGTCTCTCTGGCATTCATTTGACATTCTCCATAAATAAGTATCATTACGGCATATTGCATGCATGCGTAGCTTGCCATCACGATCTCAGTGCTGGCTAGCATGTCCACTGCTAGATGGCTTGTGTTTTATCCCGAACGTGTAGCGCTGCGGTACTATTGTAATTTGCATTTTTCATGCTCGCCAGCTGAAACAACTTTTACATAAATCCTCACTTGGTCACGTCTCTGGATCTTTGGTAACGAATATGCAGACACACTTGCTAAAAACGCAACCAACTTCCTCGTAGTAGACTACTCTCTGCCAGCTCCGCACTCATATGTTAAGACAATTTTCATGCTCGCTATATCTCGGCTGGTCGTTTTTATTCCGCTGCCAATTATCTAGTCCTTAGTGAGTATGTTTTATTTTCCGGTTGTCGATTCTACCTACATTGACGTTTGAAGGTTGTTCGACCCATAAAAGAGTTAAACAACACTTTGAGCAGTATCTCTAGTAGATTCCGTCATTTGACATATTCATTTTTTATAGTAAACCGTTTTCTGATATTATAATAAATTGATATTTATTTTTCAGTTTAATTTCAATATTTCATTCTTCGCTTTGTATACGACCCCTAAAAGTCAGATAAAAATTTTTAATGAAATAACCCTCTTTGGTGATACCCCAATTTGGCGATACCGGCTAAAGATGGTTTCGCCGTAAAAAGAACATTGCACCCTGATTTTGATCTCAAATTACTTTAATTAATCTTTTAACTGATCCCTCATTGAAAGACAAAATCATGCGAAAAAATCTCAAACTTTAAAATTTAATAACTCTGTCAATTTTTGTAGTACAGATGTCAAACTTTTTGTGTTATATCTGTTATAATATGTGTAAACTTTTACTAAATATAACTATAGGGACTGGGGGACCGTATAAAAAGTTAGATTTCGTAATTTTTGTAAAATTGATTTTTTTACTTTAAATAATGCCACAACATGAATACTTACCTCATTTGAAACGTTTTTGTAATTGGAACTATATGTCTACGACCAACGGTTGAGAAATTAATGGTCGGCGATAGATAACATATTGCACCCTGTATATATATATACATTCTACAATGCTATTTAATCAATTGACAGTTGAAAAAGAAAACAATAATAAATAAAAAGACTACTTTATCGAAAGATTTGTTTGAGGCTCGACTGGGCAAATATTAATAATTTTATTTTAAGGGATAATTTATTAATTTTACTTTTAAAAATATATTTTTTTGCTATCAGCTAATTCGTCGATAAAATTATCCGACAAGGCAGTTTTTTTTTTTCAATTTATAAACTAAAACTAATATTAACATTTCATATTTTTTTATTGTACATTCTACAATGCTATTTAAGCAATTGACAGTTTGAAAAGGAAAATAATAATAAAAAAAAACCTTCTTTATCGGAAGATTTGATTTAGGCTCGATTGGGTTAATATTAATAATTTTATTTTAAGGAATTATTTATTTTTCTGTAAAAGATATATATTTTTCCTCTCAGCTAGTGCGCCGATAAAATTATCCTGCGAGGCATTTTTTTTTCCACTTTTTTTATAAACTCTTTACAATTCTTCTTCGTTTTCTATCCACGGTTAGAGTCCTTTCCATCTGATGGAGACACGGGTAAAATATATATTTTAAGAGAATCAGTGGGATATTATTACAGTAATAACATATGTTTAATAAATTTTTTATCCATTTTGTATCCATTTAAAAATTTAAGGTTACTTTTCTTTCTATTTTTACAGTTTTAAAATATATATATATTTCCATATTTAATTTTTTTTTACATTCTATAGCGTTATTTTACCAGTTGACAGAAAAAGAAAAAATATAAAAATAAATTATTTGTTGAAAGATTCTTTGTTGCTGTCACACTCCTCCCCCCATTTCAATTCATGTCACCCACCCACCCTTCCCAAAAAGCTTCGGCTTTTCTTTATTTGATTAATAGAGCTCGCTTAATTTGTTCAGATAACAATTCACTTATTACAGAATTAAATTACTTTAGATCTGTGGCTATCGATCGGGGTTTTAGTTTATCTTATATCAATAATTTAATTTCTCATAGTCTTAATAAATCTGTTAATAATCTTGATTCTTCTGTTACTACGGTTTCCATTTCTAACCTTATTATTTTACCATTTTATAATAGTATTAGCTTTGAGATGGCTAATATCTTAAGACATTGTGATTTTAATGTGGTTTTTAAACCAGTTAATAAATTAACTTTTTCGCAGCTTAAGGATCAAATTCCTCCTCAAAGTTATTTGAGTGTTTACAACATTCAATGCCAATGTGGTTTGTCCTATATTGGACAAACTAAACGAAAACTCCGTTACAGAGTCAAAGAACACATAAACTATGTAAAGAAAAAAGAATCGCAGAAATCTTCTATCGCCTCTCATTGCTGGGGTAGAGGGACATAATTTCAATTTTGACTCAGCTACCATTATCAAAAAATGCATTACTCCTCTGGGTTTAGACTTTTTTGAAGCTGTTCATATCCATAGATTTAAAGACTCCTTGGTTAATGATTTGTCTAGTACACCATACATCTCAACTTTCTGGGTGGATTTGTTGTGTTCCGGCACTTCACTTCCGCTTTAATTTCATTGGCTGTTGGAACTTGATGATCTTTTGGTATTGTGTTTTGACATTTGGGTTTTCACTGTACATGTAGTTGGGGGGATATTGTTTTTAAAGTTTTTATACACTGAGGATGTGAGTCCTGGAACTCACGAAACGTATACGTCTGTTCAAATTAACTTATTTTACTGTGTGTTTAAACGTTGTTTTTAAATAATTTATATTTCTACACAAGTTCTGTACTTAATATATTCTTTAATTGATTTTCTGTCACTACCGGTTTAGATTAGTGATACCGGACACGATATAGGCTCGAGAATTAGTACACTAGTACACTTCAAATGAATATAAAATTAATCATGTGTTTTCAATACACTTAAATATTTACAACAAAACATACTATTTCTATTTACCAGCAAGGATATAGCAGATCCTGCAATACGTTAAATCACACTTTGGAATATTATCTATGCACTAGGTACACACACTATAAACACACTATTCCCGTCTCTCCTTACAGTACACAGCAAGGCTTATCCAGTGTTACGACCGTACAGGTCTATCCGAAATCTCGGCATACACGTACACGTCTAAAAAACCTTGCGCCCACACCACACGACTGACACTGTTCTCCTCCAACTTTCAGCTGATTCACTTCCTCTTACGACGTCTTCTTCCTTAAAATCTACGGGGCCTCCCCATTATTTTCACGGATAACCCAATGTGCCATTGTTGACCGCTTGTTCAGTGACATGTCAGCACAATACGTTATACTTTGTTCATCAACTCTCCCACCTGCCTCTACGTACCTTTTATTGTTTGTACTACCTACTTTCCAGTAGACAATAACTTCTCTTTTGGAATTTTCTTTCATAATTTTTACTCATTTTATCTCATAGATAAAATCATACAGTCCATAACTCAAGCACGTAGATAATAATATATGGATCAATACAATACATAAATAAAATAAAATAAAATAAACAGTAATTTACATTAAGCATATGTCTCATTAACGTCAGAGACTTGACACCTCCACCTTAGAGGAAAATATTCCATTTGAGGGCTAATTTTATCCAAACACACGATAGATATACAGAACACACGATAAATAGACAAACGGTATGCAATCTTATAAAAGTTTTAAAAATTCATTTGATAGGAACAACCTCCGGGTTTCATCTGTATTATCGTTGCATGCATATTGCAAGGCGTTTGAACTTTATATACTGAAATCTCCATTGAAACGTATGATAATATAATTACTTTTAAAAATACACAATTTGATGGTACATATACATAAATACAAAATGCACACATATATCCCAAAAAAAATACCTACAAAAAAAAAATCCGGCCTACAGGCGGAGGTAGATTTCGAAGTTAAGTATACTAATTTCACAAACAAAAACCAAATCATGATTAGAGATAAACCCACTTTAACAATTTTATCTGGCCGCTTTTGACGAGTTTTTATTCCATTTTTATATAATAACTGGTTTTATCACAATCATGTTAGGGCGGTATTCAAAAAAATACTTTTCCATGCTCAACAACTCGAAATTTTCTGTCATAACTCCAGATTCATTTTTAATAGGAAAAACATGAAACTTGTTGACGTGATTTTTGAAGAGATTTATAAGCGACCTGTGTTTTTAATTTTCGTTCAATTAATTAAAACTTGATATATAAACAATTATTTTCTCAGTAAGACAATATTTTTCGTTTCTAACACAATCTCTTCGAGAAATTCCGTTCAAAATGCCCACTTTGACATCATTTTTTGAAATATATTCTGCCTCTGCCAAAAAATCGATCATTACGGTACATTATACAGTTTCTGAATAAGCGAATCTACCAATTGGATGCGTTTGAGAGCAAAAATGAATTTAAAAATGAGTCAGAAAATAAGCAGTTTGGATTTGAATACTCCCTTAATACGATGATTTTTCCAACACAATCCGCTTCGGGAAATTCGGTTCAAAAGGCCCACTTTGACAGCATGTTTTAAAATATATTCTGCCTCTATCAAAAAATTGACCATTACAGTACATTATATAGTTTCTGAGTAAGAAAAGGTACCAAATGAAAGCCTTTGAGAGTAAAAATGGATTGTAAAATGAGTCAGAAAATAAGCAATTTGGATTTGAATACACCCTTACGATGATTTTTTTCTTCAACCGCTATGTATTTTTAATTTGTTTTTGCTCTAAGAATTGGTCCTATCCAAAACTTGTCTATATAGATGTTGTAGATAATATTAAGAAGATATATGATAAATTCATGGGGATTTTATATCTTTTGAATTGACGGAGTTATGGATTTTTTTCTTCTTCAAACGCCCTTTTGTTTTCGTTTTTAATTTTTTTTTTTTTGCGGTACGAATTGGTCCTATCAAAAACTTGTGAATATAAAAGTTGTAGATAATGTTAAGGAGATTCATGATAAAATTAATTGGATTTGATATCTTGAAAATTGACGAAGTTATGAATTTTTTTCTTCTTCAAGCACCCTTTTTGTTTTCGTTTTTAGTTTTTTTGCGGTACGAATTGGTCCTATCAAAAACTTGTGAATATAAAAGTTGTAGATAATGTTATGGAAATTCATGATAAAATTAATTGGATTTGATATCTTGAGAATTGACGAAGTTATGAATTTTTTTCTCCCAAAAACCCTATTTTTTACGCCCCTTGAGCCCATTTTTAACTTTATCAAAAATCTGTGATACATAAATTTTTGGACCTATTTTTAGAAGTAATAAAAACTTTAAACTGATTCGATATGTACAAAATTTAAGAAGTTATGGGGTTTTTTTCTGTTTTCACAAAACCCCTCCCTATTTCCATCCCCTTGGTCCGATTTTGCCCATTAACGAACTTGATCGAGATTTTATGCCCCTTGATTTTATGTATCAGTTTGGAAGAGATTGGTGCAGAATTGTGGAAGTTATCGTGTCCAGAAGAAAGTGATATATATAGATCTGCCATATATATCTGCCATACATAGATAGATATATATATATACCGGGTGTCCCAAAAAGGGCTGACTGATTTTAAAATTCAATAACTTCCAAACGGTGACAGATATTAAAAAAATTCTTTCAGGAGGATTATGCATAAAGTCAAAAGTTTTATTACAGTGATTTTCGATTTTAGTTCTAATTACAAAGAATAGGTGGCGCTGTAAGCAATAGTCGCTAAATACAGGCTCGATTTTTGGTCCTTTCTGTTGTTCCATGCAGAAAAAGGAGATGGAAATGTATTATCCGGGCCACGAAGTACCAAAAATCGAGCCTGTATTTAGCGACTATTGATCGCAGAGCAATCTATTGTTTGTAATTCGAACTAAAATCGAAAATCACTGTTAAAAAACTTTTGACTTTATGCATAACCCTCCTGCAAGAATTTTTTTAATATCTGTCACTGTTTGGAAGTTATTGAATTTTAAAATCAGTCAGTCCTTTTTGGGACACCCGGTATATAAAGTTTTTTACTGAGGGTGGTTTTGGGCTCTAGGGGTCATATGATCGGTGTAGATCTGCAAAAACTTTTCAGAAATTCCAACATAGGAACGACGCCAATAGGTAGTATTTCATACGAAATCTACCTAAAATAAGTTAGCTAGGCACATGTTGCTATTTTATTAGCTTATTATTTGACCGAAGCATCTGGAGTACCTGCTCCTCCCAGCTTATCCTGTGAAGCTTAGAAATCGCGTCAGCATTCAAGTGTTAAACTCCTTGACGGTAACAAATGCACAGGTTCTAGCGTTGAAAGGCAAGAGCTCATATAGTGAATTTGGGTGATCTTTTGGTTGTTTCAATGAGAAACTTTAATGAGTTGTGGTCAGTTATGACGTCGATTTGAGACACACATATCCACATTTCAAACTTCCGCAACCCGAAGAGCCTATTTCTGTATACTCGGCCAAACACGTTGAGTCTTTACCATTTTTGACCAGCAAAAGCTATAGGTTTAAAATGACCTTTTTCGGCTTTTTGCGTAAGACTTTTTTTTTTATAGTAATGTGTTTGGGATCTCAAAAATTTTTATTATATTTATCATGGCACTACCGTCTTCATTAAACCGTGTTGTTTTTATGGCAAGGTTTTACATAACTTCTTAAACATAATTCTATGCTTTTGTTCAACTTTTACCTGGTACAGTCTGTCACTAAAGAGACTTTGTGCCATTAAACCTCAATCAACCAACCAAATTTTTGTGTAAGGCAGCATCCTACCGCCTGGTCTGAAGCATCGACATGTATCTCATATTCAGTTTATCGGTTTACATTCAAAGAGTTTACATTCATCTGCCATTTTAATCTGCCAATATCCTCTCAATAAATCTATCGATCAAACTAAGTTAATACTTACTAAAAGTGGTAAAAATAGACTTACAAGACAAGTAAATACCTTTATTTATTCAGATCGACACGTTCACTTGTATCGCGGGATTTTTGTTTACCAGTTTCCAGTTTTAAAAAATTTTGCAAAAGTATTTGTATCATTATAGATCTTGAAACTATCGCCGTCTGAGCGATGAAACATGTCGATCTGAATAAGTAAAAGTATTTATTTACTTTGTAAGTGTATTTTTATCGCTTTTAGTAGGTATTAACTTAGTTTGGAGTTTGTAAGTGATTTTTCTATATAATTTTAAATCTATCCATGTCAAATATTTAGCTGTCCCGGCAGTATACATGCCAGTATACTAGGCAGTATACATGGCAGTATACTAGGGAATCTTTCTTAGGAAATGTTGGTACCTGAGTTAACTGAATTTAATGCCGAGTAGCCTGTGCATATACTAATAGTCGCATCCTTCTTCGCAATGCAAACGGTCGGATTGCTAATGTGCGAATGGCTAATTACCTCAATTAAATTGAACTCTAACAATTCCTGAACCTGTCTCTCCACCTGACAATTACCTAAGGAAACCTGACAATTGCTTAATTTCAAAAAACACAACTTGTTTATGGCATTTCAAACATTTTATTGGGGAATATATTTGTATTTTCAAACAAGACTTCAAAATTTTATTTTTATTTTGAATCTTATCTTAATTTAATTCATATCTTGAATAAAGCAAGTAATTTTCTAGTAAAATGAAATATCTATTTATGAATAATTCAATGCAAGGTGTCTAGGTGGTCTCTAATATTGAAGGCCACTTTATTTACTCCTTCAGGCTGAGCAATCTGATTTAAATTTTTGTTTTGGCGAGAAAAATATTGCGACTTAATCACACATAATCGGGTCCATAATTCGGCTAGAACAGGTTTTAGAGCTTTGATTTCTAGAATTTTACAAATAGATGTTTTAGTTGTCACGAAAGTTGGGCAACCTGTTCGATAAAATCGCCCAGTTTTCTGCTAAGATCGACATCGATATTGGTCAATACATTCTACGCATTATTAGCAATTCCTGTTAAATTACTTTAACAAAAACAATAATATGTATGGAGTGGAAAAGGTATTTTTAGTACTTTGTGTCAAACATTTTGTTCAATTTAAAAAACGTATAATGTCACAGAAAGTCATTTGGAACAATGGCAGCTTATAGATGGTAATGTATTTTTATTGTTTTGTGTGGTCCTGTATATCGACTGTGATACCAATACACTGTGATATACCATAATTGTTTCGCATGTCTACTATATGTCTCTATAAACGAATGAAAAATACTATATATTTTCTATGGAGGCCATGTCATGTTAGATGTCAATAACGGACAACATTTTCGTTATACTTGATATGAAGTATTGCAATATCATAAAAGTGCACTTAAAAAAAGTTATCGCCAATAGACAGTAAAATATCAGAATTCATTTGTGTGTGCCTTGTAAGGCAAGGTAAATACTATACAAATATTTTTAATATGTAGAAAACATGCTGTAGCAAACATCAAAAACGTATATTACGTTTGTGGCAATCCAAGCATATTTATAAAAGTTAGAATGTGGACAAGACAAGGGGATGAATGTGTAACACTTTTCAATTATGTTGGAAAATGCTAAAAATTTAATGTATCATACATGATTTTTAAGAAATTGCAAAAGATAGGGGGGGGGGGGGGAGAGAGAGAATAAAATGTTTTGCCCTTCCCTGAAAAAGATTTACCCGTCGTTGGAAGCATTGTCTAGCTACGGCCTTTAGCCATCGCCGGGAGACAGACACACACACAGAGAGAAAATTTCTTTTATTAGGTTGAGCAAAAAGTTCTGGGAAATTTTTAATCTAATAGTTACCAGAATTTGTATCGTACGAGGGTTACTCTGAAATTATTGAGATACGCGCAGACGAGAATTTACAAAATAAATATAACGGTTTAATTTTAAAATACAAAGTATTTTAACACAGCAGACGATTTTTTACTGACTTACTTCAACTTGTTTAGCGTAGAATAAATTTTAAACAGAAGAGAAAATGAAGTTGCCGCGAAAACATTTTCGCGCTATGATTTTCTACGATTTTAAAGCAGGATTAAATCAAGAAGAATGCATTCAACGGTTGAAATTAGCATTTGGTGATGAATCTCCAGCTCGTGCTACTGTATTTAGATGGTTTAAAGAATTTAGCAGTGGTCGTAATTTTCTTCAGGATGAAGAACACACAGGAAGGCCGCCGTCGGCAGTAATCCTGGATAATGTGTCTGCCATACGAAAAATGTTAATGGATGATAATCGCTGTACCAATCAAATGATACAGAGGGAACTTAACATTGGATCCGCAGCCATACACAAAATTATTCATGAAGAATTGCATATGAAAAAAGTAGTTTGCCGTTGAGTTCCCCATAATCTAACTGAGCACCACAAAGAGGAGAGTGTTAGAATCAGTAAAGAAACTCTTAAATTGTTAAATGATGGTGGCCACCGCATCATTTCTAAAATTGTAACGGGTGATGAAACGTACATACCGTTTTTTGACGTTCCAACACGTTAAGAAAGCAAAGTATGGGTCTTTGAAGATGATACCACGCCGACAATGGTGAAAAGACATCGCGCACTGAAAAAAGTGATGTATGCCGTTTGATTCAGAAGTACGGGATTGGTCAAAGCCATTAAGTTGGAAGGATAGAAGACAGTAACAGCAAACTGGTAAACCACTAAATGTCTTCCAGAAATTCTACAAGAAGTGAATGTTAGGGGACTCATGCTTCACCATGACAATGCATCTTCACATACAGCCGGATTAACAGCTGAGTTTCTTAAACAAAAACGAATTAAAGTGATAGAACATCCGCCGTATTCACCTGATCTAGCTATGTGTGACTTTTGGTTATTCTTTAATCTAAAAAAGAACTTACGTGGACGTCGTTTTCATTCAGAAGAAGAGATTGATGTGGCTATAAATGCATTTTTTTCATCCATTCCAAGAAATGAATGGCTTGAGGCATTTAATCTGTGGAAAATTCGTCTACAAAAGTGCATTGATGCTAGAGGAGACTACTTTGAACACACCTAAAATTTTGTAAGTATAACTTTAAATACCTAGTTGTATCTCAAAAATTTCAGAGTGACACTCGTATATAGGTGTACTAGTGGTATATCTATAGCAGTTCAGGTATTTCAACTCCAAAATGCAGTGATGGAACAGAGGCGCAGCAGTTGAGCGATTGTCGCCACTAAATTCTTATAGTATTCATCGCCTTCAAAAATCGCAGAAATTTTGTCCTGAAGTTAGATGAAGGATACTAATAAAATTTTGCGATGTCAATGGATTCTTTGCTGCTACGCTGTTCCCTAACTGAAAATGCCTATTGAACAGTATGATTTGCGTGTGTTGATCCGGCATTATTGGAGAAAATGTCTAACGATTCTGAAAGCCGTCGATGAGATTAGTGAGGGTGAAGGTGCTTGTACGGCGACAAACTTCGTTCTTCCAGCAAATACGGAATCTGGAAGAAAGTCCTCGACTATGATGGTCTCTACTTTGAAGAACAGTCCTTGTTGCTTTTGTTGTTAATTTGCGAATAGCAACGCAACTTTCACAAATTTCCCAGAACTTTTTGCTCAACCTAGTATTAGTATAGAAAACAAACAATATATTTTATCACAGATAAACAAAGTAAAAAAATTTGTTAAAATTTGTAATTATCTATATTATAAAGCAAAAACATGTCCGTGAGTAACGCTGACATTTGCCTCTATTTTAAAAAATGGCTCAAATATAGCAGTTTGAAATTCTAGTATATTTGACATTTTGAAACTAAGCAACAGAAATAAGAGATTCCTCTTTAAACTCGTTTAATTTATGTTTTTAGGTACGTGATTTCCCGCAAATTTTCTATGTGGACTTTGTGCCAATAAAAACAACCAACCAACCCGCAAGTTTTCTTTAATTGTTGTAACCATTGTTACTAGTCTCGAACGCTTAAAACTACATTACTCGTTACACTAGCATTAAATTATCGCCCAGCTTGGCGGTACTTGCAAAATATCCCGAATTTGGCAAAAAAATGCGTCACATAAATGAAGCCAACTTCGCCGACTAATTTTTCGAAAATTCCATTCAAATTCAAAATTGACGAAAACTGAAAAACTTCTGTAATCGGGATCCACACATTTTACCTTAATGTATTTGAGTAAAATTATCTAAATTCTTAAAGGCTTAATTCTTAATCGCTTCGCGATTCCATTTGGTATCGCGAAGCTATCCCTATTTTCTAGCCAACCCCAGACATAATTGTTTCGCGTTTCCATTCTGGAAGGGAAGTTATCTTTTCCTCTCGGAACAGGACAGAAGAACTTTTTTTTTTTTTTTTTCTACAAGAAAAACTTAGAAACAATAATTTACTAACGTTAGATGGCGTTTAGACCTAACATGGACACTCAATCCAACATAATCTATTTAGAAATCTTTATCTATTGATTCACAAATTTTCCTATTGTATCTATATCTTGTAGATCAGCAACCACAAATTTCTACTTTAAAGCCACAAAATTAGATAAATGGTTTCATAGGTAATTACAATCAATTTGTTGCTGTATTATGTACAAGGTACCAGAATTCTGATAAGTAATTTGAGTTATTCCCCAACACTCAAGGGGGGGGGGAACACTCGAGGGGGGAAAAAGAAAAAAGATTGATGGCTATAGTTTCAGCATAATTATAAGATTTATTTTTCCATAAGGAGTCGTCTACGTTTTAAAATTTATACAAACTTTCACTTTTCAAATGTAATACCTACTTTTGATATTTTATTTGAATTCCTTGCATCAGAGCAGTCCGGAAAAGTACATCAGTTTTTTTAAAAGAATCCATTTAAAAGAATACTTACTATAAGTACACTTACTATAGACGATATACCAAGACCATTACAAAAACTTGTGTAAAACAGAATTTTTCGACTCTGTTTTAGAAGGTTTTTTTGTATTTGAACTAAATTACAATTTTTTTATTCAATAATTATGTAGCAAAAGTAATCAGACACAATAGAATGCTGAAAAATGCACATTGCTATATTTGAAGGCTACTTTTTGTTATAGCTACAGCTACTAACGCTGTTTAGCAGAATAGATGACTAATAGATAAGTTTATTTTCTTTTAAATCACTAGGGGTGCTCCGCCCCCCTGCTTGCTACGCTCACCAACCCCCCACGTAATCGCTTCGCGATTCCATTTGGTATCGCGAAACTATCCCTATTTTCTAGCCAAACCCAGACGTAATTGTTTCGCGTTTCCATTCTGGAAAGCGATCCTTGATACGAATATTGTAAATAGGTAGTGTTTGTGCTTAAAAATAATGTAAATAGTCCAATTAAGCTCTATTAATAAGCTAATATTAGTTTTTGTTGCATTGAAATATCTCAATTTGTTGGTTTTTTGAGAGAAAGTAAACCCTACTGGATTTCAATGAAAGTCTATCGAAATTTGGCGAAATACTGGAAATAGCGCCAAGTTGGCAACAGATCCGGGTGCCCCCCCCCCCTTTGGTAACCCCCCTTATAGCGTCAGAAAGCTTTGGCCAATCAGACTAATCAGTTTTCGCGGTATCTACGCAGATTTTCATTGGTCCATTTCCAATGCGTTACTTTTTTTTTATATATAGAAGGACTAGTAAAAACCGTGTTACAGTTAAACGGTAAATTTTTAATTTAACAGTAAAACGGTACAGTACTGGTACAGTGATTTAACAGTAAAACGGTAATTTTTTATTTTTTTTCTCAATAATTACGTAGCAAAAGTAATCAGACACAATAGAATGCTGAAAAATATCCGTTGCTATATTTGAAGGTTACTTTTTGTTATAGCTACAGCTACTAACGCTGTTTAACTGAATAGATTATTAATTGGTAAGTTTATTTTCTTTTAAATCACAAGTAAAAACCATGTTACAGTTATTATTTAAAAGTAATTTTACTAAAAAACATTTTAATGATATTTAATCAGATAGATGAGCATTTCTAAAAATTGAGAACAATGCATCGAAACAAGCGTAAAATAGCGTGTGAACATTATTACTATGTAAATCGTAAATATTATAGACAATACCTATAATTATACGGTTTGTGCATCCTTCAAGAAATGTTTTTTTCTTTTTTTTTTTTTTTTTTCAGTTGTTATTGCTAACATTTCAAAGTATTCAGTTCTATTTATATTTGTATAAACAAGTTTTAATAGTTTTATTTTTTCACTAGTGAATTTTATTAAGAGTTATTGCTGAAGGCAAAATACTGTTTTGACCATTTTAACGTATCCCGTTACATTTAACAACAATTTTTAAAAATAAATAAAAAATGAACACAATACTGATTGTTTCAAATTTGCATATAAAAATACTTTCGTTTGTTAAATAAATTATTTTAATACAATTTCTTTCTAATTTTTTACACATTTCAACATAGTTGAAAAGTGTTTATTAATTCGGTTTGTCTGTCTGTCCGTGCTCTAACCGCGTAAATATACTGTGATTGCCATGCAATTACTATACGCTATTGAGTTTTATTGTGGGCTGTTCCGTATTGAAAACGAAGTTTGTAACATTCATGATTCGTTTACAGGAATACTCAAAAGAATTCTGTTATATTACGGTCTATGGGAGAAAATAGTTATAATTTTATTTTAATGATATTGCACTATTTTAAACATAGTAAAATTTATATATATAGCTGAGATGCATTAAAAGATGCTTGCTATAAAATATCTTGTGCATAGAATTCATCGTTCATTTACAGGGACGTAAAAAAGAATTTGTTTACAGTACTGTCTATGATCAATAACTGCTAGGCAGGGGTTTTCAGATGTGGTACGCGTTTTCAAACACAATTAATTTTTTCCATATTATTTTGTATGTAAAAATTCTGTAGGGTATTTCACTACCAGACCGATAAACTTGCAGAAGGTGTAGGTGGCACAGAGGCGACTCAGAAACACACAGGAATGCAGGGTCGAAAATGCCGTAGTTGCGAGCTATGGTGCAAAGAAGTAGAGAAAACGAAGTTTGTAACATTCATGATTCGTTTACAGGAATACTCAAAAGAATTCTGTTATATTACGGTCTATGGGAGAAAATAGTTATAATTTTATTTTAATGATATTACACTATTTTAAACATACTAAAATTTATATATATAACGGAGACGCATTAAAAGATGCTTGCTATAAAATATCTTGTGCATAGAATTCATCGTTCATTTACAGGGACGTAAAAAAGAATTTGTTTACAGTACTGTCTATGATCAATAATTGCTAGGCAGGGGTTTTCAGATGAAGTAAGCGTTTTCAAACGCAATTAATTTTTTCCATATTATTTTGTATGTAAAAATTCTGTAGGGTATTTCACTACCAGACCGATAAACTTGCAGAAGGTGTAGGTGGCACAGAGGCGACTCAGAAACACACAGGAATGCAGGGTCGAAAATGCCGTAGTTGCGAGCTATGGTGCAAAGAAGTAGAGAAAACGAAGTTTGTAACATTCATGATTCGTTTACAGGAATACTCAAAAGAATTCTGTTATATTACGGTCTATGGGAGAAAATAGTTATAATTTTATTTTAATGATATTACACTATTTTAAACATACTAAAATTTATATATATAACGGAGACGCATTAAAAGATGCTTGCTATAAAATATCTTGTGCATAGAATTCATCGTTCATTTACAGGGACGTAAAAAAGAATTTGTTTACAGTACTGTCTATGATCAATAATTGCTAGGCAGGGGTTTTCAGATGAAGTAAGCGTTTTCAAACGCAATTAATTTTTTCCATATTATTTTGTATGTAAAAATTCTATAGGGTGTTTCACTACCAGACCGATAAACTTGCAGGAGGTGTAGGTGGCACAGAGACGACTCGGAATCACACAGGAATGCAGGTTCGAAAATGCCGTAGTTGCAAGCTATGGTGCAAAGAAGTAGAGAAAACGAAGTTTGTAACATTCATGATTCGTTTACAGGAATACTCAAAAGAATTCTGTTATATTACGGTCTATAAGAGAAAATAGTTATAATTTTATTTTAATGATATTACACTATTTTAAACATACTAAAATTTATATATATAGCGGAGATGCATTAAAAGATGCTTGCTATAAAATATCTTGTGCATAGAATTCATCGTTCATTTACAGGGACGTAAAAAAGAATTTGTTTACAGTACTGTCTATGATCAATAATTGCTGGGCAGGGGTTTTCAGATGAAGTAAGCGTTTTCAAACGCAATTAATTTTTTCCATATTATTTTGTATGTAAAAATTCTATAGGGTGTTTCACTACCAGACCGATAAACTGGCACAGAGACGACTCGGAATCACACAGGAATGCAGGGTCGAAAATGCCGTAGTTGCGAGCTATGGTGCAAAGAAGTAGAGAAAACGAAGTTTGTAACATTCATGATTCGTTTACAGGAATACTCAAAAGAATTCTGTTATATGACGGTCTATGGGAGAAAATAGTTATAATTTTATTTTAATGATATTACACTATTTTAAACATACTAAAATTTATATATATAGCGAAGACGCATTAAAAGATGCTTGCTATAAAATATCTTGTGCATAGAATTCATCGTTCATTTACAGGGACGTAAAAAAGAATTTGTTTACAGTACTGTCTATGATCAATAATTGCTAGGCAGGGGTTTTCAGATGTGGTACGCGTTTTCAAACACAATTAATTTTTTCCATATTATTTTGTATGTAAAAATTCTATAGGGTTTTTCACTACCAGACCGATAAACTTGCAGGAGGTGTAGGTGGCACAGAGACGACTCGGAATCACACAGGAATGCAGGGTCGAAAATGCCGTAGTTGCGAGCTATGGTGCAAAGAAGCTGAGAAAAAGAACAGAAACTGCAACACATTAATAGGACAGAAAACATTTTATTAAAAAGTTGTACGATAGAAGGTGTTTGAAATTAAGACCAGAAGTCGTCAGGCAGACTTGACTGCGACCCCCTGTTCCTTCAGTTGAAGACTTCGTCATTCGAATATCTGTAGATTCAGGGAGGATACGAAGTCACGCCAGAAATTTTCCAGAATGTAAATAATTCCATGCGACGCCTGTCTAGCCTACCTGGCGACTTCTGGTCGTAATTCTGAGCACCTTCTGTAGTACAGCCTTTCAATAAAATGTTTTCCGCCCCATTAATATGTTGCTGCCTGTGTTCTTTTCCCTGCTTCTTTGCACCATAGCTCGCAACTATGACATTTTCGACCTTGCATACCTATGTGTTTCCGAGTCGTCCCTGTACCCTTCACACCTCCAGCAAGTTTGTCGGTCTGGTAGTGACCCTGCATAGACCATATACAGTGCTGCAGAAAATATTTCAAGTACATTGCCGTTTATTGACGGAAATTGCTGAAGGGGAAATACCAACTGTGGCCCTGTGTTTCCAAACTAAACTACATTTTAGCATATTATGTAGTATATATACATATCTATAGAAAATATGCAGAGATGCACAATTACCATAAATTGTCGAAAAAATATCCGTATTATTATACGGATATTTTTTCGACAATTTATGGTAATTCCTGAAATTGCGTTTACAAGGTAAGTACACTTAGACATCATCATTCACCTTAATAAACTGTGAAGTTTTGTTACAGTAATCTGAATGTATTGGAAAGTGTTTCATAATCTATGCTTGATCCATTATTTTTGTTCTCATTTTATTTTTAAGGTAAAATATTGAAATATTTTATACAGTCGAACCTCTATTTAACGAAGTCACTAAATCCCGGAAAAAAGGAATATGGAAAATTCGTTAAACAGTGATTCACCTTTTAAAATACTTTAAACTACATAAAACAGATTTTAAATTCATAAACACTAAATATTTTTACTAAAAGTAATTAATCACATTTTGCTTGATAAATTATATCGATTTGTTTTATTTATTTTACCCACCAATATCCATCATCAATTCATTTTTTCTATGTGTTTAAATCTTTGAAATCTGCAAGGAAAACAAAACATTGACCGGGAATACACTATATTTTCTGTTTAAAGTAAATAGTTTTACATTACAATTAACGAGTTTTAATGACATTATCATATTTATTATTATTATAACAAATAATTTTAAACATACATTAACATATGCATCCTTAAATTTAATTTCTGAAAAACTCTGTTAATTTTGCCTGGGTTTATTCTTTTTAAAAGTGCTTTCTCTCATAATACGTCTCGCATCTTTGCAACGCACCAAAAACCCCTTCATGCGTATTGTCTTCTAACTATAATCCGCGTCGGATTGTTTCAAATGATTTTAGCATTTCATCATACGAAGTTTTGTTAATTCCTGCATAATGATAATTTCCATCATCATCATATTCGTCTTCATCGCAATTCATTGCTGTATTGTTTTTTGTTTTGTTTTTTACACTGTCGAAAATATCCAATTCGGATAGTGTTTCCGAGGTCTGAATTTCAGAATTAAGTGATATACAATCATCAATCAGCACATCATGGTTAATTTCTTCTTTTTTTCTCACTGTATCCATGTTTTTTAAAGTTACTCTAAGGGATTATTGTCTTCGTCCTCCGTACTTACCGAATTCTCACTGCTGACAAAGAAGGCGCCTGGTAAAACCAGTTCAAGGCCATTGAACATCATAAAATGTGCTTAAAGAAAGAATAATTTTGAAATGTCAAGAAATATTTTGAGAAATGGGGAGGAAAAAAAATTTTTGATCACAAGAAAAAGTTCGTTAAATAGAGAATGGACTTCGCTGTTTGGAGTTTATTGTACGAAGAAATTCGCAAAATGTTCTTGGTTCCAAGGAAAAGTTCGCAAAATAAAGAAATTCGCAAAATAGACGTTCGTTAAATAGAGGTCCGACTGTACTTATAATCATCCTCACGACAAAAGTAACGGTAGTTTTTTTTGTGTGTGTGTGTGTGTGTTTGTTTTCCATAAATATACTACTTGAGTTATTAAGAATGTAGTGAATTACAATATACGCCATAAAATAAGGAAAAAGTTAAGAATAGTTAAAAAGAAAATACTCTTTTTTAAACACATTGTTAAAAATTACTGTTCTACAGATTCTTAACAGTTGTTCTACTGAATGTTAAACATAATATCCCCATTTCATGTAAATTACAGGTTTTCTCTTTTGTGTACCGTAAATGTCGCTTTCGCACTTTAGCAGAAAATTTAAAAGTAATGAGATTCTTGGAAGTGATCTCGTACAAGGAACTGGGGTTTTCCCTCTGTAGCTCTTTCTCCTGCCTTTTATGGATCTAATGGAATTCTTTTTTTCCTCCACTTTTATATATTTTTAAACTTTTATGTATTTCATATACTAACGATTGTTTTTTGTTTAATTATTTTCCATAAATATTCTATTCGAGTTATTAATGTAGTGAACTACAATCTACGCCATGAAGTAAGTGTAAAAATTAAAAATAGTTAAAAAGAAAACACTCTTTTTTTAAAAAAACTCATTGTTAAAAATTACTGTTGTTCTACAGATTCTTAACAGTTATTCTACTGAATGCTAACGTAATATCGTCATTTCATGTAAATTACAAATTTTCTCTTTTGTATACCATAGATATCGCTTTCGCACTTTAGCAGAAAATTTCGAATTTATGAGATTCTTGGAAGTAATCTCGTACAAGGAGTGCTTCTAAATATTGAATTCTCACCGGAACAATCGAAAAATTTTGTTTTTAAATAAGGAAAAGCAATTTTTCAACGATTTCCCCCCAAAGTTAAAAATATAAAATTTAGTTAAAATTTTCTGGTGAGAATCTTGTTTAAATTAGGTGGGATATATTTTATCCCTGTTGAAATAAATAAAAGGCAGACATAAAGGCGTGGATCGAATTGAGTATATTTGAAATTAACAAGACAATTACACAAACATACTGAAAGAAAACAGAAAATTTACAGGTATTTACAGATTTTGCAAGGCCCATGTTGGGGAATTGGCGGCCGTGAAAGAAAGCTACATTAAACAACCAATCACAAGAAACATAGTTGTACAAAAAGAAATTAATAAGAATTTAATGTAATGCTATGATTATTTTCAACAATGCCACCGCCCCTCAAGAGGTTAATGTGATTAACCACACTTAAACATTTTTCTCGCGTGGCTCCTTGTGCCTCACCCAGTTGAACCACTTTTAAATTGGATGTTAAGTTGCTCCGCAACTACGTACCAGAAACCGTCTATACTGTTCCATTGTTTTAATCATTCCAATTATACCAGAAATTCTGTAAAAGTAAAGGATAGATATCTCATACAAAGAACTCGGAATTCATTTTAAAAATTTCTTATTACATAATACAAAAGAAATGCTGTTTCAGTTGAACAAGATTGTTTTTAGTATAAGTTGGAGCACTTTTGTTTCCTACAAAGAAACTCTGCTTCAATTTAACAGGATTATCTTGTCTTAACATGAAGTAGTTCTGTTTCACACAGTGAAAATTTGTACCAGTTCAACAGAATTTTTCTACACAAATTACAGGAGAAAACTGGTAGCATGACAGGATTTTTCTGTAAAATCTACAGGATTCTTTTTAGAGAGCATTAATTGTTTATCTGAAAAATCTCGCCTAATTTCATTATTACAATTCGAATTCTATAGTTCCAAAATTTGTCCGTTACACTACATTTATTTGGTGTGAGTCCCGATTATTGAAAATTCACTATTTGATTTATGCTTGATTGTCAGTGCAAACTAGTAAATGTATTTAAAAAATTATAATTTTTACCCAGTTTCACTTTTAACATACAGCAGCAGAAAAAAAAGGAATTTATTACTTACCCACCATACGTAGGGTAAATCTTGTAATCGGTTTAAAAACCGAAAAAAAAAATGGCGGATTTACACGTTTCAGAAACTGGAAATTCCGGAAATCATATTTTTAGAAGAAAAAAAATGCCGTCCATCTGTCTGTGTGTATGTGTCTGTAAACGCTCTATTTCCCGAACAAATTGAGATGGAGACTTGAAATTTATTTTGTACTTTGTATATAATAATGAGAAGAAGTCTATTGAATTTCATTAACCTCGATTATCCGAAACTATTTTTTCCGACTCTCGAAATATTCGTTCTGTTAAAAGGTATATAAATTTTTTTGAAAATGTTTATTTTAAGCACTGTAAAAAACTCCGACTAATTTTCCTGTAGAAATCAGAAAAATAGTTGCCCTTATCGCACCGGAAAATTTTCCGACCCAGATCTGAATAAAATCCGTAAAAGAAAAAAAAAGGAAATAGTCAATAAAACGGTATTTTACGGATTTTATTCCGAGCTGGGTCGGAAATGTTTCCGGTACGATAAAGGCAACTATTTTTCCGATTCCTACAGAAAAACTAGTCGTATTTTCTTTACAGTGAGGAGTGAATATAAAAGACAATAAAAAAAACAAATTTTGAATAAAGAATGAAGTATATCGGATAATTAGTTACCGAGATATTTGTAATCCTATTTTTCCACACTCTTCGATCTTTCATGACACTGTATTTCATTGAAATTTCAATTCAAAGATATATTTTAATTGGAAATGAGACGCTTAATCCGACACGGTAAACTGTTAGTTAATATGGTTATCATTTTTGGAGTTATAATGATGTTTCTTTTATGGAATTCAGCAATAGAGCATTTAAAGTTTATGACGTCATCAAGCGACGTTTTTAAAAACTCTATCAACTGAACAAATTGAGATTGAGGCTTGAAATTTTGTATGAGCTTTGAATGTAATAGTGCGAGAAAGCCTATTAAATTTCAGTATTGAACATTTATTTTCATATTTTATATTATGCATAGCCATGATGGGTGAGTATTAAGGTGGCCCCCAACGACTAGTTTAAACTTTGCATAAGATTTCTCGAATGCTTTCTAAGCGTATAATCATAATTTAATTATTATTAAACTATTTATTATTAAGAAAGAATTTTTAAAATATATTACACTCATTATTTTTTATTATATTTTATTTCCTACTTTCCAGTGTTTAAAACATTTCAGTGATGCAATTTCACAGCCATTTGGCATATTTTAGCGTTTAATTAACTCTATTGTTACTCTAATTCGTATATAAGTGTAATTATAAAAGGTATTTGTCTATTTATCATCTGCGCTCAGCTAATGAAAAAATGTCACAATTTATTTGATTAATTTATAATTAAGATAAAAAAAAAGTTTGAAATGCTGTTTCGTCATCGGAAATACATCTGAGTAATATATATCTATAAGTGCAAAAGTAACACTAGAGGTCGCAACATGAATTTATTTCTTTCACTCTGATCATTTATATCTTCCCTTCTAAATATCCCATAATTCCATTCTTTGTTTCATCTACTTGATCGAAATATGTACTGTCAAGTAAGTTTTGTTGGAAATCTGTTACCGATTTTCAGTGATTTTTTTTTAAATAAATTTCAAGTATGAGATATTTTAAACTATCAACAGTGACAAAATAAAAGAAAGAAAGAAAAAGAAAAGCATTTGTTTGTTTGTATAATAACATCTAAGGTAACATAAATAAATAAGAAAAAACTAAAGGAAAAATAACAGTGTTATCACAATTAGCGATTTATGCCACAAAATATATCGTTGTTATCAATTAATTTTGTTGTTGTTATTTTTGTTTTTGTTGTTGTTTGTTTGTTTGTTAATTTAAAAAATATATATCTTTTAATTGATTTCGAAAAAATAATATGAAAAATAACAATTTTTTTTGCAAAAATTGCTTTCAATGATCTTCAAGTAGGCTAATCCAAAATTACAGTTTATTTTCCAGGTATATTTTTAGTTATATTTTAAAACTACACGCATTGAAAACTAGCTGCCTCTGGCGACCAGTTTGGTCTCCCTTTAATGTATCTAAGCTTGCAACATGTTATTTTTATTGATAATGTTATTTAGTTGCGTACTTTTACTAAATGTAAAGATTCTGTTAGAGAAATCACAAATCTATGCAATCAGGGCAGCATTTCGTTTATATATTATATATGTTTATATTTGTCATGTACTTTATCTTTCTTGAAAAAAACCCCACTTAGCTGACTTATCATTTATTCTTCAAGTCCATTTGCTTATCAGTTGCAATACGTTCTAGAATGCGGAGATTTTAAAATATATTAAGTCATTTTACGTAATTGGGCCAAAAGGTGTATCTTAGCTAACAGGATTTGGTCGGTAACTTTTTCTGTAAAAAGCATTTAATGATATTCACCAAAATATCTTTGCTAATATCTTTTTTTGGTTACTTCTCCATTATCCCTGTCGACCACTTTTCATAAAAGGACTAACTCTAAATTATTCTCCAAACTTTAACACATAATAAATAATGGACGTAAATTAAAACTGATCTATTCTACAAATGTATCATTCTATTTTTTCAATGCCCGTTATCTTTTAACATGACAACGTCAGCCTTTAATGACATAGTTCTTATTTTAATTAACGAATAAAAGATCTTTATGAACACAGGTAAACGTTGAATTAAAAATCCCTTCATGAAGTAACAAACAGGTGTAACGAATCTGACGCTAAGTGAATGTGACGTCAAGATCATTCATTCTTGCTGCGTGAATGATTACCTCCATGAATTAATATTTTTTTCGTTCACTGAAGAACGAATATTTTATGTTTACTTCGATGGAAAGCGATATGATCTGTCAATCTAATTTTAACTGGAGTTATCTCAAACATATGGATATTTTTGAAATTAACTCATCTCTCAAACATTAATTGTTTTAAATATTTTCCAAAAAATCAAATTTCAAGCAGTTTTACCAAAACAATTTTTGAGTAAAAATGGCTGAACTTTTATGTTGGGCAGGCGCAAATCTCGCCAACAGTTTCACTTCTCTAGCTTTTATTTTTCGGGTGTTTAAATTAGAAACAGTGCTTTGATGTTGAAATAAAATATTTTCGTATATCTTACTTTATTACTATTAATTATTTATTGGATATTTTTCCATTATAGGCGCATTGGCATTTTTTATAAAAGCTTGGTGCAATTCTGTCTTGAAAAAGGGAAATACGTTGCCAAAATATATAAACAGTTCTGAAAATAAACCTGATGAACTTTCATTTTTTGTTCATATATGTAATATATATTTATAAACATTTTATTTATATATATTTATATATATATACAAATTACTTCTGTTCCTATATAAAAAAAGGATAAATTGCTTCTTTATATTAAATAAATTTCATACAAATGGAAAAAAATGCTTGTGTATATGAAACAGTAAGTAGGTTGCCACAAAATGCGTTGCCAAATTTCTTTTCTCGCCAAGCACCTATACTGAAAAAGTACCTTTGTTTATTTACTTATTGTATTTTAAATGATTTTAAGAAAGGCGTGTATTTAAAATTTATCTGATATATGTATTTTAAATGGTACTATTTAGTTATCCCGTCGACCGATTTCGCCAAATTATGTAAAGCACCAAACCACTCGCCAAATTATATAAATTGACATAATTTTTATTTTAAATAACGAAATAACAAATAAATTAGTGTAACATTAATAAAAACACAAATAAAACGTCGAAATAAAAATCACTTGATGACGTAAACACGTGCAACTTGCTTAAATTCAAGTGAATTTGACATTTACGATCAACCATTATTGGCAAACTAAGTAGTACCTTTTAAATTTATTTACTTTAAATGAAAGTCAAGTATTTTAAATGTAGCCAGTGATAGCTTTATATTTTAAAAGAAATGATGGCTATGGAACCCTATTTGACGATTGAATTACATGCGTGCAGCTAAAATAAAAGTAGCAAAATGGCATATGAAAAGTGAAGCGGTCAGCCCGGAACTGTTGATGATAGTCACATGACTGGCTTTTATTATATAGATGATTAAACATAAATTTAACATTAAAAGTCCGAAACTTTAAATCTGCATAATTCCTAAATTACTTGACCAAGTGAATTTGGTATCCGACATTAAAATGTATCAAAAAGTCCAATATGTTGTAAAAATTAGCTGTTAGTTTTGAAAATTTTAAATTTTTTTGCAATTTCTATACGCTTATTACGCTTACTATACGTCTCTCTTGTCTCTAAGCAAAATTTAAATGTAGCATTAATTCGTAGATGTTATAAATAATCAACTGATACCTGTCAATTTTTTATACGATAATTTGAAGCAAAGTTTGGAGTTTATTACTTTTTTTTTTTTTTTTGTTTTTGTTTTTGTTTTTAGATGCATTCGTAATTACATAAATACGTAGCACCTACAGTCGACGTCTAGTCCACCCGTCCGTATGTCCGCATATAACAGCACAAAAACTACTCAATTTGAACGAATAGTTTGAAATTTAATACATATAATCGTTGCAAAGTTTTGTCGAGTCATTTCAAATTTTAAAAAATCTAATCAAAACTTAAAAAGATATTAATAAAAGTTTTCTTCATTCTATTAAATCCTATCATTCATACGTAATTAATCCAATGTTATCCCAGGATAGATAATTATTCTAGGTTGCCTAGGGGATGACGTTCTATATAAGATGGAGTCGTGTTATTTCCGTATTGCTGAATTTAATATACATAATTGTAATAAATTTTGTATTCATGCATTTTTGCATAAGGGTGCAACAGCTATTGCACCAAGATCTGAATAGTATCTATAAAACTACTTATAATACAGACGTACCTCATTTTCCATGTTTGACGTACAATTTCAGACTTGTTTATTTTATTTAATTTTTATTTATTTATTTTTTTTTAATCTGGGATTATACATTTTTCTGTGACATAGACTTTCAGAAATAGTAACAAATAATAGAAAGAAGAAGCAATGGAAAAACAGAGTTGTATTTTAAATGAAAGTAATGAGTCAAATGATAAAACAATTTATTTCGCGGCTTTCTAAAGTGAAAAAATTCTGAAGATAAATGTTTGACAATAACGTCTTTTAGATAGAATTTACTCCCTTAATAAATTTCAGTTCTTCCTTTTGATACTTCATTTTTTAATCTCAAAGACATGATTGTACTTTTGGAAAGTTTTAAATAAAATTCATTTGACAGTTTAATTCTTCTGACCAATTAATTGCATAGACAAATAAATATGAAAATAGTTAACTTTTTCGATCCAGTGTCAATTTTTATGGCATGAAATCAGTTTACCAATTTTCGAATTCTTTGCCATATAATCTCATATAATAAGAATAGTATAATTTTCATTTGTTACACTGGGAAAAAGTTCCTTCGATGGGGGGGGGGGGGGGGGAAGAGAAAATATTCTCAATGCGCATTGATTATGATACATTTCTTATCTAATACACACACATGCGTTAAACACATAAATACTTTTCAACTTTGTTGGAAAGTGTTAAAAATGAAAAAGGACAATTTTCAACATTTGATACCTTAATATATATATGATTTAAAAACACAATTTTTAGTGGGATTCAAAGATACATGTGCTCTTTCATTTCATATATTAAAAAAATTGCACGATGCAAAATTAGTATATATGTGCTCTTTCATTTCATATATTTAAAATATTGCACGATGCAAAATTAGTATTTATAGCCAAAACTGTCAGACATATGTCGAACAAAAAACTGGTATAACAGTTTACGCGCAGGATTACAAAATAAATTTTGTAATTAGAATGAAATTTTTTGTGACTTAAGTTTGTAATAATTACCCCAAACCTAAATAAATTTGTATTTAAAGCATTTTTATAATTTTAATACAAAATTGTATTTACCTGATAAAAAAATTTTAAAATTTTTACAGTATAATCACATTAAAAAAAATTTTTTTTAACAATAAGACTGAAATTTTAGGTTCCGTTTATACAGACTAACATGAAACATATGTTTTGAAAATTTCATGAGAAAATATTCAGAAGTATTTGAGATATCGTGAACGTTCTGCCCAAAAACGTCATTTGGAGAAAAATGACTTCCAAGTTTCGGAAACGCCGATTTAGCTATTGAGCGGGTATAATTCTAATAGCCGTAACTTCTGTTCTAATGGAAATTTCAAGGAAACAATCTTATCAAAATATTCAGAAAAGATAGATATTTAACATCTAAAAAAATAAAAATTTTGAAATTTTTGAAGCTTTAAGAGTCCTGAGAACCTTAACTTGCTTCCACTTCACAACTTTCTCTTTAGACATACTAAAATTCATATTTAAAGTACATTAGTAACGCAAGACTCACTAGTAACTTGAGACGTGTGCTATCATGGTCGCATATATATTCACCCTTAAATATCTCATACATATCGGTCTTTATTTGAAGTTTACTTAATTTACTGATTTTTGTAGAATTTTAAAATTATTATCAAGCATAATTTTTTTTAATCTATCAACAACAGGTAACAATAAATAAAACAATGTTCACTAGCACAATGTAAAATAATATTTCAGTAACATAAATAAATATCCCTTTAAGACCCGATGTATTTGTAAACAAAGTTAATCATGTCTGTAGAAAGTAAAACACGGACTGCAACCGCTACCTGTTGATAAAAAAATGATAGTTTACTCTATCTGCAAACCAGAACCATCGTTCGATTCGAGTTTTTATGACATACGACTCAGAAACAAAACTTTAAATGAAAGTCTAACCCGCACGATCGTGCGGGTTGGGTCTTAAAGGGATATAGGGCTCCGATAAAATATGAAAAACTATGGAGAAAGTGGCAACATCGTCAATATTGGCGATTTGTCACCCAAGTGTGGCGAGACTACCTGGTTATACATTAAAATGTATACATCTTATTAAAGGTACATATATTAAGACAGACTTGAACACGATTAATACAATAACCCAACAGGAGTGAAAAATTAGCCGGTGGCCCATTTTCACTCCTGTTGGGCTATTGCATTAATTGTGTTAAAGTCATGTACTTTTAACAAAAAAAGTGAATTCAGACGATAATTTATGTGTTATTTGATTGAAATCTTAAAAAAGGCACTTAAAAGTAACAACTGTGCACAGGAATAAAGTTCTTAATAAAAATAGGCCTCACTCAATTACATTTTCCATTTATTGTATTACCTTCATTTTGAGATAATATGCTTATATGCATTTAAACAATTAATCGAGCCTACCTATGCATTATACTGTATTATCTGAACCAAAACCTGATTCAGACAATGCATAGTCGCTTACCGTAATTTATTCTGAGGCCGTTCGTAGAAAAGACTGCTACGCGATATAACCTCTATATACATGCGATATATGGCAACTGGGTACACGGCATTTTGTTTTCTAGACTGATAAAATCATTTGTTTTCTAGAACTATCATAATCAAGTATCTCTCTATTCTAAAAAAAAGTAACTACCGCTGTCACCGCCGCCGCCGCCGCCGCCGCCGCCGGTTTTGAATTTTTTGTACCCGAAGGTCTTTCTTCGTTAATATTGAGAAAAATAATGCATACAAAAATATGAAAATCAGTGGTTTTATACAGAAATGTTTGATAAACACGCTGATGCAGACAGTTTTCAAATCGAAGAATTATTTTAAGAGATATTTAATGCTAAAGTTGGACAAAATCGTTCCACTAAAAAAGTTTTATAGCAGCAAAAACTATACATGGCAGTGTAATCATTTTTAGATCATTTTATGCGTTAGAATTTTCCGGAGTGCAGATTGCATTAATTTTTTTATTTTGACTCATTTTTTCAGGTGTTATTTCTATTTTAAATTCAAATTTTCAGCATTTCTAGAGATATTTTTTACAGATTTCAGAAAATTGTACTAATTTAAACTGTTGCCAACTGTCTAAAAAGCGCAAGCAATAATGTTTGCTTCAAATTGAAAATTTATTTACACGTGACTATTATAAACAGGAAAAAACTTTCAAATTAGAATTAAATAATTATGTATAATAAAAAGCAGGAACTTATTAAAAATTACGTCATAAAAAGTATACACGTGAATTTTAAAAGATAAAGGATACTGTAAAATAATAAATTCATTAACATGCTTTAGAAGTCTTAGGAGAAATTACGTCATATTTACGTCACATTATAGTTATTACATAAAATGAACACAAAATAATATTGCAAAAAAGTTTAAATTTAGAAATTGCGCTACACATTTATTTAATATTTTGAGAGGATATTTTTCAACTATTTTTTGTTAGGAAAGCGCAAATAATATTTCATTGCTAGCAAAAGTACTTTCACGCGATTATTTAAAAGAGAAAGAATAGCTTGGTAAAAATTACGTCAGATTAAAAACGATTAATTTAAAATGTCTCATTTAAAAGAACTTTCTTTTCGCTTTGTTAAAAAATACCAGGAGACAAAGACTCTGTTTACTTAATTCCTTTTATATTAGCTTATTTTGAAATGTTGTTACACGTGTCTACGTCATCAAGTTATTTTTATTTCGACGTTTTATTTGTATTTTTATTAATGTTGTACTAATTTATTTGTTTTTTCGTTATTTAAAATAAAAATTATGTCAATTTGTATAATTTGGCGAGGGGTTTGGCGATTTATATAATTTGGCGAAATGGGTCGACGGGATAATCAAGTAGTACCGCAGCGGATTTGGCGTTAAAATTCCCCAATCAAAGAGAAATGAATAGAAATTCGTTTATAGGGAGATCGCCACTGTTTTTTAAATTATAATTCAATCTTTCGAAATCTTTTTAAAGCCGATCAAATTAGCGTGCATTTAGAGCCTGCGGTGTCTGGACGGGGGTTGGCGAGCGTAGCTCGTAGGGGGCCGAGCCCCCTAGTTATAATTAAAAAAAGTAATTCGCAAAGAAACGGGTAACTTTTTAATGTTAGTAAATAAAGTACAAAAAATATTTTTTTAATATATTTAAATATGCATTACAATTAAAATAATAATTCTAGGATTAAAAACAGATAAATATTTCCATGATCTGAGTTTCATGGTACCAGTTAACGTGGTAATTATTTTTGGTAAATTATGTGTAACAGAGTGCATTGCGATAACTAGGTAAGTGATTAAAACAAAAAACGAAACGAGTTAAAATTGCTCCATCCATTCAAGGTTATAAAAAAATGCATTAAAATATTTATTTATTTATTTATTTATTTTTGAAAAGCCTGTTCTGCTCATTTCTAAAGCTATAGTTAAAAATTTACTGACATTCTCCCACGCGTTAATGTCGCATCTTGCGACATCATGACAAATCCTTTACCTCTTTCACGGAAAATATACTGAGGCCTTTCGATGTTACGTAGGTTGTGATGAGGTCAGTGACATACAATATTTTTAAAATGTGTTAGCTTCGTCAGTTGTTATCAAGTAGAAATAACGCGAAGAAACTTTTCTTTTTTATTGTGTTGCTTGGATTTTTGAATAAAATTCTCCAGAAGTTGTAGACTAAAAGTTCAACAGCATTTATTATTCTTTTTAGTAATTATTATTAAATATATTAATACAAATTGGTTGCTCTATCGTTATCGTAAAACAATAATCTTTTATAATCATGTATTCCTTGTGATTATCTCGAAGCAATACTATTATACAATCGATATGTGTAATATAGGGGAGGATTTTAGCAACCAGTATCATCCTGTCCGATTTTTTTTATTTATTTTGTGTGAGGGAGGGGAGGGGCAATTTTTTTTTTGGGGGGGGGTGTATTTGATATATTACGTTATAATATCCAGATGCATTTTTTAGACCTCTGTTGCCGTTAAATCTCTCTAACCGATAAATGATTCACTGTCCCAGTTTCAATTTATTGGCAGTCAGCAGATTATACCTGATATTCTCACGCGCTAACGATTTGCTAATCATCACCTAATACTCTCTACATCTATATTTAAATTCTCCAGGTATTTTAATGCAACGTCACCCTTTGGCCCCAAACATGTGGCTTAACCATTATCTTGCTCTCGCGAAAAAACTTCATGAGTAAAAAATGTGAGATCACTCACTCTTGTCTTTCTCGCCAAGCTATGAAGATGTAAAAATTATTGTGCCTTGGGGCGGGGCCGTCGTGAAATAACTTTCTTCTCTACTGGCCTGATTTGAGATCGCAAGCAGAAGCCGTGAGTCATAAACGAGATCTGCCTTTCTGGTCTCACCCCAGAAATGTTGTGCGCCGAATTTCCATTCAAAGTTCAAATTATGACAATGTATTCAATTTTTGGACAATGTGGACAATTGTTTGTTGTTTTGTATCAAATCCTATGTAAGGCGTACACCTAAATATTAGTCTATGAAATCCAATAAAATCTACAAAAGATGATATTTTTTCAATTATTAAATTTAGTGAATGGTTTAATGAATGGAATAAAATGTATAGATTGAAAGCAGATGGAAAAAAAAAACAAATGAATATTCCAAGTAAAAGAGGACTTCTGTCAAAAGAAACATTCTTTGCATTGAAATTTATCACAAACAATTTCATTGAAATTATTAAACATATGTTTGAAACGATTAATTCAAGACAATACTTTTCGGGAAATTTCAAACTGATGAAGCCTGCTTTGCGCAATATTTACAGTACGTAGAGGAAATTATAACGTTTATTGTATGCATGTCATTGAAGCAGAAAGAAAGTTAAACATCTTGAGTTTAATTAGCTTATACTCACAGTAAAATGGAGAATTTTTATTAAAATACATAAATTATAATATAACTGTTGGTGAAATTGCAGAATTAAACATGCCAGATTTCTTTTACGTTGTGTTTAATAGCAGTGCTGATATACCATGATAAACCATGTCTGTATATTGACTTCCATAGTTAGTTACATTGGATATAAAGTTTCACATAAATTAAAGTGTTTTAAGGGCATTATCATGATAAAACTTTAGAATTAGATTGCCTGAATGAAGTGTATAAATACTTCAAGTTGTCAGATAGAGTTCAATTAAAATGGCCTCCCGAAATTTTATTATGTCTATTTTATTATGTCTATGTAAATTTCATTCAAATTTTTCAAAAAGTAATTAATCAGAATTATGAAAGTACTTTCCTATAATTTCCAAAGCCCAAAACACTTACACAACTTTGTAACTGAAAAAAAAAACTTTAGGTCTGGATTTCATATGTAAATACAAATATGGAAACCAACTTTCGTGTACATATTTAAGTTGTGTAGGGTTCAATTCGGAAATATTTCTATACTTCTATCGTAAGAGCATTATATTTAAACATTTCCTAATTATACAAAATACTTAAAATTAAAAAAAATAATAAAAATAATAATAAAATAAATAAATAAATAAATAAAAATAAAAGATTTGAGTGGGATTTGCACAAAATCGCTATAAATTCAAATTTAATTAATTAATTTTAACTGGCAAAATCCTTCTGAAATTTATTAACTGATTATGTAAATTTTATAATGTAGTTTCAAAAATTCACGAAAAATTCTTTAGAAGATGAAATTTTCATGAATTCATAATTTGGGGCATAAAGGTTTAAGGAAATACCCGATGTTCTCTAAAGATGCACATTGTTAAATTTTCTTGACTTACAAGTCGAAATTGATTTTACGAACAACAAAATCAGTCAAATTTTTACGCGATTATTTGCCACACAGATAGTAGAGAAAGCGGGGATAATTTTTTTTTCCCGGGGCAGTATATTAGCCCAGTTGTTCAGAAATTGTAAGAAACAACAGAAATAAGACAAATTGAATAACAAAGTTGTATTATAAACGAAAATAATGAATCAAATCATACAACACTTTTTTCGACTACATCAAAAGGGAAAAAATGAAGATGAATTTTTGAATAAAGCATTATTTAGATAGAATTAACTTCCTTAATGAGTTGAGTTTCTCCCAATTTTGGCTTTTAAAAAAATATTTCCCAGATAAACATAAACTATTAAAAAATAAATGAAATCTTAAA
This sequence comes from Maratus speciosus, assembly GCA_963932465.1. NCBI lineage: Eukaryota > Metazoa > Arthropoda > Arachnida > Araneae > Salticidae > Maratus > Maratus speciosus. The sequence goes on from OZ010789.1 coordinate 222,604,114, forward strand.
AAATATACAAAGCATTTCGTAAGTTACTTAAAATATTATATTTATTTCTAACTTCAATATCCATAAGACAAAACAGAAGATGAGATTCAAAATATTTAGTGTAACAATTTAGGTGTGGGGCAGGGGGGGGGGGCTTTAGGCTCAGGTCAGCTGTGCTTAATAGACAATAAAGCCTTGATACTGCTAATGACATTTTATTAATGCGCACTGAATCAATTTCTTTCATATTTTAAGTTGTTTAATGACTCTTAATGATAATAAGTTTCATTACTTTTTATCATAAATTTATCGCGATTTTCCGGTACCTGTCAATTCTCTTTGCAATCTAATATTGGCAAAATAAAAGTCCCAAATCAAAATCACAAAAGTCAAAATAAAAGGCAAAAGGATTAGAGCATGAAAAAGAGATACGTCCTGTATTCAAACTGTTTTTATTTATGATGCAAATTTTTAACTGTAGAAATTTTAATTTGTTATTAGGACATAAAATAATTATTAGGTAGCTTTCTTTACAAAAAGCTACCTATTGCAGCCGTTCGGAGGAAAGCGATTTCAAAAAATTTTGGTATATTTTCGTCGATCATGACCCCCAGACCCCGAAACCACCCTCCGTTCAAAATTGATATATATATATATATATATATCTGACCTATGTCACACTGTAACTCTCGTATTTATGAACCGATTTGGATGTAATTCGGTGTATACATAGTACATACCAATGTCTCGACCGAGTTCGTTGGCCAGTTTCATCCGCCATTTTGTTCCAAAATGGCGGCCATTTAAAATTTTTAAAAAAATTTAAAATTTGAAATGTGGTACCAAAAATTGAAAATGGAAAAATATTTTTTTCTTATGTATTTGACCTTTATACAAAGACTCCGTAGCAGTTTTTGTTTCGTCTATATCTTAAAAAATGGCTGAGTTATAGCATTTTGAATTTCTAGCGAAGCTGACATTTTGAAACGTCCTGAATTTTGTCACGCGATGAAAGGCGTATTTATGAACCGATTTGGATGTAACTTCGTTTATACATAGTACATACCAATGTCTCGAACGAGTTCGTTGGCCAGCTTCATCCGCCATCTTGTTTAAAAATGGCGGCCATTTAAAATTTTAAGAAAATTTTAAATTTGAAATGTGGTAGCAAAAAATTAAAAATTGAAAAAATATTTTTTTCTTGTGTGTTTGACCTTGATAAAAAGATTCGGGAGCAGTTTTTGTTTTGTCTATATCTTAAAAAATGGCTGAGTTATAGCATTTTGAATTTCTAGCGTGGCTGACATTTTGAAACGTCCTGATTTTCGCCACGTGATAACAGACGTATTTATGAACCGATTTGGATGTACCTTGGTGTGTACATAGTACATACAAATAACTCAACCGAGTTCGTTGACCAGCTTCATTCGCCATCTTGTTTCAAAATGGTGGCCATTTAAAAAAAATTAAAAAAAATAAATTTAAAATGAGATACCAAAAAATTGGAAAATGAAAAAGATTTTTTTTTGTATGTGTTTGACCTTAATACAAAGATTCCGGAACAGGTTTTGTTTCGTCTACATCTAAAAAAATGGCTGAGTTATATAACATTTTGAATTTCTATTGTGGCTGACATTTTAAAACGACCTGATTTTTGTCACGCGATAACAGGCGTATTTATGAACCGATTTGAATGTAACTTGGTCTGTGCATAGTACATACCAATGTCTCGACCGAGTTCGTTGGCCAGCTTCATTCGCCATCTTGTTTTAAAATGGTTGCCATTTTTTTAAAAAAAACGTAATTTAAAATTTAAAATGGGGTATTAAAAAATTGGAAAATGAAAAAGATTTTTTTTATGTGTTTGGCCTTGATACAAAGATTCTGGAGTAGTTTTTGTTTCTGAAAATTTGTTCTTTTGTTTATATCTTAAAAAGTGGTTGAATTATAGCACTTTGAATTTCTATCATGGCTAACACTTTGAAACGATCTTGGATTTGTCACGCGATACCACACTTATTCGCCTATTTCGATGGAAGAAGGCATGTGGATAGTATACATCAATATCTCGACCAAGTTCGCTGGCCAGCTTCATCAGCCATCTTGTTTCAAAATGGCGGCCATTAAATTAAAAAAAAAAAATTATATTTAAAGTGAGGTGCAAAAAAATTAGAAATTGAAAAAGGTTTCTTTCGTAAGTATTTGACCTTGATATAAGGATTCAGGAGCATTTTTTGTTTGTCTTTATCTTAAAAAATGGCTCAGATATAGCAGTTTCAATTTCTAAAGTGGGTGACATTTTGAAAAATCTGATTTTTTGCCTGCGACAGCACTCGTATATATCAATCGATTCCGATATGAGTAAGCATGTGCACAGCAATTACTAAGGTCTCGACCAAGTTCACTGGTTAGCCTCTGTGACAGCGTTTCTGTCCCATACCTTTTTTTTAATTCAATATTTAATTTAAAACATAACTTTCTTACTTTTAGATCATATTATCCCCCCCCCCTCTTTCCTATAATGAAATATGTGATTAAATTCATTTCTCAAAACCATCCAGAGTTTGGTAAGGTGATTTCTTTCATTTTTCTAAAATTATCTTTAATTCAATGCGCTCAAATAATCATTTCCTTTTTCTTTTCTTATTTTAATCTGTAACTACCCGTTTTTGCTGCGTGTGCAAAGAAATAAATAAGAATTAAATAGCACAGCTGCTAGTCTCATTTCATGTTCTTGCATTGGATATTTTTCCCCGCCGCAGTGATAAGAAATTTTTATCGCTACTAATACGTGAACCTTGAATAAGTATATTAACAGTAAAAAAAGTAAAAATGAACAGATCTTATGGGAAGCATGTATTTATCGTGCTTTGTGGTCGAGCTAAAAGCCAGATGCCTGTAATTTCCGGCATTCTTCTCTGGCGGCGGTCTACTTTGTGAAAGCTGTTGGATAAACAATTTCGGTTTGTCTGTTACTTTTCTCATCCTAATTAGAAGCGCTTACTTGCAATCCACATTTTTGTGGTAATGTTTATCGCCAAAAGCCTTTGTACACTTTCGCGCAGTCACCAAATGTTGTAAATTGGCGATGCTGTGCCACGCCAAGATTTCTTGATTTCGTGCAAAAAAACTGCACTTCTGTTTCAGCTCTCGAGATGTAAAGTTGTCTGATAAGAAAAGGCGCTTCGGCGTCTCATGTATTGTGGGGTCTCTCTCTCCCATTTTGGCTCCTGAACCACTTTTCTTTCATAAGATTGTTAATAAAGAAATAGTTCCTGTAATATGGTTGGAGTTTTTGCATTTAAACGAACCATCCCACTGAACACCTTTACATAAAATTTGGTGCATCGGCCGGACTTTCTCCAACCAAAAAAAAAAAAAAGGAATGCATATTTATTTGAGAGAGAGAACCCCCATCCCCCAACCTTTAAAATATTTTTTATGCTGCAGTTTCGACGTAGTACTCCTGCATCTTAAAAGTACAATTTTATTCGTGAGGTTTCCTGCCAATTTCCTGACGCTTCGTAAAATACCAGAACATGCTGTAAGATCTATGTGCCGGAGCGGTACTGCTAGTTTGCTTCGAAATTGTCTTTCAATTCGAAGCGAAGACTGGATTAACTCTACACTCTGTGGTGCTTCTACAATGGTGATTTTGGAATAAATGAGAGAGTTATGTTGTGACTCATCTACTCCGTTGCCCCACCAAGTTTTTTTTCCTCCTCGCTTCACCTGCTGGATCTACAAATGTGAAATATGTTAAATTTTTTTATGGTGTTTCCCTACAAAATAAGTTTTGCCTTCATTCCAATACTAAGGTGTTTGTTTGGTGATCCATAGTTAAAGAAAATAGAGCTAATATAACCGCATAGTTTACGGAAAGCCAATAATCTACTGGTGTATCTTGGTATAATATGTGCTGCATTATGCATCTGTGTTGGAAGTCAAAAGAAAAATTATTTCAGTTACGAAATAGTTCGTGAAACTTTTGCCATATGTGCGTTTTTTTTTTATGACTACATCTCTAATTTGGATTCTTCATTCCCAGATTGTTTTGTGCATCTTATCATCTTCTGCATGCAATCTAAAAAAAAAAAAAAAAAAAAGAAGATAGCGTTCAACAGGCTCATTCATGTTGTGCAATTCGTTTTCGTGTCATATCTAGGTATCCCAAATTAGGATACCCCAATAGTGATAGAATTGGATGACGTTTAACATGCACAATATTGTTTCTCATATTGCCTATAGATACTTAATTGATATAGTGATTAATATTTTAGCTTTCAGTTCTGTTTCTTTTCATGCTATGATAAATGTTTCTTTAGTTATACTTGCTGCTTAAAAAAAAAAAAAAAAAAAAAAAAAAAAAATCGTTACTTCATGCAGTTCATATTTGTTTTTATTACTGCCTTAGATAATATGTAATAGCCGGAAGAAAGAAGATGTCTACTTTATAAAAAAAATTATTATTTTTTTTTTTAAATCGTTATACTTGCAGCTATAATTCTAAGCTGCTCTTTGCATGTTAATGTTTAAAAGGTAAGTGCTATTTAAGTTCAGTTATTTTATGAATGTTTAAATATACTTTATTTTCATGCATGACAAGGATTTTCTGGGTTTAACATTTATCATGAAAGATATTGCGCTTGCATTCCTTGTCGCTATTGCACAAACAATAGCCTTTTAAAATTTATCTAATTTATCTGTGCACATTTTGTTGTTTTTAATTATATTTATGAATGACATATTTTTAACGAAAGGTGTGTTTATTTTTAATTTAATTTCTATTTTGATTGAAAAGAGATGTATTTGTATTTATCTCTGTTATGAAGATTTAATATGTTAGGTAATATTTCATCTGCTTTTAACAATATAAGTTGTTACTTACAGATCGGCAGTTGATGTATAAAGTAAAATTTATGAATAATTGGGATGCATTTCTAAGGGGATAAAAAAAAAGGTAGCAATTTTTTTAAGTTTGTTGCATTTGATTCACATTAGAAACTTCCTGAGTATCTTGCATTGACACATTGACGCGCTTCAGAGATAATGTATTCCTTTTATTTTATCTCTAGGCCTTGAAGTTGCTTCTCTGTTGTTTTATCATTTGTTGCACATAAATACGCTGGCTCGTATGCTGTCTGTTAACAGTATGATTTAAATAATATGCTGTGTCATATTGCAACTTATTCAGTATAGTGTCTGTTATGAGTCGTTTTCTGGGGATTTTTAAATGTTTTTTATTGTTAGTTAAGATGTTGTCATTCAGCCTTTCTTAAAGATTGTGATAAAAAAGTCTATAGATATATTTATCTTAGATTGTAAATGTCTTACTTTTAAATACCTTTTTACACTAGTGGATCTGGGACACACTTTTGAAATTTCTTTTTAGAGTTAATATATATTATTTTTTTTTCTATGCAGAAAGTTTTATGTTTTATGACTTTATTAAAAAAATTTTTTTGCACTGATTAAAAGTAATGTGAAATATGTTGGATTTGCATATTCGTGGCAATTTAAAATAAGTATAGAGGAGGTGAGCATAACATTTTTTTCTCAGATGTGGGCACTTGATTAGAAATTTACATACAGTTGGCGTAATCATAAGTTAAAAAAAATATTAGATTATTTAGCTTTCACATTAATATTTTCTTGGAGTGTGAACTTTGGCAAAATATTTAGTAAGCTTAGATTAGTTTAGCCTGGCATACATTTTATTTAGGCATATTACATAGCTCGAGTCATCATGTCATGGTTACAAAATATTTTTTTTTTTCCCTTTTGGCTCTCGTTTGCTTTTGCAAAATACATAAGATGTACAACATAGGTTTGACGTATAGTTTTAAACTGTTATTTTTTTTATCTTTCTCAATGACATGCATTCACATTAATACATTGTTTTTTTTTTGTTTTTTTTTTGTGTGTAAGTTTGTTTGCTTGTACTTCTGTCATGGTTTGTGTGGGATACTTCAGTCATTGCGCTATTTTCCATGGGATAGCAAAATGTCTGAAGTGTGTATTTCGATCTATGGTTAAGCAAGTTGGCCGCTAGCTTAATCAGGGATCGGATATGTTTTCCAACATGATTGATGGAGCTACACTAATATTAATTTTACAATTGGAGTAGTGTTTACATTTTAAAAATTATTTTTAGATTGCTAAAATTTCACCTGTAATTGTTTTCCTAATGCTGATGATGGATAACACCTTTACACTAATTTACACTTTGTTTCTAACTTGCTATGGGCAGATGGCATTGTTTGGTATTAATCACACATGTTTTTTTCCGCTCTCATGCACATGGTTTGGGATGTCATGTTTGGCCTGGTACTTCACACACACACACACACACATTGACTCGTTCAGTTTTGCTGAATTTTGTTATATTTCAATTAATACTCACCATGGTTAAGGACATTCAGTGCCGTCTGTGTATGTATACGTTTCTTTTAGCATCATTTGTGTTTAGCTTAAAAATTGAATTTTTTTTCACTGCATTCACAATTTCGTAGTTTTTTTTTTTAGATAAACTTTCTTTTAATGTCACGTTTTTTTTGGGTTCGTGTGTTTAAAAGTTTTGCAGAAATTATAACATAATGTAATTGTTGTACATTGTTTACACAGTCATCTTAAAGTTTTTTTTTTTTTTCAAGGGATAATTAACCGGGTGTACAGTTTTACAAATGCAGCTAATGTACTGTTTGACTTCATTGTTTACGCGCGGCTGGTGACTCGTTGCTATTTTAGTTATAACATAAGGTATTTTTTTTATTATAACTGACATGATATTTGATATCGGTAAGTGTTTTTCTTATAAGAGGTAGTCACATGCATAATGTGAGCTGTTAGGTACACTTTATTTTTTAGAGGGCTGTTCACATATACTCATTAAACTAAATCTTTGGCATTTTTTTTTTTTTCAGATTTAAAATTTTTTAATTTGTGAGTTCAAGTCTCACAATTGTCTTGTGACGGATACATACATGCATACCACATAAGGTACATTGCTTGTTATTTGTGGCTATCAAATTTTTTTTATTTTTCTTTTCCCTTTCATTCTTTTCTTGGAACATCTTTGCCTTACATAACTTCTACAATTTTTAGCATTGAGTTATACATTTTATGCACGCTTCCGTTAACTTAAGACCGTAATGACTTTGGCAGATGCAGTTTTATTTTCTTTTTAACCCTTAGTGAACCACTTATTCAACAGTTGTCTTTCACATGTAGTTCATGTGTTGGATATTTGTTTGTGTTACACAACAGTTGTTTTTGTTTAATACATTTTGGTGCATTCTTCTACATACATTACACAAGTTCATGTGTTGATTTACATATTTTGTTCATTTGCTTTTACACATTGTACTTTGCTAGCGATTTATTCGGCAGTATTTCTTTTTGTTTTTTTTTCTTACAAGTAGTTCATTGAGTTGTACACACTGGCTGGTTTAGAGTTTAACCAGAGTTTTCACACACATTACAAGTAGTTCATTTGTTTTATTAACCCGTATTCATTGCATTTTGATGATAACTCATTAATTATGTAATTGAATCTCACTCGTTGTAAGTGTCTTGGGTTATTACACATATACTGTCTGTTTATTTTGTTGGCAATTACATTACAATTTTAGTTCATTGAGACATTAATACATAGAGTTCATGTGATATTTTACAATTTATTCATGTGTTTACTTACACGTTGTGTATGCTTGCGTACACTTTTGTTCATGTGTTGCATTACAAGTAGTTCATGAGTTTGGGAGTTTTTCCCCCCTCCCTCCACACACATACAGTTTCTCCTTTTACTTTTCTATCTTTTAAATTTTACACCATGTTTCAATATTAAAATACTCCTTTTTAACAGTTTTTTTTTGTGTTTGCATAATGTCAGAACATATCAATGGCATCATCACTTTGTATCTATACAAAGATTTTAATGTTTCTAGGAGTTATCCGTCACATGACATATTAAACTACACATGCATTTCGAAGTTGTTAATTTTAACAGGTAACATTTTTTTACACTTTCATTAGATACTTCTTACTTGGAGGTGGCAGATCGAGTAAGATATCTTGTTACACTATACAAAATGGCATACAATTAATTATTAATTTTTTTATAAGTTTGCCAGGGGTTAAATTTTGATCAATACACGGAATGTCAGGATGGCAGTGTAAAAATGCATAAAATGCTAAATTATAACATACTGTGATTTTTTTTTGGAAACCGGGGACTTAGTTAAATTGCAGGAATCTAAAAAAAAACTACCCCTTATTATTTAGGGCAGAAGCCATAAGCTGATGCCACTAGAATTCACAAAATTTCAATATGTAGGGCTACACTTGTTTGAGTGCGTGCAGCTTGCACAATTTTTGTCTCTGGTAGTCCTGTGCGTTATGCACAAATCTTTGTAAGTTTCTTATGCCAGTAATGAAGCAACCTAAGATAATACAAATAAGCTTCAATTTTATGAAAGAATTCATCTTTCCTTAAAGTAACAATTTTTTTACTGGTGTGTTTTTGTCCTTTGATCTTATTTGCTTGCATTTATTTAATATTATGATTTCATGCAAGATCAAATTTTGAGAAGTCGTATATACAGTAAATGCTTCTCTATATAAATAGATACATGACTAAAATGCTGGTACCAGCGCCACAATACAATGCCACAAAAAAAAAATTAAATATAGGATCCTGTGTTATCAACTAATGTGGCCATTTTATTTGTGGGATAGTTAATAAAAAAAAAGATTATTTTGAATATTATGAGCGCTCAGTCATGGACATAACACAATTCTTGTGAATTGTTTTGAAAGCAAGCAAATATTTTTTTTTTCTACTTACTTATTGTTGTATAAAATATTTTACAGGAGCTAAAGGGTAATAGTTTCACAGACAAGTTAAAATAGATTTCTTGGTAGATATCAACTTAAATAGTTAATTTTACTTATTTTGTCTTGGTGCATATTCTGTAAGTGCGAAAGTGGACAAAGGATTTTTTTTTTTGGTACATATAAAGCTGCAACGTACACGTTTCAGCTTTCTTCTGTTGTGGGGGTGAGTTATGTGACAGCGTTTCTGTCCCATACCTTTTTTTTAATTCAATATTTAATTTAAAACATAACTTTCTTACTTTTAGATCATATAATCCCCCCCCCCCTCTTTCCTATAATGAAATATGTGATTAAATTCATTTCTCAAAACCATCCAGAGTTTGGTAAGGTGATTTCTTTCATTTTTCTAAAATTATCTTTAATTCAATGCGCTCAAATAATCATTTCCTTTTTCTTTTCTTATTTTAATCTGTAACTACCCGTTTTTGCTGCGTGTGCAAAGAAATAAATAAGAATTAAATAGCACAGCTGCTAGTCTCATTTCATGTTCTTGCATTGGATATTTTTCCCCGCCGCAGTGATAAGAAATTTTTATCGCTACTAATACGTGAACCTTGAATAAATATATTAACAGTAAAAAAAGTAAAAATGAACAGATCTTATGGGAAGCATGTATTTATCGTGCTTTGTGGTCGAGCTAAAAGCCAGATGCCTGTAATTTCCGGCATTCTTCTCTGGCGGCGGTCTACTTTGTGAAAGCTGTTGGATAAACAATTTCGGTTTGTCTGTTACTTTTCTCATCCTAATTAGAAGCGCTTACTTGCAATCCACATTTTTGTGGTAATGTTTATCGCCAAAAGCCTTTGTACACTTTCGCGCAGCACCAAATGTTGTAAATTGGCGATGCTGTGCCACGCCAAGATTTCTTGATTTCGTGCAAAAAAACTGCACTTCTGTTTCAGCTCTCGAGATGTAAAGTTGTCTGATAAGAAAAGGCGCTTCGGCGTCTCATGTATTGTGGGGTCTCTCTCTCCCATTTTGGCTCCTGAACCACTTTTCTTTCATAAGATTGTTAATAAAGAAATAGTTCCTGTAATATGGTTGGAGTTTTTGCATTTAAACGAACCATCCCACTGAACACCTTTACAGCCTCATCTACCATGTTGTCTTAAAATGGCAGGCACTTTAAGAAATCGCCGAATTTGGCAGCCAAATATAAGTGACTTTAAATAAAAGCAGCTTGGATAAAGCTGACTAATTTCGCGAAATTCTCATTCATAATGATTTAGTATTGATACAAATTAGTACTGAATCTCCTACATTCGGTTTCCACTTAATTGAGCTTCGTGTGTTTGAATAATATAAGTTGGCTTTTTAAAAATAAGGAATATGAAAGCTACCTCTTCCTCCCGGCACTGGCCGGAAGGACTTTTGTAAATTAAATTTATCGTAGATAAAAAAGAGTCTTTTATTTTAGAAATAATTAAATAAATTTTAATTAGAAATATTAGAAATAATTATTTACAGAAAATTTCAAACCTAGCAAGAAGAAAATAAAATGTTATGAAAACGTCTTTAAGTTAAATACTTTGTTTAATCTAAGTAATAATGTTACTAAAAATAATAATAGAAATAGCAGTAATAATAATAATTTCGTTTCGTACTAGAAGGTAATTAATTATACCTGATTAAATGAATATGATGATTTTTTTTATCATAAATACGTTGAAAGTAATGTCTTTAAACAAAAATCCAAATGTTATTAAATATGAAATCATGTCCATAAAATCAAATACAGTAGAACCTCTTTTATCTGAAACTCTTTTAACCAAAACTCTCGGTTAACCGAAATCCTATTTTAAAGCTTGTTTTTTTTACTATCACATTCCTTGTGTGCAAAACTCACTTTTGAAGCTTTTTTTTTACTATGGCATTTATCAAAGTGAAGAAGAGAACAACGATGTGGGCGAAGAAAACGAACAAATTAGCAATTCTTTTGAACATTCAAAATCTTTTTAATGTTTTGCTTAAGGTTTGGCATGGCGTGAGCAGCAGAAAGACTGTGATACTGGTGAGCTAATAGTACACAGAAAAAAAAAAACTTCGTTATCGAGCTGCAGAGCAGAGAAAATCGAACCTGCGACAAACAAAACTGTTTTTGAAACGCCTCTGAAATGTGTAAAAGGCAGTTAATTTCAAAATTAATATTCAGGAAATTTATTCTTGTTTGTATTTTTCTATTGCTTTATTTTTACTAAGCTCTTGTTGCCATAACAAGAATCAGCTCATATGTCCTTAATCTTAAAATTGAAGCATTCTCGATTCTCCGAAAATTTCGATTTTCCGAAAGAGGGTCGGTCCCAGTTACTTCGGATAATCGAGGTTCTACTGTAATTAAAATACTATATTTTTTTTCAAAACTACGAGGAAAAAAATGATTAATGTTGAAAATAAATAAATAATTCATGCTTTTTGAGATATTTTCATTTGGCCAAATATATTATCTATATTATGATTATACAGTAAACTCTGTCTAAGGCGGAATCGATCAGGACTCAGAAAATTTTCCGTGGTAGACAATATTCCGGCTTATGCAAAAAAGCTCCCCCCCCCCCCCCAAAAAAAAAAAAAAAGAAAAAAAAAATCCTCGAATTTGATGATTTTTTATTGATTTTCCTGACTCGAAAATCGGTTGAAAACTGAAATTTCTTTGTCTTGTTCTTTGTCTTTGTGAAAGATCTTTTGTCTTTATAGATAAATGAGAAACGCTATTCAATTTTTTAGTACTGCTGTAATACATGCAAATTCGAAGTTTACACACACACACACACACAACCCACCCAAATAAACTTCGAGAATGAGACAGAACGCTATAACTTTGAATTTGAGTACATCCTTAAAGTATAATATATTGCACTTTCGAAAATATATAATTTGATAAATGCTCATTCTACTAGAAATATTAAGTTTTAAATATAATTTTGCATATAAAAAATGGCTCAAGCATAAATTCCTTAAAATTTAAACAGTTCCTGTCCTTTTGAATTAACTTTTTCAAAGCGTTAGGAAATTTAACTAACATGCTCGACGTTGAGTATTTGACTTATCCGCTTTAAAGTTTAATAAACAAAATACCTCTCATTTTTAAATTATCCTTTTTTCCGCCTTATGCAAAATTTTGGTTTCGGTAGGACCTTAAAATCCTTTCCGTTTCCCCGTTAGACAGATTCCGCCTTATGCAGCAAGAATTAATTTTATTTTCTATGGGTTCGCCGGGACTTGAAAATTTTTCCGCGGCAGACAGATTTCCGGCTTGCACAGAGTCCGCCTTAGACAGAATTTACTGTATGTATATTATACATGTGCATGCGCATTATATATACTATATGTATATTATTGAGAGATTAATTCATTTTAAGTGAAATAGGCTAATGAGTTCTTATTTGATTATCCCTTTTAATAATTTTCAAGGCTTTATTTAAATGCATTATTGCTACTCTTCATATAAAAATTCTTTTTGTTATTGTTAGTGAGCAGTCTAAAAAAATACATTAAATTAAAAAGTCTATATGGATTTTAATGAAAATAAATCGTTTTCACTTATATTCTGTAACCCGGGAAGCTCGGGTGGATATCCCTAGTATATTTCAAAAAAAGATTTCATTAAAATAAAATCTTTTTGAATTTTTTTTTCCTATTTTTTATATTTTTTTATTCAAAGGAATTATTAACAAGTTGGAAATTGCATGTCAAACGTGGCAAATGAGGTGCGTTCATACTATAACTAGTTGTATAAATATATTTTAGTGCACTTCATAAGTGCATATCAATTTCATTCTGTTCAAAAGGGTGTAACATCATTAAAATGCACTTGAAATAATTTTTTCCTATTAGCCGCAATGTAACGGAAAACATTTGACTGCCCCTGTAATTAAACTATACGTCCGATTTTCATAAACTTTGAAATGACTCGACAAAATTTTGCAACAATTATATATTTAAAATTTCAGACCATTCGGTTGGGCAGTTTTTGCCCTGTTATGTATGGACAGACGGACTGAAAGACGACTATAGGTGCTACGTATTTATATAATTAGGAACGCACATAAAAATCAGAAACTACCCTCTTACAGGAGGAAGCAGCATATACGAAAAAATGCAGTATTTATATTTTTTATTACATAAAAAGTAACTGCACTACTTATAAGTCGAGTAAATAAAGCTTCAAAAATGGAGCCTTACCTTGCAAAAGATCAGGTAATTATATTTTTGGGGCACGTTGTAAATGCTGATGTTGCTATAAAAAAATCCAAGTTTGTGTCCGCTCCCGTCCCTCAGCTTGAGTAGTATCTTTTAAAAAAATCGGTTTATTAAAATGTTTTCTTCAATAACGTCTTACCAGTACATCAGATTTGCAAGAAATTTCATACAAAAAGTGTTTTGTTTTGTTTGTTTGCTTTTGCCCATAAATAATGCAGCTACGCCGTCCTAAAATTTGGGTAAAATTCGATATTTCGTCGATTCTCCTTGAATTAGTGTAGGAAATTGATTTGATACAAGTAAACCATAATTTTTACAGATAGAATGGTTTTCGTTACTGATTGTTCATGAAAATCATGTGTTGCAGAAAACGCTTTTAAAGTTTTTACTTCTGAAAATTCATTAGACATATTTGCCCTCAAGTTCTTAAAATTCTCGCAATTTGTATGTTGCACCTTCTTTAATCTCAATGATAGAAGATATTTTCTTTATTAAGATTAATTAAATATACATTTCCGGTTATTTCAATGTACTCTTCAGATTTAAGAGCTGGAACAAACACGGCCTTGACTGCACTTCCAATAATTCAACGAAAAAAAAAACGAACATAATTTCGATAACTAATTGCACAGTCTTTCAAAGAGGTGAAGGGAATACATTACTCTCTGAAAGCACCTTTAAGACGAGATAACAGAAAGGTTATTTCGGAAAATTATATATTATACAAAATCGCCCCTACCACATTTATTACCAGTTAATATAAAAATAGACTTGTGATTTCTTAATTTTCTTCTTTTTAAGAAAACACTATTCAATTATGCGTTATTCTCGCAAAGCTCCTTTAAGACAAAGTTTATTGATAACAGAAAGGTTATTTCGGAAAATTATGTATTTTACAAAACCGCTCCTACCAAATTCATTACCGGTTAATGTGAAAACAGATTCGTGATTTGTTATTTTTTTTTCTTTTTACAAAAAAGCTATAGCATATGTCGTACATACTTTTATGTTTCCATAAAATTTAGTGCTTATTATTTAAGCAAGGGATTCCATTGTAGTTTGACAAGAATTCTTCTCAATTATAATCCTTTTCCTTAAAATAAGGTTCAAGCCAAGACCAACTAAGTCTCTACGATTTATTGCGAAGTCTTTAATTCGGCAAAATAACGAATTTTTCACAATTCTCGTAACAATAACTGCTTCCACGTACAACATAGCAAAAGAAAGCTATGTCGTAAGTTATAGAGGATACAATTTTCAGAAATTTTCTATGCGTAGTAATGTTTTTTTTTTTTTTTTCTAGTTTCAAAAATAACTTAGCTACGCCGCTCCAACATTCGGGTAAAATAGAAAGAATCAGCGAAATTAGCTCAATTAATAAAACAATTTTACTTCGCAAAAAGTTGAGTAGTTCTATTTTGGGAATATGTTATAAATAAAAATATCCGACGAAATTGAACTAGCTAAAAAAAAAAAAAAAAATCATTCTAAAAACAAATTATTTAAATAACTGGTTATAAACTATGTTCATACAGTAGCCGATATCTTATACTATAATGCGAGCAAAAATTGTGTGTGTGTGTGTGTGTGTGTGTGTGTGTGTGTGTGTGTGTAAATTTTATCTTGAGAACGGCTCTAACGATTTTAATTAAATTTTGCACCCTTCCGTTTTCGGGCACGTAAAGACCATTGGGATGGGTCTCGTGTTCGAGAAAATTCGATTAGTGGGTGATTTTGGATCATAATGGGTCAGGGTCTAGCTAATTATATCTAAAGAACGGCTCAATCGATTTTGACCAAATTTTGTATCCAACCATTTTCGGGCACGAGAAGACTATTGGGCTAGGTCACGTGTTCGGGAAATTTCGATTTGTGGGTCATTTTTGGGTCAGTGTGGGTCTAGCTATTTTTATCTAAAAAACGGCTCTAACGATTTTCTCTAAACTCTATATTCTACAGTTTTGGATTACGAGAAGACCATTGGGCTAAGTCACATGTTCGAGAAAATTCGATTAGGGGGTCATTTTTGGGTCACCGTGGGTCAAGCTAATTTTATCTAGATAACGGCTCTAACGATTTTGACGAAATTTTGCACCCTACTGTTTTCGGGCACGAAAAGACGATTGGCATGGGTCATGTGTTCGAGAAAATTCGATTAGTGGGTCATTTTGGGTCATAATGTGTCAGGGTCAAGCTAATTATATCTAGAGAACAGCTCAATCGATTTTGACTGAATTTTGTATCTAACCATTTTCGGGCACGAAAAGACCATTGGGATGGGTCTCATGTTCGAGAAAATTCGATTAGTGGGTCATAATGGGTCATAATGGGTCGGAGTCAAGCTAATTATATCTAGAGAACGGCTCAATCGATTTTGACTAAATTTTGTATCTAACCATTTTCAGGTACGAAAGGACCATTGGGATGGGTCACGTGTTCGAGAAAATTTGATTAGTGGGTCATTTTTGGGTCACTGTGGGTCTAGCTATTTTTATCTAAAAAACGGCTCTAACAATTTTTACTAAACTCTATATTCTACAGTTTTGGATTACGAGAAGACCATTAGGCTAAGTCACATGTTCAAGAAAATTTGATTAGTGGGTCATTTTTGGGTCACTGTGGGTCAATCTATCTAGATAACGGCTCTAACGATTTTGACGAAATTTTGCACCCTACTGTTTTCGGGCACGAAAAGACCATTGGGATGGGTCATGTGTTCGAGAAAATTCGATTAGTGGGTCATTTTGGGTCATAATGAGTCAGGGTCAAGCTAATTATATCTAAAGAACGGCTCAATCGATTTTGACTAAATTTTGTATCTAACCATTTTCAGGTACGAAAAGACCATTGGGATGGGTCACGTGTTCGAGAAAATTCGATTAGTGGGTCTTTTTTGGGTCACTGTGGGTCTAGCTATTTTTATCTAAAAAACGGCTCTAACTATTTTCACTAAACTCAATATTCTACAGTTTTGGATTACGAGAAGACCATTGGGCTAAGTCACATGTTCGAGAAAATTCGATTAGTGGGTGATTTTTGGGTCACCGTGGGTCAATCTAAGTTATCTAGATAACGGTTCTAACGATTTTGACGAAATTTTGCACCCTACTGTTTTCGGACACGAAAAGACCATCGGGATGAGTCTCGTGTTCGAGAAAATTAGATTAGTGGGTCATTTTGGGTCATAATGGGTCAGGGTCAAGCTAATTATATCTAGAGAACGGCTCAATCGATTTTGACTAAATTTTGTATCTAACAATTTTCGGGCACGAAAAGACCATTGGGATTGATAACGTGTTCAAGAAAATTCGATTAGTGGGTCATTTTTGGGGTCACCGTGGGTCCAGCTAAGTTTATCTAGATAACGGCTCTGCTATTTTGACGAAATTCTGTAAGCTATTGTTTTCGGGCACAAAAAGACCATTGGGATGGGTCACGTGTTTGAGAAAATTCGATTAGTGGGTCATTATGAGTCAGGGTCAAGCTAATTACATCTAAAAACGGCTCAAGTCATTTTCACAATTTTTTTTAATATACGGCCGTTTCTGGTCATGGGATGACGTTTGGGCTAAGTCACATATTCGAGAAAATTCAATTAGTGGGTCATTTTGGGTCACAATGGGCCAGAGTCAAGCTAATTGAATCTAAAAACATGCTCAAAACATTTTGACCAAATTTTATATTATACCATTTCTGAGCATGAGAAGAGAATTGGGGTAAGTCACATGTTCGAGAAAATTCGATTAGAGGGTCATTTTAGGTCACAATGGATCAGGGTCCAGCTAATTTTATCTAAAAAACGGCTTAAACGATTTTGACTAAATTTTGTATTCTATCATTTTCGGCATTATTTTCGGACCAAATTTTATATTATACCATTTCTGGGCATGAGAAAACCATTGGGCTAGGTCGCATGTTCAAGGAAATTCAATTAGTGGGTCATTTTGGCTCACAATGGGTCAGGGTCAAGCTAATTGTATTTAAAAAGCGCTTCAAAACATTTTGTATAATACCGTTTCCGAGCATGACAAGACCATTGGGAAGGGTCGCATGTACGAGAAAATTCAATGAATGGGTCATTTTGGGTCCTAATGGATCAGGATCAAGCTAACTTTATCTAAAAAACGGCTCAAAAGATTTTGACAAAACTGTGTACTACACCGTTTCTGGACAATATAAAACCAGTGGACTGGGTCGCATGCTCAAGAAAATTCTATTAGTGGGTCATTTTGGTGATAATGTGTCGGGGTCAAGCTAACGGCATCCATCTCAAAAATGTTCAAACAATTTTGACAATTTTTTTTTTTGTTATACCGTTTCACAGAACAAAAATACCATTGAAATAGCTCACACTTTCGATAAATTTCGGTTAGTGGTTTTTTGAATCAACGTGGGTCAAGCTCATTTTATCTAGAATATGACTAACGATTTTCACTAAATTTTGTATTCCATTGTTTTCAGGCTCGAGAAGAGCATTGTATTAAGTCGCATGATCGAAAAAATTCGATTAGTGCGTCATTTTGGGTCACTATGTCTCATGGTCAAGCTAATTGTATCTAAAACAGCAAGAATGATTAAGTGGGAATAATATATCGAGATAAACACAAAGCTCATTTTGACCGAGCTTAGCTCGGTCATTCCTGCTAGTTTAATTTATTGATTGATTGAAGCACCAGAATAAAAAATCCAATCATTGAGATCAAATTCCAAAAATATGCTTAACATCTATGCATCATGACAATAAAATTGATCGCTGTCGATTAAAAGTGAACAAGAGCATCACAACTCTTGTAGAAATTTAATAGTCATCTGCACTGGTTCAAAACGAAATTCAAAATACTGTAAAAGCTCCCTAAAGCGACCACCTTCCGTTCCAATAAAAAGTGGTCACTCCTAGAGATAGCCTCTTAATGGAGGTCAGGTTTAAATCTAGATTTTAATTGTTGAAAAAAGGTAACAATTAATGTTACTAAAATTTAATTTTCACATTAGGAAAAAATATAAAAATTTAAGCATCAAAACAAAAGTTAATTATATAAGTTAATTACTGCAGAGTTTAAAAAATGAATACATTGATGTTTGCTTTGATTTTACAGTTTTATCTTTTACAACTTTTACTTCCAAGTCCTTTCGCAGTTCAGTAAATAAATGCTATTTTTTTGGACGGGGACAAATAATGACGATTTCATTAATTTATCTATTTCTTTGAGAGTTTCCTGACAGAATAAGACAGGAGAGTTTATTGACCGTCATTCTTAATTTGTCATCAGAGTTAAATTCATTGCCTAAAAAAGGCACAAAGGGGTTTAAACACTTAAAAGTTACCGGAATAAAAAAAATCTAAACATAGTTTAGAAGTTTGATGAATAATGCGCTCTCCGGAATTATTTTTCTTATAAAAACTTCTTCGGGCGACCAGGAAAAAATGGAATTTCTTTCATTTTCTTCAAAGAAATTGGTCCCTCATGGAGGGAGTTCAACTGGGATGGTCTCTGAATGGAGGTAAAATTAGTATTGAGCCTATGGGAATAAATTTAGTTCCATGAAAAAAAATGGTCGTTCAGGGAGGTAGTCGCTTAATAGAGGTGATCGCATAGGGAGGTTTCGCAGTGCTATTAATGCCACTTACAGGCGTAAATATTTTATTGAATAAAAAAGGCAGTATTTTAAACATGAGATGCTTTAATGACCATTGCTAAAGTTTTAATAGTCTGATTTCCTCCAACATAACATCGCAAGTATCACAATTTTAAATAATCTAAATCTCATACAATAGGAAAGAAGAAAGTTTGTAATAATAAAAACAGTTTTCTTTTCATTATTTCACGAAATAATCAATAATATAAAGTTGAAATGTCATGTTTAACTGACCTCTGGAAAAAACTGAATTCAACACGCAGTGTAGGTTATAACCAACAAGGATTTATTTTAATAAACGGTCAAGTGCGAGTATTACTCGCGCTCAGAAAGTTCTGTACAATAAATGTATGAATTATTAACTGTATTTTTAAAAAAAAAATCGTTGCTAAAAGAAAATTAAGACTTCGTAAAAAAACAATACAACGTAGGGTTGGGTATAGCTGTATATTACTAGAAAAATATTAATGGGTATACCATAAAAGTTCAAAGAGATATGAAGCCTAAATAATATCAAATATTGCGACTCTGTATAACTCTTTGTTTTAATCCTATCCTAATCTGTTTAGGGTGAATTTAATTCGGTACTGACAGTAAAAGTAGTGCATATTTAAACTTCATTTGGCATTTCATACAACTAACTTCAGCGTACTAATAATCTTTTCTTTTAACAATGTAGCTAAAACAAAACCTTTGTTAAAGTTTAAACTTGGCATTGTGCTAAGCGTGCTTCAAAAGGAGATCGCAAAGTTGCAACACCGCCTTGGTCCGTGCCGCGTTTTTTTCCAGAATGTTTTTAATTAACTTTTAAAGACACGGGATGCGTATTGAGAGATCCACTAATAATGCAAACTTTTCGTGAATCCCATGGTATTTATGTGATTAATTCTAATTTAATTTAGTCTGTTTTTAGCAATTTGACGTTTATTGCTTTTATAATGTTACTGGGCATTATACAAATATATCGATAAAAGTTGTTATCTGGGCTTTAAAAGCCTATGTTACATAGAGTACACAGCCCCTCTCATTGTGTATGTTCAAATCGCCCGTGTCTTTAAGGGTTAATATCTCGGATAATTACCGACGATTTTTTTTAATCATTATCAAGAATGCTTTTATACTTTTGCTATGATAGGTATCTCCAGCGCTCCTCAAAACCTTTGCTGAATGCCTGCGAATCGCAATTTGTGTGTAACGAAAAAATGTGATTTTCTCAAAAACTAGGTGACCTAGTCATCGCTATAGTTTCCCTGCAAGGATTAAATTAACCTCTACTACCTCTCATTTTTTCATAATTTTAGTTTCAGTAGATTCGAAAATAGAGGATGGGGGGACATATTTCTGCACCACATTTTCGATAATACCTCTAAAAATATAATACCTAAAATTAAAAGAAATGTATTTTTGAGTTCAGCGTTAAACTTTCACTCGATATACAAAGAAAATATTTTTTTTTCAAGTAACTTAATTAGCACCTCCACATTTTTCCTAAATATATTTGTGAATGTTTAATAATCTGTAACTATGTGTTTCAATAGTCTTTATTACATCTCCTAATTTGAACTTTCCACGTTCTATAACGAGTAAAATGGCTGTGACAGACAGACAGACACAGAAATGACCTTATAATGGTTCCGTTTTTACTTTTAAAATACGGAACCCTAAAAATAACAATAATAAATAATAAAGAGTCTTTCAGCAAGACAAAACCTTTATATATATATATATATATAATAGTTTTTTTATAATAGTTGTTTTCGTTATACAATACTTGGGTATTCAATCCAGTCTTCCCGTGTTACAGAATGTAGGTGAAACCCTTTTTTTTTTTTTTTTAATTGAAAAGTCTGATAGAATTATTTCATTTAATATATTTCTTTTTAGACTGCTACACTAACAACACCCAAACCATGCAATTACATATGCAAATAAAATTTTGAAATTTATTAAGAGCGATACTTTCGAGGAATATAAGCCGCAAACAAATGCTGAACGTTTTATATTTTAAGTGCAAATGAATGTATTTTTCATAATCATCTGAACGCAATAGGGATTGATTAAAATATATATATCATACTTTAAAATCTATATATATATATATATATATACAGGGTGATTCAGCTCGTCGGTGACAAACTTTAAGGATCGATAGAGCACACCTAGACGAACATTTTTGAATAGGGAATGTAGGGTCCCTGACGCGATGGTAAGGCGCTAGGCGCTTTCGAAAATTTGGGTGCCGAAATTCGAAACGTCATAAAAACTAGGGAAATGGTTAGATTTTCTTGCTTGTTGCGTCGAAATGATTCTGTTTGTTTAGACTTTCTTCAGTACCAATTTGATAAGCGTATCTCTTAAAACATGGATAGGGGGCGCTGCAGACTTTGGAGAGCTAGACAACAACTTTAAGCCCGTTATTTTGATAATTTAACACATGCTCGCCAAAGTTTATACTCTAACTTAAAGTTTGAACCCAAAAGTAGAGCCCTGCAAAAAGCGTAAGAGCCGGAATAAAATGTCAAAGTACAGGGTGGTCGAAACTCGAAGGCTCCTAGGAGATAAACAAACAGATTTCTTGACTTATGGCATGCATTTTCATGATTCTGTTTGCTGGGGCTCTCTGAAACTCAGTTGAACGGTACAAAAAGAAACATCGATAGGGGGCGCTTTGGGCAAAAAACATAATTCGTTGACATTTCGGACGCTAACTGGAAACGGGGCGCTACGATCAGTTAGAAACAAAACAAGAGAGTAATTTACTTATCATAAGAAGCTATTAAAACTGCAGTTTGTTTGTTTTTTTTAACAAACATAGCTGGTTTCAATCATGCACAATGCGCGCAATAAAATTTACATAAGGTGCTTTTTGCTGATTTATGCAAAAGATATCGTACCATATCGATATGCAAAAGATACGTAATGCCTAGACGACAACGCGAGATGACGTAGTTGTATGCGCAGACACGTCTTTTGAACGTGCGGTACCTACTTAAGCTTCGGGTTACTTGTCTGCAGATCGGTAGTAGGATAGAACGGTACACAAACTCTGAATTGGCTGACATGCATTTGGCGTATGGCGCTGCTGGTTGTAATGGACGAGCCGCTCAGCGGTTGTACGCCGAGCGTTACCCCAACAGGCAAATCCCCTGCCATGCCTTCTTCGCTCGAGTACACCAGAGGTTGTCCACAACGGGATCTTTCGACGGAGGCAGGCCTGAACGGGAGCGATCAGTGAGCACCCCCGACAACGAAGAGGCTGTGCTTAACCTGGTTGAGGACAACCCAGGTCTTAGCACGAGAGATATCGCCAGACATGTTGGCATTTCGCAAGCAACTGCGTGGCGCATCTTAAGTTCCCGGAATCTGCACCCCTACCACATCCAGCGGGTGCAGTTGCTCAGAGAGCAGGATTTTGGCCCTCGAGTGGAATTCTCAAGATGGTACTTGGCGATGAGATCCAGGGATCCCCGTTTTGTAAACAGCATTTTGTTTACGGACGAGTCCACCTTCAGCCGGGAGGGAATGTGGAACGCCCACAACAGTCATGTGTGGTGTGATGAAAATCCACATGAAACCAGAAGCCGAGCAGCCCAGGAGCGTTTCTCAGTAAATGTGTGGGCCGGCATTCTGGGGGATTGCCTCATTGGCCCTTATTTGTTACCTGAACGGCTGACAGGTGGAAATTACCTGATTTTCCTGGATCAAGTGCTGCCGCAGCTTCTGGATGAGGCGCACGTACCCGAAGGTTCGCGTCGCCAGATGTGGTTCCAGCACGATGGAGCTCCAGCCCATTACACGAACGACGTGCGTCTCCATCTAAACGCAAGGTATGGCCAGCGGTGGATCGGGCGTGGGGGTCCAGTTCACTGGCCTGCCCGATCACCAGACCTCACCTGCTTGGATTTCTTCCTTTGGGGTTACCTGAAGGCCGAGGTATACCATACACCTGTCAGCAGTGCTGAAGAACTTGTGGCGCGCATTGTGGCAGCTGCAGGGCAGATCAGAGATACTCCTGGCATTGTTGGAAACACACACTCCTCAATGCGACGGAGGTGCGAAGCCTGCATCATGGCCCAAGGTCGAAATTTCGAGCATCTTCTGTAGTGTTATTTTTTGTAAATAAATTTCCAGTATCATTGATGTTTTTGGTCTAAATTTATTCAGAAGTGTTGAGCAGAGGTAGAAAATGTGTTTTCATTATTACTAACTGATCGTAGCGCCCCGTTTCCAGTTAGCGTCCGAAATGTCAACGAATTATGTTTTTTGCCCAAAGCGCCCCCTATCGATGTTCCTTTTTGTACCGTTCAACTGAGTTTCAGAGAGCCCCAGCAAACAGAATCATGAAAATGCATGCCATAAGTCAAGAAATCTGTTTGTTTATCTCTTAGGAGCCTTCGAGTTTCGACCACCCTGTACTTTGACATTTTATTCCGGCTCTTACGCTTTTTGCAGGGCTCTACTTTTGGGTTCAAACTTTAAGTTAGAGTATAAACTTTGGCGAGCATGTGTTAAATTATCAAAATAACGGGCTTAAAGTTGTTGTCTAGCTCTCCAAAGTCTGCAGCGCCCCCTATCCATGTTTTAAGAGATACGCTTATCAAATTGGTACTGAAGAAAGTCTAAACAAACAGAATCATTTCGACGCAACAAGCAAGAAAATCTAACCATTTCCCTAGTTTTTATGACGTTTCGAATTTCGGCACCCAAATTTTCGAAAGCGCCTAGCGCCTTACCATCGCGTCAGGGACCCTACATTCCCTATTCAAAAATGTTCGTCTAGGTGTGCTCTATCGATCCTTAAAGTTTGTCACCGACGAGCTGAATCACCCTGTATATATATTATGTTATCGTAGGTGGCACAGAAATCACGATTATTTGTGATTGTTTAATGGCAATGCCGAATGAAACGCATCCCATTGGTTATTGAACAGCAATTAATGTATCTCCATCCTATAAGAGGGTTATCATAGGGGAGACCCTGTTCTGTCGCCAACTTGGCGATATCTCTAATATTTCACCAAATTTCCATAGACTTCCATTGTAAACCAAAAGGATTTACTTGCTTACAGAAAATCAACTAATTGAAATATTTTAATGCAACAAAAACTAATATTAGCTTAAGGGATTATATTAATTATATTTAAGGGGGTCCAAGTAAATTAAATTATAAATAAAAGTAACATGATACAATAGCATGCTTTCCCAAAGCATAAATTTTAAGGGAGACCAAACTGGTCGCCAAGGGCGACTAGTTATTTTAAAAATCATAAAAATTGAGTAAATTGCGATGCAGTTTTCAACCAAATTGCAATACAATTTTTAAGCAAATTGCGCCGAAAAGTAAATTTTTTTACCTTATTCGACGATGTAAAAATAAAAAATGCGCGATGTTTAGAAGTTTAAAATATGACATTAAAAGTGAAATTTAACCGTCTGCTGTTGCCAATTTCAAAATGACGTCAACATTACGCACAGACACTTTTGTTCTTTATAATATAGACTAGCATTAATTTCACATCAAACTACGTTGAGAACCTCAAATATTTATTATCACGCAAATTATTTATTGTTATCATAAATATCCATTCAGAACAAATTCATGATATTGAAATCGCCGCTTACCAGAATCAACCGTTCTGTTGAATAAAAATCTAGTGCTGTAAGTACGTATTACTTAGTAAAGACCATTACTATCGCTATTTCTTTCAGACGCTTCTCCGGAAGAGGTAGTCCCATTCCGTAACAAGTCTACTAATCTCCCGAAAAGAAAAAAGAAGCTGTAATATATTACAGATACTGAAGTAATTCTTTAAATTTATGTACTCTCTCTTCCTGGAGCAAATAGTCTGAAGAAAACCGTTATTAGTATATCATCGATAGTAGTCTGTTAATAAATCTTTCACATAACGTTAATTACGCCTATAATAATCATTACTATAGCTTTTAATAATCTGACCTTCTCCGCAATAACATCACAAGTAATTCCATTTTTAACCATTTGGAAAAATGGTTATTGTCCTAGTTAGGGTATAAAATCAAAAGCATATCTGAAGGTTTTTATTGGTTTAATCATCATTTTATTCGTTTTCTGATTGGTCTATACAGTGATCTGTATTTCCCTTTACTTTCAACAGAGATGGATTACTTCTGTTGCCACTATGACAAAAAAGTAATAAAAACTGCAAAAAAAAAAAATAATAATAATAATAATAACTCAGAAACAAATTGAGATACAGCTTTCAAACAAATTGCATTTAAAAGTACATTTTTTCTCTATACGACGGTGTAAAAAGTAATATTGTGGGATGTTTAGAAGTTTAAGAATGAAATTTCATTTAAAATGTTTCGTCAGATTTCTTGGAAATCTGACGATGGAAAAGCCTTTTCCCAAACAGCCAATGAAATACTTGGATAATACATAAGTTTCAGGTGGATAATACGTACGAGTCGCAGGCGATTTTTGTCGCTTGGAATTTTTACGTGTAATAACACTATTAATGTTTAATTCATGGCGTACGTAATGTATGATCAACTCCGTGCGATTTTTTATGTCTTAAATTTTAGTTTTTGAAAAAATCATTTTCAAAATGGTCGTTGTAATTTGTTAATTTGCATTTTTTTTCTTTTTTTTTTTTTTTTTCTTTTTTTGAGATAAAAAAAGTTTAATAAGAATTTTTTCCAAAAACAAATCGTAGGATTTCGAGGTTTTCCAGTTTTTAAAAGTAGAGTAAATTTTACACGTAAACCACGTCGATGACCTCAACTCATTTATAATTGATATCCATTCTAAAGATACACTCGGAGCGAGTAATGTCCTTTACCTTGACAAGCTTCTTATTGCAAAAGCATAAAAGTTTACAAATAATTACAAAATGGAAAATAACTAAATAAAGTAAAAGGTTATAGAAATGTTGTTTTTCTAGTTATTTCTTGCTATATAGTGCACTATTTTCAAGGGCTTCTCCGGCACGGTAAAGAGGTGAAGGGAATACGTTACTCTCTCAGAGCTCGATTAAGTACTCTCTCAGAGCTCGATTAAGACAAAGGCCATTGATAACAGAAAGGTTATTTCGGAAAATTATGTATTTTACAAAATCTCTCCTACCACATTTATTATCAATTGATGTAAAAACAGACTCGTGTTTTTTTTCTTCTTCTTTTTTCGAAAAGCTGTTGAATATAGCATACGTTGTTTTCGCAAAGTTACTTTAAGACAAAGGCTTTTGATAACAGAAAGGTTATTTCGGAAAATTATGAATTTTACAAAATCGCTCTTACCACATTTATTACCAGTTAATGTAAAAATAGACTTGTTTTTTCTTAATTTTCTTTTTTTTAAGAAAAAGCTATTGAATGTATCATGCGTTATTCTTGCAGAGATCCTTTAAGACAAAGCCTATTGATGACAGAAAGATTATTTCGGAAAATTATGTATTTTACAAAATCGCTCCTGCCAAATTAATTATCAGTGAATGAAAAAATAGACTCGTGATTTCTTAATTTTCTTTTTTTTTTTAAGAAAAAGCTATAGCCTATATCGTGCATAGTTTTATGCTTCCGTAAAATTTAATGCTTATTTTTTAAGCGAAGAATTCGATTGTAGTTTGACAAGAATTCTACTTCAAGAAATATAATTGTTTCCCTTAAAATAAGATTCAAACAAAAACCAACTCTCTACGATTCAGAGCGGAGTCTTTAATACATAATAGAAACCTTGGTAGGTGAAAAATAGCTCAACCTGAAAAAAATATACATTCTCTTTAAATTAACACGTAATAATAAAATACCAATACTGTATTTAAAAGAAACTAACTAAAACATTATTTAATATTAAATACAATAAATTAGCTATAAAACATTAATTTCAAAAAAAAAAATTACTAAAATTTTGTTAGTTATCCTTCCATAAAGAAATAGCCCTGTCTTCGTCAAAGCCAAATTTGCACAGTTGCTAGTTAATACTCGGCCACAATTAAAATACAATAAAGGGCTTTACTAATACACTGTTACATTTTTCTGTTTCAATTTCAACAACCTGTATGAATAATCGAAAAGTATAGTATAAAAACGAAAAATAGATCCAAAATTCCAGCACAGTCAATTTATATGGACTGTTATCAAAGCTATCTCTGCTTTAGATCATATTTGTGAGGACGCCCTTGGTCCCTTAAAATCGATGGATCATTACTGTCTATTATTAGTTTTTTAGGGGGGGGGGGGGAATTTTGGAATAAATATCTTATCAAAAATTACTAGATTTTGCTAATTATGAATCAATATAAATTGACTGTGCTTGAATTTTGGATCTATTTTCCGTTTTTATAGTATACTTTTCGATTATTCATACAGGTTTTTGAAATTGAAATAGAAAAAAGTATGAATGTATTAAAAAAGTCCTTTATTGTATTTTATTTTTGTCTGAGTATTAACTAGCAGCTGTACAAATTTGTTTTGACTTTGCTGGAGAGACGGCTATTTCTTTATGGAAGGATGCCCTAGGTCCGCTAAACTCTTTCGCCTAAGATCGCTAAGGCACGGCGTTGTACAAGTGCATATCTTTTAGACCTTAATAAATCGTAATAAAACAATGCATCAACTTCAATGATTGTTTTAGATCCCAACTGAATCCGATCCAGTGTGTAATTTTGACCCAAACATGTAATATACTTAATCATTGTATGAAAGCTCAAAATAAATAATACATTTTTGCGTATTTGTATTACAATCTATCCCAATAATGACTAGACATGGCATTCATAGCGCATCTTAAATTGTTTGAGAATAATTAAGAATTTAGTAATTCAAGCAATTACATAAAACAGAATAAGAAAACTTTTATTTAACACGTCTTATCATCAAACGGATACAAACTTAAAATCCTCGCCATCGTTAATTACTATATCACTATGCATGATTTGAAAACACAATATACAGGGTGTTTAATACACGTTCTGTTAGTTTAAAGAATGATCGGAAGCAATGTAATGGAATTCAATACGACATTCTTGAAACTTATTGACAGTCTATTAATTATTAAAATTTATTGACTATCTATTCCCTACATTTATGGCAAGGTAACTACTTTCAAAAAGACAAATATTGTAATTTTCTCTACAATATGTTCAAATTTTGTAAATATCTGAGCATTTTTATAGAAACTTTTGTGCAGAATATACATAATTTTTTTATGTGTATCGAGAAAGAAAGAATGTGTGTGTATATAAAATGGTAGAAAATATTGATACCTACCTGGAATTTCGAAGTAGTCAAAATACTTTTACAAGCAGGATTATATAAGTAGACAATCGATGAATATATAAGTTATTTCCGATGTTAATAAAAATTACACAGGCGCTTTAAAAAAAAAGCGTGAAAATTTTAAAGTTATACACACACATACATTTTACATATATTTAAATTTTAAACTCAAATTTTATTATTTAATAATTTAACAAAAACTCCGAAAAATCATATCACAGAGCTGTATTTACACGGAAAGAAAAAAACGGAGAAAAATTCTAGTAAAATCTGCTGGCAGATTGGTTGCCTCATTTTTAACCTAAAAATTTGTATGCATTACATGACATTTATATTGACATGATTCCATGAAAACAGTAATTGTTTATGTAAAGAAAAAAAAAGAATTAAGGAAATTTTGCAATTAATTTTCAGCAAAAAATACTGGCAACCAAACTGCCAGAAGACTCTGCGATGATTTTCTCTGTTTTTCTCTTAGAATGTGGTTTTTTTTTTCCTAATTTTTTTTTATAAACTTTTGAACAAGATACTCTAAGCACCAAGTTGCATTTTGCTAACTTTTTATTATTATTATTTATCAATAAATTGCTCCTATGCAACAAATTAAAATATTATTTGAAAGGTTGAATACATAAGAAGCATAAACGTAACAAACTATATTAATAACAGAAAGAAAAACAGAAAATAGTACGAGTATGGGTGTAATAGTTCAAATTAGAATAACAACATCAATAATTTCTGATAAGTACTGATGAAGGGGAAAAAACCTTTTCGATGGCTTATTTTATGGAAATAAAATGTTAAAATGTTTAAGAGATGAATAATGAAAGCATTTTTAAATTTTCCAGCATAGTTGAAAAGTGTTTATGACTTCAGTTTGTCTGTCTGTCGGTTTTTCCGTCTATCTGGCCGTTTGTCTGTTTGGTTATCTGTCTATCTGGCCGTTGTCTGTTTGGTAATCTGTCTATCTGGCCGTTGTCTGTTAGTCTGTCCGTGTTCTAACTCGTGTAAATATATTTGATATACAATATAATTTATATGCGTTATTGAAGTTTACTATGGCATGTCCGGTATTGAAAGTGAAGTTGGTAGCATTTATGGTTCATTACAGAGACATTCAAAATATTTGCGTTACATTATTGTCTGTGAGGAAAATTCTTTTTCAAGATATTTTAATCACGTTACACTATTTCAAACATATTGAAATTCTTATACAGCACTGAAGTGCAGTAAAAGATGCTTACTGTAGAATACGATGTGTATAGCACTTATAATTCATTGACAAGGACATGCAAAAGAATTAGTTGACAGTAATGCCTACGAGCGATAATTGCTGGAAGTGCATTTTCAGTTGTGGTATTTAAATGCAACTCATTCTTTGCATATTATTTGGCAATAATAATTTCTATTGATCATATAGAGGCCTACACAAAAGATGTCGAAAACATTTCCTTTTATTGGCGTAGAGAAGAATTTTCAACCGCGTTATGCGTTTCCGAACTGACCTAAATTTTAGCTATACTATGTAGCATATATACAAATCTGTAGATCATAAACGGGTTTCACAAAAGAATTGGAATACGTTTTTGGCTATAGACGGTACTGGTAATTATTGAAATTGGATTTTTTACTGTGGTTTATGCGTTTTATATATTGTTTATTTAGATATTTTCATTCACCTCTCTAAACGGTGAAGTTTCGTTGAGTGTGTTGGAAAGTGTTTCATAATCTATGCATGACGAATGACACATGATTTGTTTGTTTGTTGTTTCTACTCCCACATTTACAAAAATCAATAAGTTAGTTCATTAATTTTCAACAGTAACAACGGATGTAATTTTCGTAAGTCAATTAAAATTAGATTTTCTTGTATTACTAAAAACCATCATAAAAGTCAGACTGTTTTTATTTAAAGAATGAACGATGTTTTAAAATTAACATTTAAAAAAATTAATTACTACACTGTTAAAATTTTGCAGCATTCAGTCCAGTCATTCGACCGTTTTTTTTTTTTGTTGTTGTTTTGTTTTGTTTTTTGTTTTTTGTTTGTTTTGTTTTGTTTTTTGTTTTTTGTTTGTTTGTTTTTTGTTTTTTTTTTGAAAAAACGCTTTTATAGCCGTTTATTTAACTATATTCTGACCATAGAATGGCCAATAATATGGTCAGAATAGTGTTAAATTACGGTTGTGTAACCGTTTTCGATAAAAACGGTCAAATGGCTGGACAGAATGCTGCAAATTTTTAACAGTGTAAAAAAAATGGTAAAATAAGACATTTTTGTTCACAAGATCGAATTGAATTAATTAAACCCGAAAGCCCCAGGATTGGAAGTGAGCTCTGGGACTGTAATCTCTACGCAAGTATTGCTAATGGTTACATTACTTGTACGCGCTTTCACCAGATAATTAAAAATAAATTATACACATTAGAGAAGTTAGGAAAAGGACAAATTTCAACTTCCTTGGTATACTTATTCATAAAAATTTTAATTTTCGTGCAAATAAATGCTTTTTAGATAAACTCATAGGATTTAGACTTGTTTTATTAATTAAACTTTTTTAATATATTTCTTTTTATTAACTTATATTCTTTTATTATTTTATTTGCAGTTTTTGCGCAGCTTCATTAAAATTGCCCCAAGAGCCGATATAGCGAACTACAGGTTTGGCATCTGCATACCTTCAACATGTAACAAGACAGATCTCCAAGCAATTATAAATGAAAGTAAGTATGCCCACAAGTTTAAGTTTTTTAACGTAAAATCTTCTTCGTGTCGATTAGTTGTAATTGTTTTATATCAAAACCAAGAATTATACAGTTACAAATTAGAATTATACAGTTAGAGTGAATACAGTAACGAATTTCCTGTATTGCATTATTATTAGAAAAAATATTACGTAATTATGCATTATTTTTGTTTAAGACTTGGAGGGAGAAACCCAGGTATCTGACTTTTTATGCATTCTTCAAGTAAATATTTTCAACATGCAGTACTTTTTAGAAAAAAATAAAAGAGGTTTAGAAGTTTCAAATTAGAATAATAACAGAATTTAACGCTTGATATTTATGTCATTCTTTTATACTATTAAGATGAGCCTTGTATATACCTCAGTTATAGCTCTTAAAATACCCGTTTCTTTTGATAAAATGTTTTCTGTACACAGAAAAAAAATTACAGTAAAAGATACTGTAACATTACAATTGGATAGCTTTATGAAGAATGTTACCAGTTCACAAATATATCAAAATGATGTATGTATATATGTTGTAATAATTCAATATATATATTTTATTATACAAAAATCAACAAAATTATATACATATATAAAGCGCAAAACAGCTTGCGCAGTTTAAAATAACAATAGTATAAGAAATAACTGATAAAAACTTTAGATGAGCAGGTATTTTCCATTTTCTTGAAAGTATGGCATGGTTACTCTAAGCCAGTTGCACCTCTTACGCACCTCTTGCAATGAAAAATACAGGATCAATATTGTAAACTTTTTCCGAGCAAATCATGCGGTATTTTGCGCTCCTGAGCTTTTGTTTATCTAAAACATGATACTACTGATTAGCCAATCAGATAAATTCACCTTTTACAAGTGAACGAGGCTGAATTTCAGTCACGTTTACTTGTAAACATAGTGATAGATAAAAATAAGATTAACATATTGTGCTGCAGTCCTACTAATCACATTTTACATAATAAGTAGACCGGAAACCGGCAGCATAGACACATGATTCGTACGGATACCGTTATTTCTACAGGAAAACTACCAGTATCTTTTTATAAAAAAAGAAATCTAGGTTAAAACGCAAAATTTCACCTTCTTTTAAGAAGAGATTTTCTGTAAGATAATACTTGTGTCGAAAAATTCTCTGGTCTGCAAAATTCAAGGAGGCGTACGAACCATGATACAACCAACTCATCGAGTTGGAGGCTGAAATTCCAGAATTAGCCAAAACTCGATTCTCATATTAAATGGCAATCGGTCTGCAAAGTCATATCTTGGTGGAAAACACCTAAAAACCCGATTTTATCAGTTGACTCGTAGGTTTACTATTGTATTTTCCTGCTCCCAGTCCGCCATGTTTTTATACCTTTGGATGTAAGAAAACGCAATGGTAAACCTACGAGTCGACCGCTAAAATCAGGTTTTTAGGTGTTTTCCACCAAGATATGACTTGGCAGACCGATTGCGTTTTAATATGGGAATCAAGTTTTAACTAATTCTAGAATTTCAGTCTCCAACTCGGTGAGGTGGTTGTCTATGCTGCGGTCCTGGTCTAAAGACATCCTGCTTCTCGTGCAACTAAAAATACAGCATCATATTGTAAACTTTTGCACAGCACATCTTGCGGTATTGTGCACTTTTTAGCTTATTTTTATCTAAAACATGATATTGATTAGCCAATCACATAAATTCACCGTTAAAAGTGAACATGCCTCACAACATAACGATAGAACGAACATAAGATTAACAAGTTGTGCTGCAGTCCAACTAATCTCATTTTTTACATAGCATGATTTCCTGCATCTCCTGCAACTAAAAATACAATATCGATATTGTGAACTTGTTCCAAGCACATCTTGCGGTATTCTGCTCTTAGCTTATTTCTATCTAAATCTAAAGCATGGTGCTGGTTAGCCAGAGAGATAAATCCTCAGTTGCAAGTAAACATGACTGCCAGCATAGAAGAAAATTAATATTAACAAATTGTGCTCTGCAGTCCAGCTACTCACATTTTTGCATAGTACGGTATCAAGCACAAAAAAAAAAGAAGAAAAAAATCATCATAAATACACAGATCTGAAAATAAAAATTTTAATTAAAAAAATTTATTAAAAATATTTCGTCAAAGAATCTTTCTTACGTATTATATACTTCGGGTGTAGTTTACAGAAAATCAATCATTAAATTCTTACAGTATTAAGACAAAGCATCAAAAAAGTATAGTTAGGATAAATAAAGTATCTAAATCAAATTTTTTAAAAGTTACAATTAGTATTGAAAATATCAAAATTTGAACAAAAATAAGTACGTAGACAGACTCTCAAGAAAACTTTACAAACTTTAACAGGCTTAAAGGAGACGAGGGACCTTCAATCTCTCTTTTTTTTTCACTTTAAATACTATTCAAGGGTATATAATATGCATATATGCAATACTATATGCATTATGGCATATATTTATCACACAAGAAATAAAATTAAAAGAAATTTTGGGAGAAAAATAAGAAATTTTCTTGTATATTTTAAGCATTATGTAAAACTTTTCAAAATGCTCCATGAGCATTTTATATCAAATAAAATCCCCAATATTTTTTATGCAAGTTTATTCAAATAAAACTATTCATGAAATTTTATATATTTGAATATAAAGGTAAGGAAAAAAATGTTTTCTAAATTTTATGAAATTTTCAGCATTTTTGGCATCATATTTCTGCAATTAACTACCTTTAACTTTTTCCAATGACATATATAATGACAAACAGCTATAAAAAAAACATATTGGGGATTTTAATTGCTATGAATGGAGCATTGTGAAAAGTTCTTCACAATGCTTAAAATATTTTAAAAAATCCCTTATTTTTCTTCAAAAAAAAAATAATTTATGGTATGATTAATATATGTCATAATGCATATAGTGTGACAGTACTGAACATTACTGAAAGCGAAATTAAAAAAATAATAATAAATAAATAAATAAATGAATTTGAAGGTACCTTGTCCCTTTAAACAAACAAAACTTTAACAGAACTACGCAAAATTGAAAACTAGAAACTTGGATACAAACAATTTTGTCCTGAGACTTTCAGAACTAAAATTAGAAATCGCGTGCTTTTTTTTTTCTTTTTTGTGAGGAAGAGGGAAATATAATTTGTTTATTTTCTTTTCTTGATGCATTTAAGTTTTCACCATGGGAAAAAAATTGTAAACGTGCATAGTATCTATAGTCTTAGTAATGATCTGTTCCGAATTTTCCGAAAATTTAAGGCATCCATTTCCGAAAATTTAAAAAAATCGGCCATTAATCCGAAAATTCGGACATAAAAAAAATAGACAAATGGTCACCAAAAAAAAATAATTTTGTCAATCGTTTGCAGAAAAATCGCTAATTTTGTCAAAGGATCGCGGGAAAAACTCAAATTTCGTCAAAGGATCGTGAGAAAAGAGCAAATTTCGTCCAAGAATTGCGAAAAACCCCACAAATTTCGTCCAAAGATAGCGAAAAACCGCAAATTTCGTCAAAAGAGCATGAAAAAAACACAAATTCTTCGAAAGATCACAAAAAATCACAAATTTCGTTATTAAAGATCGCAAAAAATCACAAATTTCGTTAAAAGATCGCAATAAAAACAACAAATTTTGTCAAAAGATCGAGAAAAAAACACAAATTTCGTCAAAAGATCGCGAAAAAACTCAAATTTCGTCAAGAAATCGCGAAAGAACGCAAAGATCGGGAATTTCTTCAAAGGGCCGCTGGAAAAAAGCATAGTTAATGCCATTGGCTGTGAATTTTCAGAATTTTTCTGTCACACTCACTCTACTCAGAATCACCCTTAAGTCAAATATAGTGAAATTTCTATGCATTGAGTTCCACTGATGCAACTTTTTTTGTGGAAAGAATAGTTGGTGATTAAACTGGCGAAAGCAATGAAAAACAAAATTGAGCAAAAATTGCGAACAACTCCCTTCGACCCCTATCCTGTAGAAAATTAAAGTGTTTGATTATTGTGTGTGAACTTGTGACATCGTCTATTTGTAGTAAAATCAACAAAAACTAATTACGTTTCTAGTATTTTTCTCATCACAGGATGTTCATAGAAGAAAGTCCCAGTTATAAATTGTATTAGTATCAACTGTAAGTGTTGTAGAGTGTTGGTTCAAGGTCACAAATAAAGAGTAACTCAGACAGTTTTAGATATACGCATGCGCGAGTACTGCTTTGTTATTGACTCGCTTGCAGTGCCACATACGCAAAATGGCGACTCCTGAGCGTAAAACGTTATTTCTGGGCTGAAGATTTAAAAGCCATTAGAGCCATGCGATTTTTTCCTTTGGGGACTTTATAAACAACTTTATAATTTTCTACAGGAATTTTATAATTAAGTTATATTTAATTATAATTTTTTATATTTTATAATTAAATTATAATTATAATTTTATAATTAAATTATAATTTAACAGGAATTTTAAACTTTATAATTTTCTACAGGATAGTGGTCGAAGGGAGTTGTTCACAATTTTTGCTCAATTTTGTTTTTCATTGCTTTCGCCAGTTTAATCACCAAATATTCTTTCCAGAAAAAAAAAAAATTACATCAGTGGAACTCAATGTATAGAAATTTCAGTATATTTGACTTAAGGGTGATTCTGAGTAGAGTGAGTGTGACAAAAAAATTCTGAAAATTCACAGCCAATGGCACTAACTATGCTTTTTTCCCGCGGCCGTTTGACGAAATTATCGATCTTTGCGTTCTTTCGCGATCCCTTGACGAAATTTGAGTTTTTTCGCGATCTTTTGACGAAATTTGTGTTTTTTTTCGCGATCTTTTGAGAAAATCTGTTGTTTTTATTGCGATCTTTTAACGAAATTTGTGATCTTTTGACGAAATTTGCGGGGTTTTTTTTTTTGCTATCTTTTGACGAAATTTGTGGTTTTTCGCTATCTTTTGACGAAATTTGTGGATTTTTTCGCGCGCGCGCGTGTCTACGTTCCGCCGCTTCCTAATGATTTGCCAGAGTTAAAACACAGAGTTGAAGAGGCTGTTGTTTCCATTACTTCGGACTTGTTAACCGTAGTGTGGGAAGAATTGAATTTTAGGTTGGATGTGTGCTGTATAGTACACCTTGAACATTTGTAAGAAAAATTAGTTAGTTTACCTTCAATCTGATGCATGATATGTTGTAAATAGTCTAAATTAAACTGTTGAAATATACCATTGAAACCGGGACATTCTTTTATGGACTCCCTGTATTTGTTGGATATTATGGTTATTTTGACTTCCATAACCTTTACATTGATATAACTAAATTTTAAACATTCGAAATTGCATTTAGAATGCCAATTTGGACATTTTATCTATGTAAGTAAAACTGGAGAAAATTCGCAGCAAAACCTTCTGACAATTTGGTTGCCAGTATTTTTAGCTGTATTTTTTTCAACAGTTAAATTTATCATGAATACAGCAGTTTTTTCTTTAAATTGCTAAATAAATAAATAAAAAAGAAAAGTGCCCAGTTAAACTGATGGCATTGAGCTCACAGGCTATTCACACTAACTGTATATTGTACTTTTATTTCAAAGAATAATGTCCCTTGAAAAATAAATAAGGGGGGTAGTGGCCTCTCCTTTCCCCTCTTTATACTTAACCAATGAGCCTCCAAATGTTATCTGGGAAGCGCCTTATCGAAATAAACCGGTATACCAAATTTGAAGCAAATCGGATAGAAAAACCCCTTTACCTAAATTAACGGGGTATTAGCCCCCGTCCCCCCCCCTTTATATTTGTCCAATGAACTTCCAAATCTAATCAGAGAATCACCTTATCAGAGTAAACCGGTCTACCAAATTTGAAGCAAATCGGATAGAAAAACCCATTTATCTAAATTAAGGGGTATTAGCTCCCCGTTTCCCCCTTTAGACTTAAACAATGAGCCTTCAAATCTAATCAGGGAAGTGCCTTATCAGAATTAACCGGTATACCAAATTTGAAGAAAATCTGATAATTCTGCATGAAAAACCCATTTATCTAAGTTAGGTGGAGTTAGCTCCCCGTCCCCCCCCCCTCCTTTATACTTAACCAATGAAACCCCAAAACTAATCAGGAAAGCGCCTTATCAGAGTGAACCTAGAAAAAAAAATTGAAGCAAATCGGATATTTCTATCAAGAGTTATCGCGAATTATGCGTACAAGTCAAGAGTTATCGATCAAGTCAGGAGTAGTACTATGCATACGTACATACAGAACAGGCGGGCACATCAGCTCTCCAGCTCTGATATCCTGTGAGCTAATAAAAGGATAATAAGGACATTTTCCGTTAATTTGCAGCAAAAAGTGCTGGTAACCAAATTGCGAGCAGTTTTACTGTGATTTTCTACAATTTGTTTTTACAATGTACAAACAGTTATGCAAGATGCCTTGAAATATGATTTCAGTATTTTAGTGTAGCTTCTAAAAACTAATTAAATATAATTTCTTATGCCTGCAGTTTCTCGAATGGTTATGGTCAGAGCAACTGCTATGAGATGTGAAATGAAAGAAAAATCAAGAGTTTTCGGTGTGGAGCATTATTTTATTCTGTAAGTAATATGCGTTTCTTTCTTCTGTTTTAATGACCTTATTTGAAAATTTTTCAATTATTTGTTTAATTAAAAAAAAAAATTTAATGTTTTCGTACCTTCATAAAATGACATTCAATGCAAAAATGCTAGAATTTTGTTTATAATATATAAGTTTCTATCACATTTTTCCATATAGCTAAGCGCTGTAAAGAAAAAAAAATGTATATATATATATGTTACGGAACAATTTAATGGGTGTAGTTGAAATCGTGCTTTTTACGTATTACTGGAGTCATACCACATTTTAATCAGCCGTTGGTGATGTTGTAAGCAATCCTACCACTTAGCACAAGCATTGCTAGCGGAGGTATCAACTCTGAAAATATAGCAGCTGTATAGAGCGATGATAATATTGGTATAGTCCAATCAAACACTTATTATTTCATTATGAAAACAAGGCAGCTTGAGTGGCGAAGAAAGGCGTATGAAGAAATATGGGGTTTTTCCAATTAAACACATGGAAACGTAGTCATAGAACAACTGTTTATTCCATCAGAACATACCAACACTGAACAATTCCCGCAGACGAGAAATCAGAGCATTTCACTCGAGCATAAACTAATTACTCATGCTAAATAGATGTTAATTTACGAAATGAATATTCCACATGGCTAAGGACACCGGGTAACAGGTTTTGTAAACAATCACAAAAAAAAATCTCTCGTTCTGAGTTCATGCTCTCGCTATTTATGAGAATGCGCGGAGGAATTCCGATTGAAATGACAACTTCAAGCTAAACCAACGAAAATCACGAACGAACCTCGAAGTGAAACTGGGATCCGACACTCAGCCAATGGAGAGCGATCAAGAAACGTCACAGGAAAGAATCCCAGCGCCGCTAATGGAATGATTTCGATGTGAAAAGGCTGGTGCCTCGCGAGCGGGAAAATGAGATGAAATAGAATAAAAAGTAAAAATGACTTTGATAAATATTCGAAAAATAAGTAACTGCGTTCAGAACTTTACAGTTTGGTAGACGATAAAAATTAATGAAGGGATTAAAAGTTTAGATTATGTTTTGGAATAAATCTATTATTAAGATACGCGTTTTAAAAATATAGGAATTTAGTTAGAAATAAATAATAGAGCGTATTAAAAAAAAAAGGAAATAATGAATAGGCCGGCAATTTAGAATAATTTAAATGAATAGTAAAAGGTAAAATTTTTATATAACATATATATATATATAGCCATTAATTAAACATAACCTTCCACCGTCAATTATTATGAATTAAAGCTGTAAGTATTTAAAAAAAAAAAAATTAATATAAGAATTATTATGGAAGAAAAAGAAAAAAGTGGACACCGACAAAAATTGAAAAGCTTATACATTGAATTACGTTATCAAGGGCACAGAATTCAATGATATAAGCAAAATGGTTGTTTTCTGTGGGAAAAATAAGCTAAAGCTAAAAGTTATTTTCCCCTGTGCCCAAACAACCATAAAATCAAGTGAATTGATTAAAAATGAAAGCAGAATAGAAACAAATAATATGAAATGGAAGAATCAATAAAACGTATTTAAATATTTATAGGATATAAAATATAAATAATAAACACCATACCGATTAATATTTCAGTATTTTACAAAAATCCACGCGCACATGGCTGCCAGTATATCAAAAAGATTAAGGTGAATAAAACAGTTAAGAAATCACAGTAAATGATACCAAAGGATGCAGTTAATACATTTTGAAATAAAATTTGAAATACCTTGTTAAACACATTTAATCTATTATAAAATAAATAGATATTAATTACATTATTTAAAATGCACCATTAAATTAATTAATAACAGTTTAACAATATCGTCAAAATTTAGCAAAAAATACCCCCTGGTGTATTAAATTATAACTGAAATGGAGCTAGAAAAATTAAAAATTAGAGCTATCTTAAAGAGACAAATTTAGTGCTGCCATCTAGTATTACTTCTATTAAACAACTAACGCAAGATAAATATTTGTAAGCATTTGAATGTAAATAACTGTATAAATAATTGTAAGCATTTGAATGTAAATAACTGTATAAACAGCAAAATCAAACATATCCTTATATATAGAGAATTATAAACCGAATATAAACCACACAATGTATTTAAAAACTATTGTAAATAAAATTTAAAAGCATACAATATATTCTATTAGCTAACTTATTTAAACTAAACTAAGAAATAAACAATTCTAGAACATTGATAATATATAGCATATAGCTATATGCTATAAAACAAAATAAAATTCAGTAATAATTAATATAAATAATTATTAAATATAAAAATTATTTTTTAATGAATTATATATCAGATATTTATAAAATGAACAGGAAATAAAAAACATGTGGAAGTAAATAGAAGGTTAAATGATACTTAAATACCCATTACTTAAAAAGCACAAATATAGAGTGTGGATTATTTTCAGACATCCATAAAAAACCATAAAGTATGAATGTGGGACATTCAAAAACATTAAACCGATAATAAATATTAAAAAGAATAGAGTAATAATAATAAAAATAATTACCCAATTTTAATGCATACAGTATAACTATATTTATATTATACATACTTATATGTATATTATTCACTATAAGAATGGCATACTATTAGTAATTAATATGATAATGTCCTTAGTAAATTTAAAATTTAATAACAAATAATTGTAAATTAGATTAATCAATAATTAGGCTAATTATAATATTAATGAAATTCTCCAATTACATATAAAATATCAAATCAACATCCGTATAAAATACGTAACAAAAATATAGTAATAATACAAGAGCCCCCATTTTTTTTTTATAATTAACCATTGCGTATTATCCAGACAACACCACCCTCCTCCGTACTCTAACATCTACCCACCAAACCAACCTATAATATTTTTTTTATATATTATTTTACAATTTTTAATTTTTTATAGATATTTTTTTATTATTATTTTATAATTTTTTTGTAATTTTGTTTACGCATGTGTTAATTTGTTTTAATAGATCATGTAAGAAAAGTACTAATTATATATTAATGAATATATGAATTTTTTTGGAAAACCATGATTTAATGCATCATAAATTAGTTTTTTAATATTATTGTTAATTAGAGGAGAAGAACATACACATTTTATTCTATATAAATGATTAAGTATTATATTCCGAAATACAGAATGATGTAGACAAGATTTAAAATTTGTAAATGTATTAACTTTGAATTTAAATTCTTTACGTTTGTCATATAAATCTGTGATTGTTTTATTGTCTTTTATTGTAATTTTAAGATCTAAGAAGTTAATTGTATTGTTAGATAAAAGGTTTTCCGTTAATTCCAAATTAGTGGGATAATCAACTGGAAATCGAGTAATTGCAGATTGATCAGTATCAATTAAAATGATGTCATCAATATAACGATATAAATGTAGATTATTATTAGTAAAATTACGTTCATAATGATATACGTATAAGTCTGAGAGTAAACTGGAAGTACAACCGCCTTGTGGTATACCGACAAGCTGTAAATATAAAGTATTATCTTGCAATATATAATTATTATAGATAATGAAGTTAGTTAAAGATTTAAAATATGCAATATCTATATTAGATTGTAATTCCAGTTTTTTATAATATTTTTTAAATAATGCATTTATAATTTTATGTAAATCTAATAGGTCTATATTATTAAAAAGATCTTTGAAGTCATATGTCGTTATATTATAAACACAATGAAGATTTTTTTAAATATTAACAAGTTGATAGCTATTTTTTATACAATGTGTATTATCATTATTTGTAGTAAGTACATATAATTGATTAAGAATTTTTAAGAGAAGTGTATTGGCTTTATTATTATATGTATTACAACCAATAGTAACAGTCCTAAATTTAATAGGAGTTTTATGAAATTTGGGAATAAGAACTAAATATGGAAAATTAAAATTAGTAGATAAAATATTTAATAGTTTATAATAACTTCGAATTTTACGATTATTTACAATTACAGTTTCATTAGTTTTTTGAAATGACTTATTAGAAGAAATAGAATTTGTAAGAAGTTGGTGATAATATGATTTACATATAATAGCATAATTGTTAGGAGATTTGTCTACATATGTAATAACGTAGTTTTTTTGTAATTTAGTAATTTGTTGGAAATAATGCTTTGTATTAATAGAAACCAAATCATCAATATTATTTTTTAAAGCCATAGTTAATTTTTCAATTACTAATATCTTCCATTGATTAAAATATTCAATAGGCTTATTATAAGAGATAGAAATTTTATAAATAAAAATATCAATATCATATGTAAACTGTTTGATAATAGATTTAACATTAAATTTAGATGGAAGTCTATATTTAGTACCATAACCCATTAGTTGTTTCAATTTAAAATCATGAACAATATCAAGATTTCCAGTGATTATATGTCCATGATCATTGTTTATGTATTTTTTTAGAGTGGGGTCTTTGCAGTTACACGGAAAATTACTTGCAGCAGATGTATTTTTTGAAAATGTATTGTAGTTAAAAATCTTTCTCCCAATTGTATTCGGATATTTAAAGGTTTTTGATATATGAAGATTATTGATAGGAAAAAAACAATTTTTATAATTAATTATAGAATTGATATTAATTTTATTAAATATGTGATTTGAAAAAGTAATTATCATTTGAGTATTCATGTTCTGAATTTTGTGTTTTTTTTGTAAATTAATATTTAAAAGACCTACTCATAATAAGGTCAAAGTAAATATCAGAGAAATGTTTAGATAAAGATTTACTTAGAAAGACATTTAAATGTTGTACAAGCTGTTTCTTTTTAATAGCAAAGATGTTTTTTCGAATTAACAACCAGTTATAATTCTCTAAGTAATTTCGTTGAAGATCATTAATTTGTTTTGTGATAGATTTTTTGGAAACTACAACTGATGATGAACCCTTTCCGCGTTTATTACGTGTTGTTTTAGCATTTAAATTATGATTAAGAGTAGGATAAATTGGAGAATAATCAATATTGTTATTTATAGATGTGAAGACTTTGACAGGTCTGTTAAATACTTCACTGTTAAGTCCATAAGGATAAATTGTGTTATAATATTTCATATATGATGATTCCATATAAAGACGTTCTGATTTATTTTTTAGAATTTGAAGGATTTCAATTGTCGTATTTTAGGTAGCTTTCTTTACAAAAAGCTACCTATTGCAGCCGTTCGGAGGAAAGCGATTTCAAAAAATTTTGGTATATTTTCATAGATCATGACCCCCAGACCCCGAAACCACCCTCCGTTCAAAATTGATATATATATATATATATATATATATATATATATATATATATATATATATATATATATATATATATATATATATATATATATATATATCTGACCTATGTCACACTGTAACTCTCGTATTTATGAACCGATTTGGATGTAATTCGGTGTGTACATAGTACATACCAATGTCTCGACCGAGTTCGTTGGCCAGCTTCATCCGCCATTTTGTTTCGAAATGGCGGCCATTTAAAAATTTAAAAAAAATTTAAAATGTGAAATGTGGTACCAAAAAATTGAAAATGGAAAACTATTTTTTTCTTATGTATTTGCCCTTTATATAAAGACTCCGCAGCAGTTTTTGTTTTGTCTATATCTTAAAAAATGGCTGAGTTATAGCATTTTGAATTTCTAGCGAAGCTAACATTTTGAAACGTCCTGAATTTTGTCACGCGATAAAAGGCGTATTTATGAACCGATTTGGATGTAACTTCGTTTATACATAGTACAGACCAATGTCTCGACCGAGTTCGTTGGCCAGCTTCATCCGCCATTTTGTTTAAAAATGGCGGCCATTTAAAATTTTAAGAAAAATTTAAATTTGAAATGTGGTACCAAAAAATTGAAAATTGAAAAAATATTTTTTTCTTATGTGTTTGACCTCAATAAAAAGATTCGGGAGCAGTTTTTGTTTCGTCTATACCTTAAAAAATGGCTGAGTTATAGCATTTTGAATTTCTAGTGTGGCTGACATTTTGAAACGCCCTGATTTTTGCCACGTGATAACAGACGTATTTATGAACCGATTTGGATGTACCTTGGTGTGTACATAGTACATACAAATAACTCAACCGAGTTCATTGGCCAGCTTCATCCGCCATCTTGTTTCAAAATGGCGGCCATTTAAATTTTTTTTTAAAAAAATTAAATTTAAAATGAGATACCAAAAAATTGAAAAATGAAAAAGATTT
The DNA here is from genome assembly GCA_963932465.1 of Maratus speciosus. NCBI lineage: Eukaryota > Metazoa > Arthropoda > Arachnida > Araneae > Salticidae > Maratus > Maratus speciosus. The sequence goes on from OZ010789.1 coordinate 222,647,665, forward strand.
TTTTCGTATGTGTTTGACCTTAATACAAAGATTCCGGAACAGGTTTTGTTTCGTCTATATCTAAAAAAATGGCTGAGTTATAACATTTTGAATTTCTATTGTGGCTGACATTTTAAAACGACCTGATTTTTGTCACGCGATAACAGGCGTATTTATGAACCGATTTGAATGTAACTTGGTCTGTACATAGTGCATACCAATGTCTCGACCGAGTTCGTTGGCCAGCTTCATTCGCCATCTTGTTTCAAAAGGGTTGCCATTTTTTTTTTAATGTAATTTAAAATTTAAAATGAGGTATTAAAAAATTGGAAAATGAAAAAGATTTTTTTTATGTGTTTAGCCTTGATACAAAGATTCTGGAGCAGTTTTTGTTTCTGAAAATTTGTTCTTTTGTTTATATCTTAAAAAGTGGTTGAATTATAGCACTTTGAATTTCTATCATGGCTAACACTTTGAAACGATCTTGTATTTGTCTCGCGATACCACACGTATTCGCCTATTTCGATGGAAGAAGGCATGTGGATAGTATACATCAATATCTCGACCAAGTTCGCTGGCCAGCTTCATCAGCCATCTTGTTTCAAAATGGCGGCCATTAAATTAAAAAATATATATATTTAAAGTGAGGTGCAAAAAAATTAGAAATTGAAAAAGGTTTCTTTCTTAAGTATTTGACCTTGATATAAGGATTCAGGAGCATTTTTTGTTTGTCTTTATCTTAAAAAATGTCTCAGATATAGCAGTTTCAATTTCTAACGTGGGTGACATTTTGAAAAATCTGATTTTTTGCCTGCGACAGCACTCGTATATATCAACCGATTCCGATGTGAGTGAGCATGTGCACAGCAATTACTAAGGTCTCGACCAAGTTCACTGGTTAGCCTCATCCACCATGTTGTCTTAAAATGGCAGGCACTTTAAGAAATCGCCGAATTTGGCAGCCAAATATAAGTTACTTTAAATAAAAGCAGCTTGGATAAAGCTGACTAATTTCGCGAAATTCTCATTCATAATGATTTAGTATTGATAAAAATTAGTATTGAATCTCCTACATTCGGTTTCCACTTAATTGAGCTTCGTGTGTTTGAATAATATAAATTGGCTTTTTTAAAATAAGGAATATGAAAGCTACCTCTTCCTCCCGGCACTGGCCGGAAGGACTTTTTAAATAGATGTTTATGAAAATGTTGAATTTCAGCTGTAGATTGTATATTTTTTTCTTTGTTGTTATTAGAGTCTGAACGATGATGATTGATTCGTTTATGAATTGGACCTGATGTTTCACCAATATATTTCATATTACATAAGTTGCATTTTATACTATAAATAACATTAAATGCTTTACAAAAACTTGAATAATTAGGATCTGAGACAATTTGTGTCTGAGCAGCATATGGACATGTCTTGCACCGAGAATCATAGCACTTACGAAAAAATAAAGGACGAGGGGGAGAGTATAAATGGTCGCTGGATGACGATCCAGGAACAACCCAATTATTATTCCTGTACCGGGCACTACACTGCATAGATGCTAAGTGTATCTTGCCAGTATCGAGATGTTTACTAAGAACTGCCATATAAAAAGTATGTATGGAAAATGCAATAATTGCCATAAAAATAAGAAATTTTAATAATAAAAAATTAATAATTTAATTAAATTAGCCTTGATTAAATAATAAAACTTGAGTAAGAAAAAATATATACAATATTTACAATAATAGAAGCAGAACGCAGAAACAATCTTCAAATTATCCATAACCAAATTATGAAAACCCAAATATCGTAGACTAATAATAGCAAGAAACCACTAAACTATTTTATAACAAATAAGTCAAAAAAGATCCGCATAACATCCAAATCCTAGAACAACTATAACCATGCAAAGACAATCAAAACGCATACCCAACTAACTACTCAGATCAAATTAAAATGAATTTAAACTAAAGCAAATTAACATTAAAACTATGAATAGGAATAATTATTGCTACCAAATTAATGTATATATAAAATGATTATCTCTACAGAATTATGTAAAGCTATAGCAAAAATAGAAAATATATAGGACAATATCATACACTAACTTCAAGAAAATTCAGATAAAATCATAACTAGAAAATTAAAAAACATTAAATAAATCGTTGCAATGATAGGAATGAAAAAATTAATGGAATCCTAAAATAGGTATCAGATAGCTACATGGTAGAAATCATATATATATATATATTGAATTTTCCGGGCTGATAATAATTTTAAAGATGTGTTAATATTTTATAGCGAATTTGCTAACTTAAATTGTTTTATGTTCATTGTTACGTGCGCTCGTAATTATATAAATACGCAGCACCTATAGCCGTCGTCGTCTGGTCCGAGTCCGTCCGTCTGTCCACATACAATAGCGCAAAAACTACCCAACCGAAGGGTTTAAAATTTAATAATCGTTGCAGAATTTGGCCGAGTCACTTCAAATTTTATGAAAATCGAATCAAAACTTAAAAAGATATTAACACGTTAAGCGCCACATCCGTTACCGATGACTGACACTGAACTTTCCGTTTAGAACGTATCATTCACCGATGACTGACAGTCTAAAATATGATATAAAACGAAATATATATATATTGTTTTAAGTAATTACTGAAAATGTATTTAAAATTTACTTACCTTTTACTTATTACAGGATTATACTTTCTTAAAAGTTACTTAAAGCATTGTAAATTTTTCAGTGTGAGTGTTTAACTAGTGTTAAAGACTCTTTTTTATATTACAATTGAAATTTTTACTATGCAACAAGTAGTCTTTGCAAGGCTTTAATTTGGTTATAAACGTTTACTAGTACATTGTACTATAAAAATTAATCTTTATTATAAAGCATAAACATGTTCGTATAAATAAAGCTGACGTCAGATTGACGATGGTATCTATTTCGCATTTTTCGAAAATTTGTAAACTTCTAACCATTGCTCAATTTTAATTTTACATGTCGAATAGAAATAAAAGTGTACCAGGGTTCGCAAAAACCTGAAGTTTTTTGAAAAAACCCAACCCACATGGGTTTTTTCGGGTTTTTTCATGAAAAACCCAATTTTCCCCTGGGAAAATCGGGTTTTTTTTCAAAAGTATAATATATGCCTAATTACATTATTGTATACTGTATTATTTATATATTATATACACTATACATAAAAAAATAATGTTCTCTTATATACAATATAATTGTAATGCTATTTTACAAGTTATAAATTGTATAAATTATATGAATTTAAATTAAGTGTCACTGTTTCGCATAAATTAGTTTTAAATATAATAGAAGATATAAAATTGTTAATTTGCTTTAAAATCAAATAATGAATAGAATATTAAAATTTAAAATATATAAGTAGGAAGAAAATAAGGGGTAAACTAGTCGGATGTGCCAATCCCAAAACTTTAGCAGAGAGGCAGTATTGGATTCGTGAAAATTTTCGAATTCCGGTTTTCCACGGATTTACACGTTTTAGGGATCAGACACCCATAAAAACATGTTTTTACAAAATGTCTGTCTGTGAGTCTGTGTGCCTGTGTGTATGGGACACAAATTTTGTGGGCGCTCTATCTCCAGAACTATTGAACGGAATTTAATAAATCTTTAGATTCAGTTAGCCCCCGATATAAACTAGTGCTGATTACTTTTAGGTGTAAATCGCCCAACAGGTGGCGCTGCTATGCTGCATTTTTCACGATTTCCGCAATAGAACCTCAAGAAACGGAATTTTATAAAACTTCAGATTCCGTTAGTCCTTGATATAATTTAGTGCTGATTACTTTTTAGTGTAAATCGCCCAAAAGGTGGCGCTGATATGCGGCATTACTCATGATTACCGCAATAGCTCTATCTCAAGAACTAATGCCCAAATTTTCACCAAACTTCAGATTCAGTTAGTCCCTGATACAAATTAGTGCTGTTTAGTTTTTAGTGCAAATCACCCAACAGGTGGCGCTGCTAGGCTGCATTTATCACGATTTCTGCGAAAACTGTATCTCAAGGACTAATGCATGAATTTTCATCCAACTTCAGATTCAGTTAGTCCCTCATATAAATTGGCCCTGATTAGTTTTTGTAGTAAATCGACCAACAGGTGACGCTGCTATGTAGATTTTTTTATGATTTTCGCAATAGTTCCACCTCAAAAACTAATGAACGGATTTTCATCAAACTTCAGATTCAGCTACAACTTGACATGAGTTTTTGATGATTAGATTTTGGTTTATATCACCTAACTGATGGCACTGATATGCTTTATTTTTCAGGAAATATTATGCATTAAAGTTTCGTCATAAAAAAAAAAAAATCAACTGCACTGTAAAAAAAGACAAGTGTTTCTTAACCCCTTAAGCGTACCGCCCGATAAGTGTAGGCTACTTTTTTAGGAGCGTCAGTAATTATATAAATACGTAGCACCTATAGTCGCCGTCTGGTCCATCCGTCCGTCTGTCCGCATATAACAGCGCAACAACTACCCAAACCGAATGGTTTAAAATTTAATATATATAATCGTTGCAGAATTTTGTCGAGTCGTTTCAAATTTTACGAAAATCGAATCAAAACTTAAAAGATATTAATAAAAGTTTTCTTCATTCTATTAAATCCCATCATACGTATAATTAATTCAATGCTATCCCATGATAGGTAATCTTTTAGGTTGCCAAGGTGATTACGTCCTATTTAAGATTGAGTTATATTATTTACGCATTACTGAATTCGATAAAAATTATGGTAATAAATTTTGTATTTATGCATTTTTGCATAAGAATGCAACAGCTATTGCACCAATATCTGAATATTTATAAAACTAGTTATATTACGAACACATCTCATTTGGGAAAATCACGGGCGCGAGAATCAAGAGATTAATATAGAAAATATAATATAATAACAAACGTAAATATACAATTACCTCATTCGAGTTACGCACGCTTCCAAAAAGTGTTTTTTATCTTTAGAAACCAGTATATTTTCAAGATTTAATGAAGCAGTTATAAAAACAAAGTTTCTTTTGCTGCCACTGATTTACGGAAACATTTCCGGATAGTTTTAAGGGTGTATTAAAATATTTCTCAAAAATCGGTGCATAAGTTTTACGGGTGCTATCCATTCTCAAACAGACACTTTCATGTTCAACAAACATATTTTACTGACAAACATGATAAATTAACAGCATTAACCTTAACATTAATATTATTTTGTTATTCTTGCATGTATTAATTCAGTTACGCAGATGAAAATGTCTATTTGAAATCTGATAGCAAAACCTATACCCCGGTTTCAGGAAACTGATTAATACACTGTAAAAACCATTCGGAAACGTTTCCGAAAATCAGTGGCAGCAAAAGAATCATTGTTTTTATGAATTATTACCCGACTGAAAAGAAGGGTTATGTGTTTCACGCATATCTGGGTATGTGGATTTCTTTATACCCTCGAAACATCCCAACGGCTGGATGGATTTTAATGAATGAGGTCTATATCAATTCGTCTTAACGGCCCGATGGTTATAGGCTAGGTTTTGTCCTTATAAATTCAAAATGGCGGCCGTAAAATACAAAATGGCGGTAGGGACGAAAAAAAATACGCACCCTATTGAGTGGCATATCATTGGATAGGTCTTTCAAAATGAAGACGATGTTTCATTGACTATTTTACAGTCAGAAGCTCCGTTAAAATATTATACAGCTTGGAAGTTGTGTAGGTAGGATCTCTAGCTTTACTGCAACTCTAACCATCATAGACATCTATAGACCTCATCAAAACAGTATTTATAGATAGGAACTAACAATTAAACACAACTTAAAAGTAATCAATATAAGTAAATAAAAAAAAATAGGTAAGTAATATAAACAAGTAATATAAAAAAAAATATTTTAAGTCAATTTCTACTTAGGTCAATAAGAGAATTTATTTTTTCTCTTATTCTTCTTTCATCTTGAGTGGCGCTTAAAATACCTTGATCAAGAAGGGTCTCTCTGGGTCTTAAAATACCTTGATCAAGAAGAGTGCTCTCTCGATTATTGAAAATTAATTAATTTAATTAATGAATTAATATTTGAAAAAAAAACTGGATTAACATCAAGTGTCCACTACAAGTTTTAAAAAATTTATTTGAACTTGGTTGGTTGAATAATAAGTATTTCATTAACGATTGAAAATTTGAACAATATATATATATAGCGAGAGTGTGAGCTAATAGTAGGAATTGAAAAAAAAAAAAAAAAAAAAAAAAAAATAGTTTCACATTGATGAGAAATAATTAATTAGTTCGCTTTTTACGCAGTCGGGTTTTTTGATTTTTTAAATTTAATTGTTTATTCTCTTAATATCGAAAATTTATTGGTTTCTGAGATTTCTAAAGATAAAGAACTCTTTTCGAGATCGCGGGTAAGGCGGAAGAATTATTGTATATTTTCATTCGTGATTATAGTATATTTTTGCAGTGTCAACAGAAATGTTTGTGTTTTTTTGTTTCTTTGTTTTCAGCGCAAATATTTTTTATTGTAAAAGAAAATAATTCTCCAATATACATTCTGCTGCATTCAGTACCTTTGACTTTAACCCTTTGAGTTACGGGTTATTAGAATTTTAAAAAATATGCTAAAAAGACACTATAAATGTGATTAGGGGACTGTCTGAAATTGAACTATGTAATTAAAAGAAAGAAATATTTAATCCCCTTTTAAGCTGGTGGTGGTGGGAAGATTTTCCACCATCAGAGCTCTAGGGCAGTCGTTTCAACGTGCAGACACAAGAAGTGACATTACAAAGTTATTTTAAAATACAGTCCTCCCCACTTAATCGGGTCACGGATAATCGAATACCCCGTTTATTCGAATAGAATCCTCCGGAACCGAAGTTATTGCCATTAGTTCTATGTTATTTTTCCCCACTTAAACTAAATACCTTTTTCGAACGTCCCCCCTTAATCGAATAACCACTGTATTACCGATGTTTGAAAATAGGCGCGGAAAGCACGTTTTAGCTGAAATTTCCTTCCACCTTTTGTCAATTTCGGTTCCTTTACGCTGAAAACAAATTTTCAGTTCTTCCTGCAATCATTTCGGCCGGTAGGTGTATAATGGACAGGTCAAATGATTTCCCCACTTTGATCTTCCCACCATCACTTCTTGCTGTTAACCAGGCTTTAATGTCGTCACTTTGAGACTCGAGATGGTAGTTGTGGTATTTTGCACTCATTCGAAAAATAACTCGATATTTACTCCTTTAAAATTCCACTTAAACAAACCATTTTAAACGATTTTTAAGGCACTATAAGTAACGTAAATTAGAAGTAACAGAGTTTTGACCAATTCAAACGAGCTGCATTATGCATTAAGTGTAATGTAAACCATATAAATGCATGAACTGACATATTTACTTTATATTAGCATTTGTATTTATTTTAGTTTATGTTATTCTATTAACAATTTATTATGCTGTTAATTAAATATATCGTAGATGGTTATTTTGCCTTTTTATTACGCATTAAATATTTCAGTTATGCTTCCCCGTTTAATCAAAAACCCCGCTTAATGAAATATTATTTCTGGAACCCTCAATATTCGTTTAAGCGGGACGACTGTAACTATAATTGTAAAAAAAAATAAACAGATTTTAATCAGTTGATTATTTAGATGAGTTCTAAGACTATTAAAACATTTAAAAATTTTATTAAATGAGAAAATTCAAAGTTTTAAAATTTTAAAATCATAATATAAAAATGCAAACTAATAAAAAAATATCAAATTTTTAGATGAAACAGATGTTAAAAATATTTAACTTTTGTTTAGAAATATTTCAAACATAATAAAATCGTCAATCTGCTGAATTAAACTCAAATTTAGATTCCTTGGAATTAAATTATAAGCACACCTATTTTGGTTCTGAAACACTGGCTAGTGTGTAATTTGGTAGTGCTGCCACCTAGTGAGAAATCACATTTTTTTAGTCCTTAGAGCTCTGACGGTAAAAAATTCTACCATCACTTGCTTTTATCCCATATAATTATTTAAACTTTCATTTTAGTTATTTGCGTGCAATTATTATTAAATGTTTGAAGTGTCCAAGAGAAAAAAAATGTTATCTAATTTTTAAAAAATGTCTTTATAATGCTTGAAAAATACAAAATATCTAAGCCTTGAAAATTTGAGTGTTTTAAGATCACATTAAAAGCCGACCAGATATTGGCAGAGAGTAGTGCTGCTATATAGATATGAAGAAGGGAAGTAAAACTTCGAAATGCAGTTTTTGAATTCGAAATCAAGTGATTTTGGTTGAAATTAAAGATTTTTTATTTCGTGTGGATGAAAATTCACCAGCAGAGCTCAAAGGGAAGGGCAACAACAGCTTCGAAATCCTGTGTAAAACAGCTGATATTGACGTACTTTTCTCTCGGGATCTACCAAAGCAATTTTTGTTTTTATTATCCTTATCATTACAATAATTAGCTACATTTTGATCCGTTTGTTTTTCTGGAAAATCCATATTATTTTTGCAAAGTTTATTTTTAAAAAATTAAAACTTTCTCTTTCTGCTGCTGTTGTTTGCAAAACCACTTGACTATTGCTTTTTTCTTGAAATTGCTTCAGTAGATTCCGAGAGAAGGACACTTCAATATCAGATGTTTTCCTTCGGTTTTCACAAATGTTATTGACCCCTTAAATCATTTATTTTGAATGTGTTATTTATTTTATTATTAAAAACTATTTTCAATATAACTGCATAACTATTAACTGTACATTTTCTTTTTCAGCTCTTTCATAGGACTTATAATATTATTAGTAGCTTTAGGCACTGTTACAGAAATGATTATTCGCCTCACATCACCGTATCCCATTGGAGATATCATGTACAATAGACGTAAGTACTCATTTATTTTACTTTTTTTCGTATAGCAAAATTCAACTCATCTCTTTATAAATACAGGCCCCACCAGTGGCCGAGAGGTTCTGCTCTCGAAGCTGGTAGACGGGAGGTGCTGGGTTCGATCCCAATCGCGCCCGTCGGCCTAATCGTTCGGAGTTTTCGTGGTTTTCTTCGAGCCGTGGATCTTCCATGCGTTAATACGGATTAGGTTCCCTTAGAAAGACCCCCACGGAGGGCACTCCCCCCGGGCCTATATCCCTCGTGTAGATAATTGGCCGTCAAAAATCAACCCAACCCAACTTTATAAATACAATCCTGGTCGCCGGCAAAACGAAATCCAGAGTGGGGTAAGATTATCGAAACAGAAATGGAAATCCCTGTGGTCCTCAACGTACGCAGCGTATTTTAAAATAAAGAAATTGGAAATAAGCTAAGGATTTTTTATCAAATCACCCGTAAACGACAATTTGTAAAATGTGCTATGTAAAAAGCAATACAGAAATGAAACAAATAATTAAAGCTGTTCTCAAATCCAAAGAGTCAACTTTCTGACATAAGTTTTAATTCATTTTTGTTCAGAAACGCGCGAAACTAGAAGGTGTTGTTATTCAGAAACTATGTCATCGAACTGTTTTTTCCGTTTTCTTGTAAACGCAATAGATCTTTCAGAAAATACTGTCAAAGTTGACATTTTGAACTGAACTTCCGAACGAAAGAAGAAAATCCAGTCAGTAAGGGGAGAAAAATGCCGCGTCACGTGATCAAAATCGCTTATAACTCAATACGTAATTGATTTATCAAAAAATGGAAAACACAGTTCGATTCCAAATCTCTTCCCTGGTCAGGCTTTTTAATTTTATATCTTTGCGTTAAAAAATGAATTTGTAAATGTGTCAAAACGTTTTCCGCTTGTTGAGCAGAGCAGTTGAGAACAGCCTTAAAATTACAAAAAGTAAGCTTCTACCGGCTTTTTTGAAAATGGAGATTTGAAGCAGTTTTTTTTTTTTTTTTTTTTTTTTTCAGCTGAGCTTTGATCTCTGAATACCCTCATGACTCCTGTCACAACAGGCGAAGACTGTCGCGAGGTAATGCTAAACACCTATGGGATGGTTTTTTGACACTATCTGGTTTGCATTACGGCATTTTATTTAGTTATTTATTTCGCATTGGACAGCTGAGGACGATCCCTACAGTCACCATTTTTTTTTTTTTTTTTTTTTTTTTTACTTTTTTGATTTTGGTTGCACTTTTTTTATGATGACATTTTCAGGTTCCTAAAGTGAAATTAACTTTATAAAAAAATATCTGTAACCAAAATAGAAAAATAAAAAGGGCGAATGTAGGGATAGACCTCAGCTGTCCAATGAGAAACAAAAATATTTTTAAATGTCGAAATGCACACGAGATACTGGCAAAGACATTTCCATAGGTTTAGCATTAGTTCGCGATTGTCTTCGCCTGGCGGGACCAAAAACATGGCTTAATATAGCTTTTCAGGAGATGAGGGGGGATGAGAGAAGCAATGCCACTCTGATTTAAAAAAAAAAAAAACTTTAGTCCTTCTTTCTCATTTTTCTTAGTATTTAATTAATTTAGGTCACTTGGACAGAATTTTTCTTTTTAACATTTCTGAATCATCAGAGATAGAGAAACTTTGACTAAGCAAATTTTAAAAGGTTGGTTGGTTGTGTTTATGACGGCCAATTATCGACACATGGGATATAGGCCCTAAAGGGGGAGTGCCCTTCGTGGGGGTCTTTCTAAGGGAACCTAACCCGTATTTACGCTTGGAAAACCAAGGTCCGAAGAAAACTCCGAACGATTAGGCCGACGGGCGCGATTGGGATCGAACCCAGCACTTCCCGTCTACCAGCTTCGAGAGCAGAATCTCTCGGCCACTGGTGGGGCCAGTTTTGAATTCAGGCTTTTTTCTTCATGAGGGATTTATGCGGTTATGGGAGGAATATTTTAGAGATCCGGTGCGGGAAAATTGCCTTTTTGTCCATTAAAAAGCATAAAATCTCAAACCTTTCGGGGTAGGAGGGGGGGGGGGGGATGGCATTTCAATGTTCCAAGGGAATTTTCAATGTTCCGAGGGAATGCCACCCGCGGGCCACGATCTGAATTCAACACTGGAGGTGGCAGTGGCCTTCCTGCTCACCACCATTTCGAGACGTAAGTATACAATAGAAATAAATTTTATATAAATTAAATTACATAATGAAAAAGAATATCCTGATGGGAACGACTGAGATTTAGTAATCTACCGACAACACATAACATATAATTTTATTGACTCAAGGAGAAAAATAAATACTTAAAACGATCAGAAAATACCATAAAAAACTGAAAATGTGCCATAAAATGAAAAAAAAGTATCATAAGCTTGGAGAGAACGCAGGGAAGCCTATGCGAGCGAATGAAAATTATTAGGAAGAATTTTGTGCTGCATTGAAAAGTTTTAAAAAATATTTTACCAAAAAGAGAGAGAGAGAGAAAGTGATAGAGAGTAAGTACTGACAGTCACTTTAAAAAAATGATTTACCGCAGGAAATTAAATTGTTTTAAGTATCAAAGGTTATTTTTCGATATAAAAAAAATTATAATAAACTTGATAAATTACCTACAAGCTTACTTTTTTTAAAATTGAAGTGTTAACGCGGGCCATTTTAAATTCTGGTAATGTGCAGTCGCATATTCCTTGATAACAGTTTAGTGCTGCCATCTATGATTCAGTTTACGAAACTTGTTTTGTATACTGTTGATCGTTGTTGCCAATTTTAAGTTTTTTTATTTGAAATAGCTATGAGAATTTCCAAACAATATAGACATATTTTAATTAATGCCAGAATTAACGTGATTAAATGAAGTAAAGCTTACGATTCAGTAATTTTGGTATTTTTTTAAATTTAAATAAAACGTGATATTTCGTGTTGCTCCCTGATTGCATCATTGCTTTTGTGATATTTAGAATTGTTAATGAATGTGCGCTAGGGCAATACTTCCTTAATGCTGTTCTCAACTGCTCTGCTCAACAAGCGCAAAACATTTTGACCCATTTACAAATTCATTTTTTAACAGAAAGATATAAAATTGGAAGACCTGACTATGGAAGTAATTTGGAATCGAACTGTGTTTTCCATTTTTTTATAATTAAATTACCTATTAAGTTATAAGCGATTTTGATCACGTGACAAAGACCTTTTTCACCCTTTTTTGAGTGGTTATTCTTCTTTCGCGGATAAATTCGATTCAAACCGCCCACTTTGACACTATTTTCTGAAAGATCTCCTGCGTTTGCAAAAAAACAATTCGATTACATTGTTTCTGAATAACAGCATCTGCTAGTTTCATGCAGCTCCGAACAAAAATAAATTAAACCTTATGTCATAAAGTTTCCCTTTTGAATTTGAGAACAGCCTTAAGAATTAGTCATTTCGAAATCGCATTTGCAGGGTGATTAAAAATATACAAACTGTTAAGGTGTGGTAGAGCACGTTACAAGAAAGATAATTTTAAGGAAATTCGAAACAGACTTACCTTTCTTTATTTGAAGTATAACGATATGACATGACGTGTTAGATCTAGCCAAGCCACTATCCGCTTCCAAATTAGTACAGAAATACATTGCATAACCAAAAAGTTATTTACAAAAATCAGGGATGCCCATGATTCACAAATATTTGATATTTTAATGCTGTCGCAGGAGAAAGTGTCGGCGACGCTATGGTGGCAGTTAATGAAAGTAGAAAATATACGTTATTTTTTTTTTTAATAATGTTTGTATTTCTTTCTTTTTTTTTCTTTCTAATAGTTAATAATATTGAACTTCAGGTTTATCACTGAACTTTCGACTTCTAACATTACATCATTTTGCTTATCCTCTTTATATATGGTTGTTGGACGACTATTTTCCTTTTCAATAAATGAACCCGGGAAATAATATTCTGTAAATCGTGTGCAATATTAAATATAATTGCTACATTTTAATAGAATAAGATCTGTTCAGAAATCATATTTTCATATTTTTGTTAAATTGTATATTTTCCTTCCAAATAAGGTATTAAAACACGGGATGCTCGTGTTGCACGCGCCATACACGAGTAAATTACGATAGTTAACAATATGTACAGTTTCCAGGGTCCGATTAACCTTTGAAACTAGAGGAAGCACAGTATTATTTTGGACCCCCATTTCATTCGGGAAAAGTTTTCTAAGTTCTAATACGCATAGAAGCTCGCTGCTGTTACAAATATTATTCCCAAGACTGTCTTAGATCAGTGCACATATATTTCCAGAAACAGTTTGTTATGTCCCCCGATATATATTCCAAATTCCTGTTTGATAATTGTCTGAGGTAGTGTGGATTTTATCTTGCATTAAGCAAACTTTCCCCTATACAAAATTTAAAAAACAGTGCAAGAAACAGATAACGACATTCAGGGCCTGATTATCACAGGGGCACAGGGGGCTCGTGCCCCAGACCCACATTTCCAGGGGAGCCCAAAATGCATTTTTTCTACTCTATGAAGATTCAGATTAATGCAAATTTCCATTTATAGTTCATAGAAAAAATGAATTTTTCCCATTCATGTAAACTAAACCATCCCAGTGTTCTTCACTAACAAGAATGGAATGGAAACGTAAACTTCGAAATTTCAAGAAAAATATATATTATCTCAAACTTATATCATTCATTCTGTTAGGTTTAGAGTTTTACTCACTCTAAATTACCATAAAAGGCAGAAGATTTTGCCCTCCCATAATTTTTAATGCGTCTATAATAACATTCTTTTTTCATAAAGTTATGGTTTAAATTTTAAACTGCACCTAAAGCTGTTTGTCATCTTTATAATGTAATTTTCTTGAAAAAGGGGGGCCCAACATAGCCCCTGTGCCCCGGGTACCATATAGAGATAATCAAGCTCTGAGGACATTAGAAGCCCCATTTTACTATAATTTTGGGGGGCCCTTAAATTTTAGAGGAGAAGTTCATGCTTCACGTGCCTTCTGGATAATCAGGCTTTGAGTGTTTTAGAAATACTCTACACTTTTATCACTTTAGTGATGTCATTTACCTTCGCATAAAGTAACTTAAGTCTGTTGAAAATATCTTTATTTTTGCTAAAATCATACACACATAGTCATGTTTAAATGAGAGTGAACACTCTGTATTTTTGAGTGAATAAGTGGATTAGGATCCTGATTTTCTGTACGAAAATTGCTTGATTGCTATATCATCCCTTAGGGCTGTTCGTCACCCAGTTTCCGAATTCACCTCGGTAATGTTAAGTCTATGACCGTTTGATGCAAAAATGTCTCAGGATATTATTTTTTTATTTCTGTTTTCTGTGTGCTCTTCTTAAAGATGTCTCTTGTCTTCTTAGTTGTCAAAAATATTTCTAAAACCTATGCTTAATTTAATATTTTATGTGTTAAAAGTTGGCGAACTGGGAGTAAAATTTTAACATAAAATTAAGCACAGAGTTTAGAACTATTTTGAGAACTAAGAAAAAAAGAGGCATCCTTTAACCCCTTGAGGTGCAAGCAATTGCGTTTGCGTAATGCTGAATTCCCATCGGAAATTTAGAGAGATTTTATTTCAAAAAAAGAGAAGGCAATTTTACGTCTTTTTTCCACCAAAGTTAGAAAAGTAAAATTTCATAAAATTTTTCTGGTGTAAATCTTCATTAATCGTCGGTGGGATAAAATATATCCCACCGCCCCTCAAGGGGTTAAGAAGAGTACAACAGAAAAAACAAGTTTAAAATATTAATTTCCCGAGGAGATATTTTAAATACAAGAATGCATCAAATGGCCATAGCCTTGACATTACCGGGGAGGGGGGGAGTTTGGAAACTGAGTGACGACCAGCCTTAAAATATGGGCGTGGAATTTTAAATCCCCCCGAAATATTTCCATTCTTTACGAGAAATAGATTTTACCCACGAATGACAACAGCCACGCCTTTGGGAAAATTTTCCTTCCGAAAAAGACTGTTTTTTGGACGAAGGGGAAGCAATGTTAAAATGTTCTTCACGCCGATTGGTCTTTTCCTTCTATTTACCCGCGGCTGACGTCACATGGGTAAAGTCCGAGGCTAACGAGAAAGACAGGCTACCGCAGTGGGTCCGATTCTTCTTTTTTACAGACCGCTGGAGTCACGTGATGCTCGAATGGACCAATGAAGGTCTGCGAAAAGAGCATCACGTGACTCCAGCGGTCTGTTAAAAAAGAAGAATCGGACCCACCGCGGTAGCCTGTCTTTCTCGTTAGCCTCGGGTAAAGTCGAGCCTAACGAGAAAGACAGGCTACCGCGGTGCATTCCTCATACCTTTTTTTACAGACCGCTAGAGTGACGTCATGCTCTTTTCGTACACCTGCACTGGTGCATTCGAGCATCACGTGACTCCAGAAGTCTTTAAAAAAAGATACGTGTAAAGCACAGCGGTAGCCTTTCTTTTTCGTTAGCCTCGGGCTCATTATGAAGAGCTTCGTTCAATGCACCCGTGAATTATAATAAACCGGGGAGCGGCTGTACAGACCATGACCTCATCGAGTTGACGACTATATTTCCAGGATTAGACAAACCTCGATTAGCATATTAAAATTCAACTGGTCTGCAAAGTCATATTTTGGTGGAAACCACCTGCAGAGCCAATTTTAGTAGTTGATCGGTAGATTTATCATTGTGTTTTCCTGCACCCAGTCCTCCAAGTTCATTAT
Source organism: Maratus speciosus (assembly GCA_963932465.1). Taxonomy (NCBI): domain Eukaryota; kingdom Metazoa; phylum Arthropoda; class Arachnida; order Araneae; family Salticidae; genus Maratus; species Maratus speciosus. Next base: position 222,663,284 of record OZ010789.1, read on the forward strand.
ACTTTTGATTGCCGGAAAACGCAATAATAAATCTATCGATTAATCACTAAAATCGGGTCTGCAAGTAGTTTCTACCAAGATATGACTTGGTAGGCCAATTGCATTTTAATATGCTAATCAAGTTCTGTTTAATATTCGAATTTCAGCGGTCAACTCGATGAGGTGATGGTTTGTGCAGCCGCTTCTCGATCTGTAAGGAAGCACCTCAGAAAAGGCATTTACTGCACACACACTTGTGACTTGAACAGAAAACGAGCTAGAATGCATAAAAAATACCAATATTTTAAATTTATCATTGAACTAATCGAAGTAACAATTATAATCAAATAACAATAATTATCACAATATTGGCAAATTTATTATACAGTTATTAATAAATTATGAGCACAACGTTTGATATACACTATGGCCACTAATTTCCGGGCACTTTCAATTTTAGACATTTTGTCGAATATTTAAAGCTATACTCGTTGGATTCTTCTGAAACTTCAGGATTATAAAGAATATGTTTGACCTCATATTTATCAACGTCGATTTAATAAAAAGGACAATTAGGTGGCCAACAAAATAATCAAAGAATAATAATATTTGGGATCACCTTGTAAAATAAAGTACACGAAATGAGCTATCGCTAAGCATTACAAATATATGGATATTGTACAATATGTGTGTTCATATGTGTAAGAATACCACGCATATTCATTGTGATATGCGGATTTTTTTTTAAGTTCAAAAAATTCTTGCATGTTTTTTGCATATATCATGCAGGGTTTTTACGCAAATTTAACGCCAGTTTTTGAAAATTTGGCAAAATGTAGTATAAACAATGGTACTTTTCGGTTAGACGGGTTCCAGGGTTATATATACATATATATATATGCAGATATACATGTAAATATACATATATATACAGATACATATATTGTATATATACACACACACATATATGAGTATATATATATACATACATGTATATCTGCATATATATATGTATATATAACTCTGGCGCACGGCTAACCGAAAAATAATTAAACAATATAGTATAACTGGAATATAAATATACTAGCAAACCCCGCGGCTTTGCTCGCGTAATAGTTGAAATATGCCAAGTGATATTTGCATGACTATTTTTATTAGGAAAACACTTTTTGAAATAATTCAAAAATTATAAATTAAGCCACATTTTGACTAAACTTCATTATAAAAGTGCAATAGACAGAAATAAAATTTTAACTAATAAGAACTAAAACTAATTCCAATTAAATGATAATTTAGAAAGTATTTTGAGACTTTTATGCTCATTTCATAGGCTCATTTCAGTATTCATTTGAAGTTTTGAATTTTTTAGAAACCATCTTAACACATTTACATCTTAAAATTAACCCTCATGTCAAATTCCAAGCTTCTTGTCTAACAGTGTACCACCTCTCTGGTGTTGGTGGCACCAATATAAAATGCCGAAACAGAGTTGAAACAGAATGTCTCGAAAAATGTTGAAACAGAGACTGTTACCATTAATTTGACAGCATTAACCTTGAAACTGGTTGGTATTTCCTAATATTCTATAGAAATAGAAATTTAGAGGTTTTTAAAGGCTTTCTTGTTGTTCCTGCCAACCAGGTGGTAGTGATACCGACATAAAATATAGCCCGTATAGGATCAGGGACTATCACTCTTGATTCGCAACCAATAACTTCTGTAATCGGTTTATTATTTCCTGAGATTCTATGGAAATCATAATTTAGGACTCTTTTAGAATGCTTTTCGCTCCCTCCCTTGGCTTCACCCCTTTTTAATTTCGAATTTATTTTCGACTGTTCTTAGAGGATATTTATATTTTATAAGTAACTACCGTGCTATATTTAAAGCTTATAGCCTCTTCAGTACCGCAGCATTCGCAATTTAGAAAGTTTTTTGCTCCTGCAACCCTCGACATAAAATATAGCTTAGGTTTGAGCAGGTTCTATCGCCATCAATTTGCAACCATTATGTTTGAAATCGGTTTCGTATTTCATACGATTGAATAAAAATCGTAATTTAGAACGCTCGCTCACTTCATCCTGTAAATTTGGAATTTTCTTTCGACAATTCTTAGAAAGCATTTGCATGTTTGAAGTAATTACCATTCCAAATTTAAAATGTTAGGCCCCCCTCAGTAACACAAAAACGCAATTTTGAGCATTTTTTGCTCCTGTAACCCCCATGTGGTAGTGACAACGACACGTAAAATATAGGCTATGATGGAGCGGGGACTATCACCATCAGTTTGAAGCCATTACTTCTGAAACCGGTTTATATTTCCTGAGATTGCGTAGAAATCGCTATTTAGAACGTTTTTAGAACGCTTTTCGTTCATCTTCATCCCTTTTAAATTTCAAATTTTTAAGGAACTCTTCTCAGATAGTATTTACATCTCATATGTAATTACCATACCAAATTTCAAGTTAACTTGCAATTGCTAGCAAGCAATAACAAGCAATTGCTAGCCCCTTCAGTATCACAAAAATCACAATTTAGGACATTTTTCAAAATGCAACAGCAAGGTGGTAGTAATGCCGAGATGAAATAGATCCTATATTAGAGCAAGGGCTGTCATCATCAATTTCCAATCATTACTTTTGAAATCGGTTGGGTACTTTCTGAGATTGCGTAGAAATCGCCGTTTAGAACGTTTTTTAGAACTCTTTTCGCGCATTTTTACGCCTTTTAAATTTCGAATTTTTTAAGAAATGTTCTTTGAGATCATTTATATCTGGTAATTAACTACCATTCCAAATTCCATGTATCTGGGCCTTTCAGTAACACAAAAATCGAAATTTCGAACTTTTTTTGCTCCTGCATCCCCTTTAGGGGTAGTGGCACCGACATAAAATGTAGCCTATATTGGAGCAAGGGTTGTCACCATCATTTTGACACCGTTATTTTTTAAAACGGTTTGGTACTTCTTGAGATTGCGTAAAAATCGCCATTTAGAACGTTTTGTTCCTGCACCCCCTTTTGGCCAGTGGCACGGACATAAGATATAGCCTATGTTCTAAGTTGGACTAACACCATCATTTTGATACCATTACTCTTGGAATCGGTTCGGTAGTTCCAGAGCTTACCTCCTACAAATAAACAAATTTTAACCTCTTTATAATATTAGTATAGATTAAACATTTGATTAAATATTAGCAGTTGTATGAAATAATGTTTACCTGAGCATGCGTGAACAATAACAAAGATTTTTTTTCATTATATAATAGTCAACTCTATGGAACAACTCATATACAAAAGCAGTATAGTGAAATTTTTGAAAGATATCGGCGATAGAATAGACTGATTTTTAGTTGCTCTCCTAAAAGCAGCTGAATAATAAGGGATTTTTCACAAATTGTCTTTTTTTATTTTCAGCAAAGGAGTTAGTATTTAATTAATGTCAACGACAGATATGGAACGAATGCTTCGATTTTGATACTTATTTTTTTTCACTTGGAATAGACTCGAACTTGTTGCTTTCTAAGAACAACTAAAGCATCAATAAAAAATGAAAATTAAAAATTAAAAATGATAATTTATTGAAAATCCCTTATCGTTCAGCTGCTTTTAAAGCGCAACTCAAAATCAGCTCGCTCTATCACCGATATCTTTCCAAATTTTCTCGATATTTGACTGGCTTTTTTAGGTGGGGTGCTATATTTTATACAACTGCTTACATTTCATTAAATATTTAATATACTTATATTCTAATTGCGCTACATTGTTTCTGCTACAATTTTCCAAGGTTTCTGAAACTAGCCTTAAATCTGGTTGAAAATCCTGCATGATATAAGCAAAAAACATGCAAGATTTTTTTTAACTTTTAAAAATTCGCTATATCTCCATGAATATACGTAAGTGCTATTCTTACACAAATAAATACACGTGTTATACAAAATCCACATATATGTGTATGCTGTAGCGATAGATCACTTCGTACATTTTATTTTACAGGGTGATCCCAAATATTATTATTTTTCTTTGACTTTTTGTTCAACCCCTATTTGTCCTTCTGATCAAATCGACGTGATAAATATGAGGTCAAACATATTCTTTATAATCCTTAACTCCCAGAGGAATCCGAAAAGTATATTTTTAAAAGTTATTAAAAATGTTCTTTTATTTAATGCAAACAAAATGTCTAAAATTGATAGTGTCCGGTGATTAATGGACATATAGTTATATATATGCATAATTCATTAATAACTGTTTGATAAATTTGTTAAAATTTAAAATTTAATTATATTATGGCTTCATTATAATCGTTATTTGATTAATAATGTTTTGAGGTGCAACTTTACGCATATGTAAGTTTGTTTATGTTATTAACAAAACTTTTTCACACGTAACTTTAAGAATATGGAATAATTTTTTTCCACATGATCTTAAATCTAAAGTTATGAGGTAAGAAAACATAAACTAATTTATTAACACCCTGTATAAATAAAATATTAAGGTCAAAATTCAAATAATGCTATAATAAATGGACGAGAAAACTAAAAATTTATATGTAAAATACATCTGTACACAATTTTATAACACGTCACCTCCTAACGTCAAATAACTATTATATTATAACTGAAAATAAAAATCTATTTACTAAAAAGGTGCTTCAAAATTTATTAAATATTCCGTTACAAATGAACTGCTCTTTAAAAACTTAAAAATCATTGATATTAAAAATCATACGTAAAAAATAAAGATGTTACATGGATCCCGAGATCTTTCGATTGCAAACGCCATCATTTTCAATGGATAATTACACTAGACTCACATTCACAGTGCTATTTATATACCAGCTTGGGGAGAGGGCAGTCTATTATTCGTTACAAACAGCACAGTGAATGCGACAGTCTATAGTGTAACTATCCCTTGAAAATGATCGCGTTTGCGATCGAAAGATCTCGGAATCCATGTAACATCTTTATATGCTTTACAAATGATTTTTAATATCAATGGTTTTTAAGTTTTTAAAGGCCAGTTCATTTGTAACGAAATATTTAATAAATTTTTAAGCACCTTTTTAATAAATAGATTTTTAGTTTTAGTTATTTTAACACAAGGCGAATGTGTCATTCCGCTCTGAACATGTCTTGAGTTTTTAAGTTTTTCTATTAACTATAACATTTCCTGAATTTTCAGTATTAAATTTTTTGTGTATTAATTTTTTTGTTTTATTTCAGATGTACTGGTGCAAACCATTTTAGCATTTTCTGCTGCCAATAATGCATACAAGTTATTCACGCTCAAGTCCAACAAGAAAGAAAAGATAACGTGTATTCGTGGAATAAAAACCGTATCAGTTTGTTTGTATATTGTCGTCTGGACTTACGCCTCACCACATGAGTTTCATTTTTTCAAATATAGTAGGTACTTCTCTAATTATTAATATCACAATTGTTACATGTATCATTCCCCCAGAATCGCTCAAAATAATGTCACAGAATATTTATTTTTTAAAAAAAGTAACTGCGATTGAAAAAATATATACGAGGGAAAATCAGTAATTATAGGTCTGATATGTGAGGTAGGAAATTAGTAGTAAATTGTTTCCAAATATGACAATAGGTGACAGCACTGTCCAACTGTAAGATGTTAATTTCGAATTTATAAGACAACAGTTGTACAAGATGAGCTGGGGCGTTCAAAAGTTGTTGATGAAGAACGAAGTGGTCGTCCTGTTGAGATTGCGACAGAAGAAACAGTGCGGAAGGTTGAGGAAATGGTTAGAACTGACAGGCGAACAACAATAGACAGCATTAGCAACTGCAACAGGGTGTTCATATGGTTTAGCCTGCAGCCGACTCATGCAGACTTTGAATGTGAGGTACACAGATGTCTGAGAGTGCAGTCCAAAGACTTTTATGCAGCAGGTATTAGAAAACTCATAAAGAGATGGGTTCAAATGTATCAATGTAAATGACGATTATACAGGAAAATAAACATTCCTTTTAAGTATATATTTTCGTTTCCCTTTTTTATATTGGCTTTTGTGACCTACCTGCTGACTTGCCCTCGTATAGATAATATAAATGTAACGTAGTATAACCAAACAATCATATAATTAATTAAATAATGAAAAATATTAATTTTTCATGTAAATAATGTGTCTATATACCCTGATACATCATGTCCATAGCCTGTGGCAATTACAACCCTAGCTTGTACTGGAATGAGTCCGAAAAGTTTATTAAAAACTTTTTTTATGATGCATTGTTTATTTTTAATTACCGTCTAGCAGGGGCTACTTTGTTCCAAAACTTTAAAGATAGTTAAAAAAATAAAAAATTGCCTCTTTAAAACCATAGTACAGTCATTATCTCTATACCATACTTCCATTGTCCATACTTCTTTGTCTCATGTTAATTGATTGCAACTCAATTTCGACGTTGAAAAATCATATATAATATTTTTTTAATAATGGAAATGTTAAAGGAACCAGGAAAAAGTGACCCAAAGTAGCGCCGGTTGACGGTAGGTGTTTTGTGTTATACCTTTACAGTTAATTTCAGGTTCAGTTTCAAAGGATAATTTTGGTCATTGATAATTTTATTTAATAAATAACTACTGGCAATCCGTGGATAGAAAATAAATAACTTCTAAATAGCTCAACTACAACAAGAGGTTTCTACATTATATTATTAATTAGGATAAACTGCTGGTAGACGGCTGCGTGTATATTGAATAAACTGGGAAATGCGACTGTCTGTTAGCCGGCTGTGCATACTATAGGATTAATCAAGACGTTTCATTTTGAACAGTGGTCGAAAAAACTAATTTTTATTGTAGCGAAGTACAACAACCTTATTGAAAATGTGATTAGCTATAACTACTACTACTTATTTTAAAAAGTAGTTACTACAAACTGCTTTTCAAAAATACTCAATACTTCGCTACTTTCAGATTTTGTCAAAGGATTCATTCTACATTCGAAATTGAGGACACGGAATAACACTCCCTTGTTATATCACGTTTGTCGGTATACAATAAAATCTGTACAATATAACCGAGAGCTTTAAAAAAATTAAGAAAGATAACATACAAGAAATTGTTTTGTTTTTGTCTCCAAATTAATCCAATTGTTAATTTCTACACATATTACAATTTTCTTAGCGATGAGCTATTTGTAATACAATCATCATTTAAATATAGTTACATTTTAAATGCGCTTAAATTACGGCTTATTTTATCAAAAGGCAGGAAAACAGAGCTTTAGTATATCTTAACCAGTGATATAACGAGGGGTTTCTATTGTATCTTGTACACTGAAAAAAAAAGGAGTATTAATACGCTGAATTCGGGTTTAAGAAATGCTAAATGAAGGTTAAATATACACTACGTAATGATGTATTGTATAATAACAATAAATACACCTCAATAACAATATAAACACCATGATACTCTGAAAATGGTTTATTCATAGTCTTTCAAACAGAGTCTCGAAGACGAACACTAGAGTTGGTGTATTTTTTGCGTTGTCAGCAATCTTTTTCTGTTTGTCAGCAGACGACAGCAGCCATTTTAGATACGAAATTTAATCGTCTCTAATGAGAATTTCAGTTGGATAGCATAAGGTAAGCAAAGTAATTATTCTTAATAGATTTAAGAGACAGGAATAAATAGTGTGCGTATATAAAGTATTTATATTTGAAATATACATACGTGTTTGAGCATATAAGATATAGAGAACTCAGGAACATTTTTCATGTTACATTTTCCTCCGCAAATCAGGTTTTCCGAGTAACAATGTCTCAGTATTGCTGCAATTTTAATACTTTTTAATAATATATAATGATAAATCTCTATTCACATATCAATAAAGATACTCTAAGATTCATTTTTTGACTTTATTTGTTAATATATGCCACTATTTTCCCTTTGAAATATTAATTTTACTTAGGATATATCGGTTTGTTTACACACCTTTGTCATTTTAATCCTGAGCTCTCAGGATACTTTTAATAAAATTTTGCTACTGAATTTCTCTGATTTTCACATAGGTTATTAATATGAGTGTTCTCTTGAGTATTAATGTGTTTTATACAGTAATATAGTGTATTTTGAATTTTTTAAATTTATTTAATAAATTGTAAAACCCTCATGTCCGAGTCGGTACCGTATTTTGACAGCTTAAGTTTTTAAGTTTTTGATAATGCAGTTTTGTTTATTTGGTAGCTTTCGTATGTTATGCATCACAATTTTTAAATAAGTTTATTTTGCTAATTTTATATTTAAATTATTCTCGAAGTTCTATTAGAACTTCGAAAAGCTTATTTTATTTTTAAAAAAAAAAACATGGTTATTTACCATTGATACAAGTATAAAGTTGTCCTTGAAAGTGCGATTTATGTTTTAAAATAATATAGGCCTGTAAAAAGATACTACGTGTACACAAGGCTCACAAGGGCTCACAAGGTAGTAGGATTTTTTTTAGCATCGAAAAAAGATTTAAAAATTACATGTAGAGGGCGCTGACGACCCGAAATACAATGAACAGGACAGTAGTTGTGTCGTAGAATGTTCTGGAGGTCATGTTAAACATTTGTTATTGGATGAACGAATGAATGGAGCGTATTGTTGTACTATTCATTGTGTTTTGGTTCGCCAGAGCCCTCTATATGTTATTTTTAATTTTTTTTTTTTTTTTTTTTTTTTTTTTTTCAGCGAAGAAAATCCTTGTGAACCTTGTGAACCCTTTCTTACAAACCGCACTCCTTTATCACAATTTATTCCTTTTTTATGAGTTTTTAAATTTTTAACGAGCTTTTGGCTCACCCGGCACTTAAAGCTTTGTGTATTTTTATTTTTAATTTAGTTTATTTTCCTTTACGTAAAATTTTTCACTATACTCTTTTCCTTGATAAAAGACGTTACTTTTTAGAAAATTTTTAAGCCGTGTAATGTAATTTTTTTTAAATAACGATTTTTTTCTGCATTTTTATACATTTCCCTAAATTAAAAACACAAATACAGTAGGGTCCCTAAAATCCGCACATCATCGCAGATGTAAACAATGAAACTTTCGTTTCTGATGTAGGGGGAAAATTACAGAATTTTTTGGTTTTATATCATTCTGTATGTATTTTAATGTGTTATTCTTGATAATATGACAGAACTCATGATTTTTCATGAAGGAAGTATAAATTTATTTCTGAAAAAAAAAAAATCAAGATATTACTGATATACTGGTAATCACAATTTTTTTACCAAATATATTTGTGTATTAAGTGTTTTGTGTTATTAGGACTGGCAAAACCTGAAATAAAACTTTTTTACTTAACGATTTTGATGTGAATTAGGGTACTTTTATGAGGAAAGTTTCATTGAATAATTCAAGGAAAATATGTCTAATCTTTATTATGCTTATTTAATTATATACATTGTTAATTTTTCACTTGATCTTTTCTTTTAATAACTTAATCATTTTAAAAATTATCTTACTTTTTATAATTTTAATTTATTACTTTACTTAATTGTTTTAATATTTTGCTATGTTGCAAGCATTCAATATAATTTTGATTGCATTATTACATTCAAATTACTGTTTGAAAAGTGTAAACAAAGCAATGACCAGAAATCCTCAAAATTCTAAAATCAGCACAATCTCTGGTCCCAAACTGTGCGGATTTGAGGGAGTCTACTTATTTAGAAATCGATCAAACCAATATAACGAGAGAATATTTTTGAAGGGAAAAAAATGAATGTTCTTGTCAGACAAAAATTATTAAAATTATATAATTCAAATATAATTCAATTCATAAATATCTAAGTATATTTATTGTTTAGTTAAGAAAACTAGAAATTTTGATCTAAACATACCGTGGTAGTTATAAGTAATTATAATTTTGTTATAGGATTATAAAACGTGTGTTCATGACGTCTTTCTGTCCTCTAACAAAAAATATTTTCATTAAAAAAAATTTTATTTGACGGTCTTCAACTTATTGGACGCATTATTAATAATGTGTGAAAACTTCATAATTTTTATTTTATTTTTTGAATGTTGGTGCTGAAAGGGTTAAAACATGAAATTGTCGTGCCATTGGTTGATGTGATTCCTGTGTTTATTAAATTGGTATAGTAAAAAATAATGAAAATGAACATCAGCAACCATTTGATTACCTTTAGTCGGAAAGCTCAGCACTTCCAGGGGGGAGGGGGAGGTGGTATAATTATCTATCAGATACACCAAATAAGGCTTAATTTCTATACTAAAAATGCAATAAAAGTTTGACTATATCAAAATGTAGGGGCTCTTCCCGCCCTTTCCCCCTGTGTCGGCAATCATAAAAATGGCATATTTAAGTATATTTACGAAATTTCATTGCTTACAACTAAAATGTTTAAAATGTATGGTAATAAGTTATCTCAATTATATAGAAGTTTACCAAACTCTCTGCGTAAAACTCTTAATTTAAAATTACCACTGTATTCGATTTAGAAAGTAATTTTTTAAATTATTTTTTAGTTTGGTGCTAAAGTACACCAAATCAGCGGTGGTGTCATTTTACACCAATATGGTGACAACTAAATTGCCACCAAAAGTGGTGTTTGTTTACATTAGTTAATTGCTGGTGTTTCATTGTACCAATTTACTATGGTGGTGTTTTCTTAGACCTCTTTTGGTGACAACTTAGTTCTTACCATTTTTGGTGTAAAATAGCATTTTTTTTTTTTTTTTTTTTTTTTTACACTTTGACACAACTATACACTGCATATATATATATATTTTTTATTTTGTGATTATACTATTCTTATCGCATTGGGATATACTAAAATAACCGTTGACTCATGCGTTTATCAAGACATTTGTTTACTTAAATCTCTTTTACACTCTTGATGAATTAATTATATTGAGTTTTGTTAAGAGTTAATTATAGACCAGAAGGCATACATGATGAATATTTATCATATAAAAGTAATTTTTGGTGTTATTAATGGGCAATGTAAAAATCCACTCGATTTTTCAATAGAAGAACGATTCTCATCCATGCTCTGTCCATGGGACGGTATGTGTTGGACTAGTTTGTCTTAATGCAATCCCAGATAGCATGAACATTAGCAGCAAGTTTGATTTTTTTCTGATATTATCTTACCGTGACGAATTTGAATTGAGAAATTCGCAGCAAATCTCCCGCAAGGAGTACCATCCACCATTTGCATGAGTAGTCTAGAATGAAACTGATGGCAAGACTGTCTTTAATTCACGAAAGTGACGAAAGCAAAAAATCCCTCTGTTGAGAGAATAGACAATCAGCAGATACGCAGAAATTGCAGGAATTTTATTCGGTTGGCACCGCTTTTTTTAAACACTGTATTTATCAAATACCAAAAAAGGCTCGAATTGAAAAGAACAAATATTACCCTAACTTGTTTATGGTGGTAAAAACGATGCATGCACTTTAACGGTGCGTATGCATCAATAAACCTGATCAGGTCTATAGACCCTTCCGAAGGGGGTTAAATTTATAGTGTAACAATTGTAAACAGTTAATGTGGCATGAAAATATTATTACTTTGCAGTAAGTTTGCAGTATTTTTGATTACTTGTTTGTCGTTAATTTGGAATAAATTTGATACAGCATGAATTTAACTTGCATGACAAGTTAGCTGCAAGTTCAAAGTGTGGTTTCTTCGGCGTTTGAGTTATCTTGCTGCAGTCTTGTTATGAACTTTCAGTCTTGTCATGCTGAGCTTGCTGCAACTTTCCATCGTCAAGACTTCTGCAATTTTTCTGCAAACTTCAAATGCTATGTGGGATTACGTCAATTTTCTTTCGCACCTTTTAGAAAACTTTCCAAAATGTTTTCAATGTTCCAGGGCTGACTAATGCAGCGCATGCGGGGCAGCTGTCCTGTCCCCTCCCCTCTTTAGGGTGCCCCCATGGGAATAATCAAGATTTTTCTTATGAGGTGTCAAATGTTTAAAATTGGCCAAAAGTGATCAATATTTATATATTTTTAAACATTTAGGAAGGGAGTGTGGTCCCTCTTCCCCTCTCTGCTTTTCGTACCCCCTCCACCCACGGAAAAAACGAACTATATCTATAGAAAACTAATGAATAAAATTTTACTATATCAACTTTGTATTCTATTGTTTTCACGAGAAATTCTTTATTGATATCTTCCTCGTAACGAGGCAAGTTATAACCATTAACTATGACCAATTGAGACATTTTCTTTCAGACATCTTATAACATACGTAGATACTGTTTGTTTTCGGATAGCAAAACCCTTCGTGTTTTTGCGCATGCGTCAGGTTTTCTTTGATTTTGTCAAAATAGGGGTGATCGGTGTTTGTTTAGCTGCGTTTGGTGAGTGCCAATCCTAGTGAAAAACAACAAATGAACAACTTCGAAAAATACCCAGCTCAGCGTAACACCCCTTTGGTTAGTAGAATCGTCCCAGAGTGCTAGGCGCTGCTTTCGAAAACGAACAGTATGCAAAGTAAAGTTTGTAAAAAAATACTTCTGTCAACTAAAATATAATTTTTGTACTATTATCCTACTGGCGTTTTTTCTTAAAAAGCTGTGACTACCTTTTTTGATACTCTGTATATAGATGTGTTAATAGTACAGGGTACGAAATTTATGCATACATACATTGTGTATGAAGTTTAATACTAGCCACTACCACATTATTCGCGAACAATTTCTATAGATAGATAGAAGGAGGACCGCAGAATAATGCTTGCCCTGGAATTCAATGCTACGGAATTCATGTGTACAAATTCGCTATGAAAATAATTTCTAATAAACATATTTTTGTATTCAATAAATTTCTTTTGAATATAACATCTCAAAAGAATTTTATTTGATACATAAACAGTTATTATTCACTTAATATTCTTTAAATATAAGCTACTTACTATTTTTATATCTTTTTAGGTAGATTTCGTAAGAAATATTACCTATTGCAATCTCCCCTATGTTGAAATTTCTGAAATATATATTGCAGATCTACGCCGATCATGACCCCTAGAACTCAAAACCAACCCCAGTTCAAAGTTATCCAGTTATCTATCTATCTAACTATCTATATCGCTTTTTTTGAACACGATAACTTCCATAATTCTACACAAATCTCTTCCAAACTGATACATAAAATCAAGGGATAGAAAATCTCGGTCAAGTTCGATAATGGGCAACATCGGACCAAGGGGGTGGCAAGCGAAAAAAACCCATAACTTGGGATGTAGTGGAGGGTATACGGTGGTATACGCCGTATACCGTTTGGATTTTCTTAAAGAACACCGTATACCCTCTGTTTCTCAAAAACGCTATGGTATATGCCCCTTAGTTTAAAGTTATTATTTCTTCTAGGTAAAGGGGCAAACATTTATACATCACAGATTTTTGATAAAATTTAAAATGGGCTCAAGGGGCGAAAAAAATAGGGTTTTGGGGAGAAAAAAATTCATAACTTCGTCAATTCTGAATATATTAAATTCACTTAAACTTATTATAAATCTTCTTAATATTATCTAGAACTTTTATATTGACAAGTTTTTAATATAACTAACTCTTACCGCAAAGAAAAAAAAATTAAAAACGAAAATAAAATGGAGGTGTTAAAGAAGAAAAAAAAATCATAACTTCGTCAATTTACAAGATAACCAATCCGCTTAAATTTATTACACATCTTCTCAATATTATCTACAGCTTTCATATTGATGAGTTTTTAATAGGACCAACTCTTACAGCAAAAACAAATTAAACAAAAATAGGGGTTGACGTAAAAATTATCGTATTAAGGGTGTACTCAAACCCAAACGGCATATTTTCTGACTCATTTTTAAATTCATTTTTGCTCTGAAACACATCCATTTGGAAGGTTCTCTTATTCAAGAACTATATAATGTGCTGTATTGGTCGATTGTTTGATAAAGGCAGACTATATTTCAAAAAAGGCTGTCAAAGTGAGCATTTTGAACCAAATTTCCCGAAGAGGTAGTACTGGAAAAGAAAAAAAAATGGTCGTACTGAGAAAATAATTGTTTATAAATCAAGTTCTAATTAATTGAACGAAAAATAAAAACACAGGTCGCTTATAAATCTCTTGAAATAATCACGTCAGCAAGTTTCATGTTTTTACTTTTAAAAATGAGTCTGAAAATGTGTCAGAATATTTCGAGTTGTGGAGCGTGGAAAAATAATTTTTTTTAATACCGCCTTAATTAATATGATTCTGATAAAACCCACTCTTACAGAAAAAATGTAATTAAAAATTCGTCAAAAGCGGCCAGATAAAATTGTTAAACTGTGTTTATCTCTAATCTTGATTTAGTTTTTGTTGGTGAAATTAGTACTTAACCTCGAAATCTACCTCCGCCTGTAGGCCGAGCCGGAAGTGATTTTTTATTTTTATTTTCATTACTAGAAAGAGTTAATTAAATTAAATTTAAATAAAATTCGGATAAATGTTTAATTTTTTTAAAATAATTAATACACAATCTTTTTTTAATAATCATTGTGTCAGAATTTCATGTAATATTTAATTAGTATGCATTAAATATATATTCTTTGAATATTATATCATCTCAAAAGTTTTTCATTTAATTTTAAATAGTCATTATTCACCAAATAAATGTTTTTTGAGTGCGAGGCCAATTTTCTACTTTTTTTTTCTCTTTTTATAAAGTATTATTTGAATTTAAATAAGTTATTTTCATAAAATTAAGATAACTATTTAATAAAATTTAAAATAATTCCTTTTTTTTTCGCAATGTTGAAATTTTGAAGGAATTCCATCGAATATTTAGTCAGTAATTTTCCACTGAATAAATATCGTCTGGATGTAAGTCGAAGTTTTAGGCAGTTTTTAGTTTAGTAAGTCGAAGTAAGTCGGAAGTTTTAATTAAATTCAAAATACTTATTTGAATTAAATTCAAACAAACATTTGGTAAAATTTCACACAGTTTTGTGGAATTTTTACTTAAATTTGTCTTGGGATTATTATGTGTTTGATGAAATGCATCAGAATTTCATCGATTACTTATTCAAGGATTATTTTTTGAATAAATGAAAATATCAGTGAAAGGAAATGTTGTATAACAAAAATTAAATTCCCAGAATATTGAAGTGAAAGCCTTTTTTACTAAATGTTATTGATTTAGCTTCTTCTGTCAGCACATATTTGAAATCTTCACAAGCTTCACAGTCACAGGTAATACTAAACTCTTTCAGAAAAACTTATTAACATTGAATTTTCAAATATTAAAAATTATCGATATTATTAAATACTAAAAAATTAAATATTAATAAATAATGTCTCAAGTCTTCAAGTCTAATTAGAATCTCACTATTTTAGTTGTACCATATGATAGAAATTATAACACCTTTATCACCTCTAAAAAGATATCACTTTTATAATAAAACGTTTAAATAAAATAAATTTTGAGAAAATGTAACACGTTCTTCCCTTAACCTCTTTAAATACTCTTTAAATGTATTTTCGCTAAGGAATTTTATCAAATATTAAGTTAATTATTATTGGTTTATTTTACCTGGATGAATATATTTTAGGTACAAGACAAATTTTTTACTTTATTGATAATTTGAATTAAATTCATATAAACAGACGATAAAATTCGAAATAATCACATGAATTACTATTTAAATAATCGTTTCAATGGAATTTCATCAAATTATTTTTCACTGGTATTAGTCAGCTATTATTCACTGAATATTTATTTATTCAGCGAAAAAAATTCAAATTTTCCACTTTTTTTCTCTCTTTCCAGGAAGCGTGTTTCACTTTTACAGATTCATGGAAGAATGGTGGTTTACGGTGTTCGCAAATGCATCTGCTGGAATCGACACCCTCTTTCTGATTGTGTAAGTATGAAAACAGTGTAGAGGACATTTTCTACATCTACACTGCTTGCTATCAAAAACGAGACATCTTTCACCTTATGATAAAAGAGGTCGCGTAAACAATACCGTGAAACAGTAGAATTCTATTTCAAGCGTTTCAAGCTATTTTGCATGAGGTCCGATTTTTATGTTTCATTGCGGACGAATACAATATTCGTTTTCATAAATTAATTTTCATCAGACTTTCAAAAGTTTAAAAGGAAAAGTCTCAATGACTTTAAAAAATATGTTATTATTATTATTAGTTTACTTAAAAATTCAAATTTAAATTTAAAATATTTCTTCGTCAAGCTCAAAGAAAATCCCTGTTTTTTATAATTCTATTTTCCTTTTACTCTTTATTTGTATGAAAATAAATATTGTTAACGCAGTTGAAAATGTATTCTTAGAAAAAATAAAATAAAATTTAATTCATTTGGGATTGTGAAAGATACCTTCCTAGCAACGAAGTGGTTGCTACAAATTTCATTTTTCAAAAACGCGTTAGTGAATGTATTTAATTAATGCATGTATTTTACGTTTTGTAAAAATGTCGTCTCATGTATGTGTTGTAACGTGAATGCATGTTGCTAGACGTATATGTTAGATGAGTAGTTGTAAGCATGTAAGCTTTAAATATAACATAAGTTTGGAAGTACAAAAATAAAAAATAGTAAAATATAAAAGATATTAAAAAATAAAGTATTCACTAATCTTTGCCCATTTTTTTATCATTTACTTTTTTACCAATGAGTTAATTAGTCAGTTTTTAAGCCTATGTGAAGTAAGACATTAAACCAACTAGTAATCGATTGCAACTAATTTTTTAGACCGAAACTCAATTTCGATCCTTGCTTGAGGAAACGAAACTCTCTCAAATAAAATGTTATGCTATTAACATAGATATATGCATACGAAATAATTATTAATTAATCACAAACATACCTGTTTACACAGACACTTTCACTTATTCATAGCCGAGACAATGCATAAGTGAAAGTATTTGTTTTCATTAAAAGTAAAAATATTATTGATAATTATTTTTTAAAGTTTTTATAAACGAAAGTCTGAGGAAATAATTTATTCATTATTAACTTTGCTCTCATTCTTATAGGAAAAAGACTGCACAAAGAGTTTCAAAATGCTTAATATTTAACTTTTAGCTTCATCGAAAAGAAGTATTTAGAATAGGCTGCAGCAAGAGAGTGTATAGCAGATCCATTTTTAGATAGTGGGGGGGGGGGGGAGAAGATATTTCCAATTATTATTATTTCAGTAGAAATTTAAAATTACATGTATACTGGTACCGTGGTTTTCCAACGCATTTCTTTCCAAGGAATTGTTTGAGAATCCATAGGAGCCATTTGGGGAAGACTAAGGAGGGAAGAGCAACTGGCTCCTAAAGGAATTTGATATTTCAGAATGGACCAGTCATCATTAAGTCAGATTTAAAACAAAACAAAAAATTCAGAAATTGCACAAATGCAAAAAAAACTTTGATTTGACTAAAATGAAAACATTAGCAATAAATAAACACAGAAATTTATATTACAAATCATATTTTTTAAAGCCATGCTATTGCAAAATTCTGAAAGGAAGACACGATCATCATTAATAAGTACTTTGGCTAATTTTAAAAACATATGTTGTAAAAAACTGTACTTGTTTCTTCTCAGCTACGCATAGCAAAATAACGTTTTGAAATGGCATCTCTGCATAAACAAATCAATTTTCATCATAAATAAAGGATTAAATCGTTTCATTCATTAAAGGATTAATAAAGCAAGGATTAAATCGTTCAATCATTTTCCCCGGTAAATTTTCGCTCAGATATTTTTCTATATATATGTTTTACAAATTATTTTTACACTTTTCGCGTTTTAGCGGTCGGATTTCAATCTTTTTGTACATTTCCTCGTTAATTTCCTCGTTTCGTTTAAAAGTAAATAATAGCTACTCTGTCACTAAAAATAAAGTTTAGATAAATAGATTGATTACGATTTTTTTTTCAGTTTCTTTTTCAAATAACCTCAAATCGTTTGTTTTTATGTTAAAATATTTTCATGTTCATATATTCAATTATCATAACGTTGAAGAAGACACAGCAGTTTTACAAATTAGTTTCACATTGCTACCCCAGGCTTGCACTAAAAGCTATTACGATCTAAAACTTAACGCCCCGGTGTGGTTATCCATTTATCCATTAGTTTTAGACCAGGAAAGGGAAAACTAATGCTCTAAATACTTACTGACGAATCAATCTGTAATTTAATCACCAATCATTTCAGTCCAATATAAACTCTTGTATTACCACGTCGCTGTCTTTAAATAAAGTATTTTATAAATGGGAGAGAAAACAGAGCGTTTAATTTTTTTCAGGTTGTATATCGTCTGTGACAGTATAACTTCATTTTTAGATGTTGGAATATCCTTGTATTAGAATTTCTAAAAACTTTTTGCAGATCTACGCCGATCATGATTCCTACGCCCCCAGTTCAAAACTTAATCTATCTATCCATCAATATATATATATATATATATATATATATATATATATATACAGTGGCTCCCAAAACTGTTCGTACACTTACGAATTACAATGAAATAGTCTTCTATCCATTAATTAAAATTAATATTTCAGAACGGGTATTTAATAATAAGATCTATAACTTAATCTTAACAAAACTACATAAAATATTTTAAAAACATAGTAAAACGTTATTTTGAAGAAATCAATAATAAAAAAAAATAACAAAAAAGTTACCCCACAAAAGTCTTCGTACACTTAAAAAAAAATCTCTTTATATTGGTAAATATTGTAATATTTCGCTAAATTAGTACTTAGTAAGATATCCTTTAGCATCCACAACAGCTTTTTAATGTCTGGGAATAGATTTCACTAGTTTCTTTCCTTTTTTTTTTTTTTTTTTTTTTTTTTTTTAACCATTTGAAAAAATGGTTATTGTTCTCTGTCAGGGTAGGAAATCAAACACATATCTGAGGCGTTCTATTGGTTGAATTTATTCGTTTTCTGTTCACATTTTATTTGTTTTCTGATTGGTCTATACAGTAATCTGTATTTCCCTTTACTTTTAACAGAGATGGATACTTCTGTTGCCACTGTGACAAAAAGTAATAAAAACTACAAAAAAAATAATAACTCAGAAACAAATTGAGATACAGCTTTCAAACAAATTGCATTTAAAAGTACATTTTTGTCTCTATACGACGGTGTAAAAAGTAATATTGTGGGATATTTAGAAGTTCAAGAATGAAATTTCATTTCAAATTGGTCGTCAGATTTCTTGGAAATCTGACGATGGAAATGCCTTTTCCCGAACAGCCAACGAAACGCTTGGATAATACGTAAGTTTCAGGTGGATAATACGTAAGTTTCAGGAAATCTGAGGAGTCGCAGGCGATTTTTGTCGCTTGCAATTTTTACGTGTAATAACACTATTAATGTTTAATTGATGGCGTACGTAATGTATGATCAACTCCGTGCGATTTTTTATGTCTTAAATTTTAGTCTTTAAAAAAATCATTTTCCAAATGGTCGTTGTAATTTGTTAAATTGCTTTTTTTTTTTTTTTTTTTTTTTTTTTTGTAATTTCTGCATTATTAATGTTCATCCATTCGTCGATCATTACTGTTTTTGTCATTACTGATTTTTGTTTTAATGTCATGTCCTGGTACTCTAACCTCTATAGTTCTATTAGGTTTAAATCGGCGATTGAGGTGGTGTTTTCAGAATTTGAGGACAATAATAGAGACACCATAGTCGGACATTGAGAGCCGTGTGCTTAAGATTGTTATCTTGATTTTAAAAAAAGTTGTTACCAATAACCAAATTTTGGGCTGATAATTTTAAATTGTCTTTTAAAATATTTAAATAAAGAGCATGATTCATTATCCCATCAATAAATACCAAATTACCTAGTCCTGATGCTGCCATGCACCCCCACACAAGGACACCTACACCGCCATGCGCTGTTCCAACTAAGTTCTTGGTGTTAAGTTCATCATTTTTTATTCTACATACAAATATACGTCCATCGGAACCAAAAACGGTAAATTTGCTTTCATCTGCAAATAAGACATTATTCCCATACGATTAGAGTTTATTTATCTTTGATTTTGCGAAGGAAAGCCTGAGCTTTCTGTTTTAGTCCAGGGGAAAATACCAAAAAAAAGGGGGTTACCTTGCAAAAGGTCGGGTAGAAGATTTTTTTCTGAATTGTTTATAATGATGCAAACAAGTTTTCTAACAAAATTTCTTAAGGCTAAATTTTCTGTGGCCAAAAAACAAGAAAATGTTGGGACCTTTTCGGGTTTTTTTTTAAATATGTCGATACCCGTTGCCGTAGCATATTATTTGTCAATTATAATATTAAAGAAGATAAAATTTTCTACAACTTTCATATTTACAACTTTTTTATACACTCAATAGCAAGCGCAGTACGCCATTTCAAAAATAGGGTAATTTTTTCAATTTTCATAAAAACCGTGAAAGACGCAGTTCTGCCCGATTATTCAAATGTTTCACACGGATTTAATATTGTATGTCAACTTCTATATTTAGTAGCAGTAAATTATGTGTTTCAGTGCTAAAACTAGCCTTTTTTGTACCCGTGGCAAACATGGATTTTGGAGCCCCCCCACCCCATCTTTTAAAAAGAAACTTTTTCCACGGGAATTTCAATAAATATAATAGCCGGATTTTGAAAATTTTAAGTGTGTAAGTATTAAATACGTAATGCTGAACTACGTAATCAGCTTTGCCAAATACTGATTCATTAAAACCTTGAAAACCGTACCGAAAGGAACCGAAATATATTCCGCTTTAAACAGGTTTCCATTTTAGTAGGTATAATTGTTCATATTCTTTCTCTTGAAAAAATATATACTTTTTCTTTAACCCCTTCGGGACGGGAGCCTTTTACGAAATTTTTAATCTTTTGTCACCGTTTTTTAAAAACAGAAATTTGTGTCTTCTTGAATTGAGAAAATGCGCTGATTAAATAAGGCAAATTTCACAGTAAAATTTTACTGGTGAGGAAGTACAAGGATTCTGAGCGCTTCATGCGGCACGTATACGTGTCGCTCGTCCTTAAGGGGTTAAAGACCGAATTCCGTGTATACAGATTTCATTTTCAAAGATTTTACGGTAGTTGTCGTATTGAGGCGTTTAAAGTCACAGTTATATGAATTGTGGGACTAAATTAGTCACACGAAGACATTCGCAAGGTAATATTAAACCTATGGGCGCGTTCTTGACAAACATCTCGCTCGCATTTTGTTACTTTTGATGTTTTTTTTTCATGGGATACCTGATGAGATCAATATCTAATGTTGTCTTTTGTACTTTTTCGGGTTTGGTTGCTTTATATATATATATATATATATATATTCGGACGCTTTCATTTTTGGAAAACTGTTTGGAACCCATTCTGAAATTTAAAGTATCCTGTTTGAACTTTAAAGTAATTAATAGATAATCTTAAAGTTTTACATAGTTTTGCATGCTAAAATGATATAATCTCTTGTCATATTTATTGATATAAGTGGGAAAAAAAATGATAATATGTTTTAAAACTAATCTTTTAAATATGTTTTATAATACTAGTGATCTCAAATATTTTATTAACATAATTTATAAATTTTACAAGATATAAATGCATAACATTTAGTGAAATAATCTGGTGTCATTTTTATTGTGGCTATTTTATAAGGTAAAAGTATTTCTTTCATAAAATATATTTATCTTTTGAGTCCCCCCTTTTATATGGAACTACAATTCAATGTTTGCTATCTTTAAAACAGTAAAACATATGTTATCAATAATTGGTAAATAAAACATACCATTGTAGTGGGGAATAAAATATGTTTTTCGCAAATTTTCATGGGTGATTTTCAAAAAAAGTGTCATGTTTTACTGTCCTTTCACATTTGCACAAAAATTAGTTAAATATCATAATTTTAATTACATTGCATTTTAACTATCATGTTTTTTAATGATAATTTACAGACGTATTATTATTTATAAAAAATTTAAAAATAAGAAATATATTCTTTTGTAGTCAAAATGTCATTACCGTAGGTTGTCCCAACAAGCAATTTATTAGATAAAGATTTGACAAAGTTCTATTTAAAACAGATGGTTATAATTTTTTTATATATTTTTATTTATTAAGATGCTATTAATTAAAAAGTATTTATTTTCATTAATTAAACTTATCTATAATTCTTAATAATTTATTTAAACTGTGTCCCAAGAAAGAGTGTCATTGCCATGCTTCTGACAAAAAGTTCCTCTGGATTTTTTTAGAGGACAGCACATGCCTTTTTATCAAGGCAAAAGTACTCCTTAAAAGTCAACTTGTTATCAGGTTTAGGTGAATAGAGTAAATAGTTTTATAGTTTCAATAAAACAAGCAAAGACTTATGTTTTGGTGAGTATTCTTTTGTAAGTCATTACCGTACCCAAATCTAATTGATAATTACATGAACTTTTATTTCTTAATCTGTATTATATGAGAAATAGAAAATCATTGTATGGGCCAGAAAATATAATGGCTGCCATTTATGCCTGAGGAAAAATAAAAATATTTTGCTTAATTTGTCATTACCGTGCTCACTTATGTCATTACACCAAGTGCATTAAATTTTAAAAATTAGTTTTAAAATGTTAAATTAGTAATTTGGTCTCTACTGATGCTTGTATATTAATGTTTATGAGGCAAGATAATTATTTACAAACAATTAAAACTTTCTGATTATTTCTAAAAATGTGATTTGGTTATTCAAAACATGGACAGGTTTTGATAATGACCCACCTATTCCATTGATACCTGGAAAAATATCTATGCATTATAAAATTTATTAAAATTAAGCAAGAAATCTTTTTTAATTGAAAGTATAGTGCCAATAAGTTACTATATATTGAAAAATTCTTTTAAACAATGCTCTGAAGTTAACATTGTATAACACTTAAAGTTGCTGTCTAAATATCAAAATTGCCTCATTCATCTACACTCTGCCCTACTTTTAAAATTATATAAATTTATTGCATATAAAATGTCTGTTGAGATGAAAATAAAGACGTGAGTGTGGAAATAATAGATAATTTACTGCTACCAATTTTTAGAAGTCGACACACACAATTAAATCCGCAGGGAGCATTTGAATAATCGCGGCAAAACTACATTCTTCACGGTTTTTAAGAAAATTGAAAAAATTGTCCCATTTTTGAAATAGCGTACTGCGATTGTTATTGAGTGTATAAAAAAGTTGTAAATATGAAAGTTGTAGAGAATTTTATCTTCTTTAATATCTTAACTGACAAATAACATGCTACGGAACAAGTCTCGAGCTATTTCCAAAAAATCAAAAAATGTCCCAAAATTTTGTTGTTTTTTGGCCACAGAAAATTTAGCCTTAAGAAATTTTGTTAGAAAACTTGGTTTCACCATGTTGGCATCATTATAAACAATTTAGAAAAAAAAAATCTTCTACCCGACCTTTTGAAAGGTAAATTGTACATTTCCCCTGGACTATTTCTCGTACTAATAAAATATATTTCTATGTGCGGAACGCCCATTTAATCCAGCTGATCTTAGCAGTCGTCGAACAGTTTTATGTGAAACTGAAGTAGAAAATTTAACTATTAAATTGCTTAGCAACTTTTACCGCACTTAAACGTCGATTTTTCACAATTTTTCTAATAATAAATCTCTGATCATTTTGTGTCAACTTTGTTAGACGACCTTTTCTTACCGTGCTTCCGATCCGATTTTCTTCTTTAAAGCGTTTTATGACATACTGCACCATAGAATGGGATAAATTAACTAATTTAGTAATATTTCGAACTGATTTAACCACTACTATGATGAAATATAATAAATTTTAAAAGGCTTTTAGTTGTTTCTTTACGACTACGAGCCATTTTTAAATAATAAATAGAATATTACGGAGAAGCAAGCAAAAATTAAAGCCAAAAGATTTTTTAAATGACACCACAATTCAGGTAATAATAATAATAATAATAATAATAATAATAATAATAATAATAATAATAATAATAATAAAGCGACAGACGATAATTTTAATTATGAATTTATCAGAAAAAGTTTCAGCGGTACGAAGACTTTTGTGGCGTGCTCATGCTCTGCCTCCTTCAGTTTTCATTTTTATGTAAAAAGAAAACCCGTCAATATTTTAAACAGTGTTATGTAGAATAGCATAGAGATGACGTGAAAAAATATTGGACTTCATATTCGAATTCAATTCCAAGGTACTTCCTTTTTACTACAAATTTTTAAAGTGTACGAACACTTTTGGGAGCCACTGTATATATGTATATGTATCACTTTTTTTTGGACACGATAACTTCTATGATTCTGTACAAATCTCTTCCAAACTGATAAATAAAATCAAGGGGCAAAAAATCTAGGTCTAAATCGGACGAAGGGGGTGGAAATGGGAAGGGTTTTTGTGAAAACAGAAAACCCCCATAACTTCTTTACTATGATACCTATCGAATGAGATTAAAACTGTTATTTTAATTATCATTTGGCCTTCTAGGAAAAAGGCCAAAAATTTATGTATGACAGATTTTTGATGTCATTAAAAATGGCCTCAAGGCCCGGGACGAAAAAAAATTCATAACTTTGTCAATTTACAAAATATAAAATCTACTGAAATTTATTATAAATCTTCTTAATATTATCTACAACTTTTATATTGACAAGTTTTTAATAAGACCAGCTCTTATAGCAAAAAAAAAATAAATATAAAAACAATATAAAAACAAAAAAAAGGAGGTGGGGGGGGGCAGTTGTAGACGAAAAAAAAATCCCATCTCCGTTAATCTACCACTACAGCGATAAAAAAGTATCGTTGGCGTGATGACAATTATTGACAACCCTCAGAGATGCTGCATATAGGATTGCGTTTTTAAACGCGCGCGTGTCTCAATAGAAAAAAAAAAAAAAAAGAAAAAAAAACCGCCAGAATTTAAAATACAGTGTGTGATTCATTTAAATAAACAATCACCACACGTTTAAATTTATTATATAAATCTTCTTAATATTATCTATAGCTTTTGTATATTTTGTCTAAATTTAATCTAAAAGTCTGTTCTAATCTTCAAAAAGATACAAAAATAAAACTTTATTTATATTCATAGACAGCATGTTATAGACAACTTATAAAAGCCCAAAATTGGACACCTGTAATTTAAGAAACGAATATTTATGTGATTTATTAATTAAATTTCCAGCTATTGTATGCCACAGTAGAAAAAAAAAATATTTCATTTGAATATATTTATCTAAAGGTATATTTCGATATTTTCAAAAAACCTTTTTGTTTCATGTTTTTTCAGAGGCTTGCAAGTAAGTTACAGATTATGGAACAAAAGTGATGTTAGAAAAACAAAAATCAGTATACTAAAGTTCATCATAAAATGGTACACTAGGTAAGTAAGATAGCATGTAATTTTATACAATTGTATTTTTTGTTATAAACAATATGCATTTTTATTAACCTTTAACTGATGTCACAGATATTGTCACATAACTAGTGTGAAGCGGTCTGTGAGACCGCTCCATCGAAAGATGAATAAAAGTCGCGATTAACTCATAGGATGTTGTTTTTGTATTAACCTTTTTGTACAGGAGTGTTATAATTAAAATTTACCTGTTCAAAAGTCTCTGGTGTTAGTATTAAAGTTCCAAACGAAACAAAATTTCAGTAGTGTTTGTAGATAAACTGAAATTTGCAAGTTAAACTATGAAAATTGAAAAAAGCACCGGTCTGTGAGACCGGTAACATCAGTTAAATGTTACACTTGGAATTATTTTGAGAGGAAAACTTTTATTACGAATTCTAATTCAGGCAATTACGTGTCTCCTAAGTATCTTTACCTTGAATGCTCGGCTGCTTTTGAAATATAAACCAGTGCCGAGGAGGCCGCAGCCTGGTTTTTTTCCTAGTTTTTGTTGATATTTTATTTTTTTTTACAAACAGTTATATTCTTCTTGTTCTGTGAGGGGTTTTGTATACATATATATATATATATATATATATACAAATTTCATTAATTAAAAGATAGTTCTTAAAATATTTTAATATATGCGCAAAAAAAAAAAAAAAAAAAAAAAAAAAAAGAAGATGGGATGTAATTTCATTGGAAAAACCTGCTTCTCAAGACTTTAGTTTTTGATTACGTTACAGAAAAGGCATTTTCTTTTCTCTCGAGGAGGTTTTTTTTTTTTTTTTCATATTGAGATTAAAAAAAAGAAGAAGAAGAAGAAAAAGTGGGAGGGGGTGAACGTGCATTTTCTTCACAGAAAATACAGACTAGAGCCAAAATCCAATTTAAAGATACAGAATATAAACAAATTTAAAATGAAATTGCAAAATATCTTTTTTTTTGTTGAGAAATATAAATTACTAAATTTAAATAATTTTTTAAAAAAATATAAACTTCCCATCGATAAAATATATATTTTCAAATCTTAATAATATTTTTTTTTATTCCTGTTTACCCATGCACTTCATACTTTATGCCATAACTGCCAACGGTTCTCCCACTTAAAAAAATTTAGATACCTTAAAATCTTTATATTACCTAGAAATTGTAATATAGGACTACAAAATTTAACTAGCAATTTGTCTGTGACGTTTGTATAGTGATTTCTTGATTTTTGGTTATTTTCATTTTTTTTCAATGGTATAATTGTACAGAAAGTTTATATTTCATCAGCAAACATTTTTATAGTCTTAGCAATGTACTTCTTCAATTTAAATGGCAAAAGCTATTTTGCTAATTTTTTAACTCAATTTAAGGTTATATGCAATCGGGATAGAGCAGAACTGTTTTGATTTTTTTTTTCCTTTATCTGAAACAGGAAAAATTATTTAACATTAAACATTATGTAATATTCTATTTCTTCGCAACTATTTTTTTTTCGTCTTTTTTGTATTTCATAAAATAGGAAGAGAAAATCTTCCACGTGTTATTGAATTCTGTTCTTTATTTAAAATCCATTACAGATTTCCAGCTTTTAATATTAATGATTGTAGACACTGGGGGAAAATCATATTTAAGTCCAGGTAAACGACCTCAGGGAAGAGAACCGGTTTTTCTTGCGATGCATTTACAAACCATTTATATATTTTTGTTTATTTGCATTTTCGGTCCCAGTAGCAGACTTGTCAATCCACTTAAATTCAAATGAAAATGCTTAAACAATAACAAGATTTGTACATGTTATTCCATGGGGTTCTAGAATATTTTTTGAATGAAAAATGGAATTAAAAATAATAAATAAATATTAATTATCTTTTTTCCCTAAGGGTAGTTGCTATAAAATATATAAATGCATTTTCGGATTCATTGTAAAACAAGAAAGAAAAATCATGCATCAAAGATTAAGAAACACTTTCCAACACATTTTAACAATACTTCGCTGTTTAATAAGGTTAATAACATACTTATGTAATCGTTTTAGAAAACGCATAACATATTTAAAAAATAGGATTTTGCAATTACCGTCCATAACTTGAAAATCACTTCAATTCTTTTGTGGGAAAAATACGTGAATTCTTTTGTAGAGTTCTGTATATTAATAACAGATTTTCATAAACGCCACTTATTAAGTTAAATTTTAATTGAGACAAAAAACGCTTTTAGAACTACTGAATTCACACTTTTATAAATTTATCATCCATAAGCGGTCATTTATCTAATTCGTTGTGTAGCCATGTATGATTTTATTTATGTTCTACAAACTTCTTTAAGCATGCTAAATATAATTCAGCTTGGCAAAAGATAACTCAATTAAAAACCACTTTTAAGCAATTCGTGCTCATACTGAGTATTCATATTCATACTTTATGCCATAATTGCCAACCATTCCTTTTTTTCTCCCGTTTTTCATGCCACATAAATATATTCTGAACTAGAATATGGAAATTTATTAGAAATTAAAAAAAGAATTATTATTATTATTATTATTATTATTATTATTTGAAAATAAAATTTAAAACAATGCTTAGGAATTCTTTAATGTAACCCTGTATATGATCTGTGTCATTTACGCATTCCCCATAATATGCAAACAGGGGTGTAGCTACAAATATTTTTTCGGGGATGGGGGGGGGGGGAGAGTTCAAAAATTCCCCATCTTATACTTCAAAAATTTCCCAACTTGAAACAAATTACTTTATTCTCCAACTGAAATGGTATGTACAATGTGCGTTTATGATAATGATACTTATGCGTAAAAAACCCTTTCCAAAGAAAAGTACTGAAACTACAAACATAAAAATTATTATTATTGGTTTGTTTAATGAAAGTTTAAATACACCTCTTTCATTTAAATAATCATAATCAAAACTAGATTAATTTCTATTTTCCCATCTTGGAGTCATTGAGCATGAAAATAATAAGATACCCAATTACTAAATGACTAGTTAAGGAAGCAATTTCAAAGAATACAGTAAATGTAGGATTTAAACCTGGAAAAATTGCATATATTTAGAGAAAACCAGCATTAATTTAAGGTTTGCAAATTTTTCGTCTTCAGTATTGTACGAATCATAATCGTACTTCGTATGAAAATACCATGTAAGATATTTTCGTCGAAACACAATGAAAAATTAAGTCTGGCTGCTTTTTGTACTTCTTTTGATAATTTAACTTGTTTATTGTTACAGAACTCAGAAAGGTAGTTAGGAAAACAATAAAAAATTCATTTTTTTTTTTTTTTTTACTATTATTTTAAAAAAAGAAAAAGTCTTTCAAAAATCTAGAATTTCCCAACTCTAAGCTCAAATTTCCCAACTTCACATATATTGGAGGGGGGTCCCCCCCCCCCATAACTCCCCATCGCGACGCCTCTGTATGCAAAATTTAGTTCAAACTTAAAAACGCATATCATAACTAAAAACGTATTTCCAACAATTATCGCTACAGTACTTTGGATCAGTACTCAAAAGTTTGTTCTGCTGTTGCCCGTAATTTTCGGAAATGTTTCCGAGTGGTTTTATGCTGTATTAATCAATTTTCTCTACCCGTAACATCGATTTTTCGGATGTTATCAATTCTCAAATAAACATTTTCAGCCGATTAACAGAATTTATACATGGAACTAAAAACAGCATAATCTTAATTTTAATGTTAACGTTGATGCTTTATTTTAATATTTATGTTAATGCTGTTAATTTATAATGTTTGTTATTGAACATGAAAACGTTTACTTCAAAATTGATAATATTCGAAAACCTAATATTTCGGGTTAAGAAAACTGATTAACACACTGTAAAAACTACTTACAAATGTTTCCGAATATTTTGAGCAGTAAAAGAAACATTTATTTCAGGAATGTTTCTTTCTCAGAACAACTCCCAAAAATCTGTTGTTTTTTTTGTTGTTGTTGTTTTTTTTGTGTGTGTGTGTGTGTGCGTGTGTGAGGTTTCTGTAAATAAAACAAAGGTTTTCGGAATAGCGGAGAACTCGGAAGAGATTATATTACATTTTCGGAAATCTCAAGAAAGATCTAGGTTTAAAAACATATTTTTTTTTTTTTTTTTTTTTTTTTTTTTTTACAGCGTAGGGTAGAAGTATGCACGGGACCGGCCTTGGCCCAGGACCCGACTGGCAAAATGGAGGCAAACATTCAAACGGGCCGAACCGGAAGAATACAGACCATTTATATAATCTGGGCCGAGCCTCAAAAAAAAAAAAAAATGGGCCGAGACGGGCCGACAAAAAAAATTAGGTGGGCCGACTGGTCTTAAAGGAAAATTTAAACGAAGACGATACAATATGAAACATTTTCAATGGATATGACTTTCGCGAGAATAAGGATAAATGTGCTGCATGAACCGATGCTAGTTTGTCAACATCATTGCAGAAATATAACAACCAGCGTAGAGATCGGCTTCGAACAGAGTTAATCGTGTCTGAGCCCCGGCTTTTTTTTTTTTTTTTTTTTTTTTTTTTTTCCAGCAGATTCGCGCCGGGCCAGGATCAGGCTACATTTTTTTTTTTCTATATAGTCGAGCCAGGCCGGATTTGGACTTAATTGTTCCCAGGGCGTGTCGGGCAGGCAATATCTTTTGTAAAAATAGTAATAGTGATAATGAACTTCTGCTAACGGAATCATTGGAAATAAACCTTAATAAATTACAGGAAGATATTTTTTAAAAATCTACTTTTTACTGCAAAAAATACGGTTCTTTAAGAGAGTCTGTGCGCTAGATTTTTTTTTAAGTGTAGCCTTGGTTCAGCTTAATTAAAAATCAAATTACTATATACCCGAAAGATTCATTTGTTGAATCAATCATACATATTTAAGTTTACTTAAAGTAACTTCTTGTTTTACAGCGTCTCAAATAATATAATATTTTCACAAATAAATGTTTATCATTTTTGCCTCTCAATATATTTTGATAAATATATTTTTAACGAGCATTTTAATATTTATGCAGGTTTACAGTATCCCAGTTACTGGTAATAGGACTGTTCTTGTGTTTACCATTAGTTGGATATGGTCCCATATGGGCTGACGTTGTCACTCCTGTTCTCAACAACTGTAGAGAGAGGTGGTGGTTAAATGTCTTATACCTTAACAATTTCTGGTCAACAAATGTAACAGTAAGTATACTTTAAAATTACTATGTTCATGCTGAATTTTGGGTAATGAAAAAAAAAATTATAGATATTTGAAATGTTCATACTACTATATATTTTATCGTTCATTCCGGCTATGTTGTCCTATTTTTCAGTGTTTGCACCATACATGGTTCATTTGCTCTTTGATGCATTTACTCTTGCTATCTCCTCTGGTATTCTGGATTCTGAGCAAGTAAGAGTTTTTTTTATTATTATTATAAATATTTAATATTTAGATTATAGTGATAACAGATTAACTGGGAAAGCAATTACATAAAAGAAAGTACACAGAAGTACATCCTTTAGCAATTAATTAGTAGTTCTCTTCATTAGGTGATTAGAAACAGAGAGCACTTACAATGATAACACATAATTTGTAACAATATTTCCGGGAAGAAAACTGACACCTGTAAGCAATTGGCTATATATATTAAATCAGTTCCCCAAACATCTCCCTCATGTTTTATTACTGCTAATATGCTACTTTGATGATCAGACCTCCCCCCCCCCCCCCCAGTTAAAGCTTTAAAGTAACTAAATATCAATTTGGATTGTGGATGTTTTGGATTTCTATTTTCTTTTTCGTAAGCCGTCTTAACTTAAGAGGATTGATTACTTCATCAGAAATAAATAAATAAATCCATTCTAAATAACTTTAATATGTAGAATAGCCTATCAATAAAAACAAGCATAATGCAAAATACGAAATACAAGTTTAAAATTAGCAAAATATTTTATTACAAAACACTGTTTACAAAAGCATAACATCACATCTAATGAAGAGAAAGCCATCCAACTAGCCATCAAAATGAAAAATAAATTGTAATTAATACTCATTAATAATTCACAATTCTTCCCATTAAAGTGATAGAAAAAATATAATATTGATTATCCTTACAAATTCTCATAGTACTAAATATTTTACTAGATTAATGCATTTAAATAAAAGATAGATTGAGCATCTACAAAGAGCAACATAGGTGTGTTACAAACCATTCAGATAATGATCATTTGATAAATGGTCAGAATTTGAGACATTGATCAATGTAATATATCAATATCTTGTAGCAGAGATCTTTCTTGATTCCTCGTCCAAGCTTTAGAGAAATCTAGGAATGATTCCGTCGGATAATCTACAACAGTGATGCACGGCTTCACAGAAGTACAAATATCAAACGTGAATTGGATTTCACTTCTTTTTCTTATCATGCCTATTCAGGAAAAAATAATAGTTAGGCATTTTTTGTTGATCTTAATATTTATCTGCAGAATGGCGAAGTCTGCGCAGTCATCATCATGAGACTAAAATACATCTAATGCCTCCAAATCAGAGACAAAACTTCATGCCTATTATAAGCATGTCATCATGTAATGTTAGGTAAGGTGTACCAGTTACGACCTTCTTTTACGGTTGAATCTAAATTTAAGCCGATGCTGCCTCGCACTCTCCTACTGGTGGGATCTTCTAAATTGTATGCCTCTCGCTCTCTCCACCCTATTGTAAATTAAGAAAAATACAGCTTTGACTCCATAATGTTCAAGAGAGTATTGAAATTTCCTGAACGCTATTAACGTAACTTGTAAGTATTGAAATTTTTGAGACGATGAAAATAAAATTATTCCTGTTATGCATTAAGCTGCCATAGAGAACCATATTAAATTATGAAACACTAATAAGTAATTAATTATACACTAGAAAAATTAATATACAGATATTATTGATAATTCTTAATATTATATATGAACAATACATCTTCTATCTGGATTTTATACAGTGTGATTAATTTTTTAAATGTGGATTACACTGGCTTTTCGTAGTCGGTGATGATGTGGAGAGAAACGCTGAAAGTTCGTGTTTTCTTCAACAAATATGTTCTATAAGACTATTGTAATATTTCACAAGAATATGCTTTACCCTTGTCGTGTTAACTACTCCATACTTCTAACCACCGGATGAAGAAAACTGCTAATTAGTAACTCTCGAAACTGTAATGGTATTTTTTACAGGGTTGACCTATGAAGAGTAACATTATTTGTTTGGAATTTCCTTTCAAAACATGCATTATAAAAGGGATAATAGGGTGACATTATACTAAAATATGACTATCATTATAAAGCTGAAACAGTTAAGGCTCCTCATCAGTCAGGCTGAAATTCTCCTTTCTCATTCTCAACCTATGGGCTTTGGCTTTAAATACATCCGTATTTTTCAAATTTCTCCTCGGAAAATCGAAATTTTTACCTTCTGTTTTCTGTATGCTCTTCTTAAAGATTTTTTTTCTTTTTTATTGGACAAAATATTTTTTAAATGCATTGTTAGATTTATTTAAAGTGTTAAAATCTTACTTACAATTCGCCTGCTTCACTTAGATTTTAACACTTAAAATATAAAACTAAATATATATTTTAGGAATATTTTGGCAAATAAAAAAGAAACAAACATTCTTCAAGAAGAGCATACAAAAAAGTAAGGTTTAATTTTCCGAGTAGAAATTTTAAAAATACGGATGCATTCCAAGCCCGTAGCATTAGAGAGGGGAATTTACGTCCTGACTGATAGCAAGCCTTAAAATTTGTTACATATAAATAAATAAAAAAAACTAAAACACTTTTTCAGGTATTTTTCTAACATTCTAACTACAAGTTTCTTTCCAATTTATATCTTAGGTGGACTTCTGTTGGAATATTTGTAAACGTCATCTTAATAATGGGAAGCAGTTTAGCGATCGCCTTGGTTACTTTAATGAACGATCTGCCGCCAGCTCCAGCTTTCTACTTTCTGAGTTTCTTGTAAGTGCTTATATCAATTTTTGAATCGTCTTTGTTTTATCCGTTATAATCAAAGTTCAAATACATCACTATTTTCCAAATAACCGGTCAAGTGCAAATATTACTCGCGCATAGTACATCCGGAGGTGCATCCACATTACGGTACAGAGGGTACCGTACAATAAATATATGAATTAGTAAATGGGCATTGCATTACACAAATATATCATTAAAAGTTGTTATCTAGGCTTTAAAAGCTCGGATGGCACATAGAGTACGCCATCTGTGTCTTTATGTATGTCCAAACCATCCGTGTCTTTAAGAGCAATTATTTCGATATTCAAAGTTATATTTTGATAGTTGTATTTTTTAACTGGCTTGATTTTTTTTAATGTTGAATTAGATTATATTTAATGAATATTGTGCAATTTTGAAGCCCTGAAAAAATTTCCTGTTTCCTGTAGAAAATGTTAAAGTTCAAGATCATGAATCCCTTTTTTCATGAAAATTGAAATGTCAGCATGTTTTGATTGCTATATCTCTGGAAAGCAACAACATCCCAAAATTCTTTTGTCATAAACTGTTAGTATAACACTACATGCTTAGTAAAATTTACTTGGTTGCATGGGGCATTGTTATGTTGCCACAAAAGGCAATCAAAATGACGTTTTTGTCCGTTTTCTGCACTTATTATCTTGGTTAAGAAATAGTACCTCAAAATTTTTCTTATGGAATATGAAAGTTTACTATAAGGACAAGCTAAGTAATATAGAACTTTACCTGGATATCGATGCTGTTAGCAGATATAATCTGTTAAATATTCAAAATTTTCAAAATCTGCAACTTTTGAATTAGTCCTATCTCAAAACAGCATCACAGTTGAATAAAGCAAAATATATCAGGTAGTAGTTGAATATATGTACAAAAACATGGAAACGAAAAGTAAGTGGGGTCTCATGCTATTTTCAGAAAAAAAAAATGACAAACGTTACAAAAAGGCAGTGTCAGTATCAGGCTTTTGCCCTATAAGAAAATGATTTATCCCGTTTCTCTTTCCCTTTCCTATGTTTTTCCCCTATGAGGAAATGGAACATCCCTTTTCTCTTTCTTCTTCTAGGGGAAAAGCTTTATTATTGCACTGCCTTTTTGTAATGTTTGTCATTTTTTTTCTTCTGAAAATAGCATGATACCCCATTTATTTTTCGTTTCCATGTTTTTGTACATATGTTCAACTACTACCTGATATATTTTGTTTTATTCAATTGTGATGCTGTTTTGAGACTTTGAGAGATTTGTTTATTTATTAATTATTATCTCTTTGTGTACAAACTCAGTCGAAAAACACGACTCACAGAAGTAGTCACAGAACTATTAAATTTCATGGAAAAAAATACAAGTCAACAATAAGGAAAAACAGCACCTGAAAAAGCTGTAACATAAAACAAATTGTCAAGGGCAGATTGCATGCTACATGTTAGATATAGGAGATACATCTACTTTGAAAATGGCTTTATGCTTTATTGCTAAAGAAAGTCTCAAAACTGCACCAGATATCTTGTAAAAGACATAGAAAACTCAGAACGAAAATCCTGCAACAATAAAACAAGAACCAAATGGAGTTGAAGAAGTAAGATCCGTTATGTTTTGAAAATCAGTTTGTATGATACCACAAAAAAAATGTCACTGCCTCCCGAACTATTACGTTTTCCCATATATAAGTGTTTATAACAAATTCAAGCCAAGTCAGTCCAATTATTCAGAGTCTATCACAGATTTGAAATTTGGACGCAATAAAAGAGAAAATTATTTAGTAAATGCAATAATTTAAAAGTTTGAATAGCTTTATCAATATCATGGTTCGTACGCCTCCTTGAATTTTGCAGACCAGAAAATCTTTCGGCACCAGTATTATCTTATAGAAATTCTCTTCTTATAAGAAGGCGAAATTTTGCGCGTTTAACCTAGATTTCTTTTTCTATAAAAAGATACTGGTAGTTTTCCTGGAGAAATAGCGGTATCCGTACAAACCATGGATACTGTTTTAAATCATTTCGAAATAATTATATCGTGACACTTCATCTGATTTGTAAAAATACTTTAAGGTATAAAATAATAATGTTTAATATTTTTTCGATTTATTTTCAATATGTTATTGGAAAATAAATAAGTAATCGTAATTGTTTGCATTTTAGAAACATGCGGACCATTTGGGATAAATTATTCATTCAAGCCTATGATCATGTGGCACCATTTTGTATAGGAATTTTGCTGGGATATCTCTTTATTCGATTCGATAAAATTGAAATGAAGAAGGTAAGTTTAGAGACTTTTTTAAGACTAAAATACTTATATAAATAATATTCTATATCTATATATTTATTTTCCATTTTCATTATTTTTAGACCATTTCCAATAATGTGGGAAGAAGGGAAATACTTTTTTAATTGCATGTTAATGCTCCATTGACGCCAGCCAGTTTGAAAATAAATACTGGATGAAAATAATGCGTGAATAAAAAACTAAATAATATAATAGTAAATGAAATACAAACTACTGTGTGTACTTGAATGTAATTTTTTTTAGACAGTATACCTCTAGAATACATTTTCGTTAAGGAATAGAGAAGTACGGGAATTAAAATACCATCTAACAAATGAAATTTACTTCATTTTTAGTCTGCGTTAAACAAATGGCAGGAACTTTATAATAAAACTTCTAAATAGCTTATTATGAAAAACTTTACAATTCGGCAATGAGATGTAATGACAATTGCAAGTCCAGAGATACCTCCTGAAAAGAATTTCTAAATAAAATTGATGTTAGGAAAAGTTTCATATATGAAGAAAATCTTAAATAGCCTTCGATCAAACGATATCGAACCCGCGAATTTTGGCCCTGAAGTCTCCCTAGTTTGTTAAAAGCGAGCTTGCCGACTACAACACTTAGTAGATCCACAGGTAATATAAATTATTCTTTTTATCACACCTGTTAACAGATATTCCTTCGATTAGTAAATTTTTGAAGTGTTATATAATTTTTTTCTTGTTTTTTTTTTTCTTTTTAGACAGCAGTTTTCTTTGGATGGTGCTTCGCCATCGCATGCAATCTGGCGGTCATTTGTGGACTGTACGGCTATCGACATGGCGAAATGATGGAAATAACTTTATCGGCGGTGTATGCATCTATTCACAGACTTGCTTGGTCACTTGGCATTGGGTGGATTTTGTTCGCCTGTGCTTATGGATATGGAGGTGAGTAGTGGAAAATGCAAATACCATTGAGTTCAATTATAATGAGACCAGAGAGTGTAATATAGTTCAAACCAACTAAACAATTCTTTGATGTGACAATTGCCAATTTTAACGAAATAAGTATCGCCATAAGCTTTAGCCATTAGCATTTGCAATAAAAGGCTGTTCTTTATAAGTATATTTCGTAAGAAATACAACATATTATATTCCCCCTATGTTGGAATTTCTGAAACATTTTTGCTGAACTACGCCCATCATGAACCCTTGAACCCAAAATCACCCCCAGTTCAAAACTTTATATATCTATCTATCAATCTATATATATATCCTTATAATATTATAAATGTCAATGTGTGTAATGTTTGAATGAAGTCAGCATATAAACGAATGAATTAATGCCTTTTGTATTTTGGGATATAGATGGATTACAAGCCGGAAATGAGCATAGGCTATGTTTAATTTATTTTATTCAAATATCTTGCTTAATAATCCAAAATTTCATTATTTTTCATACACAATGAATTGACATTTTTCCGATAAAATTTAACCATCTTCCTTTTTTCGTTGCCAAAAAATAAAAACTTATAATAATAATTTAATTTCTAATTAAAAGATTAAAATGGAAATTTTCAAGTATTTTTAATAATACAAGGTGCATAAATTTTGAGTAAGTGCGGAAAGAAGGCAAATGTGACGTCATATATGGAAAATATAAAACGGATATGCTTTGATGTTGAAATAAAATGAGATTGTGTTATGGTATTAATTCTTATTATTTAAAGAAAATTGTTATCAAGGCTTACGGTTTATCGTCTGCGCACGGTTAACACAAAGATTTAAATTTCAATTTTAAATAAAAAAAAAATAAACGTTTGAAGAGCAAACGGATAGAAAATGTCAATAATATGTCCAGTAAAATTATCAATGTCGAAAATGACGTAATGATTATCAGGAAATATGTATTTTCATTCTTAAAAGTAAAAAAGTAACTAGATAGAAAGGTTATGCTCTGTAATCGGGTTCGTAATCAATTTGCTTTTTTTAGAGAAAGAAATTAGGTGCAAAAGTAAATACATTGTTGTAAACAGGTTTGTTTTTTGTGTGGTAAAGACTTAATAATATTCCAAATGACCAATTCTTCGCATACCTTTGATGACAAGTATGATTGTAAAACATATAAAGCAGTATCATCCGATAATTTCCTTGGCACAGATGCCATATACGCACTTGGTTCGGCGCGATCTGTTTTTGATAACAATTTGGAGAAAACATCGTTTTCGAATACTTAAACTTATTTACTTAATTAACTTAATTACTTAATAAATTAATTATTTAATAAACTTAATACTTGTTTTCGAATTTTTAAATTATGTTCAATTACTTAAAAAAGGAAATAACAATAACTAAAAAAAAGTTTCATTAAGAACTATAGAACAAAGCAATTTATATAATTTTAAAAGAAAATTAAAGAAATAAACTATTTATTAATAAATAAACAACAATAGCTCGGTTACCATGTGAAGCAAAATAATCTATGTTGGCGACAATTAGGTACCCCGGTGCGTATATGACATATTTGCCATTTTCTTATTACTTCATGATGTAAAAAGACATCCTGGTTCAGTGTATAAACCTAAGTTATGTCAATGATCTTATAATAAAGAAATACTTTAAATTACTCATACTAGCCCCCCTTGGCGACCAGTTTGGTCTCCCTTAAATTTTATGTTTAGGAAAGCATGCTAAGCATTGTATCCTGTTACTAATTTAATTTACTGGGACCCCCTTAAGCCTCTCGCTGCGCAACCCGAGATTTCCTCGGGCAACGTAAAAGTAGCAAAATTTGCGCAATCCGAGATTTCCTCGGGGATTCATTTTTTCACCTGGCGACTATTTTTTATTTCAACTCGAACCACTTTTTAAATACAAAAAATTTCATATAGACTTTAACAACATCTACAAGAGAAATATACTGCAAAATTGATTTTCTTACAATAGTGGTGCGAGACTATAAAAATAGTCTCCATTGACAGTCCTGATTTCGCCTAATTTCTAATATCATATCCCAT
This sequence comes from Maratus speciosus, assembly GCA_963932465.1. Classification (NCBI taxonomy): domain Eukaryota; kingdom Metazoa; phylum Arthropoda; class Arachnida; order Araneae; family Salticidae; genus Maratus; species Maratus speciosus. Next base: position 222,701,927 of record OZ010789.1, read on the forward strand.
TTAAGATCTTGAACTCTTTTAAAAAAATGTTTACATATTTAAACTCTAAGCTATATATAGATTTGAAATATGTAATAAAAAATGCGTGATTTTTTAACCTATTTTGATTTAAAAAAAAAAAAGTACGCAGCGAGAGGGTTAAATATAATTAATAAAATCCCTTAAGCTAATATTAGTTTTTGTTGCATTAAAATATCTCCATTTGTTGATTTTCTGTAAGCAAGTAAACCCTATTGGTTTACAATGGAAGTCTATGGGAATTTGGCGAATTATTACAGATATCGCCAAGTTCGCGTCACTTTTGGTGGCAGAATACGGTCCCCACGGATATCCCCCCCCCCCCTTATAGGTATAGATGCATTAAATGCTGTTCAATAACCAATGAGATGCATTTCATTTGGGTGTTGCCATTAAACAATTAACACGTAATTGCGATTTATGTGCCACGTACGGTAGCGTAATATATATTTATATATATGGATTGTCTCTTATAAAATGTGATAAACAATTGGTTTATTATATATTTTTTTTTAATTATCGGAAGGGAAATGCTTTGCTTATTTAATTCATTTCTTCTTTTTATGTTACGTGAACGACGTCACGGGTAACAGCTAGTATATATATACCGGGTGTCCTAAAAAGGACTGACTGATTTTAAAATTCAATAACTTGCAAACGGTGACAGATATTTAAAAAATTCTTGCAGGATGGTTATGGATAAGGTTAAATTTTTTTTACAGTGATTTTCTACTTTAGTTCGAATTACAAAAAATAGGTGGCGCTGTAAGCAATAGGCGCTAAATACAGGCTCGATTTTTTGGCTTTTCTCTTCTTCCATGCAAAAAAAAAAGGAGATAAAAATGTATTGAGTTGGTCCTGAAGTACCAAAAAGCGAGCCTCAATTTAGCGTCTATTGATTTTCGCCATTATTGATTGCGCCATCTATTGTTTGTAATTCGAACTAAAATCGAAAATCACTGTAAAAAAACTTTTGACCTCATGCATAACCCTCCTGCAAGAATTTTTTAAATATCTGTCACCGTTTGCAAGTTATTGAATTTTAAAATCAGTCAGTCCTTTTTAGGACACCCGTATATATTACTTTTATATGGACACGATAACTGTCATATTTCTGCACAAATATCTTCCAAACTGTGATACAAAGAATCAAGGGGCAGAAAATCTCGGTCAAGTTCGTTAAAGGACAAAATCGGACCAAGGGGTGGAAATGGGAAGGAGTTTTGTGAAAACAGAAAAAAAGATAACTTCTTAATTATAATACATATCGAATCAGTTTAAAGTTATTACTACTTTTAGGAAAGGGGCCAAAAATTTATGTATGACAGATTTTTGCTATCATTAAAACTGGCCTCAACGGGCAAAAGAACTAGAGGTTTAAGAAGAAAAATATTCATAACTTCGTCAATTCACAAGATATCAAATCCGCCTAAATTTAATATAAATCGTTTTAATATTATCTACAACTTTTATATTGATAAGTTTTTGATAGGACCAACACTTAAAACATTACAAAAAAAAATTACAAAAAAAAATAAGGGTTGTAGAAGGGAAAAAAACACATCTCCGTTAATCCGCCATTAAGGAAATAAAAGGGTACCATTGGCGTGATGAAAATTTTTTATAACCTCCAGAGATGCTGTATATAGGGTTGCATTATTAAACGCAAGCGTGTCTCAATAAAAAGAACGTCAGAATTTAAAATAGAGTATGGTTCATTTAATGAAACAATCACCACACGGTTTAAATTTATTATATAAATCTTCTTAATATTATCTATAACCTCCGTAGTAACAAGTTTTTATCTCTAATCTTGATTTAGTTTTTGTTGGTGAAATTAGTACTTAACTTCGAAATCTACCTGTGCCTGTAGGTCAAGCCGGTAGGGATTTCTTTTTTTACTTTCAAAAAATAAATTAAAAAATATATACAAATTTTTGTTTAGGCTTGCATTTGCTTTAAATGAGAACCCCGATTGCCAAGGGAAATAATTTATTTATTCCTTTATTTTGTCTACGGATGGTTTTTTGCTTTTATTTTAATTCCGCACACGGAGCCGGCTGAACCATCGGACAAACGGGGAGCCTGCTCAAGGCCTCGCACCAATTGAACTCTTGTTAGGGGCCCCGAATCTCTATACGCTTCGAAATAAAATTTCTTCAATATAAAATAATATTTTTGCTCTAGATTTCTTTTAAAATGTTTCTTTGTGAGGAAAAAATAAAAATATGTGCATTAACTTTATTAATTACAGGCAAAGTCGATATAATTCTTCGGGGAATGTTTAGATTTAATTAATCTTAAAGTAACCGTGAACGCAAAAAATAAATATTTAAAATATTGTAAAGAGTAGTAAATTTCGCAAAAATTAAACAAATTAAGCACTTTGAACACTGCTGTTCTCCTTGGGTTTATATGACCCGAAACGAAATTTAATTGCTCAAAACATTTTTACTAAAAATGGTTTTTGCTCAAAATTTGTGACTCAAAATGTTAGGTATATATAACAAACTAGTCAGATTTTGAGCAAAAACAATTTTTAGTAAAAAACTTATAAACAGTTAAACTTCATTTCGGGTCATATACACCCAAGGAGAACAGCAGGGTTAAATATGAAAATGAGTGGTATTTTTCATACATTTTACTACTTATCTATACTAATATTACAAAGAGGTAAAAATTGTTTATTTGTAGGAGTTAAGCTCTGGAACTACCGAACCGATTCCAAAAGTAATGGTATCAAAATGATGGTGTTAGTCCAACTTAGAACATAGGCTATATCTTATGTCCGTGCCTCTGGCGAAAAGGGGGTGCAGGCGCAAAAAACGTTCTAAAAATGCGATTTTTGTGTTACTGAAGGGCCTAGAAACACGAAATTAAGAATGGTAGTTGCTTATAAGATACTAATGATCTCTAAGGACATTTCTTAAAAAATTCGAAATTTAAAAGGGGTGAAAATGCGCGAATAGAGTTCTAAAAAACGTTCTAAATGGCGATTTTTACGCAATTTCAAGAAGTACCAAACCGATTTCAAAAATAATAGTGTCAAAATGATGGTGACAACCCTTGCTCCAATGTAGGCTACATTTGATGTCGGTGCCACTACCCCTAAAGGGGATGCAGTAGCAAAAAAACGTTCGAAATTGCGATTTTTGTATTACTGAAGGGCCCAGATACATGGAATTTGGAATGGTAGTTACTTATAAAATATAAATGATCTCTAAGAACATTTCTTAAAAAATTCGAAATTTAAAAGGGGTGAAAATGCGCGAGAAGCGTTCTAAAAGCGTTCTAAATGGCGATTTCTACGCAATCTCGGAAAGTACCCAACCTATTTCAAAAGTAATGGTTGGAAATTGATGATGACAGCCCTTGCTCCAACATAGGCCCTATTTCATGTCGGTGTCACTACCACCTATGGGTTGCAGAAGCAAAAAAGGTCTAAAGTGCAATTTTTGTGTTACTGAAGATCCTAGAATCCTGAAATTGGGCAGGGCGATTATTTATAAGATACAAATGATCTCTAAGAAGATTTCTTAAAAGATCGAAATTTAAAAAGGGGTGAAAATGAGTGAAAAGTGTTCTAAAAACTTTCTAAATTGCGATTTTTGCGCAATCTCAGAAAGTACCAAACCGATTTCAAAAGTAATGGTTGGAAATTGCTGATGACAGCCCTTGAAACAATATAGGATCTATTTCATGTCGACGTTACTACCACCTTGCGGTTACATTTTAAATAACGTTCTAAATTGTGATTTATGTGATACTGAAGGGCCTAGCAACTTGAAATTTGGCATGGTAATTAATTATCAGATGTAAATACTCTCTGAGAACAGTTCCTTAAAAATTTGAACTTTGAAAGGGGTGAAAATGAACGAAAAGCGTTCTAAAAACGCTTTAAATAGAGATTTCTACGCAATCTCAGGAAATATAAACCGATTTCAGAAGTAATGGTTTCAAATTGATGGTGACAGTCCCCGCTCCAACATAGCCTATACTTTACGTTGTTGTCACTATCACCTGGGGGTTGCATGAGCAAAAAATGTTCTAAATTGCGTTTTTTTGTGTGACTGAGGGGAAGGGGGCTAACATTTAAAATCTGGAATAGTAATTTCTTCAAAGATGCAAAAGCTTTCTAAGAATTGTCGAAAGAAAACTCTAAATTTAAAAGGATGAAGTGAGCGAAAAGCGTTCTAAATTACTATTTTTAATCAATCGTATGAAATACGAAACCGATTTCAAACATAATGGTTGCAAATTGATGGTGATAGAACCTGCTCAAACCTAAACTATATTTTATGTCGAGGGTTGCAGGAGCAAAAAACTTTCTAAATTGCGAATGCTGCGGTACTGAAGAGGCTATAAGCTTTAAATATAGCACGGTAGTTACTTATAAAATATAAATATCCTCTAAGAACAGTCGAAAATAAATTCGAAATTAAAAAGGGGTGAAGCGAAGGGAAGGAGCGAAAAGCATTCTGAAAGACTCCTAAATTATGATTTCCATAGAATCTCAGGAAATAATAAACCGATTACAGAAGTTATTGGTTGCGAATCAAGAGTGATAGTCCCTGATCCTATACGGGCTGTATTTTATGCCGGCTTCACTGCCACCTGGTTAGCAGGAGCAACAAGAAAGCCTTTAAAAACATCTAAATTCCGTTTTCTATGGAATATTAGGAAATACGAACCGATTTCAAGGTTAATGTTGCAAATTATTGATGGCCTTCTCTGTTTCAACATTTTTTGAGACATTCCATTTCAACTCTGTTTTGGCATTTTATGTTGGTGCCACTAACACCAGAGAGGTGGTAGACTGTTAGACAAGAAGCTTGGACATGGTGGTTAGTTTTAAGATGTAAATGTGTTAAGATGGTTTCTAAAAAATTCAAAACTTCAAATGAATACTGAAATGAGCGTATGAAATGAGCATAAAAGTCTCAAAATACTTTCTAAAATATCATTCAATTGGAATTAGTTTTAGTTCTTCTTCTTAATTAAAATCTCATTTCTGCCTATTGCACTTTTATAATGAAGTTTAGTCAAACTGTGGCTTAATTTGTAATTTTTGAATTATTTCAAAAAGTGTTCTTCTAATAAAAAAATGCCATGCAAATATCACTTGGCGTGTTTCAACTATTACGCGAGCAAAGCCGCGGAGTTTGCTAGTAGTATATACAGTAAATTCTGCTCAAGATGGAATCAATCGGGACCGAGAAAATTTTCCGTAGTAAACAATATTTCGCCTTAGACAAATCTTTCTCTATGGCTGTGGATTCGCAGAGACTTTAAAATCTTTCCGAGTTAGACAGATTTCCGTCTTACCCAGAGTCCGCCTTACAGAGAGTTTACTGTATATTATTCCATGATAAAAATGATTTAAAAATAATTCTTTTAGCTCACTATTGGAGTATACGTTAAGCCCCATTAACTGCTTTGCCAGGCAACCCGCACCACCTTGACCTGCTCAGGTTAAGGTTTTGCGAACCTATCGGATCAAAATTCAATTTATGAAAATTATCGATATCAAGGGAATAGAATTGTACTTAGTATAAATAAAATGGTTCTCTAATATGAAAAATGTATCTTTACTCATTTACATTTTACATCATTATTGATACATCCTCATAATCATAAGACACAGAATTTTTGTCAATTTCATGTCTGGACCTTTACGCAGTGTTATTGTTTTCGGTGCAGATTTTTTTACATAATGCATATTTATTTACAAAAATAGTTTTTTTTTTTTTTTTTTTTGTATTAGAAAAGTAGTAATTAGTTTATTAGATACTGCCATCGCTGTCAGTGTCATCATAAATTGAATTACTGCAATTTTACGTTATTTGATCTTGTTTTATTATTTGTATATTCAGTGGCTGTAGAGGTTTTACAACTTCAGGATCGCCCTAAAGTTTTAAAGAAGAAGCTTTTCTTTAAACTTTCACTAAACAGATTTCATAAAATAGTCTAACAAGGGAATCACTTTTGTTGGAGCTCGCACCTAGCATTGAGATCTGGTGCATTTTATAGCACTATAAGGTTAAAGTTAGAATACCGATAAAATTTGTCTAGTAACGTCTAACATATCGGTCAAAAAGTCCCGGGACTAATTTCTAATTTTTTTTTTTTTTTTTTTGCAAAATTCGACTTTGGAGCTGTCCGTTAAGGATGTCACATTTTTTTTTCAATATTTTTTACCCCTCCTCCGCTTTGTCAGAAAGTGTCACACTTCACCATACCTCTCCCCCCCTTGTCACATGTCACGTATTACATAAACATATACTTGCAGTTCAGAAACAAAACACACGTTATAGATTATATTTCATTTTTTATTTTAAAACTTTAAGTATGTGTTTTAATTAAATTTGCGAGCATAACAATAAAAATTATTCCTGTACTTACTTTGTATGAAATAAGAATAAGGTTTACAACAAAAAATATAATTAATGTGCATTACCAGTTCTATTAATCCCACAGGTGGGGCAACTTACCTTTTGTTGGATATTTCAAGGATGTGACAGGTGTCTTCTAACTGAAGAATTTCTGCTGTGACCATATTCTCAGAACCTACACTGAATGCTTTTTTGTTGTTGTTGTTGTTAAAGAAAGGAATATAAGTGAAAACAAATCACATGAAAGTTGTTTTAGCCCCGATTAAAACATAGTACTCTCAAATTCTGGTAATTTCAAAGTAACTTCAAAATTTATTTTGCTGATTTTAAATACTTTCATTTTAACCAAAATGTCTATGTCACACTTCTTCTTACCCCCTCCCACCCCCCTCGTCACGAACTGTCACAATTTCATGAACCCCCTCCCCCCCCCCCCCTTCAAGCATGACATCATTTGTGGACGGCCTCTTTATTCTTCAACATAGTCTCCTTCAAGAGCTATATACATTCATTCCAACGCTTTTCTAACATTTCGGTACCTTTTTCATGAAACGATATTTTTTCTCATTAGAAAACAGTGTTTAATCAACACATTAAATTCGTTTTTTTGCTTTGTTATATCTTTACAAGAAGAAAGTATTCAATTCGTGAAAAATTCTGACTTCCGGTTTTCAATAGATTTATACGTTTTAGTTCTGAACACGATTTGATCGTTTTTTAGAAAATGTCTGTCTATCTGCATGTGACAAAAATTTTGTGGGCACTCTATCTCAAGAACTAATGCTTGAATTTTCATCAAACTTCATGTTCAGTTAATCCCTGATATAAATTAGTGATGTTTAGTTTTTGGTGTAAATCGCCCAACAGGTGGCGCTGATATGCAGAATTTTTTTACGATTTTCGCAATAGCTATGTCAAAAACTAATGTACGGATTTTCATCAAACTTCAGATTCGGTTAGGAGTTGACATAAGTTCTTTCTGATTAGATTTTGGTGTAAATCACCCAATAGGTGGCGCTGCTATGCTGCATTTTTAATGAAGTATTATCATTATGAGATAGAAGAAAGTTTTGGGATTGCCACATCCGACTAGCTTTCCATTATTTTCAAAAATCGGAAGTCATTCGGTCGAGTAGTTCAGGAATTATGCTGATTTAAAGCTTTGAACGCGAAATGTTAAATTCAATATTAATAGTTAGAAAACAGATTCCAATTCGGATAAGTTTTTTAAGCATAGCTCAAAAACTACTTTGCGGAATGAGTTGCAATTTTGGATTGGTATATTTGATGCTTCTAGAAATCGATTTCTTTTTTTAAAAAAATTCATACGTTTCAATACATTTCTTAATCAAAATATACATATTTTCGAAACTAGTTCGAACATTCGTAATCTCATAATAATATGAATGTAATCAGAAATATTTTATCTTTTTCAGGTGTTGTGGACAAAATTCTCTCTTGGAAATTATTTATCCCCTTAGACAGACTTGCACCTTTAACATATCTTCTTCATCCTTTGATTGTGTTTCTCCACGAAGGACAACTTCGAGAAAGACTTTACATGGGACATTTGGATCAGGTAAGTTAAGAAAGTCTAAACCAAGAATATTCTTTATAGACCGGAAGCCGGCAGCACAGACAATCACCTCATCGAGTTCACGGCTGAAATTCAAGAATTAGTTAAATCTCGATTCGCATATAAAAACACAATCGGTCTGCCAAGTCCTATCTTGGTGGAAAACACCTGAAAATCCGATTTTAGCGTTTGACTCGTAGGTTTACCATTGCGTTTTCCTGCACTCAAAAGTATAAAAACATGGAGGACTGGGTGCAGTATGTTCGATAGTAATTATCAGAGCCCATATCTTCATAATATTTTCTTCAAACAAAAAAGTAAATTGTATATACAGGGTGGTTCAAAACTATATGTCAAAAATGTAAAGGCAGGTAGAGGGGACCTAAATAAACAGATTTCGTACAGGAATGTGTGTGCGGAAATGCAGCGTTGAGACAGTAGAGGGAGCTGTTGTGTTTGGCGGATGAAAGCACATCACTGATTTGAGTTGTCATTCTCCGCTCGGATTTTGAGCAACATGCGGAGCTTGCCGATATGCATTTTATGTATGGGGCTGCACAAGGAAATGGAGCGGTTGCTCAAAGGATGTACATGGAACGATTCCAGGGTAAGAACATGCTGGATCTTCAAACATTTGAGCGTTTTTATCGGGAGTTGTGCGCGAGTGGATCATGCTATACTTCGAGTCATGATACGAGCACTGAAAGATATCGCAGAATTCATACAGTGGAAGAAGCAGTGTTACGCTCAGTAGAGGATAGTCAGCTATTTCCTTGCGCAGCCCCATACATGAAATGCATGTAAGCAAGCTCCACGTTGGTGTAACGATACTTGTTGCTCGAAATCTGTGCGGGAAATGATGATTTCAGTCAGCGAAGCGCTTTCATCAGTCTAAATCAACAGCGCCCTCTAATGCCTCAACGCTGCATTTCCGCACCCACATTCCTATACGAAATATGCTTATTTCGGTCCTCTCTATCTGCCTTTACATTTTTTACATATAGTAGTTGTAGGAAAATAAGAGTTCTGACTCAGCCGGAGGCACCGTGCCTCACCCACAGCATGTCGTCGCAGCACGCAGGTGAATCACTTCGTGCCGCCTCTGGTGCCCCACCCTCGTCCCGCCGCTAACCGCACCGCCTCCGAAAACCGATAGTCGCCCCCTGGCGGGGTAAATGGTGTTTTTAGAGTTTTTCTACTGTAACATGAAGGGTGAACGTTAGATCGACTAGATTATCATACTATAAGATGAAGATTAAATTTACATTCGAATTTTGAACAACCTTTACCTTAATTTAATAATTATTAATTAAGCAAAACAATTGAAAATAACAATTTTTAAGAAAAAAATCTGATTTCTGTAGATTTTTTTTCAACTACAAGATCAGAATATCAACTTAAATGAGGAAAGAAACATACATTTGAATTTCAAATAATCACCACCTTAATGAGTATTAATAATTAAGCAAAACAATGGAAAATATCAATTTTTAAGGAAAAAGACTGATTTTCTTAGATTTTTTTCAACTATAAAATCAGAATATCAACTTAACAGAGGAAAGTTAAACATACATTTCCTTTTTTGAATAACCATCACCTTAATGAGTATTATTAATTAACCAAAACAATGAAAAATATAAATTTTTAATGGAAAAAAAGCAGATTTCTTTAGATTTTTTTCAACTATAAGATGAGAATATCATCTTAAAAGGAAAATTTAAACATACATTTTAGTTTATGAACAACCGTTACCTTAATGGATTTTGATAATTGAACAAATAACAAAGGATAATATTGAATTTTTAAAGCAAAAAGACGAATTTTATTAACTTTTATACTAGGTTGAGATTTTAACATACTTTTAAACACTTGTTATGTAAGATTTAAAACCTTAGATGACTACATCTCAAGATATATATTAATTGAACAAAATAAATTCATTTTTAATTTAATCATTAACTGGAAATTTCACATTAAAAAAAAATATTTTCACGAAGACATATATAAAAATACGATTTTTTAATCTAATTTTCTTAATTTTATCAGATTGAATAGGATTTTTTCGATGGGGCTAGTATAACGAAATAATTCCAAATAATAACTCCCATTCACTATACCACACCACCACTCACATTCCTCAAACTTGGGGAATCCCAACAATAGCGTTTTGACGTCACAAGCTACAATAGGCATATCAGAAAATGTTTCCAGTCAAGAAAAATATAATTTTTTTAAGGAGTAAGACTAAGTTCTTTACAACTGTAACATGAAGGATATAAACTTATATTTTAGTTTTTGAACAATCATTACCTTAATGAATAGCAATAATTAAGCAGAAGTATGAAAATATCAATTTTTAAGGATAACAGCTGATTTCTTATGAATTTTTCAACTGTAACACAGGAATATCAACTTCTAAGAGAAGAGTTAAAGTTATATGTTAATTTTTAACAACAAAAATTTAATAAATGTCATTAATTAAACAAAAAAATATCAATTTTCAAGAAAAAGATGAATTTTTACGCAAATTTTCAACTTTGAAATACATTTGTTTATATATCGTTACAAGATACTAATTATATTGTTAAACTTTAGCTATTTTAAAAAGCTTGAATGTCTTTATATAATGTTCATATTTATATTTATCCACTTCATGACTACATTTGAGATCTTGCAACCAATAGTACAAATTTCTTCTCTATGTTGGAAACTGAAAATGAATAAAATTGTTTTATACATTCCAGATTTTGCAACCAATAGCACAAATTTCTTTTCTATGTTGGAAACTGAAAGACACCTTTTACTGCCTCAAACATTTGACATATTAAAACTAGTCTGAATTATTCTGCTCATATTATTAATCAAATTATCATAAGTTTGACCTCACTTCAGAGATTTCTGAATTATCAAGCAATAAGTTGTTTAAAATATAAATACTATATTTAATGTTTACATAGTATACATGTCTATTCTGACTTATACTGTCCATATTATTAATCAAATTATCATATGTTTCACCGTACACTTCGAAGATTTCTGAATTATAGCAATACTTAATTCTTGTTCCTATATATTTTAACATTACATAATTTTAACAACTGTTTTTATCCATTTATCAGAAAATTATTAAATCACAGAACGATCACATATCAAGTTGTTTCAAATATGAATACTATCTTTACAGTTTTTTAATGATAAGAGTATACATAAATACAATCTTTAATTTTCTCAGCCAATCTATTTGAAATTTTAATCACATCATAAGAGCAAATTTTACGCTACAATTTTTGATTAACATTGCTTAGATCATTTCCCCATTGCTTTTAAAAATAGCAGATATCCACTTTTGAATTAATTTTCCAAGAACTGTAACTGAAATTACGTCTTCTTATAGAAAGTCCTGTTTTCACAAAATTTCTTGAAAATTTAACAAAGAATTTACCTTTACCACCATACTTATCTGCATTATTTTGATTCTTTCCATATATATTTTGACTTCACATAATTTTACCAATTATTTTTATCAACACTTTAGAAATTATCAGAAAATTATTATATCACAGAAGGATTTATACTTCACTTTTCACACCTCTTGCTTACCATTTTAATAATTATCTTACATTATTCTCAGCAATATTACTATCATATGAAACAGTAAAGAAAATTAAATATATATTTGATATTTAATAACTCCATACACGAAAATTACCACCAAATGAAATTACTAATAATCAATTAACCCCACTCAAATCTTTTATTTTAAATATTTTTCTTGGAATTTTGTAGATTAGGAAATGCGCAAATATAATATTCGTACAATAAAAATATAGCAATATTTCCGAATTGACAAATCCCCCCCGCCCTTCCAACGCCAAGAAAGCTGAAAAGATGCAAAGGCAAAATAAATCATCCTTTTAAAAATATTTTTGTTTTGTGTAACCAGTAATGCTTTCGGAATAAGATAAAGTAATGCATCTATAACTCATTCTAAACTATATTACTACTAATCGATGTATTAAATGAATTTTATAATAAGTTATTTTAATGGTACTTATAAGTATCGTCAGTAGATAAAGGGTTAAAAGAAATCCAGATAACGATTTAATTTTCAAAAAACTTACTTTGAGGAGGAATCAGAATCGAGTTCGGAAGTTGAATAAACAAGAAAAAAAAATCGTGCGTCAAGCAACGCTCAATTTAACGTCTAAGTTAGGGGTGCACAACCTTTTTAAGAGAAAGGCCACTTACAAAAATGTCTGGGTTTCCGAGGGACACATCAGTAACACAGAGAAATCTATTTTGGAGAGGTGATCTGAGGCCTATAATCGGATAAACACATGGTTTCAGAAAGGGCGGGGAGTTTTACCCCTCTAGGTCCCCTACCCAGTCAACATATCTCATTTAGTTGGCAAGAATATACCAGCAGTTTACATTTGTATATGTAACAGAGATATAGCAAGGATTATTTTCAGGTAGTGATAATATTCCTTGACTTTTTTCGGGGGGCTAAAAATTTTGCTTCATTAAAAGTGCTAAAAAACAAACATAGGCATGAAAGTAGCTAGTGTCGACAAAAAATGAGAACTTTATGAACGAAGGAGGAAGGAGGAGCCAAACAACGAATTTTGAGATTTTTCCGTACTCGATCGACGGAATTTGCGATTTTCCGCTCCCGATTAATGAAATTTGCGATTTTTCCGCGCCTGATCAATGAAATTTGCGATTTTTCCACGCCCTGTCAACGATATTCGCTATTAACTGACTCTGATAATATTTGTAATTTTCCCGTGGTTAATTCTTGATCGTCAACGCGATCTTTCCGAGCCCAATTGACTAAACACGCAATTTTCCCGTGCGGATAGACAAAAATTACGATTTTCCACGCCTGATCGATAAAGTTCGCAATTTTTTCGCACCTGATCAAGGAAATTCGCGATTTTTCCAAGCTCTAACAACGATATTCGTTATTAACTGACTCTGACGAAATTTGAAATTTTTCTCGCAACCGATCAACGAGATTTGTCCGCTTTTGATCGACAAAATTCGCGATTTTTCCGCACCCGATCAACGAAATTGGACAATTTTCCGTGCCTGATCACGAAATTCGCGATTTTTCCTCCACCCGATCAACGAAATTCGCGATTCTTAACTGACTGACAAAATTTACAGTTTTTCCCACGGTAAATTGATGAAATTCGAGATTTTTCTTCTCGATAAACTGACGATACTCACGACTTTTCCGCAGCCTATCATCAAAATTTGCAAATTTTTTGACAAAATCATTATCGACAAAATTCACGGTTTTTCCGTGTCCGATCAACGAATTTTGCGAATTTCCCGCGCCTGATCCACAAAACTTGCGATTTTCTGTACTAAGTAGACGAAATTTGCGATTTTTCCGCGTTTCATCGACAGAATTTGTGATTTTTCCTTGCCTGATTGACGAAATTTGGGATTTTTTTCACGCCCGATCGACGAAATTTGCGATTTTTGCGAGCCCAATCAACGACATTTGCGATTTTTCCGAGTCTGACCGACAAAATTTTGTGATTTTTTCGTACCTGATCGACGAAATTCGCGATTTTTACGCATTCGATCAACGGAATTCGCGATTTTTACGCGCCCGATCAACGAAATTTGCAGTTCTTAACTGACTGGCAAATTTGCAATTTTTTCTCTCAACAAATAGATGAAATTTGCAATTTTTTCTCGCGATAAACTGACCAAACTCACGATTCTTCCGCAGCCGATCATCAAAATTTGTAATTTTTCCGCGCATCATCGACATATTTCGCGATTTTTCTGCGCCCAATCAACGAAATTCACAATTTTTCTTCGCCTGATTGACAAAATTCGCGATTTTTCGTCCCTGATCGACTCAATTTGCAATTTTTTCCGCGCCTGATCGACGAAATTTGTGATTTTTCCTTGCTCGATCAATGAAATTCACGATTTTTCTGTGTCCGATCGACCAAACTCGCCCTCTTTCCGTGCCCGATCGACAAAACTTGTGATTTTTCCGTGCTTCATCGACAAAATTCGTGATTTTTCAATGAAATTTTCTATTTTCCCTCACTTGATTGACAAAATTCGCGCTTATTCCGTGCTCAATCAACAAAACTCGCGATTTTTCCGTGCCCGAACGAAGAAATTCACTATTTTTCCTTGCCAGATCGACGAAATTTGCGATTTTCCAGTGCCCGTTCGATGAAATTCGAATTATTTTGCGACTAGCGACTGACGAAATGAGAATTTCCTGTGTCGATATCTATGGTATCGGCCGGCCGATAAACGAAATTCGCGATTTTTAACTGACTGATAAATTTGCAATTTTTTCCCGAGAAAAATTGACGATATTCACCATTTTTTCCTGCGACCTATGGGGAAAAATGGCGATTTTTTCCACTTATAAATTTACGAAGTTCGCGGGCCACAATTTAACCCATCGCGGCCCACCGGTTGTGCATCTCTAGTCTAAGTGAAAGTTGGTGTTTAAGTTAACAATTTCGAAAAGTGATAACACATTAGTAAACTTAATTTCAGCAATTACCATAAAAGAATACTCTAATTCTTTTACGCAGCCTTTATATGATCTATACAATTTACATACACAAATAATATGCTGAAAAAAGTTAAATTTAAAACGCATATTAAAATTGAAAACGTACTCTCCTCAATCGCTCATTAGCTCTATTGTAACCGAATTATTTTGTATGTCCTTGTAAATGAACGTTATAAATGCTACGCACACCATATTCTATACTAAGCATCTTGTAGTGCACCTCAGTGATGTATATCAATTTCAATAAGGTTTGAAATGTTGTAAAATCACTAAAATACATTAACAATTTTTTCCCATTGCCCACGATGTAATGTTATCCTTTCAAGTGCCCTGTAAATGAACTATAAATGTCATTTTCAGTACCGAATATGCCATTATAAATTTCAGTATCATATATAAATTACAGAAAAATACGGTTATATTTGAGCTACTTAGATCACGGACGGACAGCCAGACAAAAAGACAAACCGAATTCCTAAACACTTTCAACTTTCTTGAAAACAGTTGAAAATACTGCGTTAAAAGACGATTCCTCACCATCACACTGCCAACGCTGGATTCTATAGTTGTTACGTAATGACTAACTTTTTCTTTCATCCATGTATCAGTCACCTGCATAATTATTTAACCGGTTGTAATTGCATAGTTTCAATATCTGGCAACAGTTGGTTTTGTTTTGTTCTAGAAAGAAGTTTATAAAAATAAAGTAATTTGAAATATATGGCTCTTCTATCATTGAATTTAAGTTAGAAATATATTCGCTTTAACAATAAGAAATGTTATTGAGGGCAGTTTTAATAGCTTATAGATATTTTAATACTTAACTTTTAGGGATTCATTTAGTTAAGAGATTTATTTACATTGGAATCCAACATATGGCGTCCGCTGACAAGACTGGAATCTGTAAGTAGAATTTTATTTGAACTGCTCAAGTGAAAATTATTATTACTGTTGAATAAAAAAAAAAAATTGTTGATGTTGAATAATATGGATGCGTTGAAAGCAGCTAGACGACAGCATCGTAGAATTTTCACTAAAGCGTGTAACGAATTTGATGTAAGTGAAAATAATTTATCGACTGCTGAAAAAATTCTGAAATTGACAATGATAGAAGAGAAAGCGAAATTTATGATAGATGTAGAATATAAAATTAGAGAAATATTGTATAGCGACCAAGCTGACGAAGAAACAATAGACAAAGATATCGATGAATCTGAAATTTACATCGATCGCTGGCGTGTATTACAACAGAAATTAAACGAACTTTTGATTGTAAAAAATGAAGATTTGAGATCTGATATTTCGATAATTAATAAGAATGTATTGCTTCATTATCCGAAGATACAATTACCTACTTTTAATGGTGAAATAAAAAATTGGTTGCAATTCTGGGGTCAATTTGAAAAAATTGATCAAGATACTAGCCTAGATTTTCATGATAAATTTGCGTATTTATCACAAGCCATGGAAAAAGGCAGTGTAGCAGAAGAATTGATTAGAAGTTTTCCGCCTGGTGGTAATAGTTACGCCAAAGCTGTAAGTCAACTTAAATCTCGTTTTGGACGGGAAGAACTTTTAATTGAATATTATATTAGAGATTTGTTAGGCCTTGTACTGCAGAAGCAAAATCCAGGAAAACATAACTCTTTGCGACGATTATATGATTCATTAGAATCGAAACTGCGATCATTAGAAACTCTTGGCGTTATTAGAGACAAATATGCTGCGATGTTATATCCGCTTGTTGAATCGTCTCTTCCAGATGATATTCTTAGAGCATGGGAAAGGTACAGAACGTATCACAGAAGATCGTCAAATAGATGTAATGATATGGAATCTGAACTAGATAAAAATCATGATACAGATTTAAAGAATGGTGTTGTAATTGGCTCAAAAACTGATCTAGATAATTTATTAGAATTTCTGCAAGACGAAGTTGAAGCAGAAGAAAGAATTTCTTTGGCAAGTAAGAGTTTTGACAAAACTTTTCGATACAGAGCTGCACGCAATAATCATGAATTCGAAGAATCTCAAATATCTACTGTATCAGATTTATTAAACATTGATATGAGAAAATATACTAGAAAAAAGAATAATTTTAAACAAAAACTGTGTATTTTTTGTGACAAACGACATGCATCGGAAAAATGTTTCAAGGCAATGTCAATGTCATATGATGTTAAGAAAGACATAATGCAAAAGAAGGGAACTTGTTTCCTATGTTTAAAATTAAACCATCTAGCCCGAAATTGTAGAGCAAAAGTAAAATGCGTTGTATGCAGAAAAAAACATAAAACTCTAGTATGTCCAAAAGTTCCTGAAAAGTTAATCAAAACTGAAGAAGCCCAGGATGCCTTAAAAGCTCTGAATAATTATTACTTCAGGGGATCTTCTTTGAGTGTTGAACCTTCAAAAAGCAAGCTTCATCATGAGCCAGGATCACAAGGACGAGCTAGAGGAGGTTCAAGCAGAGGACGTGGTGGTTATGGTGGACCCCGTGGTGGTGATGAGTATGCTAATGTCTACGGCCGAAGATATGACAGTCCACCTTTTGGAAGTCGAGATTTTTATGACCGTGGCTACAGTTCAATGTCGCCTCGCATGAGACCATACCCTTCACCTTATGATCGTCCTAGTCCATCTATGGCGCCCATGAGAGATGAATATGCGGATCCCTATTCATCATCTTTGAGAGATCCATATTCACCAAGATCTGGCATGTCTCCTGTTTCACGTGATTTGTATGAAAGAAGCAGCAAAGCAACATTTCTTTGACACAGCTAAGGTTGAAAAAGATAATTTTTTAGTCAATATGCTTTCGATTGAATATCACCCTCCTCTTCCTGACAATTTTGATCTGTGTTTGAAGAGACTAAACAACGTTGTGAATCCTCTGATATCAGAACAACTTTATGAGCTACATGGGAATCAAAATCCTTCAGACCTACCTAGAAGAGGCTGTTCTAGCCATCAGCAATTAAAATTGAAATGGTGGGAGAGACCCGAATGGTTGTATTCGCCCTATGAGAAATGGCCCTCCACTAAATTTATTGCTGATGAAGACGAAGTTCTTAAAAAAAAAAAAAAAGAAAAGATGTTTCCACGTCGGATACTGTCCTAATTTTCAGTAGTGAAAATGTGGAAAATGGTTGATATTATCGCTACAATTATAAGGTACCGAAAAGATTTAACTTGTAATTTTAAATTGTTGAGTTGTGCTTTTCCCACAACTCAAGGTGGGAGTATGTTACGTAATGACTAACTTTTTCTTTCATCCATGTATCAGTCACCTGCATAATTATTTAACCGGTTGTAATTGCATTGTTTCAATATCTGGCAACAGTTGGTTTTGTTTTGTTCTAGAAAGAAGTTTATAAAAATAAAGTAATTTGAAATATATGGCTCTTCTATCATTGAATTTAAGTTAGAAATATATTCGCTTTAACAATAAGAAATGTTATTGAGGGCAGTTTTAATAGCTTATAGATATTTTAATACTTAACTTTTAGGGATTCATTTAGTTAAGAGATTTATTTACATTGGAATCCAACAATAGTACTGGGGAGTTTCATAAGCATGCCAATAGTTAAGAACACTGATACCAAAGGGATCAGAGGGGGGAGGGGACAAAGGACAAAGGACAGATTTTAAGCACTTTACACTATACAAGATTCGCAAACATCATGGTATTTTCGAAAATGTCCAATATTTTGATATATATGCGATATTTTTTATCTATATCCAATATTTTCAAAATAGTCAACTCGCTGCTGACAATAAATATTTTCAAGTAATAATATAAATTAGAAACTAAAACACATTGCACTTAACAGGAAAACTTGAACAATATTCTAATAAATACAAAATAGTTTTTATTTTTTATTTTTTATTATTTTTTTTTATTATTATTATTATTATTTTTTTTTTTTTGAAAATTTTTAACATAAATGTAAGCTTATCTTATTTCTTATTCCATGTTGTGCAGTTTAGACTCAGGAAAACCAAATCAGAAAAGATTTTTTTCTAATGAAGCTGTAAGGAAATTATCTAAATTAGACAGTTTATTTTTTAATGGCTGTTTTGAATTAATTGTCTCACATATTTATTAGTTCTACATTTAAAAATAAAAACTTCAAACGTAAAGCTTGGAATAGATATTTTTCTTCTTTGGTTACAAAAGTCACTGAAAGTGAAAAAATTTCTTTATCAACAGTATAACACAGTCAATAACAGTTTAAAATTTCATTTACACTTGTTTAGACTGAAAATATTAAAATTATCTTGCACAGTGATATTTTGAAAATGAACAATCGAATATACAAAATATCAAACATCTTGATATTTTGAAAATAAATATCGGATATATATCATGATATATATCCATTGATATATGGAGCATTCTCACAATCTTTATACTTTCAGGAATAAAAATCTGGTGAAATTAAACTTACTAAAATAACATTTTTAACTTATAGACTTATAACTAATGACATATTTAATGATTCAAAATAAAGAAAAAATGGTCAGCAGCGAAAAAAATTTTATTTAACTGAGGTTTAAGTTAAACTTGCGAGTTTAATTTTCCTTACAATTTTACCACTATAACTTTTTATTTTCTTCTAATTTTTTACATATAATGAATTTGCATAATACCCACAGGACATTCAAATAAGAAATAATAACAATGTGATATTTTTAGTAAAAAATTTTGGTGTAACATTGTCTTAAAGAGGTATTAAAGAAGAGACGGTAAGGGAAAAAAAAAAGGAATGGTAAGGATGGGACGGTAAGGAAAATTACCACCTATTTTGGGCAAATCATGTTAAAACTAAGTGATAGCCACAATGTTCGATGATTTTTAGAAACAGTTATTTACATTGTATTAGATTAAAAAAATAATTAATTTATCTTGAAAAGTGCAGGAATAAACCTTGGGGATGGTAAGACTACCAATAAAAACACGATGCTTGAAATTGATATTTAAATACTGATTTAAATTCTGCAGTAAATTTCTTGCCAAAGAATTTTAGCCATTCCTTCTCTAGCATACTTCTGAAACAGAAAAAAGTTGAAAAAAATTCTGTGGCTGCATCTGAAGTAATTTTCTGTATAATTTTAGCAAGAGGCACGGTAATGAATCTAAAACCCAGGGACGGAGTTTAAAAAAAAGAATAACAACCGTAAAAATGTGTGCAGGTTAATTTTTTGCTACATATTTATATAAAACAATAGTTCCAGTTTTGGAAAAAAATTACATAGAATTACTTTTATTGAAACAATTTTATACAGACAGCTCCAAACTTAAAAAATCATCTTCAGGGACACGGGACGGTATAGGAATTTCCTGGGATATTTCGACCCCCTAAAACTTATTTATCTCGTTAATATTGTTATACAATCCTGCAATGGGATTTTCCTCAGTATATGAAATTAAAAAAATACAAGAATATAAAAATTATTATTCAGAAACTTAAAAGTCAAAAGATTGTGAGAATGCCCCTTTTTATCAACGAACCCTGATACTACATACCAAGTACTGCCTTTATTATTAATATTATAACATAAGTTTAGCATTTCTAAACTTTATTTGATTCATTTATTGCAGACAAATATTATAAATTGGAAATTCTAATTTGTTTTATTCTATTATCTTGCAGGCTATGTACTCAACTGCTTATATAGTATTTACAATAATTATAGCAGCCGTGTGTTACATCACCTGTGCAGCACCATTTTCATATTTTGAAAAGAAGATATGGAATTACATTTCAGGAAAAAAGTCGTTTGAAGATTCAACAAATGTAAAGAGAAAAGAAAGCAAACCTACAATTATAGACATTGGCCTACACATCAATACATCAAAATACATTGAAAATCTGAAATCTAAACTTGATCATCAACCGGAAACAAAATCGTTTCAAACTTAGTATAAAGATATTTATTTTAGTGAGAAAACAAAAAATTGCTTTCAATGTATATAGTTCCTGCACATGTTTGTCTGTGTTGTCATATCATGCCATATCAGTTATTTGTACGAGTCATTTATACGATTGTTATTCATTCCCCGAAGAATACAAATCAAATAAATACGTTTTTTTTTTACAATGCACTTTTATCATTTATTTTTTTAGAAAAACATTCTTTTATTTTTTCCTATAGTTAATTTTCATAATGAACATTTGATACCTGTAACAGATTGGGTAAAAAGAAATTTTGTACTTTTACTGTTCTTTAACTGAAACCCATCTGTCACACACACGTAATAAAATAATTCCTGTGCACTAGCGAACTTCGCAGAGCAGTTTCTATGTTTGAAATTCGTTATCAATTTGAGTAATTTCACTCATATATATTCAATATATATCATATACATATATATGTCATGTATATTGGAAAAGGGATTCAAAAAATAAAGATCGGATTAAGAGAGGACATTTTATTAACAATTTATGGTGCAAAAACTTAAAAATATTTTTAGTAGTTTTTAAAATAATCGGCGGTCGCTAGAACTATGTTAAAGAAAATTGCATGCAATTCGGATCATTTAAAAAAAAAGCTACACCAAGAGACCCAAGAAGGCGACTAATATTCAAAATTGGTGGTAACTAAAATCTGAATTTTTTTTTTTTGCCGTTCATGTAGTAGCTGGAGGACCTAAGAAGTTGTTAGAAAAAAAAAGCTAGTTAATCGGACCATTTTTAAGAAAGCTATAATAGGGGACCCAAAAGAGGTCAACTGATAGTTCAAAGTAAGGCCCTAACATGAAAAAATGTCTTAGAACTTAATGCTTTAGATATACAATTAGTCAAAATTAAGCATAGGGTATGAATTATTCGTTAGAATAATATTTTAAAGAAATGCATAAAAAATTGAGTAAATGCTTTTAAAAAGGCCCTAGGACCCCAATAAATATATGAGGGTGTTGACCCTGGAAGAAAATCCCAAGACTCAACTTTAAAATTATGCACTCAGAAGGTGAGAAAATTAGAGGGTGAAATATGCATGGCGCACAAAAATTTTAAGGGCCCTATGGACCATATGGAGCCCCAGGGTCTTAAGTGAAATGTAGGACATGAGAATAACTAAATGTAAAAAGGGGTTCCAAAAATGAAGATTGGATTAAGAGGGGGCACTTTAATAACAATTTATGGTGCTAAACCTTCAAGGGGCCAGGGACGTAACTGACATGTAGTTGGGTATAAAGATATTTTTTAGCAGTTTTTAAAATAATTGGGCGACGCTAGAACTATGTTGAAAAAAAATTGCAAGCAATTCGGATCATTTTTAAAGAAGTTTTAGCAAAAAAAAGCTAGTGAATCGGACCATTTTTAAGGGAGCTATAATAGGCGGCCCAATTTTGGGTCACTATGGGTCATTTTGGGTCACTATGGGTCCGGGTCAAGCTAATTATATCTAAAAAACGGCTCAAACACAAACTATATTGACAAAATTTTATATTATACCGTTTTCGTGCACAAGAAGATCATTGGGTTAGATCACATATTCGAAAAATATTGATTAATGGGTCGTTTTGGGGTCACTATGGGTCAAGCTAATTTTATTTAGAAAACGGCTCTAACGATTTTGACTAAATTTTGTATTCTATCATTTGTGGGCACAAGAATACCATTGGGCTGGGTCGCATGTTCAAGAACATTCGATTAGTGGGTCATTTGGGTCACAATGGGTCAGGGTCAAGTTAAAGTATCTAAAAAACGGCTCAAACAATTTTGACGAAATTTTGTATGATACCGTTTCCAGTCACAAGAAGATCATTGGGCTAAGTTACACGTTCGTGAAATTTCAATTAGTGGGTCATTTTTCGGTCACTACTGGTGAAACTAATTTTATCTAGAAAACGGCTCAAACGATTTTAATAAAAATATGTATTCTGTCATTTTCGGGCTCGAGAAGACCATTGGGTTAGTTTGCATGTTCAAGAAAATTCGATTAGTGGGTCATTTTGGGTCCCTATGGGTCCGGGCAAGCTAATTATATCTAAAAAACGGCTCAAACTATATTGGCAAAATTTTATATTATACCGTTTTCGTGCTCAAGAAGATCAATGGGCTAGTTCATATGTTCGAGAAATGTCGATTAATGGGTCATTTTTGGGTCACTACGGGTAAAGCTAATTTTATCTAAAAAATGGTCCTAACGATTTTGGCTGAATTTTGTATTAGATCGTTTTCGGTCTTGAGAAGACCACTGGGCTGGGTCACATGTTGGAGAAAATTAGGTTAGTGGGTCATATTGGGGTCAAGCTAATTTTATCTAAAAAATGGCTCTAACGATTTTCACTAAATTTTGTATTCTAGCGTTTTTGAGTTCAAGAAGAGCGTTCAACTTGCTCGCATGCTCAAGAAAATTCAATTTGTGGTTCATTTTGGATCACTATGGGTCAGGGTCAAGTTAATAATCACTAAAAATTCTCAAACTTTTGTATTATATTGTTTTCGTGCACGAGAAGATCATTGGCCTAAGTGACATGTTCGAAAAATTCAATTAGTGAGTCTTTTTGGGGTCACCACGTTTCTAGGTAATTTTATCTGAAAACGGCTCTAACGATTTTGACTGAATTTTGTACCGTTTTCGGTCTTGAGAAGACCGCTCAGCTGGCTTACATGTTCGAGAAAATTAGAATAGTGTTCATTTTGGAGTCACTGCGAGTTAAACTAATTTTTTCTATAAAATGGATTAAACGATTTTGACTAAATGTTGTATCCTGCCGTTTTTGATTACCAGACCATTGAACTAAGTCACATGTTCGAGCAGATTTGATTAGTGGGCCATTTTGGGGCATTACGTGACAGGGTCACGAAACCGCGAAGTTGGCAAAATAGGGCTGAAAAATCGACTTTCAAGATTACGAATACTAAAACACATACTTGGCGTCAAATGAAAGAATGTCGCCAAATTTGGCTATATTTGGCAAAAAAATAAGCTTTCAGAATGTGAAGGAATTTTCTAGAAATTCTTATTAGGACTCGAGATACATGGTTAAATCGATCAGTGTAGAGCTAAAAATATATGTGTAAGTAATGTAAAATTTAGAAACATGTACGAATAAAGTTTTCATATTGATTGTTTTTGTAAATAATCTATACTAATCTATCTATCTATACTAATATTATAAAGAGGTAAAAATTGTTTATTTGTAGGAGGTAAGCTCTGGAACTACCGAACCGATTCCAAAAGTAATGGTATCAAAATGATGGTGTTAGTCCAACTTAGAACGTAGGCTATATCTTATGTCTGTGCCATTGGAAAAAAGGGGGTGCAGGAGCAAAAAACGTTCTAAAAATGTGATTTTTGTGTTACTGAAGGGCCTAGAAACATGAAATTTGGAATGGTAGTCATTTATAAGATACTAATGATCTCTAAGGACATTTCTTTAAAAAATTGAAATTAAAAAGGGGTGAAAATACGCGATAAGTGTTCTAGAAAACGTTCTAAATGGCAATTTTTACGCAATTTCAGGAAGTACCAAACCGATTTAAAAAATATTGGTGTCAAAATGATGGTGACAACCCTTGCTCCAACATAGGCTACTTTTTATGTCGGTGCCACTACCCCTAAAGGGGGTGCAGGAGCAAAAAAACGTTCGAAATTGCGATTTTTGTGTTACTGATGGGCACAGATACATGGAATTTGGCATGGTAGTTACTTATTAGATATAAATGATCTCTAAGAACATTTCTTAAAAATTCGAAATTTAAAAGGGGTGAAAATGCGCGAACAGAGTTCTAAAGAACGCTCCTAATGGCGATTTCTAAGCAATCTCAGAAAGTACCCAACATATTTCAAAAGTAATGGTTGGAAATTGATGATGGCAGCCTTTGCTCCAACACAGGCTCTATTTCATGTCCGTGTCACTACCACCTAGGGTTTGCAGAAGCAAAAAACGTTCTAAATTACGATTTTTGTGTTACTGAAGGGCCTAGAATCCTAAAATAAGACTGGCAGTTATTTATAAGATACAAATGATCTCTAAGAACATTTCCTAAAAAATCGAAATTTAAAAAGGGTGAAAATGAGCGAAAAACGTTCTAAAAAACTTTCTAAATTGCGATTTTTACGCAATCTCAGGAAGTACCGAACCGATTTAAAAAATAATGGGGTGAAAACGATGGTGACAGCCCTCGCTCCAACATAGGCTGTATTTCATGTCGGTGCCACTACCTCAAATGGGGTGAAGGGGCAAAAAACGATCTAAATTGCGTTTTTTCTAATACTGCAGGGACTAGCAACTTGAAACTAGGCATGGTAGTTACTTATAAGATATAAATGATATCTAAGAACATTTCATAAATAATTCAAAATTTAAAAAAGGCGTGAAAATGGACGTAAAACGTTCTAAATTGCGATTTCTACGCAATCTCAGAAAGGTACCCAACCGATTTCAAAAGCAATGATTGGGAAGTTATTATCACAGCCCTTGCTCCAATATAGGATCAATTTATATCGGCGTCACTACCACATTTCGGTTGCATTTTAAAAAACTTCTAAATTGAGATTTTTGTGTTACTAAAGGGGCTAGCAACTTGAAATTTGGCATGGTAATTACTTATGAGTTGTAAATGCTCTCTGAAAAGAGTTCCTTAAATTTTTGAAATTTAAATGTGTGAAAATGAACGAAAAGCGCTCTAAAAACGTTCTAAATAGCGATTTCTACGCAATCTCAGAAAATATAAACCGCTTTCAGAAGTAATGGTTTTAAATTAATGGTGACAGTCCCCGCTCTAACATAGCCTATATTTTACGTTGTTGTCTCTACCACCTGGGGGTTACAGGAGCAAAAAATGTTCTAAATTGCGTTTTTGTGTTACTGAGGGGGGCCTAACATTTTAAATGTGGAATGGTAATTACTTCAAACATGCAAATGCTTTCTAAGAATTGTCGAAAGAAAATTCCAAATTTACAGGATGAAGTGAGCGAGCGTTCTAAACTACGATTTTTATTCAATCGTATGAAATACGAAACTTATTTCAAACATAATGGTTGCAAATTGATGGTGATAGAGCCTGCTCAAACGTAAGCTATATTTTATGTCGGTGCCGCAACCCCTAGAGGGTTGCAGGAGCAAAAAAAATTTTTAATTGCGATTCCTGCGGTACTGAAGAGGCTAGAAACTTTAAATATAGAACGGTAGTTACTTATAAAATATAAATGTCCTCTAAGAACATTCGAAAATAAATTCGAAAATAAAAAGGGGTGAAGCGAAGGGAAGGAACGAAAACCATTCTAAAAGACTCCTAAATTACGATTTCTATGGAATCTCAGGAAATAATAAACCGATTACAGAAGTTATTGGTTGTGAATCAAGGCTGATAGTCCCTGATACTATACGGGCTATATTTTATGCCGGTGTTACTACCACCTGGTTGGCAGGAACAACAAGAAAGCCTTTAAAAACATCTAAATTCCGTTTTCTATAGAATATTAGGAAATACCAACCGATTTCAAAGTTAATGTTGACAAATTAATAGTGACAGTCTCTGTTTTAACATTTTTTGAGACATTCTATTTCAAGCCTGTTTCGGCATTTTATGTTGGTGCCACTAACAACAGAGAGGTGGTCGACTGTTAGACATGAAGCTTGGAATTTGACATGGTGGTTAATTTTAAGATGTAAATGTGTTAAGATGGTTTCTAAAAAATTCAAAACTTCACATGAATACTGAAATGAGCGTATGAAATGAGCTTAAAAGTCTCAAAATACTTTCTAAATTATCATTTATTTATAATTCGTTTTAGTTCTTTTTATTAATTAAAATCTCATTTCTATCTATTGCAGTTTTATAATCAAGTTTAGTCAAACTGTGGCTTAATTTGTAATTTTTGAATTATTCCAAAAAGTGTTGGTCTAATA
Organism: Maratus speciosus; assembly: GCA_963932465.1. NCBI lineage: Eukaryota > Metazoa > Arthropoda > Arachnida > Araneae > Salticidae > Maratus > Maratus speciosus. The sequence goes on from OZ010789.1 coordinate 222,728,347, forward strand.
AAAAATAGTCATGCAAATATCATTTGGCATATTTCAACTATTACGCGAGCAAAGCCGCGGGGTTTGCTAGTACTGTTATAAAATAAGATGCTTTATAGCAATAATACAGAGAGAATGGTACAGTGGGACTTTTATATCAGGTTGAATACAAAACTAATTTTGACCGAGCTTCATTCCCGCTTGTTAACAATTTATTTGCACAAAAATTTCATGGGGTCCTGCAACGGGCCCCAAGAGTCCGGGATCATAACTGGAAAGTAGAGAGGTGAGAATAACTAAATGGAGAATGGTCCCCCAAAACGAAGAAGATTTCATGAAAAGAGGCAAGTTATTAACAATTTAGTGCATTAAAATTTAGAGGGTCCCAGGCCCTTAAAAATTAAAAATCTGAGCCTTAGGTGCATCAGGACCTGTCTTGAACCACCTTAATTTTCAGACTTCTATCTGCGGTAGATTTTGCTAGCCATCGCAAACACACACACAACGATTTGTTCTTTTATTAATGTATATTGTATCGACTCCTGTTCATGAATTGTACTGTGGAAGACATGCAGTCCTTAGAAGGTGGATGTTATAGATTTTAAAGTCTATTTTTCTTACTGGATGAGGAGGGAGGAGGGGCAAGCAAAGCACCAAGTTGACATCAACCTATAGAAATAATGCCCGAGTGGGTGAAGCGAATATGCGTGACCTCGCCCAAGTGGGCGGAGTTAACCGTAGCTACCCTCATTAAGTAATGTGAGCCGAAATTTTGTTGAATTTTGTGGAATGAAAAGCTTCACAAAATCTCAGGGATACATCGAGGTTTTAAAATACCCATCCTCTCCATGCAGAGATCACTTGACTCAGAGCAGCAGTCCAGTTGAGTTTCAGTTCACTTTTGACTGCAACATTTCAAAGCTGTTCGTCTGAGGCGTTTGAAATCTCTGCTTTGGAATATTTGTTCCCGAAATTTCTTTTGTACGCTATGATCAGTGGACCAGTTAAACCTTTTCACCATGCCCTCTGACTGTGGGTGTAAAGAAATTGATACATTGCCTTCAGTGGCGTGGCGTGAAAATTTTCGGTGGTCATCGCAATTATTTAAGTTTGTGGTGAAAAATTATTAACTCTAAAATTCAATGGTTGAATGTTCAAAAAAGAAACTTTAAATCTTACCTTCACTTATACATGAACTCCAAATGTTCTGCTAAAACTGGATCGTAGAGTTTTAAAAGCTTATTAAGAGTTTTAAAATATTGCTTGGTCATCGCCGCATCCAGCGATGACCGGACGCCACGCCACTGATTGCCTTGAATGCAGCTGATATAAAATCCATTCCTTGATCACTGATCCTATAAGGGACAGAGCCGTCCTTAGCGAAAGCGAGGCCGGGTGCAAGAACTTTCGCGAAGCCCTTTCCTTCCAAACTAATTAATAATCTCCCATTCGCACCAACGTTGCAAATTTGGCTGGGTTTTTTGTTTTTTTTTGTTTTTTGTTTTTTTTTTTTCATAGACCAGAAATTTCAAGTAATATTAAAATTATTTATTTAATGATAGACATTTCGTGGATAAATAAAGTGAATTTAACTATTCGGAATTTCTGGTAGATATTTGAATTGAAAAAATCGCTAAATTGGCAACACTACTTCTGACAGTGCAATCTACAGGCTCGGGCCAATTTTTTTTTCATAATACCCAGGCTGATCTCGGGCCAATTTTTTTTTCATAATACCCAGGCTGATCTCGGGCTATTCTTTTTCTGCAGATTTAGGCCGGTCCGGGAAATCATTCTTGCTGGAAAGGCATTTCTTTTCCCTCTCTCTCTTTTTTTTTTCAATTCCTACTATTAGCTCACACTCTCCCTATATTTATTTATTTATTTATATATTTATCTTGTTCAAATTTTCAATCGTTAATAAAATACTCATTATTCATCCTATCAAGTTGAAATAAATTTTTTTAAACTTGTACTGGATGACAATTGATGTTAATACAGTTTTTTCAAATATTAATTAATTAATTAAATTTTAATTAATTAATTTTAGTTTTGCATGGGAGACAAAATGGCGGCCATTGGTTATTGAAGTTCAATGAAAGTATTTTCAATAAGGGGTTACCATAGGGGGGACCCTGTTCTGTCGCCAAATACCGCCAAGTTTGTCGCCAACTTGGCGATATATCGCCAAAAGGGACGCCAACTTGGCGATATCTCTAATATTTCGCCAAATTCCCATAGAGTTCCATTGTAAACCTACTTGCTTATAGAAAATCAACAAATTGAGATATTTTAATGCAACAAAAACTAATATTAGCTTAAGGAATTATATTAAATTTTTCTTTGATGGCCTAAGTAGGAATTGACTTTAAAAACAAAATTTTTATATTACTTGTTATATAATAGCTGGTTTTATCAGAATCATGTTAAGGCGGTATAAAAAAAAAATACTTTTTCATGCTCAACAACTCGAAATTTTCTGGCACATTTTCAGATTAATTTTTAATAGAAAAAATACGAAACTTGCTGACGTGATTTTTGAAAAAATTTATAAGCGACGTGTGTTTTTATTTCTTTCAATTAATTGAAACTTGATTAATAAACAATTATTTTCTCAGTAGGGCAATATTTTTCGTTTCTAACACAATCGCTTCGGCAAAGTCTGTTCAAAATGCCCACTTTGACATCATTTTTTGAAATATATTCTGCCTCTATCAAAAAATCGATCATTAGGGTACATTATATAGTTTCTGAAGAAGAGAATCTATCAATTGGACGCGTTTGAGAGCAAAAATGAATTTAAAAATGAGTCAGAAAATAAGCAGTTTGGATTTGAATGCACCCTTAATAAGATGATTTTTTTCTTCAACCGCTATGTATTTTTAATTTGTTTTTGCTGTAAGGATTGGTCCTATCAAAAACTTGTCTGTATAAATGTTGAAGACAATATTAAGAAGATATATGATAAATTCATGGGGATTTTATATCTTGTGAATTGACGGAGTTATAGAATTTTTTCTTCTTCACCCCCTTTTTTTGTTTTCGTTTTTAATTTTTTTTTTTTTTTTTTTGCGGTACGAATTGGTCCTATCAAAAACTTGTGAATACCAAAGTTGTAGATACTATTAAGGAGATGTATAACAAAATTAATTGGATTTGATATCTTGAGAATTGACGAAGTTATGAATTTTTTTTCTCCCAAAAACCCTATTTTAGCGCCCCTTGAGCCCATTTTTAATTTTATCCGAAATCTGTGATACATAAATTTTTGGTCCTATTTTTAGAAGTAATAAAAACTTTAAACTGATTTGATAAGTACAAAAATTAAAAAGTTATGGGGTTTTTTCTGTTTTCACAAAACCCCTCCCTATTTCCATCCCCTTGGTCCGATTTTGCCCATTCATGAACTTGACCGAGATTTTATGCCCCTTGATTTTATGTATCAGTTTGGAAGAGATTTGTGCAGAATTGTGGAAGTTATCGTGTCCAGAATAAAGTGATATATACACTGAGGTGACAAAAGTCATGGGATACCCTGCTAATAGTGTGGCGGTCCTCCGTTTGCCCGGCGAAGTGCAACAATACGACGTGGCATGGACTCCACGAGTCGTTGGAAATCCTCTGGAGAAATATTGAGCCATGCAGCCTCTATAGACGTCCATAATTCCGTAAGTGTTGCCGGTGGAGGATTTTGTGCACGAACTGATCTCTCGATTATGTCCCATAAATGTTCGATAGGATTCATGTCGGGCGATCGTGGTGGCCAAATCATCCGCTGGAATTGTCCAGAATGTTCTTCAAACCAATCGCGAACAGTTATGGTCCGGTGACATGGCGCATTGTAATCCTGGAAAATTTCATCGTTATTTGGTCCATGAATGGTTGCAAGTGGTCTCCCAGTAGCTGAACTTAATCACTTCTAGTTAACGGTCGGTTCAGTTTGACCAGCGGACCCAGTCTATTCCATGTAAACACAGCCCACGCCATTATGGAGTCACCACCAGCTTGCACAGTGCCTTATTGACAATTTGGGTCCATGGCTTCATGGGGTCTGCGCCACACTCGTACCCTTCCATTAGCTCTTACCAATTGAAATCGTGACTCATCTGACCAAGCAACTTTTTTCCAGTCGTCTACGGTCCAATTGATATGGTCACGAACCCAGGAATGCCGCTGTTGGTGATGTCGTGCTGTTAGTAATGGCACCCGAGTTGGGCTTCTGCTACCATAGCCCATTACGACCAAAATTCGCCGGACTGTCCTAACGGACATACCCGTCGGACGTCCCACATCCATTCCTGCGGTTATTTCACGCAGTGTTGCTTGTCTGTTCACACTGAAAATCTACGCAGATAGCGCTGGTCGCGGTCATTAAGTGCCGGTGGTCGACCACTGCGTTGTCCATGACGGCAGGTTGTGCCTAAATTTAGGTATTCTCGGCACACACTTGACACTGTGGATCTCGAAATGTTGAATTCCGTAACGATTTCCGAAATGGAATGTCCCATGCGTCCAGCTGCAACTAGCATACCGCGTTCGAAATCCTTTAATTCTCGTCGTGTGGCCATAAACACATAATCAACCATCTCACACAAAGCATTTGGACACAAACGAAAGCAGGCACTCACCATTTATACAATTTGTAAGCGACACTACTGTTATCTATATATTTGCATATTGCTATCCCATGACTTTTGTCACCTCAGTGTATATATATATATATATATATATATATATATATATATATAAAGCTTTTTACTGATGGTGGTTTTGGGTTCTAGGGGTCATGATCGGTGTAGATCTGCAAAACTTTTTCAGAAATTCCAACATAGGAACGACGCCAATAGGTAGTATTTCATACGAAATCTACCTAAAAACCAGGGTAGCTTATGGGTGCCATATTGGAAAATGGCCGCCGTGGTTGAGCCAGGGTCTCGTGTGGTTTCAAGTCAGCAGACTTCGTAAACCATACATTTTTTGATACACCACAACATCATAATGATATTTATTCATGATACATTCAAAAACAGAGTAACTAATGGACGCCGATAAACAGGACGATTGAAAATTTTTTTTGGTTCTGCAATGCTATTAAATTAATTGAGCGATTGAAGAGGCAATAAGTAAAGACATGCAGGGGTCAAAAGGTACAACGAAGTTCAGTCAAAGACCTGCCACAGTTGAGAGATTTTTTTTATATCAGGGTAGCATTTCTTCACATGATTCGTAAAAGAACCAAAATCAGTTCTACATCCAGATCTGTCTTTGAGCAGAAAGACGAACGTAATATCTCATATTTACATAACATGATTGATTCCAAACGAATGGATAAATCTAGACGACATGGTCAAAGCTCATGAGATGGCTGAAGAAGCTTGCCAAACTTTCAAGAGAAAATATCTGTCTGAAGACTCAATGCCAGACGTGTTTTCCAAACCTCCAAAGATAAAGATGCTAAAGACATTTTCTGACTTTAAGAAGAAACAGAGTGTAAAATTTAATAAATCAGAGTTTGTTGCCAAGGCAGAAAGAAATCTGTTTCCTCAGATGACAATCATTGCAGAGCGAAGAAATTTCGATGCGAGAACTGTCTTTTCCTACCACCTAGGGCATCTTCCATAGCCCTTAGCAACACTTGATGGTTTAATGCGAAAAACTGAAAAATCAAACTGATGGATGTTATGACAAAATTGCGACTGCTGAAAGAATGCACATGATGGTGTTGTTAATATCATTGATGGAATGTGCTTTGTTCAAAGCTACCGCAGGAACTACAATCATTTGGACAACTGTCAAAGAATCCGTTTTCTAAAATAATACAAGATTCTACATCCTCTCAAAGAATATATGTTGTATTTGACACATACAGGCAGGACGAAAATGGAAGCAATTTCTATCTGATGAGAACAAGAACGAACTTATAAGGAAAGATCATGTTATATATTGTTATTATTAATATTGTGTGGCAACATATTATTATGATCGAAGGGATGGCAACACTGTGTGCTGTTGAGTTTGTATGATATTTGCTAGCTGAAGCTAAGCAGCATGTTGAAGTTTATCTTATTATCTTATTCAATAAATAATGTTATACTTAATAAAGTAACTAATAATTTAAAAAATAGAACATGGCGTAGTCGAAATTCAACGGACCGCGGATATTTGAAAAGTTTAGTAAAGCATGGCAAATGGATATTGTCGACCACCGGTAGGCTTACGGCTTAAGCCTAGAAGGCAACGTGGCTGAGAACTGGAGAAAGTTCAAACAAAGTTTCACTATTTATATGAAAGCTTCGGGTCATGATAAAAAGGAACCTGACGTGAAAGTTGCCATACTACTGAATGCGGTGGGTGAAGAAGCTATAAAACTTTTCAACACTTTCGAGCTGTCAGACGATGACAGAAATAATTATGACAAAGTCTTAGAAGCATTTGAAAAACATCTCAGTCCAAAAACAAACGTTGTTGTCGAAAGATTTGTGTTCAATAGTCGCGTCCAAGACATCCATGAAAGTTTCGACGTACTTTTTACTGACCTAAAAAAGTTAGTGAGGTCATGTGAGTTTGGCGTGCAAACTGACAGTGTTGTTCGAGATAGAATTGTTCTCGGAATCGCCGACACCGGATTGCAAGAAAGATTATTACGTGAAGGTGGATATTTGTCTCTAGCTAGAGCTGCAGAGATCTGTAAGGCTGCAGAACTTGAAAAAAAAACAAGCCCAGGCTGTACAAACTAGAAATGTAGATGCTGTTACCGAGAAACAGGCGCCCTCTTACATAAAAAATAGGTTGTCTTCCTACAAGAACTCTGGAGGTGAGAGTACTTCACAGTATAGTCAGAACCATGCATCACAATTTACTTTGAACAGTGCTTCACAAAATATTCAGAATACTGTTTATTTATGCAAGAAGTGCAACAGGAAACATAAAAGATCAGAATGCCCAGCTTTTGGCAAGCAGTGTTTCAAATGCAACCAATTTAATCATTTTTCTTCTGTGTGTAGAATGCGTTACATTCAAGATGTAACCTATAGTGAAAATAAATCGGAAGAACAGTATTTTTCTTGTTCTGATTCCCATAATGATTTTTTTATCGACTCTGTAAGTGTTCTTGAGGTAGGTAAAGTGACTGTAACAAATGAATGGACTAAGGATGTATATATATGTGGTCGTAGTATTAATTTTAAATTAGATACTGGTGCACAAATTAGTATTTTACCTTTACATGTTTTTTCTGTTTTAAATAATGGATTTAAATTTGAAGATACTAATATAATATTGGAAGCTTATGGTGGCTCTAAAATTAAACCTACAGGTATGATTAATTTAATGTGTAATGTTGATAATAGGCAGGCTAATGTGAATTTTGTTGTTATTGATAATATTAAGGCAAAGCCTATTCTTGGATTAGAAGCATGTGTTAAACTAAATCTTTTAAAGTGTGTTGATAATGTATCTATAAATATGAATATAACTAAGTTTATTGAGAATAACATGGAAGTATTTACAGGGGTTGGGAAATTTGAAGGGAAGTATGCTATTAAAATGAAAAAAAAATTCAGTACCTATTGCTCGTCCTCCTAGAAGAATCCCAGTTAGCTTACGTCCTAAATTACAAGAAAAACTAAAAAAGCTAGAAAATCAAGGAATTATTGTCAAAGTTGATAGTCCACAGGGTTGGGTGAGTAATTTAGTTGTGGTAGAAAAACCTGATGGCTCAATCAGACTCTGTTTAGACCCCCAAGATCTAAATAAAGCAATAATTAGAGATCATGTTCTAATACCTAAGGTTGAGGAGCTTGTTTCCAAATTATGTAACAAAACATTATTTACAGTACTTGATCTTAAAGATGGGTTTTTTCAAATTGAATTAGATGAGGAAAGCACCGATTTGTGTACTTTTAGTACCCCATTTGGATGTTATAAATTTTTGCGACTTCCAATGGGATTATCGTGCGCACCTGAAATATTTCAGAAAAGAAACGAGGTAAATTTTGGGGATATTGAAGGGGTTTTAATTTATTTTGATGATCTCCTTATTGCAGCAGATACTCCAGAACAACACGAGGAAGTTCTGGCTAAAGTTATTAAAAGAGCTAAAGAATTGAATGTAAAATTCAATAAAGGTAAAATACAACTTAAGGTACCTGAAGTTAAATATTTAGGGTATGTGTTTAATTCTAATGGTATGAAACCTGATCCTGACTATGTACAAGCAATAATTGATATGCCTGAACCTACAAATAAAACTGAGCTTCAAAGGAATGTCACCAGGTATGATCAATTATCTCAGGCAGTTTGTACCCCAGGCATCCACAACATCTGCTCCTTTAAGAGAGCTTCTAAAAAAATGTAACTTGGCAGTGGATGCCTGTCCACACAAATGCTCTTAAAGCATTAAAGAGTAAAATTTCAAATGCTCCTGTATTAGGAGTATTCACTAAATTTCATTATTTTATTTATGGTAGACAAGTCGAAGTGTTAACTGATCACAAGCCATTAGTTTCTGTTATGAATAAAAATGTAGGTAGTGTAGTGTCCCCTAGGTTGCAATGAATGAAAATAAAATTGTTGAAATATCAATTAAATCTTAAATATTTACCTGGTAAGTACATATATGTAGCTGACTTATTGTCAAGATCATTTATTGTAAAACCCATGAAAGATAATGTGGAAATGACGGAAATGGTTCATAGTTTAACTAAACATTTGCAAATTAGCGAGTTTAGGAAAAATGAGTTTAGGGAGGCAACACTTTCTGATGTTGGTCTTGCACATGTTTTGAAATTTTTTGATGAGGGTTGGCCCACCAATGGTAGAAATATCCCAACTGAAGATCAGGAATATTTTAAATATAGGGATAATATATATATAGAAGAGGGACTGGTATTTTTAAATGACAGAGTAATAGTAAAATTTCAAATGCTCCTGTATTAGGAGTATTCAACAGTTCTAAACCTATAGTGATACAAGCAGATAGTTCAAAAGATGGTTTGGGTTGTTGCATGTTGCAGGGTGGGAAGCCAGTTGCATTTGCTTCTCGCAGTTTGACAGAAACAGAAAAAGGATATGCCCAAATTGAAAAGGAATTTTTAAGTATTGTCTTTGCTGCAACTAAATTTCATTATTTTATTTATGGTAGACAAGTCGAAGTGTTAACTGATCACAAGCCATTAGTTTCTGTTATGAATAAAAATGTAGGTAGTGTAGTGTCCCCTAGGTTGCAATGAATGAAAATAAAATTGTTGAAATATCAATTAAATCTTAAATATTTACCTGGTAAGTACATGTATGTAGCTGACTTATTGTCAAGATCATTTATTGTAAAACCCATGAAAGATGATGTGGAAATGACGGAAATGGTTCATAGTTTAACTAAACATTTGCAAATTAGCGAGTTTAGGAAAAATGAGTTTAGGGAGGCAACACTTTCTGATGTTGGTCTTGCACATGTTTTGAAATTTTTTGATGAGGGTTGGCCCACCAATGGTAGAAATATCCCAACTGAAGATCAGGAATATTTTAAATATAGGGATAATATATATATAGAAGAGGGACTGGTATTTTTAAATGACAGAGTAATAGTACCAATAAACTTAAGAGCTGAAATGTTAAAATTACTCCATGGGGCTCATTGTGGAATGGAAAAGGCTAAAGCTAGGGCCAGACAGGTTTTATTTTGGCCGGGGATAACAAAAGATATTGAAGATATGGTATCCAGATGTAAAATATGTGAGAGATACAGGCCCAGAAACATAAAGGAGCCTTTGATACATCGTGAAATCCCAAACTTACCTTATGAAAAAATCGGGATAGATATTTGTGAGTTTGGGGGCTACAGTTTTCTCGTTATCGGTTGCTATTTATCCAAATGGTTAGACATAATAAAGTTATCCAATAAAACAGCAGATGAAATAATACCAAAATTAAAGGCAGTTTTTTCCAATCATGGCATACCTAAAGAAATTGTTTGTGATAACATGCCATTTGACAGTAGTAAATTCAATGAATTTTCTCGAAAATGGGGAATTGAACTCACCCACAGTAGTCCCAGATATCCAAAATCAAATGGATTTGCTGAAAAAATGGTGGGTATTGCCAAGGGTATTCTCCGTAAATCTGGCACTGAAACGGATAAAATCAATGAAGCATTGCTTGAACATAGAAATACACCTATCAGTGGAATGAATGTTTCTCCTGCTCAGATACTTATGAGCAGATGTCTTCGAACTAAATTACCTGCAACAGTTTCTATTTTGCAACCAAAAATAATACAATTTCAGGACACATTAAAAATAAAAAGGGATAAGAGTAAATTTTATTATGACAGACAGACCAGAGAACGGCCAGATTTTAGTGAAGGGGAAAGTGTTCTTTTGAGGGTCAATAATATTTGGGAACCAGCTAAAATTGTAAAAAAAATGTAAGAATCCTAGATCATATTTAGTAAAAACTGTAAGAGGTAATATATTAAGACGAAATTCTTTTCATTTAAGAAAGCGAAAAAATTCATTTCAAGATTTTTATGATAATATTGATACTCCAGAGATAACTGACATTCAAAGGGAAAGGGGGAATATTGTACATCCAAATGATTTGCAGAATCAGAGTACAGAAAATAGTAACAGTGGATATGTAACAAGAAGAGGTCGTCTTGTAAGACAACCTTATCGTTTCAGAGATTATGTTGTGTAATGTTACAGGAAGGTGTTATATATTATGTTATTTTATTTATATTGTAATTTGTGGTGGAGGTGTTATATATCGTTATTATTAATATTGTGTGGCAACATATTATTATAATCGAAGGGATGACAACACTGTGTGTTGTTGAGTTTGTATGATATTTGCTAGCTGAAGCTAAGCAGCATGTTGAAGTTTATCTTATTCAATAAATAATGTTATACTTAATAAAGTAACTAATAATTTAAAAAATAGAACAGGGCATGTTTACAAACACTTCCGTCAACCAATCTACCACTACATTTTTATCATAGCTATCATTGCAGGAATCACACTTGGCGACGTAGGCCAATCATATCATAGATCTATTAAAGACCAATCAAATTCCCGGAGTTCATGTGTATAGTAGGAGTAATAATGAATGAACAGGTTTTTCTTGCTGACCAACAGTAATTCGACCAACAGTGACGTCAGCTGCCCTTTCCTTATACATTTCATTTCTCAAGAATGGCAAAATGAACATTATATGAAATATTTGAATACACAAATTATGTATGTTATCTACGGAGAAAAATGCTATAAATTCACGAAATAACTAGTTGACGAATCCACTAAATTGACCTGCTTCCAAAAAGACGTTATACGTGACTTTTATTTCGCGCGCACCATGCTTTAGCGTCTGGATGTAGAAATAATTTTATTATCTCTATAGATACTGATAGGGCAATAGTCACACTGTATTCTTTAGAAAACGATTTGAAAAACTAGAAAGGGTTAATATTTGTAAAATGTGGATCCAATGACAGGGTAGTAAAGTACTACAACTTGAGTGAGATGCATTAACTTCTAAGTAAAGCTGTATGAGATGCATTACCTGAAATGCATTCACAGTCGGGTGCGATACAGTAAATGCTTTTGCAGGCAAGGGATGATTCAGATTGATGATTCAGAATACTGAATTTCGAAATGCGCTTCAGGCGCTTGATACTGAAGCTGATATATCAGAGGAAACAAAGAAACAGCTTTAGTCGTAAGTTTGCCATCTCTGTTATGGAAAGCTCAAATACTCAGACATCAATGAATTGCGATATATTCTATATATTTTTTCTGTAAAAAAGAAGTTTGTGGAATCGCATAGCCTTCTGTCATTTAGTAATACACTCTACCCATAAGTAATGCGAGCTAATTATCACGGTCTTGTTTGGATGAAGTGCCTACAGGCTAATCCTGATCTTTCCTTCCCAGATAAATAGGGATGGATTTTGGAATAGATAGTAAAGGAAAAAGCTATCTAGAGGTCCACTGGAATGGCAGCCCTCCTGCTCCTGAAGCTGTTTTGGAACTGATATTATGTTCTTGTTCAAGAACATGTGTCTCACCATCATATGCGTGTTTTTTTAATAACCTCAGATACTGCATATGCAGAATATAGAACTGTTCTATGATGATGAAAGTTATTTGGACACAGGAATGTCAACCGATGATGATAGCAGCGAAGAAGACTAAGATTCCTGTTATTTATTAATCCTCTCGGGACCAGCATCTTTTACATAAATTTTACTTGGTTTACACCGCTTTTTGTCAAACAATTAAATTTAGTTTAGCAATCAAGAAAATATCTTAATTAAATAAGGAAAATTTTACTTTTCTTTTTTAGTGGTAACAAAAACAAGCGATGAAAACACGTTTCGAAGGTGCATGTATGCACCCGTCGCCCCAAAGGGGTTAATTCTTAACAGAATAAGTACAAGAGTTTCACCAGTATTCATTTTTTTTTTAATTGCTGTGTCACATCCACATGAACATACTATGCATTAAAATGTAAAATAAGATTTCGGTTTTCTTTCATCGCAAATGTCTTTAGAACTATTTATCCAATTGAAAATGTTAATAAACATAAAGTTAAATATAAAGATAAGCATCATATTAAAATAAAATCTTAATATATAATTTGTATAACGTTTTATGTTTAACAATATTTGTTCTTTCCATTGAAAACTCTTTAATTATGTGATAATGGCAAAAAAAATCATATGTATCTATGTGCAATAGATGGCGTTCATCTTTTCAATATGGCGTCTATAAGCTACCACAAATTTCATAGTATCATCATAAAATGAACTCCTTGGACCATTGTGAATCCAAAAAGGTATATATCATCAAGTCCTCAAAGATGAAACCAAAAGCGGTAACTTTGGCTTCTAGCTCAACGAGCATTGTGTATCTGGTCGCCTGTACAGAACGTTAAAATGGCAAAAACACTCTATCTCTAGTGTTTATTCTAGGGGTGGACAACCTTTTAAAAAGAAGGGCCACTTACAAAAATGTCTGGGTGTCGAGGGCTATATCAGTAACACAGGGAGAATTCTATTTCGGGGAGCTGATCTGTGGCCTATAATGGGATAAAAATATGGTTTCAGGGGGGGAGAGGTTCCCCTCAGTTGGCATATGTTGGATATGAATATATCAACGGTTGGTATGAATATATCAACGGTTTACATTTTTATATACTCGTATAACAGATATATAGCAAGGATTATTTTCAAAGAGAGATAATATTATTCCTTGACTTTATTCGGGGGAGTAAATTTTGTTTTATTAAAAGTGCTAAAAAACAAACATAGACGTTGTAACAAATCCACAAAACGTACCACGCAAAGCAGATTTATGTTTACTTTTAAATTCTACGAATGAAAGACTTTTAATAAACTTTATATTTTAAACTTAAACCATACTCACATTAGCACCTTTGTGCTCGTATAGTTGTACTATTTATGGAACAACTCCTACGGTGAGATAATTTCAAAACTTAGTAATAATAACTCATAAAAAACAAGCTACCAGCATTTATTTTCTTTCTTACTTGAATCTACATAAATATAGGAAGTTGCCACAGAATACATCAAAACTTGTCCTTTTTTCTTTTTTAACCAGCGACAATAACATGTGAACGCGCAAAAACAAAATAATAAAAGTCATTTCAAGTCAATTGTTTTCCTTTACATTTTTCATCTCTGATCGCGTGATTTTGAACAAAAATAAATAATGCCGATTCCGTAACATTCTCCCACCTTCTGATTACCTTGTATAATCAGAACTAATTCTAAACGTAGAGAAATTGACAAAGTCACTTGTTATAAATTCAGTCTTTCAGGAATTTTCAGTATCCTTCCAGCTTTGCTGTGTCTAGGAGATTCCTTGCTTGAGGATACATCCAAAATTGCAGCTTTGTTAAGTATTTTCACTGGATTGTGAGAAATCTTTGGTTTCGGACAGTCAGTAGACGAAGCTATCTCTAGTGGATATATTCTTTGTATAGGTCGTAAAAGCTCATGTTGTGATGTTTGAACTCTTACGAGTCGAACTTTCTTGTCTCTACCAGGTATAAGTTCTGTGATTCGACCTAAAGGCCAATCAATTCTCTTTTTATTATCAGATCCGATCAATACAACATCACCTACAGCTATAATTTGCTCTTGGTGTTTGTTCCTTGCTCTTTCAATTAATGCACCTAAATATTCGGACCTGAAGCGATCCTTCAATTCTTTTTGCAATGACTGCCGATACTTCAATCTCTTGCTTAATGATTTTTGTTCCACAACATCCAGATCTGGGAGATTGCATTCTTCTATACTCTGCAGAAACATAGATGGGGAGATAGGTTTCACAGTTGCGTCTTCCGAAAGGTATGTTAGCGGTCTTGCATTTATTACACTTTCCACATCTGTCAAAATTGTGTTCATTTCTTCATAGGTGAGGTAAGCATGACCTAATACTCTTTTGAGAAGATCTTTCATTATTCTGATAAGCCTTTCCCAAAAACCACCCCACCACGCTGCGGTTGGTGGATTAAATTTCCAATCAATAGCATTAACAGAACTGTATTTTTGTATTCGTGACCAATCTAGGCTTTTCAATAAATTAGCTAATCCAGTGAAGTTTTTGCCGTTGTCAGAATAAATGACAGTGCACCTTCCTCTCCATGCTACGAATCGTCTGAATCCCATCAAAAATGCCTCTGTCGAAGCAGCGGTCACTAGCTCTAAATGCACTGCTCTGTATATTGCACAGGAAAATATCAATATCCAAGATTTCTCAATTTTCTTCAAGTATAACAGATCCGCCATGTATACACCTGTGATCTGAAACACGTTAGCATCCTTTATTCAATTTTCCGGTAGAGGTGCACTATCTCTCCATAAACTCTTCCCACTGAAGCGTTTGCAGACAACACACTGTGCTAACACTTGTTTTACATTTCTACGACCATTAAGTATCCAGTATTTTTCTCTCAATAAATTAAGTAGGATCTGTAATCCAGCGTGACAATGTTTTACATGTACATGATATATGAGTCGTTTTACAACTTCATGTTTTGCTGGCAGGACTATAGGTTTCAGAAAATCTTCATTGTCTTCCCTATACGTTATTTTAGTTTCCAATCGAATTATATCTTGTTCATCTTTCCATGTTTGTAAAGTTCTCAATCTGTTATCATTCTCGGGAAAAAAACGCTTCTTTCTGAATCATACGTAGAGTCTTTAATTCAGCTTCTTTAAATTCAGATGACGTCAGGTCTCCTCCTCTTTTCACTTCGGTACTTCTGCAGTTATGCCTAAAACGTAATATCCATGCTACCATCCGTATGATTTTTACGTAACTCGAGAAATATCTATAATACCAACCATCTTGTTTAACATCAGAATTCGTTATCATGGAAACTGACTTTATTCGTTCCTTCCGAATTTTATCTTCGTCATAGTCTTGATCACTAGAGTTCGTATATTTTTCAAACTCTGCTGAATCTCTCAACCAAGCTGGACCCTCCCACCATCTCCTGGCAGCTAGCTGTCTCGCTTTACATCCACGAGTTGGCAAATATGCAGGATTTTTATCACTTGGCACATAGATCCATGATGAAGGACTGCTTAATCTTCTGATCTCTAGAACCCGATTTCGCACAAATACTGACCAATTGACATCTCTGGATATCCAAGCGAGTACTGTAGATGAATCACTCCAATAATATCTCTTCATCTTTTCCCAACTACAATAGTTTGCGCCAAACGAGTTCCCATAGTTGCCGCCAATAATTCCATTCTTGGTATCGTGACGTTCTTCAAAGGTGCAACTCTTGATTTGGCTGCTATAAAAACTAACTCGACTTGGCTTCCAATTTCTATTCTAAGGAATATAACTGTTGCGTAAGCATCTTTACTTCCATCTACAAATGTGTGAAGTGCACACGCTTCTATGTTTCCTGGAGTCATTTTCATGTATCTTGGGATCTCTTTATCCTTCAAAACTGTTAGTTCTTGAAACCATAGTAAAAATTCTTTACGTAACTCACCAGTTATCTCTTCATCTCATTTAAAACATAATTTCCAGGCTTTTTGCAACATTATTTTCGGACAAATCATGACTGGCGACGTAAAACCAAAGGGATCAAATATTTTATGCACAGCTGACAACATACTGCGTTTGGTGATCTTTTCTGTGTCAAAATCTTGTAGCCAACTTAGGTTGATCTTTAACATGTCGGATTCCTTATTCCAAACAAGTCCTAAGACGTTACTTTCATTCGTGTTTGGCGTTTCTTGGCGATCACCTGTGTACTCCCACTGTCTTAGATCAAAACTACCTTTCGGCATGATCATCCTCGCATCTTCGATGAAATGTTTAAATTCTTCGCTATTTCCATTGGTTACGACATTATCCACATAAAAACTGTGCAACAATCTATCTTTAAAACTTTCAGAGAAATCTGGAGCCCTTCGAATGTGATATTCAATGACAGATGAAAGAAGAAATGGGCTGCATTTCACACCGAATACTACTCTGGTATGCCTGAATGTCATTAATTTCTTTTTCTTTAAGTCCTTCCACCACAAAAAACGTAGGAAATTTCTATCTTTCTCACAAATGCTGATCTGTAAAAAAGCTTTCCTAATATCTGTAATTACACCAAGTTTTCTTTCTCAAAAGCGTAGAAGAACATCTGGAATGAGCTCGATCAAGTTGGGTCCACATTGTAGGCATTGATTCAGAGATGGGTAATTTGTTAATCTTGCTGACGCATCAAATACAGGACGGATACGGGTTGTAGTACTACTCTCTTTTATGACTGGATGATGCGGCAAGTAATTGCCATAAGATTTCGTTTCGTAAGAAGGAACTTCCTCTATAATACCTTCGTTAATCCAATCATAAAAAACATTTTCATATTGTTGAAACATGTTCTTGGCGATTAACTTTGAGGTGATGCTTTCCAAACGTTTCATCGCCAAATTAAAGTTATTTGGCAGTGTTGTTATGTCATCAGCCCAAGGAAGGCAAATCTCATACCGATTTTCATCGTTTATTTTTACTGTTTCGAAGAAATGCTCCTTAGTTTGGCGATCTATCTCTTCTCTTGACTTCTTCTCTATGGGATCTGTAATTCCGATTAAGTCAAATCTCCATAGGTTTGAGATATCCGCTTCTTTTACAAACATTGATGTTACTGTCATCGCCAAGTTTTCGGATGAATATGGCTTTTCACATGGTGCTTTTCCCATTAATGTCCATCCAAGATATGTTTCCACTGCAACTAAACCAGAAGACAATATTTTTCTTTTACCAGTTAACATTTTCCCCATAACATGAGCTCCAATTAAAATTTCTATACTACCACAACATTGACTCACATCGCTTAACATGATGCCACTTTCCTTTAATTCTTGTAACCATGGCCCCTGTGTAACGGGTTGAATATCTCCGCATATGCTAACTTGATCTCGTACTTCGAAATTACGCCTGAATTCTTCGCTCAAATCTCTAACTCTTATTTTGTAACAGTTGTGTTGGCATTCTTGAATAGTAATGTCGCCAAACAGAGAATGTATTATCTTTTGTTGCCGAATAGGCTTGTAATTCATTTCTTCCGCCACACTTTTTAATATATACGATTTCTGTGATGCTGAATCTAACAATAAACGAACAATCTTCTGTTTACTTTCAGAAACTAGCTTCACATTCAAGGTCTGCAAGAACACTTTGGCGCTCTTCTTACTAATATTTGTCATATTCACTTCATCTCTTTTACACTTTTCCTCAGCTCCCTCTTGAGTATCTTTACCGGATGACTTACGTTAATCGCACAGTAATGGCACATGCCGCTTATTACAAATAATGCATTTCACCATCGCTCGGCATCTTTTAGCGGTATGTTCTGGTACTAAACATATGAAGCAGCATCTCTTCTCCTTGGCGATTTTTTGTATTTCCGCTAAGTTTAATTTTCTCGCAGAAAAGCATTCCGAACTTGCATGTCTTCCCTGGCAAAAAATGCAGACTCCTTTTTTCTCTGTTACGGAAGAGGTAGTCAACAGACCTGCCGCTGTCGAAGTCTTACCGGTTTTATGTTCAAAATTGTGATTCCTTTTTGCGACATATTTACGGTCTTCACTTTTAGCTAATCCAAAACCAGTTACGGCGAGTGACACCCTTTCTTCACCTTCTACTTCAGTTCGCAAAAACTGCATCAGACTATTTAATCTGTCCCGCGCCTCAGTTTTATCAGACCTCAGACGATATGTTCGTGCGATTCCACGCTTTTAGAAATTCTGCTGGAAAACAGGATTCAACTAATGGATATAAAAATGATGCACATTTGTCAGTTGTGACACCTAATGTATCTAAGGCTCGTAAATATAATTCCAATTTATCATATAACGATGTCAACGAGAATTTTCCCTTCGTTTGTACTGATATTATTAATTTGAGTAGTTCTCTCACATAGACTTCTATCAATATATCTTCTCTACCAAAACGGGTTTTTAAACTCTCAATTGCCTTGGCGTAATTAGTGCCATTTGGCGGGAAACTCTCTACCACTTCTCTTGCTCGGGAGCCGGCAACTGTTGCTTGCACCAAATACTGAAATTTATCTTCTGGTGCTATTTCTGTATCTTCATCAATTTGTCTAAATTGACACCAAAACGGTAACCAATCTATTATTTCACCGCCAAACTTTCTGAATTCTAACTTGGACAGCGTAAACTTTCTTCTCATTGCATAACTATCGATAATTGGATTAAGAGCTCCACCTTGGCTGTTTACTGCTGACTGAAGTTTCGCCAATTCTAACTCGTGCGCCAATTTTAATTTTTCGCCTTCAATCTTTGCTTGTAATTCCATATTCAATGCTTCAGTTTTTTTCTTTGCTTGTAATTCCATATTCAATGCTTCAGCTTTTTCATTTGATTGTCTCTCTAATTTTTCCATTTCCTTTCTTTCTGAAACGGCATTTTCTAAAACGCTCTGTACAAATTCAGGATCATCTTTATATGCCTTACAATTCAAAATTAAATCTTTAAGTGCCAGAAGTGAAGCCGTTGGTGCTGCTATTTCACCTAATTGCTCCGCTACGAAGATCAAATCTTCCTTTTTAAAACCTTTAACCAACTTAAACATCATGGAAAATCTTTATTTCATTTAATTTTTATTAACACCTTTTAAACTACGTGTTATAAATAACCTTATTTAAACTCAGGTCCTGTACCGGTGGACGCCACTAATGCAACAAATCCACAAAACGTACCACGCAAAGCAGATTTATGTTTACTTTTAAATTCTACGAATGAAAGACTTTTAATAAACTTTATATTTTAAACTTAAACCATACTCACATTAGCACCTTTGTGCTCGTATAGTTGTACTATTTATGGAACAACTCCTACGGTGAGATAACTTCAAAACTTAGTAATAATAACTCATAAAAAACAAGTTACCAGCATTTATTTTCTTTCTTACTTGAATCTACATAAATATAGGAAGTTGCCACAGAATACATCAAAACTTGTCCTTTTTTCTTTTTTAACCAGCGACAATAACATGTGAACACGCAAAAACAAAATAATAAAAGTCATTTCAAGTCAATTGTTTTCCTTTACATTTTTCATCTCTGATCGCGTGATTTTGAACAAAAATAAATAATGCCGATTCCGTAACAAACGTGGCTAATGCCGGAAAAAATGTGAACTTTATGAACGAGGGAGGGGGGATGGAATTTAAGATTTTTCCGCGCCTGATCTACAAAATTAACGATTTTTCCACATCCGATCGACGAAATTTGCGATTTTTTTCGTGCCTGATCGACAAAAATCACGATTCTTTCGTGCCCAACCAACGAAATTCCGCGATTTTTCCGAGCTCGATCGACAAAACATGTTTTTCCGCCCCTGATCGACGAAATTTGCGATTCTTAACTGACTCTGGCGAAATTTTTAATTTTTCCCGCAGCAAATTGACGAAATTCGCAATTTTTTCTCGCGATGAATGGACGAAATTCACGCTTTTTCCGCAGCCGATCAATAAAATTTTCAATTTTTCTGTGTATCATCAACAAAATTCGCGATTTTTCCACGCCTGATCAACAAAACTCGCGATTTTTCCGTGCCCGATGGATTTAATTTGCGATTCTTAACTGACTCTGACGAAATCTGCATTTTTTTCCCTCGGCAAATTGACGAAATTCGCGTATTTTTTTCGCGATTGACGAAACTCACGATTTTTTCAAAACCGATCAACAAAATTTGCAATTTTTCCGCGCATCATCAACAAATTTTACGACTTTTACGTGACCTATCAACGAAATTAACGATTTTTTCCCGGCCTGATCGACAAAATTCGCGAATTTTTCGTACCCGACCAACGAAATTCGCGCTTTTTCCGTGCCCGAGCAGCGAAATATGCTATTTTTCAGAGCCCGATCGACAAAATTTTCAATTTTTCCTTGCTCGATCAACGAAATTTGCGATTTTTCCGCGCCTTATCGACAAATTTCGCGATTTTTCCTTGCCCGATTAACGAAATTTACGATTTTCCCGAGCCTCGTCGACAAAATTCGCTGTTTTACTGCACCTGATAAACGAAATTCGCGATTCTTAACAGACTGGCGAAATTTTCAATTTTTGCCCCGGCAAATTGACAAAATACACGATTTTTTCCTGCGTCCATATGGAAAAAAATTGCAACTTTTTTCATGAATTGACGAAATTCGCGGGCCACAGGTTGTGCATCCCTAGAAAATTCCCCATTCTGAAAATCCCTAGAAAAATCCCATTCCAACTGAATGCAGAGGTTAGTTTGTTCTCAGACACCTGCCGCATCCTGTACATATATATCTGAGGGGGAAGGGGATCAGCAATATTAGCTCAAACAAATGTAATCCATGCTTACACAACTATGAATTTTATACAAACCTGTACAGTACCCAGGAATTTGTTTCGTTGGATAGGCAGGCATGAATGACTTGTGCAGTAATGGAAATGGTACAGCTGCTCAGTCCTCCCACGCTTTTTTTTTTTTTTTTTTTTTTTTTTTTTTTTTTTTTTTTTTTTGTACGCCCCACATACAAACTACAATAAATTCTGAATTAAAATTTTTAAAGCAAAAGAAATTATAAGATGAATATATACAGAACTGATAACTCCAGGTGTCTGTCTTGCAATTCATTTCATATTAAATACACGTGAACTAATTGATTAGGAATTACCTTATCTTTTAATAAGAAATGTGTAAAAATTGTTTATTAAACCATCTCTAATAATAAAAAATCTGTAGAATCAGAATTTAATTTTTTAAGAAACAATTGTGACACACAAATTTTGTGCTGCACAATTTAATTTCAGAAATCAATTTTTCTGTCATTTGGATGGAAAATTTTAATTACAAACATTCAAATTTCAAAGCTTCTATAATGTTAAAATATTTCATATCATCACTTTTATTTCTTTAAAAAATTTTTGTTCCACATACTGCTCTTGTTATTATTGCACATTTACAATTAACAAATTTAAATATATAGTGTCTGTGGGTTTTATAATTTTAATATTTTTTGTACAAATAATAAATTATCAAATAAATGTTCCAGAAATTAACCCTATATATATATATATATAAAATCCTAATGAAACGAATTTATGAAACGGATATATGAAACGATTGATTAAACAACTGATTATGTTTCACGGCGATTTCTCCTAAAATATGGAATACTTTGCGATGAAATTAACACCAAAAATCCATATTGATCCGCAGATCTCAAAACTGGTATTAGAATTTTTAAATTCGAATTAGTTTCCGAAATATTAATTTTTTTTCTAATTTTAATTTTTTTTCTAATGATGGCAACTCAAATTTTAATCATAACAGATATATTTTTTTCATATTTCAGAAAAGGGTAATAATTTTAAACAAATTTGGCGACCAGTTTGGCCTCCCTTAAATCTATGCTAAGAACAGTGCCTTTTTTTTTTTTTTCATTACTATTTTATTTAATACAAAACTTTCATTTAAAACTCAAACATTTAAAATTAATGGCTTTCACTTCTTTCCTTTTTTTAAACGAAAAGAAAAGAAAAATATTAGGCGCAGATGTCATATACGCACCGGGTACCTAATTGGCGCCATAACCGTATTTAGCCTGGCATGGTAACCCGGCTATTGTTGCTTATTTATTAATAAATGTTTATTTACCTTTATTTTATTTTTATTTAAAAATTTTTTTACAAATTATTTTGTTCTATAGTTATTAATTAAACTTTTTTTTTATTTATTGTTATTTCATTTTAAAAATAATAGAAAATAATTTAAAAATACATATGTAACGGGTATACGAAAACGAGGTTTTCGCCAAACAAATATTAAATAATGCAACAAATCATGACACTTAATTTCAACTTCAAAGCAATGCTTTAATGGTACTACTTAGTTATCCCGTCGACCAATTTCGCCAAATTATACAAATTGACATAAAACGAAAGAACAAATAAATTAGTACAACATAATAAAAATACAAATAAAACGTCGAAATAAAAATCACTTGATGGCGTAAATACGTGTAACTTCCTTAAAGGTCAAGTGAATGTGACATTTACGATCAACCATTATAGGCATTTAATCTTATAGTTTGGCGATAGATTTTTGGTCGACGGGATAACAAAGTAGTACCGTTTTAATTTACCACTCGAAAAATAAAACTAATCGGATGTACCAATCCAAAACTTTCTTCTATCTCATACATGTCAATAATCAAAATTCGTTATCACTGTGCCAAAATTAAGTGGCAATCTATGCTCATCATAAGAATTCTAAAAAAGATGAAATTCCGTGCATTAGTTCTTGAGATATGACTATCGCTGAAATCGTGTAAATCCAGCCAAATGCAGAATAGCAGCACCACCTACAGGGTGATTTACACCAGAACCAAATCATCATCAACTTATGACAACGTCTAACTGATTATGAAGTTTGGGGGAAATTCGTGCATTAGTTCTGGAGATAGAGCAATCATGACAAATGCAACATAGCAGCGCCACCTGTTGAACGATTTACACCAACACATAATCAGCAGCAACATTAATCAAGGTATACTTGAATCTGAAGTTTAATGAAAATTCGTGCATTAGTTCTTCAGATAGGTCTATTGAGGAAATCGCGCTAAATGCAGCACAGCAGCGCCACCTATTGGGCGATTTAAAACAACACGTAGTTATCTCATATACATTGTACATATGTACAGTCGTAGAAAAAAATAAATAAACACCCCTTACTAACTCCTCAACAAATTATCGTAGCATCATTTCATATCAAGGACTAACTGAATCTGAAGTTTGATGAAAATGTGTGCATTAGTTCAAGAGACAGAGCTACTGCGGAAATCGTGTAAATCTTTCAAAATGCAGCATAGCAGCGCCACCTGTTGGGCGATTTACACCAAAATGTAAACAGCACCAACTCATATCAAGGAGTAACTGAATCTGAAGTTTTATAAAAATCCTTTATTTAGTTTTTGAGATAGAACTATTCTGAAATCCTACAAAATGCAGCATAGCAGCGCCACCTGCTTGGCGATTTACACCAAAAACTAATCAGCACCAATTTATATCAGGGACTACCTGAATATAAATTTTTATTAAATTCCGTTCATTAGTTCTTGAGATAGAGCGCCCACAAAATTTGTGTCACACACAAACAGACATTTTGTAAAAACATGTTTTTTGGAATCTCTGACCCCTAAAACGTGTAAATCCGTCGAAAATTTTCACGAATCCAATACTTTCTTCTTATAAAGATAGAAGAAAGTAAAAATGATAACTGGCGAGTTATAATAAAAAAAAAAAAAAAAAAAAAAAAAAAAGAGGCTACTGGCGAAATTTGCACCCAGCTAACATAAAAGTACCAAGAATTCTTTGCGATCGTAGCAACTTTTATGTAGTTTTATTCAAAAAAAATAATTTTGATTCTTTAATCAAAATGGAAACCTTTCATAATAAAAGCGAAGGGCCGTAATTCTTTATGGCAGCCCAGTTACATGACTTTGACTATTATAATATAGGTGAAATGGTGGCGACTTATCACCTGTGGCTGGCTAACATTAAAGTACCAAAATGGCCGCCTGTAATATAAAAAACGAAGGGATTCATCCGGAACTCTTGATGATAGTCACATGACTTAGGCTTTTATTATAGCGATTGTTTTCAATTCAAAAAACAGCGCAAAGAATAATATTTCCTTACGATTAAAAAATTATTTACATGTGACTATTAAAAACAGGAAAAAAAACCTTTAAAATTAATATTAAATGAGTACGTGTTAAAAGAGGAAAATATTGAAAATTACGTCTTGAAAATTGTATTTACACGTTAATATTAAAAGAGACAATGGCGGATCTAAGGGGGGGGCGAGGGGGCGATCGCCCCCCCCTTGGGCAAATAAAGGGTTTGAAAAACGGCATTATGCATCCTCACGGGAAATTATTTGGGCGAAGCTCGAGTTCGGCGCGACCCGACCCGGGTCGCGCCATTTTAAAACCACAAGACTCGGCCTGGGTAAGGTCTTCTCTCTTTTAGAGCCGGGACGTGACCTGATTTTAAGTTTTTCTGAAAATTCGAGTCGGGCCAGACTTATTTTTCTTCCTGGTCGAGCATGACCTGGATCAGGGCTGCGGGAAAAATGGACGACTCCTACTTCGACTCCGGGAATTTTAACAGATCCGACTCCGACTCTTTCGCCCAAAAATGGGCCTGATTCCGACTCCGACAACGCAGCCCTGTTTGTAAAATGGACGACTCCAACTCCGACTCCGTGAATTTTAACAGAACCGACTCCGACTCTGTCGCTCAAAATGGGCCTGACTCCGGCTCCGCAGCCCTGGCCTGGACTTCATTCTTCCTAGAGGTCTGCACTGGAAAAATTTCCAGGTCGGGGCTCGGCCCGGAATCAAAGCTAAACGTTCGGCCGGTTTCAGCCCGTATGATAAGCAGTATTTGTTCGACCGTGACCCGTGCGCTTCTCTTAATTCTTCTCTCCGAGCCCAAGTTGGTCGGGTATTTTACTAATTTGTTATTTGTAAAAATTATATTTATGTTGTACATTTGTTTAGCGAAATCTTTAAAAATTTAATTTGATTTGATAAGCTACAGAGATGCATTTTTAAAAATCTACTTTTTAGGTAGCTTTCTTTACAAAAAAGCTACCTATTGCAGCCGTTCGGAGGAAAGCGATTTCAAAAAATTTTGGTATATTTTCATCGATCATGACCCCCAGACCCCGAAACCACCCTCCGTTCAAAACTGATATATATATATATATATAACCATTAATTAAACATAACCATCCACCGTCAATTATTATGAATTAAAGCTGTAAGTATTAAAAAAAAATAATAATAATAATATAAGAATTATTATGGAAGAAAAAGAAAAAAGTGGAAACCGACAAAAATTGAAAAGCTTATACATTGAATTACGTTATCAAGGGCACAGAATTCAATGATATAAGCAAAATGGTTGTTTTCTGTGGGAAAAATAAGCTAAAGCTAAAAGTTATTTTCCCCTGTGCCCAAACAACCATAAAATCAAGTGAATTGATTAAAAATGAAAGCAGAATAGAAACAAATAATATGAAATGGAAGAATCAATAAAACACATTTAAATATTTATAGGATATAAAATATAAATAATAAACACCATACCGATTAATATTTCAGTATTTTACAAAAATCCACGCGCACATGGCTGCCAGTATATCAAAAAGATTAAGGTGAATAAAACAGTTAAGAAATCACAGTAAATGATACCAAAGGATGCAGTTAATACAATTTGAAATAAAATTTGAAATACCTTGTTAAACACATTTAATCTAATATAAAATAAATAGATATTAATTACATTATTTAAAATGCACTATTAAATTAATTAATAACAGTTTAACAATATCGTCAAAATTTAGCTAAAAATACCCCCTGGTGTATTAAATTATAACTGAAATGGAGCTAGAAAAATTAAAAATAGGAGCTATCTTAAAGAGACAAATTTAGTGCTGCCATCTAGTATTACTTCTATTAAACAACTAACGCAAGATAAATATTTGTAAGCATTTGAATGTAAATAACTGTATAAATAATTGTAAGCATTTGAATGTAAATAACTGTATAAACAGCAAAACCAAACATATCCTTATATATAGAGAATTATAAACCGAATATAAACCACACAATGTATTTAAAAACTATTGTAAATAAAATTTAAAAGCATACAATATATTCTATTAGCTAACTTATTTAAACTAAACTAAGAATTTAAATAATTCTAGAACATTGATAATATATAGCATATAGCTATATGCTATAAAACAAAATAAATTCAGTAATAATTAATATAAATAATTATTAAATATAAAAATTATTTTTTAATGAATTATATATCAGATATTTATAAAATGAACAGGAAATAAAAAACATGTGGAAGTAAATAGAAGGTTAAATGATACTTAAATACCCATTACTTAAAAAGCACAAATATAGAGTGTGGATTATTTTCAGACATCCATAAAAAACCATAAAGTATGAATGTGGGACATTCAAAAACATTAAACCGATAATAAATATTAAAAAGAATAGAGTAATAATAATAAAAATAGTTACACAATTTTAATGCATACAGTATAACTATATTTATATTAAGCATACTTATATGTATATTATTCACTATAAGAATGGCATACTATTAGTAATTAATATGATATTGTCCTTAGTAAATTTAAAAATTTAATAACAAATAATTGTAAATTAGATTAATCAATAATTAGGCTAATTATAATATTAATGAAATTCTCCAATTACATATAAAATATCAAATCAACATCCATATAAAATACGTAACAAAAATATAGTAATAATACAAGAGCCCCCATTATATATATATATATATATATATATAATTAACCATTGCGTATTATCCAGACAACACCACCCTCCTCCGTACTCTAACATCTACCCACCCAACCAGCCTATAATATTTTTTTTATATTATTTTACAATTTTTAATTTTTTATAGATATATATATTTTTTTTTTTTTATAATTTTTTTGTAATTTTGTTTACGCATGTGTTAATTTGTTTTAATAGATCATGTAAGAAAAGTACTAATTGTATATTAATGAATATATGAATTTTTTTGGAAAACCATGATTTAATGCATCATAAATTGATTTTTAATATTATTGTTAATTAGAGGAGAAGAACATAAACATTTTATTCTATATAAATGATTAAGTATTATATTCCGAAATACAGAATGATCTAGACAAGATTTAAAATTTGTAAATGTATTAACTTTGAATTTAAATTCTTTACGTTTGTCATATAAATCTGTGATTGTTTTATTGTCTTTTATTTTAATTTTAAGATCTAAGAAGTTAATTGTATTGTTAGATAAAAGGTTTTCCGTTAATTCCAAATTAGTGGGATAATCAACTGGAAATCGAGTAATTGCAGATTGATCAGTATCAATTAAAATGATGTCATCAATATAACGATATAAATGTAGATTATTATTAGTAAAATTACGTTCATAATGATATAAGTATAAGTCTGAGAGTAAACTGGAAGTACAACCGCCTTGTGGTATACCGACATGCTGTAAATATAAAGTATTATCTTGCAATATATAATTATTATAGATAATGAAGTTAGTTAAAGATTTAAAATATGCAATATCTATATTAGATGGTAATTCCAGTTTTTTATAATATTTTTAAAATAATGCATTTATAATTTTATGTAAATCTAATAGGTCTATATTATTAAAAAGATCTTTGAAGCCATATGTCGTTATATTATAAACACAATGAAGATTTTTTAAAATATTAACAAGTTGATAGCTATTTTTTATACAATGTGTATTATTTGTAGTAAGTACATATAATTGATTAAGAATTTTTAAGAGAAGTGTATTGGCTTTATTATTATATGTATTACAACCAATAGTAACAGTCCTAAATTTAATAGGAGTTTTATGAAATTTGGGAATAAGAACTAAATATGGATAATTAAAATTAGTAGATAAAATATTTAATAGTTTATAATAACTTCGAATTTTACGATTATTTACAATTACAGTTTCATTAGTTTTTTGAAATGACTTATTAGAAGAAATAGAATTTGTAAGAAGTTGGTGATAATATGATTTACATATAATAGCATAATTGTTAGGAGATTTGTCTACATTTGTCTACGTAGTTGTTTTGTAATTTAGTAATTTGTTGGAAATAATGCTTTGTATTAATAGAAACCAAATCAGCAATATTATTTTTTAAAGCCATAGTTAATTTTTCAATTACTAATATCTTCCATTGATTAAAATGTTCAATAGGCTTATTATAAGAGATAGAAATTTTATAAATAAAAATATCAATATCATATGTAAACTGTTTGATAATAGATTTAACATTAAATTTAGATGGAAGTCTATATTTAGTACCATAACCCATTAGTTGTTTCAATTTAAAATCATGAACAATATCAAGATTTCCAGTGATTATATGTCCATGATCATTGTTTATGTATTTTTTTAGAGTGGGGTCTTTGCAGTTACACGGAAAATTACTTGCAGCAGATGTATTTTTTGAAAATGTATTGTAGCTAAAAATCTTTCTCCCAATTGTATTCGGATATTTAAAAGTTTTTGATATATGAAGATTATTGATAGGAAAAAAACAATTTTTATCTTTAATTATAGAATTGATATTAATTTTATTAAATATGTGATTTGAAAAAGTAATTATCATTTGAGTATTCATGTTCTGAATTTTGTATTTTTTTTGTAAATTAATATTTAAAAGATTAACCCTACTCATAATAAGGTCAAAGTAAATATCAGAGAAATGTTTAGAGAAAGATTTACTTAGAAAGACATTGAAATGTTGTACAAGCTGTTTCTTTAACATATACTACATAACTACTAACATAACATAACAAATAATTGTAAATTAGATTAATCAATAATTAGTCTAATTATAATATTAATGAAATTCTCCAATTACATATAAAATATCAAATCAACATTCATATAAAATACGTAACAAAAATATAGTAATAATACAAGAGCCCCCATTTTATATATATATATAATTAACCATTGCGTATTATCCAGACAACACCACCCTCCTCCGTACTCTAACATCTACCCACCCAACCAGCCTATAATATTTTTTTATATTATTTTACAATTTTTAATTTTTTATAGATATATATATATATTTTATAATTTTTTTGTAATTTTGTTTACGCATGTGTTAATTTGTTTTAATAGATCATGTAAGAAAAGTACTAATTGTATATTAATGAATATATGAATTTTTTTGGAAAACCATGATTTAATGCATCATAAATTAGTTTTTTAATATTATTGTTAATTAGAGGAGAAGAACATAAACATATATATATATATATATCTGACCTATGTCACACTGTAACTCCCGTAATTATGAACCGATTTCAATGTAATTCGGTGTGTACATAGTGCATACCAATGTCTCGACCGAGTTCGTTGGCCAGCTTCATCCGCCGTTTTGTTTCAAAATGGCGGCCATTTAAATTTTTAAAAAAAATTTAAACCTTGAAATGTGGTTCCAAAAAATTAAAAATGGAAAAATATTTTTTTCTTATGTATTTGACCTTTATACAAAGATTGCGGAGCAGTTTTTGTTTCGTCTATATCTTAAAAAATGGCTGAGTTATAGCATTTTGAATTTCTAGCGTGGCTGACATTTTGAAACGTCCTGAAATTTGTCACGCGATAAAAGGAGTATTTATGAACCGATTTGGATGTAATTCGGTGTGTACATAGTACATACCAATCTCTCGACCCAGTTCGTTGGCCAGCTTCATCCGCCATTTTGTTTCAAAATGGCGGCCATTTAAAAATTTTTTAAAAATTTAAAATTTGAAATGTGGTACCAAAAAATTGAAAATGGAAAAATATTTTTTTCTTATGTATTTGACCTTTATACAAAGATTTCGGAGCAGTTTTTGATTCGTCTATATCTTAAAAAATGGCTGAGTTATAGCATTTTGAATTTCTAGCGTGGCTGACATTTTGAAACGTCCTGAATTTTGTCACGCGATGAAAGGCGT
This sequence comes from Maratus speciosus, assembly GCA_963932465.1. Classification (NCBI taxonomy): domain Eukaryota; kingdom Metazoa; phylum Arthropoda; class Arachnida; order Araneae; family Salticidae; genus Maratus; species Maratus speciosus. Next base: position 222,758,471 of record OZ010789.1, read on the forward strand.
ATTTATGAACCGATTTGGATGTAACTTCGTTTATACATAGTACATACCAATGTCTCAACCGGGTTCGTTGGCCAGCTTCACCCGCCATCTTATTTAAAAATGGCGGCCATTTAAATTTTTAAGAAAAATTTAAATTTGAAATGTGGTACCAAAAATTGAAAATTAAAAAATATTTTCTTCTTATATGTTTGACCTTGATAAAAAGATTCGGGAGCAGTTTTTGTTTCGTGTATATCTTAAGAAATGGCTGAGTTATAGCATTTTGAATTTCTAGCGTGGCTGACATTTTGAAACGTCCTGATTTTTCTCACGTAATAACAGGCGTATTTATGAACCGACTTGGATGTACCTTGGTGTGTACATAGTACATACAAATATCTCGACCGAGTTCGTTGGCCAGCTTCATCCGCCATCTTGTTTCAAAATGGCGGCCATTTAAAAAAATTAAAAAATTTAAATGAGATACCAAAAAATTGGAAAATGAAAAAGTTTTTTTTGTATGTGTTTGACCTTAATACAAAGATTCCGGAACAGTTTTTCTTTCGTCTATATCTGAAAAAAAAATGGCTGAGTAATAGCATTTTGAATTTCTCTTGTGGCTGACATTTTAAAACGACCTTATTTTTGTCACGCGATAACAGGCGTATTTATGAACCTATTTGGATGTAACTTGGTCTGTACATAGTACATACGAATGTCTCGACCGAGTTTGTTGGCCAGTTTCATTCGCCATCTTGTTTCAAAAGGGTTGCCATTTAAAAAAATTAAATTTAAAATTCAAAATGAGGTATTAAAAATTGGAAAATGAAAAAAGATTTGTTTTATGTGTTTGGCCTTGATACAAAGATTCCGGAGCAGTTTTTGTTTCTGAAAATTTGTTCTTTTGTTGATATCTTAAAAAATGGTTGATTTATAGCACTTTGAATTTCTAGCATGGCTAACATTTTGAAACGATCTTGTATTTGTCACGCGATAACACACGTATTCGCCTATTTCGATGTAAGAAGGCATGTGGATAGTATACATCAACACCTCGACCAAGTTCGCTGGCCGGATTCATCAGCCATCTTGTTTCAAAATGGCGGTCTTTAAATTAAAAAAAATATATATATTTAAAGTGAGGTGCAAAAAAATTAGAAATTGAAAAAGATTTCTTTCTTAAGTATCTGATCTTGATATAAGGATTCAGGAGCATTTTTTGTTTGTCTTTACCTTAAAAAATGGCTCAGATATAGCAGTTTCAATTTCTATTGTGGGTGACATTTTGAAAAATCTGATTTTTTGCATGCGACAGCACTCCTATATATTAACCGATTCCGATGTGAGTGAGCATGTGCACAGCAATTACTAAGGTCTCGACCAAGTTCACTGCTTAGCCTCATCCACCATGTTGTCTTAAAATGACAGGCACTTTAAGAAATTGCCAAATATAAGTTACTTTAAAGAAAAGCAGCTTGGATGAAGCTGACTAATTTCGAGAAATTCTCATTCATTATATTGATAAAAATTAGTATTGAATCTCCTATATTCGGTTTCCACTAAATTGAGCTTCGTGTGTTTGCATGATATAAGTTGGCTTTTTTTAAATAAGGATTATGAAAGCTACCTCTTCCTCCCGGCACTGGCCGGAAGGACTTTTTTCTTTGTAGAGCTTTAAAATTGTGATTTTCTTTTATCATCTGTTTCTTTCATTCTGAACTGATTTTCTTACAGGATTTTCATTTGTATGTATTTGTCTAAGTAATGATTTTTATATAGTGTTTATGTACATAATTGCATAAATAGTCATTATTATTGTTGTTTTTCTGTATTCATGAATTTCGAACATAATCTGAAATAAAATATGAGCATAAGTAAATGTGCTTTATGAATAATTTTAATTGCAAAATGCAGGCTGGGCTGGAGTCGATTTTTTAGTTTTTATATCGGGCCGGGCCAATAATTTTTTATGTGGGTTGGACCTGGAAATTTCAGGCCGGGTAAATCTCTAACTGACATATCGAAGCCAGCTCTCTTTTTTTTTTAATGCTTCTTTCTGCCATCATCTCTTAGCTACTGAATAAACCGGGTGTCCTAACCCTCTCATGCATGAATTATTTTGCAAGTGTCAAAAAAAATTTTCACTGGCAAATTAGCTTGAAATAGATGAGAATAATAACAAGAAGCTTGATTTTTATTATTTTTTTTATTCTTAAGGAAGTTATATGAGCAGCCTCATATGAGGCTTGTATGCAGCAATGTTACATCTGTGGGAAAAAAATCAATTTTGATGAAAATGTTCGAAACATTCTGGACATAAATGTACTTTACAGTAGCCACAAATATATCTAGTTCTACACGAACAGCTTTCATTTTTGCACTTCAGAGTAAATTTACCATCAGATTTTTTTGGATAATGCTTACCATTGTCATATCTTAGTTCTTTTGCAACTAAAGACAATTTTCTATTCTTTGCTGGAAAAGAGAAAGCCAGAGTAAACCGTTAGCGGATGGTCGATCCTTTTTCTTCAATTTGAGTGATGAGGTTCCTGTATATATTAGGCTTAATGCTATGCTACTTTTGATTTCTAATAAGTCATTAGCAGCTCTGCCGTCTTTTCGATAAAGAATCCAGGCATTTATAACAGCAACATTCAAAAGATGAAAAAAAATACGCATATACCAACGTTTATTTCTTTGATAATGACGAGAAATTGCAACAAGTGATCCATTAAGTCCACACCACCCATATGTTGGTTATAAATTTGCACTTAGTGTGGTATATCTATTTCTACAATGGACTTAGTTGCATGAGAAAAACCTTTTGCTTTATCTGTTAATTGAACTCCAGCAAAAGATGACACCAAGTGCACGATAGCTTTATCAACCAATCGAGTCACTGTTAAATTGTCCTCAGAAGTAGTTGCAGAAACTGATCCCCTTCCATCTTTTATGAGAGATTTAGTATCTTTTAGCTTTTTTTCGGCGCTCTTCATTCTGTTAGCTCGAATAGTTCCAACAAAATAAATTTTTCGTTATTTTAATTCCTCAGTTAGGGGAATTGGAGTAAATAAATTGTCACAATATATTTTATGATTTTTTAAAGCTATATCATGGCACAAACGCAAAACTACATCACCAGCTGCACCATATTCTTTTGATGGCGGCATTCTTCCAACATTTGCTCTCTGAAATATTTCAAAACAATAAACATAGCCAACACTGCAGCACGAACCCATATTTTAAAACTCCATGGCTTTGGTTTTGATTTTATATATTGCTTAAGAGAAGACCTACCTTTGAAAGGCACCATCATCTCATCAATTGATTGTGATTCTTCTGGCTTTGTAGCTTCATGAAATGAAGGATATCTAATGCTTAGAAGGATATCTAAAAACAGTCTTAATCTTGTCAAACGATCTGTATTATCTGCAAGAATTTTCAGGTTGTCCTGGAAATGAAGGTAACGTTTTATTAATTCAAACCTATTTATGACATAGAATCAGCTATAATGCTTAGTCCTAAGCCACCGCTTGTAGACCAATATTAACGAAGTCTGGCATAACGTATGTAGGTCATTACAAAATTCATTCCCAAAGAAAATTTCAATTCCGGAACAGTAATATTTAAATTTTCCTTGCCCTGTTGCGTAGCATAAAGGTTGCTTTGATAACATATGTCTTCTAAGTAACATTCTGGGAAAAGCCTATAAAAATAATCTACAGGAGTATGTATCTCCAGAAAATCCAGATTCTTTTTCAGGTTGAAAAATTAGGGGTTCTTTAGAGAAATCATTGTCTTTGTTAGCGAACCAACGTCTTTCTCTGATCATACTGGTTTTTGTAGCCGGTGTCTTAGAGGTAAGATGAATGTTATTATCAATATCATTCTTACTAATGGTTTCTTTGTTATATGAATGTGTAATGCAGCTTGACGTAGAAGGCCCAATATTGCTTTCCTCGTCGAAACTCACTGCTTCAGTATCATGTTTATTATTCTCAGCTGGTACGTAATCCGGATCGAAGTAGTCATCATCATCTTCATCAAACATATCATCTTCGGAATCTGTATCAAGAGCCATAAGTTCTTCTATTTCCTTTTGAGATAAATTTCTCTTTCTGGATCTGCCACATTTGTTGTCCATTATAAATCTTATAAAAGGCAAGAAATAATTTTAAATAATATAATGGCATGAAAAAAAAAGTTAGTATAATCTATTATATCGGTCAGTCAATTCATACAATTTAAAAAATATGAAGTCCATTCTCATAATTCTATTGATATTTAATTTTTAATTCGTTTAAACAATGAAAATTGCTTTTAATTAATTTTTTATTGCTTTCATACATTTACTTTCCAATAAATTCATATATATATTTCCAATATCGCACATATGTATGTATGCAAATTGTCGGGTTACCTATAACTTACACAAACACACACACATATATATAATTCGAATTATAAAAATAATTAGAATTGCCTTTTTTATAGTTTTAAAATTTTGAAACTTACATGATATAATAAGCAGCCTCAAATGAGGTTTGCATGCAGTGAGAGCTGTAATTACTATAACTGCATGGAAGCCACATTTGAGGTTTCAGACTAAAACACCTTTAATTCCTGAAAAAGAAAAATATTTAAATATCATTTTTTTTTCTTTTTGTAATCAAAATGACATAAGAAACATAAAATATATTTTTACTTACTTGTTAAACTCCTTTCGGTGGTGGGAAGCGCTTTCTAAATCCGTTGTTTTAGCATGCTTGACTTTCAACAACAATGGATGCTAAAACCTATACAAACAAAATGAAAGGCATGTGCTGATATCTATTGATTCTTTTCAAAAGCTAATTTTGATCTCATATGAGACTACTATGCAATTCAAAATCCAAATAATTATGAATAATGTTTTTTTTTTCTTTTTTTTATCTGACAACCTCATATGAGGTTTTAATGCATGAGAGGTCTAAAATGGACTGACTGATTTTAAATACAATTCAATAACTTGCAAATGGTGACAGCTATTAAAAAAATACTTGAAGGAGGGTTATGTAAGATGTCAGGAGCAGGGGTGATTCTGTTCCGGATTTTCCGAAAATTTAACCCTCTCGCTGCGCATCCCGCGATTTCCACGGCAAACGTAAAAGCGGCAAAATTTGCGCATCCCGCAATTTCCGCAGCTTTTCATTGTTTTAATGATCTAATTCTATTTAAAAGACAAACTCTTTCACAAAGATTTTGGACACATTTGAGCTCTAGAATATATGCAGATTTGAAATATGCAATAAACTAAATGCGCAATTTTTGAACATGTATTCACAATACACATATATATATACGCAGCGAGATGGTTAAGGCATTCGGTTCCAAAAATTAAAAAAATTCACCAATCCGAAAATTCGGATATAAAAAATAACCGCGAATTTTGACAAATAGTCGCCATAAAAAATCTATTTCGTCAATCGTTCGCAGGAAATAACTTCAATTTCGTCAAAGAATCGCGGGATAAACGTAAATTTGGTCAAAGGGCCACGGAAAAAACGCGAAATTCTTCAAATGATCACGGAAAACGCGAATTTCTTTAAAGAATCGCTGAAAAAATGTGAATTTTGTAAAAAAAAAAAAGAAAAAAAAGCCGCGAATTTCGTCAAAGAATCGCGAAAAAAATTCAAGTTTTATCAAAGAAATGCTAATTACATCAAAGTGTTGCAAAAGAAATGCGAATTTCGTCAAAGGGTCGCGAAAAAACTCACATTTCGTCAAAAGAGCGCAGAGAAAACGCAAATTTCTTCAAAGAATCGCGGAAAAAGCTAATTTCGTAAAAGAATCTCTTAAAAAAAACGCGATTTTCGTTAAACGATCGCTGAAAAAATGCGATTTTCGTCAAAGGATCGCGGAAAAAAACGAGAATTTTGTCAAAGGGCTACAAAATTACCCTAATTTCGTCAAAGGGTTGCAGAAAAAACGTAAATTTCGTCAAAGGGCAATGGAAGAAATGAGAATTTCATCAAACGGTTACGGAAAAACGCAAATTTTATCAAAGGGCTGCAAAAACATGCAAATTTCATCGAAGAGTCATGGAAGAAATGCGAATTTTATCAAAGAGTCGTGGAAAAATACAGTGGTCACTTTAGAAAACAGCACACATACCTATGTTTATTATTATAGGTATAGTTTTTAATCTGAAATAATTCACCGAACTAACTTTGAAGGAAACGGGTTAACCCAAACCCAACTTTCAGGAATCTACACTCAGCCTGAAATCGACCCGAATCGAAAATAGCTAACCCGACCTACAACAAAAATAATTAGTGCCAGGAAGGAATTCCCCCCGCGCCCTCTCTGCTGTAACATGTCAATTTTTTTTTTTCTTTTTTGTTACTGAGAATCAACCCTGATCAGGAGTTTTTTTACTGCGATTCTTAATTTTAGTTTAAAATAGCAACTACAGACGGCGCTGCAAGCAATAGGCGCTAAATAGGTGCCAAATTTAACGACTAATGTTTGCAGCGCCATATATCGTTGCTATTGTAAAGTAAAATCAAGAATCGCAATGAAAAATCTCCTGGCATCTTACATAATCCTCCTGCAAGATTTTTTTTAAATTGCTGTCACCATTTGCAAGTTACTGAATTTTAAAATCAGTCAGTCCATTTTAAGACACCCGATATGTTTTTTAATAAGTTTCAAAGCATTCTTTAGTGAATTACAACTGATTTTAGATATAGAGAGACAAGCAGTCTTATACAAATTAGTATTTTTTACATAATCCTGAAGATTAAAAAGTATTATTAAATAATTGTTTGGACGTGCCCGTTATGGAGCTTTTACTGTATGTAGTTTTTATCTTAAAAAATATTTAGACCTTCTTTTCAAAATTAGGGTTGGCCCGAATCCTTCTCGCAAGAGTGAAAACCCAATCCGAAACTGATCCAAACCCGAAATAATGTATGTCATTCTGCCCAAAACCCAACGCGCTAGGCGCAGCTAAAAAGTAGAAGTCAACCCGATCCGCAGCAGAAAAGTAGAAGACAACCGGACCTAAACCCGACCCGCAACAAAAAAGTAGATGTTAGCTCGACCCGCAGCAAAAAGTAGAAGTCAACCGGACTCAAACGCTACCCACGGCAAAAAAGTATAAGTTAACCCGACCAGCAGCAAAAAATAGAAGTCAACCGCACCCAAACGCGACCCACAGCAAAAAAGTATAAGTTAACCCGACCTTCAGCAAATAACAGAAGTCGACCGGACCCAAAGGCGATCCACAGCAAAAAAAGTATACGTTAACCCGACCTTCAGCAAAAAACGGAAGTCGACCGGACCCAAACCCGACCCGCAGCAAAAAGTAGAAGTAACACGACCCGCAGTGAAAAAAACTAGCCCCGGCCCGCTCATCAGATTGGAGTCTCAAAATTTCCAAAATCGCCCCCCCCTTGAGGACTCTCCAGATCCGCCCTTGAAAAGAGAAAGGAAACTTTAAAATAATAAATATATTAATATGTGTTTAACCCTTTCAGGGGCAAGGTACTTCTATTCGTAAAATGTTGAAATCAGTGAATGGCACCAGAATTTACAAACAAATTTATTTCGAAGTACGGAAATGCTTTTGTTGACTTACTTAAATAGAAGGGAAATTTTCATTCCAATATTCTGGTGCCAATGTGGCATTTAAGAATTAAAATTAAGTGGTCCAAAAATGAACCACCGCCCTTGAAGGGGTTAAAGCAGTAAATTGTATTATCAGGGTTGCCACTCTAATCTTGAAAAAAAAATTCCCTGTGTTTCCCCCCCTACTACAACGTGTTTATTACTATGCTGAGCGGGCAAAAATATATGCGTGTATGTATACTTCCAACATTCGGGAATCAAGCGCGTGCCGTTTGTATCAGCATTGTTTTGTCTTTGCAATACCAGCAGATGCATGAACGATGAAGGGAGAAAAACGAAGTGAAAGAGCGTTACGCGCAGCCGCAGATGGATGGGATGAGCGCAGCCGCTTTGTGGATTCAGCCATACGCAAGAAGAGGGGGTGTGGGCAGAAACGTGCTTTTATGAAGTTTCGTTGAAAATAAATTTTTGCGTCGCTTTTTCCTTTTTTTCTTCTGCCGAGCGAATTGTTTTTAAAGAAAAGAAAAGATAATTTCTGTTTGAAAATATCACACAAAAAAAAATTCCCTGTGTTTTCCAGATTTTTTAGGAAATTTTCAAAATTCCCTGTTTTTGGAGGGGAATTTAAAATTCCCTGTGTTTTTCCTGTTTTCCAGGTGGCGTGGCAACCCTAATTATGTCAATCGTTGTTCTATATCGCTGTTAAGAAATACCGGAAGGCAAAGACTCTGTTAATTAATTTTATTTTAGCTTCTTTTCAAATGTATAACTGATTTTCTTTAATCAAACACGAAAGCAACCATTGGATGTCTTAACAGCAACTGATTCGGCCTTAATTTTTCGCAAACAAAGGGAATTGAATGGGAACCCGTTTACATAGAAATCGCTACAGGTTTTTCATTATAATTCATTCTTCTATAATCTTTTAAAACCCGATCAGATTAGCGTGCTTTTAGATTCTACGATGTCTGAACGGGGGTTGGCGAGCGTAGCTTGCAGGGGGCAGAGCCTCTAGTTATATTATAAATCTGTAGAATTCGGATTAAGAGGCTATTGTGATTACAATGTTTTTTATTGACGTTTTATATAACTAATGCAATGACACCGCTAGTAAAAAAAGTTTCAGATAACAAAGACATATTTTGTTGCTTTATGGACGGTGGTAATTAATATGAATTCGGTTATGGGACATTTTACTGGACACATGCACGAATATGACAACCGCATTGCATTTTAATTGAATGGGGAAACAACCTTTTGTCTGACAAAAGTGATTCCGGAACAAATTGTTTTTGTTAGCTAAGCTATCACTGAACATGCATGAAAATTTTCAAACCAGTATCTGTAAACCTTGTCTCTGGAATTGGCAACACTAAAGATGGACTTTTTTTCTTTCTTCAAAATGAAAGCAAAAATTTTACTCAACTCAAAGCACAATCTTAATCTGCAACTGCAACGTCGAAGAAAAAGATCTTTTAGTAGTAGTTTGTTGAGAGAAAATATCCCATATTATTATGATATGGCGATAACTGATCATATTTATCAGACAAAAGTGGTGTCGTACCCGTTATGAACATTTACGAAGTTTTTAAACTAGAATGAAGACACTTTTTAAAAAATATACGAGTTATTACATTAACATAAGACTATAAGTATACTTTTATGAAAACATTCAGCTGAAAGGGGGGAAGAATATATACATAAAAAGCTATTAGAGATTATTCATCATCAAATAATGGTACTTAGGAAGTCAAAGTTATTTTCAAATATCATCAAATAAAGTATAAGCATGAGAATATTAAATGAATGCCTTATCCCATATGAAATTATTCAATAACATTTTCATGAAATCAATCATTTTATTATAACAGCATGTACATATTATTTCTGTACTCTTCACTCACACTTCTTTAGCATTTATAACAAAACTACATGAATAAACAAATATACAATAGTCTCAATTATTGTCTTTATTCATTATGACAATGGTGCATTTTTATTCTGGGTGGCTTCTTATACGATATTTTAAAAAAGAGGAATTTTATTATTGGTGAGCAAAACTTAATTTTGAATTTCGCAAATGACTGTTTTCTTAACAGTTCTAGCCATATTCTTTTATTTATTCGCGACAGTCATTCTGTGATACTTTCTGTTATCAGATCATATCAAAGTCTTGTGTAAATCAGATAATTAAAACTCTGCTGTAACTAAGTTATACAGAAATAAGAAAATAAAATTTTCTTTTTTGGTAAATAAAAGTAAATCCAAATGACTATTTACAGGTAATAAAAATATACATTACAGCACGTATACAAAGAATACAACTATAAACTTTCCTCAACTTTATACAGAGCACAATTTTAATATTAGACTGAACAAAATCGACATGTTAAAATCAGATTTTTTTTTTTTTTTAAACATACTAAAACCAAATATACTATTTTTAAAAAAAAATTTAATCATACCTGTCATTACTCAATAATTATTCACAAGCAAATCACAACCAAAGTGTTATTCAATTTGTAATAAAGTAGCCCTTTTTAATATTAGTATTTTATTAGCTTATGAGGCACAGGTAATTTTTTTTCGGCAAGATCTATATTTTCTAAATTTCTGATGGGTCTTTCTTCCAACATTTTCATTTCTCCTTTACTTATGTATATTGGTGCAAAATTTTGTATATTTGGGCAACGAATCATTGCATTGCTAGGAAAAATTTATGGCCATTTCCATGAGCACTTGTCGTGTAAGTCACATACTATGATTTTTGACTACCAGTATTTTAGAACGGAAAAATGTGACTTATTTTATGGGAGATATCTCATTAATTGAAAAATGCGAAGCAAACTTTTATAAAATAACGGTGGCCAACAAACAAAGTATGTGATTTACATGACATTACCCTTACACAGCACACTTGCCGGGAATATTTTTTCTCCTACTCGCATCCTTGCTAAGTTATTTGAAAAAAGCTTTTAGGGGAAGGTGAGGCATGTTGGACCACCCCTCCAAATTGTGTCTATTTTACAGTGTTTTAACTTTTAACAAATGACAGTACAGTAATGAATATTTTCAGCCTAAATCACATGGTCAAAGCTCAATTTACTCATTTTAGAAATTTGCTGTTTTTAGCTACAAAAATAAAATTTCTCTTCTTAAGAATTTCAGATTTTTGGCTAATTAAGATTAGAAGTACATAGAAGAAAAAAAATTGAATTTTAAAGGAAGAGCACTTGTTTATTGATAAATCTATGTGATAATTGCAGTTTTGTATCAAATAAAAATATTTTGAAACATTTTATTATTATGTGTATCACTTCAAAATGGGGGCAGAACGACCCACTCTTTTATACAGGTTTAATAGGGAACTTTTCAATAGAAAGACTTAACAATTACAAATTACAAAAAGCAATTACGAAACAATTACAAAAATGTTCTCTTTTCATTTAAAACTGCAGTTAAGAAAATGTTCAAGTATATTTTGTAAAATATTTTTAAAAACACTTGTGTTTTGCAGTTTTAATATCTATAAAAATATGGCTACTAACACATATTAAACTGGGAAATTTTTTTTTTTAGAAGGTTACTTTCCCAGGTACAAAGCTATTTATGGTTCAAGTAGTATAATTGTTAAGTACCACACTGTACCTCAGACCTAAGATACAGTGGGACACACTTTTAAGACAAAAATATTTTTTCTTTAAAAAACTATTAAGACAAGATTGAGAAAATTAATAAATGAAAATAAGGAACTAAAGTAAATTCAGTGTATTTTTTTCCATGTACACTGATCAAAGTTTCAGGGAAAAAAAAAACCTTTAAAAGCAGTTCATAAAATCTTTTATGTGTATGTGAGGCTAACACTGTCATAGATAACTATTGAATACAAATTATTTTGTTGGTTTTATTTATAGCCAGTAGACGTCAATATAATCTAACAGATTTTCTTCTTAGTAATCGCTAATCAGAAAGGAATACATTTTACAAGGCCCACCGTGGCTGAGTGGTTAAGGCACCACACCACTAATCGCTTGAGAGCGTAGGTGGGCTGCGGTTTAGACTCCCACTGGCTCCGTTGCACACTCTTTGTGGAGCTTCTGGATGTAATTTCTCTGGTGTTGTAAATTTCCTTGTGGATATCTCGTTCTTGTATATTGATGAGGACTTATAAGAGGGTACCTGATGTGAAGCACACAAGTCAGATGTATGTGTTCAATAAATAAATAACCTTTTACATGTTGGTCAGATTAGAGTAATGCAAGTGGAAAGGGGGAAATCTGTCATAAAAACAAATTTGTATGGATGAATGTTTTAAGGTATATTATACTTTTTAAAATTAAAAAAAAAAAAAAAAATATTTTTATTATATCTTGTTGAACAGCAGTATACATATAATTCATATTTTATTAATTTTTAGTGCAGTAAGTGCAGTTTAGATACAAGGTGTGATTGATAAATAAGATGACTGATCACTAAGTTCCTTGGTAACAACGGTGAACAGCTTGGATATCAAAAAAGTTTGTAAATCTGTGTCCTTGGAGTATCGATTTCAGTCTTGCAAGTAGGAAAAAGAAAAGTGGAGAAAGACCAGGGGATAATGGAGGGTAGAATAACTCTGTTAACTGATGCTAGTCAAGGAATCATTTCAATACAAGCAGTATGAGGCTGTGCATTATCATGCAAAACTTACTTGCATGATTCTGCTGCAGCGAATTCCACTACACACGGCAAACATGCACCAAGATTTATTTGAGAACATGGCTGTAAATGACAGTATTAAGATTTTTGTCCTTCTGGTAGGAATTTTTTATGGATTATTCAACGCTTTGGTGTTTTTTTTTTTGTGGATTGTACTGGAAACACATATTTTCATCTCCAGTGACAATTGACTTCAAAAATGTCGATTTTTATCCTCTGTAGAAAGATGAACTTCACAACAAGTTTGCATTTTTCCAAATTCTCAGTCACAATGGTTTGAATAATTTCACGAGAAAATTCAACATCCATGTTAACAGACAGATATAATGTGATCTCGTAACAATAATGTTGAACTCTGTCAACATTTGTCACCATCCTACTCATCACCGATTTTACATAATACTAATCATCCACACTTTCAAAATAGCATTTGAACCATTGAAATACCTTTTTGCAAGAAACAGCTTCATCTCTGTACACACTTTGCAGGTTTCCATACACTTTGACACAATTTGAAACAGAATATCATATTGACTCTCTGCTCCATGGCACAATGCACAATTTTTACATTGCAGCTACTGCATAAACACAGAAACCTGCACCCACTGAAAAATTTTGAAAACAATGCAAAATTTAAGTAAGACAGGGAAGAACATACTAAGCAATTGTCAGCGATTAGAGCAGTTCACATTTTTGAAAGGAAAGGGGTTTCACTCTACAACTTATCGATCTCACCTTGTATAATCTAGCTTCATGCAAATACACCTCAGCACTTATGTATAAAAATTTGTTTTGTGATTTTTGCATTAAGATGTTGCCATTCAGATGAGCACATCTCATTTGCTAAAAGTTTAATTTAGAAGCATTTAATAATTTTCGTGCTGATCTTGAACAGGTTAATGGAAAAATGTAACAGGAAACAGCTCATTAAGCTCATTAAAAAACAAAATTACTTTGTAATTTAAAACAATAAGAATGAGCTGTAATTTTAAAGACCTATGTTTTCAACAAAGCCATTTTTATTTATTAAATCATGTAATTCATAAGGGGTTTTTTTTTTTTTTTTTTATCATGAAGTTACCAATTTCCATAGCGAAAATACATTTTTGAACCAAAAATTGACTAAATGTTTGGATATTTCATTTTGTATTTAAAAAACTTTTCAATTGAATAATTTTTTGACCAGTTATAAATAAATTGAAGTTTTTTAAATGGATTTCATATTAGCATCCTCAAAATCTCACCCATTAGTTCCGAGAAGCTTTAAGAAAAATAACAAACTACAAATTTTTAAGGGCTGATCCATGAAATTATTTCAAAATCGATGTTACCATTTGAAAGTCAGTAAGTTCGTACAATTTTTAAAATATACATAATTTTAAGAAAAAATGCATGCATATTCAAATAGAATACATTATTCCAACCAAAGTCTAATAACACCTTTCTTATTCTATTTTAAATAATTTATTAATAAAGATAGGTGTATAGTTTTTTAAATGAAGGGGATTGTACACAGCTCAGCATATATTTGCTTTAAAAGTTATGTTTATATTTGGTACATTACAAAAATGAAATAAAATTGCTTTTCCTGAAAACAAAATTATTTATTATGATTCAAGTTTATGGCTGTATGCACAAACCTACTTATAGCTTATGACACGAAAATAAAACTAAAATTTAAGCTAAAACAATACATATTTCCATAAAACTCTTCTAAATTATAAAGTACCAAGTTTAATTTTTTTATGAATCCCTACAGATTTTAAAATGATACTGTAATACAATGTAATAAAATACTGTAATGAATTATTTACACATATCAATGAAATACATGGATGGTTAATTTTACACTTTACTAACATAAATCGTAATTTACTAATAATGTAACAACAAATAACAAAAACAAAACCTGTTTATTTTTTTCATGTCAAACATGTTTTGAACGAACCTGAAATTTTACTTAATAAATTAAATAAGAACCCTGCAGAAATAAGACATTTTATTAAATAAATTTTCTCCAATCAAAACATGTTTATTTGACTTGGAAAAAATATGAGGACTTGGCAGTTATGCAAGAAATATGAAGACTCGGAAAAATTCTAAATCTTACAAATTACGCAATGCCAATAACTTTCTTTTCAACACTCAGACAAGAGTGCAACTACCTCTATTCATCTATTATAAATTAATGAACATGAATAGATCATTATAAATTAATGAACATGAAAAGAACTAAAAGATAGGATAAAAACTGCATTATTAAAATAATAATAATGCAATCTTTTCAGAGGATTTCACATAAATTTGGTAAACATAACTATTAAACTAACGTAATAACAATGCTAATAAGGATTTTAAAGTATGTAGGATTTAATTACATGACATGCCCTATTAAACATTTGTTTTCCTTCACATGAAAATAAAATAACGTGCTTCTTTATTTTCCCAGTAACTTTTTATGATAAACAACAATTGTTACCAAACAGTATGATTTATCGCCAACAATACACAAATAAGGATGACTTTACATTTCTTGTTGTCAATAAGACAGTTTAGTGTTTGCAAAAAAGGATACAAGTTAATTGCTACTTCTCTGGCTAAATAGAGAATAACCTATTCCTTTAAAATTTTTATCATCTGAGTTAAAGCAAATTGTTTGGTGACAGATTTTAATATCTACACATCTAGAAACCTTTAAAAGTTTGGTTTAAGAAAAATTACTTTAGCTTATGTAATACTGCTTGGCAGCAGACAATTTTTATTGGAAGTAAACAAGTACATACCTAAAATAACATACATAGAAATGTTACGATATTACACTTAAGAGCCTACACTAGTCACGGGAAGAAATGAGAACGCTAATATTAAGTCTATGGGAACGTTATTTTCAAATATTTCGCTTGCATTTTATTTTTATTTTTTTTTATAGGATAGCTGAGGTTATCTCGAACCAGGCTAGTTTTTATTTTGGTTACAGTATCTTTATATTAGGATAGTTTCAATTTCAGAACCGGTTCTGAAATTATTATTATTTTTAAAATCTGAAACCAAAATTGAAAAAGTAAAAATTAGCCTGGTTAGTGACAGACCTCAGCTATCCTATGCAAAAAAATCATTCACAAATACTAAAGTCAAAGCGAGAAATTCAAAAATAACTTCCCCATAGGATTAACATTAGCTTCAGAGACTTTTCATGTGGCTAGTGTAGGACCTTAAGCATGCTCGTTGCCAAACAAATCACTCAAACCATTGTTTCTTAAAATGAGATGAAAATTATATTAGGAAACAAAAATTTTTCATAAGAAATTTATTTGGCACAAAGCATATCACATATTTACTTTTACAGTGACATACAACTTAGTTTTTCAGAAAATACAAAAAATATTTTCAAGGATGAAAAATTGTTTCTTATTTATGGAAATAATTCAAAATCTTTATATCTAGAGTCAAAAGTATCTTAATTACTTCCACTAAAGACATGTTACATATTATCTGAAATTTCCATTGACAGTAAATTTGCATGTCATAAGCAGTAAATAAAACTGCTCTAAGTTATTTTTAAAGATACTTAAATACACTTTTAACAGATGGGGGGAGGGGAGTATATTTACAAGGCATTCATATTAATAATTGGTGATCCGCTGGTCCGAGACTACCAAAAATTCAAATGGACCAATAATTAAAAAAATTTAATGCTCTGCAGCACCAGTAACTTTTTTCCCTCTGACAGGCAAACAAATTTTCCTGGCCCTAAGAAAACCGCAACCGGACACAAATCATGCAATTTTATTTTATTTAAAAACATAAAATTAAATAAATAATCAAAAAAATATTTACACCCTTACACTCAGTTGAAATAAATAATTGAAAATAAAATATCTAATTAATAATTTTATGGTTCTAATTTATGTTTGTTTATTTAATTTTTAGCAAATTACAACTTTAGTTTTTATTAAGAGGAAAATTTTGGATAACTACAAAGTAAGTTTTAGTTTATGTTCTAGGTGTGTGTGTGTGTAAGAGGTTGGGAGTGGGGGGGCAGACATTCAATGGGCTGAAATGACTTGATAGAATTTTATGTTGTGGGCTAGTGATGCCTGTGAACCAGTAAATTATTATGGTCACTAGGACTGGGCGATGTAGAAATTTCTTAAATCGATTTATCATCCATCCAACATCGCGATTTAGTGCTAAATCACGATTTAACACCGATTTTACATTTTAGAATACGGAAGCCTATCTTTTAATTATTAGTAACAAAATACGATCTTTATGTGCCCCCCCCCCCTCCTGTATTATTTAGTATACTTGGCTTTTAATCTGTCAAATAATTTTGAAAAGAGGTATATTTTACACATAAAGCTTTGAATGTCCCAAAACACTAGTTTTTTTTTCCATTTTAAAAATTAGTGACCTATTGTAATACATTTTATAAACTCATTCTATAAAAATTAATATAAAAGAAAATGATTTTTTTTTTTTTTTTTGTCTGATTTGTTATGCATGCTACAATCTAAATTCCTTACGGGGGGGGGGGGGGGACAGAAGCATATTAAAAGACTTCAAGGATGAATTTAACTATTCATTTACCATGATGAGAAAAGTAGTAAAAAAAAAGGGGGGGGGGAGATATGAGAAAATAAGACACAATTTTATATCTTTTTAACTTTTAGATTAAAATAAGATTTGTTTAACATAAATGCTGACATTTATATAGCGGATGGAGAAGGATTGAAAGTGACCTTTGAAGCACATCACTGAAATTGCTGATTTTTTTCGTGGTTGTTGCCATCCTTTAAGATTAGTAATAAAATATAATCTTAAAATATATCTCTTTTTAATGATAACAAAATGTCAAAAAAGCAAAAAATCGCAGATCTGCAGAAAAATCTAATGAATACCTCCTCCAGCCCTCCCTCATTCTGTTGTAAAAATAAAGTTACTTAACTCATTACAGAACTTTATTAAAGTATTTTTAATTAATTACAAAATAATAATAAATTAAAACTAAAATATTCCCATAATACCTAAACATATGAAAATTAATTTTTCATGAAAATAATGCATAAAAATATAAACTAAAAATGGATGAATTTGGATATAAATAGTGAATCAATTTCAGCAAGATACTCAATCCATGTGACTGGCATTGAAATCGGAGTCATGACTATTTTAAAATATTTTAATTAATTAAAGAATAATAAAAAATAAAGAATATGTATTAAAATATTACCCAAACATGTGAAAAATGAATGTTTCATTAAAAGAATGCATAAAAATAAAAACTGAAAGTCGATGAATTTGGATTTTAAGTATGAAACTTTATTCTTTTCTTTCCAACCATAAATACTCAATCAATTTCGGGAAAAAAATATTAGTAGTAAAAGAAAAATATTTCATGTGGATCACGGCCAAACAGTGATACACGAAACAATGCATGACTATACCTTTAAAATAATTTCATTAATTACAAAATAATAGAAAATAAAAAATAAAATGTTAAAATATTACTAAAACATGTAAAAAATGAATTTTTCATCATAAGAATGCATAAAAGTATAAACTGCAAGTCGATGAGTTTGGATTTTAAATATAAAACTTTATTATTATTTTTAATCATATAAATGCTGAATGAATTTCAGGAAAACAATCTTTTGAAACAATGCAGGATTCTACTTTAAAACATTTTAATTAATTACAGAATATTGTAAAATAAATAATACATATTGCAATATTACTCAAATATGTTAAAACTTAATTTATCATCAAAAGATTGCATTAGCATATAAGCTGAAATTCGATGAATTTGGATTTTAAGATTTAAACATTACTTTTTCCTTTCAACTTTCCACTATATAAGTTCTTAATTTCTGAAAAATACACATTCCAATCTCGTAAACTCTGAATCTTGTTTACAAAATAAATAAATAAATATCAATTCTTACTTAAATCATCGTTTTCTTAAATCGCCTTTTTCTTAAATTGGATCCTGCTAAATCGATTTAACACCAGCTTGCCTTGTTTTCATTAAATCGTCTTTTTCTTAAATTGGAAAGCATGGAGGCTTGCGATGTTTGCGTAAATCGGATCGTCCTAAATCGATTTAACACAAGCATGCCTTGTTTGTCTTAAATTGGATAGCATTGAGGCTTGCGATGTTTGCTTAAATCGGATCCTCCTAAATCGATTTAACACCAGCTTGGCATGTAAGTGGTAGATACCCATCAAAGTAGATAAATCGGTTTTCCGATGTTAGCTCAGAATCAGTATTTTGTTTTAAATCGATTTAAAGCCAATGGCTAAATCGCGATTTAAGACATTGGCTAAATCACGATTTCCGATTTTAGCTTAAATCGATTTAAGACCAATGGTTAAATCGGATTTCCGATGTAAGCTTTACATCGATTTAAGGCCCAGGCCTAATGGTCACTGGTCCTTGGGACTTTTTTTTTTATTATTATTATTCTAATGCTGACTTTATGTATTATATCTGGACAGAAAATATTTTTCAGATTGTCATTAGGAGATTAAGCACTTAAAGGATTATTCTAAAGCATAATATTCCCATGAGATAAAGTATCATCATCCACCTGTCGACAGTCATAACTTTATAAAAATCTTTTTAACATGTTCGAACTAAAAATAAAACTCAGAAACTTACGCATTCTCGAGCCATCAATTCGTTTGTCATATAAAAAAGGTGCACTTCATGTTAATAAAATGGAAGTTTATTGATCATTATTATACAAATGTTTTTTTTTTTTTTTTTTTAAATCATTAATGGTCCACAAGATTTTAGATTATAATATTTCAAATGAAAATCAAATTTCAAAAATCTTTTCGAAATTTGATTTTCATTTGAAATATTGTATGCAAGGTAAATGTTTCTTTCTGGAAAGTTTCCAAGTATTAATATACAGTAGAGCGCCGATTATCCGAACTCCAATTAACCGAACTGCCTATTTCTCTCAAAAAAAATTTTTAACCAATTATTCAAACACCCTACTAGACCTGAATATCAGATTTTAAATTATGATCAGATTGGGGATGATATTCAAGACAAAACCGAAATTGAAAACGAATGCTCAGAAAATGATCATGGTCCATCACATAACGAAGCCTTTGAATGTTTGGAAACAGCTAGGAAATGGCTTGAACGGCAGAAGAATGCTGATCCTATTCAACTAACATATTTAAGAAGAATTCGAGATATGGCAGCATGGAAAAGAATGTCTTCTTTGAAGCAAGCAACAATCGAAAGCTTTTTTGCTTAAATTATAATCTCTGGTGTTCAGAAAATGATAATAAAAAGTAAACAAAAAAAATTAAAAAGACAAAAATCAATTTTTAAACATGCCAGCATTAACTAGTGCTGTCAGTCTAATGCGTGGATAAAGTGTGAAGATTTTTGTATAGTCAGGAACATCCGTTAAATTGTCTGTCCATTTTATCCAAACTAGGGTCGGCCCCGACTTGTTCGGATAAACGGCACTCTACTGTACATAGTTTCAATCGATGCTGGATTTAATTATGTTTCGTGTGTTTGCCCCATATCGGTGGCTCACGATAAATATTCCATCTTGTGCTGCTTTTGTAGCCTTGCCAGCATGTAACAGTGAGAAATTTTCGAAGCTGGGTATCATTCCATGTGGTTTAGTCGGTAGAATGTCAGTGCACTATACTGATGGCACGGGTTCGAGTCCCGGCATGGAATCTTTTCACTATGTTGGCCTTAGCGCCTTTTAAGCAATTATTTTGAAATTTGATTTTCATTAGAAATATTACATGCATGGCGAATGTTTTCTCTTTGGAAATTTATTTTCCCAAGTACTATATTTAGATTATGAATTTAGTGGTCCCTGATACCTAAAAGGTTGGTGACCGCTGTTTTAAGAAAAGTACAAAGAAAAAAGAAAGGATCTTAAATATATTAGTTTCTTGATAAGACATTTTAAAAAATTCCTGCCGGCCCGGCCTACAGGCAGAGGCTGATTTCGAAGTTTACTAATTTCACCAACAAAAACTAAATCATAATTAGAGATTTATCCACTTTAACAATTTTATCTGGTCGCTTTTGATGAGTTTTGGTTGGCTGGTTGTATAGGGTTTTAAGGCGCAAAATCCCTTAGGGGATGTGCTGCGCCGAAAAAAGGTTTAAAAACACAATGTAAATAAAAATAAAGAAAGCAATGAGAAAAGCAATCTGGATGGGGGCTTGACGAGTTTTAATTTCATTTTTATATAATAGCTGGTTTTATCAGAATCATGTTAAGAAGGTATCCATAAAAGTACTTTTCCATGCTCAACAACTCTAAATTTTCTGGCACATTTTCAGATTCATTTTTAATAGAAAAAAATATTAAACTTGCTGACGTGATTTTTGAAGAAATTTATAAGCGACCTGTGTTTTTTATTTTTTGTTCAATTAATTGAAACTTGATTAATAAACAATTATTTTCTCAGTAGGACAATATTTTTTATTTCTAACACAATCGCTTCGGGAAATTCTGTTCAAAATGCCCACTTTGACATCATTTTTTGAAATATATTCTGCCTCTATCAAAAAATCGATCATTACGGTACATTATATAGTTTCTGAATAAGAGAATCTACCAATTGGATGCGTTTGAGAGCAAAAATGAATTTAAAAATGAGTCAGAAAATAAGCAGTTTGGATTTGAATACACCCTAAGATGATTTTTTCTCTTCAACCGCTATGTATTTTTTTTTGTTTTGTTTTTGCTGTAAGAATTGGTCCTATAAAAAACTTGTCTATATAAATGTTGTAGACAATATTAAGAAGATATATGATAAATTCATGGGGATTTTATATCTTGTGAATTGATGGAGTTATGGATTTTTTCTTCTTTAACCCCCTCTTTTTGTTTTCATTTATTTTATTTATTTTTTTTTTTTTTTTTTTGCGTTACGAATTGGTCCTATCAAAAACTTGTGAATATAAAAGTTGTAGATAATATTAAGGAGATTTATAATAAAATTAATTGGATTTGATATCTTGAGAATTGTCGAAGTTATGATTTTTTTCTCCCAAAACACCTATTTTTTGTGCTCCTTGAACCCAATTTTAAGTTGATCAAAAATTTGTGATACATAAATTTTTGGCCCTATTTTTAGAAGTAATAAAAACTTTAAACTGATTTGATATGTGCAAAAATTAAGAAGTTATGTGGTTTTTTCGGTTTTCAGAAAACCCCTCCCTATTTCCATCCCCTTGGTCCGATTTTGCCCATTAATGAACTTGACCGAGATTTTATGTATCAGTTTGGAAGAGATTTGTGGAAGTTATCGTGTCCAGAAGAAAGTGATATATATAGATAGATAGATACAGTACTTAATCGGGTCACGGACAATCGAATGTTCGAAATTTATTTATCGTCTGCCAACGCTCAGTGCGAGCATTTTTGTGTAAGTTTAATTTCTAAAAAATGGCAACGTTCTGTTTTTTGTTGATATGTATTTTTATTCTATTCTAAGAGTGTGAAACCAAGAGGGTTTATAATTAAACGTGTGATACAGTTCCCTTTGTTATTTATTAAGTGTTGTGAGTTATTGACGAGTTTGTGTTTATTTAATTTCAACCAGCGCGCTACATAATTTTTGGTCCGTCGAGCCGGAGATTTGATATTTTTGTTGTTGTTGAATTGAGTGATAGAACGAACGGTAAGAGGAGTTTCGTTTTCAAGTGTAATCATGTCATTGTTCTGAAGTTATGATGCAATAAGTAAATAAAGAAGATGCGTCATTTAAACATCTATAGGGTCAGGTGGGGTAAAGTGGTCAGGCGGGTAAAGTGGTCATAATTCATAAAAAGGGCTAAAATCCTGACTAATATAGAAATTTGAATAATTTTTTTTTAATTTTAGATTTATTAAGTATTGATCAAAGTTTCTCACTCAAAAAAACATTTTTAGTAACATGTTTGAGCCACTGAGCACTCATTTTGTCTGTCTTTGTTACACCTTGTTCTTTTAACTCTTTAATTAACTTTTCTGCTGCATTTTGTTTATCCCAAATTTTGTTAAATTGGCAGTTCAGAAAGCTTTTCACATATCTCAAGAACATATTTTCATTTATAGCTAAGTTATATTTATCACAGATTTTATTTCATAATAGTTTTAGTTACATGGGGTAAAGTGGTCATAGGGTTAGGCTTAACTTATAGATATTTGATCTGGGTTAAATTATTCGTTATATACAATGCCAGTTTATTAAATACTAATAACTATTAAAAACTAACTGCAAATAGTTATTATTTAATAATAGTTTATAATATGGGGGGTTAAAAAAGGTTAGGTTTAATTTTTAATAGGTTCAGAATAATGAATGAATTAACTAAGTGTAAACCCGAATTGCTTGCAAAGGTTACATCAACTAATTTAACAACCAACACATTAACTACTTTTTCTAATACCCATACTTGTATTATATAAGAAAATAGTCCACAAGAAAATCCTGAAAGAATTTTTAATGTCGATGAGGCTGGATTGGATATGGATATCCGAAATAGTTCAGCTTAAAAAATTGTACGTAATGCAATGCATTATATAAAATTCAGAAACCAAAGGAAAGATAATGTTTAGTGTTCCTTTTGGTATATCAGCTAGTGGTTATTACATTCTTCCATTCCCCATTTATGAGTGAGTATATATGAATTATGGATAAAGGGTGGTCGTGCAGGAGCATTGTATGAATCATGGAATCTGGATAGATGCAGGATTCTGTACTTGAATCTTGGATGGATCATTTTTTTAAGTAGATAGTACACCGAAAGCTTACAAAAGCCTGCCCTTTTATTTATGATTGTGATGGACATAAATGAATTAAGATGCTGTGAAAAATAGCTATCGACAATCATATTATAATACTCTGCCTGCTACCTCATACTAGTCATAGTCTACAACCATTAGATCTAGGTGTATTTTCCCCCATTAAAAAAAGCCTGGAAAGGAATTTTAAAGAAACAGTATCAAGAAAGCAGACTACAAAATATGTAAAAAAAATTTAAAATAATCTAAATTGGCAACATTATCTACACTCATTTCAGATGTGAATAGAATTGTTAGACATAGTTTTAAAGGAAAAGGAAATGTGTCCAGTCCAAGATCAGAGTAGTAGTGACAGAAAAAACACTTGCATTATATCTGCAAAAATAACAAGGGGAATGGGATACTTAAAAGTTGCTTAAATTTCCAAAAGGAAAAAAACAACAACAAAATATCCCTAGTCAACATTCTCTTTTGAATCCATTTATAATCGCTAAAGATGACATCTCACACCATATCTATAGGACATTGAGTGTTGCTAAGATATGAAATGAAGAAATCAATAAAGCAATTGGGAAAAACATGATTATTTTTCTTAAAGTATGTTAAAAAAAAAATCCAAATTTGGCAATCATTATACTTTTCCAGAATCAGATGTGATCAAAATCCTTGAAGAACCAAATTTTAACAACAAACAATTTTAACATTACAAATTTACACTTTAATAAAATAAAATGGCAGATAACTTATTATAAAGGTTGTTTAAAATGTTTGTAAATAATAAAATGTCACTTTTTAATCATTAGTTTATTTTTTTATTACACTTTTTCAATGTGACCACTTTACCCCATGCACTACTCACTTTACCCCACCCCCTGGGGTAAAGTGGTCATAAAAACATGCCTGGAAAAATATGCTATAAAAAGGTGTTATTCCCCAAAAATATTTCTGAAATGGATATGGATGTACTCTAGAGTAATGTAATGTAAAATAACACCCAAAATTTTAGAAAACATCACAGAAATTCTGATGTTTATATCCTCTGAAAGTTTGAAAAGCCTGTTTTTATGACCACTTTCCCCCACCTGACCCTACTATTCGGTGAGTCTTTTTTGTTAATATTATCTCATTATGGCAGAATTTAAAGATATTTTAGTTAGAAAACGAGTATTAAAAGCTACTGTAACTAAACTCGAAAATAATATTATTAGTTCGATAGATGATGCTGATTCTAGTCAGCTTGCTTTATTCGAAAATAAAATCGAAAAATTAAATGAGGAATTACATGAAATTTTTAATGCAATTTTTTCACAATGCAAAGAAGATGATGTAGATAATTTTGTTGATGAGCAACAATCCGTACAGGATAAACTTGACAATCTTTGGTTAAGTGTTAACCGGAAAAACTCAAAATTTACTTTAAATGAATCGAATCAAAATAATAGCCTTTCTAAATCTCAAATACCAGAAGTAAAGCTTCCAAAATTGACGCTTCCTTCGTTTAGTGGTAATTTAGAAGAATGGATATCATTTTATGATTTATTTGAAGCTAGTGTGGATAATAACGAGAGTTTATCAGACTGTCAAAAATTGCAGTATTTGAAATCGGCATGCAAAAACAGCGCACTTAAACTTATTCAGAGTCTTCCAATATCTGATTCAAACTATAAAACAGCTTTAGAATTATTAAAGGAGCGATATTCAAATAAATGTGAGTTAATTAATGCATTAATTAAGAAATTAATTGGAATGCCTTGTATATCAGATAATGCACAGTCTATTTTAGAGAGTGTAGATGTTATAAACGAATGTGTGCGTTCTTTAAGCGTACTTGAACAAGACGTTAGTGGATTTTCGGAAGCAATGATAGTTTATGTAATTACAGATAAATTAGATAAAAATACGAGATATTGGTGGGAAAGAAAATTAAAAAAGGAGGAGGTGGGAACTCTTGATAACTTATTATCTTTCTTGAAGGATCACGCTAGAACCCTTCAAAACAGCAAATCCTCAGTAAGGGAAATAAAGAAAGGTAAAGTAACGACATTGTTGTCTTCTAATAATAGTTGTTGTGTATGCAAGGAATCACATCCGTTGTATAAATGTCCTAAGTTCTTGCAGTTTAGTGCACATAAAAGAATAGAATTGATTAGAAGAAACAACTTGTGTTACAATTGTCTTTTAGATAAACACCATGCAAAAATCTGTAAGAGTTTAAGTAAATGTAAAGTGTGTCATAAGCCTCACCATACAATTTTACATCTTCCAAGAGACCCGAAATCTTATTCAGATAGTGTAAATGAAACGCCGACTGGCCCTCTGTCTCCGAACGCACCAGAATTTCAGCCGAGACCAACTGAGTCATTAAATCAAACTTCTTGTACTAGCATCTTTGAATTTCCAAAAAACTCTGTGTCGGGATTACATTCATTGCAAAATAAGCAAACTCTACTTTGTACAGCAATGATTAAGGTTCGTGACTCACTGGGTAATCTTGTAAACTGTCGCGCTTTGCTGGATAGTGGCAGTGAAGCCTCTTTCATAAATGAAAATTGTATGTGTAAATTATGTTTGCCAAGGCAATCTACTAAAGTACAGATTACATGTTTAGGTTCTTATAATGCTGAATCTAATGAGGAGGTAAATTTAAATTTTACTCCCCATTTTAATTCTGAAGTGAGATTTGCCACTAGAGCATTTGTGATAAAAGGAATCACATCAAATGTGCCGTATAGTTCTATTCCTTCAAATATTGTGAATAATTTCAATGATTTAGTTCTAGCAGATCCAATATTCTTTGAATCAAGACCAGTAGATATCTTGTTAGGTGTTAACGTTTTCTTTACATTGCTTAAAGGGAAAGTTATAAAAAGAGAAGAAACTCTACCCTTCGCCGTATGTTCTAAACTTGGTTGGATAATTACGGGAACTACCGCTTTTGATACAAGTCAACGTACATTTTCTGTTAATAACATTCAGTTTCAACTAGATGATTTAGTTCAAAAGTTTTGGTCTTTAGATTCCATTCCTGAGCTAGTTCGAATTTCTAAGGAAGAACAAGAATGTGAAGACCATTTTAAGAGCAATTATTTTCGAAATAGTTCTGGAAGATTTGTTGTGAAACTTCCATTTAAAGATTCTCCATCGCAATTAGGTGATACTAAGGAATTAGCCATACAGCGATTTCGTTCTTTGGAACGTAAGCTTTCAAAACAACAGTCTATTTATAAAAACTATCGAGAGTTTATGAAGGAATATTCGGATTTGGGTCATATGGAACGAATATCCAAATCGGAAAGAGTCCCTACATTTGTTTTTTATTTACCTCATCATGCGGTAATTCGTGAATCAAGTAAGACGACAAAATTAAGAGTTGTTTTTGATGCCTCTGCTAAATCTACCTCTGGTGTGTCCTTGAATGATATTCTAATGGTCGGACCCCGTATACAACAGGAACTTTTTCCAATTCTTTTAAGATTTAGAGTTTTGCCTATTGTTGTACGAGCAGATATAGAGAAGATGTTTAGACAAATCTTGATTAATCCAGAAGATAGAGATTTTTTAAGAATTTTTTGGAGAGAGAATTCCCAGGATCCGTTAGAGGAATATCGTTTAACAACGGTCACTTATGGTACAGCATCTGCCCCGTTTCTGTCTACAAGAGCTCTTCATCAGCTGGCCTTAGATGAGAAAAACGATTTTCCTTTGGCATCTGCAGCTGTGTTGAAAGATTTTTATGTAGATGATTTTCATTCTGGCGGCCAGAATGAGGAAGAAGTTGTGGAACTAATTAGTCAATTGGCATTATTAATGAAACGAGGAGGCTTTAATTTACGAAAATGGATTTCAAATGTACCTGGAGTACTGAGGAATATTTCTGAAGAATGTAAGGAAAGTACAGAGTCATTGCTCTTGACTAATGATGGCGGATAAAAATTTTAGAAATTCAATGGAATTTAACGGGTGATTTCTTCTGTTTCACTGCTTTAGACCATGAGAAAAAGGACAGATATTCTAAAAGAGATATTTTGTCAGAAGTTGCAAAGGTGTTTGATCCGCTAGGCTTGCTTTCCCCCTGTGTTGTTTTCATGAAGATACTGCTGCAAGACTTATGGAAGTTTTCACTTACCTGGGACGAGCCAATTAGTGAAGAACATAGTAAACGGTGGACATCTTTTCGGAATGATTTAAAGGTAATTTCTAAGTTGAAAATTCCTCGATTTGTATTATCTGCAGATAAGATAAACCTTCAAATTCACGCCTTTTGTGATGCGTCTGAAAAAGTATATTGTGCAGCAATATATATGCGTCCAGTTTCTCAGAATGAGACAATCACCATAAATCTTTTGACATCTAAAACTAAGGTCGCACCCATTAAGACTCAGTCAATCCCAAGGTTGGAACTTTGTTCAGCTCTTCTTTTGACAAATTTGCTAAAGGTTGTTTTGGATCACTTAAGTCTCAAGGAGAGTGAAGTGTTTGCGTGGACTGATTCTAAAGTTGCGTTGGCATGGCTTTCTTCAGAGCCTCATAGATGGCAAACCTTTGTAGCAAACCATGTTGCTAAAATCCAAGAAATACTGCCTAATATTTCGTGGAATCATGTTCGCGGGCTTGAAAATCCAGCTGACTGCGGAACAAGAGGAATGCTACCATCAGAATTAGTGAATTGTGAGCTATGGTTTCATGGTCCTAAATGGTTAAGAGAGCCATGGGATAAACCGTCTAATGAATCATTTGAAGGCAAGGATGTACAAGAAATTATCCTAAAGGAAGAAAAGAGGAATTGTGTTGTAAATATGTCTAAACTTAATGATGATCATCTGATTTTCAGATATTCTTCTTGGAATAGACTAGTATGAATCGTCGCGTGGTGCTTAAGATTTGTAGACAATGCAAGAAAGTCGTTATCAAATTGAGTAAATGGTTTTCTCTCAGTCTTAGAGCTTTCAAATTCCACAACGAAAATTCTGAAAATAGTTCAAAACGAGTGTTTCCATGATGAAATATCCGATTTAAGTCATCACAAATATTTAAAATCTTCAAGTAAACTTTTGTCTTTAAACCCATTCCTGGATCATAATTGTATTTTGCGTGTTGGTGGAAGATTGAGACATGCTAATGTCTCAGAAGATCAGAAACACCCAATATTATTGCCTAAGACACATCATATAACTGCATTAATTATCAAACATTATCATATAACTTATTTACATGCTGGTCCACAGCTTCTTTTAGCTGTTCTTCGAAACAATTTCTGGATTTTAAGTGGTCGAGATGCAGTAAGAAAAATAGTGAGGAGTTGCTTAAAATGTTTTCATGCTTCACCATCTGTTGGCACTCAAATAATGGGAGATCTTCCAGCCATACGTGTTAGGCCAAGTCGTCCATTCTCAAAGACTGGAATTGATTATGCCGGCCCATTTATGTGCAAGGAGAGAAATCGTAGAAATATCAAGTCGTTTAAGAGTTATATTGCTATTTTTATTTGTTTTTCAACTCGTGCTATTCATCTTGAATTGGTTTCGGATTTGACAGCTTCCACATTTTTGGCTGCTCTAAAAAGATTTGTTGCCCGTAGAGGTAAACCAGCTGAGTTGGTTAGTGATTGCGCAGGAAATTTCAAGGGTGCAAGTAGGGAACTGCGTGAGTTATACAATTCCGTATCCTCCATTAGTAAGGATCAAACATTACAGAATTATGTGGCTAATGAAGGTATCATCTGAAACTTTAATCCCCCGTCTGCTCCACATTTTGGTGGGCTGTGGGAAGCTAACATAAAATCTGTGAAATATCATCTACGTAGATCAATGGGAAATTCACTATTTACAATTGAAGAATTCTCTACATTATTGTCACAAATTGAAGCCTGTTTGAACTCTAGACCTCTATGTCCTCTGTCGAACGATCCAAGTGATCTACAAGTCCTGACACCAGGTCATTTTTTGACTGGTGCTGCCTTGATGGCTATTCCAGAACTTGACGTTTCTGAAATTCCCCTTAATAGACTTCGCCGTTGGCAATTAACCCAGAGAGTATTTCAGCACTTCTGGAAGCGATGGAGTGGTGAGTATTTGTCTCAACTCCAGCAACGTCCCAAGTGCAACAGCAAATTTAAATGTTGGTGACTTAGTGCTAATTAAAAATGAACTTCTTCCCCCTCTTCAGTGGAAGTTAGGAAGAATTATTCAGACATTTCCGGGCCATGACGGTCGTGTGAGAGTCGCCATAGTAAGAACTGCTGCCAGAAATTTTAAACGAGCGGTTCATAAACTCTGTCCTTTGCCCTTTCATTAACATATATAACTTTTTTATTTGTACCCCTTGAAGATTTCAAGGCCGGGGGTGTATGTTCGAAATTTATTTATAGTCTGCCAACGCTCAGTGCGAGCATTTTTGTGTAAGTTTAATTTCTAAAAAATGGCAACGTTCTGTTTTTTGTAGATATGTATTTTTATTCTATTCTAAGAGTGTGAAACCAAGAGGGTTTATAATTAAACGTGTGATACAGTTCACTTTGTTATTTATTAAGTGTTGTGAGTTATTGACGAGTTTGTGTTTATTTAATTTCAACCAGCGCGCTACATCGAATACCCCGCTTATTCAAATAGAATCCTCCGGAACCGAATTTATTCCTATTTGTTCTATGTTATTTTCCCCCTCTTAAACCAAATACCTTTTACGAACGTCCCCGCTTAATCGAATAACAACTGTGTGACCGATGTTTGAAAATAGGCACGAAAAGCACATTTCAGCAAGAATTTCCTTCCACCTTTTGTCACTTTCGTTTCCTTTACGCTGAAAACAAATTTTCAGTTCTTCCTGCAATGATTTCAGCCGGCATGGATCAAATGATTTCCCCACCTTGATATCACCACCATCACTTCTTGCTGTTAACTAGGCTTTAATGGCAATGCGCCGTCACTTCAAGACGGTAGTTGTGGTATTTTGCGCTCACTGGAAAGATAACTCGATATTTACTCTTTTAAAATTCCACTTAAACAAACCACTTTAAACGATTTTTTTTAAGGCAGTATAAGTAACGTAAATTAGAAGTAGCAAAGTTTTGACCAAATTCAAACAAGCTGCATTAGGTGTGATGTAAGCCATTTAAATGTATGTACTGACATTAAATTAATACTAGCATATGTATTTATTTTAGTTTATGTTATTCTATTAACGATTTATTATGCTGTTAATTAAATGTATATGTACCATAGATGGTTATTTTGCCTTTTTATTACACATTAAACATTACAATTATGGTTCCCCGTTTAATCAAATACCCCGCTTAATCGAATATTATTTCTGGAACCGTCAATATTCGTTTAAACGGGGATGAATGTACATAGATAGATATATAAAGTTTTTTACTGAGGGTGGTTTTGGGTTTTAGGGGTCATGATCGGTGTAGATCTGCAAAAATTTTTTCAGAAATTCCAACATAGGGGAGAATGTAATAGGTAGTATTTCATACGAAATTTACCTAAAATACCAATGCATCCCACGCCCCATAGGTTTAATATTAGCATGGGGAATTGGAGATTTGGATGGCCAATACCCTTAAAATACAAAGTCAAAAACACAACTAAACTTCAAAAGCAATAAACAAGAATAATATTTTTTCCTATGATAATCAGTTATCTTCTTTAATTGGATCCAGCGCTAATTAACTACTTTAGAAAATACAGTTGGTCACAACAATGCGCTTTCTGTGGTAACACTTGGTATCCACATACACTTTAGGCCATTGTTTCATCACTTATGTTTCAACTCAATTACTTTCAGAGGATTTAATTGTAGAACTCAACAGAAATATGCAAGAAAAATGCCAATGGCATGCTAAAGTAGTCATCTGGAAACCATTCAGATATTTTCAGCTTATTGTCAAATAACATAATTAAGTGTCCATAGGAACAATGAAATAAAATGTTGAATAGTTTGATATTTTTATTTATTTTTTCTTTTTAAGAAAGAAAGAAAGAAAAGGATAAGAGAAAAAAAAATAATTGAACATTAGATATTATTCTTTGCAGAGTAAATAAAATAAATAACTTCTAATCAAGATAATTTCGTTACTCACATAAAATACCACTAAGAGTAAAACATAATTTAGCTTTCAAAAGTGAACAGATAACAACACTATTATTGAAGGAGAATTAAAATTAGTAGGTATCTAATTCAGAAATAATCTGCATTAATAGCACGTGAAATGGTGATTAGAAAACAGTGAATTTAAAAATAGGCACAAGACTGATCAAATTGATAGTTCTATTTTTATACAGCTGGATTTTCTTCAACTGCAGATTCATGTGGTTACACATTAGCAAAGAATCAGGCTAATGTCTTTTTGCATGCTTTTTTCCTTGTGTATTATCCCTACACAATGTTAGCGGCATTGTGTATGTGTAGGGATAATACATAAGGAAAAAAGCATGCAAAAGAAGTCAATCTGACATTAGCCTTAATGTGGCAGCATCATTTTTACTAAAATACAGTACATAATAGAAGGTTTACTTTATTTTATATGCAAAATGTAACTTAAATACAAAATCTAAACACAACATGCAGTTTAAAACAATAAGCAAGGAAAATGCAATATAAACTTTTTTGTATAACAAATAAGTAGAGAATCTTTTAAATCCTCAGTTACATTCTTTTGCCTAGAAATGTCAAAGTTCCAAGTGTTTCAACCTTTATTTTTTCAGGAAAGATAAAAATTCAACTTTCTCATAACTTCAATATCATTTAAAATACTTGCTAGAGGGTAGATTGTTTGTAAAAAATGGCTACTACAACTTGATTATCCCATCGACCAATTTTGGCAAATTGTACAAATCAACAAAATATTCACCAAATTATGCAAATGGAAGAATATTGCCATTCTAAAATTTCAAGTTAGGAAAATTCATGAATTAAAAAAAAAAAAAAAAAAATCACTAAAGAATAGAGTTACTTTAATGATGACGTAGCAACATACCAATTAAATTTGATTTATGATTTCGGACAAAAGAATACTAAGAAGAGTTTACGTAAATACAGAACTATTAAAATAAACCATAAACAGATGTTTTTAAGAGATTGTATATAACATTGCATATAAGATATTACATTGAAATTCGACTGATGGATATATATTTGTGACATCACTTGAAACTAAATCCATTATATTTTTTTCTCTTTTAATATCATGAGGTAATCGTTTATTGGCATAGTTCTTATTTTAAACAACAGAAGAACAAATAAATCAGTAAAACATTAATACAAATAAAACATTAAAAATCAGTTGGCTTAAACACGTACAATGTATTTAATGTCAAGTAAGTAACATTTACAATAATCCATTATTGCCATTTAATCTTATAGTTTGGCGATAGATTTTTGGTTGACAGGATAGTCAAGTTGTATGAAAAAATGTCAAGCTTTTTTTTAGCCATCCTAGGTGCCAGTTAACGCTTTTTTTCCGATCCTTCAAAGCCAAAGTTCGTTAAAACATGTCGGTTAAAACTCAAAGTACTACGTAGAAATATGAACACTTATGTTTAAATATAAAAAATCTATATTTACATTTTATTATACGAATAACAACAAATCATTAAGAAAAAATAAAAATTCAAACACATCAATTTAATAACATACAGGGCCAGTCAGAAATGCAACTGCACGCAGAAAGGCTGGTACATGACACTTAGGTATTTTTTCCCTTAAGATAGCCATTATTAAACAAATCTACAATGAGCAGATGTCATATTTTAACTGAAAAACATTTTACTTTTATATTTTAAATGCAAATAACATATAAAACAATATATTTGGCTTGAAGGCACACAGCATCAATTTGTTCTACATTCATGGTAAAACTTTAGCAGTCCTGGGGTTAATTGCCTTTTTCAATACCCTCTAAGAAAATGGCCCTATATGTCAGTCTAAATCATGGGGAAAAAATTGAAGACACTTAGTAGATTATGTCATCTCATATTAGCCTATTTTGTTTGTTAGAATCTTGTCATTCTAAGACAATGATTTACAGAAATAATAAAAATGAATAATTAATTTTGGTACTTTCACGTTAGCCAGCAACAAAGATAATCATCCATAGCTTTATTTTTTCTTGCCCACAGCAGCTTTTATTTTTTGCATATGTAAATAATAGAAAATGCTTTGATGTTGAAATAAAAAGTTTTGGTTTGTGGAATTTCAGATTATTAGTAAAATGACTGAAGGGCATGCATTTTAAATGAAATTAATGTTATACAAATGACTGTGATGGGAACAATATTTGGCGATTTATCACCTGCAGAAGGTTAACATAAAAGTATAAGTCGTAAGTTTCCAACTTCGAGAAAAGTGTCCAGGCTATGATTTGAACCAGGAACTTTTGCTTTGCCAATGCTCTGCCAACTACACTATCCTACAAATCTGGCAGGCACAATTCACTCAGATAACCTTTTGATCTAGATATGTTGATTATGATTCACGAATTTTAACATAATTACTCTAATTGGTAAACAAACCATACAAGCTGCAATTTTCAGACCGAGTGAAAAAAATATCCAGGTCAGTATTTGAACTAAGGACCTTTTCAAATTAATCAAGTCTAATTACGTATAATAGTTTACTTGGACTTCCATTACTTGTGATTCATTCTGTTGAGTGGGCAAATAATAATTTAAAAAATTCTTTATACTCTTACTATTATTTTACTTGGTATTTAAAGAATTAAACATTGATACAAACATGACAAAATAACATTGAAAAAATTTAAATTAACAACTCATTAATTATGCAAAATGCTTAGGTACACTTGTGAAAGGCAGCACAAGAGCAATTTTTATAACTTTGGAAATTATTAGAAAAATATGGTTATGCTGTCTTTAAAAATAAATTTCAGAAAACTTTGCAAAATCTGATGTTTCCTTCATCTTTAACTACTTGCATGAACATGGCATATTTTGGCAATAGCATCATCAATATTCTCTTCTGGACAAAATTGTTTTTTTAAATATCTTTTAATGGAATCATAGCCAAATCAAGAATCCCTGATATTTTTTCTTCATTTGAACTTGGTTCTATGTTTTTAAGTTTTAAACACATTTCCAAAGTTTAAAAGGGAAACTGCTGATCCATTTTTCAAGGTTCCTACACAATTCTGGTAAAAGAAATTCTCTGACTTTTCCAGGTTTTCCCTGACCTTTTTCAAAAATTTCCCTGACCTTTCTCGATAAAAATTTGTCATATATTGTTGTAAAACCCACCACAATGGACAACTTTAATCTAGATAAATGCTAAAAAAAGGGTATGCGCTATTTAAATTTCCAATTTTTAATTATTTTTCATATTATGCTATTGTTATATAGATTGCATAAATTTGATATACAAATTTTAGATTGCATGAATAATTAATTCAAAATTTCTATATTTACAATAACCAAGATTCTAATGAAAAGTAGTACATCCAAAATCCCTGACCACTTCAGATTTTTAATTTTCCCTGACTTTTTGCCAAAATTTTTTTAATTCCCTGACCCATAGGAACCCTGTTTTTTTTTTTGTTTTGTTTTGTTTCGTACAAGAAATATAGGTGTCTTTAAATTGTCAAGAATGCTATCATATTTGTTAAACACGAGCATGTAATATAAAATACATGATGCATATAA
Source organism: Maratus speciosus (assembly GCA_963932465.1). NCBI lineage: Eukaryota > Metazoa > Arthropoda > Arachnida > Araneae > Salticidae > Maratus > Maratus speciosus. The sequence goes on from OZ010789.1 coordinate 222,793,200, forward strand.
AATATTAAACAAAACATACATAAAAATACATATTATGTACTTGTACATAATGAATGCGTTGCAGATAAAAAGGGCAAACTCAACAAATCTAGTTTCATGAAAACACTTTTGCAGGGGTGCAGAAAATGTTTCTACTCCCAACATTTCCCCCAATCCACATGAAAATTTCCCCAAAACTTCACAGTATGTTACAGGTAAATGCTGTATTACCATATGTATAGAAAAATTATTTATAGAGTATTTCTTAACGTATGTTCGAGTATTTATGGCAGAGGTGATTCTGAGTGAAAATTTTTTCTTTGAAATTCACAGCAAATTTTCTGAAAGGTTGCAGCAAAGGGTGGGGAGGGGAATCCACTCTCAGCAGTAACTACTATATTTTTTTTCGCAGTCCTTTGTCGAAATTCACGTTTTTTCACTATCTTTTGACGAAATTTGCAGTTATTTTATGATCTTTTGCCGAGTTTTGCCGTTATTTCGCCTTCTTTTTGAAGAAATTTGCAGTTATTTTGCTCTCTTTGGACGAAATTTGCTGTTATTTCGCCCTCTTTTGACGAAATTCACGGTTGTTTTGTCATCTTTAGATAAAATTCGCAGTTGTTTTGCGATCCTTTGATGAAATGTGTGGTTCTTTCATCGTCTTTTGACGAAATTTGAGGTTATTTCCCCCTTTTTGACAAAATGTGCGGTTGTTTTGCAATCTTTTGACGAAATTTGCTATTTTTCGCATTCCTTTGACAAAATTCGCAGTTATTTCGCTATGTTTCGACGAAAATCGCGGTTATTTCGCCCCTTTTGACAAAGTTCGTGGTTGTTTTGCGATCTTGACAAAATTCGCAGTTGTTTTGTGATATTTTGACGAAATTTGCGGTCTTTTTCACATTCCTTTGACGAAATTTGCGGTTCTTTTGTCATGTTTCGACGAAAAACGCGGTTATTTCGCCCCTTTTGACGAAGTTCGTGGTTGTTTTGCAATTTTTTGACGAAGTTCGTGGTTGTTTTGCAATCTTTTGACGAAATTCGCAGTTTTGCGATCTTTTGTCGAAATTCGCAGTAGTTTTGTGATTTTTGATGAAATTTGTGGTTGTTTTGCAATCTTTTGACAAAATTTCCGGTTCTTTCATGACTTTTGACGAAATTTGCATTTTTCTTGCGATCTTTTGACGAAATGTGCGTTTATTTCGCAATCTTTTGACAAAATTTGCGTTCATTTTGAGATCTTTTGACAAAACTTTCGGTTCTTTCGTGATCTTTTGATGAAATTTGCAGTTTTTTTGCGATTTTGTGATGAAATTCGCATTTTTCCCGTAATTTTTGGTAAAAATTCGTGGTATTATTATGTCTGAATTTTCAGATTGATGACAGATTTTTTAAAATTTTCGGAAAATTTGGAACAGAATCACCCCTTATATACGGTACACATTATTCTGAGATAGATTTTGTGACGGTCGGGTCGCCAGACGAATCTTTTTATTTGTAGATAAATTTTTCCATCTTAGGGAATTATGGAATTCGTTGTTATAATCGAATTCAATTGTATATGTTTCTGTAAAATTTCCCCCGATCCTAGATCGCCGGATCGGACATATTCTGCACCCCTGCACTTTTGAAGTTTTTGCACTTATAACACGAGAAAAAAGGCATTTTAGTATTTCTGCTCTGGGATATTTAAATTTTTGTAATAAATGCAATCTATAACAAATATTCTAAAGAGAGCAAAGAAATAACAATGAAAGAATTTGGGAAAACGAGACTTAATGCCAAAAACTTTATGGCCATAGCACATTTAAGTCATTCATCCAACACAACATTACAGGGAAGAAAAGTTACTTAACCTTGCAAAAAGAAGAAATTGAGGGTATTCCTGCTTACCCAACTTTAAGGTCACATCGAAAAGTTGGACATTCAATCAGCACTCAAGTGAACCAATGGGAACAAAGCTAGGAAGCTAGAATTTCAAAAACAAGAAACCAGGGGTGCTGAATATGTCTGATCCGGCGATCTAGGATCGGGGAAATGTAACCACTTGGGGAAATTTTGCAGAAACATATACAATTGAATTCGTTTTTAACAACAAATTCCGCAATTCCCTGAGATAGAAAAATTTCACTACAAATAAAAAGATCCTTCTCTTATGGCAACCTTCTCTAAATCGATCTCCGAATAATATGCACCGTATATCAAGAGTGATTCTGTTCCGAATTTTCCGAAAATTTAATGCATTCGGTTGCGAAAACTTTAAAAAAAATGGGTCATCAATTTGAAAATTCGGACATAAAAAGGCCGCAAATTTTGTCCAAGAATTACAGAAAAAACGCAGATTTCGTCACAAAATCGCAAATTTCATCAAAAGAACCACAGGTTTCATCAAAAGATCTCGAAAGAACAGCAAGTTTCGTCAAAAGATTGTGAAATAAATGCACATTTCGTCAAAAGATCATGAAAAAACAGCAAAATTCATCAAAAGATCACGAAAGAACTGCAAGTTTTGTCAAAAGATTTTGAAATAAATGCACATTTTGTCAAAAGATCGTGAAACAATCGCGAATTTCGTCAAAAGATCTCTAAATAATCGCGAATTTCGTCAAAAGATCTCTAAACAACCACAAATTTCGTCAAAAGATCGAGCAAATTTCATCAAAAGATCGAGCAAATTTCATCAAAAGATCACAAAACAACTTCAAATTTCATCAAAAAATTGTGAAACTGCATATTTCATCAAAAGGTGTTAAACGCAAATTTCATTAAAAGATTGTAAATTTCGTCAAACCATCACAAACAACCGCTAATTTCACCAAAGATGGCAAAACAACTGCGAATTTCTTTAAAGAATCACAAATTTCATCAAAAAAGGGCAAAATAACTGAATTTCATCAAAAGGAAGGTGAAATAACTACAAAACTCATCAAAAGATTGCAGAAAAAACGCAAATTTTGCCAAAAGATCACAGAAAAACCACAAATTTTGTCAAAAGATCGTGGAAAAACCACAAATTTTGTCAAAAGATAGCTAAAAAACGTAAATTTCGCAAAAGATTGTGAAAAAAGCGAATTTCATCAAAGGGCCACGAAAAAAAAAAACAGTGATTGGAGTGGATTTTCCCCCCTTCCCCCCACTCTGCTGTAACCTCTCAGAAAATTTGGTGGGAATTTCCGAAATTTTCCTTTCAACTCAGAATCAGCCCTGCCATATAGTATACTCGTGCATAAGTTGAGAAATATTAGAAAAATTAATTTTCTATACCTACGGTAATGCAGCATTTACCTATAACATACCGTAAAATTTTGGAGAAACTTTCATGTGGATTGGGGGAAATGTTGGGAGTAGGAAAATTTTCTGCAAGAAACCATCACAAAGATATGCGAATGTATCAGGGAACACTGCACATTCGACACACTATAGATAACCCCCACAAAAAGTTTATTTCACACAACTGCAACAAGCTGAACGAATATCTTTACTCTTCTCTTGTTCTACCTTTCTAGATCAGAATAGGAATGAGTGGGTTATAATTTAACTATCACAAAATTTTGCCTTTCACATATGGAGCTTTATCGCTCTTTGAAGATAAGAGTGCTACTTTCAGCTTTATTTTTATACAATTAAAAAGAACAAATTTAACAAAAAAAACTTTTTGAACTATTCACTAATGCAGACGAACTAAGAAATGCAGAAAAAGATTCTCTATGTTGAGTTCGTCCTTCATATCTGCAACAGCTGATATCATGTATATATATACAGTAGACTTCCTTAAATATGCAACCCTAAAATCCATGAACGCATAAAATCTGCATATTTTTTCAGATGTAAATAGTGAAACTTACAGTTAAGTTGCAGGACAACAGTTGTTTGTGTTAAAATGTTATTTCTGTTTACTTTTTTGCATTCTTTTTGTTTTTAATCTGTAATGATTTTTATTTTTTCATGATTTCGTACGTAATTCTGCTTAACCACTTCAACGGCTGCCCCGAGATAAGTCGGGGGTAAAAGCACTGTTTCCCTATACCCGTCGCCGGTGAAGTGGTTAATATGGCCGATTCCAATATTTCTAATGAAAAAGGACAGAAAAAGAAAACACGTTAGTTTGACAATAATCCAAAAAATAAAGATAATAAAAAAGTTTGATTCGGCTTTTAAAGTAAAATTTTTATTATTTTACATAATTTTATGTAATTATTAATTTTAATGTTTTACATAATTATTTTAATAATTTACTTTATTGTAAGCATTCATTATAATTATTTCTAATGTTTAAATATATTCAAATTACTGTTTAAATAGTGTAAACAAAAGACTGACCAGAAATCAGCAAAATTCTAAAATCCGCACAAATACTGGTTTCAATGTATGCATATTTGATGGAGTCCACTCTATATATATTAATTTAATGCAACTATTTGCTGAGATTTCAAAACCTAAAGTGGCGATACATTTCAGTCGCTTAGCGATTCAACCTCAGAGGGCTGCTATAATGAAGTAATTCTCACCACCACCCCCATTCCCACCTCTGATGACTAGACTAGAATGTAATCTCAAAATAATAGCAATGTTTTCATCAGCAATTCCAACCATTGCCAATTACAATATATCTGAAATGAAATGATACTGTTGTAGCTGACATCCCTTTTTGAATAACTTAGTACATCCTGATATAAATGAATACTGCATCCTGATATAAATGAATACTGTCAAACTAATAGCTAGAGCAAAATATGTTAAAAGACAAACAAAACACCACATGAAATGAGAAAGGTAAAATGCCATTCATAATCATTGATTCAATAAAATTTAACTCTTTTATAAATGCTATAAAGCTAGTTTGTTACATTTGGTTAGTCTTAAATTGAGAATAAAATCATTTCTTTAAAAATCAAATACAGTAGACACCCTGAAAACCGCACATCATCGCAGACGTAAAAAATGAAGCTTTCAGTTCAGATTTAGGGGCAAAACTATAGAAATTTTTAGTTTTATATCATTCCGTATGTATTTTAATGTGTAATTCTCAATAAATATGAACCTGAACTTGTAATTTTTCATGAAGGAAGTATAAACTTATTTCTGAAAAAAGTAGAGATATTGATGATGTCACTGGTAGTTGCAAGCTTTTATCAAATATATTTATGGATTAATGAAGCATTTTTGGTTATTAAGATTGGCTATACCTAAAATAAAACTTCCTTATTTTATGATTTTGATGTGAATTAAAATTAAATAGGGTACCTTTATGGAGAACGTTTCATTGAATAATTCAAGGAAAATGTATCTTATCGTTATTATGCATATTTGACTATACATTATTAATATTTACTTAAACTTTAAAATAATTTTAAAAATGATTAAATTATTAAAAGTAATTTTTATGATTTTAGTTTATTACTTATTTTAATATTTTACTATATTGCAAACATTCATTATAATTTTGGTTGCATTATTACATTCAAATTACTGTTCAAAAAATGTAAACAGAACAATGACAGGAAATGTGCAAAATCCACACAACCTCTGGTCTCAAGTTGTGCGGATTTGAGAGAGTCTACTGTATTGCCAAAAAAAAGACATTTGAAGATAGCAGAGTGAAAATAAATCCATTTTTCATCTGTAGCACATCATATCACGGCTAAAGAAGGCAACAAAATTTTAAAGAAATTTGTTTTAATTTTCAGCAACTAAAATTCAATTTTGTCACCAATAATTGTTTCTTCAAAAAAAAAAAAAAAAAAAAAAAAAAAAAAACAGCTAGCTAAATGTTTAAACTAAGCAAAATGAAATAAGTTGATACATTTTTTTTCTTCTTTTTAAGTAAGACAGTTTTAAGCACAAAAGAAAATTTTTTTTTTACGAAAACTAAATCAGTAATTACAAACTTTAAAATTTTGCATTAAAGATAATTTTGATGCGGCCGGAGAACACTACTTCCTTGGCACGATTTCAAAAAATCACCAAATCGACGCGTTTTTATAACATCCAAGGTTGCCACCACAGACTTCTAATATAAGTAGACTCCAAATTGGCAACCTTTTCTTGACTTCTATACATCTCTGCCCTCCATCATGTGATGGAAGGTAGATTTAGCGCGCCAAACCAGTTTTTCTCCTCGAAATCTCTCTCCAGATTCCCGCCGAAACATCGTCTGTCAGTGTTTGTCTTGAATTGACCGCACTTTTACTTTGCCAGTAAAGGGATTGCCGCCAAAATACGGCACCCTTTTGGCGATGAAAGCAAAAGATGTTGGAGTCAAACCTTCTAGAAAAAACAATGGAATTGGGAGTCTACTTATATTAGAAGTCTGTGGTTGCCACTTAATACCAAGTTAATACTAAATACCAAGGTTGCCACTTTGGCGCATTTATCGCCAGGTTGGGGAGAAGTAGAGTATTCTACGATTCACCCATAATTTTTTTCTCCACCTTATAGGAGCTAAGTTTACAATGGAAGAGGTTTCGTCCCAGATGCACAGAGGTTGGCGCAATTTTTTTTGGCACAGATGTCATATCTGTCAATATTGGCTCAATGTTTTTCCGATTCCAATTTGGCGAAAACATCAACAGCATAAACAACAATATCCGGGTTACCATATCAAGCAAAATATCGACACTTTGGCACCAGTTAAGTACCTGTTGCGTATGTGACATTAGCATTAGAAAAAAGTCTCAGCAGTATGGTGCGTACTATATGACATCTGTGCCTTTAAGCCATTTTGGCAAAGAAAACCTTGTTTTCGTGTATCTGTTAGGCTTAGCTTGCAAAAACAACATATTAGTTTTATTTTATTATGAAACAGTTATTTAATAAAAAACACACGAATTATTTCAATTATAAAACACACTAATGTTTACTTTAATGGAACAGATGTGTTACAGGTCCACAGATTGAAATTGGAGATTTTTCACAAAACATGCCAAAATACCATTTTTTGTAAATGATTGACAAACTCCAAGATAAACCAACATGGCGATTACTTTCAAAACTAAAATGATTTTATCCGCATTAAAAAAAAATTAAAATACTAAAAATTACAAAAATAAGATTTGATTTTAATAAATTTAGTATCTAAATACAAAAAATCAGATCATATAATTCAGTTAATAATAATGGGGAATTTTACTTTTGATAGTTGAAAGAAAATAGCTAAGGTTGACATAAATCCGAGTTGCACAAAAAATGTTTCACCGACAACTATTTTGCACCCCCCCCCCCCCTTTTCCAAGTTCAATCTGCGGACCTCTAACACATCTGTCCCAATATAAAAACACACAATCTGTTCTACCAGGTTGCCATATGAGGCAAAATATTGACAAAATCACCGAGTTGCCCAGACATAAAATCGCCATTCTGGCACTAAATGGGAACCCCCAGCGCGTCTGAGACATCTGTGCCAAACATTTATGCAATAGATTTTACAATGAAAGGTTTAAAAAGTGATAGAATTAAACTACGAAATTGGCCCACTTTTAAAGATAATTTAAAGTTAAGAACACACTTTTAAAGTATTATTGAAATTTAAATCATATTAATGTCACAAAAAATTGCCCTTTTTTTTAGTTGTATAATCCATTTATGAATAAATGTAGATTATAGGTATATCGCATAACAGTATCATACAAACAAAAATGACAGGTCTGGCATTGTTTAATAATTACTTCAAGTCTATTTTTTTCTTCACAAGTCTAAATTACACTTTATTATTTTGGAATTTTCTCAATTAAATAAAACTTTAATATTTCAGGAGGTACGTCTGTAGTTTGCCACAAACAGTTAAGCACTTATGTCAGTTAAAAAAAAAAAAAAAGGAAAAAGAAAGGTGAAAATAAAAATTCCATTTTAGATTATTCTGAACATGGAATTACCACTAACTTGTTTAACAAAGACATCTAGGCTCAATTTTAATTATTGCAATATAACAACAAACAAGTATAAATTAAAAATAAAGAAATTAAATTGTTCTCATGTCTTGCTTAAAATTCAACAGTTTAGTTTTTCCTGCTGCAAAATAAGTTTACCACAGTGGAAGTACATATATTACATTGCAGTACAAAATAGCAATGCTGTATTCAAATATTTGAATTTAAAAAAACAAGCTTTTACTTACCAAAATGTTACAATATTGCATAATAGTGTATTAAAATATGTAATATTTCTTATAAACAAAATGTTTTCAAATTTTACTGCATTTATGTACATTGCATAGATGCAATTTATTGCATAGATTTTTAAAATAAAGAAATTCAATAGTTTTCATTCTTGCTTCAAAAGTCAACAGTAATTTTTCCTCCAGCAAACTTCAAAAAGAGATTAGTGAAAGTAGGTACATATTATATAAAATGGAGTACAAAACAATAAGAATTATGATGTACTCAAATATCTGAATTAAAAAAAAACAAGCTTTCACTTACCAAAATGTTACAATATTGCATATAATGTATTAAAATAATTAATATTTCTTATAAACAAAATGTTTTCAAATTTTACTGCATTTATGTACATTGCATAGATGCAATTTATTGCATAGATTTTTAAAATAAAGAAATTCAATAGTTTTCATATCTTGCTTCAAAAGTCAACAGTAATTTTTCCTCCAGCAAACTTCAAAAAGAGATTAGTGAAAGTAGGTACATATTATATAAAATGGAGTACAAAACAATAAGAATTATGATGTACTCAAATATCTGAATTAAAAAAAACAAGCTTTCACTTACCAAAATGTTACAATGTTGCATAGTGTATTAAAATATGTAGCAATATTTCTTATTAACAATAAAATGTTTTCAAATTTTACTGTACTTATGTACATTGCATAGATTACATACATAAATAAATGAAGATGAAAAAAAAAAAAATCAACCTACTTATACATCTGTACTTTTATAAATGTTATCTATATAGAAAAACCTAATAATTATATAATGAATGCTATATATACGTGGTACTTTTAATGGCCCATTCATGAGACACACTGTATTTTAATGCAGAAGTTACGCACACAGAAAACTAAGTATCATGATAACTAATCAATGGAGATTATATCAGGAGTGTCATCAGATACAATAGTTTCTTCCGTAGGTGCATCCTGATACTGAAATGTTTCTTGGAGATTTTCCGTAGGCTGCATGAGTGAATACAAATCAAAGTCATAGCACTGTCCAGCAGTACTAGATGGATTGCTGAGAATGTCAACTGGTTCCTGGAATGTGGAACTAGCAGATGATTGGTTAGTTGGTGATGTTGGAGAATAAGCAGTCGATTCAAAATCCTTAGATGATGATGAGAAAAGAAAAGGAAAATTTGAAGTATTATGAGATGCATTTTTTTCTGTGGGCAATGCACTAACTTTAGAAGTTGAAAGGACAGATTTAGAAGAGCACGGTTGAAGTACATCATATGACTTCACAGAAGGTTCTATTGTAATAGAAGTCTCAGAATTGTCCAACACAACGGGATTTATGACACCGACTGGTTTGCAAGGTTTCTTTTTAGGTGGCTGAATAGGCCAAGAATCCTCTGTGTCACTATCTGAATCCAGATTTACTATTTCGACTTGTTTCTTTGGCTTTGGTACTTCAACTTTTGGAAGTGGGACAATTTCTTTGATTTCCGGAGCTTTCTTTACAGGCATCACCGGTGTCCAGGAACCATTCTCGTGGAACTGAACTTCAGTACATTCAGATGGAACTTTTCTAGTTATATCTAAAAATAATCCATCAATTGCTAAAGATTTAAATACTGCTGGCTTGTCACAAACAGGACAGATCCACTTAGGTTTCTTTTCATTCATTTGTATATACAATGCTGCATCAAAGCACTGAAGATGAGTACATGTAAGAGCACGACAAGGCAGTGTCATTTTTATTTTACCCAAAGGACACATCAGAGAACCACGCAAACTCATGGTGGCTATTTCAGAATCCCTATCAAGATTTAATTTTTCTTTGATCATAGCCGTTGTGTGATCAGGATTTCTAACACCAATGTCTTTTAAACGTTTGATAAGAACACTAGAAGTTTGTTTACGGACTAAATACACAGCAGTTACGTACGGTTTAAAATTATTTGTTGCTGCCCATGATACACAGAGAATCTGCGGTTCAGAAGAACTCAGCTTAATCATGCTGGTTATATCAAGCGGTCGCTTTGGTCTTTTTGCTTCTACACCTGGCTTATTAGTAGGAATTGGGTTTGGAAGAGGAGAAACTTTAGAATTCACTTTGATACAAACACTTGAAGGGAATTCATCATCTTGTTCTTGATTACTTTCTAAACAACCAATCCTAAACTGAACTTGACAGTCGTTATTATTCTCCAATTCTCTGATATCTTGGGGTCCAAGGTAAAACATTATTTCTTTTTCTTGGATTATACCATCATTTCTGACAGGCACCAAGCTAGTAGGCTTTAACAATTCACTTAATACGTCATAAAAAGGTAAATCTTTGAACTGTACATCAGGATTAACAGGATATTGGGGCAGGAGACTCATGGCGGGGTTAGATCTCATTTGATGAGTATATGACTGCATAAAATTAGATGGAAGAACACCGGCTCCCATGGGTGCTTTGTGACTACCTACAGGATAAGCATTCCCCACAGGGTCGTTAAATCCAGACGAATACATATCTGGTGGATAAATCTCTGGTGGCTCAGCATGTCCATGTGTTTGAGCATACCTATTTCTATGAAGTTCTCTAATTTTCATTTCAACAGAAGTCATATTAGGACCTTGCTGTCTAATTAAATCCAATGCCCTGGCTTGTAACTCACTTTTTTTGCCAGCTTTGTTTTTACCACCATATATGAGTAGGGTTTGCAAATCGCTAACTCGAAACCCTTTAATCATTTTTTGAAGTTCCGCGTGATGGGAAGACAACGTCATGTTTGTAAACAGTAGATGACCAGTCAAATTAAAGTCAACAACAGCGGAGGTAGGTCCTCAATATTTACCAAAATAGTCAAATTCTGATCAAGGTAAGAAACCAAAACATACGTTAAGTTATGCTATATAAAACAAAATATTTACAATAAATGAAAACACAGTAAGTGTTTAAATAAACTCCGCTATAAATTTTTTAAGATATAGGAATATTACCATAATAAAAGAGTAATGAAATTCGCCAAATTTCTATAGGAAATAATAGAATAAATTTTATAGTAAAAAGCTGAAAAAGCTTTTTTTTTACTATACCGCAGCAAAACGGAAATGATGTCATGACTTTTTTACCCAAATTCGTTTTAATCGTCCGCTTCAAAATATAGTTCTAAACAATTTTCAAATTTCTTTCGAAATTCAGCAATATTACAACTTATTTGATAGCTAATTTTCATGGCAAACACACAAAGTAAATATCATTCTAGTTACAAGGTGTTTTATACGCAAATAAACAAATAGACTTTTAAATGAAAATATACCGGAAATGACGTCAAGGACATTCCAGAACTTTCTTCAGCTTGTAATTTAAATAAATATCATCTCAAATTATATTCATTAGGCTGTATAAAATCCAATTATAAAATAAAAAGACCCAGAAAATTAATTTAAGGCTTTTTAACAGTCGTTTTATTCTATAATCCAAATAAAACAGTTTTAAATTTAATCAACCAATCAAAATATTTACAAACAATTTCCTGTCTTTGGCAACAGCACGTTATTCGTTGTTTATATAATTTCTCTAACTGGAGAAGAGTTATATTAATAATTTTTGCAATTTAAATGTATTTATTTGGATTTATTTCGCAGTTTTTTGATCATTTAATTAATGTTTAAAAAGAGTAGTTTTTTTTTTCTTTCCAAAATATTAGCTCTATGGTTTTTGCTCTATGAATTTTAACTGATTTTAGCAATGTGACGTCACCTGCAGGTATTATAGAGATAAACAAAGATTACCGTGAGGAATGCTGAATTAAAGTTTTGCCGTTGTCAAATTTTATTTTATTAGTTTGAGGAAAAGGATCACCTGAATTCATAGAATGATCTGTAATTATCCAAAAGCTGAGAAAGCTCGTTATAATTCTAAAATTGTTTTTCATGAGAAACTACATCCGCAAAGACATGGATATATTAAGTCCACTGAAAATTTAGTAAATGTTTATGTAAGGAAAATAAAAAGTTTGCAAGACATTTGAGTGAAATTTGATTATTATATGAATGATTTGATTACTATATGAAAAGAAAAATATTCTGATAAAATCAGTAATATAAAACTAATTTCAATCAAAACTAACTGGCTACAATGCTTTTCAAAAACATAATGTTGGATTTTAGCCAATTTTTATATTTGCTTCACTCGAAAGTAATAGGCTTCGTCAATGCCGAAACTAGCCTTTTTTGCGCCTGGGGCAAACATGGATTTTGGCGCCTCCCCCACTCCTCACATGCAATAAAAGTTATCGACCGTAAGTACCCTATGCAAAAAAATAAAAAATCCTTAAAAATAAAAAATCCTTTAATAATAATTGAAATGCTAGCAAAAAATATGTAAACAACGTTCTCATAGGATTAACATTAGCTTGAACGCTAAGGCGCGCCACACACCAGAGAGACATGCGACAATAATCGTGAGACATGAGGCAAATTCTGCTGTTCAAACCGGTTTTTTCTTTGTTAAGAGGGTGAAATTGTCGCATGCCTCACGCTTTTCTGCCGCATGTCTCCCTGGTGTGTGGCGCGCCTAAGAGTCTACACTTGTCACGTGAAGAAACTGGATCGCTATAAACCTATGGCAGCGTTCTTTTTTAAATTTCTCACTTTCATATTAACAGTTTTAAATGATTTTTTTTTCTTGCTTAGAATAGTTGAGAATGAATTTTAACCGGGTTAGTGTTTACTTTTTCAATTTTGGCAGCATATTTTTTTTATATATAAAGTTGCTTTCACTTTTCACAAATTTGAAAAGAAAGCTCCCATAGGTTTAACATGAGCTTGTCAATTTTTTTTATATTTCATATATATATATATATACATATTTGTATGAAACGATAAACAATATCTTCATTTGGCGCCACCCCTTCGTCTTTCGTTCTGGTGCCCGGGGCACATGCCCACTCTGCAACCCCCCCCCCCCCCGCTCCCGTAGTTTCGGCCCTGGCTTCGTTCGCTCTGTGACTTGGCTTAACGTCCCGAGATTTTAACATCTCTTACTTCAAGCATTCACTTGTGTATATCTCATCATACGATAACTCCGGTAAAACTGTTTAGACTTCCGACTTTTATAACCTGGCTGTTTCTTCCCAGTACAAACTTTTTTAAACCCTTGAAGCATGATAAGGTACCATGTATCTCTCTTAATTTTAATCCTCAAATGCCAGAATTTTTTATTAAAATTTTGCTTTTATAATGAATATGAAGAAAAACTTTTACTTATTTTCAAATTTTTTTCTTTCGTAAAAAGGGTTAAGGAGGCTTTAGTTTCAACGCCGTATTAAAGGTCACACTGGAATTTTTGGTGGTTTTAATAATAACATAAACTGTTAGGAGTTTTTTAAATATAGAAAAATTGTGTTTAGAGAATGTTCCGTAATGTGTTTCATTAAAAAAATTCTTAGCTCGTTCTTGGTATCCATGTGAACGAGGGTGTCCTGAACATGCAATGCACCAAACACTCACGACGCCTAAATAAATCTATTAATCTTTAGCGTATTGGCTATGGTGTAACGTATGATTTTTTCAAAATTTAAGTATTTGTGAAATGGCGGAGTTTAAAAAAAATAAATTGGCCGTCATAAAAATGCTTGTAAAATACTTGTGAACAATCGAAAAACGAAACTATTAAAATAATCTTATGCGGCGCCATAGAGAATTGAACTCTAAACGGTTGTATTAAAAGTTAAAGGAATTTCTCATAAAATCCAAGCGGTCAGATTAAAAAAATGTCGTTTTGAAAAAAAAAATTGTTTAAAATTTTCTTTAGTGGAAATAAGTTACAAGGAAAGAGTATGTTTACAACAAACTCTTCAGTCAACCAATCTACAACTGCATTTTTGTCGTAGCGATCATTGCAGGAATCGACATCGCGGCGTAGGCCAATCAAGTAAGAGTTGGTATCCGTATTACTTTCGACAGAGTGCACCAGACGTGCTACATAAGCTCCAATCTGCATTGATTTTATATTTGAAAGCTGAAGACCGGCATAGTCCGGATCTCAGGAGAGGGCTTGGCCTAACCTCACAGAAATTTTCGGGCTGTTACGTGATATAGATTTTGCTAGCCATTGCAGACACACAGACAGAGTGAAACCTACTTTTATTAGTATAGATAAACAATATTTATCTGAGGGCTTCGTAAATAAATCCCGATCTAAAATATATTTATTGTGGTAAACGATAAGATTTCGAAAAAGTTAGAAACGGGCCTTCGGGGACCAAATTGGTGGGAGGGGGAAAAAGATGTATAATATGAAAGAATAGTCAAAGAGCTTTCCGATTATATATCACATGAGGAGTTCGGAAAAAGTTTGAAAATTGCCTCCCTCCCGTGGGTCCACTCTCGCTCCCCGGAATTCAACAAACTCCCTGTTTGAAATCTTTATCGGAGAGCTCCTTAAAAAAAAAATCAGATCTAAAATTATATTTATTGTAGAGAGCGCTACTATTTTAAAAATTTGTTCCCCCCCCCCCCCCGCCTCCAAAAAAAGAAAAACAACTACTCCCTCTTCATCATAATATATACTTTTGATAATTTTATCTGGCCTGTAATTAGAAATCGGGCTTAAAATAATAATTAGTGAAGAAACGTTTAAAATTTAAATTATGTGCGATACGAAAGCATTTGTTTTTTCTTTTTAAAAATTGATTTTTTTATAAAATAAAAAGTTCGTAATCGATTTTTAGGAAAATTGCATATTTAAATCAGCGTGAAAAATTAGGCATGGATACTAAATTCAAAGTCTCTAAATACTGTATTTGTAAAAACATTATATCCTGCAGAATAATCCTAGTCCAAAAATGATTTGTGGTTTTTATTCACGATCACGTGCCTGTCTTTTAAATTGTGGCTTTCAAAGGAATTATCCAATTAATGAAACAATAATTAATTCCTAAGCTTATAATTATCCGATTTTAATGAAAATTACACTCCGAAATCAGCATCAAAATTTACACATAGATGCATAAAAATTAAATCTATAAATACAATAATTGTAAAAATTTTATAGGCCGGGAATAAATGCCAGTACCCCTTGGCGACAGCCATCTGACCATGAAAACACATGCTTTCTACTCGCAGTCTTTGAAAGGACGTAAAACGAGTTTTATTAATCGATTTTTAATGCATTTTTCTGCTTCCAGATTGAATATCGGATTTTTTTACATAAACTCTGAAGGAGAAAAACTTTTGCGCAATTTTCAAGTTTTTAGGACCGATAGATTTTAATATACGGGCGTGTTTCGAAACGCCCAGTACATTTATAGTCATAGCAATCATGGAATTATAGCAAACCCTCTCCCTCTCTTCGAGTTTTTCGAAGAAATTTTCTGCGGTTTGATAAAAATCTATGCTTTAGTTGAATTATGAATATTTTTCAATTCCTTTTAATTGGGGTTTTTAATTAATTACTCAGCCAATTATTAGAAATTTAAAATTCTGAATCTCAGGTGCACAGGAGAGGTCTTCGACTACCCTCACAAAAATTTTCAGCTTCATACGCGGCTAAGATTTCCCTAGCCATCGCAGACAGACAGATAGACACATGTTCCTTAAAAGAAAATTAGCACTTCGAAAAAGCTTTGCACATGGCCTTGCACTTCGCTACAATTCTTATACGGTCCAAAATGAGAAAAAAAATATTTTCGTTAATCTTTAAATGTTATTGAGGATATTAAATATGTTCTTGCTTCGGAGTCCATTTAAAAAGAATACACTGTTAAAAATCTGTAACTTTTGTTGCATAGTCACTCCACCGCTTTTATAGAATATCTCTATTCTGACCGATGAAAATGCTCCATAATATCGTCAAGTAATCGATTCCTATAAAAGCGGTGGGGTGACCATGCAATAAAAACTGCAGATTTTTAACAGTGTAGGTGAGCCCAGTTTTTTCCATTGTTAAATGTGTAAAACCTATATTTCAGGTATAATACTACATTAAAATTGATTATAGACATAATCTGCTATCAAGCATAAATTATATTAACAATTCATCATAAATTATAAGATCTTTTAAACGATCGAAGTACCGTAATTCAGAAATTATTCAATCAAACTAGAAACTAGTGCAATATGTGATCAATCTAACCATTTAAAACAAGCGCGAATAACCTTTTAACTTCTTTGGCCTCATTTGAAGTGACAAATTTATTTTGGCCCGCATTCGAGGCAAGATGCTTTTACTGAGACACGCATACACCATGGTAAAATAGTAATGAAAAAAGTTAAACGAAAATGTTAGGAAATGTATAGTATCCAACATGATAAAAATGAAAAATTGAAGAAGAAAATAATGTTTGATTACCTTTGTTTAAGAAATGTTTTGAAAATTTTTGATCACACCAGTCAGAACATTGTGACTGTGACTACCAACAGAATATTGTGAAGGTTGAACTTCGATATGCAAAATACATTTTTAACTTTGAGGCGGCTGCACAAACTATCATCTCATCGAAATAATGGCTGAAATTCCAGTAATAGTTAAAACTCGATTAGCATATTATACTTCAACTGGTCTGCCAAGTTATAACTTGGTAGAAAACACCTGCAAACCCGATTTAAGTGATTGGCTGGTAGGTTTATCATTGTGTTTTAGCGCTCACAGTCCTCCATGTTTTCATACCTTTCGATGCTGGAAAGCACAATGATAAACCTACCGATCAACCACTAAAGTCGGATCTGCTGGTGGTTTCCACCAACACATGACTTGGCAGACCAGTTGCATTTTAATATGAGAATCGAGTTCTGTCTAATCTTGAAATTTCAACCGTCAACACATCGGCATTCATTACCTTACAAATGAAAAGGACATATTTTAAAAGCATCAGTAAGGTGGACGCTGCTAACTGGTTTGGTCCGCTTTTTCTTTAGAAACTAAACTGGGAATTGCTTTCTAGAAGAACGACAGAATAGACATACTATATTTCCTTGTTAGAACGCCATTCGCTGAACCAAGATGGAAAAATTGCCCTGTTTATACATATATATTTTTTTCAATTCCTATTATTAGTTCATTCTCCCTATATATATCTTGTTCAAATTTTCAATCGTTAATAAAATACTTATTATTTATCCAATCGAGTTCAAATACATTTTTTTAACTTGTAGTGGATGACACGTGATGTTAATACAGTTTTTTCAAATATTAATTCATTAAGTACATTTTAATTAATTAATTTTAGTTTTATGTGGGAGAAAAAATGGCGGCCATTGGTTATTGAACAGCATTTAATGCATCTTCATACCTATAAGAGGGGTTACCATAGGGGGACCCTGTTCTGTCGCCAAAAAACCGCCACGTTTATCGCCAACTTGGCGATATAGCGCCAAATTTGGTGACCTAAATGAGTCGCTAACTTGGCGATATCTCTAATATTTTGCCAAATTCGCATAGGCTTCCATTTGTAAACCAATAGGGCTTTCCTGCTTATAGAAAACCTACAAATTGAGATACTTTAATGCAAAAAAAACTAATATTAGCTTAAAGGATTACATTAAATTTTTCTTTGATGACCTAAGTAGGAATTGACTTAAAAGATTTTTTTTATATTACTTGTTTTCAACAAGACAATGCAACAATTCCTTCTGTGAAAGACACAAAAAGTATTTTGAAGGTATAAGATTACCACACAAATGATATTATTAGCTGGAGATCAAACATATAGAACAGGAACTTCTTTTTCTCCATGTAATGAGTAGAGAACACAACCATAGTTTCGATAGCAATTAATTAATTATCGGCCCTTTTCGCCTGGTGATTAGTAGCAGAGGATAGTTATCCCAACTACATGAAAGTAGGTTATACCAGTGTTGAATTCAAACACTTTCCTCCGGGAGAAGGATTTCTGTGGCTCCGGGGTGTGGGGGGGAGGCATTATAGAAAGTTTAGGGGATTGCACTTTTTGACCATTGAAACATAAAATCTCAAATCTTCCTTCCGGGAGGATATCTCATTGCTCCGGGGAGAGGTGTCCTTCCAGGGCTACCCCCTCAATTCAACACTGAGTTATGTAGAGATTTTTAATTCTTTGATGAAAATTGCAAAGACGAGGTGGTTGTGAAAAGCGAAGGGCGATATAGATGCCAATAGGAATAAATTTGAGGAGGTATGTGTAGGTGAAAGGAATCATAGCCCACACATATAAACACAAGAAGGAAAAGTAGAAGAAAAGTCGGAAAATTTCTAGGACATTGACCCAAATTTAAATGTAGAATAATGAATATGAACCACAGGCGAGTTAAAAGCAGGCTAAACTAGAAGAATCACAATAAAATAAATCTGGAGTCACCCCACTCGAGTTTCCGAACAATAATGTACTTATAAAAAGAGTAAAAACTGGGGAAATTTTATAAATTTCTGACAAAATAAAACGGTGTGGATTCGAACGCTGGACCTCCCGTTTTGAAATGGAGACGGTACATTGTTAAAAATCTGCAGCTTTAGCTGCATAGTCACTCCACCGCTTTTATAGAATACCTGTATTCTGACCAATGAGAATACTCCATAGTATAGTCATGTAATCGTTTTCAATAAAAGCGGTGGGGTGATAAACAGCAAACACTACAGATTTTTAACAGTGTACGCCGGCGTCACTAATAGTTGATTACATCCCGCAATATTTATCACCCATACTAGGACACGTTTCCTTGATGATTTTCTCTGTAGAATCGGTCGAAAAATGGATTAAATACCTCATATTTCGACTGATTTTTACGGAAATCTACACAGTTCTTACGACAGCGATCTATAACATAGTCACCAAATAGATCAGTTTCAACTGGCGTCACACCCTAGCAACCAACTTGACAACTTTGTTTCCCCGTCGGTTTTTCCGGGTTTTCTCCACTTTGATTGGCTAAAAGTTCAGTGATTTTGGTTGGTTAGTGAAAAATTGGTGGGAACGTAGTCACGTGGATGAAACTGATCTATAGGAGCTCAATCGGAAGTACTGTTTCGAAATTATTGAGTTCAATCTTTCTCTCTCTTACACACACACACACACACACACATAAATTATGATTAAAATCAGGATACACGCTGCCGATTGCCATTGCGCCGAATCACGACAAATGCTTCATTTGGCGGGGAAAAGAACGATCAAAATACCAAATTGAGAGAGCTAAATTCTTTATAGGCAAAACTCTCATTCACGTTGCTGCTCGATTCATGTTGCTTACCGCGTTCAATCATACCATGCTAAATACATGAATCGTATTTATTGTGAGAATCTTCTGCATTTCAGAAGATTTTTCAATTAAAAAACCTTCGATAGTCCCCATTTCGCTCTCAAAAATATCCCACCCGCAGCACATAAAGTCAAAAGTCTTTATTTTTTAAACTTTTTCTGCCTTTTTTACTAAAGTAAAAATATAAGCTAATAGCAAAAAATAATAAATCTAATCTGATCCCATAATCTGATAGTCCAAGAGCCGACAGCACAAAAACCATGTTATCAAGCACACGAAAAAAAACCTTTATTTTATGGAAGAGTAGAAGTAGGGGAATCTAATGATCCATGTTTGCCGGAAGTGAAGTGGTGCATAAGACAAAAATTAATACCACCAGTGTTTGTCCTATTGTGTTTGTCCTATATTGTGTCCTTTATTATTGTGTTTGTCCTACAAACAAAGATATGAAAACATGGATGACTCGGAGCAGGAAAACACAATGATAAACCTACGAGTCAACTACTGGCGGTATTAATTTTTGGCTTATGCAACACTCCCCTTCCAGCAGGCATGTATCACTAGATTCACCTACTTCTACTCTCCCATAAGATAAAGGTTTTTTTCTTGTGCTTGATAACATAGGTTTTTATGCTGTCGGCTCTTGGACTATGATCTAATCTGAATCTTAAATAATAAATCCCCTCTGAAACCAACACTTCCCTGTCTCCATCCCTTCCCCAACACATAAAATTTATTTTTTGTTTGCCTGTTAATCCAATATAGCAAAAAAAAAAAAAAAAAATGTAATCAATCATTTAAATAACTGCCTCTCTCCAAAACTTCTAATTTACTCCTTTGCACCCGAGGCCTCAAATATTTATTTAAATTTATTCATTTTTTAAATATTTTTAATTTCTATTTATTGCTTAGTTCTAACAATAAATAACCATTCATGTAAATTTCCCACGTCCACCCACCAAAATGCCTATCTCCCACTGCCCTTTTATCTCTCCTGAGAACACAAAATTAACATATTTATCACTCTTATTTGTTTTATAAATACTATTTTTTATATGTTACATTCTGGCATCTATAAATAATAATCAATCAACTAAAAAACTCCTTGAAATATTTACTCGAGGATCGGCTGTATTTTTATTCATTTCTAGGTAGGTACTCAACGATTTTAATGAATTGGTTTAAATCAGTGATTAAATCGTGATTTTAATCAACTGATTTTTTTTAAATCCTCGAATAAAATCATAAATTTTCTAAATGTTTAAAATGACATAAAAAAAATATTAAAATACAGGATGAAGATAATTTAAAAGGCTTCTATAGGTATTTTCCTTATGAATATACAACAACAAAAAATCTTTAAATAATTTTTGCAAGCTTAATTTCTTAGGCTTGTAAAAAATTAAGTACTGTAAGTTTTTGTAAAATGCAATTTTTTATTTGGCATAAAAGGCATTTAATTTTAAAATGATGTTTAAATTTGATATAATTGGCAATGATATACATAATATCTTTTAAGAGGCTACTTCAGTCAAATGAAAAGACGCATTCGCTAATGCTAATCCTATGGAAGAAATTTATAAAGATATCTCGGTCGCATTTCAATATTTTTAAATGATTTTTTTTGCATTGAATAGTTGAGATCGATCTGTATGCAAGCCGTTTTTTACTTTTTCGATTTTGATTGCAGATATTTTTTATGAAAATGCTTTTACTTTCGAAACCGGTTCCGAAAATGAAAGTGTCCTCATAAGAAATACCTGTAAACAAAATCGAAAAAGTAAACAACGGCCTGCATACAGATCGATCTCAACTATTCAATGCAAAGAAAATCATTTAAAAATATTGAAACGCAACCGAGATATCTTTATAAATTTCTTCCATAGGATTAGCATTTGCGAACGGGTCTTTTTGTTTGACTGAAGTAGCCTCTAGTAGTAAAATCATTCATTCTTTATAGCAAGTACAATAAATTCCTGCAAGTTAAAGAATAAATAGCCAGCATCTTTTTTTATCATTCGACTTTTACAATAATAAATTTATAGCTTTTTGTCACTTTATATATCACATTTTAAAAAATATTGCTTTTTGCCTTATATCGTTACTAAACACATTACTAATATATTTTCTCGTGAAATAATGGCCTTTTCTACTGAAGTAGTGCCCTTTTTTGGAACTAGCACCCTGCTCCCTTTTTTCTCTCTATAATGAATTTTAATTTATTAAATAGTTAATTGTTTAATAATTATTAATTTTAACAGTGTTAACAATTGAATGGTAAATGCAGTTATTAACATTTTTTAAATGTAAATATCAGTAGTATTTTAATATAGTTTTACACAATTATTATAAAATATTAATGTACATAGTGTTATTGTATGCTGCTAACTAATGAAATTACTAATTTGCAGTTTTTAAATTTTTTGTAATTACTAATGATTATTATTTTGTTAAAGCATAAATACATAGATTATATATTAGCAATTAAATGTTTAGTTATTTTGGAAACATACAATTCTTGGTAGCTATTCCGTATTTTGATGCAGGAAAAAACACACCGATTTAAATGAAAAAAAATCTCATTTTAATTAAAAAAAATCCTATTTGACTTTTTACACCCTATTTCTAGCACATTGTTATGTGTTTTAATGCTATCTTAAAGCATTTCAAAATTAATTTATTATAAAACGATTTAAAAAATAAATAAAAAGATTTAAAACAGAAGTCTACTGAAACACCCAAAAAGAAATACGGCAAAATAGCTGGATCAATAATTAAACTAGTCGGATGTGCCAAATCCAAAACTTTCTTCTATCTCATGATACTTCAAATTCGCTATCACAGTGCCAAAATTAAATGGCAGCCTGTGCCCATGATGAGGAGTCGATTCTAAAGGTATGAAATTTCGTGCATTAGTTCTTGAGATATGAATATCGCTAAAATCGCGTAAATCCTGCAAAATGCAGCATAGTAGCGTCACATGTTGAGTGATTTATACCAAAACCTAATCAGCAACAACTTATGCCAACTTCAAACTGAATCTGCAGTTTGATGAAAATCCGTGCATTAGTTCTTGAAATAGAGCTATTGCGGAAATTGTAAAAAAAGCATAGCAGCGCCACCTGTTGTGCGATTTACACCAAAACACAATCTTCACTAATATTTATTAAGGTATACCTGAATCTGAAGTTTGATGAAAAATCCGTGTATTAGTTTCTGAGATACAGATATTGCAGAAATCGTGAATAAGGCAGCATAGCAGCGCCACCTGTTGGGCGACTTACACCAAAAACTAATCAGCGCCAATTAATATCAGGGACTAACTTAATATAAATTTTTATTAAATTCCGTGCATTAGTTCCTGAGATAGAGGACCCACAAAATTTGTGTTACATACAGACAGACGGACAGATTCACAGACAGATATTTTATAAAAAGATGTTTTTCGGGACCTCTGACCCCTAAATCGTTTAAATCCGTCGAAAACTGGAAGTCGAAAATTTTCACGAATCCTATACTTTGTTCTTGTAAAGATATCAGAAAGTAATAAATAAAAAAAAATATATATTAATTTTACTAGAAAAAATTACTTCGATTTATAATGTGATTATTATCAAACGTAAATTAAAATCAGAAAATAAAAGTGACAAAAATAAATTAAAACTAGTTATTTTATTGAAATTTATCAATAATTTTATTTTAAAAAGGATCATTGATTACATTTCTCATAATTTTTTAAAAGCCTTGAATTTTGCTAATTTATAAATAGCAAATTTCGAAATAACCAATGTTAGAATTGTCCCATTTTTCAATCCACGCAGATATACAAATTTGGATGTATGAGATTTATGAGTATTTTTTTTTTTTTTGAATTATGGCAAAGTTGGCGATTATCAGGTGAAAGTTAGTGGCAAATCTTTAAAAGAAAATGTACTTGAAAATTTCTCGAAAAACATTTAGTAAAGATATATATATATATATATATATAAACTTCACTAATAAGATAAAAAGCCTAGAAATGAAATTATACACGAGTCATAAAAATTCTGACCCACTTTTCTTGTAGTTGCATTCCAAAAAAGACGAGTTTCTCTATGTTTATTTGGATTCATATCTTTATACCTGCAGCTGACGTCACATCGGAAAGTAGTGAAATTTCATTGGTCCATTAATGACGTCACATCGCTACCTCCTATTACCGGAAGTTTCCTTCCTACTGCGGGACTGCTGTCAGATCAATATTTTTTTTTTCTTTGCTTTGCAACTTTCTGCTTTTCAGTATCGCCATCTATTGAGAGTAAAACGACATAAAAGATTGGAGCACCAAATGCAAATCGAAATTTCGAAATATAACTTTACTATTATAGGTTATATTTTTCTATTAAAGATCTCAATAGTTAAGAAAACATTTAGATATTTTAAATAGAAAATGAGCACTTTTTTTCTAATTCTGTAAATTCACAGAAGTTAAATTAGTACTCATACAATCATCAACAGTATTGGTTAGTAATTACGGTTGAAAATTTCAGCAAAAATTTATTCTAAGATAATAAAAAAGTAACGTTCGTCAATAACAATGTAACAATAAGCGGTTCCATGGATTATTCGTGTATGAAATATAATTTGCAATTTTTGTTCTGAATTCGAAAGAAGTTTGGAATAAAATTAATTTTTTTTTTTACGAAATAACCCTTTCTCCTTCTTTATATTATTTTCAGGATAAGACTGGAAATCTTAAAAGTGAAAAGTCGAGAAGAAGCTTAGAATATTATTAGATGAAAAATTGCACATTAATTGTAATAGTAGTGTAAGTAAATAAAAAAGTATTTTTGGTAGTTAAATTAAATATTTTCTCCATAAAGAAAAAGTACTACAATATGAGCTCTAATTTTCATTATTAAATTTGTGTACTTTTTATATTCCATTAGTGAATTATACACGCATCAGTGTTGAATTCAGGCGTTTCCCCAAGCAGTATCGAGCAGTTCCGTTAACTTTTCAAAAATATTGGGTGACTCAAAAAATTTTGAGTAAAATAACACATTTTTTTTTCCTTTTGCGTGTATGTGTGTGGAGAGAGGGGAGAAGCGAATGACTAACTATGATAATTCTAAATTAAATTATGTTTTTTCTCAGCAAATTTTTATATTATTGTAATTTAATTATATTTTTATAAATAATTTTATTAAATTATATTGTTATAAGTTCTTCTTTATCAATACGTTAGTATTTAATTAAATAACATTTGAATTGCTAACTATTGAAAGAGTAAAAAACTAAATGTCAAAAAAAGCATGCATTTTAGTAACCTAAATGCTTTATCAATTCAAGACATCAAAACAGACGGCAGAATATAGGGATGCACCGAATATTCGGTATCTATTCGGTATTCGACCATGTTACCGAATATTCGGTTTGGCCGAATATCAAACTATTTGGTATGCCGAATATTCGGCTTGGCCGATTAGCAAACTATTTGGTATCCGAATATTCGGTTTGGCTATATATCGAAATTTTCAGCGAACCGAATACTTAACAGAAACTTTAAAACACATTTTTAAAAGATATTCAGAATAATTAGAAACAGAATCATTTTTAAATAAAAGAGAATGTTTTGTTTTTGCATTATTTATTTGCTGTTTGTTAAGTATTATTTAAGAAAATTAACCAATCACGGGGATTTTCATAGGAATTATGTACAAATGCAAGTTCCTGAACATTGTCCTGTAAATAATCTGTTTGTTGCTAAGATTTTAAGAACATCGTTTACAATCTCTGAAAATAATTGTCAACTGCAGACACCGATTTGGATGCATTGTAGAACAGTTATTCTTGCTATGTTGCCACCATATAAAATTTGAATAGATTGTATTATTTATTTACTTTTACTTTAGTCTCTTCCTGACAAACAAATAATATATTATTCTGTACAATTTTTCTTCCAATTTTCACAATTTCCCTTTGATTTTAAAATGTTTGTTTTAGAATTTAAGAAAATTTTATTCATTTGTTTTAATTCTGAAAAGAAGCCATGAAATTACAAATTTTATTGATTAAAATTTTTTATAAATTACCTCTTAAATAACTTAAAGCAGATTTTTTTCAGCATAAAGTTTACTTGAAAAAAGCTTTTGTTTATTAGAATAAAAGTTTCTGTTTTAAATATTATGTAAAATTGTTTTAAAATTTAACATTTTAATGCCTTTAAACTTTGAAATATAAAAGTATTCGACAAGCCGAATATTCGGTATTCGGCCTCGCCTAACAATTACTGTTCGGCTAGCCGAATATTCGGTTCACCTGTAGGCCGAATATTCGGTATTCGGCCAAATTCACTATTCGCTGCATCCGTAGCAGAATATGTAGGAAATTTATTTTCGTGAGAAATTTAACTGTATATCCGCTGAAGAGGCTTTCAATGCTTCTGTAAATGTAATTGATGTTTTTACTATTTTTGAAACAAAATTATTTTGAGGACCTTAATAAAACGCAATTTCATTTCAGCGATTAAATAAATAAAAAAATAAATTACGAATTAAATCAATTGAGATTGGGTGGACTCACGACCCATGGACTCATATAAGTTGGCGCCACTGTCTCCAAGAAAGTAGAGATCCTACATTAGAGATGTGTAATAGATGTGTAGAGATCTCTAATGTAGGATCTTTACAAGAACGATCTATGCAACTCCGGGAAAGACGAGGGGGTGGGGGATCTGCTCTTTGAAGTCATTGATAGATAAAAGAGCTGAAAAATTTCGGAGAGGGGCAGTCGGGACAGGAGAGGGGTGGGGTTCGATGCCGAGCCAACTCCCAAGTTCATCGCTGCACACGTGCACACTCATACAATACACTTTCTGCCTATTCATTTATTTATATTGTACAAAGTCTAAAGTCCGGAATCCTCGGGACTTTACCAATTCCCGAACTTCAGATTTTTCTGAATTTTGAGTCATCAAAAATACTGTTTTTTCAATAAAAAGAAAAACAAATTTCAATGACATTCATATATTAAAAATTGCATATAACAGTTTTTAAAGCAAAATTAAACAACCATTTTAATTAAATAAATCATAAAAAGTGAAACAAAGACCTAAGGGAACATACAATTTAAGAACAAATTCTAATTTTCTTAACTATTGAACGTTTCAGTTAATGTGCGTTGCTTAGGTTTCTCATTAAGAAGTTATTTTTTTTTTCTTGTTACATAAACATAAGTTCTGATTGATGAGTAATAAAGCTTATTTTCTCTAGACCTTATTTTGTTTGTTTGTTTCAACAATTTTGTTTTTCCCCTCTTTCTTGAAATCTGCCTTTGGAAAGTCCGAACTTTGGACTTTGTACTGTATTAGGTACTGAGATTAAAAGTACAGATAACATAATTTTTGTTAAGGTATGGTATATTAGTATCAGTTTATGCCAAAGAAATTAATTGTAAATATACCATAATTTTTTGGAAGTTTTAAAAGACAATGTTGGATTCAAATTTTTTCCTTCGAGGGAGAGGAGAATTTCTCCCCTTTTGGATCATTAAAATTTAGAAAATTCGAAATCTTCCGTGAGAAGGGTGTTCTAGGAGACCCTCTCCAGGGCTATCTTTTGAATTTTACATTGATAGTGAAATATACCGTTTCATGAATTAAAGTAGAATATAGCGTCAGTTTTGTAAGAGAAATCATTTTTGTGATAATTCAGATGGGGTTCAGTTGTTAGGGGTGCATAAGAGAGACCTCAATATATTTTGAAAATGCTTTAATATTTACAAATGCGGATTTTTTTTTTTTTTTTTGTGAAAACGTGAGTTACAGGCATAACAAAAATATTCATTGAATTTAAAAATATCGTTTCATTTATCCATTTGCATATACAAATATTTGTTACTTATTTTTGGCCAAAACGAGTATTTATATTATGTAAGTTTGAGGTTCGAGGAAAGTTTCTGCAGTGCTTTCAGAGATTCTGTATAAGTAATTTTAGGCATGAATATTTAAATAAAATTTTTAACACAATTATTCAATTGATAAATAAATCATATGAGTTGTAAAATTCCAAGTGGGCGAAAATGTCCGGGCCAGAATTCGAACCAGGGATCTCTTGGATGAAGAGACCAATGCTCGTTATAATATACAGTAGAACCTCTTTTAACCGAAGCTCTCGGCTAACCGAAATCCATTTTTAAAGTTTTTTTTTTTACTATCACATTCCTTGTGTGCAAAATCCATTTTGAAAGCTTTTTTTTTTTTTTTTTTTTTTTTCTTTTTTTAACTATCATATTCCTTGTGTGCAAGCGGTCCTTTCCAAACTACGAATACATATACATATTTTCGATTCCCTTTCTTCGAGTTCCTTTGAATTTAACTTCAGCTCCCATAAGCTGCAGTGTGGAACGAAGAAAACGAACAAATTAGCAATTCTGAAGCTTTTGAATGTTTTGCAAAAAGGTTTGGCATGGCTGTAGCAGCAAAAAGACTGTGATACTGGTGAACTAATAATATTTAAAAAAAATCTGTGATAGAGCTTCAAAGCATAGGCAATCGAAACTGCGACAAACAAAACATTTTTTCAAACCCTTATGATTTATGTCAAAGGTACTTAATTTCAAAATTAAAATTCAGGTAATTTATTCTTGTTTCTATTTTGCTATTGCTTTATTTTTATTAAGAATTTGTTACCATTCTAAGAAATATTGCATATATTTCTCCTTAATCTTAAAATTGAAGCATTCTCGATTATCCGAAAATTTCGATTTTCCGAAAGAGGGTCGGTCCCAATTACTTCGGATAATCGAGGTTGTACTGTAATTTTTAATTGGCTACAATTTTCAATGATACATCGTGTTTTAACGAAATGTGAATGTACTACGTCAGAAGACTGTCCATAAAAACCTTTCGAATGATATATCATTCATCGTTATGTGTTTGGTATGTGCATAAAACAAGAAAGAAAAATCATGCGTACGGCATAGATTATAAAAACACTTTCCAACACCCCATGAAAGCTTTAACAAAACTTCGTTATTTAGGGAAATAAGGTAAATAAGATAACTAAGTAAACATTTAAAACATTGATTTCAGCTGTTACCGTCCATAGCCAAATATGTACTCCAATTCTTTTGAACAGCCCTGTATTTGATATGTATGCTGATATATATACTATCTAATGGGAAAATTTAGTTTAGCAAGAAAACACATAACAGGTTGAAATTTCTCTTTCAGCAATTTATTCTAATAGATAGAAACATACTTGGATACTTTTGTACATCTCTGTAGTTTACCTAGTACCTCTGTTACACGTCACTATTTAGCTAAAATTTAATTCAAACGAAAACACTCTTAAAACTACTGAAATCACATTTCCAGAAATTATAATTTATAGACGGCCATGTATCCAATTCTTTGCGTAGCCCTGTATATCATTTTATCTATATTCTACAAACATTTCTGAGTAAACTAAATGCACTTCAGCATACAAATGCATAACAATTTTAAAAACCACCTTTAAGCAATTTACACTCATATTCAGTAACCTTTACGAATTTTTTTGTGTACAGCCCTGTATATCAACTGTAGCATTTATACACACCATGTAGTATGCATAAATATAGTGAAACTTAAAAGCTCATATCACAATTAAAAATGCATTTCCTGCCATCATCAGTAATATACAGTACTTCGGAGAGAACATACTATCTGAAATCTTTTGTGTGTCCCTGTAAATGCCATGCACTTCGTATTATACATGAAATAACTTATAGTGAACCTCAGCGACGTATATCAATTTCATTATGTATGAAATAGTTTAACATAATTAAAATACGCCTCAAACAACCCCCCCCCCCCCCCTTCCTAGTCATTATGTAACGGAATTATTTTGTCTGGCCCTGTAAATGAATAATAACTGTACTTTGCACCGCATATTCTATAGAATTCATATTTTAGTGCACTTCATAAATGCATATAAATTTTATTATGTTTGGATGCGTGTAACATCATTAAAAATCCTTTGAAACGATTTTTTCCCATTGGCCGTAATGTAACAGAATACTTTTGACTGTTCCTGTAGATGAACTAAACATGCTACAAACTTCATTTGAAATAGGAATCGTGCCATGGTAAACTTCAATAACATCCAAAAATTTCAGGGCAATCTGAGTATATTTACGAGAGTTAGAGCGCGTACAGACGGCCAGACAAATCGAAGTCATAAACACTTTTCGACTTTGTTGGAAAGTGATAAAAAGATATGTTGACAATCAGGGGCGTAGCTACAATTTTCTTTCTTTTTTTTGGGGGGGGGGGGGAGAGTTTAAAAATTTCCCAACTTATAATTCAAAAATTTCCTAACGTGAAATTTTTTTTTATCTATTTTGCAACTAAAATGATATGTTCAATGTGTGTTTAATGATAATGATACTTATACGAAAAAAAAAAATCTTTCCAAAGAAAAATGCTGAAACTAAAACATAAAAATTATAATTATTGGTTCATTTAATGAAAGTTTTTGTCTTCAATTGTGTACGAGTCATAATCGTACTTCATAGAAAATAGCCTCATATTTTTAGATTTTTGAGTAAGGAAAAAAGTTTTGGAGGAAATGTATTAGAGGCACTGTTGATAGACTACAGTAGAGAAATTCAGGTCTGATAGATGTATGATATTTTCGTCGCACAGAGAAACATAATGAGAAATTGAGCTGGCTGCTTTTTGTATTTCTTTTGAAAGTTTAACTATTTTACTATCACAGAACTCAGAAAGGTAGTCAGCAAAACAATAAATAAATTTTTTTTTTTTTTTTAACTTTTTATTTAAGAAAAAGAAAAAGTGTTTTAAAAATATATAATTTCCCAACTCTAAGCTCAAATTTCCCAAGTTCACATATATTGGCTGGGGGGGGGGGCGCCCCTGTTGATAATAGAAATATATAATACTAGCTACTAAAATACCCGGCGTTGCCCAGAATTTTAAGAATGTTTGTTTTGAAAAATCAGCGATTGTATGTTAATTTACGCTAGAGGTCTGCACGGGCCGGAATTTCCAGGCCCGGGCCCGGCCCGTTTACATTTTTACCGTTCTCGGCTCGGCCCGGCCGGTACAAAAATCAGTGAAAACAGGCCCGGCCCGACTAAATTTCTACAAAAAATTCCGTTTTTTCTCGACATACAATTAAGATTCTTTTAATGAATACTACATGCATATTTATGGGAACATTTTACAGTATATTTTAAATTACTATGTGTTCGCAAAATAGAAAACACACAATAGTAAACGTTAACGATTACTTACAGTGTTTTAGTCAACGTCTCTACAGACGTTTCAAAATTTAAATAAGGGTTCATTAAAGGATTATTGTAGTTTAGAATAAAGGGTTAAAAAACATGATAACTTTTGAAGCTTATAACAAAAGGAAGGTTTGTGAAAATATTTCTGTCATTTTTAAGGCTTTTCTCAACTCCAAAGGAGCTACATTTTGATACATTTATGAATTCATTTCTTTTCGGAAACGCATGAGATTGGCAGGTATTCTTATTCAGAAACCATGTAAATGCCATTTTTTTCTTAGATAAAAGTAATATATCTTTCAGAAAATACTGCCCAAAGTTAGCGTTTTGAATCGAATTTCCGGAAGCGATATCACAGGAAAGGAGAAAACGTACAGTCACGTGACAAGAGTCTCTGTTATCTCTGTACGTAATTTATGAAAAATGGAAACGCTATTCGATCCCAAATGCCTTCAATACTCAGGCCTGTCAATTTTATGCCTTTATAGTTAAAAATGAGTCAGAAAATGTGTCTGAGAGTTTCGCATTGTTGAGCAGTAAATATGAGAACCACCTTAAGGTACATTTCCAAAGATACTGTTAACAGAAGTTCATTATCGCTATTAATACTTTTACAAAACATAATGCCTGCCTTACACATCCTGAGAACGATTAAGACCAGTTCCGTCCCGGTACAAGTCTGCCGAAAAAATTAAACCCGGGGTCAGGCATCATGTAACTGTACGATGCCGATCTCTACGATGGACATGTTATATTTCTGTATTGATGTTGTTAAACTCGCATCGGCTCGTAACGCACGTTTATACTTCTCGAAAAAGTCATATTCATTGGAAATGACCTCGTATTTTATCTGCTCCTCAGGCCCGATTAATTTTTTTTATCGGCCCGGCCCGGCCCTGCAGGCCCGTTCAATTTTTTTGCCGGCCCGGCCCGTTGAAAAAATTGTCCTAATTCTGCCGGCCCGCGGGCCGAGTCGGGTACGGGCCTCGGACCAAGCCCGGGCCCGTGCAGACCTCTAATTTACGCTTCATTTTCACTCTTTTTTTTTTCTTTTTTTTTTGTTCATTTAATCCGAACGGCAGATTACTTACTTACGTAGTAAATATAATCTGCGATCTGAATTGAGACCGAGATTAAAACCTTTTGATGAAAAGTTGTTTCCGAGTATTTAGTTATTTAAATAATTTTTTAATGATTAAAAAACAATGGCAACTACAAAAATTCTATGAATTTTATTAAAAAAAATCTGAAATCTTAACTTCATTTCTTCACTAAGAATGAGCTCTAGGGACCCAAACCTTTGTGGAAATTCTAATATACACGCATACACATTACATACACGTATATATATGAAATAGATTTTAAAATGGCGAAAACAAATTTAGAGAACATCAAAATATTAAAATATGCCTATATTTTCATAACCGGGTTTTATCATGTTTCAGTACGTTTTTTCAAACTCATATGACGTTATATGTTCACCTGCTGACGTGCATTATATTTCCAATATGACGTAATATTGACTTAAAAAAAAATCGTCAAACTATTAATTTCCTTTTCATTTTTCACGTTTGAAATCCTGCAATAGACGTACATACACGTATATATGAAATAGATTTTAAAATGGCGAAAACAAATTCAGAGAACCTCAAAATATTAAAATATGCCTATATTTCCATAATCGGGTTTTTACCATGTTTCAGTACGTTTTTTCAAACTCATTTGACGTTATATGTTCACCTGCTGACGTGCATTATATTTCCAATATGACGTAAAATTGACTTTTTAAAAAAAAAAATTCGTCAAACTATTAATTTCTTTTTCTTTTCACATTTGAAATCCTGCAATAGAAAAGTAATTGTTGTGGTAAGAATTTTATCGTGCATTTTTAATTGTTGGCAACTGCTATGACGAAAAATGTTTAAATTTGATAGGAAATTGCTGTTATATTAGTAGTTTTTTATTAATTAAAAATTAACTATAAATTATTTTGATTTCGGATTACTTTAGTTGCCTCGGCCGTGTTTTAATACACATGTACGTAACATTTCACAATTCTGGCTTCCAAATTGTGGATTTGTATAGAATAACAGACAGACAGACAATTTTTCATTTTTATATGTTAGATATAGTATGATTGCAGATTTCCCCATGGTCACATGTAATTTACAATACACCACCCAAATGATTCTACAGTCTACAAAAGTCTGAGTAGGATCACTTTAATTACAACAATCTTGTAGACTGAAGTAATTAGCATTCAAGTACTAACAAATAAGTAAATAAATTGAAAAAAATAAAAGTTAAAAAATCAGCGGAGAGAATGACCAGAATTAATGAATCTATCTAAGAGTTTTTGGTGAACGTATATATATATATATATATATACATATACTAGGTTGAGCAAAAAATTCTGGGAAATTTGTGAAAGTTGCGTTATTATGCTCAAATTAACAACAAAAGCAACAAGGACTATTCTTCAAAGTAGAGACCATCATAGTACATGACTTTCTGCCATCGTTCTGCTAGATTCCGGATTTTCTTGAAGTACCATGGCGGCTCCTTGGAATCGAAAAACACTTGACATGCTTCTTCAACATAATTAAACGAGTCAAATCGACGGCCCATGAAAAAGTCTTGGATTGATCGAAAGAGACCATAATCGGATGGAGCCACGTCTGGACTGTACGCGGGGTATATAAGAATTTCGACGCCGTCCAACTGTGCAAACTTGTCCTTGGTCCTCTGGGCTTTGTGCGGTTTGCAATTGTCCTGCTGAAACAAAGCGCGCTTTAGGCGGACCAATCTTGGATTCTTCTGCACCAATTTGTCGTAGACGCGATCCAACTGCTGGCAACAGAGCTCCTACAAATTGTGGTAACTATTGGATTAAAAATTTCCCAGAACTTTTTGCTCAACCTAATGTATATAAATATATATAACCATTAAATAAACATTACCGACCACCAACAAAAATTGCGATATTATGAATGAAATGACAAAAATACAGTTTCCCCAACACACTTAACATGGATACCAAAAACATAGAATATACCAGCTGTTATGTATAAAATATAGTCCCTTGTACAATAGTACGAAAATTAATACGGAAGAAAAAAGAAAAATATGGGTACCGATGAAAAATAATTGAAAAGCTTATTTATTGAATTACGTTATCAAGAGTACAAAATTCAATTATATAAGCAAAATAGTCGTTTTCTGTGAGAAAAAAGCTAAAAGCTGAACCCCTCCCCCCCTGTGCTTAAATGACTAATATGGCCAAATGAATAGATTCAAGATGAAAACAGAATAATATTAAAGGCCATGAAATGGAAAAATCAATACAACCTTTTAAATATTTAATTTATAGCAATGAAATATAGTAGCATTACACAGTATACCTAATATAATCCCAGTTTTATTTAATCCAAATACACTCCTGCACATGGTATCCAAAAGCGCGATAACTTTAAGGTTATTTTTGCAATTAAGTTAACACAGTTATTAAAACCTAATGGTTGCAGTTAATCCATTTTAAAATACCGTGATAAATGCAATTAATATAATATAAATAGAAAATAATTACAATATTAGTATTTAAAATACCTATTAACACTTTTAAATTTCTTAACTAAAGTGAAAAATCCCAAAACTATTAATTTACAATAACGCCAATAACCAGCATTAGTTCCACCTAGTGTTGAAAATTGAAAATATTACTCTAATAGAAGCTACAGACAAATTTCAAATTAAATTTTGGTGCTGTCATCTATTATAATAAATTAAAACTATTATGATCTAATGTCATAAGAGTAACCGTATTGAAGCTAATGCTTTCAAATTTTACCATCTGCTTTACCCCACATATCCTAATAAATAAATAATACCATATTATATATCATTATTCACAAAAATATTAAATAAATATAAATGTTAATATAATGCATATAATATATTTTACTACCACACCCAATTAATCTATACGGAGAATTTAAATAATTTTATAACATTGATAATATTATATAGCAATATGCTAAATCATATAAAATAAATTATATGTAATAAAAATATAAATATGATACTTAAAAACATTAAGAATTACTATTGAACATAAAAAATAATTAATCAATAAAATGAACAGGAAAAGAAAAATGGATGTTTGTAGAACTTAGAATCTTCAGTTCCCACATGCCTAAAGTTCACAAATAAAGTGTGTGGTTTATTTTCATATTAGCCATAAAAAAAGCTAAAGAATATGAATTTGGGACTAACAGACACAAAAAACCGAGAATTAATCATTGAATACTAAGTTCTAAATGAAACAAGATTAAAAAGGATAGAGGAATAATAAAAAATTAATACTCTAATTTTAATACAAACTGTCATAGTAGCAATAGTCATATCAAATAAACTTATTATGCATATTATTCTCTAAAAAGATGGTATACTATTAGAAATTAATATGATATTGTCCTGAGTAGACTAAAAATTAAATACAAGTTAATTGTTTAACTTGATTAAATATTAATGAAGCTGAATAAATTTAATATGAATTGAAATATAAATATAACTTCACCATATGCATATAAAAGCATCGAATCAACACCCATTATAAAATGTGTATTAGCAATGTAGTTATAAATCAAATACCCCATCATTTTTTAAATAAATTAACCATTGCGTATTATCCAGACAACACCATCCTACTCCGTATTCTAACATCTACCCACCCAATCGTCCTATAATAATTTTTTATTATTATTTTACAATTTTTAATTTTTTATAATTATTTTCTTATCTTATATATTTTTGTGTAATTTTGTTTACGCATGTGTTAATTTGTTTTTAAAAGATCATTTAAGTACTAATTGTATATTAAAGAATATATGAATTTTTTTGGAAAACCATGATTTAATGCATCATAAATTAGTTTTTTAATATTATTATGTTAATTAGATGAGAAGAACATAAACATTTTATTCTATATAAATAATTCTATATAAGTATTATATTTCGATATACAGAATGATGAAGACAAGATTTAAAATTTGTAAATGTATTAACTTTGAAGTTAAATTCTTTACGTTTATCATATAGATCTGTTATTGTTTTGTTGTCTATTATTGTAATTTTAAGATCGAAGAAGTTAATTGTATTGTTAGATAAAAGGTTTTCCGTTAATTCCAAATTAGTGGGATCTGGAAATTGAGAAATATTAGTTTGATCAGTGGCAATTAAAATTATGTCATCATTATAACGATATAAATGTAGATTATTATTAGTAAAAGTACGTTCATAGTGGTATAAGTCTGATAATAAACTGGGTGTACAATCACCTTGTGGTATACCGACGTGCTGTAAATATAATGTGTTATCTTACAAGATATAATTATTATAGATAATGAAGTTTGTTAAAGATTTAAAATAAGCGATATCTATATTAAATGGTAAATCCAGTTTTTGATGATACTTTTTAAATAATGCATTTATAGTATTATGTAAATCTAATAAATCTATATTATTAAAAAGATCTTTGAAGTCATATGTTGTTATATTATTTACACAATTAAGATTTTTCATAATATTGACCAGTTGATAGCTATTTTTTATACAATGTGTATTATCATTGTTTGTTGTCAGTATATATATATAATAAAATATCAAATTGGATAACTTACTTTTACCGAAGTCACTTAAAAGATAAATGCCTCATCTGAGAAGAACAATTTACAAAAACGTAGTACAGTAGAACCTCGACTATCCGAAGTAATTGAGACCGACCATCTTTTGGAAAATCGAAATTTTCGGATAATCGAGAATAATTCAATTTTAAGATTAAGGAGAAATGTATGCAATATTTCTTATTATAGTAACAAGTTTTTAATAAAAATAAAGCAATAGCAAAATAGAAACAAGAATAAATTACCTGGATTTTAATTTCGAAATTAAGCACCTTTTACATATATCACAAGGGTTTGAAAAAATGTTTTTTTTTTTTTTTTTTTTTTTTTGTCGTAGTTTCGATTGCCTTTGCTTACTCGTAGTTCGGAAAGGACCGCTTGCACACAAGGAGTATGATCGTTAAAAAAAAAAAAAAAAAAAAAAAAAAAAAGTCAAAATGGATTTTGCATACAAAAAATATGATAGTAGTAAAAGAAAAAAGTTTTAAAAATGGATTTCGGTTAACCGAGAGTTTCAGATAAAAAAAGTTCAACTGCATTTAAATAAATTTAAACGAAATTACCTTTATTTATTTATTCTCTTTCATTATGGTGTTTATATCGAAATGCATGACATGTAAGATAACATGCGGCGTATATCGTTCTGTAACTAGAGAATTAAAGGATCTTGCCCAGTGGTGGGATTCAAATATTTTAACAACCGGTTCGCTGCCCGAATGAATTTTGATGTATGAACATGAAAGGAAAATGAAGTATCACGCATAGATTATGAAACACTTTCCAATATTATAAGAACATCGTTAAAAACTTTGATATTTTCATATCGTAAAAAAGAAAAAAAAAATCCTGAAACATATTTCCTAGTGAAAGGACGTGATTTATTTAATAAACTAGCTGACCCGCCCGGCGTTTCCCGTCCCCGTGATAATAACTTTAAATTACAGTCAGATTTGTATGATTTTATATCTTCAACTCCATTTCGTCTGAAGTTAAATTTTTAAATAAAAAAATCGCGAAAAAATACTGAATTGAAAGTATATACTGTTTGGTATTTTATTTTCTGCGTAATTTGACTTCTGGAGTCTATGACAGAAAGCGAGCGAAACCGCGACGAAACACGCAGATTTTTACCGATTTCTTAGAAATTTTCACACATTTTATTTTGTAAAAATATTTTGACCCGTCCGAACTTTTCAAAATTTTAATTGATGATGCGAATCTCATCTATTAATATGCTCTAAAAAGAATGTGTTTAGTTACGGTGTTTAGGCGGACATTTAGTTACTTTTGGCGTAGAAAAAATATCGTCTCCGTGACGAACGAAGTGACCTGCGTTTGACAGTAGATTTGTAAGGGTTGAAGATAATATTTTCTTGAAACCGATTGCACCATAGATTAAAAGAAGGTTTCTGCTTTAATAGCATATTTTCGGTTTGTCGGTACCTCTAAAATTGCGTCCTGGAGAGACTCTTTTTGAACTTATTTTTTCGAAGTGTTAACTGCCATACTCTTTAAATTGATTGCGGCATATGAGACGTAAGAGTGTGATGTTTTAGAATATGTCTTCCGTTTTTAACTTTACCAAGTGGTTTGGCCGATGGAAGTTAATAAATAATGGCAAAATATCATCCAAAATTCATTTTTTCTACCCGATACGTAAATAGGGCATCTGCACATGTTCCAGCGCTTTTTCTCTCTCGGAAAAACAGAGATAAACTTTTAATAAGAGTTCTTTGTAATTTTTAATCAATAACTCAGCTAATTATTAGAAATTTAAAATTCTGAGTCTCAGGTGCACATAGAGAGGCCTTTTACTAACCTCTCACAAATTTTCGTCCTTGTACGTGCCGTAGATTTTGCCAGCCATCGCAGAGACACACACACATAGAGAGAGAGATAAACTTTTATCAGTATAGATATTCCGCAATCATGAAACTTTGATCAAAATTTCTATCAGAAAATGCATCGAAACATATGCAATAAAGATAATACAAAATTAGCAGAAATTTAAGCTTAAGAACTCACTTATGTTCATGATCTAAAGTTGCAATCAGCTATATATTTAAATAACTATAACTATAATTATAACTAACTATAGCAAGAGCTTCGGATATTAATGAAGTTTTTAAGCTCGTGAGAATACTAACTCACTGAACGTCAACCATTCATTTATACATCCTTGTGTTGGGGATAAATGCTTGTAATTTCTTCAGTTAATCTCGATAAATTCGCTCTTGTGAGTGGAAAGTGCTTGATTTCTGGATATTTTTTAATGCGAGTATTGTGTTAGGTTTTGTCTCAAAGTCGCAAATTTCGCCGATGTTGTCGTCTTTAATTAGACTTAAGTTACTTTAAAATTATTTTTGTAGTAACAATAATGCTAATGAGAAGAAGATATATCTGGAAATTTTGTATCAATAATAAAATTTAGCTCGGTTTAAAAACATTCAACATCTTTTAAAAACCTTTCATTCAATAGCTGCCCGTGGATAGCAATTTCTAATGAAATACATCAGCTCACTATGCATTTTCTAATTGAAAGCAGCAAGGAAAAAAAAAAAAAAAAAAAAAAAAAAAAAAACTCGAGTTATTTTGGGTATACTGTGCAGAAAATAACGACGTTGAAAGTTTAAAAAAGTATTCAAAAAGGTAGTATATTTTTTCATGTAGTTAACACTTAAATAAAACAATAAAAGATGTAGAAAAACTAGATTATAGTACAGAAAATAGTTTTAAAATATTAAATAACTTATGTTATTTGAGATATTTACATATAGCTTCTTGATAAACGTCCACACTCAGTTTTCTTTGCCTTTACTCGAACATTATTGGATGTGTACTTCTTTCTTAATGTAAAATCACTATAAAAGTATAGGAACCTATTCTTTTAGAGCTCTTTAGGGCAATTTAATTAATCGTTATTATGTTTGATACACTAGAAAGAGTGTCGACTTCTCTTCTCTGACCATATTATGTTTATCGTTGAAAACCTCTTTTCCATTTCTGTTGAACTTGCAGCAATTATTCTGACAATATATTTAACCTTTTGAATACTTTATAAAACTTCCATAGCTTTAGAAAAATATTAAAAATATAATCAATAAATACTCGTTAATCATTAATATTAATTATAATTGTTATTAAATATAAATAATAATTCTTCAGCTTGCTTTCAATGGAAGTATTACTTTACACTCCAATATACCAGTAGACAGTTGTGATATTTAGAATTTCTTATCATTTTTTAGTACAAAAAAGGGCCAGGCATCACTGGAAAGACGCAAAATACAAAATATCAAGACTCGGCAAGTTTAGACCACACAATGTTTCTTGATTTGTTAAAGTGCTATCACACGATGCGTCAAAGATGCTGTTACTTTCGGGCAACATCATGTTAAACCTATGGCTTCTACTGTGTTGCTTGAAAAAGAAGCAGCTTTTTTATTGTCGGAGCAATTTTGTCACCTACAATATCTATTTAAGTATTTAATGAGCAATGTTGTCTGCAACAGCAAATCAAAGGCTTGGAAAAACTGACGAGGGAAAATCCTCTTCCCGAACAGCTAATGAAATGCTTGGAAAACTGATGAGTCGTAGGTAGTTTTTGTCTCTTCAAATTTTTTTGTGTAATAGCACTTTTACAGAATAGACTATGTTTTTCTAAATATAACTTATATAACTAAATATAATACTAAATATATTACTAAATATAACTTAAGGATCTTACTAAAATTTGTTACATTTACGAAAATAACTACTTTGATTTAAATGACTTCTAACATGAACGTATATATATTTTTTTAAATGCTTTTGAAAGTATACCATTAAATCTAACGATTTAATTATTAACTATTGATCAGGAATCACAGAGAACGTTTCGTATGTTTTCAAAAGAAGCAGCCAAAGCAAAGTACCTTTTATTCGAAGTAGTTATTGTAAAGTTGTACGTATAAGCATGCCATATAACTAAAATTAGCCTTGGTTGCTGACTTGGATTCTACAAATCTTCAAAATTTCATTTTTTAAAAGTTAAATTTGCTTCTTACAGGGCTGATGAAGAAAAATGCATATTTTTCTTGTGAATGAAACAAATCAGAACATGTCACAGAGTTATGTTTAGAAAATACTGTTGTGTATATGAACATTTAAAGAAAGTAGGTAAATGCGATTTTCGCATTTAAAGTATAATTTTAACAACCGGTTCGCCAAATTCAGCACGAATTAACAACCGGTTCTACCGAACCGGTGCGAACCGGCTGAATCTTACCACTGATCTTGCCTAAAAAAGAAAGGAAATTCCATTAAAAAAAAAAAAAAAAACTATCCCGATTTTCTCAATGAGTATCATACCTTGTCAGCGTTTTCCCACATAAAAATTTTACTTAATGCAACGTGCGAACGAACACTCATGTGCTTTCACCCTTCTTTTATACTCCTTCTATTCTCCCAAAGCCTTCAAGGACACTTGGGATGCTCTGGAAAGGGTTGATGATAAAATAGAGAGGATAAAAGTGTGGTGTTCCGAAATCCTTAAGAGGATGAAGTTTGATGTTCTGAAAGCCAGAACAATTTTTCGCTCTTATCTCGAGAGGAAAATTTTAAATTTTAAAACAATATGTATTCAACTCGGAAATCAATTCACACTTAATCCAAGTAGAGTCCTGCATCGGATCTGGTAACCCGATTCTGCTGGAATCCCGCTCGAGCAACGATTCGGCCGGGTTGGTTTGATGCTATTTTATTTTTTTTTCGTTTCGTTTTCGGTTCTTATCGGGTTGACTCTGATAGGCTCGGTTGGGATTTGGTTCTTTCAATTTGAGTTGGATATTTATTTTATTTTATTTTTTTAATAAGTCAAAAAAAAAAAAAAATCAAAAAAGAAAAACAAATGTATATGTGAACATTAATGAGTATATATTTTTCAAAATAAAAGATAAAATATATATTAGGGATGTAATTGTAGACTATTTTTACATCATTGTATTAAAATATGGATTGGTTTTGACTCGATTTTCAGGTGGACGAAATTTGTTTTGACGACTTCAATTTAAATGAGATTTCGAACCCTAATCTGATGTATTCCCATTGACCCAAATCACTTTATTTCATTTAAATATTTTAAGGGGTCAGGTAATCTTTGGACCAATAAAGTGCATGGAAAAGTGACCTCTGTAAGAATTGCAGTCATTCTTTAACTAATTAACTTTTAATTATAAAATTGAAAATACATGTTAGGAACGAATTATTTTATCAATCAAAGTTGTTAGGAAAGGTATACACATATATAGTTTTTTTTAAATTTATTTTAAAGATAATACAATTTTTACGAAAGAATTATTCTTGCATGCATTGCGCGCAGGATTTTTCCCATTTGAATGGCTGAAACAAACCAAAAATGTTTTAATGAGTACAGATATAAAGTGTTTTCAAAATGACCTACAATGAAAAAATTAAAACTTGTAGATCCCAAGAAAAAAAAAAAATTTTAGAGTAATTCGAAATATCGAGATTTTTTTTATACAAAAGTAGCCGTGAATTCTAAACTTCTTACTTGAGAAACATAATAATAGATCATTTTGTGCTTCTGTACATTTAATGCATCCACCAAAAATTTCGTGAAATTCTAGGCAACCGTTTTTCAGAAATCGTGCGCGTAATGATCAAAATCGCTGTTTTGAGAAAATTGGCTTTAAAGATTGAAAAACCCGTTGATCATATAGCAAAAGCTCAAAGTGTTTTAGACATAACTTCTCTTCTAATGCGAATTTTTGTATGGGGTTTGCTTTTAAATGTTCCCAAAGAATCATATTTAATTATAAGCTATTTAAAAAAAAATTGATTTTTGGACGCTTCAAAGGTTACCTGACCCCTTAATTAATTTAACTGTTAAAATACTCAGTTAATATTACATACAGGGTAAGGTACTTTGGACACCATTTTATTTGTAAACGGAAAATAAAATGAAATATCTCTTCTTCGCAAAGGTTATATATTTTTTGGCTATGCTTGGGATATGGTAGCTATCTTGAAATCTGTCATACTGGATCAAAGTTAAATATTTCAAATAGGAATGAGGCAGCAGCGTCCTCTTTTTCCAGAATGCTGTCTATCTGTAATTCAGTGGCACTCCAGTGTATAGATGCAATGGCTTAGGGGTAATAAAAGCCGAAAGGCAGTAAAGAAAGCACTGAAGAGGCTTGTATTGCAGAATTAAAGGACATGTTCAATTAGTAGTTTTTTCCCAATTGAGTAAGAAAAGTTTTCAGACCCACGGTCCAAGTGAGAACCGTTTTGGTTTAAGTTGCCAATGCTTTAGCACCTGAGCTACTTGGACGCCCTTCCAGCCGACACAATTCACTCAGAGAACCTATTGGCAATGACATTTGTTTTTTAGGTAGATTTTGTAAGAAATACTACTACTTATTGCAATCTCCCCTATGTTGGAATTTCTGAAAATGTTTGGAGATCTACGCCGATCATGACCCCTAGAACCCAAAATCACACCCAGGTCAAAACTTTATCTATCTATCTATCTATATCTATATCTATATATATATATATCACATTTTTATGGACACGATAACTTCTATAATTCTGCCCAAATCTCTTCCAAACTGATATATAAAATCAAGGTCGGACCAAGGGGGTGGAAATAGGGAGGAGTTTTGTGAAAACCGAAAAAACCCCGCAACTTCTTAATTATAATACATATCAAACCAGTTTAAAGTTATTATTACTTCTAGGAAAAGATCCAAAAAGATTTTGATAAAATTAAACTTGGGCTTAAGGGGCGAAAAAAATAGGGTTTTAGGCAGAAAAAAATTCATAACTTCGTTAATTCTTAAGATATCAAATTCACTTAAACTTATTATAAATATTCTTAATATTATCTACAATTTTTATATTGACACGTTTTTCATAGTACCAGTACTTACTGAAAAAAAAAAGAAAAAAAATTAAAAACGAAAATAAAAATAAAAATGGGGAGGTTGATGAAGAAAAAAATTCATAACTTCGTCAATTCACAAGATATCCAATCCGCTTAAATTTATTATACATCTTCTCAATATTATCTACAACTTTCATACTCACAAGTTTTTGATAGGACCAATTCTTGCAGTAAAAACCAATTAAACAAAAATAGGGGTTGACGAAAAAATGATCATGTTAAGGGTGTATTCAAATCCGAATGGCTTAATTTCTGACTTATATTTAAATTAATTTTTGCTCTCCAATGCATCCAATTGGCAGCTTCTCTTATTCAGAAACTATATAATGTGCTGTGTTGGTCGATTTTTTGATAAAGGCTGAATATATTTCAAAAAATGCTGTCAAAGTGGGCATTTTGAACCCAATTTCCAGAAGCGATAATGCTGGAAACGAAAAAAAAAAAAAAAGGGTTGTACTGAGAAAATAATTCTTTGTAAATCAAGTTCTAATTAATTGAACGAAAAATAAAAATACAGTTGCTTATCTCTGTTGCTGCTCTTTAAAAAAGGATTGAAAAATATTTTCTTGAATACCGCCTTATTATGATTCTGATAAAACCAGCTCTTACAGAAAAATGAAATTAAAAATTCGTCAAAAGCGATCAGATAAAATTGTTAAACTGAGTTTTATCTCTAATCTTGATTTAGTTTTTGTTAGTGAAATTAGTACTTAACTTCGAAATCTACCTCCGCCTATAGGCCGAGCCGGCAGGGATTTTTTTTATTTTTTATTTTATTTTATTTATTTATTTTTATTATCGGAATCAGTTTAACAGAATGAACCGCAGGTAATGGAACTCCGATAACACTTTAGTTGGATACATTTTTACTCAGTTAGGAAAATTACAACTCATATGATTTCTTTACCAGACAATGTTAAAATGATGACTCGTTCGATGTAATTTGTTCTTGCTACTAAATACACAATTGAAGGCTTTTAATGGACTCTTTATGAACTCGTACCAAAATCTAGCTACAGTTGTTAATACAGATAGAAAAGATCCGTTTTGAAGATGGTGCTTGAATGTATGTCGAAATTCGAAATCATACAATATTTACTTGAGATAAACTCAAATAAAAATATCGAATAGCGTGAGATAAAGGGACCTGGATGGCCATTCTATAAACCTAAACATTGGACAATTCATGAACGTTTTTCACATTATAGTAAAAATTCTCATGTTTTAAAAATAATTAGGAAAATTAGGAAGATAATTTAAGGCAGAGCCAGATAAATATGTAACGAAT
Source organism: Maratus speciosus (assembly GCA_963932465.1). Classification (NCBI taxonomy): domain Eukaryota; kingdom Metazoa; phylum Arthropoda; class Arachnida; order Araneae; family Salticidae; genus Maratus; species Maratus speciosus. The sequence continues at coordinate 222,837,716 of OZ010789.1, forward strand.
AATACGGATGTCACATATGCCATACCACACCATTACCTTGATGCGATCAACCACTTTAGCTGAATCCTTCAGCTGAGAGTTCTTGTCACTCTAATACTTGTGGTTAAACAGTTAATCTTATTAAACATGGAAATGTGCAATTAAGAAGGTTTTTTTTGGCTTTTATAACTCCTAAACCACTGCTTGCGTAAAAAAATCTGATTGGGGGTAGTCGATTTCTAAGAACAAACGATGTTTTTCGAGAAGCAACATTGCATCCTTCTTATTTAAAAATTGTCATCTTGATTCAACATAACGAATTTAAAGACGTCTACCATACTGTGGACTTATTTTAAAATGTAATTGCTCTCACTTCTTCTTTGCTCAGATGGTCAGGTATTTCATTTTCTTTTAAGGATTATAAAATAATAAAAGATTATCCAGAAACCTTTGAACCAAGTAACGTATTACAGCGAATATGATAACAGACTCCCTTTTTTTTTTTCCTTTCTGACATTAAATTTTAGAGTTTTTTTTTAACCATTTGGAAAAAATGGTTATTGTTCTCGGTCGGGGTAGGAAATCAAAAACATATCTGAGGCGTTTTATTGGTTGAATCCGCATTTTATTCATGTTCTGATTGGTCTATACAGTAATCTGTATTTCTCTTTACTTTCAACAGAGATGAATACTTCTGTTGCCACTATGACAAAAAAGTAATAAAAACTACAAAAAAAAAATAATAACTCAGAAACAAATTGAGATACAGCTTTCAAACAAATTGCATTTAAAAGTACATTTTTTTCCTCTATACGATGGTGTAAAAAGTAATATTGTGGGATGTTTAGAAGTTTAAGAATGAAATTTTATTTAAAATTGGTCGTCAGATTTCTTGGACGATGGAAAAGTCTTTTCCCGAACAGCCAATGAAATGCTTGGATAATACGTAAGTTTCAGGTGGATAATACGTAAGTTTTAAGAAATCTGACGGGTCGCAGCCGATTTCTGTCGCTTGCAATTTTTACGTGTAATAACACTATTACTGTTTAATTCATGGCGTACATAATGTATGATCAACTCCATGCGATTTTTTATGTCTTAAATTTTAGTCTTTGAAAAAATCATTTCCCAAATGGTCGTTTTAATTCGTTAAATTGCTTTTTTTTTATTTAATGTTTTTTCCAAAACTAATCAGTTTTTATTTCTATGAATAATTTTAATTCTAGAATTTTAACTGTGTCTTCAATGTGACACTATACGAATGCATTCATATCTATCACCTTGAACATTGTTGTGAAGATATTGTTATAACTCCACATTTAAAACTAAAAGTTTGGCCGGTGATGTAAAAGTGACAGTACATTGGGATGCTGCACAAAACCCAATTTTATTATTGAGCTCTCATCCCATTGACTGCAAACTGATTCAGCAAAGTAAAGATGAAGATTTTATTGAAGAAATGTTGACATAATATGCTGATGGGGTGGGCCGCTTAGAAAAGCGTGTCTTTACACAGTCAGAGTATCAGGCCGAAAGATACACTTGCATAATAATCGTATGCCAACATTCATTGAAATACCAAGCCAATATGAGAGTTAAGCAAACGCCAAATTATCCGTTGCATAGAAAAGCAATGGGAGCGAATTTAAATTATTGGCGAATAAACTGATAAAGACAAAATCGTGAAAATAACTTCAAGCAACCCTACCAAAACATTAACAATACGTAAAATTTATTTATATTATAGATGTCAAATATAATTTTATGATTAAATTTATTGCCTGAGTTAAAAGGCAAGAAATGGATAACATCCGCTTGTAGAGGTCTGCACGGGCCGGAATTTCCAGTCCCGGCCCGAAGGAAAGGTATTTTGGCCCGGCCCGGTGTAAAAATTGAAAGTTCGGCCCGAGCCCGGCCCGACACGTTTACATTTTTACCGTTCTCGGCCCGGCCCGTACAAAAATCAGTGAAAACAGGCCCGGCCCGACTAAATTTCTACAAAAAATTCCGTTTTTTCTCGACATACTATTAAGATTCTTTTAATGAATACTACATGCATATTTATGGGAACATTTTACAGTATATTTTAAATTACTATGTGTTCGCAAAATAGAAAACACACAATAGTAAACGTTAACGATTACTTACAGTGTTTTAGTCAACGTCTCTACAGACGTTTCAAAATTTCAATAAGGGTTCATTAAAAGATTATTGTAGTTTAGAATAAAGGGTTAAAAAACATGATAACTTTTGAAGCTTATAAGAAAAGGTAGATTTGTGAAAATATTTCTGTCATTTTTAAGGCTTTTCTCAAATCCAAAGGAACTACATTTTGATACATTTATGAATTCATTTCTTTTCGGAAACGCATGGGATTGGCAGGTATTCTTATTCAGAAACCATGTAAATGCTGTTTTTTCTTAGATAAAAGTAATATATCTTTCAGAAAATACTGCCAAAGTTAGCGTTTTGAATCGAATTTCCGGAAGCGATAGCACAGGAAAGGAGAAAACAACAGTCACGTGACAAGTCTGTTATCTCTGTACGTAATTTATGAAAAATGGAAACGGTATTCGATCCCAAATGCCTTCAATACTCAGGCCTGTCAATTTTATGCCTTTATAGTTAAAAATGAGTCAGAAAATGTGTCTGAGAGTTTCGCATTGTTGAGCAGTAAATATGAGAACCACCTTAAGGTACATTTCCAAAGATACTGTTAACAGAAGTTCATTATCGCTATTAATACTTTTACAAAACATAATGCCTGTCCTACACATCCTGAGAACGATTAAGACCAATTCCGTCCCGACACAAGTCTGCCGAAAAAATTAAACCCGGGATCAGGCATCATGTAACTGTACGATGCCGATCTCTACGATGGATATGTTACATTTCTATATTGATGTTGTTAAACTCGCATCAGCTCGTAACGAACATTTATACTTCTCGAAAAAGTCATATTCATTAGAAATGACCTCGTATTTTATCTGCTCCTCTCAAATTCTTATTTTTATCGGCCCGGCCCGCGGGCCGAGCCGGGTACTGCCCGGGCTTGGCCCGTGCAGACCTCTATCCGCTTGTTAATAAAAATGATCGCTTTCTTTCAATAAACAGAAGTAAGGAAATTACCCACATAAATCCCGTAAATAAAAATAGATTAGTATAAATTTAATATCGAAATGTCAAGAGTGCAATTATCGTAAATCAAGTATAATTTAAGCTGTTGACTTGCAGATATAAAATAGCGAAATCAAAATGATAATGAATCATTTCGTTAAAAAGACATGTTTATTATTTAATGTTTTACTTCCACATGAAAGAGACGAGAAATAAGCCTGAAATTACTTTTTAACAAATCCATTTATGACTGGCTGAATACATGGAAAGTAAAAGAAAACATTAATTTAAAAAAAGAATAAAAAGGGCAATATATGATGATTGCATCATCATATATTATCACCCCCAGCACGCAAAAAAATGCTGATTCTCGGCATGGCTTGATTCAAAAATAACATAAAAATATATTCAAAAACACTGTACTAACTCAATATATGAGGTACTAAAATACACATTCTAAATAAAAATTGTACAGATTATTCAGTGAATAACAGGTATTCAATCAAACCTATATACACACAAAAATGCCAAAATAATACTAGCATAATTATTTACGATCGAAAATATGCAAAATCAAAATTAGTATTAAAGAAATTTTATCTGTTACTTACGATATCCCTGAATAATCTCACATTTATGTATTACCATACTTTAAAAAAATTTATTTTCTTCCTTTTTTTTTGTAAATTTTGCTAACATTTTTACGATGATACTGGCGACAACTACGATGATACTGGCAACAACAAAAAACTCACTCGCCAGAAAAAATATAAAAAGTTGTGAAAAAAAAGATGAAAAGAAAAAAAAATAATAACTATGTAACTTATGCAGACTTGTTGGTGAAAATAAAAAAAATCACTCACCAACAGCCATTAAAAACAAAAAGCACACCATTTTATCTTCTCTGTACTGTAGTGAAAATTGGCACAAATTACAGAACCACCTTAGCTCGAGAAAAAATCGAGATAATTTAGAAGACACAGAAGTACCAACGTATACATTGGTATCGCACACGAGGAAGGTTATGCACTCTTATTTTTCACAGGTTTCACTACGCACCCGGTGGAAACAAACCCCCTGCCGCCTGCTGACATAAGAGCACCGCACACTTCACCACTGCTCACCGCATCGTGTGAAACAAATTCCGGAGCACATTTATATCCTTAGGAGTCCGCCAATCCAGGAGCTGATAAAACAGGCAAATCATGACGAACTTCACACCTCCGAGAGAATCAGGAAAGCCGGACTGAGATCCGGGACCATAGTGGCAGCAAGTTATCCGCGACATGAGAGCAGCGGATCAAATCCACGAGTATCATTACAGCAGCAGGAAAGATTCGGGATCAGGAAAGCCAGCCCACTTGAGAATATCATGAGAATCCGGGAATCAGGAAACTTTCAGGACCATCAGGATCACAGCAAAACAACATCGGGTCCACCCCATAGTATTAAAAGTTTAAAAAAACGTTCGCAGTAAAAAAAAAACAAAAAAAAACATGCACCATTTGTGTGAAGATATTGTTATAACTCCACATTTAAAACTAAAAGTTTGGCCGGTGATGTAAAAGTGACAGTACATTGGGATGCTGCACAAAACCCAATTTTATTATTGAGCTCTCATCCCATTGACTGCAAACTGATCCAGCAAAGTAAAGATGAAGATTTTATTGAAGAAATGTTGACATAATATGCTGATGGGGTGGGCCGCTTAGAAAAGCGTGTCTTTACACAGTCAGAGTATCAGGCCGAATGATACACTTGCATAATAATCGTATGCCAACATTCATTAAAATACCAAGCCAATATGAGAGTTAAGCAAACGCCAAATTATCCGTTGCATAGAAAAGCAATGGGAGCGAATTTAAATTATTGGCGAATAAACTGATAAAGACAAAATCGTGAAAATAACTTCAAGCAACACTACCAAAACATTAACAATACGTAAAATTTATTTTTATTATAGATGTCAAATATAATTTTATGATTAAATTTATTGCCTGAGTTAAAATGCAAGAAATGGATAACATCCTCTTGTTAATAAAAATGATCGCTTTCTTTTAATAAACAGAAGTAAGGAAATTATCCACATAAATCACGCAAATAAAAATAGATTAGTATAAATTTAATATCGAAATGTCAAGAGTGCAATTATCGTAAATCAAGTATAATTTAAGCTGTTGACTTGCAGATATAAAATAGCGAAATCAAAATGATAATGAATCATTTCGTTAAAAAGATATGTGTATTATTAATGTTTTACTTTCGCATGAAAGAGACGAGAAATAAGCCTGAAATTACTTTTTAACAAATCCATTTATGACTGACTGAATACATGGAAAGAAAAAGAAAACATTAATTTAGAAAAAGAATAAAAAGGACAATATATGATGATTGCATCATCACAATTGTTCTATTCCTTTACGCAATACAAAGATAGATATAGTGCGTTAGAAGAGGCTTCAAATGACACTTACATCTGTAGTACAAAATATATCATCATAGTAGAAGTGACATACGCAATGTAGTTCACTCAGTTCAAGTAAGTGATCACGCAGTTCAAGTTCATTGACTTGCAGTCAACCATTGCAATTCAGTTCACAGTTTCATTATCTTATCAATATGAACACATGCTGGGTAAAAGTTACGACTTTTTTTAGTCAGCCAAGTTCCTGCACTATGGAGAATACAACCTGTAATCGAATGAGTTTGATATATGTGATATGGTATACAAAATACATATGCATTATATGGTATGGAAACGTAAAGAATAATATCTGAAATACAGTCCATTGTTGGCTATTTAGTATTGATCTTTCTGACCACATTTGAACAAGTCTTATCGCACAACCTTAAAAGTCGCTGGAAATGTTTTGAACTGATTCCAGCTTATCATCAGATCATTGATCAAGAGATGTTTAAGACGAATTTCTAAAAGACCCCTGGCGCAATACCATCTCAAGGAATCTGAAAAAAAGTTAAACAAATTATAATGTTTAATAATTTAAATGATAAAATTACAATATTATTCACAAAAAATGGAAACTCTCTCAATAAAGCTGTGCATATTCTTTACCCAGTACCACTCGGAAAAATGAATTTTACTTATTCCCCAACCTAATAATAAATATTTCAAGGCTGTTTTCAATTTAATTTTTCTTATTCAACAATAACGTGAAAATTTCTTAAACATTTACGAACTCAGTTTTGCATGCAAACGCATAACATTTACAAATACCATTTTTTAAGTGCCTAATAACCGATCAGCGTTTCTTATTTTCAGTAAATGGACACAACTTGATTTATAATGGATTCACTAATAACTATACTTTCTGAACTATTCTATATTGAAAATTGGCTTAAAACGCCAAATTTGACAGAATTTTTTGAAAGGTACTTTCTTTACTATTAAAAATGAAACGTAATGTTTGATGTCTTGATATCCGAATAAGAAAAGCAGCGAATTTTATGTATTTGTGAATGAAAATGAACCTGTGAATGTGGCAGAAAGCAGCCAGTTTTGATCTGAAAAGAGTCTTAAAAAGAATATATTAGCAAAAAGCTTCAAAACGAAATTAAGGCTGTATGTTACAAAAGCTATTACAATAAACTTTTGTAATTGAATTCGTCAATGCCACCATGGTAATATAACTGATAATAACAGCTTTAAAGACAAATATGTTTGCATAAATTCATATTTGAGTTGAAAACATACTGTATTCTTCATATATATGAAATAACCTGATTCATCTAAATAAGGAAAACGGCAAAACTCCATTGTCGCTATTGAAGTTGTTGCTTTTGTTCGCATTGTATAAAAGCTGGCAACGAAATGCATTGTGTTAGGATGATTGTACGTACTAGAAACATATAAACAAAGGAGTATTTAAATGAGTGCTGTAACAACGTTCCTATTCGAAGAAAGAACTTTCAACATGGTTAAACTTAAATTTATTCTAACGATAATCATTTTATCAATTTGTTCTGTCATTTTTGGAAATCAAGAAGAAACAGATGACTGCAAAAAATATGTAGAAGATGTGTTAAAAGTATATTCAGGTAATTTTGAGTATTAATTTAAACGTAACTGTCTAATTTAATGTTAGCTCTTTTTTTAGATTTTTAAAATATATATTTTGAGTGCTTTTTTAGGTGCGTTCGTAATTATATAAATATAGGTAGCATCTATAGCCGCCGTCTGGTCCGTCCGTCTGTCTGTCTGTCGTCTGTTCACATATAACAGTGTAAAAACTACCTAACTATATAGAGTCCTGCATCGGGTTGGGTTATCCCCTTTTACCCGTAGCCGACCCGACCCGTAGCGGTTCGGATCGGGTTGGCGATATATTTTCCAGTTGCGGGTCGGGTCTACTTCAAATTTTTTTGTTGCGGGTCCGGTTGACTTTCATTGTTTCGGGTTGGCTTTTTGACTCTTGCGGGTCGGTTTCGGGTTGACCCGATTTTTTAAAATGTCCAAAATATTTTTTCACGTGAAAAGTCTACCGCAGATCAAAGTTTCATGAAAGCAAAATGCGTTTAGTCTTAGAATTAGTTTCTGAAAGTTAATATAAACATACTTTTTCAACTAATGGTAGGATAAGGATTATAACGAATGCCATCTGCATTGCTAAAGCATTTTTGCTGAATATTTATAATTCTAAAGTTTTAGCCTTGATATTTCTAAAGTTGTTATGACAAAAATCTACTATGTGTTAGACAGGAAGAATCATTTAGCGTTTTGCTGCGTATTGTATTTTTAAAGTACGATAAGCTAGAATGCTAATTGTGTAATACAAGGTCTGCTGTTATAAGTGGAACTTTTGAAACCGCAACAAATTTGAAAGCATATTTAAAGATTTAATTTTATACCTATAGATTGAAAGATTATTTTTCTACTTTCTTTGTTTTCATTGTATCAAAGTTCGGCTATGATTTATCATACCTGTGATATTTATTTAATTGAGTCGTATACGGGGCGCTTCTTTTCACCTGAATCATATTTGTGCTCAAACTTTTTGTGAAAATCCCAACAATCTGAGTGGTAAAAAACTTATATATGACCGGCAAGAAGTTTTCTAGCATGAACCCGGCTTGCAGAAAGAAAAATAGATTCATTCCGAGCCGAAAAAACAAAATTCGAGATAACCCGACCCAATGTTTGACTCTATTTAACGATCCCGAGTTGTCCACTATCCAGAGGTTTTACTATATTTGAATATTAACGAATATCAATTTGTTAATTCTTCTATGAAAAATATAAAAAGGGTATTAGAGAGATACAATTGTAGAGTTTTCTTCATAATGGCATTAAAACATGATTTACTTTTCTTTCATTGCGGGTTCAAATATTGCGGGTTTGGGTCGGGTTTCAGGACTCTATATTCAAACGAATGGTTTGAAATTTAATAGATATAATTGCTGCAGAACTTTGTCGAGTCATTTCAAATTTTATGAAAATCAAATCAAAACTTAAAAAATATATTAATAAAAGTTTTCTTCATTCTATTAAATCCTATCATACGTAATTAATTCAATGATATTCCATCATAGGTAATGATTCTAGGTTGCATGGTGATTACGTCCTATTTAAGATGGAGTCATATTATTTCCGTATGACTGAATTTAATATATATAATCGTAATAAATTTTGTATTCATGCATTTTTGCATAACAGTGCAACAGCTATTACACCAAGATCTGAATATTTATAAAACTAGTTATAGTATGAACGCACCTCATTTGCCACGTTTCACATACAATTCTGACTTGTTTTTGCTTGTTTTATATATGAAATGTCTCTCTGGTCTCTTAATACTCATCTTCTCCTATACATAAAACTCTTTTAGTTTTAAAATCCCAACAATTTATCATTGTGATTTAACACATCTTTAAAATTGTTCATTGTCTTTAAACAAAACAATTCACTAGCAAAGTTGACATGTGGTTTATTAACTCTTATTTTTTATATTTTCATTCTTTACAAGCCATAACAAAAAAGATTTATCGTGTTTTACCATCGGCGTACACGAGAGTTGAAACACGAAAAAAACAAAAACAAAACATGTTTCTGCTGATTATACCAGTCTGGCAGTGTCAATTAATCCACCAGAGACTTCTTCCAAGAAATTGCCTTAATTTTTCATTACTGTAGAGTAGGGTGTCAATGATTTAAATCAGTTTATTTAAATCAGCGATTTAAATCATGATTTTAATGAAGTGATTTAAAAAAAAATCATTGATTAAAATCAGAAATTTTTTAAATGTTAAAAATGACATAAAAAAGTATTCAAATCTAAGATGAACATAATTTGGAAAGTTTCTACAGGTATTGTGACTTATGAATACACAAAACAAAGCTTTAAATAATTGTTTCTAAGTGTAATTCCTGAATATTGTGAAAAATTTAAGTACAGTAAGTTTGTAAAAAGCATGGTTTTTCTAACAAACATAAAAAGCATTTAATTTAAAAATGATATTTAAATCTAATGTTACTTACAATGTCATAATTTTCTTTTAATAATCAAGTTATTCATTCTTTTATATACAATAAACATAGCAATAGAGTGTCAATGATTTTAATCAACTGATTTAAAACAGATGATAAAATCACATATTTTCTAATTTTTTAAAATAGTGTGAAAAATTATAATGCATAATCAGTAATGAAAATGATCACTAAATCACTTGTAAAAAAAGTTACATTTGTTATTGTTAATTATAACAAATTAACAATATTAAACTGTGTAAAAAGAAGTATACATTTAAAAAACATCTTGTTAAATAACTTCAAAACATTATAATATTTAGTAGCTATTCAAATATTTTAATGATGTGGGGAAACAATCTGATTTAAATTTCAAAAATACAATTTTTGTAATCTATTTATAAATTATGTGCGAGTTTGTCATATGCATTGCTACAATTTTTGATCAATTTGATATACATACGCTTTAGAACCTGTGTAAAATTACTGGCTGCTTTATGAATTTATCAAACTATTATTTATCAACTTTTTTCAACCACTTTTTCAAAAATGTAGATTGTGTTCTTAATTAAATAGTTAATCAGAGTTTCCCGCAGGTTTAAAAAAGGGCAGGGTGCTGCTTGTGGAAAAAGGGCACTTTTGGATTCCGAAGGGCATATTTTGGATTCTTAAGGGCATTTCTTGAACTTATTAAAGGCATTCTTTTGATTTTTAAAACTACTTTTTAATATTTAATAGACAGAACACTATTTTAAAGACAGCAATGAGTCAATTTTTACTATGCAAGTAAATTTTTTAATAAACAAAGGCACTTTTTTCAGGTGGGGGCAACAAGGGAGCTAATTTTTTAAATGAGGGGCAAGAGGGGTGCTATCTTGTAAACCTAATGGCAAGCAGGGTGCAGCACCCTCCTGAAACTTTCTGGGGGAAAACTCTGAGTTAATTGTTTAATAGTTACAAAATTTAATCTGTACCATCAATTTAAAATTAAATGAAATTTATCAATAACTTTAAAGTGTAAGCAGTATTTAATATTGGTTTACATAATTATTACAAAATATTAGTGCACATAATGTTGTATGTTACTAAAGAAATTTTTTATTTGCAGTTTTTTTTTTAACTTCTATAGTTACATAATTAAAATTTTATTAATTAAAGCAAAAAAAACATAGATTATGTTAATAATTGGAGGGTTATTCATTTTTGAAATGCTTAATTCTTGGTAGATGTTTAATATTTTAACACAGGGGGAAAAAAAAAAAAAATCCGATTTAAATAAAAAAAATCCGATTTTTTTTATTATTTTTTTTTTAAATCATGATTTTTTTTACACCCTACTGTAGAGTGTAGATACATTTTTATTTTGCAGTGATTGAGCTTCAAAAGCATTTCCGTTATGAGCGCGTTAAAAAAAACAAACAAAAACAAAAACAAACAAACAACAAAAAAAACAGGATGTTGTTAAGATGATATTTCTGTGTCATCATCCAAAATCATAGTGATTAAGGAAAGATCATAAAAAATAAATTGATACATTATAATAAGTAAAGTAATGTTCCAGTAAAGATGGAATTTTAGAATGAAATCGAACATGGATGGAATTCTTTTTTCTGTGTGATAAAAAAAAAGAAAATATAAATATAATAATTTCCCTACCATAATTATCATTCAAAATCATATTGATTAAAAAAACCCCACATAAAATATAAACTGATACATTACATAAAATAATGTTCGTGCAAAGATGGAATCGAACAAGGATGGATTTTTTTTAATGGCTTGTTAAAAAAACCGTACACTAATAGAGTATAATTTCCAAACACATTTTATACATAATTAATTAATATTACCAATAAAGTTTTTATGCTAGAATACAAAATTCATTTTCAAATAACATAATACATGCATTGCAGGAGTAATGCAATGCAGCAACGTTACTCCAATTCTTTTTAATTTACTAAGGCTGGTCTGTCCTATATAATCTATGCTTGAAACTTCTGTCCAGACCTTGCAGGTTCTAATAACACGGTAATTTGTCCAGTTCTAAAAATATTAACCGATTCGATTATGGAAGATTGAAGGATATTATCAGGACTAGCGGCGATCTTCGGTAATCGGGTTCCCATTCATTTTCCTTTGACAAGGGGAATATTTTCGGCCCAAGGTTGCATCCTCCGCTGTAAACAGCTGTTTTCGTGATTGATTAAGTAAAATCAATTACGCATTTGAAAATAAGATTAAAATGATTGAGTAAAAAATGTCACTGCCTCCCGGACTTAGAAAATCGTTTTAAATACATTGATTTAAATATGACGTAAATTTCATCATTAAATGTTTTTCGTGCGTAATACATTAAATATTTTAAAATTTCCTTTCTCTTTTAATAGTCACATGTTAATTGAAAGTGTTCTGCCTTTTAAACTCTGGTAATAAAAGGTAAAAACGACTGTTTCAAACTGTGAATTATATCTATATTTAGATAATAAAATTTTGAATACAAAATTGAATAAAACTTAAAAATACTGCATACCACAATCTAGACAAAGGTATTATGTGCGTGCAAAAAGATGGTTAAATTGTTATGCATGGTTTTTGATCCTTTAAGATTTTTATAACTGAACTATTTTGACCAATTTCAAAAGTAAGTAGCTTTTAAAATATTTCTTCTATTTAAAAACTTTCTACTTTAATGTGTTTTTCATTTTTAGGGTTCCGTACTTAAAAAGTAAAAACGGAACCATTATAAGATCACTCCTGTGTCTATCTGTCTGTCACAGCCGTTTTACTTGTAAACTATGGAACGTGGACTGCTCAAATTGAGGAAAGTAATAAAGACTGTTGACCCACATATTTACAGATTATTAAACTTTCACAAATATATTTAGGAAAAATGTAGAGGGGCTAATTAGTTACTTGAAAAAATAAGTCTTTACTTTGTAAATCGTGCGGGGTACCCTGTGAAAGCACTCGTAACGCTGAACTCGAAAATATATTTCTTTTCATTTTACGTATTATATTTTCAGAGATATGGTCGAAAATGTAGTGCAAAAATACGTCCCCCCCCCCTTCTATTTCCGAATCTACTGAAACTAAAATTCTGAAAAAAATTAGAGGGAGTAAACATTAACTTAAACCTTACAGGAAAACTACAGAGATTACCCTATGTCACATAGTTTTTGAGAAAATCGCTTTTGTCTGTTACAAACATATTTCGATTTTCGGGTATTCAGCAAAGGTGTTGAGGAGCGGTGGAGATACCTATCGTAACAGAAGTATAAAAGCATTGTTGATGATAATTTTCCAAAAAAAAAATGTGGGTAATTAGCCGGGATATTAACCCTTAAAGACACGGGCGGTTTGGACATATATAATAACTGGAGCGGCGTACTCTATGTACATAGGCTTTTAAAGCCTAGATAACAACATTTAATGATATATTTGTGTAATGCCATGCCCAATAGCAGTATAAAAGAAATAAACGTCAAATTGTTAAAAAGGAACATATATATCACATGGGATTCGCGACTAGTTTGCATTGAATGGAACTCTCAGTACGCCTCCCGTGTCAATAAAAGTAAATTAAAAACCTATCTGGCAAAACACGGCACGGACCAAAGCGGCGTTGCAACTTTGCGACCTCCTTTTCAAGTGCTCTTAGCACAATGCCAAGTTTAATATTTGAACAAGGGTTTTGTTTTAGCTACACTGTAAAAAGAAAAGATTACTACTTACAAAATATTGCAACAATTATATATTTAAAATTCCAGCCCATTCGATTGGGTAGTTTTTGCTCTGTTATATGCGGACGGAAGGACTGAACGACGACTATAGGTGCTACGTGTTTATATAATTACGAACGCACCTAAAAAGAGTTATACAGAATAGCAATATTTGATATTATTTAGGCTTCATGTCTCTTTGAAATTATCGTATACCCTTTTATACTTTTCTAGTATATGCAGCTATACCCAACCCTACGTTGTATAGTTTTTTACAAAGTCTTTTTATTCTTTTAGCAATTATTTCTTTTACTAATACTGTTAATAATTCATATATTTATTATACGGAACCTTCTGAGCGCGAGTCTATACTCGCACTTGATCGTTTATTTATTTATTTTTTATTAAACTACCGGTTTTCACGTTATTCTGTGCAATAGTTTTTGCAACTTAGTCTAAAAAATGAAAAGGTCACAATGAATTCAGTTACGGCAGCAGCAGCAGTATTTCTTACTTTTTTTAGAACAGGGATCTAAGGATGGACGCATTATATAAAATTCATTATGGCAAACTCATGTGACGACACCAGGATATTTTATACAGATGAAAACATTGATGATGCTACATATGGGTCTATACTAAACACTTAACTCGATAAATGTGTGAAATTAACAGGATGCATAACATAAAAGAAATTATCAAATTAAACTCTAGACTATGAGCTCCTGATAGCTGAGGATGCAAATTATCTTAAAGAAATTCTCGAAGCTCAGTCAGTAAATACAATTAACAATGCATGTAATGCATTTCGAGCTTTCAGACATAATTTATTATTGTTAATCCTTCGAAAAAGTGAAATGAAACAATAAATTGCTTCTTTATAGTTTCTTGCTTCGACGTTACTTAATGAACACCGCTAAATATTCACATGCTGCCGAAAGTCATATTAAAACCTCATTAAGAAGAAAAAAAAAATCCCTGTCAAATCGCTAATGCGGCTTACTATGTTAAAAATAAGCAAATTTATGGGGAAATTATTATACTCCTTTTCAAAGCAATTACATTCAAAATATCATTTTGAATTTTGAGAAAGAACTCTAAATTGTAATAATGACTATTTAAATGAACTTTCACCCTCCCAAAATCATGATTCTTTTCAGAGGTGTAGACCAAAAACAGCCTTTAATTTAATCAATTTACATTTGTCTTTTTTTTCTCTTTTATTATTTGCAAGTATTCAATAAAAATATCTACGACGCCATTTATAGTTCCATTTTTTGTAATAATATTCAATAAATTAATAAATAAACAAATAAATAAAACCTTATAATGTACAGTTTGTTTTCTGTAGTACTCAAACTTTCGGGCAACATTCTCTTCCTTATTTGGCAGAATGAATCAGTGGTGACCCCCCCCCCCCCAAACCCAATGACTCAAATTCCCCCCCAAAAAATCTTCATACATTAACACTGAGTCCCCCCACTAAACAGAAAATCAATTGTAAAATATATTCTTATTATTAAATTATTTAATAATAGTATTCTTACGTACTGTCATACAAACATGAAATAAAAGTTTTAACAGCGTAATAAATAATAAAAGATACATTTTTTATTATTAGCAATCTGATTGTTTTCACATTTATAAGTCCTGACTGACAAGCCCGTGTTAATACGTTCACTATATACGTTTTAATAAATAAAGCTACTTTTTTATGAAAATAAATATTTACTTACAAGTATTTAAAATAAAAATCTTTTAAATTATTACAAAATAAATCTTAAATACAAAAATTGCATATCGTTTTAAGAAAACTAAAATATTAAAGACGAGTCGTTTATATCAAACGCATATCAAATACATTTGCATGTACATACGCCCTTGTTTAAGATTAAATCTTAACGCTTAGGATTTCCCAATCTTTTTTTTATACTATCTAGTCATACAGTTTAATCTCACCCTCCCAAAAAAATTCTCTAAATCACCCCCCCCCACCCTAAAATAAACTGTGGATTGAAGCGTTTATTTCAGTACAAGTGTTGCTTTATACTGCTTTAACAACATACAATATACTCTTATACAAGTACCGATTCTTATAAAATGGCAGACATTATATCATTAAAACATAGTCCTAAATCTATTGTAAGCCCCTGTATTCTGTATAGGTATGTTTTTCTTTCACACTATAATTTTTCAGTCTTATTACCTAGTAATTAATCCTCCTTTCCCTCCCAAAAAATCTAATTTTTCTATAAATTTCTCCCTTCCCCCTAAAATAATTCGTGGACCAATAAAAAAAATCGTAATCGTAAAAAACACAACCGATATAGTCATCGATTACTTCCGAGAACCTACAATCGTATATTAAAATCATTGTTTTTATATGTTTATAAAGCAGTATATAGTAAATACATGGTAACTGAAAACAGAGGGATTTAAAAAACAATAAACCGAAGGGAGGCTATAATGGAGCCATAATAGTGGAAAAGTCATGTTACGGCGTTCTTTGGTTGTAAAAAGTTGAAAAGTCGCGAGTAGGTATGAAACGGTAAGAGGAGTTTAAATATCAATAATTAGAGTTTTTCGACAATTAGCAGCACATTGGCCAAAGAAATAAGAATAAAAAGCACCCCTAGTGGCAAAAACATGAACTGAAAAGATGGTAAATAGTATCAATATTTTTTATTGATATTTTTACGTCATTTGAGATCAGTTCTATGATTTCCCCTTTATTAGAAGGCCATCTACTGGAATGCGTTAAACGACCCCCCTGAGGGGGAAAATAGGGGAGGAGCAATAAATGCATAATATGAATAAGTGGTCATAAGGCTTTCCAACGATATATCACATGAGGGGTGTCGGCTAAATTTAGAAAAGTGACCCCCCGCGGGGTCAAAGGGAAGAAGGGCGCGGGAGGTATGTACATGAAGTAATAGTCACAGAGCTTTCCAATGATATATCATATGGTGACGGCAAAAGATAGAAAAGTGTCCCCAGGATTCCAACTATTGCGCGCCCTGGAATACACCCTCTACCCTCTCTTTGAAATTTTAATATATTATAAATTATTCATCTGAGGGTTCCGTAACAAAATCCGATCTAAAATGATAAAAACGCTACGATTTCAAAAAAGTTCGAAAAGCGCCTCACCCGGGAAGCCAAATTGGGGAGGGGGGAAGAAAAATTCATAATATGAAAGAGTGGTCCGAAAACTTTCCGATGACATATCACATGACGGGTCCAAAAAGTTTGAAATTTACCCCTCACCCATGGGTTCATTCTTTCTTCCCAGAATACACCCGGAAATCACGCAACCCTCACTTTTAAATTTTTATATTTAATAAATAATACTTACCGGAGGGCTCCATCAAAAAAACACACTTAAAATTATATTTCTTGTAGAAATCGCAACGATTTAAAAAATTCACCCTCTTACTGCTTCCCCCTCCCGAAATTTACTTCAGGAGGAGAAAGGTTCATAATATGAAAGAGTGGTCAAAGGGCTTTCCGATGATATGCCACAGGAGGGGTTCGGTAAAAGTTAGAAAATTAATCCCCCGTCGGTCCATTCTCGCGCCTTCCAGAATTCAATCACCTTCCTCTTCTGAAATTTTTATATTTGATAAATAATATTTATCTGAGGGCCCCAGGTATGGGACAGCTTGACAGAGCTAAAGTAAGAGAAACATTGAAAATTCGGGACAAAATGACACTAAATTCAACAGTAATTATTGAAATTGGGACTATACAGAACTGAATAAATAAACCACTATACCTCCTAACCCATATCGGTTAATAACAAAAAGAGATTGGATAAGCAAATGCACTCCTTCGAGAAACTATGACTTAAACCAGAAATGCGGTAAGTTGACTCTGAAAGCTTCATTTCTCTCTTTCTCTGGCATTTCCGCAAATCTCATCTCGATGATTTTTCACCGGCATCACGACTTTTGACTTCCCGATTATTCCTCTCGCGCTTTTCAACATTTCGTATGTTGGCCGAGAATGAGAAATCAATTTTCTTCGCTTCTCGATATGTTGTTCTCGATTAGTGTCTTTTCATACGTTGCCGAAAACGAGAATTCAATTTCTCGTTCTCAGCAGAGAAGAGATGTGAGAAGATTTATCGAGACGAGATAGAGAAAGAGGCAGGACAATGAGCTGTGAAATGAAGCCCTAATATTCAAAGTTTCTCTTATTTTAGACCTATCAAGCTGTCACATATCTGGAACCCTCTGATAAATACTATTTATTAAATATAAAAATTTCAAAGACGGGGGTGCGGAGGGGGCGAACAAATTTTTAAAACCGTAGTGATTTCTACAATGAATATAATTTTAGATGTGTTTTTTTGATGGAGTCCCCCGGCAGATATTATTTATTAAATATAAAAAAATAAAAGTGGGCATGCGTGAATTCCGGGCCGAAAGAGTGAACAAACCGGGAGGGGGGGGGGAAGGAGGGAGGGAGGATTTTCAACCTTTTTCAAGCCCTTCATTTGATATATCATTGGAAAGCCCTCGGATCACTCTTTCATATTCTTAGATTTTCTGAGATTACGTATAAATTAAAGACCCTGATTAAAGAAGGGGGCGCACTAGCGGGCGTAGCCAACTAGTCCTTATTAACCCGACTCATTCCAGCTTCCCCGCAGACGATTCTTGATAAAATCGAATCGGGTATGGTATAAAAGCAATTGGCAAACTGGAGTCATCGAGAAAAATTTTGCACAATCAAAAAATATCGAGATGTCCATACAATCGATAAAATCTATAAAAACATCTCGTTTTCGCCCATCACTAGCTGGAAGTCTTTTTCTCTGTACAGGTTGTTTACCTTATACTGTTTTAATGACATACAATACTACTCTTCTAACATCACTAAAATATACTGTACTTAAATCCTAGTTTTCTGAAAATCGTCAAGTAATTTTAGCGTTGTCTCTTCCTCTGAAATGCTTATTTTGTTGTTATTTTTTATCATACCCATCAAGAATGTATTTTTGCACTCGGACTGTACGATTCGACCCTATCAAACAATATAATAAATTACTTAAGACGCTTCTGGAAAGCTATTCCTTTTATCACGTCTTGCGGTCCAAATTGCCTTTAAGAATATGTTAAACATTTTCCCACCTGTATACCAAGTATTTTTTTTTATTCCCGCACTTTCAAAGATATTAAGATGCAAAATCGGTTCTTATTGCCCTTATCTAGAATTTAAAGAATGAAAAAAAACATGACCATTTCTGGAATTTGAATGTTGAAAAGAAGTTAAAAGTGATATTAAAAAAATCAAAAACTTTTTTAATAGTGAAAAAAAGGAAATAGTATTAAGATTTTAAAAATCCCCCCAAAATGTACTTTTTCTCTAAAGTCCCCCCCAAAAATAAATTTTATGACGCATTTTGCGTCACCAAACCCCTCTCTGGGCACCCCTGGAATGAATAAAAACTTATAAAATACAGTTTTTACGTGCGTTCGTAATTATATAAATATGTAGCACATACAGTCGTCGTTTGGTCCGTCCGTCCGTCCGCATATAAGGGGCTATGCATATATAAAGTTATCATTTTAGGGGGGAGGGGGGGGGTCTGGCACATGATATCGTAAGATATCTCTAGGGGGAGGGGGGTTTTGTCTTTTGATATCGTTATCATTTTTTATCTATTTTTATTTGTAACTTGGTATTTACATCAAAGTAGTGTGTTATCTATTTTTATGAAAGTATAAAGTTATTATTAAAATCATTAAATGATTATAAAATTATTCAATTCCAAAATATGAAACATCCCAACGTTTGGCATTCCTATTCTTTTGCCATACGTGTATGCATATATAATCCGCTGTTTGACAAACCATATGCGAAGTATGTTTGAAATGATACTTGTGTTTAATAGTAAATAAAAGAGAAAGAATATTGTCCACCTGTTTTCTTGAAAAGAAGTTCTGTCTGCCCCACACCGTGTAGGAAGAAAGTTCAAAAAGATATTATTACTGTTGAATGCATTATGTAACAAAAATCTATTATTAAATACTTTTAAATAGTAATTATTTCTTTTAAATGATATTTAATATATAAACTGATATTTTATTGACTTCTCTTTATCTGATTTAATAAAGTATGCAAAATACAAATGTAACCGTATTTGTATATCATTCCAAACAAAAGGAAAAAATTCCTAAAATTTAAAGAATTTTTATTCATTGATAACGATATCATTACCGGGGGGGGGGGGTTCAAGGGATGATAACGTATGATATCGTAAGGGGAAGAGGGGGTACAAAATTTCCAAAAAGTTGATAACGTTATATATGCACAGCCCCTAACACCGCAACAACTACCCAACCAAATGGTTCTCGCCGCTGCGAGCGGCCCCTTTCGTCCGCAGCTCTTTATTCTTCCACTTATTTCGACTCTTTTGCGGAAGAAAGGTTCATAGATCTCCAGCCACATCCCGAGTGAAAGACACCCTAGCGAAAGTCAGGTTGAAAAAAAAAATCAAAAATTGAAACCGGACAAATTTAAAAGGGAAATTATAATTAAGTAATATATATAGTATATTCACATGCTGCCAAAAGTCATATTAAAACCTCATTAAGAAGAAAACAAATCCCTGTCAAATCGCTAATGCGGCTTATTATGTTAAAAATAAGCAAATTTATGGGGAAATTATTATACTCCTTTTCAAAGCAATTACATTCAAAATATCATTTTGAATTTTGAGAAAGAACTATAAATTGTAATAATGACTATTTAAATGAAATTTCACCTTCCCAAAATCATGATTCTTTTCAGAGGTGTAGACCAAAAACAGCCTTTAATTTAATCAATTTACTTTAATGTTGTTTTTTTTCTCTTTTATTATTTGGAAGTATTCAATAAAAATATGTACGAAGCCATTTATAGTTCCATTTTTTGTAATAAAATTCAATAAATAAATAAACAAATAAATAAATAAAACCTTATAATGTACAGTTTGTTTTCTGTAGTACTCAAACTTTCGGTCAACATTCTCTTCCTTATTTAGCAGAATGAATAAAAACTTATAAAATACCGTTTTTACGTGCGTTCGTAATTATATAAATATGTAGCACATACAGTCGTCGTTTGGTCCGTCCGACCGTCCGCATATAACAGTGCAACAACTACCCAACCAAATGGTTTAAAATTTAACATATGTAATCGTTGCAGAATTTTGTCGAGTCATTTCAAATTTTATGAAAATCGAATAAAAACTTAAAAAGATATTAATAAAAGTTTTCTTCATTTAATTAAATCCTATCATACGTAAGTAATTCAATGATGTCTCATGATAGGTAATGATTCTAGATTGCCATGGTGATTACGTCCTATTATTTCCGGATTACTGAATTTAATATCTATAATCGTAATAAATTTTGTATTCATGCATTTTTGCATAATAGTGTAACAACTATTGCACCAAGATCTGAATATTTATAAAATTAGTTATAGTAACGAACGCACCTCATTTGCCACGTTTAACGTACAATTTCCGACTTATTGTAATAACTAAATTATTAAATAAATAAATAAAACCCTATAATGTACAGTTTTCTTCTCTGTACTCAAACTTTCGGTTAACATTCTCCTCCTTATTTCCAAGCTAATAAACACGTACTGATATAATCTTAATTTTCTCCTTTTTAGGTAGATTTCGTATGAAATACTACCTATTGGGATCGTTCCTATGTTGGAATTTCTGAGAAATTTTTGCAGATCTACACCGATCATGACCACTAGAACCCAAAAAACCACCCCCAGTAAAAAACTTTATCTATCTATCTATCTATATATATATATCACTTTCTTCTGGACACGATAACTTTCGTAATTCTGCACCAATCTCTTCCAAACTGATACATAAAATCAATGGGCATAAAATCTCGGACAAGTTCGTTAATGGGCAAAATCGGACTAAGGGGGTGGAAATAGGGAGGGATTTTGTGAAAACCGAAAACCCCTCATAACTTCTTAATTTTTGTACAGATCAAATCAGTTTAAAGTTTTTATTACTTCTAAAAATAGGGCCAAAAATTTATGTATAACATATTTTTGATAAAGTTAAAAATGGGTTCAAAGAGCGCAAAAAGTAGGGTTTTTGGGAGAAAAAAAATTCATAACTTCGTCCATTCTCAAGATATCAAATCCAATTAATTTTATTATAAATCTCCTTAACATTATCTACAACTTTTATATTCACAAGTTTTTGATAGGACCAATTCGTACCGCAAAAAAATAAATAAAAATAAAAATAAAAATAAAAACGAAAAAAAAGGGGGTTTGAAGAAGAAAAAAAATCCATAACTCCGTCAATTTAAAAGATATAAAATCCCCATGAATTTATCATATATTTTCTTAATATTGTCTACAACATCTATATAGACGAGTTTTGGATAGGACAAATTCTTACAGCAAAAACAAATTAAAAATACGTAGCGGTTGAAGAAAAAAATCATCTTAGTAAGGGTGTATTCAAATCCAAACTGCTTATTTCTGACTCATTTTACAATTCATTTTTGCTCTCAAAGGCTTCCAATTGCTACCTTTTCTAACTCAGAAAGTATATAATGTACCGTAATGGTCGATTTTTTGATAGAGGCAGAATATATTTTAAAAAATGCTGTTAAAAAGGGCATTTTGAACCGAATTTACCGAAGCGGATTGTGTTGAAAAATCATTGTATTAATGATGCACTCAAATCCAAACTGCTTATTTTCTGATTCATTTTTAAATTCATTTTTGCTCTCAAACGCATTTAATTGGTATATTTGCTTATTCAGAAACTATATAATGTACCGTAATGATCGAGTTTTTGATAGAGGCAGAATATATTTTAAAAAATGATGTGAAAGGGGGCATTTTGAACGGAATTTCCTGAAACGATTGTGTTAGAAACGAAAAATATTGTCCTTCTCAGAAAATAATTGTTTATATATCAAGTTTTAATTGATTGAACAAAAAATAAAAACACAGGTCGCTTATAAATCTCTTCAAAAATCACGTCAGCAAGTTTCATATATTTTTTTAAATTAACAAGTTGGAAATTGCTCGTCAAACGTGGCAAATGAGGCGCGTTCGTACTATAACTAGTTTTATAATTATTTTTTGCACCCCATATTGTACTGAATGTATAATTTTTTGCACTTCATAAAGTGCATAGTCTGTAACATCATTAAAATGCATTTTTAATAATTTTTTTCCCATTCCCCGTAATGTAACGTAACACTTTTGACTGTCCCTGTAATTAAACAATGCATCCGATTTTCCTAAAATTTGAAATGGCTCGATAAAATTTTGCAACAATCATACATTTAAAATTTCAGACCATTCGGTTGGGTAGTTTTTGCTCTGTTATATGCGGACGGACAGACAGACGGACGGACGGACTGAACGACGACTATAGGTGCTACGTATTTATATAATTACGAACGCACCTAAAAATGAATCTGGAATTATGCCAGAAAATTTCGAGTTGTTGAGTATGGAAAAGTATTTTTTTGAATATCGCCCTAACATGATTCTGATAAAACCAGCTATTATATAAAAATGAAATAAAAACTCGCCAAAAGCGGCCAGATAAATTGTTAAAGTGGATTTATCTCTAATCATGATTTAGTTTTTGTTTGTGAAATTAGTATATTTGACTTCGAAATCTACCTCTGCCTGTAGGCCCGGCCGGCAGGGATTTTTTTAGTAAGTGGCTTGATTAATTACAGATTATTAAAAGTTTTTTAAAATATTCATTTCCAGTTCTTGGTAGATTTGGAATGAAAAGATAATGTTTTATTCCAGAAGTTTCTAAATTTTTAGACCGACGTACCCCTAAATCAAAGTTTATACTTCCGCGTACCACCAGGTAACAAACGTATTGCTAATATAGGGAAAACTGTGAAAATGTAGCTTCCCATATTTTCTTTGATTTTAAATCACGATTTTAAATAACTTCACTGCATTAAAAACGAATTTCCATGAAATATAATGAAGCATACACGTTTGATGAAGAAGAGAAAAATTTCAGTTCACAAACTTTAATAAATAATGTATTATATTTGAAATACAACTTCAGCACTGAAACAGAATTTCAACACCTCCTACCAGATCTTTAAGTACAAACAACAACAACAACAACAACAACAACAACAACAACAAACAAGTTGGAAATTGCTCGTCAAATGTGGCAAATGAGGTGCGTTCGTACTATAACTAGTTTTATAAATATTTTTTGCACCCCATATTGTACTGAATGTATATTGTAGTGCACTTCATAAGTGCATAGTCTGTAACATCATTAAAATGCACTTGCAATATTTTTTTCCCCATTCCTCGTAATGTAACAAAAAATTTTGACTGTCCCTGTAATTAAACTATACATCCGATTTTCATAAAATTTGAAATGGCGCGACAAAATTTTACAACAATTATATATTTAAAATTTCACACCATTCGGAAGGCTGTAACATCATTAAAATGCATTTGCAATAATTTTTCCCATTGGCCGTAATGTAAAGAACAACTTTTGCTGGCCCTGTAATTAAACTATACATCCGATTTTCATAAAATTTGAAATGGCTCGACAAAATGTTGCAACAATCATATATTTAAAATTTCAGACCATTCGGTTGGGTAGTTTTTGCTCTGTTATATGCGGACGGACAGACGGACAGACGGACGGACGGACAGACGGACTATAGGTGTTACGTATTTATATAATTACGAACGCACCTAAAAACGGTGGATGCGCTATAAATTGTACTTGGAAAAAATAGTTTCAATTATTCCTATTCGAAAATTCAATTTAAAAAGCATCTTTAAAAAAGGTTTTACTGCTCATTAAATTCGTTTGATCGATAATTTTAAAATTAGGTCTTTATTTACAAATTTTAATTTTTCCAATATTAATTTAATAATTACATGTGTTAATTCTTTAAAACTGATTGTATCATAAGCACCGCGTCGGATTTCAGAGATCGGACTAATAACAAAAATTTCTAGTAATATATGAAAAAAAAAAAAAATAAATAAATAAAAAACAGGTTGTAATCTCTTATTTGCATTGGAAAAAAAAAAAAAAAAGCCTTTACAGTATCTTATTAGAATTCGAAAATTTTCAGGATGATAAATTTACGCAGTTTTTGTTTTTATAGTAACAAGGGGTTCTCGGGTTATAAAATATAGTAGGTGACAATCATCTTCATCATATATATTTTTTCTACTCTTAACATCCTTTCTTTCTCTGCACAAACTAAAGAAGGTACGGCGATCAGTGACGTATTTTTTGACAGGTTCTTACATACAATAAAACCCGTTTGATTTAAAAAAAAATACAATTAATCAATGGAAAATAAGCCGGAAACAAATTATGAACTATATTTATATAAATTTAAGTGCAAACGGATTTATCTCTACTAATCGTCTGCATGCGATAGGGATTGATTAAAAAAAATTTCATGCTTGAAAATTATTTAAAAAACAATAAAAAAATGAGTAAATTGAGATACAGTTTTTAAACAAATTGGATACAATTTTTAAACAAATTGCATTTGAAAGTGTATTTTTTTCTCTATTCGACGATGTAACAATTAAAAATGTACGATCTTCAAAAATTAAAAAAATCGCAATAAAAATAAATAAAAGTTAAATTTGATAGTCTGCTATTACCATTCGCAAAATGACGTCAGCGTTACACACAGATACGTTTGTCCTTTATAATATAGATAGATAGGTAGATAAATAGATATGCTGTTTTTCATTTTACGTATCAGTATCGGACTTCAGCGCACCAGTAGCCAGAGCTTCGCGTACCACAGTTTGAGAACCCCTGTTTAAGTCTATAAATTATTTGCGGCTGTTCTTAAATATTATTATTTTTAATAGGGTTTAATCTAGGAAAAAGGGATTTTTAGCTTTTTGGCTAATTGCAGCCAATAACTTCTAGCCAAATAAAAATAGCTTTAGCCAAGGAAAAAAAAAAGTTTTATTTATACAAATTTCTACATACATGAGTATTATTTTTAGTTATGCAATATACAAACAAATAGGTCAGAATTATAAGAACAATTGAAAATTGCACAGAAAAAATTTATTTCTGAACTACATAAAGTGAAATTTATACATAAAATACTTTTTTATGCAAGAAATCATTATAGAAATCAAAACACTGGAAAATGCAAACATGAATGTTTTGCCATAATTAACAAAATATGTCATTGTAAAAATTGGACAAAATTATAAGGACAATAAATGTTTCTGCCTGAAACACACTAATAATTAATAATCTGCCCCTTCTGCTCAATCACATTTATCAGTCTTGACGTCATAGAGTTTGACAATTCCTTAAGAACGTTCTTGGAAATATTTGAACAGGCTTTTTCAATGGAGGACATAAGCTCTTGCTTGTTTTCATATTGTATACAATTTTTGTATACTTCGTGTGCCAGAATACCCCACAGATTTTCCATTAGATTCAGATCAGGGCTTCTGGCCCGCCAATGAAGTAGTTTCACGAAACAATTAGCAACGTAGCAAACCACGATTTTGAAATTTGAGAAACATGTACTGAGGCATTGTCCTGCTGGAATAATTAGTCTCCACTCGTTATTAACGGTGCTTCTGGTAAAATATTATCGCCCAATACATCAAAATAACTCTCGGAATTCATTATACCCTGCACAAAAACTATTGGAGTAGTTCCACCAGTTGTGAAACCTCCCCAGACCATTACTGAGCCAGCTTCAAATGCACGCTTTGAGAAAATTTCTTTTTATCTACGGAGATCATACCAAAAGTAGCGAAAAGTATATGGTCCATCCAAATTAAACTTTTTCTCATCGGAAAAGACAACATCATCCCACTTTTTTTTTTTACATAGTAATGCATTTTTTGGCAAACTCCATCCTCAGTCTCTTATGAACTTTTGTAAGAGGCGGTTGTGACATATGTTTACATAGTGAACCTTTTTTTCTTTTTGTAAAACACGTCGAACAGATCGAGCACTGCATTCTAAGTTTAATTCACGTTTTATTTCTGTTCACATTTGTTTTTCGGAGCAGAGCTCGCTTTATTATCATTCTTTTCTCCCGTACAGAAGCAGAAGATGGCCTACTTGTATGTCTTTGCCGTCCATATTTACCAGGATTTTTAAGATAATCGTAAATAACAGTTCTTGATCTATTGAACTTTGTCGCAATTTGGCGTACAGAAAGTCCTGAACTTTTAAATGCATCCACTTTCCCTTTCTCAAACTCCGAAATCTTTGTGCTTAGCGGCATGACTGAAAAACAGAATATGACGATCCCAAACACTTACTACGCATTTATATCGTCCGGGAGTTCCGTGTGCAGAGCAAAAAACATGCAAATTTTGCTTTTTAGAGCATACAAATACAGTTGTTCTTATAATTTTGTCCATATCAGATGGGTGTATAAATCCATAATACATTTTATGAATATGGATTTTCCACATATTTCCACAAAAACTTATAAAAATATTCTTCATTTTTCATTGGTTTCCAGCCATTAAATTTGCATAAGTTTCCGGCCAAATGTAGCCAAGATTTGGCGATTTTTGCCTTGTCCTTATACTTTTGACCACCACTGTACATCACTCTGTAAGATTGACCCTTCGAGATTTGGCTGTATACCACACAGAAAATGCTTTTTTTTTAATGGAAATTGTTTTCAAAATTCCCCTTTCAAATTAATCATCATTAAGTTACTTAAATTCTTGATTGTCAGTTTGTTTCTCAAGTCAGTTTTTGTTATATTCATGAGACTGAATCCCCCTTCACAGTCTGCTGTAGACAACAAAAGTGATGCTATAAATTCATACAAAGAAGTCATATTGGGAAACGTGCCAGTAATGCCATTTTTATGAAAAAAAGAATGTATATATAATAAGCTAGTATCATTTCTTTACACATTGTAGCCAGAACCCGCATAAATTCAAGTCTGAAAAGTTTATACAACATGCATCTTGCACATTGAAGATTCAAAGCTAGTGCACATCATACCCCATGCTTATATAATCTGCGATTTTCGTTTTTGCCATATGCTGGAGTCGTGTCTGAGGCAAATGACGTCACACTGTTTAAAGACGCTTGCATAGAGAGCACGAGACAAATTTTGAAGTGTTGCCGCAGCGCGGATGCAATATGAGATTTTTTTTTTCGTTTTAGCACAACGGCAGAAGGTTTACAAAATGCGGAACAACAAAATGGGAATGATATATATATTTCTTTGGCTGTCGCTATTTGGCTAATTCAATAAATGCTTTGGGTGGAAAAACACTTCCAGTTAGCTTTTTGGCTATTTGGCTAGTTTTAGATTAAGCCCTATTTTAAGTATTTTAAACAATAATTAGGGGGCTCTGCCTCCTACGAGCTACGCTCGCCAACCCCAGTTCAGACACCGCAGACTCTAAAAGCACGCTAATTTGATCGGCTTTAAAAAGATTTAGGAAGCTTGAATTATAATTTAAAAAACAGTGGCGATCTCCCTATAAACGGTTTTCTATACGTTTCTCTTTGATTGGGGAATTTTAATGCCAAATCAGCTGCTGTTAAAAGATACAACGGCTGTTTTCGTCTTTGATTAAATAAAATCTGTTAAACATTTCAAAATAAGCTAATATAAAATGAATTAAGTAAACAGAGTCTTTGCCTCCCGGTATTTTAAAACGTAGCGAAAAGAAAGTTCTTTTAAATAAGACATTTTAAATGTATCGTTTTTAATCTGACGTCATTTTCACCACACTTTTCCTTTTCTTTTTAATATTAATGTGAAAATACTTTTGTTAGAAATGAAATACTATTTGAACTGTTCTAACAAAAATAGTCGAAAAGATCATCTCAAAATATCAAATAAATGTCTCGCGCAATTTTTAAATTTAAATTGTTTTGCAATATTATTTTTTGTTCATTTTACGTAATAAGTGTAATGTGATGTAATTTCTCCTATTTAAGACTTCTAACGCATGTTAATGAATTTATTATTTTACAATATCCTTTCTCTTTTAAAATTCACGTGTAAATATAGTTTTTATGACTTAACTTCCAATAAGTTCCTGCATTTGAAGGTTTTTTTTTCGGTTTATAATAGTCACGTGTAAATAAATTTTTAATTTGAAGGAAACATTATTCTTTGCGCTGTTTATACAGTTGGCAACAGTTTAAATTAATACCATTTTCTAAAATATGTAAAAAATATCGCTCGAAATGCTGAAAATTTCAATTTAAAATAGAAATAAAACCTCAAAAAATGAGTCAAATTAAAATAAAATGAATGCAGTCTGCACACCGAGAACTTCTATCGAATAAAATTATCTAAAAATGATTAAATTCCCATGTATAGTTTTTGCTAATGTAAAACTTTTTTAATGGGACGATTTTGTCCAACTTTAGCTTTAAATATCTCTTAAAATAATTCTTCGATTTGAAAACTGTCTGCATCAGCGTGTTTATCAAATATTTCTTTATAATACCACCAATTTTCATATTTTTGTATGCAATATTTTTCTTAACATTAACAAAGAAAGACCTCCGGTCACAAAAAATTCAAAACCGGCGGCGGCGGTGACAGCGTTAGTTACTTTTTTTTTTTATAATAGAGAGATAATAATAATAAACGGTCAAGTGCGAGTATTACTCGCGCTCAGAGGGTTCCGTATAAAAAATATATGAATTATTAACTGCATTATTTTTTAAAAAAGTCATTACTAAAAGAATAATAAGACTTTGTAAAAAACGATACAACATAGGGCTGGGTATAGCAGAATATAATAGAAAAGTATGCATGGTTATACCATAAAAGTTAAAAAGATATGAAGCCCAAATAATGTCAAATATTTCTATTCTGTATAACTCTTTTTTTAATCTTTTCCTAATCTGTTTATGATGAACTTAATTCGGTACTGACAATAAAAGTAGTGATATTATTTAAACTTCATTTGACCTTTCGTAAAACTAAGTTAGCGTAGTAATGATTTTTTCTTTTTACAGTGTAGCTAACACAAAACTCTTGTTCAAAGTTTAAACTTGGCACTGTGCTAAGCGAGCTTCGAAAGGAGGTCGCAAAATTGCAACGCCGCCTTGGTCCATGCCGCGTTTTTCCAGATAGGATTTTAATTAATGTTTAAAGACACGGGAGGCGTATTCAGAGATCCATTCAACTGAAAGCGAATCCGATGGTATTTATGTGATTAATTCTGATTAAATTAGCCTGTTTTTAACAATTTGACGTTTATTGCTTTTATACTGCTACTGGGCATTGCATCACGCATACATATCATTAAATGCTGTTATCTAGGCTTTAAAAGCCGATGGTACATAGAATACGCCACCCCTGTCATTTGTATGTCCAAACCTTCCGTGTTTTTAAGGGGTAATATCTCGGCTAATTAGAGACAATTTTTTTCGAAAATCATTATCAACAATGCTTTCATACTTCTGCTGGATAGGTATCTCCAGCGCTCCCCAACACCTTTGCTGAATGCTCGCAAATCGAAATTTGTGTGCAACGGAATAATGCGCTTTTCTCAAAATCTAAGTGACCTAGGATAATCGCTATAATTTTTCTGAAAGATTTAGATTAACTTCTACTACCTCTAATTTTTTCATAATTTTAATTTCAGTAGATTCGGAAATAGATGGGGGGGGGGGGGCATATTTTTGCACTACACTTTCGACGATATCTCTGAAAATATTACCTAAAATTAAAAGAAATGTATTTTCGAGTTTGGCGTTACGACAGCTTTCACACGATAGCCCACAAGATATACAAAGAAAAGATTTTTTTTCAAGTAACTTAATTAACCTCTTTACATTTTTACTAAATATATTTGTGAATGTTTAATAATCTGTTCATATGCGGGTCACTAGTCTTTATTACTTCCCCCAATATGAACTTTCCACGTTCCATAGTTTACGAGTAAAATGGCTGTGACAGACGGACAGACAGACACAGGAGTGTTCTTATAATGGTTTCGTTTTTACTTTTTAAGTACGGAACCCTAAAAATCTATACGCCTCTTACTTGACAAAACAAAATTTCCCGAATTCAGGACATAACTTAATTGTTTATTCGTACTCGATTTTGTATAGGAGCAGGAGGCAAGTTTCGTGAAAGTTGTCCCAGCTATTTTCAAGATCATTGGGGCATTCAAAATTGCGTGCTCGTTTAAACTATATGTTATATTATTAATTTTTAAAAAGTTACCTCAGAAATTTTAGTTTTTTGCGTCACAACATTCTTATTAAATAACCTTGCATCAATATAAATGAATATTTTTTAACTATTTTCTAAATAATAATAGGATTAAATTGGTTTTATATTTTCTTTTCAGCTATAGTAAATGAAAATGAAATACCCAAGTGTTTATATTCGGTACGTATTTTATTTTAGCATGTTTAAGTATGTTAAGTTGTTATTCAATTTTACATGTTAACGAGCATCAATAAAGAAATCTTTTAGGATGTCAGGACTCTTACATTAATGAAACGTATACCTGATAAAAGTGACTGTTAATTAATTTTATTTTTCTTTATGTACCGTCAACTGGGGTAACTTGGGTCAACTGCATTATTTTTAAAAAAAGTCATTGCTAAAAGAATAATAAGATAATGTATTAAGGATAACTTTGGCCCAAGAGAGAAAAAAGATTAAATCTGCTATATTTTCAAAATAGTGAGTTATCGAGAAAGTTTTGGTCTCAAAATATAGGAGGTGTTACATTAGCTTGAGGCTGGCAGCTCATTGTAAGTAATTTGCCAGGTTTGCACCAATCAAACAAAAACGTGTGAAGACGATGAGAATTTAGCTGCATTTAGTTGCATTTTTTGTTGCATTTTTTAGTTGCATTTTTTGTCTGCCAAGCTATAAATTAATTCATTTGGACCTTGGTAAGTACGTGTTATTATAACCTCATTAGTGTAGATCAAGGCCTAATGTAGGATTATGCGTCGTCTTTCCTGAGATAAAAAAGAAAAGCGAGTTGAAGTAACTTTGGCCCAACACTTTGGGTAACACTGGCCTAACCAATTATCATTTAAAATTTTGTATATACTTCCTGTCAATGTATAAAAAATGTTATATTTGGAGGGGAGCTTTTTCTTCAATTTCATTGAATTTAAACATTGATGTTTTTGAGATAATGTTTTTGTTTATTTTTGTTATACTTATGAAAATAGACATTTGTGCTTATACAAGCAATAATTGTTTGATATAAACAAAAGGACTACGTCTGAATCCATTCATATTTATAAAAACTTTTCAAAATAACAGACATTACATTACATTACAAGATAAAAACAATATAAAAGGACGTTTCGGATTCATTCTGAATCTCTCATCAGCTAATTCCTAACGTAAAAGTCATACTAGATTTTAAAGTTCAACAAATACAAAAACATAACATCAAGTTGCCAAAAAATTATAGCTAAAACAAAACTGAATATTCTATTGGTAGAGATGCAGCCTCGTTAATTGCTAAATCAGCAGTCGTGTACCAAGGTTTCAAAAACATACGACTTGCATAAATGCTGCAGCTTGATGTAATTATATAAGCATTCTCAAAACGCGGAAAATGATCAGTTTTCATGTCGTGGTCAACAATTTTAGAATTTAAATTTTTATTTCTAAAAGCATGTTTATGCTCTTGTTTCAAGTGTACGGCTGGTTTCACCTATGTAGACTGCATTACACTGTTTGCACGGAATTACATAAATAACATCTTTAAACTGTGAGATTGGATATGGATGCTTAAAATTGCTTAAAAGATGCTTAAGTGGTTTCTGTGAATTAATGTGGTTTCTGTAGTTTCATACAATCGCTGTAATAGCGATTTTTGTGCGATTTTGAATATTGTACCACCAAACAGTGTATGAAGTTATGCATAGAATTGAAGAAATTTTTTTTTTAAGTTTTTGGCTATGGCAAGCAGGTACTCCCTGAATTTGTAAAAAATTCGCCGGTAAGGGGCGCTGTAATAGCGTTTTTTTTTGTGCGATTTTGAATATTGTACCATCGAAATGTGTATGAAGTTATGCATAGAATTGAACGAAAAAGTGTTTTAAGTTCTTGGCGATGGCAAGCAGGTCCTTCTTTAATTTGGAAAAAAATCGCCGGTAGGGGGCGCTGTAATAGCGATTTTTGTGCCATTTTGAATATTGTACCATCGAAAAGTGTATGAAGTTATGCATAGAATTGAACCAATTTTTTTTGTGTTTGTTTTTGGCCATGGTACGATCGTCTTCCCTGAATTTGGAAATATTCCGCTGGAAGGGGGCGCTATAATTGCGATGTCTGTACCATTTTCATTATTGTACCATCGAAAAGTGTATGAAGTTATGCATATAATTGAACCAAATTTTTTGTATATCTTTCTGGCTATGGCAAGCAATTCCTCCCTGAACTTGAAAAAATTCCGCCAGAAGGGGGCGCTGTAGTAGCGATTTCTGTGCCATTTGCATTATTGAACCACCGAAAAGTGTATGAAGTTAAGCATAGAATTGAACCAAATTTTTTGTGCATGTTTCTGGCTATGGCAAGCAAGTCCTCCCTAAATTTGAAAAAAATCTGCCGGAAGGGGGCGCTGTAATAGCGATGTTTGTGCTATTTTCTTTATTGTACCATCGAAAAGGGTATAAAATTATGCATACAACTGAACCAAATTTTTTGTGCATGTTTTTGGCTTTGGCCAACAGGTCCTCCTTGAATTTGGAAATATTGCGTGGTAAAGGGGCTGTGTGATAGCGATATTTGTGTACTTTTCTTGATTTTTCGTAGTTCTATTGTCCATCGGCG
Source organism: Maratus speciosus (assembly GCA_963932465.1). Lineage (NCBI taxonomy): Eukaryota > Metazoa > Arthropoda > Arachnida > Araneae > Salticidae > Maratus > Maratus speciosus. The sequence continues at coordinate 222,870,832 of OZ010789.1, forward strand.
GCTCGTGCAGCGGCCGGAACTCGCTTCCTGCTAAGCCGGCTATTCGCAAACAGCTGATAACAGCAGAATAAGAAAAAACTAATAATTTTAACAAATATCATGATATATATTAACTCGTTTTTAGTCCGTTTAATTGACTGAAGCAGAAATTTAAGGTGAAAATCAATGTTGGTATAGTATTGAACTAATAATATTGAAGTATTAACATTTGTAACTAGTTTTTGAAATATTAAGATGTATAAGATAGAAGAAAGTTTTGGGATTGACACATCCAACTAGTTTTAGGCATATTTTTAAAGATTTATGTCATTCCTTTGGAGTCTTAAGCAAGCAAAGTATAAATTAAAGTTTTTTTTTTTTATTATTAAAGAATGAAGCTAAACGTTAATAATAATAACAGAGTAATTCCCAGCATGTTTTTCACATACATTTAAATACAATTTCCCAAAATTTCAAAAAAATGTTTCAAAGAAATAAATTCTAATGATTATTTAAATTAAAATAGAGCGTCTTCCCTTGCTGGTCATTGGACGAAAAAGTTGCATACCCACTCTGAATTTTGGGGAGTGTCACGGCCTTGAGTATCTCGAAAGTTGCGCTCGGGCTCTGCTGACACAAAATGCTTCGGGTTCGGGCGAGCTCGGGCTCCGAAAAGTGAGCCCGAACTTCCCCAGAATGGGGATGGAGTGTGTAAGGTACTATCCTGCTTTGACTATATCTGATCTACTATGCATATTACATATGTTTTATTTTATGCGTGTATATTTTAGTTATAGTTTGCATTGTAATGAATACCGCTTTTAATGAGTGGAAAAGTAAAGCTTTTGTGATTCAATGCAGAGATGCTGTGTTTGAATTTGTGAGCATTTTATGTAGAATTAAACATAAACCAAAGGCAGTTTTTTTTATTTCTATAGATTTCACTAATGTGTTTAACGTGACAGAAAGACTTTTTACTCTAGCTTTCGTTCGCCTCTCCGCTTCGCGTTTGGCAAATCGGAATGAAAATTTTACGTAATGTTTACATTTTTTTTGCGTACTTTATGTAATTTATAGTACAACTCTCATTAAAATCCGTTCAGTAGAACTTAATAAAAAGTAAATCTTTCATAATAGGGTTCACATAATTAAAGCGCCCTCTTTCATAGTTCTACAACTAAGTAACGTGGAACGATGTGTTATACATAATAAACTTCTCCCCAAAAGTAACTAGCTGACAATATAAGCACTATGAAAATAAGTTTGCCAGAACGCGAGATAAAAACACTCGGAATGAAATTATTCTGAAGAATTAAACACGACGTGAATTTTTATGAAGAATTAAACAAAAAACAAAACGTAACCCTCCCTCCCCCCATTAGATTTCGCTTTAACGTGAAAAAAAAAATTTTTTTCTCCCAAATAAGCGGAAACGTAGCTACATTCTAGGAACGCGCTAAGGAAACTTTGAATGCAAACAAATTCTTTACAGAAAACGAGAAACCAAACGCTGTTAAAATAAATTGAAAATGCAAATCACATCCAAGAATATTAATGATCCAGTGACTGAAAGTTTAATCCATTATATTAAAATATGCCTTTCTGATTGTATTTCACGACTACTTCTCTTAGAAAATGAAACGTTGGGGCGACCAAACTTATATAGGTCTTGGAATTTTATAATTCGGATTAGTTACAGATTTACATTCAACCAAGAAGGAAGATTTCAAATCATTGAATTTAGGTGGACAATGATTGAGCCCTATTTACAAGAATTGAATTTAAAGGATAAAAATATACAGGGTGATTAAAAAAACGTTGACAAAATGACACGGCAAATCAGGCATACAACAAGGATAAAATTCACATACGAACATAGGGTCGCAGACCACTTATTTAGCCACAAATTCAGAGTGTTTCATTTTAATTGAACCCGGGTTCAGTGTAATAACTTCAAGAAAAATAAAAACATTGCAATGAAAATGCAATATGTACCTTGTTTGTGTGAAAGTGATAACATTACAAAAAAAATCAGGAAAAACATGTTGCTCAAGCAATAGATGATACCTTATGAATTGATAATCACAGTCCAAAATGTGAGGAGTCAAGTGCATACTTATGGCGAATATAATGCAAATTTCTACCACTTTTGTTTGGTGTTATCATATTTACAACAAAGGTGAGAACGTCTGTTAAATGTTTCATTATAACATACTTCAGTTTTCTGAAAGTTATTACCGTGAACTCGGGTTCAGTTAGGATGAAACGCCCTGTATTTGCGACTAAATAAGTAGTTTTGCCACCCTATGTCCCTATGTGATTTTTCATCCTTGTTGTATGCCTGATTTGCCGTGTCATTTTGTCAACTTTTTTTTTTAAATCACCCTGTATAATATTTTCAATCAATTATTTTTGAAAGATCGCGGTTAAACATTTCACAAACGTGCTAAAAGTAAAGAGATTTATTGGGTAAAAATTACGCATTTCCCCCCCCCCCCCTTGTAAAGTATTTATTTTAATTTAAAAAAGTAAAACTTTTTATATAAGTTTGCCAAATGAACGCCATTTAGCTCCGAAATTAGAAACCAAACCTTAAAAGAACAATAAACTCTTGAGAAATAAAGTTTTATATCAGCAATCACGTAATCTGCAAAATGTAATTTTTGCAATTTATGTTTAAGCTACATTGTAATTATGATTTCTTAGTTAAAATGAAATACATAATAAGATTAATGTCATAAGCTTTTCTAAATGTGCAATAATATTTGATTTATTTTTTTCCTAAAGAAATCGAAAAATATCATGCAATGTAAATTAAGCATATTGAGCTGCCACGCAGCTAGTTAAATACTGAATGTTGTTATTATTTTAGTAGAAAGATATATACAGTATATTTTAATAACTATTTTAGAATAATACTGAGAACGCTTTGAATGCAAACCAGTTCTTTAACTAAAACGAAAAAGCCAGTGCTGTCAAGAAAAATCGAAACTGCAAGTCACATCGAAGTATATTTATGACCCAATGACAGAAATTTTAATTAGATACTAAATGTTATTATTACTTTAGGCGAATGATTATATACAGCGTCTTAATAGCTATTTTAGAATAATACTGAGAACACTTTGAATGCAAATCAGTTCTTTAACTAAAATGGAAAAGCCAGTGCTGTCAAAATAAATTGACAAGTCACATCCACGCATATTTATGACCCAATGACAGAAAATTAAATTAGATACTAAATATTCTTATTACTTTAGGCGAATGGTTATATACAGCGTCTTAATAGCTATTTTAAAATAATACTGAGAACGCTTTGAATGCAAATCAGTTCTTTAACTAAAATGGGAAAGACAGGCTGTAAAAATAAATTAAAAGTGCAAGTCACATCCAAGTGTATTATGACCCAATAACTGGAACTTTAATTCTATACTAAATATTGTTATTACTTTAGGCGAATGATTATACACAGCGTCTTAATAGCTATTTTAGAATAATACTGAGAACGCTTTAAATGCAAGCCAACTCTTTAATTAAACCACAAAGCCAGTGCTGTCAAATTGAAACTGGAAGTCACATCAAAGTATATTTATGACCCAATGAGTGAAACTTTTATTGCATACTAAATGTTTTTATTATGTTAGGCGAATGATTATATACAACGGCTTAATAGCTAATTTAGAATAATATACTACGCTTCGTATGCAAACCAGTTCTTTAACTAAAACAAGAAAACCATTGTTTTCAAGATAAATTGAAAGTGCAAGTCACATTAAGTATATTTATAACCCAATGACTGAAACTTTAATTATATACTAAATGTTGTTATTACTTAAGTCGAAGGATATATACAGTGTCTTAATAACTATTTTATAATAATATTGAGAACGCGTTGACTGAAAATCAGTTCTTTAACTAAAATGGAAAAGCCAGTGTTGCCAAAATGATTTTAAAGTGCAAGTCATATCCAAGCATATTTATAACCCAATGACTCAAACTTTAATTAGATACTAAATTCTGTTATTAATTTAATCTATGGATTATATGGGATACATTAATAACTATCTTAGAATAATACTGAGAATGCTCTGAATGCAAACTTGCCTTAAAAAAAAAAATAAAATAAAAAATAAGAGGAAACAAAGGCTGTCTCAAATAAACGAAAAATGTGAATTCAATCCAGTTATTATACAGTGATTGAAACTTTAATTATTTAATTTTCTTACTGTCCTAATCGAAGAATACATACAGAATGTTAGAAGCTACTTCAGAATTATGGTTAAAATGGGCTTTGATTGTAAAGGGCTTCTTAAAAAGAGAAAGCAAATGTATCGCAAATAAAAAGAAAATGCAAAATTTATCCAGCTATATTTTTACAGTCAGTGACTGAAACTTTAAATTATCATTGAATTTTGTTTCTATTTTAATAGATAAGTGTTTCAAAGTGTCTTAAAAGTTTCTTTAGAACAAATGTCAAGAATGCTTTGAATGCAAATCAGTTCTTTAACTAAAAAGAGAAAGCCAATGCTGCCTAAATAAATTGAAAACGCTAATCCTGTTCACGAGTATTTATAGTATATGGTATAGTTTATAGTATATGGTAAGTATTCACGAGTGTTTATCCCGACTACCGTATTTATACAATGATTGAAACTTTAATTAATTATTACATTTTCTTACTACCCTAATCGTAGAATATATACAAAATGTTAGAAGCTAATTCAGAATTAGGGTTAAAACGGGCTTTGATTGTAAATGCCTTCTTAAAAAGAGAAAGGAAATGTGTCGCAAATAAAATGAAAAGAAAAAAAATTTCGAAAATTTTTATATGCCTTTTATCAGAACGAAAATTTCAAGAGTCCGAAAAAAATAGTTCCGGATAATCGAGGTTACTGATATTCAATAGGCTTCTTCCCATATTACATACTTAGTACATACAAAATTTCAAACACAAAAGTCTCTATCTCAATTATTTCGGAAGATAGAGCGTTTACAGACACACACACAAACGGAGGGCATTTTTTTTTTTTCTATAAATATGTTTTTCGGAATCGCCAGTGTCTGAAACGTGTAAATCCGTCAATTATTTTTTTCGATTTTTAAAACGAATACAAGACTTACCCTATACCACGTATGATGGGTAAATAACATATGTTAAAATACAATTATTTTAGCCAATCTGTAGCTTAATAAAAGGTAACTCAATCGTAATACTTGTACGATTTTTTTCAAAGCGCAGATACACATGAAATAAGTTCTTCCAATACTTTAAGCAATTGGTATATGATCCCTCAAAGCATGGCCAAACTCATTCGTGTTCAGATGCAGAAAAGTGGTATAAGTCATGCATTTTTAAAGTTTCATAACTCGGTCAATTTTAGTATTATATGAACGGGACTTTTTTTTTTGTCTTACTTGTCAGTGTAATAGGAAAATTTTACTAAATATAAATTATAGGACCGAATGACCGTATAAAAATTTAAAATTCGTAATTTTTAAAGAAATGTTTTTATTGACCTAAATTGCTTTAAAATATTCCTTTATCATATTTAAACCATTTTGTAATTGGAATTATATGTCTATGACTAACGGTTTAGGAATTAGCCATTGGCCACCATTGAGAGTGGACACCCTGTATAGTATATAGCAATTTATAGCATAGCAAGTATTCACAAGTATTTATCACGTGCATTATATTTATACAGTGATTGAAACTTTAATGAATTATTAAATTTTGTTACTATTCTAATCGAAAGGTTTATACAGCATGTTAGAAGCTACTTTAGAATTATGTTTAAGGCACGTTTTGATTGTAAATAACTTCTTTAACTTAAAAGAGAAATCAAATGTTGTCACAAATAAACTAAAAATGCAAAATTGTTTAGCTATATATTTATAGTCAGCGACTGAAACTTTAATTAATTACTACATTTTGTTGCTATACTAATCGAAGGGTATTCACAGTATCTTAAAAGTTTCTTTAGAACAAATGTTAAGAATGCTTTGAATGCAAATCAGTTCTTTAACTAAAAAGAGAAAGCCAATGCCGTCTAAATAAATTAAAAATGCTAATCTTATTAGCGAGTATTTATGGCCCAATGGCTGAAACTTTAATTAGATACTAAAGGTTGTTATTATTCTAATCGAAGGATATTTATCTTTGAATAGTTTCTTCGATACTTGAGAAGAAAAATTGAACAAGAAAGAAAAAACATGCTTGAAGCATAGATTATGAAACACTTTCCAGCACATTTAGAATAATGTAAAAAAACTTAACCGTTTAATAAGTTGAAATACGTTGTCTAGTTGAACCATTTGGAAACACATAATACATTTGAAATCTCAATTCCAGTAATTGCAATCTACAGGCGGAAAATTATCTAAATTCTTTGAGAAGTTCTGTATATGATACCTGGACATCTATAAACTACATGCATGCAGAAATTTAGTTCAGTTAGGAAATACATACCACACAGTTGAAAATTCCCTTCAGAAATTTTCGCTAATAAGGATAATGGTACGTGAATTCGGTACTACTTAGTTATCCCGTCGACCAAAAATCTATCGCCAAACTACAAGATTAAATGGAAATAATGCTTGATCGTAAATGTCACATTCACTTGACTTTAAGCAAGTTACACGTGTTTACGTCATCAAGTGATTTTTATTACGGTGTTTTATTTGTATTTTTGGTACTACTTAGTTATCCCGTCGACCAAAAATATATCGCCAAACTATAAGATTAAATGCCAATAATGGTTGACCGTAAATGTCACATTCACTTGACTTTAAGCAAGTTATACTTGTTTACGTCATCAAGTGATTTTTATTTCGACGTTTTATTTGTATTTTTAATAATGTTATACTAATTTATTTGTTCTTTCGTTATTTAAAATAAAAATTATGTCAATTTGTATAATTTGGCTAGTGGTTCGGCGATTTATATAATTTGGCAAAAAAATGTACTTTTAAATGCAATTTGTTTGAAAGCTGTATCTCAATTTGTTTCTGAGTTATTAATTTTTTTTTGTAGTTTTTATTACTTTTTTGTCATAGTGGCAACAGAAGTATCCATCTCCGTTGAAAGTAAAGGGAAATACAGATTACTGTATAGACCAATCAGAAAACGAATAAAATGCGGTTGCAACCAATAAAAAGCTTCAGATATGCTTTTCATTTCCTACCCTGACGAGGACAATAACCATTTTTCCAAATGGTTAATAATACAAAGGATAAATACTAATACAGGGTGTCCATAAAAAATGTTCCAGTTTCAATGGTATGTTATAACAGTTTAATTTAGACTATTTACTACAAATCATACATCAGATTGTAGGTAAACTAATCTCGTTTTTCTTACAGATGTTCAATAGGTTGTCATACGGCACACATTCAACTTAAGGGGTCTTAAGACCCTTAAAGCTTTAAAATTTTCTAAATTTTAATTTTTTTAGATGTTAAACTCCTATCTTTTCTGAACATTTTGATAGAATTGTTTCCTTGAAATTCCGATTAGAACAGAAGTTATGACTTTTAGAATTATACACGCTCAATAGGTGATGCGGCGTTTCCGAAACTTTGAAGTCATTTTTCTGTAAATGACGTTTTTGGGCATAACGCGCTCGATACTTCAAAAACTTCTGAATATTTTTTCATGAAATTTTCAAAACACATGTTTCATGTTAGTCTGTATAAACTGAACCTAAAATTTCCTTTTATTGTTTAAAAGAACATTTTTTAGGTGATTATACTGTTGAATTTCTCTAAATTTTGCATTAGAACTAAATAGAACTTTGTATTAAAAATATAAAATTGCTTTAAATATAAATTTATTTAGGTTCAGGGTAATTACTATAATCTTAAGTATAAGTAGGCACCAAAGTCTTCATTCTAATTAAAAAATTTATTTTGTAGTCCTGCGCTTAATCTGTTATGCTGATTTTCTGCTAGTCAAATGTCTGCCAGTTTGGGGGCCCCTGTAAATGCTAATTCTGCATCTTGAAATGTTTCAAACATTTAAATGAAAGAACATACTTCTATATTTCCTCTCAATTAAAATTTTGTCTTAAAATCAAATACATTTTAGGATATTAAATGTTGAAAATTGCCCCCTTCTTTTTTTCATTTTTTCCAATTTTAAGAGTTCTGAGACTTTTTAAAGTCCAATTTTCCCCACACTTCGGTTAACAACTCCGGAGTAACGGAAACGATAGCCTCTTCAATTCTGTGTCTCAACTCTGGCAAATCATTAGGTAGCGGCGGAACCTAGACACGATCTTTTATAAAGCCCCAAAGAAAAAAAAAATCGCATGTCTCTAACGGCTTTTAAATCTTAAGCCCAGCAATAACGCTTTACGCTCAGGAGTCGCCAATTTGCGTATGTCGCACTTCAAGCGAGTCAATAACAAAGCAGTAGTCGCTCATGCGCTTATCTGAAACTGTTTGAGTTACTCTTTAATCGCGACCTTGAACCAACACTCTACAATGCTTACAGTTGACACTACTATTAAAATTTATAACCGTGAGATTATTTTAGGGACAACTTGTATATTTATATTTTAAATACTAAATGAATATAATTGTTGTATGTTAGTAAATCTTAAACTAAGAATAAAGTACATATTTTAAAATCGTCGTCGTTTATCCTCTTTAATTGAAACATATTCATTTAATACATTCTTTTCTAAGCCTAATTTATATCACGAAAACTACACATGTGCCTTGTGATTAATTGTTTAAGTGTACAGGTGTACAGGACTTAAAATTTCACATTCTTGATTTATTTATAAGTCCTGACACATATTTCACTGCTTCACTTCCCATTAAATCACACTGAAATTTTCAATTATTTTCAATGTAGTATTTTAAATATATTATAAAAAAAATTCATATTATAAACAGTAATGTTTTTAAATTTTAAATACTGAAGGAAAATAATTGTAGCACGTTAATAAGTTTTAAACTAATAATAAAATGTATATTTTAAAATCCTCGTCTTTTTATCTTCTTTAATTGAAACATTATTTCTCTGATACATTCTCTTCTAAGCTTAATTTAGCTCACGAAAGTTACACAAGTGCCTTGTGACTAATCGTTTAAGTGTAGATGATTTAAAATTTCACATTCTAGATTTATTTGAAAGTTCTGATATATATTTCACTTGCTTCACTTCACATTAAATCACTGAAATTTTCAATCATTTTCAATATAGTATTTTAAATACAAAACAAAATAATTCATATTATAAATACTAATGCATTTATATTTTAAATACTAAATGAAAGTAATTGTGTATATGTATATTTTAAAATCCTCGTCTTTTTATACTTTTTAATTGAAACCTATTTATTTAATACATTATTTTCTAAGGTAAAAGGAAAGATAAAATAAAGGAGTTCATATTATAAATACTAATGTATTTATATTTTAAATACTAAATGGAAATAATTGCGGTATGGTAATAAGTTTCAAACTAGCAATAAAATTTATATTTTAAAATCCTCCTCTTTTTATCCTTTTTAATTGAAACATATTTCTTTACTACATCCTTTTCATGAAAACTACACATGTTTGTGATTAATCGTTTAAATGTACATGGCTTAAAATTTCATATTCTAGATTTATTTAAAAGTCCTGACATATATTTCACTGCTTCACTTCACATTAAATCACAGAAATTTTCAATTACTTTCAATATAGTATTTTAAATAAAAACCAAAATAATTCATATTATAAATACTAATATATTTATATTTTAACTACTAAATGAAAATAATTGACTTATGATAAAAAGTTTTAAACTAATAATAAACAGTATATTTTAAAATCCTCGTCTTTTTATCCTCTTTAATTTAAATCTATTTCTTAAACACATTCTTTTCTAAGCTAAAATGAAATATAAAATAAAAAAATTCATATTGTAAATACTAATGTATTTACATTTTAAATACTAGGTGAAAATAACTGCGGTATGTTAATAAGTTTTAAACTAACAATAAAATGTACATTTTAAGATCCTCCTCTTTTTATCCTCTTTAATTGAAACATATTTCTTTACTACATCCTTTTCACGAAAACTACACATGTGACTTGTGATTAATAGTTTAAGTGTACATGACTTAAAATTTCATATTCTAGATTTATTTAAATGTCCTGACATATATTTCAGTGATTCACTTCACATTAAATAACTGAAATTTTCAATTACTTTCAATATAGTATTTTAAATAAAAACCAAAATAATTCATATTATAAATACTAATATATTTATATTTTAAATACTAAATGAAAATACTTGATTTATGATAATAAGCAGTGGTGGAAAATTGGCGCAGAGGAGGAGCCTATTGACACCACTAAATTTTAGTAGAATTTTTTGTCTTATCTAATGACAGTTTTTATTAAGATGAAGAATACCATAAAATATTATTGGTGTCAATAGGCTCCTCCTCTGCGCCAATTTTCCACCACTGTCATAAGTTTTAAACTAATAATAAACAGCATATTTTAAAATCCTCGTCTTTTTATCCTCTTTAATTTAAACCTATTTCTTAAACACATTCTTTTCTAAGCTAAAATGAAATATAAAATAAAAAAATTCATATTATAAATACTAATGTATTTACATTTTAAATACTAAGTGAAAATAACTGCGGTATGTTAATAAGTTTTAAACTAGCAATAAAATGTACATTTTAAGATCTTCATCTTTTTATCCTCTTTAATTGAAACATATTTCTTTACTACATCCTTTTCACGAAAACTACACATGTGCTTTGTGATTAATCGTTTAAGTGTACATGACTTAAAATTTCATATTCTAGATTTATTTAAAAGTCCTGACATATATTTCACTGCTTCACTTCACATTAAAACACATTGAAATTTTCATTTATTTGCAGTTTTCCGTAATAGCAGAAACGCTTTCAGAGAGAGAAAAAAAGAATGAAAAAATGCAATCTCCGCAAGTCACGCAATGCTATGAACGAAACGTGACATAATAAAATTTCTGTTAATGCTTTCGAGCTACATTTAGTTCCTTTCTAACGACATCATGTGGAGAACTTTCGGGTGGGGGCTAATTTTTGATTCCGATGTTTTTCTTCTGGCGCAAAACAAATTTTCCATTTTGAAAAGAAGGTATAGAAAATATTTATTTGCGAATAAGGTATGCCATTTTCAATTTCATTAAAATATGAAAAAAAAAGAAAAAAGAAAGCAAGCCAAACGAAAATTTTTCCTAAATTAAGTAAAATGATTTGTGTGTATCAAGTAAAATGAAAACTGATTAAGTTTTCCCCTTGTTTAAAAAAATAAATAAATAAATAAATAAATAAATATTGGAAACAGGATGATGTGCTGCCTTTATTTAAAATATTTATTTGCAGGAGTTTTTCGTGATAAGCGTCCGTTTTGGTGCACCTTATTTCAGGAAAACTACGAATTTTGTCATTTTCTTACTTTAATTTTTTTTTTAATATTTACTTAAAAATGCAATCATCAGAAGCTATTAGTACTTATTTTCTGTATTTTTAATACAGTCGGACGTCTATTTAACGAAACTCTATTTTGCGAACTTTTCCTTAGAACTAAGAACATTTTCCGAATTTCTTCGTAAAATAACCTCCAAATAGCGAAGTGCATTCTCTATTTAACGAATTTTTTCTTGTGATCTAATTTTTTTTTCTCCCCATTTCTCAAAATATTTCTGGATATTTCAAACTTATTCTTTCTTTAAACACATTTTATGATGTTCAATGGCCTTGAACTGATTTTACCAGGCGCCTTCTTTGTTAGCAGTGAGAATTCGGTAAGTACGGAGGACGAAGACAATAATCCCTTAGAGAAACATTAAAAAAATGTGGATACAGATGAGAAAAAAAGAAGAAATTAACCATGATGTGCTGATTGATGATTGTATTTCACTTAATTCTGAAATTGAGACCCCGGAAACACTATCCGAATTGGATAGTTTCGACAGTGTGAAAAATAAAAACAACACAGCAATGAATTGCGATGAAAACGAATATGATGATGATGGAAATGACCATGATCGAGGAATTAACCAAATTTCGTATGATGAAATGCTAAAATCATTTGAAACAATCCGACGCGGATTATAGTTAGAAGAAAATACGCATGAAGGGGTTTTTGGTGCATTGCAAAGATGCGAGACATATTATGAGAGAAAGCACTTTATAAAAGAAAAAACTCAGGCAAAAATAACTCCAGTTTTTCAGAAATAAAATTTAAAGATGCATATGTTAATGTATGGTTAAAATTATTTGTTATAATAATAATAATATGATAATGTCATTAAAATTCGTTAATTTTAATGTAAAACTATTTACTTTAAACAGAAAATAGAGTGTATTCCCGGACAGTGTTTTGTTTTCTTCGCAGAGTTCAAGGATTTAAACACATAGAAAAAATGAATTGATGATGGATATTGGTGTGTAAAATAAATAAAACAAATCGATATAATTTATAAAAAAATGTGATTAATTACTTTTAGTAAAAATATTTAGTGTTTATGAATTTAAAATCTGTTTTATGTAGTTGAAAGTATTTTAAAATGTGAATCTCTATTTAACGAATTTTCCATATAATGAACTTTTTTCCGGGATTTAGCGACTTCGTTAAATAGAGGTTCAACTGTACATAATCTTATTATCTTTAAGATGAAGTGATCTGTTATCTTTAATATAAAGCAATAGCTTTAACTCCAAGCAATATATCTTTCAGCATTTTTAAGATAAAGCAATATGTCTTTGAGATAAAACAATAATCTTTAAACTAGGGATGCACAACCTGTGGCCCGCGATGGGTTAATTTGTGGCCCGCGAATTTCGAAAATTTATAACTGGGAAAAATTGCAATTTTTGTCCATATGTTGCTGGATAAAATCTGTAATTTCGTCAATTTCTCGCTGGAAAACATTGCAAATTTCGTTTATTGGATCCGGAAAAATCGCGAGTTTCGTCAGTTTATCGCAAATTTCGTCAAATTGCCGCGGAAAAAATTACAAATTTCGTCAGAGTCAGATAAGAATTGCGAATTTCATTGACCGGGTGCAGAAAAATCGTGAATTTCGTTGATCGAGTGCGGAAAAATCGCGAATTTTGATGAGGTGCTCAAAAATTCCAAATTTCGTTGATCGGATTCGGAAAGATAGCAAGTTTCGTCATTTTATCACGAGAAAATATCACGAAGTTCGCCAATTTTCGGCGGGGAAAAAATTGCAAATTTCGTCAGTCAGCTAATAATCACGAATTTCGTTGATCGGGTACTAAAAAATCGCGAATTTTCTCGATTATGTGTGACAAAAATCTCAAATTTCGTTGATCGACTGCGGAAAAATCGCAAGTTTCGCCAGTTTATCGCAAAAAAATCGTTAATTTCGTCAATTTTTCGCGGGAAAAAATTACAAATTTCGTCAGTCAGTTAAGAATCACGAATATCGTTGATCGGGGCGAAAAAATCGCGAAATTTGCCAATCAGGGGCGGAATAATCTCAAATCTTGGTGATCGGCTGCGGAAAATTGCGAGTTTCGTCAATTTATTGCGATAAAAAATAGCGAATTTTATCACTCTGTCGCGGTAAAAAAAATCGCGAATTTCGACAACAGATGGAAACTTTTGTCTATTGATCACAAAAATATCTCGAAATTCTTCAATCGCTCGTGGAAAAAAAATTGTGAATTTTGTCAAAATTTTCCATTTATCAAGAAAGAACAGTTAAGACTTCATAAAGTGTTGTATGGTTACAGATACGGTTACAGATGGATATGAATACAGATGTGAAGAAGCCCTGCATACAATTATTTCTATTTGTTTATTTTTTTATGTACAAAAATTCATTATTCTTGAAGAATAAAGAGTTATTACCCCCCCCCCCCCCCCGAACCTCCCGATATAGAATCGTGTCTGTGTTACTGACGTGGCCCTCGACAACACAAACATTTTTGTAAGTGGCCCTTCTCTCAAAAAGGTTGTGCACCCCTACTTTAAACATCTAAGTCAATAATTTTTAAGCATCTAAATCAATAATATTTAAGAATCTTTAAGCGTTTAAGCGACTTTAAAGTGCAACATATCTTTAAGCAATATATCTTTAAGATTAAACAATAATTTTTAAACGTCTAAATCAGTAATTTTTAAACATATCTATCATCTTTAAGCATCTTTAAGCGTCTTTAAAGTGCAATATATCTTTAAGATAAGATAAAACACTAATCTTTAAACATCTAAGTTAATAATCTTTAAGCATCTAAATCAATAATCTTTAAGCATCTTTAAACGTCTTTAAAGTACAATATAAATTTAAGATAAAGTATTCAGTTATCTTTATGATAAAGTAATATATCTTTAAGATATAACAATCAGTTATCTTTAAGATAAAGCTAATTTTAAACTATGTTACGTATTTTCACGTATTTTCTTTTATCTTTTCAGTTACTCAATTTCTGACTAATTCTGATACAACATCAACAAGACAATAATATTATAATGCATCAACAATTGCTTGTATTTAAGATATATATAGCAATCAGTTATGTTTAAGATAAAGCAAATTTTAAACTATGTTACGTATTTTCACGCATTTTCTTTTATCTTTTCAATTATCCTTTTCTTACTAATACTGATACAACCTCAACAAGACAATGACTTTACAATACATCAACAATTGCTTATCTTGAAGATAAAGCAATTTCTAAACTATCATAAACTATGTTACGTATTTTCACGTATTTCCTTTTATGTTTTCTATTACTTCATTTTTTACTAATATTGTTACATACATCAACAATTTACTTGTTTCTTTAAAAAAAAAAAATATGTTATAGTTTTTAATGTTTTTAAAGATTGCTGTTATATCTTTAAGTGAAAGCAATATCTTTAAGTCACAGCAATATATCTTTAAACATATCTTTAAGATAAAGCAATAATCTGTAAGCACCTTTGAGGTGCAATGTATCTTTAAGCAATATATCGTTAAGATAAAGCAATATCCTTAATACTGTTACTATACTAATACTGCTACTTACATCAATTTACCTGTTTCTTTTTCTTTTAAAAATATCTTATAGTTTTGAATTTTTTTGAGATAGCGGTTATATTGATTCCATGGTATCTTCGATGTAATAAAAGACAATGCACTTCGCTAAGTATGTAAACGAGACTAAACTCTTCTACTATTATATACTAGGAGATCCAACCACGAGTTACAGAATATAAGTAAAAACTAATTTTTTCAAATTGAAAACGCTTTTTAAGTTCAATGCATGTTATGAATTTCCCATTAACAACGCAAAAAAGCCTTTTTGTACTAAAAATATCAATAATGTTTTGAAATTTATTAAAAGCGATGCTTTTGTATTAGCCTGATGCCAGGCATTAATAGCCGAAGAAATCGCCAGAAATTTCTCTATTTACAGCAACCTTTTCAATTCTGATTATTTTAGTGGTTTAAGGGCGTAATTCGATTTCACGGCTGTTCAATTTGTGTTTTCTTTATAATTTTTTATTTATTCGTTGATGAAGTTTTAATTTCGTTTATTAGAAAGAAACAAATGTTGAAATATTATACTGTTTTAAATACAAACGGGTTGATCCTTCGTAATCGGGCTACAAGCGATAGAGTCGAAAAAAAAACTTTTTTTTTTTTGACGGTGTAAAGATTGAAATTGTGTGACGCTTAGAAGTTAAAAAATCCCTGCCGGCCCGGCCTACAGGCAGAGGTAGATTTCGAAGTCAAATATACTAATTTCACAAACAAAAACTAAATCATGATTATAGATAAATCCACTTTAACAATTTTATCTGGCCGCTCTTGACGAGTTTTTATTTCATTTTCCTATAATAGCTGGTTTTATCAGAATCATGTTAGGGCGGTATTCAAAAAAATACTTTTCCATGCTCAACAACTCGAAATTTTCTGGCATAATTCCAGATTCATTTTTAATTTAAAAAAAATATGAAACTTGCTGACGTGATTTTTGAAGAGATTTATAAGCGACCCGTGTTTTTATTTTTTGTTCAATTAATTAAAACTTGATATATAAACAATTATTTTCTCAGAAGGACAATATTTTTCGTTTCTAACACAATCGCTTCGGGAAATTCCGTTCAAAATGCCCACTTTGACATCATTTTTTGAAATATATTCTGCCTCTATCTAAAAATCGATTATTACGGTACATTATATAGTTTCTGAATAAGCGAATCTACCAATTAAATGCGTTTGAGAGCAAAAATGAATTTAAAAACCAGTCAGAAAATAAGCAGTTTGGATTTAAGTGCATCCTTAATACAATGATTTTTCCAACACAATCCGCTTCGGTAAATTCGGTTCAAAATGCCCTTTTTAACAGCATTAAAAAAAATATATTCTGCCCCTATCAGAAAATCGACCATTACGGTACATTATATAGTTTCTGAGAAAGAAAACGTACCAATTGGAAGCCTTTGAGAGCAAAAATGAATTGTAAAATGAGTCAGAAAATAAGCAGTTTGGATTTGAAAACACCCTTACTAAGATCATTTTTTACTTCAACCGGTATGTATTTTTAATTTGTTTTTGCTCTAAGAATTGGTCCTATCCAAAACTCGTCTATATAGATGTTGTAGACAATATTAAGAAGATATATGATAAATTCATGGGGATTTTATATCTTTTGAATTGACGGAGTTATGGATTTTTTTCTTCTTCAAACCACCTTTTTGTTTTCGTTTTTAATTTTTTTTTTGCGGTACGAATTGGTCCTATCAAAAATTTGTGAATATAAAAGTTGTAGATAATGTTAAGGAGATTCATGATAAAATTAATTGGATTTGATATCTTGAGAATTGACGAAGTTATGGATTTTTTTCTTCTTCAAACGCCCTTTTTGTTTTCGTTTTTAATTTTTTTTTGCGGTACGAATTGTTCCTATCAAAAACTTGTGAATATAAAAGTTTTAGATAATGTTAAGGAGATTTATAATAAAATTAATTGAATTTGATATCTTGAGAATTGACGAAGTTATGAATTTTTTTGTCCCAAAAACCCTATTTTTTGCGCCCCTTGAGCCCATTTTTAACTTTATCAAAAATCTGTGATACATAAATTTTTGGCCCTATTTTTAGAAGTAATAAAAACTTTAAACTGATTTTATATGTACAAAAATTAAGAAGTTATGGGGGTTTTTCTGTTTTCACAAAACCCCTCCCTATTTCCCTCCCCTTGGTCCGATTTTGCCCATTAACGAACTTGACCGAGATTTTATGCCCATTGATTTTATGTATCAGTTTGGAAGAGATTGGTGCAGAATTACGAAAGTTATCGTGTCCAGAAGAAAGTGATATATATATATAGATAGATAGATAGATAGATAGATAGATAGATAGACAGATATATATATATATATATAAAGTTTTTTACTGAGGGTGGTTTTGGGTTCTAGGGGTCATGATCGGTGTAGATCTGCAAAAATTTTCAGAAATTCCAACATAGGAACGATCCCAATAGGTAGTATTTCATACGAAATCTACCTAAAAAATCAGTTAAAGCGAAATTTATTATTACACAAGTGTTGCCACCGTCAATATGACGTCACCGTTACTCACAGGCATATTTTCGCTTTATAATATAGATAGATGAAGTATCATGGGGACAATACGACTTCAACTTCCAAGAATATTTTTAAAATACAGTCAAGAAAAATGCTATAAGTGTAACGCTATGAGTGACAAAATATGTAAAATCTTTGTTAATGTTTTTAAGGCTACACTTAATTCCTTTTAGCTCCTAACGACATCACGTGGAGCACTTTCGGGTGGGTGATAAATATTTTTTCCCGATACTTATTCTTATACTTCTTTATTTATTCTTGTGCAAAATAAATTTCCACATTAAAAAAAGGATGGAAATTGGTTACTTGCGCATGTTGGACCATTTTCGATTTTGTTAAAATATGAAGAAAAAAAAAAAAAAACAAGCGAAAATTTTCACTAAATTAAGGAAAACACTTTTTGTGAATTAGATAAATGAATGTCTATTAAGTTTTCACCCTTACTTTTCTTACAAAATATTTGAAACAGGATGTGCTTTTAAAGATTTATTTGCAGGAATGTTTCGTAACACGTGGCAGTTTTTGTGCTTCTTATTTCACGAGAACCATAAATTTTGATGGTTCAGAATTTTTTTACATTAATTTGTTTTTAGATTATCTTGCAAAAGTAATATTAAGAAGATTTCAGTAGTTAATTTGATATATAAACAGGCTCCAAAAATATTTAATGCCTTTACATACTTAGAATTTTCAAACATTGATTTAATTACTTCTCGGGAAGTAATTAATGCTCACCTTTTTAGCCCCCCGATGTGCTATTTCTTTCAGACATTAAAGTGTTAAAGTGTCGTCACTAAAAAATAACGCTACACCTAACCATAAGCCACCCGCAAAACGAAGCAGGTGTACCATTGTATGGTTAAATACAGATAATCTACTGCAATTTTTCAAACTTCTAAACATCACACATTTTCGATATTTCCACCGTGGTATAGGGTGTAAAAGGTACTTTTAAATGCAATTTGTTTGAAAACTGCATGTCAATTTATTTTTGAGATATGAATTTTTTTTTTACAGTTTTTAATGCCATTTCTGTAATGGTGGTAACTGAAGTACTCCATTTCTGTGCACTGTAAAAGAAAAATCGGACTAGTTTTCGCGTAGGAATTGGAAAAATAGTTGCCCTTATCGTACCGGAAAATTTTCCGACCCAGCTCGGAATAAAATCCGTAAAAAAAAAGGAAATAGTCAATAAAACGGTATTTTATGGATTTTATTCCGATTTTACGGATTTTATCCTGAGCTGGGTCGGGAAATTTTCGGTACGATAAGGGCAACTATTTTTCCGATTCCTACAGGAAAACTGATCATATTTTTTTTACAGTGTGGAAAGTAAAGGGAAAATAGGAGATTATCATATCTTTTTGTCGCTATTTTCTTATAACTGCAGAAAAAAAATGTAATTAAATAGCGTGCTATGCCAAGAATACCGCCTGCTATAAAAATGTATTTTAAAGAATATTTGTGTGACTTTTCTCCGTATTTATTTAATTTCTATAAAAAAGCTGAAAGAATGAAATTTTACTACTCTGTGGGCAATAACATTTTCCGAATTTTGAAAAATTATAAATGAAAGATTTCTGATAAAATATGGAGCTATTATGAACTATGTCACAAGCCTGCGATGGTTGCGGTGTTTAACTTTTGATATGTATTTTTTAGCGCTGAATCCAAAAATGACCTACATTTTTAACCATCACGTCAGGATCTTTTGCAAATCGTAAATTTCAATGGTAAAAAGCAAAAAAAAAAAAGAGAACATCTGATACTGAAAGATACAAGAAATGGTTGTGTTTCTTAACTTTTGACAACTGATTTTTATATATTTTGTAGCGCTGAATTCGAAAATGACCTTCATTTTTAACCATCACATCAGGATTTTTTGATAATCGTAAATTTCAAAGTCAAAAAATTGCAAAATTCTGATGCTATAAAATAAATGTAATGGTTGTGTTTTTAAAATTTTGATAATTGATTTTTATGAACTTTTTAGCACTAAATCTGAAAATAACCTTCATTTTTAACCATCACGTCAGACGTTTTCGTAAATCATTAATTTCAAAGTTGAAAAGTAAAAATTTCGCAAAAAATCCTGACGTGATGGTAAAAAATGAAGGCCATTTTCGGATTTAGCGGTACAAAATACGTAAGAATCAATTATCAAAAGCTAAGCAATATGACACAACTCAAATTTTGCAGGCTTGTATATTTAACTTTCAGTATACATATTAATGTTACAAACAAATGAAGGCATATGAATTATTAGATACCCGATTTTTTATCAAGTTTCTTGAATGAGGACATCACTTTTTGCTAGGTTTGCGTATTATTCCGCGATAGTGACGTCCCATGTATACGTTTCTTTAGATATTGTTTAAGACAGAATCGAAATGTGAAAGACTTCAGCTTATGCAAATGGCGTCATTTATATAAAATAAAAGCGTGCATTTTAAATCTTAAAACTGGAATATGTTTTGTACTACCTATGTTTATATATATATATATATATTCATCGGGGGTGACCCTAAATTCTGAAAAAGCAGAATTCCTACTTCTTGCTTGTTTATTACTTTTCTTTGTTTGAGAGTTACAAAAAGACAAGTAATTGTTGTTATATAATTATGCAATATGTTATGAACACACATGCAAAAATATTGAGCTTCAGATATTGAGAATTATATTAAAATAAAAACTGACAAAATATAAAGCTGAGCGTGCAGGTGAAGCTGCTTAAAATCTTTTGTCTTTATTAATAACCTACAAATTTCTAAGTGAAATTTCCGATAAGAAATTTAATGTCAGTAATCAGAACTATAACTTTATAACTTTATTACATGTAGAGCAGCTGTTAACAATATTTATTGGATAATATAAGTTAAAAGAAAATGTTTCTTCTGCGCATTCATTTATTAAACTGTATATATGTTTGTAAAATGAAAAAAAAATCATTTAATAATTAAACCTTTTTATTAAAATTCTATAAGCAAAATTGTTTAATAATAAGTTAATTGTTTTGAAATACACAGGGTGTCCACATGAAACCTCCCTGATTTTAAATGTTAATTGTACGGAAACTATGAGTCCTAGAGATTTGAGGTTTGCGGTATCATGAATAGCAACACAAAAAGTTTATTTTACTGCAATTTTTTTTTCTTCCCGAAACAGTTATTTTTTGTTGTATGCATTATTGATATGTTATGACAACAAGTTTATTTTGCTGCAAACGTTTGTTTGCCTGAAAAAATTACATATTTGTCTATGTATGCACTTCGATATGAGCTCCGTTCGTAGCTCTGAGAATGTCCAGACGAAATTCAATCTCAATCCATGTGTTGTGCAGCATGTCAGGTGTAACTGAATCGATGGCTTCCACAATTTCGTGGCGAAGATCACAAGCATCACGTACAGGTCAGGTGTAGTGCAAATTGTGCAGCAAGATAAACTGGTTGTGTTGCTATTCATGATACAGCAAAACGCAAATCTCTAGGACTCATAGTTTCCGTACAATTAACATTTGAAATCAGGGAGGTTTCATGTAGATACCCTGTATAACAGAATTTTATTTATAAAAACTGCAAAATTATACAGAGTGGACACTTTTAGTAGAACTTTGTAAAGGTCAATTGTGAACAATTCACTGGACCAATTGCAACAAAATTTAGTGTAAAAACCATTAGGACAATGCGGAATAAATTTAATAAAGGGGAAAAAAGTTGAATTATTCGATACTTGGGGGAAAAGGTGGCACTTCGGGCAGATGTTTCATAGCAAAATAGGCGTACATTCTAAAAGGAAAGTTTTATGTGAATATCTGACATTTTAAGAAAACTTTAGTTGTTATGCCTACATACTGGCGTAGCGACGAAAAACAATGGTTTCACGCAATTGTCTGATATTTAATCAATATTTTAGTTCCTATGAATTGAAGCACTACTCTTGGTCCTGGTGGCAAAAATTCAAATTATTTTTGTTTTTGCTGAATATATTCCCATGATCTTAGTATGTATATCAAAATTTGTTCCATTTGGCCTAGTGGATTTGTTACAATAGAATTCTGAACACCTCTACTTTAATTAAGACCAACTTATAGCGGAAGAGGTAGTAATACACCCAACTTTCGAATAACATCCCTCTCAACCAATAACATTCAAAATTACAATATTTTTCACCCACTCTGGATGTATTCTGTAGCTTGTGTCTTATAACGTCTGGAGTGACTATTTATTTGACGTTACTTGAGTGATCACAATTAAGAGTTTTTCACGAACAGTAAAAAACACCTTGAATGGAAATATGCGGGTAATATGAACCTCTTCAATGTTCCAACAAACATAATAGGTAGTCGTAGAAAATAAAAATATTTATTGCCGCATCATCATTAAGCATTGAAAAGTTATTAGAAAGACTCTTATATATTTACTATTACTATTATATATTTATTACTACTATATTTACTATCGCTATAAAAGAATAAAATGCGAAATTGCGCAAAACTATCAAGAAACTTAAAATTAACACGCGTTAGAATTATTTTTATAAAGGGAGATTGTAAAATCTTTTGTGATAGACATTACAAATACGACATCACGACATAGACATCGATAGACATCATGACAATTATCTCTGCTCCAGAGAACACAGCACAGAACACTTCATACATTATGCACATGATCCAATGTTTCCCTCGGCTTATTCACAGCTTTTCGTACTTTTTTACAGAACATGCAAATTCCGTCCTTGAGCCTTTTTCATCCATACAAATGGGTTCTCGACAGAAGCTTTGGCTGAAGGGATAGTTATATGATGAGCTGGAGTAGGTTTTCTTCCACTGTTAAATATCCTTGGTAGGTTGTGGAATTGGCAAAATGTCTTGAAATTAGACACAACATGTTGCCAGGTAATGTTGATGTAAAGTAGGAATGCACAACCTGAGGCCCGAGGGCCGTTTTGGCTCGTGATGGGTTAGCGTGTGGTCCGCGAATTTCTTCAATTTATAATTGGAAAAAATTGAAATTTTTGTCTATAGGTCGCAGGAAAAAATCGTGAATTTCGCCAATTCGCCGCAAGAAAAATTGAAAATTTCGTCAGTCATTTAAGAATCGCGAATTCGAATTTTATCTATCAGGCGTGGAAAAATTGCAAATTTCGTTGATCGGGCACGGAAAATTTGTGAATTTTGTCGATGAGGCGCGGAAAAATCGCGAATTTTGTCGATTGGCCACGAAAAAATCGCGAAATTTGTGTCGATCAGGCTCGGAAAAATTGTCAATTTTATTGATCAAGCACGGAAAAGTTGTCAACTTTGTTGATGCTGCGCGGAAAAATTGAAAATTTTATTGATCGGCTGAGGAAAAATCGTAAGTTTTGTCAGCCTCGAGAAAAAAACCGCGATTTTCGTCAATTTGCCGCGAAAAAAAATGCAAATTTCGCCAGTCAGTTAAGAATCGCGAATTTCGTCAATCGGCACGGAAAAATTGCGAATTTTGTGTCAATCGGGCTCGGGAAAATCGCGAATTTTGTCGATCAGGCTCGCAAAAATCGCAAATTTCGTTGATCGGGCGCGGAAAAATTGTCAATTTTGTTGATGATGCGCAGAAAAATTGAAAATTTTATTGATTGGCTGCGGAGAAATCGTAAGTTGTGTCAGTTGCGAGAAAAAACTGCGGAATTTCGCCAATTTGCCGCCAGAAAAAATGCAAATTTTGTCAGCCAGTTAAGAATCGCGAATTCCGTCGATCGGGTGCAGAAAATTTTCAAATTTTGTGGATTAGGAGAGGAATAACCTCAAATTTGGTTCATCGGCTTTTAAAAAAATCGGGTGTTCGTCTGTTAATTATGAGAAAAAATCGCGAATTTCGTTAATTTGCCGCGGGAAAAATAGCAAATTTCGTCAACTCCAGTTAAAAATCGTAGATTTTGTCGATGAGGTTCGTAAAAGTCGCTGATCGGACATTGAAAAATCGCGAGTTTTGTCGATCGGGCTCGGAAAAATTGCAAATTTCGTTGGTGGGGCACGAAAAAAAGCGAATTTTATCGATCAGGGGCGGGAAAATTGAAAATTTTGTTGATCGACAGCGGAAAAAATCGTGAGTTTCGTCAGTTTATCACGAGAAAAGAATGCGCATTTTGTGAATTTGCCGCGGGAAAAAATTGAAAATTTCGTCAATCAGTTAAGAAATGCACATTTCATTGATCGGGCTCGGAAAAAACACGAATTTCTTCGATCAGGGGCTGAAAAATTGTAAATTTCGCCGGTCAGTCGCAGAAAAATCGCGAGTTTTGTCGATCGGGCTAAGAAAAAACGCGGATTTCGTATCTCGAGCGCGAAAAAATGGCGAATTTCGTAGATCAGGCGCGGTAAGGAAAAATAGCGAATTTTGTCGATCGAGTGCAGAAAATTAGAGAATTTTGTAGATCGGGTACGGAAAATTAACAAATGTCATCGATCAGGGACGAAAAAAATCACAAATCTCGTCGGTCGGGCGCGGAAAATTGCGCGTTTTGTCGTTCGGGCTCTGAAAAATCGCGAATTTCGTTGGTCGGGTGCGAAAAAAATGACGAGTTTGTCAATCAGGCGAGAAAAAATCGGAAAAATCGTCTATCGGGCGCTGAAAAATAGCGAATTTCGTCGATCAGGCGCGGAAAAAAGCGAATTTTATTGATTGAGTGCGGAAAAATAGCGAATTTTGTCGATCGGATACGGAAAAATCGGGAATTTTGTCAGTCGTCTACGGAAAATGCGAATTTTGTTGATCAGGCGCTTAAAAATCGCAAAGTTTTCAATCAGGCGCGTAAAAATCGCGAATTTCATTGATCGGAAGTGGAAAAATATCAAATTTCGTTGATTGGCTCAATCTCTCCTCTTCGTTCACACAGTTCAATTTTTTTTTCGGCAGTAGCCACTTTTATGCCTATGTTTGTTTTTTAGCACTTATAATAAAACAAAATTTACTCCCCCGATTAAAGACAAGATATTTTATCACTCCTTAAAAACAATCCTTGCTATATCTGTGTTATACATATACAAACGTAAACTACTTATCTTTGCCAATTGAATTGGATATGCTGACTGGGTAGGGGGATCTAGAGGTGTAACCCCCTACAATTTTCTCCAAATTACTGATGTGTCCCTCGACATACCAGATATTTTTGTAAGTGGCCCTTCTCTAAAAAAAGTTGTGCACCTCTAATGTAAAGGATGGAACATCATCTTGTACTCTTTGGCATTGATAGATGGTAAATAGAAATTATTGAATGAGATCAAGGAACGTAATGTAAAATTGATTTGGTTTTTATGTGAGAGCTGGGTGTAGGTAACATGTCCCCTGGTCCTGGTGCGAAGTACCCTCACTTAAAGAAGTCCATATTGCATCCAACGTCATCTTGAAAACAAAATCCCCACTTTTTTATCACCTTACTGCCAAATATAGTTATATTATGATTAAGGAATGTTATAGAATGAGCCGTCTAGTTGAATATGCATAACAACAGAGATATGCAGTGTTCAATTGAGGGGGTGGCTCGGGAGAGGAAATTCCCCCCCCCCCCCCCACGGAAGATTTGAGATTTTTTGTTTTCAATGGCCAAAAAGTGCAATCGCCCCACCTCCGGAATTCTATAATGTCCCCCTCGGAGCCATAGAAATTCCTCACGGAGAAAAGTGTCTAAATTCAACACTGGGGATATGAAAGAGAAATCAAATGGGATCAAAAGTGAAAAAAACCCTCACAAAATATCTCAAGGTGATAAAAACAAGAATTCCTCGCTGTCTGCTTCGCTATAAAGTATGAAAGACAGGTTGACCTATCTTACCAGTTTGGTGATTCTTTAGATGTAGTTCCAGTCGTTTCAGCAAGGATTCACCTGTTTAGTATAGCTAAGAAAGTGCAGAGTCCATTTTACCAGCAGGGTTCATATTACCACTGCTTTCTCTGTGTCGTTGAGGGACAAAATAGAAATGTTAAATTCGTGATAAATTAAGGAAAATATTTTTTGTAACTTCTATAAAATGTAATTTATTTTGCAGGTGGCTTCGAAATTTGATTGGCCAAAGGATTTGGAGCCCAAAGATCCACATTACATAGTAAGTGTATTATGAGTATTTTATAGATAAATTATTAAAAAAAGCATATTTTACAATTATGTTTGTACTTTGAATAGTTGAAAATGAATGAACAGCTATGTAACTTTTGATTCAATAATTATAGGAAAAAATTAGTTAATAGTTAAAACATTTTAAATAGCATTTTAGACTGTTTAACTTATTTTCCGTAAAGATATATTCCGTAATAGCTCAACAGAATAAATCGAAGGTTATTGTTGGAACAGCAGTAAACGCTGCATGCGTAATTATATTAGATTAATTTTTAACACAATTATTCAATTTGTAAATAAATCATAACACATTTGTAAATAAATCATGATAGCTGATTCAGATATCAGACCAGATGCTGTGATCTTTAAAGGTTAGTTGGGTGAATTAGTCTTCCAGGCTCGTCGGGGATGGCTCAGTTGGTAGAGCATTGGCGGCTTAGGCCAAGACATCCCTGGTTCGAATCCTGGCCCGGACTTTTTTCGACCACTTGGAAATTCACTACTGTTATTACTTGATTTATTTTTAAATATCTTTGACAGACGGCGCCGCTCTGATTCAAACTGTTAGAAACCTTTTGTATAAAAATGGATCAAAGTTTACTCATCTTTTAATCTACATTCTGTTTAGCTGTTGAAACGCAAAAAGAAAAAAAAAAGAAACGCAAGGTGGATGAAATTACAAATATTATTTTGAGTAGTAATATATAAGTTTGGTAAAATCATTACACATATATAATAATAATATTAAAATATTTTTTTCTATTTTTACTATTAATTTCTCTGAAAACAAGCATTTTTATGTTGCTGAAAAAATTACAATAAGCTACTTTCAAATTTAATGTTACTTTTAAAAGAGCCCTATTAAAAATTACCTTACATAATCTTTGAAAATTGTTATCCTTGTCATTAATATTCATAAAAATACAATTTCCCACAGCATATTTAAAGCAGTTATGTTTCTGGAGTCTTGAAATAGCACTTCCCAATTTAAACCATTATCCTTAATTTTTAAACACCCGTTATGGTGTTTACACACTCGTATAGATGTGACAAAAAGTTTACAGATGCAAATTTGTGACAACAATTCTAATGTGTTTTTTGAATGGAAAAATGAAATAGGCTGAGTATTTTTCATTTGCCGTAGGACATTAGAAACATTAAAATATCCTTGTTTACTTTAAATTATAATATCTTTGTAAGCGATAGCCCTGTAAACAAGTACTGCATATGTAATGACTGTAGTAAAAACTAAATATGGTAACACTTTCATAAATCACGAGACTTTTAAAAGCAAGAACGCATGAAAATAAATTTACTTTTTCTCTTTAGTTATTTCAAGTCTTTGTTTAAAGATTGCAGAAGAATGTAAGTGAAGACATTCATTAAATATTTATTATATGGAAAAACAAAATACATGTTTTTTTCTGCATGTGTAATAAAATTAAAAC
Organism: Maratus speciosus; assembly: GCA_963932465.1. Lineage (NCBI taxonomy): Eukaryota > Metazoa > Arthropoda > Arachnida > Araneae > Salticidae > Maratus > Maratus speciosus. The sequence continues at coordinate 222,897,965 of OZ010789.1, forward strand.
AAGCAACAAGAAAAATCAAGAAAGAAAAATCATGCGCCAAACATGGATTATGAAACACTTTGAAATATTCCCAGAATACCGTAGTGGAACCTCACTATTTAATAATATAAAAAAAATCCAAATAAAAACCTCAACGAAAAATCAATTTAATTATGTTTCAAATACCATAACATCATTAAAATACAGTGCAAACTCTTAATAAAAAAGAGTCACTATTATTCACTCTATCACAGAGTCAAAATATACCCAATATCTTTAGAATGAATATTCACTCTGAGCAAAAGTTGAATTGTTAACTCTCTAAACGAGTGAATAGTCACTCCTGGGAAGGGAATATTCACTCTAAACAGGGATGAGTAATCACTCTTTCAGAGAACTTTCAGAGAAGTGACTATTTACTCTTGCAAAAGGAGTGCGTTTTTTTTTACCCTTGATTGGAGTGAATAATCACGCTTTCATAGGAGTGAATGTTCACTTTCTATGGAGCGAATTCTTTCTTATGTTGCTTTTATGGGTATTTTAAAAGAATCATACCTTCTAGAGCATGCGATGAAAATAGATACAATCGTAGTAAAGATTGGAATAAAATACGAGGGCATTTCGAAAAGTAACGATACACTGTACGTCGGAGGAAAAGAAAAGTTTTGGCATGCAAGTTGGCAACACAGGTGTTAACCTTGAACCGTTAGCTTTCTCCTCCCGGTTGTTTCGGCATTTCAACGTTGATTCTGGTTGGAGTAGGTCGTGTTTAAAATGGTTCGCCCCGATTCAGAATCCCGCCAAATGCGAAGTGCGCTCCGTCATACGTTTTCTTCATGCAAGAGGTCAGCGACCAGCAGATATTCACAAAGAAATTGTTTCTGTTTATGGAAACATTATGAATGGACAAAATGTAACGAAATGGTGTCGTCATTTCTCTGAAGATAGGACCGATGTTCATGACGAACAAAGAACAGGTCGGCCATCTGTGATCTTTGATGCCCTTCTTCAGAGAACGGAGGAAGCAATTCGTGCGAATAGACGTCTCCTGTTACCTGAAGTCACATCTTGGAGGAAAGTCATTCCACGACGATGTTGAGATCAAAGATGAAGTTGAAATGGGGTTCCGACAACGGGCGGAAACCTTCTATGACTGTGGGATACAAAAGCTTGTGCCCCAACTTAACAAATGTTTGGATAACGGGGGTGATTATGTCGAAAAATAATAAATAATCCAGTTAATAAGATGTAACTTACGTTTTCTAAATAAATGTTTTTTTAAGGAATGCGAACCATTGTATCTTTACTTTTCGAAATGCCCTCGTACTTTATTGGCAATATTTATTTAATTCATAGTTTGTAACACTAATTAACTATTTTCAAATTTAATGTCACTTTTAAAAGAGCTTTATTAAAAATTAGCTTACACAACTGCTTAAAATTATTTTGCTTGTCATTAATATTCATAAAAATGCAATTCCCCGCAGCATATTTAAAGCTGTTATGTTGCTGGAGTCTTGAAATAGCACTTCCCAATTTAAACCATTATTTTTAATTTTTAAACACCTGTTATGATGTTTACATACTCGTATATGCGTGACAAAAAGTTTACAGATGCAAATTTGTGACAACAATTCTAATGTGTTTTTTGAATAAAAAAATGAAATAGTCTGAGTATTTTTCATTTGCTGTAGGCAGGACATTAGAAACATTAAAATATCCTTGTTTACTTTAAATTACAATTTGTAAGCGATAGCTCCTGTAAACAAGTACTGCATATTTAATGACTGTAGAAAAAACGGAATATGATAACACTTTCATAAAAGCAAGAACACATAGACTTTTAAAAGCAAGAACTCATGAAAATAAATTGACTTTTTCTGTTTAGCTATTTCAAGTCTTTGTTTAAAGATTGCAGAAGAATGTAAATGAAGATATTCATTAAATATTTATTATGTAGAAAAACAAAATACATGTTTTTTGTGTGTGTTTAGTAAGACGTTCAAACAAACAAGAAGAGAAAACAAGAAACAAAAACCATGCGTCAAACGTAGATTATGAAATACTTTGAAACACTCCCAGAATACCTCAGTGAAGCCTTACTATTTGGTAAGGCAAAAAAGAAAAATAAAGATATCTAAGTGAAAACCTCAACAATATAAATCCATTTAATTATGTTTCAAATACTGAAATATCGATAAAATACAAAATACACCGCAAATAATTTTCACCCATAAGCCATACTATAACTTGTAACGAAATTCTTTTATTTCACTGTAAGTGCATGATTAAGGCTACGTACAGTCGGGAAAAAAAAAAGCAAACACCCCCAACTAACTCTGCAACTAATTATAATAGAAGAAAGCTACTGGTACCATTCGATTGGAAATAAAGTCTGCTTTTAAATGATGTATATAAAATTTGCTTCGGATACCATCTATAAATCAAAACCAGGCATAACTTTGTTTTTTTCAATGGCAACACCCAATTTTGACAATATATTTTAAATCTTCGGTTCAAACTATGCCTAGAAACGAAATTTCACGTTATTTGGATGATAAGTTTTTGAATTATAAATTTTCAAAATTTAGAGCTTCTAATGTTAAAGTACATATTTATTTATTTATCAATATCTCCTGAAATTATAATTTTATTGTGATAATTTTATATATGGTTATAACACTAAAAAACCCAAACGTAAACACATTGTATATGTACTTTTACAAATTTTATAATATGAATTATGAAATTAATATTCGAAAAAAAATATGAATTGCAACCTACTATTTTTTTGATAGATTTATGTTTGTTATGACCTGTTTTGTGCGAATTCTCAACTTCAAATTTTTTTTTCGAATTATGATTAAACACGTCAAAATGATGATTTAAGGGGCCATCTATGGTGAGCAGGGAAGAATAATATGAAAAAATATATATTTTAGTATTTTATTGTAACTAATTTACAATAAAATACTAAATTTTATTGTAAGTAATAGCAACTAATGTGGAATTTTTCTTAGTGCTGATTTAACTAAAACTTAATAAACCTATTATATGTGTTTATTTGCGTCTATTATGTATTTATGTGTTATCTAGGCGAGGTAGACATATTTCAAAAATAGGTTGTCAATCGCCGATTTTTGTTTATCATTGTCAATTGCCAGTTGTGCTCAAAATGGCAATTTCATCTACAGTCATGGAAAAAAAAGCAAACACTCTTAATAGCTCTGCAACTGATTATAAGAGGAAAAATTTACTGATACCAAACAATTAAAATTAAAGTCTACTTTTAAATGATGTATATAAAATTTTCTCAGAGGGCCGTCTACAAATCAAAACCAGACCAAATATTATTTTTTTTTCAATTGCAACACCTAATTTTGACAATATATTTTAAATCTTCAGTTCAAACTATGCCTAGAAACGAAATTTCAAGTCATTTGGATGAGAAGTTTTTGAATTATAAACATTCAAAATTTAGAGCTTCAAATGTTAAATTATATTTTCATATTGTTTTTAATATCTCCTGAAATTATACTCCTAATGTGATAATTTTTTGTTTGCTTAAAATGCTAAAAAACCCAAACATAAATACATTGAATTTGTAATTTTTAAAGTTTTATAAATATGAATTATGAAATTAATATTCGAAAAAAAATATGAATTGCAACCTACAATTTTTTTGATAGATTTATATTTATAATGTCCTGCTTGATGCGAATTCTCAATTTCAAATTTTTGTTTCAAGTAGTTTCTGAATTATCACTGAAAAACGTCAAAATGACGGTTTAACACATATTGGACCACTGTCCTATAAATAGGACAGCTAATAAAACATTTTTTAAAATAAAATTGGTAAGGATTTTCTGGATGCATTTTGTTATGACGTCTTTAAAATACATAAAAATATATAAAAAAAAAAAAAAAAAAAAAAAAAAAAAAAACAAGTAACCAATTAAAATTTAATTGAAAAAAATCTATTTAAAAAATCCTTTAAAAATTGTGATCTTATAATCTAGAATTTTACCGTTATTATTATCTTTTTATTGGAGAAATCATAGAGTATTTTTGTACAACATAAACAATATTTTTAAAATAAAATTAAATATTTGCCCATAAAATTAGTTTTTATATGCATTTTATATGTCCTGTTTATAGGGCAGCTAGTTACTTAAAATATTAAAAACTTTTTTTCAAAATTTTGCTAGTATCTACTTAATTACACCATATTAATGATATAATCGAAGTTTTAAAAATTTTCAAAAATTTTCAAAAATGTTTAATCGGTGTGGTCCAATAAGGGTTAAGGGTTCTGTGATGTCCAGAAAAGCATTTGAAAAAAAAATACATATTTGACTCATTTTTTTTAAACATTTGGGCTGGCAATAGTCGAAACATATTAATCGAGTGAAATGGTCATATAGGCAAGAAATAATATATTAATAGAAGTGACATAGTCATTCTGTAGCATTTCAACAATCGAGTACGGAACTTCAATTTGGATACACCCTAAAATAAGCTCATTTTAAAATAATTAATTTCTCTGAAACTAATTATACGAATTCCATGAAAATTTAGATTTAGGCTAATTGAAGGGTGTAGAATTTATTTATGGTGCCAAACTTGGGTATTGCTATTGAAAAAAAAAAAAAAAAAAAAAAAAAAAAAAAGTTTTGGTTCGTTTTGATACACTATATGGCCAAAGGTGACCGGTCACTTATGATTTTAGACGTTTTGTTAAATATCTAGAAAAATACATGAGGAATTAACCTAAAACTTCAGGTGTGTAAACAGTATAGTATAGGCCATATATTTCCGCGAAGATTTTTTCTCGAAACCCCATAGGGGACCGTCAATAAATTAAAAAAGAACGAATATCTTTTGGATAACCCTGTAAAAACTAATGTAGCAAAAGTGTTCAAACTCGAGATTATTAATAAGTGGCTTATTATAATATATTGTGTTCATTTATGAGGATAGCATGCATACTCTTAGAGAAATTAAGGATTTTATAAAAATAGTCCCAAATTTCGCCAAGTTTTTTGCTTATAATTTCCGGAGTTCTTAATATAAAAAAAAGTTCTCTTCAGAAAATATGACAAACAACATTGTACACAATACTCTGCAATCAGAATTAAAAATTAATAAAAATTGGATGAAAAATGAGCAAGTGTATTAGAAAATGCTTCACTGCGCATGCGCGAATGCAATCAAAATATAATGTGCATAATGTATTATCTAAGCATATAGAGCAACTTTTGTGAAAGTCTCAAAATCATAGCTTGAAAATTCTGAAAATTATCGTCGATAGAATAAGCTCGAAATCCGTTGTTCCCAAAAGGAGGCAAAAAGATGAGGGGTTGTATCCAAATATAGTAGTACGCGCAATATTGCTTACGCTGTCTTGGCACTATTCAACAGATATTTGATACAACCCCTCATATTTTTGCTTCTTTTGGGAACAACTGTAGAAAAAACTGTATAAGAACGTTCATGAGTAGAGTACTATATGCAGCAGCAACGTTACATAATAATGTATGTAAGTTCATTGTGTTGACTAGTAATTTTGATACATAAACTAGAAAAAACTGTATAAGAACGTTCATGAGTAGAGTACTATATGCAGCAGCAACGTTACATAATAATGTATGTAAGTTCATTGTGTAGACTAGTAATTTTGACACATAAACTAGAAAAAACTGTATAAGAACGTTCATGAGTAGAGTACTATATGCAGCAGCAACGTTACATAATAATGTATGTAAGTTCATTGTGTTGACTAGTAATTTTGACACATAAACTAGAAAAAACTGTATAAGAACGTTCATGAGTAGAGTACTATATGCAGCAGCAACGTTACATAATAATGTATGTAAGTTCATTGTGTAGACTAGTAATTTTGACACATAAACTAGAAAAAACTGTATAAGAACGTTCATGAGTAGAGTACTATATGCAGCAGCAACGTTACATAATAATGTATGTAAGTTCATTGTGTAGACTAGTAATTTTGACACATAAACTAGAAAAAACTGTATAAGAACTTTCATGAGTAGAGTACTATATGCAGCAGCAACGTTACATAATAATGTATGTAAGTTCATTGTGTAGACTAGTAATTTTGACACATAAACTAGAAAAAACTGTATAAGAACGTTCATGAGTAGAGTACTATATGCAGCAGCAACGTTACATAATAATGTATGTAAGTTCATTGTGTAGACTAGTAATTTTGACACATAAACTAGAAAAAACTGTATAAGAACTTTCATGAGTAGAGTACTATATGCAGCAGCAACGTTACATAATAATGTATGTAAGTTCATTGTGTAGACTAGTAATTTTGACACATAAACTTACTTTTATATGAAAGTAATGTTTTTGATGTTCTTTTTAAGATTTGTTTTCAAATCACACATTTTTCTTTAATAAGAAATCCAATAAAAAATAAACAGTTCCCCACATGAGTTGGAAAGAGGTTGATAAACACAACAAAATTTGATGAAAAATAATGCATATAAATCTCTCTCTCTCCCCCCCCCCCCCCCCCCACACACACCATAAAATAATTTATCATTAAATTAATCTTTACGGAGCAAACATTTTCATAATTTCGACATTATTTTATTAAAAAGAATTACTATTCATAATTTAGTGTAAGCTCTCAGAAATGATGCCATTTATTTATCGACCTCCTTCCATTCTTTAGACAAAATTGTAGATATTTCCTAGCACCATTTACGTTTATTGAACAAAACAATGATATATGCTTCAATATTTTGAACACTGATTTTTAATGCAAAAAATGGGAAAATTAAATTATTTTGTTTATTAAATTAGAAATAAAACAAAAAGGCTTTTTTCCCGAAAGTATTCTGCGAACAAAATTCGTTGCCTTCCAATTTATATCAGATAATTATTGCTTTTAGCGGTAACTGACAGCCAATAATATTAGCCTATATTCAGTATTCGAAATCATTGTGGCCCCTCGATATATGTAATCTTAAAAATCTTTTCCAAATGAAAACCAGGAAACATTGTAAGAACATCCATGAGTAGAGTACCATATGCAGCAACAACGGTATATAACAATGTACATAAGGGCATTGTATAGACTAGTAATTTTGACACATAAACTTACTTTCTTATGAAAGTAATGCCTTTGATGCTCTTTTTTAAGATTTATTCGAAAATCACATATTTGTCTTTAATGAGAAAATCAATAAAAAATAAACAATTTCTCACATGAGTTGCAAAAGGTGAATAGCCATAATAAAATTTGATGAAAAGTAATGCATATAAATCCACGCCCCATAAAAAACCGAAAATTCGGTTTCTATTTCGTTGTCGGCCGAAAATCTGAGTTTCGCCGAAAATTCTGCCGAAAATTTGGCCTTGTCGAAACTATCTGTATTTCAAAAATCTCGTTTCTTCCTTTGGAAATTTTCAACCTTACTCATTGATTTGAGCTGTATCGCCTCAAATGAGACATTCTTTATTCATTGCTATGAACTTCAGTGTTTATAATTATGAGTCATGACTGACTCAAGACGTGAGTGCAAATTATAACGCAAGTAATGGCTATATGGCTAAACTTTGAAGTAGCTTTTCCTGTGTTCATTTAAAAGCTGTAGACTTAACAATAATAGAAATTTTTTAGTTTGAAATTGCAGAAGTTTTTCGAATGTTCTTTGAGGAAGTTCTATTATAACACATGATCATTTACAAAAATCATTATAAAAGATAAATCGAGACCATTAACAAAAGACATTTTTTAATTAGATGAAATTTAAATAATTAGAAAGCCATTTTGTGTCGTTGATGAATTAATTACACTTTGTTTTATATGAAAATAATTTTTTTTGGTCAGAGGCACAGAGAGTCAACTTGGGCTACTCGTATAATTACACCTATAATTAATTAATAATTATATATATTTATGTATGTATTAATTACTTAAAAACATTTTCTGGACATTTTCGTCTTCGTTTTCGGCCGAAAATAAGAAGATTACCTAAATTCGGTTTCGGTCTTAAAAACCTGCTTCGGCCGATCGTTACATAAAATACTTTATTTTTGTCGAATTTTTAATTAACCCTTAAATTATCTGTACGAAGGAAACATTCTTATAATTTCGACATTATTTCACTAAAAAGAATTACTATTCATAATTTAGTGTAAGCTCTCAGAAATGATCCCATTTATTTATCGACCTTCCTCCATTCTTTAGACAGCTATCGACCTTTCGGACACATTAGTTAATCCCTAGAAGTTGTTCCTATTGATCGACTTGGCTGAATGTCTCTGATCTGATGTGATTAAAGCAGACGGGCTTAAAGGTCTACATATAAAAGAAGAGAAACTAGAAAAATTTTAAAGGATTTTTGAAAATAAATTTGCAAAAATATAGCTTTGAGGGACTATACTAATTTTTACAAAAGCATTTGATTAATTACATGTCTGGCAGTGTATAGGTTTCCGATATTTATTTTTCGATAAAATATCAGATTTCTGAGGTGACCTTATGGCTGCTGAGAATAAATGGGATGGGGAAGAAAAATTTTGCGTTACACATTGATTGTGATTCAATATCTAATTCACATGTAAAACTTTCTATTTGTTCTAACGTTTTTTAAAAACGAGATAAATTAGCAAGGCATAAATACATCTTTTATTTCTGTTTTCTTCTTTTTTGTGCCATTTAGAAGAAAAAAAATGAAGCAAAACATAAGCATTATTAAAACAAAAGCATTTGATTTATTATGTGTCTAATAATGTATAGGTTTTCTGTATTTCTTTTTCGATAAAATATCGGGTATCCTGAGCTAACCTTATGGTTATCGAAGTGAAATGGGAGAAGAAAGGGGGAAAAATGCTTTATAGATTGATTGTGATCCAATATTTAATGCACGCGCAAAGACGCGCGTCTATCCCGTCGCTTTTAAAAGCTGTGTAAGTGTATAAGACATTAATACTTATGTATGTAATTTTTTGTTCTATTAAAAAAAATTACAAGTATATGTAAGTACTTTTTGGCGCAACTGTTTTGCTATTTGTTTCTTAAAAAATATAAAATCAATATTAACAAAATTAACAAAAGAGATTATTTTTGTCATTTATATTTTAGGCCGCGATATGATATTTGAGGCGTTCATTACATATATGCTACAAATAAGCTTTTTACACAATCGAAATAATTTCTATCATTGTATAGTTGGTGAAAGTATTGCTGGCAGATAGGTTTTTTTCCTTCCAAATATGCGACCAAACAATTTATTAGCACGGTCACTATATACAAAAAAGTAATCGTGTATTTCGGCTGACTCAATTTTGTGGAAAATATCCTAATTATGCAATCGCCTCCTGTAACTGCCCTGTACTACACTGTTAAAAATTCTGTCATAGGTTGAACCAATTTTTGGTGCTACAGTAGCTACAACCATAACATGGGGAAATCTTAATCCAACATTTGGAGCTGTGTTTCAACCGGAGCTGATATTGCTGGATAAGTATTCTCCAAGCATACTACTAATTTTATTACTTAAACTGTTACTCTAACTTTTTACAGTGAAACAAAAAATCGGAGAAGGGATGCACCCTGCAAAACATTGCGATGTATCCTTTAGGATGTACAATTTTCCCCTTAAAAGAACGCGAAAGAGGTATATTTTGTATTAAATGCATTGAATTTGTCTTGTTTCTAAAAGCAGGACCCACTTTCGTAAAAATGGACACAGTTTTTTGGAAATGTCTGTGTCTTAGGGACCCTGGATTTCAAAACCCTACCGATATCACTAACACTGAAGAACATCTATTGTAAAGGAAGAAGCGTGTGGTCAGTTATTTTCAAAGTGACAACTGTGTATTAGGCGAGTTGCATTTATAGAGAGTCTGATCAAATACTCCTTAAGGGGCCGTCCACAAATGATGTCGCGCTTGGAGGGGGAAGGGAGTTTCGTGAAATTGTGACAGTTTGTGACAAGAGGGTGGGAGGGGGTAGGAAGAAATGTAACATCACACATTTTGGTTAAAATAAAAGCATTAAAAATCAACAGATTAAATTTTGAAGTTATTTTGAAATTAAAGTATTTTGTGTTGATGAATTAAAGATAAGATTTAAAGACATATTAAATTTCATTTCAGATTCCAAAATACTACTGTTTTCAACAGCTCTTTCATATTAATATTTTATTACTATTGTATATTAATTATATTTTTGTTGTAAACCTTAATCTTATTTCATACAAAATAAGTACACGAATCATTTTTATTGTTATGCTCACAAATGCCATTAGAACACAAAGTTTAAAAATAAAATTTGAAATATGATCTATGACGTAGTGCTTTGTTTCTGAACTGCAAGTATATGTTTATGTAAGATAGCGTGACATGCGACAAGGGGGGACAGGTGGTATGATGTAGTGTGACACTTTGTGACAAACGGGGGGGGGGGGGAGGGAAGAGGGTAAAAAATATTGAAAAAAAGTGTGACATCATTTATGAACAGGCCTAAGACCAAAAGGGAATAGAGTTGCTTGGAACTTATTAGAAACTTGTTATATCTAATTTTATAGTAATTTTATCTGCATTTAACAGAGATTTTTTCCTGTTAAATGATGTTTCCTTTTTAACAGTTTCCAACATACACTAGAACCCCGATAATCCGAACCCCACTAATCCGAAATTCCGGTTAATCCGAACTGATTTTATTTTTGAAAATTATACTTGAATAGTGTAATTTTAATTAACTGAAGAGATTAACTTGTGAAAGTTTCCGGAATATAGGATGAATGTTGGGAAAAACGTCTAAAAGTTAGCATTAAACAAAAAAAAATGGCAGAAAATATGTTTTTTATTCTTTAAACAGCTTGAATAGAATAAAAAGCACTCAATAACGTAAAAGTACAACACATGTACACGAACATAAAATAAAAACGTGCACTGTAGGCCTACTCGAAGAAGCCATCTTAAAAATATCTCGGATATCAGTTTGTTTGCGAGCCACTATAAAATTCTTTTCTAAAATTCAAAAAGTATTTAAAAGATTGATAAAATTTTGAACCGCTTGTAATGGATTGTTACGTAACTCCTCATTCTAAAGTTCCATTGGATTATTATAAACATCAGGAGTAATTAAACAAGAAATACAATTTTTTACCGAAAGTCGTGCTGTGGATTATCAATTATGCCGCACCTTAGGATGCCGGATTAGAGGATGTTTACTGTACTGCTGAGTACCTATAACTTACATTTTTTTTTAGCATGCACCATTTTCCTTTCTACTTTTATCGGAATTTCGGGTAATTTCGGGTATTATGGTGTCTGGGATAAAATTGTTTGCGGTACATTTATTGATGTTATGATATTTCAAATATAATGAGGTTGATATGCATCACTGAGATGGACTGCAATATGCCTTTTCATGAGTATAGTATAAGTAGTAGTTATAGTTCATTTACCGAGACAAACAAAAAATTCGATTACAGGACTATTTAAGATCGATAATTCCTACAAGAGCGTTTTCTCTGTGGTATGGATTTTTAAATTTATTTCATTTTGAGTATATTAGGTGGTGAGTATAAATTCTATAGATCGCATACAGGGCTACCCAAAATAATTCCCACATGTTACTGGATACAGTGAGCAACTGTTAAAAGTGAATTTATAATAATTTATGCGTTTTTTAATTTGTTTGTTTAGCGTTCTCATTTCAGTTTATGAAAAAAAATTCATAATGTATGTATGATGCCTGAATTTTGGTTCTTTTTTTTCTGTAGCACTATACTGTGACTATGTTTTATTCAGCTATACAGGATGTAACAAAAATTCTCTTCTTTAATTTTCAGGAATTAGTTCGAAAGCAGTTTATAAAATTGAACGATGAAATAAAAGAGAAAATAGTTGTAAGTATTTTTATTTTAACTGTAAAACATCTTCGGTCCCTGGGTCCTCATACGGGGACCTCTGTTCTTTTCCTTATAAAAACTAAAATGTCCGATTTTTTTACATTTTCACATCTCTTCTTAATAGCTGAATGTTTTTTGCGTTCAAAGCAAACGAATAAATGACAGCATCTAAGCTGGTTCCTATTTAAAATAAATGTTATTTTCATCTGAGTTTGCAAAAGGCCTAAAAATGCCCAGAAGACAGTATGACCAAGAAAGTGAGAAATTTTCATAAGTATTTAACTTAAATCTTTTTCAAAAAAAATTTTTTTTACTGGTTTAATGCTTTTAAATTTGTGATTACGTTAATTTAGGTTAATTGTTATTAAATTGATATTTTTAAGGGGGGTTGTAGTTTTAGATCCATATTTTTTAACCTAAATTACTAAGCGCCTAAAGGATCAATTTAAGATCAGATATTTTTTCTGTCATTTACGAAGTCATTTTGTTTGGAAAAAAATCAACGAATAAGCATTAGTATAATTATTTTAGCTTCGGAACTGAAGAGGTTAAATAAATGTAAATTCAAACTTGTTGTAGTGATATTATGATTTATCACCGTATAATGGATCCAATTATACACTAGTATGTTTTGAATTTATTTCTATACCTATGCTTTATTTGTTTTTTTGTTCCTTACTTTTATTTCCAGCACTATATTATAACCTTTACAGTGATGTTATGTTAAACAAGTATCATTTTAAAAGAATTAATGCTAACTTTAAATTTAATACTGTATTCTAGATTTACTTCCTACAGGTTCATAAGTAGGCTACATTTCATATTATTTATGCATTCATTATATATAGAAAAATATCAGTTATTCATTTATTCTCGATCATTTAAAGTATCATAAGTACGTCGCATAATAATTCTTTCGTATTCCAAACTTTTTTCGATATTTTATATTTCTTTTCAGCGAAGCTCAGTGCAGAAGCAACGACATTTTTGCAGTTACTATATTTCGTGCTGAGAATGTCAAATTATACTCTTATCGGCATTCCCTCTCTGCTCCCGAATTCAGATAAGTCATATTACGGATCATTAGTGAAATAGATCATACTTCAAAAAGATCTCATGTGCAGTGCAGGTCGAAATATTATTTGTAATTGTTAAGATATTTTCTCCCTGTAGTAATGGGAACTAAGCAAGTATGTATATCCAATATCCTTAAAGAAAAAAAAATCGTGCTGATATGCGGTTTTAAATCCAAACATATATTAATATCGTGAATATCACGCATAAATCACACATTTGACTGTCTCTTAATGCAGTTTTGCTTTCTTTTAATGAGGTTTTAGAACTATACTGACGTGTTTTAAAATATCGTAGAAGCGCAAAATTGATGTTCCTGTTCCTCAATCGGATGATTTATTGTTTTACACCTAACACGATTTTATCTGTTTTTGCTCTGGTCCCGTTTAAAATATGTCACGTTACGGATATTTAGTGAAATAGACAATACTTCAAAAAATCTCCTGAGCGGTACAAGTCGAAATGTTAAGATATTTTCTCTGTTACCCTTTTCTCTATTTCCTACAGATGCATAAGTAGACTACATTTCATATCATTTATGCAACCCTTATATATAGAAAAATATCAGTTATTCATTTATTCTCGATCATTTAAAGTATCATAAGTACGTCGCATAATAATTCTTTCGTATTCCAAACTTTTTTCGATATTTCATATTTCTTTTCAGCGAAACTCAGTGCAGATGTAACGACATTTTTGCAGTTACGATATTTCGTGCTGAGAATGTCAAATTATTCTCTTATCGGCATTCCCTCTCTGCTCCCGAATTCAGATAAGTCATATTACGGATCATTAGTGAAATAGATCATACTTCAAAAAGATCTCATGAGCAGTGCAGGTCGAAATATTATTCGTAATTGTTAAGATATTTTCTTCCTGTAGCAATGGGAACTAAGCAAGTATATCCGATATGCGTAAAGAAAAAAAAAATCGCGCTGATACGCAGTTTTAAATCCAATCATATATTAATATTGTCGGTATCAGGCATAAATCACACATTTTTCTGTCTCACAATGCAGTTTTGCTTTCGTTTAATGAGTTTTTAGAACTATATTGACGTTTTTTAAAATATAGTAGGAGCGCAAGATTGATGATTCTGTTCCACGATTGGATGTTGTTTCTTTTTTATACCTATAGGATTTTATTTGTTTTTGCTGTGGTCCCGTGTAAATTATGTCATATTACGGATGTTTAGTGAAATAGAGAATACTTCAAAAAGATCTCCTGAGCTGTACAAGTCGAAATATGATACACAATTGTTAGGATATTTTCTCTCTGTAGTAATGGGAACTGGGACCTATGCAAATATATCTAATATGCAATAATTTAAACGATGTATTACGTTAGAGAAATAGTAAATCTGAAATTAACGTACTGAAAAATTCAGATTTAATATCCAATACGATTATAGAAAAAAATAGTGTTGATATGTAGTTTTGAATTCAATTATTTATTAATATTGTCGATATCACGCATAAATCACACATAAAGCAGTTTTGCTGTCGTTTAATGAGTTTTTAGAACTATACTGACGTATTTTAAAATATAGTAGGAGAGCAAGATTGATGATTCTGTTCTATAACTGAATGATTTATTTTTTACATGTCACATTACGGATATTTAGTGAAATAGACAATACTTCAAAAAGATCTCCCGCGCAGTACAAGTCGAAATATTATCCAAAATCGTTAAGATAATTTCTCTCTAAAGTAATGGGAACTGGGCACTGTGCAAGTATATTCAATATGTAAATAGTAAATATGAAATTCACCAATTAAAAATTCAGATTTAATATGCAATATGATTATAGAAAAAAATTCGTGCTGATATGCAGTTTTAAATCCAATCATTTATTAATATCGCCGATATCACGCATAAATCATACATTTGACTGTCTCTTAAAGCAGTTTTGCTTTCGTTTAATGAGTTTTTAGATTTATACTTACGTGTTTTAAAATATAGTAGGAGCGCAAGATTGATGATTCTGTTCCACAATTTTTTGGATGATATTTTACACCTATAGGATTTTATATGTTTTTGCTGGGGTCCCGTTTAAAATATGTCTGATTACGGATATTTAGTGAAATAAACTATGCTTCAAAAAGATCTCCTGAGCAGTACAAGTCCAAATATGATCCAGAAATGTTAAGATATTTTCTCTCTGTAATAATGGGAATTGGGAATAAAGCAAGTACATTCAAATGATAAAAGAAAAAGTGCTGATATGTAGTTTTGAATTCAATCACATATTAATATTGCCGATAAATTCATAAATCACACATTTTATTGTCTCTTAGTGCAGTTTTGCTTTCGTGTAATGAGTTTTTGAACTATACAGAGCTGATTTAAGATATTGTAGTAGCGCAAATTTGATGTTTTTGCTCTAGAATTGGTTAATTTCTTTTTTACACAAATGACAATAACAGTTCGAAATTACATGTAAAACGGCTAACACTGATGTGCTTTTTCTCGAGAAATACTGAATGGGATTTCAATTTTTTTTTTCACTTTTAGCATTAATTAAACTATAAATTGATCGTTTGGTAAGGAATAAAAATTAAAAATACAATAATTACATGATTTTGCAAGCAAAAGAACTCGTATGTAAAACAGCTGACATTGATACACCCTTTACTTGGGAACTATTGAAGGGATTTAAAATTTTTTAAATAGTTTTAACGCAAGCTAAACTATAAATTGATTGAACGGCGAGAAAGAAAAATAAAAAATGCAATAATTAGGTTAAATAAAAATAAAAAATCCATATTTTTGTGTGTTTCCGAAATTGCGTAACTATTGAATGGATTTTAAACTTTTTTTAATAGGTTTAGCACAAGCTAAACTATAAATTGATCGTTCGGCGATAGATAAAAAATAATGCATTAGTTAAGTTAACTAAAAATTTTTTCAGATTTTTCTGTGTTATTGTAGCACTTCTTGCCCCCTTTTGCAGTTTTGTTTTAATTTAATAAAGTTTCCAAAACTATATAGATGGTATCAGTGCATGTTTAGTTAAATGATATTTAATTAAATATACAACAATAAATATGACACTAGCTAAAAGAAGTTCTAGAATTAGATAAATTTTTTTCACACCAACATGAATTTATTCGATTTTTGCTGTAGTCTATTGTAAATTACGTATGCCATATTAAGGGTCTGGGTCAATGAAATAAATCATATTTTATATAAAGACCTTGTGCGTAGGTCAAAATACTGAGTGTAGGTCAAAATACTTTTATAATTGAAGAGCTAAGAGGAAGAACATGTTAAGTAACAAAAATTACATTTGAAGAAATTTGATGTGAAAGTTGTTATTGTCAATTTTAATGATTTATTTTCTGTTTGATACCATGTGTTTAAAATATTAACAGGTGTGGTACTAAACTCTATCAAAAAAAATTGTTCACATTTAATTTTTAAATATTAAAAAATATTAATATTATTTGCATTATTAAATATTAAAATATTAAATATTAATGAATAATGCCTTAAATCTTCAAGGCTAAATAGAACTTTGATATTTTAGCTTTTCCATGTGATAGAATACCTGATAACACCTTCGTCCAAAAGATAAAATAATTTTTAAGAAAATGTAGCATAACATGTTCTTCCACTCAGTTCTTCAATTGATAAGGGATTTTTCTCTCTGTAAAAATAGAAACTAAGCAGGCAGATAGATTGTGTTTAAAGAGAATTTGTGATGAAAAGTATAGTTTTGGATTCAATCACATACCAGCAACATCAACACCACACATAAATCACACATTTGACTGTCTTTTAATGTAGTTTTGCTCAGGGCCTGATTATCCAAAAGGCGCGCGAAGCATGTGCTTCCCCTCTGAAATTCAAGAGGGGCTCCAAAATGATACTGAATTGGGTCTCCCATTTTCATTTTTTCAGTCTGCATTTTTTATTTTTTATTTTTAGAAGCGAAAGATTGCTTAATGCAACAGAAAATCCACACACTGCTCCAGGAAACTTATTTAACCTGGAAATATGAATGTGAACAATAGGAGGTTAATTAGGGGAGACCGGGGGAATGGCGACACCTTAAGGGAATTTAAAATTTTTCACCTCAAAAAAAAAAATTATTTTTTAATTAAAATTATTTTATTATTTTTTAATAGTAAAAATTCTAAAGCTGAATCATGATCTTTAGTATCTGCATAAATTTAATTGTAATCATAACTGTAAAGTAAGTACACATAAAAAAAAATTCTTTCAACCTCTGTACAGTGGCGGGATTACCCAGGACACTGGGGGGGGGGGGGGGGAGGGGGGGGGGAATTCCGCAACTGTATCGGGGTAATGACGCCATTCTTTAAGGACCTTGTAAATACATAAAATGGACACTAGGAAACACATAACCTACTGAAAATATTTAGAAAGCAATGTAATTTAGCAGAATAAGGAATAATTACAATGTTCCTTAAGCTAGCTTTATTAATGTGCTGAGCTTACAGTTTAACTCAAATTGCAAAAGTCACCCATTGCCATGGTGGCGGCATTACCACAAGAGGACAATATAGCGGAAATCCCCCAGCATAGCCGAAAGAAGAACCGAATTTGTTCAACAAATTGTATCAAAATTTTGGCGAATGCATGTCAATTACGGGTAATATTATCTAAATACCTAATGTTACAATAAAAGGTGTTTACCTCCACTCATTTGAAGCTCCAAAATAAGAAGCAACTAGATGAAAACTAAATTTTTCACTTGAACAAACGAATGACGTACAACAAAATCACTCTCACTCTAGGCACTGTTTCTAATGTTAACAATTATAGGGTAGGCACATTCACAATCTCAAACTGCCGTTAATTTTTAAACAAGGCGGTGTGATGGCATAACCCCGAGTGGCGCCATACCTCCGGTCTCGGGTACACGACATTTCGGTCCCGCCATTTCGGTCCCGCCGTTTCGGTCCCGAGACATTTCGGTCGCTGGCCATTTCGGTCCCGAGACATTTCGGTCCCTGGCCATTTCGGTCCGGAGACATTTCGGTCCCTGGCCATTTCGGTCCGGAGACATTTCGGTCCCTGGCCATTTCGGTCCCTGGCCATTTCGGTCCGGAGACATTTCGGTCCCTGGCCATTTCGGTCCCTGGCCATTTCGGTCCGGAGACATTTCGGTCCCTGGCCATTTCGGTCCGGAGATATTTCGGTCCCTGGCCATTTCGGTCCCGAGACATTTCGGTCCCTGGCCATTTCGGTCCCGAGACATTTCGGTCCCTGGCCATTTCGGTCCCCAGCCATTTCGGTCCCTGGCCATTTCGGTCCTTAGCCATTTCGGTCCCTTGTCATTTCGGTGCCCACCACCTTATAACTCGTATTCTAATTGTCGTGGGCCGCCAAACGCTGTAATTTAAACATTATTTGGGACCTTTTTAAATTTTTTTAACATCCCCCAAATTAAAAAAAAAAGCTAAATATAACAATCCGATAAATTTAAACTTTTATAACTCGTGATAATTAAATCACAGCGAGCTGAAAATTTGTTTGATTGAACAATGTGATATAATTTTACAGGGGACATTGTCTTATTATTATTATTATTATTTAACAAAATGGATTTTTTAAGCTTTATTATTTGTTATTAATATTAGGTATTTTATAAATACTATAAACTGCCATAGATGATTTTTTGGTTGTTTTCATACGTTTTTTAGAACCTTTAAATTATCATCATTAATTAAATAATTTAAAAAACTGTTCTTATTTTTTCTCCTTCTTACAATTAGATTAATAATAAATGTCTTCAATAATTCAATTGGACACTTATAAGCTATTGTAGGTAAATATTTCCTCAAATCATTCTTCTACATCCTCTCCTTTAATAATTCAGAAATGAGATATATTTATTGAAGCAAAAATATTTAATTTTTCTTATTACTTTTATAATACAAAGTTATAATTTTGTTTTCATAAGTTACTTTACCATTATAAACATTGGGAAAACAATAGTGATTTGGTAATTAGGTGTGCCAGGAAAAATATTTTGTTGTCAAAAAACTCCACCCACCGCTTCATTTTTTTAAAAATAATTATTGGTTGCATTTTTAGCAGTCTTCTCACCCATTGTAGACGATTTTTGTGAACTAATTTTATTGAAACTGGGCCTATTTCTTTGTAATAAGATGATTATTTTTTATTTTATGTAATAGTGTAAGTATTATTTTAATTAATTTTATTTTCAATTTTTAACTGACAAAACTAAGGTTTTTAGGTGCGTTCGTAATTATATAAATACGTAGCACCTATAGTCGTCGTTCAGTCCGTCCGTCTGCTCGCCTGCCTCTCCGCATATAACAGAGCAAAAACAACTGAACCGAATGGTCTGAAATTTTAAATATATGATTGTTGCATAATTTTGTCGAGCCATTTCAAATTTTATGGATATCGGATGCATAGTTTAATTACAGGGACGGTCAAATTTTTTCTTTACATTGCGGCCAATGGGAAAAATTATTGCAAGTGCATTTTAATGATGTTAGAGCCTTCCGAATGGTCTGAAATTTTAAATATATAATTGTTACAAAATTTTGTCGAGCCATTTCAAATTTTATGAAAATCGGATGTATAATTTAATTACAGGGACAGTCAAAAATTTTCCGTTACATTACGGCCAATGGGAAAAAATTATTGCAAGTGCATTTTAATGATGTTACAGCCTTCCGAGTGGTCTGAAATTTTAAATATATAATTGTTACAAAATTTTGTCGAGCCATTTGGAATTTTATAAAAATCGGTGTATAGTTTAATTGCAGAGACAGTCAAAACTTTTGCGTTACATTACGGGGAATGGGAAAAAAATATTGCAAGTGCATTTTAATGATGTCACAGGCTATGCACTCATGAAGTGCAAAAAAAATATACATTCAGTACAATATGGGGTGCAAAAAATAATTATAAAATTAGTTATAGTACGAACGCACCTCATTTGCCACGTTTGACGAGCAATTTCCAACTTGTTTGTATTTGTCATTTATTTATTGATTTTTAATATTACCCTTTTCCTCCCACTTTGCTTTCAAAATTCTTTCAACCTCTGTACAGTGGCGGGATTACCCAGGACACTGGGGGGGGGGGGGGGGGGGGAGGGGGGGGAATTCCGCAACTGTATCGGGGTAATGACGCCATTCTTTAAGGACCTTGTAAATACATAAAATGGACACTAGGAAACACATAACCTACTGAAAATATTTAGAAAGCAATGTAATTTAGCAGAATAAGGAATAATTACAATGTTCCTTAAGCTAGCTTTATTAATGTGCTGAGCTTACAGTTTAACTCAAATTGCAAAAGTCACCCATTGCCATGGTGGCGGCATTACCACAAGAGGACAATATAGCGGAAATCCCCCAGCATAGCCGAAAGAAGAACCGAATTTGTTCAACAAATTGTATCAAAATTTTGGCGAATGCATGTCAATTACGGGTAATATTATCTAAATACCTAATGTTACAATAAAAGGTGTTTACCTCCACTCATTTGAAGCTCCAAAATAAGAAGCAACTAGATGAAAACTAAATTTTTCACTTGAACAAACGAATGACGTACAACAAAATCACTCTCACTCTAGGCACTGTTTCTAATGTTAACAATTATAGGGTAGGCACATTCACAATCTCAAACTGCCGTTAATTTTTAAACAACATTAAACAACGTTTTAAACAACATTTAAACAACGTTAATTTTTAAACTGGCCATTTCGGTCCGGAGACATTTCGGTCCCTGGCCATTTCGGTCCGGAGATATTTCGGTCCCTGGCCATTTCGGTCCCGAGACATTTCGGTCCCTGGTCATTTCGGTCCCGAGACATTTCGGTCCCTGGCCATTTCGGTCCCCAGCCATTTCGGTCCCTGGCCATTTCGGTCCTTAGCCATTTCGGTCCCTTGTCATTTCGGTGCCCACCACCTTATAACTCGTATTCTAATTGTCGTGGGCCGCCAAACGCTGTAATTTAAACATTATTTGGGACCTTTTTAAATTTTGTTAACATCCCCCAAATTAAAAAAAAAAGCTAAATATAACAATCCGATAAATTTAAACTTTTATAACTCGTGATAATTAAATCACAGCGAGCTGAAAATTTGTTTGATTGAACAATGTGATATAATTTTACAGGGGACATTGTCTTATTATTATTATTATTATTTAACAAAATGGATTTTTTAAGCTTTATTATTTGTTATTAATATTAGGTATTTTATAAATACTATAAACTGCCATAGATGATTTTTTGGTTGTTTTCATACGTTTTTTAGAACCTTTAAATTATCATCATTAATTAAATAATTTAAAAAACTGTTCTTATTTTTTCTCCTTCTTACAATTAGATTAATAATAAATGTCTTCAATAATTCAATTGGACACTTATAAGCTATTGTAGGTAAATATTTCCTCAAATCATTCTTCTACATCCTCTCCTTTAATAATTCAGAAATGAGATATATTTATTGAAGCAAAAATATTTAATTTTTCTTATTACTTTTATAATACAAAGTTATAATTTTGTTTTCATAAGTTACTTTACCATTATAAACATTGGGAAAACAATAGTGATTTGGTAATTAGGTGTGCCAGGAAAAATATTTTGTTGTCAAAAAACTCCACCCACCGCTTCATTTTTTTAAAAATAATTATTGGTTGCATTTTTAGCAGTCTTCTCACCCATTGTAGACGATTTTTGTGAACTAATTTTATTGAAACTGGGCCTATTTCTTTGTAATAAGATGATTATTTTTTATTTTATGTAATAGTGTAAGTATTATTTTAATTAATTTTATTTTCAATTTTTAACTGACAAAACTAAGGTTTTTAGGTGCGTTCGTAATTATATAAATACGTAGCACCTATAGTCGTCGTTCAGTCCGTCCGTCTGCTCGCCTGCCTCTCCGCATATAACAGAGCAAAAACAACTGAACCGAATGGTCTGAAATTTTAAATATATGATTGTTGCATAATTTTGTCGAGCCATTTCAAATTTTATGGATATCGGATGCATAGTTTAATTACAGGGACGGTCAAATTTTTTCTTTACATTGCGGCCAATGGGAAAAATTATTGCAAGTGCATTTTAATGATGTTAGAGCCTTCCGAATGGTCTGAAATTTTAAATATATAATTGTTACAAAATTTTGTCGAGCCATTTCAAATTTTATGAAAATCGGATGTATAATTTAATTACAGGGACAGTCAAAAATTTTCCGTTACATTACGGCCAATGGGAAAAAATTATTGCAAGTGCATTTTAATGATGTTACAGCCTTCCGAGTGGTCTGAAATTTTAAATATATAATTGTTACAAAATTTTGTCGAGCCATTTGGAATTTTATAAAAATCGGTGTATAGTTTAATTGCAGAGACAGTCAAAACTTTTGCGTTACATTACGGGGAATGGGAAAAAAATATTGCAAGTGCATTTTAATGATGTCACAGGCTATGCACTCATGAAGTGCAAAAAAAATATACATTCAGTACAATATGGGGTGCAAAAAATAATTATAAAATTAGTTATAGTACGAACGCACCTCATTTGCCACGTTTGACGAGCAATTTCCAACTTGTTTGTATTTGTCATTTATTTATTGATTTTTAATATTACCCTTTTCCTCCCACTTTCCCAGAAAAAAAAAATTAACAATTTTTTATTTTAGTTTTATTATTAATTATATTAATAGTTTTAAATTTAGGTGACTTTAAATATAAAATAAATAAACATGTAAAAGATAAATTTCAGTTTATAACTTCTATATGATAAATTGAATATAAAATGTATTATGTATTGAGTTTATTTTAAAGTAAAAAAATGTAATGTATATTAATAATGTTATTATTTTAATAAATTAAGGATACATTAAATAAATATATTTAATAAAATATTAATTTAATTTTTATACTAAAATTCCTAACTTTTTTGAGAATTAATTAATAGCAATTATTAGTAGCAATTATTAATAGCAGTTAGAGTTTTTATTCAAAAGTTTTAATTTATAATTTCCAAAAAATAATATAGGAATTTTTTGAAAAATCAGCCAAAAACATAAAGTCTAAGTATTAATTAATTAATTAATTAAACATAATAATAATAATAATAATAATAATAATAATAATAATAATAATAATGCAACATTGTACAAATACGTAAAAATACCTCTTAACAGTGTTAGGTGATATTATGCAGATTTTAATTTTTTAAGTACAGTTATAATTTACAATTCGCAAAAAGTAAGAAATTATTAATTAATTATAATTAAAGAGCAAAAATAATATTATAAGCTAACTAATAAATGAATAAACAACATGTTTATCTTCAGAACCCTTATCACTTTTATACATCCTAATGAAGTTAATAACGTTATAATAACCGAAAATTAAAAAAATATATATTTGTATTTACCCTATAAAAACTATTATATAGTTCATGTAATAGTTTTTAAACAAGCAATTGATAAATTAGTTATCTAAACAATTAATAATTAAAATAATTTTGAATTTATAAATACGTTTAATAAAAACAATTTAATTTTTGAATTTTTTTTTTTTTACTTAACAATATAACTATGAGTGTTTTCAACTTGTCGTGCAAGTTAAATTCATGCTGTATCAAATTTATTGCAAACTAACGGCAAACAAGTAATCAAAAATACTGCAAACTTACTGCAAAGTAGTAATCTTTCCATATCACACTATAAGTTTAACCCCTTCGAAGGGGTCAATAGACCTGATCAGGTCTATTGATGCGAAAGCGCCGTCAGAAGGCGCATGCATAGGTTTTATCACCATAAACAAGTTTAGGTAATATTTGTACTTTTCATTTCGAGCATTTTTTGGCGTTTAATAAGTATAGCGTTTAGAAAAAACGGTGCCTACCGAATAAAATTTCTGCAATTTCTGCGTATGTGCTGATTCTCATTGTTGTTGAGTCTCTCAACAGAGAGATGTTTTGCTTTCGTCACTTTCGTGAATTAAAGACAGTCTTGCCACCAGTTTCACATCATCAGTCATGAGTAGTTACTCATGCAAGTGGGTGATGGTATACCTTGCGGGACATTTGCTGCGAATTTCTCAATTCAAATTTGTCACGGCAAGATAATATCAGAAAAAATCAAACTTTCTGCTAATGTTCATGCTATCTGGGTTACCTCAAAAATTTCCATGGGGAGCGCGGCGGATCGCATGAACGGCTCATGCGATTGACACTTATGTGAAATCATTATCCAATATCTGTTACAGCACAAATTCTTAATTCAATGGCAAGAAATTAAACATGAAAATTGCTGTTTTACACTTAACCACTTGGCCCTAACTTTATTGCAGGCAAATGTTATGTAATATGAAACTTGATTTAACCCATTCGCTGCCAAAACTAAGAATTTTCAAATTTTTTGTTGAAGGTCGTTTGCCAGCACAAATTCAGAAAGATAAATTTCGCTTTACTAATACAGCGAAATTTCTGCCAATAAATGAGGCTTTTTTTTTTTTAATTCTAAAATAGTGGTGACAAAGTAATCAATAAATTAAAGCCACGAGTATACTCGTGAATGACAGCGAATGGGTTAATTAAATTTAACTCTTCAGTATGCGCTCAGCTTTTTACATCATAAGTGAATCTTTTTCACTGGTAAATATTAATGTAACTTGAATGTATTATTAGTTGCAGTTATAGAGATTGGCCTTATATTTTTTATTCATGCTTTTTTTTAAATTAAGAAATTAAATAAGGATATACCTAAATTCTTAAAGTTACTCGAAATACTTCTATCATATATACACAGTCAAGACAAGATTCCAAGCACTGGTAAAAAGCTCCATTTTAGACAGGCTTCCATGTAAAGAAGTGTAATCAATTATACCTCTAAGATACACTACCTCAATAAGATCTATTGTTCGTTTCGCAGGGATTCTGAAACTCTTCCGTTTGAGACAGGATTCCGTTATAGAAAGATTCCGCTTTCACAGGTTTCACTATGCTTCACTAAAGAAGGGTGAAAATCCCCTTTTCAGACAGGTTTTCAGCAAATTTAATTGTATCGCAATTCATATTAAGACCATGTAACGCTTACGTTAAAGACAGGATTCTGTTATAGACAATTACTATTTTGACAAGTTTTATTCTATTCATATGATATATATAAGTATATTTATATAAATACACAAAACTTTTAAAAATGGAACCTGCCTATAACGGAGTTCTGTCTTAAACATAAATGTTCCATAGTGCTACGGAAAAGAATACTATACAAATACACCAAATAACACGGAAACCTGTGTAAAACGGAATTTTTCACCAATATTTACAATTTCATCTTGACAGGTGTTACTATATATATAACATGAAGGGAAAATTCTGGACCCTCCCACCCCCGAAACGAAATCCTGGCTACGCCACTGCATGTCGTCCCGGTTTTTTTAAGCCATTAAAGTTGAAAAATGCAGTGTGGCCACAAAAAAGCGCCGGCTGACTAGAATAAAGAGAGCGCGAGTAGAATAATTCTTCTATCTGGATCTTTATTTAGCATAATCAAATGGGGGAAGCCAGGACATCTACACTTGACATATATATATACATGTATAATATTCTTTTGAATGAATAACATATAGATATCAAGAAAAGCCAAACATGTTTTCTAAATTTCCAAATTTCTTCATTGTGATATATTTATAAAATTTCTTAATTTAAAATGAAATTTTACGTAAAAGTGATTCTCTATACATTACTATTTTGAGATTTTATGTTATTTTTTTGTATTTTCATTTTTATTTTTTATTTGTCATATTAAAACATGTAGGCTGCTTTAATTCTAAGTATATAAGTCAAATAAATAACAAAGAAATATTTGAAATACAGAATTAATTTTAAATACGAAAAGAATATTTTATGACAATAGAAATTTTAAATTTTTGATTTATGTTTATTGTGCTCGTAGTTTTTGAATGTAATAAGCATATAAAAGTCTTAAATATATTAAAAAGGATTTGTAATTGTGCAAACCACTTCACCGTCGACAGGTATGGGGAAAAAGTGCTTTTATCCCCGAGTTATCTCGGGGCAAACGGTGAAGTGGTTCAAAATTAAAAATATTTTTAAACTTCGCATTCGATTCCGGTAGAAATAGCAATAATATTATTGTTACATGTAAAAAGATTAATGCCAACTTTTAAATAGTTTTTCAAAAAATAGTAAATTAAAATAATTATTAAAATAAAATAGAAAGTTCTAGTCTGTTCCGGTGCAGAATTTAAAAAATAATGTGTCTTTATCACAATTCCATGTTAAGAACCCCCTTTTTAAAAAATATGTAAAATGCAATACATTTAAAATTGATGCGCCGTTAAATAATAGGATAAAATAAAGATTTGTAAAAATATTTGCAGATTTTTTCATTATTAATCACATAGTGTGCAAATTATATACAATTGAATATGTGCATTTTGGCATGGGCATTTGCATATGAAAATTAAAGCTCGACTTATAAATATTTTTAAATTGTCTGGACTTTATATTTATGATAGACTAAAATATGAGGAGCTTCTATAAAGAATCCACAGAACTCTCTCTTCCCCCACTCCTGAAAACGATTACTTCTACCATATAAAATCTGCATGGGGTGCTACAATTTGATTGCGAGTTATAAGTGTTTGCGGTTTTCGGGCCCTTATATTCGGTTATACTAAAACTTCAAGGGTTCAGTTAAAAAATCTTATAATGTACCTCTTTTTTTAAAGATTACGTTTACCGTACAAAATATGAGTGTGATTACGATAATTACAGAGAGAGTTATAAATGTTTTAATTTATCAGGACCTTATACTTAAGATACACTAAAATGTATAAAAAGTCAACAGAACACCCCCCCCCCTGCCTTATAAAAAGATTATGATTATCATAGGAAATTTGTGTGGGCTACGACAATTTTGATCTGTGTTATAAGTGTTTGCGTTTTCGAGTCCTTATATTCGAGTTATACTAAAATTTAGGGAGTTCAGTTAAAAAATTTGATAATGTCCCTCCTTTTATAAAGATTACGTTTACCATACAAAATATGAGTGTTTTGCGATAATTATAGATCGAGTTATAAATGTCTTACTTTATCAGACCCTTATACTTATGATACACTAAAATATAGAAAATGTCAATCCCCCCCCCTTGTTTTTTAAAATGATTACCATACGAAATTTGTGTGTGTTTACTAAAATTTTAAGGCCTTTATTTAAAAAACTCTACAATGTCCTCTATAAAATTGTCACCTATTTCAAGTGCACAAAATTTCAGCTTGCTGGAGAAGGGACCGAAATATCTCGGGACCGAAATGTCTTGGGACCGAATTGTCTCGGGACCGAAATGTCTCGGGACCGAAATGTCTTGGGACCGAATTGTCTCGGGACCGAAATGTCTTGGGACCGAAATGTCTCGGGACCGAAATGTCTTGGGACCGAATTGTCTCGGGACCGAAATGTCTTGGGACCGAAATGTCTCGGGACCGAAACGGCGGGACCGAAATGGCGGGACCGAAGTGTCGGGACCGAAACGTCCTGCTTCCTCCGGTCTCCCATAATCATTTTAGCATCCTGATCTTAGAGACCACCCGGGTCTGAAGGCAATTAGCTCTATGTGCTAAATACTTTCTGTAGTATATACAGGGCGCATAAAAAAGCTGTTTAATGATATATATGTGAACCCGGCTAATCCACTTCTAGGTTTAATATTACATTGTAAAAAAATTGCAATAACCTGTCCAGTTATTTCACCGTTTTTATAGAAAACGATTACATAATTATAATTTCACGCTATTTCGATCATATTATTGACCATATTATGGTCAGAATAGAATTAAATCACGGTTATGTAACCGTCTTCTATAAAAACGATCGAATGACTGAACAGTTTGCTGCAAATTTTTAACAGTGAGTGTCATTGATGAAGCTTCATATATGAAGAATTAAGAAAACTTTGGGCGAATGAACGGTGGCCCCAAAATGATACCGTATTTCCCCTAGATTCAGAGGTTAATCGGGCTCTGTTGCTTTTATTTAATGAGTTTTTAAAAGTACAGTAGAACCCCGCTATCCGTACTAATTGGGACCTCTGTCAGTTCGGATAACAAAAAATTCGGATTACCCGAAATTCTGATAAAAATGGAAAAGAAAAAGATGCGTGCTATAAAAAATGTAAGTTATAAGTACTCAGTAATATAGTAAACACCCTGTAATCCGGCATAACTTTCCGAAAAAAAAGTATTCCTGTTTAATAATCCCGGTGTTTATAATAATCCAATGGAACTTCAGAATGTGGAATTGCGTAACAACCCATTACAAACGGTTCAAAATCGCGAATCTATAAATACCTCAATCACCACGTTGACGACGGGTGAAAAAAATATCATTTCTGTAGATAATTTGCAAAATCAAACTGTTGGAAGGAAAAATAAATTTTTATCACCTGAATTAAATACTTTTTGCATTTTAGAAAATAATTTTATAGTGGCTGGTAAAGAAACAGATATTCGAGATTTTTTAAAGATGGTTCCTACGAGTAGGCCTACCGAGCATGTTTCCATTTTATATTTGTGTGCAGCGTTCTATTTTTACATTATTGAGTATTTTTTTATCCTGTTTTTTAATCTGTTCAAATATAATTTTCGAAAATAAATTCGGTTCGGATTAACCGGAATTTCGGATCAGCGGGGTTCGGATTAGCGGGATTCTACTGTATAATGACGCGTTTTAAGGTATGGTAGTAGTGAATGTTTGATATTTTTCGTTTCAGAATTGGTTAAATGGTTTTTACACTAGTATCACTTTTAACCGGCATAAAAAAATACCTTAAACATTCGAGTGTATATTTGTTATTTAATTAATTACTTCAATAATAATAAGAATAAAGCTTTGATTTGTGAAAATTTTCGAATTCAGGTTTTTGATGGATTTACACATTTTGAAATGGCCGATCTGAATGTTTTTAGACTGATGTCAATTGGTCTATCTGTTTAAGAGGACCGGGAAAGTCCTATCTCCGCCATGCTAAATTTACCAACTTTATGTACCTTTTTCTCAGAAATGGTGAAAGATAGAGATCTAGATTTTTTAGAGTAGTTAAAACAACATGATTTACGTATTTTAACAGACCATTTTTTTTTCTAAGTGAAACTCAAAATTAATTATTTATTGAAAGTCATTTTTAAATTAGCATTTCTTTAACATTTCACTGCCTAAAATAAATAATTCTCAACAAATCATCAAATCCATGTGCTAAAGTATGCAATGTAACATAATATAAGCATTAAAAAAATCTGAGTTCTTAAGTTTAATAGATATTGAAAAAAAGGAACATAAACATGAAAAATCCAAGTTTTGAGAAAAAGTCAATTAAAGATTTAAATGGCCATTAAGTTGTGAAGTACTCTTAGAAAGAATGAATAAGTTCAACACTTATTTTTTTATATATAAACATGTGTGACACATCGTTGGAAAGATCAAAGTTTAAACTATTTAATGATGTAAAAAAGTAAAAATAAATTTTTTGGTTGAATTTTGCTTTCCCGGTCCCCTTAACATCTGACAATACAAAGCACTAATTTTGCTTGCGCTTTAACTGAAGAATTAGGTGCAAATTCTTTGAAACTTCATGTTTAATTAGAATTTGACTTCAAATGGTACTTATTAAAATTTAGGATGTATCGCACAGTAGTTGGCCTGCTATGCCGTGTTTTTTTCATGACGTGCGCGATAGCTATAACTTGGATCTGTTTGATGATATTGCACTTAGTAAGGTGCTTATTACGAAAAACAATGCTGATTCAAATTTTGATCACTCTATAGTGGAGCCTACTATGATAGTCTTTTTGCGATGATCATTATAGCTGTATCTCAATTTCTATTGAGTAAAAATGCACCAAAGTTTTAATTCGAGCTGTTAATTAAAAATATATATGTGGGTCCAATTTTGACTTTGAATATCCAACGCGGCTGATTTTGTGCTTTTTTTTTTTTGTTGTTGTTTGTTTGTTTACTGACTGATCTTCGTCAAAACACGAGGGCCTTCCTGAATGTGGTAAATTGATCAGGTCAAACAGACTATCTATTTTAAAAAGTGCAAACGTGTTTGTGCGTAACACTGACGTCAATTTGAGAATGGCAACAGCAGACGATTATATTTAACTTTTATTATCTTTTACTGCATTTTTTTTTTAATTTCTAAATACCGTACATTTTTAATTTTTATAAAGTCGAATAGAGAAAAAAAATGTACTTTCAAATGCAATTTGTTTGAAAACTATAGCGCAATTTGTTTGAAAACTTTATCGCAATTTACTGATTTTTTATTTTTTTTAAAATAATTTTCAAGCATGACCTTACATCTGTCACTTGCAGACAGACGATTACAAAAGGTAAATCTGTTTGCACTAAAATTAATGCAACTGAAATAGTTCAGAATTTGTTTCCGGCTTATATTCCATAACGAAATTAAAGCTTTATCAATCCATAAATAAATAATAAAATATAAATAAAACACCAATTCTAGACAATTAATCGAATCACGCTTAAACCACTGAAATTATCAGAATGAAAAAAAAAAAAAAAAAAAAAAAGGCTAGCGATCTTTTGCGATTTCTTCGACTGTTAAATCATGGCACGTGGCCAATACGAAATTATCCCTTTTAATAAATTTCAAAATTTTATTTTAATACATAATTGCTATTTTTCATATAAAAATAATGGTATTTTTAATAATAATAATAATAATAATAATATATATATAACCATTAATTAAACATAACCTACCACCATCAAAAACCGTAATATTATGAATTAAAGCTGTAAAAAAAAATATATATATATTCAATTAATTTATTATAAGAATTATTATGGAAGAAAAAGAAAAAAGTGGACACCGACAAATAATGGAAAAGCTTATATATTGAATTACGTTGTCAAGGGCACAGAATTCAATGATATAAGCAAAATGGTTGTTTTCTGTGAGAAAAATAAGCTACAGCTAAAAATTATTTTACCCTGTGCCCAAACAACCATTAAAATCATATGAATTGATTAAAAATGAAAACAGAATAGAAACAAATAATATGAAATGGAAGAATCAATAAAACCTATTTAATTATTTATAGGATATAAAATAGAAATAATAAACACCATACCGATTAATATTTCAGTATTTTACAAATATCCACGCGCACATGGCTACCAAAATATCATAAAGATTAAGGTGAATAAAACAGTTAAGAAATCACAGTAATTGATACCAAAGGATGCAGTTCATACATTTTGAAAAAAATTTTGAAATACCATGTTAAATACATTTAATATAATATAAAATAAAATAAATAGATAGTAATTACATTATTTAAAATGCACCATTAAATTAATTAATAACTGTTTAACAATATCGTCAAAATTTAGCTAAAAAATCCCCCTGGTGTAGTAAATTATAACTGAAATGGAGCTAGAAAAATTAAAAAATTTAGAACTATCTTCAAAAGACAAATTTTGGTGCTGCCATCTAGTATTACTTTCAGATTCACAAGAGAAACATTTGTAAGCATTTGAATGTAAATAATTTTTTTAACAGCAAAACCAAACATATCCTTATATATAGATAATTATAAACCTAATACAAACCACACAATGTATTTAAAAAACTATTGTTAATAAAATTTAAAAAGCATACAAAATATTCTATTAGCTAACTTATTTAAACTAAACTAAGAATTTAAATAATTCTAAAACATTGATAATATATAGCATATAGCTATATGCTATAAAACAAAATAAATTCAGTAAACATTAATATAAATAATTATTAAAAATAATATAAATTTTTTTTAAATCTATTATATATAAGATAATTATAAAATGAACGGGAAATAAAAAACATATGGAAGTATATAGAAGGTTAACAGATACTTAAATTCCCATTACCTAAAAAGCACAAATATAGAGTGTGGATTATTTTCATACATCCATAAAAATCCAAAAAGTATGAATGTGGGACATTCAAAAACATTAAACCGATAATAAATTGAAAATAGATAAATATTAAAAAGAATAGAGGAATAATAATAGAAATAATTACCCAATTTTAATACATACAGATATTAAACATACTTATATGTATATACACTATAAAAATGGCATACTATTAGTAAATAATATGATATTGTCCTTAGTAAATTAAAATTTAATAACAAATGATTGTAAATAAGATTAATCAATAATTAAGCTAATTATAATATTAATGAAATTCTCCAATTACATATAAAATATCAAATCAACATCCATATAAAATACGTATCAAAAATATAGTAATAATACAAAAGCCCCATTTTTTAAAAATTAATTATTGCGTATTATCCAGACAACACCACCCTCCTCCGTACTCTAACATCTACCCACCCAACCAACCTATAATAATTTTTTTATATTATTTTACAATTTTTAATTTTTTATAGATATTTTTTTATTTTATAATTTTGTTTGTAATTTTGTTTACGCATGTGTTAATTTGTTTTAAAAGATCATGTAAGAAAAGTACTAATTGTATATTAATGAATATATGAATTTTTTTGGAAAACCATGATTTAATGCATCATAAATTAGTTTTTTAATATTATTGTTAATTAGAGGAGAAGAACATAAACATTTTATTCTATATAAATGATTAAGTATTATATTTCGAAATACAGAATGATGTAGACAAGATTTAAAATTTGTAAATGTATTAACTTTGAATTTAAATTCTTTACGTTTGTCATATAAATCTGTGATTGTTTTGTTGTCTTTTATTGTAATTTTAAGATCTAAGAAGTTAATTGTATTGTTAGATAAAAGGTTTATATATATATATATATATATATATATATATATATATATATTAAATGTAAAATATCTATTGGAATTTTCAATTAAAAAGAGATCTATACATATGGTTTTCACCTATATTCTGTAACCCGGGAAGCCCGGGTTGGAAATCCTTGCTTTTTAAACGACAGAATGATTTTCTTCCCATGTTTTCTCTAATTCCCTTTTTCAGTAAACAACGCAAATGTTTTGAGTCGCTTCAGCTTCCTCTATCCCTCAATATTTGTCTAACTAAAAAAGTGGAATATTCCCGACGTGTTCCTTTTTCCACCTACTATTTCATCTTCTTTAGCTCAAATATAGAAAAAAACTTACTTCAGATTTGCAAAATTCAAGACTAATTTGTAGGCATCATTTTAAGGATCGAAATTCAGATGGCAAATGATAAACTAATACCGCTGTGTTGTTAGATTAAATCAAGCACGGAGGAAGAATTTTATTTCGGAAAAGGGAGGTGGGCAACTTATTTTTTAAAACTTTTTCGGCCCGATGATGGGAATTAGTAAACTAGAAGAGAAAACTGGAAGGATGTTCTCAAATCCAAAGGGGCAACTTTATGACATAACTTCTTTTAACTCATTTTTGTTCGGAAACGCATAAACTATCAGGTGTTGCTATTCAGAAAGTGTGTAATTGAAATAATTTTTTCGGGTTTAGGTGCGTTCGTAATTATATAAATACGTAGCACTTATAGTCGTTGTTCAGTTCGTCCGTCTGTCCGTCCGCATATAACGTAGCAAAAATTACCCAACCGAATGGTCTGAAATTTTAAATATATAATTGTTGCAAAATTTTGTCGAGTCATTTCAAATTTTATGAAAATCGGATGTATAGTTTAATTACAGGGACAGTCAAAAGTTTTTCGTTACATTACGGACAATGGGAAAAAGTTATTCCAAGTGCATTTTAATGATACAGCTTTTCGAACAGAATGACATTGATATACACTTATGAAGTGCACTAAAATATACATTCAGTACAATATGCGATGAAATTTTTTTTATTATATAAAACTAGTTATAGTACGAACGCACCTCATTTGATGTGCAATTTCCAATTTGTTTTTGGTAAACGCAATAGATATTTCTTGAAATGCTGTGAAAGTAGGCGTTTTGAGCCGAATTTCCAAGCGGAAGGAGAAACACCAGTCAGTGAAGGGAGAAAAACGTCTTGTCACGTGATAAAAATCTCTTATAATTCTATAGGTAATTTATTTATCAAAAAATGGTAAAATCATTTCGATTCCAATCGCTTCCACAGTCAAGTCTCCCAATTGTTATGTCTCCCAATCAACTTTTACGTTTAAAAATGAGTCCGTCATTGTGTCAGAAAGTTTCACGCTTCTTGAGCAATGAACTTGAGAACAGCCTTAATACCAGAATTATGCCTTATTATGCCTTACTATTTTTAGAATGACTTATTAAGTTTGAGAAGTACGCTTTTAGACCCAATTAACTTCATGTGGGCACGCGTACCATATCAAGTCTCTCATCCCCTTTTTAAAACAATCGCATGTTACAAAATTCATACATTAGAAGCTTGAAATAAAACAGTTTTACGTACCGTTTACTCTTTAAACCATAGTTTCATGTTTAAAAACTTGTGAAAAGTTTTAGAAGTATAGTTAAGTACAGATGCATTGAAAAGTCTTAACAACATTTGAGAACTAAAAACGGAAAACGCTGAAAATCCAAAAGAGGAAATTTTTCAAGAGAGCGAAAAAAATAGAAACTCCTACTTCTGTTACTTACAGAGTTCCTTTTGGGCTCTTAGTCCAACGCTTTAAAATAAAGGTACCTAGGCTTCATTTCATTTAGTGTTTAAATACTTAATATCATCATTTGCAGACATTTATTTTATTTATTTATTTAATATTTTTCACCTTTCTCAAAAATATCCCACTGTTGTAAACAATAACAACATGATCAAGTTGTGTAATGACCACCAGTAGCCGCGGATCTTATCACTGGCACTTTAAGCGTTCTTTACTTCATTTTGTGTGCACACATTCAGCGTTCTCCACTTCAGTTCGTGTGGCAGAACTAGCGACGTTTCTCTACTCTTTTTTGAACTATTTGTACTAGGGTTGGCACTTCAAGGGTTCTCCTGTTTCTTAAACTTGGCATTTTTTCGTAAAAAACAATAAAGATTTTCGCTTTTTTTGGTACTTTCAGCGTTTTTAATTTGTAGTCCTCATTCAGTTCTCTACAGGTGTTTTTCTCAAAAATTAACCACACAAATAATATTTGAGCTTTTGCGAATTTTTCAGCTAATGTCACGATTTATTTGTAATTAGCGGGAAACCCTAAAATGACGAATACGAAAAAATTCTTTTTTTCTGTTACATAAGTGCAAATTTGTTTGAATGTACATTGTTAAGGTAGTATATAAAATGCATATGGGCTTCATGCAACGTGGGCACACAAGCCAAGCATGTTCCTTCGGTAATCAGATTCTACCTTAAATTAAAATCTCATGTTGAGGAGTGATTGTTTTACTAGTAAGTAAGTTGAGGTAGACAAAATGTAAACATTACTAACTATACAAAAGAAAATTGATTTGAAAATACACCAAAAGAAGCGGAAAGAAATAATGAAATAAATTTATACACCTGGTACTGAAAATAATAATTGGTCAGGTCAAACAGACTATATCTTCTATATTATAAAGGACAAACGTGTTTGCGCGTAACACTGACTTCATTTGAGAATGGCAAAAGCAGACGATTACATATAACTTTTATTATTTTTATTGCATTTTTTTAACTTTCTAAATAAAAATTAATTTATTTCGGGTATATAAATGTTTATTTATAACTTAAATTAATATTTTTTTTTCTATGCCAAAGAAAGCGTTGCGAACATATGCATCAATGTAATTGTTAATATTTAACGTCATGGTATTTGTTTGCAGCAAAAAAAAAAAAAAAAAAAAAAAAAAATTATAGTATAAGCAAAAAATAAATATATTAATAGAAGTTAAGGCTGTTCTCAACTGCTCTGCTCAACAAGCGCAAAACGTTTTCACGCATTTACAAATTCATTTTTTAACGGAAAGATATAAATTGGAAAGCCTGACCATGGAAGCGATTTGGAATCGAACTATGCTTTCCATTTTTTGATCAATCAATTACCTAGTGAGTTATAAGCGATTTTGATCACATGACACGACATTTTTCTCCCCTTACTGACTGGGTTTCCTTCTTTCGTTCGGAAGTTCGGTTCAAAAATACCAACTTTGACAGTATTTTCTGAAAGATCTATTGCATTAACAAAAAAATGGAAAAAACAGTTCGATGACATAGTTTCTGAATAACAACCCTCATAGCATGCATGGTCACGGTGACGTCGCTGTGACGTCACTGCAAGTCACTGTGGTCACGTCACATCTGTGACCGAAATGCCACCACTCAGTGATGTCACATTGTGACTGAAATGTGAACTTCTTAGAAAACTTTAAAAACTTACGAAAATTCTTCAAAACATGTTACTTTTTGTAAAATTATATTTTTCTGGCAATTAAAAAAAATTGTGACGTCACTGTTATGTCACTGCTATGTAACGTACGTCACGTCACATATGTGACAAAAAAACCAGCATATTGTAAGTCACAGTGTGACAAAAAATATGAACTTCAAAAATCTTTGAAAATGAAGAGAAATGTTTTAAACAGCCTCGAGTTACAGCGGCATAAGGAATGAAAATATATTAGTGGATAGCAAATGGTAAATTCCGTCACTAAAGGGGAGGGGGGGGGGGCATAATAAATAAAGTGCACGATACAAGCATTAATAAACTAAATTTTTAGGCTATATTTTATCAATTTGATATCTAAGACAGTGAATGTATACTTTTTCATGATTTCAATTTTATCTAGCATTTGGATAATATATTTACAATTACGAATATTAAATTTATACACTTTACATATTTAGTTTGCTGGGAGGAAATTTCTCTCTTTCTTTCTTTTTTTACCGACCAGAATTATTCGAAACACTTCTGTGGTTTCAAACTAAAAATTTTCTATTACAGTTAAATGTGCACCTTTTAATGAACATGTAGAAAGAGTCTTCAGAGTTTAGTCATCTATGCATTTCTTGCTTTAGAATATTTTTATAATTTGTATTCAAGTCATAAATTCTACTTCTTTCAGACTTTTAAAATAAAATTAGCATTTTCCGAAAATAAAGGAAATATACAAATTTTGTGCAAAACAAACTTTACTTTAAAAAAAAAGAAAAAAAAAAGGGGGGGGGGGTGTTGTCGTTAATACATTAAATTTATTTTTACACCTTTTAAAAGTTTAAACAATGTTTTATCTAATAAACTCTAATTATGAATATTATTATTATAATTATTTAGAAAAAAGGAACTTTACAATACATTTTAACTTGAATTATTTGGTACGGATAAAAAGAAAAGATTAAATACATTGGACAGTTCTTCAAATACAAAATTTTAATGAATGATACTTTCAGAAAATTTCTGCGCGTTCAAATTCCATATTTCTTGTATAAAAAAACAAACAATCTGTAACAAACCATCTGCTCGAAAATCGTCTGCCCACAGAAAAATAAATATGAGAATACGCGGGAAATAGTTCACTTGTTTTAGAACAACACGTCTACAACACTTTAAGATAAGGAAATGACCATTTTAGGATACACGGATATTAATGGAACGTGCATGTAAGTTTTATTTAATTTAAATATTTTATTCCTGGTTGTATATTATGAGTTAAATAGTTTTATGTTATACTTGTAAGAGACTGATCTTTAAACTGTTAGAAGCGATATTTTAAAATTCGATAACTGTAAAGAAAAATATCTTAATCTGCCATCGCTTGAAAAAAAAAACTGCGCAGAGACTGTGCATGCCTACATTCATACTGGAATTAATATAAACATTAATTTACTCTTACTTGAGATTGAAAATGTATGGAACGACAATGATTTGGAATTATTTTATCGGCTTCTTACTATTTTTTGATTACTAACATTTATAGTTATTATTATTTTGGGGTTAAATATGATGTTCGATTATCATGAGATTACGAAACTGTTTCAGATTAGAAATTAACATTACACTGGGAAAATGTATTTTTAACATATTACAGTAGTGAAACATTTGAAAGAATTTTCTTTTAGTGCTAATAATATTTTAAATTATCTTTTAAAATCCTAAATCTTCAAACCAATGTTTTCAGATTTAACATTTGCCAAAATTATAAAATAATAGGAATTCCTTATATCATATGGAAATATTTTTGAGATATTGTTAAATCTAATAATGCATTTAATTTATCTATTGTAGTTTGCTGTTATTTAACAGTACAATTATAAATACTAATTATTATTTTTAGTGTTTTTCAAATTGGTATATTTATTTTTTTTAATTGTATGTAAGCATTTTTTTCTGTTTGTGATTTTAATCAAACATTTAATTATAGACATTCTGAATCGGTTATTAAATTTTCTTCTATTGTAAATTAATTTTCTACGTGTATGATTCGTGTAATTACTGGCACTAAAAAGTAAAATATGATATTTAAGCATTGAAATAAAGTATTTTTCATGCCTGATAGGAAGTTATAGATTAAACAGCTTTAGTATATATTTTATAGAAGTTCATATAATACAGGATACATAATGTAGGACACAAGTTGAAAAGTGCTTATGACTTCGGTTTGTCTCTCCGTCTGTCCGTCTAGCAGCCTGTGCGCACTCTAACTCTCGAAAATATACTCGGATTGCCCTGAAATTTTTGGATGGTATTGACGTTTACCATCGCACGGTACCTATTTGTAATGAAGTTTGTACCATGCTTTGTTCATTTACAGGGACAGCCAAAATTTTTCCGTTACATTACGGCCTATGGGAAAAAGTCGTTTCAAATGATTTTTTATGATTTTACGCACGCTTTCAAACAGAATAAAATTTATATGCATTTAAGAAGTGCACTAAAATATGCATTCTGTTGACTATGCGATGCAAAGAATAGTTATTGTTCATTTACAGGACTAAAAAAGGAATTCAAATACATAATGATATAGAGGTGGAGGGAATTGTTTGCGGCATACTTTAATTATGTTAATCTATTTCATATATAATGAAATTGATGTATGTCGCTGAGGTTTACATACTATAAATTATTTCATGTATAATACGAATAATACGCATATAGCATTTACAGGGACACACAAAATCTTTCAGATACCATATTGTATCGAAGTACTGTTCATTAGCGATGATTGCTGGAAATATATTTTTAATTATGATATGCACTTTTATGATTCACTATATTTATGCATAGTATATGGTGCATATAAATGCTATAATTCCTATACAAGGCTACACAAAAGTATTCGTAAGGATTACTGGGTATGGGCGCAAATTGCTTAAAGGTGGTTTTTAAATGAGTTATGCTTTTTTTTCGCTGAACTGCATTTAATTTACCAAGAAATATTTGTAGAATATAGATAAAATGATATACTGGGTCACGTAAAGAATTGGATACATGGCCGTCTATATATTATAATTTCTGGAAATGTGATTTCAGCAATTTTAAGAGTGTCTTAGTTTGAATTAAATTTTAACTAAATAGTGGCGTGTAATAAAGATTTTAGGTAAACTACAGGGTTGTACAAAAGTATTCAAGTATGTTTCAATACATTAGTATACATTGCTGAAAATGAATTTCAACCTGTTAGGCGTTTTCTTGCTAAACTAAATTTTCCCATTATATAGTATATATACACTTAAAAAATGGGCACTTAAAATTGAGTAAAAAGTACTCAATTTTAAATGCGTCACATGCACAAAATAGCTCCGATCCAAATGTACTCAAAGTTGAGAAACACATGTACTCATTTTTTATTCCATGGCTGTGATCAAATATGAATCGTTATGTACTGCCCCCCCCCCCTCCAAAAAAACCCCCCCTAAAATGTAAAGTAAAAATGTACTGACATTTATTTCCCGTTCAAAGTTCTTAACAAGAAATGTTTAATTGATTATTTATCAAGAAAAATAGCAAAATTCTTAACAGGATATTCAAATCGAATATTTTTATGACAAGAGCATTATTTCCAAGCAATTATTTTTAAAATGCTGTGTATAATTTAATATTTACATTAATAAACATCATTTATGCCGCCATAAATGAAATGAACCATTACAGGGTATAACTCTTCGTTTG
This sequence comes from Maratus speciosus, assembly GCA_963932465.1. Taxonomy (NCBI): domain Eukaryota; kingdom Metazoa; phylum Arthropoda; class Arachnida; order Araneae; family Salticidae; genus Maratus; species Maratus speciosus. Next base: position 222,938,000 of record OZ010789.1, read on the forward strand.
TTTGGGTTTGATAACATGTGATGCTTCAAAATAGAGAAATCATAGGTTCTTTTTTGATCCAAAAATATTCAATTCAATATGAGTACGTCGGTTTGCTCATTTTTGAGTACTTCATTTTTTTTCAGTGTATCAACCTACAGATCAAATAAGGGCTGTTCAAAAGAATTGGAAAACATATTCGGCTATGGACGGTAACTGCTGAAATCAGTTTTTCAAATGTTTTATGCGTTTTCTAAAATCTTTACTTAGTTATCTTATTTACGTCATTTCCCTAAATTACGATGTCTTGTTAAAGCATTCAGAAAGTGTTGGAAAGTATATTTTAATCTATGCTTAACGCATGATTTTTCTTACTCGTTTTTTTTTTTTTTTTTTTTTTTTTTCTATTTCCAAGATCAGTCTTTTCCGATAAAACATACCAAATCTATTTACCTCATATTCACAAAGTACAATATACACGGGAATAAAAAATTTAAATAAATATCGCTTATCATGCCGCTCTATAAATAATAGTTGTATTAATATCTGTTAGTTTCCATGTTCGTATTTAATAAAGCAATGACAAATCACAACAAATTAAAAAACTTACCCATTCTAAATATCAAGCATAGAACTTAATAAAAAAATATGTCAGTTGATAAGTATTGTTTTTTAAGTGGAAAAATGTAAAATGTTTTAGACGAATAGGACTCCAAAGTAGCGATATTTTGCTAAAAAGTACGGTAAAAAGATAAGATTTTATATTTACAGCAAAATTTTATTTTAAAATTCATCGCTGTATTAATACTTAGAAATTTTTCCAGAGAGAATCATTCGCCTTATATACAATATTTCAAATGAAAATCAAATGTCAAATTAATTGCTTAAAAGGCGCAAAGGCCAACATGTTGAAAAAGATTCCATGCCGGGACTCGAACCCGGGCCATCAGTGTAGCACACTGACATTCTACCGACTAAACCACATGGAACGACGCCCAGCCCGTAACATTTCTCACTATTACATGTTCGCAAGGCTACAAAAGCAGCATAAGAGGGAATATTTATCGTGAGCCACCGACATGGGGTAAACACGAAACTTAATTAAATCCAGCATCGATTGAAACTATATTAATAATTGGAATTTTTTCCAGGGAGAAACATTCGCCCTGCATACAACATTTCAAATTAAAATTGCCTTTTAAGCAATTAATTTGAAATTTGACTTTCATTTGAAATATTGTATGCAAGGCGAATGGTTCTCTCTGGAAAAATTTCCAAGTATTAATATAATTTCAATCAATGCTGGATTTAATTAAGTTTCGTGTTTGCATCATGTGGGTGGTTCACGCTAAATATTCCATCTTTTGCTGCGTTTGTAGCCTTGCCAACATGTAATAGTGAGAAATTTTCCAGCCTGGGTATCGTTCCATGTGATTTAGTCGGTAGAATGTCAGTGTGCTGTACTGATGGCCCGGGTTCGAGTCCCAGCATGGAATATTTTTCACTATTTGCGTCTTTTAAGCAATTGATTTGAAATTTGATTTTCATTTGAAATCACAGTGTTTATGACAAGTTCGTCACAAATGACACATATTTCACAAATTGGTCACAATGTGACTTCAAAGCATTGTCGCTTTCGTCACAGGTTCGTCACAAAGTTAATGCCAAAATACTCACAAATGACACACTTTTCACAAATTTGTCACACCGTGACTTCACAGAGTGGTCACAATGTGACGTCACAAACGTCCTCTAAAACGGCCATAACGACCTCGCATTCTAGTCACTGTGACGACACATCGACGTCACGTGACGTCACATCGACGGTCACAAAATCACAGTGTGACTTCACAACGACGTCGCCGTGACGTCACCATGCCTTACGGGAACACTTTCTAGTTTCATGCGTTTCCGAACAAAAATGAATTAAAACTTATGTCAGAATGTTGACCCTTTGGATTTGAGAACAGCCTTAAGTCAAAATGTGTAACGTAAAGCATATACTCGTGCCGTTGGTGCACTTATCTACGCGCAATAAATAGGTTTTCTTTCTTGTCTATTTTATATTTTGAAAAAATGAAGGATTTGATTATCTAATATGGCCCATTTCTTTTTGCTTAATATTCTAAAGTTCTGAAGTCGCATCTTAATTGTTTTTCATATTCACACAATGATTAAAATTCTTGTTTTCAGCACTATATTTTATCATAACCAAAATAAATCAGTAAAACGTTCGAAACTTATTAAAACAATTTTCCTACTTTAGGTCTTCCTCTTATAATATTGATTTTGTCCTGTTTTTATTTTTAATTTTTTCAAATATAGAATTCAATTCAGGCTGTGTATACATATAAATAATTTTACCCTTAACCTCTTTTTAACTATTCTCATAATGTTCCGTGATAAATATACCGAACTCATTCATAGAAAACTTTTAAGATTGATAAAAATGGCGGACCTCTTTATCATTGTTTACTTTTAAAATGTGCGGTACCATAAATTTACACATCCTGTATTGCGTAAATTTTCAGAATAGAAATATAGTTTTTCAATTTATATTTAATACTTATCATGATAGTGTTCTGTTGCAGTAGAGAAAATTTAATGTATTCTAAAAGTGAATATCCTAATAGATGCAAAACACGTAACTGAAAAAATACATTCCAGAGGCCCAAAAGTGTCTTTTTATCTATGTGTGACGCATGATTTTAATTTCTTATCTATCTTATGTTTTTAAATATTCCGTCTTCCATGATATACCGGATGTTTCAAAAGTTCGGCACGAAAGTAAAACGCGATTAAAAAAAAAAAAAAAAGATGTATGGGTCGGAAAGACATGCAATTTGCAGATGAATATTCAACCTGGTATGGAATTTTATATAACACACACAAATCCAAAATCTTGACAATAGAGGGCGCTACTGCAGAGATAATTCAATAGAATAATTCCATATTGCTCACACAACACAAGGTTTCGATAGGAAAACATTAGAGAATACTTACTGCATGTACAATTTTTTGTATACAAATCTTGCGTTCTGTGAGCAATATGGGATTATCCCATGGAGTTATCTACAGTAGTGCCCTCTATTGTCAAGATTTTGAACTAAATTTTTTTTGGTGTCATACAAAATACCGTACCATGCTAAATATTTATCTGCAAACCGCATGTCTCCCATACATCTTTTTTTTTTATATATATATTGCGTTTTACTTTCGCACTGAACTTTTGAAACACCCGGTATTTAATCAAATCGTAACACTTTTGATTTCCAGTAAACTATGAAAGCTGTGCGCCATTAAGTCTTATCTTAGTTCTTTTTCTCTTCCAGACTCGGCTTAAACTGCCATTTTTTCAGAGCTGTATTTTCAAGTAGCCGAAAAAATTAAATAAAGCGTTCTAAATTTAATAAAAACGTTTCTTACTAGAGTTTGTTCCTCCTAGGTATTTATTTTGTCCAGTTTTTTTTTCAATAACGGGATGTCATTCACACTGTATATACACAGATAACATTTCTCTGAACCTTTTTTCGATTACGTTCTCTTAAGACTACTATATTAACAATTGCTTGGGATTTTCTTCCAACGTAAGTACAGCTTTTTTAACATATAAAGAAGCTTTTATTTCTTCCTTCCCATTTATCTTTTATACTTGTTATTGGATTCTACTTTTGGAAAAAATCTGACAATGCTCTGCAATAAACCAACCGAAATCCGTTTGTAAACAACTTTTAATGCTGCTGAAAAAGATGAGCCTCTGTATCACTGTCTTGAGTAAAAAGGTGAATTCCCGAAAATTTGCACCTTCTTACTTAAATAAATTGCTAAGTTAGAGGCAGTAATCCAATGTGTTATCAAAGCAAACTACAGTATGTATTTTTAAAAGTTATCAATTTAACATACATAGTTTATTTATCCGAATGGTATTCGTTTTTAGTAATATGCATTTACATATTTAAAGTTCTGCGCCGTTAGATCGTATGATAATTGTTTTTCCCTTTCAAATACAACTAAAAATATCTTTGTTTTCAAGTACTATATTTACTAAGAATGCAGTAAGAAATTAATATTGTGGATTTATGAATAATACGGAAGCGTTTTATTTCTCATTTCTACATAGACATGTCTTCTCTGAGCTATGCTTTTACGCAACCACACTGTAAAAAAAATACGACCAGTTTTCCTGTAGGAACCGGAAAAATAGTTGTCCTTATCGTACCGGAAAAATTTCCACCCTAGCTCGGAATAAAATCCGTAACATCGGAATAAAATCTGTAAAATACCGTTTTATTGACTATTTCCTTTTTTTTACGGATTTTATTCCGAGCTGGGTCGGAAAATTTTCCGGTACGATAAGGGCAACTATTTTTCCGATTCCTACAGGAAAACTGGTCGGATTTTTTTTACAGTGCAGAAAAAAATAAATAAAACCTTCAAAATTTACGAAAACAACTTTTAGACCAAAGACGGTTAGTCTTATAACATTTATTTTGTCCAGTCTTTTCAAAAATGAGGTTTCTATTCAGAATTTATGTACACTGATAACATTTCCATTAACTTGTTATGTTACGGCTAATTTTTTAAGCACTTGTTTCGAATTTTCTTCTGCCCCAAGTACAGGTATTGTAATATAAAATGGATTTTTTCCTTCATTTTTATTTTATATTTTTTCCTTTGCTTATTAAATAAATAAAACGTTTCAGCCTTATTAAAACAGTTTTCGTACTATAGGCCTTCCTCTTAAAATATTCATTGTGTTCCATTTTTATTTTTATTTTTTCAAATGCAGGGTTCCATCCAGGCTGTATATACGTATAAATAATATTACTCTTAACTTCTATTTGACTATTCTCATAATGATCCGTGATAAATATACCGAACACACACACAGACAACTTTTAAGTTTCATAAAAACGGCAGACTTCTTTATCATTGTTTTGTTTAATGCTATACCATAAATTTACACATCCTGACTTGCGTAAATTGGCCGGATAGATAGTTTTTAGGTGCGTTCGTAATTATATAAATACGTACCTAGTCGTCGTTCGATCCGTCCGTCCGCATATAACAGAGCAAAAACTACCCAACCGAATGGTCTGAAATTTTAAATATATAATTGTTGCAAAATTTTATCGAGTCATTTCAAATTTATGAAAATCGGATGTATAGTTTAATTATAGGGACAGTCAAAAATTTTCCGCTACATTACGGCCAATGGGAAAAAAATATTTCAACTGCATTTTAATGATGTTACAGCCTTTCGAACAGATTGAAATGGATATGCACTTATGAAGTGCACTAAAATATACATTCAGTACAATATGCGGTGCAAAAAATATTTATAAAACTAGTTATAATACGAACGCACCTCATTTCCCACGTTTGATGTGCAGTTTCCAATTTTGTTCAATTTATATTTAATATACTTATCATAATGGTGTTCCATTGCAGTAGAGAAAATGTACAGGGTGTCGATAAAAAATTGTCCCAGTTTCAATGGTATAATATAACAGTTTAATTTAAACTATTTACAACAAATCATTTATCAAATTGAAGGTAAACTAACCTAGTTTTCCTTTCAAATGTTCAAGATGTGCACCTTTGGTTATACGGCACACATCCAACCTAAAGTTCTATTCTTCTCACATCATGTACTAACTGTAACCGTTATGGACGCATGTATGAACGTGTTCCTAAAACCTCCCAAACTGTTGTCTTTGGCAACTGAAGTTCAAGACTTGCTTTCCGAACAGATTTCTTAGGACTACGCTGGTAAGATGCTCTGATACACTGTAAAAAAAAAAAAAAACGAAAAAAAAAGGTCTAAAAACGGAGATTCTACTGGCAATCGAGAGACCATTACTATTTCCGTATTTTAACGAAAATTTCCCCCCATAAATTCCAGAAATCCGTATTTTTAGGGAAAATTTTCCCAGAATGACATAAAATTTTCCGTTTTTCTAAAATTTTAGGGGGGGGGGGGTTTCCGTTAAAATACGGAAATAGTATTGGCGTCACGATTGCCAGTAGAATCTCTGTTTTTTAGTCTTTTTTTTTTATAGTGTTTGGTCAACACCCTGTACTGACACTTTTGTTCATCCCGTGCTTGTCCATTTACAAAAACATCCAGTCGTTTCGAATTGCCTCCCTTTATTATCGGCAGATCACTTACAATTAAGCTTTAAACGAAATGCATGTTGAACTGAAATTACAGATTCACTCTTAGCAAATTGCAGAATACAAAACGGTTTACGCATAGGTGTCACCATTTTCCGTATGTGGTACTGCAAGTGAGTCAATAACAAAACAGTACCCGCGCATGCGCTTATCTGAAACTGTTTGAGTTACTCTTTATTTGTGACCTTAAACCAACACTCTACAACGCTTTCAGTTGATACTATTAAAATTTATAACTGAGACATTTCCTTATGGATATCCTGTATTCTAAAAGTAAATATTCTAATAGATGCATACACTGTAAAAAAAAAAAAAAACGACATTTTTACAGTAAAAAATACTGTTCATCTCGCGCACAAACTCGATCACAGTGAATGTGCTGTATCTTTCTTTGGTTTCCTGACTATATTAACATGGAATATACAGTAGTTGCGTAAAATTAACAGCACAATGTGCTGGCAATTTGTACGCTAGCAGTTTGTGCTGTAAAAAAAGGCGTCCAAATTGCCAATACATTGTGCTGTTAATTTTACGCAACTACTGTATTTTCCATGTTAATATAGTCAGGAAACCAAAGAAAGATACAGCACATCATTCACTGTGATCGAGTTTGTTCTGACAAATTTACAGTGGTTTTTTTACAGTGTAGCTGCCAAATCTTACGCTTTTTTTACCACAAAAATTTTATAGTAAATTTTATTTTTTTAAATCGCCGTAATCTGCCACTTAAATAAGGCAAAACTTAAATTTTTGTGGTACAAAAAAGATGAAGAGTTGGCAGCTATGTAGATGCGAAACACGTAACTAAAAAAATACATTCCAAATGTTGAAAAGCATCGTTTTATCTACGTGCGACGCATGATTTTTATTTCTTATCAAACTTATGTTTTGAAATATTCTCTCTTTCATGATATAGTTATTCAAGTCATAGCATATTTGCTTTCCTGTAGGCTGTGAAACTCTGTGCCATTAAGTCTCATCTTTGTTCTTTTTCACCTCCAGATGCGGCTTAAAATGTCATTTTTTCAGCGCTGTATTTTCAAGTAGCCAAAGAAATTAAATAAAGCGTTCTAAATTTAATAAAAGAGTTTTCTTACTAGAGTTGTTCCGCCTATAGTATTTATTTTATCCAGTTTTTTTTTTTCAATAACGGGATGCCATTCACACTGTACTCGTATATAGGCAGAAAACATTTCTCTGAAACTTTTTTCATTATGCCATTTTAAGACTATTTTTTTAATACTTGCTTGGAATTTTCTTCCAACGTAAGTACAGTTTTTCTAACATATAAAGAAGAATTTCTTTCTTCCTTCCCTTTTATATTTTATATTTGCTATTGAATTCTACTTTTGGAAAAAAAATCTCACAATGCTCTACAATAAATCAATCGAAATCCGTTTGTAAACAACTGTTAATGCTGCTGAAAATGGCGAGCCTCTGTATCATTGTTTTGAGTAAAAAGGTGTAATCCGGGAAATTTACACTTTAGGGGCAGTAATCTAATTCGGTATAAAAATAACTACAGTTTTTTTTTTTTTTTTTTTTTTTTTTTTTTTTTTAAGTTATCAATATAACATATATAGTTTTTAAAATTACGCTTAATATTTATCCGAATTGTATTCGTTTTTAGTAGTATACATTTACATCGCGAAGTTCTGCACAGTTAGGTCGCATGTTAATTGTTTTTCTCTTTCAGGTGCAGGTAAAAATATCTTTGTTTTCAAGTGCTATACCTATTAACAATGCAATAAAAAATTAATATTGCGAAGCTATGAAGAATTAGGTAGCATCTTGTTTCTTTTTTATACATTTATTACTTCTCTGAGCTATGCAACGCAGACAGAAAAAAATAAATGAGACCTTCCAAATTTATGAAAACAATTTTTTGACCAAAGAACGTTCGTCTTATAACCCTTATTTTGTCCAGTCTTTTCAAAAATGAGGTTTCTATTGGACCGAGAGGCGACTGCACTGACCATCACCTCATCGAGTTGGTTGCCGAAATTCCAGGATTAGACAGAACTCAATTAGCATATTAAAATGCAACTGGTCTGCCTAGTCATATATTGGTGGGAAACACCTGCAGACCAGCTTTTAGTGGTTGATCAGAAGGTTTATCATTGTGTTTCCATGCAGCCAAAGATATAAAAACATGGATTACTGGGAGCAGGAAAACACAACGGTAAACCTACCAATCAACTACTAAAATCGGTTTGCAGGTATTTTACACAAAGATAGGACTTGGCAGACCAGTTGCATTTTAATAGGCGAATCGAGTTTTAATTATTCCGGGAATATCAGCACTCATCTCCATGAGGTAATGGTTTGTGCAGCGGACTCCCGTTCTATATTCAGACTGTATGCACACTGATAACATTTTTCTTAACTTGTCATCTTACGGCTATATTTTTAGCAAATGCTTTGAATTTTCTTCAGCCCCAAGTACAGATATCCTAACAAACAAACAAACAAAAAAAGATTTTTTTCTTTCATTTCCCCCCCCCCTTTTTTTTTAGGGTTCCGTACTTAAAAAGTAAAAGCGGAACCATTATAAGATCACTCCTGCGTCTTTGTCTGTCTGTCACAGCTATTTTACCCATAAACTATAGAACGTGGAAAGTTCAAATTGGGGGAATTAATAAAGGCTATTGACCCACATATTTACAGATATCGTGTGAAAGCTTTCGTAACGCTGAACTCAAAAATGCATTTCTTTTCATTTTAGATATTTTTTTTTCACAGATATCGTCACAAATGTAGTGCAAAAATATATCCCCCACTTTCTATTTCCGAATATACTGAAACTAAAATTATGATAAAATTAGAGGTAGTATACGTTAATTTAAACCTTGCAGGAAAACTATAGCGATTACCCTAGGCCACACAGTTTTTGAGAAAAGCACCTTTTCCCGTTAAATTTCGATTTGCGGGCATGAAAAATACACGAAGAAGTAACCTGAAACTGAACTGCAGGTGTGTAAACAGTATAGTATAGGTCTTATATTTCCGCGAAGATTTTTTTCCCGAAACCCCATAGGGGGTCGTCAACAAATTGAAAAAGAACGATTATCTTTTGGATAACCCTGTAGAAACTAATGTAGCAAAAGATTTCAGACTCGAGGTTATTAATAAGTGGCTTATTGTAATATACCGTGTTCATTTTTATGAGGATAGCATGTATAGGGTAGACCGGGGCTAGTTGGCCCGCTTTTTCTTCTAATATTTTTAAAAAATTGCAATTCAACATTTTAAATTTCTTTTTATGTTACTACTATCAGTGTACTTTCAGGAAAAAGTCACAATAGTACAGCGTGAAAATATTAACTATAAGTATTAGTTTAGAAGCTCAAATTGACACCAAGTCGCTTGGGCCAACCTGCCGCGATTTCAGGGTAAGTTGGTCCACGTCACTTTTTAATGTTCTGATAATGTAGAAGTTTAAGAAATGATCAAAATTTTACCAAATCTTAATTTTTATTTGTTGCGAACGAAAACACAATATAGCCTCCTAAATTAAAATAAAAATTTTAAATATTAAAACTGTGAGTTATTCAAATTATTAAATTGCTTTAAAAATTGATTTTATTTTCTCATAAAAAATGTCTTTAATACATTACGGAACAGTAATAAATTTTAATAAATGCATGCTAGGTGTTAAAACACCGTAAATCTTAGAGTACAGTAATTTAAGAAATCATTCATCCTTAATTAGGTGATTTATTATAAACACCAGATGATAAATAAATTGTTTCAAGGCCTCTGCACACCTGTTAAGTGCAATAATTCTTTTCTTTGTTGGCCAAGCCAACAGGGAGTTTTCTATATTTATGAAAGTTATAAATGTTTTTGTACAACAGGAGCAACTGATTTAATACGGGGAGGAGGTAAACAACATTACAACTTCATTTTTTAAATTTTTATAAAGATTGACTGGAATAATCAGGAATTCAATTAATAAAATAACTCTTTACTATTAATTAATAATAAATTAATTAAAATAATAATAAATGTTTATTAAAATAATTCATTAAAACTATCAAAATTCCAGCACCCCAGAGCCAAATTCCTACGGGGAATGCTGTCCCGGCGGGCCACACGCCCCGTGCCAAATGGGCCAACTAACCCCGTATCGCCATTTTTGTTTTCATGACTGTAAGGAATTATTCTGAAAGTATTTCAATAAAAAAAACATGCCCTACAATAACTACGAACAATTATTTTTCTGAATTATTATATATCAAAATCTAAGATGTAATCTACAAACAAATAAAAAACGATTATTTATAAGAGAGGAAATTTACTCACCTTTGCAAAATTTTGAAAATTCTCAACAATTCTTTAACGGACGCTCCGACTTCAATGGTGCTGATGTTGGACGAGGAAAGCGAAGCAACTCATACTCGGCTGGACTGGCAATGTCATCTAACGCAAAGTTTTAAAAATATCGCGACTGGGCCAACATGCCCCTATGGCCAACTAGCCCCGGTCTACCCTACTCGTAAGAGAAATTAAGGTTTTTATAAAAACAGTCCCAAATTTCGCCAAGTTTTTTTGCTTATAATTTGCAGAGTTCTTAATATAAAAAAAAAGTTATTTTCAGAAAATATGACAAACAACATTGTAGCAATACCCTGCAATCAGAATGAAAAAATAATAAAAATTGTATGAAAAATGAGCAGGTTTACTAAATAATGATTCACTGCGCATGCTCGAACGTAATCAAAATATAGTGTGCATAATGTGTTAGCTAAATGTATACAGCAACTTTTGTGAAAGTCTCAAAAACATAGTTTGAAAAGTCTGATAATAATCGTTTATAGAATAAGCTCAAAATCCGTTATTCTTAAAAGGAAGAAAAAAGATGAGGGGCTGTATCCAAATACAGTAGTACGTGCAATATTGTGTTTGCTATATAGGCACTAATCAATGGTTATATCGATACAACCCCTCATCTTTTTTGCTTCATTTTGGGAACAACGGATTTTGAGCTTATTCTATAAACGATTATTATCAGACTTTTCAAACTATGTTTTTGAGACTTTTACAAAAGATGCTCTATACATTTAGCTAACACATTCTGCACATTATATTTTGATTCATTCGCGGATGCGCAGTGAAACATTTTTTAGTAAACCTGCTCATTTTTCATCCAATTTTATTATTTTTTCATTCTGATTGCAGGGTATTGCTACAATGTTGTTTGTCATATTTTCTGAAAATAACTTTTTTTTTTATATTAAGAACTCTGCAAATTATAAGCAAAAAAACTTGGCGAAATTTGGGACTGTTTTTATAAAAACCTTAATTTCGCTACGAGTATACATGCTATCCTGATAAAAATAAACACAGTATATTACACTAAGCCACCTATTAATAATCTCGAGTTTGAAAGCTTTTGCTACATTAGTTTTTACAGGGTTATCCAAAAGATATTCGTCCTTTTTCAATTTGTTGACGGTCCCCTAATGGGGTTTCAGGAAAAAACTTCGCGGAAATATATAACCTATACTATTCTATTTACACACCTACAGTTTCAGGTTAATTCCTAATGCATTTTTCTAGATATTTAACAAAACGTCTAAAATCGCAAGTGACCGGTCACCTTTGGCCATATAGTGTATATCCAACCCTACGTTGCACAGTTTTTTACAATGTCTTATTATTCTTTTAGCAACGATTTTTTTAATAATACAGTTAATAATTCACATATTTATTGTACGGAACCCTCAGAGCGCAAGTAATACTCGCATTTGACCGTTTATTTTCTATATTTTCTATTGAATTTCACTTTTAGAAAATATCCCAAAGTCTGCAGTAAATCAACCAAAATCGTTTGTAAACAACTTTTAATGTTGCTGAAAACGTCATTGCCAAAAGTTTGAGTAAAAAGGTGACATTCTAGAAATTTACACACTCAGAATGGCGTATCTAAAACATAAATGGTAAATCAATATGCTATCGAAATAAGAAACACCATGTTCTTTATTAAAAGTTTTCAGTGTAATATACACAATTTTTCAAGCTATACAGGGTGTCTCAAAAGTCCAGGGCACATTTTAAAGTTCAATATAAAATCAAGTAATTGTCGTACAGGAGTACGGATTGGACTAAAATGTTTCTCAGAATGTAAAGTTTTCTTCAAGCGAATGTAAACAATTACAGTAAACTCTCTGTAAGGCGGACTCTGTGTAAGACGAAAATCTGTCTAAGTCGGAAAGATTTTCAAGTTCCTGCAAATAAATAGACATAGAGTAGAATTTGTCTAAGGCAGAATATTGTTTATTGCGGAAAATTTTCTTGGTCCCGATCGATTCTGCCTTTAGACAGAGTTTACTGTAGTTTCAAACTTCAATCATAGATGACGCCACTTGTCCGAATGCTTAGTTTCACACATGCGTTTTTCTGATTTTCAGGCTATTTTTGACGCTGTGACACAGACATGACGATTCAGATAGAGAATAAGAATGGGAGTCGTCACAGCGTCAAAAATAGCCTGAAAATCAGAAAAAAACGCATGTTTGAAACCAAACATACGGACAAGTGGCGCCATCTATCATATAATTTAGAACTAATTATTTTCATTCCATTGAAGAAAACTTTTCATCGTGAGAAGCATTTTAGTCCAAACCGCACTCCTGTATGACAATTACTTGATTTTATGTAGAATTTTAAAATGTGTCACAGACTTTTGGGACACCCTGTATTTACTATTCATCCTAATAATATTTCTTTGTTGTCGTATCAGTTTAATATGCTTCGAAACTAAATATCGTTTTAGAGACAAAATGCTTAACTTTATGAATATAGGGTCCCATATTTCGTCCCCTTTCCTAATTTCGTCCCCCTTAACTTCTACGCTTCTGCGAAAGTGGTGCCACTTATGACGCAAGGCACAGGGGACGGAAGGTAAAAGGGGGCAGTGTTGAACATTTCGTTCGCCAAGATGCATACATAAATTAAACACGCCGAATTTTCTATTTTTAGAAGACCTGAATTCTTGTTACGTCGTTTGTAGAACGTTATTTACTGTGCTGTAAGTGTTTTTTTCTTATTCATTGCATGTATTTTACGTAGATGAGATGCTGACAGTATCATACAGTGAGTTTTAGGAGGCTCAGTTCATCTTACGGGAACTGAAGCGCCGCCATTTTGGGAAGTAGCGTGGTCCCAATTTCGTCCTCCTTGTAGTTCTTATTTTCGTCTCGGGGACGAAATTAGGAATGCTTTTTCATGACAATTTTTTCAATTTTTTCTTCATGTTTGGATGGCTAATGTTTCGTTATGTTATTCTTCACTGATAATTAGTACATTTCTTTATGCCTTACTTTTAATGTAAATTAAATTACTTACTCATTTAGAAATAAATTTTGATTTAGTTATAAGATAAGCCTCGGCTTATTGGACTTTTTTGTGGGACGAAATAGGGACCATTGTTTTTTTTTTTTTTTTTTTTTTTTTTTGCATTTTTTAGATACTTTTGAAAAAAACATTTTTTGCATTGTTAAAAATTTTTGTACGATATTTGCCTATGTTTCTAAGTGCGTGGGTATTTAGTCTATGTATAATCCAAATTTGGTAGGTTGTCACTGAAAATTACAACATCTAGGGCCTAAAAATGACTGGGGGGGGGGGCGAAATATGGTCAGTTTACCCTACTCGCGATATAAGGATGCGTCCTCTTACCTATGTGGAAGACATGATATTACTTTTTTCTCTATCTTATGTTTAAAAACAAATCTCTGTTTTATGTTGAATTTTTAATAAAATGATTAATGTACCATCGAACTTTGGGCCACTTTTTCCTGGTTCCACTCACATTTCCATTAGTAAAAAATATTATATGTAATTTTTCAACGTCGAAATAGAGTTGTAAACAATTAACATGAAACAATGAAGCAAACTGTATGGTTTTAAAGAGGAATTTTTTTTATTTTTTTATTTCTTAACTATTTTTAAAATTTTGGAACAAAGTAGGTCCTGCTGGGGGCTTCTTTGGTCCATTCACTTAGTTTAATAGAAAATGAATACGTTTCATACGTAAATGAATACATTTTTATGGAAAACCCTTGCAATAGCATTTGCTAATAAATTAACACTGCAAGCCCGATGAAAAAAATCTCTCTCTTTTTTTTTTTTTTAACATTTAAACACAATTAAGCAATTGTTAATATTAAAGAAACGAGAAACGGTTTTCGTTATGTTATCCTCAGCAACTGGAACAAAAACAATTAATGTAACAAGAACAAAACAACTTTTTAAAACACCATCAAAAACTTTTAATTGCGCTAGGTCTTTCGAAAGATCTGAGTCTTTCTTCGTCAGGCGCAAGGAAGACGTGCTTTTACTATGAAAACAGCAGCAAGACTCAAATGCTTTCTTAGTAGAAGCACGTCTTTTTTGAGCCTGACGAAGAAAGACTCAGATCTTTCGAAAGGCCTAGCGGAATTAAAAGTTTTTGATGGTGTTTTATGAAGTTCTTTTGTTCTTATTCATTCACACCAGTTTCAACTTAACTTCTTTCAATTAATGTAACATTTTGCAACAGTAACATTTGAAAAAAAGTTACTTAAAACATGTTTTAAGAGATTTGGTTGTATAAAAGGCATTTCTAAGTAATTGGGCTATTTTTGGACCAAAACAGGCCTGACACAAAGTAGCCCCGAAATACTAGTTTTCATGCTAGCTTTATGAAAACGTAAACATTTTCTGCCAAAATAAAAAGTTAAAGGAAAAATTGTGATCACACATGGGTTACAGGTTACTAAAGGTAATACTTTGGCACTTACTTCATTTGTAGCTCTTATCAAGATTGTTTCACAATAGAAAGTTTGGAGAGTTCAAATCTACACACGAAAACAGTTGTTTGCAAACACATTCAATATTGCCATTAAAAAAAAATTAAATTACCCACAAACTATTCAAATACCCTATAGTAGAGTATAAATTAATTTTCAAGGGCAAAACTCCAAATTATCTTGTATTGTTTGTTCGATACGAAGAATAAAATCTTTTTTTATGTGCTGGACCAAAGTAACCTCGCAAGGGTCGACGGTATATGTTTTCAATTAATACTATAAAGCTTCGTACCCTGAAGTTGCATTTTACTATATTTTTTTCGCTTCTAGTTGCGGCTTAAAATGTTCCCTTTCCAACGCTATCGATCAATATTATACAGAAAAAAGGTATCCGTGCGTAATGCTGACGTCATTTTGACGTTGGCTAGACCAGGCGATTAAATTTTGCTTTTACTGCAATTCTTTAAAACTTCTAAACACCACACCACGTTTTCAATTTTTACAACGTCGAAACGGAGAAAAAAATGTACTTTCAAATGCAGTTTGTTTAAAAACTGTATCGCAATTTACTAATTTTTTATGGATTTAAAAATAATTTTCAAGCATGATTAAAAAAAAAAAAACCCGATCTCTATCGCCTGGAGACGATTACGGAAGAATAATCCGCCTACATTTAAATTAATATAAAAAATTTAGCATTTGTTTCGGTCTTATGTATGTTCCATTACGAAATTGAAACTTCATCAATAAACAAATAAAATAATAAAATGCAAATAAAACACAACTTTAAGATACATAATCGAGGTACGAGTTTTAACCATTGAAATTATCAGAATCAAAAAGGATGCTGTAAATAGCGATCTTTTTCGATTTTTTCGAATGATAACTGCTGGCAAGAGGCCAATACGAAAGAATCGCTTTTAATAAATTTCAAAATTTTGTTTAAATATATTATTGCTATTTTTCATATAAAATGGATTTTTGATATTGTTAGTGGGCAATCTAAAAAAATAATTAAATATAAAAAATCTATTAAAATTTTCAATTAAAAAAAAAATGGTTTTCACCTACATTATGAAACCCGGGAAGCTCGGATTATATTCCCCAGTATCTACATATGTATATTTCTCTTACGCGGCGCGGAAATCAGGCTGAATTTATAGCTTGCTATCTGGCAACAACTACAGCGGCGATTCTTAGTGGTTAATTTACGGTCACATTACCCGACCCATTCAGCAAATCAAAATTCAGAGAGAATCTCCTTTTAAGCACAGGCGTTCTTCTCATACAGACAATTAAATGCATAGAATATCAAAAGAAAGAAGAATGTTATATTGCTACTTTCGTGATTAATGCTGGCGTTAGTCCACTCGAATTGTAGAAATCTTAGTTTGATCGATGTATGAATATCAATGCCATTGGTTCCTTTTACGGTGAAGTGATGCATACAACGAATCAATTTTCCGATCAAGATTATCTTTCAGACACAGCAGAAAAAGTTTTCTTTGCATTTTGTTAGCGTCATGTTTTTCAAAGAGTTTTAAAAGAATTTAAGCCATGCTGTGCAATATTATAGGCGAAAACATGCACTTTTTATTTGTATTTTCAACGAAATTTCCATTAATTTTTTATACATTAAAGATATTTCTAAATTGCATATGTTAAAATGATTTAGGGCAATACTCAGTCTGGCTAGAGTTGATGTAAATAGTGGCGAGCATTGCAAAGCGAGCTGGGATCACGCAGCGGTTGCAATTCAAGGGGGTTGGCGAGTGTTCGCCCCCTAGTTTATTAGTAATGCACTTAAAGTATTATTTTGTGAAACTCTGAATCCTTGGGTAGCATCTTAATTCTTTTTCTTATCTAGACATGGCTTTTCTGAATAGCCGTATATATAAACACAAACATTAAATAAAGTTTTCCAAATTTACTAAAACAACTTTTTATAGCAGAAGTTTGTTCCTTATAACATTTATTTTGTCCAGTTTCTGCAACAATGCAATCCTGTTCAGACTGTATATCCACTGATAACATTTCTCTTAACCTTTCTTCGATTATGTCATCTTGACTACTTCTTTAGCACTTGTTTGGAATTTTCTTCCACCCTAAGTAGAGCTTTTCTAACATAAAAAGAGGATTTTCTTTCATCCATCCATTTTATTTTTTATATTTTCTACTGGATTCCACTTTTAGAAAAGTTCTCACAATGCTCTGCAATAAATCAACCGAAATCGTTTGTAAACAACTTTTAATGCCGCTGAGAACGACGAACCTCTATATCACTGTTTTGTTTGAAAATGCATTTTCTAAATCATCTAAAAATACTTTTGAAAGTTTAGACTAGCTATAAACAAAAAAAAAAGCGGGATCGATCTCCTAAAGATTTATGTCTTAAGTTTTCCATGTAATCCGAGTATGCTGAAGGATTTTGCAAAAATATATTTTTTTGAAAAAGTTAACTTTGGCAATGACTGATTCACGATTTACAGATTTAGAACAAAGCGTTCATCTTGACAAAAGTAGCTTGTTACCGTAAAATCTTTTAGAAATTATCTCAAATATTTTCAAATTATTATGCACCGAAATCCTTGGGTTTCATAAGGCATTAGTAGGAGTTCTGCCAGTGATTTTTTCTTCTTTTTGAATATTCGGTATTCGTTAGATTTCGTTTTTTAAAATCTTTCAAAAATAAAACTACCGAATTATTAGAGGATTGGAAGCTACGAATATATAAAGGAATCTTATTTATTCTTGTGCTATGAAATTTATTTTTGTCTGACAATGTATATCTTTTAACATTTTGTGTTTTCAAAGCAGGGCTATGTCACCACACATTAGGATAATTTCATAAACATTACATTTTTTAGTTTCAGAAATTGGTGCGTTAAAAGTAAAACAAAACAAAAACAATTTTAAGTGAATTACAGAATTTTAATTGGGTATTATATATTAGATTTTTAGGTATTAAATTCCTACTAGATATGATGTACTAAAAATATATATATATTAAAATATGTGAAAAACATTTGAGAAGATTTTTCCAAAGACATATGTGTGTAATATCACGTTTTGTTCAATTTTGGCAAATATAATTGATAGATTAGGAATATTTCATATATATTTATATAAATTTTGAAAAAACAGTTTCTCAACTCAGATTAGAGAAGGGATGACTTGGAATTGATTAACCCCTCACTACACCACGTGCCATATCTGGCACACACCTAAAAACATTATAATTTTCATTACGTGCCATGAATTTGGCTAATATGATCACTGTAACTGATCCAAACTGCAGCAATCCAAAAAATGAAATAACACTTATTTTGTCCAAGCCAGATGGCTGCTTTAGACATAAAATTAGAATTTGTTCTACGTAAACAACAACAACAAAAAAAAAGATCAAGCTATTAAGGTAAGACTTACTTTCATTATTTTTACTAAATGCTTAAAAATATTAATATAAACAAGTTGCAGAGTGTTAAGCAGGTAAAATTAATCAATTTAAGCTCATTTAGTTGCAAAATATAGCAATACAATATTTTAAAATCCTTAATGTGTACATATAGCACACATCATAAAATATCAAATTTTAGTTGAACATTTGATTTTTTTTTTTTACTATTTTTTCCTTTATTAGACCGATATATAGATTTCAAAAATAATTTTTCATAAAAATAGAAAAATTCGTGCAGTGAAGGGTTAAGTGAAGTGGCTTTAATTAAGTATTAGCTTTAATTTAATAGAGTAGCGACATACAACCAATAAAACTTATTTGATAGGGAAGATTTTGGACCAAAAATAAACGTAGAAAAATTCGCCTTTATCGGCAAATTAATATAGATTAACATCGCAGTCAACGAAAGAGCGAATCTGTGACATTCCACCGATTTTGGCTGGCTTTCAGCCTACCTCGATCACATGGTAATTCGGCAATTGGTGAAAAAAGCCTATCTTGATAAAGTGACGATCAACAGGGGTGGAGAAGTATTGCGGCCTGTCTTTTTCGTTGGTTGTGGTTTACACGTAAGCTGATTATTCCAAACAAGAATTGCAAAGTTCTTTAATGTGTGTTGCGATAGTTTGGAGAAAAAATTCCAATCTGAAGATGTGCCTTGTGCATATATCGCCATTAACTTACTATACAGTTCTAATTAAATGGAAGTGTTTCAAAAAAAGTTGTAAGGAAAGCGTTCGCTAAAAAAAATAAAAAATAACAAAAATAAATAAATAAATAATCTAACGTCTGCACGAATGTGGACGTATTGCTTTTGAATATAACTTCGTACGTCTATTTTGTGGATTTTATTTTCATAAATTAAGCCTGCGTCTGTAGGTATTCTAATTTTCCGATATCGAATGTCTTGGCGAAAAAATAGTTTTTGAAGAAGACAATATATGCAAATACAGATCGATATGTGGTTGTTCAAATAGATACTTAAGAATAAGTGAATCTTCAGCGGTGTTAACAAATTAATGCATCTAGAGCTCTGCACGGGCTAGAATCTCCAGGATCAGGCCTGGTCCGGTCCGAAAGAAAGCTATCTTGGCACCGTGTAAAAATTTCGGCCCAACTCAATTTATATATAAAAAATTCCGACTTTTCCGATTTTTGGGGAAATTTTATTTTAGATTATTATGCGTTCGTAAGACAGAAAATACACAACAGCAACATTAATTAGACTACTAGGCTTTCAACATTCAAATAAAGATTCATTAAAAGAATGAATGTAGTTTAGAATAAAAGAAAAAAAAAAAGGGTTAAAAACATCATAATCTTTGAAACTGTGTTATAAAAAATAGAGTTTTGAAAATATTTCTCTATAATTTATTAAAGCAGTTCTCAAATCCAAAGGAGCTACTTACTGATACATTTCTGAATTCATTTTTGTTCATAAACGCATAAAATTAGCAGGTGTTCTTATTCAGAAACTACGTAATCGAATGATGCTTTCCATTTTTTGATACAGGTAAAATATCTTTTAAAAAATCCTGTAAAAGTTGGCGATTTGAATCGAATTTCTGGGCGCGATAGAATGGTAAAGGAGAAAAACCTGTCGTCACTTGAAAAAAATCGCCTATAACTCGATAAATAATTTATTTATGAAAAAATAGAAAACGCTATTCGATTCCAAATCGCTTCTACCGTCAGGCAGGTAAATTTTATGCCTTTACAGTTAAAAATGAGGCATAAAATGTTTCAGAAAGTTTCGTGTTGTTGAGAAGGGAATTTAGAGGGTAATTAATAATTAACTTAAGGTATATTTCCAATGATTCGTTAACAGAAGTTCATTATGGCTATTACTGTTTTTACAAAACAAATTACCTATCTGGCACGTCCTGGGAACAATTTAGTCCAGTTTCGGCCCGACTCGACTATGTCGAAAAAAAATTTAAACCTGATAACCCGGCCCGAGACCGCTAAAAAATTAAGTTCAGTTAACTTAAACGGGTAACCCTTAAAAACACTTTGTTCGGGTGTATAACTGTCTGATGCCGATTTCCATGCTAGACATGTTATATTTCTGTATTGATGTTGTCAATCTAGCAGCACATTTATACTTATTCTTGCGAAAGTTTTATACATTGAAAATGGTTCATGTATTATCGGTTTCATTTAAATTTTTATATCGGGTCGGCCCGTTTATTTTGCTCAAAGGTCCGGTACGTAAAAAAAGTTCTAATTCTGCCGACACGGCCCGTTTGAAAGTGCGCCTTCATTTTACCAACCCGCAGGGCCAGGCTTCGGACCAAGCCCTTGGCCGTGCAGACCTCTACCCTCCTTATTAGACGTAGTAAATTAACTGCTGGTTGATTATGAAGTTAATACAGTCGAACCTCGTTATCCCGACACTCTAATGACCAGAAAAAAGTGTCGTCATAAGCGGAGTGTCGCGGAACCGGAGTTGGAGAAAAATATGTTTTATAAAAAGCGGTATTTTTAATTAATTTAGGACAAGTTTAAATTCATAACTGTTCTTGCATTTTAAGCAAAAAGAAATTATTGTTAAACAAAAGAAAACAACAACAAAAAAACGAAATTGAAAAGAATAAAAATCAGATTTATGATGCCTTGTTTTTTTATTGTTACATGAAATATTGATGAATTAAGGTTTGCTTCTCCCGAGATGTGCTTCTTACAATTCTTTTTTCAATAGTATACAATGAATTGTAATCAATATTCGTTGTTTCAGAAATGGATGTTAGATAATTTCTGATCGTTTATTTGCAATGCAATGCAATGCAATGCTTCGGTTTTAGCCGGATGAAAAACGCCCTGTAACCAGAAGAAAAAGATCGCGAGTAGGCAGATATGTCTGCCTGGAGCTTAACTGTGTCATTCATAGTGGTGTGTGTGAGTTTATTTATTCAGATAAAGGATTGATGTAATTTTTCTCATTTATCTCAATGGATATTTTAGACTCTTTTGTGAAAATTTGGCTAAGACATTTCTTACTACTTAATTTCACTGCTTATAAGGTGAATTATGAAAAACGGACAATTTTCCTAAACCGTCGGGATATCCGGAGTTGAAAATTATTCAACGACGTAAAACCGGAGTTTATTTACATTAAAATCACATACAGAAAATCGGGACTTTGAAAAACTGACGTAATAAGCGGAGTGACGTGAAAACCGGGTGTCGGTATAACGAGACCGACTGTATTATGTTTCCGGGGAACGTAGTCTTTTTGTTTATGCGCGTTGGAAAAGAATCCTATATGACCATTATGAAGCATCTTAACTGCTAAAACAGATAACTGACTTCCTGCAAAGTTGTGTTTTCTGCATTAAATATCGTTGCCTCTCTTTGTATTGCGCGTGTCTGAACTCAAGAAGAGAGGTGCGATACATCTTATAGAGTTATATAATTAAGAGTAATAAAAAGATATTTTATCTCGCTACTCAAAAGGATTATTCTACTTTAAAATTTAGTACTTTTTAACGTGATAATACACATATGATTTTATTTTAAAAGATACTATTTTGAATATTAAAATACTTTAACAGTATTTCAGTGAAAAATAAGAATAAAACGTATGAGAAAAAAAAATCTTTTTCCCCTTTATAAAATATCATGTTTATAGTCTAATTTGTCCTATAAAATAAAGTGATGATCCTAACAGTTTTATGAGTGAATATTGGGAAGAAAACGCATACAGTTGGTAATCTCCATTTGTGACGTCATAAAATCAGTTGTTGGGACTTGACAATAGAGATGGTAATGGTGTTATTCGCCGGGCATAAGAATGAAAGCTTAAAAGTAATAAAAATTTATATTTCTATGTTATTGAACAAGAGAAGAAGAAATTTAAATGAATGAGAATACGATTACAAACGTTTCGTGGGGATTCAAGCAAATAGGTTTGGCAGAAGCACATGTCTCGTTTCGCATTTACTTATTTAATTTATGTATGTACTAGTTATACTTTTTAATGCTCGTTATTGTATTTTCATACTACATACACTATATTGCCATTTATGACCGGCAACTTTCAATTTTAGACATTTTGTCGAATATTTAGAAATATACTCGACAGATTCTTCTGGAATTTCAGGATTGAAAAGAACAGGTATGACTTCATATTTAGCAATGTTGATTTGATAAGGGGGCAATTAGGGGGCCAACAAAAAATCAAAGAAAAAAAATAATACTTGGGATCACCCTGTAAAATAAAATGCACGAAATGATCTATCGCTACCGAATATAAATAAACAGACATTGTGCAACATGTGTATTCTTTTGTGTAAGAATAGCATGTATATTAATAGAGATATAGCGATTTATTTAAAAAAATTAAAAAATTCTTGCATGGTTTTTGCTTATAACATGCAGGGTTTTCAACCAAATTTAACTCCGTTTTCAGAAAAATTGACAAAATATAGTAGAAACAATATGGTACAGTTGGAATATAAATATATTAAATATTTTTGGAAATATGAGCAGTTGTAGGAAATAATTTTTATCTGCGCATGCGCGAACGATAACAAGGATCATTTTACATAATTTAATAGTCAACTCTATGGAGCAACTTATTAAAAAGAATCTAGTCAAATATCGTAAAAATTCAGAAAGATAACGTGGTTAGAGTGAGCAAATTTTTAGTTGTTCTCTAAAAGCAGCTGAATGATAAGGAATTTCCCACAAATTGTCATTTTTAATTTTTAATTTTCTTTAATTTTCATTTGTTATTGATGCTTTAGTTCTTCTTGGATAACCACTAGAACGAGCCTATACCATGATCAAAAGCAGTATCAAAATCGAAGCATTTTTTCCAAATCTACTCGTTGATACTCACTAAATACTAACTTTTTTTTATGAAAGTCAGTTAATTAAAAATGACAATTTGTGTAAAATCCCTTTTCATTCAGCTGCTTTTAGAGAACAACTAAAAATTTGCTCCATTTAACGCCGATATCTTTCTAAACTTTTACGATATTTGACTAGATTTTTTTAAATAAGTTGCTCCATAGAGTTGACTATTAAATTATGTAAAATGATCCTTGTTATCGTTCGCGCATGCGCAGATAAAAATTATTTCATACAATTGCTCATATTTCCTAAAATATTTAATATATTTATATTCCAATTACACTATATTGTTTCTACTATATTTTGTCGATTTTTCTGAAACCGGCGTTAAATTTGGTTGAAAACCCTGCATGTTATAAGCAAAAAACATGCAAGAATTTTTTAATTGTTTTAAAGAAATCGCTATATCTCTATTAATATACGTGCTATTCTTACACAAAAGAATACACATATTGCACAATGTCTGTTTATTTATATTCGGTAGCGGTAGATCATTTCGTGCATTTTATTTTACATTGTGATCCCAAGTATTATTTTTTTCTTTGATTTTTTGTTGGCCCCCTAATTGCCCCCATTATCAAATCGACATTGCTAAATATGAGGTCATACCTGTTCTTTTCAATCCTGAAATTCCAAAAGAATCTGCCAATTATATTTCAAAATATTCGACAAAATGTCTAAAATTGAAAGTTGCCGGTCATTAATGGCAATATAGTGTATCTCTCATTAAGGCTCTTTGCAAAAAAAAAAAAAAAAAAAAAAAAAAAAAAAAAAAAAAAAAGGATTGCGCATACTACGCGAATATACCTAGAAATAGAAAAATACAGTCTGAAATCCGTAGGTGGGCATTCTCACAATATTTTGACTTTCGGGAATAAAAATCTGGTGAAATTAACTTACTAAAATAACATTTTAATCTGATAGACGAATGCCTTAATGATTCAAAATAAAGAAAAAATGGTCAGCAGCGAAAATGTTTTGATTTAACTGAAGTTTAAGTTAAACTTGCGAGTTTAATTTTCCTTAACATTTTACCACTAAAACTTTTTATTTTCTTCTAATTTTTTTTTAATGAATTTGCATATTACCCACATGATATGCAAATAAGAAATAATAACAATGTAGTATTTTTAGTACAAAATTTTGGTATAACATTGTATTAAAGGGGTGTTAAAGAAGGGACGGTAAGGTAAAAAAGGGAGAAGGTATAGGAAAAAAAGGGACGGTAAGGGAAAAATAAAAAAGAAAAGTGCCCAGCTAAACTGATGGCATTGAGCTCACAGACTATTCACACTAATTGTATATTATACTCTTATTTTAAAGGATAATGCCCCTCAAAAAAATAAGTGAAGGGGAATTAGCCCCCGTTTCCCCCTTTATACTTAACCAGTGAACCTCCAAATCTAATCAGGGAAGCTCCTTATCATAATAAACCGGTATACCAAACTTGGAGCAAATCGAATAATCTTGCAAAAAAAAAAAAACATTTATCTAAATTAAGGGGGTGGACTAACCCCCCTTTATCCTTAACCAATTAATCGCCAAAACGAATCAGGGAAGCTCCTTAACATAATAAACAGGTATACCAACTTCGGAGCAAATCGAATCATTCTGTATGAAAAACCCATTTATCTAAATTAAGAGGGGCGGGCTAACCTCCCTTTTCCCCCTTTACCCTTAACCAATGAACCCCAAAACTAATCAGGGAAGTTCCTTAACATAATAAACCGGTATACCAAATTCGGAGTAAATCGAATGATTCTGCATGAAAAACCCATTTATCTGAATTAAGGGGGTGGACTAACCCCCCTTTTCCCCTTTTATCCTTAACCAATGAACCCCCAAAACTAATCAGGGAAGTTCGTTAACATAATAAACCGCTATACCAAATTCGGAGCAAATCGAATCATTCTGCATGAAAAACCCATTTATCTGAATTAAGGGGGGTGGACTAACCCCGTTTTTCCCCCTTTACCCTTAACCAATGAACCCCCAAAACTAATCAGGGAAGTTCCTTAACATAATAAACCGCTATACCAAATTCGGAGCAAATCGAATCATTCTGCATGAAAAACACATTTATCTGAATTAAGGGGGTGGACTAACCCCGTTTTTCCCCCTTTATCCTTAACCAATGAACTCCCAAAACTAATCAGGGATGTTCCTTAACATAATAAACCGGTATATCAAATTCGGAGCAAATCGAATCATTCTGCATGAAAAACCCATTTATCTGAATTAAGGGGGTGGGGTGTGGACTAACCCCGTTTTTCCCCCTTTATCCTTAACCAATGAACTCCAAAAACTAATCAGGGAAGCGCCTTATCACGGTGAACCTAGGAAAAAATTTTGAAGCAAATCGGATGTTTCTATCAAGAGTTATCGCGTTACGTACATACGTACGTACATACATACATACATACATACATACATACAGAACGGGCGGGCACATTAGCTCTCAGGCTTTGATAGCCTGTGAGCTAAAAAAGGAATGGCAAGGATGGGACAATAATGAAAATTACCACCTATTTTTAGGCAAATCATGTTAAGATTAAGTGATAGCCACAATGTTCATTCATTTTTAGAAACAGTTATTTACACTGGATTAAAAAAAAATAATAATTTACATCGAAAAGTGCAGGAATAAACCTTGGGGACGGCAAGATTACCAATAAAGCCACAATGCTTGAAATTGATATTTAAATGCTGATTTAAATTCTGCAGTAAATTTACTGTCAAAGAATTTTAGACATTCTTTCTCTAGCATACTTCTGCATGAGAAGAAAAAAATTCTGTGGCTGAATCTGAAGTGATTTTCTGTATAATTTTAGAAGAAGGGCGGTAAGGAATCTAAAATCCAGGGACAGAGTTAAAAAAAATAATAACAACTGTAAAAACGTGTGCAGGTTATTGTTTTGCTACATATTTATATAAAACAACTGTTCCAGTTTCGGGAAAAAATTACATCGAATTACTTTTACTGAAACAATTTTATACAGACAGCTCCAAACTTAAAAATCAGCATCAGGGACACGGGACGGTATAGGAGTTTCCTGGATATTTGGACTTCCAACATCGTCCAAAACTTATTTATTTCATTAATATTGTTATGCAGTCATGCAATGGGATGTTCACCAGTATATGAAATAAAAAAAAAAAAAAACCCACAAGAACATGTACTAAAATAGAAATTATTATTCAGGGACTTAAAAGTCAAAAGATTGTGAGAATGCCCCAGTTGCATGTTAATCGCCAGAATATACAATATGTTTTATATTTGTAATGTAAACGTTTTAATTTTCATTTTTTTTTAGAAAAGCTAGCCATTTCAAATTATTTGGATATTTTAAAGTGGATACAATAGTAATTATCTTTTTTTAAAAAATAAAGCTTAATGTTTCTTTGAAAATTAAAAGTAATCAAACAAATGACATTTCTTTTCATTTTGAGTTTTAATGAAAGAAAAAATTCGGCCGGAAACGCATGCAGCGAATCGCACGCAGAGTAAATTTAAAATAAAATGTTAAAAGAAGTGAAGAAAACTGAAACAAACTTTTTTTATTTCATTCCTTCATATTCAAGCTGTTTTTACATTTATATCGTAAAGCAGTAGTATTGTGAAGCCATCACAAAACCTTCTAATAATTTTCTAATATATTATTTTAAATAGCACTTTTGTACACTAACATTTATGAATGTGAAATATAATGTACGCCTTTGAATTTATCGGAAAGTGACAGTGGTCAATTTAAAATAACAAAAGCATAACGCTAAAACTTGGATTTACAAATAAAACATTTATCTATACATATATATCCTTTATTAATAATTTCAAATATAAAATTTGATGCCTTTCTACCAACAGAAACTGAGATACGGCTATAAAATTCTTCTGAAAAAGCTCTGGTTTTCAAATGCTACAAGTTTCGTTTCTATGTGAAACACAGTAGCGACTTCCTACAGATTGATGGAAACAAAAATTAAATCAGCAAAGTTTTCCATAATGTCCATCTTACATATTAAGTTTGGTGCAATTCTATCTGATATCTCCCGAGATATAGCTGTCACGCACATCGTAAAAAAACTTGCTATAGCTGTGCCATCTGCGGGGAAATATATAGTAATATCTAATCAGTACCAACTTGTATCAAGGGCCGAATAAGCATAAAGCTATAGCCCTTTAAGAGCGGGAGATTTTTTGGTAGAAATTTAAAGTTTGGGTGGTTTCCCCTTACCGATAGCACCGTATTTGATTGAAAAAAATATATTTAAAAAAAATACCCCATGTCAGGTTATGCCAAGGGAGGACCCACACAACTGTTTGGGTTCGGGCTTAATGCAGCCGTTTTTGGGCTGTATCTACACAATTGTGTAGTTTGGGATTACGTGTGCAAATATCTAAAAATAAAAGTTTAAGCAAAAAAAGTTGTTGTTTATTGAGATAATTTTCACCAGCCACAATGAAAATGCTTGAAACAATTTTTGTTTTTGGGCAGACCACTACAATTTCATTTTCTGAGATGTGCTCAATGCTCGCACCCCTCTTAAGAGCCGTTGACAAATGGTATGCCCTTCACTCCGTTTGGATTGTGCTTGATCCTTCAAATTTCTTTTTTTAGTTTTACCAGCAGCGGTATTTTGTTGAAATACCGATCGAAGTACATAAAACTAGGCCTGAACCAGAGTAAGGACTACAGCAGGTCCTAAGCCCAGATCCTTGTGGACTAGGTCTGTACTTTCCCTCTGGTAAACTACAAAATTTAAAACTATCCCAGGTGATAATGTTACAACAGAGTGTGGTTTGTTTTATATATACTGCTTTACTGAAGCATGTCCTAAAAAAAAAATCCCTGCCGGCCCGGCCTACAGGCGGAGGTAGATTTCGAAGTTAAGTATATTAATTGCACCAACAAAAACTAAATCATGATAAATCCACTTTAACAGTTTTATCTAACGAGTTTTTATTTCATTTTTATATAATAGCTGGTTTTATCAGAATCATGTTAAGGCGGTATTAAAAAAAAATACTTTTCCATGCTCAACAATTCGAAATTTTCTGGCACATTTTCAGATTAATTTTTAATAGAAAAAATACGAAACTTGCTGATCGATTTTTGAAAAGATTTATAAGCGACATGTATTTTTATTTTTCTTTCAATTAATTGAAACTTGATTAATAAATAATTATTTTCTCAGTAGGGCAATATTTTTCGTTTCTAACACAATCGCTTCGGGAAATTCTGTTCAAAATGCCCAATTTGACATCATTTTTTGAAATATATTCTACCTCTATCAAAAAATCGATCATTACGGTACATTATACAGTATCTGAAGAAGAGAATCTATCAATCGGACGCGTTTGAGAGCAAAAATTAATTTAAAAATGAGTAAGAAAATAAGCATGTTGGATTTGATACATTCTTAATAAGATGATTTTTTTCTTCAACGCTATGTATTTTTAATTTGTTTTTGCTGTAAGAATTGGTCCTATCAAAAACTTGTCGATATAAATGTTGAAGACAATATTAAGAAGATATATGATAAATTCATGGGGATTTTATATCTTGTGAATTGACGGAGTTATGGAAATTTTTCTTCTTCATCCCCCTTTTTTTGTTTTCGTTTTTAATTTTTTTTGCGGTACAAATTGGCCCTATCAAAAACGTGTGAATATAAAAGTTGTAGATAATATTAAGGAGATATATAATAAAATTAATTGGATTTGATATCTTGAGAATTGACGAAGTTGTGATTTTTTTTCTCCCACAAACCCTATTTTTTGCGCCCCTTGAGCCCATTTTTAATTTTATCAAAAATCTGTGATACATAAATTTTTGGTCCTATTTTTAGAAGTAATAAAAACTTTAAACTGATTTGATATGTACAAAAATTAAGAAGTTATGGGGTTTTTTCGGTTTTCACAAAACTCCTCCCTATTTTCATCCCCTTGGCCCGATTTTGCCCATTAACGAACATGACCGAGATTTTATGCCCCTTGATTTTATGTATCAGTTTGGAAGAGATTGGTGAAGAATTACGGAAGTTATCGTGTCCAGAAGAAAGTGATATATATATATATATATATATATATATATATATAGATAGATAGATACATAGATCAGTGGTTCCCAACCTTTTTTTGGCCGCGCCCCACCTAAGCATCTCAAAAATCATGATGTCCCCCCTGTCTTCTACATCATATAAATCTTATTACATAAAAAAAAAACTTCTATTTTCCAGGAAGGATCCGAAAATAGCATTAACTCTGATAAGTGGTTTCACATTCTTTAATTTATCAAAATCATATATATTTTTTAATAACAAGTATGTTTTTAACATAACTCTCTCTATGAATGCAATGAGACCATGGATGTTTACATTGTTATTGTTTTGTTTTTAGTCATATTTGTTTTCTTTTGGCATCTGATCTTATCTCAAATTTTTTAGTGATAAATACCACATTTTTATCTTCGTAAAATTTCTTGAAATCTGTCACATTTTGTATTACATCTGATAGAATTGATATATTTTATAATGGATTTTAGTGCTTCACACAGAACGAGTGATATTTGTTTATCATCGAGACTGTATGGATAACCTATTTCACAAGTAACGTTTCCGGATTCGCGCTTTTATCCATTATAAGTAACTATTTTTCTTTCCCCTTATGACATAACTTCTTTGATAGCGGGTGGCATCTTTTCACATTATTATTATTTGGCCGCCATGTTTTCTCCGATTTTAAATTTTAAAGTGCATATGTCATGAAGTATTTTTATATATTTTGTATGTGGCCTGCAGATTAGCCCTAAGTTTACTTTCTACCCATTTCCTACCGTGATGCACACAGGGATTTATATTAATTTCATAAAAGAAGTACCTCATTTAGATAATTCAAAACATTTTTAGATTAAACATGTCCAAGTAGCCAATTTTAGATATACCCTACGAAATGTCACATGTAAAAGTTTCTTCTGGTGGCATACTGCACTATAAGTAGACGTACAATTAAAATAATAAAACTTTGTAAAAAATCACCATAAATTTAAAACAAAACACAGGACGCGTTTCGAGCTAAAAACATAACAGCTCGTCATCAGCTACAGCATACACGTGTCCGTAAACGAACAAGTTCAAAAATGAACTGAAGATAAAGAATGTATCTTCATTCTTTATCAGAGAATCTTTCTCATTCTTTATCATCATCTTCAGACGTACAATCTTTTAAAAAAATAATAAAAAAAGAGGTGTGTTTAACTAAAATAATATTGAAACCAGAAAAATTAAAGAGATTTTTTAATATATAAAAGGCGCCAAAATATCTAAAAAATAAATTCACATAATTATTCTGGTCTCAGTGTATTTTGAACTTTTAAATGAGATGGTTTCAAAAATTAATTTTTATTCAGTTATTTTTTAATTTTCTTACTATTATTTCTATTTTTAGACTACGACACTACTTTCGTTAGAAGAAAAAATGATAGAAAATTTCTTAATAAGAAATCTGAAATTGCCCCCCCCCCCTTGAAAAGTCATATTGCCCCCCTGTGGGGCGTACGCCCCACGTTGGGAACCACTAACATAGATATATATATATATAAAGTTTTTTACTGAGGGTGGTTTTGGGTTCTAGGGGTCATGATCGGTGTAGATCTGTAAAATTTTTTAGGAACGACGCCAATAAGTAGTATTTCAGACGAAATCTACCTAAAAGGAAGCGTCTGCTCATCTATGGAAAATTTCCCCTGATCTCCTGGTAAATTCAAGCAGACACTACGGAATCTGTCGAGCATTTGCTGAACTTTCCGTAATTTATTATTTATTCCTTGTGGCTTACTTGCTGTGCCTACAAAATGGAATGAATTTATCAAACTTAAAAATCTATCTCGTGATATGCATATAATTCATATAAAACTTATAAATCATATATGACATCTATAACTCAGAGCAGAAACATACCGTTCGTTACATGTGCATATTATATATCTAATACTATCAATTTTAAATAGAAATCATGAATATTTTAAATAGAAATCACGAATAGTACAAACCTATTTAAAATTAATCCGGTTTAAAAATGTAATTAATAAAAAATAAATTGCTAAAAACATAAGTTTAAAAAAAATCACTTAAAAATAAAAAATTTATATATTAGGAATTGTACCCATTTTGGAAACGGTAAAACCCGGACAATTGTGTGGGCCATTTGTTTTTCAACATTTGTAAAGCCTAATTAAATTTATCAAAGTCAAAATCAATTAAAAACATGAATAAAGTATATGAAAAGAAAAATTAAATCTAAGCAAACATTAAAAATCATATTTAAAAGAAATTACGACAGTACATACTTTTTGTCTATTGCTGTTAGATGATATAGTCTTTTTAAAAGCAGAAAATCTAACCCTGTATTTTAGTTAGTGCCCCCTAGTGGTGTTTTATCAAAACATCTGAAGCCAATTAACTCATATAAATGTGCAGATTTGGTTTTAAATCTCACAAAAACAGGAAATAGTCATTCTCTTTTACTTTAGTATCACCCCCACAATTGTGTGGGTCAGGGCTTAAAGGGTTATAGAGTTCGTCGCATTAGCACTTCAGTTACCGAGCCCGCAAAATGTATGTAACACACAGGCAGATAAACTTATATCGGTCAAAGAGCTATAATAAGTATCAATAGTATTCAGGATATCCGAAACGTGTAAATCTATAAAAATTACGAAGTCGAAATTTTTTTCGAAACCAACCCTTTATTTTTATGTTGTTGACTTAAAAAACTTACTTATTATTGTGGTTGCATCTGTTAGATCAAATGACATAATCCCCATATCCATACACTTTATATGGTGATATTTCGGAAGAAGTAGTAAATAGCTAGAAATGCAATGTTCCTTTACTTTTAATCACATAAACTAAAAAAATATATATACCAAATTGGCGTCTTTTAAGATGCCTTCGCAATCAGAAAAAAGTCTCTGTATACACTGTTACAGATGTCACTGTTCCAGATAGAATAGGATAATAAAGATAGCAATCAAATGTTAAGAATATAGAAAGAAGAGAAAATAATCGAACTAATTGTATCTTTTTTTAGTTTATATGTGCTTTAACGAACAAAAACATTCCACCATAAGCACATGAAATATGTTCAGAGGAAAATGTTTAAAACAAGTAAAAAAAAGCGCGAAGAACAAAACTTTTTCATTTAATTCTTTGATATTAAGAGTTGCATTTATAACATAAAAAACATAATTTATTTTGGATTTTGAATTACCAAAAATTCCTCTAGTTTCAATGCACAATGTAATTAAAAGCATTTAGGGAAAGCATTAAGGAATGCAAAAAAGAACCCTTTTTTATACACAAAACTGGTTGTTCATTAACAAGGCAATCTAGCTTGCAGTCACATAATTACATTCGTTAGCAAAGTAATTTTTTTTAAAACGTTGTAATATATGATCATTAAGAAAGGTTATTTTGCTAAAGGGCATTATTTGACTTAAAGTGTTTTTTATATTTCTGGTGAAAATTTTAAAACGAATGGTTAATTTGTGGAGAAAAAAAATGCTCAGCTGTAATGCATGTAATCGCTTTAATAGTGGACTTCGAGAGTTTAATGTTGTTTCAAACATTATCTGATTTTTGAAAAAAATTAAAGTATTAGGTACTGTTTGTAGAGTTCCATACTTAAAAAGTAAAAATGAAACCATTCTAAGATCACTACTGTGTCTGTCTGTCCGTCTGTCACAGCCATTTTATTCGTAAACTATGGAACATAGAAAGTTAAAATTGCCTGAAGTAATAAAGGTTATTGGCACTCATATTTATAGACTGTTAACTATTCACAAATATACACTGGTTATCAAAAATTAAGGAACAGTCACAAAATGCTAATTTTCAAATACGCGAACACTCAAAAGGAAATAATATAATTCGAGTAATTACTATCTCTACAACACAACTAGCCCATATAACATCTCATTCATGTCACACATGGTCACAAGTGTCACAGTCACTACGGTGAAGCAAAAAAATAGGAAATTCCATATATCTCATTTTGAGTCCCAAATGATCACTATATGTGACTCCACTGAGAAGTCAATGTGACTGCTGCTTTGTGACGAGTCACCAGGTGACTTTACAATGTAGTTAAATTGTGACTCTCATGTGACTGTCATTTTGAGACTCAATTTCATAATCATCATGAACGCTGCATTATGATAAGTCACCAAATAATATCATATTATAGTCACATGGAGGCTTTTCTCAAAAGAGCACAATGGTGACTTCACAGTAGTCTCTCTGTCACCTGAAAGTCATCATGTGACTTTAATGTATCATTATTTGGTAATTTAGCACAATGCAGCATTCACGATAACTTTGAAATTGAGTCTACAAATGACAGTCACATGAGAGTCACAATGTAACTACATTGTAAAGTCACATAGTGACTCGTCCCAAAGCAGCAGTCACAGTGACGTCTCAGTGGAGTCACATATAGTGATCATTTGAGACTCATAATGAGATGTATGGAATTTCCTATTTTTTTCCTTCGACGTAGTGACTGTGACATTTGTGACCATGTGTGACATGAATGAGATGTTATATGGACTAGCTGTGTTGATAGTAATTATTTGAATTATATTATTTCCTTTTGAGTGTTCGCGTATTTAAAAATTAGCATTTTGTGACTTTTCCTTAATTTTTGATAACCAGTGTATTTAGGATAAATGCAAAAGGGCTAATTAAGTTGCTTGAAAAAAAAATCTTTTCTTTGTTTATGGAGTGGGGTATCGTGTGAAAGCTTTCTTAATGCCGAACTCTGACATTTTTAGGTATTATATTTCCAGAGATATCGTTGACAATGTAATGCAAAAATATGCCCCCCTCTCTATTTCCGAATCTACTGAAAATAAAATCATAAAAAATTTGAGGATAGTAAAAGCTAATTTAAACCTTGCAGGAAAATTATAGCAATTACCCTAGGTCGCATACTTCTTGAGAAAATCGCATTTTTCCTTTACACACAAATTTCGGTTTGCTAGCGTTCAGCAAAGGTGTTAAGGAGCGCTGGAGGTATCTATCGTCTCAGAAGTATGAAAGGATTGCTGATAATTATTTTCGAAAAAACTATAGTTAATTAGCCGCGATATTAACTCTTAAAGACACGGACGACTTGGTCATACATAAAGACGTGTACTCTAAGCGCCATCGGCTTTTAAAGCCCAGATAATAATTTTCAATGATATATTTGTGTTATGCAATGCTAAGTTACTAATTCATATATTTATTGTACGGAACCCTCTGTACGCGAGTAATACTCGCACTTGACCAGTTATTTACATTAGATCTATTAAAACTTTAAAGCATCAGAGTTTGGAGTAAAAAACGTTAGATTAAAAATATTTAACTTGTATAAATAAAAGTGATATAATATAAACTATATGGTTTAGAAACAGAAAGATTCTATCTACTATCAACATAATAATAAATTAAAGTTTTTGACGACGATTCAAAATTAATTATGATATTATTGGTAGCCTTGCAAGATTATTATTAAAACTACTCGGATGTGGCAATCCCAAAACTTTCTTCTATCTCATACATGTTAATATTTCCTGAAAAATAAAGCATATCAGTGCGACCAGTTAGGTGATTTACACCAAAATCTAATCAGCCGCAACTTAAGTTATAGCTGAATCTGAAGTTTGATGAAAATCCGTGTATTAGTTTTTGAGGTAGAACTATCGCGGAAATCGTAAACAAATCTACACAGCAGCGCCATCTGTTAGTAAATTTACTCCAAAAAGTAATCAGGACCAAATTATATCAGGGACTAACTGAATCTGAAGTTTAGTAAAAATTCATGCATTAGTCCTTGAGATACAGTTCTTGCGGAAGTTGTGATAAATGCAGCCTAGCAGCGCAGCCTGTTGGGCGATTTACATTAAAAACTAAACAGTGCTAATTTATATCAGGGACTAACTGATTCTGAAGTTTGGTGAAAATTCGTGCATTAGTTCTTGACATAGAGCTATTGGAATAATTATGACTAATACCGCATAGCAGCGAAACCTATCGGACGATTTACACTAAAAAGTAATCAGCACCAAACTATATAAAGGACTAACGGAATCTGAAATTTTACAAAAATCCGTGCATTAGTTCTTGAGACATAGCTATTGCGGAAATCGTAAAAAATGCAGCATAGCAGCGTCACCTGTTGGGCGATTTACACCAAAAAGTAAACAGCACCAGTTTATATCAAGGACTAACTGAATCTAAAGTTTTATTAAATTCCGTTTATTAGTTCTTGAGATAGAGCGCTCACAAAATTTCTGTCACACAGACACCACAGACAGACATACTCACAGACATACATTTTGTAAAAATATGTTTTTCGGGTTCTCTGAACCATAAAACGTGTAAATCCGTCGAAAACCGGAATTCGAAAATGTTCATGAATCAAATACTTTCTTCTTGTAAAGATGGAAAGAAGGAAGTAAAAAGGCCATAATTTATAATAAAAAAAATTACATGATAAAATTTTTTTTTGCAAATTTTTTTACTGAGTTATATACATACTGGATCTAGAGTTTCATAAAAATGGGATAATAATAAAGGGTGTCCATGAAAGTATGTCCCAGTTCCAATGGTATATTATAACAGTTTAATTTAGACTAATTGCAACAAAACATACATCAAATGGAAGGTAAACTAACCTAGTTTTCTTAGAAATGTTCAATGTGTTTACCTTTAGTAATAAGGCACATCCAATCCAAAGTCCAATTCTTCCCACATTTCGGTTAACAATCCCGGAGTAATGGAAGCAATAACTTCTTCAATCCTGTGCCTCAACTCTGGCAAATCATTAGGTAGCGTCGGAACGTAGACACGATCTTTTATAAAGACCTAAAGGAAAAAAATCCCTGCCGGTTCGGGCCTACAGGCGGAGGTAGATTTCAAAGTTAAATACTAAATTCACCAACAAAATTTAAATCAAGATTAGAGATGAACCCAGTCCCTTCACTAAGTATGAGCTCTAGGGAGCTAAACATTTTGTGAAGATTCTAATATACACGAATACGCACACACATGTATATGGAATAGATTTAAAAATGGCTAAAGCAAATTCAGAGAACCTCAAAGTGTTAAAATATGTTAATATTTCCATAGTCGGCTTTTTATTATGTTTTAATACGTTTTTTCAAACTCACATGACGTTATATTCACCTGCTGAGATCCATTATATTTCTAATATGACGCAATATTTTGATTTTTTTTTCATTCGTGAAACTATTTATTTCATTTTGAGTTTTTATGCGGAAATCTTGCCCTAGAAAACTATGACGTAATTTTCAATTTGTTTTCAATTCGGCAAACTGTTTATTTAATTTAATTTTCACGTGAAAATGTTGCAATAGAAATTCAATTGTTGTGGTGATAATTTTATTGCTTTTTTTTTATTGTTGGCTTCTGTTATAACGAAAAATATTTATTTTTTTTCCAGTCATTGTTGTGAAAGAGCTGGTTTCATCAGAATCATGTTAAGTTGGGGCTCTGCGGCTGAGTGGTCAAAGCACCAGTCAGCTAATCGCTTGTGCGTAAGAGTTTGTGGGTTCGATTCCCGCTGGTTCCATTGCACACACACTTTGTGTGGAACTCCCAGGGTGTATTTCTCTTGTGTTGTAATATTTCCTTGTGCTATCGTGTCTCCGACTTATAAGCGGGCTTTATGTCAAGCACACAAGTCGTATGTTTGTTATTCAGTTAAATAAATAAATCATGTTAAGACGGTATTCAAAATTTTTAACCCTCTACATTTCCATTCCCTTGGACGAATTTTGCCCATTTTCAATCCCCGCCGAGATATTAGCCATCTCAAAGTTGTTGGCGAGTTTGAAGACAATCAGTGCATAATTGCGACTTTTATCGTGCGGACAAAATTTAGTACATACATACATACATACATACATACATACATACATATATATATATATATATATATATAAACTTTTTAGGTGGGGGTGGTTTTGGGTTCCTGAGGTCCTATAATGAAAAGTTATGAAGGAATTTTTCAAAAGTTGCACCATGGTAACGACTGCAATAGGTAGTATTTCTTACGAAATCTACCTAAAATCGCATGGCTTTAACGGCTTAAAAATCTTCAGTCCAGCAATAACACTTTACGCTCAGGAGTCGCCATTTTAGGTATGTGGCACTGAAAGTAGAGTCAATAAGAAAGCAGTACTCGCGTATGGGCTTGTATAAAACTGTTTGAGTTATTCTTTATTTGTGAGCTTGAACCAACTCTCTACAACGTTTACAGTTGATACTATTAAAATTTATAACTGGGACATTCCTTATGGACACCCTGTATTTTGATTTACGATTTTTGAAATGAGCACTTTATGAGTAATATTGTGTATCGGAAAAATATATTTAAATAGTTAATATTTTTATGTTGGGAAATCTTATTTAATCTAGTAGCTCGACAAAAGTAAACGAAATTGTCTTCTTCAATTTTCTAATCCTTTTTTAGGTGCGTTCGTAATTGCCGAAACGTCAGTGAAGGCTTACTGTGGAGACACGAAAAGTTTTGATTTCCGTTTGTCTGTCTGTCTGTTCCGCGATAACTGCCGCAAAAAGCACCCGATCAGCTTGAAATTAATTGGGCATATTCGTGAGATACCCGGACGTAGCTGTATAGTTTTTGGTTAAATTTGGTTCATTCGTTCGAAAAATATGGAAGATTTTATTTTTCTTTATAATGCTTTTCT
This sequence comes from Maratus speciosus, assembly GCA_963932465.1. NCBI lineage: Eukaryota > Metazoa > Arthropoda > Arachnida > Araneae > Salticidae > Maratus > Maratus speciosus. The sequence continues at coordinate 222,976,042 of OZ010789.1, forward strand.
ACGGCAAGTCAGACGATTTTCAAATTTCCATTTGTTGAAAGAAAATGGCACGTTTGATTAATGGATTTAAATGTCAAATTATGGATACTAAAATTCCAAATAAGGGTTTTAAATTATTCCTATTATATTGAAGTTTTATCAATATATCTATCAGATTTTTTTATTTACGTGTATAATGTTTTGAGGACATTTATACATGTATTCCAATAATATAAAAATTTTTAAATTAATTTTCTTGTTTTACATGATACATATTTCTTTTTTTTTTTTTCCTTTTCTTCGTTGCCTAGCGACTGTTATTCGTAGCCTATCATTGCGTCAAATATGAATGAAGTTAGTAAATTACGTTAATTTTGTTGCAGGTACTATTAAAAGGCTATCACAAAAAATATTTTATCGCGCCTAATCGATGCAATTTATGCAATTAACAGTGGGCACGATAATGAATTATTTTCCAGTAGATTTATAGATCTCCAGATATGCATATTTTGGAGGGCTTTTAATATGTTATTGCTATCGCATGGATTAGGATGTCTAAACTAATGTTTAACCATGCTATAAGTGAAAAAAAAGTACAGTTAAAGGCATGTAAATCCTTTTTAACACTTTCCAACATGGATGAAAAGTATTTATGACTTCAGTTTTTCTATCTGTCGCCTGCCGTGTTTCTCTACGTGCTCTAACTCGCGTAAATATAGTCGGGATTACATGTAATTGATATACGTTATTGAGGTTTGCCAAAGTATGTTTGGTATTAAAAATGAAGAGTGTAGCATTCATAGCTTAATTACAGGGGCACTCAAAACTATTCCGTTACATTACAGTCTTTGGGAAAAATCGTCTGCGGTGTATTTTAATAATGTTACACAATTTTAAACATAATGAAATTTATATACTTTATTAAGGTGCACTAGAACCTGGTTACTATAAAATATGTTATGTGTAGCACTTACAGCATGCGTACAGGGAACTCAAAAGTATTCATAATATTACAATCTTTGAAGAAAATCCTTTTGTGGCGTTTTTTAATGATGTTACTCTGTTACAAAATAATAAAATTGACATGTATTTTTGAAACATTTTTGTAGTATATGGGGTGCAAAGCATATGTTTTTTTCAGGGTCGCACAAAAGTGTTCGATTAAAATGTGGTCTACGGGGGAAAAAAACTCTTCACAGCTTATTTTAACACATTAGCGACCGGAAACGAGAATTCTCGTTTTTATTCAGAATACATCATTGGCTAAGGGAGTGACTTCTACCTTACAGAAAAGACATTTATATTATGTTGTCCATATTTTTTATAGATTGTAAGACATTATATATTACATCCGTACATTGAAGGATATTTACTGCTGCATAAACATGAAAAACTTGTCTCAGAAACCAATTTCCGAGACACTTTCAGAAGAGGGAGGAGCTTCTACTCTTTTTAAACCCAGATTTAATTACATTGCCTGTCGTCAGTGTGTTAATTGTGTTGCACTAATTCAAACATTATGAAATTAAATTACCTTACTGTGGTTGACTACAAGAAGCTTGAATATGATTTGTATCGTATTTATCGTTCATTTATAGGGTCACATAAAAAATTTCGGATACAGTTCTGGTCTATTAGGGATGATTGCTGAAGAGCATTTTCGATTATGGTGTGCGTTTTAACGTTAAGTAAATTTGTGCTTAATAAGTAGTGCTTAAATATTGTATAGACCATGTACAGGGATACACAAATGAATTCGTAAGTATAAATGAAAATGAGCGCGAATTGCTTCAGTGTGTTTTTTTTTTTAATTTGAGTTATGTATTTCCCAGCCCAATTACATTTAGTATACTAACAAATGTTTGCAGAATTTAAATAGAACCATATACAGGACTCCGCAGAAACTGGATATATGGTGCACACTATGCATACTAATCCCCGGAAATGTGATATGAGCAGTTTTAAGAGGGTTTTTTGTCTGCATTAAATTTAAATGTTATAGACGACGCGTAAAAATCTTCACGTAATATACAGGGCTGTAGAAAAGAATTCATGTACGTTTCCGTCTATTGGTAGAATTTACTAAAGGACATTAACACAATTAATTGATAATTACAAATGTAAATTAAATTACACTACGAAGGGGTTCAGGGGGGCTCTGCCCCCCTGAAGAAATCTACTTTATTATCTAAAAATTACCAGAATAAGTAGCTCATGAGATTTTCAGAATACCATTACATAACAAGGGGTTTAATTTAACGCTTCTAATGTCAGAAACCTTCGAAATATTTTTTCGTTTTATAAATGTTTATGTAATTTCAAAACTTTAAATTTCTTTTTTTGTAGAAAGATTAATATTACTCAAAGGGTGCTAAACACAATGAATTGTAGAGCTGACGTTGAGGCTCCTGATCTGCAGATTTACTAGTTATATAAATACGTAGCACCTATAGTCGTCGTTCGGTCCGTCTGTCCGTCTGTCCGCATATAACAGAGCAAAAAATACCCAACCGAATGGTCTAAAATTTTAAATATATAATTGTTGCAAAATTTTGTCGAGTCATTTCAAATTTTATGAAAATCGCATGTATAGTTTCATTACAGGGACAGTCAAAAGTTTTCCGTTACATTATGGGCAATGGGAAAAAATTATTTCAAATGTATTTTAATGATGTTACAGCCTTTCGAACAGAATGAAATGGATATGCACTTATGAAGTGCACTAAAATATACATTCATTCCATATGCGGTGCAAAAAATATTTATAAAAGTAGTTATAGTACGAACGCACCTCATTTGTCACGTATGACGTGCTATTTCCAGCTTGATTTTCTTTTTTAACGCTTTTAAACATGGTTGAAAAGAGTTTATGAATTCGGTTTCTCTGTCTGTCTGTCTGTCTGCCGTCTGTCCCTACTGTAACTCGCATAAATATACTCGGATTGCTATGCAATTGGTATATGTTATTGAGGTGATTGGTATATGTTATTGTGGTATGTATTATAAGCTATGACGTGTTATGTGTCGGAAATGAAGTGTGTAGCCATTATAGTTCGTTTACAGGGACTCTCCAAATAATCCCGTTACATTACGGTCTATGGGGAAAATCCTTTGCGGTGTATATTAATGATGTTACATGCACTACAGATGCCTTCTATAGAATAAGGTGTGCATAGTATTCGTTATTCCTTTACAGAGGCGAAAAAAAGAATTAGCTTACAGTTCTGTGTATGAACAATAACTGCTGAAAATGTGTTTTCAGCTGTGATATGCGTTTTAAATGGAACTAGATTTTTGGATATTATGTGTTGAGTATGATTTCTACTGGTCAGATAAAGGGCTGCACAAAAGATATCGAGTATATTTCCTCTATATTTAACGGAAATTGTTGGAGAGGAATTTTCAACTGAGCTACACATTTCCTAACTGAATTAAATTATAACATAGTATGTAGTAATACAAACCTGTAAGACATATACAAAGCTGCAGAAAAAAAATCGATATTTTCCCGACTATTGATGATAATTAATGTGTTATAGAGGGAGGAGAGGGGGGCGGTTGCACAAACCATTACCTAATCGAGTTGACAACTCAAATTACAGGATCAGTTAAAACTCGGTTTGCATATTAAAATAGTTTGCCAATTCATATCTTGGTGGAAAACACCTGCAAACCCGATTTTAGTGGTTGATTGGTAGGTTTACCATTGTGTTTTCCTGTTCCCAGTCTTCCAAGTTTTCATACCTTTGGGTACAGTGTAACACAATAATAAACCTACCGACGAAGTACTAAAATTGGGTCTGCGAGGGGTTTCCACCAAGAAATGACTTGGCAGACCAGTTGCATTTTAATATGTTAATAGAGATCTGTCTAATCCTGTAATTTCAGCCATCAATTCGATGAGGTGCTAATCTGTGCAACTGCCTCCCGGTCTATTTTGCTTTTTCCAAATTACTTACTTAGACATAATCTCTCACCTTATTAAATGGTAAAGTTTTGTTACTGTACAGTTTGAAAGTGTTTCACAATCTATGCTTGTCGCATGATTTTTCGTTCCTGTTTGTTCTTACATTTGGGATTTTCAGTACGTTTTTATTTAGCTTAGCTGTGTAGATTTCTGATTATCCTAAACTTAGTTAATGTTCCTCTTTTCTTTGAACAATAAGTATAAAAGGAAAAAAAAATAGCAAAATAGTTTTGTTTAAAACACTCTTTTATAAGCTTTCCTTGTTTATCTTGAAAATCATGCCTAATTATATAACTGCAATTCATGCTATTTCCAAAAAAATACCTTTACAATACGTTAATTTGGCGTAGGCACCGAACGTGATTATACAAAAGGTACCGCTTTTTACGTGTTGTAGAAAGTGCGAGACAGTGAATTTATTAAAATAAGGCGATAAACAAAGGCTTCCCGAATATAGGTGAAAACCATCATATATGTGTACCATCATATATACAGGGTAATTGGTGCTGTTAATTGATGACTCACTTATATAGAAATAATACGTTTTTAATATCTTGATTAAGGCATAAATTCTATTTACAGGACACACACAAATTGTATACAGGTTTTATGGGGGAAAAGTGACTTCTGCTGCAATTTATCGGCCGTTAATACATCGGCGATATCATAGCTTGGCTGGACCGTCTGCCCAGATCAACTCGAAAGGAACTCTGAAGTAGATTTTAACATTATGTTCCCAAGCCGGAGATACAAATCACTACGTCCTCAAGTTTATTGCATGTCGAGTTTTGCTAGCCTTGTTAACCCCTTAACGCTCGAATTAATTTACGGTTGAATAATTCAAATTGCTTATTGGCACCACTTTTATGAAAAAGAAATATTCACCTTATTTAATGACAGTAAAAAAGATACTAATATATAGCCAATTTCACTATTTTATAAAACTGGTGGGAATCAAACAATTTGAGTAAAAGACACAGCCTGTGAATATGACGGGAGCGAGAATTAAGGGGTTAATTCTCAAGAAAATGTGCTGCACCTCTTCTGTTGCGGTCGAGCGTTGTTATGGAAATCTCTAACCACATCCAGCAGGTGTTGCCACATCCCATTCACATATATATTATTTTTGTTGTTAACATCTTTTCTTCTCTTCCCATACTAAATGTTCAGCGATGAATGAGGTATTTTTCGAAAGGTTCTGAATGCAGCTTTTGACATAGTATAGTTATATATCGTTGAAACACGTTGTTTGATATAAAGAATTGCAGTTAATGAAAAATCAATGAAAAAAAAAACGTATCAGCAAATAAAATCAAATCTTGGGGTGAGAAAGCCTTGTACGGGTCTACTGTTTTTTTTTTTTTTTTTTTAATTGATAACTCTAATAGATTTTTTGCATATAATATATTTTTTAGAATTCCTACTAACAATAGTAAAAATCATATTTATATGAAAAATAGCAATAATAGGTTCAAATAAAGTTTTGAAACGCATTAAAAGCGATTTTTTCATAATGACATCACGTCAGGAGTTAACAGTCGAAGAAATCTCCAAATATTGCTATTTACAATCAGCCTTTTTGATTCTGAACATTTCAGTGGGCTAACTGCATAGTTTGATTACATGTCTTATATTTCAGTTTTATTTATATTTTATTTTTTTATTTATTGATTGATGAGTCGTTTAATTTCATCATGGAATATAAGCTGGAAACAAGTGCTGAGATATTTATATTAATTTAACTGCAAATGGATTTATCTTTCGTAATCGTCATTATGCGATAGAGATAGATTTGAAAAAAAAAATCATACTTTAAAATTAATTTAAAAAGAATAAAAATTGAGTAAATTGCAATACATTTTTCAAATAAATTGCATTTGAAAGTATACATTTTCTTTCTCTATTCGATGGTGACAAATTGAAAATGCGCGGTATTTAGAGGTTTAAAAAGTTGCAACAAAATTAATAAAAGTTAAATTTAAGCGTCCGCTGTTGCCACCGACAAAATGACGTCAACGTTACGCACAGACATGCTTGTCCTTTATAGTATAGATAATATATATATATATATATATAATTTTTGCGCGGATTATTTTTTAAGATATAGTACGAGGAAAGTAAAAAAGAAATAGTTTAACTATCGTTATAGGTTTTCCAAATTAATTTCTCAACGTAGAATCACAATTTAATTAATACAGAACTGTTAATTATTAAATTGTATTTTGTTTATATATTACATTATTTATTTTATATATATTTTTTTTTTACCTTTTAATGTTTAACATATTTCGCTATTGCAGTTTCACAACCAGTTAGCCCATTTTGGCGTTCATGGTTTGGCGCATAATTAACTCAATTGTTTTTGTAACTCATAAACTGTTGTAATCAATCATAAAGCAGATTTGTCAGTTTATCACCATCGACCGATTAGCAGAAAAATGCCTGAGGCCAATGTCAGACGAACGTCTATTTGCACGCTTTTTGTTTCAACATGAAAAAGAAACACCATAGCTAACAGGGATTTCTTTTCCGTGTTGAAACCAAAAGTGCATAAATAGACGTTCATCTGATATTAGCATTTAAAATTAATCCATTCATTTATAATTAAGATCTAAAATTATTAAAATGTTGTCGTGCGATTGGAAACACATCAGTGAACATAATTTTTATAATTCTATCATATCAGAAAGACAAAATTACATCTTTCAATACAAAAAACAAGTTCAGTTAAATAAAAGAGTGTAAAATTATCGAAACTAATAACATTTATTTTAACTTTACATTTTTTTAAGAACAAAAAATTCTACCGTTATAATTACACGCGGCTTACGTTTTAAAGGAAAATAACAAAACAAACAGTGAAGGAGCACTGAAGCAAAACTTTTTCATTTAATTTCTTCATATTGAACAGAGTTTTACATTTATATTTTAAAACCAGAACAAAAAATTATGTGTCAAGCATAGATTATGAAACACTTTCCTATACTTTCAGAATACTTTAACAAAACTTCACGTTTAATAATATAGAAGATGGTATAAAGTCCTGGTTCTATTCAATAGCACTCTGCCAATAGAGACAGATGTGGCACCTAAATATCCCTCTTTTGCTACAAGACCAATGCATTTTGTGTATCATAAAATCTCTAACAACCCAATTAAACTTTCAATGTATTCCACTTCAAATCTCTTCAACTGGCAGGATGAAAATCATATTTGAAGCCAAGATCTTAGCTTTGGACGTTTTGGGTATAGTAACTCTTACAATACTTGAAACACTCCTCAAACATTTTCGAGTGCCGCCGGTTATAAAAGAACTTGACTTACATATATACAAATGTCTGTGGCCGTTTAAAGGATTCTCGGCTGAAACTCCGAAATGTGAAGACCTAATTTTTCTACGCTCTCGGCGTACGTCCGTCCAGGTAGCTCAGAGCAGGATGCGGAGATGAACTCTCTCCGGACAGAGTACGGAGTACTCTAGGCTGTAACCCACGCCTGGTACTGATAATACTGCGGACAGGGCTTACTTAAGCTCTAGTTTGTGAGAAATCCACCTCTTCATTTTTACTTTATGAATAGCTGTGCTGTGCTGTGCTCTATAGCTGTGCTGTGCTGTCAATAAATGCTTTTTTGTAGTTAGACCATCCTGAATTCTATGACTCATGACGGTACAATGGTCTCTAAGCAAACCAATTGAAATAAGCATAGCACGTTTGATAACCCACATTCAGGCATTCCCATCAGCAATCGAAAAAATATCCGAATTATTTTGTGAAATTATATGATCTATAGATTTGCATATATGTACTATATAGTATGCTAAAATTTCGTTTATGTAAGTAACGCATCCAGCACAATTGAAAATCCCTCTTCAAAAATTTTCGTCAATAAACGGAAATAAATTCGAGATCTTTCGTTTTGCTCTGTATATGGTCTATTATTGAATTTATACATACTAAGCAAAAGGCAGAAAATTAGTTACATAAAAAAGTACCATAAACGAATATGCACTTCCAGCAAGTATTGTAGGCAGACAAGTATTATAACGATTTTTTTTGTGTGTCCCTGTGCACACCATAATGTATAACAAGTATCAGTACACTGCAGTGATTCATATCAATTTCAATGTGTTTGAAATAGTATAACATCCTTAAAATACATCGCAAATGATTTTCCCCATAGACCGTAATATAACTGAATTCAATTGAGTGTCCTTATAAATGAACTATAAATACTACACTCGTCTTTTCTAATATCGAACATGCTATAGAAAGCCTCAATAATATGTGTATCAATTGCATGGCAATTTACGAGGACAGACAGAAAGACTGCAGATAGACAGGCAAACTGAATCCATAAGCGCTTTTGAACTTTGCTGGAAAGCGTTACCAACAACAACAACAACAACAACAAAAAACCCTTATATATTTTGCATTTTACATTATTGAAACTTCCTCTAATTTGAATGTAGATAATTAAAAGCACTTTGGAGAATTAAGGAATACAAAAACGTATTTTTTACCCACAAAACTCTTTGTTTACTCGTATCATCAAAACAATCTTTCCTGCGGTCACAATTACAAACAACACTGTTAAAAATTTGCAGCATTCTGGCAGGTCATTTGATCGTTTTTTTCCGAAAACAGTTACACAACCGTAATTTCAACACTATTCTGACCATATTATTGTCCATTTTATTGTCAGAATACAGTTAAATTATGGTTATGAAACCGTTTTTTCAAAAAACGGTCCAATGACCTGCCAGAATGCTGCAAAATTTTTAACAGTGAAGGATATTTTTTAAAAACAATATATAGTCATAAAAATAGCTGCCTTGCCAGAAGACTTCATATGGATAAAAATATTTGTTATTTTTTATGTAAAAATGTTAAGACGAATAATCTGTCATGGATATACAGTAGATTCCCAATATTTGAGACACCATTTAATTGGACCAGCGCCTCAAGAACAAAATTCAAAATATCATTAACTTTATTTCGGATAATTGGGGCAGCCGCTCTATCTGGACTTAACTGCTAAAACCCATGTATTCCAATTAAACGGCTTTTACTGTGACCTGCTATAGCGAATTTGAATAGTTAAATTCGTTTCAAGAGTTAGGAATTTTTAAAAAACAATTTTCAGCATTAGATATAGGATTTTCCCCTTCCATTACCTAGGACTTTTTTTCGTTTTTCAAATCTTTGATTCGGCAAATTACTTCAAGCATTGTTTGGATTTTTTAAAAAGAAATTATGGTATTAAATATGGTATTTCTTTCTTATATTAAATATATTAAAATTTTAAAGCATCAAAAATTGGAATTAAAAAAGTATTTTTGAAATAAAAATATTTATCTTATTTGAATGAAATATATATAAACCAAATTACATAATTTTATATGCAGAATTTTCAAACTGCTATCACCAAAACCATAAATTAAAGTTTTAAGAAAAGAACAAAAATTAATCATGATTGCTCTGACGATTTTACAGCTTTATTAATCATAAAATGGTCATACTATATAAAATATTTGCATGATAAAAATTATTCACTCTATAATGGCGTTGTATGCATTCTAAATGTAGAAAGTTTAATAAAGATATAACCATAATATTTTGAGTTGCGATTTTTGAAATAGTAATTTTACGAGTATTACGAGAAAATTTATTTAACATTTTAATTATTCCATTTTTATTCAGGTATATCTTGATTGTTAATATAACATTTTCTCAATAATAACACGAATTTGTAATCATCATGTTCAGATATTATAAGTTGAATAGATGGCTGATTATCTTAAAATAAGTTAAGGTTGATTTTGAAAATTTTCAATATTTCTTAATCAGCCTGCATTTTCTGGACTCCCTGCAAAGTGGTTTGTTTTTTAGCTTAAAGGGGGGGGGGGGTAGTGAAGTTTTTTTTTTTTTTTCACGGAATTCGAACCTTACACTACCACTAGGAAGCCCCTTAACCGTTAAAAAATAGTGGTATTCCTACAAATTTATATTTTATCTATTAAAAAAAAATAATATTTACATAGTTATATTGCTAATGGCAGAAGACAAGGATATATAAAACGAGATACATCCAAATGATCAATATTTCTTAATCAGACTCCAGTTTCCGGACGCTTTGCAAAGCGATTGGCTCTTTGGCTGGGGTAAAGTAAAGTTATTTTTCCTCTAGATTCGAACCTTGCACTACCACTAGGAAGCACCTTAACCTCTAAAAAAATAGTGGCGTTCCAACAAATTTATATTTTATGTATAATACCTCGTAATATTGCTAAAGCCAGAAGATAAAGAGTAAAACAAACAAACAAACAAAAAAAAAAAACGCGATACATCCAAATGATCGATATTTCTTAGTCGGCTTCCAGTTTCCGGTTACCCTGCAAATCTGTTGTTATTTTGGTTAGGGGAAACTGCAGTTGTTATTTCACTGGATTCAAACTTTGCATGACCATTAGAAGGCGCCTTAACCACTAAAAAAATAATGGAATTCCTGCAAATGCATATTTTACGTGTAAAAACAGTAGTACCTCGTTATATTGCTAATGCCAGGAGACAAGGGATAAAAACGCGATACATCCAAATGATCGATATTTCTTAGTCAGCTTCCAGTTTATGGACAGCCTGCAAAGCGGTTGGCTTTTTGGTTATGGCGAACTGCAGTTGTTTTTTCACTGGATTCGTATGTTACATCACCATTAGGAAGTAGCCTAACCACTAAAAAAATTGTGGCATTCCTACAAATTTATATTTTATGTATTAAAAACAGTAATATCTCGTTATATAGCTATTGACAGAACAAAGGAAAAAAGCGTGATTCCTCTAAATGATCGATATTTCTTAGTTGGCCTCCAGTTTCCAGACACATTCCAAAGCAGCTGGCTTTTTAGTCGGTGGAAAGGAAATACAGTTTTTTTTTTCACTGCATTCGAACCTTGCGTCACCGTTAGGAAGCGCCTCTTCAAATTTGTATTTTATGCATTAAATACAGTAACAGCTCCATAAATCATGAATGCCACAAGATAAGGAAAAAACTGATGCATCCGAAAAATCGATATAACAGAGGATATTAAAAAATAAGGAAGATGAAAACATACAAATAAATGTTTTAAATTAAATTTTTGAGAGAAAACTATTTTATTCAACATCTTTGGGTCATTTAGAGTAGATGGACTACTCTAATTATCTTAAAATAAGTGAAAGCTTCATTAAAAATAAAAATAATTGAAATAACTACATCTTGTAATCTAACTACATCTTATAATTTAATTACATCTAATTACTTCTTATATATATATATATATATATATATATATACATTTTAACAAAAGAAAAAATCCTCTTTAAAAACATGCAACGTAAGGTTTGGAGGAAAACGTTGAAGGAAGTAGAGAAGCTCTGAAGCTAATCTTTTTTATTAGATTGTTTAATATTAAAGTGAGTTTTACATTTGCATCTTTAAAAAAAAATCTTAATTTATTTTAGATTTTGCATTATCGAAAATTCCTCTAGTTTCAATGCACCGGGTAGTTAAAAGCATTTAGGGTAAACATTAAGGGAATGCTAGAAAGTAATTTTTAACCCAGAAAAATTCTTGTTCATTAACAAAATAACCTTTCCTGCAGTCACATAATTAAATTCGTTAACAAAGTAGGGATTTTTTTCTAACCCTGTAATATATGATCATTAAAAACACTTCTTTTGCCAAAGGACATTATTTGGCTAAAAGCATTTCTCTTATGTTTGATGTAAAATTTTTAAAACGGATAGTTAATTTTGTGCTTAAAAATATATATATATATATATCTAGCTGTAATGGATATAAATCCATTATAATGAACTTTGGAAATTTAAAGTTGTTTCTAGCTTTATTTGCTTTTTAAAAATAAGTTAAAGGGTTAGATGTAGAACTTTTTCTTACGTTAAGTTATACAATGTTTTAATTAAAAAAAATCTTAGCTTTGCAAATTAATTTTCCCTTATAAACAATATTTTATATTGAATGATAATTTGGATTACTTGCATAAATTGGATATTATCAGTATTGAAATTTTAAAGCGTCATATGTTGGCAGTAACTGACTAGGAAATTTTTGTGCTGTGGGTAATGTTCAGTTTTAACTTTTGCAAATTGAACTGTGAAAGGTAGCTGAAAAGCTTCCCTAATATATAAGAAACGCTTACGAAAATCAAGTGTAACTCACTGTACACCGGATTCCGAAAACCTTTCAATTATCTTTGAAAACTATTTCTAGAAATATCAAACATAAACCTCAAACACAATAGATTTCCAAAACTTATAGTAGTGTTAAAGAAATAACAGGACCTTTATGACGCCAGTAAATTACGGAAAAGCCATATCTTTAATTTCGGAAACTGATAGCTTTCTGAGATTTCTGATTGGTTCGTTTCCTAAAGTTTTGAGGAGATAAGGGAAACTTTTGCAGAATCGTGAGTAACTTTTCAGTTACATTGGACCTTCTCAAACATTTGTTCAATGTCAGTAATTTTATACAGTGCAGTTGATTGGATAGATAGAGGGAGCAACAGTTATTTTTTTGCCACACTATTCGAACGCTGTATGACTTTTTGGGATCTACTTATCTACAAATAAGATTGTGGCATTCTTACAAATTTCTAATTTCTGTGTTAAATATTTTCACGCCAAAATTGTATCGATTATGAACAAAATTCTTGGTCTCCTTAATAAAATTATAAACTTTACTTCTATTGTAATTTAATTTTTTTTAATCACTCAACAAGCTGTAGAAAATTATCTGATGATAAATTTTAAAAAAGTCAAATGTTTGTAACATAACACATAACTTCAACAATTTGTCATTAAAAAGAAAGTTTATTGGGCAAAAATTGGGATGATTGAACCTAAAGTTGAAGACTGAATCTAATATTTTCACGTCAGAGTTGTAATGATTGCAATCAAAATTTTTTGATACCCTTAAAATAATAAACTTTAATTCCATTGTAATTTTAAAAAATTACGTTTTTAATTGCTCATAAAGCTGTAGAAAATTAACTGTTGATAAATCGCGAAAAAGACAGAAGTTTGTAACATAGGAGATAGCTTCAACAATTTGACATTAAAAAATAAAGGTTTATTGAACAAAAATTAGGAATATTGAATCTAATACAGGAAAAATTGAATCTAATGCTTTCACGTCAAAATTGCACTGCTTGTGCACAAAATTTCATGGTACCCTTAAAATAATAAACTTTTTTCTCCAATTTAAAATTTTATGTTTTTTATTGCTCATCAAGCTATAAAAAATTATCTGTTGATAAATCGTGAAAAAGTCAAATTTTTGCAACATAGCAATTAACTTTAACAATTTGCAATTAAAAGATGAAAGTTTATAGAACAGAAATTGTGAAGATTGAATCTAAAATTGGAGATTGAATCTAAAATTGGGAAGATAGAATCTAATGTTGGGAAGATAGAATATAATATTTATTGTACCAGTTGTGAACCAAATTTCTTGGAACCCTTCAAATAATAAATTTTAATGCTATTACAATTTAAAAATTTTTATTTTCTTATTGCTCATCAAGCTGTAGAAAGGTATCTGATAATAAATCGTGAAAAACTCAAATGTTTCAACATGGTAAATAAGTTTAAAATGTTACACGTTGCGGCAAAAAATGTCAGTTTATGGTTCGATGTCTTTTAGACAATGGTCAGGATCACGTGCATATGGACACGCATCCACAGACATGTAAAAAAGGGCAACTGCAGAGAAAATCAGTCTTCAAGGGTATTCACTGTTGCCAATCGAACGTAATCTATGTCAGAGTTTATGTGAGCAATGGCTTAGAGAAGTCATACTCAACCTGCGGCTCGGCGACCTTCTATGTGCGGCCCGAAACACATAATCATTAATCTATGTTTATAAAAATAATTGAGATTTCGTTAAAGATATTTAAGACCTTCACTGTTGCTTTATATATTTTCATGTGAAGAGAAAGACTGCTCTGTTATTTATAATTAATTTAAAATTATAGTAAATCCTCTTAAATGCCGTTTTCTTAGTCAAAAGTCTTTTTTTATGTGTAGTCCTATTTGTGCTATAGTCGTGTAAAAATACCTTAATCTTCAACACTGATTCAATAACTTTTCAACAAACACATTATTCCACAATAATTAAATTTGTATTATATATTTTCACACACACACACAAAAGTTTTTGCATTGAGCAAAAGATTAATTGACGAAAAAAAATCTCCCGATTTTCTTTTCTTTAGAACTTGGAAATTCTGCGTTGTTATTTATTACGTTTTGTACTTATTATATAGCTAATACTACTTTTTAGGGTTGAACGTTTGTCGGGAAAAAAATTGAATATTAAAGTTTGTGACATATTTCTACAGCATTTGCAATAAAAATCTACCACGGAGTTTTTTGTTTTGAAATAGTGGTGTTAAAAATTTCTGGTTACATTTTTTCTACGACAAGCGTTGAACATCACCGATAATAATATTAACTTTTTACATTGTTTTGTTACACTACTTATTTTATCTTACCAATTCTTACCCCTTTATTTTCTCTCTCTCTCTCTCTCTTTTTTTTTTTTTTTTTTAGCATTTTATAAGTATGTAGTGGCCTGCCTAGAGTCTCAAAAATATTCCTGCGCCCCGCAAGAAAAAAAGGTTTAGTGAGGCTGCCTTATAAGACTGCTTCCCGCTATTCTCCGTTCGCGAGATCCCACAAAGGGAAATGTAATTAGGTGATTATTCACTACCTAATATAATTATTGAAATAAAGCTTTCCACACCAGAAAATAGTCGTTCGATACCAAAAATAAGCTTTTTACCCGCCTGAAAAGAATGGTTAGGTGTTTCACGCGTATCTGTGTAAGTGGATTTCTTTATACCCTCGGAACTTCCCAACGGCTGGATGGATTTTAATGAATGAAGTCTCTATCAATTCGTCTTAACGGCCCAATGGTTATAGGCTAGGGTTTGTTTTTATAAATTCAAAATGGCGGCCGTAAAATACAAAATGGCGGTAGAGACGAAAAAAAAATTTACGCACCCTATTGAGTAGCATATCATTGGATAAGTCTTTCAAAATGAAGACGATGTTTCATTGACTATTTTACAGTCAGAAGCTCCGTTAAAGTATTATACAACCTGGAAGTTGTGTAAGTAGGATCTCTAGCTTTACTGCAACTCTAACCATCATAGACATGTATAGACCTCATCAAAACAGTGTTTATAGATAGGAACTAACAATTAAACACTACTTAAAAGTCATCAATACAAGTAAATAAGAAAAATAGGCAAGTAATATAAACAAGTAATATAAAAAAAATATTTTAAGTCAATTCCTGCTTAGGTCAATAAGAGAATTTTTTTTCTCCCATTCTTCTTTCCTCTTGAGTGGCGCTTAATATGCCTTGATCAAGAAGAGGGCTCCCTTGGTCTTAAAATACCTTGATCAAGCAGAGGGCTCTCTCGATTATTGAAGATTAATTAATTTAATTTAATTAATGAATTAATATTTCAAAAAAAAACTGGATTAACATCAAGTGACATCCACTAAAATTTAAAAAAAATTATTTGAGCTTGATTGGATGAATAATAAGTATTTTATTAACGATTGAAAATTTGAACAAGACATATATAGCGAGAGTGTGAGCTAATAGTAGGAATTGAAAAAAAAAATAGTTTCACATTGATGAGAAATAATTAATTAGTTCGCTTTTTACGCAGTCGGGTTTTTTGATTTTTTAAATTTAATTGTTTATTTTAAATTTTCTGCCCTTAATTTTAAGAAGGCGATAAATTATGAACTTTTTGCCCGTGAAAGTTTCTAAAGTTTATACATTTTTTTTAAAATACTTAAAACATAAGAAAATAATTTTTAAAAGCGTACTACGTCGGTATCGGACGTCTACTTTATAATGGTAATAACCGTACTACGACAATTACATAAGGTAATGAGTAATCCCTTAATTAAAATTCCCCCGGGCTAATATGGAATTTTGGGATCGGCGAAGGAAAAAAATCCGCAACGGCGAAGCATCCCCGTAACATTAATTTGCTACAGATTTGGAAAATCGGTGATAAAAACTTATGGAATTCAGACTGTAAGGCACGTGATCGAAGCCGTAAGCCGAAAATGTGTGGGCGACTGGTTCAAGCACTTTCAGGACGTAAGGAAACGTTTGAGGGCGTGCCTCATTTTGGGGTGGCTGCCATATATCTACTCCACTGTATTTACCTGATCTCGTGCCTGCTGATTTTTTTCAATTTCATCACTTGGAAATAGTTATGGTTTATAGATATATCTAGCCAGGGTTCCCGTTGTCTTTTGACCAACATTAGCGATTTTGTGAATAAGAAATACAAAACAGTAGTCAAATGAAAACAAATGTTAGAAAAATAGATTTGGCGTGAAAACACTGAAAAATCTATCTTTAACCCGCTATTGTATCCGTTTTTTTTCAGTTTGTTCTGAAATAACCTAATTTTTTTGCAATTGCTTAAAAAATAGAAAGTAAACTATCAGCTACCCAGCGTTATTAAAAATAAGTATATTCTAAATGTCTCCTAAATGTATAAATATTTCAAACATTCTTTTAGCAGCCTAAATAAAAATTTAAAACAGCTATATTTGATTTACCGTTGGGAAAACATACACTAAAAAGTGCTATGAGATTTCGACTCCAACTGATAGCAAAAATTGATGACTGGCCAATGATGCTTTGCATACAATTAATAAACAGTAAGGTAAATGGCAAATTCAACGTCACATTCCAGCAAACCTTTTCTCTATTTGGTACTTGATGCGAGTGGTTTTCTTTGTGATGTTACCGGCGCATAGATAGTAAGGTACAGTCGTGGAAAAAAAAAAGTAAACACCCCCTACTAACTCCTCGACAAATCATCATAGAAGAAAGTGACTGGTACCGAACGATTGGAAATAAAGTCTACTTTTAAATAATGTATATAAAATTTCCTTAGGGTCATCTACATATTAAAACGAATCCAAACTTCATTTTTTTCAATGGCAATACCCAATTTTAACGAGATATTTCAAATCTTCGGTTCAAACTATGCCTAGACACCAAATTTCAAGTCATTTGAATGATAAGTTTTTGAATTATGAACATTCAAAATTTAGTGCTTCTAATGTTAAATTACATTTTCATATTTTTATTTATAACTTCTGAAATTATGATCCTAATGTTCTAATTTTTTGTGTCGCAATAATACTAATATATCCAAACATAAATACGTCGAATTTGCAATTTTTATAATTTTATGATATGAATTATGAATTATGAAATTAATATTCGAAAAAATTATGAATTGCAACCTACAATTTTTTTGATGGATTTAGATTTATTAAGTCCTGCTTAATGGAAATTCAAAAATTTCACATTTTTCTTCCAAGTAGTTTTCAAATTATGCTTAAAAACGGCAAAATGATGGTTTAAGGGGCCGTCTATGATGGAAGTGAGTAGACATTTTGAAATTTATTCTGCTGTACTGTAATCTAACACGCTTCATTGACTCCTTGAGTGGCGCTTAAGGTGCCTTGATCAAGGAAGCGGCTCTCTCGGTTAACAATCCAGTACGGAACTTCAATTTGGATACAGCCCTTAAAATATGCTCGTTTTAAAATAATTAATTTCTCGGAAACTTATGGTACGAATTGCATAAAAATTCGTTTTTAGGCTAATTGAAGGGTGTAGAGTTCATTTATGCTGTCAGAATTGGGTACTGCTATTGAGAAAAACAAAGTTATGGTTCGTTATAATATGTAGGTGGCCCCCTAAGCAAATTTTATATACATCATTTAAAAGTAGATTTTATTTCCAATCGTTCGGTACCAGTAACTTTCTTCTACGATAATTTGTTGAGGAGTTAGTAGGGGGTGTTTACTTTTTTTTTTCCACGACTGTACCTGGCCCCATTATGACCCACCTAAGGTTTGATTACTTTTTTCACCATGTTAATTTAATTTTTCCTAGAAACTATTCATGCTGTTGCTTAAATGGATTAATGTGGTAAATAAAAGAAAAGACTTTATACCTACTTGTAGCTATACTATTAAAAATTATACAAGCTGAAATGTAAAAAGTGTCATATGGGCCATATTGGGAACACCCCGTTATCAATATGGCCCACTTTGTAAATTTTTAGAAAATTTCAAAATAAAATTATAAGATTGTAAAAAAATTGCATTTTTTTGAAAGATAGGAAAAATCACAAAAAAACCCACAAAAAAAATTTAAATTAAAACAGACAAAAGTTTAAAAATTTTTTATTTTTACTAAGAAATGTATTAATTGAAGAACAGAAGTGAAACAAAATTATGTTTGTAAAAAAAATATATATACACTTGAAGTCACTACAAACATATGGCTTGCCCTGAACCTCCGTCATGAACATCCTCCGTGAATGAACCTCCGTCATTTTTTTTATTTTGCCCCGCAAAAACGGATATACTAATAAGTAATGATAAAACTATTGGTAGTATCTTAAAGTAGATTAACGTTGTTATTATATTCATTTTTACTTTGCATTAAATGCTAACAAATATTAATAATACGAAATATTTCTTACCTTTAAGAAATAATAACACAATTTCTTTGGCCAAAAATTATCACTTCCTCTGCCAGTAGTCTCGCCCACGTGATACGACTTCACCTTTATTGTTTTTTCCACTTTCTATTGTCTTGAGTGCCGAACGTATACTGACATCTATTGAATTAAAAAGAAAATAAATGAAATATACGACGTGGGCCATATTGGGCCCAGGTACCTTAATAACTGTCAACAGAGAAATACCTATCGTATAATTCTTTCTGTGTCTTTGGCGGTTGCTAAATTGAATTGGTGTTGAGTCAGTACCTCTATAAATAGAGTACTGTAGATGGCACAGTGCGGTTGAAGATGAAAAGCGACATCAATCGTACAGTAACGTGGATAAGAATCTCGACTGTATTGCCACACACAAAAAAAGGAGTAGAAATTGAGTACTCCCAATTTGGCGAGTCTGATCGTTCGTTTACTCGCCAAATGAAGCATTTTGTCGTGATTTGGCGCAATGGCGAGCCGCAGCGAGAAACCTGTGTCCAGCATTTAGCAACGCGTGACTTAGATTTTGCAATCTATTCTTAAACATGCTTTTTCTATCAGTTTCTCGGACCTTAATAGGTATTGCCAGAGGTCTGTTACGGACGGAGATTATTTCAAAGTGCAAGAAATGCAATTTATTTATATCTTCTGATTTCTTTGTTTTATAAAAACACGGAACTCTTTAGGAATACCATGCACACTTTAAGCGATGGATTGAAAAAACATTTGATGTCGCAGCATCTGCAACCATAAAGATGGGAGGAAATCTTGTTCCAGCATTTGGACCTAATAGAGTTGAAATAGATTTCTAAATACTGGAACGAGATATCACCATCTTAAGCTCTAGATCATAGGTTCCCAACCTTTTCTAGACCACCACCCTCTTTACAAGAAAACAAATCCCAACGCCCCCTCTTCCATAATAGTTAATTATACCAAATATTAAAATATTGCTGCATATTACTTTTACCTATTTTATCTGTCTATCTATATGTTAAGAATCACAAAGTAGAAATTAATTAAAATGAACATCAAATGTAGTAATAAATTGTTTATTAAAAATTTAAAAATAAGCACAAAGTCAATAAAAAAAAGAAAAAAAACTAATGCCACGGTTGAGGCTGGTGAAGTTTTAACAAATTGTTAATATCAATTTCCAATTTCGTTAACAGCAGCCGGCAAATTACCTTGCTCAGTGATGTGTAGTCTGTTCCCTTTCTTAATCAGTAGGGTAAGGTGTGCAAGAGTGCGCAGTGTACAAGAGTCGAAGCTGCCACAGGTGACTATTATTATATTTTGTTCGCACCACTACTTTTAAAAGTACATTTTGTAGTATATTTCTCTTGCAAATGTTGTCAAAGCGTATGTAAAATATTTTTGTTTTAAAAAAGTGGTTAGAATTAAAAAATAGTCGCCTGTGGCAGCCCTGAAGAGTACGCAGAGCAATTAACTTATCCCTAAACAGAGTTTCCCATTTAGATACAATTGTAAACGATGTAATAAGTTTAAGGTGAAAAAAAAAAACTGCGTATTTTTGTCAAATTTTTAATGATTTAGAAGAGAAAAGGTGATTTTGGCCTTATCGTTATAATATTTATTGTTTTTGAAAACAGGATCATAATAAAGAGTACAAAGCTAATTAAATTTTTTTGGTTTTTATGGATTAAGTTATTATTAGACTACCTGTGACCTAAGTGATTTAAATCTGCTTATCAATAGATGGTATTACTGATGTTTCAAAGATATTTAGGGACGCAGTGCCAAAGTGCAAGAGTGCCAATATAAAATGATAGTTCAGAAAAAGCAGAAAAGCTATGTAAAGAAAAGATGTACATTCAATGTGAAATAAACCCAACTTCGGTTTCACAAGGTATAGCTTCGACTTCAACAACTTCATCTTACGTCAAATTAAAAGAGTTGTCACCGTATCCAGAAACATCTGTGCTGCGATACTCCTATAATAAGAGGAGCAGAAAGTCTGAAATTTTAAACAGTTCACCACACAAAAGGCAGCTTGAGGATGATGCTGCAGAAAAAAGCCAAAAATCTTTACCAAAACAGAGTAAAAGTAAACTCAAGAAGCCAAAAACTGCACCAAAGAAAAAACTGTGGGTATGTCCAGCCTACTTAGGATTCTACGATTTGTAGAGGACTTGCTATTAAAATAACACAAAATATTTCCTATCCTGAAGCTCGTAAGCTTGTTGAGTCTAGAACCCCGTCTGTCGGGGTTTCTTGCTCTAGTTTACTCAGACAACAATCAAAATCCATAAGGCACACAAGTACCCAGACTGACTCTTCTTTTATGCCAATTAATTGAGCTATTAAACAATCAACCAGCAGTTCAAGTAGAGAAACCCGTGATGTCTGTTGTGGTTGTAAGTGCTATGCGACCCCAAAATTAGAACGTTGGATACCATCCTCAGAACCAGTTATAATAGAATACCAACTTACTCAGTCACAGAAATCTCCAGTTGGATCCAAAAAGTCATCCGAACGTCAGACTGAAACTAAGGCTGCTTCATCTCCAAACCTAATTCAAGTGCATTTCTTGGAGAGATCGGTGACATGAAGAATGCAAAGACTACGCAGGTCGTGGTCGCTACAAATCGGATGTTTGTAACTAAAACGCTTCCTTTCATATACTGCGCACTCTTGCACACTTCACTGTGCACTCATGCCCTCAATGGTTGTACAAGAGGGCGCATTCCGGAGTATAATCTTTTTTTCAAATAATACCGAAAGTATTTCTTATAAGTTGATGAATGCATTTTTCTTGTTACCCTAATAAACTAAGATTATAAAATAAAACATAACATCATTCCCTTAAATCTCTTAATTTATTATTATGGACTGAAATAGCTTTAGTGCGCACTCCTGCACCACATTAACCTATATTAGCACTGAACTCAAGCTTAGCCAAATCCGAGGATTGAAAAGCTATTAAAAATTTATGTTACTCTTTCCCACAGTCCAGGGCTAGAGAGATGGTATAGATTTTGAAGCCAGAATTGTTATTATCCATTTCTGAAATTTACTTTTAGTTCTTTCCTAATATAGCTAATTCTGCACCCCGCGATGTTTGAATTTTTAACTATTTTTAATGCGAATTATAGCGATTTTTGACATTCATGAAAGAACCGGGGCTACAATGTTTTAGCCCGCTATAATAAAATTTTGTTTTCGGCGAGTTTTAGCGTCGATTTTTTGCGTTAAAGAAATTTATTGTGGGATCCCCAGCTTTAGGTTGATTTGTATATTTTCATTTAATATAGGTATATTTAAGGTTTTTATCACGGGTTCGCGCAATGCCAGAGGGTGAGGGAGGTCAGCTAGTTTTATTATATCAATTTTCTATAGGTAAGTGCGCCACGGCCGCCCCCCCTGGCTATCTTAACGCCCCCCCCATTTCCCTCTGAAACCTGCCATCGCCCCCCTGAAAGGCTCCAGCGCCCAAAATTTAATTACATCTTGAAACCGAAAATTAATAATTTACTTAAATCCTTATCTGATACTAAAACTCGACTAGAACTGGATGAATGGCTTGATGGTTTTAACCAAGTAATTCTAGACACCTGTAAATCCTCACTAAAAACAAAAAGTTTCAAATTATATCCAACATTTGACTGGTGGACGGCAGAGCTGAAGGTCCAGCGAAATAAAATCTCAGCATTACGGAAAAGATTTAAATCAACAAATGACCCAAAGTGGAGAACCCTCCTACAAAGAGAAAGAGCAATATACAAAAAAACGTATAAAACAACAAAAAACTAAATCATGGCAGAGTTTCTGCTCTAAAACAAAAGACAAATTTGGCCAAGCCTTTAAAATAGCAATGAATAAAAGACTCAAAAATAATCATTTCATACACACAACACTACAGGGTTCAACCCCATATACTACAAAATTAGACACTTTCAACATATTACTTAACCACCATTTCCCAATACATCAAAACCCGCATCCACCTCTCATGGACCCAGCGGCAGAGGAAGATCTCCCCCCCCCCCCTCCCCCCCTAATATCTTTTAAAGAAATAAAATCAGCACTTAATGAGCAAAATAATTTAAAAGCCCCTGGATTTGATAAAATTGATGCATTTATTATTAAAAACATATACAATAATTTTAAACATCTAATACGTGACTTATATAACAAATGTCTTACTCTTAACTACTTTCCTAAATCATGGAAAATAGCAAATGTGATCTTCTTCGCAAAACGTAATAAAAATCCACGCCAACCTTCCTCCTATAGACCCATTTGTCTCCTTCCCATGCTGGGAAAAATCTATGAGAGGATCCTAAAACGAAGAATTAATCACTACTTAGAAAAATTAAATGTTCTTCACGGGGCCCAGTATGGCTTCCGTGAGAACAGAAGCACAATTCAACTATTAAACAAATTAAAACATAAAGCAAAAACGTATCTTGAAAAATATAAATAGTGCAACATTATCTCATTCGACATTGTAGGGGCGTTTGACAATATCGATTGGGTCACTTTGGGTCAACAAATTAACGAATTACCAATTCCGCAATATTTAAAATGTATCCTTCTTAGCTTCTTATCCGAACGAGAACTAATAACAAATTATTTATCAAATAACATTAAAAGACCAACTTATCAAGGCTGTCCACAGGGGTCGTGCCTTGGGCCGCTTCTGTGGCTAATCATAGCAAATATAATCTTAATAAACTTTTACAGTAAAGACCTGTATGTTTTTTGCGATGACTTCAATATGGTTGTCAAAGCGAGGAGCAGACTCATCTTAGAGACCGAAACCAACCAAAAAATAAAACTTTTTTATAATATTTGCAATAACTTAAATTTACAGATTTCAAAGGAAAAAACGACTTTTATTATGTTGGGGAAAAACACTTTGGATAAACGTCCACCAACCTTTAAATTGGGTAACTATACCATCAAGCCATTAAAGGAAATAAAAATTTTAGGGATAATATTCCAGAGTACTTTAAAATGGGACAAGCACATAACTAGCATAAAAAACAAAATTTTACAGCTAACCTCATCCATTAACGGGTCTTCTCGGCTACTTGGGGGGTGGACAGAGGCTATCTTAGAACCTGGTGCATAGCAGTACTAGAAAAAATTATAGATTATGGTTCGGAGGTGTGGTTTGGAGACCTCAGGATAAAAGATAAACGCGCTCTCCAATCCATCCAAAGAACTTGTCTCACGTCAATAACCAAAACATATAAAAATGTTGCAACACATACGTTACAGGTCCTATTAGGAATACCACCAATCTTAATAACACTGGAATATAAAAATCTAAAATACAATATTTTACACAATAAAAACTTATTACTTAAAGAACCCAAACCAATATGTAAAGATGATATAGAAAATAAAATCCTAAAATATGAAATAAATCCGGAAATTCATTTAAATAACTTAATAGTTACAGACAAAATTATCACAAAAACTAATCTTATTTCGATTTACACAGATGGTTCTAAGGTGGACTCTGGCACAGCATATGCAATGGTAGCCTACAATCATAACATTAAAATTTATGAAAAAACAGTCAAACTGAGAGCAGAAAATTCAATCTTTCAGGCGGAGCTGCACGCAATAATTTCGGCAATTAATTGGGCCATTAACTCCCCTTATACAAAATTCCAAATATTAAGTGACAGTCAATCTACTATTAAAGCCTTAGACAATTTATTTCCAACTAACCCTTCAATTTATTACATCCATAATTTAATTAAACAAAATCAAAATAAAATTTTTTACATTACTTGGATAAAAGGCCACATTGGCATAGCGGGTAATGAACTGGCGGATGAGCTGGCGAATGATGCCGCCCAGTACTGCGACCTACCAGTGGATCGAGGAGTTAAATTGCCTCGGTCCTATCTTATAAAATGTATTCGAACCCAATTACTGGACAGGTGGCAGTACAACTGGGATCACTCAGGGGGTGGCAGATATACGCACGGGCTGGTACCAAAAGTTCAGAACCAAATAATTTCAAAAGATAAAGTATCTATTTACTTTTTAACAGGCCGCGGCAGCTTCCCGTCTTTCCTTTATAATATCGGCAAAAAAGATGACGACCTTTGTAAATGTGGTGGTCGAGGAGACCCGATGCATTACATTTTCGGCAACTGCAAATTCATGAAGTTTAAATTTCACAGAACAGAAACGACAATCCTTCAGGACATCCTAAAAATAATTATGCTAACTAAATAATTATGCTAAAAACTTTATGCTAACTACGATATTCTCAATAGCCATTATTCTTTTATTCAATATAAATACATTCAATAATTACCTCTTCTGATTGCCTGTGGTGGACATGTCATGGGTCCACGTGGTGTATGGAAGGGTGTTTTTGAGATTGTTTTATTTTTAAGAACTTAAATACCACTAGAAATATTGTAAATATGTATAAATATTTTTGTTTAAAAGGGTGAAAAAAAGAGAAAAAAATATTTCTTATCAAATGAAAAGATGAATGTAAATACTTAAAATTTTTTCAAATAGTACGTAAATTCCAAAACATATAAATCATAATCGTAATATATTTCTAGGCTCGCCCTGAAACAATAGGGTAGCCAATTGTGATTGGTAAAGAATCGCCATCTTAAATAATCATAATTTTTCACAGGCGGTCCGGGGACGCGGCACTTGCCTCTTGTGCTCTCTTCGGCGTGTCAGGCGGGTCGTTCTGAAGTCTTCTTTCCCGGAGACTGGCGTTCTGGGCTTGTTTCCGCAGGTAGTAAAACTTTTCCCTGCCCTGGGCTTGGGGTTACACCTAACCATAAGCCAAAAGCGGGTTCCCAGGGTGGGTGCTTACTTACTTACTGGGGGCGGTACCGCCCCCGTTGGGAACCTATCCTCTAGATAGCCGTATCATTCTACTCGCAGTTTTTTTTTTTTTTGCTTTTTTGTGGTCACGTGGTGTTTATCATCTTTAATGGCTTTACAAGGAAACTAGGGGACACCCGACAGGAGGGAAGAATTTCCTTCAAGTTCGATTTATTCTTCTTTTCATTGTTGAATCTCTCGTCCTTTTGTTAAAAACCACAAATGGGGGAAAAGAAAGGTTTTATTGCTTTAGAATGAGAGAGAACGCTTCTCCTCTCTAAACGCAGCCTTATGCTTGCAGTTACTGCAGCACCAAATATTGGTTCTCCCCTCCAAAAATTGCCCCACCAGCGGCCGAGAGGTTCTGCTCTCGAAGCTGGTAGACGGGAGGTGCTGGGTTCGAACCCAATCGCACCCGTCGGCCTAATCGTTCGGAGTTTTCGTGGTTTTCTTCGAGCCTTGGTTTTCCAAGCGTAAATACGGATTAGGTTTCCTTAGAAAGACCCCCACGAAGGGCACTCCTCCCCCTCGGGCCTATATCCCTCGAGTTGATAATTGACCGTCAAAAATCAACCCAAATCAACCCCTCCAAAAATTATTTAACAGTGTATTGGGCATAATATATTTAAAGCGTTAGAGATTGAGCATTATGCCGAAAGAATTTTTTATTTTTACTCAAATAAATTATTAATATCATTTTGCTAAATCATTTTTTTCAGTGAATGATAATTTAGTTTACATCTTAAATTTAAATATTCTCAATATAAAAGAATAAAAGGCAATCAGTGAAGGAATTTTTAGAAAAGGTTCATAACTCAGCTGCATTCCTCTAGATTTAACTTTTTATCGCTCATCTTGCATGTTATCTATTTAATATTAAAAGACTGAATGTAGTTGAATATAGAAATCCACAAAAATTCTAAAACCAAGAATGCAGAACTTCCAATAGCAAATTTTTAAAATTCTTCAGAATTATTAAAAATTTTTGTTCTTTACGTTAATGGAGACTTCTCTCTAGAAATTCATTTTAAATAATCAATTTTTTAATTTAATTTTCAATTAGATAACACGATTCTAATTTCGATTGTGTTTAAAATGAAAAATTACAACTTAAATTAGACTGATGATTGTTTCATATTTTTAACTACAAATATTTGTGATAATCTTCGCGTGTTTTAAAAAGAATTTTTTTTTTTTTTTTAAACGATAAAATTCTTTTATTTAAACGTTACATTATATAATAAGTTTTCATTTAAACATAAAAATAAATTTCGTGTAATCACTTTGAAAATTTTATTTTCATGAATACCCAGGCACTTCAAATGGAATGTGTTTGAATTAGTTTAATTAAGCTTAAAGTAGTTTTAATTTTGTTTTTAAAGTACTTTTAATTTAAGTTTTAACATGCAATTGTTTATTTTTTTATGAAACTTATATGATTTTTCCATATCTAGGTATAAATTTTTCACTGCTTATATAGTAAATGCCAAAAATTTAAAAATATTCCGAATTTATTGTTCCAGAAACATGTTTAAATGTATGTGGGAGTTCATGTATGAAAAGACGTATTTCGTATTATGTGCAGATTTTGAATGTTTTTTATTAATAAATGCCTTATTGGACAATTCCATGTCACGTTTGGGACTGCTTTTTAGCTCACAGGCTATCAAAGCCAGAGAGCTAATGTACCCGCCGGTTCTGTATGTACGGTCGTGGAAAAAAAAGTAAACACCCCCTACTAACTCCTCAACAAATTATCGTAGAAGAAAGCTACTGGTACCGAACGATTGGAAATAAAGTCTACTTTTAAGTAATATATATAAAATTTGCTTAGGGGGCCATCTACATATTAAAACGAACCACAACTTTGTTTTTGTCAATAGCAGTACACAATTCTGACAGCATAAATTAACTCTACACCCTTCAGTTAGTCTAAAAACAAATTTTTACGCAATTCGTACCATAAGATTCCGAGAAATTAATTATTTTAAAACGAGGGTATTTTAAGGGCTGAATCCAAATCGAAGTTCGGTATTCGATTGTTGACCAAGAGAGCTCCCTTCTTGATCAAGGCACCTTAGGCAGTCAATTAAGCCTGTTAGATTACAGGATAGCATGAGAAATTTCAAAATATTTAGTCACTTCTATCATAGACGGTCCATTAAACCATCATTTTGCCGTTTTTTAAGCATAATTTGAAAACTACTTGGAAGAAAAATGCGAAATTTTAGATTTCTATAAAGCAGGACTTAATAAATCTAAATCCATCAAATAAATTGTAGGTTGCAATTCATAATTTTTTTTAATATTAATTTCATAATTCATAATTCATATCATAAAATTATAAAAATTGCAAATTCAACATATTTATGTTTGTGTATATTAGTATTATTGCTACACAAAAAATTAGCAAATTAGGAGTATAATTTCAGTAGATATAAATAAAAATATGAAAATGTAATTTAACATTAGAAGCACTAAATTTTGAATGTTCATAATTCAAAAACTTATCATTCAAATGACTTGAAATTTGGTGTCTAGGCATAATTTGAACCACACATTTGAAATATTTTGTTAAAATTGGGTATTGACATTGAAAAAATGACGTTTGGGTTCGTTTTAATATGTGGATGGCCCCTTAAGCAAATTTTATATACATCATTTAATCCTTTCCTGCACGGGCAATTTCTGTTGTAAAATGATGAAATGATTGACTGACACCGGAATTTTAAAACGACTTTTTTGGAAATTAAAAATATGTTACTTTAACTATTCATTGTAAAAGCAAAATTTTACTAAAATATTCTTGGTGCCGTTCATAAGTTTGGAATTAAAATTAGGTATCCCGACCCGGGCACACTGTGCCGGAAAGGGTTAAAAGTAGACTTTATTTCCAATCGTTCGGTACCAGTAACTTTCTTCTACGATAATTTGTTGAGGAGTTAATAGGGGTATTTACTTTTTTTTTTTCCCCACGACTGTACGTATGTACGTAACGCGATAACTCTTGATAGAAATATTCAATTTGCTTCTAACTTTTTTCTACGTTCATTCTGATAAGGCGATCCCCTGATGAGTTTTGGGGGTTCATTGGTTAAATATAAAGAGGGGAACGGGGGGCTAATCCCCCTTAACTTAGATAAATGGGTTTTTCATGCAGAAGTATCAGATTTCCTTCTAATTTGGTATACCGGTTAGTTATGATAAGGCGCTTCCCTGATCAGATTTGAAGGTTATTTAGATAAATGTGTTTTTCTATCCGATTTGCTGCAAATTTGGTTTACCGGTTTAATCTGATAAGGCGCTTCCCTGATTAGGTTTGGAAGTTCATTGATTAAATATAAAGGGGAGAACTGGGGGCTAATACCCCCTTAATTTAAATAAATGAGTTTTTCTATCCGATTTGCTTCAAATTTGGTATACCGGTTTATTTCAATAAGGCGCCCTGATGACACTTGGTGACTCATTGGTTAAGTATAAAGAAGGGGAAAGGAGGGGGCTAATTCTCTCCCTTAATTTATTTTTCCAGGGGCATTATTCTTTGAAATAAGAGTATAATATACAATTAGTGTGAATAGCCTGTGAGCTCAATGTCATCAGTTTAACTGGGTTTCTTTGTTATTTACATAATACTGCTTTATTAACAATGCTATTATATCCTCAAATAATAAAAAAAAACTATGTGAATATGAAAATCTAGGGTTTTTTGTTACTTTTAATGTACATTTTATATTCTAACAACTTATGCGTTAATAGATACAGGTAGTTTAACTGTCACGCGCAGTACATTTTTTCCGTTTTTCATGGAATGGCTCTAAACGGGCAGATTACTTAGGTTTGGGGTTTGAAATACGCAGATTTTTCAAACATTTTAAAAACGGTCAGAATACTTAGATCTAGGGTAAAAATACGGACATTTAAAACCTATTAAAGGATATTCCATATCACGTGCGGGATAGCTTTTCTATATATTACTGCTGTTTTAACCCTATTGTACCCTGAAAAAAACAAAAACAAAAAAAGACAAAAAACAACAACAACAACAACAAAAAAAAACATGCTAATATTAAAATCTAGGTTTATTATTATTATTCAATTCCTACTATTAGTTCACACTCTCCCTATATTTATTTATTTATTTATTTATTTATATATCTTGTTCAAATTTTCAATCGTTAATAAAATACTTATTATTCATCCTATCAAGTTGAAATAAATTTTTTTAAACTTGCACTGGATGGCAATTGATGCTAATACAGTTTTTTCAAATATTAATTCATTAATTAAATTTTAATTAATTAATTTTAGTTTTACATGGGAGACAAAATGGCGGCCATTGGTTATTGAAGCATTTAATGCATCTTCATATCTATAAGGGGGGTTACCATAGAAGGAACCCTGTTCTGTCGCCAAATACCACCAAGTTTATCGCCAACGTGGCAATATATCGCCAAATTTGGCGATCAAAATGAGTCGCCAAAAGGGACGCCAACTTAGCGATATCTCTAATATTTCGCCAAATTCCCATAGACATCCATTGTAAACCTACTTGCTTATAGAAAATCAACAAATTGAGATTTTAATGCAACAAAAACTAATATTAGCTTAAGGGATTACATTAAATTTTTCTTTGATGACCTAAGTAGGAATTGACTTTAAAAACAAAGTTTTATATTACTTGTTTTTAATGTATAGTTTATATTTTAACAACTTATATGCTAATAGATGTATGTATTTATGTAAGTGTCACGTACAGGACATTTTGTCCGTTTTTCATGAAATGGCCGTATTGGTTGTTTGTGTTACTGTTTACATTCAGTAAAGAAATGAAAGTTTTCTTTATATTATTCAATTCCTACTATTAGTTCACAGTCTCCCTATATTTATTTATTAAATTCCTACTATTAGTTTATTTATATATATATATATATCTATATATATATATATCTTGTTAAAATTTTCAATCGTTAATAAAATACTTATTATTCATCCTATCAAGTTGAAATAAATTTTTTTTTTTAACTTGCACTGGATGACAATTGATGTTAATACAGTTTTTTCAAATATTAATTCATTAATTAAATTTTAATTAATTAATTTTAGTTTTACATGGGAGACAAAATGGCGGCAATTGGTTATTGAAGCATTTAATGCATCTTCATATCTATAAGAGGGGTTACCATAGGGGGGACCCTGTTCTGTCGCCAAATACCGCCAAGTTTGTCGCCAACTTGGCGATATATAGCCAAATTTGGCGACCAAAATGAGTCGCCAAAAGGGACGCCAACTTGGCGATATCTCTAATATTTCGCCAAATTCCCATAGACTTCCATTGAAAACCAACTTGCTTATAGAAAACCAACAAATTGAGATATTTTAATGCAACAAAAACTAATAATAGCTTAAGGGATTATATTAAATTTTTCTTTGATGACCTAAGTAGGAATTGACTTTAAAAACATAATTTTTATATTACTTGTTATGATTAAAGAAACTTTTAAGCATTTATGAGTTTTAAAAGTACTGAAAAGCTATGAAATATGGAAACTGATGCAGCAAGATATCTTTTAGAATATTGAACATGTTCCTACTGGTTGAGTTTCAGAACTATCATTAAATGCGTACATTTTTAGGTGCGTTCGTAATTATATAAATACGTAGCAGCTATAGTTGTCGTATGGTCCGTCCGTCTGCCCGATATAACAGTGCAAAAACTACACAATCGAATGACTTGAAATTTAATGTATATAATGTTTGCAGAATTTTTTCCAGTCATTCCAAATTTTATGAAAATCGAATCAAAACTTAAAAAGATATCAATAAAAGTTTTCTTCGTTCTATTAAATCCTATCATACGTAATTAGTTCAATGATATCCTATGATAGGTAATGTTTCTAAGTTGTCATGATGATTATTCTATTAAATCCTATCATACATAAATATATCAATGATATCCCATGTTAGGTAATGATTCTAGGTTGCCATGGTGATTAGTATGTCCTATTTGAGATTGACTCATTTTATTTCCGTATTACTGAATTTAATACATATAATCTTAATAAATTTTGTATTCATGCATTTCTGCATAAGAGTGCAACAGCTATTGCACTACGATCTGAATATTGATAAAACTAGTTATAGTGCGAACGCACCTCATTTGCCACGTTTGACGTGCAATTTCCGACTTGTTACTGAAATTTTTCTGACAAATAAAAAGAGACACTGTTTGATCTGCCATCTAAAAATGTACTATAGGGATCGTTATCTGTGAGTACGGTTTCCTCTTTAAATCGAGTGCATAAAGCTAAAAATAAACATCAGATAACAAACTGTGCGTATTCAGTAAGTAAATGAAAGTTTTCCATTATTTTATTATGATTAAAGAAACTTTTAAGCATTTATGAGTTTTGAAAGTATTGAAATACGGTAAAATATGGAAAATAATACTGCAAGATATCTTTTAGAATATTGTACATGTTATTACTGGGATAGAGTTTCAGAACGTATCATTAAATTCGTAAATTTTAACCGAAACGTTTCGGGCAAATAAAAAGAGACACTGTCTGACAAGTCATCTAAAAATATACTATAGGTATCGTTATTTGTGACTACGGTTTACTCTTTAAATCGATTACATAAAGCTAAAAATAAGCATCATATAACAAACTATGCGTATTCAGTAAATAAATGAAAGTTTTGTATTATTTTATTATGATTAAAGAAACTTTTAAGCATTTATGAGTTTTGAAAGTATTGAAATGCGGTAAAATATGGAAAATAATACTGAAAGATATCTTTTAGAACATTGTACATGGTACTACTGGGTTAGAATTTCAGAACTTATCATTAAATGCGTACTTTTTTACTGAAATGTTTCTAACAAATAAAAAGAGATACTGTCTGATCTGCCATCTAAAAATATACTATAGGGATCGTTATCTGTGACTACGGTTTCCTCTTTAAATCGATTACTTAAAGCTAAAAATAAACATCAGATAACAAACTGTGCGAAACGCTTTAAAAGTGTCTGAATACTTCAAATTTATGTAACATTCTATTTTATGTGGCATGAATTTTATATAACAAAAAATAAAGTCTGTCATATACACCTTTATAAAAAGACTATAAAGATCTAAATTTAGGTTTTCAATAAAATGAGAAATATCCTTAAATACTGCCGTGTGAAAGTACCATTTAAATTAAAAGTATTTTAACCTTCTGTTTCGCTGCAGAAAATATAAAATGTATTGTCTTGCTACTCATCGTATTACTAGTAATGTTTATTCTTTTACATTTTCTAAGCCTACGATGTAAGTCTGTCGCATAGGACTTTTATTAAAATACTAAAATGATAGAATATTTAATATATCGTGCTCTTTTGTATCATGTTACCATTCATGTTTATTACTTTATATTTTGTTATGTAAAATTTCTATTAAATTGCTAAAGTAAGTCTTGCAGCAATAAACATTCATTTTTCTTTAAAATGATAATAGATTACCACTTATAATATACATCTTACAAGTCTTTAAAAAAAATGAAAAATGTTTTAACCGTTAAATGCCTGACTTTTCAAAAATCATTGCAATAATGTTTTTCGGATTTCATTTTTTAAATAAATCATGGGAAAAATACTTAAAAAAATCATATTTTGTTTTAAGTATAGTTTACGGTTAAAAAACAGTTTGTTACTAATCCGCAATACTGGTGTTTAATTGAAAAAATAATTTCCCTTGATAAAATTCTATAATATTAAACACACAAGAATTTTAGGAACTATAATAAGAAATAAATTTTACTTGCTCACTGCATGTCAAAGTAGGGTATTTCGCAAGATTCCAAACAAAACAAAAAGAACATGTAGCAACATTTGAAAAAATAAATTTATCTTTATTCTTAAACAGCATAGGTGTTGCCATCTAAATGTTGAAAATCGATTTAATAATATTTTCAGAATGTATTTTATTGGCAATATTATTCTAATAGTATTTTAGAGCATAAATTGGGTATGTTGCCGAGAAGCAACACCAGGCATTTAAGAGTTAAACATTTTAAGAAATTCTGTTCGTCGATTGAGTACATTTTTGTTTTACTTTTTGTCTCATGAGCAGCATTTGTTGGTATTTTCTACACATTTCCTTCAATCATTTCACTAGATGACTTCCCTTACATCTACGGGCAAGATCAAACGAGAAAGAAAAATCACGCGATCAGCATAGATTATGAAACACTTTTCAACACATTCAGAATACTTTAACAAAACATGACAGGTGAAATGTACAACGCATTTGAAAACAAAATTTCCGCAATTACCATCAATAGGCGGAAAAGTACCCGAAATTTTTTGTGCAATCATGCAAATGAGCTATAGATTTGTTGTATACACTACACAGTGTGTTAAAATTTAGTTCAATTAAACACATAGCACAGCTGAAAATTCCCATTCAGCAATTTCTATCATTAAATTGAAATGTACTTGAGAAATTTTGTGCAACCTTGTATATGATCTATAGAATTTATACAAACCAAGTAATATGCAAAGAAAATGGCTAAATTTTAAAACGCGTACCAGATCTAAAAACGCACTTCCAACAAGTATTGTTCATAGGCATTACTGTAGCCAAATTCTTTTAGTGTGTCTCTGTAAAGGAACGATAAATTATATTGCATATCAGATTCAACAATAATGGCCTTGTAGTACACCTCAGTGATACATATAGTTTTCACTATGTTTAAAATAGTTTAATATCATTAAAAAAATATAAAGCAACCGATTTTTTCCCATAGACTATAATGTAATAGCAACTTTTTAGCGTAACTTTTGAGCGTCCCTGTAACTAAACTGTAAATGCTACACATTTCATTTTTAATACCGAATATGCCACAGTGAACATCAATAACATATATCAACATATATCAATTTCATGGCAATCTGACTATATTTACGCGATTTAGAGCACGGATAGACGGCAGTTACAGACAGATAGACGGGCAAACAGGTTGTTTAGAAAATATATTGGGTCGATAGGAAAGTCATGTCGAGTTGGCTTGCATCTTTCTTGCCCTTCTTACTTTTTATTTTTCCCTTTTTCTCCTTTGGTTTTAGTAAACTTGATAACATGCCTAACATGGTTAGTCTGTGCAAAAAGAAAAAGAAAAGTTAATAACACTTAATCCTCCCGTACAAAAAAAGCTGCGGCATGTATAACGGAATTGCAGTGCGGCATGTATACCATTTTGCGTGGTGCAGACGTCGGCCACCACAGTTACCTGCCATCGCTAAGGGGAATGGCGTAACCATACACACAGTACTCTATACAAACGCAACTCTTAGTTTTGACTTCGAAATCATGCATTCATTCTGTAATTAGTGTATGAAAAGTATTTAAACATAACGTGTTTAAAAGTTTGGATAGTGAAATCATGCACTTACGTCAAAATAAGGATTGTACTTCAACAAGTAAACATCGAAATGGGATTCACGCTATACACTGTTTAAAATAATCTCATTGCGCACCTATACTGTGCGTTTGACGGCCATCTATCGATAATTACAAGAAATACAAGAGGTGCTGCATCTATCCCGGATGCGGCGACTCTCCCGGAGTTACCCTACACCATAGATAGCCAGCTGCTATATATATATAAATTTGCAGCTTAAATTACAAATTCCGAATTTTTTTTACAAAATATTCAAATAATACATAGAACATAACGTATTAAATATAAGTTTTATCACATTCCATTCATGTAAAATCTTTTGAATTTGATTCTTGCAAAAGTGCCAGTTACGCTATCAAAATTTACATGCAAATTTCATTCAATAGACAAAGGTTAATTAATCTTCCCTGGCTCATCGATGAGAACTGGAGCTTTAGTTCTGAGAATCTTCTTTAACAATTAGCATTGGACACAGTAATTGTTAAATAAATTCTCTATGACAAAACAATCTTAGTTACATTTTATTACAGCTTCCATTTGATTATCCAGCGAATCATTCCCTCAACTGTTTTTGTAGAAATGCTTCTGGATAATAAAAAAAAAAAAATAAAACAATGTGGCATCTAATTTCAGTTGTTATAGCTGCTAGAAATAACAAGTTGGAAATTGCTCGTCAAACGTGGCAAATGAGGTGCGTTCGTACTATAACTAGTTTTATAATTATTTTTTGCACCCCATATTGTACTGAATGCCTATTTATTTGCAATTCATAAGTGCATAGTCTGTAACATCATTAAAATGCACTTGCAATAATTTTTTCCCATTCCTCTTAATGCAACGGAAAAATTTGACTGTTCCTGTAATTAAGCTATACATCCGATTTTCATGAAATTTGAAATGGCTCGACAAAATTTTGCAGCAATTATATATTTAAAATTTCAGCCCATTCGGAAAGCTGTAACATCATTAAAATGCACTTGCAATAATTTTCCCCATTGGCTTTAATGTAAAGAAAAACTTTTGACTGTCCCTGTAATTAAACTATACATCCGATTTTTATAAAATTTGAAATGGCTCGACAAAATGTCGCAATAATTATATGTTTAAAATTTGAGACCATTCGGAAAGCTTTAACATCATTAAAATGCACGTGCAATAATTTTTCCCATTGGCCGTAATGTAAAGAAAAACTTTTGACTGTCCCTGTAATTTAACTATACATCCGATTTTCATAAAATTTGAAATGGCTCGACAAAATTTTACAACAATCATATATTTAAAATTTCAGACCATTCGGTTGGGTAGTTTCTGCTCTATTATATGCGGACGGACGGACAGACAGACGGACGGACAGACGGACGGACAGGCGGACAGACAGACGGACTGAACGACGACTATAGGTGCTACGTATTTATATAATTACGAACGCACCTAAAAACGCATTTTCAACAATTATTGTTCATAAGCAGTACTGCAGCCGAATTCTTTTGTGTGTTCCTGTAAATATTATGAATTCTACGCACACTATATTCTACAGCAAGCTCATTGTAGTATACCTCAGTGGTGTATATAAATTTCAATATGTTTAAAATTGTGTAATATTATTAAAATACACAACAAACGGTTTTTCCCGATAAAGCGTAATGTAACGAAATTCTTTTAAGTGTTCCTGTATATGAACCGAAAACGCTATACATTTCAGTTTCAATACCAAAGATGCCATAGAAAAAAGCAATAACATATATTCATTTATATATATTTAAAATACAGTTAAAATAGTGTAATATTAAAATACACAGCAAACGGTTTTCCCGATAAACCGTAATGTAACGGAATTCTTTTAAGTGTCCCTGTATATGAACCGAAAACGTTACACATTTCATTTTCGATACTGAAGGTGCCATAGAAAACCGCAATAACATATATAAATTTTATGGAAATCTGACTAAATCTAAGCGAGTTAATATTAAGCGAGAGACAGTAAGCAGACAGATGAACAGATCAACTGAATTCATAAGCACTTTTCAACCATGTTGAAAAGGAATGTTGTTATAGAGGTATTAATACCATACTAAAGTATGAATAGTAGAACATACTTAGGGAAGTTTAATATATTTTATAATGAACCCTGATTATATTAAGAAAATGTACTTTCACAAAACTAACGAGATGTTCTCAAAAAGCATTATTTGAACAGCTTTTTATTCAGTGTACATTTTTTGTGCAATAGATAATTGTAGAAGAAAAGAAAATTAATAGCTTTATTTCAGCAGATGCATCATATAATTTTATTTAGTAAAAGCAATTTTTTTAAAAGTAGTTTTAAAATTTCTAAACGTTTAGATTGCTTCAGCTGAATTGCAGCGTCTTGGCTATAATCCAAGTTTTATGAGCCTCCGTAAATAAGAACATAACATTTCTAGAGAAGCTATAACCCAGCTGTCACTTGCAAATGCTAGGAAACTTAATCTTTCATGGAAGTTAAAAGACTATCTACCTTTGTTGATCTATGGAAATAATTACTTTTGAAAGTTCAGGGAAGAGGAAGCCGAAAAATTCTAATGCAACATTTATCTGATGGTGGTGGAAGAAATTTATCTTTTATATTAGCCTTTATAAAGTTTAATATATTAAAGTAAATTTGTACCATTAATTCTGAAAAAAATGATAAAAACAGGTTGGATTAATTAACCCCTCCTTCCCCTACAAATAAACAACACAAAAAAATATAGATACCAGCCAAATTTATTTAATACACAAGATATCCATAAAAGGTCTGACACATTTTGATATTTAATAATTCACAAAATAATGAAGATAGATTTAAATTAATAACACCAATGATTAGGTAGATTTAAAAATTTTATGGCCCTTGTCGATGAATTTTCGCATGTGCGTCTTTCTTCGCACCGAGAACATCAAGACGGTAGTCAATTTCGCGCAAGCATGTCGCCCTGTAACGACATTTTTTGAAACACAAGACTGCATGCCGTAGAGCAGTAACGGAGCATATTCGTGTAACATGAGGTCACGTGCTTTGGGAAAACGTTTCCGAAGTCATAGCCTCGAACCCAAAAGAAGAATAGGATCCATTTTCAAACAGAAAATTTTGTCTTTTTCAAAGCATCAATTTTGGATGGCGAAGTGATTTTTTCGTCATTTGAGAATTTACCGAAAAAGGACTGTCACCGGTACTAACCTGGTTTCACATCGGCATGATTGCGGTATTTTCAATGCTTGCCGATGTCGGGATACGGCCGGCATTCGTGTGGTTAGCTAACGGCGTATCATTGGCATAGTATCTTACCTGCAGTCTTGCCAATGTTGCCAGCACCGGGCCGACTATAGCCCGGGGGATCACAAAAGTATTGGAACCGAAATCGGTAACCTGATATCGTATCGTTACCGCCAGAATCGGAAAGCGGCAGCCGTCCGATTGCTTTCCGATAGCTCCGTGTTTGTTGGGCATCCAAAGCAGCTATTGCGGCGTATTTTTATCCACCGTGGATCTTCTTAGTTGAGACACTTCCAGTTTCTAGAAGCTTCTTTTTCCACTGCAAGATACTGTTTCTCGATGGAAAAGATTTCTGGTATGCTCTTCTGTAATTTCTCTGTGTTTGTGTTATTGATTTCGTTTCGATGAACCACCATAAAGTCTGCGCTTTCTCTTGTGGTGTTGCCATTCTCTTCAATACCTGGTCGAATAAAACATCACATCAAATGAGACGTCGAACAAGCAGAGCAAAAGTAAACATAACATTGCAATCTAATCATTGCCAAAAACAAAAGAGAGAAACATACATTTAATAACACGCGGAGACGATATTTACAAAAGAAAAGATATTCAAACAAGAAAAGGATCTGAAAACTTTCACACTATGAAAGAAAATATATGAGTTATTCTATGCATAAATGCCATAGGTTTGTTTATATCTTCATTATTTTATGAATTATTAAGCATTAAAATATGTCAGACCTTTTATAGACACTCTGTATATAGGTTGACCGTAAAGTCTTTCCCTGATTACTAAACCTTAGCACGAAAGAACTGTTGAAGATAGTAATGTAAAATGTTCATCATTACACAGCCCTGCTCTTAAAGTTCTTTTTTTTATCATTGAATAGATGGTGCAACTAGTCCATAAACATAAGCAGTTAAACAAAAGTCGATTTTTAACGAGTATGGCTGACAATCTCCTGGATTTGTTCCCAGATTCAAATAAATCAGACCTTTTATTAAATACGAGAAGTCAAGTCCTAACAACATAGAAACAAGAAACTTTTCATTAAATAACTTTTCTGACTCAAATTATGTTTTTAGGCTTGAAAAAAAATATATCGGAAGGTTATTGCAATGTCTTCGATGAGGGAAAGAGCGCAATGTGTTTTATGGTTCCATGAAACATAACCAACCATTTATGTTTAATGTGAGTTTAGACGTTGTTATGGACGCAATCCTGCAGATGTCATGACCATAAAGCAATGGTATGTAAAGTTTAAAGAAACTGGTAGCGTTAGTGACCTTCCAAGAGGTGATAAACCATTTCGTTAAACAATAATTTTTGATCCGGTGCTTATATTTATGGACGGATTGTGGTGACTTTTTTTTCTACGGAAAAAAAATATGAAGAGGGCTATGCAATGGTAAAAATGTTACATTACTGTCTTCAATGGTTATTTCGTGATTACGTTTTGTAAACAGCGAAGGACTTTGCGCTCGCCCTGTATATTAGCCATTATAAAGGGTAATATATAGTGTGCCCAGTAAAGTCCTGTTCCCTTTTCCCATAAACTCCAGAAAGGTGAAAACTATAGCCATAACAGTGGCGCCTGGGTATAGTAAAGTGACTATGAGTTACGTGATGAGACTACTTACAGCGCCACCTAACAACAGACTGCAGATTTAGCTTTTCTATCTAGAAAATAATATGAGAAACTGGGAAAAATATTTAAAAATTTATAGAGTATACTCGATTTAGTATAAAATGATGAAAAAATGACTTTAAGAAAAAAAAAATCCATGTTAAGTGTCCACTACTTAACTTCCCAACTGCTTAACTTGAGGCCACATACCGAATGTATGATGCATTGTAGGCAATGGTTGGCTCATACGTAATTTGATTTTCATAATAAACCCAAACTGTACCTTGCTTACGTGTGTTATTTTCTTTAGTAAATGTGCGCTTGCCTTATAATGCCCTACTTATAGTCTGTAATGCCTATAACTAGTGGCAGTTTTAAGCTGGCGGTTGGTTGTAAAAAATTACATTTCAAGACTTCTAATAAGGATGTTTTTCCATGTAAGACATCATTCAATACTAAATCTAGGAAGCTGTAGAATTTTATAATATACCCTTTTCCCCCCATCTTGTACCGTTTTCGAGATAGGAACACTAGTTCCTCAGTTTGCAATTTCAGAAAGAACAATAGAATTCCTTCGATGTTGTAAGTCAGGTTCATAGACCGATAGGGGGCTGCACAAACCAACACCTCATCGAGTTGACGACGGAAATTCCAAGAATAGTTAAAACTCGATTAGCATATTAAAATGAAATTGGTCTGCCAAGTCATATCTTGGTGAAAAACACCTGCAAACCCGATTTTAGTAATTGACTGGTAGGACTTTCATTGCGTTTTCCTCCTCTCAGTCCTCCAAGTTTTCATATATTTGGGTGCAGGAAAACACAATGACAACCCTTCCGATCAACGAAAAATCGCCTGAACAGATGGTTATCTCCAAGATATTACTTGGCAGAACAGTTGGTATGTAATGCATCCAGAACTTAATTTCTTGTATTCAGATTGAATGTAACAAATGACCTGAATGTAACAAAATATTATTAGAGACCATTTCAATCGATATTGTAAACGATGATGAAATCCATTTAAATATTCTAAAACTAAATTACTTTAATTAAACTTAATTATCTAAGAAATAATAAAATCCCAATATCAAAATAAAAAAGTTTAAAGGTCAATCAATTCATTATGTGGTGTTGTTAAAAGTAAGCAACTTCTTTAAGGAATTTTCAAGTTTTAGCTTCTAAAAAGTTTTTGTGGGAAAGAAATAGTTTGGATGCTGTCTATGTTTAATGTATTCCTTTGTTTGGTTGATTTATTATATAAAGATGATTTTATTTTATAATAATGTTATTAGTATAGTGTTTTACTTTTATCTTTCATGCTTTATAGAACATGCAAATATTTTCTATGATATAAATCCTATTAAAATAATCAGAGATTAACTTTTTAAATACATGCTTAATCACTTGAACTTAAGAAATAGCGATAGGAAACCTTATAAACGAGAATGTAAAATATAATATATTACATTAAAATCTGACAATTCGTTTGTATTTCACAACTTCTCCTTTTCCTTCTAGAATATATGCAATTGGGCGATATAATTAACATAAGTTATTCGCATGTATCTAAAGATGCCATAATAAATTTCAGAATTTTAAAATTTCAATTACTTTTCAAAATATTACCAGTACTATTATTATTATTATTATTATTATTATTATTATTATTATTATTATTTTACATTTTGATTGGAATTTATGTAAAGGTAACAACTCGGTTATTTCATTATCATAAAAAAGCAGTAAAAAGGAAACGATGCGGGTTATCAAGTTTTAATGCCATAGCGTTTAAGACATTTTACAAATTCCTAAAAGTGGTGTGCTTTAAAGGTGTGAAAATGAAATTATTTTATGTTCAAGAATATTATAAGAATTTTAAGAAAAATTATGTCATTCTCACTCCAATTCAAAAATTTAAAGCTTAGGGGCCGATTTTGAGCAGTGTCGCTAAGATTTCCATATCGTCGGCGTCGGAGACAACAATAAAGAAAAGTGTTGTTGCTGTGAAAACAATGACACCAAGGGTTTAGAATCGGGCCCTAAATCTTCAAAGGGCGGAAATGTCTTTTAACCCTTTGAGGGGCAAGCAATTGTGTTTCAGTAATGTTGAATTCCCACCGGAAAAATGGACAAATTTTATTGAAAAACAAGGAAATGCAATATTTCAGTTTTTTTTTTTACCAAAGTTATAAAAGTAAAATTTAATTAAAAGTTTCCGGTGGAAATCTGAATTAAAATTAGGTGGGCCCTCAAAGGGTTAAAAAATGAACTCGCACATTTTAAATGACATAAAAGAAACGTTTTATTATAATACTTTCATCAAAATCACGTAATTTTAAAAATGCAATTTTTGTAATTTTCACTTAATCTACACTGTAAAAATGATTTCCTTTTTATAATTGTAATAATACCAAGGATAATAAAATAATTATATATATATTAACATTGTATATTTAATATATATA
Organism: Maratus speciosus; assembly: GCA_963932465.1. Lineage (NCBI taxonomy): Eukaryota > Metazoa > Arthropoda > Arachnida > Araneae > Salticidae > Maratus > Maratus speciosus. The sequence goes on from OZ010789.1 coordinate 223,018,216, forward strand.
TATAATGACTTTAAAATTATATATTTAAAAATATGTATAATTATTTTATTATTCTTATTATTGTTATTACGAAAGTATTGTTGCCAAAGTTTTAACAGAAATGGTATGATTATTTTATATGGTACGTAGAATTATTAGTTATATTAAAAGCCTGCATTCTAATAAATAAATAAAAATACCTATAACTAGCAAAACCCGCGGCTTTTCTCGGGTAATAGTTGAAAATAAGTCAAGTGATATTTGTGTGCCTATTTTTATTAGAAGAAATTATATCGCTACGAATAATTCAAGAATTACTAATTAAGCCACAGTTTGACTAAACTTTTTTTTTACACTGCATTAGCCGAAAATAAAGCTTAAATTAATGAGAAGAATTAAAACTAATTCTGAATAAACAATAATTTATTCTCTCTTTTACGCTCATTCCAGTTATTATTTGAAGTTTTGAATTTTTTAGAAACCGTTCTTAGCACTCATTTACGTCTTAAAAGTAGCCATCATGCTATAATTCAAGCTTCTAGTCTAACGGTCTACTGCCCCTCTGGTGGTAGAGGTATCAACATACAATATAGCATATGTTGGAACAGCGACTGTCAAAATCAATTTGACAATATTAATTATGAAATCGGTTTGGTATTTCATGAGATTCCATAGAAATCGTAATTTAAAAAGTTTTTTTAATGCTTTTTGCTCATTTTACCCCTTCAAATTTTGAATATTTTAGAAAATGTTCTTGGAGAACATTTACATCTTATAAGCAGGGATATAGTGGAGGGTATACGTAGATATACGCCGTATACCTTCTGTATTATTTTAAGAAGCACCGTATATCCCCTGTTTCTCAAATAAAGCTATAGCGTATTCCCTAACATTGAAGTTTATGACTCTAGCGTACACTCTCTGCTGTTTTACGACTACAACACTGCTTATAAGTATCTACCGTGCCAATTTTAAGTTCCTATCTTTAACAATGCAATAGAAATCGTAATTCAGAACATTTCTAGAATACTTTTCGCTTATTTCCTTCTTTTAAATTTCGATTGTTTTTTTTCAACTGTTCTTAGATAGCATTTACATCTTATAAGTAACTATCATGCCAAATTTCAAGTTTCTATCTTGAACAATTACATAATAATCGAAATTTAAAAAAATTTTAGAACGCTTTTCGCTCCTTTCACCTTTTAAAATTTGAATTTTTTAGAAACTGTTCTTAGAGAGCATTTACATCTTATAAGTAGCTACCACGCCAAATTTCAAGTTTCTAGACCCTTCAATATCACAAAAATTGCAATAGAGCATTTTTCGCTCTAGCATGCCCCTTTGGGAAATGGCACCGACATAAAATATGGCTTATGTTGCAATAGAGACTGCCATTAATTAATTGCATAGAAATCGTAATTTAGAGCTTTTTAAAAACGCTTATAGCGCATTTTCACCCCTTTTTAATTTCGAATTTTTTTTTCGATTGTTCTTAGGAAGCATTTACATCTTATACGCATCATGCCAAATTTCAAGTTGCTAGCCCCTTCAGTACCACAAAAAACGCAATTTAGATTTTGTTTTGCTCCTGCATGCCGCAGGTGGTAGTGGCACCGGCAAAAAAACATAGCCTACGTTGAAGCAGGGACCGTCACCATCAATTTGCAACCTTTATTATTGCAATCGGTTTTGCACTTTCTGAAGTTTATGAGTCCCATAAATAGGGTCTATATTGCGGAAAACACTGTAACTGCAGTGTCATTTACACATGCTATGAATTTTCATCTTCAATTTAGCTGAGAGAGTGTCTTCTTTAATTATCGATATTTTCTTCCTTTAAAATTTTAAAATATTATAGGAAAGAATTTATTCACTGCTTCCAAATTTACATTTCTGAATTATAAGCCGAAAAAATACTTAAATAAAGGAAATTTGAACAATTTTCTAGATTTTAATACACGCACCAGAATGTTTTAATTTATGATAACAGATAAACACGTGATGTGTTTAGAACTTGAATCTCACTTTCATAAATGTTGTATTTTCAAGTGCAAAGGCCAACCTAGTGGTTTTCACTACACTGTAAAAAAAAAATCTGTGAAGTTACTAAAGTTTTTCTAGGAAACTGGGATTCCTAGAACTTTTCATGTAACGGCAACAACAAAATTTCATATAACAGACACACTTTTGCGCCGAAAATCAAAAAATCTGTAAGGTTACTAAGAATTTTTTTGGAAACTGGGATTCCGAGAACTTTTCATGTAACTGCAGCCAGGGTTACAAATAAAAGTTTAGTAAGATTACTGAAATTTTAGCAGATTCATTTGTAAAGTTACAGATTTTTGTAGCTTTACAAAAACTAGTTTTGTAGATTTGCAGCTTTTTTCGTACAGTTACAGGTGAAAGTTTAGTAAGCATGTAACTTTACATCTGTAGAGCTACAGATTTTTTTTTTACAGTGTAGGTTGGCCTTTGCGCCTATTAAGCAATTAATTCGAAATTTGATTTTCATTTGAAATATTGTATGCAAGGCGAATGTTTCTCTCTGGAAAAATTTCCATGAATTAAATTAATAAGTACTTGTTTCTAAAAAAATATGTAAAACAAATATTGGCAAATATTTAATGTTTAAAATTTAACTAAGAAAAAAATTATTACGTTTAATTGATACATTAATTTCACAAATTAAACATTTATTGCGACAAATTGTATTCTTTTTTTATGCAAAGCAAAGGTGATTGCTTTGGCAACAATCCCTACAATAAATGCCAGTCAACAATTGGCTGGCATAAATTATAGGCAAAGCATTACAAAATCTGCCACATGCTTTTATTTACTTGTTTTCTTTCTTAATTTTAAATAGACTATGCAGCTTTATCTACGCATAATGTGATTTCTCATCTTCAATTTAGCTGAGAGATTGCCTTCTTTCATTATCGATTTTCTTGGATGTAATTTTCAAAAGTTTTATACCTTATGATGAAATTTTCTGATTATTTGTAAGTCATCATTCGAACTTATAAATCGTACACATAAAAAATAGAAAAAAAATATAATAGAAAGAAGGTAAAAAAAAAAAAGCTCAATAAGTTTTTTGTTTTATTCATTAGTTATTGGTGATATTATTGAAATATTTGTAATTTCATTTTAATTGATTGATTTATAATATAAAGGTATTATATGGTTTGACACAAATATATCTACCCTATATATATAAAATCCTAATGAATCTAATTTATGAAACGAATTTATAAAACGATTTTATGAAATGACTGATTAAACGACTGATTATGTTTCGAGGCTGCTTCTTCTAAAATAGGGAAAGTTTGGAAGTGAAATTAACGCCAATTATCCGTATTGATCCACAGATGTCAGAATTCGTATTAAAATTTTAAAATTTGAATTAGTTTTTGAGATATTAATTTTTTCTAATTTTAATTAAATTTCTGTAATGATGGCAACTAAATTACTCCATTTTTATGAAAAAGGGAAGAACAGGGAAAATCTATAGGGATTTTTAGATTTCTTCTTTTTTGTCATTTTCAAATTGAAATTAAAATAATCTTTTATTTCAATTCATAGTGGAATATTATTGGGATTAAATTAAGTTTTTCAGGAAAATTTGAAAAAATAAAAATTAGATTTGTTTTTTGTCGTCATTTTGAAACTGAAATTGAAAAGTGAAATTATTAAAAACAGAAAAAAAATGTGAAAGAAGAATTAAATGATCATGTGTTAGAAGCAAAAAATAGAGCAAATTACGTTAAAATATTTACACAAAAAATATTAAAAAAGTACGAAAACTTTAAAATAATAAAATTATTATACGCGAAACGCATTTAAAGGTGATAATTATGTCATATGTAAAATTTCCCTAATATTAAATATCGCCATATTTAAATTGCTTAAAACAATTAAATTATTACGTGTGAAAAACTTTTAATACTGAATAGTAGATCATGTTTAAAAAGTCCAAATAATAATAATTCGAAACACTTTTAAATTAAATAATATATGTACCGGTGAATCTTAAAAGAAGAAAAAACTTAAAATAAAACAATTATTACTAGAGAAATGAATTTAATAGTGAAAATTACGTCATATATTAAAACGACACATTTAAAACTATTTTCATTCCGGAGAGTTTTAACGTGACGTCACATGGTATAAAATTATTGCGACTATCCAATTCGTTTATGCTTTACATCACTTAATGTAGCGTAAATACAGGTAAATGCATGTGCAAAATATTTTCGTTTTATTTTGTACGAATTACTACTCGATAAACACCTCATAGGAAATTCGAATATTCTTATTAATTAATATAAACAATATACATTGTGAAATATGCGTGATGGTTGATGGTGTAATAAAGAAAAGAATTCATGAATAAACTGTACCTGTTCCTGAAAATATCTATACCTCGATCAAAACATAAAATATAAGCTTAAAATTTTCAAAACACAATGCTTTTCAATACCGTGGTTCTGAAAGCTATTCCCAGGCAAACGGATCTTTTTAACCTCGAAACTATAGGAACGATATTGTCCATAGCGTCGTTATAAAAGTCAGAAAGATAACGACATTTTTAACCTAACCATTTCATACTAGCTGATTTTCAAATGTGTAATTGATCTTACTTATCAGTCCCGAAAACAGCCATCAGTTGCTACGATAGTGAGGGACGAGGCCATGGTAACCGAAAATACCCCATTCAAACAGAAAAAGAATGTCAACCCGATTACAGAAGATATCCACCGTTAAATGATAATATCATTCTAATCTTCCGTAACCTGGTAATATTTTTTTTAAACAGGGCACATTATTATGCTTTTAGAGCCTGTGGAGCCTGTACGGCGGATGGCGGGCGTAGCTCGTAGGGGGCAAAGCCCCTTAGTATATACATATGTATTTGTGTGTGATTGACGAATTATGTAACGATATTTATGTTTTTTAAATATTTGTATTATCCAAGTGCTGAAAGGACACATGACTGTCTACGATGATGTAAATCTTGTTAAAATAATTTGAATTTCATTTCTTGAATTTAGCTCGGTTATCTAATATTAACAAATAATGACAGAGAATCTTTCAAACGGTCATGAAACAATACTATAAATCCTTTTAAATATAAAAATCTAAATTACTTGAGTTAAACTTAATTGCCGGAGCATAACAAACAGTAACGAGGATAGTTTCAATTAAAAATACAAAAATTTTAAACTTTAATAGATTCTTTACACGTTGTTGCATTAAAGAAGCAACTTATTTAAGGACTTTTCCAGATGTAAAGCTTTTCAAAAGCTATCAAGGAATACACTTTTATGGTCAAAGGTGACCGATCACTTGCGATTTTTGACGTCTTGTTAAATATCTAGAAAAATGCATGAAGAACTAACCTGAAACTGCAGGTGTGTAAACAGTATAGCATAGGTCATATATTTCCGCGAAGATTTTTTCCTGAAACCCCACAGGGGACCGTCAAAAAATTGAAAAAGAACGAATATCTTTTGGATAACCCTGTAAAAACTAATGGAGCAAAAGCGTTTAAACTCGAGATCATTAATAAGTAGCTTATTGTAATATACTGTGTTCATTTTTATAAGGATAGCATGTATACTCGTAGAGAAATTTCGCCAAGTTTTTTGCTTATAATTTGCAGAGTTCTTAATATAAAAAAAAGTTCTTTTCAGAAAATATGACGAACAACATTGTACACAATACTCTGTAGTCAGAATTAAAAAATAATAAAAAATTGGTGGAAAAATGAGCAGGTTCACTAAAAAAAGTTTCACTTCGCATGTGTGAATGCAATCAAAATATAAAGTGCATAGTGTGTTAGCTAAACATATAGAACAACTTTTGTAAAAGTCTCAAAAACATAGTTTGAAAAGTCTGAAAATAATCGTTTATAGAATAACCTCAAAATCCGTTGTTCCCCAAATGAAGCAAAAACATGAGGGGTTGTATCCATATATCCATTGATTAGTGCCAATTTAGCATACACAATATTGCACGTACTACTGTAATTGGATACAATCCCTCATCTTTTTGCTTCCTTTTGGGAACTACGGATTTTGAGCTTATTCTATAAAAAGATTATTATCAGACTTTTCAAATTATGTTTTTGAGACTTTTACAAAAGTTGCTCTATACATTTAGCTAACACATTATGCACATTATATTTTGATTGCATTCGCGCATGCGCAGTGAAACATTTTTTAGTAAACCTGCTCATTTTTCATACAATTTTTATTAATTTTTCATTCTGATTGCAGGATATTGTGTACAATGTTGTTTGCCATATTTTCTGAAAAGAACGTTTTTTTTAGATTAAGAACTCAGCAAATTATATGCAAAAAACTTGGCGAAATTTGGGACTGTTTTTATAAAAACCTTAATTTCTCTACGAGTGTACATACTATCCTCATAAAAATGAACACATTATATTACAATAAGCCACTTATTAATAATCTCGAGTTTAAACGCTTTTGCTCCTTTAGTTTTTACAGGGTTATCTAAAAGATATTCGTTCTTTTTCAATTTTTTGACGGTCCCCTATGGGGTTTCGGGGAAAAAATCTTCGCGGAAATATATGACCTATACTATACTGTTTACACACCTGCAGTTTCAGGTTAATTCCTCATATATTTTTCTAGATATTTAACAAAACGTCAAAAATCGCAAGTGATCGGTCACCTTTGGCCATATAGTAATAGTTCAGATGTTGCTTATGTTTAACCTTTTACGATTGGTTTGTTGATTTATAGTCGGACCTCTATTTAACGAACCTCTATTTTGCGAACTTTTCCTTAGAACCAAGAACATTTTGCGAATTTCTTCGTAAAATAACCTCTAAATGAAGTGCATTCTCTATTTAACGAATTTTTTCTTGTGATCCAAATTTTTTTTCTCCCCATTTCTCAAAATATTTCTGGATATTTCAAATTTATTCTTTCTTTAAACACATTTTATGATGTTCAATGGCCTTGAACTGGTTTTACCAGGCGGCTTCTTTGTTATCAGTGAGAATTCGGTAAGTACGGAGGACGAAGACGATAATCCCTTAACTTTCAAAAAATGTGGATACAGATGAGAAAAAAAGAAGAAATTAACCATGATGTGCTGATTGATGATTGTATTTCACTTAATTTTGAAATTGAGACCCCAGAAACACTATCCGAATTGGATATTTTCGACAGTGTGAAAAATAAAAACAACACAGCAATGAATTGTGATGAAGACGAATATGATGATGATGGAAATGATCATGATGCAGGAATTAAGGAAACTTCGTATGATGAAATACTAAAATCATTTGAAACAATCCGACGCGGATTACAGTTAGAAGAAAATACGCATGAAGGGGTTTTTGGTGCATTGCAAAGATGTGAGACATATTATGAGAGAAAGCACTTTTTAAAAGAAAAAACTCAGGCAAAATTAACAGAGTTCTTCAGAAATTAAATTTAAGGACGCATATGTTAATGTATGGTTAAAATTATTTGTTATAATAATAACAAATATGATAATGTCATTAAAATTCGTTAATTTTAATGTAAAACTATTTACTTTAATCAAAAAATACAGTGTATTCCCGCACAATGTTTTGTTTTTCTTGCAGAGTTCAAGGATTTAAACACATAAAAAAATGAATTGGTGATGGATATTGGTGTGTAAAATAAATAAAACAAATCGATATAATTTATAAAAAAATGTGATTAATTACTTTTAGTAATAATATTTAGTGTTTATGAATTTAAAATCTGTTTTATGTAGTTGAAAGTATTTTAAAAGGTGAATCTCTATTTAACGAATTTTCCATATAACGAACTTTTTTCCGGGATTTAGCGACTTCGTTAAATAGAGGTTCGACTGTATAAATAGGAATTATTTTATAATGATATCATTTCGAAAATGAAATACATGTATTTTTCCATACTCTAAAACAGATAACAAATATCTTCAAGGATATAAATATTGCTAAAACAGCCAGAAGTTAATATTTTGAAATCAGCTTAATTACTCGAACGTAAGATATAATTATAGAGAACTTTTCAAACGATAATGTAAATCTTCTTAAAAGATTCAAAACTAAGTCATTCGAATTAAACTTATTTACATGAGCGTAAGAAATATTTGCTCGGAACATTTCAAATTAAGGCCATAAAATTTTTAATTGACTCATGAAGAGTTGTTATTTAAAAGACAAAAGAAGTCAGTGTTTTAAAACTGTAAAGCACTTAAAAAGCTTTGATTGGATGGCAGCAGTTTCTATCTAAATTATAAACGACAAACGTGTCCGGACGGTGGCAACAGCAAATGATTAAATTTAACTTTTACTGCGATTTTTTAAACTTCTAAATACAGCACATTTTCAATTTTTACACCTTAGAATGGGGGAAAAATATACTTTCAAATACAATTTGTTTGAAAACTGTATCACAATTTGTTTGAAAGCTGTATCACAATTTGTTTGAAAAATGCATCACAATTTATTTGAAAACTGTGCCACAATATAGATCAATTTTTATTGTTTTTTAAAATAATTTGCAAGCTGGATTTTTTTTTTTTTTTTTTTCAAATCTATCTCTATTGCGTGCGGACGATTAGGAGAGATAAATCCCTTTCCACTTAAATTAATATAAATAGCTCAGCGTCCTTTTTCAGTTTATATTCCATAATGAAATTAAAACATTCATCAGTTAATAAATACAACAATAAAATATAAGTAAATCACAAATTTAAAACATGTAACCGAACCGCTTGAGCTTAAGCCACTGGAATGAACAGAATCAAAAAAGCTGAATGTAAATAGCGATGTCTTCGTCAGTTAACTCCTGGTACGAGGCCAATATTAACAATTTTCATAATTTCAATTGAACGCATTATTACTATTTTTCATATAAATGTAATTTTTAGTAAAACATTCATCAATCAATAAATACAACAATAAAATATAAATAAATCACGAACTTAAGACATGTAACCGAACCGTACGAGCTTAAACCACTGAAATGAACAGAATCAAAAAGGCTGAATGTAAATAGTGATGTCTTCGTCAGTTAACTGCTGATACGAGGCCAATATTAGCAATTTTCAAAGTATTAATTGAACGCAATATTACTATTTTTCATATACATGTAATTTTTAGCTCAAAGGTTATCAAAGTCTGAGAGTCTGAGCCGAAGACTTGAAATATCTTGTTAAAATTGGGTATTGCCATTGAAAAAAATGAAGTTTGGGTTCGTTTTAATGTGTAGATGGCCCCCTAAGCAAATTTTATATACATCATTTAAAAGTAGACTTTATTTCCAATCGTTCGGTACAGTAACTTTCTTCTACGTTAATTTTTTGAGGAGTTAGTAGGGGGTGTTTAACTTTTTTTCCCCCCCACGACTGTACTTATGTACGTAACGCGATAACTCTTCATATTAATATCTAATTTGCTTCAATTTTTTTTCTGAAGGTACATTTTGATAAGGGTCTTCCCTGATTACATTTGGAGATTCATTGGTTAAGTATAAAGGGGAAAAAGGGGGCTCCCCCCCTTAATTTAGATAAATGAGTTTTTTCATGCAGAGTTATTCGATTTGCTTCAAGTTGGTATACCGTTTTAATCTGATAAAGAGCTTCCTTGATTAGATTTGAAGGTTCATTAGTTAAGTATAAAGGGGGTGGGAGGGGGATAATGCCCGCATTAATTTAGATATATGGGTTTTTCATGCAGAATTATTCGATTTGCTTCAAATTTGGTATACCGGTTTATTCTGTTAAGGAGCGTCTTTGGTTAGATATGGAGGTTCATTGGTTAAGTATAAAGGAGGGAACGGGGCTTGCCATCTCGCTTAATTTAGATAAATGGGTTTTTCATCCAGAATTATTCGATTTGCATCAAATTTGATATACCGGTTTATTCCGATAATGCTCTTCCTTGATTAGATTTGGAGGTTCATTGGTTAAGTGTAAAGGGGGGAAATTCCCCTCCTTTATTTTGATAAATGGGTTTTCATGCAGAATTATCTAATTTGCTTCACAATTTTTTCTTCTAGTTTCATTCTGATAAGGAGCTTCCCTGATTAGATTTGGGAGTTCATTAGTTAAGTATAAAGGGGGAAATGGGGGAGCTCATACTAAATTTAATTTAAAGAAATGGGTTTTTCATGCAGAATTATCTGATTTGCTTCAAATTTGGTATACAGACTTATTCTGATAAGGCGCTTGCTGATTAGATTTGGAGGTTCATTGGTTAAGTATAAAGGGGGTAAATGGTGGCTAATACTCCTTATTTTATTTTTTGAGGGGCATTATTCTTTGAAATAAAAGTATAATATACTACTAGTGTGAATAGACTGTGAGCTCAATACCACCAGTTTAACTGGGCACTTTTCTTTTTTTTATAAGTATTGTTAATGGGCATACTAAGACAATATATAACATGTAAAAAAACTATTAGAGTTATCATTAAAAAAAAATACTATAAACCCGTGCGAGGCTTTCTCGTCACAATCATTGATACTTGCTGACACGTTTTTACATTAATTTTTGAGTTACTGCTCTTTATTCGTAATCAAATAACATGTTTTACTGTATGCAAGAACCTTTCGAAAAATACCCCATTCATCGCTGTGCCTTTTGTATGTGCAGAGAAAAAAGGACGTTAACAGCAGAAAAAAATATATAGGACGGTTTTCGTCTATATTCCGTAACCCGGGAAGCCCGGCTTTATACCCTTCTTCTATTAACACGAAAGAAAAAATCATGTGTCAAGCATAGATTATGAAACACTTTCCAACACATTCAGAATAATGTAACAAAACTGACCGTTTAAAAAATTATGTTTAATTCAACCATAAGGAAACGCATAACACATTTCAAAACCCAATTTCAGCTCTTCCCATCTACTATCGGGAAATTGCCCGAATTTTTTCAGCAGCCCTGTATATGATATATAGATTTGTATCTATTAACTACATGCATGCCAAAATTTAGTTCACTTAAGAAGTACATACTCAGGCATCCCGGTCACGAAATTCATGTCCCAGATTTATAGTTATTTTTGAAGTTACTAGTTTATTTTAGCTTTTAATTTTAATCTTAACTTGTCCCCATTTTCGATCACTGTCAGTGCCAAAATGCAATTTGCAATAGCGGTGTTCTCTCGATGTCTAGTACCACAAAGCCTTTTTAAAGGCTGAACGGTTTGTGCGAAAGCCGGAAGACCCGCGACCTGTAATGCGCACTACGCTTGACATCTAAATTAGTGAGCTATGTGCCCCCCCCCCCTTTTTTTTATAAGTTCTTAGAATTATTAGTTAGGCTTGGCTACCTTATGCTATAGCTTTCCTGTGCTCGTTGGTACCCTACTGTCTTTACATTCTCCGTTTTTTTGCCTACGCCAGTCGGTGAAATGACATCGAAGTGTAGGGCAACCAAAAAATTCTTGGATGCCTTATGCGCCCCTTTTTCTGGAGGTTATATTTAACCTCGTGCTTCCAACTCTGGAATGGCCCTCGGGACTCCACCAGAGCTTCCAAATTATACTTTTAGGCCGTGCATTGTTTCGAAATTCATCCTTAGTTCTTTTTCATATTTAGTTGGAGGTTACGCGTGGCGGCGTTGCACACCGCGTTGACACTCCTTAAGCACCGCGATGTCATGTCAAGAAGTACATATACTTCAGTTGAAAATTCCCTTTCAGCAATTTCCTCTAATAAGAACGGTACGTGAATACTTTTGTGCATCCCTGTATATGAGGTATAGAATTTATATATAATGAGTAAAATGCAAAAAATTAATTAAATTTAAAAGCGCATTCCTAATTTTAAATCGTACACTCCAGCAATTATCATTAACAGACAGTACAGTAACGGATTTCTTTTCTGTGTCCCTGTAAATGAATATAAAAATGCTATGAATGCCCTGATCTAACGTGATAGTAGTGAAATTCAGTGATTTATAACAGTTTCAATACATTTGAAATAGCGTCATGTCATTAAAATACTCTGCAAACGATTTTTCCCCATATACCATAATGTAATGGAATGCTTTTGAGTGCCCCTGTGAAGGAACTATTAATCCTACATTACTTCATATACAATACCAACCTGCTTTGGTGACTTTAAGTAACCTTTATCAATTGCATGAAAATCCGTGTATATTTACGGGAGTTAGAGCGTGGACAGACGGACAGACGAACAGACAAACCGAATGCATAATCACTTTTCAACTTTGTTGGAAAGTGTTTAAAATGATATGAGAAATATGGTGTATATTGCGAAAAAATTGCAACTATAGTTGTCATTTACACTTGACATGCTATATGTATCTTCTTCAATTTAGCTATAAGAGAGTGACTTCATTAATGAATGAATTTTAAAAATTTTCTTCTGTAAATTTTGCTAATATCATTATAGGAAAGTATTTTAAAATAGTTGAAAAGTGTTTATGAATTCGGTTTGTCTGTTCGTCTGTCTGTCTGACCGTCTCTAACTCTCGTAAATATAGTCCGATTGCCATGAAATTGATATATGTTATTGGGATTTACTATGGCATGTTCGGTATTGAAAATGAAGTGTTTATAGCATTTACGGTTCATTTACAGAGCCATTTAAAATAATTCCATTACATTACAGTCTATGAGAAAAAATCGCTTGCCTGCCATTTTAATGGTATTACAGTATTTTAAACAGATTGAAATTGACATACATCACTGAGGTGTACTGCAAGGTTCTTACTATAGAATGGTGTGCATAGAACTTATCGTTCATTTCCAGGGACACACAAAAGAATTTTGTTATAGAAGAAAATGAGCAATAACTGAACTATTGAATCCTAGGAACAATACTTGCTGCCAGTGCGTTTTCAGTTGTTTTATGCGTTTTTAAATATAACTATTTTTTAACTATTACTTGGTGCGTATAAATTCTATTGATCAAATGCAGGTCGCACAAAAGTTCTTAACAACATCCGTTTATTTGCGGAAATTGCCCTGCGTGGACATTTTCAACTGTGCTATGCATTTAACTGAACTAACTTTTAGCATACTATGTAGTATGTATACTTCTCTGTAGATCATATACAGGACTGCACAAAAAACATATATTTTAACGACTATTTATGGTAATAGCGGAAATCGGGTTTTCTACTGAGTTATCCGTTTTACAATATATGATCATTTAGACATAATCTTTAACCTTAGCAAACTGTGAAGTTTTGTTATAGTATTTTGAATGTGTTGGAAAGTGTTTCATAATCTATGCTGTACACGTGATTTTTCGTTCCTGTTATTGATATGATACAATATTTTCCTTTTGTTACGTAACGAAATTAATTTAATGAAAATAGTTATACTATCCAGCATGTTCTGATAGATCACACGAATTTCCACGATTATAGAAATCTTTTTTAAATATCCGAAGTTTAATTACACGATTTAAGAAATAATGAGAGAGAACCTTTCGAAGAATAATGCGAATTATCTTAAATTATTAGAAGCCAAATTACTTGAATTAAACAGATTTAACTGAGTGTAAAAAAATCCTAATGGAAGTCTTTTCACGAAAGAAACAGGATTTTTTAAAATTGATTTACGCGTCACGAGTTGTTAACAAGTCGGAAATTTACGTCAAACGTGACAAATAAGGTGCGTTCGTACTATAACTAATTTGATAAATATTTAGATCTTGGTGCAATGGCTGATGCACTCTCATACAAAAATGTATGAATACAAAATTTATCACAATTATATACATTAAATTCAATAATACGGAAATACTATGACTCCATCTTATATAGGACATAATCACCATGGCAACCTAGAAGCATTACCTGTCATGGGATATCATTGAATTAATTACGTAGGATAGGATTTAATAGAATGAAGAGCACTTTTATTAATATTTTTTTAAGTTGTGACTTGATTTTCATAAAATTCGAAATGACTCTACAAAACTCTGCAACGATTAAAAATATTAAATTTTAAACCATTCTGTTGGGTAGTTTTTCGCTGTTATATGCGGACAGACGGACAGAAAAACGGACGGACCAGACGGCGACTATAGGTGCAAAGGCAATTTCTTTTAAGGGATTTTTCTAGTTAATCGAGTTTAAAATAATTGATGGAATGGCAATAGTAAGACTTCCATCAAAGTTTTATGACTATCATAAATAGAGGCTATAATGCTAGAAATGTTGTAATTATATCTGTCAATTACACATTATATGAATCTTCATCTTCAGTTTTGTCGAGTCAATACTTTATTTTATTACCAATTTTCCCCTTGTAATATTTCAAAAGCATCACAGGAAGGAATTTATTTGCTTGATTGATTTTGTATATGAAGGTTTCAATATGTCAGAAATATTTCTATTTGCTTTTGTCTGATTGATTTATTATTTTCAGGTATTAATGTGACGAAAACATCTATATTATCCATGCTTTGACATAATATAGAAAACTGTTCAACTGTGTATAATAATTCTGTTAAAATAGTCAGAGCTTAATTTCTTGGTTACTTGGGCGTAAGAAATTATATAATAGGGAACTTTTCAAACGATAATGTAAGTAACAAGTTGGAAATTGCACGTCAAACGTGGCAAATGAGGTGCGTTCGTACTATAACTAGTTTTATTACTATATTTTGCACCGCATATTATACTGAATGTATATTTTAGTGCACTTCATACGTGCATATACATTTCATTCTGTTCGAAAGGCTGTAACATCATTAAAATGTACTTGAAATAATTTTCTCCCATTGGCCGTAATGTAACGGGAAACTTTTGACTGTTCCTGTAATTAAACTATACATCCCATTTTCATAAAATTTGAAATGACTCTAGAAAATTATGCAACAATTATATATTTTAAATTTCAAATGATTCAGTTGGGTAGTTTTTGCGCTGTTATATGCGGCTGGACGGACAAACAGACGGATTGAACAATGACTATAGGTGCTAAGTATTTATATAATTACGAATACACCTAATAATGCATATCCTCTTGAAATATTCGAAGCTAAATTACATGAACTGTAATTTAATTACTTGAGCATTAGAAATAATGTTAAGGACATTTCAAAATGAAAGTAGAAAACTTTTAAGTTAATTGATTCATCAGTAGTTGGCGTAAAAAAAAACAAAAAACACTCTTTTATGTACTTATCAAATTCTAAAAGTTTTAAAAAGCTTTGATGGAAAACTAATAACACTAGTCTACTAGACCGGGAGGCAGCCGCATCACCTCATCCAGTTAACGGCTGAAATTCCAGGATTAGACAGAAATCGATTAGCATATTAAAATACAAGTGGTCGGCCAAGTCATATATTGGTGGAAATCCCCTGCAGACGCGATTTTAATGGCTGATCGGTAGGCTTTTATTGAGTTTTCCTGCACCCAAAGCTATGAAAACATGGAGGACTGGGAGCAGGAAAACACAATAGCAAACCTACCAGTCAAACACTAAAGTCGGGTTTGCAGGTGTTTTACACCATCATATGACTTGACAGACCAGTTGCATTTTAATATGCCAATCGTGTTTTAACTAATCCTGGAATTTAAGGTCAATTGGATGAGGTGATTGTTTTTGTAGCCGCCGTCTCCTGGTTTACAAATTGAAAAATAATTTTCGGAACAGAAACAGAAATAATTTAATCTGATAATGAAATCAGTTTTTCTCTATCATTCATCACATTTTTTTATGCAGCCTCGCGAAAGTTCTGGAGAAGTACAAGTAGATGAAACCTAGTGGTATATGAAATTATACAAAATGATATTAACTAAGCATACGGAATTGGAAGAAATATAGGACACTTACTGAACACACAGAATTTAACACGGATTACATTAGTCTGCAAAATTTCGATGGTGTCAAGTTTTCTAACCTTTGATAACTGATTATTATGTATTTTATAACGATGACTCCAAAAATGACCTTCAATTTTTATCATCATGTAAGGATTTCTTGCAAATTGTAAAATTCAAAGTTAAAAAGTAAAAAGCGAAAATCTGATACTGTAAAATAGATGTGATTGTTATGTTTTTTAACTTTTGACAGTTGATTCGTATGTATTTTTTAGAGATGAATTCAAAAATGTCCTTCATTTTTAACCATCACTTCAAGACTTTTCGCAAGTTGTAAATATCAAAGTTAAAAAGTTCAAAGTTAAAAGTGACCCATCGCCTCCCCCCTCCCCTCATTGGACTCCTGAGCTGTTTAGTTGTAAGAATCCCCAGTATAAGCCAAATTAATTGAATAAATTATATAATTAAATAAATTTATTGAATAAAAAAAGTTTTACATCTATTTTATACAATCAGGTTTTCGCTATTTGTTTTTACTTTTTAACTTTGAAATTTACGATTTGTAAAAAATTCTGACTTGATTGTTAAAAATGAAAGGTCCTTCTCAGTTTCAGAGCTAAAAAATACACAAAAACCAATTATCAAAATTAAAAAACACAACCATCTGTTCTGTTTTTTAGAATTATATTTCCACTATTTTTTTGACATTTACGATTTACGGAAAATCCTGAGCTGTTGGTTAAAAGTGAAGGTCATTTTCGAATTTAGCGCTAAAACATACTTAAAAACCAATTATTAAAATTTAGAAAACACAACCATCCATGGCTTGTGTTATCAAGTTACCATACACATTCACACCCACCAATGGTTTTAGCCGCACTGACTGGGCGATTTCAAACAGGTTCAGAGGGATGTATCATTGTTTAAAACGGGCCCCACCAGTGGCCGAGAGGTTCTGCTCTCGGGTAGACGGGAGGTGTTGGGTTCGATCCTGATCGCGCCCGTCGGCCTAATCGTTCGGAGTTTTCGTGGTTTTATTCGTACCTTGGTTTTCCAAGCGTAAATACGGGTTAGGCTCCCTTAGAAAGACCACCACTGAGTGCACCTCCCCCCTTAGGCCTATATCCCTCGTGCAGATAATTGGCCGTCATAAACACAACCAACCAACCAACCACTGTTTAAAACGTTGTTCATTGATGCCGGTGGGATGATTACTGTTTTTCGAGATAGAATATCGTTTTTATTATGTGCCAAAAATGCCATAATAGGGATCTTTAAAGCTATATGACATTAATTACGTGATGCGATAAAGCGTTTTTGTTTATATTTTCTGTTTCAGAATTAAAAATACTTTATAAAACACTCGCTGACTCATCTGTTACGGAAACAGCGTATAGGCCTGTATAACAGTTTGACTGCTATTGATATTTAATGTTTTTCCATGTTTAGTTGATTTAACATAAAAATATATGGACATGATACAAATATTTATATTTTTCATACCAATATTATTATTTTGAAAAAAATAGCTTTTTCTCAGATTTTGAAAGAACATGTACATTTTCGATAATATAAACCCTGTTACAATAACTGCAGCTTATTTTTTTTAAATACAACTTAATTATCTGAGCGTAAGCAATAATGATAGAGAACCTTCCAAAGAATAATGTAAATAATACTCTTAAAATATTCGAAGCTCAAACTTTAACTTTATTAGCTGAACATGAAATAATTATACAGGACGTTTCAAGTTAAAAATACAAAATTTTAAACTTAATTGATTCATCAAGAGTCGTATTTTAAAAGGAGCCACTCTTTTCAAGCTCTGAAGCTTTTTAAAAGCTTTAGTTGAATGGAATACTTTGGCTTCAGTCCAAAGTTTATTAGTTCCATAAATAGGGTCTATATCGCGGGAAAATTTGTAACTGCAGCTGCCAATTTACACGTGCCATCTCACGATCTTCATTTTCATTTTAGGTAAACGAGTGATTTCTTTTATTACCGATTTTTTTTCCTTTGTAAATTTTCTAAGAATTACACGAAAGAATTTATTTACAGTTTTCGAATCATCATCATCATCTGTAAAAATCGCAAATAATTGTTCGGTATTAATGCGACAAAAATGTTAGTTTTTGTATAGTTTTCTTGATTAATTATGTAGTGAAATTACTTTAATTGAAATTTTTATATTTTCTACGTTCTAATCGTTTAAAAATATACAGTTCTATTCAATCACCCGATCTTAAAAAATAATGATAGAGAACCTTTCAAAGAATAATCTGAATCCTCTTAATATATTAGAAAATAAATTACTTCAATTAAGCTTAATTACATGACCATAGAAATTAATGGTAGAAGACATTTAAATTAAAAAACAAAAAAAAATGTTAAGTTAATTGACTCATCAAGGGTTATTGTATAAAAGAAGTTCCTGTAAGGACTTTTCAAGTTTTAAATCTTTTAAAAAACTTTGATGAACTGGCATTAGTTTGAGTTCCATAGAAATTTTACGATTCTTATATGTATGGCTATATTAGGAGAAAATGTGTAACTACAGCTAATTTAATACAGCCACCTAATTTGAATCTTCATCTTCAATTCAGTTAAAAGTGTGCCTTCTTTTTATTACCGATGTTTTTTCTTTGTAATTTTCTAAAGTAGTAGTGGAAGGAATTGATTTATTGTTTGTAAGACATCAATCGATAATTGTAAATCATACACATACAAAATTAACAACAGCAACAACAAAAATATAGTAGCATGAAGCAGGAATTTTGCTTTTTCAGAATTTAGTTTCAACCCCTATGAAAAAACATATGAATATAGATAGTACAAAATTTCAGTTTTAAGACTTAAAATACATGCTTTTATTTTGTATAAAATGACGTCATTTGGGACGTCATGATGGAAAATGACGTCATGAGGAATTCCGCATTTACGATCCAGTCTTAAACAACATCTATTGAAAGTGTGTATATGACGTCATTACCTCGGAATAATACACAAACCCAGTAAAAAGCGATGTCGTCATTCAAGAAACTCGACAAAAATATCAGATATCTAATGATTCACATGTCTTCATTTATTTGTAACATTAATATGGATACTGAAAATTAAATATAGTTTATAGTAGCTCCATGTGTTATCAGAAAGTCTGTTTTATCATCAGCGGCTAGGCCGAATGAGGGCATTTAAATTTGAGCGATAACCACCTTCCTATTACAAACTGATTTTATAGCATACTACATCTCTATTATTACTTAGAACTCTGTGACTATTTTTCCTTTGCTTTCTACAGAAATGGAGTACTTCAGTTGCCATCATTACAGAAATGGCATTAAAAACTAATACAGTCGGACCTCTTTTTAACGAAGTCGCTATCCCGAAAAAAAGTTCGTTATATGGAAAATTCGTTAAATAGAGAGTCACACTTTAAAATACTTTAAACTACGTAAAACACATTTTAATCCATAAACACTAAATATAATTAAAAACTACGTAAAACACATTTTAATCCATAAACACTAAATATAATTAAAAAAAGTAATTTGTCACACTTTATTTTGTAAATTATATCTATTTGCGAATTGAATATTTCCAACTGAGCGAAAAAATGCCCAGGCTGGGAATCGAACCCAGATCCTTGGCTTACAAGGCCAATGCTTTTCCATTTAAGCTAACTGGGCCGACAACCAGCCAGCATATTTCGCTCAGAAAACCTTATTGGTAATAACATCTGGTCTGTCATGTAGACAGCTCAACAGAATAAACCGCAGGTAAAGGAACTCCATATAAACGATGGATACGTAGATGAACTATTATTTTAACACAATCAAACTGATTGGTAAAGTTATCATACGAATTGAATATTTCCAACTGAGCGAAAAAATGCCCAGGCTGGGAATCGAACCCAGATCCTTGGCTTACAAGGCCAATGCTTTTCCATTTAAGCTAACTGGGCCGACAACCAGCCAGCATATTTCGCTCAGAAAACCTTATTGGTAATAACATATGGTCTGTCATGTAGACAGCTCAACAGAATAAACCGCAGGTAAAGGAACTCCATATAAACGATGGATACGTAGATGAACTATTATTTTAACACAATCAAACTGATTGGTAAAGTTATCATACGAATTGAATATTTCCAACTGAGCGAAAAAAGTGTGCCTTCTTTTTATTACCGATGTTTTTTCTTTGTAATTTTCTAAAGTAGTAGTGGAAGGAATTGATTTATTGTTTGTAAGACATCAATCGATAATTGTAAATCATACACATACAAAATTAACAACAGCAACAACAAAAATATAGTAGCATGAAGCAGGAATTTTGCTTTTTCAGAATTTAGTTTCAACCCCTATGAAAAAACATATGAATATAGATAGTACAAAATTTCAGTTTTAAGACTTAAAATACATGCTTTTATTTTGTATAAAATGACGTCATTTGGGACGTCATGATGGAAAATGACGTTCAAATGATGGAAAATTTCGCTCAGTTGGAAATATTCAATTCGTATGATAACTTTACCAATCAGTTTGATTGTGTTAAAATAATAGTTCATCTACGTATCCATCGTTTATATGGAGTTCCTTTACCTGCGGTTTATTCTGTTGAGCTGTCTACATGACAGACCAGATGTTATTACCAATAAGGTTTTCTGAGCGAAATATGCTGGCTGGTTGTCGGCCCAGTTAGCTTAAATGGAAAAGCATTGGCCTTGTAAGCCAAGGATCTGGGTTCGATTCCCAGCCTGGGCATTTTTTCGCTCAGTTGGAAATATTCAATTCGTATGATAACTTTACCAATCAGTTTGATTGTGTTAAAATAATAGTTATATCTATTTGTTTTAGTTATTTTACCTATCAAAAAGAAATCTGCAAGGGAAATAAGAATGAAAAAAAAAATTGTCTGGAAATACATTGTATTTTCAGTTAAAAAAATTTTTTTTAATTAAAATCACGATTTTTTATTATGGTTGATAAGCTGTTTGGAGGAATACCAAATTTTAAAGCAGTATTCTTTTTCTTCATGCCATTATCCCCCTCATCAAGAATAATTTTTTTTTCTTCGATGCTCAAGCACTTTCGCTTTAACATTTTCGAGCTACAAGAACCGAAATTACCAACACGATTGACCATGATCAACAATCTAGAAAACGGAAAACTATAGTTTAAGGACACGGGGCAGCTCCATTGAGGGTTAAAAGAGGATATTGAAAGTTTGCTCTTCTTGGATGGAAAGCAAAGAATCACAACGATTTTACTGATCTCGGTGAGTTAGGTGCCTGATAAGACCTGTTCATGGTCGTTGATCATCATAAAATGTGTTAAAAGAAAGAATAAGTTTGAAATGTCCAGTAATATTTTAAGAAATAGGGAGAAAAAAAAAATTAGATCCCAAGGAAAAGTTCGTTAAATAGAGAATACACTTCGCTATTTGGAGGTTATTTTACGAAGAAATTTACAAAATGTTCTTGGTTCCAAGTAAAAGTTCGCAAAATAGAGAAATTCGCAAAATAGACGTTCGTTAAATAGAAGTCCGACTGTATCTCAAAATTAATATCTCAAAAATAAATTGAAATGCAGTTTTCAAACAATTGCATTTAAAAGTTCTTTTTTCCCCTATATACTGCGGTGTAAAAATTAAAAATGTGCGATGTTTAGAAGTTTAAAAAATTGCAGTAGATTATCAGTATTTAACTGTGCAGTGATACACCTGATTTGTTTTAAGGGTGGCTTATGGCTAGGTGAAACGTTATAAAGAAATACCACATCGGGGGCTAAAATAAATGCAGAAAAAAACACAAGAAAAAAAAGATCCCAGTAAAAGTTTAGTTTGAATAATTATTTAATGATGATGATAATAAGTAAAATATTTATATTGCTCTTAGATTGAATTAAAAAAAGCCTAATTTAAAAAGCACACACCAATTGGTTTCGATGATGTAAATATTGTTAAAAAGCCAGAGCTAGAACAGGGCTTGAATTTCAGGGCGGGATGGCGGGATTCGCGCCCAAAATTTTGAAATCCCGCCCAAAGAATATCGTGGGCAGGAGGATCCGTCCAAAAAAATCTCACCATTTTCCTGAAAATTTTGCATTTTGAAATTACGATCAACTCCCACGAACGCCTTGCGAATTTCTCGATATTTTCGCGCGACCGATTGACACATTTAGCGGTTTTTTTTACCGCGAAAGATCGTTGAAATTCACGAATTTTTCACGCGACCGATAGACAAATTTCCTTATTTTTTTCTCGAGATCGGTTGACAAGTTTCCGCGACCGATTGGCAAATTTAGGAGGGATTCTGTTCCGAATTTTCGAAAATTTAAGGCATTAGGTTCCGAAAATTATGAAAAATCGGTCATCAGTTGAACAGAAAATATTGCAAATTTTGACAAAAGATCGCCGAAAAAATCAATTTCGTCAATCACTCGAGGAAAAAATCGCCAATTTCGTCGCAAAGGGTTGCGAATAAAACGCAAATTTTGTCAAAGGATCCCGGAAAAACGTGAATTTCGTCAGATCGCAAAAAAAACTCGAAATTCATCAAAGGATCGCAAAAAAAACGCGAATTACATCAAAGGATCGAAAAAAAGCGCAAATTACATGAAAGATAGCAAAAAAAAAAAAAAAAAAAAATCGTAAATTTCGGCAAAGGAACGCGGAAAAAACGCGAGTTTCGGCAAAGGATCGCGGGAAAATGCAGATTTCGTCGAAGAATCATCGCGGTATAAAAGCGAATTTAGTCAAAGGGCCGCTGAAAAATACCGCGAATTTCATCAAAGAATCGCGAAATACGCGAATTTCATCAAAGAATCAGGATCGCGGAAAAAACGTGCGTTTCGTCAAAAGATTGCGGAAAAAATGAGAATTTCGACAAAGAATCGCGGAAAAAAACACTCATTTTGTCAAAGGATTGCGAAAAAACGCGAATTTCATCAAAAGATTACGAAAATAAACCGCAAATTTCGTCAAAGAATTGTGAAAAAACGCGAAATTTGCCAAAAGATCGCAAAAAAATGCGATTTTCGACAAAAGATCACGAAAAAACCGGATTTCCATCAGAAGATCGAAAAAAGCGACTTTCGTCAAATTATCGCGAAAAAAACACGAATTTCGTCAAAAGATCGCGGATAAAACGCGAATTTCGTCAAAGATCTGCAGAAAAAAAAGCCTGAAATCAAACCAAACCAAAAAAAAAAAAAAGTTTACTCGACCTGCAACAAAAAATAATTAGCGCCTGGAGAGGATTTCCCAATCACTTTCCATCCCCTGCTATAACCTTTCAAAAATTTTGCTATAAATTTCAGTTTTTTTTTTTTTTGTTTTTTTTTTTTTACTCAGAAACACCCACCATTTTTACTGTTACTTTTTGCAACAGACTGACGAAATTTACACTTTTATCCCGCGTCTGATCGATGAATTTCGTGATTTTATACCTCGGCCAATCAACGAATTTCACTATATTCTTCCCTCGACCGAACTTTGAAAATCCTTATTTTTTTTCCTATGCTCAATTGGCATATTTGATGATATTTTTTTTCTGTGACAGAAAAAGGAAAATATCCAAAAGGGTGTGTCAAAAAAGGACATTAAGCGTCACCGGGTGCTACACTGTGGCAAATTGGTCTAGATTCTGTACTAAAAATAAGATTAGAAGGACTGCAAAGATCTTGTGGTGCACATCAAAGAAAAATTCCGAGCTCCAATCAAACATTATAGAAACACCAAACAAATTGATCCTTGCAATTAACAGAAATTAGGACTTGACAATATAAAATTAACCTACATTTCTCATGTAGTAGAAGAAATGAACCAACAGTATCCATTTCAAACTTTTGACTTTGATTGAACAAGCATTCAAATTTGAATTCAAATTTTAAACAAAGAAAATACCAGGAAGTCAGGTTTTGACTATAATTCCATTAAGGATATAATAAAACAATTTTGTTCAGAAATGGATATTGATGATTCCATCACAGAATATACATTGTTCATACAAGTAGTTAAAAATGAAAGCATGTTAGATATTGCAAATTTTTAAAGAGAGTTTTCCATACGTTTCCGATAACTTCCAAAGTTAAAAATGTTGTGCTTGTGCTGTCTGTCACAAGTTTACGTTGTGAAAGAAGATTCAAGGCCCAAAATGGAATAAAATCTAAATTCAGAAATTCATTTAACAACCCTATTATTAAGCACCCATGACATTTGATTGAAAGGTGAAAAATAGGCCTTATAAAAGATTAACTTTCTTCCTTTATTAAATAAAAAACATTTTGCATAATTATTCTAAGTTGTTGATTTAAATTGCTTCAATGGTATTTTATCATGTCTGTATTAATACAGACATGACAAAATAATTAATGTAAATCTTTAAATAGCACGTAAAATAACAGTGGGTTTTAGATTATTTTCTCCCTCCCAAATAGCTCAACTCCCCTCTATTTATATATGTTGGTAGGGAGACTCCCCTCCTAGGAAAAATTGAATTTCAAGCCCTATAGAATATAGCTTAATTATCTGAGCGTAAGAAATAATGATAGAAAATGTCTCAAAAGATATAAAGCAAACAAATCCTCTAACTATAAATCCTCTTAAATATTCGAAACTAAATTACGTTAATTTTAATCATTTGAGTAAGAAATAATAACACAGGATATTTCAGATAAAAATAAGAATGTAAAATCATGCGTTAAGCATGGGTTATGAAACACTTTCCAACGGATTCAGAATACTATAATAAAACTTCACAGGTTAATAAGGTGCGAAAAAAGTTGTCTAAATAAACAATTTGTGTAACACATAACACATTTGAAAACACAATTTCATCAACTATTATCGAAACACAATAAATAAATAAATAAATAAATAAATAAATAAATAAAACTAAAAATCTGAATTTTTTGTGCAGCCCTGTAGATGAACTATAGATTTATCATATAATACATAGTATGCTAAAATTTAGTTCAGTTAGAAAACGTATATTACAATTGAAAATTCCCCTTCAGCAATTTCCATTAATAAACGGAAATATACTTCAGATGTTTTGTGCAGTTCTGTGTATGATCAGTAAAATTTATACACACTAAGAAATATGCAAAAAAAGGTTTAATTTAAAAACACTTACCCCAACAGAAAACGCACGTCCATCAATTATTGTTCATAGAGAGTACTGTATCCCTGTATATCGAGGATGAATACTATGCACATCATATTCAATAGTAAATATCTTGCAGACCACCTCAGATATATATATATATATATCTACCCTATATATATAAAATCCTAATGAAACGACTGAATTGAAACGAATTTATGTAACGATTCTATAAAACGACTGATTAAACAACTGATTACGTTTCTCCTAAAATCTGGAATACTTTGCAATGAAATTAACACCAAAAATCCGTATTGATCCACAGATCTCAAAATTGGTATTAGAATTTTAAAATTAGAATTAGTTTTCGAAATATTAATTTTTTTCTAATTTTAAATACTTTTTTCTAATGATGGCAACTGAAATTTTAATCATAACAGATATTTTTTTTTTCATATTTTAGAAAAGGTTATTTTAAATTAATTTGGCGACGAGTTTGACCTCCCTTAAATGTATGCTAAGAAATGCATCATGTTACTTTTATTCATAATTCAATTTGCATTTCATTATCCTTTTATTTAATACAAAACTTTCATTTAAAATTGAAACCTTTAAAATAAATGGCTTTTACTTCATTCTTTTTTTTTTAAACGAAACGAAAAGAAAAGTATTAGACACAGATGTCATATACGCAACGGGGTACCTAATTGGTGCCAAAATGGCGTTATTTTGCCTGACATGGTAACCCGGCTATTCTTGATAAATGTTTATTTGAATTTATTGTCTTTTTATTTACACAAAATGTTATAAATTGTTTTGTTCTATAGTTATTAATTAATTTTTTATTATTATTTATTGTTATTTCATTTTAAAAATAACAGAAAATAATTTAAAAATACATAAGTAACAGGTATTTGAAAACGAGGTTTTCACCAAATTGTCGTAAAAAAATCACACCAAACCCGTGACGTATGTGACGATGCAACAAATCATGAGATTTAATTTCCACTTCAAAGCAACGTTTTAATGTTATTACTTCTCCCGTCGATCAATTTCGCTAAATTATATAAATAGCCAAATTATACAAATTGACATATTTTTATTTTAAATAACAAAAGAACAAATAAATTAGTATAACATTAATAAAAATACAAATAAAACGTCGAAATAAAAATCACTTGATGGCGTGAACATGTGTAACTTCCTTAAAGTCAAGTGAATGCGACATTTACGATCAACCATTATTGGCATTTAATCTTATAGTTTGGAGACAGATTTTTGGTCGATGGGATAACCAATTAGCACCATTTTAATTTACCACTCGAAAAATAAAAAAATGCTAACTAGCGAGATAAAAAAAAAGCTATTGGCAAGATTTTCACCCGGCTAACATAAAAGTACCAGGAATTCTTTGCGATCATGGCAACTTTTATGTAGTTTTATTCGAAAAAATAATCTTGATTCTTTAATCAAAATAGAAACCTTTCTTATGAAAAGCGAAGGAATCAGCCCGTTGTTTATGGCAGTTACATGACTTGGACTATTATAATATAAACGAAATAATGGCGATAGAATAATATTCGGCGACTTTTCACACCTGTGGCTGGCTAACATTAAAGTACCAAAATGGCCGCCTGGAATATAAAAAGCGAAGGGATCCGCCTGGAGCTGTTGATGATAGTCACATGACAGGCTATTATTATAGAGATTGTTTTCAATTCTAAAAACAGCGCAAAGAATAAGATTTCCTAACGATTAAAAATTTATTTTCACGTGACTATTAAAAACAGGAAAAAAAAAAAACTTTAAAATTACTATTAAATCAGTACGTTAAAAGCAGGAAAATATTGAAAATTATGTCTTGAAAATTGTATTTACACGTGAATATTAAAAGAGAAAGGAAACTTTAAAATAATAAATACATTAATATGCGTTTAACCCTTTCACGGACAAGACACTTCTATTCGTAAAATCTTGAAATCAGTGAATGGCACCAGAATTTACAAACAAATTGCGAAATACAAAAATGCTTTGTTCACTTACTTAATAAAAGGGAAATTTTCATCCCAATATTCTGGTGCTAATGTGTCCAAAAATGAACCACCGTCCTTAAAGGGGTTAAAGCAGCAAATTTTAGTAATTGTAGTAAATTGTATTATGTCAATCGTTTTATAACGCTGTTAAAAAATACCGTGTGACAAAGACTCTGTTGACTTAATTCATTTTATTTTAGCTTCTTTTCAAATGTTTAACTGATCTTCTTCCAAACACGAAAACAACCATTGGATGTCTTAACAGCAACTGATTCTACCTTAAATTTTTGCAATCAAAGGGAATTGAATGGAAACCCGTTTGCAGGGAGATCGCTACAGGTTTTTTCAGTATAATTCAATCCTCTCTAATCTTTTTAAAACCTATCAGATTAGCGTGCTTTTAGATTCTGCAGTGTCTGAATGGGGGGTTGGCGAGCGTAGCTTGCTGGAGGCAGAGCCCCCTAGTATATATATATATCAATTCCAATATGTAACATCAATACCGCAAGAAATTTTACTCCGTAGACCGTAATCTAATGGAATCATTTTGAGTGTCCTTGTAAATGAACGATGAATGATATCCATACAATATTCTATAGTAAGCATCTTGTAGTGTACTTCCAGAGCAATATATGAATTTAAATGTGTTTGATAATATGAAACATTTTTAAAAACCACCGCAAACGATTTTCTCCCATAGGCCGTAATATAACGGAATTCTTTTGAATGTCCCTCTAAAAAAACTGTAACTGCTACATTCTTCATTTTCAATTCCGAACATGTCATAGTAAAATCAAAAAATTATATCAATTACACGGCGGCGATCCGACTATATTTCACGATTTAGAGCAGGGACAGAACGCAGACGGTAGAAAAACCGAAGTCATAAACCCTTTTCAACTATGTTGGAAAGTGTTAAAAAATTAATATTTAATCGATTTATTACGCGTTGTTATTTAAAAGAAGCTACTTTATTAAAGTATTTTCAACTTATAAACTTAAAAAAAGCTTTGGTGGAAATAGTAAAAGATCGGCTGCTTAGCTATATTTATTTTTTCTTTGCCTTGATTGCCTGATTTATTATATAAAATTATCTGTAGCTTTCCTTTGTCTAATTGATTTACCTTCTAACTATATTATTATTATTATTATTATTTTTTTTATTATTATGAAAATTTATATATTTTTCACATTCTGAAAGAAATATCTTCGACGATAGAATCTCTAGAAAGAATACATATCTTCGGCGGTATAAATATTGTTAAAATTAATGAGAGCTTCATATATTGAATTCATCCTATATAGTTACCTGTTACGAAAAAAAGAGTTAAAACTTTGCAAACGATAATGTAATCGATCCTAAAAATCCTGTTAAACATTAAAAGCTAAATTACTTTAATTAAACTTAATTACCTGAGTGTAAAAAATAATGTCTGCACTCATTTCAAGTCAAATACAGTAGAACCTCTTTTAACCAAAATTCCTTTTTAAAGCTTTTTTTTTTTAAAATTTTTATTGTTCTATCATATTCTTTATGTGCAAAATCCATTTTGAAAGCTCCTTTTTTAACCCTTATCGGCAGGGTTTAATTCTGTTTATAAACTTTTGAAATAATGGATTGACACCAGAATTTATAAACGAATATATTAGAAAATACGAACTTGCTTATTTTCACGTACATTATAAAAGGAAAATTTTAATTACACATTCTTGGTGCCTTATACATATCTTTTACATATCTTTTTGAATTAAAATTTGGTGTCCCTTTTTTAAGGCCACCGCAATCGAAAGGGTTAACTATGATATTCTTCGTGTGCAAGCGGTCCTTTCCGAACCGCGAGTAGACATAAATATTTTTGATCTCCTTTCTTAGAATTCCTTTGAATTTAACTCGAGCTCCCGTAAGCTGCGGAGTGGAACGAACGAAGAAAACGAACAAATTACCGATTCTGAAGCTTTTGAATGTTTTGCAAAAGGTTTGGTTTGGCTGGAACAGCAGAAAGACTATGATACTTGCGAACTAATAATATTCAAAAACTTCATGGTAGAGCTTCAAAGCAAAGGCAATCGAAACTGCGACAAACAAAACCTTGTTTCAGACCTTTGTGAAATATGTAAAAAGTACTTAATTTCAAAATTACAGCTCAGATAATTTATTCCTGTTTCTATTTTGATATTGCTTTATTTTTATTAAGCACTTGTTACCATAATAAGAAATAGCGCATATATTTGTCCTTAATCTTAAAATTGAAGCATTCTCGATTATTCGAAAATTTCGATTTTCCGAAAGATGGTCAGACCCAATTACTTCGGATGATCGAGGTTTTACTGTATATAATTTTTTTTAAACAGTTAATTGACTTATCGCGAAATGTTGTTTAAAAGAAGGAATTTATTTAAGGACTTTTGAAGTTATAAAAAGCTCTGATGGAATGGCATTGGTTTGGCTTCTATCCAAGTTCACATAAATCCCATAAAATTTGTAAATACAGACGTCACAGCTTACACATGTTATGAATCTTCATTTTCTGTTTAACTTAGAGAGTGCCTTGTTTAGTTTTCTTTTTTTGCTAATTTTCAACTATTTTTCTGGAATTAATAGTAATGATGAATTTCATTGATCAATTTATTACACTAGGCTGCAAAATTTGGGTTGTGTCATGTTTTTTAGATTTTGACAATTGATTCCTATGTATTTTGTAGCACTGAATCTGAAAATGACCTTCATTTTTTTATCATCACATCAGGATTTTTCGAAAATTGGAAATTTCAAAGTAAAAAAGTGGAAAAATAGCTACTATCTGATACTATAAAATAGATGTGATTGTTGTGTTTTTTAACTTTTGATAATTTATTTTCAAGTATTTTTTACCACTGAATCCGAAAAAGAATCCATTGAATCCATTTTTAACCAACTTGTCAAGATTTTTCGCAAATCGTAAATTTCAAAGCTTAAAAGTTCAAAGTTAAAATTGAACTCCTCTCCTACCCCCTCATCGGACCCCTGAGCTGTTTAGCTGTAAGAATCCCCAGTATAAGAAAAAAAAACCGAATAAATTATTGAATTAAATGGAATTAAAATAAATAAAACAGCTTTACATCTATTTTATAGTAT
Source organism: Maratus speciosus (assembly GCA_963932465.1). Classification (NCBI taxonomy): domain Eukaryota; kingdom Metazoa; phylum Arthropoda; class Arachnida; order Araneae; family Salticidae; genus Maratus; species Maratus speciosus. The sequence goes on from OZ010789.1 coordinate 223,048,251, forward strand.
CAGATGTTCGCTATTTTTTAACTTTGAAATTTACGATTTGCAAAAAATTCTGATTAAAAATAAAGATCATTTTCACATTTAGTGCTAAAAAGTACATAAAAATCGATTATCAAAAGTTAAAAAACACAACTATCTCCTCTATTTTACAGTATCAGATTTTCGCTATTCTTTAACTCTGAAATTTATGATTTAAAAAAAAATCCTGACATGATGATTAACAGAGAAAATCATTTTCGGATTCAGCGCTAAAAAACACACAAAAAACAATTATCAAAAGTTAAAAAACACAACCATTTCCTCTATTTTTTAGTATCAGGTTTTTCCATTTTTTTTTTTTTTTTTTTTTTTTTTTTTTTTTTTTTTTTTTACTTTTTACGTTCGAAATTTATGATTTGCGAAAAATTCTGAAATAACGGTTAAAAATAAAGGTCATTTTTGAAAATACATAAAAATCAATTATTAAAAGTTAAAAAACACACCGCAGGCTTGTGTTACATAAAGCTGATGAAAAGACACATATATTTATATTTTTCTTTGTAGATTGATTTATATTATAACGATGCTACTTTTTACAATAAAAATAATATGATTTCAACAAATATCTTTGATGACCATTAAACAAAATCAGAGATGAATTTCATAAATTGATCTTTATTACTTGACTATAACTAATAATAATAACTAAGCTTTCAAATGATAATGTATATTCACTTAAAATAACCTAAGCTAAATTACTTTAATAAGACTTAACTACTTAAGCGTAAGAAATAATGACACAGTTCATTTCAAATTAAAATTACAAAAATTTTAAGCTAATTGACTCATCAGAAGTTGCTGTTAAAAAGATGCCACTCTTTTCGAGCTCTAAAACTTTAAATAAGCTTTGGTTGAATGGCAACAGCTTGGCATCTATCCAAAGTTTATGAGTCCCATCAATAAAGTCTATATCGCGGGAGCATTTGTAACTGCAGCTGTCATTTACACATGATATGAATGTTCATCTTCAATTTAGTTAAGGGAGTATCTTCTTTAATAACCGACAAAAAAATCCCGACAAATATTTTGCGCGTTATAGGAATACATTTATTTACTGTTAGCGAGTTATCATCCACAAATTTTAAGCCGCAGAAATATATAAATAAAGGTAACTCGAACAGTTTTTTAGATTTTAATTACGCACCAAAGTGCTTTAATTTATATTAATATAGATAGCTTGTAATATGTTTGTAGCGTGAGTTTCATCTTTCAGTTATCCCAGAGGCTGGTTGTCTTGCGGAATAAATGGCACTTTTCAAAAAAAAAAAAAAAAAAAAGTTCAAAAGTTTTCAAAAGTTTTTTTGTCTTTTCTTTCTTTATTTTTGAAATACTTTTTTCACTATTTTGAAGACATTTAAAGAAAGTTAAGTAATAATTTGAGTACGACTTATTAATAACTTAAAATTAATAAACTTAAAGTGAATGTAAGTTACATAATCTATAAAGACATCGAGAATTTTAACAGAACCCCCCCCCCCCCCCCAAAAAAACACTTTAAGGCGTTAGACTCTCTCTTTTTTCAGCAAAAGAAAACAATCACTGTTTACTGTTCGTTATCTAAAGCCGCGCCTAGCACTCTGAGACGATTCTACTATCCAAAGAGGTATTAACACCGACAAGGGCACCACCAAACACGGTATTCACAGATTTTGATGATTTTAAAGTATGTCATATGGATCATACCCCTAATTATTCTGCTGAAAGGTTTTATTCAAATGGGCCCTAGTTTTCGAGAATTTGGGGGTTCAAAGTTAAACATACGTTTCAAATACTCATTAATTTGACTTTTCAAACGTGGGCTGGGTAGCGTCGAGGTAAAGTGCGAGTACGCTATACCGTAGATAGCGGGTTCAAACCAAACTTGTACCATTTTTATTTTCTTATTTATTTAACATTATATTTTTGACATGTTACAACTTTTACGCTGAATTAAATCTGCAACTTTGAAATTTTTGATATTTTCCTAACAAATAACATTTACATTTTCAAAATTGTTATGAATATTATATTTTTTCTGCAATTTTTAAGCTAATATTTCTACTGACGAAAATTAAAATTATTTGTGTCTAGAATTTTATTGTTAAATTATTTTTATTAAATTTATTTGTATTTACATTTTTATATTTTAAGTGCAGATCTATAATAATAATAATACATGTAAATTTTTTCACATTATGGGATTTTAAATGGCAATTTATGTATATTTCCCCCCATAATTTATACAAAATATTTTTCATGTCGAATATCTTAAACGTATTCACGTTTAGATAATTTCACTAACTAGGGGGGCTCGGCCCCCTACGAGCTACGCTCGCCAACCCCCGTCCAGACCGCAGGCTCTAAATGCACGCTAATTTGATCGGCTTTAAAAAGATTTCGAAAGATTGAATTATAATTTAAAAAACAGTGGCGATCTCCCTATAAACGATTTTCTATTCAATTCTCTTTGATCCATTAACGCCAAATCCGCTGCGGTACTATTTGATTATCCCGTCGACCCATTTCGCCAAATTATATAAATCGCCAAACCACTCGCCAAATTATACAAATTGACATAATTTTTATTTTAAATAACGAAAGAACAAATAAATTCGTACAACATTAATAAAAATACAAATAAAACGTCGAAATAAAAATAACTTGATGACGTAGACACGTGTAACAACATTTCAAAATAAGCTAATATAAAAGGAATTAAGTAAACAGAGTCTTTGTCTCCTGGTATTTTTTAACAAAGCGAAAAGAAAGTTCTTTTAAATGAGACATTTTAAATTAATCGTTTTTAATCTGACGTAATTTTTACCAAGCTATTCTTTCTCTTTTAAATAATCGCGTGAAAGTACTTTTGTTAGCAATGAAATATTATTTGCGCTTTTCTAATAAAAATAGTTGAAAATATCCTCTCAAAATATTAAATAAATGTCTAGCGCAATTTCCAAATGTAAACTTTTTTGCAATATTATTTTGTGTTCATTTTATGTAATAACTATAATGTGACGTAAATATGACGTAATTTCTCCTAAGACTTCTAACGCATGTTAATGAATTTATTATTTTACAATATCCTTTCTCTTTTAAAATTCACGTGTATACTTTTTATGACATAATTTTTAATAAGTTCCTGCTTTTTATACATAATTATTTAATTCTAATTTGAAAGTTTTTTCCTGTTTATAATAGTCACGTGTAAATAAATTTTTAATTTGAAGCAAACATTATTGCTTGCGCTTTTTATACAGTTGGCAACAGTTTAAATTAGTACAATTTTCTGAAATCTGTAAAAAATATCTCTAGAAATGCTGAAAATTTGAATTTAAAATAGAAATAAAACCTGAAAAAATGAGTCAAAATAAAAAAAAAATTAATGCAATCTGCACTCCGGCAAATTCTAACGCATAAAATGATCTAAAAATGATTACACTGCCATGTATAGTTTTTGCTGCTATAAAACTTTTTTAGTGGAACGATTTTGTCCAACTTTAGCATTAAATATCTCTTAAAATAATTCTTCTATTTGAAAAGTGTCTGCATCAGCGTGTTCATCAAACATTTCTGTATAAAACCACTGATTTTCATATTTTTGTATGCCTTATTTTTCTCAATATTAACGAAGAAAGACCTCCGGTCACAAAAAATTCAAAACCGGCGGCGGCGGTGACAGCGGTAGTTACTTTTTTTTTAGAATAGAGAGATATATTTACAAAAGAGTAATAAAATGTTAAAATAGTATGCAAGTTTCTACCCAGTTATATAAATTTTTAATGTTCTATAAATATATTTATCTGTAAAGTTCGAGCTCAACATCCTTTTTTATTTGCAAAGATAAAAAATGACATAATAAATTTAAAACATTTTCTTCGTTCTAACAATTATAAAGATTGTTGACTTCATTCTTAAAAATGAACTGGAAATGCCAGATATAATTTGTCATATACTATATAAAAAATATTTTTAATAAAATCGTCTGCTGTGTTTTCACGGTAATATCAGAATAAGTAAAGTTTTCTTTTTATTGATCTCGTTTAGCTATTTAATGGCATTAAAAAATTAAAGCATTTAAATAATATATATTATGTTAGTAAGTATCTTCCAATATTGTTTTAAAAAAATTCATGCAAAGAAGTTGTTTTTATTGTGATTTTTTAATGGAATTTTATGTTTTGAATATTATTAAGATATGCATCATTCATTTAATTGCATATTTACTAAATTAATAATGGCGATGTTTGTAATGATAAACATTTGTGTATGTCATTAGTTAATATATTACACTCATTATATTTAGAACAAATGAAATATTAAGATTGTATATAATTTTGTTAAATTTTCCTAGTCAGTTATTTATGTATATAAAATGTATGAAAAAAAATATGCGTTATTTCGGAACTGTGATAAATAAAAAAATATACATAAATGTAAACAATTATAGTAAGTTTAAAAAAAGATGAGATAGCTATATATATATATATATATATATATATATATATAGATATATAGATATAGATATAACCATTATACATAACAAATCGTCATCAATTTCCAATTACTAGAATTAAATTTATAAATTAGCTAATATTCATAACACTGACATATACAGAATAAAGATGGAACATGTAGCTAGCAATACAGAATCATGCTAAATTCCATTAATGCACTAGCATATTGCGGGCGATAAATCTATATAAAACATATGAAAAAACCACCAAATTTTGATAAAATCCTATTAAAGACAAAAGATATAAGATCCAGCTGAATATTGTTGAACCAGAAAAGGCCGTATCAAAAACATACAAAAGATCAAATGGATGAATGATGCGAAAGCTTATAAATTATTTCACTTGTTCATGGGTACATAAAATACATTTATAAGCAAAAAACATATATTAGCTTAATTTTCGTTAACAGAAATATTGGTTTAAAATTTTGCATAGAAAATATGAATTTTCATAAAAAAAATCGAAAATGTAAATATAATTTGTTAGGAAAATATCAAAAATTTCAAAGCTTCGGATTTTTTAATTAAGTATAAAACTTGTAACATGTCAAAAATATAATATTAAAAAAAAAAAAAAAGTAAAAATGGTTAGTTCGAACCCGCCATCTACGGTATAGCGTCCTCGTACTTTACCTCGACGCTAACCAGCCCACATTTAGAAACGCAAATTAATCAGTATTTAAACCTTAGGTTGAACTTTGAGCTCCAAATTCTCGAAAACTAGGACCCATTTGAATAAAACCTTTCAGCAGAATAATTAGGGTATGTTCCCTATACCATACTTTAAAATCATCAAAATCTGTGAGCACCATGTTTGGTGCCCTTGTGAGATGAATGTTTGCAGCTAAACAGCCTCCGATCATCCCTATTTTAATAAAATCAAAACAGACCTGACGCATGCGCAAAGGCGCGGTTAGTTTCGCTTTCTGAAAACAAACAGTAGATCATGATTTTTAACGCTTTCCAACAAAGTTGAAAAGTGTTTATGAATTCGGTTTCTCTGTCTGTCCACGCTCTAACTCGCGTAAATATACTCGTATTTTCACGCAATTGTTCTGTGTTAATGATGCTTACCATGACATATTCGATATTGAATATGAAGAGTGTAGAATTAATGGTTCATTTACAGGGGCACTCAAAAGAATTCTGTAACATTATGATCAAGGGGAAAAATCATTTGTAGTGTATTTTAATGACATTACGCTATTTGAAATGTATTGGAATTTACATATATCACTAAATCTCACTGCAAGATCGAAATAAAACACTGTACTAAAACTTAAAATACACATTATTTAGGAAATTTCGTGCTAAAAATTAAAGCTGAACATATGGTAGCAGAAATACTACCATGGACATTAGAGGGTTAAGGCGTCAGGCTCTCTCTTTTTCAAGCAAAAGAAAAGAATTCCTATTTAGTTGAGGATTTTTAACACTTTCCAACAAAGTTGAAAAGTGTTTATGAATTCGGTTTGTCTGCCCATTTGCCCGTTGGCCGTCTGTTTGGCCACTCTCTAACTCGCATAAATATGCTCGTATTTTCAAGCAACTGTTATATTATGCTTACCATGGCATATTCGGTATTGGATATGAAGAGTGTAGAATTAGCAGTTCATTTACAGGGTCACTCAAAGGAATTCCATTACATAATGATCAATGGGAATAAATCGTTAGCAGTATAATTTAATGTCATTACGCTATTTCAAACGTATTGAAATTTATATATACAGTAGAACCTTGATTATCCGAAGTAATTGGGACCGACGATCTTTCGGAAAATCGAAATTTTCGGATAATCGAGAATACTTTATTAAAGATTAAGGGTAAATACGTATATACGCTATTTCTTATTATGGTAACGCGTGATAAATCAAAATAAAGCAATAGCAAAATAGAAACCAGAATAAATTACCTTAATTTTAATTTTGAAATTAGTTTCTTTTACATATTTCACAAGAGTTTGAAACAAAGTTTTGTTTGTCGCAGTTTTGTTTGCCTTTGCTTTGCAGCTCTATCACGAAGTACTGATTCTTTAGTGAATAACTTCAACAATTATCGTTCACATGTGTCGCTGACTGATACCAGTGAGAAGCAGAACAATTGTATACACTTATAATTAATCTTCTGGTGAACAGAAAAAAAACACCTGCTAGACCACATTACACATTCCGGTTCTCCCTCCTCTTACGCTGTTCTAGTCCACTCCGCAGCTTACGGGAGCTCAAGTTAAATTCAAAAGAAATTCTAAGAAAGGGGATCCCAAATATTTATCTGTACTCGTGGTTCGGAAAGGACCGCTTGCACACAAGGAATGCTTTAAAAATGGATTTCGGATAACCGAGAATTTCGGTTAAAAGAATTTCGATAAAAGAGGTTCTACTGTATCACCGAATTTTACTAAAAGAGGATTACTATAGAATAGGATTGTTCATTTACACAGACACACAAAAGAAGTCGGTTACAGTACTACTGCCTTTGAGCAGTAATTGTTGGAAGTGCGTTTTCAATTTCGGTATGCACTTTTAATTTAATTAATCTTTAATACTTTCCATCAAAGTTGAAAAGTGTTTTTAACGCTTTCCAACAAAGTTGAAAAGTGTTTTTAGCATTTTCCAGCAAAGTTGAAAAGTGTTTATGAATTCGGCTTGTTTGGCCGTCTGTCTGTCCACGCTGTAATAAATAAACTCGGATTTTCATTAATTTGATATATCTTAATGATGCTTACTATGTCATGTTCGGTATTGAATATGAAGAGCGTAGTGTTAATAGTTAATTTACAGGTTCACTCAAAAGAATTCCGTTACATTATGGTCAATAGGGGGAAAATCTCTTGCAGTGTATTTTAATGACATTGTGCTATTTAAAATATGTTGAAATTTATATGTATCACTGAATTTTACCAAAGATGATTACTATAGAATAGGGTATCCATAGCATTTATCGTTCATTTACAGGGACACACAAAAGAAATCAGTTACATTACCGTCTTTGAGCAATAATTGCTGGAAGTGCGTTTTCAATTTCGGTATGTGCTTTTCAATTGAACTAATTTTTTGCATGTTACTCGTTTTGTATAAATACTATATCTCTGTTACGGGGTTGCACAAAATAACTCACGCCCCCATTCTTCTTATTAGCGGCAATTGCTGAAGGGGAATTTTCAACTGTGATAATTTTTGGTTGCATGTAGTTTATGCATACAAATCTACATATGATATCAGGGTTGATCAAAGATTCTGACTGTAGATGAGAACTGTAGATGCACTTTTCTGACTGTAGATGAGAATAGCTGAAATTGGGTTTTCAAATGTGTTATGCGTTTCAAAATGTTTCAATTAGACATCTCATTTTAACATATTAAATGTTGAAGTTTTGTTACATTATTCCGAATGTGTTGGAAAGTGCTTCATAATCAATGCTCGATGCTTGATTTTTCTTTCTTGTTGTTCATGTGACAGAATGCTAAGGAGACTAATAAGCGTTCTTTAATTTTTAAGTTATCTTCATGCTGATTACTTTATATAATGCATTACATTTATGCTTAGATGCATCCTCTCCTTATTAATATGCTTTCATATATGCATTATAGGTGCAGATTTACGGTCGCCAGTCTCCACCTGGCGACTAATTTTTTTGCTGTGACGACTAACTTTCAGTGTCAGTCGCCAGAGATCAATTTCCAGTGTTCCCAATCCCCGTCGCAGAATTTCGATATATTTTTTTTTTCTTTTGCAAATAGAAAAGTACCTGCTCTTTTCACTGGCCGAGATCAAGTATGACCTTGATAAAAAATCAGGGAATTTTTGCGATTTCAGTTACCTTCGTGAACGCTGCTCCTGCGATGTACTGCTTTCAGTGGCGTACCCAGGATTTTATTTCGGGGGGGGCTGACTTAAATTTTCATAATGTTCTAAATCTTACGAAACACGTTGCATTGTGTTATAAACAGAAATCATTTTTGTCAATAAGGCCGTAGCCAGAGGGGGGGGAGGGGGGTGCAAGGGTGACTTTGTTCCGAATTTTCCGAAAATTTGAAAAATTCGGTCATCAGTCCGAAAATTTGGACTTAAAAAATTATCGCGATTTTTGACAAATGGTCGCCGAAAAAAATCAATTTCGTCAATCGTTCGCAAAAAAAAAAAAAAAAAAAAAAAAATCAATTTCGTCAATCGTTCGCAAAAAAAATCTCCAATTTCTTTAAAAGATCAAGGAAAAAACCGGAATTATGTCATACGGCCGCAGATAAAATGCGAAGTTTGCCAAAGGATCGCGAAAAAAAAGTCAAATTTCGTCAAATGATAGCGGAGAAAACGTGAATTTCGTCAAATTATTCTAGAGGAAACGCTAATTTCGTCAAAATGAGCACAGAAAAAACCCGAATTTCGTCAGAAGGCCGCAGAAAAAACGCGAATTTCATCAAAAGGTCGCGGAAAAAACGCGAATTTCGAAAAAAAGATCGCTAAAAATACACATTCCGTCAAAGGGCTGCGAAAAAGAAGCTAATTTCGTAAAGGATCGCAAAAAACGCGAATTTCGTCAAAGGGACACGGGAAAACATGAATTTCGTCAAAAGGCCACAGAAAAACACAAATTTCATCAAAAAGACGAGAAAAAGCGCGAATTTCGACAAAAAGCCGTGAAAAAAGCAAATTTCGAGGAAGGATTGCGCAAAAACGCGAATTTTGTCAAATGACCACAGAAAAAACGCGAATTTCGTCAAAGGACCACAGAAAACTGCAAATTTCGACAAAGCATCGCTAAAAAAACACGCATTCCGTCAAAGGGAAGCTGAAAAAACACGAATTTCGTCAAAGGGACACAGAAAAACGTGAATTTCGTCAAAAGGCCGCAGAAAAACGCAAATTTCATCAAAAAAGACGGAAAAAAACCGCAAATTTCGTCAGAGAGCCGCGGAAAAAACGCAAATTTCGACGAAGGATTGCATTAAAAAACACGAATTTCGGCAAATGACCACAGAAAAAAACGCGAATTTCGACGAAGGATTGCGTAAAAAAACGTGAATTTCGGCAAATGACCTCAGAAAAAACGTAAATTTCCTCAAAGGGCCGCAGAAAAAACTCAAATTTCCTCAAAGGGCTGCAGAAAAAACGCAAATTTTGGCAAAGGATTGCTAAAAAAAGTATGCATTCCGTCAAAGGGAAGCGGAAAAAACGCGAATTTCGTTAAAGGATCGCAAAAAAAAGCATGGTCACAAAGAAGGGCCACAGAGAAACGTGGCTTTCAGCAAAAGACTGCGGAAAGAAGCGAATTTCGTCAAACAGCAGCGAAAAAACAAAAAAAACACGACCATTTCCATAAAAAAACGCGAATTTCGTCAATGAGCCGCGAAATTTATAAAAAGACGAGAAAAAAGCGAATTTCGTCAAAAAAGCCGCGAAAAAAACGCAAATTTCGACGAAGGGTTTCGTAAAAAACGCGAATTTCGGCAAAAGTTCACGAAAAAAACTCGAATTTCATCAAAAACTCGCGGAAAAAACGCAAATTTTGACAAAGGATCACGGGAAAAAAACGCGAATTTCGTCAAAGGGTCGCGGAAAAAAGCTAATTTTGTCAAAAGTTCGGGGAAAATGCAAATTTCGTCAAAGCGTCGTGATAAAAACCTGTATTTCATCAAAGGATCGCGTTAAAAACACATACAAATATCTGTGTTTATTATTATATGTATAGTTTTTAAACTGAAATAATGTTAGAAATTGAATAATGATTTACCGAAATTGCAAGACATGGTGAAATAATTACAGCTGTGTTTCAAGATTGCATTTGATAGATGAAATCTTGTTTTATCTGAGTGAAGAGCAACTACCCATTTCCCTCTTTTCCCGTGCAGAGAGAGAGAAAAAAAAAGGAATTTCCAACATCTGGTATACATAAAAGTGTTGCACAACGAGATGCAATAAGAAAGACTAATGAACTGAAAACTTTTCTTCCTTTTTTAGTCAGTCTCTAAATATATGCCCTAAGCAAAACACGCAGTGTGTCTGCGCTCTGAAAAACCTTAAAGATATATGTTAATTAAATATATAACTTTGAATGTAAATTTAATTTTAACTTTATCTATGTGCTTTTAATTAAATAGTGTAGTCCTGTGATCCTGTGCCCTCTTTTGTTACTGAGTGGAATATTTTCATGCTGATTCACTTTGGATTTTTATAGCAGGTTGGATTACCTTACGCGGATTCAATCAACGCTGAAAATAAAGGTAGGAGCATGCCAATTTTATCTTTCTCCTTTTTTGTGAAGATGTTAAAAGGGAAAACATTATTTTCTAAATATAATTCATGAAGAGAAGCTCAGTTATTTAACTGCCGTGATTTCACAATAAAAATTCAATAGATTATGAGACAGACTGAAGGCTGTGAACACGGCAAGTTACCGCTCTCTTCTATTTAAACTATTGTGACAATAAATGAAAATAAACGAAAACTCTTGAAAGTTAAGAAACTAAAATAAAAGAAACCTTTTAAAGATAAAACACTGGCCTCCTCCCTAAAAGAAACTTTTAATATCGAAAAATTAAATCCGCATAACTATGCCCAATGGAGTTTTAAAACCCAGATGCTCCTAATGAGGGAAGATTTATTTAATTATACACAGGATGACCCCCCAACACCACTAACTAATGAGTGGACTAAGCGAGATAATCGTGCTAGGGCTACAATTATATTAACTTTAGAAGACTCACAACTTATTTATGTGAAAAATGAAACGACAGCCAAGACAACTTGGAATGTTTTAAAAACTATACACGAGCGCGCAAACCTTTCGAGCAAATTATATTTACTCAGAAAGTTATACAGTATAAAACTCGGGGAAAACGGAGATATGATAAGTCATATCGTAAAAATACTAGAAACAGCCGACAGATTAAAGGCGATAGGGGAAGAAATTAAGGACACGCATTTATCCGCGTTACTTTTATGCTCCCTCCCACCGAGTTATGATACTTTGATTATCGCACTTGAAGCGAGAAATGAAGAGGAGTTAAACTCTGAATTTATAAAAGGAAAATTGACCGATGAGTATCAAAGGAGACAAGATAGCTCGAATAATACGTCGCGCGAAAATGCGTACAAAGCAGAAAAAAATAATACTAAACCACAATATCGCAAACAAGAACAAAATATGTTTTGTACATATTGTAAAAGACGAAATCACATAAAATTAAATTGTTGGTTCCTTAAGAATAAAAATTCAAATTCTAAAAACCAAACAATGAATAAAGGGAGACAGAATGCTGCATTATGTTCTGAAACGAACAAAATCACTCCGGAAGTAGAAGTACAAACAAACACACAGACTCTGGGGAATAGTAGCAAAGAAAACAAAACCACTTTAGATACAAAGGTGTCTCAAAACAATTGTTCCTTTTACGCGAACATTGAAAATAAATCTACCTGGATAATTGATTCAGGGAGCTCTTCACACCTTTGTAACGACATAAACCTATTCAGTGACATTGATACAAATAATAAGAACACAGTCACGATTGCAAACGGAAAAATTCTTGCTTCACACGGGACAGGCACAATAAAATTACAAACACAATCAAACGACATTACTTTAAATGAAGTTTTGTACGTGCCAGAAATACAGTCAAATTTAATGTCTGTTAATAAAGCAGTGAAGCATGGGTGTAAACTCATTTTTGAAAACGAAACCTGTAAATTAATCCAAAACGGCATAACCTTTATAGAAGGGAAAATTAAAGGTAATTTATATGAAGTAGACCTTTACAAACATAAACAAGTAAACTATGCGAATTTAGCTCATCAATGCAAGAATAAAAACTGTATTGAACTCATGCATAGGAGATTCGGACACAGAGATATAAATGCTTTAAAGCAACTGCAAACTAAAAGTTTAGCAACAGGTTTTAATATGGAAAATTGTAAACATGAAGTAAATGCGAAAGTTGCATAAAATGTAAATTAACAAATGCTTCGTATCCTAAACAAGCTACAAACAAAGCTAGTAAAATTCTCGATTTGGTTCATTCTGATGTATGTGGCCCGATGCCAACAGAAAGTATGGGAGGAAAGAAATTCTTTCTCACATTTACTGATGATTTCAGTAGATTTACAATGGTATTTCTTTTATCAAAGAAAAGTGAAGTCATCACTAAACTAAAAGAGTACGTAGCTATAACGAAAAATAAATTCGGTCGCAATATAAAGGAATTAAGAACTGACAACGGCGGGGAATATACCAGTGATGAGATAGAAAATTACTTAAAAGAAGCAGGTATACACCATCAGCTAACCGTGCCAAATTCTCCAGCTCAAAACGGTGTTTCGGAGAGGAAGAATCGTACACTAGTTGAAATGACGCGATGCCTGTTATCGGAAGCGAAACTACCTCAGAAGTTTTGGGGTGAAGCTCTAAATACAGCGGTATACTTAACTAATCGACTCCCCACGAAAGCTCACAATTCTACTCCATACCAATTATGGACAAATAAAATACCGGATTTAAGCAACATTAGAATGTTTGGCTGCAAAGCTTACGCTTATCTCGACAAATCCCAAAGAGGAAAACTTGATGATAAAGCGATTGAAGGAATTTTTGTCGGTTACGACAATAGATCTAAAAGTTATAGGATCTATACTGGTAATAATAAAATTATACGAGCAAGAACCGTCAAATTTCTAGAAAACTTTAATTCAAACACAACACCAAATTTAAATCTGAAAAATGATAGCGAAGTTCAGAAACAACCCGAAAAAGCAGGGGAAAATTCCTCAGAAATTATAATAAGTATGCAGGAAGAAAAACAAACAGACAGTGAGGAAAATACAACAAATGAACCTAGAAGATCACAAAGATCGAATAGAGGTGTTCCACCAGACAGACTCGCATACATTACTAAAGAAAATAAAATTATAGAGCCGAAAAATTTCGAAGATATTAAAAATCTAAACAATCCACATGAGAAAAACCAATGGTACGAAGCAACTAGTGAAGAAATTGCTTCATTAATAAAAAATAACACCTGGGATCTAGTTGATCCTCCACCAGGCGTAAAAGTAATTGGAAATAAGTGGGTTTTTACGGTTAAATATAATTCAAATGGAGAAATTAATAAATACAAAGCGCGTTTGGTAGCGAAAGGCTATTCTCAAAAATTTGGTAGTGACTATTATGAAACCTTTGCACCAGTAGTAGCCTATACAACGCTAAGAGCATTTCTAGCGTGTGCAGCTCACAAAAACTTAAATGTAAACCATTTAGATATTCAAACCGCGTTTCTCCATGGAAATTTAGAAGAAGTTGTTTATATGTCGCAACCAGAAGGACATATTAAACCGGGTGAAGAAAATAAAGTATGTAAGCTAAGAAAGGCTATATATGGCCTAAAACAAGCAGCAAGAGCATGGAATATTAAAATAGCTGAAAGTTTAAACAAACTAGGTTTTGTGCAAAGCACCGCTGATCCATGTCTCTTCACACGAGAAACTAACGGAAATAAAACTTATATCATCATTTATGTCGACGATCTGTTAATTTCAGGAGATACTAAGGAAATAAATGAAATAATGAAACAACTTAGTAAAGAATACGAAGTGAAAAATTTAGGTATGGTAAATTACTACTTAGGCATAAACATAAAAAGAATTGAAGAAGGAACTTATGCACTCGATCAGGAAAATAAAATAAAAGAACTGATTGAAAAATTTAATTTAAAGGACTCTAAACCTTGTGATACTCCGATGGAGGCAGGTTACTTAAACTTAGATGACGATGAAAATTTACTACCTAATAATCATAAGTATAGACAAGCCATAGGGGCATTGCTATACATAGCTACGATAACTCGTCCAGATATTTCAGCGGCTATTAACATCCTTAGTCGCAGAAATGAGAAACCAAGAGAAAAAGACTGGAGGGCAGTCAAGAGGGTTATTAGATATTTAAAAACAACACAAGAATTAAAATTAGTTATAAGCAACGAATATGATCCGATTCTGACGACATTTGCAGATTCAGATTGGGCAGGAGATAAAAGTGATCGAAATCAACCACAGGAAATTTAAGTAAATTAGGAAATGCAGCGATTTCCTGGTCAACAAAAAAGCAAAACTCAGTTGCATTATCATCTGCTGAGGCTGAGTATATTTCCGCAGCCACATCAGCACAAGAAACCATATGGTTGATAAAGCTATTAGAGGATCTAGATTTAAACCAAAACCTACCAATTATTCTGTATGAGGATAATGTGTCATGCATCAAGATGACTCAAAATTATAAACATCATTCAAAAACAAAGCACGTGGATATCAAATTTAATTCAATTAAAGATTTACGAGAGAAGGGAATCATAGAATTAGAATATTGTCCCAGTAAGGAAATGACTGCAGACATCTTTACGAAGCCCCTTCCCAAACCTGACTTTATCAAACACAGAGACAACTTGAACTTAAGAACTATTGCAACTTCAGAAATCAAGCAGGGGTGTTAGAAATTGAATAATGATTTACCGAAATTGCAAGACATGGTGAAATAATTACAGCTGTGTTTCAAGATTGCATTTGATAGATGAAATCTTGTTTTATCTGAGTGAAGAGCAACTACCCATTTCCCTCTTTTCCCGTGCAGAGAGAGAAAAAAAAAAGGAATTTCCAACATCTGGTATACATAAAAGTGTTGCACAACGAGATGCAATAAGAAAGACTAATGAACTGAAAATTTTTCTTCCTTTTTTAGTCAGTCTCTAAATATATGCCCTAAGCAAAACACGCAGTGTGTCTGCGCTCTGAAAAACCTTAAAGATATATGTTAATTAAATATATAACTTTGAATGTAAATTTAATTTTAACTTTATCTATGTGCTTTTAATTAAATAGTGTAGTCCTGTGATCCTGTGCCCTCTTTTGTCACTGAGTGGAATATTTTCATGCTGATTCACTTTGGATTTTTATAGCAGGTTGGATTACCCTACGCGGATTCAATCAACGCTGAAAATAAAGGTAGGAGCATGCCAATTTTATCTTTCTCCTTTTTTGTGAAGATGTTAAAAGGGAAAACATTATTTTCTAAATATAATTCATGAAGAGAAGCTCAGTTATTTAACTGCCGTGATTTCACAATAAAAATTCAATAAATAATATGCTGAACTTTTTAGAAATCTGGTTAACCCGAACCCACTCAGCCTGAAATTGACCTGAATATAAACAGAGTTAACCCAAACTACAACAAAAATAATTAGCAGCAGGAAGGGATTACCTCTCCTTTCCCCCTCTGCTGTAACCTTTCAGAAAATTTGCTGAGAATTTCAGATTTTTTTTTTTAACTCAGACTCAAATCTGGGGGGAAGGGGGGAGGGCACGGGTTCGATCCTGAGACCGTCCCACGTCGAAATCTGTTGAAAAGTGTTACTGGGTTTTTTTTATATACTTTCATTTAAAAGAAAGTCATTATAACATAAAATCTATAAAATTGTTCTTCCAATCCCCGAAACTAAATTCTGGCTACGGTTCTTGTTTAACAATAAATTAATATTGTAACAAACACAAAATATTTTTTGTATACACAAAATATTTTCATACACATATATAAAATAAAGACTTTGTTTATTATTTGTGCATTGCACAAGTAATAAGAAGGACTTTAAACCGTTCCAGATGAAAAATACTGGCTGCAAAGTTAAGACAGAATAGGAAGATAAGTGGGGGGAGGGGACATTACCGAACTCCAAAGATGTCTTTGCAGTCAAACAAGAAGTCACTGTGTATCTTACAGATACGAGGAAGTAATCGAGTGTTAAAAACAAAAGTTAATGAATATCATTCACACTCAGCTCTTCCGCACATATATAGTGTGCCTGACTTCCGACTTACCAAAATTCTGAAGGGATTAGCTAAGGTGTCATTCTGCACTAATATGGGACTAACAAGAAGGACAAGTGCGATGCATGACAAATATATATATAATTGAATTGATCTAAAAAGTAAGAAGTAAACTTTTTTTATCATTTAATCTGACCGTTTTGACAGGTAAAAGAGGTTTAGTCCCTTCAACCCTCCGCACCCCCCCCCCCCCCATATTTCTGTGTGGCATGGAGATGCGACTGAAAAATGAAAGTTAATAAGCTACTTTTACAGTCAAATCTTCCGCACCGGATTTCAGATTTAGACGAAATCGACTTGAGATTAGCTGTGGTGTTACTGTGCATTAACATATCTCCGCATTGACAATCTTGGCGCCCGCCGACTATGGGAAAAATTAAAAAAATCCTTAAATTAAACTACTTTTAGATTTGTCGAATTTATTTGTAGGTCTCTTGAACTCAGTATATATGTTTTCATTTATCGAGTAAAACAGTGATTTCAGTCATTTGAAAATGGATTTTGTGGTCTCAAGTAAATTTGGTCGCAGGACTGAGGAGGATATTGGATTAACAGGAAAAACAAATTCGTGGCATGCCAGAAAATAAAACAAATTTATCTGAAAAAGAAGGAATATCAGCCCTTTTTTCATTTCACTGCGATCTCTTCAGAGGTGGAATGGATCTGTAACGTCATAACCCCCGTCCCCATCGAATCCTTTGGTGTATGCTGGGGCATCACAGTGCACTAATATATGGGACTAACCAGAATAGCTGCGTCGCAGAAAAAAATTAAAAATCTCAAAAGAAAGAAAAAAAACTGGAAATTTTTTTCATTTCATATTTGATTATTTCGGAAGAGTAAGTAACCCCATCAGCCCCTTCCCCTCATTGGGTATACTGTGGTGTAACTGTGCGTTGATATGAGACTAGCCAGAACGTGTAGTTCGTTGTATTGCAGAAAACAAGTGCATTACAAATTCATCTCGAACAAAAAGAAAAATATCAGCCTTTTTTCATTTCATTTTCGACTATTTTGGGAAGGGGCTGTAACCCATCACCCCCTTTCTACTTCTTTCGGTATAATGTGGTGTCACTGTGCACTAATATGGAACTAAAGAGAAGAGAGTGTCTAGTCTGTTGAATAATAGGAGAAAAAAAATACAAATTTATCTCAAACAGAAAGAAAAAAGCAATATTTTTTTATTTCATTTCCGACTATTTCGGGAGGAGGGGGCTGTAATTCCATCAGCCCCCTCCCCATCTTTGGGTATGCTGTGATGTCAATGTGGACTAATATGGTGTTAACGAGAATGGCTATTTCGCTGTATGGCAGAAGAAAAATTACAAATTTATCTCAAACAAGAAGAAAAAAAACAGCCTTTTTTTTTCATTTCATTTTCAACTATTTAGGAAAGGGACACCCCATTAACCCCTTTCACCTCTTTGGGTATAATGTGGTATCACTGTGCATTAGTATGGAACTAAAGAGAAGAGAGCAGCTAGTCTGTTGAATGATAGAGGAAAAATACAAATTTATCTCAAACAAAAAGGAAAATATCAGAACTTTTTCATTTCATATTCGAATTTTTGGGAGAAGGCTGTAACTCCATTAACCCCCTTCTATCTTTTCGGGTATAATGTGATGTCACTGTACACTAATAAGGAACTACAGCGAAGGGAGCGGCTAGTCTGTTAAATGATAGGGGAGAAAATGCAAATTTATCTCAAATAGACAGAAAAAAATCAGCTCTACTTTTTCATTTCATTTTCGACTATTTTCAGAGGAGGAAGTTGTAATTCCATCAGCCCCCTCCCCATCTTAGGGTATGCTGTGATGTCAATGTGGACTAATATGGTGTTAACGAGAATGGCTATTTTACTGTATGACAGAAGAAAAAATGCAGATTTATCTTTAAAAAGTAAAGAAAAAACACTTTTTTATTTAATTTTTCGCGATTTCTGGTTGGGGGGGGGGGGGGGGCTGTAACCCCATCAACCCCCTTTCTCTTCTTTGGTGTCAATATGGACTAATATGGAACTAAAGCGAAGGAAGCGCATAGTCTGTTGAACGATAGGGGAAAAATGCAAATTTATCTTGAACAGACAGAAAAAATTCAGCACTATTTTTTCATTTCATTTTCGACCATTTCGAGAGGAGGGGGCTGAAATTCCATCAGCCCCCTAACTAATATAACCTGGACTAATATGGTGTTAACGAGAATGGCTATTTTGCTGTATGGCAGAAGAAAAAATTACAGATTTATCTTTAAAAAGTAAGAAAAAAACACTTTTTCATTTAATTTTTTGACTATTTCGGGAGGAGTAGGGGGGGGGGGCTATAACCCCGTCAGCCCCCCTTTCTCTTCTTTGTTGTCAATGTGGACTAATATGGGACTAATGAGAATGGTTTGTCCGCTGTATAATGGAAAAAAATTTAAAAAAATTTCCATAAAAGAAAGACGAAAAATCAGCACCTTTCTATATCACTTTCGAAAATTTCGGGGGGGGCTGTAGCCCCATCAGCCCCCCCCCTTGGGTACGCCACTGACTGCTTTCTTGCCGAACATTATGTTCGAATATAATTCTATGCATGTCCGCTCCACTACAAAGCTCAGCAGCTGCGAAGCTCGGCACATGAGCACGCAAGTGGTAAAGCTTGTCCTTTGGACACCAGGGAAAGCAAGCATTTCTTCGAAGGTTTTGTCCGAAATCCAGAGTTGAAATGAATACTCCTTTACTGCAGATCGGCTCACGAGAGAGTCCAAAGTTCCCGATGCGATGGAGATTATTTAAGGGCTTTGGATCATGGAGTCGCGAGGATAGAGGATTCCGAACTCTAAAGAAAAAAGAACAAAAAGGAAAAGAAACTCGCACGAAAAAATACTCAACGCGAGGTATATTCTTGCTCTGCAAATGTTTTCTGCAAGTGCGAGATTTTTATAGTGCAAAATAATCTTACACATTCCTAATTTTTTTTTATATGTATACTTTTATGACAAAATCAAAATAAGAAATAAAGTTTTCCTAATATTTCCCATTATCATGACTGCTTAGCTTATACATGTTTTTTTATTCAATTGTATCTTGTCCAACTTTATCTTCTGATTTTTCCAGATTTGTATTATACAGCAAACTCTGTCTAAGGCGGAATCGATCAGGACCGGGAAAATTTTCCGTAGTATACAATATTCCGCCTTAGACAAATTTTACTCTATGTCTATTTATTTGCAGGGACTTGAAAATCTTTTCGAGTTAGACAGATTCCCGTCTTACACAGAGTCCGCCTTAGACAGAGATTATTCTACTTTTTTTAATATCAAAGTTTGAAGAATTTTAGAATTAAATTAAATATAGGCATTTGTTGTAATTAGTCTGTGTTTTGTTGTACATGGGTATTTATTAATTAAACTATTTTTCATTTTGAATTCCTGATTTTTTTTGTTAAGTTTTTTTCATATAAACACTTTTGTTTTATGAGTTTGTTTCACAATGTGGCCACTAGATATTGGTTAGGAGCCAAAGTAGCGACTGGATTTTTGGGGTTTAGGAGTGATTGCTTCCTTAAAAATTTTGTGAATCTGCACCTATAATATGCATCTGATATTAGTTGCGTATATCTTATGTCCTACTTACGTATTTCTTTTAACGCACATAATTACTGAAATTCAACAACTTTCAATCCACAAAATAGATACACTATATTGCCAAAGATGACCGGTCACTTACGATTTCAAACGTTTTCTTAAATATCTATGAAAATACACGAGGAATTATCCTGAAACTCCAGGTGTATAAACGGAATAATACAGGTCATATACTTCCGTGATTATTTTTCCCGAAACCTCATAGGGGACTGTCAATAAATTGAAAGAAAACGAATATCTTTTGGATAACCCTGTCAAACCTAATGTAGCAAAAGCGTTCAAACTGTACAACATGATTAAGACGCTTATTGTAATAAACTCTGTTTATTTTATGAGAACAGCGTGTATACTCGTAGAGAAATTAAAGTTTTTATAAAAAGAGTCCCAAATTTTGCCACGTTTTTTGCTTATAATTTGCAGAGTTCTTAATATAAAAAAAAGTTTTTTACAGAAAATTTGGCAAACAACATTGTACACAATGCTCTGAAATCAGAATTAAAAAATAATAAAAACTGTATAAAAAATGAGCAGGTTTACTAAATAATGTTTCACTGCGCATGCCCGAATGTAATCTAAATATAATTTACATAATGTGTTAGCTAAATGTATAGAGCAACTTTTGTGAAAGTCTCAAAAACATAGTTTGAAAAGTCTAAAAATTATCGTTGATAGAGTAAGCTCAAAATCCGTTATTCCCAAAAGGAAGCAAAAAGATGAAGGTCTGTATCCAAATACAGTAGTACTTGCAATATTGTGTATGCTATATTGGCATTAATCAATGGATATATGGATACAGCCCCTCATCTTTCTGCTTCATTTTGGGAACAGCGGATTTCGAGCTTATTCTATCAACGATAATTTTCAGAATTTTCAAGCTATGTTTTTGAGACTTTTACAAAAGTTGCTCTATACATTTAGCTAACACATTATACACATTATATTTTGATTGCAGTCGGGCATGCGCAATGAAACATTATTTAGTAAACCTGCTCATTTTTCATACAATTTTTACTATACATTAATTCGGATTGCAGGGTATTGTGTACAATGTTGTTTGTGATATTTTCTGAAAAGAACTTTTTTTTATATTAAGAACTCTATAAGCAAAAAACTTGGCAAAATTTGAGACTCTTTATGAAAACCTGAATTTCTCTTAAAAAATTACTGGTTCCAAACGATTGGAAATAAAATCTATTTTTAAATGATGTATATAAAATTTTCTTATGGCGTCGTCTACAATTCAAAAACAGACCAAACTTTATTTTTTTTAATAGCAACACCTAATTTTGGCAATATATTTTAAATCTTCGATTTAAATTATGCCTGGAAACGAAATTTCAAGTCATTTGGATGATAAGTTTTTAAATTATAAACATTCAAATTCAAATTTTGATCTTCTAATGTTAAATTATATTTTCATATTTTTATTAATATCTCCTGAAATTATAATCCTAATGTAACAATTTTTGTTTGGTTATATTGCTAAAAAAAAAAAAAAAAAAACAACATAAATACATTGAAGTTGTAATTTTTAAAATTTTATAAATATAAATTATGAATTATGAAATTAATATTAAAAAAAAAATAGGAATTGCAACATACAATTGTTTTGATAGATTTATATTTATCATGTCCTGCTTGATGCGAATTCTCAATTTGAAATTTTTGTTCCAGGTAGCTTTTCAAATTATCATTAAAAAACGTTAAAATGACGGTTTAAGGGGGTTAATTATTCATTTTATTAAAATATTTGGGCTGGCAATAGTCGAAACATATTAAGCGAGTGAAATGTTCAGATTGGCAAGAAATAATATATTAATAGAAGTGACATAATCGTTCTGTAGCATTTCAACAATCGAGTACCGAACTTCAATTTGGAAAGAACCCCTCGAATAGGCTCTTTTTAAAATAATTAATTTCTCGGAAACTAATCATACGAATTTCATGAAAATTTGTTTTTAGGCTAATTGAAGTTTGTAAAATCTATTTAAGGTGTCAAACTTGGGTATTGCTATTGAAAAAAAAAGTTTGGGTCCATTTTGATGCGTAGATTGCCCCATAAGCAAATTTTATACATATAATTTAAAAATAGACTTTATTTCCAGTCGTTTGGTACCAGTAAATTTCTCCTACAATAATTCATTGCAGAGTTAGTAGGGGTGGTTACTTTTTTTTTCACGACTGTACATTTAATAAATACATGACATTGTTATAAATGATAAATAATATTAAAGCAAACTAAAATGATCCAAACAAGTAATTTAGTGTACAATTATTAAATACATAAGGATAAACTCGGTCTTCCCAGGTTACAGAACATATATTTTAGACAGAATATAGGTTACAGAAATTTAAGATGAACGCCAAAGTTGGTATAGTATTGAACTAATAACATTCAAGTATTAACATTTGTAACTACTTTTTGAAATATTGAGATGCATGAGATAGATGGAAGTTTTGAGATTGGCACATCCAACTAGTTAGTGTTTAAATTGAGTTGCTTTTGCAGCATCCCACCAGTTGACCTTTTTAGCCATTAGTTCGATAATAAATCCATTGTTCTTGTAACTAGTATACAATTGCAACCATATAGAATTGATTGCCTAAGAGGACAGCTCAGACAAGGAAACCAAGTCTGTAGAGCATAGTGTCCCTCCCGGTCGCCTTTATTAAGGTCTTAAAAAAAATTACTGTTTTCAGCCAGAGCTGAAGCCGCCAGAATCAGGACAGTGGGCGGTATGTATATAAAATCCCGTGTCAGGGCCGCATCTGCCAGGTGAAAAAAAAACCTAACGCGACAGGGAGTAGGTAAGAGAAGAAAGGCGAAATAAATAAATAAATAAATAATTACAAAATAAGATTCCTTCCGCCGGGGAACAGATCCCCTACGCGACAAGGGGCGAATGAATGTGCGACAAAATTACCTGGCGACAAGGGGCAGCTGAAACTGTTGCATGCCCAGGCTACGTAGTTAGTATTGAAATTTCAAAAAGGTGTTTATGGATGTGTTTTAGTTTATTTAGTAGGAGGGTGTGTGTAAGTATATTATGGAGCCAGCCTTCTGGTGGAGATGCCGGGCGTTTTAAGTGCCAGCGTCGTGTGAGTTCACAGTGGAAATAGGCATGAGTTGCAGTGCCCACCTCACCGCAATCACACAGGTTGGAAGAGGCGCACTTAAATATCTCTAGGTAGGCCTTGAAGGGGCAATGTCCCGTCAGAAAGCTGGTCGTGTACGGCGTGAGGTTGTAAAGTTGAAGAGAAACTTTAGGAATGAGTTCGTGTGTGTGCCTGCCCTTTGTTGATGTGTCCCAGTACTCCTGCCACGACGTCAGAATCCTGGATTTCAGGATCCTCTTGACGTATGATTGGGGCACTTGGAGATGTGTGTCTATGGTAGGTTTTCGTGTAACTGGAGACTATCACCTCTGGCGGGAGAACGTAAAAAATGCATGAAAATTAACCCTTTATCTACTGACGGTACATATAATTACCGCTCACTTTAAACTTTCATACCATAGTGGATATTACTAATATTTTAATGGTGCTGTGCGAACACGCTCTTTGAACTCTACTTTTTCAGGATACATGGCAGCAGTAGTTCTAGGTTTGTTATTTTAGCGAGGAAGGAGGCTATATTTGTAACAGTCAATGTGTTTTTTGCCGACATTTTGTACAGATTGTCACACTCGTCTTTTTATTGCTGCAAACATAGTAAAAGATATAAGATAAGTGTTGGATTTTTTTAATGTGTTCAGTACGATCTTAGAATACGATCTGACTGGCTATTTTAGGTGAATGGTGTATGTATTTGATTTAATAGTTGAATTACTCGGTGGTACTTATAAGTACCGCCAGTACACTGGGTGTTGGAGAAAAACTTTTTTACTTTTCGTCTGTGTAGTTATCCATCGTTTTTATTTGCTTCCTAATGTAATTACTAAATTGTAGTGAAGTAATAATTTCCCTGGTATTTCTTTTCTGTTTCATTGTTATTTTTTATAGGAAATCGAAAGTTGTGGCACCGGTTCGTTTTTGCTATGCTAGAAATGGCATAGGTAAATTCATATACTGCATATGTGGAGATGCGAGAGAACATGTTGTCCCTAGAATATAGGCGTTGCATAACTAAAGGACTGCTAACAAGATCGAAACATGAAAAAATAGTTTTTTTAATGTCATCAAATTTGAATTTTATCTCATGTTTCATGTGTAAAATAAAACTATGTCAATTTCACATTTTTGTATTGTTAACTTGCGTGTGTCTTCTTGTTATTTAGCATTTTTAAGAGTTTAAATTTTATTTAAAATATCATGTGGGTTTTCTGTTACGAGAATATTTTAGGCATAGTGCACTGACTGTACTTTAAAGTACCACTTTAATTAATTACCTCTAACGAATTCAATTTCTCACGGGTGAGTATTTTTTTTATGTACATATATCCTTTAATTTTTATCGTAGTAACTGGAAAAAAAATTCCATGAAAAAATCTACAGTAGATCATAATACAGTAGATGAAGGGTTACCATATTAATTTGCAGTTAAGTTTCAAATGTATTAAAATGTTGTGATCGGTAGCACACCCGTGTAAGATATTTTTTATAGTTCTAGCGGGGGTGCGGAGTCGGAATCACAGTCAGTCCCATTTTTGAGCGAAAGAGTTGGAGTCGGATCGGTTAAAATTCCCGGAGTCGGAGTCGTCCATTTTCCCCACCGACTCCGCAGCACATCAGGAAGTGAGTTAAAAACCGATTACAAAATTGCATCTTTACATACAAAAACCAAATTGAGTGAAGTAAAAGAGCGTTACGACACGGCGTTTTTCCGGCGATTCAAAATAATAAGTAACTCTGCCGCTTAACTCTTTCAGGGGCATAGTTGTTCTGTTGCTAAAATGTTGAAATGATTGAATGGTCACAAATTATACAATATGAACTTTATTTTTAAAGTCAAATCAAAGTTTTACTTAAAAAGCGACAAAGGTAATAATAATATAGATTTTACAAGTTAAAAATATACATATTATTTAAATTTCCTAGTAGTCTCAGCCTGCAATCCCGCAGCTTTCGTCAGGGAATATTTTTATTAATTGCTCTCTCATTCGTTCAAATATGTCATTTCGTTTGAAATGGGAGAGTCTGTAATTATTAGGATAGCTAGAAATACAAGTAGTAGTGCCTTGGATTGAACTCATGTATTTAGCTACGCATTTAAAAAGAAAGTATGCATGTGAACAAAGTGACGTATTAAAATAAATGGAACGGCATATAAATATTTTTCTTTACATAAGTTTAATCCATGGCGCTGCTACTTCTACTTCCAGCTACCCTAATAATTATAGAATCTCCCATTTCAAACTAATTGACGTATTTAAATGAATGGGATAGCAATTAATAAAAATATTCCCTGACGACGGCCGCGGGATTGCAGGCCTAAAATACTAGGAAATTTAAATAAAATGTATATTTTTAACTTGTAACATCTATATTGTATTCTCTTCGTCGCCTTTTAGGTAAAACGGCGAGCTTTTTAAACTTCATATCGTGTATTTTGTGATTGAATCAAGGCGGAATATTGCATTTCGTTTTAAGATTTTATGCATGATTGAATAGTTTTACCAGTGTTAAAAGAACTAATTGATTTTAAAATAAGTAAATGCTCTTTCCTTTACGTACATTATAAAAACAAAATTTTATTAAAAAATTCCGGCTGTAATCTAGCAATTGGAATAAAAATTATGCTGTATTAATAATATACAACTACCCGTCATCGGTTTAAACAGTTTTTACTTCCACAGCCAAAAGCTTACTTTTATGAATTACTGTGGGTCGAGATTAGTTCATTTTCGCTGATAAACATCAGATGATCTTTATTAGATCTACTAAGTACAAATATGAAATTTAAAGTATCAAAATATTATTCATCCCGTACTGTTGCTTAGGAAAATAATTTTTGTATACGGACACTTCAAATTTTAAAGCGTTTAAGAAGTTCTGATGATGGGATGGTAGTAGTTTGGCGGTTATCCAAGTTTTATGGAGACCCATAAATAAGGAAATGCATTTCGGGAAAATTTATAACCGCAGCTGTCATTTTACATGTACCGCGAATTTTTGTCTTTGAAATTTAATACTAAATTTGTAAAATATTCCAAACCCTCAAATAAATCCGAGCTATGGCCATTGCTCTGCCACAAATCATCATAAAAATGTCATTGGTGCCAGTCAATATGTAATAACGTTTACTAATTAATGTTATGCTTAAATTTCGTTTAGGGTGTCGCCTACATATAGAAATTGTACCAAATTCGAAAATTTTCAACACTAACACCTCATTCTGACACCCATATTTGGATTTTACGGATTATAAGATACTATACGGCGCACATAATAGAGTTTCCATTATATATCGTTTTTATTCCCAAAACCCTTTTCATATTTATAAAATTGTATTTAATTTAATATTTTTAAAATTCTATTTAAAAAGAAATTCTTGAATTCATTGGGCACCTTTCCCAGGTTATTCAAAGCTATGCTTTTCTATTGTTAATGATAACGCTTTTTGTGAATGCATACTCCTACAATTTTTTTTTCAGCAGATGTACTTTCCAAGTAAATAAAAAAACAAGAAAGTAAAATCATGTGGTAAGATTAGATTATGAAACACTTTGTAATACTTCCTGAAGGCTGTAACAAAACTTCGTTATTTAGGAAAATAAGGTAATATAAGACAGTGGCGTAGGAACTTTGTACAAACCGGGGGAGCCAGGGCATATTACGGAAAGCTGGTGTCGCGGATCATTTCGTTTATTTTGGAGGGTTCCTTCATAGTGTTGCACGTTTCAAAAACGGGAGTATGAAATAGAAGCATATCAAAAGATCACCAACTGTTTAATCCAGTTAAAATAATTTTTAATAGATATACTTGATAGAAACTTAATTTATGTGCGATTCCGAATACAATATTCAAATTTAAGGCTTCTCCCTCTTCCATTTACCAAAAATTAAAGTGCTTTCTGTTGTTTTGCTTACAAATTATTTACAAATCTCTTCCAAATCAATTTTAAAGGCCTCCTCTTTATAAATATGTTATCGGTGAAGGTAATTTGTAGTAGACCTATATAAGACCCCCTTTTTTCTGGAAATCAGGAGGGTTGTAAAGAATGAGAAAAAGGGTGAAGGCACAAACAAGTGTGCTCATCACCTCCTCTCTCTCTTCTCTTTGTTGTTAATTGTGTGAATTTCCTAGAAAAAGTGTATTTTAATTTTTAATTCAGAAATGTATCGTAAACAGATGTGGTGCGAGAATTTCTCCCGGGGGAGTTGAGCCCGTCTGAAATATTTCAGGGGGAGCCACAGCTCCCCCGGTTCCTATGCCCTTGATATAAGATAACTAAGTAAACATTTTTAAAAACGTATACAACATTTGTAAAACTGATTTCAGTATTTACCGCCCATAGCCAAATATATATTCCAATTCTTTTGAACAGATCTGTATAGATCTGATTGATATTTGATCTGTAGGTAGATATATATATATATACTATATAATGGGGAAATTTAGTTTAGCAAGAAAACGCATAACAGGTTGAAATTTCTTTTTCAGCAATTTATACTAATAGATGGAAACATACTTCAATACTTTTGTACAACGCTGTAGTTAGCCTAGTACCTTTATTGCACGCCACTATTTAGCTAAAATTTAATTCAAACTAAAACACTCATAAAATTACAGAAATTATCATTTATAGACGTCATGTATCCAATTCTTTGCATGACCCTGTATATCATTTTACCTATATTCTACAATATTTCTTAGTAAACTAAATGCAGTTCAGCGTAAAAATGCATAACTCATTTAAAAAGCACCTTTAAGCAATTTGCACTCATACCCTGTAACCATTACGAATTCTTTTGTGTAGCCCTGTATATATGAATTATAGCATTTACACACACCATATAGTATGTATAAATATAGTGAAACATAAAAGCGGATATCATAATTAAAAATGCATTTCCAGTAATCCTCGCTAATGTACCAGAAATTCGGATAGAATATACTTGTTTGAAATCTTTTCTGTGTACCTGTAAATGCTATACACTTCGTATTATACATGAAATAAGTTATAATAAACCTCAGCGGCGTATATTAATTTCATTATACATGAAAGAATTTAACATAATTAAAATACGCCGCAAACAATTTCTTCCACCCCTATATCATTATGTAACGGAATTCTTTTATATGGCCCTGTAAATGAATAATAACTATTCTTTAGACCGCATACTCTGTAGAATACATATTTTAGTGCACTTCCTTAATGCATATCAATTTTTGTATGTTTGAAAGCATGTAACACCATTAAAAATCATTTTAAACGCTTTTTTCCCATAGGCCGTAATGTAACGTCAAACTTTTGACTGTCCCTGTAAATGAACTAAATATGCTACAAACTTCATTTGAAATAGGGAACGTGCTATGGTAAACGTTAATAACATCCAAAAATTTCAGGGCAATACGAGTATATAAAAATAGCAAATAAAGCCTTTGTGCAACAATATTAAAAAGCAGAAAAACCAACGTTTAAAATGCACAAATAATATATGAAAAGCAGCAAACAGCTGTTTCGAATCTACTAGCGAGATTCTTCTACAGTGCAAAAGGAACAGCGTGCTAGAAAAAGCAAGGCTGAGCCAAGAATCTCGCTAGTAGATTCGAAACAGCTGTTTGCTGCTTTTCATATATTATTTGTGCATTTTAAACGTTGGTTTTTCTGCTTTTTAATTTTGCAATACGAGTATATTTATGGGAGTTAGAGCGCGGACAGACGGCCAGACAAACCGAAGTCATAAACACTTTCAACTTTGTTGGAAACTGTTAAAAATGAAAAATAATATCTTTCCAATCTTCTTCTCTACATTTCACACACATAAGAGTAACCGTTAGCTGCTATCGCTGGGAATTTAATACTTAAAATAAAAACTAATGACTCTCAGTTGCGTCCACTTCCCTTCCTTTCAAGAAACATACAGTTCTGCAAAATTTTTCATGGGTGGGTGTAGCCAATATCCCTCTATATATTGTATAAATTTTACTGTCAGCAGATGTTTTGTCTAAACGTTTGAAAAAAAATTCTGTTCTCAGGAAACTGAACTGACCATTTTAACCTTCGGCGCTGGAGTACACTCTCTTCACATATATCTTCTTGGCTATTTTATTTCGTCGACGTTTTTCTGTACCTCTCTGCATAATTATCGCCACCTCTTCAAATGTACAAAAGGATTTGGCATAAAGCGCAAGCCAAAAGTCATGTAACATCTGACACTAACATTGGTTTCAATTCAGATCTGATTCTGGATCTTGACGCTGTTCTAAAATGTAAGATCCGTGCAGCTACTTGTTTTTCCGGTGTGACTCCCTGGAAGCAAAATGCTATACTCTGTGGTACATTAAACATCCCAAGTAATACCAAAACTGGAGTCCTTCGTAATTTTTTTTCTTGCCTGAATTTTTGTCCATAATATATACTACTAACAAGAAGAAATTAATTTTTATTCAAGTGTTTACTTTCAACGGCCTACAGAGAAAAACAACTTCGTCACAGTACCAAACTGCAAGTCATTCGGTCAAGCAGTTTAAGAATTATACAGGTTAAAAGTTTGGAACTTATAGTCTTAAATACATTTTGGTGCTACTTGGTTATCACGTCGACCAAAAATCTATCGCCAAACTATACGATTAAATGCCAATAATGGTTGATCGTAAATGTCACATTCACTTATGTGTTTACGTCATCAAGTGATTTTTATTTCGATGTTTTATTTGTATTTTTATTAATGTATACTAATTTATTTGTTTTTTCGTTATTTAAAATAAAAATTATGTCAATCTGTATAATTTGGCGAGTGGTTTAGCTATTTATACAGTTTGGCGAAATTGATCGACGGGATAACTAAGTAATACCTAAATTTTTAATCGTTGTAAAAACGGGTTGAAGCGCGGATGATTTTTTAAGTATAACTCTAAACCATTTATCGGAATGAGCTGTAATTTTGGATTCCCATATTTAAAGCTTCTAGAAAGAAATCGGTTTATGTTTAAAAAATGTATAGGTTATATATTATTCTTTTTTTTTTCATATTTCCTTTTTTAAAACTAGGGGGCTTGGCCCCCTACGAGCTACGCTCGCCAACCCCCGTCCAGACACCGTAGACTCTAAATGCACGCTAATTTGATCGGCTTTAAAAAGATTTCGAAAGATTGAATTATAATTTAAAAAACAGTGGCGATCTCTCTACATTTCTCTTTGATTTGGGAATTTTAACGCCAAATCCGTTGCGGTACTACTTGATTATCCCGTCGACCAATTTCGCCAAATTATATAAATCGCCAAACCACTCGCCAAATTATACAAATTGACATAATTTTTATTTTAAATAACGAAAAAACAAATAAATTAGTACAACATTAATTAAAATACAAATAAAACATCGAAATAAAAATAACTTGATGACGTAGACACGTGTAACAACATTTCAAAATAAGCTAATATAAAAGGAATTAAGTAAACAGAGTCTTTGTCTCCTGGTATTTTTTAACAAAGTGAAAAGAAAGTTCTTTTAAATGAGACATTTTAAATTAATCGTTTTTAATCTGACGTAATTTTGACCAAACTATTCTTTCTCTTTTTAATATTCACATGAAAATACTTGTGTTAGAAATGAAATATTATTTGCGCTTTCCTAACAAAAATAGTTGAAAAGTATCCTCTTAAAATATCAAATAAATGTCTAGCGCAATTTCTAAATTTAAGCCGTTTTGCAATATTATTTTGTGTTCATTTTCTGTAATAACTGTAATGTGACGTAAATATGACGTAATTTCTCCTATTTAAGACTTCTAACGCATGTTAATAAATTTATTGTTTTACAAATTCCTTTCTCTCTTAAAATTCACGTGTAATTATAGTTTTTATGACGTAATTTTTAATAAGTTCCTGCTTTTTTTACATAATTATTTAATTCTAATTCCAAATGTTTTTTTCTGTTTATAATAGTCACGTGTAAATAAATTTTTAATTTATTTACGCGTATAAATATATATATATATTTTTTTGAAGCAAACATTATTGTTTCCGCTGTTTATACAGTTGGCAACAGTTTAAATTAATATCACTTTCTAAAATCTGTTAAAAATATCTCTAGAAATGCTGAAAATCTGAATTTAAAATAGAAATAAAATCTCAAAAAATTAGTCAAAATAAAAAAAATTAATGCAATCTGCACTCCGGCAAATTCTAACGCATAAAATGATCTAAAAATGATTAAATTCCTATGAACAGTTTTTGCTCCTATAAAACTTTTTTAGTGGAACGATTTTGTCCAACTTTAGCATTAAATATCTCTTAAAATAATTCTTCGATCTGAAAACTGTCTGCATCAGCGTGTTTATCAAACATTTTTGTATAATACTACCGATTTTCATATTTTTGTATGCATTATTGTTCTTAATATTAACGAAGAAAGCCCTTCCGTCACAAAAAATTCAAAACCGGCGGCGGCGGTGACAGCGGTAGTTACTTTCTTTTAGAATAGAGAGATTATTCTTATTTTGTAATTCATAAATTTTTTCGAAAAATAGTTAAAAAAAAATACTATATATAATTTCAAAATAAACTTTCGAAGAAAATTTGGATTTTTGTAACCTATATTGTTTAACAGAAGACTGTTTCTAGAAGCTTAAAATAGGCGAATCTTACAGTATAGGCAACTTACAGTTCATTCCGTCAAGTAGCTTTTGAATTATGCTTAACTATCCACATTGAAATCTGTTTTGAAATACAGTAAAACGTCCCTAAAGCAACCAAGTTCCGTTCCAATAAAAACTGGTCACTCCAAGAGGTGGTCTCTTAATGGAAGTCATGTTTAAATCCAGATTTTAATTGTTGTTATTAATGTTTGTTGCAGTTAATGTTACTAAAATATATTTTTCACATTAGATAAAAATATGAAAATTTAAGTATCAAAACAAAAGTTAATTACATAAGTTAATTAGTGCAGAGTTTAAAAAATGAATGCATTGATGTTTGCTTTGATTTTCCGGTTTTATCTTCCATAACTTTTATTTCCAAGTCCTTTCGAAGTTCAGTAAATAAATGCAAATTTTTTTTGAACGGGGACAAATTATGACGATTTCATTTATTTATCTATTTCTTTGAGAGTTTCCTGACAGAATAGAGCAGGAGAATTTATTGATCGTCATCCTTACTTTGTCATCAGAGTTAAACCCATAGCCTAAAAAGGCACAAAGGGGTTTAAACACTTAAAAATTACCAGACACAGCAAATAAAGAAACAGTGGGCCATCAGCTGGAAGAAAGATGTCAGCTAGCACTGCCATCAGCGATAAAGTGCAATAGTGCTATGGCGAGGCCATATATTTGCATTAGATGTGTATTCGAAATTAATCTGTTTTAAAAATTTATTTTTCTTTCTTTTGTTCAACGCTAGCATTCAATAATCATTTCTAAGTTATGACTAATTTAAGTGCAATCGTTATACCCACATAAATATTCTTTTTATTTCTATTAAAAGCTATCATTCAGATAAATGATATAAATGATTTATTTGTTATTTCTAATTTAAGCTCATTTCCTTTCACCAGATATGTATTCTTTATTGATATTTTATTTGTTAAATGCAGCTTTTTTTACAAATCTGTTTACATAATCTAAAGATCATTTAGGTAATTTTAAGCTTGCTGGCGTCTAGTAAATGCATTAAAAGACTCATAAATTTCGTTTTTACATCTGCTTGCAAATAGATATTGGTCGTTAATCATCCTCTCCGTTAGACTTTATGTAAGCAATAATAGGTTTGCCTTTTATTTATCTCTTTTTGATAAGTGGCCAAAGGTAGTTACTGTATTTGGCGGTCTCGTTCAAAATTTTAATATATCTCCAAATCTAACGTACATTTTGTTCTTGGCGTATTGGCTCAAGACAGATATATTTTTGGCGTATGAAATTACGCAGATGAAACTTCAGTTCACCTCTGCTCTTGCTACTGATAAGACCACAATACTTTGCTTCTACGGGGGCCATAACTAATGTTAGCCTTCTTTTCGTATAATAAAATATTTTTTCCATGGAGAAACTGTTTGCTGAATTTATGCCTGATAAACTCATCAACAGGAAACGGATCCCTGACTGGGGTTTGCGACATAATTCATCGTTTTGTACTACCAACATTATTCCACATAAACCGGCCTGCAACATCATTATATAACCGCTACATCAACGACTCCATACATGGTGCCTTGTATACAGTTTATCAGGAAATAATTTATAAAAAAAAGGAGAAAGGCTTGAGTGGTGGCCCTCCAAATTTTTCCAAATTTCTCTTACTGTTTTTATTAAAGCATGCAGAAGTATCAGTGCTCGATTTCTCTAATTGAAGTGACTTTCGGAAACTGGCATTGTTTATGTGTCAACGACATCTGCTCGGAACTGGTGTGGATTATCTGTGGCAAACTATGTTCGGACATTATTCTCGAAATACGTGGTACACAGCCCTAGCCCCTCGTCGTAATGATGAACCTACACCGATGTACGGTGTGTTATGGTGCTCTCTAAGGTAGCTTGCTCGAGCCGGCATCCAAGTTTCCCCGTCTAGGCCTAATGACTTCGGTTCGGTTCCAGGATTGCCATCAGCTTTGCTGTGCTGTCAATTGGTTCCTGTCTGCATATCCGCTGGTAGTTTCGTTTTCATGTTCATATCTGGTGTCGCAAATTCGCCGGTGAAGACGTTGTGATCGCGATTTGTGCTGCAAATTATTATCAGTGTTTATGTGATTTTTATCTGAGGATATGCCGGTCTTTCATTTTCGCATCCCAACACGACGGAATTTGTCGGTTTCAACTTTACAGTTTTGATTGAAGTGTGACAGTCCTACTTCTACTGATAGTGGTGCCGACAAAAGTCTGTCTTTTAGCAGAGTCAAGATGTTTTTTTTTTTTTTTTTTTTTTTTTTCTTTAAAGGAATGTCAGATATGGTGGATGGGTTTCTCTTGTGAGCTTCCCTCCCATGTTTCAAGCATGTTGCAGTGCGGGTGCAAGTTACTATGGTGGTGACAGTAAAAAAAAAAAAAAAAAAAAAAGAAAGGAATCGCATATAGTGAAGCAGATATTTAAAGGCATGGTGCGAGCAACAGTGAAACACACTGCATTAAAAAAATGGGTATGAGAAAAGTATGGAATGCATATATTTTTCTTTATAATTATTTTATTATATCTCAAATTAACATGTAAATTAAATTTTAAATGAATGTTTTGATTCTGCATTTTCAGTTTTTCTCATGCCCATAGTTATACATACAGTGCATATATAGTTATATTTAAAATATATGTGTATATTATCATTTCAACAAAATATTTCTTTAAAATAATGTGTTTGCATGCAGGTATCTTACCTTAAATTAAAAATGTAATGTTTATAAAATTTAAAAATGTGCTTTACTTAACTTTAGATATAGATAAAGATTTTTTTTTGCTCATTGATAGACATATATTTTGACAGTAAAGTGCATATTTCATACCTTTTTCCGATCATGCATGCATTCACAATGTGTTTTATATTCTATATTAGTTTTGCATATATTTATGTAAATGTTTTGGTAATAACTCATTGATTTTGAGAATATTTTTATTTTCAAATGTGTGTTTTCTAGATAATTTTGGTCAAGGTAGAAAGTTTTGCATTTGACCCAGTTATTTTATAGATTTTAAATTTTGAATCATCTAGCTTTTGGTAACGAATGAGGTTACGTAAAATAAATATATTTTTCTTTCCTTTAAATCCCAATTTTTTGCAGAGGTAAGTTCGTATATTATAAATCACAACTTGTTTTCAATATAGAGTGTTTGATAATTGCATACTTACTAACTTTCGTTTTTTTTTTTTTTTTTTTTTTTTTTTGATAAATTCAGTCAGTGAAATAGTACGGATGATATTAATTGTTTAAAAATTAGTGCTAGATATGGTGTTCTCTGGGTCATGCAGAATAAATTAAATTTGTCCATGGTATTGCTGCGTTCATTTTTCGGGCAGCATGTTTCAAGCTTTCTTTTAATAAGAAAGAAGGAAAAATATTTTTATATATATAAAGCGTTTATTTTTAATAATAAAATATGTATTTTACTTAGTTACTTTTTTAAATGCTGAAACTTTAAGGTAAGTGGATAGGGACTGCCATGCATCCATGTTCGTTAAAAATAAATAAATATTTTGATACTTTTATTACATTTTTGAATTGACACACTACCTTTTAAATTTTTTGGAAAATGTGTTATTTTACATTTTATTTTGAAGTTCATTGCCAGTTGAGTACACTGCTAGAAAATATTCATTGCTTTAATTAATTTTACTGTTATTTATTGTTGCTATCTCCCTATATTTTCACATGGAAGTTTTCCGATTTTGTCATTGGATTCAGTCAGTGTGTTTATTTCATGTTAAAAATTTTACTTTAAAGTTTAGGTATTCACTATGCCTAGGCGTACAATTTTAATTGTTCAGAGTGTTAGTGTTTCATGAATTAGGCTGTTTCCTAGGTTACTGCTGGGTTATGTTTGCATATGTTTCTTGTTGGAGGTAGATGAGGTGACGACCTCTTGTCTATTCTGATAGGAAACGTGGCCACTTACACTCTTTAAATTTATGCATTTTTGTAGTTTATCATTCACAGTTATTTAAATTTTAAAGTTTTCTCGTAATGCGAATTTTTTGTTCGGGTTTTAATTGACACATTGGTCTAATTTCACAGGGGCATTGTTTATGGCTTTCTGACTAATTTATTAATTTGTACAATTTCATTTCAATTTCTAGATTTCATTGTGGCATCCAATATAATATTTGAGCACCTTACATTGTCATATTTTTGCTATATTACTGTTACAATTGTTTTTTTTTTTAAATTCATGTGTACGTTTTGTTTTTGCATATGCTATGTGGCTTGTCCACTGATCGCTATAGGATGTGCTGATATAAATCGTACATTGTATTATTTCTTGTGCATTTGCATACTTCTGTTTTCCCAATTTTATTATTGTCATTCACTCAAGATGGCTTTTACCGGTTACACAAACACAATTATTCCATGAGAGGTTTTCAACGATTTTCCACGATTTACGCACGCCATGTTTGAATATGTCTTGACGATTGATATTTTTGGGACTACTCGATTTTATGCTTTCTAAATTTTACAATTTTTATTGTCATTTTATTTTCTGTTATCCTTTAAATTAAGTTAACTTTTTTTTTAGACCATTTGTTCATTTAGATATGCAGCATTCTTTTTATTAAGTGGTAATTACACTTTAGATTTATTTGACAGTAATTTTTTTTTTTTTTTGGATTCTATATCATGTTTGGCATTTCTTAATGAAAGATTCGACAGTATTTTTTTTATACTTTCTCACATTGCTCATGGTAATTCTGACTCTCTTGTAGTGAGAGGATTTTCTATACACTTGCACATGTAGTTCATGGTAATTCTGACTCTCTTGTTGTCAGAGGATTTTGCACATCTTTTTGTACACACATACTGTTGAGTTTTTCATATTCGAATTTATTCTATACAAGTGTTGGTTTGTGCAATTTTTACATGGTGCCATATTGTTTCTAGCTTGCTTTGTTTACTCAATTTAATCCTTTTTGAATAAACTCTTGGGAGATAGGGCACAAGATTCATCTGAGGGTTGAGATATTTTTGTTACATCATTCATTTTATGGATTTAGATACTTCAGTCGCAGTTTCGACTTTCTTTTGTCGTTTCATGTTACACTCCGTTTACGCATTTTTGCATGTGTACAATTAATGTGTACAATTTAAATTCAGCTCATAAAAATTATTCTACACCTTGCAACACTATATGGTTGCTTCGAATTATACGGGCTGGTGCTTGCATTTCATGGTTAATTATAAAATAAAAAGGAGTGGAAGTTTAAAAGGTTATAGTAATCAAATATTTGATTATTTTAACGGTGTATTTTTTTTTAGATTTTAATTGTCTCCTTTTGCTTTTGGAATTTCTCACAGTTACACTGTTGTTTATTTTTATTTATTTTTTTGCACACAAACATGATTGTTCACTAGTGGCAGGCAATATGTTCAAGGAAACATTACAAGTTTTACATATCGCCATATATTCTTCACACCTTCTTTTTTAAGGGAACTTAATATTTATATTTAGGTAATGAGGGATTTCACAGAACACAGTCGAATAAAAAGAACTTCGAATCAGAAATATTTCACGTCAATTCAATTAAATGATATGCGGAACAATTTTATGTATTCATGATAAACCAACAGAACGATTTTTACTCATTGGAAGTAAATCAGCACTCAAATAATTAAAACCTCGAAAAACTGAATATTAATATGTTTATTATTATCACCAGGCAGTCCTGGTTCAGATCTCATATAGCGGAGATCGCTCGCTTCAGAATTTAAATTACATCTACCTTAATAAACAAACTGAAAAATAGTAAAGTAAAATATAGGGTTACCATAATTCTTGGCGGTGATTAATTTTCGCCAAGTCAAACAGAAAGAAAGGGGGTTTTAACACACTGCCCCCGGATGAACAATTACTATTGTTCATCATTCAAACTAAATTTTTATCAAAGATTTCAAATTACATCAATAAGACAATTTAAAGTTAGAACATACTTACAATAATGAGACATACAATTAATTCTATTTTCACAGGAACAACTACTGAAACTAAAATATACAAAATACTAGATTAGAAAAAGTTAAAAAATGAAAATGTAGACAAATTGTTCGTAAAAGTGAAATGTTCAATGTTAGTCCATAATGTCAAGTTCAAGTTTATGTAGCAATTGAACTGGTCTCTTTATTGCACCAGATTCAGTTTGTATAGCACAAGACCTAACTTTCGAATCTCTTCCTAAAAAGAGCTCTGTAATTCTTCCGCATTTCCACATGTGCTTTGGAGTTTTATCTTCATTAATTAACACAACGTCACCAATTTTGAATTTAGTCGGAGCTTTGACAGGAACTGAAAAATTGGCAGAACGCAGTTCTAGCAAATATTCCTGCCTCCAACGTTTCCAGAAATGGTTTAAAACTTGCTCTCGATATTTCAATATTTTTGTTAACGTTATTTTGTTCGAATTAGGTTCAGTAACACAATGAAAATCTGGTAGAGAATTTATTCGTTTGCCGATCAGGAAATGTGAAGGAGTAAGTGGAAGCGGTTCACTGTTTTCTTCATAAACATAAGTTAAAGGGCGACCATTAATCATTGCTTCGATTTCAGTTAAAGTGGTTTGTATTTCTTCATATGAGAGACAAGATCTTCCGAGAACTTTCTTCAAAGGAGTTTTCACCGAACGTACCATGCGTTCCCAAAAACCGCCCCACCAACTGGCTCTTGGAATAATGAATTTCCATATGATTCTATTTTTATTAAAATATCGTAAAACTTCCTCTTTCGATATTCGGCTCCAAACTTCTCTAAGAAGATTATCAGCTTTGATAAATGTTTTCGCATTATCACTGTAGATTGTTCGACAAATTCCTCTACGAGAGATAAATCTTTTAAATGATAAAAGGAAAGTTTCCGTCGTTAAATTGGTACATAATTCGAGGTGCACAGCTCTAGTGACTGCGCACGTGAAAAGAACTATATAGGCCTTTTCTTGGCCAGTTTTTGCTTTGACATAAATAGGTCCTGCAAAATCTACAGCACAGGTATAGAAGGGTGGTGATTCAGTAATACGATCTCTAGGTAATGGTGCAATTTCTTGCTTCCCAGGAGAAGCTTTAAATTTTGTGCAAATAAGACAGTTTTTCAGTACAGATTTTATCATTTTTCGTCCTCTAATTATAAAATAATTTTCTCGTAAGTGAGCTAAAGTTGTTGCAATTCCATAATGGAAAACCTTTTCATGGGCATTTCGAATTAACAATTTGGTGTAAGCACTCCCATATGGGAGTATAAAAGGGTGCTTTTTCCTTTGAGATAATTCTGAAAATTGTAATCTTCCAGATAAAATTAACAAATCATTCTCATCCAATTTTGGATTCAGACTATACAAGGTTGAATCTTTATCGATGGGCTTTCCCTTTTTTAGTAACTCAATTTCACGATTGAAGACAGATAACTGGGTTTGTTTTAACCAATAAAATTCTGCCTTTTCAATTTCTTGAGCTGTGAGCTCACCTGAAATTTTAGGTTTCAATTTATTGATATTATTTATAAATCTCAAGATCCAGGCTGTGATATTAAGTAATTTGGAAAGAGAACTAAAATTTTCTAATTTTAACAAAGACTCTGGAGGTACAACACCTACTGTACAAGATAATTGAGTAGAACTCAAGTTTGTTGATTTTCTTTCGTTCGAAATATTTTCATTAAAAGTTATCTTTTCAGGTTTCGGCCAACTGTCCTTTGGTAATGACAACCATTCAGGACCGTAATACCATAATTTGTTTTCTATGAGGTTATGTAAATTTTCGCCTCGAGTAAGTAGATCACTAGGATTATCCTTACCCGGAATATATTTCCATATTCTAGGATCAGTTAAAGATTGTATTTCTACAACCCTATTAGCCACAAAGGGCTTCCAATCCATGGCTGATCCCTTGATCCAATGTAACGTAATTGTGGAATCTGACCAGATATGAATTTCCAAATTTTGAAAATTAAATGCACTTTTCAGATATTTAGACATCCTTGCAGCTATTAATGCCCCCATTAATTCAAGCCGAGGAATTGTCAAACATTTAATCGGGGCGACTCGGCATTTTGCCCAAATAAGACTAGTCATAATTTTATTATCACTTGTGGTACATCGAAAATAAGCTACGGCCCCATAAGCCTTAGGACTAGCATCTGAAAATATATGAATTTCGATTGGGTCCGAAAAGTCTAAACCCTGTGGAAAATATTTGCGGGGTACCTCAAATTTATGTAAATGTTCGATTTCTGCATACCAATTTTCCCATTCAATTTTTAAATCATCAGGGAATTTTTCATCCCATTCCAAACCCCTTTTCCATGTTTCCTGTAGCAAACTTTTCATACGAACAGAAAATGGTGCAATGAATCCAATAGGATCAAAGAATTTTAACATGGCTTTAAGAACAACGCGTTTCGAGGGATTAAATTTCCAATCATCAGGAAAGGATTGTACGTCAAAACGTAAAATATCCCAATTAGTATCCCATAATAATCCCAAAATTTTTAGAGAATTATTCAAATTTTCTTCTGAGTCACATAATTTATTTTCTTTCCATAATTTTCTAAGTTTGACAGAATTAGTATTGAATTTTCGCAAATTCATGCTAGCTTCTTTAAAAATATGCGAAGCTGTTGAGGATAGATAATAAGCGTCTTCGTCAGATTTTGACCCCGTAATCAAATCATCTACATAAAAAGAAGAGTCCAATATCTTAACAACTTCAGAATGATCAACATATTTACGTATATGGGATTTAATCGTTGCGGCCAAAAGAAAGGGACTGCAAGTTACCCCAAAAGCAGCTCGTGTAAATCTCAAAAATTTTAAATCATCATTTTCGTCACCAAACCACAAAAATTTTAAATAATCCCGATCTTCCTCTGTTATCCCAATTTGCAAAAACGCTTTCTCTAAGTCAGCGCTAAATGCAACATTAAATTTTCTGAAATTAAATATTACATTAAGAATGTTCGGGTTAAGATTCGGACCTGGATACAAGCAGTCATTTAGAGAATTTAAATGCTTTTCTTTAGAAGAAGCATCGAAAACCATTCTTACCTTAGTAGTTAATTTATCATTTCTTAAAACCGGCCTGTGCGGCATAAAATAACCACTTTCTGTTATTTTATCAGGACATTCTTCTACAATTCCAGCAGTTAATTGTTCTAATATAATATCTTTATAATTCTTACATAAGTCATTATCCTTCTCGAGTTTACGATTTAATTCCTCAAAGCGACTTCTAGCTATTCTAAAATTATTCCCGACATTATTTTTCTCATATTTCCACAATAAACCCGTTTCATATCTATTATTTACGAATTTTAAGTTATTCTCAAACTTATTCACAATTTCCTTATCTGCATCAGAAATATTATCATTTGATTGCGTAATACCCAAAGATTCGATTTCCCATAAAAAATTCAAATCTTCCCCAACTGGATTTGAAACACACAGATTTAAAACAGAAGCACTTTCCATTTTTTTTCTTTTTTCATCTTCATAAAAACCACAAAGTGAATATCCAAATAAACTATCACATAAAAAGAGAGATTTAGTTATTTTTTTTATTTCTCTATCGTAACAGATTTGATAAAAATAATCCGCTCCAATAAGAACATTTACATTAGAATGGGATGATGCAACAGCATTTGTTAATTTAAAAGGTGCCAGTTTATTTTTTATCTGTCTGGAAAGAAGGGGGGGAAAAATCCTAACGTTTGAAATTACATCTGTGACTAAAGCCTCGATAAATATGAAACGCGATTTGTTTTCAACATGGCATAATTTTAATTGCACAACATCAAATGTTTTTATTTGCGGTTTAACAGCTGCAAAAGAATAAATTTGAAGTTTTTCTTGACGAATAATTCGGGGATTTAATTTTGATACTAATTGCTCTGTGACGAATGACCTTTGACTCCCCAAATCATATAAGCATAATGCAAGCTCAGAGCCTTTATCAGATTCCACATTTACGCAAGATGTTTGTAATATTACCTCTTTAAAAGAATTTTCATTTTCATTTTTACAATGAGATATTGAACTAATAATTGTGTCAGCTGATTCGATTTCTTTTGGAATTGTCGGTTGAGATTTTTTTAAACAAATCGAATAATGATGAAAATTTCCATTACAAAATTTACATGGCTCTAAATTCCATTTTACATTTAGCCGAGACGTGAAATTTCTTGAAACAAGTGTAACAGCGTCCTTGCATACGTAATTTATCCCGTTTTTGAGGAATAGTACACACTTTACACAATTTTGAATCATGTTCATTGTCACAAAATAAACAAACATTTTTTACGTTAGTAGCCAATGCAGAGGCTGAAGGAATGTCGCGTTTATAGTTGCTAAAATGTTTATAACTGTTATTGTATTTATTTTTCTCTTTTTTAGCACTAAAACTATTTTCAGAGCTCTGGAGTGCCATAGTAGATTCTCGCGATTGAACTTCGTTTTTAATGAAAGAAAGAAGCTCTTCGACTTCCATTTTTTTACCATCGGTTCTTTTACGATTAAAATCTAACGCCATTTCAGCAGGTATCAACTTTAATAAAATAGGGCATAGGAGATGACCATAACTTCCTGCTGTAACTCCGAGAGAATTTAAATTTCTAATTTGTATTTCACAACTGTCATACAGTTCCCGAAGTTCTCTAACATTAGATGCATTCTTTACCTGTTTTAAATTTAAGAGTTTATTCATATGTGCGTTGATGACTAGGTCGTCACGACCGTAGCGAGTCTTTAACAAATCCACCGCAGATTTAAAGTTTTCCTCAGAAAGCGAAAATCCTGCAACAGCATTATATGCACTACCTCCAAGAAGAGATTTCAAATAGACAAATTTGTCAATAGGAGTTAAATTGCAATTCTTTTCAATTGCGTTAGAATATTGCCCCCAAAATTCTAACCAGGAACTGCTGTCACTAAAAAATTTATTTATAGTGAGCTTCGGCAATTTCATAGATCGCTCTAAATTTCCGTTTTGAGAACCGGATTCATTTTTCATAAAATTTTGAAAAGTATTATTCTGATTTTGGGAGTTATGTTCATTTAAGAACTTCGTTATTTTATAACGAGATTCGATTATTTTCTCACTATAGGTTTCGGAATTTTCGATTTCTTTCTCAAAATCGTCATCGGCGA
The DNA here is from genome assembly GCA_963932465.1 of Maratus speciosus. Taxonomy (NCBI): domain Eukaryota; kingdom Metazoa; phylum Arthropoda; class Arachnida; order Araneae; family Salticidae; genus Maratus; species Maratus speciosus. Next base: position 223,091,194 of record OZ010789.1, read on the forward strand.
TAATATCCTGGATATCAGAGTTTAATTTTTTTAATAATTCATATTTGTCATTTAACTGGTCCTTACAAATGTTTAATAAATCTAGCTTATTTTCTAATGTCAGTGCATCGTCTTCAAGAGTTGTGCTTATTTTTGTACACAATTTTGTAGTTTGTGTACGCAATCCTGTTCTTTTCTTTTTTAAAGTATCAATATTAACAGTAGTTGACATATTTACTTTCAATTAATAAACAATAAAAAAATAGCTTACCTCAAGCTTTCAGAATCAGAAGAAAATAATATTCATTCGTCAGTCCAGACATACTGTCGCGGTTAGCCAACATGAGGGATTTCACAGAACACAGTCGAATAAAAAGAACTTCGAATCAGAAATATTTCACGTCAATTCAATTAAATGATATGCGGAACAATTTTATGTATTCATGATAAACCAACAGAACGATTTTTACTCATTGGAAGTAAATCAGCACTCAAATAATTAAAACCTCGAAAAACTGAATATTAATATGTTTATTATTATCACCAGGCAGTCCTGGTTCAGATCTCATATAGCGGAGATCGCTCGCTTCAGAATTTAAATTACATCTACCTTAATAAACAAACTGAAAAATAGTAAAGTAAAATATAGGGTTACCATAATTCTTGGCGGTGATTAATTTTCGCCAAGTCAAACAGAAAGAAAGGGGGTTTTAACAGGTAATGTCATTCGGATACTTATGGCGTACAGAAGCACTCCATTTTTTTTTACACAATTACAAGCTGCAATGTTCAACGGTCAACGATTTTTTACACACGTGCTTTCTGTACTGTCATAGTGTCTAATGTACTTACTTCTTCGTTCAAAGGCTTTAAGTTGGAAATTGCTTTAGCAACAGGGTTCACATACCTTCTAAATTAATTTTTTTTTTCATGTTCATTGGATTTCACACTTTTGTCACAATTGGTTACTGGTTGCTGTAGAAAGAAAATATAGTAATTATACGTGTTTGTCAGTATTTATATTTTCATCTACTCTTGCTTCTAGACACCAGCCATAGTTTTAATTCAGTCATCTAGATAGGATTTTTTTTGTAAACATTATTGTTTATCGCCTGATATTACACATCATAGGCTTTTACATGCAAGTTTAATTAATATGTAGTTCATTTTTAATTCAGGTACATTTTAGATATTTAGAGATATCTTGGTAACATTTATGCAGCACATTCACTTGTTGCATGTTTCAAACTGGATAGCAGTTGGCAGTACCCAAATATTTTTTTCTTTATTATGACTTAATGTCTGCATTTTTTTTTTGTTTAATTTCAAGGTTAAAAGGTCTGTTTAGACAATTAAAGTTTGCAAATACATGTACAGATTACACTGTGCATTAGTGCAGAATTTTTAATTTTTGAAATTTGACTATATTATAACATTGCTTTATTTAGATTTGCTTATTTGATTTTGCTTATTTGATTTTTATTATTATTGCATTATATAAATAGACTATGCTAGCAATTGAATGCCAGTGGCATAAAAGATGATTTGCATACTGAGTTATGCTATTTTTAATGTAGGCCTACTTTAAAATTTTATGTGCACTTGAACTTTTACCGTCTCAAGAAGACGAGTTTTATTTTATGGTTTCTGGACTAAAGAAAATAAGAGACCAAATGTCATGTATATGACTAATTTTGATGGTACCTAGTTTATGCATCCTAGTTTATGCCTAGTTTTATCTTTTAATGTACATGTACTCTTTGTTTTTTTTAGTTGGTGGTCTTCCGATAGCTTCAAAAGTTAATACATTGTGTTCTGATGCTATAGTATGTGTGCGCATCTGTGTTGGGCCAAGTTAAGCCTATTGTTTTACAACTTTGCGAAGGGGGAGATATATATGGCGAGGCCATATATTTGCATTAGATTTGTATTCGAAATTAATCTGTTTTCAAAATTTATTTTCCTTTCTTCTGTTCAACGCTAGCATTCAATAATCATTTCTAAGTTATGACTAATTTAAGTGCAATCGTTATACCCACATAAATATTCTTTTTATTTCTGTTAAAAGCTATCATTCAGATAAATGATACACTGTAAACTGAAATGTCTGAAATTCAGACATTTAAGTGTCTGAAACGCAGTGTTCAATTTTCAGACGTTTTAAAATGTCTTAAAATTTTCAGACACTTCTTGTGTCTGAATTTCAGACACTTAAATGTCTGAAACAAGAGTGTTCAATTTTAAGACGTTTTAAAATGTCTTAAATTTTTCAGACACTTCTTACGTCTGAATTTCAGACATTTCAAATGTCTTAATTGCGGCCATCTTTGAACCCCCCCCTTTTTTTTGGCCAATATGAAGCCATCTTTGACCACTTTTCTTTCTAAGCCATATACGTAGCCATGTTTGACCACATTGAATCATTTTTTATAAAGGGGAATACTTTGTTACCATAAAGCAGAGCTGATTGCCGCGTGGGAAAAATGGGGTGCTTCTCTATCCCCTGATTTTAGGGTACCCCAAATTGGATATGAAATTTTCATAAAGCTGATATTTTAAATCAGTTTTGACATTATGAGGATTGTAATCAGTATTTTGTAGTTTTAGAATAGGATAATTATATGTATATATATATAAATATGTATTTATGTGATATATATGCCCTACGGCATCAAAAATGTTTATTACTTTTAGTGAACTTCAGATTAATTCTAGTCCGAAGACCTAGTATTCATTCGCCCCCTTCCCCCACTGCCTTCGTATACTGTTACCAAAAAAAAAAAAAAAAAAAAAAAAAAAGCCTATTCGATACTGTCAATTACATATTTGGATAAATATATCATTTTCTTTAACCTAATCATGGTCTAAAAGTACAAAATATTTATTAAAATAAGTATAAGATCAAAACAAATTTAAAATATCAGCTTTATGGAAATTTCATACAGAATTTAGGGGCCCGTAAAGCTAAAGGCCCATAGAAACAGCCCAGTTTGCCCATGCTGTAATCAGCTCCGCTTTATGGTAACAAATTATTCCCATTTATAAAAAAGAATTCACTCTTTCAGAAAGAATTCCATCCCTGCTTTGTAGTTCAATTTTTTCCTATTTAAATAACATATTCCCAGTGCAATTCCCAGTTTAAGCATTTTTTGCATTTTTATTTCCGTGTTAAATAAAATCTAATACTAGATTCCCCAAAATTTTCAGTATATGAGAACCCAATATTTAAAAAAAATTGAGTAGGAAACTCTTCATTTAAAGAGTAAATTCGATTTTTTTTTTTTTTTTTTTTTTTTTTTTTTTAAGAGGGGTTTATTTACCATAAGAAAAGTTGAGAATTTAATTATAAAATATTCAGAATTTCACGATAGCTTCATTCTAATGCTTCTATGATTTGTTTTCATGTTCACACACACACACACATATATAATAACATACAGGAAAAGTCACTTCTAGTTTCAAAACCTATTTTGCCTAAATATACATTTTTTTTGGCCTTGTTTGTATAAATGAACTTTGAGGAAAACCGCAATTTTTTGTGCGAAATGTAGTTATGCATGGAAATATACAAAACTCTAGATGTTTTCTAATTTTCATTTTAAACTTGTAATAACCTTTTAACTTAAAACTGTTCTCAACTGCTCTGCTCAACAAGCACAAAACGTTTTGACACATTTACAAATTCATTTTTTAACGGAAAGGTATAAAATTGGAAAGCCTGAGCATGGAATCGAACTGTGTTTTCCATTTTTTGATCCATAAATTACCTATTGAGTTATAAGCGATTTTGATCACATGACAAACACGTTTTTCGCCCTTTCTTGAGTGGTTATTTTTCTTTCACGCAGAAATTCGGTTTAAAACGCCCACTTGGACACTATTTTGTGAAAGACCTGTTGGGTTTGAAAACAAACAAACAAAAAAAAAAACGGAAAAAACAGTTCGATAACATAGTTTCTGAACAACAACACCAGCCAGTTTCATGCATTTCCCAACAAAAATAAATTAAAACTTGCGTCATAAAGTTGCCCTTTTGGATTTGTGAACAGCCTTAAAATAAAATAAGCTTAGTTTTCTATTTCTCATGTTTTGCAAATCCGAAATTTAAAATTTTGAACAAAAAAATCAAAGTAAATAATGATTTTTTTTTTTTTTTTTGAGGAAATGGAATTATAGCTGTAAATAATTTATATTCTATACAATATGCTATTAAAAAATGAAAATTTCGAAAACTGATTTTATATATAATAATCACAAAATTGCAGTATTTTTTTTCCTTTCACTGTATAGTTTAGAGAATATACGGGTGTGCCATATAATTAAACATTGCTTTGAAACCAAATAATATCATGCAGAATATATATCTATATATATATTTAAGGTGACACAAAAAAGATTTGACAAATCGGATTTCAAAACACAAATCAATTTTGCCAAAAACAGATTTTTGGCTAAAAAGGTTTTCCTCGAAAATTATACATCTCTAATTATAAAATATAAAAAATAAATCACGATAGATGTTTGTTAATTTTCCAATTTTTATCCAATATTAAACTTCGAGTGAATTGCATATCCTTCATAGCGAATAAACAATTAATTTAAAAGTAAGTTTAAAATAAAATGTGGTTATAACTGCGATAGAAAACGTTACAAGGAATTCAACATGTTCATCAAAACGCTAAATTAACCTTTTAAAAAACAACCTTTTTTTTTTTTTACTTCTTTTAAATCCAAACAAAGTATTTCTTCTTCAACAAAAGTTTCGACAATTTTACGTTTTTGCTTTATTTTTATAGACATTCTAAATTAACCAATTTTTTACATAATATTACTGATATTTTTACATAATCAAATTAGCCTACACTCACACAAAAAATATAATATATAATTCTGGAGCTGCAGTTCTAGAATTACAAGTATGTAAAAATATATATTTCTAGAATTAGCTGTTTTTTTTCGCAAACAAATTCAAACCTAAGTTATATTTCATGCAACATTTTATGTGGTACTATAAACAAAATATCAAAAACACTTACTGATATCGATATGGCTTGATTTAAAATAACTGTCATAGTGAATGAGAGACAAAAACTTGCTTCTTTTTTGAAGAAAACCCCTTCCTATATCCTGCTAGCTCTGTTAAAATAATGGAAATATTCCATTCTGAAAACAGAACCCGCGGGACTAGTTTGTAGGTCTGGGGTTAGTTTTCTTGTTTAACGAGATGAATAACTATATTCTTGACGAAAAGCAATGAAAAGTAATACTGTCTCTGTTGGGAACTGTTTGTAGAGTCATCCGGATGTAATTGCAGTCGTTATATCCATATATGAAGCACATAAGATCCCTCCAGCCATCCAGAATGCAAGAAACTTCTAAATATAACGCTTCCACTAATAACGCAGCCGCAGTAATAACATAATGACAAAATTTTTCACAGTAAAAAATCCGGACCGGTCAAAGATGCGAACTGTTGAAGAACGTTTAAATTTGAATACGACAACGGACTCCGGACTCACAACACAGATTCGCTTCACAAAGGAAAAAAAGCTGCGAGTCAGCATTTCCATTGGAAACAGATGGCTTTATTCATTACGTCAGTCTACGGGTTACAGTATGATAAGTTGTTAAAACTTTTTTTTATCAGCGGGAAATGGAACGTTGTATAAGAAGAAATCAGAAGCATTTTATTTTCTTTATTTGGCGTTTTTCGTAATGTTTACACTTATAAATTATATGAATATAATTATTACAGTTTTTATTCTTTCAGTAAGAGGGTGAAAAACATATTATAAATTAAAAAAAATCGTCGTAACGCTAGTTAAAAAATAACATTTATTCTTCGAAATGATTACATATTTGAACACTAAGAGAAAAAAGAACTAAGAAATTTTCGTAAGAGGAACACCGCCCCCCCCCCCCTCCCTTCCTAAACCACTAATAGAAATCAATTTTTAAATATTTCCTTTTGACATTCGTATATTTAAAATTTATCTTAGATAAGGGGTGTTCAGAAGGGCAAAACCCTCCACTAGAGGGAAAGAAATGTTCTGCATTTTGAAAAATATTGTTATAAATTTATTTTTATATATCTATTTAATATTTAATACTTCTTACTTGTTAATTTTTTTATATTCCTTTTATATAAAAATTATCTTGTACAAGGTGTTCTCACAAAACATTCTTGGTTTAGCTTATTTCATATTTATATTTTGCGTTTTAGATAGGCGAACTAGGTAGGGGACTCCAGACACATCTATCCATCCTCTCCCCTTTCTACATTTTTTTCTAAGAGCAATCATATCTCTTTGTATTTAGGGAACGGCCTATGAGTGGGCCATGAGCATACCTATGAGTGGAAGTAGTTTTTGAGAAATTTATATTTTGGGAAAAGTTTCTTTAGCTTGTACTTTTGCACTAAAAATAATTTAGTTCGAAAGTTAGTAAACGGGCATTTACAATTTTGGCAGACGTCCCCATGGTCAAATTAAGTTGCTTATTTTATACACTAATACCAAATTTAGTGGATGGCAAAGCATTTCATCCATTCGAAAACGTTTTCTGACGGTGCTGCCAGATATATTGCGATACAATTGTATATGAGGACACCAGAAGCGAAAGGCTATAAGTGACAAAATTGAAAAAACTGAGATCAGTATACAGCCTATCTGGAAATAAGGCTATTTCTTTTATGATTGCTCTCAGAAGAAAAATATAGGGAGGGGAAACGTTGGACAGATGTGCCTGAAGTCCCTTGCCTTGTTTGCTAAACTAAAACGCAAAATATAAGAGATTTCCTAACTATGTGTTGCATTCTGGAGGTCAACTACTTAAGCTCTATAAACTACTTAACCTCTTTAATCTGTACTTAAAATTTAAAAAATATATTGTACTTCACTTTCCTTCCAAAGTTATTGGGGCCTATATCCCTCGTGTAGATAATTGGCCGTCAAAAATCAACCCAACCCACAGTTATTGAAATAAGAATTGAAAGACCGCTATGAAATTAGCAACAGCTTCATATTTTAAGTCAGTCACTTACTATTGATGTTAATCGTTAAATTCAATTTATTCCAAATCTAAATTTTTTCACTTATATCCCTTGGCCGCAGGGGTCCTCATATACAATCGTCGTTTCATCATACATATGATATAATTGTATTACATTCAGACATATAAGTGTCTGAATTTCTACATGTCTTAATTTCAGACACATGATCATTATTCAGACATTTTTCTCAGTTCATTTATATCATGATCACAGTAAGACACTTATGGGTCTTAAATTCAGACACTTATGATGTCTGAAATTTCATATTCAGACACTTAAGTGTCTGAATTTCTTTTTCAGTCACATATGTGTCTGAATTTAAGACGCCTCTATTTGCAGTGTATAAATGATTTATTTGTTATTTCTAATTTAAGCTCATTTCCTTTCACCACGTATGTATTCTTTATTGATATTTTATTTGTTAAATGCAGCTTTTTTTACAAATCTGTTTACATAATCTAAAGATCATTTAGGTAATTTTAAGCTTGCTGGCGTCTAGTAAATGCATTATAAAAGACTCATAAATTTCGTTTTTACATCTGCTTGCAAATAGATATTGGTCGTTAATCATCCTCTCCGTTAGACTTTATGTAAGCAATAATAGGTTTGTCTTTTATTTATCTCTTTTGATAAGTGGCCAAAGGTAGTTACTGTATTTGGCGGTCTCGTTCAAAATTTTAATATATCTCCCAATCTAACGTACATTTTGTTCTTGGCGTATTGTCTCAAGACAGATATAATTTTGGCGTATGAAATTACGCAGATGGAACTTCAGCTCACCTCTGCTCTTGCTACTGATAAGACCAGAATACTTTGCTTCTACGGGGGCCATAACTAATGTTAGCCTTCTTTTCGTATAATAAAATAATTTTTCCATGGAGAAACTGTTTGTTGAATTTATGCCTGATAAACTCATCAACAGGAAACGGATACCTGACTGGGGTTTGCGACATAATTCATCGTTTTGTACTACCAATATTATTTCACATAAACTGGCCTGCAACATCATTATATAACCGCCACATCAACGACTCCATAAGTGCCATTACTTAAACCTGTCGAAAAGTGTCCGAGCGGAATGCAGCTGGCCCATCAGTGATGGCCAACAGCAGGGCCATCACATTACTTCAATCCGGCACTTTTCCTGCAGTGCTAGCACCTATCCCACTGCTATTCCTTTGCTGGCCCAGCACTTTCCATTACAAAAATTTCTAATAGAATTCTATAAAAATAAACAAAGTATTATAGCTCTTTTTTCTATAAGCTAGTTTCCCCAAGAGCTATAGAAATATCTGTAGAAGTGTCTATAGAAATATTTGAACGCGCAGCGGTTTCCATGTAGTCACCCTCCCAAGTACTAACAGCGCTCGATGCTGTTTGGTTTTCGTGATCGGGCATGACCAAGTACTTTCAGATTATGCTACGACCGCTCGTAGCTTTCAAGCTCTCATTACACTATTTCAAGTTTGTTTCTTTTGTGATTTACGTTCCCAATCATTAAACTGGTATAGAAATTATTGTATTGTATAAAAATCCTATATATTTTATACGCTTTTTTTATTATTTATTCTGAACTGTGTAAATTATGAAAACCGAAATCCTTTGCAACTTAGTAAAACCATATTTAAGGAGAGAAAAAAGTGCGTTCAAATAAAGAATTTATTTATTTATTCATTTACTTATTTATTTTGTTGGTGGCAGTGGTGCTATATTATTTACAGTTTCAAAAAAAATTAGCTTCGCAGCTTAAATTGTGTTAAGATATTCATTTCAGATTTGTGTTCAAATACTCAATGTCTTCGATATTCGCAACGCCACCTATGTAAGGGTTCCCAGCAATAATACTGCAAAAGTTCGTGCACTTCCCTGTAGTGGTGGGCCAACGCATGAGATAAAACGGAAGCCCACCAGAATTTTATCTGATGATTTCCAACAGCAAAGTTGACTGAAGCTGTCCAGCAGTGGTCATGCAGTGGTAGACCATTAGCCAGCACTTCTCCATCATTGCCAGCACCTATCTTGCTGCTGGCCAGCAATTTACTCTTTGTGGGGAATAGATAAAAATTCTAAACTTAGTTTAGAAGTTGATGAATAATGTGCTCTCCGGAATTATTATCCTAATAAAATCTTCCTTAAGCGACCTGGAAAAAACGGAATTTGTTTTATTTTATTCAAAGAAATTGGTCGCTAATAGAGGGAGTTCAACTGGGGTGGTCTCTGAATAGAGATAAAATCAGTATTGAACCTATGGGAAATAAATTTCGTTCCACGAAAAAATGGTCTTTCAGGGAGGTGGTCACTTAACGGAGGTGGTCGCACAGGGAGGTTTCACTATAATTAAAAATGAATTAACACTGGGGGTTGCAATTTTTAAACTTGCATAATTCCTAAACTACTTGATCGAATGATTTGCGGTTTCATATCCTGTCAAATTTACCGAAGAATGAAAATACGATACCTAATTTAGATAATAATATTAAAAATTTTTGCGTTTGGTACAATTTCTATATGCAGACGATCCTTATGCAAAATTTGAATGTAACATTAATTAGTAGATGTTATTGCTAGTAAATTGGTGCCAGCAACATTTTATACAATGAGTTACGAAAACGTAACGATCATCAATTGGATTTTTTTGTGGGTAGGGTAGGTATTATACATTGATTTGCACGTCACATATTTTTATATTTAAAATTCAATTCAAAATTTTTTCGTTGATTGGACCTCACATACTGTTATTTTGAAGAATCAACATACAGGGAATTTACATATACTATTAATCTTCATCTTCAAAATATTAAATATACAAAATTCAATAGAATACTTTCTTAATAGTCAAGTCATGAATCTTTATCTTCAAAATTTAATAGAAAACTTTTACGTTAACCGACACATTACATACTGTTGCTTAGAAAAAGAACCACACTGCGAAACTTCATTTTCATTATAACAAATCTTCAAAATTCAAGGCAAAATTTTTACGCTAATTGACATATCAAAAATCTTTATTTTCAAAATTGAAGATAAATTGTTTACATTAGTTGGCTCACCATGTACTGTTGCTTAGAAAAATCAATTCTTTTAAGAATTCTTCAAATTTTAAAGCGGTTAAGAAGGTTTAGGGGGATCGCAGCGCAGAAATTTGGCTCTAATCCAAGTTTTATGAGATCCACAAGTACAGAAATACATTTAGAGAAAATCTATTACTACATTTGTCATGTACTCATGCTTCTGCAAAATAATAAATCTTTAACATTCATTACAAAATTTTTACTTTAATTAATGTATCAAATATCACCATATTTAAAATAACAAAGATTCAAAATTCAATAGAAAATTTTTACGTAAATTAAACTCATTACATACGGTTGTTTAAAAGAAACAACATGCAGGTAATTTACTCTATGCAAATCCTCATATTACAAACAGCAAATCTTCAAAATTTCACACAAAACTTTTACATTAATTGACCCATTATGTACTCTTGCTTAGAAAAGCAAAATTTTTAAGGAGTCTTTAAATTTTAAAGCTTTTAAGAAGCTTTAAAATGGCAGTAATATGGCTATTATCCGAGTTTTATGACCCGTAAATAGGGAAATAGATTCCGGGAATATTTATAACCATATCTGTCATTTACACAAATTTCGAATCTTCATTTTCAATTTCGGCTAGCGGCTGTCTTTTATTACATAAAAGTTCACTGTAATGCATTAAAGCACTACAGGAAGGATTTTTTTTTCACCAGTTTTAAATCATTCTTCGTAAACCGGTAAAATGAAATAAAATGATTCTAGAATTGAGTTTTGCATCAGCATGCTCGTCTATAGTGGAATAGAATATTTCACATATCCTCATCTTGCAGTTGTTTTTAAGGACCGAACGAAACAGGTTTTAAAGACCGAAAAATAAACCGAAACTATCCAATTTTTTATAAGTAATTAATGCATAAATATACATAACTATTAATTAATTATACAGAATTATTAATTAAGTATACGTGTGGCCCTAAGTTGGCACTCTGTGCCTCTGACCAAAACTTTTTTTTTTCATGTAAAATAAAATGTAATTAATTCATGAACGTCACAGAATGATTTTCTAAGTATGCGAATTTCATCAAATTAAAAAATGTTTTAGGTATATACTAGTATACCTCGATTTATCTTTTCTAATGATTTTTGTAAATTATCATCTGTTACACTAGAACTTTCTCAAAGAGTATTTGAAACGCTTCTGCGGTTTCAAACTAAAAATTTTCGATTACTCCTACGCCTGCAGCTTTTAATAAGCACTTGAATAGCGTCTTCAAAGTTTAGTTATATAGGCATTGCTGGCTTTATAATTTTCCTCACGTTTTGAATGAGTCATGACTGATATAATTATAAGGAATGAAGTTCATAGCAATAAATAAAGAGTGTCTCATTTGAGCCGATACAGCTCAAATCAATGAATCATGTTGAAAATTTTCGAAGGAAGAAACGAGATCTCTCGAATACAGATATTTTCGGTCGAGTTTCGGTCCAGCCAAATTTTTGGCAGCATTTTCGCCGAAAACGAATTTCCGGCGAAACTCAGATTGTGGGCCGAAAACGAAAACGACTTTTCATGATATGCTAGAATTACAGTCGGACCTCTATTTAACGAACCTCTATTTTGCGAACTTTTACTTGGAGTGAAGAATATTTTGAAAATTTCTGCATAAAATAGCCTCCAAATAGCGAAGTGCATTCTCTATTTAACGAACTTTTTCTAGGGATCTAATTTTTTTTTCTCCCTATTTCGCAAAATATTACTGGATATTTCAAACTTATTCTTTCTTTTAACACATTTTATAATGATCAATGACCAAGACTAGGTCTTAACAGGCACCTAACTCACAGAGAACAGTAAAATCGCTGTGATTCTTTGCTTTTCCTCCAAAAGAAGTGCAAACTTTCAATATCCCCTTTTAACCCTCAATGGAGCTGCCCCGTGTCCTTAGAGTCTCCCGTTTTCTAGATTGTTGATCATGATCAGCCGTGTTGGTAATTTTGGTTCTTGTAGCTCAAAAATGTCAAAGCGAAAGTACTTAAACATCAAAGCAAAAAAAATTACTCTTGATGAGATGGATAAATTCATGAAGAAAAAGTATGCTGTTTTAAAATTTGGTATTCCTCCAAACAGCTTATCAACCATAATAAAAAATCGTGATTTTAATGTAAGATAATTTTTTTAACTGAAAATACAATGTATTTCCAGACAATGTTTTGTTTCATTCTTATTTCCCCTGCAGATTTCTTTTTCATGGGTAAAATAAATGAAACAAATAGGTATAATTTATAAAAAAGATGTGGTTAATTACTTTTTTTAATTATATTTAGCGTTTATGGACATGTTTTATGTAGTTTAAAGTGTTCTAAAAGGTGACTCTCTATTTAACGAATTTTCCATATAATGAACTTTTTTTCAGGATTTAGCGACTTCGTTAAATAGAGCTCCAACGTATAACAATTACATTTACAGATGTGTTTCCGATGACAATACAACATTTTAATATTTTTAGAATTTAATTATAAATTAATGCATTAATTTTAAGGCATTTTTCCTTTAGCCCACCAAAGGTGATAAATCGCTAAAAATGCTCTGCAACTCGCACAATGAAGACCTGAGTGAAAGAAGATGTTATGTAAGAAAAATTAAAATTCGAGAAAATTGAATTGGAAGTTTTTTCTTGTAATTTAGTTATTTATTTAATTCCTTCTTAGAAGCATTACGTTTGAAAGTTAATAGGTGATACTAAACTCTCCTAGAAAAGACATATTAACATTTAATTATTAAATAATAGAAATTATTTTCACCATTTAAATTATTAAATATAAAAGCTAGTCGTTGGTGGCCATCGTAATACTTACTCATCATGGATATGCGTAACAGAAAATATTAAAATAAAACATGTGTAAACTATTTACAAAACGCATTGCAATTCCAGAATAAAATTTCAACGTATATTTAAATATTTTTAATACATATTAATGCTATATTACTGAATTGCGGGTACTACTTGATTATCCCGTCGACCAATTTCAACAAATTATATAAATCGCCAAACTACTCGCAAAATTGTACAAATTGGCATAGTTTCTATTTTAAATAACGAAAGAAGAAATAAATTAGTAAAAGATTAATAAAATTACAAATAAAACATCGAATTAAAAATCACTTGTTGACACAACAAACACATGTAACGTGTTTAATGTCAAGTGAATGTGACATTTACGATAAGCCATTATTGGCATTTAATCTTATAGTTTGGCGATAGTTTTTTGGTCTACGGGATAATCAAGTAGTACTGAATTCCGTAAAAGAAATATCTTTATAACTCCAAAAATGATAATCTTATTAACTAACAGTTTACTGCGTCGGATTAAGCACCTCATTTCCAATTAAAATATATATTTGAACTGAAATTTGAAGGAAATACAGCGTCATGAAAAATCGAAGAGTGTGAACAATATGATTAAAAATATATCGGCAACTATATTCAGTCCTTAAAATAAACAATTTAGAAAATTTGTATATACCTGTTATCGGAATGAATATTTCAAGAGTTCGAAAAAAATAGTTCCGGATAATCGAGGTTACTGATATTCAATAGGCTTCTTTCTATTATCACAAAGTACACACGAAATTTCAAGTCTCTATCTCAATTTGTTGGGGAGATAGAGCGTTCACAGACACACAGATACACATACACACAGACAGATGGACGGCAATTTTTTTTTTCTAAAAATATGTTTTTCGTAATCTCCAGTGTCTCAAACGTGTAAATCCATCAAAAGAATTACTACGATTACAAGACTTACCCTATACTACGTATGATGGGTAAGTAATATTAAATATTAAAAGATAATATCTCATATCTTAAGCACTAAGTAGAATTTTAGTATTTTAGTTTTAGCATATGATATAATACCATATAACGCTTTCAAAAGTTTTCCGTTACATTACCGTCAATGGGAAAAAATCGTTTCAAATGATTTTTAATGCTGTTACACTCTTTCAAACATAATAAAATTGATATTCATTTATGAAGTCCACTAAAATATGCATTCTGTTGAATATGCGGTGCAAAGAATAGTAATTGTTCATTTACAGGGCGACACAAAAGAATTCCGTTCATAATGGTATATGGGGAATTGTTTGCGGTGTATTTGAAAAGATTTCAGATACTATATTGTATCCGAATTAATGTATATTTGTAATGATTACTCGAAATGTATTTTTAATTAGGATATGCTCTTTTTTCACTATATTTATGCATACTACAAAGTGCATATAAATGCTATAATTCATATACAGGGCTACAAAAATGAGTTCGTAAAGGTTACTGAGTATGAGCATAAATTGCTTAAAGGTGGGTTTTAAAGGAGTTATGCATTTTTACGCTGAACTGAATTTACTTTACTAAGAAATATTTGTAGAATATAAATAAAATAATATACAGGGCCATGCAAAGAGTTGGAGACATGGCCGTCTATGGGTGATAATTTCTGGAAATGTAATTTCAGTAGTTTTAAGAGTGTTTTAGTTTGAATTAAATTTTAGCTAAATAGTGACCTGTAATGAAGGTACTAGGTATAGTAAACTACAGGGCTGTACAAAAGTATTCAAGTATGTTTCCATCTATTAGTATACATTTTTGAAAGATGAATTTCAACCTGTTGTGCATTTTCTTGGTAAACTAACTTTTCCCATTGTTTAGTAATATATATCAACCTACAGATCAAATACAGGTCTTTTCAAAAGAATTGGAATACATATTTGGCTATGGCCAGTAACTACTAAATTCAGTTTTTCAAATATTATATGCGTTTTATAAAATGTTTACTTAGTTATCTTATTTGCATTATTTCCCTAAATAACGAAGTTTTGTTAAAGCATTCAGGAAGAGTTGGAAAGTGTTTCATAATCTATGCTTAAAGCATGATTTTTCTTTCTCGTTTTAAACCTATTTTTACATTTATTCGTTTGAATTCATAGTCGAACTAGCTAATATGATCCATCTTTAATTTTCCAATCTGTAAAAGACAATATTCAAATATTTATACATGTATATCTGTCTATATATTATGTACGACAGTACACACGCACATAATATTAAATTATACTAGTTGCGTGGCAACCCGATGTGTGGCTTTTTAATTGCATCATCGATTCGATCATTCGTTCTTTTGGGAAAAATTAAATCTACCAATATTGTAAATTTAGAAGGCAATTATAGTAATAATTTTATTAAATACAATATTTGAAATAATAAATTATATTTACAATTTAAATGAAAAACTTTCCCAATAAAAATGCGCATATTCTATAACTTTACTTCCGTAAAGTTTTTCGTTCTTCCAAGATCTGAATTGCTATGTAATTCCGAGTCGTTCAGATGTACCCCACCCGTCCTAGAAGTCTGTTCCGTCAGTTTTGAATCCCCTTGTAGATAATTATTTATATGTTACGATAGAAAAGAAACAATATTAAATGTAATATATACAATGTGTTGCTACAGAAAACAATTTCCAAATTAAAAATGTATATATATGAATAGTGTTTCACGTAAATTACCTTCAATCATTATGTACTCAGATTTTCTTTTTAAAATATGCATGGGGAAAGCGGCCGTCAATTTACTGCCTTGTTAAAATTTATTCTAATTTCGTCGATGAGTGAGCAGGCTCTTGTTCATTCATTACTGCAGCAACATATACGTACAGTCGTGGGAAAAACAGTAAACAGCCCCTACTAACTTTGCAAAAAATTATCGTAGAAGAAAGTTATTGGTATCGCACGGTTTGTAATAAAGTCTACTTTTAAATGATGTATATAAAATTTGCTTAGGGGGCCATCTACATATTAACACGAACCATAACTTTGTCTTTTTCAATAGCAGTACACAATTCTGACAGCATAAATGAACTCTACACCCTTCAATTAGCCTTAAAACAAATTTTTAGGCAATTCGTACGATAAGTTTCCGAGAAATTAATTCTTTTAAAACGAGCGTATTTTAGGGGCTGTATCCAAATTGAAGTTCGGTACTCGATTGTTGACCGAGAGAGCCCCGTTCTTGTTCAAGGTATCTTAAGCGCCACTCAAACAGTCATTGAAGACTGCTAGATTACAGGATAGCATAAGAAATTTTAAAATATCTTGTCACTTCTATCACAGACGGCCCCTTAAACCATTATTTTCCCGTTTTTTAAGCATAATTTGAAAACCACTTGGAAGAAAAATGTGAAATTTTGGATTTCCAATAAAGCAGGACTTAATAAATCTAAATTCATCAAAAAAATTGTAGGTTGCAATACATAATTTTTTCTAACATTAATTTCATAATTCATATCATAATATTATAAAAATTACAAATTCAACGTATTTATGTTTGGGTATTTTAGTATTATTGTTACACAAAAAATTAGCACATTAGGAGTATAATTTCAGGAGATATTAATAAAAATATGAAAATGTAATTTAACATTAGAAGCACTAAATTTTGAATGTTTACATTTCAAAATCTTATCATTCAAATGACTTGACATTTGGTGTCTAGGAATAGTTTGAACCGAAGATTTGAAATACCTCGTTAAAATTGGGTATTGCCATTGAAAAAAATGAAGTTTGGGTTCGTTTTAATATGTAGATGGCTCCCTAAGCAAATTTTATATACATCATTTAAAAGTAGACTTTATTTCCAATCGTTCGGTACCAGTTTAGAGCTAAGATAATTCTTTCTGCGAACCATGTTAAAGACCGATGTAGTGTAAAGTTATGTCAGGATAAACCATAGATAAATATACAAGACTAGCAGAACTACCCGGCTTCGCCCGTGTCAATTATAAGAGGCATCCCGGTTAAAGTAAATTAAAATGAAAGAGCCCGACAATCACAATAACTGAGGTTTGTGCGTATCCATCCACAAATTACTAAACAGATAATCAGAAAACATCAAGATATTGTTTCGCAACCATAATAAAATCTCTGAGCCTTAATATCAGAATGCACGTTTTCTGTGGTGAGTGTAACAGAAAAAATGTATGATTTCTCTGACAATACGAAAACAAATCCACCAAAGGGGGTAGCATTTAGTGAAATTCTGGTTTGTGTGGCATCCCATCCAATAATTTGCTCATCCAGCCCACCGAATTTTCATTATTCTATTTTCGTGCTTATTTATTTTTCAATCGCTGAAAATAAATTATTTCGTTGACGTTAACAAAATTATTTTGATTGAAAGTACGTAAAGGTAGCAATAACAGACACATAGGAGCCTAAAACACAACCTGCCCCACCCCTCTTAAGAATTCACCTGCCATCCTAAAAGACGTACAAACAATTTTCTCTCAAAAAAGAAATATCCTGCATATTCGCGAATTTATTTTCTTCCTAGATGCACTAAATTTGCAGTTGTTATTATTCAGCACTTTTTTTTGTTGTTGTTATAGGATCTTTCAGGAAATGCTGCCAAAATGTTTTAGGACAATTTTCAACATGCGTAAACTCAAGAATAGTCGTCATGAGACAGAAATCAATTATGAGTAAAGATGTAATATATATATATTTAAATGAAAAACGCTATTCGACTCCAAATCACTTCAGAAGTCATGTCTGCAAATTTAATGTTTTTTACGTATACTAGTGACTCTGTGAATGTGCCAAAAAGTTCGTGTCGGTGAGTGGAGAAAAATATTTCTTTTGGGATAGCTTTAAGTGGAGAGTTTGACTTCTAAACGGTAATGTTAATGGAAGCAAATGTATGAACTCAATTATTTCAGTGAAACTTACACAGGTATTCCAAGGTGCATCAGGATAGAACTATTTTTCTCTGATTTCTCTAAAATAGCTAAGTAATCCCTTTCCCACGGAAATGATTGAAAACGTTTTTTAACATTCCACTATGTCAAAGATTGGACTCAATCAAAATAATATTTCAAATGTGAATAAGAACAGTGAAGAAAATTCCTTTTAGAAGATGATGCATTTATTGGAAGATGTGCAACTAGGAAATCATATTTGTAACATGCCGTGCAGCATAATAGATGGATTCATTTTATTGAAAAATTCGTTAAGTACTTATAAATAGGAAAGGCACGTTTTTAAACGCCAGAAAATACTGAGAATTCATAAAATAAAAAAACTCAGCATGTTTTGTCCGTAAAAGAATTTTTTTTATTGTAGGATTTTCTTCTAATGCCGTTCTTTTTCTAAACGTACGTTATGCGAAAAGGAGGTCGTATAAAAAATAAATTTCGTATTTCAATGTGCATTCAGCCCCTTTTTAAATAAATGTCATATCTGAAAGATGTTCTTGATTTCTTTCCGAATTTACTTTTTGCAATTGGAAGTGTCTTTTCCATTATCAGCAGTTCAAGAATTTGTATCTATTTTAAATCATCCGTATAGTGTTAGTATAATTTAAGTAAATAGTACTATTAATACAAGCATTTCAGTGTATTTGCATTAAATGTCCATTTTAATATCTTAAATGCTCTGCATTTTAATTTGTAGTCAAATTCCTGGCACAATAATAAATATTAAGAGCCCATAAAAGGAAGACCTTATGGGAATATAATTAAATAAAATGGCAACTTGATATACTGCTGTAAAAAATGCTAACTTATCTTTACTTGAACTATCATCTTTTCCCATACTGTCAAAGAAAGCAAAATGACAGTGTCATTTTACCCTAAAATGCTTTTGAGCCCACCCAATATTTTTAAAAAGTTGGCGCCACTGGTGGCATCTATCTACACTATAAAGTAAAAATATGCTAGTGAGAAATAATGACATCATACTGTTGATGGCAACGACTTATCCGATAAATTGTAGCTTTACCGAATTTTTTCTTAACATATGAACATCACATAATTTCGTTTTTTTACACTGTCGAATAAAAAAAAGTTCTTTCAAATGAAATTCATTTGAAAATTGTATCTTAATTTTCTCATTTTAAGGCTGTTCTCAAATCCAAAGAGCTAACTTTCTAAAATAAATTTTAATTCATTTTTGTTCGGAAACGCATGAAACTAGAAGGTGTTGTTATTCAAAAACTCTGTCATCGAATTGTTTTTTCCGTTTTGTTTTAAACACAATAGATCTTTCAGAAAATACTGTCAAAGTTGACATTTTGAACCGAACGTCCGAACGAAAGAAGAAAATCCAGGCAGGAAGGGGAGAAAAATGAAGTGTCACGTGATCAAAATCGCTTATAACTCGATAGTTAATTTATTGATCAAAAAATGAAAAAAAAAAAAAACAGCTCGATTCCAAATCGCTTCCATGGCCAGGCTTTCCAATTTTATACCTTTCCGTTAAAAAATGAATTTTTAAATGTGTCGAAACATTTTGCGCTTGTTGAGCAGAACAGTTAAGAACAGCCTTAATGGATTTAAAGAAAATTTCAAGTATGAATATTTTTAAATGTGCATGCAACTCAATTACGAAATATATTCCCGCTTGCTCTTAATGCAATATTATAAAGAAAAGACATGTGTATGAGTAACTCTAGCATCATATTGCTGGCGGCAACAACTTAACCCAATCATAAATTTAGCTTTTACTGCAATTTGACCTCTAAACATCGAACATTTGGTTGTTCCAATGTCTAATAGAATACAAAAAGTACTTTCAGTAATATTTGTTTGAAAAGCTTATCTCAATTTACAGATTTTTTATCCATTTTAAATTTACTTTTGAAATCGGTTTGATATTTCCTGAGATTGCGTAGAAATCGCCATTTAGAACGTTTTTTAGAACGTTTTTCGCGCATTATCACCCCTTTTAAATTTAAAATTTTTTCAGAAATGTTCTTAGAGATCCGAGACCTCTTCAGAGATGATTTATATCTAATAAGTTACTACCATGCCAAATTTCATGCTGCTAGGCCCTTCATAACACAAAAATCTCATTTTTAGAACGGTTTTTTGCTCCTGCATCCCCTTTGGGGTTGTGGCACCGACATAAAATATAGCCTATGTTGGGGCAAGGGCTGTCACCATCATTTTGACACCATTATTTTTGAAATAGGGTCGGTACTTTCTGAGATTGCGTAGAAATCGCCATTTAGAACGTTTTTTAGAACGCTTTTCACTCATTTTTACCCCTTTTAAATTTCGAATTGTTTAAGAAATGTTCTTAGAGATAATTTATATTTAACGAATAACTACCATGCCAAATTTCATGTTTCTAGTTCTTTTATTAACACAAAAATCACATTTTCAGAACATTTTTTGCTCCTGCACCCGCTTTGGGTTAGTGGCATCGGTATAAGATATAGCCTATGTTGGAATAGGGACTAACACCATCCTTTTGATACCATTACTTTTGAAATCGGCTCGGTAGTGCCAGAGATTATCTCCTACAAATAAACAATTAAACGAACAAACTTTACTTTTTTATAACATTAATATAGATAAATATCTACCATGCCAAATTTCATGTTTCTAGTTTTATTAACACAAAAATCGCATTCTTAGAACGTTTTTTGCTCCTGCACCCCCTTTGGCTTAGTGGCATCGACATAAGATATAGCCTATGTTGGAACAGTGACTAACCTCATCATTTTGATACCATTACGTCTTGCGCGGATAATCCGTAAGTGCCAACTGTTTCCTTTTTATAAATTTAAGTTTTCCTTTGAACAACATTTTCACCGTCGGTAGAGTTCCGCTTTTCTGGATATTTAAATGCATAATAGAGCTCTTCCATTGGTAACAAATGACACTGACCAAAAGAATTTCTATGCCGCACAAACCTGTATTATTTCATTTTATTTTCATTCCACTAGTACTAAAATTGCAGTGCTTAGAAGTGGACATTCTACTAGGCACTGTACTAAAATTAGAGACCCGCATGCAGAGAAGGGCAGATAACAACTGTAGGTGAAAATCACGACTTTTTCAAAAAGGGACATTTTCATCCACAAAATTAAAACACGTTTACAACATTTGAGCCAAAATGAAGAAACTTTCACTAATTTGTCATTCAGCCCGCAAACGCTGGAAAAAAATGCTAATGTCATAACTACAAAAAATTTTTAGGTACTTTTCGGTTAGCCGGGCGCCAGTGTTATATATGCATAACTATATACATACATGTATGTAAATATACATACATATATATACATATATCTACATATATTGTAAATATACACACATATATAATATATATATATATATATATGTGTATCTATACATGCATGCATATATACATACATGTATGTAAATATACATACATATATATACATATATCTACATATATTGTAAATATACACACATATATAGTATATATATATATATATATATATATATATATATGTATGTATGTATCTATACATGCATGCGTATATACATGCATATATACATATATATGTAAACATAACACTGGCGCCCGGCTAACCGAAAAGTACCCATTTTTGCTAGTAAAAATGACGTCATGTTTAAAAATAAATCTTTTCTAAATACTTATTCATTAATGATAAATCTGAAATACTTCACACTAGTTGTGTTGAAATCTCAGCCCTTTTTCTATTTCGCCAGCACTCATAATAAACTGTGTGGCAGAAAATAGGCTTTTGAAATGTTTGTTCAAAGAAAATTGGCAGCGCACTGTTGATAAATTAATTTCGAAACTCATTTCGTTTTCGTATCAATATTTCATTTATTTCAAATCAAAAAAATGGACACGTTAAATTTCGCTGCCGTTTACGAAGATCAAGAAAAGCACAGTTGCAATGGAGACCAGCAAAAATGATGTTCTTGGACATGGTGCAATTATGGAAAATCGCCTTGCACCGAAAACGGATCCATCAAACAATTTGAAATTGGAATCGGACGTAGAAATGGAAATACCAGTAACCACGATTCGATCTGACGTACTTGTTATGGGAAATAACGTCACAGAATTTCTTGAGAAGTCATCTCTGGCTTAAAGCAACCGCTTGGAAAATCTTGGAAAAGACGATGATCATAGTAAAATCGGGAATACGCCAGAACAAAAATCAGATATGGAAATAAACTTGCAAGGAACCACTAGGTATGTTGACTTAGGAAGTAACTTCGTTTCGCTTCAAAATAACCAGGAATCATCTTTGGTTGAGAGTAATCGCTTCGAAAGTCTCAGCATAAATATTAACAATATTTATATTTATGGCTCTGTTAATATCACAAATACTGCTAAAGATCATTCCGAACCAGCTATGGAAAATATTTGCTATTTATCGTTTGTCACATTGTTATGCATGATTGTCACGTTCATCCTTCTTTATTTTATATTTATACTTTAAAGATTATCTTGAATGGCTCACAAATCTGTTCCATAGATTTAAACTTAAATTCCCTTTACAAAGACTCCAGTAAATTACTAAAAATTCATTATTGTAATGTGGTCAAAATTTGAAATTAACGGATTTTTTTGGATTGTAACTTCCAGTTGAATGAACCGAATTAAAGCTAATTTCTAAACAGTGTAGCTGTTTTTTCTCCGTTTTTAACTCTTAACCCTCTAAGTGTTTGGGGCGTAATATTCCGTTCACTAAGCTCCAGGTTTCACAGCAATACAAGCAATATTTAAGATTAATCAATAAGATTAATCAATCAATATTTCTATAGATTTAATGAATTTTAAATACATTAAAGAATGATTAATTCTCTCAAGGATTACATTCATATTTGTAATTGATTTTTTTTTATAATATTGAAAGAATAATATTTCCTTAGCATTTAAAACAAAATGCAAAGAAAACAACATTACACCTTTACCCTTTTGCAAGACGCTCGGAGGGTTAAAAATGGTACAGATGCGCACCATATTGGCACGATTTTTTTCTGACGACAATTTGGCGAATACATAAACAGCATAAACAACATCGACGCTTTGGCGCCAGTTAAATACCCGTTGAGTATATGACATTAGCGTCAGGAAAAAATCGCGCCAATTTGATGCGTATATGACATCTGTGCCAAAGTGTCTTTTAGACACATCAGAAAACGTGTTGCTTACGTTTTGTTAACTTGTTAAGTATCTGAAAGATATTGTATTTTTCACGTCGAATGAACTTTAGATAGTGTTTGTTGATTTATGTTGAACTATCTTGGTATCAGGTAGTGTTTTTCCAAGAGTTTTTCGAAATAAATTTAAGCCGTGCTGTACAATATTATACGCAATGAGTTTTAAATTAATTGTTTTCCAAGTAATGTTTTTCAGTTAATTATTTTTCATTTCGAAAATTGGTAAATTTCATAACGTTAAAATGATTTATGCCTCTTGGTAGCACCAACTAAATGCATTTTTAATTGTGATTTCTATGAAGGTTTCAATAACTATCTTTTTATCTTAATTTTTTTTGAAAATTTCATAAAGTTAAAAGGATTTATGATAGTGTACTCATTACGGCTAGAGTTGCTGCAAAAAGCGGCGAGCAAGCGAAGCGAGCTGGTGACGCGTAGCGTTCCCAATGTGAATTGTGTCGCAATTCACGGGGGTTTGTGAGCTTTAGTGAGCAGGGGCAGAGCCCCCTAGTTAATATATAAGGTTGTAATTGAGCGACTGTGGAGAAATTTACATATCTGAAATGAGCGAAAAATTCTACATCCGGATGCATAAAAATTAAATCTATAAATTCAATATTTGAAAAATTTTACAGATCGTCTATAAATGTCACTACCCTCCAGCGTCAGCCAGTCTGCTTTTCAAAACACCTGCTTTCCCTATGAAAGATTTCTCAAAAATCAAGTGTTTCTTTGAAAGGAAATAAAAGAAATTTTATAAATGGATTTTTAATGGATTTTTTAACTATTTACAGGAGTATGAAAATAATTTTTAGAATTTCTGAAAGGGGAATTTTTTTTGCATCTGACTGTGTAATTTTCGAGTTTTTAGACCCAGTAGAATTAAAGATACAGCCAGTGGCGTAGCTTCGTATTTTGGCGCAAGGGGCCGGAAGAAATCAACCCCCCCCCCCTTTAAATAAAAAAATAACCACATTATTTTTCCTCAAGACAAATAAAAGTTTTTTTGGCTTGTACCGGGAAGAAAAGACAGCTTCAGTCTTCCTTGTTTTTAAGGATTCAGCTAATTTTACTTAAACACACGAAACTAAAATGCGTGGAACCCGATTATAGAGGATTATAATTTTCGGGAATACAGAGTTTTAATGTGAATTTATAAATGTTAGCGGAACTTTCACTGATATGACTATGTTCTTTTAAACGTATGGGAGTAGTATAACAATAAAAATAAATAAAAAAAAACCACATTGCTAAAACTCCTAAATTACGCCCGATTATGAAAAAAAAATCTCCTGTTTGAAAACGGCAGCCACTGTAGAATTTCAAACTGCTATACTCATCTATTTTTTAAGATATAGCGGCAACCAAAACTAGAAAACAGGAATTCTGCTTTTTCAGAAGTTAGTGTCACCCCCGATGAAAAAAAAATATTATATATAAATAGTATAAAACATATTTCAATTTTAAGACTTAAATTACACGCTTTTATTTTATGTAAAATGACGTCATTCGCATCCGCTTAAGAATTCCACATTTACGATCCACTCTTAAACATCTACAGTAAAGTATGTATAGGACGTCACTATCGCTACATAATACACAAATGCAGCGAAAAGATGCCGTCAGTAAAGAAACCCGACAAAAAAACCCGGCTATCTAATGATTCATAGGCCTTCATTTGTTGGTAACATTAATATAGATACTTAAAATTAAATATAGTTTATAATAGCTCCATGTTTTAACAGAAATCATTTGTTTATATTTTTTTTCAAAATAGCACGTATTTTAATTAGATGTTCTTTCGGTTTTTATGAGAAAATGGCAACAGAAATACATAATTACTAGTTTAGCACTATTTTTCCTTTACTTTCTACAGAAATGGAGTGCTTCCGTTGCCAATATTAAGCAAATGGCTCTAAAAACTACAAAAAAATTAATATTCCAAAAATAAATTGAGATGCAGTTTTCAAATAAATTGCATTTAAAAGTACATTTTTTTCCTAATACGACAGTATAAAAATTGAAAATGTGTGTTGCTTAGAAATTATAAAAAAAAAATGTTGTAGAGCATTTAATCGTACGATGATACATCTGCTTTGTTTTACGTCTGGCTTCTGTAAGGTAACGTTATTTTTGGGGGACGACAAAATAATGCTGGGAGAAAGAAATAGCATACCGGGGCTAAAAATGTTCTTGAATCATTCTATCAAGACCTATCGATATTGCAAGAAATAAATTAGAATTTATAATATTTTGTATATATTTTTTTTTTTAGTTTGAAATCTTTAAGGGACCGCCAAAATTTTTAAACAGGATTTCTGATCAAGATGTCCAACGAATTTAGTCGAGAACTTAATAAACACTTAAGATATGATCAATCACATCAAAATCGGTTTATAAATACGAGCGCAGTCGCGTGACAATGATCAGATACTATAGAGAGAGATACATACTAGTGGTCTGCACGGACCAAAATTTCCAGGCCCTGGCCGGGCCCGACTCATAGAAAAGAAACAATTCGGCCCGGCCCGTACAAAATAATTATTGGCCCGGCCGGCCCGCTAAAAAAGTTAAAATTTCGTCCCAAGCCCGGCACGTAGAAAAAAATTATTGGCCCGGAACGGCCCGGTATAACAGCTAGAAGTTCGGCCCGGTAAAAAGTTAAAATCTCGGCCCGAGACCGGCCGGGCCCGAGTGAATTTCTACAAAACATTTCTTTTTACGTCGATTTGTTTGAAAATTTGTCTCGTAGGAGGAGTTCTGACCAAAAACATTTATCTTAACTTTTTTTTTTCATATTTATAATCTTTATTTCTATAGAAGTGCCGCAGTCTGCGATATTTATTTCATTAATGAATCTCTATTTCTGGTATGTAAATGTTTCAGTTATCATTAATATTGTTAATCCATACTTCATGTAATGAAGTAAAATAATCTGAAAAATGCTATACAGTAAAATCTAATAGCCCAGTGGTTAGGGAGTGGAATTCGGAAATAATTAGGGGGAAGCTGGAAATTGTTTTAACCCCTTCAGTTTAGGTCGAGAATGAATATGCTACGTTTTCCTCCCTCGTACTAGGTGAGCGTTAGGAATTATACATTGATTTATAGTAAAAAAACACGTTTTTTTTTTTTTTTAAATACCATAACACTATCTCGAAATCACTAACTTTTTCAAAAACATTGTCAATACAAATGTTAAAATTAAATTCTTAAAATTCTGAATAAAATGAGTACCTATACTTAATACTTTTGTTGAATATAAAGGTCACAATTCTACTTTAAAGTTTTAGCCAGGTCAGTGAAGTTGGCCCCCTGACTTTATGGAATTTAAAAACTGAAAACACCCTTTGTTTGAGCGTCGTTTGAGCGCGTTTGAGCGACAAACTGAAAAAAGTTATAAATAAATTAAAATTCAGGAACATCGTTTTGTGAAGTTGGCCCCCCGACTTTATGGGATTTGAAAACTGAAAGCACCATTCGTTTGAGCGTCGTTTGAGCGCGTTTGAGCGACAAAAATTTTCGTTTGAGTGACAAACTGAAAAAAGTTATAAGCAAAAGAAAAATCGGAGGGGTCCACATTTTGTGAAGTTGGCCCCCCGACCTTTTCGGATTTAAAATCTGAATACAGCATACGTTTGAGCGTCGTTTGAGCGCGTTTGAGCGACAAAAATTTTCGTTTGAGCGACAAACTGAAAAAAGTTATAAGCAAAAGAAAAATCAGAGGGGCCTGCATTTTGTGAAGTTGGCCCCCCGACCTTTTCGGATTTAAAAACCGAATACAGCATACGTTTGAGCGTCGTTTGAGCGACAAAAATTTTCGTTTGAGCGACAAACTGAAAAAAGTTATAAGCAAAAGAAAAATCAGAGGGCCCTGCATTTTGTGAAGTTGGCCCCCCGACCTTTTTGGATTTAAAAATCGAATGCAACATACGTTTGAACGTCGTTTGAGCGCGTTTGAGCGACAAAAATTTTCGTTTGAGCGACAAATTGTAATAAGTTATAAGCAAAAGAAAAATCGGAAGGGTCCACATTTTGTGAAGTTCGCCCCCCGACCTTTTCGGATTTAAAATCTGAATACAGCATACGTTTGAGCGTCGTTTGAGCGCGTTTGAGCGACAAAAATTTTCGTTTGAGCGACAAACTGAAAAAAGTTATAAGCAAAAGAAAAATCGGATGGGTCCACATTTTGTGAAGTTGGCCCCCCGACCTTTTCGGATTTAAAATCTGAATACAGCATACGTTTGAGCGTCGTTTGAGCGCGTTTGAGCGACAAAAATTTTCGTTTGAGCGACAAACTGAAAAAAGTTATAAGCAAAAGAAAAATCAGAGGGGCCTGCATTTTGTGAAGTTGACCCCCCGACCTTTTCGGATTTAAAAACCAAATACAGCATACGTTTGAACGTCGTTTGAGCGTGTTTGAGCGACAAACTGAAAAAAGTTATAAGCAAAAGAATAATCAGAGGGATCTACATTTTGTGAGGTCGGCCCCCTGACCTTTTCGGATTTAAATACTGAAAACAGCATAAGTTCGAGTATCGTTTGAGCGCGTTTGAGCGACAAAAATTTTCGTTTGAGCGACAAACTCAAATAAGTTATAAGCAAAAGAAAAATCGGAAGGGTCTACATTTTGAGGAAGTTGGTCCCCCGACCATTTCGGATTTAAAAACTGCATACAGCATACGTTTAAACGTCGTTTGAGAGCGTTTGAGCAACAAAAAATTTCGTTTGAGCGACAAACTGAAATAAGTTATAAGCAAAAGAATAATCGGAGGAGTCTACATTTTGTGAAGTTGGCCCCCTGAACTTTTCGGATTTAAAAACTGAAGACAGCATACGTTTGAGCGTCGTCTGAGCGCGTTTGAGCGACAACAGTTTCGTTTGAGCAACAAACTGAAAAAAGTTATAAGCCAAAATTTTTGCGGAAGAGCTTTCATTTGTGAAGTTGGCCTTCCGACCTTTTCTGATTTAAAAACTGAATAAAGCATACGTTTGAGATTCGTCTAAGCGACAAAAATTTTCGTTTGAGCGACAAATTGAAAAAAGTTATAATCCAAAATATATACGGAAGGGCCCTCATTTTGTGAAATTGGCCCTTCCACCTTTCCGGATTATAAAACTGAATACAGCATATGTTTGAGCGTCGTTTGAGCAGTGGCAGTATAGAGTGAAAATTTTGGGTGCATCAAACGATTTCAGATAACTTTAAATTAATATCAATACAAAAATTCTTTATTTCTGCTGACTATTTTAAAATACTTTCTGGAATTATTAAAATTAAAAAAAAAATCAAAGACAAACATAGTATTTGCTTATTTAATTATTTTTCTTGCCTATTTTTACAAAACAAGTCGCAGAAAAATTCAGTTTAATAATAAATGAGCTTTATAACATTATAAAAATTGTATATTAAAAAAATAATAACGGATTTTTCTTTTCATTTTTTTAACAGATGAGAAAATGAAGGAAAGTTGGCGATGTCAAATCTTATTTATACATAAGCAGATTTGTATTTACCTATTTGTGAGATCATTTTTACCAGTGATCACTAGGCATGCAAATTCCTAAAGACTCGGTGTTTAAGGAGGGCCAATGTAAAGCTTTAAAAAAATGTATATATTTTTTTTTTACTCAAAAAAATTCTACGTTGCTTTCCGTTTCCAACACATCACAGGGACAAATTTCCCTGGGCGTAATCTCGAATCTTTTTCTGTTATTCAGAGTCGTTTTTACAAAACGGGTTAATTGTCAAAACTAAAATATTGCGTTACAAAATAACACGTAGATCTGTATTTTATAAAACGTTGAATTCACGGTCAGCATTCGTGTAATTTTACGAATCTCATTGCAAAATTTAAGTTATTCCATGCATTTGCTGACTAAAATAAGTAATAAAACGATATTTTTCTCAAAATAGCAGAAAGTAGCGATTAAAATTACTTATGTTGAAAAATGAAGAATATAAACTTTCTATCATTTATTAAATTCGACTGAATTTTGTTGGATTTCAAACTTTTTTTCATAAAGAGATGGAAGTTACCGTTCCTGAAGGGAAGGTGGAGGTACTTCTGAATGAGATACCTGGATGAGGAGCAGGGATGTAGTGGAGGGTATACGGGGGTATACGCCGTATACCCTCTGGATTTTTTTTAAGGAACGCCGTATACCCCCTGTTTCTCAAGAAAGCTATAGTATATATATACTAGGGTATACCCTCTGCGTTGAGCGTATACCCTCTGCTTAGAACGTATACCCTCTGTTTTTTTTACGACTACACCACTGATGAGGAGTGTTATATTGCTCTCCAAATCACAAAATAAGACATTCGGATCGAAAGATATAAGAAAACAACTGGATGATTTGCCTTTTTTTACCACATGTTAACTGGAGATGCCAATAGACCGATTAGTCAATGAATTTTTCTATTAAATACACTGTAAAAAATGTGCAATTCTACAGATGTAATGTTACAGAAATCTGTATGCTTACTAAAATTTTATCTGCACACTGTACAGGAAAAGATGTAAATCTACAAAACTAATTTTTGTAAAGCTACAGAAAACTGTATGCTTACTAAAATTTTATCTGCACACTGTACAGAAAAAGATGTAAATCTACAAAACTAATTTTTGTAAAGCTACAGAAATCTGTATGCTTACTAAAATTTTATCTGCACACTGTACAGAGAAAGATGTAAATCTACAAAACTAATTTTTATAAAGCTACAGAAATCTGTAGCTTTACAAAAGAATCTACTAAAATTACAATAATCTTACTAAAAATTTATCTGTATCCCGGGTTCCAGTTACATAAAAAGTTCTAGTCATCCCAGTTTGCTAAGAAATTCTTAGTAACCTTACAGACTTTTTGATTTACGGTGCAAAAGTGTATCTGTTACATGAATTTTTGTTGTTGCCGTTGCATAAAAAGTTCTAGGAATCCCGGTTTCCTAGAAAGATTTTACTAACTTTACAGATTTCTTTTCACAGTGTACGTTTTTTTTAAATTTGGGTAAAAATCACAGAAAACAGCTTCAAGCATATTAATTTTGAAAAAGTTTTCAAAATATTTTAAAAACTTACAAAATTATAAATTTGGGGGAAAAAAAGAAAATAAAAGAATCAAACCAATATAGATATTTTAAGGCATGAAAAAAGGCTTTGCGTAGGGGAAGGTGCGGCAAAATCGGTTATTATAAATGTTTGTTTTTGCAAGCGCAATCAAATGGAAAAACTCTGAATACCGTTTTTAATATTAAATAAATCTTTGGCTATAATAAAACATATTCTTTTCGATAAAAAATATAATTTAATATATGTAAAAATAGCTTTTTTCAAACCTATACAAAAATCCGGTTATACACCACTGGTTAGGTAAAACCGGGTATCCATTTAAAATTCCCGGAAAACTCATTTTGATCCAAAAATTCTTGTTTAATATAGTAAAAAAATAACTTTTTTATTTTTTATTTTAACAAAACGAAATTCCACAAGTGTGCTTCCGTGTGTCAAAAATAAATACGTAACAAATTTTCTACATTGTATATGCCTACATATGTTACACTGGTAATCTTATTTTAACTGAATAAAACCATAAATTAATTTGTTTTCATATTCTTCTTCATCCTACATGCTTCGTGTGCCCATCTTTGGCATTTCAAACATTGTATCCAACCTTCTTTAAAAGGTCAGTTAGCCCCTTGACTTTGAGGAAATTAAAAATGGAAAACAGCACAGGTTTGAGCGTCGTTTGAGCGCGTTTGAGCGACAATCTGGAAAAAGTTAGAAATAAAGTAAAATATGGGGCCAACAAAGCGTGAAGTTGGCCCCTCGACTTTATGAGATGAAAAAAATTGAAAAACACACAGGTTTGAGCGTCGTTCGAGCAATAAAGATTTCCACTTTAGCGATAAACCAAAAAAAGTTATAATCAAAAACAACCTCCGGAGGGCTATTTACACGTGAAGTTGACCTCTCGACTTTAAGGAAATGAGAAACGAAAAACAGCATAGGTTTGAGCGTCGTTTGAGCAAATTTGAGCGACAAAAATTTTTGAATGAGCGACAATGCTTTCAGAGTTATAGAGCTTTATTTATTTCCATACGACGCAAATGAGAGTTTGCAGCCAGCAGAAAAAACTAACTATATTAAATATATATATATATATATATATATATATACCATAGATTTGAGCATTCAAAGTAATTGTTTACGCAATAAAGATTTCTCTTTCAGCAGCAATATTTTCACAGCTAAAAAAAAATATTTTAGGACAGGGATACAGTTAAAAAGCATTATTTTAGGACACAATTTGTGCACAGCCCCATAAATTAATTATTTTGAAATCCTAAAGAAACCATACGTTTGATAGTCCAAAGCTCTTGTTTCATCGATAAAAATTTCTGTCTTCTTTAAGATGAGAATTATTCTTACGCATTATTATTATTATTAAAAATATATTTTTCTAGTTCTCTTCAGACATATTAATATTTTTTAAATAATCTCTTTAATTTGACAACATATTTAAATAAAAATAATGATTGGTTTATGCTCATGTAATTAAAAACAAGTTGGAAATTGCTCGTCAAACGTGGCAAATGAGGTGCGTTCGTACTATAACAAGTTTTATAATTATTTTTTGCACCCCATATTGTACTGAATGTATAATTTTTTGCACTTCATAAATTACATAGTCTTTAACATCATTAAAATGCACTCCCAATATTTTTTTCCCATTCCCCGAACACTTTTGAGTGTCCCTGTAATTAAACTATACATCCGATTTTCCTAAAATTTGAAATGGCTCGACAAAATTTTGTAACAATTATATATTTAAAATTTCAGACCATTTGGAAGGCTGTAACATCATTAAAATGCACTTGCAATAATTTTTCCCATTGGCCGTAATGTAAAGAAAAACTTTTGACTTTCCCTGTAATTAAACTATACATCTGATTTTCTTAAAATTTGAAATGGCTCGACAAAATTTTGCAACAATTATATCTTTAAAATTTCAGACCATTCGGAAGGTTGTAACATCATTAAAATGCAATTGCAATAATTTTTCCCATTGGCCGTAATGTAAAGAAAAACTTTTGACTGTCCCTGTAATTAAACTATACATCCGATTTTCATAAAATTTGAAATGGCTCGACAAAATTTTGCAACAATCTTATATTTCAAATTTCAGACCATTCGGTTGGGTAGTTTTTGCTCTGTTATATGCGGACGGACAGACGGCCAGACGGACAGACGGACAGACGGACTGAACGACGACTATAGGTGCTACGTATTTATATAATTACGAACGCACCTAAAAAAAGAAGATTAAAAAGCGAACATAAACAGTAAATCATATTTCTAGCGTAGATTATAGACTCTTTCTAACACATTCGGAATACTGCTACAACACTTTTAAACGCGTACCAAAAATTCTGCTATAGCAATTTATTTCAATACAGAGAAATGTACTCAAGACTGTATAGAGTTCTAGAACTTATGCTTACCAAGTAATAGGAAAAAAAGTAATTACATTTAACAACTCATATCTCAGCAGAGAACTTACTTGCAGCTACTATTGCTCATATCTCTTCTTTAACCGAGTTCTTTTGTGTGCACCTGTAAATGAACGTTAAGTGCAATGCACACTATATTGTATAATAAACTGCATGTTCTCTTTTAAGGGCCCCTCGTGATGTATATTATTTTAAATACGTTTGGAGTTTTGTAACATTATTAAAATACACTAAGAATTGACGTTTTCCCATACACCGTAATGTAATGAATTTTTTTGAGTATCTGTGTAGCTGAAATGGAATTTTAAACACACACTTCATTTTCGGAACATGCCACCATAAACCTCAGTAACATGCATCCACTGTATGATAAGGGTAATACCAGTATATTTACGCAAGTTAGAGCTCAAATCGACAGACTGATGGCAGATAGACAAACAGTATTCATAAATTATATTAAGTTTTGTTAGAAAGTGTTAAAAATGAAAAAAAAAATCTCAATGGAAAAGAACTGTAAGTGATTTAACCTTAATTTGTACTACCATTGCTTTTCTGGATTTTAAAATGTTGACTTATTAATGCAGACTGAGAAAACACATTTTATGATTGAAATTTTAGAAGTCATAAGACGGATACAAGTGTTTCTTGTATACTCAAATGATACTAAATGATGAAATAGGCAATAAAATCATTAATATGTCAACGCAAATGCCCGCAAAGTTCAGTCAATCTATAAAAACCTATTCTACTCCTCCCCCCCCCCCCCTCACCTCACCTCTTAAATTTAAGAACATAATATCAATGGAAAAGGAGTTAAACTTTTGTTTTCATAGTCGGGATTCAGAACTAAAGTTGACACCCTGCTAAATTTCATACATCCCCTTTTAACTTCCCCCTTTCGGTTTCTACCAAAGATGAGTAAAATATACTATAGTTTGACATAGAAAGTAATGAACCAAGTGGGTAGCGGTTCCTGCATGAGTCATAAATTTAGTCACGCAGCTCTTATTTCAGGAAACACCGGACATTTTTAAAAATCATGCCGAAAACGATAGCTGATACTCGCTTTTGCAGGTGTTTGTAACAGGGCTTAGAGATAAGACACTTACTCTATAGTCCTGCATGTTGAGTATAATAGTATGAAGAAAAAACGATATTATTGTTTTCCTATCATTTTTTTTTTTTTTTCCAATCTCATTAGATTTCATACACGTTTTCTTTAAATATGACATTATTTTCATGAGCCGCAGCATTTAGTTCTTTTGAGATTAATATCCAGACATTAGTGCCAGTGGATTAAAAAATTATTGGAAACTACAATCATTTTGCACAATCGTATTAGAATGTCAAAGTTTGTAATTTCTGAATACTTTGTGTATTATTTAAACTGTTTATTAATAAATTTCAATTTCCAGTTCATCATTAAATTATAATAAACTCATTAGTGTACAAAAAACATACACAATTGGCGATCAAATATTTTATTAACAATATTATAGCAAATAAGATCAAACTGAATTTCTAACATAGCTTTTTAATATAAAAATGCAAAAAACCTTTTTTCTTTTTTCTCTTTCGTTTTACTAAACATAATACGAATACAATGGTGCATTTTAAATTTCTATATAAAGAAATTATTTATGTTAATTTTGTTTCCAGGTCTTCTTTAAATTGGAGCCCTCGGGCATCTATCTCGGACTACTTATTTCAAATCAGATAGAAATAGTAACACAATTTCACTAAATATTAAACTGCAATTGAGAGAGATTAATAATAATAATAATAATAATAATATTTACAGTAGTTTTACATAAAATTTGAAGTAATAGTAAAAAAATTTCAACAGTATAAAAAATGATTTTTAAATACATATGTTTTATATATTATTCCGAAATGTATTTCTAAAAGAAAAAGAGTGATTTTAAATAAACTTTTAAAACATGATTCAAAATCATTATCATTTGAATTTAACAAATTAAAACTGTATGGTCATAATTATATCAGAATTTTTAATACTTTATAGTATTCCGTTTAAATTTATTAAGAAAGAAGTAAGAACGAATAAAATTAAGTGGTTAAATGTTATGAATATATTGAAAACTATACGTAGCTGATACAATTAATTAATTTAAAAATATAAATTAATCATCATATATACTAAAATATATATTATTTAAATATTATTGTTAATCAAACAACAAAAATTATACATTTTATATTAAACATACAAATAAATGTAAAACTTTTTTAATAAAAAATAATAAAAAAAATTATAAAATATTCAACTAATTCAAAATATCTTTTAAAATAAGTATTTCAAAAGTATTGATTTTTTTATAAATATACACAGATATTTATAAAATTTTATAAATAAAAACAAGTATAAACTTCATTAAACTGTCTAGTACACAAATATGTATTACACGGTCCAATCTTAATATTGATGTTATTAAGAAGAAATTTTTATTTAGTTGTAGGAAATAACACTCGAATTACAAAACCAATTAAAAAAAAGAAATTCGTAACATATATACATATATAAATACTAGGGTGTCAACGATTTTAATCAAATGATTTAAATCAGCGATTAAATCGTGATTTTAATCAACTAATAAAAAAAAATCATTGATTAAAATCATAAATTTCCGCAATGTTTAAAATTACATAAAAATGTACTAAAATCTAAGATGAACGTAATTTGGAAAGTTTCTGTAAGTATGTATTTTGCCGTATGAAAAAACAAAAGAAAGCCTTAAATAATTTCTAAGCTTAAACTTTTCCTTAGACTTTTAAAAAATTAAGTACAGAAAGTTTGTAAAAAGAAAGTTTTTTTTCTGGCATAAAAAGTATTTCATTTAAAAATTATATTCAACTTGTACATAAAGAAATTGGTTAGGGATTGAAAAGACAGCAAAACTTTTCTCTTTTTCCGCTCAAACAGAAATCTTTATCGCTCAGAATAGGATTCAGGGCCGAAACTGGCCTTTTTGGCGCTCGGGGCGAGCATGGATTTTGGAGCCCTCCCCCTTCCGTTCTCCACCACAAAGTAAATTTACGAAAAGAATTTTTCTAAGTATCTAATAGAAAACTTATTTTTAAATTTAAAATATATAAAACTGAACTACGTAATCAGTTTTGTTAAACATTCATTCATTAAAACCTTGAAAACGGAATCAAAAGAAACGAATTGCATTTTAATCTTTTTAAACATTTTTTTTTTTTGTATAGGCTAAATGAGGTTGATATATGGGGGGAAAAAAGGGTTCTACTAAGAATTTTACTTTATGCATTCCCCCTCCCGTTTGTTTTTATTGCCCCGAGCAGTCATCGCCCATGGCAAGACGGAAAAAAAAGAAAGGAAGGAAGCTCAACGCTGCTCAGCGGAAACAATCATCTTTCTTGGAATTTTTTTTATCTAATAGAAAAGTCACACTGAGGGGTCCTTCACATTTGGTAGTTATCCACAGTGGACAGTGTCTCACAATAGAGACTGACCTTGAAAAAAAGTAGTGATTCTCCTACACGGAAGTGATTTAAAAGATAGAAGTCAAAGGCATAGACATGCACATGATACTTTTGGAATGGGACACTGAGAAAAAAAATATACCGCCTTCAACTAGAATGAATAGGTAATCATTTTCTGTATTCCTAAACTAGAATATAGATTTCCGAATTTCCGAACTATGCGAATAGGGTAAACAACTAAGCTGAATAGACGAAATTATCTAGAATTTCTAGGCTCTTGTTTTCTAGGTGACGAAACTATAATGAATCGGTTCAACAGCGAGAAATTATCGCTTAATTTCTGGAATGGTTTCATAAACAAGAATTATAGTTACTAAAACTAACCTATTGTATTCGCATCCATTTGCAGGGATTTTTAAATAAGTTTGACGATGAGAATATAGGAAAACGCTCTTGAATTCTAGTAGGAGACTTTAGAACTCTCTAGCAAAGGGAACTAGAATTTTTAAGGATGACATGGAACTATTTTTTCTAGATCAACAATTTAGATTCTAGATGCCAGAACTATATTTTTTTCTCAGTGGAGGATGAAAAAAGCCTAAGAGAACAGTTCTTTTTTCTTATTCATTTGAAATTTCGTATTGTAGATGAATATTTTTATCTATTTGTAAAGTTTAATGCATTTGGTTCAGTTTTCCTTTTAAATTTTTTATACAAATTTCGTATATATATATATCACAAAATGTAGACCCCTCAGATTTTTCTTTTGCTTATAACTTTTTTCAGTTTGTCGCTCAAACGAAAATTTTTGTCGCTCAAACGACGCTCAAACGTATGCTGTCTTCAGTTTTTAAATCCGAACAGGTCAGAGGGCCTACTTCGCAAAATGCAGGCCCCTCCAATTTTTCTTTTGCTTATAACTTTTTTCAGTTTGTCGCTCAAACGAAAATTTTTGTCGTTCAAACGCGCTCAAACGACGCTCAAACGTATGCTGTATTCAGTTTTTAAATCCGAAAAGGTCGGGGGGCCAACTTCACAAAATGTGGACCCCTCCGATTTTTCTTTTGCTTATAACTTTTTTCAGTTTGTCGCTCAAACGAAAATTTTTGTCGCTCAAACGCGCTCAAACGACGCTCAAACGTATGCTGTATTCAGATTTTAAATCCGAAAAGGTCGGGGGTCCAACTTCACAAAATGTGGACCCTTCCGATTTTTCTTTTGCTTATAACTTATTTCAAATTGTCGCTCAAACGAAAATTTTTGTCGCTCAAACGCGCTCAAACGACGCTCAAACGTATGCTGTATTCGGTTTTTAAATCCGAAAAGGTCGGGGGGCCAACTTCACAAAATGCAGGCCCCTCTGATTTTTCTTTTGCTTATAACTTTTTTCAGTTTGTCGCTCAAACGAAAATTTTTGACACTCAAACGCGCTCAAACGATGCTCAAACGTATGCTGTATTCGGTTTTTAAATCCGAAAAGGTCGGGGGGCCAACTTCACAAAATGCAGGCCCCTCTGATTTTTCTTTTGCTTATAACTTATTTCAAATTGTCGCTCAAACGAAAATTTTTGTCGCTCAAACGCGCTCAAACGACGCTCAAACGTATGCTGTATTCGGTTTTTAAATCCGAAAAGGTCGGGGGGCCAACTTCACAAAATGCAGGCCCCTCTGATTTTTCTTTTGCTTATAACTTTTTTCAGTTTGTCGCTCAAACGAAAATTTTTGACACTCAAACGCGCTCAAACGATGCTCAAACGTATGCTGTATTCGGTTTTTAAATCCGAAAAGGTCGGGGGGCCAACTTCACAAAATGCAGGCCCCTCTGATTTTTCTTTTGCTTATAACTTTTTTCAGTTTGTCGCTCAAACGAAAATTTTTGTCGCTCAAACGCGCTCAAACGAAGCTCAAACGTATGCTGTATTCAGATTTTAAATCCGAAAAGGTCGGGGTGCCAACTTTACAAAATGTGGACCCCTCCGATTTTTCTTTTGCTTATAACTTTTTTCAGTTTGTCGCTCAAACGAAAATTTTTGTCGCTCAAACGCGCTCAAACGCGCTCAAACGACGCTCAAACGTATGTTGTAATCGGTTTTTAAATCCGAAAAGGTCGGGGGGCCAACTTCACAAAATGCAGGCCCCTCTGATTTTTCTTTTGCTTATAACTTTTTTCAGTTTGTCGCTCAAACGAAAATTTTTGTCGCTCAAACGCGCTCAAACGACGCTCAAACGTATGCTGTATTCAGATTTTAAATCCGAAAAGGTCGACGGGCCAACTTCACAAAATGTGGACCCTTCCGATTTTTCTTTTGCTTATAACTTTTTTCAGTTTGTCGATCAAACGAAAATTTTTGTCGCTCAAACGCGCTCAAACGACGCTCAAACGTATGCAGTATTCAGATTTTAAATCCGAAAAGGTCGGGGGGTCAACTTCACAAAATGTGGACCCTTCCGAGTTTTCTTTTGCTTATAAATTATTTCAATTTGTCGCTCAAACGAAACTTTTTGTCGCTCAAACGCGCTCAAACGACGCTCAAACGTATGCTGTATTCGGTTTTTAAATCGGAAAAGGTCGGGGGGCCAACTTCACAAAATGCAGGCCCCTCTGATTTTTCTTTTGCTTATAACTTTTTTCAGTTTGTCGCTCAAACGAAAATTTTTGTCGCTCAAACGCGCTCAAACGACGCTCAAACGTATGCTGTCTTCAGTTTTTAAATCCGAACAGGTCAGGGGGCCTACTTCTCAAAATGCAGGCCCCTCCGATTTTTCTTTTGCTTATAACTTATTTCAGTTTGTCGCTCAAACAAAAATTTTTGTCGCTCAAACGCGCTCAAACGACGCTCAAACGTATGCTGTATTCAGTTTTTAAATCCGAAAAGGTCGGGGGGCCAACTTCACAAAATGCAGGCCCCTCTGATTTTTCTTTTGCTTATAACTTATTTCAGTTTGTCGCTCAAACAAAAATTTTTGTCGCTCAAACGCGCTCAAACGACGCTCAAACGTATGCTGTATTCAGATTTTAAATCCGAAAAGGTCGGGGGCCCAACTTCACAAAATGTGGACCCCTCCGATTTTTCTTTTGCTTATAACTTTTTTCAGTTTGTCGCTCAAACGAAAATTTTTGTCGCTCAAACGCGCTCAAACGACGCTCAAACGTATGCTGTATTCAGATTTTAAATCCGAAAAGGTCGGGTGGCCAACATCACAAAATGTTGACCCTTCCGATTTTTCTTTTGCTTATAACTTATTTCAATTTGTCGCTCAAACGAAAATTTTTGTCGCTCAAACGCGCTTAAACGACGCTCAAACGTATGCTGTATTCGGTTTTTAAATCCGAAAAGGTCGGGGGTTCAACTTCACAAAATGCAGGCCTCTCTGATTTTTCTTTTGCTTATAACTTTTTTCAGTTTGTCGCTCAAACGCGCTCAAACGACGCTCAAACGTATGCTGTATTCGGTTTTTAAATCCGAAAAGGTCGGGGGGCCAACTTCACAAAATGCAGGCCCCTCTGATTTTTCTTTTGCTTATAACTTTTTTCAGTTTGTCGCTCAAACGAAAATTTTTGTCACTCAAACACGCTCAAACGACGCTCAAACGTATGCTGTTTTCAGATTTTAAATCCGAAAAGGTCGGGGGGCCAACTTCACAATATGTGGACCCCTCCGATTTTTCTTTTGCTTATAACTTTTTTCAGTTTGTCGCTCAAACGAAAATTTTTGTCGCTCAAACGCGCTGAAACGACGCTCAAACGAATGGTGCTTTCAGTTTTCAAATCCCATAAAGTCGGGGGGCCAACTTCACAAAACGATGTTCCTGAATTTTAATTTGTTTATAACTTTTTTCAGTTTGTCGCTCAAACGCGCTCAAACGACGCTCAAACGAAGGGTGTTTTCAGTTTTTAAATTCCATAAAGTCAGGGGGCCAACTTCACAGACCTGTTTTAGCCCCGTGGTCAGAAGGTTGAACTCAGAATTAATTAGTGGAAAACTGGAAATCGATTTAATCCCTTTAGCTTAGGTCTAAAATGAATATTCTATGTTTTCCCCTTCGTACTAAGTGAGCGTTAGGAAATATGTACGTATTTACATTCGAAAAACATGTTTTTCCTTAATATTTTTAACAATTTTAGACGCATTTGTGTTAAAATGGTTAGTTTTATCTAAGAAAATGATCGTTATCCATTAAATATGACGTCATTTTCACTTACTTAAAAATTTCGCCCAGTGTCTCAAACTTACTATCGGTACACATGCAGAAGGAAAAAATATGGAAACTTTATGAGGAAAAAGGCGTCTTTTGAAAAGCAGTACGTCATTTTCCATTCAAAATATTTTGGCGCTGCATGTCCTTAATGTGATTTTGTACCACTAAACCCTATACAACAAAATTTCCACCATACAAATAAAAAAAAAGTTTTTTTTTTATCAGAAGATGCCATGAATAAACATAAATAAACCCCATTATTCCTCTCTAATAATGAAAGCTATCTAATTACCACTATTTTAACGAAATTTCATAAAATATTTTTTTAAATAA
The DNA here is from genome assembly GCA_963932465.1 of Maratus speciosus. NCBI lineage: Eukaryota > Metazoa > Arthropoda > Arachnida > Araneae > Salticidae > Maratus > Maratus speciosus. The sequence continues at coordinate 223,131,770 of OZ010789.1, forward strand.
AAATATAAAAATATAGAAATAAAAAAAAATCAGCTAGAGCGGGCACATCTACAAATGAACAGCTTTCAGTTAAAAAAAAAAAATATTAGTAAAATTGGTTTAGTAGAAAGTTCAGGGCAGATGACTAAAAAACAGCCATGTGTTTTAAATATATAGATTACTAGGAGGGCTCCGCCCCCCTGCTCGCTACGCTCATCAACCCTCCGCGTAATTAATCGCTTCGCGATTCCATCCGGTATCGCGAAGCAATCCCTATTTTCTAGCCAATCCCAGACGTACTTGTTTCTCGTTTCCATTCTGAATCGCTTCGCGATCCCTTATTTTCTGTGCATCCAATTTTTAGATTTTACTTGGTAAAATGGCGCTCCTCCCCAACTTTTGACAATTTTATTTCCTTATCTTCAAGCGCGTAACCATTTGTACAGAATTTAATAATTATAAGAATTATTAAATATAAAATTATATGTATAGCGTTACAAATATTGTAAGTAATTATTGTTTGTGCTTAAAAAATAATGTAAATAGTTCAATTAAGCTCTGTTCATAAGCTAATATTAGTTTTTGTTGCATTGAACTATCTCAATTTGCTGCTTTTCTGCAAGCAAGTAAACCCTATTGGATTTCATGGAAGTTTATGGAAATTTGGCGAAATACTGGAAATAGCGCCAAGTTGGCGTCACGTTTGGCGATGTATTTTGATCGCCAGATTTGATGATATATTGCCAAGTTGGCGACAAACTTGGCGATGTTCGGCTACAGAGCCGCCCCCATTGGTAACTCCCTTTATAGCTTAATTTAATATCCCTTTATAGCGTCAGAAAGCTCTGACCAATCAGATGCGTTTCACGTTATGTACGCAGATTTTCATTGGTCCATTTCCAAATCGTTACTTTTTTATATATATAGAAGGATATAAAGTTATGAAAAATTAAATTAAGCAAATTATACTATTTTGATAAAATTATAGTAGAATGTCTTAAAGAATAGCAATAAAATTTTATTAGTCGAGAGAACTTTGGTCAATAGCTTAGGGAACGTGTGATATTTATTTATTTATTGAACAACAAACATACGACTTGTGTGTTTGACACGAGAGCCCGCTTATAAGTCGGAGACAAGATAGCACAAGGAAATATTGCAACACAAGAGAAATACATCCTGGGAGTTCCACACAAAGAGTGTGTGCAATGGAACCAGCGGAATCGAACCCACAATCTCTTACGCTCGCAAGCGATTAGCAGCGTGGGCTTTGATATTGGACAATTCCATACAAATGTCAACTTTGATCAAACATTTTTTTAATAATTTTTATAAATTAAGTTTAAAAATATGTTGAAATATATTCCAAGTTTTCAAATTTATGTTTTAGATTCAAAACTTTTATTTTATTTGTAACTGGCAAGAGTCCAAATAAACAACATGGCTGAAAAGTGACGACATGACGAAAATGCTTGCAGTTGTGCACAAATAGTATTCTTGAAGAACACTTGGAAAAAGAATATAATTTTGTTTATTTTGCATTTTTACTTAGCCATCATACGTAGTATAGGGTAAGTCTTGTAATCGTTTTAAAAATCGAAATTTTTTTTGACGGATTTACACGTTTCAGGCACTGGAGATTCCGAAAAACATATTTTTAGAAAATAAAATTTTGCCGTCCGTCTGTCTGTGTATGTGTCTGTGTGTCTGTAAAAGTTCTATCTCCCGAACAAATTGAGATAGAGACTTGAAATTTGGTGTGTACTTAGGAAGTAATAATAGGAAGAAGCCTATTGAATATCAGTAACCTCGATTATACGGAACCATTTTTTTCGGACTCTCGAAATATTCCTTCTGTTAAAATGTAGACAAAAATTTTCGAAATTGTTTATTTGAAGGAATGAATATAAAAGACAATAAAGTAAATAAATTTTGCATAAAGAATGAAGACGATCGGATAATTAGTTGCCGAGATATTTGTAATCCTATTTTTCACACTCTTCGATTTTTCATGACCCTGTATTTCATTCAAATTTCAATTCAAAGATGTATTTTAATTCGAAATAAGACGCTTAATCCGAAGCAGTAAACTGTTAGTTAATATGATTATAATTTTTCAAGTTACAAGGATGTTTCTTTTACGCAATTCGGTACTACTCGGTTATCCCGCCGACCAAAAATCTATCGCCAAACTATAAGATTAAATGCCAATAATGGCTTATTGTAAATGTCAAGCATTTAATGCATTTCCATACCTATAAGTGGGTTACCATACGGGGGACCCTGTTCTGTCGCCAAATACTGCCAAGTTTGTCGCCAACTTGGCAATATAGCGCCAAATTTAGCGAATTGCCCTAATTATTTTAAACCTCAAATTATTACCAAGATCTTCTTTGTTTGCTTATCTAACTCGACGAAGCGAATTCATCCAGACGAAAATCATCAAGTTCTGTAATATAAATCACTATTTTTTGGACAAAGACTTCTGATCTGAGCATGCACACTGTATGTCACTGCTCTTCTATAAAAACACACTAATTTTTTGTAAAACATTGAGTTTTATCAGCCTGTGATTTCGATTACGTTATTTTCAAAAGTGAAGTATTTTAAACTGTGAAGAATTTCAAAGCAGCTGGAATGAAATGATGCACTTCTACAAAACGTATTTCAGTTTTAAGGCTCCTGAAACTGCCGCAGAAGACACTCATGAGCTAATGCTAATGCTATGGGGATCGATTTTTCTAATATCTCGTTTGCATTTCGACATTTTTAAATAATTTCTTTTGCATTGGATAGCCGAGGTCCTTTTCTACATCGCACCTTTTTTACTTTTTCGATTTCGGTTGCAGATATTTTTATAAAGTTACTTTCACTTTCAAAACCGGTTCTGGAAATGAAAGTGTCATTTAAAAAAATATCTGCAACCAAAATCGAAAAAGTAAAAAAGATGCGATGTAGAGACGGATCTCGGCTATCCAATGCAAAAAAAAAATATTTAAAAATGTCGAAATGCAAACGAGATATTACAAAAATCCCTCTCCATAGGATTGGCATTAGCTCGTGAGTGTCTTCTGCTACAGGGACAGAAGCCTTAAGAATTTAAATACACGCTTTTTTTTTTTTTATAAAATGACGTCATTTGCATCCGCTAATGCATTCCTTTTTTACGATCCAGTCTTAAACAACATCGATGGAAAAGCATGCATATGACGTATTTATTGCGGAATAGTACACAAACCCAACAAAAAGCAATGTCGTCATTCAAGAAGTTTGGCAAAAGAAATCGGGTATCTAATTATTCATATGCCTTCATTTGTTTGTTTATAATAGCTCCACGTTTTATCAGAAGTCATTCATTTGTATTTTTTTAAAATTAGGAAAATATTATTACACACGGATTAATAAAATTGCATTCTTTCAGCTTTCTGATACGAATTAAGTAAATACGCAGAAAATAAGTCGTACAAATATTATTTAAAATACATTTTTTTAAAGAGAAAGTGTTGTATCGTTTGTAATGTAGGTTTGCAATAAACTAAAAACCATTTAATTGATAAATAAAACCTAAATAAAACCAAAATACACAGGATTTTATAACAGGCGATATTCTTGACATAGCACGTATTTTAATTTCAATTTTTTTTTTTTAGTTTTTATGAGAAAATAGCAACAAAAAGATACAATCATGGGCACTTTGAATAGAAATTGAGCACTTCAGTTGCCACAATTACAAAATTGGAACTAAAAACTATAAAAAAGATTAGTTTCTCAAGAATTAATTGAGATATAGCTTTCAAACAAATTGTATTTAAAAGTACATCCCCCCCCCCCCCCCACACACACACACACACACCATCATACGACGGTGTAAAAATTGTTTAGATTTTTAAAAATTTGCAATAGCGAAAATTTCAAAACCAAAATTTCATTTCAAATGTCAAAGTATTGCCATTCGCAGAATGACGTCAGCGTTACGCACAGATATGTTTGTTCTTTATAATACAGATAGATATATATATATATATATTTCCAAACTTGAAATCTAGTTTGCTAGCTACGACTTTGGATGTAAACATTCCCACTCTTGGCTTGAGGTTCTAATCTCAGTACCAGCCCAGCGAGTAAAAATTATATCTTTTAGAGACATTCGTAGTAAAATATTTAGTTTTATCAAACAAAGTAATCGTTTTCTTTTACACATGATGACATTTTGCCACACTGAAGTATTTATTTGACCTAGCGTCCGAAACACGGTAGCAGAGGAATGAGAGAGTATTGAATTGTAACAGCTTTTTGAGAAAAAAATGTGTTTTTTAAAGCGTGACGGCATTTTCTGTCCAATTTTTTTAAAAGTTTATTTAAAATTTTTTTAAATGAGAAAATGGCGGCACAGGATTCATATGCGCACCACATTGGCGCGATGTTTTTCTGACGCCAGTATCACATACGCTTATGGTACTTAACTGGCGACAAAGTGTCATTAGTTTGATTGATATGGTAACTCGGATGCTGTTGTTTATTTATTAATAAATTGTTTATTTACTTTTATTTTCTTTTTTAAAATTATATAACTTGCTTTGTTCTATAGTTATTAATTAAGCTTGTTTTTATTTATTGTTACTCCTCTTTTAAAAATATATATGTAACTGGTATTCGAAAACGAGGTTTTCGCCATGTTGTCGCCCGAAAAAAATCGCGCCAGTGTGGTGCGTATATGACATCTGTGCTGAAACTTTTCATCAAAAAGCTGATTTTCTGAATGCATCACGTGACCTTAAAACGAACCAATGGCCATTGCTATTCTTACATCTGCCAAAAGATGATACTGTGTTTAAAAACACTTCCTGCTCTGAATTTTAATTTGCTGAATTAGATGTATTGGCCAGTGAATATGACGTCATATTGACAAAATCGTACTAAAATATTTCAGTTTTATATAAAATCTAAAGCTCATGACATCATTGGGTGTTCCTAACCCGTTCCTGTGCATTTCCTGGCTGTTGCTACACTATTTTCTTGGAGGTAACTCCTTCACACCGTTGAAAACTTTCCCAGAAACCAGTTGTTTGTTTGAAAAAAATGTACCGTGTGCCATGATACTTTTGGAGTCCATATGAGAATGAATCCTTTCTTTCAAATATGAAATCATTTTCACCATCAGAACTATTCATCCCTTCCAAGATTAGAGCGTGATTTAAGCAATTCTTTTAAAATTCCTGAGTTTCATTAAATATTCATTTTAATTTATTGGAAATTATGTAATTTTCAGAAATATTTTATTTTGTGTATGCAAAGAATTTTTAAATAAATAGCAAGAGTCTACTCTATTTATGTGCAGGAATAAGGATCAGGAATATGACGTCATCACTGACATAGTTATAGTAAAATATTTTAATTCACGGATGAAAATGCATCTTTTATTTTCCGAATGACGTCATTATCTTCATCGGAAACATTTCGTTTTCTACGAAAGATTATTCACTGTCACTAGCCGCCTCTGGCGACCAGTTTGGTCTCCCTTAAATGTATGCTATGCATTGCAATATGTTACTTTTATTCATAATTTAACTTATATGTTTAATTCTTCACCAAATCGAGAGATTCTGATAGAAAACTCAAGAACACTTCGCGATCATCGCAGTATTTCGATATTTTTAGTTGAGTTGTATTTTTTTTTTCGGAAAACCGCTTAGTTCACTTAGAAATTTTTGCTTCGTGTTCGTTTGCTTATCAGTTGCAATACGTTCACAAATGAGGAGATTTTTAAACCTATTAAGTAATCTTCCGTAATTGGGTCTGTAGCCAAATGGCGTGTTTTAGCAAATAGGATTTAGTCAATGAATTTGTTTTGTGAAAAGCCTTTAATAATACCCACACTTGCATTAAGACAATATTGTTAATAATATCGTTTTAGAGTTGTTCTCCATTATCCCCTCGATCACTTCCTATGAAAAAAAAACTATCGCCAAACTATTCGCCAAACACCCAATAAAATAAATGGACACCTTTAGTTAAAACTGATCTATTGTACTAATGCATCATCACATTGTTTGAATGTTTGTACTCTTTTAATATCATGACGTCTCCGTTTAATGACGTAATTGATATTTTAATTAGAGAAAAACTAATATCTGTAAAACATAATTAAAAAATCCCTGCCGGCTCGGGCCTACAGGCGGAGGTAGATTTCGAAGTTAAGTACTAAATTCTCCAACGAAACTTAAATCAAGATTAGAGATAAACCCAGTTTCTTCACAAAGAGTGAGCTGTAGGGAGATAAACTTTTTGTGAAAATTATAATATACACAAATACACACACACATGTATATGGAATAGGTTTAAAAAATGGCTACAAAAAATTCAGAGAACCTTAAAGTGTTAAAATATGTTAATATTTCCATAGTCGGGTTTTTATCATGTTTTAATACGTTTCTTCAAACTCACATGGCGTTACATATTCACCTGCTGAGATCCATTATATTTCCAATATGACGCAATATACATATTTTTTTAATTCGTCAAACTATTTTTTTTATTTTGAGTTTTCATGCTGAAATCTTGCTGTAGAAAACTTATGACGTAATATTCAATTTGTTTTCAATTTGTCAAACTATTTAATTTTACACGTGAAAATTTTACATTAGAAAAGTAATTGTTGTGGTGAGAATTTTATTGTTTTTTTTTAAATTGTTGGCAACTGCTATAACGAAAAACTTTTATTTTTTTTCCTGCCATTGTTGTGTAAGAGCTGGTTATATCAGAATCATGTTAAGACAGTATTCAAAATTTTGAACCCTCCCCATTTCCACCCTCTTGGGCCAATTTCGCCCATTTTCAATCCCCGCCGAGATATTAGCCATATCAAAGTTGTTGGCGAGTTTGAGGACAATCCCTGCATAATTGCGTCTTTTATCGTGCGGACAAAATTTAGTACATACATACATACATATATATATATATATATATATATATATATATATATATAAACTTTTTAGGTGGGGGTGGTTTTGGGTTCCTGGGGTCCTATAATGAAAAGTTATGAAGGAATTTTTCAAAAGTCGCACCATGGTAACGACTGCAATAGGTAGTATTTCTTACGAAATCTACCTAAAATACAGATAAATGTCGAATTAAAAATCACTTCTTGACGTAACAAACACGTGAACGAATCTGACGTCAAGATCATTCATTTTTGTTCAGTGTTTAATTATTGTTTTGTGTAATTTTACATTGCCTCAATATTAGTTACCATTTTTAATGCTCTTATTTAATAAAAGTATATTAAATCACTGTTTTGAATGTGATATTGACAAAGGTTTGGCAGTATTAACAATCATCTACGGTGATCTATCATCCTGGCACGGATAATACATAAATATCAAATTATTTGACTATGCGATTTGAAATGTCATTCATTAAATATTATTCCATGAGTTGGGTTTGTTTTTGAAGAAAATATCGTGAAAGAAGTTGAATTGTATAGCAGTTTACCTAACAGAATTAGATGCTGAACATTGATTGGCTTAAAGGCGTGAATTATTTTTGCACCAAATTCATTGCTGGAGAGCTTGCTGTGTGAATGATGAACTCCATAAATTAATATTTTTATCGCTCAATGAAGAACGAATCTTTTGTGTTTACTTTGGTGGAAACAGATATAGGACTGTCAATGTCATTTCAATTGAAGTTATCTCAGAATAAATAGATGTTTGAATGTAGCTAATCTCTCAAACACTATAATTTTTTTAATACGATCTTTCTAAAAGTGTAACTTTTATGCCGTTTTATCCTGTCGCAAACTGTTGATGACAGCCAAATGCTTTGCGCTTTATAACAATAATCTATATAATATTTGGCGATTTATCACCTGCGCCTGGCTAACATTAAAGTACTAAGTTGGCCGCTTGGCTTATAAAAAGTGAAGCGGGTAGCCCGGAAGTATTGATGACAGTCACATGACTTAGGCTTTTATTATATAGATTTTATATAAAAAGTGAAGCGGGTAGCCCGGAACTATTGATGACAGTCACATGACTTAGGCTTTTATTATACAGATTTTATTTACACAGATTACTTAATATTATTTCTCAATAAATAATCTGTGTTCTGCTCTTACGTGATTAGCGCATAATTAAATTAGTGCATAATTAATACTGCTAAACGGTACTGTAGGCAGGTGGGACCCGTTTCGAGGTTCGTTTGGTTCGAGACTCAGTCTTTTTATGAGATTTTTCAGTACAAATTTCAGATTTATTTAAGAATATTATCACGGGCCCAGGCAACTCCGGGTGGTCCAGTTAGTGTATTAATAAACTATAGCGCAATGCAATATTTTTGAAATGATGTATCTAAATATGAGAGGTACGTATGTAAATTTTGAGAGGGTAAAAATGACGTTAGGTTTAGATTTTATGCGACAAATAATTCTGTGATTGTGTCAAAGTGAAATCATTTTTGATGATTTTCATTCGGTAATACCAAACATAAGAGCCTCAATTGATAACTTCATCATAATTACTTATCTTGATTAGGTATACTAATACTGTTTAATTTTCAATACTTTGAACACTTATAGAATTAGTATTTTGGTAAATTAGGTTAAAAATAATATTTGTTTTAAGGGTTAAACTAACCAATTAAAGTCCTGCATCGGGTCGGATTGGCGCTATATTTTCCCGTTGCGGGTCAGTTCGGGTCGGTTTCGGGTTGGATTTTTGACTCTTGCGTGCCGGGTTCGGGTCGACCCGATTCTTTAAATGTATGTCCAAAATATTTTTTCACGTTCTATGGTACGTCTATGGAACGTCTTTTTTTCTTCAAAATAACAATTCTTCAAAATTCAATTCAAAAGTTTTACGTTGATTGGACAGGGAATTTACACAGAGGGGAGATGGGGGCAGATGTGAACATCGCAATTTTTCGATAGTTATTATAAGTTTTCTTATTTGAAAAAAATTACTAATGCTGATAGCGCCTGTAGACATATGGGAAAAAATTTTTGAAGCTCCTTGACGTTTTGTTTGTCCTCTGTAGCCAAAACACTGTTTTTAGATCTCAAAAGTAAAATCTTTGTTCCAACTTGATAAGCTAATAACTTTAGTTATTTATTCATTTATTTGAATCTGAGTGTTTTAACATATACTATGAATACTAATAAATATTTTGTTCTTTTTCTTCTAAAATTGAGAAATGTTAATGATTTATCAATTTAACAGACGCAGCAATCTGGGGCACTTGTGAACAGACTAGTTGGGGCAGATATGAACAGTACATAAGTAGCCAATAATCATTCTGTGATTCTGTTCATTTCAGTTAACTTCATAAACAATAATGTCAGATCCAATATGTATAATTTTCCTGAAATAGAAGACATTTCTGCGTTGTTATGAAGATATGTTAATAATGTAGCGAACCGTCGAAGGCTCCAATGGATGTATACAGCGGAATTACTTGCATAGATTTATTCACACATAACTTATTCTACTTAGGTTACAGATACAAGCACGACTCACCATCACATAAACATAAGTTTCAATATGAGCTCCTGTTCTAGGTTAATTTCGGTTACAGTTAATGTCCTAATACCACATCTCCCTTTCTTCAAAGATTCAATTTCTGCGGAGGGCGAACAACTCTTCCACTTCTGGTGATATACTGATCTTGATGCTTTCGTGGAGACATAGAGTTACGTTTATCATTGTTACAGGATGGATGAAGATTCTGAGAGCTTTGTTTCGTTGGACTAGGAACTTTCTGTGGTATTGGAAACTCATTACTGGAAACGTCTGGTTGAAGATCATCCACATCATCAGTTTCCGGCTGGAAATTAGTTGATGGAACAAGATGCATTCTGTTTCGACGATATACCCTTTTTCCAGATTTGACTATGTACGAACGAGGATAATCTAATCTCTGCTGAACCGTACCAGTAGCTCGCTTGTCTGTGATCCACACTCCATCTCCAACATCAAGATTACTAAGGTCTCGTACTCCGTGACTTTTGTTATAGTTTTCTCTTTGCCGTTCTATTCTCTTCTCTTCCTTCCTTTGAAGTTCAGCCCTGTTTTCAATTTTTGGCTCTAATTGAGATCTTGCAATTGGCAGTGTTGTCTTAATACGACGATTCATGAGAAGCTCCGCCGGACTGAGGCCATTCTCTAATGGTGATGCTCTATATGCCATTAAAGAAACGTAAGGGTCTTCAGCTTTTTTGAGTCGCATCTTGATGGTTTTTACTGCAGATTCAATGAAACCGTTACTTTGAGGATACCTAGGACTTGATGTGATATGACAAAATCCATAAAACTTTGAGAATTTTGAAAATTCAGATGAGTTAATTGGCTCAAATTGTGGACCATTGTCAGCTCTAACTACATTAGGGATCCCATGTCTGGCAAAGATTGATTTGCAGTGGAGAATTACTTCCTCCGAAGTTAATCTTTCCAGTTTGGCGATTTCTGGATATCTTGAGAAGTAATCGGTCACGATTAAGTAACAAAATCCATAAAGCTTAAAAAGATCCATGCCCACAGTTTCCCATGGTCGTTCAGGAAATTCGGTAGGGATAAGTGGTTGATGACGATAAGTGGTCTCCTTGATACATGATGTGCAATTCTTTATCATTTCTTCAATTTCTCTATTTATTCCAGGCCAATAGACAGATGATCTTGCTCTTGCACGACATTTCGTAATTCCCAAATGTCCCTCATGAATTTGTTCTAGAACCTTTTTTCGCTGACAGGCAGGAATGATGATTCGACAGCCCTTCATTATGAGTCCATCTTGGATCGATATTTCATATCGATGATTCCAGTAAGGTAGACAACTTGGTTCTATATTTTTCCTTGATGGCCAACCATTCAGGATTAAATTTTCTAGTTCTTTGCATGTTGCATCAGACTTTTGGGATTGTCGTAATTCTTCTAACCTGTTGCATGAAGCGGGTAATGAGGAAATTACCATACGAATATACGCATCAATTTCTTCCTCCAATTCTTCAACATTTTCTCTAGTTTCTTGAGGTTGTCTTGACAAGGCATCAGCTGCATAAAGTTTCTTCCCTGGTATGTGGAATATAGAATAAGAATATCGCATCATCCTCATCTTCAACCTTTGCAACCGTGGAGATAAATCTTCAAGGTTTTTCTTTGAGAAGATTGGAATTAGAGGTTTATGATCGGTTTCTAACCTAAAGTGAGTTCCAGTTAGGTAATCTCGAAATTTCTCACAACTCCAAGCTAGAGCAAGTGCCTCTTTTTCTATTTGAGCATATCTCTTTTCAGTAGGTGTGAGTGTTCTGGATGCATATGCCACGACAGAAATTTCTCCCTTTTCTTGTTCTTGCCTCAAGGTGGCTCCTATTCCATAAGAAGAAGCGTCTGTTGTGACAATTGAAGTTTTCTGTGGATTATAAACCTTTAAAACAGGTTGAGATGTCAGGACATTCTTCCAATTTTGAAATGCTTGTTTTTGAGGTTCGTCCCAGACAAACTCATTCTTTTGACTTAACAAACATGTTAACGGTGAAAACATTTCTGCAAAATTTGGAACAAATCTAGCGAGGAAATTTGCCATGCCTAGCATTTGCTTTAATTCCTTTTTGTTCTCTGGTGGTGGATATTCTTTCACTGCTCTAATTTTATCTTCATCAGGATGGATGCCTTTGTCATCAATAATATGTCCCAAGAATTTGATTCTCTTGACTGAAAACTTACATTTCTTGTCATTTAGAGTAATACCAGCTTCTTTAAGCTTGTTCAGAATAATCCTCAGTCTTTGGTCATGTTCACTCTGATCGCTTCCCCACACTAAGATGTCGTCCATGTGACAAATAGTACCTGGGATATTTTCTAGCAGTTGTGACATTCTACGTTGGAAATGTTCTGGTGCAGATGAGATTCCAAAAGGTAATCTTAAAAATCTGTATCTTCCAAAAGGAGTGATGAAAGTCGTGAGATATGACGAAGATTCATCAAGTGGAATTTGCCAAAAACCTGAATTAGCATCCAACTTCGAAAAAATTTTAGCACCTGTCAGTAGATTCAATGAATATTCCACTGAAGGCAATGGATGAAATTCTCTTTCCACAGACTTGTTTAACTGGACTAAGTCGACACATAGGCGAACAGTACCATCACTTTTAGGAACGATAACGACCGGTGAACACCATTCTGTCGGTTTGGTTACAGGAACAATAACTTTTTGGGCAATCATCTTCTTGATTTCCATTTCAGTTTTCTTCAGCAGTGGAATTGGTATCCTTCTTGGAGCTGAAATAGCAAACGGGACAGAGTTCGGCTTAAGCTTAATCGTATAACAACCTTTCAGTAGCCCCAGGCCTGTGAACAGTTCAGGAAAATCTTGCTTAGGACTTATTGTGATTTCTGAAATATTCGGTCCCAATCCAAAAGCTAGTATCGCAGGTTTTCCCAATAAATAGCTCTGCAGTCCTTCAATTACATGGATTTCTTCGGTTATTTTCTTTACCTTGTATTGGATCTCCTCAATAAGTTTTCCTGTGTGTTTTAGTATTTTCCCATCCGGGCCGCAAAGCTTTTTGTCTGGTTTTAAGATTTTCGAATCCTTTAAAATCGATGAGGTAGCAGGAATAACAGTGTGATCTGCTCCGCTATCTATTTTGAAGCGAATGGTTTTACCTTTTATTTGAATAGGTACTGACCATAACAAATCATTACTATTATTAGAGCGTGTTTCCCTAATTGTTCCTAAGAATGAAATTTCAGATTTACTTTCATTTTTCCTACAAACTCGTGCATAGTGCCCTAATTTGGAGCATTTCAAACATTTAGCATCTTTTGCTGGACATACTTTTCTGTTATGTGTAGATTTACCGCACCATTTGCAAAGATCAAAGGGTTTTGGATACTCTTTTTTCCCATTATTCCTTTTATCAGTTTCTTTAAACCGTGGATTTTGACTGGATACCCTCTCTTAAAATTCACATTTGTTTTGTTTACATTAGAAACTCTATGGACAGAAGCATTACTGGAAGTAAGAATCTCTTGTTGCTTTTTAATTGATTCCGATAACCGAACTTTTTCTATAGCTTTGCTCAAAGAAAGGTCTGGATCCAATTGTAATTTCTCACTTAATGATTTATCTCTAATACCGACAACTATTCTATCGCATATCAGTTCATCATGAAGAACTCCGTAATCACAATGCTCAGCTAGTGAATAAAGTGAAGTTATAAAATCATTAACAGATTCCCCTTCGTTTTGAATGCGTTGATTAAACTGCGCCCGCTCGAAAATTGTGTTTTTCTTTACTATAAAATGATCATCAAAATGTTTCAGAACAATGTTATATTTCTGCTGGTCATCTTCCGACAAGTTAAAAGACGCAAAAATATCTTCTGCTTTATCTCCCATGAGATAAATAAGAGAATTTACTTGTTCTACCTCTGTTTGATTTTTTAAACCCGAAGCGAATCGATACCTTTCGAAACGTTGCTTCCATTTTAACCAAAGTGCCGGTGATGAAAAAGTAAATGATTCTGGCGGTGTAACCTGATATGAATTTCTATACTCTATATCTTTAGACATTTTAATTCTTAATAAATGAATACATATGTGTCGTATAATTATGCAAGAAAAGGAAACTTCTTACTTTAAGATATGAATCCGTTTTCAGTATTCAACTGTAGTAAACATCGTTTTAACCGACTGCCACCATGCGTTGTTATGAAGATATGTTAATAATGTAGCGAACCGTCGAAGGCTCCAATGGATGTATACAGCGGAATTACTTGCATAGATTTATTCACGCATAACTTATTCTACTTAGGCTACAGATACAAGCACGACACACCATCACATAAACATAAGTTTCAATATGAGCTCCTGTTCTAGGTTAATTTCGGTTACAGTTAATGTCCTAATACCACAATTTCCGCCATACAAAGTTGATTTTGTATTGAAACTTCCACAAACACATCTGTCAGCAAGTACATAAAGAGCAACAAGCTTGTTTATATTCAATTGTAATTTAAATAAATTTAATGTTTTCTAAAATGCAATAAGTGTTATGTATTATTTTACTAAACGATTTAAAACAATATTTTTTATACATTGCTCATACGAACAACTTTGAAAATTTTTCTATTTTATTTGTTCTAAACTTGCAATGATGGTTTACTTCCATCTCTAAAACAGTTATGAATACGATGCTTTGAACGGCGATAGATATCAGTAATATTTAAAAAAAGTAAAAATTTTAAACTGATAACTACCGTAAAATCCGATTATAAGCCTCCTCTCCCTCTTTCAAAAGCAAAAGAAGTTAGGTGGGGAAGTTCCTTGTGTTCACATGTGCCCCACGTGTGTTCACAACTACACCGCTGATGGGGCACATGTGAACAATTTTTTTAATTTATAAAACTATCAAAAAATGTAAGAAGATCTATGCAGGTGATTTTAAAAAAATTACCATGTGTAAATGAAAATTCTGTTTACTATATTGAGTAGTTTTTGTTTATAGAAATACACAAAACTTTGTGTGAACCAATTATGAGAAAAAGGCTATATTTATGCGAACTGTTCACATGTGCCCCCATCTCCCCTACTGTGAATCTTCATCATGAAAACATCAAATATTAAAAATGTAATAGAATACTTTCTTAATAATCAAGTCATGAATCTTCATCTTTAAAATTTAATAGAAAACTTTTACGTTAATCGACACATTCCATACTGTTGCTTAGAAAAAGAACCATGTTGCGAAACTTCATTTTCAATATAACAAATCTTCAAAATTCAAGGCAAAATTTTTACGTTAACTGACAAATCACTAATCTTTATTTTCAAAATCGAACATAAATTGTTTACGTTAGTTGGCTCACCACGTACTGTTGCTTAGAAAAATCAATTCTTTTAAAACTCCTCAAATTTTACAGCGTTAAGAAGGTTTAGGGGGATGGCAGTAGTTTGGCTCTAATCCAAGTTTTGTGAGATCCACAAGTATGGAAATACATTTAGAGAAAATTCGTTATCACATCTGTCATGTACCCATGCATTTGAAAAATAATAAATCTTTAACATTCATCACAAAATGTTTACGTTAATTAATGCATCAAATATCACCATATTTAAAACAACAAATCTTCAAAATACAATACAACATTTTTACGTAAATTGGACTCATTACATACTGTTGTTTAAAAGAAACAACATACGGGTAATTTAATCTCTGCAAGTAACCGTCTTCCAAGCAGCAAATCTTCAAAATTACTTGCACAACTTTTACGTTAATTGACCCACCATGTACTCTTGTTTAGAAAAAGCAAATCTTTTAAAGATTCTTCAAATTTTAAAGTTTTTAGAAAGCTTTAAAATGGCAATAATATGGCTGTTATCCAAGTTTTATGACCCGTAAATAAGGAAATAGATTTCGGGAAAATTTATAACCATAGCTGTCATTTACACATATTTCGAATCTTCATCTTCAATTTAGGGAAGCGGCTGTCTTTTATTGCAAAAAGTTTACTCTAATGCATTAAAGCACTACATGGAGCAATTTTTTTCACTAGTTTCAAATCATCATTTACAAATTATAATCACAATATAATAAAATGAAATAAAATGATTCCAGAATTGAGATTTGCATCAGAATGTTTTCGTCTAACTCTAAATGGAATAGAACATCTTATATGCCCTCATCTTGAAGTCGTTTCTACACTTTTTATTTAACTTAACCTGGTTTTTAACACTTTCCAACAAAGGTGAAAATCTTTATGAATTCGGTTTGTCTGTCCGTCTGTTTGTCCATGCTCTAACTCATGTAAGTACACTCGGATTTTCATACAATTGATATATGTTAATGATGTTTACCATGCCATGTTCGGTTTCACATTCCTTAATGGGATGTTGATTTGAATGTTTAAATATCCTTATGTTTCAACATTCAAATACCCTATAATATGTGGGTACTTTTTATAAAAGAACAAAAGAAGAATAAGCTTTAGTTCTCAAAATTTCTATGTTTATATGGAAAGTATTATACATTTTTGTTCTAGTTATAAAGAAATTTTAAGCGAAGTTTGCATGCTGAATTTTTTTGTGTATCGTGAGCGAGACACTGAAAGATGCCATATTTAAAAATTCTACTTTCCCTCTACTCTAAAAAAGTAATATAAATTTTTTTTTAAAGTCCATTCCTACTTAGGTCATCAAAGAAAAAATTAATATAATTCCTTAAGCTAATTTAAGTATTGCGCTGCCGCTCAATACTTATTTATTTCCAGTGTCACTTCTCAATGTTAATTTAGCATAGAAAAGCATATGGAGCTCATAACATTTTCATTTTTTTCTTCCCACCTTTTTGTACCTGATGCCACTCATTTTTTTATTTTCTAATTCTAATAATATTATAAATTTAAAGTGTGAAAATGTTTGCCTGACGTGAGGGCCAAAACGAATGTTAAAATGCCTTTGTATATGGGTGAATTATAACCCAGACAGTAACATGGGCTAATTTTTATTTACATTTTTCAAATATTTTTCTTAATAATTCCAAATTTCACTTTTTGATTGAGAATCAACGGACATTTTTCCAATGAAATTTAACATTTTTTTTTTTTTTTTTTTTTTTTTTTGCCAATAATTCAAAAGCCGTAATAATAATTTGACTATTTTTAGTTGAATGATTTTTACGTGAAAAATTACTGAAATAGTTTTTTTTTTAGGAATTAAAAAGAAGTTGAATATGGCGTTATAGTAGAAATAAAAATGACATTTTCAAACAGATTTTTTACAGATTGGAAGTTTTTGCCCAAAGTACAGCAACTTGCATTACTGCACTGGTGAAACATGTTGAATTATACATAGGTAAATTGCATCACAAATTGTGATACGATACTGCATGAATCAAAGCCTGATGATGGTACCCTCCTTTAACTTTGAAATGTGTTCGTCTGAATGCAGTAGTTATTAAAAAACTTGACATATTAAACAAAAACCTAATTTGAAGAACAAATTAAAAAAACAAAATTTATTTCCTACATTGTTTAAGCCCGATAAGGGACAGATATTAAGATATTTAATTCAATTCGTTCTCCATTTAATGTTAAATTTTTGTAACCAATAAGTTAAACCAATTGAACATTAAAAAATAAAAATAAAATTCATACAACATGATACTTTAAACACCCTAAAATCTTAGATTCCGTTGAAATGAAATCGAAATAAATCTTAGACTTTTTTAAAGTTTTGTATTTTGCATGTATCTTATCATTTTATGTACAATCATCATAAAAATAATACACAAATCTGCAATACAAATATTTATAACTGAAAAATGGAAAACGTCTAAGATTTATTTCGATTTCATTTGAACGGAATCTAAATTTTTAGGGTGTTTAAAGTATCATGTTGTATGAATTTTATTTTTATATTTTAATGTTCAATTGGTTTAACTTATTGGTTACAAAAATTTAACATTAAATGTAGAATGAATTGAATGAAATATCTTAATATCTGTCCTTTCTCGGGCTTAAACAATGTAGGAAATAAATTTTGTTTTTTTTTAAATTTGTTCTTCAAATTAAGTTTTTGTATAATATTAGTTTTTGTTGCATTAAAATATCTCAATTTGTTGATTTGCTATAAGCAGGTAAACCCTATTTGTTTACAATGGAAGTCTATGGGAATTTAGCGAAATATTAGAGATGTCGCCAAGTTGGCGGCACTTTTGGCGACTAATTTTGGTCACCAAATTTGGCGATATATCGCCAAGTTGGCACTAAACTTGGCTGTATTTAGCGACAGAACAGGGTCCCCCCTATGGTAACTCTCCTTATAGGTAAGAAGATGCATTAAATGTTGTTCAATAACCAATGGCCGCCATTTTTTCTCCCATATAAAACTAAAATTAATTAAAATTTAATTAATGAATTAATATTTGAAAAAACTGTATTAACATAAAGTGTCATTCACTACAAGTTAAAAAAATATTTGAACTTGAGTGGATGAATAATGAGTATTTTATTAACGATTGAAAATTAGAACAAGATTTATATAGGGAGTTTGTGAACTAATAGTAGGAATTGAAAAAAAAGTAATAAACGCTGTCATCGCCGCCGCCGCCGGTTTTGAAATTTTTGTGACCGGATAGCTTTCTTCGTTAATATTAAGAAAAATATTGCATACAAAAATATGGAAATCGGTGGTATTATAGAGAAATGTTTGACAAACAAGCTGATGCAGACAGTTTTCAAATCGAAGAATTATTTTAAGAGATATTTAATGTTAAAGTTGGCCAAAATCGTTCCATTAAAAAAGTTTTTTTGGAGCAAAAACTATACATAGGATTTTAATTATTTTTAGATCATTTTATAAATTTTAAATTCCCAGTGTGCAGACAGAATTTATTTTTTTAATTTGACTTATTTTTTGAGGTTTTCTTTCTATTTTAAATTAAAATTTTCAGCATTTCCATAGATATTTTTTACAACTTTTAAAAAAGGGTATTATTTTAAATTGTTGCCAAATTTAAATACAGCGCAAAGAATAATATTATAACATATTAAAAACATATATTAAAAACTTATTTACACGTGACTTTTAAAAACAGAAAAAACTTTCAAATGAGAATTAAATGATTATGTATTAAAAGCAGGAAAATAATGATAATAGAAAATTGATAATTACATTATTAATAAAAATTGCCAAACTATAATATTGCTAAAAAGTTTAAATTTAAAAGTATACATGCACGAGACATTTATTTCATATTTTGAGACAATGTTTTGAAACTAATCTATATACGAGGGTTGGAACTTTAATAGTGGCAACACTGCTGTAAAAACGCTACGCAACAAAACCAAAGAATGTCGCGTATACCACACGTGAGCTACATACCTACCTTACCTCAGGAAAAAGACTCGTCCTTCCTACGTCACGCGCATGCAGAGTGACATGAAGAACTGATCTTGTATTAGCATGTGGTCTAAAGTAAGTGTTGTCGGAATGTTTTCAAAACAAGAACAACGAAGGTGGATAAAAATTGAATGTGCCGGAGGTCGTACAACACGATAATATCATCTAGGGCTTCAAGAGCTTTGCGGGGAATGTCCATTGCCTTACAGAACTGTAGCAAAATGGGTAAAAGCCTTCAATGAAGGACGCCAAAATGTGGCAGACATGCATCGGTCAGGTCGTCCTAGTGTCAGCGAAGCAGAAGTGCATGTTGTTGCCGCACTAATGGACAGTGATCGACGCCAGACGATATGTGAGCTGGCCAGCATGAGAAAAATTGCTTCATGATGGGTTCCACATCATTTGACGGAAATGCAGAAATGGATACGATACGATGCTGCTCGAACACACCTGGAGCGCTACGAGCGCGAAGGAGAGGCTTTTTTACGCCGTATCATTACGCTGGATCAGACTTGGGGCAGATCGTACCAGCCAAAACTGAAATGCCAATCAAACGAATGGCGTCACTACGGGTCACCATGAAGTTCGAAATTTCGTCAGAACCCCAGCAATGTGAAAGTTATGGTGATTCTCATGTACGACTGTGATGGTGTCATCCTAACGCATATCATTCCCCACATCAGATCGTCAATGCGCAGTATTACTGCTCATTTTTGGAGCAACATCTCAGACCAGTTTTGAAAAAAAAACGGCGACACTTTCTACTGAATGCCCTATCATTTTGTACGACAATGCTCGGCCGCATGAAGCGCAAGCTGTGACTGATTTGTTCGATCGATGGGGCTGGGAAGTGCTTTACCATCCACCATGCACACCAGATCTAAGCTCTTGTGATTTTGACTTAATTCCTAAGATGAAGGTGTGCATTCGCTTCCAAACTGTTACAGAGATTCTTGCGACAATAGACCGGTCCATTCGAACTATCAACAGAACAGGCGCTGCTACAGGTATTCTGCGACTTCCACATCGTTGGAAACGGGTTATACACAATGCTGGCGACTATATTGAAGGGCTGTAAAACATGGTGACATGTTTCACTCTTGTATTCCATGTAAATAAATAGTTGCTCTATTAAAATTCCAACCCCCGTATATATATTGCGCTATCGTATTTGTGAAACGCATCTCATTGGTTATTGAACAGCATTTAATGCATCTCCATATCTATAAGGGGGTTATCATAGGGGGAACCCTGTTATGTAGCCAAATGTCGCCAACTTGGCGATATTTCTAATAGTTCGCCAACTTCCCATAGACTTGCATTGTAAAACAATAGGGTTTATTTGCTTATAGAAAATCAACATGTTGAGACATTTTGAACCAATGCAGATGTTATTGAAGCGGCTACAAGAGTCGCATTGCTCTTGTGTTGAGAATTCGAAGACAGCGCAAATAATATTTCCTTTCTAACAACCGCCACAAAAGTATTTTCACGTGAATATTAAAAAGGGAACGAAAACTTTGGTGAAAATTACGTCAGATTTAAAACGATACATTTAAGCGATACATTTTAAAGCCGATAAAATTAGCGTGCCTTTAGAGTTTGCGGTGTCTGAACGGGGGTTGGCGAGCGTAGCTCGTAGGGGGCAGAGCCCCCTAGTGTTTTAAAAAATGTTGTAAATAAAAAGTAATTGCTGTCGGATTGTAACAGAAACTGAATTTATTTCATTTTAAACTGACTGATAACCAATTCATTTTATAAAGAAGTATACTTAAAAAAGGGTTAAACGATTGAAATCCTTAGCAGCAACTCTATTTGGTAACTGGTGCGAACATTTTTTAAAATTTTTGTACAGATTTTCAGTGCATCAATGGTGATAAATGGAATAAAACTGGTTACCTTTTCTAAATCAGCTGAAAATCTTCGTAAAAAAATCTGTAGATACTGTAAATAATGTCTACTAATTATTGTTATACATAAATTATGTTTCCGAAAGCAAAAATTGCACCAACTCTGAATTTTCAAACTATATCGCCCATTTTTGACACCTTATCTTAGTTACTTTAATTTATTAATTTTTGCATACAACAAACAACAATCGTTAAAAAAATCGATGTGCAAGTTTAAAGCTAATTTCAATAATTAGTTTTCGAGATACAGAAAATTTTTGCCTTTCCATAATTTAAGGGGACCGTCTTCTTTTATCAAAAGAGCCACAGAAAACAATAATAGAAATGTAACATAAATACTTTGTAATATTTTCTCTAATATAAAGTTTATATTAAATTTAAAATTCCCGTATAATTTTACTGGTGGGTAATTGAGTGTTTTCTGTACTTTTTTTGTAAGATATTTCATTTTATTTTCCGAAATTTATGGATAAACCCATAATACTTTTTGTTTTATAATTGTATTCAGATTTAAGAAAATTGTATAAACTCTATCTCATTATTTGCTGGCAAAGAATTCAAATAGGGCATTAAAAGTGGATGTTACCATTTGAAAAATCAACGTTCACCATTTGAAAAATTAACGTTCGTGCATTTTTTAATATCTAAACAGTCTTCAAAAGCAAAATTTATGAATTGCGTTTAATAGTAAATATTATTTCCAATCGATTGGTCTTTTTTATACAGTCATTTGCAAGAGAATTGGTAGGGGTGATCATTTTTTTCCCGTTACTCTTATAAGGTATCTATTGACAAAATAATAAAGCCCTAACTTTGATGTCAGTCATATACTACAAAGTAATCTTTGCTCAACTTGTTGGAACTTTTAGATATTACTAGATTCGTTTTAAAAAATTGCTTAGCATTGTGTAGATTTGATAGTACTTTAAAAATGCACAGGGTAATATATCGAAGTGTTCTATCTTAGACTCAGAGATGTAATATTAAGCCATTTTCATACTTGGTGCTGTGTGAATGTGTTAAACCTTCTCAAGCCAGGAACAACACAAACAAGAAAAATTTATGTGAGTTCGCTAAAATTTTTTGCGCCTTCTGAAAACCTAAGGTCTGCGCTCTTTTCCCTTTCCCAGTCCGGTCCTGAATATAACTGAGAGTACAGATATTCTTTAGTATATGCAGGGTGCGTATAAACTTCACTTTTTTCGGATTTGAAATCTCTAGCGTACTTAATCACAGAATTGGTAACAATTTTCTTCGAAAATTAAAACAAAATTTCTATCTGGAAATAGAGATGCTCAAAAATAAAGACTGCACAGTGCACACATTCAATATAAATACAGCATATATAAATTTATTATACAATGCTTGAAATAGCATAATAATACATAAAATAATTATACAGTACTTTTAAACAATACTTCTAAATTTAACTTTCATTTTTTATTTGCATTTTTTTTTCAAATTCTATATTTGAGAAACAATTTATATTAAGCACAAGACATTCGAGGACCAACTGATAGTACGTTGCGAAGCCCTCTGAAATTGTATGTATGTGTGTGAGGGGGGGGGGTGATGGCGGACGCGAACCACAATTTTAGAATCGCTGTTCTATGTCTTCTGATATTCGTGATGCGAGCGTCATATTAAATTCATTTTCAATATTCAGAGTACAACAAAAAGGTTGGCATGTGCCGTGGAAAAGAGAACTTATATATATTATACCCAGTTATTTTCTCTTTATTTCATGCTAAAGTAAAATGCGTTTTAATGAAATGAAATTTAGATGAGACAGAAGAAGAGTTAGACAATAATGGTAGTTATAAGGCAAATGGACTTCGAAAACTTGAATGCTGCTGCTGACAGATTATTGATTGTTCACTGTAACCGTCGAAGATTTTAAAAGGATTCGGAGGAACAATAATGTGATGAAATTTTGTCATTAATATAAAAGGAAGATGAAAAATTTTAACGATTAGAACTTAGAGAAGTTTTTGAGTTTTTTAAGAAAGCAATTTCGTTAATGCAGTTGATCCATAAATTAAATATATATGTATGTGATTTTGCATTAAGTTTTTCTGTCGCTAAAGTTCTGTATAGTAAATTATTAAAATTGGACTGAAATATATTAAATATATCTTTGACATTTATTTCCGCATTAGCTTTGGCCTGGGGCTCCGCTCAAAGTTTTACCAGAAATATCTAACAATATAATTTTTTTAAATGTAAAACATTTTTTCTTTCATTGACGTCCATGTCTTGGAATAAGTTTGTTCTTACATTCTACTTAAATCAACTTCGTTGTAAAGATGGAATTTTATAATCTATTTTTCTCACTTCCTGGTGTGGTAGCATTATACAAAAGTATGTTAAAAGGTGTGTACATAATTTTGTTATATTGTAATTTATCTATATATATAAAAGAAAGTCTGGATTTTGTATTGATCAACGCGCAGCCCAAACTACCGAACCTAAAGTCTTGAGATTTGGGGTAAAAATACTTCCTATGACATAGAGTGTCGCTAAGAAAAGATTTTCTAAAATTCCACCCCTAAGGGGTGTAAAAAATAGAACGAACTTTAAAAAAATTCCTTAAAAATCTGATTTTATAGATATTTTTCAACTGATAACATATTTTAGTGTATTTTTGCATGTTGAATCGAATGGCACAAACCAAATTCTTTTAAGACTAATAGTTCGAGAGATATTTTATATTTTTCTAATTTGGCGATGTCTTTGGCGCCAAAACCTCGAAATATCTAACATATTAAGTAATAATTCATCCATATTCATTCATATAGTACATCCGTTACTGTAACAACGAAAGAAATTCAAATTAAATGTATTTGTTAATTCTGTTGGTTAAAGAATTAAAACGGCTATATGAGTTTGAAATATATATGTCGTAGGCTAATTGGGAAATCCGGCGCTTTGCAAAGAGCCGGACTAATTGGAGAATCCAACTCCCTTTTACCAATCAGCCTGATATTTTTCAGGCTTATTGCAAAGAGCCTAGAAAGCGTTAGGCTAATTGAAAATTGACCACTTATTATCCGATCACGGTGATATTTTTAGCTCACAGGCTATCAAAGCCGGAGAGCTTATGTGCCCGCCGATTCTGTACGTACGTGTGTACGTACGAACGTATGTACGTAACGCGATAACTCTTTACAGAAATATCCGATTTGCTTTATTTTTTTTTTTAGGTTCATTTTGATAAGGTGCTTCCCTGATTATTTTTTGGGGGTCATTGGTCAAGGATAAAGGGGGAAAAGGCGCTAGTCCCCCTCCCCCTTAATTTATATAAATGGGTTTTTCATGCAGAAATATTCGATTTCCTCCAAATTTGGTATACCGGTTTATTGTGTTCTGGAGCTTCCCTGATTAGATTTGGAAGCTCATTATTTAAGTATAAAGGGGGAAAGGGGGGCTACCCCCTTAATTTAGATAAATCGGTTTTTCATGATAAATTATTCGATTTGCTCCAAATTTGGTATACCGGTTTATTAAGTTAAGGAGCTGCATTGATTAGATTTGGAAGTTTATTAGTTACATATAAAGGGAGGAAAGGGGGTGTTATCCCCCCTCCGTAATTTAGATAAATGGGTTTTTCATGCAGAAAATGCGATTTGCTATAAATTTGGTATACCGGTTAATTATGTTAAGCAGCTTCAATGATTACATTTGGAAGATCATTATTATGTATAAAGGGGGGCAAGGGGAGCAATTGCCTCTCCCCTTAATTTAGATAAATACGTTTTTCCTTTAGAATTATCGATTAGCTCATATTTGGTATACTGGTTTATTATGTTAAGGAGATGGCTTGATTAGATTTGGAGGTTCATTAGTTAAGTATAAAGGGAGGAAAGGGGGGGGTGCTGCCCCGCCTTAATTTAGATAAATGGGTTTTTCATGCAGAATTATTCGATTTGCTCCAAATTTGGTATACCGGTTTATTATGTTAAGGAGCTTCCCTGATTAGATTTGGAGGTTCATTAGTTAAGTATAAAGGGAGGAAAGGGGGGCTAGATCTCCCCCCTTAATTTAGATAAATGGGCTTTACATGCAGAGTTATTCGATCTGCTCCAGATTTCGTATACCGGTTTATTATGTTAAGGTGCTTCCCTGATTCGATTTGGAGGTTCATTAGTTAAGTATAAAGGGAGGAAAGGGGGGGCTAGATCCCCCCCCCCCCTTAATTTAGATAAATGGGTTTTTCATGCAGAGTTATTCGATTTGCTCCAAATTCCGTATACCGGTTTATTATGCTAAGGAGCTGCCTTGATTAGATTTGGAGATTTATTGGTTAAGTATAAAGGACGGACAGGGGTTAGTGTCCCCTTAATTTAGATAAATGGGGTTTCATACAGAATTATTCGATTTGCTTCAAATTTGATATACCAGTTTATTACGATATGGCTTCCTTCATTTGATTTGGAGGTTCATTGGTTAAGTATAAAAGGGGGGGAAAGGGGGGCAATTGCCCCTCCCCTTAATTTAGGTAAATGTGCATTCATGCAGAATTATCTAATTTAGTTTAATTTTTTTTCTAGGTTCATTCTAATAAGGAGCTTTTCTAAATTGGATTTGAAAGTTCGTTGGTTCAGTATAAAGGGAGAAATGGGGGAGCTAATACCCCCCCCCCCCTTAATTTAGTGAAATGGTTTTTTCATGCAGAATTATCTGATTTGCTTCAAATTTGGTATACCAGTTTATTATGTTAAGTAGCTTCCCTGATTAGATTTGGAGGTTCTTTGGTTAAGTAGAAAGGGGGGCAACGGGGACTAATACCTTCATTTATTTTTCGAGGGGCATTATTCTTTGAAATAAGAGTATGATATACAATTAGTGTGAATAGCCTGTGAGCTCAATGCCATCAGTTTTACTGGGCAATTTTCTTTTTATTAGGTTTATTAACGCATAATCCTACCCAAACCCAAAAAATGAATTACAACAGACCGTACCCCGATCCGAGCAAGACAAAATAATTTCAGTCTACATGCAACCCGACCCGAACCTGAGAGTTCCATTTGAAAAAACCCGAAATCCCGAATCAAATCTGATAACCGGCAAAAATATTCCAAAGATCCATAACCGGATCCGAACAAGACAAATTAGTTTCCGTGGACACGCAACGCTACCAGAACCTAAAAATTCCATTCGAAGTCAACCTGAAACCCGTCCCGAACCAAATCTTAACCGACAAAAATATTCCAAAGAACTATAACCCGATGCAAGCCAGACAAAATAATCTCCGTCCAACGGCAACCCGATCCGAACCTGAAAGTTCTAATTGAACTTAATCCGAAACCTGGTTGTGGTCGGTTTTCGGGTTGACTTCAAATGGAACCTTCAAGTTCGGATCCGGTTGAAAAAAAATTAAACTAAATTAGATAATTCTGCATGAAAACCCATTTATCTAAATTAAGCGGAGGGGCAATTGCCCCCCAAATTTCCCCCCTTTTATACTTTACCAATGAACCTCCAAATCAAATGAAGGAAGCCATATCGTAATAAACTGGTATATCAAATTTGAAGCAAATCGAATAATTCTGTATGAAAAACCTATTTATCTAAATTAAAGTGACACTAGCCCCTGTCCCTCCTTTATACTTAACCAATAAATCTCCAAATCTAATCAAGGCAGCTCCTTAACATAATAAACCGGTAAACGAAATTTGGAGCAAATCGGATAACTCTGCATGAAAAACACATTTATCTAAATTAAGGGGGGGGGGTCTAGCCCCCCTTTCCTCCCTTTATACTTAACTAATGAACCTCCAAATCTAATCAGGGAAGCACCTTAACATAATAAACCGGTATAAGAAATCTGGAGCAGATCGAATAACTCTGCATGTAAAACCCATTTATCTAAATTAAGGGGGGGATCTAGACCCTCTTTCCTCCCTTTATACTTAACTAATGAACCTCCAAATCTAATCAGGGAAGCTCCTTAACATTATAAACTGGTATACGTAATTTGGAGCAAATCGAATAATTCTGCATGAAAAACCCATTTATCTAAATTAAGGGGGGGGGATCTAGCCCCCCTTTCCTCCCTTTATACTTAACTAATGAACCTTTAAATCTAATCAGGGAAGCTCCTTAACATAATAAACCGGTATACAAAATTTGGAGCAAATCGAAGAACTCTGCATGAAAAACCCATTTATCTAAATTAAGGGGGGGGGGTGTAGCCCCCCTTTCCTCCCTTTATACTTAACTAATGAACTTCCAAATCTAATCAGGGAAGCTCCTTAACATAATAAACCGGTATACCAAATTTGGAGCAAATCGAATAATTTTGCATTAAAAACCCATTTACCTAAATTAAGGGGGGGTGTAGCCCCCTCTTTCCTCCCTTTATATTTAACTAATGAACCTCCAAATCTAATCAAGCCACCTCCTTAACATAATAAAGCAGTATACCAAATTTGAGCTAATCGAATAATTCTACATGAAAAACGCATTTATCTAAATTAAGAGGAGAAGCAATTGCCCCCTTTCCCCCCTTTATACATAATAATGATCTTTCTAATGTAACCGGGGAAGCTGCTTAACATAATTAACCGGTATACCAAATTTATTGCAAATCGCATATTTCTGCATGAAAAACCCATTTATCTAAATTACGGGGGGAGGGGAGCCCCCTTTCCTACCTTTATATGTAACTAATCAACCTCCAAATCTAATCAAGGCGAATCCTTAACTTAATAATCCTGTATACCAAATTTGGAGCAAATCGAATAATTCATCATGAAAAACCGATTTATCTAAATTAAGGGGGGTAGCCCCCTTTCCTCCCTTTATACTTAAATAATGAGCTTCCAAATCTAATTGGGGAAGCTCCTTAACACAATAAACCGGTATACCAAATTTGTAGCAAATGGAATATTTCTGCATGAAAAACGCATTTATATAAATTAAGGGGGGGGGTGACTATCCCCCCTTTTCCCCCTTTATCCTTAACCAATGAACCCCAAAAACTAATCACGGAAGCACCTTATCAGAATGAACCTAGAAAAAAAAAGATTGAAGCAAATCGGATATTTCTATCAAGAGTTATCGTGTTACGTACATACGTACGTACATATGTACATACAGAATCGGCGGGCAGATAAGCTCTCAGGCTTTGATAGCCTGTGAACTAAAAATATCACCCTGATCGGATAATAAGTGGTCATTTTTCAATTAGCCTAACGCTTTCTAGGCTCTTTGCAATAAGCCTGAAAAATCTCAGGCTAATTGGAAAAAGGGAGATGGATTCTCCAATTAGCCCGGCTCTTTGTAAAGAGCCTAGGCTGTTTGCAAAGAGCCGGATTTCTCAATTAGTCTACGACATATATATATAGAAACGCCTTAAAAGAAGGAGAAAAAAACAATTGATTTTATTTAAAATGCAAAAAAAAAAAAAAAAAAAAAAAAAAAAAGATTCAATGAGAATTTAACATTATAAAACGAAAATACTAGGTAAATATGAAAGCAACGTTTTTACTACTTAAAAAAAAATTCAAAGGAAGAAATAGGAAATGAAATAATATTTGGCTATTTATCCTGGATAAGAAGAAACAAGTTGAAAATTGCTCGTCAAACGTGGCAAATGAGGTGCGTTCGTACTATAACTAGTTTTATAATTATTTTTTGCACCTCATATTGTACTGAATGTATAATTTTTTGCACTTCATAAAGCGCATAGTCTGATACATCATTAAAATGCACTTCCAATAATTTTTTCCCATTCCCCGTAATGTAACGAAACACTTTTGACTGTCCCTGTAATTAAACTATACATCTGAATTTCCTAAAATTTGAAATAGCTCAACAAAATTTTGCAACAATTATATATTTAAAATTTCAGACCATTCGGAAGGCTGTAATATCATTAAAATGCACTTGCAATAATTTTTCCCATTGGCCGTAATGTAAAGAAAAACTTTTGACTGTCCCTGTAATTAAATTATACATCCGATTTTCCTAAAATTTGAAATGGCTCGACAAAATTTTGCAACAGTTATATCTTTAAAATTTCAGGTCATTCGGAAGGCTCTAATATCATTAAAATGCACTTGCAATAATTTTTCCCATTGGCCGTAATGTAAAGAAAAACTTTTGACTGTCCCTGTAATTAAACTATACATCCGATTTTCATAAAATTTGAAATGGCTCGACAAAATTTTGCAACAATCATATATTTAAAATTTCAGACCATTCGGTTGGGTAGTTTTTGCTCTGTTACATGCGGACAGACGGACGGACAGACGGACGGACAGACGGACGGACAGACGGACGGACAGACGGACGGACAGACGGACGGACAGACGGACGGACAGACGGACAGACGGACGGACAGACGGACGGACTGAACGACGACTATAGGTGCTACGTATTTATATAATTACGAACGCACCTAAAAACGGGTACTTTTATGCCCTCGTGCACAAATCTTTCGAATAGCATTTTTTATATTGTCAATAGCAGGAGTTACAGTTTGCGCATGTAAATTAAAACGGTACTTCTTGGTTATCCCGTCGACAAATCTCGCCAAATTATACAAATTGATATAATTTTTATATTAAATAACGAAAGAACAAACAAATTATTATAACTTTAATAAAAACACACATAAAACGTCGATATAAAATCACTTGATGACGAAACAAACACGTGTGAACGTGTTTAATGTCAAGTGAATGTGACATGTACGATCAGGCATTATTAGCATTTATTCTTATAATTTGGCAATAGTTTTCTGGTCGAGAATGAAATAGTACCATTAAAACAATTCTTTGTTTTGAGTTCTGACATTATTTCCTCTTATTGTTTATCTTTTCAGGTTTTTTAAATAAAATTAGTGCGAGGCATGTATTTTAAATGAGTGGAAAGGTTATATTTTAAATGAAATAATAAAATTAGAATATGGTGTGGGAACAACCTTTGTTTGTTTATTATCTGCACCATGCTAATATAAAAGTATCACAAAAGCCACATATTCACCTTTTTTGGGTAATTGTTCATGGGATTTCGGGTTAATCTTCCGCAATCGGATATCTCGCCCATCGGTGTATTACCTATAATGTTGAAAGCATCGTGTACGTTTGAAGCGAAAACTTCACGGTGAATTTTATTACAGAAAATCGTATCATCGTTATATACTACACATTTAAAACGGAAATTTACATTTCATTCAGATTGTTTACAATATTTCGATAGGGTATAGCACTATTAGTTAGATAATGCTTTTAGCGTATACACATTGTTCTACGTTGGTTAGTTATAGAGCGACATGAAAAAAAAAATATGCGAACCTGATTATTAAATGTTAGCTTTTTTTAAAAATTCTACTGGACAGATATTGAGGCGTGTCACTGTTACATAGCGTTTTAGGAATGGTTTAAGTATATAACATTTCATTATATATTGCTTAGTTATAGAGCTATTGAAAAAGTGATTGAGAAAGATGAACGCAATTATGAAAGCTACATCTACTATAATTATGTAAAATGTACATTTGTATTTACTTTCGGCAGTTTATAATTTGAGGTCTGCTGGATGTATTTTGATGGGACTTACACTGATAGTTAGATAAATTTTTGTGGATGGTTGGTACTTGTTACATGTTTAGTACTTCTCTGTAGCGAAGTTTTTTTCTGGGTTGTCTTTTCTGAAGCAAAAGCTTGACAATAAATCAGTTTGCAGAAAATTAGATTACCATTTGCTATAAATATAAAACGCAAATTCGCATTTCATTCCATTTCATTATACCTCAGATTCTTTTAACATACTTTTGTGGAACTTACTGTGTTGTGTTAGTAATTTGTTTTAGAAATGTTTCAATGTAGATAGAACACGTGCTTTTACGTTGCGTAGTTATAGATCTACTAGAGAAAGTTCCAAAATAGGTGAACCCGATTATGGCAGATTACCTTTTAATTTAAGTTATGCTGAACGTATTTTTATTGGAATCTCACAGTTAGATAATATTTCAGGGATTGTTTCAATATTTAACGTATCATTCTAGATTTTTAGTTATGGAGCTATAAGGAAAGTTCTCAGTGGTGTAATCGTAAAAAATTGGAGTGTAAACGCTATAGGCAGAGGGTAAATGCTAGAGAGTATATATGTTACAGCTATGGAGGGTGTGCAAAGTTTCAGAAAAAATCCAGAAGGTATACGGCGTATAGCATACACTATCTCCCTGAAAGTTCTATAATCCCGTTAACGCGATTATGAAAAATATATTAATTATCTACTACATACATAAAATGCAGAGAGGTATTTCAGTGCGACAACTTATAACTTCAGTTCCTCTGAATGGATTTTGAGAGCAATTGCAAAGTTAGTAAGTACAGAACTTGTGTGAAGATATAAATCATTTGAAAACAACGTTTACACACACAATAAAATAGGTAGATTTGATCATACGTATACGTTTCGTGAGTACTAGGACTCACATCCTCAGTGTAAAAACTTTAAAAACAATATCCCCCCAACTGCATGTACGGTATGTACGTACATGCAGTTGGGGGGATATTGTTTTTAAAGTTTTTACACTGAGAATGTGAGTCCTAGTACTCACGAAAAGTATACGTATGATTAAATCTACTTATTTTATTGTGTGTTTAAACGTTGTTTTCAAATGATTTAATTGCAAAGTTATTTAGATAAATTTTTAAAAAAGGTTTTAGTATATAACACATATCATTATACGTTGCTTAGTTATAGAATTATGTGCGAAAGTTCTTTAATCAGTGAACTCTATTATGAAAGATTACCTTTTTTACAGGTTTTACTGGGTTTATTTCGTCTGATGCGATTTGCATTTTAATATTTTCAGATACAATTTTAGTATATTACATATTGTTCTACAGTTCTTTTACATATTCTATTGTAAATGATCAACTAAAAGATTTGCTCCTTAACATTCTAAATTTTGTCTGATTCATTAGAAGATATTAAATCGTAATGGCGTTTATATTGTTTTCAGCAATGCGGAAGAACATTGGAGGTAAATGTACATATTGCTATACAAACACAAGATCAAATACACGGATATATTCCGTTTGGTTAAAGTTCGTTTGGAGAAACTGACCAGCGTAGCGGGCGAAGGCTGCTAGTATTGATATATTTTTGTTTTGCTGTAACAGGTGATGGCAATACAACATTTTAATATTCTTAGAACTTATTTTTTAATAAATAAATAAATTTTAAGCGATTTTTCCGTTGGCCAGGCGCAAGTAATAACTAACTAAATATTCTTTCAACTTCATTGCACTCATTTCGTTTAAATTACAAATTTTCAAATCATTTCATTTAAAATACATTAAAAAAATTAAGAATGTTAAATAAATTTCATTCATTTAATTTAAAATACAAAAAATAAAATAAAATAAAACAATAATAATATCATAATAAGAAATAATATCATAAACCATGAACATTTTGTTTGAACATGAAAGCATTGTTTCTAATTTACACACGTAAAATTAAAAGCTGCTGTCGACGAGATTTGCACTCTCTTTGCCGATAAGTGCCAATTTGCTTAAATTTTGATTATACGTTGAGAAAATAGTATGGTTACAACTGTAAGAGAGTTACAACAATAGAGTTAATTATTCGCAGAATCACGTTTGCTGAAATATGCCAAACTGTCTGTGAAGCAGGAATAAGGAAATATTTTAACCCTTAAATGCCTGGTGTTGCTTTTCAGCAACATACCCAATTTAGGCCCTAAAATACTATTAGAATAATATTGAAGCTATAACGCCTAATGTTGCGAATAAAATACACTCTGAAAATATTATTAAATCGATTTTCAACATGTAGACGGCAACACTTGTGCTGTTTAAGAATAAATATAGATTTATTTTTTTCAATTGTTGCTACTTGTTCTTTTTGTTTTGTTTGGGAGCTTCCGAAATACCCTATTTTGACCTGCAGTGAGCAAGTAAAATTTATTTCTTATTATAGTTCCTAAAATTCTTGTGTGTTTAATATTATAGAATTTTATCAGGGAAATTACTTTTTCAATTAAACACCAGTATTGCCGATTAGTAACAAACTGTTTTTTAGCCGTAAACTATACTTAAAACGAAATATGATCTTTAAAAATATTTTTCCCATGATGTATTTAAAAAATAAAAGCCGAAAAACATTATTACAATGATTTTTGAAAAATCAGGCATTTAAGGGTTAAACACTTGAAAGGAGAAAATAGAACGTCGCCTCAGAGCAGCAGTAGGACATCTAGTAATAATCGAAAATGAGATGTCTGACTTACTGCTATGAAGAAATGTGCCTGCATCTAATGGGACAGTAGGGAATTTTTATAAAACACATCTGAGATATAGTATTAAATATAACTTTGTGTTTCAGACAGTGTCCCGGAACCGGAAAATTTTGGATGCTCCAGCACCAGCTCCGCTCCGAGATAAAATACTGTGGCTCCGGCTCCGGCAACCGCTCCAACTCGGCTCCGACTTCGTGCTTCTGAGTTGCAGATTTTAAATTTACACAGTTAATTTCTTGCTCACAAATTCTCCCTTTACCTCCATTAAAGACCTGACAAAATGCATTTTTCTTCTCATCAAACTTGAAATGCTTGTTCAAAAAATCTGACATGTTTTAACTTTAACTTTTAAAAAAGAAAGTTTGGTGGAATTTTAAACTCAAAAATCCTAAATTTCTTCTGCGCTTTTCAAACAACCTTAATTGTACAACTACACGTGTAAACAACAGGCAGCCATATTTGTTTTCAAATAGTGTTGCCACTTAGCTCAAGTAGAAGTGTTACCATATTTTTGTGAGAAGTTTTACATATTTAATTAAAAAGAAAACCCTAAAAAATGATATAATTAAAATACTGAATAATGATGTAATTGAAATATTTTAAACCTGGACATTTAAAAGACTGAAAAAAAGATTTAAAAGAATAATAAAAAACTAAAGGAGCCCTGGAGCAGAGTAAATTTTAGAGCTCCAGCTCCAGCTCCAGCTCTAGCTCCATGCGAAAATACGCTTTAACTTAAATATTTGTTAAAAATTTTAAGCAAAAACTTCTACATAAACAATATTTTTTGTTTTATTATTAGATACCAAAACATATAGATTGCTTGGAGAATCAATACTTGAGAAGGACACACATATATTGGCATGGGAAAAATAGGGTACATTGAAAAAAATGAAGTACTCAAAAGTAAATAAATCGATGTACTCATATTAAATTGAGTATGTTTGGATCAAAAATGGGTACAGTCCATGCTTTCTCAATTCTGAAACATCAAATGTTGTAAAACCCAAACAAAGCAATAATTTTTTACCTTGTAATGGTTTCTTTCATTTATTGCGGCATGAAAGATGTTTAGTAATGTAAATATTAAATTATGCACAATATTTTAAAGTAATTTAAAAGTTCTTACAAATAATGCTCTTGCCATAAAAATATTCGATTTGGGTACCTTGCTAATAATTTTTCTATATTTCTTAATAAATAATCAATTAAATGTTTCTTGTTAATAATTTTGAATGGAAAATAAATGTCAGTACATTTTTACTTTCATTTGTAGGTTCCGAGGAGCAGTACGTAACGATTCATATTTGATCACAACCATGGAATCAAAAATGAGTACATGTATTTCTCAATTTTGAGTACATTTGGGTTGGATTGATTTTTGACGGCCGATTATCAACTCGAGGGATATAGGCCCTATGGGGAGTGCCCTACTTGGGGGGGGGGGGTCTTTCTAACGGAACCTAACCCGTATTTACGCATGGAAATCCAAGGTTTCGAAGAAAACCACGAAAACGAAACGGTTAGTACGACGGGCGCGATTGGGTTTGAACCCAACACCTCCCGTTTACCAGCTTCGAGAGCAGAACCTCTCAGCCACTGGTGGGTCATTGAGTATGTTTGGATCGGAGCTATTGTGACGTATTTAAAATTTAATATTTTTTACTCCATTTTGAGTATACCCATTTTTTTAGTGTACGTTTAAATTTACCCAGCTGTCTTTAAAGTTTGACCCTGTGCTGTGTTAAAAGTCATAACAAAGCAGAGTCGAACCGGAAATTGCAGTCTTTTAAACGTGAATAATAAATTCGAGGAATTCGGGGTATCACAAATTTTCTCCAGTACTAAAACCACTGATAATGACAGTCACTCTGAGGTAATTGTTCAATTTCACAATGTTTAGATGGTTTCCTTAGCACAACTTTGGAGGCAACCATGTATGATTTATATATTTGAAGGTTGAGCAGATATCTATGATTTGTGTTCCAATTTTAAGTGTAAGTTTGTTTGACGGCATATCAGGTGGGTTAGTTGAGTTCAAGAATTTGGTTGGGTAGTGCACAGGCTCTTGTTCACCGATTACTGCATCGACAGACATGCAAGTAGGAAACTCAGCGACATATTTTGTCAAAATCAAGTCAATCAATTCTTGCAACTAAGATAGTTCTTTCCGCGAATCATGTTAAAGGCTGATGTAATATAGGCTTATGTCAGGAAAAATAGCCGTGGCCAAATCTTCAATGTCATTAACGTTTTAACATAAATTAGAATTGTGAAATGAAATTATTGGCTTTCGTGTAAATTATTATTTCCTTTTCTCAATTTGAGTAACTGATTAGCAAAACTATTATTTCCATCTCCAAATAACATAGAGAATATATATATATATATATATATATAGTAGGTAATAACTTTTTAATGTGAGGTCATATATAAAAACGTTTGAGGCAGGCATTTATTTACCTTGTCTGCGCGAGTTCCTCTCGGAATAATAGACGACAATTGTTGAAATTCTTAGTAAAACAGAATGACGCTACCCATACTTCTGCTGTTATTTTTGGGGTTCTTTAAAGTATTATTAAGTGTTTCCACTGATGCTTTATGCGACATAGAATTTTCATCCCACACAATTAACGATCACTTTTGTAATAGTTTTGCTGTGTTACTCTAGCTATGTTACACGTAGAAGATCATTTGGACAGGTGGCAGCATTGAGCGAGCTGTTCTCTCTCCATGAATTAATGTTGCCGCTAATTCAGATGATGCAACTGATATCGCGATAAAAGGATAAAACCTTCTGAGCGAATTTTCATAAACAACAAATTTATGACTAAAGTTTCACCAGTTTATGCAGGTGCATCCAAAAATAAATTTTTTCCAGATTTTGAACGAACACTTGCAAGAATAGCTTCATGTGCTTAAAAAAAATCTAGATACGATAAATTTTCTTGAATCATAGCTTGTAATTTTAGTTCTTGTTTGTTGTACAATGCGTATTGATTGGCCTTCGAAGTAACATTAACATTACCATGAAGATGCAAACCAATACTCTTAATAATTTCGCCTGAAAGAGATTGTACTAGCATTTCAAGATTCAATAATGCTGCTTTAAAAATCTAGTCATTGTACAAAGGTTGCACATCAGGTAATAGAAACTTCGTTGAAGGTTTCTTCCCACTGAAAGTAATCTTCTAGCAATTTGAGAGCCCTACATGCTAGTAGATAAGTATTATTAACTACTCTATAAACAGTTCATAGGCTTTCAAAAGACGTCAGTTCTCTAAATTTGTGCAACAAAAGATGCAAATAAAACATTCTGTATTATTTGAATGGTCAGAGCAGACATAGTTGAGTGCATTCATGCAATTTTTTTTAAATGCTAAAACCCTACTTATTGAGAGCTATAATGATCTCGAAGTCGCCACGGTCGTTCAAAGTATTAAATGCTCCGGACCGCCCAAACTCGCGGGTCGATGTCTTAAACTTATCAAATTTGGCTTTAAAATTTTTCTAGTAGCAATATTTTCTTGAGCTGGCCAGCTACCGTCCCATTCGGAAATTGGAGGAAGAGACCTCCGATACCGTTGTATCACGGTTTCTATGAAGTAGTGACGGTTGAACTTAGACATTTGCATGTATATTTTATAGCTTTAACTGATATAACCGATATAACTGATCAAAATTCAATATTGATGTGTGCATCAAATACACAGAACAGTGCAGAATTGTATGGAATAATCCATTTATTGTCGATAATATCGGTGTTTCTTCGCATGTTGATTGTTGCCATGTGACCAAAACCTTTAGGTGAACATCTCATGTATTTTGGATAACCATAATCTGCGCCCGAAATTTTCTTGAAATTCTTCAGAAAATGTTTACTGCAAGTTCCATCCTTCATTCATGGATAGCTCCCATTCAACTGGCTATTTTAGTAATGCACTATACCGTCAAAACGGCTTGCAATATGACGTCAGTTATTGTTCAAATCATTCGGCCTAAACAAGACAAGTACGTTGAACAAGGGCTGAATTCATTAGACGGGTCAAAGCGAGATGCAAGTGGTGGTGTCGAATTGTGACCGGTTTTAATCTCTTTCAAGATTGAATTTTTAGCTCCACGTCAACACTTCCTCTAAATCTATCTCTGAACTCTCTGGTTTGTGTCGATCTAATTTTCGGTTGTTATGCGGAGTTCAGTTGCCTGTGACGTCACCACTGACGGGGTCCTGTTGGTAACAAACGACACTGAAAAAAAAAAAGAATTTCTATAATTGTATCAAAATGACATAATATTTCACATTCCACATGTACTAAAATTAAAGCTCCGTATGCAGAATGGCAGATAATTGATGTAAGTGAAAATCATGACATTTTAAAAAAAAGGACATTTTCAACCACAAAATTAAAACAGGTTAGTGAAAATGATGTCACGTTTAAAAAAAAGCTCTTTTAAACACTAGTCCAAACTTCTAAACATAAATGATAAATTTAAAATATTTCACAAGAATTGCGTAAAAATGACATCGCTTTCACTGTTTTGCTATTTCGCCAGCACTCAGATTAAACTCTGTGGCAGAAAATATAGGCCTTTGAAATGTTTTTTGAAAGAAAAGTGGCAGCACACTGTGAATAAATTAATTTCGAAACTCATTTCGTTTTCGTATGAATATTTCTTTAATTCAAATAGAAAAATGGATACGGTAAATTTCGGTGATAATTTGCAGTTTACGAAGAACAATAAAATCACAGCTGCAACTGAGACCAGCGAAAATGATGTTCTTGGACATGGCGCAAATATGGAAAATCGCCTTGAACCAAAAACGGATCCACCAAACAATTTGAAATTAGAATCTGGCGTAGAAATGGAAATATCAGGAGCCACGATTCGATCTGATGTACTCGTTATGGGAAGTAACTTCACAGAATTTCTTAAGAAGTCGACTTTGGCTGAAAGCAAGCGCTTGGAAAATGTTGGAAAAGACAATGATCACAGTAAAATCAGGAATACGGCAGAGCAAAAATCGGATATGAAAATAAACTTGAAAGGAACCACTATTCATGCTGACATAGTTGCCATAGGCAGTAACTTCGTTTCGCTTCGAAATAATAAGTTTTCTGAGAAATCATCTTTGGTCGAAAACGAGTGCTTCGAAAACCTCACTGTCAAAGTGAATGATCGTAGTAAAATCAGAAATACTGCTGAAGACCATATCGATCCAGCTATGGAAAATCGTTGCTATGCAGCATTTTTTGCCACAATGCTTTTCATGTTCATCCTTCTTTATTTTGTTTGCAATGATTTTAAAGACTATCCTGAATGGCTCACAAATCTGTTCTATAGATTTAAACTTAAATTCCCTTTACAAGGACTAATGTAAATTACTAAAATTTCATGATTGTAATGGGGTCAAAATTTGAAATTGACTGATTTTTGGATTGTAATTTGCAGTTGAATGAACCAAATTAAAACTAATTTATAAACAGTGTTACTGTTTTTTTCCTTTTTAACTCTTAAAAATGCATCTAGATTTATAAATTAAGTTGGCACAGATGTCATATATGGGGCATTCTCACAATCCTTTGACTTTTGGGGGAAAAAATCTGACGAAATTAACTTGCTAAAATAACATTAAAAAAAATGGTCAGCAGCGAAAATTTTTTTATTTAACTGAGGTTTAAGTTAAACTTGCAAGTTTAATTTTCCTTACCATTTTACCACAATAACTTTTTATTTTCTTCTAAATTTTTACTTATAAGGAATTTGCATAGTACCCACAGGACATTCAAATAAGAAATAATAACAATGTAATACTTTTAATACAGAATTTTTGTATTAAATTGTCTTAAAAGGGTGTTAAAGAAGGGACGGTAAGGTAAAAAAAAGAGGATGGTATTGGAAAAAAAAGACGGTAAGGATGGAAAGGTAAGGAAAATTACCACCTATTTTTAGGAAAATCATGTTAAGACTAAGTGATAGCCACAATGTTCATTGATTTTTAGAAACAGTTGTTGACATTGGATTAAATTAAATTTTTTTTAAATTTACCTCGAAAAGTGCAGGAATAATCCTTTGGCACGGTGAGACTACCAATAAAGCCACGATGATTGAAATTGATATTTAAATGCTAATTTAAATTCTACAGTAAATTTCCTGCTGAAGAATTTTAGACATTATTTCTCTAGCATACTTCTGCATGAGAAAAAACTTGAAAAAAATTCTGTAGCTGCATCTGAAATGATTTTCTGTATAATTTTAGAAGAGGGATGGTAAGGAATCTAAAACCCAGGGACAGAGTTTAAAAAATAATAACAACCCTAAAAATGTGTGCAGGTTAATTTTTTGCTACATATTTATATAAAATAATAGTTCCAGTTTCAGAAAAAAATTACATCGAATTATTTTTATTGAAACAATTTTATCCAGGCAGCTCCAAACTTAAAAATCAGCATCAAGGACACGGGACGGTATAGGAGTTTTCCGGGTGTTTGGACCCCCAACATCGTCCAAAACTTTTTTATCTCGTTAATATTGTTGTGCAATCATGCAGTGGGATGTTACCCAGTATATGAGATTAAAAAACAAAACAAAAAAGTGTATTAAATAAAAAAATATTATTCAGGGACATGAAAGTCAAAAGTTTGTGAGAATGCCTCATATACGCACGCACCGGGTTACCTAATTGTCGCCAAAATGGTATTATTTTGCCTGACATGGTAACCCGGCTTTTTTTGCAAGGTTTTGCTTCGTATAGCAACCCAGTAGTTCAGATCGTTTTGTTAAATGTATTGATATTTATTGTGATATTTATATCTATTGTTTCAACTGTTGTTTATTAATAAATTGGTTATTTACTTTGGTACTTCTTACTAAAAATTTCTTACTAGTAGTTATCCCGTCAACCAAATTACTGTCGCCAAATTGTAAGATTAAATGTCAATAATGGTTTGCCATTAATTAATTAATTGTTAGATTAAATGCCAATAATGGCCAATAAAACCATTAATTCGACGTTTTATTTGTATTTTTTATTAATGTTTTACTAATTTATTTGTTTTTTCGTTATTTAAAATAAAAATTATGTCAATGTGTATAATGTAACGAGTGGTTTGGCGATTTATATAATTTGGCGAAATTGGTCGACGGGATAACTAAGTACCTTTACTTTTTATTTCTTTCTAAAAATTATATAAATTGTTTTGTTCTATAGTTATGAATTAAAATATCGTTTATTTATTGTTATTTCCTTTTTAAAATAATAGAAAATGTTTCGTTTATCACTTTGTTAACCATTTGGAAAAATGGTTATTGTCCTCGGTCAGGGTAGGAAATCAAAAACATATCTGAAGCGTTTTATTAGTTGAATACCGCATTTTATTCGTTTTCTGATTGGTCTACACAGTAATCTGTATTTTCCCTTTATTTTCAACAGAGATGGATACTTCTGTTGCCACTATGGCAAAAAGTTAATAAAAACTATAAAAAAAAACTAATAACTCAGAAACAAATTGAGATACAGCTTTCAAACAAATTGCATTTAAAAGTACATTTTTGTCTCTATACGACGGTGTAAAAAAGTAATATTGTGGGATGTTTAGAAGTTTTAAAATGAAATTTCATTTAAAATTACTCCAGGAATATTAATGTTTAATCCATATGGCGTAAGTAATGTATGACCAGCTCTGTAGAAGTTTAAAAATTTATAGTACCGAAAATTGCAAAACTGAAATTTCTTCTAAAATTTGTTCATGATGGGTCCAGGAATGTTAATGTTTATAATTCATGGCGTACGTAATGTATGATCAACTCCGTGCGATTTTTTATGTCTTAAATTTTAGTCTTTGAAAAAATCATTTTCAAAATGCTCGTTGTAATTTGTTAAATTGCTTTTTTTTTCCTGTCGAAGTAAAACATTGTGTGCTAATAGCACGCTATATGTTACTGGCATTCTAAAACAATGTTTTTGCCAAAATGTCGTAAAAAAAATGACGCCAAACCCGGTGCGTATATGAAATCTGTGCCGAAATGCGTCAAGTAATAACATCGTTTAGATGTTATAGAATATACTAGCCCCCAACAACATCTCATCTTTTATTCACGAAAATTTTTCTTTAAAGATCTACGTTTACCAAAAAGAGCTACTTTCTGACACCCTTCTGCTTTAAATCTCAGTTCACTCTCCTTCGCCAAGGCAATTTTTTGGCGTCATAACTGCGCCAATGTGGCAACCACGGTGTTTCGGACACATATTAGGGTTGTCGAATATGACAACCCTAAGATGAGAGCTCCATTTTAAAATCCTTGCTAAGTAAACCGTTTTCTGATGGCGCCAAGAAGGAGATTAAACTGTGATCGCACCGTGTTTTCCATTTTTTTGGTAAAAGCCGAAGATATGTTAGAAAATACTGTCGAAGTTTGCGATTTGAACCGATTTTCTGGGCGCGACAATACTGGAAAGACGAAAAACAACAGACTTCTAATATAAGTAGACTCCCAATTCCATTGTTCTTTCGGCAAGGTTTTGAATCCAACATCTTTTGCTTTCATCGCCAAAAGGGAATATAAGTAGACTCCCAATTCCATTGTTCTTTTGCAAGGTTTTGAACCCAACATCTTTTGCTTTCATCGCCAAAATGGTGTCGTATTTTGGCGGTAATCCCCTTATTGGCAAAGCAAAAGTGCGTTCAACTCAAGACAAACACAGACAGGCGATATTTCTTCGGGAATCTGGAGAGAGAAAAACCGGTTTGGCGCGCTAAATCAGCCTTCCGTCACGTGACGGAGGGCAGAGATGTAGGAGTCAAGAAAAGGTTGCCGATTTGGAGTCTACTTATATTAGAAGTCTGTGCGAAAAACTTGCCATCACGTGACGTCAACCACTTATAACCCAATTAATATAATGCACTTATGAAAAAAAATGGAAAACATTAAATTCCAAATTGCTTCAATAGTCAAGCTCGTAAGCGCCAAGCTTTTGCGTTTAAAAATGAGTCCGTAAATGTGTTAGAAAGTTTCGTGTTATTGAAGAGGGAAAAATAATTTTTTTGTGGGCACAGATGTCATATACACAGATTTTTTTTTGACGCCAATGTCATGCACGCACCGGGTACTTAACTGGCGCCAAAGTGTCGTTATTTTGCTTGATATGGTAACCCAAATATGGATAATATAGTAACGAGGTTTTCGCTAAATTGGCGTCGGGAAAAATCACGCCAATATGCCGTATATGACATCTCGTGCCTTTTTTTGCATCGCTTTAAAGGATTTTAACAAAATCAACACTGTCTCGTCAAAAGATGCCAATTGGCAGTGAACCCGATCGCGTAAGACTGAGTGTTATTTCCGTGAATTACTGTTTACTGAATGTTAATTATTTTAAATGTTAATTTATTTTAATTTAACAGTTATGAAATACTCAACGGGATAATGGCACTTCTCCATTATCCCGTCAACTATTCTCCATAAGAAAAACTGTGACAAAACTGTTCGCCAAAATATAACTCCCAATAAAAAATTAAAGAATGTTGTCATTCTAAATATTTAACTAGTTTAGATAATAAAATTAACAAATTTAGGGATGATAATTAACTGTAGAATAAAGCGCCTTTATATGAGAATAGCGAGGTGCGGCATACCGGAGATAAAATTGGATTCTTTCAGACAATTCTGACAAAAGAATGCTTTGTTTAAAAAAATAATTATAAGAATTAATTATAAGAATTAATTTATTTGATTATCTATACTAATATTATAAAGAAGTAAAGTTAGTTTGTTTGTTTGTTTATTTGTAGGAAGTAATCTCTGGAACTACCGAACCAATTTCAAAAGTAATGGTATCAAAATGACGGTGTTAGTTCCTGTTCAAACATAGGCTATATCTTATGCCGGTGCCACTAGCCCAAAGGGTGTGCAGGAGCAAAAAATGTTCTAAAAATGCGTTTTTTGTGTTACTGAAGGGCTTGGAAACATGAAATTTTGAATGGTAGTTACTTATAAGATATAAATGACCGCTAAGAACGTTTCTTAAAACATTCGAAATTTGAAGGGGTGAAGATGCGCGAAAAGCGTTCTAAATAACGTTCTAAATGACGATTTCTACGCAATCTCAGGAAGTACCAAACCAATTTTAAAAATAATGGTGTCAAAAAGATGGTGACAGCCCTTGATCCAACATAGGTCATATTTTCTGTCGGTGCCACTACCCCAAAGGATGTGCAGGAGCGAAAAAAGTTCTAAAAGTGTGATTTTTGTGTTACTGAAGGGCCTAGAAACATGAAATTTCGAATGGTAGTTACTTATAAGATATAAATGATCGCTAAGAACATTTCTTAAAACATTCGAATTTTGAAGGGGTTGAAAATGTGCGTTCTACAAAAAAACATTCTAAATGGCAATTTCTACGCAATCTCATGAAGTACCGAACCGATTTAAAAAATAATGGTGTCAAAATGATCGTGACAGCGCCTTCTCCAACATGGGCTATATTTTAATGTCGGTGCCACTATCCTAAATGGGGTGCAGGAGCAAAAGATGTTTTAAAAATGTGATTTTTGTGTAACTAAAGGGCCTAGAAACATGAAATTTGGAATGGTAGTTACTTATAAGATATAAATGATCTCTAAGAACATTTCTAAAAGCATTCGAAATTTAAAGGGGGTGAAAATGCGCAAAAAGCGTTCTAAAAAACGTTCTAAATGGCGATTTCTACGCAATCTCAGGAAGTACCGAACCGATTTTAAAAATAATGGTGTCAAA
Organism: Maratus speciosus; assembly: GCA_963932465.1. Lineage (NCBI taxonomy): Eukaryota > Metazoa > Arthropoda > Arachnida > Araneae > Salticidae > Maratus > Maratus speciosus. The sequence continues at coordinate 223,175,590 of OZ010789.1, forward strand.
ATGATGCTGACAGCCCTTGCTTCAACATAGGCTATATTTTCTGTCGGTGCCACTACCCCAAAGGGGGTGCAGGAGCGAAAAACGTTCTAAAAATGCGATTTTTGTGTTACTGAAGGGCCTAGAAACATGAAACTTGGAATGGTAGTTACTTATGAGATATAAATGATCAGTAAGAACATTTCTTAAAAAAATCGAAATTTACAAAGGGTGATTTTGCGCGAAAAGCGTTCTAAAAAACGTTCTACATGGCGATTTCTACGCAATCTCAGAAAGTATCAAACCGATTTCAAAAGTAGTGGTTGGAAATTGATGGTGATGACAGCCCTTGCTTTAACATAGGCTCTACTTTATGTCGGTGCCACTACCCCAAAAGCGGAGCAGGAGCAATAAATGTGCTAAATTGCGATTTCTGTGTTTCTGAAGGGCTTATATACGAGAAATTTGGCATGATAGTTATTATATATAAATGATCTATCTGTAAGGATATTTCCTAAAAAATACGAAATTTAAAATGGGTTTAAAAGGGGGAAAATTGCGATTTTTACGCAATCTCATGAAGTACCAAACCAATTTCAAAAGTAATGGTTGGACATTGATGGTGACAACCTTTGCTTCAACATGGGCTCTATTTCATGTTGGTGTCACTACTACCTGGGGGTTGCAGGAGGAAAAAATGCTCTGAATTGCGATTTCTGTGATACTGAAGAGGCTAGAAACCTTAAATATGACATGGTTGTTACTTATAAAATATAAATGCCCTCTAAAAACCATCGAAAATAAATTCGAAATTTAAAAGAAGTGAAAAACGAAGGAAAGGAGCAAAAAGCGTACTAAAAAAAGTCCTAAATTACGTATTTTATGCAATCTTAGGAAATAATAAACCGATTACAAAAGTAATGGTTGCGAATCAATGGTGACAAATGGTGATCTATGGTGAGCTCTAATTCCACACAGTTTATATTTTGTGCCAGTTCCACTACCACCTGGGGGCAAGAGGAACAACAAATGTTCTTAAAAAAGCCTATAAAAACTTTTTGAATTACCATTTCTATGGAATATTAGGAAATACCAAACCGATTTCAAAATTAATGTTGGCAAATTAATGGTGACAATTTCTGTTTCAGCATAGGCATTTTATGTTAGTGCCGTTACCACCAGAGAGGTGGTAGACCGATAGACTAGACAAGAAGCTTGGAATTTGAGATGATGGTTAATGTAAATGCATACTAAAAACGTTTTATTCGAAACTTCAAATGATTGCTGAAATGATCGTATGAAATGAGCATAAAAGCTTCAAAATACTTTCTAAATTACCATTTATTTGGAATTAGTTTTAATTATTCTTATTAGTTCAAATCACATTTTTGCCTAATGCAGTGTAATAATAGTAAAACCCTGGCTTAAATAGTAATTTTTGAATTCCTAAAAGTATAATTTCTTCTAATAAAAATTAGACATACGAATATCACTTGGCATATTTCAACTGTTACGCGAGCAAAGCCGTGGGTTTTGCTAGTAAGAAATAATTTAAGAATTGAAATGCAGAATTATTTAATTAAACCATAAACCAACATATTTGTTTTTTGGATATTGCACTTATGAATAAAATCTAAATATTTTATTTCACAAATTTAACAAGATACATATAAAAAAGTTAATATTAGCAGTAAGAAAAATCGTTTTAATAAGAGATAAACCGAAAGTTTGTTTTCGTTTTCGGGCCAAAATCAGAATTTCGCCGAAAATTCGTTTTCGGCGAAAATGTTGTCGAAAATTCGGTTGGACTGAAACTACCTCTATTCCAAAAATCTCGTTTCTTCTTTCAGAAATTTTCAAAATGACTCATTGATTTGAGCTGTATCGAATCAAATGAGACACTCTTTATTTATTGCTATGAATTTCACTGTTTATAATTATCAGTCATAAGTGACTCAAGACGTGAGGGCAAATTATAAAGCAAGCAATGCATAAATGACTAAACTTTGAAGACGCTTTCCACGTGCTCAGTAAAACTGCAGACTTAACAGTGAAAGAAAATGTTTATTTTGAAATCGCAGAAGTGTTTCAAATACTCTTTGAAAAAGTTCTAGTATAACAGATGATCATTTATAAAAGATAAATCGAGGTATGTATAAGGAAAACATTTTTTAATTAGATGAAATTTGTATAACTAGAAAATTACTCGTGTCGTGTATGTACTAATTACATTTTATTTTATATGAAAATAAAAAGTTTTGGTCAGAGGTACAGAGAGCTAACTTGGGCCACATATATAATTGATTAATAATTATGTATGTTTAATAAACATGTATAATTGACTAATGATTATGTATATTTAAGTATGTATTGATTACTTAAAAAGTTTTTTGGACATTTTCGTTTTCGTCTTAAAATAAGATTACCGAAATTCGGTTTCGCTCGATTCTTAGTTTTAATGCAGATTTCATCAATATTACAAAAAATGTTACCGATCATTGAGAAGGTAAAAAAGAAAAAAAAAAAAAAAGAAAAATACATGAAAATCGTAATGTCACAAACACTATATCGCATTTATGAGCGTTTCGTTCACATAGTACAATAAAAATTCGCGATCCCTATATCGCATGTATGAGCGCTTAGTGCATATGAAAACAACAACAACAAAAAATCACTAGATGCAGCGACATTGTATTGGGAAAAAAACAACAACAGGAAAATCGTTAATGCCGCGATCACTATACCGCATGTATGAGCTCTTCGCTCACATGGAGCCAAATAATAAGCAAATGCAGTAACCTCGTTGTACTAGAATCTCAAAAATACAAGAAATTCGAAAAAGTCCAGATCACTAAAGCTTCAACTGTTAATGACTTTCATCTGTAAAATTTACAATATATCCCTGAAAACAGAAAAAAATAATCTTGGATATTTATTTATTTGCATTTTTTTTCTTAATTATACCTCTTGGATGGTGGATAAACGTTTGTGACGTCAGTTCAATTAGTTTTATTCTGCGTACCTATGCATCGCGACATTTTTTTCAATACCTTTTCTCTTTTTATACCATGGCGTCACAGTTTAATGATGTAATTTTTATTTTTATTAACGAAAGAAATAATATATAAGTAAAACACCATTAAAAATACAGATAAAAGGTCGAATTAAAAGCCACTTGGTGACACAACAAACATGTGTAACGAAGCTAACATCAAGTGAATGTGCCGTTACGACCATGTCTTTTTGGCTTTAAATCATATGGTTTGGCAATAGTTTCTTATGGAAAGTGGTCGATAAGATAATGGAGAGGTACATAGTTATATATGCATATACCGTATATTTCCGTGTATAAGCCGAGTATACGACTTTTCAGTGAAAAATCGTCCAAAATCGGAAACCCGTATGTAAGCCGATGTTAAACAAACGTGATGAAAAATTCAGCGAGCGAAAACTGATCACTTTTTTTCCCATACCTAATAGAAAAAAATGCGCTCTCCAAAATTATTTATACCTCCTAGAGATCTTCGGTAGATCTCCGGTGGCCTTATTTCTATTCATCAATACTCGGCCGTTTTTCTAAATAAGTCATTTAAAGACAGATCCCGTTCGAAGTGGACTGAATGGATGCCATCTGGGGGTGCAGCTATGACCAATGCCGGTATTTTTAATAAAGTTCACATTGTGGCTATCTCTGAATGGATGAAAGAAGTTTGTCTTGAATAACTACTAGAAATGATCGCCCGATCTTGCAAAAAATGTTACATTAGTAATGTGATGAATGGAACTGAGGATGATGCCATTTTTGAAGAAGATGGCGATGATGATGAACTAGATACTGACGATATTCATCCTGATGTAGATGTGCCAATCAGAGAAAGCAATTTTAAGGAGTTGCTTGAAAATTCTGATAATGAGTTGAATAGTAAATGATGATTAGTGACATGTTTCATTATAAAAGAATGGAGTAATAAAGTATTTTTAGAAATTTGTAGGTATGTTTTATATTTTTATATTTACCAATTTTTTTATTTTAGAATATCAAATTTGAAAATTTTCTTAGATCCCCCAACTTTCGAGTCAAAAAAATGTCCAAAAATACTCGGCTTATACACGGAAATATACGGCAGTTATACAGTCGAACCTCGATTTAACGAATCGTTCGGGACCAGCAACTTTGTTCGTTAAATCGGGATAATCAAAGGATTTCTTTTATTCAACAGCACAAGTTAAAAAATGGCTGTAAATAAAAAGAATATTCCTCACTTACTTTAATAACGATTTTAAACGTTTGTTGCTTTACGAAAATACATATAAAAATTCATTCTTTTTTTATGCACCGCTATAAATCACAATAATTTTAATTAATAAAAAATCTCATTTATTCAAATTTTCTAGATAAATTATAAGATATCTTTTATAAATGTTTGTTTGCGTTATTTCAATTTTGTATTCCAAAATTCTTTATCGATTTTTTCCTGAAGGTGTGAAAATAGTATTATTAACATTATAAGTAATCAAATTCCGTTTCAAAGAATCTAAACAGCTAACTGCTAACTGCTTCTTTGAATGTTGAATGTTTCATCTCTATTTCATCTTCTTCATCCGATCCATTACTACAGCATGAATAACCTCGGTAAAATGTACATTTTCGCATGTAGATATTTCTGCGTCATATGATATATATTCAGAAAATCAACAATCGGGAACACTGAAAATATTTTATAAATATTAGAAAATTTCTTCAATTTTTCTCTTTTTTTACATAGAAAGTTATTCGTTAAATCGGTATTATAAATTCGTTAAATCGAAGTATTTTTGTTCCATTTTTGCCGGGACCATAAAAAAATTCGCTAAATCGTGATATTCGTTGAATAGCGATTCGTTGAATCGGGGCTCGACTGTATATGTAAATGTTTCTGAAACTGTCTTTAATATGGCAAATACATGATATTAACTACACAGTTACAAATATGTAGAAAGAAAAGAAAGGGTAACTGTAGTCAGTACTATCGACGCCATTGCTGGACTGGTGATCTTCCTGCACAGGTAATCCGTAAATACCAAAAGTGTTAATATTTCGTAATCGATTCCACCGCCAAGCAGCGTGTTTTAGAAAGTGTGATTTTGCACAACTTAGTTTTCTGTTGAAGTCCTTTAATGGCAATTCCAATTCACTCAAAACCATATTGATGCTGTTATCGCTACACTTTGCAGTGTATCTGATTGCGGCAGATTCGCCAGCAATGAAGAATAAATAAGACGAAAGTAATGATTTAACATATTAAATATTTAGAGCAGATGTCGCATGTTAAACACACACGAGGATTGCCACGATTTGTGTTTTTGTGCCATTTTTGTGAGAAAAATCCCGTTTTCCAATACTTGTAGACCTAGCCTGAGAAAATAGCATATTAGTTTTATTTTATTATGAAACACACACAATCTATTTATATAAAATCCAAGTCTCTTGTGTGTCTCTCACAATTTCGGTTGAACCGTCTCATTGACCTCGGCCATGATAGGCTTCCTCTGGTGAAATCGGTGTCAGCTTCAACAATAATTGTTGAAAAGCACAAATGGCAGGGTTACCACAATAGCGCCAAATCTTGACCAACTTGGCAAAATATTGCCAAATTTGACGAAAAAGATAAGTTGCCATATAAAAACCAAGTTGGTGATAGCTGGCTAATTTGGCGAATTTCTCATTGAAACCATTAATCTTTCATAATCAAGCTCACCGCATTTTTTATTCAAACTCCCGCATGTAAGGTTTTTTTTAAATCTATAGGTCAGAATTTAAAGTGTAATATACAAAAATGTATGTCTTTACATCTTCATCCTGATGCTAGTAATAAAATAACCCTCACTAAACGGCACTGTACTATCTGAACTCTTATCTGTCCGATTTTAATGTGCTTTACATAGCCGGGTATAGAAACTCAATTCTTGGTACTTTTCCAGTATAGGAGCCTTGGTGAAATAGAGAAAACTACCATGGGGAAGAAGGAAATTTGACAACATATTTTTTAGTTACCTATTCACTGTTTCATTTCATATTCACATGCATTTTTTTTTTAATATCTATACAATTTATTTAACATAAAGAAGCCATTTATCTAATTTTATTCAGAAACAGAAGAAATTTGTACATAAAAAACAACAATAATATACATTTAAATAAAATACATATATAAACAAATAAAAAATTTCCTCAAGTTTGTTTTCATAGCTGTTTATATTATTTGGCAACCAATCTCACTTTCTGATGCTCGAATTCCGCCAAGCTTTATAAAAACTCCAAGGCCCCTATAGTGGAAAAGTCCCAAATTCTCTATTATTTTGCGCTATACATGGTTTTTAATAAATGTGTTTCGTTTTTAGGTGCGTTCGTAATTATATAAATACGTAGCACCTATAGTCGTCGTTCAGTCCGTCCGTCTGTCTGTCTGTCTGTCTGTCGGCATATAACAGAGCAAAAACTACTCAACCGAATGGCCTAAAATTTCAAATATATAATTGTTGCAAAATTTTGTCGAGTCATTTCAAATTTTACGAAAATTGGATGTATAGTTTAATTACAGGGACAGTCAAAAGTTTTCCGTTACATTACGACCAATGGGAAAATATCGTTGAAAGTGCATTTTAATGATGTTACAGCCTTCCGAATGGTTTGAAGTTTTAAATATATAATTGTTGAAAAATTTTGTCGAGTCATTTCTCATATTATGAAAATCGGCTGTATTGTTTAATTATAGGGACAGTCAAAAATTTTCCGTTACATTAAGGCCAATGGGAAATATTATTTCAAGTGCATTTTAATGATGTTACAGCCCTTTGAACAGCATGAAATTGATATGCACTTGTGAAGTGCACTAAAATATACATTCAGTGCAATATGCTGTGCAAAAAAATATTTATAAAACTAGTTATAGTACGAACGCATCTCATTTGCCACGTTTGACGAGCAATTTCCAACTTGTTTAAATGTGTTATTTTTATGTATCACTGCGGAACAAGCGTGAAAAGTCATATTCTTGCATATATGTTGTATATATCTTTATAGTTCGTTTTCCGTCATTTTTGACGGGCTATCTTTCTAGTTTTATTATGAAATACACACAATTTTTTATACTACACACAATTTTATAGTAAAAACACCCAATTTTTAATATATATGTACACACAATTTTTATTATAAACTCACACATTGTTAAGAATATAAGTGACTCAGCTATTAACCCCTTAAGCACCACGACGTACCTGCGTACGTCATGAACTCTTCTATTTGAAATACCAGGACATATGTGCGTACGTCCTCATTTTAAGCTCATACTGCAATGTACTAAGCATCTGCATTTTTGTGTCGCTAATTGTTATTGTGATTATGGAAGTTTTTACTTCGAACATTATTTCTATTTGTATAATATAAATAAACCTTTATTTCATCTTCTAACATTTCATGTAATTTAATAATTCACATGTAGTTAAAAATAATGACATAAACTACTTTTGACGAAATTTAATATATCTGGTATTCAGCATACTATCACTAAAATGAATATGGTGCTTAAAGGATTAATAACAGAGGGCTTTGACGCATTATCTGATCTACCAGCATGCTATCCCTAAACTGAATATGGTGCTTAAGGCATAACTGCTAACCTTTACGCTTTTTTCATACCACTAAAATTTTATAGAAAATATTATCTCATTCAATCGTCGAAATCTCATGATTAAACAAGGAGAAAATCTCCTTAAAATTTTAGTGGTAGCCAAAAAGCGTAAAAGTTGGCAGCTATGTGCTTAAGGGAATAATCACAGAGGGCTTTGACGCACTATCTGGTCTACCCGAATACTATCACTAAATTGAATATGGTGCTTAAAGGATTAATAACAGAGGGCTTTGACACATTATCTGATCTACCAGCATACTATCACTAAACTGAATATGGTGCTTAACCCGGGGGGAAGTCGCGCAAAAACAGGTTATGATCGGTTTTCAGTTTGTCACCAATAAATGCAAATAATAATCGTCACCTTATTTAGTGGGAGACGATTGTTTTCAAATTATGCCTTAAAGTAAGTTGGAGATTACTTTTCGAAAAATGGTGGTAGCAATTGTAAAAACCGTATGAACCCGGGGTATGTCACACCCTACGCGACTTCTACCGGGTTAAAGGATTAATAACACAGGGCTTTGATGCACTATCAGGTCTACCCGAATACTATCACTAAATTGAATATGGTGCTTAAGGGATTAATAACAGAGGGTTTTGACGCACTATCTGGTCCACCAGCCAAACTCACCGGGTTGCCACACCTGACAAAAACTCGCCATTTTGGCACCAAAGGGAAAACCCCGGTGCGTCTGCGACATCAGCACAAAATATTTTTATCATGCATTTATACGCAGAACATAAAGAATGAAAAAAAATATTTCGTTAAAATACAGAATATACAAATACTCAAAATTTACAAAATTGCGATTGGACTTTTCGCAAGTATAAAAAAAATTAAAGTCGCATACCACTACTGAAAACGCACTTCCGGCAAATATAGTTCATAGGCTTCAACAGTTCAATTATTGCTCATTTTCTTCCATAGCCAAATTTTTTTGTGTTTCCCTGGAAATGAACGATAAGTTCTATGCACGCCATATTCTATTGTAAAAACTTTGTAATACACTTCAGTGTTTGTCAATTTCAGTATGTTTAAAATATTATAATATCATTAAAATACACGGCAAACGATTTTCCCCCATAGACCGTAATGTAATGGAATTCTTTTAAGTGGCTCTGTAAATGAGCCGAAAATGCTACACACTTCATTTTCAATACCGAGCATGCCATAGTAAAGCCCAATAAGATATATGAATTTTATGGCAATCGGACTACATTTATGCAAGTTAGAGCACAGACAGACAAAGCGAATTTAAAAAGAAACAAACACGTTCTACAATTTCACAGACACAGGAACCTGTGAGAGACGTCGTGAAAGACATCTAAGAAATTTGAAACTTCTCTTAACACACTGCATGTGCAACAGAAATAATGACACTCTATTGAAAAAAATATTGAATTAATTTTACAGTATTAGACATAACAAAGGGAGAAATAATTTTGGGGTTAACGTTTTTTCGGGATAGATGAAGTTACTCCCACTCATAATGAGGGAGAGAAAGAAAGAACGAGAGAGAGAAAGGAGAAGAGACATAAGTAATAGAAACCCTTCAAAATTGAGATTATTATTCTAACAAACCCACTTATTATTCTTGAATAAGGGAATTCCTCGTTTTCGGGTCATGCTAATAGCAGGAGAGAGCCAATCGGCACGTACGATCATATCGATGAAATAAAATGATGAATATGGCGAAATAATTTTTAAAAAATGGCACAGATCCGTTGAATGGATGTCCTTAAGGTCATAGCTGCAAAACTTGTGTTCTTGTCCCATCTATGATTGCAGCATGAAAAAGGGGTCAATGAAACTTTCTTTAATGAAATATAATTTTTAAAAGATTCATATATTTATATGTAGTACAGTGAAAATTCTATTTAACGAAGTCTCATCGTTACACTTAAACAGTTCGTTATGTAGAAAATTCATTAAATAGAAATCTACTCAAATTCATGAAATTTGTATTGTAAAATACAAATGTATAAAATGAAAAATACATATAAAATGGAAATATTGAAAAAATGTATTTGAATTCGAGTAGGGATTAATTTTTAGCTCACAGGCTATCAAAGCCTAAGAGCTTATGTGCCCGCACGTTCTGTATGTATGTACGTACGTACGTAACGCGATAACTCTTGATAGAAATATCGGATTTGCTTCAAATATTTTTTCTAGGTTCATTCTGAGAAGGCGCTTCCCTGATTAGTTTTGGGAGTTCATTGGTTAAGTATAAAGGGGAGAACGGGGGGCTAATCCCTTTGTTAACTTAGATAAATGGCTTTTTCAAGCAGAATCATCAGATTTGCTTCAATTTTGGTATACCGGTTAATTCTGATAAGGCGCTTCCCTGATTAGATTTGATGGTTCATTGTTTAAGTATAATGGGGGAGGGCGGGAGGCTAATACTCCCTTAATTTAGATAAATGGGTTTTTCAATCCGATTTGCTTCAAATTTAGTATACCGGTTTATTCTGATAAGGCGCTTCCCTGATGAGATTTGGAGGCTCATTGTTTAAGTATAAAGATGGGAAACAGAGGGATGAGGTCTAATCACTCTTTAATTTATTTTTCGAGGGGAATTGTTCTTTGAAATAAGAGTATAGTATGTAATTAGTGTGAATAACCTGTGAGCTCAATGCCATCAGTTTTACTGGGCACTTTTCTCTTCATTATGTAATGTAGACATATGAGGAATATTTAATTGAATTAAGGGGGTCCGGGTCACATTTTCAAAATTTTTTTATTTATTGAGTTAAAATTTTGAATTTTTTTGTGATGGTTAACCATATCATTTGTAAACAAAATCAAACGATAAAACATCTCATAGCTTTTTAAAAAAAATTTTTTATTTAAAATTTATGAAAAAAGTGGTATAACTTAAAATCGTTATAACTCCAAATATTATTTATAGAATTTAAATTGTTTTTCATTTAAATAAACAGAAATATATATCTTTTAATTTAGAGCCAGCATTTTAAAAAATATTAATTTTTAAAACAATTAAAAATATTTAACGAAAAAATTACAAAAAAAGGGGTGCAACTTTAAAAAAAAAAAAATCATATTTTCAAAAGTAAATATTTTTTTCAAATACACTGGCTCAAAAGTAAAGTAAAATAATTGAAAAAGATTGTTCCGAGTTTCAATCCTGTATCTTTAACGGTTCTCGAGTTATAAGAATTTAAATATGAAAAATGGTGAAAAAACCTATCATGAAGAAAAACGCAATTTCACAAGAACTCGTTTCCTTGACAACCATAGCTTGAAAGGCAGATTTTGAAAACAAACCAAAACGAAAAAATTAATGTTTCCTGTTCTAATTAAGATAGAAACATTATTTAAACATCATTTTAAGCAAAAAATGGCAGAGAAAATTTTAACCCAATTAAAAAAAAAATCGAAAATTTGAAGATTTTTGTGTCCCGGACCCCCTTAATGGTTAAAAACCCACATAATAAAGAAAGGTAAACAAAAACTTCGCTAAGTTTTAGCGCAGCTAAAACTTAGCTTCTACAAAAATAGAAGCTAAACCTTTTCTATTTTTCTCAGTATTCCAAATTCTTAACTTAAAAAAAGTCCATTATCACTTCGTACAAGTTTCTTATAAAAAATAATGTTCATAAAAATTTTCACACTTATGTAAATATCCGAATAATTCATCTGTAACATTTTCGTGAAACTGGAATGTCCTTCTTATTGTATCGAAGACTTTTAGCATTTCTTCTTTTGAATTGAAATGATGAAATAAATAAATAATTTCATTTTCATATAATCCGCTGATATAAATTCATACATCCATTGCAAGAGCAACCTCTACGTTTAAATGCTGTACACATACGGAAGGGGAGTAATGTTTGTTATATAGAATATATTTTTCGTTATATGGAGATAAAATTTGCATATTAATGATGCTTAAAGTCAAGGTTCAGCAAGAAATTTTCATTAAGTAGGAAACTTCGTTAAATAGGGATTTCATTATATGGAAGTTCGACTGCATGTGCTTCTGGATGTATATAAATATATGTATTCTTTTATTATGTTGATCTGTACACGCATACGCACACAGGCTCTGAAATTTGATCTTTTTCTCCAGTATATGATTAAATTAAGAAAAGGTTCAATAATATTTTTTTCAACGAACAAACACTTTCTTTAATTTTATATACGTTTAACATGCATACGACGTATATTTCCTTGTGGTCTATATACAAATATTTGTGTTTATTCTTCTATATATACACTACTAGTGATGGGCGACATCGACTTTTTTAATCGATTTAATCGATACTATGGCGAACTCGATTTAACCGATTCTATAAATTTTTTAATCGATGTCTCTAAAAGTAATGTCATTTTCATTTTCCTTAAAAAGTTGAAGGTAAAGTAGTCGAATGTGCCAATACCAAAACTTTCTTCTATCTCAAACATGTTAAAACTCCAAAATTCGCTATCACAGTGTCAAATTTAAATGATAACTTATGACTATCATGAGGATTCAAAAAGTATAGGTTCGTTGAGATATGTGCATTTTAAAAGAATGCATTTTCCAAACAAATAATTGAATTTCGGCCCACACCCTCTTAGATGTCTGCAACAGAAATTCCCTTCCCAATACAAAGAGCATAAAAGCGAAACCTGTCTGGCAGTATACATCCAAGCCTAATAAGGATCTATTTATGTGATAGTGTAACAGTATATGAAGTTTGAATTAATTCCATGCATACTACCAAAACGCACAAACGCATGGATGTTTCTGATGATAGATCGCAATGGATCGAATAAAATTTTTAATTGCGTATTATTGGTATTATTGTTTCCAGAAGTATATTTTGCTGTTTTATACCTCGAAATTTAATTGTATAATTACCTGATTACCTACCTATTTAATTAATATAGTGCATTATAATGAAAACTGCGTTTCATATAAGCATAATTTTATTTAATTTTTCAATTAACTTTGAGCAGTGAAACTACGCTCGAAATTATTTAATATTAAATACGTGAAAATTTTTCACATTGCTAACTAAGCGTAAACAAACAGAGTGAAAAATGTTCAACCCGATAATCGAACCCGGATCCTTGGAATAGTGCTTAACATTATATGGAATAGTCTGAAGACTACTCCTCTTGTGCTGCGGTTGCAGCCTTACCGACATTTAAGAGTAGGAGATGCCAAGCTGGGTATAGTCGTCGTAGCTCCAGCTTCTGATAGACGTATCATTCTACTCACGGTCTTTTTGTCTTGGTCAGGCGGGGCTTTCTTGTGATCATGTGGCGTTTTTAATCTCTTGTGGCTTTACAAGGAAAATGCTGGACATCCTGCAGGAGGGAGAAGTTTGCTTCAAGTTCGATCTAATCTTATCTCCTGAACTATTGAGGAATCCATTGTTTATCCTCGCGTGCTTTTGTTGAAAATTAAAAATAGGGCTGGAAAAGAAAGGTTTTATTGCTTTATCATGACAGTAAGCACTTTTGCTTTCTAAACATAGCCTTAGAATATTCTATCATGTGCTGTGGCTGCAAACGTACCGACATTTAAGAGTGAGAGATGCCAAGATGGATATCGTCCAAGTAGCTTTAAGGCAGAGCATAGGATCTCTGTTCCAAGGATCCCAGCTTGGGTATATTTCAGTCTGGTGGTTTACGCTTAGTTAGCAATGGGGAAAATTTGACGCGTTTAATATTCAACTGCGTTTCAGTTTAAGAATATACAACAAATTCTAAGACAGAGGGTTAATTAAAGCAACACTTCACTTTAATCTGCGTCGTAAAAAAGATATTGCAATTTTACACTGAAAATTGATCTTTCATTATCATATACTTTATTTATCTTATTATTTCTGAATATCCAACACTTTGACTTTTCCTACAAAAATCATCTAAAAGTTTCTTGAAACATTTACTGGTTAATAATGTCTATTCACTACTTTGAATTGTCAAGTCCTTCAAAAATGACCTGAAATTAAGTTTAAAATAATTTTTTATATATTTCTGTTTTAATTTGATTAATAAAGGATATTTATTATTTACACTCAACGTTCGAATATTAAGTGAAATTTCCATTAAGGATAAACACTTCATAAATGTTCAGACAAATGGATCAATATTCAGGCGAAGAGGTAGATACAGAAGAGGCTTCAATTTTAAACAGCCAGCAAATTACAAGAATCAACATATCTACTTTAATCGATTATTATATTATATTATATTAATTTACATTTAAAGTTTTGTTTATAATGAATAATTTTTATTTGGACTAAAAACCCGAATGTTAACTGAAATTTCCATTAAAAATAGATATTTCATAGATGTTCATATCATTCTGTTCCGTGTTCATAGATATAAACCGTCATCTAAACGCATTATGCAGAAATTAACACGTGGTCCAGTAAGTCTGCGGATAAGTTATGGATATCCATCTCCATGGGATTGAATATCGCAAGGAAAAATGTGGCAGCTATCTCGAAACGCCAAGAGCTAATCAAATTTAAGGAACCACATATCTGTTTTAATCCATTATTATATTATATTATATTATATTATATTATATTATATAAATTTACATTTAAATTTTACTTATAAAGCATATTTATTATTTCTCTCTATTCTAAAAAAAAGTAACTCCCGCTGTCACCGCCGCCGCCGCCGCCGCCGCCGGTTTTGAATTTTTTGTGACCGGAGGTCTTTCTTCGTTAATATTAAGAAAAATAATGCATACAAAAATATGAAAATTGGTAGTATTATACAGAAATGTTTGATAAACACGCTGATGTAGACAGTTTTCAAATCGAAGAGTTATTTTAAGAGATATTTAATGCTAAAGTTGGACAAAATCGTTCCATTAAAAAAGTTTTATAGGAGCAAAAACTATACATCGGAATTTAATACTTTTTAGATCATTTTATACTTTATAATTTCCCGGTGTGCAGAATTAATTTATTTTTTTAATTTGACTCATTTTTCGAGGTTTCATTTCTATTTTAAATTCAAATTTTCAGCATTTCGAGAGATATTTTTTTACTTATTTCAGAAAATTGTACTAATTTAACCTGTTGCCAAACTGTATAAACAACGGAAACAATAATGTTTGCTTCAAATTAAAAATTTATTTACACGTGACTATTATAAACAGAAAAGAAAAACTTTCAAATTAGAATTAAATAATTACGTATAAAAAGCAGGAACTTATTGAAAATTACTTCATCTATAATTACACGTGAATTTTAACAGAGAAAGGATATTGTAAAGTAATAAATTCATTAACATGCGTTAGAAGTCTTAAATAGGAGAAATTACATCACATTTACGTCACATTACACTTATTACGTAAAATGAACAAAAAGTAATATTGCAAAATAGTAGTTTAAATTTAAAAATAGCGCGAGACATTTACTTGATATTTTGAGATGAACTTTTCAACTTTTTTTTTTTTTTTTGGACAGCGCAAATAATATTTCATTTCTAATAAAAGCATTTTCACGTGAATATTAAAAAGGGAAAGAAAAGTTTGGTGAAAATTACGTCAGATTAAAAACGATATATTTAAAATGTTTCTCTCTATTCTTAAAAAAAGTAACTACCGCTGTCACCGCCGCCGCCGGTTTTGAATTTTTTGTGACCGGGGGTCTTTCTTCGTTAATATTAAGAAAAATAATGCATACAAAAATATGAAAATCGGTAGTATTATACAAAAATGTTTGATAAACACGCTGATGCAGACAGTTTTCAGATCGAAGAATTATTTTAAGAGATATTTAATGCTAAATTTGGACAAAATCGTTCCACTAAAAAAGTTTTATAGGAGCAAAAACTGTTCATAGGAATTTAATCATTTTTAGATCATTTTATGCGTTAGAATTTTCCGGAGTGCAGATTGCATTAATTTTTTTATTTTGACTAATTTTTTGAGGTTTTATTTCTATTTTAAATTCAGATTTTCAGCATTTCTAGAGACATTTTTAACAGATTTTAGAAAGTGATATTAATTTAAACTGTTGCCAACTGTATAAACAGCGGAAGCAATAATGTTTGCTTCAAAAAAAAATATATTTATACGTGTAAATAAATTAAAAATTTATTTACACGTGACTATTATAAACAGAAAAAAACATTTGGAATTAGAATTAAATAATTATGTACAAAAAGCAGGAACTTATTAAAAATTATGTCATAAAAACTATAATTTCACGTGAATTTTAAGAGAGAAAGGAATTTGTAAAGCAACAAATTTATTAACATGCGTTAGAAGTCTTAAATAGGAGAAATTACGTCATATTTACGTCACATTACAGTTATTACATAAAATGAACACAAAATAATATTGCAAAACGGTTTAAACTTAGAAATTGCGCTAGGCATTTATTTGATATTTTAAGAGGATACTTTTCAACTATTTTTGTTAGGAAAGCGCAAATAATATTTAATTTCTAACACAAGTATTTTCACGTGAATATTAAAAAGAGAAAGAATAGTTTGGTCAAAATTACGTCAGATTAAAAACAATTAATTTAAAATGTCTCATTTAAAAGAACTTTCTTTTCACTTTGTTAAAAAATACCAGGAGACAAAGACTCTGTTTACTTAATTCCTTTTATATTAGCTTATTTTGAAATGTTGTTACACGTGTCTACGTCATCAAATTATTTTTATTTCGACGTTTTATTTGTATTTTTATTAATGTCGTACTAATTTATTTGTTTTTTCGTTATTTAAAATAAAAATTATGTCAATTTGTATAATTTGGCGAGTGGTTTGGCGATTTATATAATTTGGCGAAATTGGTCGACGGGATAATCAAGTAGTACCGCAACGGATTTGGCGTTAAATTTCCCCAATCAAAGAGAGATGAATAGAAATCCGTTTATAGAGAGATCGCCACTGTTTTTTAAATTATAATTCAATCTTTCGAAATCTTTTTAAAGCCGATCAAATTAGTGTGCATTTAGAGTCTACGGTGTCTGGACGGGGGTTGGCGAGCGTAGCTCGTAGGGGGCCGAGCCCCCTAGTATGCTAAAAAATCCGAATGTTAAGTGAAATTTCCATTAAAAATAGATATTTCATAGATGTTCATACAATTCTGCTCATAAAGGTAAACCGTCATCTAAATGCATTATGCAGAAATTAATACACGGTCTAGTAAGTCTTTGGTTAGTTATGGATACCCATCACCAGGGATTGAATATCGCAAGGAAAAATATTGTAGCTATCTCCAAACTCCAACAGCTAATCAAATTTAAGGAATCACATGTCTGTTTTAATCCATTATTATATTATATTATATTGTATTGTATTATATTATATTATATTATATTATATTATATTATATTATATTATATTATATTATATAAATTTGCATTTAAATTTTATTTATAAAGCATGTTTATTATTTATGCTCAAAAATCAAATGTTAAGTGAAATTTCCATTAAAAATAGATATTTCATAGATGTTCATTTCAATTCTATTCACCGTCATCTAAACCCATTATGCAGAAATTGATACATGGTCTAGTAAGTCTTTGGTTAGTTATGGATACCCATCACCAGGGATTGAATATCGCAAGGAGAAATGTGGTAGCTATCTCCAAACTCCAACAGCTAATCAAATTTAAGGAACCATATGTCTATTTTAATCCATTATTACATTATATTATATTATATTATATTATATTATATTATATTATATTATATTATATTATATTATATTATATTATATTATATTATATTACATTATATAAACTAGCAGGAATGATCGAGCTAAGCTCGGTCAAAATTAGCTTTCTGTTTATCTCGATGTATTTTTCCCAGTGAATCATTCTTGCTGTTTTAGATGCAATTAGCTTTACCGTGAAATATAGTGACCCAAAATGACCCACTAATCGAATTTTTTCGAACATGCAACCTATCGCAATGCTCTCGAGCCTGAAAACGATGGAATACAAAATTTGGTGAAAATCATTAGTCGTTTTCTAGGTAAAATAAGCTTGATACACGTTGATTCAAAAAAACACTAACCGAAATTCATCGACAGGTGGGAGCTGTTTCAATGGTCTTTTTGTACTGTGAAACGGTAAATCAAAAAAAAAATTGCCAAAATTGTTTGAACCTTTTTGAGACGCCGTTAGCTTGACCTCGACCCATTATCACCAAAATGACCCACTAATACAATTTTCTTGAGCATGCGACCCAGCCCAATTGTTTTATCTTGTCCAGAAACGGTGTAGTACAAAGTTTTGCCAAAATCTTTTGTGCAGTTTTTTAGATACAGTTAGCTTGATCCTGATACATTAGGATCCAAAATTGCCCATTTATTGAATTTTCTTGAACGTGCGACCCGGCCCAATGCTCTTATCATGCCCGGAAACGGCATTATACAAAATTATGTCAAAATGTTTTGAAGCGCTTTTTAAATACAATTAGCTTGACCCTGATCCATTGTCATCCAAAATGACCCACTAATCGAATTTTCTTGAACATGCGACCTAGCCCAATGGTCTTCTCGAGCCCGAAAACGATACAATACAAAATTTAGTTAAAACCGTTTAAGCAGTTTTTTAGATACAATTAGCTGGACCCTGACCCATTGTGACCCAAAATGACGCACTAATCGAATTTTCTCGAACATGTGACTTAGCCCAATTCTCTTCTCATGCCCCAAAACGGTATACGTAATATAAAATTTGGTCAAAATGTTTTGAGCATGTTTTTAGATTCAATTAGCTTGACCCTGGCCCATTGTGACCCAAAATGGCCCACTAATTGAATTTTCTCGATCATGTGACTTAGCCCAATGGTCTTCTCATGACCAGAAACGGCCGTATATTAAAAAATTTTGTGAAAATGTCTTGAGCCGTTTTTTAGATATAATTGGCTTGACCCTGACCCATAGTGCCCCACTAATCGAATTTTCTCGAACTCATGACCCATCCCAATGGTTTTTTCGTGCCCGAAAACGATAGATTACAGAATTTCGTCAAATCGTAGTGCCGTTATCTAGATAATTTTAGCTGGACCCATGGTGACCTCAAAATGACTCACTAGTCGAATTTCCTCGAACATGTGACTTAACTCAATGGTCTTCTCGTAATCCAAATCTGTAGAATATAGAGTTTAGTAAAAATCGTTAGAGCCGTTTCTAAGATAAAAATAGCTCGACCCATTATGACCCAAAATGACCCACTAATCGAATTTCCTCAAACACGTGACTCATTCCAATGGTCTTTTCGCGCCCGAAAATGGTTAGATACAAAATTTAATGAAAATCGATTGAGTCGTTCTCTAGATATAATTAGTTTGATCCTGACCCATTGTGACCGAAAATGACCCACTAATCGAATTTTCTCGAACACGAGACCCATCCCAATGATCTTTTCGTGCCCGAAAATGGTTAGATACAAAATTTAGTCAAAATAGATTGAGCCGTTCTCAACATATAATTAACTTGACCCTGACCCATTAAGACCCAAAATGACCCACTAATAGAATTTTCTCGAACACGAGACCCATCCGAATGGTCTTTTCGTGCCCGAAAACAGAAGGGTGCAAAATTTCGTCAAAATCGTTAAAGAAGTTATCTAGATAACCTTAGCTTGACACATGGTGACCCAAAAATGACCCACTAATCGAATTTCCTCGAACATGTGACTTAACTCAATGCTCTTCTCGTAATCCAAAACTGTAGAATATTGAGTTTAGCGAAAATCGTTAGAGCCGTTTTTTAGATAAAATTTGCTTGACCCATAGTGACCCGAAAACGACCCACTAATCGAATTTTCTCGAACACGTGACCCATCCCAATGGTCTTTTCGTGCCCGAAAATGGTTAGATACAAAATTTAGTTTAAATCGATTGAGCCGTTCTTTAGATATAATTAGCTTGACCCTGACCCATTATGACCCAACAAGATCCATTAATCGAATTTACTCGAACACGAGACCCATCCCAATGGTCTTTTAGTTCCCGAAAATGGTTAGATACAAGATTTAATCAAAATCGATTGAGCCGTTCTCTAGATATAATTAGTTTGACCCTGACCCATTATGACCCAAAATGACCCACTAATAGAATTTTCTCGAACACGAGACCCATCCCTATGGTCTTTTCGTGCCCGAAAACAGTAGGGTGCAAAATTTCGTCAAAATCGTTAAAGAAGTTATTTCGATAAACTTAGCTTGACCCACGGTGACTCAAAAATTACCCACTAATCGAATTTTCTCGAACATGTGAATTAGCCCAATAGTTTTCTCGTAAACCAAAACTGTAGAATATAGAGTTTAGTGAAAATCGTTAGAGTCGTTTTTTAGATAAAATTGGCTTGACCCATAATGACCCAAAAATGACCCACTAATCAAAGTTTCTCGAACATGTGACCTAGCCCAATAGTTTCTTCGTGTCAAAAAACGGTTGGATGTGAAATTTGGTCAAAATCGATTGAGCCGTTTTTTAGATATAATTAGCTTGACCTTGACCCATTACGACCCAAAATGACCCACTAATCGAATTTTCTCGAACACGTGACCTAGCCCAATGGTCTTATCATGCCCGAAAATGGTAAAATACAAAATTTCATCCAAATCGTTAGAGCCGTTTTTAAGATAAAATTTACATACACACACACACACAATTTTTGCTCGCATTATAGTATACGATTTACATTTAAATTTTATTTATAAAGCATGTTTATTATTTATGCTCAAAAATCCGAATGTTAAATGAAATTTCCATTAAAAATAGATATTTCATAGATGTTCATCTCAATTCTGTTCATAGATGTAAACCGTCATCTAAACGCTTTATGCAGAAATTAATACATGGTCTAGTAACTCTTTGGTTAGTTATGTATACCCATCACCAGTGATTGAATATCGCAAGGAAAAATGTGGTAGCTATCTCCAAACTCCAACAGCTAATCAAAAATACATTATTATATTATATTATATTATATTATATTATATTATATTATATTATATTATATTATATTATATTATATTATGCTATATTATATTATATTATATTATATTATATTATATTATATTATATTATATTATATTATATTATATAAATTTACATTTAAATTTAAATTTTATTTATAAAGCATGTTTATTATTTATGCTCAAAAATCCGAATGTTAAATGAAATTTCCATTAAAAATAGATATTTCATATATGTTCATTTCAATTCTGTTCATAGATGTAAACCGTCATCTAAACGCATTATGCAGAAATTAATACATGGTCTAGTAAGTCTTTGGTTAGTTATGGATACCCATCACCAGGGATTGAATATCGCAAGGAAAAATGTGGTAGCTATCTCCAAACTCCAAGAGCTAATCAACTTTATGGGACAACATATCTATTTTAATCCTTTTATTATGTTATATTATATTATATTATATTATATTATATTATATTATATTATATTATATTATATTAATTTACATTTAAATTGATTTATAAAGAATATTTATTATTTATGCTCAACATCCGAATAATGAAGGAAGATTGTATTAAAAATGGATATTTCGTACATATTTATCTAAATTCTGCGCATAGAAAACAATCGCTATTTAAACGCGCTATGCGGTATTTAATTAAATTTGCGTTAAAAATAGACTCTTTACGGATTTCGACTTAATTCCTTTCATAAAGGTCATCTAACACCAAGACGTCTATGAGGACAATGAACCGAAATTTGCATTTGCGATAGATATTTCATACATTTATGCGAAAATGCGTTTTTTTTAATTATATCGTCTATTCAGATTCACCCTGCAAAAATAAAGTTTCTTCTCAGCCTCGCCGGAACTTTTCCTTTGTTTGCTTGATTACAATTATGGAACTTTTTAGGTGCGTTCGTAATTATGTAAATGCGTAGTACCTATAGTCGTTGACCGGTCCGTCCGTTTGGCCGCATATAACAGCGCAAAAACTACTCAAACGAATTTTAACATACATTTTCGATGCATTATTTTGTTGTCATTTCAAATTGTATGAAAATCGAATCAAAACTTAAAATGATATTAATAAAAGTTTTCTTCATTCTATTAAATATGTCATTAATTCAATGATATTTCTTGATAGGTATAACTTCTAGCTTGCCATGGTGATGACGTCCTATTTAAGATGGGGTCCTATTATTTACGTATTACTTAAATTAATATATGTAATCATAATAAATTTTGTATTCATGCATTTTTGCATAAGAATGCAACAGATATTGCACCAAGATTTCAATATTATTAAAACTGGTTAAAATACGAACGCGCCTGATTTGGCACGTTTGAAGCACAATTTCCGACTTGTTAACTGTTTTTTAATTCTATCTTGCGCCATTTTCTTAAAACAAAACCTTTCACACAGACTGCAACAACATGTGCGAGAGATATAATAAGACAATTACTTTTTAAAAATAGTGGTGCGAATAGAATATAAAAATAGTCGCCATACGAAAGAACAATAAATATAACGTTTTTTGATTGACTTTTAGAGATATTATTCTTAGCTTACCATTTAGGCAACTTAATTAGGCAACTTAATTTGCATATTTTCAATGGTGTAATGTTTACACTGCTATCAACTTTAAAGTAGCTGCCTCAGAATTGATGTAATGTGTTTTTAGACTAGATTTTTATGCTGATTTCAAATCTGTAGTCTGCTTCCTTCTATCAGGTCTAGTTTTTAAGTAAAATGAATTTCTATTTTTGTAAGGTATTGATACAAGTTTGATGTATGTCCAAAGGGTGTACAATGACAGATTTCTATCAGGGACATAAACAACAATTTATATAATAGAAAAAAAATAGTAGAATCTACCCTAACTAGTTGAAGTGCATCACAAAGTAACATAAAAAGCGATTTCTGGCTTTTTTGACAAAAAATTAAAATTTAATATTTTTCAAAAACAAATCGTGATAGAAGAAAATAGATATCAGATTTGAAATCAGCGCAAAAATGGGCTGAGAAACATATTAGCGTACTCGTGTGGGAGAAATATTTGGACTTCAAGAAACATTATTAAAACTAGTATGTTGTGGCCATCACAAAACTGTCTTCTATATGTGAAATTTCGCAAACCCCTTCTTTTCTCAGCCAGACTGATTAGGCGCCAGTGATCCCAGGTCACGTGGTCTGACTAGAGAATTAATATTAAAAAACATTTTTTCTTTCTTGTTCCTTTTTTTAGTTTTATTGTGAATGTGAATCTTGAACGTAGCAGGCAATAATATATGTAGGTTTGTAATATACATAGGTTTTTACATAGGTGTATGTAATATACATAGGTTTTTTATCGTGGTCTTCTATTAGAAGAAATGATGTTTAATTTAAAAAAAGGGGAAATTTATTTCCGAATATGAAATCATGCTTGGCTTCTTTTTAGAAGAAATAGTTGCTGAAGTATTAATTGTTTTAAAAGCATTTCTCTTGTTTTTAGTTCAGTTTGAATGTGAATCTCGAAAGCAGCATGCTGGCTGTGTATTTCTTGATCTACCGAAAAGGGAGAAATAAATATTGAACATATAAAAGAAATTATCTGGAATTCCTAGTGAGGAATAACAAATATTCAAATGTTTCCGTTGTAAATATTGTACACATTAAAAGTGTAAATATAGAATTAACAAAGTTTTTAATCATCTTGTGCTATTTTATACTGAACAACACCTGCGCCATTTTCAGTTGTGAAATATGTTTTATTATTTTAATGTGATTTAACATGAATCGTGAAGTCTATAATTAAGCTCTCCCAACCTTGATTTAAATTAAGAATAACATGAAACTCCTGAAACTCATGAAGATTATTCTTCATGTTTTGGTGCCTCAACAACCCGGAAAAAGGTAAGAAATACCTTTATTATTCTGCATGACTGTTGATTTCTTGAAAATATACATTTTTCATGATAATTTACTTTGAAAATTGAATTTAATTTTAAACATAGATAAGCCTGATAAGCTTAAAAGTAAAAGAGCTACTGTTCGCACAGCAGTTACAAAATTAATCTCAAAATGTGATACATCATTATCTGTTGATATTGATAAAACTGATTGCGATTCTTTAATGGAATCATTAGAGCTCGTAAATTAAAAGGAAGCTCAACTAAAGGAATTAGATTCCGAAATAGATGAGCTAATTCAGGAAAAAACTGAATATGAAAAAGAACTAAAATCGGTAGAAGAATATTCTGAAAAAATATCAAGTTTGAAATTTAAAATTAAGATGAGGCTTAAAAAATGTAAAATCGAAACTGAACCAAAAGTTGTACTAGAATCAAGTAACGGTTCAAAAATCGGAAGTAAACCCGTTTCGGCAGTGAAGCTTCCTAAACTTAACATAGAAAAATTTTCTGGTGATGCAAGCCAGTTCTTAGAATTTTTTAATTTATTTACTAGTGCGATAGATTCAAACGAATCGTTATCAAAAATTGAAAAATTCCAATACCTGAAATCTTTGTTGTCCGGACCTGCATATAATATTGTAGCTGGTTTTGAACTGACAGATCAAAATTATTCTAGTTGTTTAAAATTGTTAGAAGAGAGGTATGGTAAGCGGGAAAATATCATAAACTGTTACATGAATAAAATTCTAAATCTTGAACCAGTGAAATCCACTAACAATGTTATTTCTTTAAGAAAGTTGTACGATAATATTGAAACTTCTATGAGAAATCTTGATGCGTTAGGAGTAACATCAGGCTCCTATGGCCATTTATTACTACCCTTATTATTACGATTATTACCCGAAAATTTGATACTAGATTTCCATCGAAAACGCGACCCCGATAAGGACTGCGAAGTCACCGATTTAATAAATTTTATTAAAACGGAATTAAGATGTCGTGAAGCTACTAATTTAGTAAATAATTCCCAAAGCAAGGCTTATGAAAATTCTAAAACCAAATATGAAAATTCTTCAAGTAAATATCAAAATTTTCCTCAAAAGAAAAATATACCTTCAGCTGCTGCTTTAAATACATCTACAAAACAGTTTTGCATATTTTGTAAGTCTTCTGATCATGTAGGGCTAAATTGTTCGAAATTCACTAATGAACAGAAACGATATAAATTAAAGAAAGAAGGTCGCTGTTACAAATGTTTTTTTAAGTCACATTTATCTGTAAACTGTAGAACAAAAATTAACCCTTGTTCCAAATGTGGTAACACTACCCATAGTCCTTTGTTTTGTTTTAAAGAAACAGCAAAAGAAAGTCCTGAAAAAGAAATGAAAGGTGCAATTGTATCTATGATGTCGAAACAAAAATATAAACAAAATAAAGCAACATTATTGCAGACTTGTACAGTTTCTGTGTCTGCTGGTAAACAATGCTTGTTGGCTCGCGTTTTATGTGATAGTGGTTCAGAAAAATGCTTCGTGAAGAGATCGCTAGTACAAAAATTAAAATTGAAGCCATTGCGAAGAGAAAATTTATTAGTTTATCCTTTTGGGCGGAGACGCCCTTATGAATCTTGTTATGAAGTAGTTTCTCTTGAATTATCCAGTGTTGTGCAACCTATTAACTCGATAAATATCGAAGCACTTGTGGTTGATAATATAACTGGAGCTTCTGTGAAAACACTAGAACCAGAACTTCTAGACATAATGAGAGCAAGAGGCTTTAAGCCTGCTGATACAGGTCTTGAACAGGAAATAAATATTTTGCTAGGGTCTGACTTTTTGTGGAAAATATTAAAGGGAATCGAGGGAAAATTGACAAAAGAATTATACGTTGCAGAAACTATTTTCGGTCATACGGTGCAAGGGCAGATAGAGTCGAATAAAAAAGAAGTAGCTTGTTTGCGTGTTTCAGTTGAAATTATAAATACTCAGCTGAAAGCATTTTGGGATCTTGAATCAATTGGCATTGCTGAAAGCAATGAAAAGAACATTTCCGATCATGAGATAATAAAAGAATTTAAAGAAAATTTAAAATTCGTAAATGGACGTTATGAAGCAAAATTATTGTGGAAAAATTCTCGTGAATTGCTTAGAAATAATCTTGAAGTAGCAAAGAAGCGGTTTTCTAGTTTAGAAAATAAATTCTTGAAAAACGATTCTTTAATTAAGGAATATAACTCCATTTTGCTAGAGCAGTTTAATGAGAGTGTGATAGAATTGTGCATCGAGAAACATTTTAATAATTCCTATTACATGCCCCACAGACCTGTTATCCGTGACGACAAAACTACAACAAAAATGCGCATAGTCTATGATGCTTCTTCCAAATATGGTGATTCTCTATCATTAAACGAAGGTTTGTATCATGTCCTAACTTGAATTCTAATGTTTTAGATGATGAAAACATTCCTGTTTCGAGTTTCGAACCCCCAAATACTTCCTTGAAAATATTAGGTTTGATCTGGAACAATACAGAAGATACATTAGGACTAGAATTACGACCCTTGTTAGAAAAATTAAATAATGATTCTTCTACTAAACGCAATGTTTTGAAAATTGCAACTATGTTCCTTGATTCAGCCGGATTTATTGCCCCTTTTGTTTCTTTTGAACTAGAAAATGATTGGCAAAATTGGCTTTCAGAAATCCCTGATTTCGCTCACTTGAAAATTCCCTGGCAGTATTTTAGCAACCTGATCATGGAAAAGGAGCATCTCCAATTGCATGTTTTTCCTGATGCTAACCCTAATGTGTATGTTCCTGAATTTCTTTCCCTGCTCGAAGATCAGTGGCCTAGCATTAAAATTGCTGCATCTCGATTACCTGATGTTTCTAAAGAGAAGTCTAAAAAAGCAGCCACCATTTCTTGCGTTGTTCAAACAAATAAATCTGATGAAATTCCCATTTTTATTCTTGAAAAGTATAGCTCCCTAAAGAAATTGTATCGAGTAACTGCATGGATATTTAGATTTATTTCTAATGTAAAATTTAAGGTAGAAAAAAGAAAATTTTCAGAATTATCAGCTGAGGAAATGTTACATGCTGAAAATTTTTGGTTAAAGCTAGTGCAGGAAGAAAGTTTCCCTGAAGTTATTAAAAGCTTGAAATGTAACAAGAGTATCCCTAAAGAATCGAATCTTCTACAGTTAAATCCTATGTTGTCAGATGAAGGTTTGCTGTTGGTACGAGGACGGTTACAAAAGTCTAACTCTTCATTTTATGAAAAACATCCCGTAGTGATTCCTGCAAAACATAAATTGACTGAATTAATCGTGAAAGATGCACATGAAAAAGTTTTTCATTCCAGAGTGTCCAGTACTTTAGTACAAACTCATAAAAAGTTTTGGATTTTAAAATCTAGACGGCGCATAAAATCAATCCTAAACAAACGTGCAATCTCCAAGAAATTTAGCCTTCGCCCTGGTCAACTAATTATAGCAACTCTAAAGCATATCTTGTGTTTACCTGCAACCAAGAAATCCTTAGTGAAACGCTTCCGTTTGCGCGAGACTCTTCTGAATCATTTTTGGAAGCGCTTGAAAATGAGTACCTCTCAACTTACATTCTGCTCACTACACGGACCAGAATAATATTTCTGACTTTGAAATATATGATGTGATTCTTATGCATATGAACATGTATCAAGAGCTTTCCGGAAGTTAGGTATTTGTGGACAGAGATTAAAAAAAAAAAAAAATGAGGTCTTATGAACTGAAGATAAATAATTCCATCATTAAAAGACCTATTAATTTTTGTGTATAATTGAGAACTGAAAAAAACCTCTGAACTTTATTATTAATAGATTCAAAAAACTCTTACTTGACTGGAAAAAAAAAAAACTTTGATATTATTAGAGACGCAAAAATTCTCATTGACATTTGACTTTTAGAAAAAATCTTGAATTGTTTCTGTTATTGACTTTAAACAACATTTTATTCTTTTTCACTTAAAAAAAAAAAAAAAGATGTTTCTTGTTTGATATTATTTCTAATTTTTAGTTTAATTTTTTTGTGTTATTCTAGAAAAAGTTGTATAGATTTAAATTGTTCTTTCTATTTTTAGTAGCAGAAACATCTTGGCAAATTTTTTAAATTGTTTATTATTTTATTGAAGTCCAGTATGTAAGTATATATTTTGATTTGTATTGTATTTATGTATATTGTAACTGATAATTTTTTAGAATAATTTTATTTCTACTTTAATTATTTTGAATCCCCATTTTGATGAACCCTTGTTCATCGGGGGGGGGGGGGGGGGTGGGGGTTGTGAAATTTCGCAAACCCCTTCTTTTCTCAGCCAGACTGATTAGGCGCCAGTGATCCCAGGTCACGTGGACTGACTAGAGAATTAATATTAAAAAACATTTTTTCTTTCTTGTTCCTTTTTTTAGTTTTATTGTGAATGTGAATCTTGAACGTAGCAGGCAATAAGCTGCGTATAGGTTTTTTATCGTGGTCTTCTATTAGAAGAAATGATGTTTAATTTAAAAAAAGGGGAAATTTATTTCCGAATATGAAATCATGCTTGGCTTCTTTTTAGAAGAAATAGTTGCTGAAGTATTAATTGTTTTAAAAGCATTTCTCTTGTTTTTAGTTCAGTTTGAATGTGAATCTCGAAAGCAGCATGCTGGCTGTGTATTTCTTGATCTTCCGAAAAGGGAGAAATAAATATTCTTGAACATATAAAAGAAATTATCTGGAATTCCTAGTGAGGAATAACAAGTATTATTCAAATGTTTCCGTTGTAAATGTTGTACATATTAAAAGTGTAAATATAGAATTAACAAAGTTTTTAATCATCTTGTGCTATTTTATACTGAACAACACCTGCGCCATTTTCAGTTGTGAAATATGTTTTATTATTTTAATGTGATTTAACATGAATCGTGAAGTCTATAATTAAGCTCTCCCAACCTTGATTTAAATTAAGAATAACATGAAACTCCTGAAACTCATGAAGATTATTCTTCACTATATAAATGACGTCAATTAAATCATTTAAATAGTACAAGAAATTACATCAATTTAGCACCAATTCATATCAATGTAATCTGAATTTGAATTTTGATGAAAATTCGTGCATTAGTTCTTGAGATAGAACTATAGCGGAAATTCTGAAAAATGTAGCATAGCAGCGCCACCTGTTGAAAGATTTACACCAAAATATAAATAGCACTAATTGGTATCAAGGTATACCTGAATCTGAAGTTTGATGAAAATTCGTGCATTAGTTATTGAAATAGAGCTGAAGTGGAAATTCTGAAAAATGCAGCATAGCAGCGCCACCTGTAGAGCGATTTACACCAAAATGTATAAAACTTCAATTCCTGTCAACGGACTAACTGAATCTGAAGTTTGATGAAAATCCGTGCATTAGTTCTGAAGATTGAGCGATTGTGGAAATCGTGAAAAATGCTGCATAGCAGCGCCACCTGTTGAGCGATTTACACCAAAAACGAATCAGCACCAATTTATATCAGGAACTAAGTGAATATAATTTTTTATTAAATTCCCTGCATTAGTTCTTGAGATAGAGCGCCCAAAAACTTTGTGTCATATACACACACACACAGACAGACAGAGTCACAGACTCGCAGAGAGACATTTTGTAAAAAAATGTTTTTCGAAATCTCTGACCCCTAAAACGTGTAAATCCGTCGAAAACCAAAAATCGAAAATTTTCACGAATCCAATACTTTCTTCTTGTAGAGATAGAAGAAAGTTAAAACATGAAAAATATGCAAATTAAGCACAATATTTCACGGTCACACGTCAGTATAATATCAGATACAACGTTTTTGTAAAGTAATTCTGACAGTAATCATACGTAGCCTAAAAAAAAAAAAAGCCAGTCTGATATTGCTTTATGCCTTAAACTTTCACAATTTTACAAATTTTAAAAAATTTGCATAAATCAAAATATGTAAATATCACTAAACAAGACCTGCTGGAGTAAATCTAAAACTACATTCGGAATCAGCACAAAAAGCCGCATAAGAAACAACTAATTTTAGTTTTGCGAAAGAGCAAAAGTTCAAATTGGTTGGTAAGTGTAATATGCCGAAACTATATTATATAAAATACTTAAACAAATTTTTCTTTTAAAGGTTACCCTTAAGAGTCCACTTAATTTGAAATTTACATCAATTTTAATGTAGCATGAAGTTAGTCCGTAAAAGAAATTTATTATATGTGTCCAACACTGAAATATTCAGCGATGTTTACACTAAACATGGATTGTTCATATTTATCAGAGCCGTAAACTGTTATAATTTTTCGTAACCTTTAGACTTTCTGTTCTATAAACTTAAAATTTTGTTCTCATTTGCACATGAAATATCTAGTCATTTTGCTTTGCAGTAAACACAAATTGGAAATTGCTCGTCAAACGTGGCAAATGAGGTACGTTTGTACTATAATTAGTTTTATAAATATTTTTTGCACCGCATATTGTACTGAATGTATATTTTAGTGCACTTCATAAGTGTATATTCATTTCATTCTGTTCGAAAGGCTGTAACATCATTAAAATGCACTTGCAATAATTTTTTCCCATTGGCCGTAATGTAGCGGAAAACTTTTGACTGTCCTGTCATTAAACTATACATCCGATTTTCATAAAATTTAAAATGACTGAACAAAATTTTGCAACAATTGTATATTTAAAATTTCAGACCATTCGGAAGGCTACAACATCATTAAAATGCACTTGCAAAAATTTCCCATTGGCCATAATGTAACGGAAAACTTTTGACTGTCCCTGTAATTAAACTATAAATCCGATTTTCATAAAATTTGAAATGACTTGACAAAATTTTGCAACAATTATATATTTAAAATTTCAGACCATTCGATTGGGTAGTTTTTGCTCTGTTATATGCGGACAGACAGACTGAACGACGACTATAGGTGCTACGTATTTATATAATTACGAGCGCACCTGAAAAGGTACTAAAAAGTTTTAGTGGATTCTTGAAAATCATGGATATAATTATTGAAAGAACTTTCAGAGGTTGGCAGCTCTATTATTTATCCATATTCTGTTTAAAGAAGTTAGTCGTTATGCGAAAATTAATGAAATAAACGTTAAAAATAAATTTGTCATAGGTTTCAACCTTCAAGGAAGGTCTCCATAAACGCATCAGAAAAAACTGAAAAAAAATTATGGAATGTTTCTGTTATGAGGATATATATATTTATAAAATAACTTCCTGTGGAACTTCGATATAGCGGTCTTAAAAAATAATGAAAATTTCATTTTCTTGGCGATTTATTATTGGTTGGCAAAGCGATGAAAAAAAAATTTCTGATAAATACTCTTTAAGGAACATTTTTATCAAATTTTATAGTGAACTAGTTTAAGTAAGTTTAACTTAAATAAATACACTTTTATAACTACGGTTTTCTTTCAGATTTATATATATACAGGCACCCCCTGACTTACGTAATACTCGACTTACGTAAATTCGCACTTACGTAAGAAATTTCGAAAATTACATTTATGAACATACTAGCTCGTTTGATACGCATTTGCATACTTTTGATAATTGTTTTATAAATAAAATATGCAGATAAAAACCACAACAACAATATAGTTTTATATATTAGATATAGTTATATTTTTATTGGGATACAGAATCAAACCTTTAACAAAACAAACACAAATCTGATTAAAATGAGCCAAAAAAACTCTGTTTAACCGTTACAATTTTGTTAGCTGAATTCAAACTATAACGAAACCTAATTTTTAAGTTTCGGTGAAGAAGAACGAGTGTATTTTTTCTTCCAGATTCAGAACTGTTCGTTTGATGTAGATTCAAAATTGATATAAATTAATTCATCAATGTTAAATTTATAAATCCCATATTCCTTAAAATACTTTTTATTTGAAAAGTGTTCTTTCAGTTTGTTTTTATATTTTATATTTTTTTATACTGTTATAGTTTATATCCAAGTAAATACTGCTGCATGCTGCTTTATTTATAAAATAATACTGTGTAAATAATGTATATATTATATATATATAATAAATATTGCAGTTTCTGACGAAATTTTACCTAAGGAATTTACAAATTCGACTTACGCAAAAGTTTACGGAACGCATTACTTACGTAAGTCGAGGGATGCCTGTATATATAATTAAAAATGATCGTATTAGTATATGGTTTCGAAAAAAAAATTAAAGTTATTAATACTGTTTCAAACTCAAAATTAAGGTCCCATTCTGAGCACTATCAATTAAATTTGACTTCGATATTCTTAGTGTTGGAGACAACAGGAGAAAAGTGTGGTTGCCATGGAAACAACGGCTTTTTAATATCAAAGTGTACTATAAGGATAATGTTGTTAATCGGGCAGTTACTTTAAAATACCCTAAAACTTAACCAGCGGATGAAACCAACGCCCCCTAGATAAGGGAGAAAGCCTTCACATGCGAAGCATCACGAAAACATAGCAAAAAGCAGGAAAAAAAGAAAAAATCTAACATCTTGCATGTTTAATTTTTTTTGGTTCGTGGAATTATTAATTATTATTAGAAAATAAGAATTAATAATTCCAAGAAACAACGAAATCGAAACATACAAGTTGTTCGATTTTTTTTTTTTTTTGTTTTGTTTTGCCTTCTTTGTGTGACGTTTTTGGGACGCGTGTCAAGTATTTCTCCCTTATATAGGGGACGTTGGTCAAACCGTGTGAAAAGTAAATAACTTCATCATCATACACTTTTATATATTATATTAACTTATAAAAATAATAAACTATTTCATCGATTGGGTTTAAATTGATTAAGCACTGCGCATTTAAACGTTCATTTAACCAGCAATTTCGAAATGCATTAAAATCGCTTGCATTTGACAAGGAAATGTACTGCTCGTCAAATCGCGTGGCGGGTTCGTCTTTTCACGCCAAATATTCGAAATTATTATTATTATTATTATTATTATTATTATTTTACAGATTATTTACTGGGATTCCGCAGCTAAATTTGACTGATTCTTTATTACGTACATTAGTAGTTTCATTAGCATTTTTTTCAAGATATTCTGAGTATGCCCTTTAAGAAGACCTTCCTTGTTAGTCCTTTTGATAAAGTTTATTTAACACCAAGAACAGTCTACACAAATGAACCGAAATTTGCATTTAAAAGACATCGTTCATATACATTTATGTGAAAGTGCGGTTCTTAAAATATATTGATTATTCAGACGCAAAATATTTTTTTTCCAGCTTCATCAGAAGTTCCACCGTTTGTTTGATTACACTCATGCAACAATTTTGTTTTTCTTAAAAATGCATCATGAAAGGATATTATAGTCATATTTTAATCGATTTTCAAAGACTGTACTTTATTTTCGGTTTTTCGTTCGGAAATGCAAGGCGGGTGAAATTTAGTATCAAGGTTGTGCGATTTAATCACAAAATTTACATACAATTTGTAACAGAAACAATGATAAAAGCAATTGTGGTGGTTACTTCAAATGTTGCTGTACTATACGTACAAAAAAATGAAGAAAAAGGAAAGGAAATGGAATTAAAAGAATTGAGAAAATGAATTAAATTTGCTTTAAAAGTAAATTCTAAACGGGTTTCAACTTAACCCCTTTCATAAATGTAATTTAACACCATGAAACCGCAAGGAAAATTAACCAAAATTTGCAATTAAAAGAGATGTTTGATATTTATAAGGAAATGAGCTATATTTATATGAAAATATATCTTAAAATATGTAGATTTTCCGGGCTTTCCTTACAAAAATAATTTACTTTTCTTGACTTCATCAAAACTTCCTTTGTTTGCTTGAGTATACTTATGCAAAAATTTTGTTTTCCTTAAAACGCATCATATAAAAATATCATATTCATCTTTTGATCAATAACCAGAGATATCATGTTTGTTTAACTGGCGATTTTAAGCGATGTTTAGTTTTTTAATCTCAAATTTACATCATTTTTTAACACAAACTTATATATTTTTTAGTAAAAAAATATTTATTATCTCTGCCCAACATCCGAATATTATGCGAAACTTGCGTTACAAATAGATTATTTAGATATTTATCATTGCTGTCAAATGTTCTGATTTTCGCTTAATATTTGTTTTTTTGTTTCATAAACTTAGTATTATGTTCTCATTTGTATCCAAAATATCTGATCCTCTTCGTTACCTTAAAAATTACTAAAAAGTTTGAATGAGATCAAAATTTCGAATTATACACGAGTAAATAGCGCAATTAAACCTTCATAACTATTTAAACTTAACTTTTTAATATTCTTCTTACTGGCAAGTTCCTCTTTCGCAGAAACTTTAGGAATCTCGAATTTTAACTTGTTGGGTTTGTAGTATCTAGCTTATCAATTCACTTAGCCCTTTATGTCCCGACGGTACTTTAAGGTACAATTAAAATAACTCGTTATGAAATTCATTTAATGCTTCGATTATTAGTAATACAATTTAGAATGAGTTACATATACTTTACTTTATCTTATTCCAAAAGCGTTATTAGTTGAACAAAACAAAAATATTTTTTAAAAGGGTGATTTCTTTTTCATTTGCATGTCTTCAGCTTTTTTGACGTTGAAAGAATGTGAGTGAAAAGTTTCAGTTGAAAGAGTTTTACTAATTCTATAAAATACTAAAAAAACGATTTTAAATAAAAGATTTGAGTGAAGTTATATTGCACAAAATCCCTAAATATACAAATGTAATTAATTAATTTTAATTGGCAAAATCCTTCTAAAAT
Organism: Maratus speciosus; assembly: GCA_963932465.1. Classification (NCBI taxonomy): domain Eukaryota; kingdom Metazoa; phylum Arthropoda; class Arachnida; order Araneae; family Salticidae; genus Maratus; species Maratus speciosus. The sequence goes on from OZ010789.1 coordinate 223,209,865, forward strand.
TTATTAAATGATTGCTTAAATCTTCTAATGTAATTAGTCATACATTTCTATCGTAAGATCATAATATTTGTACATTTCCTAATTCTATAAAATACTAAAGAAAGGATTTTAAATAAAAGATTTGAGTGAAGAACAAGTGATTGCACAAAATCCCTAAATATACAAATATAATTAATTAATTTTAATTGGAAAAATCCTTCTAAAATTTATTAAATGATTGCATAAATCTTGTAATGTGGTTTCAAAAATTCACGAAAGATGCTTTAGAAGGTGAAATTTTCATGAATTCATAACTTGGGACATAAAGACTTAAGAAGTGTCCACAAAGTACGTAATCGATATTATTAATATTTAAGGATATGTTATGAACTTTTTACTGAATATAGGACTCTCATTTTTTCGAAAGGGATTTGATTTTAATGTTGGTAGTTGCACTAATTTCCCTTTGCAAGAAACATTGGTCTGAAATCTTAACTTCCTGATTTAATGGCGCTTTGTTTATCGATTAATTAATTAAAAAATGTTGAAAATAAAACTTCGACCGATTATATTAATGGTTGACAATGTTTCAGATTCTTTTTTTAAACGAATAAACTTCTTCTTATTTGGTTAGAATTATCATTATATTTATCTCATACTTATTTGAATGTGATTTGTTTTTAATTGTGGTACCGCATCTAATTCCTTTCTCGAAAGAAAAAATAGAAATATGGAATTTTAACGTGATGAATTATAGTAGAAGTCTGGCATATAAAATACATAAAAAACTATCTACATACAAACATCTACATAAAAAATTTTGAAAAAAAAATAGTTGATTATTCATAGATGGAAAGGATAGTTCAGAAATTTTTCCCGTATAAAACATTCCGTACTTTTTTTTCAAACGGGATTTGTTTTTATTTGCGGTAGTAGATTGCTCTATTGAAAGAAACATTCACAATTTCAAACTATAAATTGCTGTGTTACTGATATCTAATTTAATGATTTACATAAAAAGTGTTTTACAAATTTCCTAATTATTAAGGCTAAAAAATAACTTAAATATTTGTTACCGCATATAGATTACACATTTTTTTAAATGAGATTTGTTATTCATTTTGAAGTACAGTAAAACCTGTGTAAGTTGACCACTTGCGGTGCCGCACTTCAGTGGCCAACTTAGAGGAGTGGTCAACTTATAAAGTGTGATGATAAATTTACTTTTCTTTAATGTAATATTCATACCATATCATTTTTTTCCCACAAAAAATTTATTTATTGACAGGCTTTAAAATAATATTGTATTACCATGCATATTTCTAACACCTTACAAAAGAAAAGATTAACTACAAGAATGAATTAATAGTTTTGTATCAATTTTAAAATCAATTAGTATTACTACTATTTATTTAAAAAAAAACAGTCAATCAATATACAGCCAATTAGTGATTCGTCAAACTATACTAGTTATTACACATAATTTATAAAAAGCATAAAAAAAAAATATTTCTGCTTACCAAGTAGCATCCGGGGTTATTGAAAGAAGGGAAGGAATGATAAGAGAATGGGAAATAGAAGAAAGAAATCTAGAATCAAAGAATGGAGGAGGAGGGTTGAAAATCCAAATCCACAAGAGCAACAATGTAAGAATAGATAAGCCTTGAATTATTTACCTACACCTATCACTGCTAAAATCATTTCCCAGGCTAAGAACTATTTCACCCTTTTAGAAATTCTAGTTAAAGAAAAAAAAAAAAAAAAAAAAAAAAACAGAAAATTTCATGGAGAGTTACTTTTTTTTTAATTCATGATTTGTTAGCTTTTTGGATGGTCAAGTTATAAAGGGTTTTGATGGGCATTTTATAATAATTCTAGTCAAATTTGTATAATTTCAGTGGTCAAGATACAAGATAGATAGGTGGTCAAGTTACAAAGGGTTTGTCTTATTCAGTGGTCAACATAGAGAGGTGGTCAACTTACAAGGGTGGTCAACTTTACAGGTTTTACTGTACTACATATTTATTCAGCAAAATTATAAATTTGTCTGATAAATAGATTTCTTATTATCAGTTGTGCTTTTTATAAACGAAAGTACACAAAAAAATCTTTTAATTATTCATATTTTTAAGTTAACATACTGAAATGTAATTTTAGTAACGGTATTGTACCATCTTTCGATTGTCCGTCTATTTCGTTTATCCGCCACACCGTCGGTCCTGTGAGTGACGGATAATAGGAAGTTTACTGTATTTTATTATAACAGGTTTAACTGTATATTTTTTCTTTAAAAAATAGCAGTCTGAAATTTTAACTTGTTGAATAAATTTATCCATACATATATGTAATTCCCATCCTTTTTCGGTGCGTTCCTAATTATATAAATAAGTAGAACCTATAGTTGTCGTCTGGTCCGTCCGTCTGTCTGTCTGTCCGCATATAACAGCGCAAAAACTACCCAGCCGAATGATTTCAAATTTAATATATATAATCGTTGCTGAATTTTGCCGAGACCTTTCAAATTTTAGAAAAATCGAATCAGAATTTAAAATGATATTAATAGAAGTGTTCTTCATTCTATTAAATCCTATCATCCGTAATTAATTTAATGGTATACGATGAAGGTAATAATCCTAGGTTGCCAGGATGATTATGTCCTATTTAAACTGAATCATATTATTTTCGTATTACTGAATTTAACATATATCGTAATAAATTTCACATCTATGCATTTTTGCATAAGAGTGCAACAGGTATTGACCCAAGATCTGAATGTTTATAAAATTAATTATAGTACGGACGCACCTCATTTGCCACGTTTGACGTACAATTTCCGACTTGTTTTCTCTAACGTACCCCTTTCTTAGACTTTTCATGTATGTTTATCGCATAAACCTGTACTAAATATTTTTGTTTTCGTTCTTTAGTACTGTTCTTATACTAGATACCAATTTTAGATACATTTCTCTTTAGAATTCCACTTTTAAACAACTTATCTACACTGACGTCCAAAATTAAGGACCAGTCACAAAATGCCAATTTTTAAGTAAGCGAAAACTCAAAAGGAAATAATATAATTCAAATAATTACTATCCCTACAGCATAGCTAGTTCATATAGCATCTCATTCATGTCACACATGGTCACAAGTATCACAGTCACTACGGTGAAGCAAAAAATAGGAAATTCGCACTTCTGATTATGAGTCTCAAATGATCACTATATGTGACTCCACTGAGACGTCAATGAGACTGCTGCTTTGTGCCGAGTCACCAGGTGACTTTACAATGTAATTACATTGTGACTGTCATTTTCGACTCAATTTCAAAGTCATCATGAACGTTGCATTATGATAAGTCTCCAAATAATATCACATTATAGTCACATAGTGACTTTTCACAAAAGAGCACAATGGTGACTTCACAGTAGTCTCTCTGTCACCTGAAAGTCATCATGTGACTTAATGTGACATTATTTGGTAACTTATCACAATGCAGTGTTCACGATGGCTTGGAAATTGAGTCTGCAGATGACAGTCACAATGTAACTACATTGTAATGTCACATGGTGACTCGTCACTTAGCAGTAGTCATAGTGACGTGTCAGTGGAGTCACATATAGTGATAATTTGAGACTCACAATGAGATGTATGGAATTTCCTATTTTTTGCTTCACCGTAGTGACTATGACACTTGTGACCATGTGTGACATGAATGAGATGTTATATGGACTAGCTGTGCTGTAGAGATAGTAATTATTCCAATTATATTATTTTCTTTTGAGTATTCGCGTATTTGAAAATTAGCATTCTGTGATTGGTCCTTAATTTTGGACACCAGTGTATTTTGAACCACAACACGATAGCACCATAAAGACATTCAAAACACTAAACAAAAATATTAAAAAAGAAAGGTAAAGATTTCAAATTAAGCACTGACAAATAAGCTATGGAACTACACCCATTAGGGGCTGTGCATATATAACGTTATCACTTTAGGAGAGAACGGTGGGGGTGTTTGGCACATGGTATTGTAAGACATCTCAAGTGGGGGGGAGGGAGGATTTGTCTTTTGATATTGTTGTGATTTTTGATCCAACCAAAATTTTCTCTTTTTATTTAGAACTGTTCTTTACATTAAAACAGTCTGTTATGTAATTTTACGAAAATACAAAGATATTATTAAAATCATTAAATGATTACAAAATTATTTAATCCCAAAATGTGGAATACAGCAGCATTTGGTATTCCTATACTTCTGTCATATGTGTATGCATATACTATAATATCCGCTGTTCGATAAACTACTTCCGAAGTAAGTTTCAAATTATACTTGTTGTGTGTTTACTACTAAAGAAAAGTGAAAGAATGTTGCCCACCGGTTTTTTAATCAGAATTTCTACCTGTTCCCGCCCCTCCCCCCTCATTCGGAGGCAAGTGCAAGAAGACATATTATTGTTGAATGCATTATGTAACAAAAGGCTATTATTAAATACTTTTAACTAATAGTTATTTTTTAAAAGTTTTATTTGATGTAAAGCTATTTCATATATGATAGAGATATTTTATTGTCTTCTCTTCATTTGAATCAATAAAGTGTGCGAATAATATATGTATAACCCTATCTGTATATCACTGCAAACAAAAGAAAAAAAATTGCAAATATCAAAATATTTTTAATTCATCTGTAATAACTTCACTTCTCACAAGAAAAACTCTGACATAAAGCATATGATATCTCATATAGGGATCTCCATATATTGGAAACTTAACCTCTTTTTTTTTCAAAGTACATAAATATTTCGGGTGAGTTCAAATGAAACGAGGTATCAGCATACATCTTCCGAGATTAAGTTACAGTCATTTCTAAAGAGCGCGGAAGGAAAGATTCCCCCTCGCTAGTAGAACCGCTTGTGATCTCTACCAATCGACCTCCCAAGCTGAAAACGAAAGTAAAAAGCGAAAGAGCTTTCAGATGCGTTGAAAAATCACGCAGAGCCTATCCGAACAAAGTTTGTTAATGGTGCAATCATTTCAGGTTCCCTAAATGTCCAAAAGGATGCTTCCTTGTTCAGAAGGAAGGGGAGAAAGATTTCTGGAAGACGCTGAACGATCAGCATCAGTTGGGTTTTAGATTTCAGAGAAAAAAGTCGGAAAAGGCGGATTCTCTCGGTGGATAAAAACTCGGTGACTTCTCACAAAGGGAACAGGCTTCGAAACATCGAAGGAAAGCGCTAACGAAGTCAAGTCTAGACTTCGGATCTGCTCAAATCAGGAAAAAGGAACATTATCTGTGATTCCTACTCTTTACTCTTAGCAGAGAACGTGAATGACTAGCCAGAGTTAGTGACACTTCCAAAATCGACGTTCTAGGCTTCTATCCATAAAAACCTTGCCTTATCAACAAAGACTATTCTCCTCTAATTTACGAACTCTTTAAAGGTTGCGAGGGACCTAACATTTATAAGTGTTCGATTTATAAGAAACATTATTTCCTTTGTTTATTTAATAAACAACTTTTCTATAAATTTTGTTCCTTGATCGTAGACGCCACAATTCACGCTAACCGTCTCACCCCAATTTCGAGGCATTACACATTGATAACGATATCATTAGGGAGAGGAGGGCTACGTGGGATGATAACATATGATATCGTAAGGGTGGAGCGGATCCAAATTTACTAAAAAGTTGATAACGTGAGACATGTACAGCCCCTTAATACACACGTTAATGAGTTTAATGCTAATACTGCCCACTCCAACTCTCAAATGATAGCATGCTTTCAAATGGGTTTTAAATGAAATCGTCGAAATCAAAATTCCCGATACGGTTCTATTTTTATCTAGATATTTCTATAATTACTAGAAAGAAAAGAACAATAAAAGAAAAAGAGGGACCGATGCAAAATTGCAAGATGTTTTAGAAGTGGGTGGAGGTAATGCCAATAAATGATAAACCAATTGAACAGGTGAGCGGAAAGATGATAACATTCTAAAAATATGAACAATGAACTGAGATAGTTTAATTAATAATAATTAATAAATTAATCAGCATTTTTCTTTGAAATTTATAGGATGAACCCTCATCGATTAAATCTACAATCGAATAATGGTGAACATTTTTCTAAAATTGATGTTCCTTTACATAAATGTTGTTTTTTTTGTGTGTGTGTTTCTTCAACATGTACATTGGCTGGAATATTATCATTTTTCCATTCGCTCGTTCAATTACTTAGTTTAAGCACTTTTCTTCATTTCATGCGAATAGCATATTTTAGTTTTACACAAGGAAACGAAAAGTTTAGAGCTTTGTTTTCAGGTTTTCATTTTCATTTTTTATTAACCATTTGAAAAAATGGTTATTGTCCTTGGTCAAGGTAGGAAAATCAAAACATATCTGAAGCTTTTTATTAGCCGAATCCGCATTTTATTCGTTTTCTGATGGGTCTATACAGTAAACCGTATTTTCCCTTTACTTTCAACAGAGATGGATACTTCTGTTGCCACTATGACAAAAAAGTAATAAAAACTATAAAAAAAATTAATAACCCAGAAACAAATTGAGATACATCTTTCAAACAAATTGCATTTAAAAGTACATTTTTTTCTCTATACGACGGTGTAAAAAGTAATATTGTGGGATGTTTAGAAGTTTAAGAATGAAATTTTATTTAAAATTGGTCCAGGAATATTAATGTTTAATCCATGGCGTACGTAATGTATGACCAGCTCTGTAGAAGTTAAAAAATTTACAGTACCGCAAAATGTAATCCATGGCGTACGTAATGTATGAAATTTCATTTAAAATTGGTCAAGGAATATTAATGTTTAATCCATGGCGTACGTAATGTATGACCAGCTCCGTAGAAGTTTAAAAATTTACAGTACCGGAAATTGTAAAACTGAAATTTCTTCTAAAATTTGTTACACATTATTATCACTTTGTTAACCATTTGGAAAAATGGTTATTGTCCTCGGTCAGGGTAGGAAATCAAAAACATATCTGAAGCGTTTTATTAGTTGAATACCGCATTTTATTCGTTTTCTGATTGGTCTACACAGTAATCTGTATTTTCCCTTTATTTTCAACAGAGATGGATACTTCTGTTGCCACTATGGCAAAAAGTTAGTAAAAACTATAAAAAAAAAACTAATAACTCAGAAACAAATTGAGATACAGCTTTCAAACAAATTGCATTTAAAAGTACATTTTTGTCTCTATACGACGGTGTAAAAAAGTAATATTGTGGGATGTTTAGAAGTTTAAAAATGAAATTTCATTTAAAATTACTCCAGGAATATTAATGTTTAATCCATATGGCGTAAGTAATGTATGACCAGCTCTGTAGAAGTTTAAAAATTTATGGTACCGAAAATTGTAAAACTGAAATTTCTTCTAAAATTTGTTCATGATGGGTCCAGGAATGTTAATGTTTAATTCACGGCGTACGTAATGTATGATCAACTCCGTGCGATTTTTTATGTCTTAAATTTTAGTCTTTGAAAAAATCATTTTCCAAATGGTCGTTGTAATTTGTTAAATTGCATTTTTTTTTTTTTTTTTTTTTTTTGCGTTTTCGACCCTTACCGATGTAATTTTTACGTACCTCCAACTGATTCACCAAGTAATCCAACGCCCCTCCCGGTGTGCCCGTACACCATGCAGAGAGCCATAGATATTTATCGTTAAAAGTGTTGAAAAAAACATTATCCAGTTATTATTGAATGAAGATATTTCTGAAATGCTTTACAGAATAAATCATCCAGATTTTCTTTTTGAATGGGAACTGATTGTATTTATGCAGTATATCTAATTCCTTCTTATAATGCAAAAGAAAAAAAAAACGTTAGCAGACTAACTTTTTAACATATTGAATTATAGATGCCTGGCGTATCAATCTGCTTAAAAAGTTTAAAAAAAAATACATAGTGGATTATTAATGGTCGGGGACATTTCAAAATTTTTTTTCTTTGCTGAAGTCACTTAAAAAAATGGAATTGCTTTTTATTTGCGGTAGCATGCAAGCTCTAAACGTTTACTCCAGTGTGACGGAAACCGAATATTCCCTCTCTCCCTCTCACTTTTGTGTTTCACTATGAATTCTGTCATGAAATTTTTATGAGTCACTATTTTTATTTAAGAAGCATTCACTTTAAAAAAAAAAAAAATCTGGAGGATATTTCAGAAATTTTTTACCGGATAAATCCTGCACCTTTGTTTAAAAGAAGATTTATTTTATTTTATTTTATTCTGACAGTAACTAGATTTTCTTTGAAAAAATATTTGCTGTACTAAAATTTCATCTCGTTGAATTACACAGGTCTGCAACCAAAATACTGCATAGGATTTATTGACTGTTTCTTATGGATTTTTACTCACTGAAACGGAGAAAAATATTTTAAAAATTTCATCACGTCAGGGTTTTTTTTTTTTTTTTTGAAAAACTCATATTTTTAGTTTAATTCAAGGTAAAATTTCTCTTTTTAACCTGAAATCTGGTATCCTATTCTTGAGTAAAAACCATATCCAATAATGATTCCATATATTAATTTCAAATTTCTAAGAGCACGCAACACAGACAAAAGCTCCTACTACGATTCACACAACATCTCCTGAAATGCAAAGTGTAAGCAAGGGGGAAAGCATAATTTTGAACTTATAGTATAATTTGGAACATTTTTCATCGCAGTTGCGCTTTTCTAACGTAAACTTCCCATGTTTTGTAACAATACTGTGCATGATGGAGCGAAATAGAGGTCACTTTGGATTCAGCACCCTAAAATACATAAAATAAACCAATAAAATGCTGCTGAAAAAATTAATTTTTTTGCTGACCTTTGTTATTGACGTCTTACCTTACCGATCTACTAAAAAAGAATTACAAACCGTATATAGTCATAATTAATGGCTATCAAACATAATAATTGGTTCATGGTTTTCAAATCTTTTTACATAATGAACCATTCACATTTTGTTTTGAATGAGATTTCTTTTTATTTGTGGTAGCATAATTTCTTCTTTAAAGGAACATTAGCAGTCGGAAATTTTAACACTTTTGCTTATTGAAGCATAGTTTACCAATCCATTAAAAAAAAATCTAGAATATTTTTTATTGTATTATTAATAATTGAAGATGTTTTAGAATTGTTTTACGGAATTGAACATTCAGATTTCTTTATGAATGCGATTTTTTCTTGTTTCTTGCAGTATATCCTTCTTGGAAAAAATATCTATTTGTCTGAAGTTTTAATATATTTGAATTATTAACGTCTGGTATAACACTATATATATACACACATATACTTAAAGAGATTTAAAAACAAAATTTATATAGGCGATTATTAATGGTTACGAATATCTCAATATTTTTTTTTCTTTTCTCAAACAAATTTACATACCTTTATTATATCCTCCACAAAATTTCACCACATTCTGAACAATAGTTTCGGCTGCAGACAACTTTTAAATAGGGTCGTTTAAGTATGTATACCCTGTATATTGATGTTTAGCTTATCGGTCTACTTAAAAACAGTTAAAACATCATAGCCGATTACTAATAGTTAAAGATATTTCAAACTTAATTACAGAATAAAACATTTTCGAATGGGTTTTTTTTTTCTATTTGTAGTAGTATGAAAGCCTGAAATATTACTCGACCGCGAAAGAATCACAATAAATTCCTTCCCTTTTCTCTCTACTCCATTCGCCTTTTTACTCTGAATTCTGTCATGAATTTTTTATGAGTCACTACCTTCGTAATTCACTTACAAAAATATGGAGGACATTTTAGAAATTCTTTACTGAATAAAGAATTCCCATTTTTTACACTCTTTTACTTAAGCTAACTTTGTTTTTGTATGTAAATATCGAATTTTGTTATCGATTTTTCACTCATTTCCTGATAGCATAGCTGCCAACTTGTACGGATTTTTCTTACCACTAAAATTTCATAGAAATTTCTGACTTATTTAAACATTAAAATTTCTTGAATTTCGGTGATTCAATTAGATAAAATTTACTGTTAAATTTTAGCGGTATGAAAAATCCGTACAAGTTGGCAGCTATGTGATAGGTTAAATTTATAAAAATTCAGTATACAGATGTGTTCCGATGACAAAACAACAATTTAATAATTTTAGGACTTAATTACAAATGAATAGTTTTATTTTAAGTTATTTTTTTCGTTAGCCAAGCGCAGGTGATAAATCGACAAATATTGTTTATAGTTCCAAATGTATACGAGTTGCAACAATAATGGACTTAATTCTGCAAGAGTGTAATAATTATTTAAATACACTTTTATCAGTTAATGTTTAATATTGATTAAATTATGATTATAAGTTTAGAAATTTATGTAGAAATCCCGAATAGATAGTTTGCACAGTAGCTTAGTGGTAAGTATAGCGCATTTCCACGCTATAGGTCTACAGTTCGATCCTGGACTGCGGATTGGGCAAGGTCTACTCAACCTTTTATCCCTTTGGGGTGGATAAAATGAGTACAGTGAAACCTCCCTGGGCAACCACCTCCATTAAGTGACCACCTCCCTGAACGACCACTTTTTTCATGGAACGAAATTTATTCCCATAGGCTCAATACTAATTTTACCTCTATTTAGAGGCCATCCCGGTTGAGCTCCCTCTATGAGCGACCCATTTCTTTGAAGAAAATGAAACAAATTCCGTTTTTTGTTGGTCGCTTGAAGAAGGTTTTATTAGAAAAATAATTCCGGTGAGCGCATTATTCATCAAACTTCTAAACTAAGTTTAGAATTTTTTTTTCATTGTCATTCTGGTAACTTTTAAGAGTTTAAACACCTTTGTGTCTTTTTAGGCAATGAATTTAACTCTGATGACAAATTAAGAATGACGGTTAATAAACTCCACTGCCCTGTTCTGTCAGGAAACTCTCAAAGAGGTAGATAAATTAATGAAATCGTCATTATTTGTTCCCGTCCAAAAAAATTGCATTTATTTACTGAACTTCGAAAGGACATGGAAATAAAAGTTATAAAGGATAAAACCGTAAAATCAAAGCAAACGTCAATGTATTAATTTTTTAAGCTCTGCAGTAATTAACTTATGTACTTAACTTTTGTTTTGATACTTAAATTTTCATATTATTTCCTAATGTGAAACATGAATTTTAGTAACATTAATTCTTAACTTTTTTCAACAATTAAAATCTAGATTTAAACATGACCTCCATTAAGAGACTACCTCTCGGAGCGACCAATTTTTCTTGAAACGAAACGTGGTCGCTTTAGGGAGGTTTTACTATACATTGGGAACTAAACACTCAGGTTCCCCGGCATTTAAGCAGACCACCTGATCGGCATTTATACTGTATAGCATCACAGCCTCCATAATCAAGAAAACAGCACTGGGAACTGTAGGCCATGATCCTTAACCCTTTCGGGATGAGCGTCACATATACGTGACGCAAAAGCAGACTTGTATAAAACCAAAAACTTTCTGCGCACACAAATATTGAGTCAAAAACTTTCTGCAAATTAATTTAATGTTTAATAAAATAACGTGTTATATTATCTTTACGATTTGATTAAAAACAGTAGTTTTAAAATAATCACTATTTAAATTAAAAATTAATTGATATTAATTAAAGAATAATTATTTTGGTTAGAAAAATAATGAAGCAAAAAAACATAAGAAAGGGTGAATTCTTATCAATTATTTTATCAGTGCATTTAGAAACAGCCCAATCCTTAATACTGTGGCCTCTTCACACAAAATGCCAGTCACTTTGTTAGCCAGGTGTGATTCTGAGTTAAAAAAAAAAAAAAAAATCCTGAAATTCACAGCAAATGTTCTGAAAAGTTACAGCAGAGGGGTGGGGTGTGGGGGTGAATCCACTCCCAGTACTAACTAGTATGCGCTTTTTCCGCAGCCATTTGACAAAATTGGCAACCTTTGCGTTTTTTCGCTACCTTTTGACGAAATTTGCATTTCTTTCGCGATCTTTTGGCGAAATTTTCGGTTTTTTCGCGATCTTTCTTGAAATGTGCGGTTTTTTTTCGCAATCTTTTGACAAAGTTTCCGGTTTTTCGCGATCTTTTGACAAACGTGCGGTCTTTTCGTGATCTTTCGACGAAATTTGCGGTTTTTTCGCGATCTTTTGGCGAAATTTTCGGTTTTTTCGCGATCTTTCTTGAAATGTGCGGGTTTTTTTCGCAATCTTTTGACAAAGTTTCCGGTTTTTCGCGATCTTTTGACAAACGTGCGGTCTTTTCGTGATCTTTTGACGAAATTTGCGGTTTTTTCGCTATCTTTTGACGAATTTTGTGGAGGTTTTCGTGATCTTTTGACGAATTTTGTGGGGTTTTTGCGATTTTTGGACGAAATTTGCGTTTTTTCCGCGATTCTTTGACGAAATTAGAGTTTTTTCGCGATCCTTTGACAAAATTTGGGCTCTTTCAGCTATGCTTTTAGGAAATTCGTATTTTTCCTGCGTTCCTTTAATGAAATTTGCTTTTTTTCTGCGATTCTTTGACGAAATTATCTTTTTTTTCACGATTCTTTGGAGAAATTCGAGTTTTTCCGCGGTCCTTTCACGAAATTCGTGTTTTTTCCGCGAATCTTCGACAAAATGAGCGATTTTTTCTGCGAACGATTGATGAAATTGGTCTTTTTTCGGCGATCATTTGATGAAATTCGTAATATTTTTCAGTGATATTTTTTTATGTTTGAATTTTCGGACTGATGGCTGATTTTTTTTTTAATTTTCGGAATGGAATGCCTTAAATTTTCGGAAAATTCAGAAGAGAATGCCCCCTGGCAAATAATAAATAAATCGTACATAAAATTGGGGAATATTTTTATTTTTTGATATTTAAAAAAAAAAAGTTACAAGGACAAAAATTACGTTTTTTTTTTCTAAAAATTTTCCGCAAAGTTCCGAATTTTGCGGAAAATTTTCCGCGCACGGCGTGCGCGCGTGCGCCTATATTATACAACTCTGCGCATAAGGTGCTCAGAACCCTTGATTATTCCCACTAGCTACTTTTTATTGTAAATTTTGCCTTATTTAATCAGCGCATTTTCTCGATTCAATTAAGCAAAATTTTCTGTTTCGAAAGCCGGTGGTAAAAGATTAAAAATCCTGTAAAAGACGCTCGTCGCGAAGGGCTTAATGGAGTGTCAATCTTTTCTTTTTTTTTTTTTTTAGTTTTTAAAATAGCTAGTTTAAGTGGTTTTTTTTTTTTTTTTTTTTTTTTTTTTTTTTTTTTTTTTTTTACTGTTGCCAAATATTATAAAGAAACGGAGCAAAAATTATAATTTTTTAAATAAATTAACTATGTGCTTTCTACCAAGCGTAACTCAAAGCGATAAAAATTTCCATTATCAGAGTCCACTCCAAATTGACGTGTTGCAGCGGACATTTTTTGAAACAACGCGGATTATTGTCATGAAATTAGACGTTTTAACGTAAACATAAAATGCTTATGAAAGAGTGTAAAAAACAAACTTTTGTTACTTTTATACCTATTTCACACAAGGTTTACTTTAAGTTTTGTAGAAGCCTATTATTATTTTTTTTTTAATTGAGAGGTTTAAAGTTAAACTTTTTAAATCATTAACGTTTAGCTTATCGTTCTAGTAAAAAAACTGTTAAAAACCACAGCTGTGGTGGTTGAAGATGTTACACAATTTTCACACATGTTTTCATGTTTTTTTTTTTTTTTTTTTAGAATATTTTTTTTATTTCTGGTAGTATGAAAGTTCGGAACGTTACTCCGGCGCCAGAGAAATACACATCCTCATCTTTTTCTTTCTCATGAATTCACCGTGAAATCAGTACGAATTTTTTATGAGTCGTAATCCCCAACCCCCACAAAAAATATATATATTTATATATATATATATATATGGAGAACATTTTAGATATTCGTCAAAAATAAATAAATAAATAAAAAAAAATAAAATAAAATAAAATAAAATAAAAATCGAAGTTTGTTTTTAATTTCGGTAGGGAGTGCAATTTCTCTTTGAAAGAAACACCACCGGTCTGAAATTTTAACTCGATGAATTACTGACGTCTAGCTTATCGTTCTAGTAAAAAAGTGTTTCAGTAATTCACTTAAAAATTATGGTGGAAGTTTTAGAAATCCGTCATCGAATAAACCATTCACATTTTTTTTTTTAAATCTAAGTTAATTTTTATTAGGTGCATTCATAATTATATAAATACGCAGCACCTATAGTCGTCGTCTGATCCGTCCGTCTGTCTCTCCGCATATACAAGGGGTAAAAAACTACCCAACCGAATGGTTTGAAATCTATAATACTAATAAAAGAATACATCTCTCTGTCTGTCTGTCTGCCTGTGTGCGATGGCTAACGAAATCTACCGCACGTAGAAGTCTGAAAATTTAGGTGAAGTTAGTTTAAGACAGGTCCTGATGCACCTGAGGCTCAGATATTTATTTTTTAAGGGCCAGGACCCCTGGGCCCCTTTACATTTTTATGCACCAAATTGTTAATAACTTGCCCCCTTTTTATCCAATCTTCTTCGTTTTAGGGAAGCTTTCACCATATAGTTATTCTCGCCATTCTAATTTCCAGTTATGTACCTGGACCCTTGGAGCCCGATACAGGGCCCCTTGAAGTTTTTGCGCTAATAAATTGTTACTAAATTGCTTCCTTTTAATCCGATCTTCATTTTTGGGATCATTATTCTATCTAGTTAGTCTCACGTTTCTACATTCCAGTTAAAACCCTGGGGCCCCCTAGGGAATCGCAGGACCCAGCCCAGGGCCCCTTGAACTTTTTGAGCGCCAAGCATTTTTCACCCCCTAATTTTCTCACCTTCTAAGCGAATAATTTTATAGTTGAGTCTTGGTTTCTTATTCCTGGACTCACACCCTCATATTTTTATTGGGACTCTAGGTCCCATTTTTAAACATTTACCCAATATTTTGTGCATTTCTTTAAAATATTATTCTAACGAATAATTCATATCCTATGCTTATTTTGAGTAATTGAGGTTCTAAAGCGCTAAGTACTAAGACATTTTAACATGTTTTCATGTTAGGGTCCTTTTTTAACTATGAGTTGGCCCATTTTGGGCCCCCTATTGTAGCTCCCTTAAAAATGATCCGATTCACTAGTTTTTTTCCCTAACAACTTCTTAGGTCCTCCAGCTAATAAATGAACGACAAAACAATTATTTAGACTTCAGCTACCACCAATTTTGAATATTAATAGCCTTCTTGGAACCCTTGGTTATTTTAAAGTGGATTTTTTTTTAAAGAATCCGAATTTCTTGAAATTTTCTTTCATATAGTTCTAGAATCCTCTGATTACTTTAATAACTACTAAATATATCTTTATATCCAACTACATACCAGTTAAGCACCTGGCCCTTTGGGGCCCGGTAACGGACCATTTGAAATTTTTGCATCATAAATTGTTAATAAAATGCCCCTCTCAATATAATATTCATTTTTGGAATCCTTTTTCCATTTAGTTATTCTCCCGTCTATACATTTCAGTTAAGATCCTGGGGCCCCTATGGTCCCGTAGGACCCGGTCCAGGGCCCTTGAACTTTTTGTGCGCCATGCATATTGCACCAACTTATTTTCTCACCTTTTCAGTGCATAATTTTAAAGTTGAGTCTTGGAATCTTCTTCCAGGACCAACACCCTGATATTTTTATTGGGGCCCTTGGGCCTTTTTTATAGCATATGAAACACTTTCCAACACTTCCTGAATGCTTTAACAAAACTTCGTTATTTAGGGAAATAAGGTAAATAAGATAACTAAGTAAACATTTTAGAAAACGCATAAGAAATTTTAAAAACTGATTTCAGCAGTTATTATCCAAAGCCAATAGTACCGTTATTACACGTCACTATTTAGCTAAAATTTAATTTAAACTAAAACACTCTTAAAACTACTGAAATCACATTTCCAGATATTATCATCCATAGACGGTTATGTATCCAATTCGTTGCGTGACCCTGTATATCATTTTATATATATATTCTACAAACTTTTCTTAGTAAACTAAATGCAGTTCAGTGTAAAAATGCATAACTCTTTTAAAAACTATCTTTAAGCAATTTACTCTCATACTCATTAACCCTTTACGAATTATTTTGTATAGCCCTGTATATGAACTATAGCATTTATACACACAATATAGTATGCATAAATATAGTGAAACATAAAAGTGCATATCATAATTAAAAATGCATTTCCAGCAATCATCGCTTATGTACAGTACTTCGGAGAAAATTTTTTTGGCGAGAAAGAAGTTTGGCACCGTATTTTCTGACAACCTATTTACTGTTTCATGCTCACAAGCAATTTTTTCCATATGTATACAATTTATTTAATATAAAAAAAGCTATTTATCTATTTTTATAAAGAAATAGAAGTAATTTTTGCACAGATATCATATATGTATCGGGTTTGGCGTGATTTTTTCTGACGCCAATTTGTCAAAAGTCTCGTTTTCGAATACCAGTTACATGCATATTTTTAAATTATTTGCTGTTATTTTGAAAAGGAAATAACAATAAATAAATAAAAGTTTAATTAATAACTATAGAACAAAAGGTACTACTTGGTTATCCCGTCGACCAAAAATCTATCGCCAAACTTTAAGATTAAATGCCAATAATGGTTTATCGTAAAAGTCACATATACTTGACTTTAAGCAAGTTACACGTGTGTACGTCATCAAGTGATTTTTATTTCGGTGCGACCCGGAGAATAATCTACTCCTTTGGCGCGATTTCAAAAAATCGTCAAATCCTCGCATTTTTATAACATCCAAGGTTGCCACTTAATACCAAGTTAATACTAAATACCAAGGTTGCCACTTTGGCGCATTTATCGTCAGGTTGGGGAGAAGTAGAGATTCACCCTTTATTTCGACGTTTTATTTGTATTTTTATTAATGTTATACTAATTTATTTGTTCTTTCGTTATTTAAAGTAAAAATTATGTCAATTTGTATAATTTGGCGAGTGATTTGCCGAAATTGGTCGACGGGATAACTAAGTAGTACCGATCAAAACAGTTTATATAATTAAAAAAAAACAGAAAAAAACAATTTATTAGTAAATAAAAAACAATAGCCGGGTTACCATATCAGACAAAATAACACCATTTTGGTGCCAGTTAGGTACCCCGGTGCATATATGATATCTGTGCCGTAATTTGTACATAAAAAATATATATATTTAGAAATGATTTTTTATGTATATAAATACATATATAAACAAAAATAAAAGTTCATTAGATTTCTTTTCATAGCTGTTTGTATATTTTGGCAACATATCTTACTTTCTGATGCCCGAATTGCGCAAAGCTTTTTTTAAAAATGCAAAGTGCCCTATAGTGGAAAAGTACTTAAATAAATAATTAATAATAATAAATACATGTATAAACAAAAATAAAAATTCATCAAATTTGTTTTCATAGCTGTTTATATATTTTGACAACATATCTCACTTTTTGAAGGCCGAATTTGGCCAAGCTTTTTTTAAAAAAATGCGCTATAATGGAAAAGTACCTAAATAAATAATTAATCGGAATAACCAATTATATAAACTAAAACATTTTATTTCGAGATCAAAGCATTGTTTTTAATTTCGATTAAAAAGTATATATATCCTAGGATCACTTCAGTTGAAATTAGGTTGACAGCTTAATATCTCATTCCATAAACCTAAACAAACATAAGTGATTCATTCATCGTGAACCGTAAAAAAATATTAAACCATCGAGGTAATCATTCACAAAGTAAGTTCTCCAACAATCAATAGATAATATTCTTATGATGTCATAGTAGGTAAAATGGTGGCGGTATCGTTTGTTTATGGTTTGAATTCATAAAGATTTTATTTTGAAATATCTCTTAGTTACATTACTTTATTGTAAAATTTATGAGCTCAGAACAAAAGCATTTTTTTTCATTATTTAATTATTAAATAATGAAAAAAATTATAAATACATGATTTGAAAAATTTAAATAATTTTCTTTCTTAATACCAAAAAATAATAAAATAACATTGAAGTAACAGCGGGTTTAAGTTCAGTAAGTTTAACTATTTAATTCTGTTGTAATATGCAAAATAACTGTATTTATTAGATTTCAGTAAACAACATGAAGGCCCGATTAAACTTTGAAGTTAGAGGAATTACAATGTCATTTCAGGGCCTTTCTTTTGGAGAAGCTTTTCCAAATTCTACATATACATAGAAACTCTTCAGTGTTACTAATATTATTCCTAGGACTGACATAACATCAGAACGGGCGGCAATTTTACACAAGTTTTTGAAAAATACTTTATATCAGAAATTTTATTAAAAATTGGTTACTTCTTTGTTATAGCGGCTCACACAATTATGATTATGACAAGTTGCAGCCAATTTCGGCAACGTCATAACCAAGATCGTGAAGCTCACACGTATAATACCATATAATACCATTTCATTAAATCGTATGCGATAGTTTAATAGTTTTAACCTTACTTCAAGTGTGTAATTTATTTATTTTTAAGAATTAACAATCTAAATTGTCCAATATATGAATTTAAAAAAAATGTAAACAAAGGTTGAATAGACATGACCGCAAAAAGTCTCAAATCCGCACAACACTTGGAACCAAATTGTACAGATTAGGGGTGTTCTATTGTACAGTTTTTCATAAATGTGTTTCGTTTTTAAAATGTATTATTTTCATCTATCACTGCGGAACAAGCGAGAAAAACTCATATTCTTGCACATGAGTTGTATACATCTTTATAACTAATTTTTTGTCTTCTTTGACGGGCTACCTTTCTAGTAAATGATAATTTCTGGAAATGTGATTTCAGTAGTTTTATGTGTGCTTTAGTTTGAATTAAATTTTATCTAAATACGTAGTGGTGTGTAATAAAGGTTACACACACAAAAGTATTCAAGTATGTTTGCATCTATTAGTATAAATTGCTGAAAGGGAAATTTTAACCTGTTATGCGTTTTCTTGCTAAACTAGATTTTCCCATTATGTAGTATATATATCAAAGTACAGATCAAATACAGGGCAGTTCAAAAGAAGTGGAATACATATTTGGCTACGGACGGTAACTGCTTTCAAATGTTTGTGCGTTTTTTAAAATGTTTACTTAGTTACCTTATTTACCTTATATTCCTAAATAACGAAGTTTTGTTAAAGCATTTAGGAAGTGTTGGAAAGTGTTTCATAATCTATGCTTAACGCATGTTTTTTCTTTCTTGTTTATATTGGTAGGAATTCTAATTTCTATTTGAAAGAAACTCTAGCAGTCTGAAATTTTAACTCAGTGAATTATAGACGTCTATTTTTTCGCTCAAGTAAAAAGTGTTTAAGTAATTGACTTAAAAAATATAAAGGACATTTTAGAAATTCGTCATCATATAAAGCATTCGAATTAAACAAAAAAAAAATAGAAGTTCATTTTTATTTCTGGTCGTAAGTCTAATTTCTTTTTGAAGGAAATACTAGCAGGCTGAAGTTTTAACTCGATGAATTACTGACGTCTAGCTTATCCTACGAATTTGAATATTTCCAACTGAGCGACAAAAATGCCCAGGCTGGGAATCGAACCCAGATCCTTGGCTTACAAGGCCAATGCTTTCCCGTTTAAGCTAACTGGGCCGACAACCAGCCAGCATATTTCGCTCAGAAAACCTTATTGGTAGAACATCTGGTCTGTCATGTAGACAGTTCAACAGAATAAACCGCAGGTAAAGGAACTCCATATAAACGATGGATACGTAGATGAACTATTATTTTAACACAATCAAACTGATTGGTAAAGTTATCATACGAATTTGAATATTTCCAACTGAGCAAAAAATGCCCAGGCTAGGAATTGAACCCAGATCCTTGGCTTACAAGGCCAATGCTTTTCCGTTTAAGCTAACTGGGCCGACAACCAGCCAGCATATTTCGCTCAGAAAACCTTATTGGTAGAACATCTGGTCTGTCATGTAGACAGCTCAACAGAATAAACCGCAGGTAAAGGAACTCCATATAAACGATGGATACGTAGATGAACTATTATTTTAACACAATCAAACTGATTGGTAAAGTTATCATACGAATTTGAATATTTCCAACTGAGCGAAAAAATGCCCAGGCTAGGAATCGAACCCAGATCCTTGGCTTACAAGGCCAATGCTTTTCCGTTTAAGCTAACAGGGCCGACAACCAACCAGCATATTTCGCTCAGAAAACCTTATTGGTAGAACATCTGGTCTGTCATGTAGACAGCTCAACAGAATAAACCGCAGGTAAAGGAACTCCATATAAACGATGGATACGTAGATGAACTATTATTTTAACACAATCAAACTGATTGGTAAAGTTATCATACTAATTTGAATATTTCCAACTGAGCGAAAAAATGCCCAGGCTAGGAATCGAACCCAGATCCTTGGCCTACAAGGCCAATGCTTTTCCATTTAAGCTAACTGGGCCGACAACCAGCCAGCATATTTCGCTCAGAAAACCTTATTGGTAGAACATCTGGTCTGTCATGTAGACAGCTCAACAGAATAAACCGCAGGTAAAGGAACTCCATATAAACGATGGATACGTAGATGAACTATTATTTTAACACAATCAAACTGATTGGTAAAGTTATCATACGAATTTGAATATTTCCAACTGAGCGAAAAAATGCCCAGGCTGGGAATCGAACCCAGATCCTTGGCTTACAAGGCCAATGCTTTTCCGTTTAAGCTAACTGGGCCGGAAATATTCAAATTCGTATGATAACTTTACCAATCAGTTTGATTGTGTTAAAATAATAGTTCATCTACGTATCCATCGTTTATATGGAGTTCCTTTACCAGCGGTTTATTCTGTTGAGCTGTCTACATGACAGACCAGATGTTCTACCAATAAGGTTTTCTGAGCGAAATATGCTGGCTTGTTGTCCGCCCAGTTAGCTTAAACGGAAAAGCATTGGCCTTGTAAGCCAAGGATCTGGGTTCGATTCCCAGCCTGGGCATTTTTTCGCTCAGTTGGAAATATTCAAATCCGTATGATAACTTTACCAATCAGTTTGATTGTGTTAAAATAATAGTTCGTCTAGCTTATCGTTCTAGTAAAAAGGGTGTTTAAAAACCACAGCCATAGTGGTTGAAGATATTGCATCAGGGGTCGGAAAGTAATTTTAAGTGGAGTCCGAATACTTTTGAAAAATTCTATTGGTGCTCAGAGATAAAAACACATAAGTAATATAAGTACTTATTTCTTTTAAATTTAAATTTTTACATACACATATAATAGAAAATAGAAAAGCTAGGTATTCGTTCTGAAAAATTACTGCATACACAAGTATACGTTAAAAAAAATTTTACATACACATAATGAAATAGAAAAGGCAGACATTCGTTGAAAAAGTAATGCGAAAAATTACACTTTCGATTTTGAGGCAGTTTTTTATAGTTTGGTTGACGTGGTGAATAGCTAATGCAAAGAATGTCATCAAGGTGGGCGTCCGTTAATCTCGAACGCTATTTGTTCTTCCAAAAATTCATTTTGGAGAAAGTTGTTTCACATACATATGTGGAGCCAAACATAGAAGCCAGGTTAATAGCTAGTTTTTTGCAATTTTCATACTTTTCTGAGACGCAGACGCTGGCCCCTCCACCGCACATGCACACCAAAGCAGCCGGTCAGTTCACTCTCTGCCACCGCTGCGCCTGCACTCTAACGCAGTATTTTGCGTTTCACATCATAGCAAATATGCATCGCTATTAAAAAATAAAATTAATCGTGCTATTACTTATAAAATATAAGAAACATTCATTGATAAGGCTGTCGCTCAAACGAATCTATTATGTAAATATAAATAAATTACTTATTCAAATTGAAAATTTTTGGCGGTCCAAGCTTAGACCTTCCGCGGTCCGCCTGTTGCAAATCGTTGTATTACATGGTTTCTCAAAGAGTAAAACATTCACTTTTTTTTTTTTTTTTTTTTTTTTGAAGAGAATATTTTTTTATTTGCTGTAGCATGGAAGTACGGAACGTAACTCCAGTGCGAAACCACAATACTCCCCTCATCTTTCTTTCTCTCTTTATTATTATTATTATTAACCCCGGTATGCTATTTCTTTCTTCCACCTATTAATGTGTTGTCTTCAAAAAATAACGTTACGTTGTATAAGCCAGGCGTAAAACAAAGCAGATGTAGGGCAATTCCACAGAAAATCATGATTTTGTTTTTTGGGGGGGGGGGGGGGTGGATCATATTTATAATATATTTAATTTAAGGGTATGATTGGAAAACTTTATATTTTTATATTCTATAGAAAAATCCTAATAAAAAGGCATTGCAAATTACTGTTTATAAACTAAGTTAAGTACTATTATTGTCTTTGTAAAGTCATAATGTTACTTCAGTTACACAATAAAAGTTACGTCAGTTACATTCGTAAATGCCATTTTTTTCTTTTTTATTATTCAGAAATTAATTAATCAAGTTACTGTTATAATTTGGCATTACTTAGTGTTGTGGAGAACAGTAAATTACTTTTTTTAACTGGATAGTTTTGATAATTTTTACCCTTCAATGAAGGCAGAAAAAATGTTTGTATATTTTATGTTACGTCAGTTACAGAAATTTGAATTGCAAATTTTGGGACTCAAAGAGAGATTGAAATACTCTGCAAGTATTTGGGTATTAAGATCTTAGTAAGAAATATTTTAAATTGTAAAAATTTGTTCTAGCTTTATTAGTAAATTTTCTACATAGATTTGAAAACAAAATTCGATGATAAAATGTTACGTCGGAATTGCCCTGCATCATTGTACGGAATAATCTCTACTGCAATTTTTAAAACTTACAATTTTTATACCGTCGTATTGGGAAAAAAAAGTACTTTTTAATGCAATTTGTTTGAAAACTGCAACTCCATTTATTTTTGAGATATTAATTTTTTTGTGGTTTTTAGCATCATTTGTTTAATTTTGGCAACTCAAGTATTCCATTTCTGTAGAAACTAAAGGGAAAATAGTTGAAAAATAACAATTATAACTCTTTGTTGCCATTTTCTCATAAAAACTGAAAAAAAATGTAATTAAAATACATGCTATTTTGAAAAAAATATAAATAAATGATTTCTGATAAAACATGGAGCTGTTATAAACTAAATTTAATTTTAAGTATCTATATTAATATTACAAACAAATGAAGGCATATGAATCATGAGGTAACTGATTTTTTTTTTTTTTTTTTTTTTTTTTTTTTTTTTTTTTTGTCCAGTTTCTTGAATGACGAAATCTCTTTTTTTTTTTTTTTTTTTTTTTTTTTTTTTTTTTTTTTGTATTTGTGTATTATTCAGCGATAGTCACGTCCTATTACTGTAGATGTTGTTTAAGACTGGATCGTAAATGAAGAATTCTTTAGCGGACGCGGATGACGTCATTTTATATAAAATAAAAGCACGTGTTTGGAGTCTTAAAACTGAATTATCTATATTTATATACATATATATTTTTTTTCATCGGGGGCGACACTAAATTCTGAAAAAGCAGAATTCCTGTTTTCTAGTTGTTTTTTTTTTCGCTTCACTATGAATTCTGTAATGAATTTTTTATGAGCCGCTACCGTCGTAATCGACCTAAAAAAATTGGAAGGCATTTTATACATTCGTAGTCGTCTAAAGAATTCTTTTTTTTTAATCGAAGTTCATTTTTTATTTTGATAGGGATTCTAATTTCTATTTGAAAGAAACACTCGCAGGCTGAAATTTTAACTCAGTGAATTATTTGTGTTCAGCTTATCGTTGTAGTAAAAGTATTAAAAACAACAGCCGTAATGACTGAAGATATGACATAATAATTCTGTAATGAAATTTTTATGAGTCGGCATATTAGGAATTCACTTAAAAAGTATGGCAGGCATTTTAAAAATTCGCATCGTATAACGTATTCACATTTTTTAAAAATTGAAAATCATTTTTAAGTTTGGTAGTAAGTTTAATTACTTTTTTAAAAGAAACACTGGGCAGCCTGAAATTTTAACTCCATAAATTATTGACGTCAAGATTATCGGTCTAGCAAAAAAGGTGTTTAAAACAACAGCTGTAGTGGTTGAACACTTTACATAACTTTTTAAAGAGTAAAACATTCAAAAAAATTTTTAATGGAATATTTTTCTATTTGCAGTAGCATGAAAGTCCGGAACGTTACTCCAGCGCGAGAGAGCCGCAATACTTCCCTCATCTCTTTCTCTTTTTTTTTTTTTTTTTTTTCTGCGTTTCACTATGAATTCTCTATTGAATTTTTTACGAGTCGCTACCTTCGTAATCCACCTAAAAAAATTGGAGGACATTTTATGTATTCGTAGTCGTATAAAGAATTCATTTTTTCTAAATCGAAGGTTTATTTTTTATTTTGGTAGGAATTTTAATTTCTATTTGAAAGAAACACTAGCAATTTGAAATTTTAACTCGGGGAATTAAATACGTCTAGTTTATCATTCTAGTAAAAAGTGTTTAAGTAATTTACTTTAAAAAATATCAAGGTTATTTTAGAAATTCGTCGCCATAAAAAGCATTCGCATATTTTTTTTTTATAATCTAAGCTGCTTTTTATTTTTGGTCGTAAGTCTAATTTCTTTTTGAAAGAAATACTAGCAGGCTGAAAATCTAACTCGTTGAATTATTGACATCTAGCTTATTCGTTATTGTAAAAAAGTGGTAAAAAATCACAGCCGTAGTGATTAAAGATATTACACAATTTTTCAGAGAATAAAACATTGACTTTTTTTTTTTTTTTTTTTTTTTGAATGGATTATTTTCTATTTGCAGCCGTATGAAAGTTCGGAACATTACCCCAGCGCAGACGATCACAATACTCCCACTCATCTCTTTCTCTCTTCCGTGTTTCACTATGAATTCAATTTTTATGGAGTCGCCACGTTCTTAATTCACTTAAAACAATATTGAGGATATTTTAGAAATACGTCAACGTATATAGAATCTACAGTTTTTCTCTCTTTTTTTAATATAAATTCATTTTTCTTTTTGGTAGTCAGTCTATTAAAAAAAAAAATAAACACTAGCATGCTGAAATTTTAACTCGTTCAATTTAGTTTATCGTTGTAGCAAAAGGCGTTAAAAAAACCCACAGTAGTAACGATTGAAGATATTACACAATATTTCTTTAATGGATTTTGTATCAGTCGCCATGTTCGTAATTCACTTAAAACAATATGGATGGCATTTTAGAAATTCGCATCGTATAAAGCATTCACTTTTTTTTAATCAAAGTTTTTTTTTCCGTAGTAAATCTAATATGTTTTTGAAAGATACGCTTAATAGTCTGCAATTTTAACTCTATGAATTATTGACGTCTAACTTATCGTTCTATCAAAAAAAGGTGATTAAATATGAACATAGTGGTTGAAGATATAACACAATTTTTTAAAGAATAAAATAATGACATTTTTTAACGGAATATTTTTTTTTTATCGGTAGCATGAAAGTCCGGAACGTTATTCCAGTGCGTGAAAACCACAACACTTCTCTTCATCTTCTCTTTCTTTTGCGTTTCACTATGAATACTGTAATGAATTATTTTTATGAATCGGTACCTTCGTAATTCACCTGAAAAATATTTGGAGGACATTTTGATATTCATCGTCGTATAAATAATTCATTTTTTATTTTGGTAGGAATTCTAAATTCTCTCTGAAAGAAAAACTACCAGTCTGAAATTTTCACTCAATGAAATATTGACGTCTAGTATATCGTTCTAGTAAAAAGTGTTTCAGTAATTCACTTAAAAAATATGGAGGAAATTTTAGAAATTAGTCATCATATAAAGTATTCACATTTTTTTTTTTTTTTTTTTTTTTTTTTTTTTTTTAATCGAAGTTCATTTTTATTTTTGGTCGTAAGTCCAATTTTCATTTGGAAAGAAACACTAGAAGGCTGAAATTTTAACACGTCGAATTATTGATGTCTAGCTTATTCGTTGTAGTAAAAAGTTTTGAAAAACCAATGCTGTAGCGATCAAAGATATTATTTTATTTATCGTGTAAGTAGGCAAATCCAAAACGTTAGTCCAACGCAAAAGAATCACAATGCTTCTCTCCCCTCCCCCCCCCCCACACACACACCTCTCTCTCTGTTTCTTTCACGTTTCATTATGAATTAGGAATGATATTTTTCATGAGTCGCCCCTTCGCAATTTACTTTAAAAATATGAGGACATTTTAGAAATTCGTTATTGAATAAAGCATTCATATTTTTTTACCTTTAAACGAGGTTCATTTTTGATTTTGACGATTTCTCTTTGAAGGAAATACTATCTGCCTGAAGTCTCATTACTGCAAAATCTTTCATTCTCAGCCACTTCCGCCAGCAAAACATCACTTTCGTAGAGAAGTCCCACAACCCGGCTAACGTACTCTAAATTCGACCAATTGCGCGATTCTGAGCGCATCTTAAGCCCAAAGTGTATTCTAAAGGCTGGAAAGTAGATAACATCCAGAAATCGATCAGTCGAATCACGTACCGTCACAAAATTATGGACCTAAATTTTGTACAACGTCTAGTAAGTATCACCAAAAGTAAAATCGATAATGTCCAACGAAACGGTTTAATTGAAACCCGAAAACAGTTTTACAGAGTAATGTGGTTATTAAAGTTACTTTAGAGTGTCCACCTGTGTTCTTTGTCTCGTTTATTCACAGCTTTCCAATCAAGAAAAATTTGTGCGAATTTCTAGGAAACAGGCTTTAAAGTAAACAAGTGGGTAAGTGTTATCGCAGACTGCGCACAGGGTTTCGTTTAATATCTCTTTTAAAACAATTCTTCGCTTTTAAAATTTTTATATTTCATTTATACCTGCATTTATTATCCTTAAATAAATAAATCCAAATTTTCAATTTAGAATTATTAGATCCTTAAATAAATGGCCACTACCATTACATTTAATTTTAAAATAATTAGAAAAATATTTTAAAATCAAATTAAAAATATTCAAGAAAAATTATTTAAATAAAATTAAAAAATCTGAATATTTTTAAATTTCGCAATTTCAAAAATTTAGTGCAGGTATAAATGAAATACAAAAATTTTAAGAGCAAAGAACTGTTTAAAATACATTTTAAATGCTCAAATAATCCAGATAATAATCCATAAAAAAACTCCAAAAAATCCTTATTAATTGTTTGACTTTCCAAACACTCGGCGCCAACAAACATGGCGCCAAAAAAAAAGGGATATTAACATTTATTAAAATTCGAAATAAAAAAGAAAAAATAAACCTTAATTCCTGAATAATTCTTCTAATGATAAGATGAAAAATGTTGCCCTATTATTTCAAAAAATGGCCAGTAGATGGCAGCAGTAAACAAAAAAATATTGGTTCTAGATTGAAATTCCAGATTTTCTGTATCTGGAAAAAAAAAGAAATTTTAAAAATTGGCGCTGCGCCAAAAAAAAAAAAAAATTTAAATAAGTCTTTAAAATGGCCAAAAAAGAGAATTTTCTTTTAATTAAATCCATCTGAAAAAAAAGCGGTAACGGTAATAAAAATAAAAAAGTTACAGTTCCGCCTGAAAGATACGAACCCAGAGTCTTCCTGCATGGAAAACGAATGCTCTACCACTACAATATGGACATTCAGAGATGGATGATGATATTAAGATTATGTTTTGAAATCGAAAAAGAACGCACTCATTTAATTAAAATAATTTTAAGACTTTTTCAAAATTTTACGATTTTGCGTATGACGGGTATTCAGCTCTAAGTTTCTGAGTATGAGACTGTGACGGACGGACAGACATAGAAGTGAGACTATAAGGGTTTCGTGCGATGAACGAAACCTAAAAATCAATTTTAAGGCCTTCATCCGTAAGTCAGGCGCAGGGAATATATCGGGAAATATCATTTAGGGTTACAATTGAATACGAGTTACATTAACAATGGCGTTAATTAAGCCAAAACACGCTACTTAAAAAATGTCAACTGGCTACAAAACTATAACAATGACATACATTAAACACAGAAAAGTTGAAAAAAAAAATAAATAAAGAGTGTAATATTTTCTACTGCAATTTTATCAATTAATAGTTTAATGTTAATTAAATTATAATTATACGTTCAGAAAATAATTTTAAATTTTTAAATAGATAATTTAAAAACTTCTTTTTTTTTCAATAACGTTACCACATCTTAAATAATCAGTGAAGTGCGAGTTTTACTCACAAAGGCTTCCGTGCAACAAAGTTCTTTTGCAAAGTTTAAGCTTGGCCTCCTGCCAAGCGCGCTGAGAAAGGAGGTCGCAAAGCTGCAACACCACCTTGATCCGCGTTGCTGTTTTGTAGATAAGTTTTTAACTAATATTTCACCTAATTACAGACAAATAGTTTCGAAAATCATTATTAATAATCCTTAAATGATTCTGCGTCGATAGGTACCTCGAGCGCCCATCAACTTCTCTGCTGAGCGCCGGAGCAAAGTAAAATTTGCACAGATAAATGCGATCTTCTCAAAAACTAGTATGTGATTTGAGATAATCTCTGTCGTTTTCATACAAGCTTTAAATAAAATCCTCCTACTATTTTCTACATAATATTAGTTTGAGTATTTTCGAAATAGAGGGTATGGGGACATATTTTTGCAGTACATTTTCGACGATATCTATGAAAATGTAATACCTAAATTTAAAAAATGCATTTATTTGAGTTCGGTGTTACGAGATCTTTTCGGATACCTCACACGACGTACAAAACTTTTTTTTCAAGTTAATTACCCACCTGAATTTTTTCTAAAAATATTTGTGAATGGCTAACAATCTATAAATATGCGGGTCAATAGCTTTTATAACGCAAGTTTGAACTTTCCACATTCCTTAATTTTCTAGAAAAACGGCTGCGACAGACGGACAGACAAACGCACCAAGTGATTTTATACTATGGTGCCGTTTTCACTTTTTAAGTACGGAATCCAAAAATGAAACAAAGGAAAAAATTATATATTTTTAAATAATTCACTGTTTCGCGCTTCTACCAAGAATTTAAAAACAAAAACAAAAAACAGATTCTATTGACAAATTGTTTTTAACGGGGAAAAAAATCTGAAAATTTTTCAATCGTTAATAATAAAATAAGCATTAACATTTATTAGATCGATAAACTACACATCAGTAATGCAACAAGTTAAAATTCAGACTGCTAGTGTTTGTTGGCTTCAAGAAGGAATTAGATGTATTACCACAAACAAAACCCCATTCATAAAGAAAATCTGCATGTAATGATAAGTTTTTTTTTATTCTACTCTTTCTTTACTACACCTATAAACTCACTTCAATAATTCAACGAGTTATAACTTCAGAATGACTGCTGGTCAAGTCTGGACAGGAGACTTAATCACCACCGTTGTAATTGCTACATATATAGGAGATGAAACGACGGCGAATGCACTTGTTCAAATGCTGTTGCCGATTGACTGCTAACCCAGACTTTCGGATTAACGGACGACTCAAGCCTTTCGGACCCATCGCAATCCAAACGAGGATCTTGTCTTCGAATTTCAATTTAGTAGCGAATTTGAAGACAGGTTATGTCACGGAGATGTCAGATGTGTAGTAGCCACCATTATCGTTAAAAGTGGAGTGAGTGAGCGTGAAATATGACTCGTCATCCAAGATGAATGCTCGATCAGAGAATTTTCGGAACAAGCGACCAGCATTTGCCTTTCTGTTCGTTTTCGTATGACCCTTTTCTTGGGATATTTGATGTTAAGCTTCTTGGTGATTCTATATGTAGGTGGTCGAGTGAAACACTGAATTTGGTAGCCGTGGGATTGATTAATAGTCGGTCGTTTTTGCCAAACAGTCGTTAAACGCTATAATTTGGCTTGGTGAGTTTTTCGGCCTTCCTATCCGATCTTGGTTGTCTTTTGGCCCCTTCTAGAATCCCTTCTAGTAACGTTGCAGAACATCGTATATAGTTCGTTTAGGGCTATTTTTGGCAATAATTAAATTAAATTTAAAAAAATCAAAAAACCCGACTGCGTAAAAAGCGAACTCATTAATTGTTTCTCATCAATGTTAAATTATTTTTTATATTACTTACTTATTTTTTTATTTACTTCTATTGATGACTTTTAAGTTGTGTTTAATTGTTAGTTCCTATCTATAAACACTGTTTTGATGATGCCTATAAATGTTTGTGATGGTTAGAGTTGCAATAAAGCTAGAGATCCTACCTACACAACTTCCAGGTTGTGTAATATTTAAACAGAGCTTCTGACTGTAAAATAGTCAAGGAAACATCATCTTCATTTTGAAAGACCTATCCAATGATATGCCACTCAATAGGGTGCGTAAATTTTTCTTTTCGTGTCTACCGCCATTTTGAATTTATAAAAACAAAACCTAATCTATAACCATCGGACGGTTAAGACGAATTGATAGAAACCCCATTCATTAAAATCCATCCAGCCGTTTGGATGTTTCGAGAGTATAAAGAAATCCACATACCCAGATACGCGTGAAACACATAACCCTTTTTGGCAGTCGGGTAAAAAAAAGGGTACACAATGAACTTGTTAAGATGATGAATATTGCCTTCGTAAAACTTTTCACATGCGTACCCAGACCCTCCTCTTTTGCTCCATTCTCGGAAAACACAGATACTTAATGAACAGTTGGCTAACGGACGTGCCCCTATAAACATTAGCTCAACACTTCACGTGCAGAGATCGCCTGATACGTATTCCCTTGCTATTTTACATAACTTCAAAGTTTGTGCGGATTTCTAGGAAACAGTCCTTATAATTAAGTTCTAAAATTATTAAAATATTGTGGTGTCATCCAAAACACACTTGTGTACATAAATTTTGTAATTCTAGCGTATCAGGAGGTATAAAATCGATTACAGAATTCTAATCCTTATATACATGTGAGTTGTGGTTTTAGATTCCCATAAAACTGTAGCCTAGCAACAGGATATGATCAGCGTTTTCCATGAGAACTTGTAACCACAGAGCAGCAGATGGATTGAATTTGCTGATGTGCAGCTTCGCATTTTCTTAGCTTGAGAACAAGTAACAACCAAAGGGCAGATTTCATTCCGAAGCGGCGGAGGTTAGACCTATTTTTCGCTCTAGACGAGAGCAGAAGCCGATATGGAGTCTCCGATGCTGCGAGCGTGTATGCCGCAGAAACCCCCCCTACCCTCCCGTATTTGTAAATATAATGTCAACTTAATATGTAAAACTATAATCCAGAACTATTAAACTCCTTTTTTCATTAACTACGGCCTTATCCTTATATCATCCTTATATCACATGGGGGTCGGCCTATCCTAGTAGAACCTAGTTAAATTCTTAAATTCCCCTAGACCCATCTGCCACTGGAGTTCAAGCAACTAACTCAATGACTTTTTTTTTCTTTCAACTCTGAAGACGTACAAAAAGTGTTTCACTGTGAATCATCGAAGAAAGATACCGATTTCTTTTTCTTATCAGTAAAGACTCTTCATGAAATTTTCTTTCCATGTTGAAATATCTCAAGAAGAACGTAGGTTACTTGGACAGCTATGAAGTTCATCGGACGCAACGATTTTATTTTTCTTCTGTTAGTTACGAATGATTCAAGATTTTTTTCTCTTCTCCCGTGCGGTGCGCATGCAGCAGGAAAGCGAAAGTGCTTCAATTATCCAGTGTGCTTATCAGTTCACGTTAATTCAGGCTTTGATTATTTATATTTTTCCCTTCATAACGGATTACCATAAAAGGAAGTAAGTGGTATATTTATATTACTTTCGACAATGATGTTAAAAGATATTCGCGTGGTAGTTAGTCAAATTAATTCAGCGAGGACTGATCGTATTAAATTGTTACATGATTTAATTTTTTAAAACAGACAATGGATGGTTGAATAGGAAAAATTTAAGGGAATTTGAAGGATTTCAATATAAAGAGGGCGACGATCAATTTAAAACTAAATTAGCGGAAATTCTGGATGAATTTTTCCAAGTTCAGTTAGTTTGTATGGCGAATTTATTACACTTAGACGTTCATGGAAGTGAATCTGATATTGCGACACGCATACTGCAAGCTCTAACTAACTTAGAAGCCTTTCAGGATTCCTTTACTTCACATACAGATTCAGAAACCGAAATTAAATATGAAAACACATTAAATGACACCGTAAGATCGGACCACACACAAGCTCTTGCAGATAATACTCCGACGAGTACTCAATTTGCACCACGCCACACGATTGCATTTTCCGACATTGAAAATTTGTTACAACCGTTTTCGGGAAAACATTCCGACAATATTCTAAAGTGGTTTGAGCGATTTGAAGGTTTAGCAAATAGCTTCGCGTTAACCGAGATTCAAAAATTCATCTTCGTTGAGAGAGCGCTTACAGGGACAGCTCTATTATTTGCGCGTAGTGAGTCAAATATTACCTCGTATAGCTTCAAACACATCTCTTCGCCGGCACTAATCCATGAGACGTTGGGAACACGCAGCTGTAAACCCAATGAAAAATTTTCTGAATATTTCCTCATCATGAAAGAAATAGCCCAAAGGGGTAATGTCGATGACGCGTCCTTGATGCATTATGTTATTAATGGCATACAAAACACGCCTAGCAATACAGCTATATTATTCGGGTACGCCACGCTTGCCGAATTTAAAAACAAGCTCCAAATTTTTGAACGAATTTGTGAACAGAGCCCTAATTTTTACCAAACAAAGTCACCGGCTACACCCGACATTCCTAAAATTAACCAGGCGGAGAAAATTGCAAAATTAATGTGTTATAATTGTTTAGTCCCAGGTCACCGGTCTAACCAGTGTGTGCTTTTGAATAAAGTAAAAAAGTGTATGAAATGTGCACGTTTTGATCATGTTTCCAATCAATGTACGGAACAAACTCCGGAACGCAAGCGTTCGACTCAAGGCACCTCTGCTTCACGCAAGACGTCGCCACGCAGAGACGAACGAATTAACGTAGTCGAAATGTGTCATTCTCATCCACGTATGGAGAAACCAGTAAAAATTTCTAATTTACAAATCAATTCAATCTTCGACACTGGAGGCCCATTGACGATACTGAGAGAAGACATTTATAAACAAATCGGATCTCCCCCCCCCTCACCGGAGCTCCTGTACAGTTGTCAGGTATCGGCAACGGTACTCTTCAGCCTATAGGATCATTTTTTACCAATATACAAATAGACGATAATACTTTTTCTACTACTGTTTACGTAGTTAAGTCTTCTCATATACCCATGCCACTTCTTGTAGGGACAGACGTCATATTTCAAGGCACTCTCACGTGCGACAAAAACGGCGTTAATTTAACTAAATCTCCACCCACAAGCATTTTTATAAGCTGCATTACCGTCTCTGATAATGTATCTGCAACGAAAGCTCAAGATAAATCCGATGTACCTTCATTTCCTGACGTAAGATACACTACGGAAACATTTGTTTCAAATTCTTTCCCCCAAGATCTAAAACCGCCGAGAGTAAATAAAGATTTTTCGAATGAAAATATTCCTACTGACATCAAAATTGACCCAGTGAATGACTCAGCATATCTGAAACATCTCGCAACATTATCGCCAGACTGCTTTTCCTTCGATTTAACTCTCTTTTCCTACAAGCTGTTCATGACTGTGCTCGTCTTATTGATCCTCTGCTTATCACTGGTTACCTCTGTCAACGGACTCAGTTATCATCATTCTGCACTCCCTAAGTCCCAACCATCTCAAGATTCGAGTGACGTTACTAATTGGAACGAAATTCGGCAGATCCTTATCATTTCTTGTTTATTTCTTATACATCAAAACTGAGTGAAACCAACAAAGAAAAAGAAAAAACGTGGAATTATATCCTTGAAGAGATCATAGGCGTAGCGTCGGGGGGGCACGGGGGGGCGTGTGCCCTCCCAACCTTCTACACCCTGGGCGCCAGAACAGAAAGCGTAGGGGGCGCCAAATGAAAATTTTTTTGTCTTTACATACAAAAATATATATGTATTTATATTGAATTTGCATAAAAATGTCTTACAGCCGGAAAATCCAAAAGTAAAACTAAACCAAATGCCTTGAAATTTACAAATATATAAAAAATATTCATCTATAATAGAAGACTGCAAATGAATTGGAAAAAAAGAGCTCTTTTCTTATGCATTATTCTTTCTCCAATTCCAAGTGTACCGGAAGGTGAAGGGGGCGCCAAATGAAGATTTTGTTTGACTCTGACTTTTCTGATGAAAAGATTCCATGAAGACTGATCAATTTTCTTTTCTCTCTCATCCTGAGCAGTGTTGAGCTTTCATTTTTCCCGTCTTGATATGGGCGAGATCGGGTGGCTGCCCGGGACAGGTTCGGCTAGGTGGGGAGGCCTAGCAATTGGCTTTAGCTCAACAAGCCCCACCCAGGCTGCCCGGAACAATAAAAATTAACGGGAGAAGGTGTCATGGTCGAAACTAAGGGGGTGGAGAGGGGCATGTGCCCTGGACGCCACGCGAAGGGGGCGCCAGATGAAAATTTGGTTTACCGTTTTATACAATCTATATATGTGCGTGTGAAATTTGTGTAAAAAGATATTTTTTAGCTGAAAAATCAAAAAGAAAAGCTGAGTAAAGTGCATTAAAATTGTCGAATAGATAAAAAGATTTACCTACAATATACAAGACAGCAAATGAATCTCTATTCTTTTTCTTATAATTACTTTTTTACATGCATATCACCATATCTGGCCTTAGATGGGGCAAGATCAGGTGACTGACTGGGACAATAAAAACCAAGCGGTCGAAAATTTACAAATTGAAAAGTAAAAATTTAATAATTTTGTTGTTGTTTTGAGTCGCACATAAATTTGAAAATTAAATTTGAAAAGTTGAGGAAAGTATGTAGACATATCAATCTATAAATAAGAAGAGTGATATAAGTGATAATTCCACAAAACTGGTGTAGATAGTACAGGAAGATATTTTACAATGTTGGAATTCATTTTTATACCTACAATAAATCCTGGTTTTTTTAGTTCCTGAAACAATGTGACTCATATCACTATGACATTAAAGTACCTCAATTGTAATAATTTGTAATGCTACAATAGTAAACATCTAGAAAAATGAAATATGTCTGTAATGGAATATTGTCTTAAACGAAAAAAACTGCATGGTTCCAACAGAAATAATACCAACAGTTATATCTGCTAAGACGGAAACCTGTATAAAGCGGAATTATTTCCGCTTCCTTTCGATTTTTTTTCACAGGTTTTAATGCATAAATATTTGACAAAGCTGGTTATATATTTCAATATTATTACGTATTTTACTGTTACACATTTTAAATTTTAAAATAAGTCCTCTAATAGAAACTTTCGTAAATTTCGCTTTGTAAATTTACTTTGCGGGGGAACGAGGGGGCTCCAAAATCCATGTTTGCCCCGGGTGAAAATATAGCTAGTTTCGGCCCTGGAAGGAGTGCACAAAGTAAAATGCTTTAGTAAAACCCTTTAAAAGAAGAAAAAATGAGTATAGCATTTGCAGTGGTACAATAAAAAATCTCACACAGGGCGCCATGGCTAATACAGTCGCCTCTGCTTTTCTCCTCCAAATGATCTTTTCACTTCTTTTTGCCTCCTTGCCCTTGAACTTCCTCAGTCAGTCGACAAAAGAAAAGACGAATTTCGACAAAAGGTCGTAGAAAAATATCGCGAATTTCGTCAAAAAATCTCTGAAACAAATACCCAATATCATTTTCGCCAATCGATTATAGAAAAAAAATCACGAAATTTGACAAAGGATCGTGTAAAAAAAAATCACGAATTCCATAAAACGATCGGCGGAAAAAAGTGCGAATTTTGGTAATTCGTCGTCGAAAAAAATCGCGAATCTCCTAATAGGACCGTGGAAAAATATCTTTAATTTTATCAAAGGTTGCGAAAACAAATGGCGATTTTCGTAATTCGGTCACGAAAAAATCATCGCAAATTTCGTCAAAAGAATGCACAAAATATTACGAATTTCGTCTAACGACCAAGAGAAAAAAAATTGCAAACTTCGTCAAATATTCGCGGACAAAAAGACGACAAGGGTAATTCTGAGTTAAAAAAAACAAAACAAAAAACAAATTCCCAGCAAATTGTCTGAAAGGTTACAGCAGAGGAGTGAAAGGGGGGAAATCTCCCGGCCTCAATTATGCGTTTTTTCGGCTGTCCTTTAGCGAAATTCTCGTTTTTCCGCGATCCTTCAACGAAATTTGCGTTTCTTTATCGCGATCTTTTGACGAAATTCGTGCTTTTCCGCAATCTTTTGATAAAAATTGCGTTTTTTGCGATCCCTTGGTGGAATGTGTGTGTTTTTCGCGATTCCCAGACGAAGTTTGCGTTTTTTCGTGATCACTTGTCGAAATTCGCGTTTCTTTCCACGATTCTTTGGCGAAATTCGTTTTTTCTGCGATCCTTTGAAGAAATTGGCGACTTTTTTCTGTGCACGATTGTCGAAATTCATTTTTTCGGCGACCATTTGCCGAAATTCGCGATAATTTTTATGCCCGAATTTTAGGATTGATGAGAGATTTTTTTTTTAATTTTCGGAACCGAATGCCTTAAATTTTCGGAAAATTCAGAACAGAATCACCTCTGAAAAGACTCGAATTTGGTCAAATAATCGCGTAAAAAATCGAGAATTTAAACAAATAATCAAGAATTTCGTAAGTCGGTTTTGAAAAACAAATCTCGAATTTCGATAAACTATCGCGGAAAAGAATTACGAATTCCGTCAAATGATATCTGAAACAAACAGCGAGTACCATCAATCGGTCGCGGAAAAAAATATATATCGCGAATTTCGACAAGTGGTGGCGGAGAAAAAATTTTTCCAGTTTGTCGCAGAAAAATTCGCGAATTTTAGCAAAGTATCGCGGAAAAATAATCGTGAATTCAGTGAAACGATCGCCGGAAACAAAAACGTGAAATTTGGCAAAGGATCACGGAAAAAAAAATTATGAGTTCCGTGATACGATCGCCTCCAAAAAATTGAGAAATTTGAAATAGGTCATAAGAAAAATTGCGAAATATCCTTCAACGATCGTAGCAAAAGATAGCGAAAAGAAATAACTATTATCATTAGTCGACTGGTGAAAAAATCGCGAATTTCGCAATTCGTCGTGGAAAAAATCGCGAATCTCCTCAAACAACTGTAAAAAATATCTTGAATTTGTTAAAGGTCACGGAAACAAATGGCGGTTTTCGTCATTCGGTATCGGATAAATTATCGCAAATTTCGTCAAAAGAAGGGACAAAAAATTGCGAATTTCGTCTAACGATCACAAAAAAAATCTCAAATTTCGTCAAATGGTCGCGGGCAAAAAATGCAAATTTGGTCAAAAAAAAATTGAGAATTTAACCAAATGATCGCGCAAAAAATCACGAATTTATAACTCGGTCATGAAAAGAAAATCACGAATTTTGACAAACGATCTGGAAAAGAATCGGGAATTTCGTCAAAAGATCTCTGAAACAAATAGTAACGACCATCAATCGGTCGCGGAAAATCTATATCGCGAATTTGGACAAGTGGTGGCGGAAAAAAAATCGATTTCGTCAATCTGATGTAGAAAAATTTGCGATATTTGGCAAAGGATCGCGGAAAAAATCGCAAAATCTCCTTCAACGATTGTATAAAAAGATCTTGGAAAAAAATAAGTATTTTCGTCAATAGATTGGAGGGGGGAGGGGGCGAAATCGAGAATTTTGGAATTCGTCGAGGAAAAAATCGCGAATCTCTTCAAACAACCGTTGAAAAAGTGTGTTTGGGAAGATGACTTTACAGGTGCTTTGAAGAAAAAGATCAAATATTTTCAGTAAAAATAGTCACTGAAATCCGGAAAAAGTCGCCTTTTTTCTTGAATAGCCGCTTGGTTTTCGGCCTAAAATAGTCGCCATAGCCACCGATGCTGAAAATAGTCGCTTTTAGTAGCAAGTGGCAGCCCTGCAATTGTATGTTAAGAAAAATCGGAATTTTTTGAGAAATTGTGTCGAGCCGAACTGAACCGGTACTGATTTAAATGATTTTTTCACGGGCCGGGCTTGTTTCCGTTGATTTTTGTACGAGCCGGGCCTGGTAAACTGTGAAAAAATAAACGGGCCGTGCCCGGGTGAAACTTTTAATTTTCTCGCCGGGCTGGGCCTGGGCCTTGGAATTGCGGTCCGTGCAGATCTCTGTTATGCCCCTCAGGGCCGTGCAAAGAGCGTCTAAAGGAGCGCCCCGGGCGCGAAATTTACTCTGCAAACCACGGTTTTGTTTATTTATTCATTTTTCGGGGAATTTCTTTTTCTCTCTTGATCATTTTTTCCCCTGTCGCTCAACATCATGAACTCTCTAACAAATAAATGCAATTTTCTTTTATGTTATTTAGTTGTTCTGAATAAATTAAACCCTTTAAAGTTCCAAAATAAACGCGAAAAATATTTATTCCATAGAATTTATTTATGTTTCTGCACTTTATAAATTTTATTACACCTATCACAAAAATAACGTTTTTCTTTTTTTTTTGGGGGGGGGAGGGGGGGGACGCAAAATTGAAAATTCGCCCGGGGCGCCGCTTTTATTTTGCGCGACCTTGGTGCCCCCCCAAAATTTTTGGTCACGCTACGCCTATGGAAGAGATAGATGCTTAACGTATATAGGTCACTAGTGCAACCACCGAATTTATCATAAATGTGTTTTTTTTTTATTACTACTATTTTTTTTAACTGTGTTTTTAAATATTCTGTGTTTTACAACTATATGTGCTTATTTAAGCGAACATTTATATCGTACAGACTATAGACTGCTACTCTGTGTGTGCTTTCATCTACCTTCATTTATTTCTTCGATTTTTTTTTTTTTTACGATTACAGCAATCATCCACGATTATTTTTTTTTTCCGGACGAAATATTAGAATGAGGTGTTTACCAGTGTAACTCACCATTTCAAGAGTCCAATTAGTGATGAAAACCTTCTACATAAGACGTTTCATTTTTTGATTATTGTGTTTTATGCCATTCTACAGTGCGATAAACTTTAAGTGCTTTTTTTTAAAGAAGTTATCGCGTGCCAAGCATTTTTTTTTTATCAACAGTGCTTATTATTATTATTAATATTTGTTTGTGAGATATGCAGCAGATTCTTTATTTTTTCAGCTTATATTAACAGAATTTATGTGCCTTCTTTTTTTCGAAGTTCTGTTCAACATTTTTTTTAAATCTCTGAGCGATATATATCTGCTCAAAACTTTTTTATTGAACCCATGTGGTGATTTTTTTTTTCGCATGGCAAGTTATCTTTATCTCGGACTGCAAATGGTGCTTTATGTTTTTCATTTGCCTGTTCGCAACACGTGCTTTTTTTTATGTTGCGTAAATAACTTTATTTAAAATGACTATCTATACAGGACTTTATTTTTTTTTCTATTTGACATTTTACAAGAAGAAAAAAAAATTGTTGTATTTGTATTTCTAAAACTGTATTTATATTTCTAAAACTGTGTTTTATGTGTAAACTTTTTATTGAATTGCTATATATATGTATGTGTTTTACCCCCCCCCCCCTCGCATATTTTTTTTTCAGAAGTAATAGCTGGCTGTCGAAAAAAAACCCTTTTGGTGGAAAACTCTTTTTTTTTTTTTTTTTTTTTTTTTTTGCTCAGACGAGGCAAACATTTTTTCTTATTTTTTTCTTCCCGAATGACGGTGGGATATAGATGATTTTTTTACGAAATTCTACCTAAGATGAGGCAGATTTTAGTATGTTTTCTTAATGATAATATAATGGCAGACGGCCTTACAGATTATATTTTTCATCCCTGATGATGGCTCATGAGAAAGACGGTCTTATGGCGCAAATTGATGTTATCCTGAGATTTTTTTTTATTCTTTTGCTTTTTTTTTTGAAGATATCCCAGGGCAGCTCAGCATAAATTTACATAAAATTTAGACTTAATTTCTTTTTATTTAGCTCAATTTTCTTAATTATTTAATGACAGTTTTTTTTTCTCTCCTTTGGATTTTAATTATTTTTAGATAGTTTTGTTTTGTTTTTTGACATATCTTGTTCCTTATTTAACACGCTGTCGAGGACGACAAGCGGACAAAATGGCCGAGTGTGAGTTGTGGTTTTAGATTCCCATAAAACTACTTGACTAGCAACAGGATATGATCAGCGTTTTTCATGAGAACTTGTAACCGCAGAGCAGAAGATGGATTGAATTTTCTGATGTGCATCTTCGCATTTTCTTAGGTTGATAACAAGTAACAACCAAAGGGCAGATTTCATTCCGAAGCGGCGGAGGTTAGACCTAGTTTTCGCTCTAGACGAGAGCAGAGGCCGATATGGAGTCTCCGATGCTGCGAGCGTGTATGCCGCAGAAAAACCCCCTACCTCCCGTACTTGTAAATATAATGTCAACTTAATATGTAAAGCTATAATCCAGAACCATTAAACTCCTTTTTTCATTAACTACGGCCTTATCCTTATATCATCCTTATATCACATACATGAACCAAGTTAAATAAAACACTATAATAAAACTAACCAACCAAACAAAAAAACGCATAACCGATTATTAATGGTTGGGATACATCAGATTTTTTTTTTTTACCGTATAAAACATTCATTGTTTTAAAAAATATATTATCGGTTTTTATTCCAGTATGTAATTTCTCCGTTAAAAAAAAACAACATTAGCAATCTGGAATTTCAAGAAGGAAGAATATTGACGTCTGGTGTATTAATCTACTTAAAAAAAAAAAAAAAAAAAAAAAAAAAAAAGAAGCAAACAAGCAACAAAAACATGAAGAGTTGTTGATAGTTGGATACATTTTAGAAAATTTTTCAATGATAAAACGTGTACATTTTCTCAAATGTGGTTTTTTTTTTTCATTTTTAATAGTAAATATTTAATTTTCTTTTTGAAATTTCAATAGCATAAATATTGATATCAGGTTTGCCAATCTACTTAAAAAAATGTTTGGAAGAAAACAAATAAACAAATGCATAACCGGTCATAAATAATAGAGATATTTCAGATTTTTTTAAAGGGATAAAACATTCACATTCAGTCAAGCAAAATCTGTTTTTATTTTTGGTAGTTAGTATCTAATTCTTTTTCTAAAGAAAGATTAACAACATAGGATTTCAATACCTAGGTTCTAATCGATTTACTTAAAAAGTTATGAGGAGAAAAAAAAAAAAGGTTTTACAAATGCTTTATTTAATGAAAAAAAATATGCGGTTAGAAAATTTTAGAAATGTTTTATCGCCTAAAACATTCACATTTTTTTTTTCAAGCTAAATTTGTGTTTATTTATGGCCGCGTGTATGTAACTCCTCCTTGAGAGAAGCATTAGCAATCGGGAATTTCAACATGCAGAATTATTGACGCCATCGTTATCGATCTCTTTTAAAAAAGCGTTACAAAAAATATAGCCGATTATTAATGTTGGGAGATATTACTTTCTGCCAGTGAAAAGACAGCTGAACAAAGACAAGTTTTCCCCCATAAAAGCAGGTAATGAAGCAGGGTGAATTGCCGTCCTTTTGTTTAGCAACTGAATAATTTAGCTGCAGCTGAAACAGCGGGGAATCATTGTCCGTCAGATCTAGCTTCTGTCGTTAATTAACATTATTTTGACAGTTTGTTCATTAATGAAGACACAGTTTTAATGTGTATTTTGTCTCCTAGATTTGCCTGAAGATAACAGCAGAAATGGTTTTGAAGAAAACGGTTGGGAAGCCAAGCGAAGAATGCAGTGAAAAATTGAGAGAAGGATTTCACTTTTTAAAGGAATACTTTCAGTATAATGAAATTTAATTGATTTACTGTAATTTTTATTATTTAATTTATATTTCTAAAATGACATGTATATTCTATTTTAATGAATAATTGTAAGACTGTATGAAAATGGCATGAAACAGATTTAAGTATCAATAAAACAAAGAATTGAGTGAAGTGTGTTGCACTTTTTAATAAGTACTTTTAATAGATCTTGAGCTTTTACTAATGTACTGATGTTTTTGGTTTACATTTGGTTTTTAAAATTGTCTATATTGTAACCTTCGCTTTTAATGTATGATTGGATCTATAAAAAATATCATTTCATAGTGTTATTTATTTCTCATATTCATTGTAGAACACTCGTGCACAGGTACACAGAATTATAAAATTATTATAAATAGCAGCCAGGTTGACGCAGTTTAAATTAAATGGCTTTAACAATGGTTTAAACAAACTGATTTTTTTTCCAGAATAAAACATAAACAATGATTTTTCTTTTTTTTAAGAACAACTCAAATATAATATTTTCTTTATTTTGCAATTTAAGAGTTTCAAATTATTGGATATAAATAATTTCTATTTTTAATACTTTATCTCAGCAGTCAACATAAGACATAATAAGTCTAGATCATGTCTGTATGATGAAAACTAGTATTTGTTGAGGCACATGTCTCATGCACAGTTATCGTGAAACATGGTCAGCACTTACACATATACAGGGTGTCCACGTATAAGATGACCGACCTTTATTTTCGCAACCGTTGGTCCTAGATGCATACTTTCAATTACAAAAGTAGTCAAAATTAGGTGCAGAGTTAAGATAAAAAAAAAAGTTTGAAGTGAAGAGTTACAGAGTCTAAATTTTTATACGGTCCCCCGATCCTATAAGTTATATTTAGTAAAAAATTTCCTGTTACACTGACAAGTAAGGCAAAAAAAGTCCCGTTATTCTACGATTAAAATTGACCGAGTAATAACTGTTTAAATTTGGAGCATATTTTTTGCTGCAAATTAGGGGTCATTCACAAATTTAGTAGAAATATAATTTCGTCAGATATATTAAAGAAATGGTTGAGATTAAAATTATCACTGCAATATAAATTTAAAATCTTTAATCATTCTGACATACTACTGCAAAACTTACAATTTGTATGAACATATAAGAGAATAAAAATAGCAGAATTTTTTGTTAAATTAAAGGATGAAAAAGAACAGCCTCAATTCTTTACAAAATGATACATATTAAATGCTATTAGATTAGACTGTCTTTCAAATTTTGGGTTGTGCCATGTTTTTTAACTTTTGAAAATTGAGTCTTATGTATTTTTTAGCGCTGAATCCGAAAATGATCTTAATTTTAAACCATCACGTCAGGATTTTTCACAAATCACAAATTTCAAAGTTAGAAAGCTCAAAGTTAAAATTGATCCCCCTCGCCTCCCAACCTCATCGGATCCCTGGGCTGTTTAGCTGTAAGAAACCCAGTATAAGCCAAAAATGTGAATAAATTAATGAATTAAATAAAATTAAACTGAATAAAAAAGTCTTACATCTATTTTATAGTATCAGATTTTTCGCTATTTTTTAACCTTGAAATTTACTATTTGCGAAAAATCCTGACATAATGGTTAAAAGTGAAGGTAATTTTTTTATTCAGCGTTAAAAAATACATAAAACGTAATTATAAAAGTTAAAAAACACAACCATCGCAGGTTTATGTTATCTAATCTAAAACTCTTTCTTAAACTTGTTGGCGGTAATCTATCCGAATTTTTTTGTGTTATCCTCTAATATAAGTATGTAAGCGTAAAAAAACATAATAATATTACATTGTCATCGGATTTAAGTCAGTATGTAAAATTTAACTTCGATCGGACATTTGAAAGCAAGTTAAAGTTTGAGTACAAATTTAAACTGGAAAGACGATCGTTGCAAGTAAAATAAAACCTTATGAAAATAACATAATTTTTCTTAAAAGAAATCATAGCCTCAAATCCTTACAAAATAAAACATATGTTAAAATACAATTATTTTAACTAATCTCAAACTCTAATAAAAGTTAACTGAATCGTAATACTTGTACAATTTCTTTCATAGCGCAGATGTTAAAATACAATTATTTTAACTAATCCGAAACTTAACTAATAAAAGTTAACTCGTTATAACGTGCATTATATGAAAGACTAACGTAAAAAGCTGAATGATGGCGTTTCATAGACCGCGCAATTTTAGAATATTTTTATTTATTTGTTTTGAAAATGACTAAGGTAGAGTGGAAACAGGGTAAACAGTCGAATAAACCTATTGTTTTTCAAATTTTAATCTACACCTTTTAGCAATTAAAATTAGTATATTATTACAAGGTGTTAAACAATTGGAAGCTCGTTCGTATGAAGAATGCATATCGAATGTTCCAGTTATCTTCTTTAATTTTTTCCAAAACAAGCTTTATTCTGGCTTAAAAAATCATATTATCATTTTGCTATTTCCTGCAGTGACCAGAAGGAGGTGTCAAGTGACCCAAATATTCCGAACTA
Source organism: Maratus speciosus (assembly GCA_963932465.1). Taxonomy (NCBI): domain Eukaryota; kingdom Metazoa; phylum Arthropoda; class Arachnida; order Araneae; family Salticidae; genus Maratus; species Maratus speciosus. The sequence goes on from OZ010789.1 coordinate 223,254,201, forward strand.
CATTCAGACAACATGGTCATATTTGTTTCGTCTTTCTCTCGACGATGCCGCTTGTCCCCTTTTTTTCTATGAAGATCATTTTATTTTTTATTTTTTTACTATAAAAAAAAGTATGCTTGTAATTTTTCTTCCTCCAAGATCTTCCTCCTCCTGTATCTCTTTCCAAGTTTCATTTTATGTCTCCTGATCTTGCCTTTATCGATGACGAGATCCTTATTCCCTGTTGTCACAATTCCTGCATCCTAAAGCATAATCATCCACCACATCCACACCACATCCTGAAGCCTCCTGAAGTGGAAATAAACCTATTGAACCTATTGTTTTTCAAATTTTAATCTACACCTTTTAGCAATTAAAATTAGTATATTATTACAAGGTGTTAACAAGTGGAAGCTCGTTCGTATGAAGAATGCATATCGAATGTTCCAGTTATCTTCTTTAATTTTTTCCAAAGCAAGCTTTATTCTGGCTTAAAAAATCATATTATCATTTTGCTATTTCCTGCAGTGACCAGAAGGAGGTGTCAAGTGACCCAAATATTCCGAACTACATTCAGCCAACATGGTCATATTTGTTTCGTCTTTCTCTCGACGATGCCGCTTGTCCCCTTTTTTTCTATGAAGATCATTTTATTTTTTATTTTTTTACTATAAAAAAAAGTATGCTTGTAATTTTTCTTCCTCCAAGATCTTCCTCCTCCTGTATCTCTTTCCAAGTTTCATTTTATGTCTCCTGATCTTGCCTTTATCGATGACGAGATCCTTATTCCCTGTTGTCACAATTCCTGCATCCTAAAGCATAATCATCCACCACATCCACACCACATCCTGAAGCATCCTGAAGTGGAAATAAACCTATTGAACCTATTGTTTTTAAAATTTTAATCTACACCTTTTAGCAATTAAAATTAGCATATTATTACAAGGTGTTAATTTGATATATTTAGAGTTATCACTTAAAAAACAAAATCACAAAAAGTATTTGACTATAAAATAATTCTTTATCAATCTCAGATTCTGAGATTTTATATAAAAAAGTCAACCCTTCTGGATATACGTCTTAAAGAAGAATTTGTTTACAATTGTAGGGTAATTGCTAGGTCAAGAAGCAAATATTGAAATGTTCAGTGAAATAATTTCCACTTCGAAAAATTACCACAGCCAAGGTAAAGAATATCTTTTATTGATGTGGGCTTTTATAATCAAAATCGCACAAGAGATTTGGTATTAAAAAAAAGTTCATATCTCCTTTTAAAATTTTAAATAAAAATCTGTTAAATAAGCGCAATTATGCTTTTAACTAAAATATGTAAAAAATATATGATTAGATGCTGTATGGCAAAATGAAATCCTGAAAGCTTGAACTTTTCAAGAAAATTGGGGGGGGGGGGGATTAAAATAAAATTTTCTTAAGATATCAAGGTTTCCTAAAACATAATGCATAAACATATGTAATTTTATCAATGCTTAATTTATTATATAAAAGAACTGTGGATTGCAATGTAACTTATAAAAACAGTCTGTAATTAAGTCTGACGGCTATTTAAATCTTTTGTGCTTGACAACTTTTTATAAACTAATACTGTGTATTCAAGATCAGTATTTTCAATAGCATCTTAAAAGCTGTTAAAAGTTTTTATTTTTTTTTTTATTTTTTTATTTTTATTTATTTATTTATTTTTTTTTTTTTTTGCAGAATTTTTTTTTTTTTTTTTTAACATGGCAGTTTTGGAGGAGAAGTGATAAGTGATAATACACAGCACTTCTTAAAATAAAGTGTAAAACAAAAAATGCTAAAGATAAATGTCAAATCATTCCAGGAATTCCTTATGAAAGGCTTTCTTTTTAATATATGAATTTAATCAGAAGGGATCATAATTGTTCATTTATTGCTCTAGCAGAAAAATCAGACATCTCACATGGCAATAGATTTTAATTAAAATGTTTTGAATAGCTGCGGGAAAATAAGTTATATTTATATAAAAAAAAATTTAATATTTACTTATTTATCTATTTATTTATTTTTATTAAAGGATTATTCATTAAGATATTCGAGGTATAAAGGTTCAATTACGCAGAGCAGTTAATTCTTTGAACATAAGTCTGTTATACTGACGATGTTTAAACTGTAAATGATTTGAATTTTTTACATAACTGAAACTGAAATTAATTAATTAAAGTTATTTTCAGATGAAACAATATTACTTACATAGTATCTGACATTTTTTTTAAATCAATAAATAAACATGTATATCTGACAAGAAATATCTCTCTATTCAAAAAAAAAAAAGTAACTTACGGTGTCACCGCCGCCGCCGGTTTTGAAGTTTTTGTGATCGGAGGTCTTTCTCCGTTAATATTAAGAAAAATACTGCATACAAAAATATGAAAATCGGCGGTATTATAGAGAAATGTTTGATAAACACGCTGATGCAGACAGTTTTCAAATCGAATAAATATTTTAAGAGATATTTAATGCTAAAGTTGGACAAAATCGTTCTATTAAAAAAGTTTTATAGGAGCAAAAACTATGTATGGGAATTAATTCATTTTTAGGTCATTTTATACGTTAGAATTTCCCGGTGTGCAGACTGAATTCACTTTTTTAATTTGACTCATTTTTTAAGGTTTTATTTCTATTTTAAATTCAAATTTTTAGCATTTCGAGAGATATTTTTTACTTACTAGGGGTCTCTGCCCCCTACGAGATACGCTCGCCTACCCCCGTTCAGGCACACCGAAATCCAAAAAGCACGCTAATTTGATCGGCTTTAAAAATATTGAATTAAAAAAAAAAAAAAAAACAGTAGCGAACTCTCTGTAAACCGGTTTTCATTCGTTTTCCTTGGATTGGAGATTTTTAAGGCCAAATCTGCTGCTGTTAAGAGATACAATGGCTGTTTTCGTATTTAATTAAAAAAATTAATTAAACATTTGAAAATAAGCTAATGTAAAATGAATTAAGTAAACGGTGTCATTGTCTCCCGGTATTTTTTAACAGCGCTATAAGATAGTTATTTTAAATAATTCATTTTAAATGTATCGTTTCAAATCTGACGTAATTTACACCAAAGTTTTATTTCTCTTATTAATATTCACGTGAAAATACTTTTGTTGTTAGAAGGAAATATTATTTGCGCTGTCTTCGAATTCACGATAATAGTTGAAAAGATTATCTCAAAATAGCTCGCGCAAATATATTTTTCAATTTAAATTGTTTTGCTATATTTTTTGCCATTTTAAATATGACGTAATTTCCTCAAATTACAAGTTTTAACGCATAATAATGATTTTTTTTATTTGAAGATTTTGTTTCTCTTTTAAAATTCAAGTTTAAATATGGTTCGGCACAGATGTCATTGGCGCAATTTTTTTCTGACGCCAATTTCATATACGCAACGGGTACTTAACTGGTGCTAAAGTGTCGGTATTTTGCTTGATATGGTAACCCGGATGTTGTTGTTTATGGTATTGATGTTTTCGCCAAATTGGCATCGGAAAAAAATTGCGCCAATATGGGGCGTACATGACATCTGTGCCTATGGTTCTTATGACGTAATTTTCTGCTTTTAACATGTAATCATTTAATTCTAATTTTAAAGTTTTTTTTCTGTTTGTAATAGTCACGTGTAAATAAATTCTTAATTTGAAGTAAACATTATTGTTTGCGCTGTTTATGCAACTGGCAACAGTTTAAATTAATAACATTTTCTAAAATTTGTAAAAAATATCTCTCAAAATGCTGAAAATTTTAATTTAAAATTGAAATAAAACCTCAAAAAATGTGTCAAATAAGAAAAATAAATGCAATCGGCACACCCGGAACTTATAACGTATAAAATGATCTAAAAATGATTAAATTCTCAGGTATAGTTTTTGCTCCAATAAAACTTTCTTAATGGAACGATTTTGTCCAACTTTAGCATTAAATATCTCTTAAAATAATTCTCCGATTTGAAAATTGTCTGCATCAGCGTGTTTACCAAACCTTTCTCTATGATACCACCTATTTTCATATTTTTGTATGCAACAGTTTTTTTAATATTAACGATGAAAGGCCATGCTTAAGCATTCAAATTGGATGCCGATCTACCCGGAATATCTACGCAGATTTTCATTGGTTCATTTCCAAATCAAAACCTTTTTTTTATATATAGAAGGATTTGAAAGTTTTTTTCTGTTTATAGTAGTCACGTGTAAATAAATTTTTAATTTGAAGCAAACATTATTGTTTGTGCTTTTTATACAGTTGGCAACAGTTTAAATTAGTACAATTTTCTGAAATAAGTAAAAAATATCTCTCGGAATGCTGAAAATTTGAATTTAAAATAGAAATAAAACCTCAAAAAATAAGTCAAATTAAGAAAAGAAATACAGTCTGCACACCGGGAACTTCAAACGTATAAAATGATCTGAAAATGATTAAATTCCCATGAATAGTTTTTGCTCCTATAAAACTTTTTTAGTGGAACGATTTTGTCCAACTTTAGCATTAAATATCTCTTAAAATAATTCTTCGATTTGAAAACTGTCTACATCAGCGTGTTTATCAAACATGTCTGTATAATTCTACCGATTTTCATATTTTTGTATGCATTATTTTTCTTAATATTAACGAAGAAAGATCTCCGGTCACAAAAAAATCAAAACCGGCGGCGGCGGTGACAGCGTAAGTTACTTTTTTTTAGAATAGAGAGATTTTAGAAAGTGGTATTATTTTAAACTGTTGTCAACTGTATAAACAATCAAGCTCAAATAGTAATGTTTGCTTCAAATTAAAAATTTATTTACACGTGACTATTATTAACAGAAAAAAAAACTTTCAAATTAGAATTAAATAATTATGTATGAAAAGCAGGAACTCATTGAAAATTACTTCATAAAAACTATATTTGCACGTGGATTTTAAAAGAGAAAGGATATTGTAAAATAATAAATTCATTAACATGCGTTAAAAGTCTTAAATAGGAGAAACTACGTCATATTTACGCACATTACACTTATTACATAAAATAAACAAAAAGTAATATTGCAAAACAGTTTAAATTTAAAAAATGCGCGAGACATTAAGTTGATATTTTGAGATTATATTAATAAGATTAATATTAATTTTATTGCACACGTTTAGACTGCTGTCGAGCGACTATTTAGTAATTTAATAAAAATAAAAAAGATTACAAGCTGAAAATGAAGTGTCATCAACAAAAAATATGATTTGAAAGAAAAAAATCTGTGAAGCAGAAAATAAAGAAATTGCTTAAATGGTTTAGTTAAGATTCGTTAACCTTCTGTATCGTTTCCGTCAAAAGAAGGCACTGGTATTTGTAAAATATATTTGCATTTTGATGCAGATTAGCTTATTATAGTAGCGTATTTTGAAATGTTTAACTGATTTTATTTAGTCAAAGACGAAAACAGTCATTGTATCTTTTAACAGCAGCTGATTTTTCCTTAAAATCCCCCAATCGAAGAGAAATGAATAGAAACCCGTTTACAGAAAGATCGCCACTGTTTTTTAAATTATAATTCAATCTTTCAAAATCTTTTTAAAGCCGATCAAATTAGCGTGCTTTTAGAGACTGCGGTGTCTGAACGGGGGTTGGCGAGCGTAGCTCGTAGGGGGCCGAGCCCCCTAGTTTAAAGAAAAAAACTCAAAACTCAGTTTAAACAAACAAACAAAAAAATGTTGTTTCTTTTTTTTTTCTTTTCTTTTCTTTTCTTTTTTTTTCTTTTCTTTTCTTTTCTTTTCTTTTCTTTTCTTTTTTACTCTCTTTTTAGGGTTCTGTACTTAAAAAGTAAAACGGAACCATTATAAGATCACTCCTGTGTCTGTCTGTCTGTTACAGCTATTTTACTCGTAAACTATGGAACGTGGAAAGTTCAAATTGGGGGAAGTAATAAAGACTGTTGACCCATATATTTACAGATTATTAAACATTTACAAATATTTTTAGGAAAAATGTAGAGGGGCTAATTATGTTACTTGAAAAAAAAATCTTTTCTTTATACATCGTGTGGGGTATCGCGTGAAAGCTTTCGTAATGCTGAACTCAAAAATACAGTTCATTTAATTTTAGATATTATATTTTCAGAGATATCGATGAAAATGTAGGACAAAAATATGTTCTCCGCCCATCTATTTCCGAATCTACTGAAACTAAAATTATGAAAAAATTAGAGGTAGTAGAGGTTAACTTAAACATTGCAGGAAAATTATAGCGATTAGCCTAGGTCACAAAAAATTTTTGGAGAAAAGCGTATTTTTCCGTTACACACAAATTTCGATTTGCGAGCATTTAGCAAAGGTGTTGAAGAGCGCTGGAGGTACCTACCGTAGCAAAAGTATAAGTGCATTATTGATAATGATTTTTGAAAAAAATCGTCGGTAATTAGCTGACATATTAACCCTTAAACAGATGGACGGTTTGGACATACATAATCACAGGGGCGGCGTAATGTATGTACCATCGGTTTAAAGCCTAGATAAAAACTTTTAATGATACATTTGTGTAATACAATGTCCAATAGCAGTATAAAAGCAATAAATCTCAAATTGTTAAAAACAGACTAATTTAATCAAAATTAAACATATATGAAATAATAATAAACTATGGGATTCGCGACTACTTTCCATTGAGTGGATCGCTCAATACGCCTCCTGTGTCTTTCAAAGATTTTTAAAAACCTATCTGGAAAAACGCGGCTCTCGACCAAGGCGGCGTTGCAACTTTGCGACCTCCTTTCGAAGTGCGCTTAGCATAATGCCAAATTTAAACTTTGTACAAGGGTTTTGTTTTAGCTACACTGTAAAAGGAAAGATTATTACTACGCTTAAATTAGTTTTATGAAATGTCAAATGAAGTTTAAATATTCACTACTTTTATTGTCAGTGTCGAATTAAGTTAATCATAAAATCATTAGGATAAGATTTAAATAAGAGTTATACAGAATAGCAATATTTGATATTATTTAGGTTTCATGCCTCTTTTAACTTTTACGGTATACCTACGCATTCATACTTTTCTAGTATATATACAGCTATACCAAACCCTATGTTGTATAGTTTTTTACAAAGTCTTATTTTTCTTTTAGTAACGATTTTTTTAATAATACAGTTAATAAATCATATGTTTATTGTACGGAACCCTCTGAGCGCGAATAATACTCGCACTTGGCCGTTTATTTATTTATTTATTTATTTATTTATTTTTTGTTTGAATAATAAACCTGACCTTTTGCCAACCTTGTTATGAGCAAAACTAGTAGAATTTTTAAAAAATAAATTAATTATTAATTTTTACCAACTTAATAAACATTTTTTTTTCTGTTAGGCATTTTAAAAATTTGCTTTCGCATGAAAATATATAATATATCAAGTGCGTGATTCTAAAACAAACAAGATTCAGCTTTTCCAGTTTTTAGATAAAATATCTCGCAATATATACATAATATTCTTTAACAAATCTAAATGGAATACTAAAAAATAATTTCGATGTTAGGGAATTAAATACTTTTCAGATTTATCAGCTATGTATGTTCAGCCTCTCATCTTTATGGCTAATGGGATCATTAGATCCCAGAAGTTTCGTATATAATGATTGTCAGTTATAACTTTAATCATTAAAGAATTATAGATATATATTCAGACAAATTTAAATGATTTGCAGAACGATTTATGGATAATTCTCCAATTTTCAAGAGAACATGCGACAAGTTAAAACCGAAATATCTTACTAAATTTCAATTTAAGACCAATTATAACAAATCAAAATCCCTTACGAGCAATGTAATTAATATTTAAGATTAACCGCTCTGCAATTTCCGAGGAAGCCTTTAATTAAGCAAGTGAAATATTCCTTAGAGAAGCACTATCTAAGTGGAAGCTAAGGATTAGAGGCACGCTTGCCCTTGAGATTAGCGCAGATTTCCATACAGTGCAAGGTGAATGAGAAATACCTTTATAAATTTGACACTCGATAAAATTTGAAAGAAATAAGAAATAAAGTTATGTTGCTTGTACTTGCAACAACCAGTGGCACCAACTTATATGAGCCCGTGGGGCACGAATCCACCCAATTTGTTCTCTCTGCCTATCCAATTACAATTGATTTATTTGTTATTTCTTTTTTATTATTTATTTACTTGCTATAATGAAATTTGGTTTTATTGACTTTCTCAGAATTATTTTGTTTAAAAAATAGTACGGACATCAATTAGACTTACAGGAACATTGAAGGCCCCTTCAGCGGTTGTATAATTAAATTTCACTCAAAAACAAATTTCCTGCATATTTTGCCATCTGTTTTAATATATTGAATTGATAAAGCACGTAGGTTACTAAAATGCATGTTTTTCCTGACATTTCATTTTTGCACTTTCGTTAGTTAGCAATTTTTATTTGATTTATAATAAATATTAATGTACTTATAAGGAATAATTTGTAAACATATATTTTAATAAAAGTATTTATTAAATCATAATTAAATTGTAATAATTTTATATTTTGCTTAGAAAAACATATTTTAACTTCGAATTATCATATTTAGAATTATCATATCCTTCCTCGTCTCTCTCTCCACACGCACACCCATTAAGGCAAAAAGTCCTTTCAGCATGTGCCGGGATGAAAAAGTAGCTTTCATATTTCTTGGTTTTGAAATTTTGCAAGTTTTACTCGAAGTTAATTTTACTCAAATTTTAAGAAGCTAAAATGCGACGAACCCGATAAAAGAATATTTATCAATAGTAAATTTGAATGAGAAATTTCAATGAGCGCCAAATTAGTAAGCTATAGACAAGTTGGCATCTTCTATGGATACTTATTTTTGGTCGCCAAATTTGGCAATATTTCGCTAAGTGTCGCCAAACTTGGCGAGAATTTGAAGCTAACGGATATTAATAATAAAGCATTGCGCGGCAGTGCACGGTGCAAATAGCCGCCATTTTGAAACAAGATGACGGATGAAGCTGGCCGACGAACTCGGTCAAGACATTCATATGTACTATGTACATACTTCATCTTATCCAAGTCTGTTTATAAATACGAGAGTTACAGCATGACAAAAATCAGATTGTTTGAAAATGTCAACCACCCTAGAAATTCCCACTGCTATATCTCAGCCCTTTTTTGAGATAAAGACAAAAAAAAAAACATGCTTCTGAATCCTTGTATTAAGGTCAAACTCTTAAGAAATTTTTTTTTTTGATTTTATAATTTATTTGCACCGTTTTTTAATTATTTCCTCTTCTTTAAATGGCCGCCATTTTCAAACAAGATAGCGGATGAAGCTGGCCAACGACCTCGGTCGAGACATTGGTATGTACTATGCATACAATTAATTTCATCCAAATCGGTTTAAAATACGGGAATTATCGCGTCAAAAATCAGATATATATATATATATGTATATGTTACATTATTAGACCTAATTCCGCGATTTCCCTAACTTAGTCTGAATTACTACTGTATATTCATTAAATCATTATTCTTAAATAATCTCTATCTTTAACTCTGTTAAATTCCTCTTAATGTAATGTCTCACTTGTCTATTTACTTAAATATTACGTTTTTAGTATTCTTAAATCAAATGTTCCATTTCTGATCTTTTTTCTTTTAGAATGTTCTTTTAGCAGCCATATTTTTCCTCCGAGAATTTACTTTCCCGCCCTTATTCCGGGGTCTTCCTTTTTACCTTCAAATTCATCCGCTACTCTGTCAGCACTCTTTCCATGGCGTGGCATCCTTAATTATTAATTGGTTGAGAGCGCGACCTACGTCATATTTGTATTACTACGCTAGGCGAACAAAAAGCCGATGCTCGCAGTGTTTCTTGAGATTTTGGTATTTCCACTTGTCATACCATCCCTTGGTCACCATCCGATGTGTTCTGTTATCTACAACTTTGCTTACCCCTAAATTACTATAAAGCGACTAGTGAAAATGCCCGTCCTAGGACGGTGGGTAAAAATTGTGTTTTTCACTTAAAACTTGAAAAACTGATTAAAAAAAATATTTGACAATATGGAAGCGTTTAGATGAGCAAAGTTCGGCTAGTTTATGTTCTAATAAACACACAATTAGCATTTACAATATTTCTGGGTAAACCAGGTTTTCCGGCTAAAATACTACTATAACAAAATTAAGATTTCTTAATAAAACAAAAATTTAATAAATATGCAATAAAAGTGCGTAATTAAAAAAGTCTGCTGCAACTATTGAAATAATACTATTTTTTTAATAACACTTTGAAATTGTATTTTATCGTTAACCCCCCCCCCTTCCTCCCCCCTCCAAATTTTTTTAAATATGTATATTGATTAATAAATAAGTATCTCGGGTTGAATCCCAACCGTTAAATCCCCTAAGCTTCTGTCCTCCTGATGCAAAGCTATAAATCAAAAATTATTAATTTTACTTTTCGCATAAATATTAATTTTTTACTTTTAAAATATGGGATATATTTTTTTTTTAGTTTAAATTTACATACACCTGTATATAGAAAAGGAAAATATAAGTAATGTGTAATTTAAAAATAGGTTACAAAATGCCAGGATATTATTTCAGGGGGGGGGGGGGGGGAGGGTTCTAATCCCCTAAGCTTCTGTCCTCCTGATGCAAAGCTATAAATAAAAAATTATTAATTTTACTTTTCGTATAAATATTAATTTTTTACTTTTAAAATATGGAATATGTTTGATTTTTTTTTAAGTTTAAATTTACATACACCTGTATATAGAAAAGGAAAATATAAGTAATATGTAATTTAAAAATAAGCTACAAAATAATAAGCCTAAAATATTTAAATTGATTACTTTTTTAAAAGAAAGTCAGTTTTATCAATTTTTTGCAGGAAAAAAAAAGGATATTTTTAAAAATACCATATCATTGTTTTCCGTGAATCACTTTATATGAGAAATAAATTAAAATTCCTTACATGTCGCAAAGAAAATTTAATATGATTGCAACTTAATACTTGAAATAATCTCAAGTGACACTTGGCGATTTATTTTGGTGGTGTAATGCGATGTGCCTTGCACTGATTTGTTAAGAAGAAGTGTCTACTACTGCTCAATTATCAGGACTTGTAACCTTGACAAGTAATCGCGCGATTCTTGTTTCTTGTCAACCAATGGGGGAATGGATCCTTTACCCCTTGAGTCTCTTCCTGGGAGACTGGTAAGATTGATGGATTCGCCCCGCCCAGCGTTACACTGGCTTTTATTATATAGAGATGGCTAAATATCTCGGGGGAAACTGCGCCGCCGAAAGATGTTAAAATAAAATCCTGAGTTGACTTTACCTATTGTCTCAATTATTTTGGAGAAACTTTCACTGGATAAATGTGCTCCATGGCCTTCACTCGTTGACTGCAACAACTTTCGAATAACCATGTTGATTACTACAGAAACTTTTTTTTTTCAGCTTATCCTAATCACGACTTCCAGATTGATTATTCAATTCCTATCGCATCGAAGTTAACTCCACTTTCGAATCACCATATAACGTCAATGTCGTAACCTTTAACACGACAAGATTTCCAGTTTTCGTTATACTAGTTGACAGGATCGACTTTACCTGTTCTGAAAACTAAGGGGCATCCCACACTAAGGCGACACATAAGACATGTCGCTTGAATTCGCTGGAAAAACTGGTTTAAAACAGGTTTGAAACAACTCCGTCCTTTGTTTCGACCGGTTTTTGCGCTACATGTTGCAGCTACATGTCGTTGTCGTCTGAGTGTGGGATGCGCCTTACACTACTGTATTACTGCTAGACGTGATCCACTACTGGTATCATGACAGCCAGTTACTTCATTTCACTAGTAAAACCTTTCAATGTTAGAATAATCTAACATTTAGTTGTGTAAAATAATTGTATAACATGATGTGCAAAGCATTTATTGTTCATTTACAGGGACATGCAAAAGATTCGAATAGAGTACTGTATCTGAAGTACACTGTCTATTATCTATAAGTGTTGAAAATGCGATTTTATTTATGGCATGCGCATTTAACTAAATTTTTGCTTAGTATGTGGGGAGTATAAATGCTATACTATAGACCATTACACAGGGCTACACCAAAGAATTCGCAAGCTTTGCGGATTATCAGCGTGAATGGTTCAAAGGCAGCTTTTAATTGAGTTATGCACTTTCCAAGTTGAATTACATTTATTATATTAAGAAATGTTTGTACAATATAAATAAAATCATATGCAGGGCTGAGAAAAAACTGGATATATGACCTCCTAAGGATGATAATGTTTGGAAGTGTGATTTGAGTAGATTTAATTATGATTTAACCTGAATTAAATTTTGCTTAATATGTAGCGCATATAAAAATCTGTTGGTAATATACATGTCTTTACAAAAGAATTCAAGTATGTTTCCGTATATCGATAGAAACTACTGAAGGTGAATTTTCAACCTATTATGCATTTTCTTTCTAAACTAAGTTTTAGCATATTATGTAGAATATGTACAAGTTGTAGATTAAATACAGGGCTGCACAAAATAACTGGACTACTTTTCCGCTATGGACGGTAATTGCTGAAGTCTGGTTTTCAAATGTGTTATGACTTTTTTAAAATGTCTACTCAGATTTTTTTTACCTTATTAAACAGCGAAGTTTTGATAAAGGATTCAGAGAATGTTGGAAAGTGTTTCATAAGCTATGCTTGAGGCGCGATTTTTCTCTCTTGTTTATACCCCCCAAAATTAATAAAAATTTAACTATATTCAACTTAACCGCGGATGGAAGAATTGGAGTATAATGTATATTATTAAAGAAATATGCGTCCATTACAGAAAATACATAAATCACAACAATACCTAAAACAATAGTAATATCAATTTTATTGATAGTAGTTTTAAACTCTTTTTACTATTTTTCAAACAACTCCCAAAAAATAACCTTTTGGTTGCTTTATGAAGATATTTTTAAAGCATTACTTTTCGCCTTTTTTTCTGTACAAAATGGTAACAAATCATTAAAATCTCTAACTTATTTAAATAATTTTTCGAAGATATTTATAAAGAATTACTTTTCGCCTTTTTTCTGTACAAAATGACAACAAATCCTTACAATCTCTATCTTATTTAAAAGTTTTTTCGAAGACATTTATAAAGAATTACTTTTCGCCTTTTTTCCGTACAAAATGATAACAAATCATTACAACCTCTATCATATTTAAAACCTTTTTTGAGGATATTTATAGAAAGTTACTTTCCGCCTTTTTTTTTTTCAGTACAAAATGAGAACAAATCATTACAATCTCTACCTTATTTAAGACATTTTTCGAAGACATTTATAAAGAATTACTTTCTGCCTTTTTTTCAGTACAAAATGATAGCAAATCCTTACAATCTCTACCTTATTTAAAACATTTTTCAATTAAATTTAATACCTTTCAAGCAACATTCGAAAGTTACTCTTCTCTTTATTTAGTTAAAACTCCCTGTTGCTCTACCTCGTGTTCAACACATCGTATTGATTAATATAATTTAAAATCTCGAATTTTGTCGTCGCGAGATGAAACTTGACTGTTTTGAAATTTCAAAATTATGCGCAATAATTTAAATAATAATGAAAAGATAAGTAGCGATGAAAAGCATTTAACTCAAAATTACCAGCACAAATAATAATATAAATATAATAATGATGATGTCAATCGATGCTGGTATCGATATTTAAAAGAAGAAAATAAAATCTAAAACTGAAACTGAAATTAAAACTAATGACTGATTATTTCATCATTTTGAATTATTACTTATAGGAGCTATGTTATGGGACTATGTTACTCTTGTGACCATTAGAGGAAATTTTCACAAATACTTCCAATTATTTTATTACAAAATATAATTAAAACAAAAATTGATATAACCAGTTAAATACAATTATGTTCCACTCGCATAAAACATATTTAATTTGTAACAAAAAGCATTTCCCTTGTCTATATAATCAATAAAAATTTTGTTACTCCTGTGACCAGAGTGTCACAAGAATCATTTAATATATACATAAGTAAAATGCTTTTTGTTACAAATTAGATATATGTTTGTGTGTGGAACACAGTTTTATTTAGCTGGTTATATCAATTTTTATCTTAATTATATATTGTAATAAAATAATTGCAATTATATATGAAAATTTGCTCTAATTATCACAAGAGTAACGAATGGACGTTCCCTTATGTTAATTTTAGAGATGTTATTGTATAGAAATATCCGAGTACTAATGCACAATAGGCAAGAAAAAGAGAGAGAGAGAGAAGAGAGTGAGAAAGAGAGAGAGAATACTTCGTACACTGTAAAAAGAAATCTGTAGCTCTACAGATGCAAAGTTACATACTTACTAAACTTTACAAAAAAAGCTGCAAATCTACAAAAGTAGTTTTTGTAAAGCTACAGAAATCTGTAACTTTACAAATAAATCTGCTAAAATTACAGTAATCTTACTAAAATTTTATCTGTAACCCTGGTTGCAGTTACATGAAATGTTCTAGGTATCCCAGTTTCCTAAAAAATTCTTCGTAACCTTACAGATTTTTTGATTTTTGGCGCAAACGTGTGTCTGTTACATGAATTTTTGTTGTTGCCGTTACATAAAATGTTCCAGGAATCCCAGTTTCCTAGAAAAACTTTAGTAACTTTACAGATTTTTTTTTACAGTGTACATTTTAATCATTTTAATTCTTAAATGCATGATTTTTTATTTTGTTTGGAAAAATTATATCTAAGTCTATATTTGTTAATTATCAACTACAAAAATATTGAAAAAAAAATATTAATGTTTCTATTGGACATAGTGTCATAAAGTCACTCCTGAGTTACATAATGCAAATTGCCCCAAAAATTATAATTTTAAATTATATATTTAATTTAAAATGTTTGCACGGCACAATAACAATTATTCAACGATATAATAATTTTTATAATGTTTTTAATAGTTTTCAGAATTAATAATTACAACCTTATAAAGGTAGAAAAAAACGCACCCGTGATAACAAATCAGAACAAACACAAACTTCACGACCTTAAATGCATGTTATCACACGTAATTAATACATAATACTTCAGCAAAGACCAATAGAAAATGCCAAATGGCAAAAGAATATCACGCAGTTCCTGAGATAACACTATGAATTTAAGATTTACACTGCAAATTCTCAAATACAAAAATAAACACATTTAACAACACTTTTTGTCACCAAATTAACAACATATTAATGTGTTGTGAATTAGAAAACTTCATATAGAAAATATGTTTTGCGTTATGATTGTGTTCTTAATATGTTGCAAAAGTGTTGCTATCTAAAAATGTGTTCTAAAAATAGTGTTGTTAAATGTGTTGAAATCATGTTGTAAATAGTGTTGATGAAAATATTTTCTTACGGTAGTGTTGTACTGCACAACACTTTGTCACCAAATTAACAACACATTGTAAACACCACACAATTTAGAACACTATAAAACAACACACGTAAAACACTTTCAAAGCACTTTCTACTTGGTGCCTTTAAAATAGCACACATACACATACTTAAAATCATAAAACATACACATACACATACTAAAATTGTGTTATGAATGTTTATTCATAACACAATTTTAGAAATGAATGTTTTGAATTGTTTTGAAAACACATTTTCTCCTCTTGTAGTTTTTAACAACACTTTTTGCACAATCTTTTTATTTGGCACAACACAATCGAAAATGATTTTAGTTAGAAGTGCTAATTATTATGTTCAGTTAGTGTTGCAAAAGTATTTCATGAATTTGCAGTGTAATATACTAATTCTCACAGAAAAAGCTGAAATAACTATTCGACTGGAAATTATGTCTTTTTTCAATTTATGTTGTCAAGATAACCTATCGAACTTTAAAATTCTCAATATAAACACCTAATTTTGACAATATTTTTTACTAATTAATTTCAAAATTATATACTTTTTAATTATTAAAATAATCTGAATTGTATCCAATGAATTTTTTTAAGAGATTGATTTCTAGAAGCTTTAAATATACGAATCCGAAATTACAGAGCATTCCGCCAAGTCGTTCTTGAGTTAACCTTTAAAAAACTATCCGCATTGCAATCTGTTTTACAAGGATTAACAAAAGAATTTAAATGTATATACACATATTATACAGACATACATACAATACAATAATTACAATAAACTCAACAAGAGAGAAAAATTAGCCAGAGCCAGGAATCGAACCTGGGTCCACAGCGTACCCCAGGCTGTTGCTCTAACCACTGAGCCACTCCAGCCGATACCTGGGTATACAATTTTTCACTAATAAACCATGTTGGGGAAAGTCACCAGCCATCTATCAGATAGCCTTAAATAATGGGACAACGATGAATAGCTTTTACTATTCGTTCGATCTAGAATATTAATATGTATTGGCCATATATAGGCCGGAGTGGCTCAGTGGTTAGAGCAACAACATCGTATGCTGGGGACACAGGTTCGATTTCTGGCTTTGGCTAATTTTTCACTCTTGTTTGGCTTGTTGTATGTATTGTATGTATGTCTGTATAATATTTGTATATACCTTTAAGAGTTGAATATAGGCGTTATTTACGTGTGTATTAAAATGAATTTAACATTGGAAGTCTCAAAGTTTATACCTCCATAACTCGTAAAGTATTTAACCAAATAACTTCTCGTTTGGTATCCCAAGGTAAAATTAACCGAAAGAGCCAAATATGATGTCAAAATTAGCTGTTCATAGTAAAAAATTCAGTTTGGTATGATTTGGTATGAACATGACCCCTAAGTTTATTATTATTTTTAAACACAAATATATCAAATCGAATATCATATCACACAAAAGACATATACTTTTCAGTTTTATGGCTATTTCCGATTTTTTCTTGGACAATTTGGACATAAAAATTTATGGGATGTTGTCGGGTTTATTTTTTCGCCGTCTGTACGTTCGAGCAAATCAATACATAAAATTTTTGGCTGATACCTGAAATTAGTACCAAGGACAGACATTTCACTTTGGGTAAATTTGAAAAACATGAAAGAAAACATAAGATTTTGAACATAATAAATCTTTATAAACAAATGCAAATGAAAAGGGAGAAAAAAAGTCTCAATGCCTTTTTCCTTTTTTTAATACTTTCCAGCAAAGTAAAAAAGCTTTTATGATGTCTGTTTTTCTGTCTCTCTGTGTTTATTGATTCGTCTGTCTGTCCATTCGTCTCTGTATCTGATTATTTGTATGCAGATCTGTCCATGCTCGTAAAAAATGAACAAAAACACGCATAAAACTTTACTATGTTATTAATGTTAACTGTAACATGTTTCGTATTTAAAATGCTGATGCAGAGTTTATTAGTTCTTTTAAAGAATACAAAAAATTATTTGAACATATTAAGAATCAGCCGATAATTGTAATCGTTTAACAAGAATTTTTATGAAATTAAATCATTTCAGATTGAATGAAAATGATGTACGTTATTCAGATTCACAAAGCATATTCCCTAGAAGAATTACGCTTATGAAATCAGACTGTATATCGTAGGCTAAGCCCGTCCAACCTTTCAGTAAGCAGGGGCTCACCCAGGGACCGATTTACAAATTTGGGGACCCCGGGCACAGATGCTTACTGGGGCCTCCTTGTACCTATGCTTACAGGGGGTTTGAGTAAAAAAAAATATTGAAAACGATACGTATTAAGATAACCACCATTGACTTTAATAATTACTTTAAAATATCTATTAAAAAAAATTAAATTTGATAATCATTAATTTATTTTTAAATAATTATTTCGTAATTGTGAAATTTAAATGAATAGGTGTTTTATAATAAATTGTGGGGCGTTGATTATCTTTCCTATGCAAGTCCATATATCTGGAATGATAAATAAAAAGCAACAGCTAATAATGAATTTTCCCCAAAACAAACTACTATTATTTAAAATGTTAGGGAGCTCTGCAGCCTACGAGCTACGCTTCCCAATCCACCAAATAATCTGAAAAGAACAGGAAAAGGATTAAATAAAAATTAAAAATACAATATATTTTTTAAGTAATAAAGATAAAAGAAAATACTCACAATAAAGAAATTAAATACGAATGTTTTAGACAAAATATGCGATTTTATAAAAATACACAATACGAAAAAAAATAGAATGTACAATGAAACGTGAAATTCTATCAGATGTTAAAATGATATCAGATTTTGGACAATAATTGAAAAATCTTCAGCAGAATTTGGGGGCCTCTGAAAATCCGGGCCCTGGGCCCATACCCCGAATGACCTGCCGTAAATCAGGCACTGGGCGCACCTCAGCGGTTGGCAAAAAGTGAAGGGCGCCACTGTTTATATAATTGGAGAAATAAAAATATATCTCACTTTGTATGTGTTAGCAACACATCTTTTATGATGCACTTACATTTTACAATAATAACCATACACACGTAAAAATAAACTGGAGAGAAAATATAAATCATAGCAAATTTAGAATTACATTTCCATGAGCGGAGCTTATCTCAAAAACTTTTGTAATGAAAGGAGTCAAATATCTTAATGTTGCTACAATAGAAAATCATGCACATGTAAAATGAATTTTAAATAAAACCTTTTCAAAATGGATTTTATATTAAAAAAATCTAGTAAAAGGAAACATTCAAAAGACACATGCACTTCTTATAGAATGCACATACTATCATAGTTATACCAATTCCCATGTTAAAATATACTACAGAGAAAATCTTGATGCTGCCTACAATAAAACAAAACAAAACAAAAAACATGCAACCATTTATGATTTAAAATTTAAAAGTCTTAGGCATTTAAAAAAATGGATTTTACATTTTAAAAATATAGTAACAAGAAACATTCGAAAGGGTGCCTAGAAAGGGCACCATGGCGCCCAACGGTGTCGTGTTGGAGAGCCCTGTCGTAGACTGTCATTTAAAGTGGTGTCTGTTAATGACATCATGCATCTGCAACACATTGATATCTGTACAATGTCTATGTCTTACACTGTAAAAAAAAAAAGTTTTGCAGATGGAAAGTTACATGCTTACTAAACTTTCATCTGTAACTGTACAGAAAAAGCTGCAAATCTACAAAACTAGTTTTTGTAAAGCTACAGAAATATGTAACTTTACAAATGAATCTGCTAAAATTACAGTAATCTTACTAAAATTTTATCTGTAACCCTGGTTGCAGTCACATGGAAAGTTCTAGGAATCCCAGTTTACTAAAACATTCTTAGTAACCTTACAGATTTTTTTTTATTTTCGCCGCAAAAGTGTGTCTGTTACATGAACTTTTGTTGCTGCCGTTGCATAAAAAGGTTCTAGGAATCCCAGTTTCCTAGAAAAACTTTAGTAACTTTACACTTTTTTTTACAGTGTATCATACTAAATGACTATTTATACTACGTTTTATCGCTGCTCAATAGTTGATAACTCAACCATTAGTTTTAGAAGTATTCTTTCAATTGAAAACTTTTTTCGATTGTTGTTGTCTTTGGAGACTTTTAGGTAACAGTATATGGGGCATTCTTACAATCTTTTGACTTTCATGTCCCTGAATAATAATTTTTTATTTAATACACTTTTTGTGTATTTTTTTTTATTTCTTATACTGGGGAACATCCCATTGCATGATTGCATAACAATATTAACCAGATAAATAAGTTTTGGACGATGTTGGGGGGTCCAAATACCTGGAAAACTCCTATACCGTTCCGTGTCTCTGACGCTGATTTTTAAGTTTGGAGCTCTCTGGATCAAATTGTTTCAATAAAAATAATTCGATGTAAACTTTTTCTGAAACTGGAACTATTGTTTTATATAAATATGTAGCTAAAAATTAACCTGCATACATTTTTAGGGTTGTTATTATTTTTTAAACTCTGTCCCTGGGTTTTAGATTCCTTACCATCCCTCTTCTAAAATTATACAGAAAATCATTTCAGATGCAGCCACAGAATTTTTTTCAAGTATTTTCTCATGCAGAAGTATGCTAGAGAAATAATGTGTAAAATTCTTTGGCAGGAAATTTACTGTAGAATTTAAATCAGCATTTAAATATCAGTTTCAAGCATCGTGACTTTATTGGTAGTCTCGCGTCCCCAAGGTTTATTCCTGCACTTTTCGAGGTAAATTTAAAAAATAATAATAATTTAATCCAATGTTAACAAGTGTTTTTAAAAATCAATGAACATTGTGGCTATCACTTAGTCTTAACATGATTTTCCTAAAAATAGGTGGCAATTTTCCTTACTGTTCCATCCTTACCGTCCCTTTTTTCCAATACCATCCCTTCCATTTCCAACCCTTTTTTTACCTTACCGTCCTTTCTTTAACACCCCTTTAAGGCAATTGCTGGACAGATAATTACACCTGTTTATTTTCTATTTAATTTACATCCAAAATTGTTAATTGGTCCAAATCATCCAAGCAACCTTATAGTAAATTGGTATATAATTTTATATACCTTAGATAAATTCAAATAACATAAGTGATCGTAACTACATAATTCTAGTAGAAGAGCAACGCGAAGCATTAATAAAATTAAATTATAATCCGCGTCAAAATGTAATTATTAAATTTAATTAATAACGAATAAAATTAAGAGTTTGCGTTGTGAATTATTTAGACGAACTCTTCCACTTATGAATTAAACTAAAATTTAAGCTGTAAAAATAAATTGACACACCTTAAACATCATCAATTAAATAATTACAGAAACTTTTTAAAACTTGATTAAATATTTTATTTACATTGAACACAACTATATACAGAAATACATAATATTAATTCAAAAAAAGAAAGCAACACTTTTGTTTGCTTCTCATTATTTTATGTATATTTAATCTTTAAAAAAAAAGACAATTTTTTCATTTACTCTTATTATTATATATTTTTCTTTTTGCTTAAAGAATAATTCTCTTTCATTTTTAAATTACCTTAATTATATTTAATTATTGGTTTTGTTGGATCTCGGATTGCTCTCTACCATAAAATATCAGAAAAGGATATTTATAATTTCTCATATGATTTCAAGTGGTAAAAGAAAAAGTTTAAGGTAGTACCTTATTTCATATACGGGATGGTGGCCTTTATTCATCAAATTCAGAGTTGTCGCGTTGCTAAGGATCATATCCATATGTCATCAGGAATCCGCTTCTTATCAGAGCGGTGATATCGGGATGGCAGGATGCATAGCTACGGACCTCAGTAGAGCAATCCACTTTATTTTAACATCAGGAAGACATCCTCAATTAGGCTTGCTTAGGCTCACTCCGATATGTCCATCTCGCCTGGGCATTACTAGGGCTTTTTGGATTCATTGCACGGGCTTTCAGGAGAGCTCCTGCGTCCTCGACATCTTTTTTCAGACTCTCTTTTTCAAACCTTTTTCTTCTGGCACACCAACTCTTGCAGTGGGTGGAACTATTTGCCTAGTCCACCTTTATTGGATGTGAGAAGATTTTGCATTATCCTTCGATAGGCCTATTAGCTAACAGTCTGCAAATGGCCCCTTACATATACTTTAATATTATTATATGCCTTAAAGTTTGGGTGGTCTGAAAAGCCATAAATTTATCCCAACACTTTTATTAAGGCCATAAATTTATTCCAACATTTTTATTATTTTACGATTTCTAATTATACACCACTTTCCACTGGCTTGTCATAAAACGACACCATGGCGTCTGGCTATTGTTGTTATCTGAGATCCGAACTCTATTCAACATTATACATTCATTTTACAATACAACAATTTTTTTAAAATATATATTTAATATTTAAAATCAACTTAATAATTTTTGTATGAACTTACACTCCTATTTTACTTAAATATATAAACATTATAATTTTACACTCATAATTATATTTTATAAAAAAAATATTTATACAAACAGAAATAACAAATTACGCAATTTTACTTTGATTTAACCAACATGGTGCGGGAACATATCATTGTTATATGTTGCCCAGCAGCAATGATATACAAAAATTCTGAATTAAGGGTACTACATTGTTATTATTTCTTATTTGAATGTCCTGTGGGTTACTATGCAAATTCATTATAAGTAAAAATTTAGAAGAAAATAAAAAGTTATAGGGGTAAAATGGTAAGGAAAATTAAACTCGCAAGTTTAACTTAAACCTCAGTTAAAAAAAATTTCGCTGCTGACCATTTTTTCTTTATTTTGAAACATTAAGGCATTCGTCTATTAGATTAAAATGTTGTTTTAGCAAATTTAATTTTGTCAGATTTTTTTCCCTTAAAAGTCAAAAGATTGTGAGAATACCCCATATATCGTTTAATAATAGTATACCATTTAGTGTTAGACTATTAAAAATTATTAGTATTAGACTATTAAAAACGTTCACATGATAAAGGGCGAAATATTACATGGAAAATTCCAATTTCAACTGCATTTTAAAATTTTAAAATATAGTTGAAAATTGTTTATGAATTCGGTTTATCTGGTCGTCTGTATGTCCATTCTGTAACTTGCATAAATTTATTCGAATTGTCATTTAACGCTTATATGGTATTGAGCTTAAACTATGGGATTTTTGGTATTCAAAATCCAGTGTGTAACATTTATAGTTCGTTTACGAGGACACACAAAAGAATCCCTTTACATTTTGCGTTATGCGAAAAATAAATTTTCAATACATTTTACACCATTTCAAACATATCTAAACAGCACTAAGGTGACCTATAATATGATTACTGTAGAACGTGGTGTAAATAGTATTTAAACGGTATTATTTGCGGTATAAAATAGTATTTGCGGTATGCTTTTAAATTCAATTACTTTTTTGCACATTATTTGGTGCGTATAAATTCCGTAGATCATATACAATTGTGCACAAACGAAATCAAGTACATTTCTTGTTATTGACAGAATTTACTCAATGGGAATTTTAAACTGTGTTTCGCATTTCTTAATTGAACTAAATTTTTCCACAGCATGTAACACATATACAAATCTATAAATCATGTACGGGTCTTTACAAAAGTATTTGAATATTTTGACGACGATTGAGAGTAATTGCTGAAAGTTTGGTTTCAAGTATGTTATGCGTTGTCCAAACTGTTTCTCTAGATATCGCCTTTCACCTTGTAAAACAATGAAGACATGTTTACACTATTCTGCATGTGTTGGAAAGTGTTTCATAATCTATATTTGACACAGGATTTTTTTTCTTGTTTAATTTTTACATTGAAATTGAAGCAAAACGTTTTGGTGATTATTGGATGCGATTTTTTTTCTGTCAAACGTCCGCCTTATTCAAACCAGACAAATAACCCATAATCTGCTAATATTTGATTGAATCGGCGTGCGCAGTAACCGGAATAATCCCAAATCATTCTTGCTCAATTTAGGTTCGTATCCAGGGCTTAATTTGTAAGAAAAAAAGGACTGGAGCTCTAATGTTCTACAGTAATAAATTCCATAGTTCTCCCCCTCTCCCCCCCACCGTCTTCTCCCCCCTCACGTTTATATTTCAGACATTATTTGCAAAATTTAAAGCAACTCCGTCTTGATCAGAATATATTTTTTTAAATATACAGCGGAACCAGGTTAAGACGTTCACAGTTAATACGTGATCCCGCTTAATACACAGATTTTTTTCCGATCTCTTGAACATCGCCCATAAGGCTAATGCAAAAATTTCATGTTTAATACTCGAGAGATTTCCGGTCCTTTAAGACAAAAAACCGCGCTTAAGACGCAAATTCACTGATCAAGATGCAAATTGCTTCTATCTTCTCCAGTGTTGGCAATTTACGGGATTTTTTATATTCAGATAAAAAACATTGTTTTCGAATAGTAATGTTTACTTTATTTAATAACAGATTATTTAAGGCAAACATTAATAATCGGAAATAGTGGTAGATATTTGAATAAAAATACTGAAATTCTTCTTTTATCTCGCGTCCAAGCATTCTTTATAACTAGCTTCGTGCATGTTTCTACTGTAGTAGGGAGAGATAAACGAATCCACACTGAGAAAAAAATATAGTTCGGGCACCTAGAATCTAAATTGTGGCTCTTGGAAAAATAGTTCCATGTCACCCTTATAAATTCTAGTTCCCTTTGATAGAGAGTTCTAGAGTCTCCTACTAGAATTCATGAGCGCTTTCCTATATTCTCGTGGTCAAACTTATTTAAAAATCCCTGCAAATAGATGCGAACACAAGAGGTTAGTTTTAGTAACTATAATTCTTGTTTATGAAACCATTCCAGAAATTAAGCGATAATTTCTCGCTATTGAAACAATTCCTTATCGTTTCATCACCTAGAAAACAAGAGACTAGAAATTCTAGATCATTTCGTCTATTCAGCTTAGTTCTTTACCCTATTCGCATAGCTCAGAAATCTATATTTCTAGTTTAGGGATACAGAAAATGACTACCTATTCATTCTAGGTGAAGGTGGTATATTTTTTTCTCAGTGCAGGATACCCAGATCTGCCATAAAAATCTTATGATTAAAAATGATTATACCTATTGATAGTGAGGTTTTAAATGTACGCTATATCCCTAGTATGTTTTATAATGCATATTATAGAAAAAAAATAAAACTCGTAAATATTAAATAAATACTACTGCGGTTGTTTAATTCTTTTATGTTTTCTTTGCTTTTTGCTGTACTAACAATATTTTTTACACAAAGTTTAATAAGGATAGTTTTTTTTATAGTGAAAAGAAGGACAGATTGTAATGGTACTCATTATCACAAGTACTAAATATGATTTTCACAACTGGATTGTACATCAAAAGTTTAATATTTTTTTATCTCTGTTAAAAAATGAGTCTAGCTGGGAATTTTTTTTTTTTTGGTTGCAACGTATTATAATCCACAATAAAGCCGTTTAAATTAATACTTCATTTTCAGTTATAATTCCAGTCGTTCCTATAAAAAGAATAATAAGTTGAAGTTGAATGCAATTAAATTTTAATCTTAATGTATCTAAAAGATAGAATGTTTGATCGTAAACATCTAACCGAAGGCTCTAAAGTTCATTTAGACGATTAGATGTGTAAATAAGCACGGTTTCTGAAGCATTTTGCAAATCACGTTTAATACGCGATCCCGCTAAATATGCGACTTTTGTCCAATCCCTCGAAACGCGTCTTATCCGGGTTCAACTGTATATGCATTTTTATATAATAAAATATCCGATAAATGAACTAAGCAAAACCATTAAAATTAGAATTGGAAAAATTTAAGAAAAATCTACTCGCTGAATATTTTTTTTTATCAACTGGCAAAGCACTACATACAGGGATAGTTCCGGTGGGCTTCCGTGCGCAAAATTCGCAAGCGCAGGTGGTATTTAAATATTCACTAAAATTAAAGAAGTGCTGCAACTGCTCTCCCGTGAGCTTCAGAGAGAACTTAGTACCGCGTGGAGCTAAAAATTTGATCAGTAAGAATGCTTTACTAACACGAACAAAAAGCAGCGAGTAAGCATCACACGACCACGAGTAAAAACTCGGTTAATTCCGATTCTTGAATTTATCGTCGCGCTCGGAAATCATTGAGCCTACACCACATCCGAGCGCTTAGACAGAAGTATGCTCCTATACGTACGCGACACGCTACCTCACATATTTAAGCTCTTCGGTAGGAAAGAATGTAAAGAAAGATAATTTAGGATCTGGTATTTCAGAAGTACGTTTTCGCTGGGCTCCGAAGCGCATTGTTTACGAACTCCGGTGAATTACGACAAATTTTTAAGTAGTCACTAAACCAAAGAAGTGCGGTAACTGAGATCCGGCGCAAATTAAGCACTGGCGACATTGAATTGGATTTAACTTTGTTTTGGGTTGCAGTTCCCTTTCTCTAGAAATGGAAGAAATAATAAACAAACAATGAAATTCGCAATTTATAATATACATTTCCTATTACTGAGATTTGTTACTGAATATATAACTGTTTAACACCATCGAAATATCTGTAGCAGTAAAATGTACTGACTTCTCAACAATATTTTTTATTATATAAAGTTCTGTTTTCATAGAAATGATATGGGCTAACTGGATATGTTTAATATCAGTATAACGGTTAATGTTATTAGGTTGTATGAAAAGTACTTTCGTTTTCCAGTAAAATATTTGTTACAATATTTCAACATAAAATAAACATATCACAAATTAAAATAAAAACCATGTAATTCTATGGTTTCTTTCCATCTTCTTGCAAATTGAACAATACCATTTTGATACCAGTCTTTGGATTTGTAAGTAAAAACGTCTAGACAACTCCGCTCCAGATCATCAACAAGCGCCTTCCCCGAATAAATGGTAGCATAGAACGGAATACCTGGTAGTCCGAAGGAACAAGGTCCAGAGTAAATGGGGATGAAGTAAAGGTTCAATTGCTTCAAGCTCCTCTACTTTATTGAGAGTCATGCGAGACGTGTGCAGTCTTGTATTGTCTTGTTGCAGGGTATTGTCTTCTTGCTCACCCTCTGTTGACCAATGCAGGGTATTTGCTTTACAAAGGACCGTACATCCTGCCCAGTTGTTCACAATAAAATTCAGAGTTCACCAATCGGTTATGTGGAATGATTTTAATCCCTTCGAGACCGGCGGCTTTTACTCAAATTTTATTCAGTTGGCACCACTCTTTTTTTTTAAGTTACCTTTACTTAAACAGTCACGAAAATGCTCTAATTAAAGAAACTAAAAAATACTTTTCTTTTTTACCGGTGCCTAAAACAAATTCTGCATGTTCTTTTTGAGGGTGCATCTATGCACCCATGGTCCCGAATGGGTTAAAATTAATGACTTGAATGAATGATTCCACAAAATTCCACGAGACGCTGATCATGATCTTCTTTTCAAACTCACTTTATTTCGAAACAGGTTCGGTTGTTTGGCCCATATCCAAGCATTGTTTTCGATTATCTGGGATTCGTAGATATAACCATTTCTCATCGCATGTCACTACGAGTTTGAAAAACCGCAACTCATGGGGGTTTTCCAAAAGAGTTTTGAACATCTCTGTGATTTGCTGGCTGCGCAATCAGTTCATGAGTAACTTCTCTAGAATTTTTGTACGCTTTCTGTAGATTATGTAAAGCTTGGCATATAGTATCATTGGAGGTCCTAGCTCATCTGAAAGTTTTCTTGCGCTAATGATTTGATTAATATCCAATTTTTGCTTCAAATCTTTCAAATATTAACAAATGATGGCCTTCCACTTCTGCATATCATTTCAGGAGATAAGTCACTTCCCTTAAAACGTTTGAACAATTTTTGGGCTTCTTCAGCTGCTCGAATTTTAAGGACTGCTTCAGCAGCTTTATGGCCCATTTTCAAATAATGTCTTGAGATGGATAATTCTTCCATATTTGTATCAGCCATTATACAACCAAAAAAGGAATAAAAGATTAGATATTAGTGTAATAAAATATGGA
Source organism: Maratus speciosus (assembly GCA_963932465.1). Lineage (NCBI taxonomy): Eukaryota > Metazoa > Arthropoda > Arachnida > Araneae > Salticidae > Maratus > Maratus speciosus. Next base: position 223,281,632 of record OZ010789.1, read on the forward strand.
GGAACATGTACTCTTTAATATAAATTTTTGCATTGGTCATTAATTATACGGTAGTGCCATCTATAGTCTTTCATATATATGTATTCAATAAACGAAAATACTTCTGATACACCCTAATATTCGACAGTGTGACTACCACAATGAGTTGAATGAATAAAGGCAAAATTCCCTTAATAGTTACCTTTTATAATGAAAAAAAAACTGCAGTTGAAAAATGATTTTTCATGTCAGAAATTCGCCCTGTTCAAACCAGACAAATAACCCATAATCCACTAATAAAGCATTATTTGATCTAATCGCTGCAGTTGCTGGAATAATACAAAATCAATACTACTCTGAAATAAATCTCGCCCTTTATTTTTCTTAGTACTCCAAGCTTCCACTTAACTTTGGAAGCGAGAAGAAATAAATAATAAATTCATAACTCATAAAATATATTTTTTTGAATGAAATTTATTATTGTTTATACCTAAGCTGTGTACGACGCTAGTGAAAAAACTAAATGCATGAATTAAAATGCAATATGGTAAATAAATTTAACAACTCCATGTCAGTGATTTGTACTAATTAACCCTCTTTAATCAGGAAAATGATATTGGTTAAGTGGAAACACTCAACCAGTAACCTTTTAATAGAAGTAATATTCAAGGTCTAATAAGGAGTTAATTCTACAAAAAAAAAGTTATAATGGAAAAAAAAATCTTTTGCAATAAATAATCGGTCAAGTGCGAATTTTACTTAGGCACAAAGGGTTTGGTACAACAAAAACCTTGCACAAAGTTTAAACTTGGCATTGTGCCAAGCACACTTCGGAAGGAGGTCACAAAACGGCAATGTCGCCTTGGCGCATGCCGCTGTTTTTTTAGATAGGTTTTAAATTAATATCTCGGTTGATAACCGACAAATTTTTTCGAAAATCATTTTCAACAATTCTTGGATGATTCCGCGTCGATTGGTATCTTGAGCTCCCCTCAACTCCCTCGCTGAGCGCCTGCAAAGTAAAGTCTGTGGGAAAATGCCACTTTCTCAAAAACTATGAGATTAAGGATAATCACTATTGTTTTCCTGTAAGGTTCAAATAAAATCCTACTATCCCTAATTTTTTCATAGTTTTAATTTCAGTAGATTCAGAAATAAGGTGAGAGGACATATTTTTGCAGTACATTTCTGATGAAATCTCTAAAAATAAAATATGTTGTTCAGTTCGGGCTGTGTAGATTTTTGAGGGCCAATTATCTACTCGAGGGATATAGGCCCGGGGGGAGGTGCCCTTCGTGGGTGTCTTTCTAAGGGAACCTAACCCGTATGTACGCATGGAAATTCATGGTTAGAAGAAAACCATGAAAACTCCGAACGATTAGGCCGACGGGCAAGATTGGGTTCGAACACAGCACCTTCCGACTACCATCTTCGAGAGCAGAACCTTTCGGCCATTGGTGGGGCTGTTCAGTTCGGTGTTACCAGATCTTTTGAACGATATCCCACATGATAATAATACGTAATAATAAAAAATCAAGTACATGAAGTAGCTCCCTAAATTTTTCCTAAAAATGTTTGGGAATGGGTAATAATCTATAAATATGTGGGTCAATAACCTTTATAACTCTGACAAGTTTGAACTTTCCACTTTCCATAATTTTTGAGAAAAACTGCTGTGACAGACGTTCAGACAGACACCCCAGTGATCTTATATTGGATCCATTTTTACTTTTTAAGTACGGAACCTAAAAAATAATGGAGAAAAAAATGCAGATGAAAGCAAATTTTTGTCATAAAGACACCCTATTCAAACCAGACAAATAACACGTAATCCACTAATAAAACATTATTTCATCTAATCACCGCAGTAGCCGGAATAATCTTAAATCAATCCTTACTGTGCGACAGATCTCCCCTTTAATTTTTCTTGGCGCTCTATTCCCAGTTTTTCAGGGAATAGAAGAAAAAATGCAAAATTCACAAAATTCATAACTTATGTATGAAGAGGTATGATGATAAAGGTGATATGTGACAAAAAAAAAAAAATGAGTTAATCATATGAATGAAACTAATCAATGGCCCTCTATCATTTTTTGAATTACTATTTGAAAACAACCTAAAACTCACAGAGATTTTAATTGATAAAGGAGGCATTTGACAATAAACGCAAATGGATGTTTGGAACTTTACAGCTCATTTTTTCAGAATTATGATTGTGTTTCTTAACACTTTTATCATCTGAGCTCTTTATATATATGACGCGTCTCCAAAAGTTTAAAACACGCTTTTTTTTTTTTACATATTGGGTATACGTAGACAATGTAAATTGCAAAAGTGTTCAAAATGAATTTGGAATTAAAATTATATTGATGAAACAGTCCTGCAATCAATTTTCAAAAAGTTAGGCCTTTAAAATTTTCATAAGATCTGTTGTTCCTATAAGTCGCATTTTAAAAAAAAGATTCCACGTTCTGAGAAGTACAGAAGTAAACATTTCATTCTTCTACGTCCAAAACTCACCGAGTTATGATGTTTTTCATTTTGTGAAATTTTTCAGTTTTGCGACACTAAAATTGAACACATGATTTTTTAGTACCAGAAAGCTCAAAAAAAAAAAAAAAAATGTAAATTTCAAACTATTGTAACTCGGAGAGTTTTGGTCATAGAAGAATGGAATTTTTACTGTTGTACTAATCAGACCATAGCGAAAACTTTTCCTAATATAACTTACAGGACCAAGAGAAAATATAAAAATTCAAACAGTGTAACTTTTTGAAAATGAATGGCAGCGTTATTTGAACAATGCAGTCTTAAATCCTACCTTATTTTGAATACTTTTGCAATTTACATTGCCTACATAATTCAACAGGTAAACAATTAAATCACGTCTCAATCTTTTTGGGACACCTCGTATATTGATAGAAATTGCGTTCTGAATATATAATAAAGAAAACGAAAAGTCTGTATACATTGGCTAAAATATAACATGTTGTTTAATAATGTAATAAATGGTATTTAATAATGTATTAAATATATAACGATATGTAATGCAAAGAAAAGTCCATATATGATGACTTAAATGTAATATTGATGAAATCTATTTATTCCTAAAAAGGTTCAACTAAATAAAGCCCTATTATCATTAGGATACTATCTTGATAAAGTTGGAAAATATTATAGCAATATCATGTCCAGTATTATTGGTCAATGGGAGATTCTCCCTTATAATTTAACACTACAAAAGATTAAATTATAAGGGAGAATTATTACGGAAAAAAATCAACTTTCACTTCTTATTTTGTAAAATCTAAAAAATGCAGATTTTTTTTGCCCGAAACTCACTCTATTCATATTTTACAAATAGCTCCTAATTCGCCAATAAAGCATTATTTAATCTAATCGCCGCAGTTGCCGGAATAATCCTAATTCTATCCTACTGTGCGATAAATCTCACCCTTTATTTTTTAGGTACTTTTTTACACCCTATACTTTCATTCGCTTATCTTTTTTCTCCAAGAACGGAAGAAAAGTAAAGAAATAACTAAGTTCATAAACGCTTTTCACTTGAATTTTGTTATTGTATGTATAACTAGGAAACACAAATGAAACTTATAAACATTTACCGAAATGTTGACCAAACAGTAATTCAATGTTATTGACTCTATAACAATAATTTCTACTAGATAAATCTCTATAAACATGGAAATAACGTTGTTTAATAGAAGGTTAATTCTCATCATTTCTAGACAGTGGACCACCAGAAATTATCATTAATAAACAATTAAATTAAAAAAAAAAAAAAAAAACTGCGTAAAAAGCGAACTAATTAATTATTTCTCATCAATGTGAAATTATTCTTTTTCAATTCCTACTATTAGCTCACACTCTCGCTATATACAGGGTGCAATATGCTACCTATCGCCGACCTTTAATTTCTCAACCGTTGGCCGTAGACATATAGTTCCAATTACAAAAATGTTTCAAATGAGCTAAATATTCATGTTGTGGCATTATTTAAAGTAAAAAATCAATTTTATAAAAATTACGAAATCTAACTTTTTATACGGCCCCCAAGTCCCTATAGTTATATTTAGTAAAAATTTACACATATCATAACAGATATAACACAAAAAGTTTGACATCTGTACTGCAAAAATTGACACAGTAATTAAATTTCAAAGTTTGAGATTTTTGCACATGATTTTGTCTTTCATTGAGGGATCAGTTAAAAGATGAATTAAAGTAATTCGAGATCAAATTCAGGGTGCAATGTCTTTTTTACAGCGAAGCCACCTTTAGCCGGTATCGCCAAATCGGGGAATCACCAAAGAGGGTTATTTCATCTAAAAATTTGAACTAACTTTTATGGGTCGAACAATATACAAATGTCAAAGTAGGTAGAATCCACAACCGGAGAAAAAAAAACATACTCACTAAGGACTAGATAAATGGCAGTGGAATTGCACCCCAATTTTGATCTCGAATTACTTTAATTCATCTTTTAACTGATCCCTCAATGAAAGACAAAATAATGTGCAAAAATCTCAAACTTTGAAATTTAATAACTGCGTCAATTTTTGTAGTACAGATGTCAAACTTTTTGTGTTATATCTGTTATGATATGTGTAAACTTTCACTAAGTATAACTATAGGGACTGGGGGACCGTATAAAAAGTTAGATTTCCTAATTTTTATAAAATTGAGTTTTTACTTTAAATAATGCTACAACATGAATATATACCTCATTTGAAACGTTTTTGTAATTGGAACTATATGTCTACGACCAACGGTTGAGAAATTAAAGGTCGGCGATAGATAATATATTGCACCCTGTTTATATCTTGTTCAAATTTTCAATCGTTAATAAAAATACTTATTATTCATCCAATCAAGCTCAAATAAATTTTTTTAAACTTGTAGTGGAGGACATTTGATGTTAATCCAGTTTTTTTCAAATATTAATAGATTAATTAAATTAAATTAATTAACTTTCAATAATCGAGAGTGCCCTCTTCTTGATCCAGGTATTTTAAGACCGAGAGAGCCCTCTTCTTGATCAAGGCATTTTAAGCGCCACTCATGAGAAAAGAAGAATGGGAGAAAAAAAAATTATCTTATTGACATAAGTAGGAATTGACTTAAAATATTTTTTTATATATTACTTGTTTATATTATTTACCTATTTTTTTTATTTACTTGTATTGATGACTTATATTGTTAGTTCCTATCTATAAATACCGTTTTGTTGAGGCCTATAGATGTCTATGATGGTTAGAGTTGCAGTAAAGCTATACCTACACAACTTCCAGGTTGTATAATATTTTAAAGGTTCTTCTGACTGTAAAATAGTCAATGAAACATCGTCTTCACTTTGAAAGGTCTGTCCAATGATATATCACTCAATAGGGTGCGTAAATTTTGTTTTTGTCTCTATCACCATTTTGTATTTTACGGCCGCCATTTTGAATTTATAGCAACAAAACCTAGCCTATAACCATCGGGCCGTTAAGACGAATTGATAGAGACCTCATTCATTAAAATCCATCCAGCCGTCGGGATGTTTCGAGGGTATAAAGAAATCCACATACACAGAAACGCGTGAAACACATAACCTTTCATTTCAGTCGTGTAAAAATCCACTGGCATTTGCGATTTAAAATTTGATAATGGCATGATAAAAAAAAAATAATAATAAAAATAATTAAATGCAGCTGTGAAAAATGGAAAAGAATTTTTTTTTTTAGTCAAAAAGTCGCTCTATTCAAATCCGATAAGTAACTGCTAATTCGCTAATGGGGCATTGTTTGATCTAATCGCTACAGCAGCCGGTATAATCCTAAATCAATTCTGCTGTGCGATATATCTTACACTTTACCTTTATTTAAGTACTTTCTTGCACCATTTGCTTTAGTTTTCCAATGCGAGAACGGGGAAAAATCATAATTAATAAAATAAATATTTTTCACTTAAATTTTGTTGTATATATAAGTAGGAAACACAAATGAGAAAAATACAAACTTTGAACAAAATGTGATATTATAATTCCATTTTATGGACTCCATAACAATAACTTCCATGAGATAAGTGCCTATAATCATAAAAATAATGTCGTTTCACAGTAGTGCAAGTTTTAAAATTTCTAGACAGTGGACCACCAGAAATGTTCGTGAAATATCCGCTTTCATTTGTATTTTAAACTTTTATAATGATATGATAAAAAAAAATTGGAAGAAAATAATCTAATCACTTCGGCTGTGCGACAAATTTTGCCTTTACTAGGTACTTTCTTACACCTTTTTACTTTACATCTTCAATCTTACTTTTTCTAGAAAGGATGAAAAAAAAAAAAAAAAAAAAACATAATTAATAAAATAAATATTTCTCACTTAAATTTTGTTATTGTATATGAGACATTCTCACAATCTTTTGACTTTTAAGTCCCTGAATAATAAATTTTATTTTGGCTTTTTTTTTCTTACTGGAAAACATCCCATTGTATGACTGTATAACAATATTAACGAGATAAATAAGTTTTGGACGATGTTAGAGGTGCAAATATACCACGAAATTCCTATACCTTCCCGTGTCCCTGATGATGATTTTTAAGTTTGGATCTGTCTGTATAAAATTGTTTCCATAAAAGTACTTCGATATATTTTTTTTTTCGAAATTGGGATCATTGTTTTATATAAATATGTAGCAAAAATTTAACCTGCACACATTTTTACAGTTGTTATTATTTTTTGAACTCGGTACCTGGGTTTTAGATTCCTTACCGTCCCACTTTCTAAAATTATACAGAAAATCACTTCAGATGTAGCCAGAGAATTTCTTTTTCAACTTTTTTCTCGTGCAGAAGTATGCTAGAGAAAGAATGGCTAAAATTCTTTGACAGGAAATTTACTGCAGAATTTAAATCAGCATTTAAATATCAATTTCAAGCATGGTAGCCTTATTGGTAGTCTTACAGTCCCCAAGGTTTATTCCTGCACTTTTTGAGGTAAATTAATTATTTTATTATTATTTAATCAATGTAAATAACTGTTGCTAAAAATCAGATGGAAAGGATGACAAAAATATCATAATTAATAAAATAAATATGTTTCACTTAAATTTTGCTATTGTATACATAAATAGGAAACACAAATGAGCAAACTATAAAATTTACCAAAATGTAACATTGTAATTCTATTTTATGAGCTCCATAACAATAACTTCCATAAGATAAATGCTTACAATAATGAAAATAATGTTGTCTCACAGTAGTGCAGCTTTTACTATTTCTAGATAGTGGACCACTGGAAATTATCATGAAAAATGCACTTTCATTTGAATTTTTAATTTTTATAATGATATGATAAAAAAAAATGCAGTGGTATAAAATGGAAGTGGATTTTTTATGCCGAAACTTCACCCTGTTGAAACCCGATAAATGACCCCTAATTTGCTAATAAAGCATTCTTTGGTCTATACGCCACAGGAGCTGTAATAATCCTAAATCATTCCTATTGTGATTAATCTCGCTCTTTACTTTTCCTTTGTAATTTCTGACACCCTTTACTTTTCTTCTCCAATCTTCCTTTTCCGTGAATGGATGAAAAATAAAGAAATAATAAAAATCATAAATATTTTTTTATTTTATTTTATTATTGCATATATAACTTGGAAACACCAATGAAAAACCATAAACTTTGACAAAATTCTAATATGGTAATTCCATTTTATTGACTCCATAACAATAATTTCTACTATATAAATGTCTATAAACATGGAAATAACATTGTTTAATAGTCACATAATTCTTAGTATTTCTAGACAGTGGACCACCCGAAATCATCATGAAAAATACACTTCCATTTGCATTTTTAATTTTTATAATGACATGATTAAAAAAAAATGCAGTGGTGAAAAATGGAAGTGGATTTTTTATGCCAAAAAGTCGACCTATTCAAACCAGATAAATGACCCTTAATCTGCTTATAAAGCCTTGTTTGATCTAATCGCCACAGTAGCCGGAATAATCTTAAATCAATCCTACTGTGCGCCAAATCTCGCTTTTTACTTTTCTTAGGAATATTTTTACACCCTTTACTTCTTGAATCTTCCCTTTTTCTAGAAAAGATTACAAAAAATATCATAATTAATAATATAAATATATTTCACTTAAATTTTGCTATTGTATATATAACTAGGAAACACAAATTAGAAAACTATAAACTTTGACCAAAACGTAATATTGTAATTCCATTTTATGGGCTCCATAACAATAACTTCTATGAGATAACTGCCCACAATAATGAAAACAATGTTGTTTCACAGTAGTGCAACTTTTAATATTTCTAGAGAGTGGATCACCCGAAATTATCATAAGAAATGCACTTTCATTTGCATTTTTAATTTTTATAATAACATGATAAAAAAAAGGCAGTGGTCTAAAATGGAAGTGAATTTTTTTATGTCAAAAAGTCACCCTTCTCAAACCCGATAAATAACCCTGAATCCGCTAATAAAGCATTGTTTGATCTAATCGCCACAGTAGCCGAAATAATCATAAATCAAACCTACTGTGCGACAAATCTCGCCTTTTACTTTTCTTTTTTACATTCTTTATTACTTCTTCAATCTTCCCTTTTCTAGAAAGGATGACAAAAAATAGTCTAATTAATAAAATAAACATTTTTCACTTAAATTTTGAGATTGGAGACACATAACTAGGCAACATAAACGCGTTTGCATAACTAATAAACACAAATGAGAAAACTATAAAATTTGACCAACATGTAATGCTGTAATTCCATTTTATAGGCTCCATAACAATAACTTCTATAAGATAAATGCCTGCAATAATGAAAATAATGTTGCTTCACAGTAGTGAAACTTTTAATATTTCTAGACAGTGGACCACCGGAAATTATCATAAAAAATGCACTTACATTTGTATTTTTAATTCTTATAATGACATGATTAAAAAAATGCAGTGCTAAAAATGGGAGCGGATTTTTTATGTCAAAAAGTCACCCTATAGAAAACAGATAAATAACTCTAATCCGCTAACAAAGTACTATTTGATCTAATAGCCACAGTAGCCGGAATAATCATAAATCAATCCTACTGTGCGACAAATCTCGTCTTTTACTTTTCTTAGGAACTTTTATACGCCCTTTACTTCTTCAATCTTCACCTTTTCTAGAAAGGATGACAAAAAATAGCATAATTAATAAAATGAATATTTTTCACTTAAATTTTGCTATTGGAAACACATAACAAACCCATAGGACACAAAAAGGTTTGCATAACTAAGAAACACAAATGAGAAAACTATAAAATTTGACCAACATGTAATATTGTAATTCCATTTTATGCGCTCCATAACAATAACTTCTATAAGATAAATACCTACAATAATGAAAATAATGTTTTTTCCCAGTAGTGCAACTTTTAATATTTCTAGACAGTGAATCACCGAAAATTATCTTGAAAAATGCACTTTCATTTGCATTTTTAATTTTTATAATGACATGATAAAAAAAAATGCAGTAGTCTAAAATGGAAGTGGATTTTTTATGCTAAAAATCGCCCTATTCAAACCAAATAACTAACCCCTAATTCGCTAATAAAGCCTCGTTTGATCTAATCGTCACAGTAGCAGGAATAATCCTAAATCAACCCTACTATGCGACAAATCTCGCCCTTTACTTTTCTAAGATACTTTCTTAGATAGTTTCCCTTTACTTTATTTCTTCAATCTTCTTTTTTCTAGAAAAGATGACAAAAAAAAAAAATCATTATTAATAAAATAAATGTTTTTCATTTAAATTTTGTTATTCTTTACATAAGTAGGAACACAAATGAGAAAGCTATATACTCTAAAAAAACGGACTAAAAAACGGAAAGTTTTCTGTAATTTACGGAGGAAAAGTTCCGTTAAAATACGTAAATGGTACTGGCGTCTCGATTGCAAGTACAATTTCCGTATTTTAGTCAGTTTTTTTTTTTTTTTTTTTTTTTTTACAAAGTAATATTTGACCAAAATGTAATATTGTAATTCTATTTTATGGGTTTTATAACAATAACTCCTATGTGATAAATGCCTATAATAATGAAAATAATATTGTTTCACAGTATTGCAACTTTTAATATTTCTAGACAGTGGAACACCGGAAATTCTGAAAAATCCACTTTCATTTGCATTTTAAATTTTTATAATGATATGAAAAAAAAAAAAAAAAAAAATGCAGTGATGAAAAATGGAAGTGGATTTTTTACGCCAAAAAGTCGCTTTATTCAAACCAGATAAATAACCCTTAATCCGCTAATAAAGCAATGTTTGATCTAATCGCCACAGTAGCCGGAATAATCCTAAATCAATCCTACTGTGCGATAAATCTCGCCCTTTACTTTTCTTAGGGCTCCAGTCCTCCTTCTCCCGGAATGGAGATCTCCCTCCTGCGCATTACAATCTGCGCGCCGAGAGCAAGATATCCATTTCCCAGTTTTGTCCTGAAAATCCCGATCGAAATAAATTAGAGGGGGTTTTAAGCTCCGGGACTCCTGGTGGATCGTAGACTTTTAGTATTTCGGACGAATTTTTTCGGGTGAGAGGGATCTAGAAAAAGCGTCATGTTTATCTCATAGAGACGGTAGAGACCTTGTAGAGAGTTGATTTTGTTCGGTGTATGGTGAATTTAGAGAATACAAGATTACATCACAGGTATTTATATTTAGAATCTTTTATTGACATTCCGCTCTTGTCATTCGTAAATTCCGGAAAAGACATCCGTCGTGTATCGAAATTTCCTGTTTTGTCTGGTGTTTAATTTATTTTGTGTTTTAGATGACAGCTAATTTTTCAGTTTCTGAAATGTAATATATATTTCAATTAAAATCTGTATACTTTCAATAATAATTTATAGTTGTAAATATTTCGTGTCAAACATTTAAAAAATATTTCGCCATCATCCGAAGATAAATTTGTAATTGTATATATATTTATCGTTCATATTTATAACAATTCATTGTTAGTAATGTTTTTACAAACTATATATATATATATTGCCTTTATATGATGTTTAAAAGAACTCTAAGTTTAATATTTTCCATATTCATTTTTTTTTTAAATCTTGTAATAAATAAAATTCTTTTGCGAAAAGCTTAACGTATTTACGTTTTATTAAATTTTATTCTAAAAATGTATTTTTAAAGACTTCAAAGCATTTAAACATTTTCACAAAGAATAATAATTCTGTACTTTTTATATGCTGACATGAAAAAATAGTGTTATCAATTTTAAAATATGTTTTAAAAATTCCTAAAAATACAATTTATCTAAAAAGGAATTAATTAAATAATACAATATATATATTATGAAAAGGCTCACATTGAAGCAAATTGCATTCCATCAATGATTTATCGTTAATGTTTTATTGTAAGAAATAAATTAAAAAATATATAATTGTAAATACGTACATCTAAAAATAATGAACTTACTTGCATATACAATGTACTGCATTTTGATATTTTAAAATGATTCAATGATTACATTTTTTTAAAACTGCGCTATAGATATTTCATTTAAGCGATTTTTGAAAAATTAGATTTCAGCAAATAGATAATAAACATTACAATTGATGTTATATAGTGTGAAAAATTTTTTAGAGAGGCATTTTGTGCATATATTATATATTTGTATTAAAGTTTTATAAAGAAAGATGATTATTCATACTGAACAAAAAAGATACCCATAAATTTATTCAACATTTAGTTTATTTCACCATTTTGAATCTTTAAATTATACCTATAAAATAGGGGGAACTTTAACCACCTTTATTTTCTCTGTTACGTATACAGTTTTAAAAATTTCCGACAGAAAACAATAATAATAAAATACAAGTTACTGTCTATCTCAGTTTGACAGTTATCTGTCGTTTCATATTAGAAGAGTGTTGATAGTTGTGTTTTGTCGGAAAAGAGTGAATGATTTTGATTTAATTTTTAAGTTTTATTATAACATATATGAAAGAAACCAAATATTTGATAGAATTATTTTTTTAAATAGAGATATATTTAAACACAGCTGCCAATTTTACGCTTTATTTCAAGTCAAATAAATATGTTTTGAATCAAAAAATTGATTTAATAAGATGTGCCTTGTTTCTGTGTGATACTTATTTGATTTCATTTACTAAATAAACTTTTGGGGTTTAAAATTTTTTTATTTGACATATAATGATGAAAGGGTAAAGGGATTGCAGCTACGTTTAAAATTTATAGCGTTGGCTAATAAGATCTATTAAAACTTTTCTTCCAGATTGCTATATAATATCAATATTCTTGTCGTCTCATAAATAAATGTGGTGCCTATGAAAGGTACACTGTAAAAAAAAAAAAGAACTAAAAAACGGAGATTCTACCGGCAATCGAGACGACAATACTATTTCCGTATTTTAACGGAACCCCCCCCCACCCCCATAAATTCCAGAAATCCGTAGTTTTACGGAAAATTTTCCGTTTTTCTGGAATTTATGGGTGAAATTTTCCGTTAAAATAAGGAAATAGTACTGGCGTCTCGATTGCCAGTAGAATCTCCGTTTTTTTTTTTACAGTGTACCGTTTTATTCACGTCGTCTTTATCTCTATGACAATGAATTATATTTTCGCCGAGAATATGAAAACTTTCCCTTGGAGGCAGGGTTCCGTTATGCGCATATTCTGTTTTGAGAGGTTTTACTGCATTCAAAAAATTATAAAGGAAATTTTAATATGTGAATAGTATTTAAAGTTTCACTAGTTAAAAATATAAACCAGAACCATGTTGTGGATACATGGCTGAAATAGTAATGTTGTATTTATATTTTTTGTGAGGGAAGAATTATAATTATGAACTAAATATTCCTTTATAGGTTATACAGAAAGATTCTGTATTATGAGGATTTAACCTCATAATACAGAATCCCAAAGAACCATAAGAAAGCGTTTTATTCAGGTTTACAAAAAAGCTATCTTAAATGTGAATTATCGTCTTTTTGCTGGGGTCCCGAAATTTTTCTGCAGGATTCCGTTTTATGCACGTTCCTTTATGGTAAGTTTTACTGTATAATAAAACACAAACTCTCGTTTATTGTATGTGGAGATAAAGATGATAAATTAATTAAAATTTCTTGTTCACAATAGTGGTAATTTGATCATGGGCGTCCGGGGGATTGCATATGAAGTAAAAATTTCTGATGTGGTAATTTTAATATAGTCTCTCACGTGTGACATAGCAGAGAACATGAATATTTTGTGATGAAGACTTCTCGAAATTGTAAGTTATCTTGGCATGATGGCATGTGGTAGACTGGCAGAGAATTAGCGTTTTAGCGTTAATAGCGTTTTAGCAAAGTCCAGGTTTCGTCGTTGATCTTTGAATTTTGAAGAGGATAAAAGAAGTAGTATGGAAACATTAAGTGCCAGTTCGTTTTATATTGTATAGACGGACATATAAGAAGCAGCGCCAGAGCATAGATTAACATATAGGATGGGACATTTCCATAGAGCGTAATGGTAATGCGATAGCGATCCTAGCGCCTTTAGTGACAATGGGGAAGAAACTCCCCATCCTTGTAAAATTGTTATTATTGAGTATCTACCTTATTCCGATCTTTCTTTTTTTAATGTTGCATGTTTACATTTTCAATAGAATCTATAGAATCTTATACTGATACATGAACATAGAATAGATATTCTATTTTATATATCTAATATCCATTCTATGTTCATGCACGGATATATGCTTTTTTTTACATGATGAGTGAACTATTTAAGTGCAACGAAAAACAGGGTAAAAATTTCGTCTTGAATGCTATATATGAAGTAAATATGATATAATTGGATTTAAAGCTACATAAAGTAATGGTGAAATATAAAAATATACGAAGTACTGCACTCTACAAATCCCAGAAAATTTTATAAATATTCCCATTTGGAAGGAATTTTTTTATAGCCGATGTTTTATTAATTTAGGAAGTTTAACGCACTGTTAAAAATTTTGCAGCATTCTGGCAGGTCATTCGACCTTTTTTTGAAAAAACGGTTTCATAACCATAATTTAACTATATTCTGACCATAAAATGGCCAATAATATGGTTAGAATAGTGTTAAATTAACGGTTGTGTAACCGTTTGCGGAAAAAACGGTCAAATGACCTGCCAGAATGCTGCAAATTTTTAACAGTGCGTATTAAACAATCGTTACAATAATCTTTTAAAATTTACGTATTTTCACTTTCTTACAGATAAAATAAAAATATTGTTTTTAATGTAAATAAAGTACAATCAATTCAATAATATTTATAATATTAACATACAAGAAATAATAATAAAATTACAGATGGGGAAAAATTCCTTTAGACAAATTTTTAGAATTACATAAATCTAAAAGTAAAAAATAAATAGAGGTACTGACATTACACTCAATAAAGTTTTATTCGATATGAATAAATTAACACAATACCTGAATTTGATTTTTTATAATTTAATCTCATAAACTTACATAATAATAATAACAGATAATTATAACAGAATTTAGAAGGGTTTTTCTTTTATATTATTACTCTTATTATCATTTTGTAAGTTAAAGATGAACAATTATAAAAGTACAGTAAAAAAGCAGCTAAATAAATAAAGCAAGCATGAATAGAATATCGTCTGACACTTGCTGACCTGCTTCGTTATAGGAAAGAATAGATATTCAAAGCATAAAGCGTATATTTCTTCAACATACTTAAATTTCGGAGGCTTGTTAATTCTTCCCCCTTGTCGGTAGTGACGCTAGTACTATTGCCATTACAGATTTTGCCGTAAATGTCCCATCCTGGTCCTTAATCTATGCGCCAGAGAGGGATCCGATACAGATGGGAGATTACAAGGCTGAGAGTCAGCGAGTGAAATGATTAGTAGTCAGATAATGTTGCCAATGTGTAGAGCAGTGGTTCCCCGTAAGGCATGGTGACGTTACGGCAACGTCGTTGTGAAGTCACACTGTGACTTTGTGACAGTCGATGTGACGTCACGTGACGTCGATGTGAAGTCACAGTGACTAGAATGTGAGGTCGTTATGGCCGTTTTAGAGCTCATTTGTGACGTCACATTGTGACCAATTTGTGAAGTCACGGTGTGACCAATTTGTGAAATATGTGTCATTTGTGACGAAATTGTCATTAACACTGTGATGATTCTGTGACGACAGTGACAATGTTGTGAAGTCACATTTTGGCAATTTTGTGAAAATTGTGTAATTTGTGACGATTTTGTCATTATTTTTGTGACGAATTTGTGACTACAATGACAATGTTGTGACAGCGTTAAGATGCAATACATTTATTGGAAAATGAAATCGCTATTCGAGTTCAATCAATGAACCATGACAATGGAGGCAGGAGTGATTATGAGTAAAAGAAAATTCTGAAGTTCACAGAAAATTTTCAGAATGTTTTTTTCACGATACTTTGTCGAAATTTACGTTTTTTTCGAAATCCTTCGGTGAAATTCACCTTATTTGTGCGATTTATTGACAAAATTTCATGTTTTTTCAATATCATTTGACGAAATTCGCTTTTTTTCGCTATGCTTTGACAAAATTCGCCTTTTTTCACTATTCTTTGACGAACTTAACGTTTTTCTTCAATCTCTTGACGAAATTGTGATTCTTAGATGAAATTCACGTTTTTGTCCACGACCATTTGAAGAAATTTAGATTTTTTTCGCGATCGTTTGACAAAATTCGCCTTTTTGCGCGATTTATTTACAAAATTTCGCCTTTTATGCGGTCCATTGATGAAATTCACGTTTTTTCTACAATCTTTTGACAAAATTTGCTATTCTTTGATGAAATTCGCTTTTTTCCCACGATTTTTTGACGAAATTTGCATTTTTTCGCAATCTTTTGACGAAATTCACGTTTTCCTTCAATCTCTTGACGAAATTGCGATTCTTAGATGAAATTCACGTTTTTTTCCACGACCTTTTGAAGATATTTAGATGTTTTTCGCGATCGTTTGACAAAATTCGCCTTATTTACGCGATTTATTTACAAAATTTCTCCTTTTATGCTTTTATGCGGTCCATTGATTAAATTAGCGTTTTTTCTACAATCTTTTGACAAAATTTGCTATTCTTAGGTGAAATTCGCTTTTTTCCACAATCTTTTGACGAAATTTGCATTTTTTCGCGATCTTTTGACGAAATTCACGTTTTTTTTTCAATCTCTTGACGAAATTGCGATTCTTAGATTAAATTCACGTTTTTTTCAACTACCTTTTGAAGAAATTAAAAATTTTTTTCGCGATCGTTTGACAAAATTCGCCTTATTTGCGCGAATTTGACAAAATTCGCGTTTTTTCTACAAAATGTTGACAAAATTTGCTATTCTTAGATGAAATTCGCTTTTCTCCATGATCTTTTGACGAAATTTACATTTTTTCGCGATCCATTTAGGAAATTCACCTTTAACCAATCTATTCTTTCTTTTCTATAAACATCATAGCAAGTATAAAAAACTTTTGAGAGTAAAAGAATAATTAGGTAATATTTTCTCATTCTGCTTTTGCAATAATAAATTTACAGCAAATTGGAGCTAAAGAAAAAGTAAAGAATGATATCTGCTCAACAACTACAGTATTTACTCGCGTAATAGTCGCACTTTTTTTGCCAATTTTTCATTGTGAAAGTCTAAGTGCGACTATTATGCGGGGAAATCTACTACACAATATTGTACACTCTAATGCTAAAACATTACTGGTATAAAAAAAAACACATTATAATAAAATTAGTAACTTATCAAATGTTTCCAATCTATGTGCTGTTTATTAAATACCATTTTTCTTTTTATGGTAATATTTTTATAGACGTAAAATTTACAAATAATCTTTGTTAAAATTTTGACAAAAAATTCTCATAATAAATCACTTTCACTGAAGGTATCAGTACCACTATTGTAATATGAATCGGTGTATGAAGAATCTCCGTCATTCCATTAAATGTCATCTTCACTTCTGTCCAAAGCGTCGGAGATTAATAGTAATATTCCTTTGTACAAATGCAAGATGAGCTGCAAACCATATTTGCTTGTTTTGTTATTTGTGCCACTAACAAATTATATTTATTTGCTGTTTTTATTAATTCTGAAATTACTTACTGTTCCATCTAGGCCATTTTTTAAAGTTGCAGCACCCTGCTCTTTTTAAAATGGGCGAAATACATCCTTTTTTTTTTAATGAAATTCTCCTTTAGTTGCAATCGGAGATTTCTTGTAAAAAACTTCCCCATACCACAGTATTTCTAAATCAGTGTGCCCAAGACCTTGCAAAAAATATAGAACTTTATTTCTTTAGAAAATACAAGATATTGTTAAATCAAGTCGTTATTTAATTGTATTTTTCAATTTGTAATTCATAAAATCCTTAAAAATTAATGTCACTTTATTTATCATATTAACAAATTATATACTTTTTTCTTATAGCATTACTTAACACATTACTAATATTACATTTACTCTTGAAGCTCTGTCATCATGCTCTGTTTTTACTGAACTAGCACCTCTTTTTAATACATTTGACTAAAAACACCAAAAAGCATATTTATATGAAAAATATCAATTATTTATTCAAATAAAGTTTTGAAATTCAATAGCGATACTTTCATATTAGCAACATTCCAAGAGTTTATAGTCGAAGAAATCGCCAAAGATTTTGCTACCTACAGCAGTTTTTTTTTTTTTTTTTTTTTTTTTTTTTATAAATTCTAATAGTTTTAGTAGTTTAAGCGAGCTGTTCGATTACATGTTTATTAAATTTGTTTTATTTATGTACAATTTTTTATGAAGTTTTTAATTTACTATAAAGGTTTTAGAATAACGTGTGGTGAAAATTTTATATATACAATCTGTTACAAATGCAGGTAACCATATTTACTTTTAACTTTTACATGACACAGTAAAATAAAAAATAATGAAAATAATATAAAATAGTTAGCTATTTTTATGTGAATAAAGTATAAAAATTCAAACCATAAGCACAAAATAAAAACACACATTGGTTCATTATTACTATTATTTTATTTACAGGATTAGATAATTATAAATAACAAGCCCCCTTTAACCCACATTGTACCGCTGTCCTATAAATAGGACAGCTAATAAAACATTTTTTAAAATAAAATTGGTAAGGATTTTTTGGATGCATTTTGTTATGACGTCTTTAAAATACATAAAAGTATAACATATAAACAAAACAAAACAAAAAAAAACAAAAAAAAACAAGTAACCAATTAAAATTTAATTGAAAAAAACCTATTTAAAAAATTCTTTAAGAATTGTGATCTTATAATCTAGAATTTTACCGTTATTATTATCTTTTTATTGGAGAAATCATAGAGTATTTTTGTACAACAGAAACAGTTTTTTAAAGTAAAATAAAATATTTGCTCATAAAATTAGTTTATGTATGCATTTTATATGTCCTTACTATGTGTCCTACTAATATGTCCTGTTTATAGGACAACTAGTTACTTAAAAAATTAAAAACTTTTTTTTCAAAATTTTGCTAGTATCTACTTAATTACACAATATTAATGATGTAATTGAAGTTTTAAAATTTTTCAAAAATATTTAATCGGTGTGCTTCAATATGGGTTAATCAGTCTGTTTTCTAATAAAGTGTATAGTATAGCTATTTTGAAGTTTATGCGTATAAAATCATTCAAGAAGTAAAATATTAAAAGTATCCAGAAAAAAAAATAATGAAATATATTTTACATTTTAGCTTCCTTCATTCAAGTACATGGATATGTTTTTAATAATTAAAATATTTCAATAAAACCACCATTTACCAATATTTAAATTCTCACTGGGTTGCATAATTTCTATATTTGTCAACAAATTGAGACACCGGTTTACGTTGAAAACTTTTCGTTCATAATGTTTAACTGAAAAGTTCTTACCAACTAAGAATATCTCTTTATAAATTTTTATAACTTTTCTCACATCGAATAATACTCATTGACACTGATTTTTCCCGCTTAATACTACATATGCATGATATCCTTTAAATAGTACTTCTCCATTATGTAAAAAAATTCTTATTTCTTCTAAATAGAATAAACTATCTTCTTTTCTTCTGAACAGATATTAATTTTTAAATAAAAATGTGCAACGCAAATTGTTTCAGACCATCAAAAAATTTTATTCTATAAAAAGGCCTTTTTATTTAGTACATTAAATACATTTAAATATTTGCTAATTATGTTAAACTTTGTTTATAATACTTTTATACGTTATTTTAAAATTTGAGAAAATATGTGATTTTAACCTATAATATTTTAAAAGAAAACAAATCTGATTAAAATAAATTTATATAACTGATTTTAATCATCTGATTAAAATTGTTGATATACAGTTATTTATTTCAATAAATTAAATAATAAATCTACTAAACTTTATTAGGTTAATGAAATGTTTATAAGAAAATACTAAAATCATTATAATTTAAAGAAAAGCAAATTCTGGAATAAAATATTTCTTCATACCTTTTTTTTCCTTAACGCCGTTCTTTATTCCGATGTAATCCATGTTTTAGGCAGAACAAATTTTTGAAGTAGAAAATATGTCCTTAATAAATACAATAGCAATGATGGGAATCGTTTAAACCACACCAAAGCTAGTGTAAATATCTCGGACGGATATTTTTGTCTAAAGTATTATCTTGGAATGATTATTCCTATGAATTTTTTAGGTTAAATGTTTATATCTGACAGACTGCATGTTCATAACGCTGCCTACTGTCCAGCAAATAACTCCTTCCGCCTGTTCCAAAGATTAAAAGCAATATGTTGTTTATACTAGTTTTTATCGTCTGGTCTGCGGTTTTTAGCGCTCTTTTTTTTTTTTTTTTTTTTTTTTTTATCAAGGCAAGAACAGATGGCTTTTCCGTTCTTATACATTTATATGACATAAAGTATACTTACAATTAAAATTTCTCGTTTCTAGAATTTTTTGATGCATTTAACTTTTTTTTTATGTGTTTCAAAATAGTTCAAGTTTTAACTTTTGTAAAGCTACTGTCGAATATGACAATAATTAAACTAATATTGGGAGTGTAACAAATTAAAGAATGTTTAAATTTTTAGAGTATTTAAAATTCATTTTAATATGCAATAGTGCAAGGTCTTTTGAAAATAGAAAATTGAAGTTTATATTATAGGTAGTAAATGC
The DNA here is from genome assembly GCA_963932465.1 of Maratus speciosus. Taxonomy (NCBI): domain Eukaryota; kingdom Metazoa; phylum Arthropoda; class Arachnida; order Araneae; family Salticidae; genus Maratus; species Maratus speciosus. The sequence goes on from OZ010789.1 coordinate 223,301,855, forward strand.
AACATAAAAAAGAAATAAAATAACTGGAGAAATAATGTTTTTAGTGGGGGAGTGGGGGGGGGGGATCAGGCAATTGTCATTTTTTTTCTATTTTAATTTCCTGTAGAATAAAACATCTTGTAAGATAACAGTATTTTTCAAAATAAATTTCCAGAAACGAAAAAAATATAAAAAAATATGAATAATTAATTACGCCACGTGTTTTGCATATATTTTGTATATTTTATTTTATATTCGGAAAAAGTTAAATTTATTTAAAAAGTGTGACACAAGTAGCCAAATTTATTTTTTAAGAATTACTACTAAAAATAACTAAACACTAGCAGAAAAATTTATTACTGAAAATATGCAAGTGTGTTTATTTATATAATAAAGCATTGCTTTATTGCAAAACTCCGTCCCTTCCCATGCCCACACACAAACAAATCTTTACTTTCTCCACCTGTATATTAATTTCTGCCATTTCCGCTGATAAGAATAATTTATAGATAACAAACCAATTTCCTGGATTATAGAATACAGGATAAAAACATTTTCTTATTATTGAAATCTCTACAGTTAATACATTTTTCTATATTGACCACTAATAACCCCAAAAAAAACATTTCTATAAGAAAAATATCAGTTATGTATTCAAATAAAGTTTTAAAATTCAATAGCGATACTTTCATATTAGCAACATTCCAAGAGCTAATAGTCGAAAAAATCGCCAAATATTTTACTATTTACAAGTTTTTTAAATTCAAATAGTTTTAATAGTCTAAGCGAGTAGTTCGATTACATGTCTATTATATTTGTGTTTTATTTATGTACATTTTTTGATGAAGTTTTTAATTTTGTTGTGGAATATTAGCCGGGAACAAACACTGAATTATTTTTATTGTTTGAAGTGGGAAGTTTTAATCTTAACATATGTTTTGTCACACTGTGAGTTTACAATATGGTAGGGTTTTTTGTCACATAATGAGACGTACGTTACATGTAGTGTCATAACAATGACGTCACAATTTTTTTAAATTGCCAGAAAAATATTTTTTACGGTAAATAACGTGTTTTGAAGAATTTTTGTAATTTTTAAAAGTTTTCTAAGAAGTTCACATATCAGTCACAATGTGACGTCGCTAAGTGGTGGCATTTTGGTCACAGTTGTGACGTGACCACAGTGACTTACAGTGACGTCACAATGACGTCACTGTGACCATGCATGCTATGAGGGTCCCAACCTTTTCCTGCCCTCGCCCCACAAAAGCATTTGTAAAATCACCATCCCCTCCCCTCTCCCTTTCTGTAAATTATGTCATTATTATTTAAAAAGAACTCTATTCAAACGGTGGAAGCGTAATGCAGTCTTAACAGTAACTATTCATTTCACATTTTTTAATTTATCAAAGAGGTGAATCTTTTGTCAAAAAGGTTTCTTAAAATAATTCTATAAATTCAATGAGACTATACATATACACCTTAGCCTTTGTGCCCAAAAGAATTTTGTTGTACTTTTTTAACTTCCCTCTGTGTTAAAGAAATGTGTTATATTGTCTGCATTTTTATCTTAATAGAATATTTTGCACAGTCTTACATTTAGCATTAAAGTTGATAATATTCACATATTTTATAATTCAATTTTGTAGCTTGTTAAGAGTTGGTGGAAAAGCTCTTGACACTAAATTTTCTTTCTACGGATAGTGCGATACACAAGCAGCATTTCAATATTCCCATCTTTATAAATTTTAAATAGCAATTATTTCCCATCATAACACATTTTTTCTGTTTTTCCTTTTTCCAATATCGTTAATTCTCTTCTATGTATTATCTTATTTTTAAATTTAAAATGTATATGCAATCATGTAAATTTATTTACTGTGTAGGATACTTGCCTTAGAGCCATAGATATTTACTATCTACCCATTTCCTTTTCTAACGCTATTTAAGATTTATGAATTTTAAGTTAGCAATACCTCATTCAGATATTTCATTTATTTTTTGGATTAAATATGTTCAAGACATTCAGATTTATGTATATTTTTATGTAGTTTCAAGAGTAAAAGTTTCTTCATGTGACACATAGCAGAACGAATAGAAGTAGAAGTCTCATTAAAGAAATAATCGAAGCATTACGAAAAATTATAAAATACAACAAAAGCCTGAAAAATTATAGAAATTTTTAATGCTGAAAAAAAAAATGTGGAGTATTCAAAAGATTACTCATATAATTATTCTGGTGTGGATTCTATTTTAAACTTTTGAAAAATCAATTAAAAGAGTGTTTATTTTACTAGTATTCCATTTCTTTCAAAAAAGACAGAGGAAATTGAAAACAAATAGAATAGTAAGAAATTTGGAATTGCCCCCCGGTGGGGCGTACATCCCACGTTGGGAACCACTGGTGTAGAGCCAAAATCTTGGTACCATGGACCATTATAACAACCCCAAAGGTATATATATCACTTAATGGAATTTTGAATGAAAAATTAGCCAAGAGGACCGTTAATTGGCGTCGCAAAATTTTAACATACTAATACGAATGCCAAAACCGACTAATTGGAAAAATTACGTTTAGAAGAAACAACACAGATGGCGGGCACCTTCTGTAATGTAAACAGAATATATCTTTGAGGCCGAAAAAGCATTTGTATTGACTATCAGACTCAGAATTAACAATAAGTGTTTAAATTACTGCTGCAAAGGATCATATGGTCAAAGAATATCTTTTTTATATATCCGTTAACAAAAAGGAAAGTATGCACACACAGTTAATGATTTAAGGATGAGAAAAAGATTTTTTTTATTTATTTTATTGGCGGTTTTGGGTTAACTTGGGAGCTTTAAAGTGAATGTTATTTAAACCTTTATCTACTGACGGTACTTATCAGTACCATTAAAATAACTTGTTATAAAATTCATTTACTACATCGATTAGTTGTGATACAGTTTAGAATGAATTATGGATACATTATTTTATCTTGTTCCAAAAGCATTATTGGTTACACAAAACAAAAATGTTTTTAAAGGGAGGATTTATTTTGCTTTTGCATCTTTCAGCTGTCTTGGCGCTGGGGGGGGGGATTTTTCAATTCGGAAATATTTCTATTGTAAGAACATTATATTTGTACATTTCTTAATTCTACAAAATACTGAGAAAAATATTTAAAATAAAAGATTTGAGTGGGTGGATGATATGTGACGATATGTTATTTTCATCATTACATATGTGATATCATAGTAAGTATTAGAGGAGCATTTTGTCTTAGAAGTGCTTATGTCGTAAATGTATTGACTTTCTCATTTTTTAGGCAGAATAACTCAAGAAAGGGGTGTAAAAGAATTTCATGTTTCATTCTGGTGTCGAGCTGTTACTTAGTTTTTTATTTATTCTAACAGCAGGGGATACATTTGAAGTTTCTGCGGAAAACATGAGACACAAATCAAATTCTACTATGGTTGGGAGAATTGCACGCTATGCGTTAGAGACTACTTCACTCAAGCGAAAACACCCACTCGCTAATGTTATTCTTATGGGAGAATTTTTTTTTTTAATATCTCGCTTGAATTTCAAAATTATTATTATTATTATTATTATTATTATTATTTCCATTGGATAGCTTAGATCAATCTCTACAAAGGGTACATTTTCGATTTTGTTTGCAGATTTTTTATTTTTTATTTTTTTATTTATTTATTTTTTTTATTACGATACTTTTTTTCTGAACCGGTTTGGAAAGTAAAAGCATCCTCAAAAAAAAAAAATAAATAAAATAAAAAAAACCTTCCACACAAAATCGAAAAGCAAAAAATGTCCTTTGTATAGATCGATCTCAGCTATCAACACAAAATAAAAATATTTAAAAGTATTGAACAGCAAGCAAGATATTTTAAAAAAAATTTCTTCCATAAGGGTAACATTAGCGAGCGGGGATTTCCGTGCGAGTGAAGTAGCCCTGCGAATTTATTTCGTTTTTGATTTTTCTCAGTAAGTGGCAACTAACTGTTTTTGCTTTCACTTCATAGCAAATACTATAAAATTTTATTAGTTAAAATTTAATTTTTGATTTAATCTTAATGGATATTCTTTTTTTTAATTCATACTTGAATAAACACGGATTCTTAACCAATTACAATTTAGATTAATAAAACCTAAAATGTAATCGGTGTGATTTTTATAATTTATTTTAACTCTGATTTAATTGCATGTAAAATATAAATTAAAATTGGTGATTCAATGGTTCTATAGCCTGGGTACACCATTCATATGTGGAAACATCCAGAAATTCGTTAGGTGTAAAATTCCTCGTATATTTATTTTATCTCAATTGTACAAAATTTATATTTTATTTATTATAAAATATGTGAGATAAGAAATATGTGAAATTTTTTGAGGAAATACTGGTTGAAAAAGTTTATAAAAAAGTGATTTATTTCTTCCTAGTCTCCCCTATTATCAACCGTTCTCAAATTTTTATGCATAGCGTACCACTTGAAGCCTCGCGTATCACATGCATAATGACATTTCTTAATTTTTACATGTAAAAATGAAAACAGAGAAAATAATGAATATAGACAAATAAATATAAATTTTATTTTACATTAAACCTGAACATAACATAAATGTAATTAAGGGTAGTAAACATAATGTATAACATATAATTGATTATAGGTTTAAAGGTTTACGAACGTTGAATATCACTATTTTTTTAAATATTAATTGTAGAAATGAGGTGAAGATTACTATTCAATACCCATAAACCTTTAAAAGTATGATTGAGTAAAAACGGAATTAGGTCTAGTAAGCTTCAATGTGACGGATGCGCTAATTCATCCTGGCATATATATTTAATGTTATGTTATAATTTGTTGAGGTAGAGTCATAAATCATCTTCAACATCTAGAGTGTTTTAACCTTTTCAGGGCGGATGGTGTAAATATTGGTCAGATGGCTGTTCCTTCTTTAACTTTTTCACTCCCTTGATCCACATATGTGGACCTTCGTTCTTTCCCGTTTTATTAATGATTACTCGAACATAATTGTAATTTCAATCCCAAAATCATATGTTTCGATGTCTAAAATTATAATAATGCAAATAGATTAAAATTCTTGTTCTGAAGTCAAATTGGAGAAAACATAATTTAGAAATAATCAATAATATTACTCAGTAGCGAAAAGGTTGAAGACTGTAATGATCTTAAAATCTACCAAGCACTTCTTTTCTTACCGTTATTGTTAACGCGTGCTTCGGAGTGTATGATTAACAATAACTGTGAGGAAATTTTGTGTTTTCTAGGTTTTAATGTAAATCGTGTCTTTTAAGAATGAATGACTTCTCGCCGATACTTAAAACATCCGTCCTCAAAAGGTTAACCCTTTCAGGGGCAGAAGAATTTTCTTCAAAAAATGTTGAAATAATTGATTGACACCAGAATATTCAAACGAATTTCTTAGGAAATAAAACCTGGCTATATTGCACTTTCATTACAAAAACAAAATAACATTCTTGGTGCCACTTGTCAGTTTTGGAATTGAAATTAGGTGGCTAGACCGTCGTCTAGCCACCGCCCTTGAAAGGGTTAAACCTGTCATTGATGAAAAACACTTTTCCCTAAATTAGTCAGTTGCGCCGCGTCGTAAGTTGCATGCCGAACATATTCGTCGCATTCGCGTTCCCCTTAGAATTGCTTCACGTACACTATTTATTATTGAATATTTATGCGCAAATTATTGTAGTTGGTAATTACCAAAAAGTAATTTTTATTTATGCGCTTCGTTATTTGCAATATGCATATAAACATTCAAACACCCAAACATTTCCCAGTTCGACAAACAGAAATATATTTGTAATGAAAACAACTAGCAGTCCCACAAACAGAAAGATATCGGTAATAAAAACAATTAACAGTCCGGCAAACAGAAAGATATTTGTAATAAATTTTTTTGAAAAGCTCCAGAAACCCTCTAAATATTTGAAAAATCGTTTTAGAATTGAAATCCATGTTGTTTATAATCATTTTTTTTTAAAATATTGAAGTTTTAAAAATAAAGAAAGTAGAATTTATAAAAAGTCAATAGGAATGTTTAATCGTATGATGAGATTTTTTTTTATATCCGTATACACAGACGGATGACCAATGAGATGATTCTCTTCGGAGGCAGCATCATATAAAAATGTCATAAGATAAAATATCGCGGAGAATAAAGTTTCCATGCAAGAGAATTACTAGCATTAACTTAAGCAGAACTAATTTATTAAAAATTATTGTCATGTTTTTGCAACCGACTTGGAAAAAAAGAAGAGGTTTTTCCTGCAGTCGCGATTTTGTTTTTGCTTAATATTTTAAATTTTCTGCGTATTTCATCCATAACTTTGCATGAAAGAAACTTGCGGTTCTCATTCTGCTGTTGAAAAGGAAGGATGACCAACAAATTAATGTTTCCGGAACTGGCATCAGATCAAAATGTCACAACTTAAACGCCGCGGAAGATAATGTAGCAATTGCAATACAAAAACATTTCAAATTACAAACTTCAGATTTAAGTATGTCAATTTATTGAATGTGATCACTTCGATTTTGAACCGTCTTATTAAAAGAAAGAAAAAGAGAGAGAGAGAGAAGGGCAATTTTATTTTATTAAAAGTTATTTTTTTTTTAGAATAATTTCACTCATAATTTTGACATGGAAAATTCTTGCAATAGTTAGACACTTGATATACAAAGAGGGATGGCAAAGAATTGATATCTGCGGAAATGGCGCAAGATCAAAGTATTATAGCTGAAATGTTGTAGAAAGAAATGTTCGAATACATGCCAAATTGATTTTGATTACAAATTAGAAGCTTCGTTTTCAGTAAAATAATGTTTCAGAAGAAATTGTGTGTATATATATATGGAAGCAAAATTTATTAACTTAATTTTAGTAAATGGAAATATATGATGAATTGTAATTATATATTGATTATATATATAGGCATTTTCAGATAATTTCAACTTTCAGAAATAAAAAAAAACTGGTGAAATTCATCTTAATAAAATAAGATTTAAAACTTATAGAATAATGCCTTAATGATTGAAAATAAAGAAAAAATGGTCAGCAGCGATGATTTTTAATCATATTTTATTTAACTGGAGATCAAACTTAAACTTATGAGTTTAATTTTCCTTACCGTCCCCTTGATATTTTATCCCTCCAACTTTTTATTTTCATCTAAAACTTTACTTATAATGAATTCGCATAGTACCCATAGAACATTTAAATGAGAAATAATAACAATATAGTTATTTTAGTACAAAATTTTGGTAGGTATAACATTATCTTAAAGACTGAAATTTAGCAGTTTATATTATTTTATGCTGAATTATTTTATTTTATTATTATTTACTTGTAACACACATGTTACAGACATGCTAATTTATTTATACAGTGTGCCCACATATAACCTGACCGACCTTTATTTTCACAACCGTTTGTCCTAAATGCATACCTCCAATTACAAAAATGGTTTAAATAAGGTAAAGAAATATCTTTAAAGCGATTTGGGTCAAGAAAAACATTTATTAAAAAATTACGAAATTAAAATTTTTATACGGTCCCCCAGTCCTATAAGTTATATTTAGTAAAATTTTATTGTTACACTGAAAAGTAAGACAAAAAAAGTCCCGTTAATCTACGATTAAAATTGACCGAGTAATAACTGTTTAATGTTGGAGCATATTTTTTGCTGCAAATTAGGGGTCATTCACAAATTTTGTAGAAATACAGATATATTGAAAAAAATGGTTGAGAATAAAATTAACATTGCAATATAAATTTGAAATCTATAATCCTTCTGACACATTAATGCAAAATATACAATTTGTAAGAAATATATAATAATAATACACTGGTGTCCAAAATTAAGGACCAATCACAGAATGCTAATTTTCAAATACGCGAATACTCAAAAAGAAATAATATAATTCGAATAATTACTATCGCTACAACAAAGCTAGTCCATATAACATCTCATTCATGTTACATATGGTCACAAGTGTCACAGTCACTACGGTGAAGCAAGAAAATAAGAAATTCCATACAGCTCATTATGAGTCTCAAATGATAACTATATGCGACTCCACTGAGACGTCACTGTGACTGCTGCTTTGTGACGAGTCACCATGTGACTTTACAATGAAGTTACATTGTGACTCTCATATGATTGTCATCTGCAGACTCAATTTCAAAGTCATCGAGAACACTGAATTGTAATAAGTTATCAAATAATATCACATTAAAATCACATGATGACTTTCAGGTGACAGAGAGACTACTGTAAAGTCACCACTGTGCTTTTTTATGAAAAGCCACCATGTGACTATAATGTGATATTATTTGGTGATTTATCATAATGCAACGTTCATGATGACTTTGAAATTGAGTCTAAAAATGACAGTCACATGAGAGTCACAATGTAACTACATTGTAAAGTCACATGGTGACTCGTCACAAAGCAGCAGACACATTGACGTCTCAATGGAGTCACATATAGTGATTATTTGAGACTCATAATGAGACGTGTGGAATTTCCTATTTTTTGTTTCACCGTAGTGACTGTGACACTTGTGACCATGTGTGACATGAATGAGATGCTATATGGACCAGCTGTGCTTTAGGGATAGCAGTTATTTGAATTATATTATTTCCTTTTGAGTATTCGCTTACTTAAAAATTAGCATTTTGTGACTGGTCCTTAATTTTGGACACCAGTGTAATAATAATAAAAAAAACAGAATTTTTATTAAATAAAATGATGAAAATTAACAGTTTTAGTTTTAGTTTTTGATAATTGATTCTTATGTATTCCTCTGAATTTGAATGTTACTTTCATTTTTAACCATCACGTAAAGATTTTTTGCAAATCGTAAATTTTAAAGTTAAAAAAAGAAAAAATAGCGCAAATTTGATACTATAAAATAGATGTTATTGTTGTGTTTTTAACTTTTGGTAATTTATTTTTATGTATTTTTTACCGCTGAATCCGTAAATGACCTTCATTTTTAACCATCACGTCAAGAGTTTTCGCAAATTTTAAATTTCAAAGTTAAAAAATTCAAAGTTAAAATTGAACCTCCTCCCTCACCTCATCGGACCCCTCAGCTGTTTAGCTGTAAGAATTCCAGTATAAGCCAAAGAATTGAATAAATTATTGTATAAAATTAAATAAAATTAAATTAAAAAGTTTTATATTTATTTTATAGTATCATATTTTCTCTATATTTTAACTTTAACATTTACGATTTGCAAAAAATTTCTAACGCGATGGTTAAAAATGAAAGTCATTTTCACATTCAGTGCTGATAAGTGCATAAAAAATCCGTTATGCAGTTATTAAAAGTTAAAAAGGACAGTCATCTCCTCTATTTTATAGTATTCGATTTTTGTTGTTTTTTAACTTTGACAATTTATGATTTGCGAAAAATCCTGACATGATGGTTAAAAATGAAGGAAATTTTCGGATTTAGTGCTAAAAATTACTTAAAAGTTAAAAAAAAAAAAACACAACTATCGCAATCTTGTGTTATTTAATCTAAAACTTTTTCTTAAACTTCTTGGCGGTAATCTATCCGAAATTTTTTGTGTTGTCCTGTAAAATACGGTAACCACCGAAAATCCTAATATTAGATTGTCATCGGATTTATGTCAGTATGTAAAATTTAATCTCGATCGGATATTTGAAAGTGAATTAAAGTTCGAGTACAAATTTTGAACTGGAAAAACATACTTACGATCGTTGAAGTTAAATAAAAACTTATAAAAAATAACATAATTTTTGTTAAAAGAAATCATGAAAAAAAAAAAAAAACAATCTCGTATCCCTACAAAAAAAAAAAAAAAAAAAAAAAAAGTTAAAATACAATTATTTTACTCAATCTAAAACTTAATATAAGTTAACTCAATCGTAATGCTTGTACGATTTTTTTCAAAGCGCAGATACACGTGAAATAAGCTCTTCGAATACTTTAAGCATTTGGTATATAACCTCTCAAAGCTTGACGGAAGTCATCTGTGTTCACATGCAGTAAAGTGGTATAAGTCATGCATTTTTAAAGTTTCATAACTCGCTCGATTTTAGTGTTATATGAAAGGGACATTTTTTTTGCCTTACTTGTCAGTGTAATAGGAAAATTTTACTAAACATCACTTATAGGACCGGGGGACCGAGTAAAATTTTAAATTTCGTAATTTTTTAATAAATATTTTTTCTTGACTCAAATCGCTTTAAAAATAATTCTTTACCTTATTTAAACTATTTTTGTAATTGGAAGTAGGCATCTAGGACCAACGGTTGCGAAAATAAAGGTCGGTCAGGTTATACATGGACACACTGTATATACCTAACAGGGTTCCATTTTTATTTTTTTTTTTATTTTATTGGTTAAGTTACTAACGACAAAATACACGTCCAGTGATTTTTTGAATGTTATCACTCAAAAAATTTTTTTACAGTGATTTTTGATTTTAGTTCGAATTACAAACAATAGATGGCGCTGCGATCAATAGAGGCTAAATTCAGGCTCGATTTTTGGTACTTCGTGGCCCGGATAATACATTTCCATCTCCTTTTTCTGCATGGAACAACAGAAAGGACCAAAAATCGAGCCTGTATTTAGCGACTATTGCTTACAGTGCCATCTATTGTTTGTAATTCGAACTAAAATCGAAAATCACTGTAATAAAACTTTTGACTTTATGCATAACCCTCCTGCAAGAATTTTTTTAATATCTGTCACCGTTTGGAAGTTATTGAATTTTAAAATCAGTCGGTCCTTTTTGGGACACCCGGTATATACTCCTGATACTATTTTGATTTACATGTATATATATATATTTATCTATTTCTCTTTTTTTTTTCAATGGACTTAAAAACTGAAAAGATTATTTCTATCCATAACTTAGGAGGAGATTTGTGATTTTTTGCAATAATTTATTAAAAGTGATTGCTATGCTTTTTCAGGTTATTTTTAAAAAGGAGGAATTCTAAGTACAATCGCAATTTTTATTTATTTGGTATCTTAATATTTTAATGTATATTTACTTGTTACTTATAACTTTATTATGAAAGAGATTGCGGTTTTTATTCATATTGTATATGTATGATATACACAGGGATGAACAATCAAAGAACTGATGTTTCCAGAAATAGTATTAGATCAAATACAACAGCAGAAATATACACAGAACAAAAATGTTATTATTACACAATATCGTACAGAAAAATGTTGCATTGCCGAAATGCCGTAAGTCTCAAAAACCGTTTAAAGCAAGGCAACATATTGAAAGTTTTATACTATTTTAATCGTCTTAATATGTACTCGTATATATATATATATATACGAGAATTACAGCCATTTTTTTTCTGGCATACTTCTGCGTGAGAAAAAAGTTGAACCAAACTCTGCGGCTGTCTCTGGAGTGATTTCCTGTATAATTTTAGCAAGAGGGACGGTTAGGGATCTAAAATCCAGGGACAGGGATATATATATATATATATATATATATATATATATATACACACATATTAAAAAATATATATAATATATATAAATATGTATTATAAAAATTTCCGTATTGAGTGCAGGATGGACGTGTGTTCAGAAACCTGCAAGTTTTTAACAGTTGGGGTGGAGTTAGGTCTGTCTGTCTACCCACTGATGAAGAACAGACAGTTTTTTTTGCCTGTGTTTGTTTTTTCCTACGTAATTTAAATTTGAAGGTTTTGGGATTTTTATAGTTAAATGTTATAAGTATTGTTGATATACACCTTCTTTCCAAAGTTATAGTGCATTTTCATTTTTATTTATTGATGATATATATATATATATATATATAAGTTACTAACGCTGTCACCACCGCAGCAAATGCATTTTTTTGTGACTGGAAGTCTTTCTTCGTTCATATTAAGAAAACTACTGCATACAAAAATATGAAAATTGGCAGTATTATAGAGAAATGTTTGATAAACACGCTGATGCAGACGATTTTTAAATCGAATAATTATTTTAAGAGCTAAATTTAATGTTAAATTTTGTCAAAATCGTTCCATTAAAAGAGTTTTATAGGAGCAAAATCTATACATAGGAATTTAATCTTTTTTCCTAAGGATATATGTTACAAGCTTCTGGTGTGCAGACTGCATTTAGTTTTTAAATTTGACTATTTCTTGAGGGATTTTTTTCAATTTTTTAGCATTTCAAGAGATATTGTTTTATCATATGTTAGAAAAGATTATTATTTTAAATGCTCACCAACTGTAAAAACGGCGCAAAGAATATTATTTTCTTCAATTAAAAATTTATTTACACATGTCTATTATAAACAGAAAAAAGCAACTTTCAAATTAGAATTAAATGATTACGTGTTAAATGCAGGAAAATATTGAAAATTACGTCATACAAATTGTATTTACACGCGAATAATAGAAAGGAAAGAAAACTTTAAAATAATGAATTCATTAATATGTGTTAAAAGTAGTAAAAGAAGCAAATTACGCCATATTTAAAATGGCCAAATAATAACATTGCCAAATATAGTTTAAATTAAAAAAGGTATTTACACGAGACATTTATTTCATATTTCGAGATTATCTTTTTAACTATTGTTGCCAAGTCTAAGACAGCGCAAATAATAATATTTTCTTTCCAATAATAAAAATATTTTTACGTGCATATTAAAAAGAGAAAGAAAACTATGGTAAAAAGTACGCCAGATTTGAAACGATACATTTAAAAAGTCTTATTTAAAATAATTCTTTATAGCGTTGTTAAAAAATACCGAGAGGCAAAGACTGTTGGCGTTGTTAATTTTATATTAGCTGAATTTAAACTGTTTAACTAATCTTATTTTCTCAAACCCGAAAACAGCTATTATATGTCTTAACAGCAGCTGATTCGGCCTTAAAATCCCTCAGTAAAAGGAAAATGAATGAAAACCCGTTTACAAGGAGATCGCCACTGTTTTTTAAAAATTATTATTCAGTCTCCGGTAATCTTTTTAAAGCCTCGTAGGGGGCAGAAAAAATATAAGTAAATATAAAAGATAATATTTATTAAAAGTTATTATTAATATTTTATATAATTATATGTAATATTAATCTTTTAACATAAAAAATATTAAGGTATAACTAATAAGTTATTTGATTTTTTTTTATACTGGTGTATTTAAAACCATAAACTTCGGTTTTAAATAGATTTGACAATTTGTTTCATATGTTATATAAAAAGCTGTGTTCTATAAACAGATGTGAACCTATGACCTCCGGAAAGGTATAAAATCAAAATGTCACAGGTAAAATACCCTCAAGGGAAGTGCTGCAATTCTAAAATGATGCAAAAGCATGGGCTTTATATAAGGCACAAAATCACTGCTGTTAATTAAAATCCGTTTTGAAAAAGAAACGTTCAGTATTTAAGTCAAAATTTACTTTATTTTATTTCATTTATTTTTATTTTTCTAAATGTTTCTTCATCTTGTAATTTTCGCAGAGAAAAAATAATCGGATGATTCTTTTTTACGAGAATGTAAGTAAAATACAACTTTCCCATTTTTAATCTGTTTACAACCTGACTTTCATAAAATTTTAGTAGAAAAACTTGAATGAACTCACAATGTAAAATACAGTGGAACTTCCCTCTCTATTTAACGAAGTTTTCTACTTAACGAAATTTTTTGCCGAACCTTGACTTTGAACACCCTTAACATGTAAATTAATCTCCATATTACGAAAAAGATATTCTATATAATGAAGTTTACTACACTTTCCTGAAGGAAACTTTCCCCCAAACTTAAAAGAAATGGTGATTCCAGTTTCATGAAAATGTTAGAGATATATTGTTCGGATACTAAAAAAAAAAGCGAATGTTTTTATGAACAGTGTATTTTTTATAAGAACACTGTACAATGCAATATTAAAGACTTTTTAAAGATTAGGATTTGAATTACTGCGAAAAGGAAGAAAAGGTACGCTTCAGATTTTGTTTACCTCTCTTTATTATGTGTTGATTTTATTCAAATTAAATTTTTCTAGTACGTCTGCAATATATTTAAAAAATGCTGCATGAATTAAAGTACATTTTCCAAATATTTCCATAATGCATTTTTTTATTTTATCATACAAGTTTCATAAATTTAAATTGATATCTATTTAACGAATTATTTTTATAACGAAGGGTTTAAGTGTAACGATAATAGTTCGTTAAATGGAAGTTTCACTGTACTTTCATTTTCCATCTTGAAAATACGCACTATAATCTATAGTATTTTTTAATATAAACACGCGTCACATTAAAGAACTGAAATACATAATTGCTTGTGGTGAATTATTGCTACCGAGTGTGTCTCCAACGTCTCAGTCTGGCAAATCTTTAATCGTACTGACACTATGAGAGCAGTTGTTGCTGCACTTTGTGCCCATGTAGGAAATTAGAGTATTATGTAATTATACGTGTGTGACAGTCTGTCATAGAAGATAATTTTGAATTGCAGTCTCAACTATAACATAAGTGTATGCATTAAAGGGATTTATGGAAACAATAATTGGCAATAGTTTTTCTCTGTTCTAGAAAAAAGTAAGTACTGCTGACGCTGACGCTGCCACCACCGTAATTGAATTTTTTGTGACCGCAGGTCTTTCGTGGCTTATATTAATAAAACTATTGCATATAAAAATATATAAATTGACAGTTTTATACAGAAATGTTCGATAGACACGCTGAAGTAGAAAGGCTTTAAATTGAAGAATATTTTAAGTGTTATTTAATGTTGAACTCGGTCAAAATAGTCTCATTAAAAATATATAGGATCAAAAATTATGCATAGCAATTTAACCATCTTTCACAAGTGCATACTTGACGAGCTTACAGTTTGCGTTGTGTAATCATGGTTTAAATTTATCTAATATTTTGGGGGTTCTTTTTTTTAGTATTTTATTCAAAATTTCTTTAACTGAAGAGAGATTTATTTCATATTTAAAGAAAAAAAATCATTTGTTTTTTTTATTGTTATCAAATTTTAAAATAGTGCACATAATAATATTTCTTTTCAATTGACAAATGTATTTACACGTGAATATTAAAAAGATAAAGAAATATTTTGGTGAAAATTACGTCTTAATTAAAATTGATACATTTAAAACGCCCTATTTAAAACAATTGTATTATAGCGTCATTATAAAATTTCGAGAAACAGCGACATGGTTTATTTAGCCATTTTATACAAGTTTATTTTTAAACGCTTGATCCAAAATGAAGAAAACTCTTATCAATATCTTTTTAAGTTTTCATTCGATTTTCATAAAATTTGAAATGACAAAATTCTGCAATGATTATATATACAGTCGGACCTCGTTATCCCGACACCTGGTTTTCACGTCACTCCGCTTATCACGTCATTTTTTCTAAGTCCCGATTTTCTGTATATGATTTTAATGTAAATAAACTCTGGACTTTACGGCGTTGAATAACTTTCAACTCTGGATATCCCGACGGTTTAGGAAAATTGTCCCTTTTTCGCAATCCATCTTATAAGCACGGAAATTAAACGGTAAGAAATGTCTTAGCCAAACATATCACAAAAGTGTCTAAAATACGCATTGAGATAAATGAGAAATTTTACTTCAATCCTTTATAGCCTACTCTCGGTCTTTTTGTTCTGGCCAGGTGGCGCTTTTTTATGGTCCTTTATGGTACATCCTTTTTTATCTGACTAAAACCGAAGCATTGCATTGCATTGAAACGATCAGAAATTATCTAACATCCATTTCTGAAGCAACGAATATTGATTACAATTCATTGTATAATATTGAAAAAAGAATTTTAGGAAACACATTTAGGGATAAGCAAACCTTAATTCATCAATATTTCATGTAATAATAAAAAAACAAGCCATCATAAATCTGATTTTTATTCTTTTTTCAATTTTGTTTTTGTGTTGATTTTGTTTAATAATAATGTTTTATTGCTTATAACTACAAGAACAGTTACAAATTTAAAATTGTCTTAAATTAATTAAAAATACAGCTTTTTACAAACCAATTTTTCTCCAAGTCCGGTTACCGCGACACTCCGCTTATGACGACACTTTTATCTGGTCATTACAGTGTCGGAATAACGAGGTTTGACTGTATTAAATTTCAAACCATTCGGTTGGGTAGTTTTTGGTGTGTTACATGACAGACAGAGCAGATGACGACTGTAGGTGCTACGCTTTTATATAATTTATATTTTTATTAATTTTTTATATACGCTTTTATATAATTACGAACAAGCGTAAAAATGTATAGACAAATTGAAATCCTCTTCTGTTTTGAAAATTATTAACAAAATTTATAAACATTAAACGTAAATATCAAACTACACCCCTAAAAATTGCTCCAAATAGAGGTAAAAATGTGCATTACGTATCAATAAGCAGGAGATAGTATTCATAGAAAACTCAAACAATACATATCAATTTAAGTGGTCAAAATATCGGCAGATGTCCCTGAAAATGTTTTCGCTTTGTAAAATTATATAAATGTATTCGTACACAAATATTTGCTACGGATTTTATGAGTTCCGGTTTAAAATAGAAAACCTGAGGGGAAGAAGATGTTATGTAACAAAAATTAGAATTCGAGAAAATTGAAATCTAAGTATTTTGTTGTAATTTAGTTATTTATTTAATTCTTTCTTAGTAGCATATGTTTGAAAGTTAATAGATGATACTAAACTCTCCTAGAAAAGAATATTAACGTTTAATTATTCAATATTAGAAATTATTTCCACTATTTAAATTATTAAATATAAAAATATTAAATATTAAAAGATACTGTATCATATTTTCAATACTAAGCAGAATTTTAATATTTTAGTTTTACCATATGATATAATACCCCATAACGCTTTCAGTCATAAAACAAAACAACTTTTCAAAAAATGTATCACAATATGTTCTTCTATTGTGTATTTTTTTTTTTTTTTGGTCGTCCGTTGTATAAAGTTCTTTCTACATTGAACGATAAGGAGGGGGGGGGGGGGTAAATATAATTCCTTAGTACTTACACATTATTTTTATAAAAGTTATATTTTTAGCATTGCAGGCTGTAATTTTCAATGGTTTCACTAGTCATTATTTAAATGAGAACATAAAACGAGAGATTTACGTATTTATAAAATTTTCCAAGAACAACTTTTTATGGAAAGGTGCCTAAATGTATCAAAGACAGATCTTAAGCGTTCATCTTCCTCTTCCTTTCCTAACTAATCTTTACGCTTACAAAATTATTTATTTACTTATTTCCCATTCATATTTATCTGCGTATTAACGACGAAGTAAAAAACTTGAAAACGTTGCGAAAAAAAGAGAGATATAGGAAGCACGTCCTGTTCGTATATATTTTCGTATATATGCTCGTTTGTAATATTTGTATTCGTATACAAATATTTCTCGCATTATTTATGAGTTTTCGTTTAAAATTGCGTATTTTCTCTATTTGGTCGTCCGTTGTGTTGAGTTGTTTCAACATTGAACGATGTAGATATAATTCCTTAGTATCTTACACATTCTTTTTGTAAAAGTTATACATTTTTAGCATTAGAGACCACAATTTTAAATGGTTTCAGTAGTCATTATTTAAATAAGAAGATGAAACGAGAGATTTACGTATTCATAAAATTTTCTAAGAACAACTCTCTATGAAAAGATGCTTAAATGTATCAAAAACAGATCTTAAGCGTTCATCTTCTTCCCCCTTTCCTAATTAATCTTTACACTTACAAAAGTCTTTTTATTTATTTCCCCTTCATACTTATCTGCATATTAACGATGAAGCAAAAAACGTTAAAACGTTGGGAGAAAAGGGGGGAGAGAATAAGAAGCGCGTCCTGTTTTCCCCATTTTCTGCACTCAAGGTATTAAATAATATTTATTTACTGATGAAACACGAAATTTTTAAAACGAAAACATTTTTTACAACTAATGAGAGGAAATTGTGATTAATTAAGCAACTAATTGTAAATACCATCGTTATAGCTTCGATATCAAACAGTGGCGCTGATGTTGATGACAAAAATACAGAAGCATTGATGCCTGGGCACTACCTCTTTGTTTGATATCGAAAGATAGATACTGAGTGTAGAAACAGACAGCAAATATGTCGATTAACAAAAGATAGTATTTCTAGAATGTATATTAATTACAAAAGGTCAAAATATACACACACATATAGTCTGAAAAAGTTTTCAATTTGTAAAATGTTATAAATGTATCCGAACCGAAATATTTGCTTCTAATTTAATGAACCTCATTTTAGAATCTTGTACACTCTAAAAAATAATGTAAATTTACAAATTAAAACAGGTATACTGATGATACAAAAAAGATTTATCTATTTATAGGTGCAGATTCACGGTCGCCATTCGTCACGTGGCGACTAAAGTTTTTGCTTTGGTGACTAATTTTCGGCATCTAAGTCGCCATCCTTTGGCAAATTTCGCGTTTTTTCTCGCAATCCTTTGACGAAATTTAGTTTTTATAGCGATTCTTTTACGAAATTCGGTTTTTTCGCGATCCTTTGACAAAATTTGCATGGTTTTTGCGATCCTTTGATGAAATTTGCGTTTTTTCGCAATCTTTTTACAAAATTTGTGTTGTTTTTGCGATCCTTTGACAAAATTAGCGTTTTTCCACAGTCCTTTGATAATTTTTGTGTTTTTATTTTTCGTGATCCTTTGACAAAATTTGTAGTTTTTTGGGGATTCTTTGACGGAATTTCGCGTTTTTTCTCCGAAATTTGGAATTTTCATCTTTATAGTGCAAAATAATCTCACACATTCACAATTTTTTATACGTATACTCTTGTGTGACAAAATGAAAATAAGAAATATTATTTTCCTAATATTAACCACTACCATGATTTGCCAATTTTTCTGCGAAGATAGGCAAAATTCGCTTTTTCCGGCGATTCTTTGGTGAAATATGCGTTCTTTTCTCGATTTTTTGGCGGAATTCACGTTTCTTCTGCGATCCGTTGACGAAATTTGCATTTTTTTTCACGATTCTTTGACGAAATTTGCAGGTTTTTCGGCGACAATTTGTCAAAATTCTCGATATTTTTCCATGATATTTTTTTTTTATGTCCAAATTTTCAGAACCGAATGCCTTAAGTTTTCAGAAAATTTGGAACAGAATCACCCCTGTCTGTGATAAGAATTTTTTTTTAAGATAATTTTTCTTGTGTGTTCTTCAAAAAGAAATGTTTGAATTGTATTTTCATTTTTATAGTGCAAAATAATATCACACATTCACAATTTTTTATATGTGTACTCTTGTATGAGAAAATGAAAATAAGAAATATTGTTTTCCTAATATTCCCCACTACCATGATGATTGCTCAGCTTAATCTTATAGATAATTTTTTTAAAACCTCTATCTTACCCAACTTTACGTTCTAACTGCACATAGCTTAAGATTTATATATATGTTATACTTAATTTATATCCAAATTAAAAGAATTCTATGATTAAATGAAATATACACATTTGATGTAATAGTCTGTGTTTTTTAGTACGCGTTTAGATTGTTTTTCACTTTGAATTTCTGAGTTTTTTTTCACAACATAAAACGCACATAAAATCACAGCATAAACGCTATTGCTTTTATGCGTTTACTTTCACAATGTGGCCACTGGATTATTTGGGTTTAGGAGCCACTGGCTTCTTAAAACTTTTGGGAATCTGCATCTGTAATCTATATGTGTAAAAAGACGTGTAAATTGTCAAATACACGCCCTGGTGTGTCAATTTCAAAACACACATTTTCCTGTGTATGTTAATAGCACATTTAACGGCTTAAGTGATGTTTTCAGATAACTCAGAAATGCACAATTTAAAGTGTACATTGCACATGGGTACACAAATATCTGTGTAATATACAAAAAAGATGGATTTTCTGTACATAATACAAAACCTTTTAGTTTGGGATGTAAATATTTAACTAAATACTTTTATGATCGCAAAACAAATTTGCATAAAATACACTATAAAATAAAAATTGGGAAAACACGGAAATCATGACGCCGCGCCGGCACTATTTCCGTTATTTTGTCGGATTTTTATTTCTATTAATTTCAGTCACAAGTTTTGAAAGACACGTCTACATCAGGAGGAGAATTTTTTTTATTTAATTCAATCTACAGTAAACAAGCAAAACTTACCGAAACGGGATTTGAAATCACGAAATGGGACTTCTAAGCCATTAACTTGACCATTCAAGCTATTATTATACAAGCCAAGTTTTCAACTATCCATATTTATTGTGTACATATAAGTTTCACATATTTCTGTGTAATATTCTGTTTTTACACATATTCATGCGTAATATTGTTAGACATAATCATGTGTAATATTCTGTTCTTAAACACATAGTTGTGTAAAATTCGTACACATACTTCTGTGTAATATTCAGTTCTTACACATTATCTGTGTAAGATTCTTACACATATTTCGATGTAATATGCAAAATACACAGATTTTTGTGTAATATCCAAAATTTGTAAATTACATTAACACACCAATTCGGGTAAATCCGTAAAATATTCTGTCATTTACACACACTTGTTTGAGTTTTTGAGCGGATAACAAATTACACACTTCCATTAAGCTAATAAACGCACATAAGTACAGGTAAATTTTAACGACAAGAATGCAAATTTTATGATCAAGGTGTAATTTTACAAATTTACACATGTGCGTATGTAAAAGTGACTAATTTACACATTTATTTTTCAGAGTGTATGTGCTTTATATGATAGTCTATGGTTTAGAGCTTTTATCACGGAAAAGAACTTGGTGTCAATTCCTTAAAAAACTCCTTTCTTATATATTCTTGAAGAAAATACTGCCTTTTCTAGAATTGCAGCCTATAAATTTCAATAGTTTTGATATTGATAAGCAGGAGACAGTACTCATAAATTCAAACAATATAAATCAATTGAAATGTTCGAAATATCGGAAAATGCCTATGAAAAATGTTTTTCTTTCTGAAATGCTATGTATGTACCCTAGTAGTAATACTGACTTAGAACTTCAAATTTTTCATTTTGAAATCATGCAGAATTTACTTTATCTGGTAGTCCGTACTTTAGGACTGTTTTCACAAGCAAAGCCTTAAATAAATTTCCTGAAAAAAACTTTATATATATAGGGTGTTTCAAAATTCCACGGACAAATTAACAGGGTTGATAGAAGGCATCAAGAAGATGAAAAATTATCATAGGACATGGGGTCGCAAACCACGTATTTAGTCAAATCTGCAGAGTGTTCTGCCTAAATTCATTTTGTGTTGACCGCAATAACTTTCAGAAAACTGAAGAATATTATAATAAAACTTTTAATAGACATTCTCACCTTTGTTGTAAATGTGATAATATCGAAAAAGTGGTAGAAGTTTCCACTATGCGCGCCAGCAGTATGCACTTGACGCTCAACATTTTGGACTGTGATTATCAGTTCGTATACAGTAGCATCGATTGAGTGAGCATACTATTTTTCCAGAACTTTTTGTGATGTTATTACTTTTCATACAAAACGAGGTACATATCGTTACAGTTTTATTGCAGTGTTTTTATTTTTCGAAAAATTATTACCGTCAACACAAGTTCAGTTAGGATGAAACATCCTGTTAAAATAATAAATCTTTGTAAAAAATCACCAGAAAATAAAAACAGTACATAGGACGCGTTTCGAGCTAAAAATATTAACAGCTCGTCATCAGCTACAGTAAACACGTGTTCGTAAGGGGACAAGGTCAAAAATGAACTGAAAGGTAGAGAGTAGCGCTTGCAAAGAATGCGACAGATGGCGCTAGATGAAAGGAGCACATGCAGAAGACGAAAGTGTTGCCAAAATGATAGAAGACAAATTGATAGGGAAAAATGGAAATAAAAGAAATAAACAAAATTAAAATAAAATAAAAGAAGTAAATTAAAAATATAAATATAAATAATAATTCTCTTCTCTAAAAGATCCTATTCCTACTAAGAACCGGTGGGGTGTTTATTTTATTCCTTGCTCTTGCAATTTATGTTATATTGGTCAAACAAAGAGAGCTTTAAAACCCAGATTAGGCGAGCATTAGAGGTATGTTGCAAATCAAGAAATGTCTAAATCTTCGATTGCTTCTCACTGTTGGTCTTCCAGTCATTGTTTCAATTTCTCCATGGCCAAAATTATTTCTTCTCCTGCCTCTCCTTCTCACTTGGATTTTCATGAAGCATATTTTATTTCTAAAAATTCTGATAATCTTGTCAATGATC
This sequence comes from Maratus speciosus, assembly GCA_963932465.1. NCBI lineage: Eukaryota > Metazoa > Arthropoda > Arachnida > Araneae > Salticidae > Maratus > Maratus speciosus. The sequence goes on from OZ010789.1 coordinate 223,324,168, forward strand.
TCTCATCATCTCCTTTCCTCTCTTCAGCGTGGAAATTACTTTTGTAATTCTTTTCCCTCTTCTCTTGTTTCTTTTCGTTTTATTTTGCTTTAAAAAAAGGATATTTTGGTTCTTTTCTTATTTTATTCTTTTATATTTCTTTATTTATTTTTAATATTTATATTTATATTTTTTAATTTACTTCTTTTATATTATTTTAATTTTGTTTATTTCTTTTATTTCCATTTTGCCCTATCAGTTTCTCTACTATCATTTTGGCAACACTTTCGTCTTCATCATGTGCTACTTTCAGCTAGCGCCATCTGTCGCATTCTTTGCAAGCTCTACTTTCTACCTTTCAGTTCATTTTTGACCTTGTCCCCTTAGGGACACGTGTTTACTGTAGCTGATGACGAGTTGTTAATATTTTTAGCTCGAAACGTGTCCTATGTATTGTTTTTATTTTTTGGTGATTTATTACAAAGATTTATTATTTTAATTGTTTCATATCGCTAGTTTTCGGTGCTGCTTCGCTAAAACATCCTGTATTTGTTACTAAATACATGATTTTCCATCCCATGTTCTATGGTAATTTTTCATCCTCTTGATGCCTTCTATCACTCCTCTTAATTTGTAGGTCGAATTTTGGAACAACAATTCTGGAATATATTTTATTAATTAATAAAATAGGGAAGACTTTTCCAAAGTATACATAAACTTCTTAATGAAATTAAAGATTAAAGAAAATTTTAACTGAAATTTCCTCTATAAACAACAAGAGTTTGGAAATACGTGCACGAAAGGTAATAATTATAAAATGGAGCATCATTCAAAAGCTATGTGCGGGCTTAAATAAAAAATATACAAAAGAATTATACTTTGCTATATTAAATTATACTTTGCATGAAGTCGATAATAAGTGGAGATTAAAAAGAATAACAAGAGAGGATAACTCTTCTTTGAGGTATTTATTCATTGTTATTGTTACAATAGCAACTAATTCGGATGTAAAAATTCTAAACAGATGTAAATGTCATAATGAAGAAAGATTTTTTTTCTTTTTTTTTTTTTTTTAAATAAATCATATATATACACTATATGGCCAAAGGTGACCGGCCACTTGCGATTTTATACGTTTTGTTAAATATCTAGAAAACTACTTGAGGAATTATCCTGAAACTCCAGGTGTGTAAACAGTATAGTATAGGTCATATATTTTCGTGAAGATTTTTTCCCGAAACCCCATACGGGACCGACAACAAATTGAAAAAGAACGAATATCTTATGGATAACCCTGTAAAAACTAACGTAGCAAAAGCGTACAGATCATAGTACAGGTCATACATTTCCGTGAGGATTTTCCCCCAAACCCCCATATTTATCCATGTTTATATAAAATTATCGCTGATAGAATAAGCTCAAAATCCGTTGTTCCTAAAATGAAGCAAAAAGATGAGGGATTGTATCCAAATACAGTAGTGCGTGCAATATTGTGTATGCTATATTGGCACTAATCAATGGATATATGGCTACAACCCCTCATCTTTTTGCTTCATTTTGGGAACAACGGATTTTGAGCTTATCCTATCAACGATAATTTTCAGAATTTTCAAGCTATGTTTTTGAGACTTTTGCAAAAGTTGTTCTATACATTTAACTAATATATTATGCACATTATATTTTGATTGCGTTCGAGCATGCGCAGTGAAGCATTATTTAGTATGCCTGCTCAATTTTCATTCAATTTTTACTATATTTTAATCTTGATTGCAGGATATTGTGTACAATCTTGTTTGTCATATTCTTTGAAAATAACTTTTTTTGTATTAAGAACTCTGCAAATTATAAGCAAAAAACTTGGCAAAATTTGAGGCTGTTTTTATGAAAACCTGAATTTCTCTTCGAGTATACATGATATCCTCATAATAATGAACACAAATATATTACAATAAGCCACTTAATCAAAATCTACAGTTTGAACGCTGTTGCTACATTAGTTTTGACAGTGTTATCCAAAAGATATTCGTTCTATTTCAATTTGTTGACGGTCTCCTATGGGGTTTCAGGAAAAACTCTTCACGGAAATATATGACCTATACTATACTGTTTACACACCTGGAGTTTCAGGTTGATTCCTCATGTATTTTTCTAGATATTTACCAAAACGTCTAAAGTCGTAAGTGGCCGGTCACCTTTGGCCATATACAGGGTGCAATATGTTATCTATCGCCGACCTTTAATTTCTCAACCGTTGGTCGTAGACATAAACTTCCAATCACAAAAACGTTTCAAATGAGGTATATATTCATGTTGTAGCATTATTTAAAGTAAAAAATCAATTTTATAAAAATTACAAAATCTAACTTTTTATACGGTCCCCCAGTCCCTATAGTTATACTTAGTGAAAGTTTACACATATCATAACAGATATAACACAAAAAGTTTGACATCTGTACTACAAAAATTGACACAGTTATTAAATTTCAAAGTTTGAGACTTTTGCACATTATTTTGTCTTTCATTGAGGGATCAGTTAAAAGATGAATTAAAGTAATTCGAGATCAAAATTGGGGTGCAATTCCACTGCCATTTATCTAGTTCTTAGTGAGTATGTTTTTTTCTCCGGTTGTGGATTCTACCTACTTTGACATTTGAATATTGTTCGACCCATAAAAGTTAGTTCAAATATTTAGATGAAATAACCCTCTTTGGTGATTCCCCGATTTGGCGATACCGGCTAAAGGTTGTTTCGCTGTAAAAAAGACATTGCACCCTGAATTTGATCTCGAATTACTTTAATTCATCTTTTAACTGATCCTCAATGAAAGACAAAATCATGTGCAAAAATCCCAAACTTTGAAATTTAATTACTGTGTCAATTTTTGCAGTATAGATGTCAAACTTTTTGTGTTATATCTGTTATGATATGTGTAAACTTTTAATAAATATAACTATAGGGACTGGGGGGCCGTATAAAAAGTTAGATTTCGTAATTTTTATAAAATTGATTTTTTTTTTTCTTAAAATAATGCCACAACATGAATATTTAGCTCATTTGAAACGTTTTTGTAATTGGAACTATATGTCTACGGCCAACGGTTGAGAAATTAAAGGTCGGCAATAGATAACATGATAACATATTGCACCCTGTATAGTGTATATATTTCGAATAAAAATCTTCTTTTTATAAGATTAGAATCTCTAATTCTCAACATTTTCAAGACTCATTATTTTAATACTTTCAACAGGAAGATTTATCCATTGAATATTTTTTTTGGAAATAATTTTTACAAGCAAAGATACTTAAAAGTGTCAAAAACAGATCCTAAGCATTCTTGTTTCTCCCTTTTCCTAATTATTCCTTACACTTGCAATAAAAGACTTTTTATGTATTTCCCCTTTCATACTTATCTGCATATTAATGGCGAAGCAAAAACTATAGAAAACCTTAGAAAAAAAGAGAAAGCAAAGGAAACATGCCCCGTTTTTCCGTTCTTTGTACTCAAAGTATTAAATAATACTTATTTAATGGTGAAACATGAAATTATGGAAAAGAAAGCATTTTTTAGAAGTGAATTAATGACAGCAAAATGTGATTAATTAAGTTTACCTTTATTTTCTTTTGTTTGAAAATGCTTAATTCCGTAGGGCAAACGCTAAAATTTATTTTCAGCAATAAAAAATCGAAATATATACTGATATTTAACATTGGTATTAATAATTTTTGCGTTAATTAATATATGATTTTTTCCTTGAACCGTAAATTTTAATTTAGAATATAAATAATTGTATACAAGAAATGTAACAATTTGACTAATTTTATTATTTAATTTCAAGAAAAACTCTGAGCTATGGAAAAAAATATCCTTAGAAAATAGATTAAAAAGAAGCCCACTGTGTTTAATTAATGCAGCATAAAATTAATGTCTTTGTGGTATTTTTTTGGTTATTCATATTTATAGATGCCAGAGAAATGAGATATTTAATGACTTACATTATTAAAATTCATGTAATCATGGCGTTATGAGCAGAAATAATGAAGAGTTTAGTAATTTACTAGCATGGTATATTTTATCTTTAGTGACGTATTTCCAAAAAAGAAAAAAAATCTGTAAGACCCAGAATTTGCTATAGGGAGCTATTAAAAATAACAAAGAAAAGTTATTTTAATTAATGTTGCAGTTATTTAAATTTTTAAATTATAAATTCAGTTATTCACATTTTTTTTACTTTCTTCTATCTTTCTACAAAATGTCTGTATGTGACACAAATTTTATGAGCGCTCTATCTCAAGAACTAATGCACGGATTTTCACCAAACTTCAGATTCAGTTAGTCCTTGATATGAATTGGTGCTGATTGCGTGTTGGTGCAAATCGCCCAACAGGTGGCGTTGCTAAGCTGCATTTTTCGCAATAGCTCTATCTCAAGAACTAATGCACGGATTTTCATAAAACTTAAGTTAGTCCGTGATATAATTTTGTGCTGATTAGGCTTTCGTATAAATCATATAACAGGCAGCGCTGCTATGCTGCATTTTCACGATTTTCGCGAAGTTATATCTCAAAAACGAATGCACGGAATTTAATCAAAGTCCACATTCTTTACTCTTTCACATAAATAGATCTTTTTCTAGGCTTGGGTGTATACAGCGTGACAGGTGTCGCTTGTGTGCTCTTTGGGCTGGGAAATTTTTGTTGCAGACCTCTAAGAAGACGGATGACGAAATTCAATTATCTGTTTGAAAGATGCGATGTTCATACTCCTTTTAAAATGCTCACAATTGAATGAACCTACATCTTTAGAATTCTCATGATAGAGATGAGCATAGATAGCCATTTAGTTTTGGCACTGTGATAGTGAATTTTGAAGTATTAACATATATGAGATAAAAGAAACTTTTAGGGTTTCCACATCCGACTACGTAAATTATAAATTCGGTTATTCATATTGTTTTAACTGTACTCTTCTTAAGTATAGTTTCTAACTTTCACAGCCTGAATCCAGATCCAGGTAGATTTTAAGTCATTTTTTGTACACCTCTTCTTCTAATGATTTGTTTAAAGATATCAATAAGTAAAATGAGAGAATTTTATATACGTAATTTTTATCATCTATGTATTTAAAAAAACCAGGCTGATTTTTTAGCTCTGAGATTTCTACTGAACCAATTTTGATATTCTTCTTCTTATTATTATTATTTTTAATGAAAGCTGTTCATTTGTAGTTGTGCCCGTTCTAGCTATTTTTTAATTTATGTCCATTTATATATTTTATTTTTAATTTTAAATACTTTTTATGATATTTCTTCAAAATGGTGGCATTTGGATTACTTTCATTAATGCAGAGAAATGAGAAATAATGAGGTGTATTTATTTTTATTGTTTATATCCTTATTGACGCCATTTTCTCATTACAAATAAAAGTAACTTTCTAAAAATTTTTGAACAGAATATGTCATCAGCTTTAAAAAAAAAAAAAAAAAAAAAAAAAAAAAAAAAAAAAAAAAACACGCGTTCTCACTTATAAATCATTTACACTTCAACATTTTTTCATTATGCTGATACTGAGTTTGAGACGCTAGGCGAAATGATTCAGTGAGAAAAAAAAATGTCATATTTAACAAGTTGAATGCCAAGTCTGTTTTGTCTGTCTTTCTGTTTGGACCACGAAATAAGATTCCCGGTACACACAGTCTATAAGTGTCAGTCACCGATGACTGACAAACGGAAATTTCAGTGTCAGTCACAGTGACCGACGTGGCACTCAACATGTTAAAACAAAACGATCATTTTCTTTGATAAAACTAAATATTTGACCACAAATGCATCTAAAAAAGAAATTTCTGATTTTTTTTTTTTTTTTTTTATTCGGGGGTACTGCGATTAAAACCTCATGTCACGAGTCCGAATGTTCACATGAAAAGCTGTATCGGACAAACGGGACTTTAAGTTTGTAAATATATTCATTAATAACCTATTGCGCGTTAAGCGACTTTTAAATGGTGAATACAGATTTGAGCGGTGCGTATGTAAATTTTGAGAATATGAAAATCACGCAAGACTTAGATATTATGGGGGAAAATTCTATGACGTGACAAAGCGAAATCCTTTTGCTGATTTTTCATCCCGTAATACCAAAAATAAGAGCCTCAATCGATAACTTGATCATATTTACTGATCTTGATTAGTATTCTAATACACTTTAATAGTTCAATAATTTAAACAGTTGAAGTTTGTGGAAATAGTATTTTGATAACTTTAGGTTAAAAATATTATTAGTTTTAAGAATTAGACATTCAATGTAAGATGAGTTTTTTAATGTAATTATTTTTGTAAGTTTATTATAAATTCGATCTGACAATTACAGGGCTATTACAAATGATGGACCCTATTTTAAAAAAATCATATTTCCGAAACTACTGCACATACTGCACTACTGCACATAAGTAATGCATGAATTTAAAGAGAAATATACCAAGTTTTTTTCAGTTACAAATGTTCGATGTGTGACCCTTTTGTTATACGGCATACGTCCAATCTGTAATCGAGTTCTTTCCAAACACTTTGTAGCATAACTCTGTCAATGGTTCTGAAAGCTTCACAAATGCGTTCTTTATGTTCTGAACACGTTCTTATCGGCATTGATGGTACATAAACAATGTCTTTGACACTGTCAGAACTTAAAGAACGTATTTGTGCAGAATTCAGAACCATTGACACAGTGATGCTACAAAATGTTTGGGACGAACTGGATTACAGATTGGACGTATGCCATGTAACAAGAGGGTCTCACATTAAACATTTGTAACTAAAAAAAAAAAACTTGGTATATTTCTCTTTAAATTCGTGTATCACTTATTGTAATATGTGGAGTAGTTTCGAAAATATGATTTTTTAAAATTGGGTTCATTATATTCGAGGATGGAGTAGCACAGTTGACGTTTGTTCCAACAGAGCGAAAAATGTCCAGACCAAGCATCGAACCTGGATATTTGGCGTGCCGTGCCAATGCCTTACCTGTTAGGCTAACCGGACGATAACTGGCTGACATAATTCACTCTTATTTGTTGGACTTGGCTGCGAACTGCAGCGCTAGTTTCATTCATCCAAGCTATAACTATAGCATTTACATGATGAAAGTGTGTTTTAACACGGAAACTCCTGTATACCATGTATTAGGTCATAATGAAGCGAACGATAACCGGATAGCCTAACAGGTAAGGCATTGGCACGGCACGCCAAGTATCCAGGTTCGATGCCTGGTCTGGACATTTTTCGCTCTGTTGGAATAAACGTCAACTGTGCTACTCCATCCTCGAATATGATTTAATCCAGTTGAAAAAATATTCGCCCGCTTCATTGGGTTCATTATTTGTAATAGACCTGTATTTTCTAAACATTTTAGTTCGTCGAATTTCTACGGGTTCCAACTCGTTTATTTTTATGTATATGATTTATTTTAACAGTGAGTAACATGAAAGTTTAACTATGGATATAATCGTATTTCTTTTTAATATTACCGTATCTTATATTCTCTTACTGACGCGATTTATGTTAAATGCACTTTATTGGCTATTTTATTTGCATTATATCAAACTATGTTCATTCCAAATTTTATTAAAATCTGTCCAGTAGGTCTGGACATAATTGACCGAACCTGGAAATTCTCCTAATTTTGTGCACCAGTGGATGTTCAAACAAAACTCGACCAGACGAATAAAGTTTAGATGAGAGACGGCATTATAAATTCATTAAATAGGAAAAAATGTAATTAAAAAGAACAGTTTTTCAATAAAAAATAAAAATTTTGAAGTAGAAAAAGATATTTCATAATATTTTATATTTTGAAATAAATAATTATGCATTCAACATTTTTTGTAATGTTATTTGAAATGATATTGGAAACTTTTCATATATTCAAAGATTAATAAGCTAGGAGCAAATAAATTAGAATATAGATCTAGAACATATTATTTACAAGTTGTATAAAGATAGTTAGTAAAATAATAAAAAGAAAGAAAAACATTCCTGCATCTTTCACAACAAATAAAGAAAGATTTCATGTAAGGTTTTTTTTTTTTTTAAATATGCATTGAAAAGCAAATTTCATTAACATCCTGAAATAGATATCTTTTGAGAGAGAGTTTCGTAATACATCAGACGACGTATTATTAAATATTCATGATGAACAGTCGAAAATATTTTTTATGCAGTCTTCTCGAGGGCTAATTTCGTTTTACGAATTTGAAAATGTCAAGTTTTGAAATAGTTTCATGAAAAAATCCACTTTTATGTAGAAATAAATATCACAGGGTTGAACTGAAATGATAAATATTAATGAATATATTTTACAAGAAAAATCGGTATTTTCTCACTATTCTGAAAGGTTTTGTTACACATTTCAAGTAAGGATCGACCAAAACAGGTTTTTAAGACCGAAACCGAGTTTCGGTAATCTTCCTAACAAAAACAAAAATGTCCAAAATTTTTTACAAATAATTAATGCATACATAAATATTAATGAATTATATGCGTGGCCCAAGTTGGCTCTCTGTGCGTCTGACCAAGCCTTTTTATTTTCATATAGAATAAAATGTAATTAATTCATCAACAAAACAGAATGACTTTCTAATTATACGAATTTCATCAATTAAAAAATGTTTTATGTATACATACCTCGATTTATCTTTTATAATGATTTTTGTAAATGATCGTTTGTATACTAGAACTTTCTCAACGAGTATTCAAAACAGTTCTACGATTTCAAACTAAGAATTTTCTATTACTGTTAAGTCTGCAGCTTTTAATGAGTACGTGAAAAGCGTACTCAAAATTTAAATTAAGTATGTATTACTTGCTTTATAATTTGTTCTCACGTCTGGAGTCAGTCATGACTGATAATTATAAACAGTGAAGTTTATAGCAATAAATAAAGAGTGTCTCATTTGAGCCGATACAGCTCAAATCAATGATCAAGGTTGAAAATTTTCTAAAGAAGAAACGAGATTTTTGGAAAACAGATTGTTCCGGTCGAGTCCAGCCGAATTTTCGGCAGCATTTTCGTCGAAAATTCGTTTTCAGCGAAACACTGATTTAGAACCGAAAACGAAAGCGAAACCGAATTTTCGGTCGTTCTCTACCAAGACTCTAGAGCTGAGCGAGTGAAGCTCTTATGTGTCCACTCTAATGGTTTGTTTACGACGCCACTCCTAAATTGTTCGGTCGATGGCTCATCATAATGATAGCTGTTATGGACGGTGTAGTTCACATAAAAAATCTGGCACAAACTGTGTCCTCGAGGAATAATTATAGATCATAAGTTCCATAGACTTAGCGTTAAAAGTTTAAACTGAAACGCACTATCACTATTGTTTGCATGATTTAAAAATGCTAGATTTCGACTACTGTGAGATTTTGTGATGGATATAGCGAAACAATGGGCACTGAAAGTATGAAAAGTCGAGTTTTTGGCAGAATTTCTTTAGATACCTAATGTAATTGTAATGTTCATTTTAAAATTAGGAGTTATCAATGTCTGTCGGATAATATCAAATGAATGTTAGCTGAGTTTTTGCGGGCCACGTATACACTTTCCTACTATTCTATTTTCTTTCTCACAAGCAAGCTTTCGCACAAGTTTTTCAAATGCTTCATATGGTCTACATTTTTAAAAATTTTACTTAAAAGTTAAACTGTTGGATGGTGTAAAGTAAGTTGGTGAATAACAATAGCGTACTTCTTAACTTTCAAAAAGTTGTTTTTCGTGGTTCAATTTAGAAAATGACATTAATTTTATAAATAAAAAACGGTTCTCTAAGTGTCAATCAGTACGAAAGGCTCAATTCATTCTCAATATGCTCGTGCTTAGAATACTGCACTGATTCCAACTCAAGATATGTAAGGCTTAAATAGCAGCTTCAGGCTTAAGTATTTGTACTGTGTAGGTTTCCCCTTTAAGGGGTTTACCTATTAAGGTGTTTTACATGTTAACTAAATGTACCTGTTCTCCTAAACTTCTCCTCCGATTACCACAAATTTTCTTATATAACTTTATTGAATCAATATTTATGAAATGAATAAAGGATTTTTTAAAAGAACAAATACTTATACTTTATTGAGGTTCTCATTAGAATATAATTATACTATATTACTTATATATAAAATGTAAGTTACAGATATCATAATGAAAAAGAGCGCTTTAAATTCGAACAGAAACGTGTAATTTTTATTTTATGTTTAAATTATGTAGAAAAATCCGTATTTCAGGTAGTTATGGTCAAATGCCAATGATTCGATTTATGGATTGTTAATTGCCAGGTATATATTGATCGAGAAAGATTTTCTTGGGATAAATAAAATATACAAAAATAAAATAATAGTTGAAAAATATTGGGAAATTTTAAAAGTGTATTCTTTTCTTTTCTCTCTTAGTTTTATTTATTGTACTCAATTGGAATCAACATTATTGCATGATATTATTATTCAACTGCATGTAGAAAAGGAGAGTATATTCATCGCACTATATTCACTATATAAATTAGAAACATGTTTCTTATATGGGCTAAAGCAGGGGGCGAACCTTTTGGTCGCTAATTGCTTTTCCTACTGTAAATTCGAGACTGACGACTAAAAGGCAACGTACGTAACTAGGAGCTAATTTTCAGAAATAATATAATTGCATACAGAAATTATGGAATCATTACTTCCACATATTCGACCTTTTTCTACTTCCGTGCCGAAAAAAAGCTTTTAGTTTCTTTCCTCCACCCCCTCTCCTGGGAAATAATTGATCTAATAATTAATTATCTAAACATGTTAAACTCCATTTCTAAGTATATTTGAAGAAAACATTTTTTTTCTTTTTCCCTAGAATGAAATGTGGCACAGATGTCAGCGCGAATTTTTTCTGATGCCAATTTGGCGAAAACATCAACAACATAAATAACAACATCCGGGCTACCATATCAAGCAAAATAGCGACACTGGCGCCAGTTAAGTACCCGTTGCGTATATAACATTGGCGTCAGAAAAAAAATCGCGCCAATATGGGACGTATATGACATCTGTGCCTGAAATGTTAGTTTAAATTCAATGCTATATTGGTTGATTTTCCAAATAAAGTCGCTTATACATTTATATTTTTTGCTATATAATTATTCCTATTTCAACATGTTATTCTCCATGGTTTCATCCACTAACATTATGATTGCATCTATTATGAAATTAGGTTTGCATTTATTATGAACTATAAATAGGGTAGATATGAAACTATATAAATAAGGCAGATATAGTAAGTATGAAACATAAATTATGGAGGCTTCTATTACGATTTGATTAAGAGTTTTACAACTTTTAATAAAATCATGAATACAGCTGTGTTTCGTTGTTGATAAATAATGGATTTTATATTTTATATGAACCTAATAATTGTTACTGTTATAAAAATTGCAATAAACAAATGGAAATGAATTTAAAAAAATTTAAACTCTGCATGAAGTCTGAAGATGAATTTCGCCGTATTACATTTTCAGACAATAAGTAAATGATTTTGAATAGATATAAAATTGTGGCGATCAGTATTTTTAATCTGGCGACCAACTATTTTTAGAACTGAAATTCCGTGTTTTGGTATGAAGAATAAAACATGAAAAACCTAAATTATAAGAAACTATAATAGGAGAAATTTACTGTAAACATACATTTAGTAGTAAATCGTAGAAAATATCAATTCGGAAATTTTAAATCAAGAGGACTGTACGCATAAAAAATATACTTAAAAAAAAATAATAAAGATGATGCACTGTAAACAAACAAACAAACAAAAAAGACAGACGTGTCTTAATCCAAAAAAAAAATATAACGTAACCACGAACGAAAAGTATACAATAATCTCTTCCGAGTTACTCACGTTTCTGAAAAAACTTTATCATTATAACCTCAGACCAATATATTTTCGGTATTTAAAGAAGCGTTTACAAAAGCACAATTTCGTCTTCTTTTGCTTCCACGGATCTCGGAAAAGTTTCCGAGTACTTTTTACTGTGTAAGGAATTTTAAGTCAAGAGGACGGTACGCATAAAAAAAAATACTATAAAAAAATAAAGATGATGCACTGTAAACAAACAAGCAAACAAAAAGACAGACGTGTCTTAATCCAAAAAAATATAACGTAACCACGAACGAAAAGTATAGAATATTCTCTTCCGAGTTACTCACGTTTCTGAAAAAAATTTATCATTATAACCTCAGAAACCAATATATTTTCGATGTTTACAGAAGCATTTACAAAAGCACAATTTCGTCTTCTTTTGCTGCCACGGATCTCGGAAAAGTTTCCGAGTAGTTTTTACAGTGTAATAATCAGTTTTTTAAATCCGGAATATAAGGTTTTCGGATGGTTGCCAGTTCTTAAATAAATATGTCCATGTTCAACCGCGACCAACGACATACAGGGGCAGTTCATGACTTTTAAAACCTCACAGGGGGTGAATCACCTTTACTCGGCGATTGTTAAAAAACGATGGGTGCGTCGCATTGTACCAATCCCTGTGTAAAGATGATCAACTCCATGTGACGTTTTTAACGTCATGAACTGATCTTGTATGTCGTTGTTCGCATTTCCACAAACATGTTTTACAGACAAACATGGTAAATTAACGCCAGTAACTTCAACATTAAAATTAATGTCATTTTGTTATTCTTGCATGTATAAATTCAATTATGCAGCTAAAAATATGTAATTGCGAATTAATAGCAACCTAAAAACCGATATCCAGGTTTGAGCAAACTCATTAAAACACTATAAAAATGTACTCGGAAATGTTTCCAGAAATCAGTGGCAACAAAAGAAACTCAAAGCAAAATGTTTTTTTAAATCTCGAAGATATATTGGTTTCTGCGATTTCTAACGACAAAGAACGCTTTTCGCAGTCATGGGTAACTCAGAAAGAATTATTGAATATTTTCGTTCGTGGTTATACTGTACAGAGTTTCAAATCCGGGCTTCCGAAATCCGGAATTCTCCAAAGTCCGGGCGTTTTGGTAACTGGCGATTATTATTATAAAAATCGGAGCGAAATACAAAAACACTAAAATTGCATAAAAAATCGCAAAATTTTCCAATATAGCAGAGGACAGAATGTACTCTATTACACTAAAATTTTAAAACCGAATTTCTTTTCAGAATGTCAAGAAATTGCTGCAGAACGCGGAAAAACTCTAAAAAACCACATAAAAGAACCGCGAAAAATTCCAAATAAACTTAAATGATAAAAAGCATGTACTATATTGGACTAAAAGATTAAAACCGGATTTCTTTCGTGGTTGCTGACAAATCGCGGTAAAACGAAAAAAAAAAAAGTTAATTTAAAAATTGCAGAGGAGTAAATTTATTGTATTAGGCTAAAAGTTGGAAACAAAATTTCTTTTATAAATCTAAAAAAATGCTTCAAAACGAAAAACAAACTCAAAAATGCGCTTATAAAATTCGCGAAAAAGAAAAAAAATCGCTGCACGAATTTCGCATAAACTTTATTGAAAAGAAGACAACATTTATATACTGAAGTAAAAGATTAAGGCCGGATTCCTTCTACTTATTTGGAAAAATCGTCGTAAAATTTAAAGAACATAAAAAATTGCATAAAAACTCATTTTTTTAAAAATTTTGTAATTGTGATAGTTTTTTACCTTAAAAATTGATCTATTAAAATACGTGCTTTAGTATTATCATTTTTTAGTATTTCGAATGCTTTCCTGATGTGTATAATTCTGAGGGGTGCGGGAAGGAGAAAGGGGGGATTAAATTTATTTTCTTTTTTGATAAATAAACTGCAATATGATCAAAAGTTTGAAAAAGTCCAAAATGCAGAATCGCCGAAGTCCGAAGGATTCTAGATTTTGGACTTTGTACTGTATTATATTCTCGTAGATTAAGAAGCATTTGTCTTTTTTTTCCAGTGTACAGTTAAAAATGCAAATAGAATTAAATTTAAATCGTAACATAGCAAATTCGTTAAAAGAAAAGGTAATCAAAATTCCGGACCCACATTAAAAGTAAACAAATTCATCCGTTAATTAATTTATACGTCTTTTTAAATAAAGTGTAATTAAAAAAAATACTTTATGAGGCAAAACTTGTTTATTTAACTTAAATTACAGAATAAAGACGGGCAAATAAAAGATAGTTTTTTCGCACTATATTTTTTCTCTAATTACATCTAATTAAAGAAAACAGTGAGACACTATAAATAACTTAATTAAGTCAAATACTACGAGTTCAAGTTAGTTTTTATGCAGTCGTAGTAAAGCTTATTATTTGTTTATTATATTGCTTATTCAATCTTTGGACCTCTCAATTAAACTCAAAGATTTACTTAAATTTTATCAAATATTTTATGATTTTTTAATCAGATATAATTATCTAAGAAGCAGCAATATACTCTTTATTCTTTTTCATATAAATCAAGCATTGGTGTAATTAAAACAATTTATTTAATTTTAATTTCACATTTTAGTTTTCAAATCACAGACAAGACAAATAATAATTTTTTAAAGATAAAAAACAAGAAGCAACATTTGTTGTCTGGCCACATAAAAAAAGTTAGTAAAATATACGTATGCACCGAATGTTTGGTATCTATTCAGAATTTGGCCTATTCTTGGATGGTACCTAATATTCGGTTTGGCCGAATATCAAACTATTCGGTCTGCCGAATATTCGTTTTTTTAATATCAAACTATTCGGCTTGCCGAATATCGAAATATTCGATCAAACTAAATACTTGAAAATATATTTTGAAAAATATTTTTAAAACCTGTACACAGCTTTTATTTTTAACTGTCAATTTCTAAAGATATTCAGAATAATTAGAAAAAGAATCATATTTAAATAAAAGAGAATGCTGTTATATTGTGTATTTGCTGTTTGATAAGTGTGACTTAAGAAAATTAACATTATTGATGACCTTCATACGAATAAATGATGTTCAAATGCAAGTTGCTGAACAATGTCTTGTAAATAATCTGTCTTTTGCTTTTTCTCAAAAAGACTGTTTCTAAGGAAAAAAAAAAAAACTTTCAGAGGTGATAACAGACATTAAGGCAGGCAAATTTTGTCCAAGAAACCAGTATCGCAAACCACTTATTTAGTTAAAAATACAGTGTATCTCATCTCACTTCAGATGAAACTTGGATTTTCGTTTGTTATTTTAATAATAATGAAGATATTGTAACTATATTTTCAAGTTACTTTGATTTCTGTGAAACATGATATCATGACAAGAAGTACAAGAAATTGTGTGTATAAAGTTTACTTGTAAAAAGGTCTAGTTTATCAAAATAAAAATATCTGTGTAAATATTACGTAATTTTTTTTTCAAATTTAATTTTTTTAATATCTTTAAACTTTGAATTCGGCCAAAATTGCTATTCGGTGCATCCCTAGTTAAAAATCTTTTCACAGGGCCTTCTATATTGATATCTATAAATTTTTACATAAAAGGAGGGAGGATTGTAATTGTACTTTTTGCCAATTTATAAAGAAGGAATGAGCAACGTTTGATAGCACAAACGAATGCATACAAAGGTGCATACAGCTGTTTCGTGGCTTCTAAAGCTCCATCATCAGTCCGAAATAAAATATTAAAGGCTAAAACATAGAGAGTTAGAGAGAGCACCTCACAGCTCGACCGTCAAAGGCTAAATAGCAGTGAGCGTCTCAAAACAACAGCGGAGTCAAACTTTCACGCGCATACGAGAAGACCAATTAGAAGTGGTCAGCCATTCTGGATGAGGTTAAGTAGGAAAGAGAAAAAAGGAAGGGAAGAAAGAGAGCCGTATTAAAGAAATAGGAGTCACACTTTTGAAAAATTTGTCGTACTGGACAAATCGTTAACTGAACTCTTAGAATTCTTCCATATGTCATAAGCTTTGCAATGACTGAGATTTATTTGTTAGATCTTGCTGTGACCAACTGGTGGGAATGATGTTGGCGATGTCATTTCTTAGTGTTTTAATGTTCTGTGCTGTAAGAGCTGCTAAGAGATTATTTTACAAGGGAAAAAAATAGAAGTAAAGTTGAATTGCGATAAAAGAAAAGAAATAGATTATTAAAAACTTATGGTCAATAAACAAAGAAGCAAGTTTAATTTTAGTTATTTGACTATGTAATTTGTGTACTCTATTGAAGTTGTTAGATATTAAATAAGATTTTTAGATAAACTATTAAGATAGAATGTAGATTTAGTATTTAGTTGTAAAGTTTAATGCCTAAGAGAACCTGTCTGTCTGGATAGTTGAGGGTAGTCGCTGTTTTTGCTAATGACAGTCCTTTTGTTTACAATACGTCACTGCTATCCACGTTCGTTGTGAAAAAGAAGACTACCGTACCAGGTGCCATAGTGGACCCTGATTTCAATTTCCTGGCCCGTCTTCAGCCTGCTGTTTGGTCAAGTGCAAGAACAAAAGTTGGTAAAGCCAATCAAGAAAAGTAGCATTTGTATTAATTTTACGAACACGATGGAAACAAAAGGAATAAAAAAATAATACGAATGCTATTTTTCTTGTTTGGCGTTAAAATTTTCGTTCTTGCACCTGACAAAACAGCAGGCTGGAGGTGGGCAGGAAATTGAAATCAGGGTCAATCATGGCATTTAGTGAGTCTCCTTTTTCTAAACGAACGCGAATTTGAGTGACCTATTATAAACGAAACGCTTAATATCTACTGAAGTGGAATATCGATACGGTTTACTGTAAGCTCATTCGAAAGCTGATGGAAGGTACAAGTTTTTGGTACATTTTATCAATTGTAGCTAGAAGGGTTTTTGCAGAATGGCCGGTTACAGATTTCGTCGAGAATTCGCTTTTTCACTTCGGCAAGGTTTCTGCGCTTGTAACACATCGTTAAACCCGATATCTTTATGAAAGTGGTGTCAGCTTATAGGACTTTTTCTGTTATTTCCAAATAGGTGCTTATTTTGTGCGTAAATTTTACAAAAACTTCACAAATTTCAGTTTTTTTCAGACTTGACGCATTTTCGACACACTTTCTTTCTATCCATCGTAACTCGGAAACGGTTAATGATAGGATATAGGACAGGGTTTCTCTGGTATTTTATAATCCACATGAGCTATTATATCACTCCCTTTCATTTGGCAAATTACGTCAAATTCACTTCGCATATATAAAATGCAAATAGGAATTTTGTTCCAGCCACTTATAACTTGAGTTCTGCTGAATGGATTTTGATAGAAATCACATCATTATTTAGATATTTTTTCAGGAGAGATTTTAGTACATAACTTATTGTTCTAGGTTGCTTAGTCATATAGAATTATGGGGAAATAAACAAATAAAGTTAGTTTACACATAAGACATCATTTCATACTATATCAAAGGCGCTCTCAACTTTGTAATGGATTTGTTTCCCATATCTTGCATCGTTTTCAAGATAAGAGTGCTATATTCACTGTTTCACGCTAAGGTGACGGTATAAGTGATCTCATCGCGTAGCACTATTTTACTATACTTTAGACATCACTTGTATGACTATATCTGACGCCATTCTCAAGTTAATGGGGTGGACAGGACCTTTGTGGGCCCTGTTTACATCATCTACATGCATAAATATTTAAATATTGCCTTTTACAGATAGGAAATTTGAAGCTGGTTCAAAAGGGCCAGTTCGACGATGATTGAAACGAAAAAAGAATTAGAGAGTTTTATGTAATGTGTGTATTATTACTTCGAATCGCTTCGATTCGAGTTTTTACTTCAGAGCCCACTTCAGTTACGACAAAAAAGCAAAGCGCAAATGTAAAGTCTATGGGAGCGTTATTTTCAAATTTCTCGCTTTGATTTTAATATTTTTGGATGATTTTTTTTTCTTTGCATAGGATATATGAGGACGACCTTCAACCGGGCTAATTTTTATTTTTTCGACTTTGGACTAGTTTTTTTTATATTAGGATAGTTTCAATTTCACAACCCGTTCCGAAAGTTAAAGTGGTTTTTTTTTTTTTAAATCTGAAACTAAAATCGAAAAAGTAAAAACTAGCCCGGTTGTAGATCGTCCTCAGGTATCCTATGCAAAAAAAAAAAAAAAAAAAAAAAAAGGTCCAAAAATACTAAAATCAAAGCGAAAACTTTGAAAATAACGCCCCCATAGACTTTACATTCGCATTCGAGTTTATCCGCGTGTCTAGTGTGGCCTCTTAAAAGCCCACTTCAGTCACGGGATGTTAAATCTATGGGCGCGTTATTTTGAAATTTCTCGCTTTGATTTTACTATTTTTGAATGATTTTGCATAGGATAGATGAGCACTATCTAAAACCGGGATAGTTTTTACTTTCTCCATTTTTGTTTCAGATTTAAAAAAAAAATACTTTCACTTTCGGAACTGGTTGAAACCGGTTCTCAAATTGAAACTATCATAAAAAAAAAAAAAAAAAAAAAAAAAAAAACTATAACCAAAATCGAAGAAGTAAGAACTAGTCCGGTTGTATATCGTCCTCAGCCTATCGTATGCAAAAAAATAAATAAATAAATAAATAAATAAATAAATAAATAAAAAATAAAAAATCATTCAAAAAGTATTAAAATCAAAGCGAGAAATTTGAAAATAACGCCCACCCCACCCCATCCCACTAGACTTAACATAGCGTTTTCCTTTCTTCCTGTGTCTGAAATAGGCATTTAAGCACATTCTCTTAAATTCGGTCTTAAGCACTTCCTCTTCCTCTTTCATTCTTTTTAGTTCTTTTTCTTTTTCTTTCAGTATCCGTCATTGCAACGGATAAAATTCATCTTTATTTTTTTTTTTTCGTTAAACAACAGAAAAAAAACTGTTAAATTTTTTTAGATTTATATTTATATTTCACATTTTATTCTGTTTGAACTTACAAATTCGTCTTACAAAAGATGACGTAGCATACCAAACCAACAAATTAACCAACGAACCAACCGCCAAGAAAAAAATTATTTTTTGTAAAACCAAAAAATAGCGGTCATCAGTTAGTAAATGTGTCTAAAATGGTGTTATTTTGTTATTATTATTTTTTTATTCTTATCAGACCAGTCACATTGGTAACCATTTATATTTTTCAAGTTTTCACTGTAACTGCGGATCGTGATTCTGTAAAATATATCTTTTTTAGGGTTAGATGTTTCAATCAGAGATTTCGCAGTGAGAAATATTGAGGTTTCAATCATTCTGAGTGTAGCGTGTCGAGAAATTTTTTTAGAGCACATATAATCTAAAATGTCACATGAAAAATATTGGATTTGCGTTTAAACTTTATGGATATTTTTTATTGAAACCTGAGATATTGTAATACATCTAACCGATATGTTGTACTAGTAATGTAAGTACAAAATGCCTTATGGCATTAAAAAAAAAAAAAAAAAAACTTAAGGTACTATTATTTTTTTTAAAGAGTTTATTAGTAAAAATATAGAAAGAAACATTAAAAAAAAATAACAAAAATGATTATCAGTTTCAAGTAAATATTGTGCATGTCTGCAAAACGGTTAACCCTTTATGTCCGACGGTACTTTAAAGTACCATTTAAATAATGTGTTATAAAATTAATTTAATACATCGATTAGTAGTAATACAGTTTATAATGAGTTATAGATATCTTACTTTATTTTGCTCCAAAAGCATCATTGGTTGCACATACAAAAATATTTTTAAAAGGATGATTTCTTTTTCATTTCCATCGTTTCAGCTTTTTTGACGTTAAAAGATTGTTGGGGAAAAGTTTCAGTTAGGAAATATTTCTATATTTCTATTGTAAGAGCATTATATTTGTACATTTTCTAATTCTATCAAATACTGAAAAAATATTTTAAATAGAAGATTTGAGTAGAGTTATGAATATTTAAAAAATACCTATACATTCATATTTAATTAATTAATTTTAATTGACAAAATTCTTCTAAAATTTATTACTTTTATGTGTAAATCTTCTAATGTAGTTTAAAAAATTCACGAAAAATGCTTTAGAAGGGGAAATTTTCATGAATTCATAATTTGGAATATAAAGAGTTAAACAACGAAAAAAACTGTTTAATTTTTTTTAATATTTTTATATTAAATTTTATTCTGTTCGAACTTACAAATTTGTCTACAAAAGATGAGTGTAGCATCCAGACCAACAAATTAATCAAAGAACATCTAAAAGAAAAAAAAAAAATTGTAAAACCAAAAAAAAGCGGTCATCAGTTAGTAAATGTGTCTAAAATGGTGCTTTTTTTTTTTTTTTTTTTTTTTAATCAGACAAGTCACATTGGTAACCATTTATCTTTTCCAAGTTTTCACTGTAATTTCGGATCGTGATTCTGTAAAATATATCTTTCTTACGGTTAGATGTTGCAATCAGAGATTTCTCGGCAAGAAATATTGAGGTTTCAATCATTCTGAGTATAGCGTGTCGAGAAATTTTTTTAGAGCACATATAATTTAAAATGTCACATGAAAAATATTTTGATTTACGTTTAAACTTTATGTATATTTTTTATTGAAGCCTGAGATATTGTAATAATGGTAACTGATATGTTGTACTAGTAATGTAAGTACAAAATGCCTTATGAGATTAAAAAAAAAAACCCTTAACATGCTATTTTTTTTTTTTAAGGAAAAGATTGTGCATTAGTAAAATATAGAAAGAAACATAAAAAAATAGTAAAAAAATATGATCACTTTCAAGTAAATATTGTATATATCCGCAAAACGCTTAAAGTATACGTATATCATAATATTATTAATAAAATTAATTGAAACACTTTTATAATAGACACGCTATATATAAAGCTGCTAAAAAGTGCGTTTAAAATAGATTTTTTTTTTTTTGAATAAACGGAAAACACCAAATTTTAAATCATAAACCGATATATACAAATGACTGATATGAAATGAAATGTTAAAATTAGCAAGATAACGAGAGGCTGCTGCACAAATAGTAAAACTTATCTATAACAATTTTGAAAGATGCAGAAAAAAATAACGTTACAGGTAGGCAATAGTTACAATCGGGTTAGAGCGAATAAATTGAGTAATTGAAATGACAAAATGAAATATTAATAGTCATATAAATGAAAGTGTGACTAAATGCTTCATAAAAATGGTAATTTATTATAAAAACTTATATACTTTAATAATTAATCTTCAGAAAAATTATTATAGGAAATGTTTAATTTTGTTAAATATATTTTTTGGTGGAAGGGGTTACCTTTTAGTGCATAGTTCTTTATTTTTTAATTCTTAGATAATTTTTATTTGCTTAACCCTTAAATGCCTGATTTTTCAAAAACCATTGTAATAATGTTTTTCGGCTTTTATTTTTTAAATAAATCATGGGAAAAATACTTAAAAAAAATCATATTTTGTTTTAAGTACAGTTTACGGTTAAGAAACAGTTTGTTACTAATCGGCAATACTGGTGTTTAATTGAAAAAATAATTTCCCTTGATAAACTTCTATACTATTAAACACACAAGAATTTTAGGAACTATAATAAGAAATAAATTTTACTTGCTCACTGGAGGTCAAAATAGGGTATTTCGCAAGCTTCCAAAAAAAAAAAAAAAAAAGAACAAGTAGCAACAATTGAAAAAATAAATTTATCTTTATTTTTAAAAAGCACAAGTGTTGCCATCTACATGTTGAAAATCGATTTAATAATATTTTCAGAATGCATTTTATTGGCAACATTAGGCATTATAGCTTCAATATTATTCTAATAGTATTTTAGAGCCTAAATTGGGTATGTTGCAGAAAAGCAACACCAGGCATTTAAGGGTTAAAATGATATTTCTTATACTTAAGTGAATTATTCCACAAATGGCGTATAAATAGTCAAGCATTAACAATTTTTGATAAAAACTTATAATATAACCATTATTATTCTATTTATGTTAAATGTGCAAAATCTGAAAGAAATCAGTACGGTAAAATTGATAAAAGTAGGTTGGGAATTCTACCCACCACAAAAATCAAACATTTAATACTAGTAAATATACTGTGAAAACAAACTATTTGAGTGGGTACATAACTTGCCGAATTGCTGACATAGTAATTTAATAAAATTTTACATAAATTGTGGGACGATAACGCCTGATGATTTTATGAGTAAACAGTTGCCCCTAGCAACAGCACTTCAAAACAGCACTTCAAACAGTACTGCAATTCAATTCAAACTTGGAATTTGCAAATTATTATTTTCTTAAAAGAATGTTTCACAGTCAGATAAAATGTCACGTTGGATTTTAATTGAATCGACATTAGACAAGACAAAAATAATCTTTTATAAATAAGAATCTATTTTAAAGTTTTAATTATGAGTTCTATTATAAGTGTTTGCTTTGTTTGAAAATTCAATAAAATAAAATGTAACATCATCATAGTTATTATTTTCGATACCAAATATGCAAAATCTAAAATAAAAAGCTTTGATAAATTGAATACAAAGTAAATAAGAAATTCGAACCGGCAAATAAAATATAAAAGCTTATAAACAACAAATATGCAGTGAAAAGAAACTGTTTCCGTGGGTATATAATTTATCCATTAAATTTCCAATATTTGTCGCAGTAATTTAATAAAACTTCATTTAAATTACGTGAAGATAACGCCTGATGATTTTATTAGTAAACAGTTGCCCGTAGCAACAGCACTTTAAATTGCAAATCAATTTAAATTCGATTTTGTAAATTCTTATTTTCTTCAAAATTTGTTTTACATTCATATAAAATGTCGCATCGAATTTTAATTGAATCAGCATTAGCCAAGAAAAAAAGTAATCTTTTAGAAATAAGAATTTATTTTAAAGTTTTAATTATCACCTCCATTAATAGCCCAGTGGCAGGGGAGGGAAAAAAGGCCGAATTTGGAATTAATTTGGGAAAAGCTGGAAATTGTTTTAATCCATTTAGTTTAGGTCTAGAATGAATATGCTAAGTTTTCCCCGTCGTTGTGGGTGAGCGTCAGAAAATATGTACAGATTTATAGTAAAAAAACACTTTTTTTTAAAAAAAATACCATAACAATAACATCTAACTCTGTCAAAAACATTGTCAATACAAATGTTGTAGAGCTTAAAATTCTGAGTAAAATGAGTACTTACACTTAATATTTTAGTTGAACATTAAGGTCACAATTCTACTTTTAAATTTTAGACCCGTGGTCAGGGGGTTGAACTCAGAATTAATTAGGAGAAAACTGGAAATTGTTTTAATCCCTTCAGTTTAGGTCTAAAATGAACGTACTGTGTTTTCTTCCTCGTACTTGGGTGAATGTTAGAAAATAGGTACATATTTATTTTCGAAAAACATGTTTTTTTTAATTACCTTAATAATATCTCAAAACAGCTAACTCTATAAAAAACACTGTCAATACAAATGTTGTAGAGCTTAAAATTCTGAATAATATGAGCACCATCATTAATATTTTTGTTCAACACTAAGGTCGCAATTCTATTACAAAATTTTTCAAATCAAGAGCTTGAAGCCAGGAGAGACCAAGTTAACTTAACAATATCTCAAAATTGCGGTCTTAACCCTTATGTCAATGATCGGGTACACGGGTACCTTTTTTCTCTTTTCATCCCGTTTTCAGGGTGTTAATATCAAAAGTAAAGAAAATCAATTAAGGTCCCCATTATTTGTAGTGTTCACTGTCCATTAGTATAATCGCTTTAAAATTTCGATTTTTTTTTATTACTTTTTCGGAGCATTAAACATTTTTATACCTGTCATCAATGACCAGGGTACCCGGGTACCCATGCCAATTTTCTGTGGTAAAATACAGAAATTAATAGATTATTTAAATTTAGACCAATAAAATTTGAATTTAATTTGAAATAAAGGGTTAGACATATTTTTTAAGGTAAAAAATACTTCATTTATTTATATCATGAAATTTTGTGGACAAGCTGTATAATAGCAAATGGTGCAGGAATGTACATCACATACTGGCTTTCCATAATGTTTATATGATTTTCTGGTTTTTCTACGCCGTTTTTGAGGTTCTAACAAACACATCTGACACAAACTGCTTTTATCCTTCTTGTTTCATATCGCCCTAATCTTTCTGGTCTGGGTTCTGAATGTGTGGCAGCTTCAAATACGGTCAAAGATTTTTTCAGTTTACTTTCAATTCCGTATTTGGTCGAAAAAGGGTTCTTATCCTGTGCATTTTGCGATTGATCTTGAATTGCTGAAAGCCCCACAATCTCACCTAATTCTTGCAATAAAAGGCGACGATTGTCTGTTTTATATTTACAGTCGAACCTCTATTTAACGAAGTCTCTAAATCCCGGAAAAAAGTTCGTTATATGGAAAATTCGTTAAATAGAGATTCACATTTTAAAATACTTTAAACTACATAAAACGGATTTTAAATTCATAAACACTAAATATTTTTACTAAAAGTAATTAGTCGTATTTTTTTAATAAATTATATCGATTTGTTTTATTTATTTTACCTACCAATATCCATCATCAATTTATTTTTTCTATGTGTTTAAATCTTTTAAATCTGCAAGGAAAACAAAACATTGACCGGGAATACACTGTATTTTCTGTTTAAAGTAAATGGTTTTACATTAAAATTTACGAATTTTAATTACATTACCGTATTTATTATTATTATAACAAATAATTTTAACCATACATTAGCATATGCGTCCTTAAATTTAATTTCTGAAAAACTCTTAATTTTGCCTGAGTTTTTTCTTTTAAAAAGTGCTTTCTAATACGTCTCACATCTTTTTGCAATGCACCAAAACCCCTTTCACGCGTATTTTCTTCTAACTATAATCCGCGTCCGATTGTGTCAAATGATTTTAGCATTTCATCATACGAAGTTTTGTTAATTTCTGCATCATGACCATTTCTATCATCATCATATTCGTCTTAATCGCAATTCATTGCTGTATTGTTTTTATTTTTCACACTGCCAAAAATATCCAATTCGGATAGTGTTTCCGAGGTCTCAATTTCAGAATTAAGTGAAATACAATCATCAATCAGCATATCAGGGTTAATTTCTTCTTTTTTCTAATCTGTATCCATATTTTTTTAAGTTACTCTAAGGGATTATCGTTTTCGTCCTCCGTACTTACCGAATTCTCACTGCTGACAAAGAAGACTTTTAAAAACCAGTTCAAGGCCATTGAACATCATAAAATGTGTTTAAAGAAAGAATAAGTTTGAAATGTCCAGAAATATTTTGAGAAATGGGGAGAAAAAAAAATTAGATCACAAGAAAAAGTTCGTTAAATAGAGAATGCACTTCGCTATTTGGAGGTTATTTTACGAAGAAATTCGCGAAATGTTCTTGGTTCCAAGGAAAAGTTCGCAAAATAGAGAAATTCGTAAAATAGAGGTTCATTAAATAGAGGTCCGACTGTATAACCATATCATTATTTGCAGTATGCATAATGTAAGTAGCAAGTACTGCTATATCCACAGTATAGAAAAATAATGCAAGTGGCCATGTGGTTGTACGCCTATGTGTTGTATATTGCCTCACTAATTTGTCCATTATATGCACTCTATATTTCGTTTCCTTATAAAACTGAATCATTTCGAGTTTATCATTCGGTCTTGTGATGTTTTTATCATGATGCATAGTAGACATTAGAATGACAGCTTTGTTCCTTTTTGGAGCATACGAACAAATACTTATGTCATCATGAATTCCAAATTCTGTGGATAAAACGTGCGCGATTTATATGGCCTTATTTTTGGGGGAATATAGGGTTTGTTTGTTTTCATGTGCCAACCATTGTGAGATTCCATTATAATAAATGCTTGGTCAAAGAAAAGGAAGGAAAAAAGTTCTACATGGTGATGTTTTGTCCAGAATCCTTGAATAGAGAGGCGAAGTCTTTCACAACTCTTTCATTTTGGTTTATTTCACGGTCTGTACCTGTTTTCCGATAGTTGGCGTTAAGAGGTAAAAATCTATTGGCATCACATACCACCATTATTTGATCCCATATTTAGCCGGTTTAGACGGAAAATATTGGGGGGGAGTCTTTTTCTTCCTCGAAGCGGAAATAACTGCTCATCAACCGTTTATTCTACCGTCGGTATATATTTTTTCAAAGGTTAGGTTTCAGCATAGTCTTTAAATCACGAATTGCTGTAGCTTTAACATTTTGAAGACATTCCACTCATGTGTTCTGGTTGTCAAAACGAATAAATCTAAGAATATTCAAGAATCGGTCTACACTCATACTTGCTCGATAAAACCGATATAAGTTTTCCACATTTCTAATGTGTGATCTTCGTTTGAATTGTAGACACCTGAATTTCAGTAGAATCCCGCTATTCCGAAATTCTGGTTAATCTTAACCGACTTACTTTAACGGATAAATGTCGGGAAAAACGTGTAGCAGAAAAAATGTGGCAGTAAAGCATGTTTTTTTTCTTTAAACAGCTTGAATAGAATTAACAAAATACTCAATAATGTAAAAGTATAGCATCTGTGCACAAATATAAAATGAAAACGTGCACTGTAGGCCTACTCGAAGAAACCCATCTTAAAAAAAATCTCGAATATCAGTTTGTTTGCCAATACTGTAACATTATTTTCTAAAATGCAAAAAGTTTTTAATTCGGATGGTAAAAATTTATTTTACCTTTCAACAGTTTGATTTCTCAAATTATCTACAGAATTTTTTTTTCATACCCCTTGTCGACGTGGTGACTGAGCTATTTGCAGATTCGCGATTTTAAACCGTTTGTAATGGGTTGTGATTCCTCATCCTGAAGTTCCATTGGATTATTATAAACATCAACAGTGATTAAACAAGGAATAATATTTTTTTCCGAAAGTCGTGCCGGATGATCTAACATGCCGGACATTAGGATGCTGGATTAGAGGATGTTTACTGTACTAATGAGTACTTATGACTTACATTTTTTAGCACGCATCTTTTCCTTTTCTAATTTTATTGAAATTCCGGATAATCCGATTTTTTTGTAATCCGAACAGGCACCGGTCCCAATTAATTCGGATTAGCGGGGTTCTATTGTAATTATTATTTATAAAAAGACGTCAAATTCCTCTTCTCTAAATGCAAGCAGTTACACTATATGAAATAGAGGAGTTTTATGGCTCACGTATGTTAAAACCGCAGCAGGTACCCGGGTACCCCAGTCATTGGACACAAGGGCAAATTTTGATCATTGACATAAGGGTTAATATTGAACAAAAATATTAAGTGTAGGTACTCATTTTATTCAGAATTCTCGGCTCTACAACTTTTGTTATGACGATAGAGGTAGCTGTTTTGAGATATTGTTAAGTTAACTTGGTCTCTCCTGGCTTCAAGCTCTTGATTAGCGATTAAGGCAAAATTTTGAAATGGAATTGCGACCTTAATGTTGAACAAAAATATTAATGATGGTACTCATTTTATTCAGAATTTTAAGCTCTACAACATTTGTATTGACAATGTTTTTTATAGAGTAGCTGTTCTGAGATATTGTCAAGGTAATTAAAAAAAAACGTCGTGTTTTTCGAAAATAAATATGTGCATATTTTCTAACATTCACCTAAGTACGAGGAAGAAAACATAGTACGTTCATTTTAGACCTAAACTGAAGGGATTAAAACAATTTTCAGTTTTCTCCAGATTAATTCTGAGATCAATCCCCTGAGCACGGGTCTAAAATATTAAAGTAGAATTGTTACCTTAATGTTCAACAAAAATATCAAGTGTAGGTACTCATTTTATTCAGAATTTTAAGCTATACAGTATTTGTATTGACAATGTTTTTGACAGAGTTAGCTGTTTCGAAATATTGTTATGGTATGCAAAAAAACGAGCTTTTTGACTATAAATCTATACATATTTCCTAACACTCACCTAGTACGAGGGGGAGGTTAGGATAGATAGAATAAATAGGTCTAGATAATATTTCTATAGGTCTATAAATAGGTCTAGAATAAATATATAGCATATTTATTCTAGACCTAAACAGAAGGGATTAAAACAATTTCCAGCTTTCCCTTAATTAATTCCGAATTCAACTCCCTAACCACTGGGCTATAAAAGTGTTTGTTTTGTTTGAAAATTCAATAAAAATAGATATAACATCATCATAGTTATTATTACACTTTTTTATTTAACCCAACTTGGTTTTTGTACGCAAAGATAGAATTTTGCAATCGATTTTTAACCCACTTCCTGATATGATAGAGTTATGTAAATTATGTACGAGGATGATCCACAAAGTAAGAACCGTTTGTCTGTATAAAACGTAAAAACAAACATTTCTTTAAAAAATATATATTCTCTACCTTAATCAAGCTTACAGTACTTATTCAGATAATCATCCCTACATTTAGACATTTTTCATGTCTGTTCAGAAACTTTACAATCTCCATGTTAAATTCAGCTTCGGCCAGTCTCCTATATAGCCTGTTGTTCACTACTGTCTTCAGCTTATCATCACTGCCCATGATGCACAAATTCTGTTGTAATCAAGATGTTCTGACACAATTTCACCAAGCAAAACACGTGAAATGAGGGCTACTAGAGATAACTAGTAAACTCTAGAGCAGTGGTTCCCAACCTTTTTTGGGCCACGCCTCACCAAAGCGTCAGTAATGTCGCTATGTCCCCCACCCCTCTTAATCTGTAAATTATGTCTGTTATTTTTTAAAAAGCGAACTCAATTCACACAGTGGAAGCATGATAAAGCCTTAAAAATAACTATTCATTTCAAATTTTTTAATCTATCAAAGAGGTGAATCTTCTGTGACAAATGTGTTTTAACGAAATTTTAATAAATGCAATGAGGTTATACATCTTCGCCTTTCTGCGATAAAGAGTTTTTTTGTTCTTTTCTAATTTATCTCAATGTTAAAAGAAAAGTGATGTGTGATAATGCAGACCGCACATTTTTATCTTCATTTGTGCATTTTTATCTTCATAAAATATCTTGAAGGGAGACTTACATTTAACGTAAAAACTGATGACATTCATTCAAACGTTTTATAATTCATTTTTGTGACTTATTAATAGTTGGTGGAAAAGCTTTGTACACTAAAATTTCTTTCTGTGGAATATACAATGCACATGAAGTATTTCAAAATTCTCATCTTTATAAAACTGAAGTAGCTATTATTTTCAATCGCAACACATTTTCTATGTTTTCACTTTCGAAATATCGTTAATTGTCTTCCATGCATTATCTGAGTTTAAAATTTAAAATGATTATGTCATCATGTAAATTAATTTACTATGCAGGATGCCTGCACCAGAGCTACACATATTTATTATCTACCCATTTTATTTTCTAATGCTATTTAATATTTGTAAGTTTTATAAAGTTGGTAGTATCTCGTTCAGATACTTCATATATTTTTTAAGGTTAAATAGGCTCAAGACAGTCAAATTTATATGTTCTTTTAAGTAATCTCACATGTAAAATAATCTCCGATTGACACATAGCAGAGCAAATAGAAGTAGAAAGATCTTTAAATAAATAATCGAAAGCAGCGTTATAAAAAAAATATATAAAATACCGTCCCAGAAAAATTATAGGGGGATTCAATATTAAGTAATGTCAAAAACATATTTTAAAAGTTTTTCGTATAAATATTCTGGTGTTAAATGTATTTTAAAGTTTTCATTGGGTACATTTTTGAAATTCAATATAAAAAACTGTTTTTTTTTAAATTTTTCTTGCATCCATTTATTTTTAACCTGCAACAATAGTTTTCAAAAAAAAAAAAAAAAAAAAAAAATAGAAGAAACTGATAGAGAATGAGTGAGCAACAAGTTCGGAATTGCCCCCCTAGAAAGTCAAATTGCCCTCCAGTGGGGCGTACGCCCCACGTTGGGAACCACTGCTCTAGAGGCTCTACGTGAAATATGTGAGAAAGTGACGTCCAACTTGTCGAAGGCGCATAACCTTCGATGGTTAATGACAACAGTAATGGTCTCAACTAAAGGTCATTCGCCGTCGACGAGTTACATCTTATTTTCCCACGTATTCCACGTGCTTTTCTTCGTGAAATTGTATAAGAAATGATTACAACAAAATTTATGGACGATGGGGAGTATTGAAGAGTTAAAGACTGCAGTGAACAACTGGCTTAATACGAGATTGGCGTCAGCTGAGTATAACATGGAGATTGTAAAGCTCCCAAACAGATATGACAAATGCCTAAATGTAGGGGTGATTATGTGAATAAGTAATGAAAGCTTCACTTATGTAGGGCAATAATGTTTGCGAAGAAATGCTTGTTTTTAAAGTTTTTCCAGCTAAACGATATTTACTTTGTGGATCACTCTTGTACAAAGGCGTGTTTCCCATTATAATACAACGTTTTAATATTTATACAACTTAATTATAAATTAATACATTAATTTTAAAACATTTTTCAATTAGCCCGTTACAGGCGATAAATCGCCAAATATTCTCTGTGACTCGTACAGTTGTGTGGGAGATGAAAAAACAATTGATTTAATGATGCGTTAATAAACGCTCACCAAATTAGACCAAATCGATGTGAAACTGCAACAATGAAACATTTTAAAGACTAAAAAGCTAAAAATAAAGAATAAATAAAAATGAAGAGTGTAATATTTTTTAAAACACGCTTTAATTAATTAATAACTTAATATTAATTAATTTACGATTATAAATTGAAAAATCAATATATAAATTCTGAAAAGATAGTTAAAATAATGTTTTATTTCTTTTCCTGTCGCCCTTTCTTCATCCGTTCGGGTCTCGCGCATTATTAATAGTGCATGTCTTATAGAATATTATTTGTCTAAACAATTATTTTTGTTACTATCTACTAGTAATAATGGTAGCATATGTCTATGCATTTATATGTTTTGATATTTAGTAACAATAATTACAATAATAACAATAAAACTTTGCTTAATTCTCTTTGCATCGCTGCCGATTCTTTAATTTTAAACATATATTCCATTCTTGAAATTTAAAATATAGGTTACTTTTCTGAACGAATAATGTGTGATAAAACGCTAAAAATATTAGAGAATTGTATTATCTGCTAAATCCTGTTGTAATACGATATTTTCCAAACGTCTTTAAAAAATCTTCCTTAGCCTATTGCCGTATGAATATGAATTAGCATACAAAATAAATACATCCGTTATATTTCAGACTGATAAAACGCTAAAAATATTAGAGAGCTGTAATGTCTGCTAAATCCTGTTGTAATACGATATTTTCCAAACGTCTTCAAAAACTCTTCCTTAGCCTATTGTCATATGAATAGGAATTAAATAGCATACAAAATAACTACACTCGTTTTCAGACTGATAAAACGCTAAAAATATTAGACAGTTGTAATAGCTGCTAAATCCTGTTGTAATACAATATTTTACAAACGTCTTCAAAAACTCTTCCTTAGCCTATTGTTGTATGAATATGAATTAAATAACATACAAAATAGCTACATTCGTTATATTTCAGACAATGACATATTCGTTAAACTTCAGTAAATCTATTTGAATAACTACTATTAACATTATTAACGTAAAAGTAATTTTTTTCTCAAAATTAAAAAAAAATTGTACCCGAAAGGGTTAAAAAATTAAACCGATAAAAAAAATATTTTTTAGTAAATTCAAGTGCTAGCGCTTTCTACCAAGCGTAAGAAAATCAGTAAATTTTTCATAATTGAGTTTGGTGCCCACGCCAGATGCAATTGTGTCGCCACACATATTGTAATGGAAATTTTAAGGGGAAAAAAAACATGATATACATTTAAAAAATTAGTCGTTATTTTCAAGATGAACATTGAATGTTTATAAAAGAATTTAAAAAAAAAAAAAAAAAAAAAAAAAAGAAGAAGAAACTATCGTCACTTTTATATTTATTTTTGATATCAAATATAGAAAATCTAAAAGAAAAGTTGAATACAAAGTAATTGAGAAATTCAATTACAAAAAAATCAAATACTTAAAAATAATATAAATACAGTGAAAATGAATTGCTTCCTTGTCTAAATAATTTTCTAACTAACTCTGGAATATTTGTCACATTATTTAATAAAATTTTACTTGAATTGTGTGACGATAACACCTGAAAATTTTATCTGTAAACAGCTAAACAAAACAGCAAAAATGTAAAGGAAGGCAAACTCGAAAGTTGGAAATTCACATTTTCTTTGTCGATTGTTTTCAGTATTCAGTTAAAATTCCACGGTAAATTTTAATTGAATTACTATTAGATAGGGCATAAATAATCTTTTATAAATAAGGAAATATTAGAAAATTTTATTTATCAATCTTAATAAAAGCCTTTATTTTGTTGAAAAATCGATGAAAACGCGTAATGAAATGAATGTAGTTTTATCTTCGACACAAAATATACGAAATATGAAATAAATCGGTTTAATAAAGTTGAATAAGAAATATTTGAGAAATACGACGAGATATATAAATCAAACAACAAGGAAACACTTAAAAATAATAAAAATATATATGAGGCGAGAAAAAAAAAAAAAACTACAGGAGACAAATAATTTGCAGGTTAGATCGGGAATATTTTTTGCAATAATATAATAAAACTTTATGAAAAATTGCACTAAAATATCACCCGAAATTGCTATATATGAATAGTTGCCTGTACTACAATTCTCCAAGAATTTGAATCAAGTTAAATTCGAAATTTTGAAATTATTCTTTTTCTTTTACTTTTTCTTCTTTTTTTTCTTATTTTAAGGAATTTTCTGCAGCCAGATAAAATGTCACGTTAAATTTTAATACAATTAAAATTATTGATGGAATTCAGAAAAATTTCATCACACAACTCAGTGCTAATTATATGTATAAAAACAGTGAAGACATTATATTAAATATAATAAAATATATATAATTATAAATATTAAGTAGAAGTAGTAAGCGACTTTTTCATAAAATTGGAGTTAATTGACCAATAAAAATGGTCAATATATTAACAGTTTTTATGAAAGCTAGTAAAATATCACAACAATTATTATTTTGAAAATAAAACTACATAATTAAATGTGTAAAATTTAAAACGAATACGTTTGATAAAATTCGATAAATATAGTAGAAAAATTGGACTCTAAAAAGAAATAAAGCAGAGTGCAAGCATTAAAAAATTATGCAGTGAAAACAAAGTACAGTCGTGGGAAAAGAAAAAGTAAACACCCCCCTACTAACTCCTCAACAAATCATCGTAGAAGAAAGTTACTGGTACCGAACGATTGGAAATAAAGTCTACTTTTAAATGATGTTTATAAGATTTGCTTAGGGGGTCATCTAGATATTAAAACGAATCCAAACTTCATTTTTTTTTTCAATGGCAATACCCAATTTTAACGAGATATTTCAAATCTTCGTTTCAAACTATGCCTAGACACCAAATTTCAAGTCATTTGAATAGTAAGTTTTTGAATTATAAACATTCAAAATTTAGTGCTTCTAATGTTAAATTACCTTTTCATATTTTTATTTATATCTCCCGAAATTATGCTCCTAATGTGCTAATTTTTTGTGTAGCAATAATACTAATATACCCAAACATAAATAAGCTGAATTTGCCATTTTTATAATTTTATGATATGAATTATGAAATTAATATTCGAAAAAATTGTGAATTGCAACCTACAATTTTTTTGATGGATTTAGATTTATTAAGTCCTGCTTTTTAGAAAACCAAAATTTTACATTTTTCTTCCAAGTAGTTTTCAAATTATGCTTAAAAAACGGCAAGGTTTAAGTGATGGAAGTGAGTAGACATTTTGAAATTTATTCTGGTGTGCTGTAATCTAACATGCTTCATTGACTCCTTGTGTGGCGCTTAAAGTGCCTTGATCAAGAAAGGGGCTCTCTCGGTTAACAATCGAGTACGGAACTTCAATTTGGATACAGTCCTTAAAATACGCTCCTTTTAAAATAATTAATTTCTCAGAAACTTATGTTACGAATTGCATAAAAATTCGTTTTTAGGCTAATTGAAGGGTGTAGAGTTCATTTATGCTGTCAAAATTGTGTACTGCTATTGAAAAAAACAAAGTTATTGTTCGTTTTAATATGTAGATGGCCCCCTAAGCAAATTTTATATGCATAATTTAAAAGTAGACTTTATTTCCAATCGTTCGGTACCAGTAACTTTCTTCTACGATAATTTGTTAAGAAGTTAGTAGGGGGTGTTTACTTTTTTTTTCCACGACTGTACATGCGTCGTCATTGCATTATTTGTCAGCTAATTCTCGAATGTTTGTCCCAGTAATTTAATAAAACGTTACTTGAATGGGGAAATGATGGCTGTACATTTTATCAGTAAACAGTGAACCATAGCAACAGAGTTTAAAAAATGCAATGCAAATCAAACTCGAAATTTGGAAATCCTTATTTTACGAGCATTTGAGGAGTGTTCTATTGTCAGATAAAATCTCATTTTAAATTTTAATTGAATCATCATTAGACAGGGTAACAAATTGGAAATTGTGCGTGAAACGTGTCAAATGAGGTTCGTTCGTACTATAACTAGTTTAATAAATATTCAGATCTTGGTGCAATAGCTGTTGCACTCTTATGCAAAATGCATGAATACAAAATTTATTAGATTTTATATATTACATTCAGTAATACGGAATTTATAAGACTCCATCTTAAATCTGACATAATCACCATGGCAACCTAGAATCATTACCTATCATGGGATATCACTGAATTAATTACGTATGATAGGATTTAATAGAATCAAGAAAACTTTTATTAATATATTTTTAAGTTTTGCTTCGATTTTCATAAAATTTGAACTGACTCGACAGAATTCTGCAACGATTATA
This sequence comes from Maratus speciosus, assembly GCA_963932465.1. Taxonomy (NCBI): domain Eukaryota; kingdom Metazoa; phylum Arthropoda; class Arachnida; order Araneae; family Salticidae; genus Maratus; species Maratus speciosus. Next base: position 223,358,972 of record OZ010789.1, read on the forward strand.
GATATTAAAGTTCAAACCATTCAGTTGGGTGGTTTTTGGGATGTTATATGCAGGCAGACGGACAGACAGGCGGAAAAACCAGGCGATGATTATAGGTGCTACGTATTTGCATAATTACGAATGCACCTAAAAAGCAATATTTTATAAAAAAGACATTATTTTAGATTTTTATTTATCTATTAATAATAAATGTGTTTATGTCGTTGAAAAATCTACAAAATCTGACCAACAAAATAACTGGTATCGTCTATACTAAAAATGTACATTTTAAACAAACTTGTTTCATAACGTTGCATAAAAAACATATTAGAAATTCAACTCGGCAATAAAATAAAACACTTAAATAATAATAAATATGCACTGAAAACAAACTTCTTCGGGTAAATAATTTGCCAGCTAACTCTTGAATATTTACTGCAATAATATAATAAAACTTTACTTAAATTGCGAAAGATGAAGCCTGAAAATTTTATCTGTAAATAATTTCCATAGCAACAGCACTTCAAAAATGCAATGAGGTAAAACTCGGAATTTCTTTTTTCTTTGAGGAATGCTCTGCATTTTAGATAATGTGCGGCGTTAAATTTTATTTGTTATCTGTGGAATGTCCTATTTTAGGATAAAATGTCGCATACAGTTTTAATTAAAACACCATTAAACACGAAAAAAAAAACTTTTTATCAACAATAATTCATTTTAAAGTATTATTTATTAGTTACTAGCTTGCCTATCCGGCGTCCTCAAATTATGACTTTATATCTTTAACTCCATTTTATTTGAATTTATATTTTATATGAAAAAATATTGAATTGAAAGTATATGTGTGCTATTTGGTATTTTATTTTCTGCATAATTTTATTTTTGGAGTGTATGCGTACCAAAAGCGAGCGAAGCCGGGACGAAACACTGATTTCTTCAAAAATTTCACACATTTTGTTTTGTAAAAAAATATTTATACTCATCCGAACGTTTCAAAATTTTTGTAACTGATATAAATCCGGTCTATTGAGATGCGTATGTATATTGTTAAAATACGGACGTTTAGTTAGATTTAGCGTAGAAAAATATCGTTTCCTTGAGGCGTGAAGTGACTTGAATTTGCCGGTATATTTGAAAGGGTTAAAAGACATATTGTTTAAAACCAATTGCACCATAGATCAGATGATTTCCGCTTTAAGAACATATATTTGGTTTATCGGTACCTCTAAAATTGCGCCCTGAAGGCGTGTTGCAATATGTGGGGGGAAACATTTTTCTGAAAATTATTTTTCGAAGGGTTAAGTGCGATATTTTTTTGAATTGATTACGGCATTTCTGACGTAAGAGTACGATCTTTCAGAATGTGTCTTTCGTTTTTAACTTTACTCAGCGCTTCGGCCAATGTAAGTTAATAAAAAATGACAAAATACCTTGCAAAATTCCTTCTTTTCGATCTTCATTTTTTATCGATGCGTAAATAAGGCTTATGCTCGTGCGCCTGTGCTTTTTTTCCTCTCGCAGGTACCTAGATGAGTTTTTAATGAGAGCGAGTTGCGATTTTTAATTAATAATTCAACTAACTATTATAATTTTAAAATTCTGTGTATCGGGTGCATCAGGAGAGACTTTGGGCTATCCTCGAAAAACATTTCAGCCTCTTACGTGCCGTAGATTTCGCTAGTCATCACAGACACACTGAGCGAAACTTTCTTTTAATAGTATAGATTATGAAAATGTTTTATATACAATGTTCATTTTGCCATTGCAAACCAACAAACGCTTAAAAATAATAAATATAGTGAAAAACCCCTGTAACTGACACTTTAAGGTTTTTTTCTTGTTCAAATTACTATTACAAAATTTTAAATCTATTATATACTAATTTTCTTTTTGATAGTAGAGGTGTATTAAAAAATATTCTTGTCAAAACTTTGAAAATGTATACATTTTACTATTAAAAATTAATTTTTTTCATAAATATGGTCCAGTAACTGACACCAACCCTATTTTGAAAAACCAATAACTGACACAAAGTGAGCCAGTGTCTGACAGTTTATTTCCAAAGATAATAACAACAAAAAGTTCTTTTAAGCTACAAGAAATTTATGCTTTAAAAATACTTTAATCTTTACTATAAAAACAAATTCTTAAACCTTTTATATATATATCATTCTACAGATGCATGTGCTCTTTTTTTTAGTATTGGAGAATTATTAGTGAATTATTAGTAATGGAGATATCCAATAACTGACATTTATGTAAGAACCAGTAACTAACAAGTGGTGTGCCACACTGGTAAAACAACTTAAATTTTAATGGTGATAACTAGATAAATTTAATTTATTATTGTGTTTTTTATAAACAATTCAAATAATAGATTTCAAATTTCTTTAACATAACCAATAATTCACACCTCTGTCGGAGACTGTTGAAATAAAATTCCTGGAACTAGTAACTGGTAACATTAAATTAAGCTAAATTAAATAACTGTTAACTATAAATTTGTAATGTATCACAGGCATCTTTTCACTAATTTCTACAAGTATATTTTTAATAAAAAGTTTAGGATGGTTGAATTACATATGATTAAATAAAACACTACAATAATTTTAGAAAGAAGATGTTTGCTTCAAAATGACACTTTTTTGTAATCTCAAAAGTTCCTTCCTCGTTGAGTATGTTCTTGACCTACTAGTGGTAAATAAATATACTCCAAAATAAAAATAATCTTCTAAGCTGTCACTAGATAATATTACTTTGCAGAATTTTACAAAAATGCTTATTTAAGGGGGTCCGGGACACAAAAAACTTCTAATTTTGCAAAAACATTTTATTTCATAAAAAATTTCTCTGTTTTTTCCTGCTTAAAATGACATTTAAATCATGTTTCTATCTGAATTAGAACAAAAAATATTAATTTTTTCGTTTTGGTTTGTTTTCAAAACCTAGCTTTCAAGCAACGGCTGTTATGGAAACGACTTCTTGTAAAAATGCGTTTTTCTTCATGATAGGTTTTTTCACCTTTTCTCATATTTAAATTCCTATAACTTGAGAACCGTTAAAGATACAGGGTTTAAACATATCTTTTTCAATTGTTTTACTTTAATTTTGATTCAGCATATTTGAAAAAAAATATTTACTTTTGAAAATATGATTTTATTTAAAAGTTGCACCACTTTTTTTGAAATTTTTTCGTTAAATATTTTAAATTTTTTTATAAATTAATATTTTTTAAAATGCTGTATCAAAATTAAAACTTATATATTTATGTTTATTTAAATGAAAAAAAATTGAAATTCTATGAATAATATTTCGAGTTATAACGATTTTAAATTACCCCCCCCCCCTTTTTAAATAAATTTTAAATTTAAATTAAAAAAAATCTGAGAAGTTTTATCATGTGATTTCGTTTACAAATGATAAGGTTAACCATCACAAAAAAATTCAGAATTTTAACTCAATAAATAAAAATTATTTTTAAATGTGTCCCGGACTCCCTTAAGTGAGATTTTTCTAAAGTGTCAGTTACTGGTTAAGTGTCAATAACTGGAGTTTTACCCTATGCAGTGAGAAAAAGCTGCTTCCGTGATTACATAATTTGTCAGCTAATTCTTCAATATTTTTCGCAGCTTTGTAATAAAACTGTATTTAAATTTTGGAAGATGAACCATGAAGATTTTAACTATAAACAATTGCACATAGCAGCAGCACTTGAAAAATGCAATGAGTTAAAACTTAAAATTTGGAAATTTTTATTTTCTTTGAAGACCTACAGTTAGATAATCACGTTAAATATCAATTGTTATCTGTGGTATATTCTATATTAGGGTAAAAATTCGCATACAGTTTTAATTGAAAGGCCATGAAACGTGAAAAAATAATCTTTTAAAAACAATTATGCATTTTAAAGTGTTATTTATTAGTTATTATGAAAGTGATTTATATGCGATGTTTAATATGCGAAAAAACCAACAATAGCTAAAAAATAATAAATATACAGTAAAAAATAAGGCTTCCATGGGTGCTTTCAAAAATGCTTTTCTTTCAGCTAACTCTTCAATATTTGTCGCAGTTATTTAATAAAACAGCATTTAAATTGCAGATGAACCCTGAAGATTTTATCTGTAAACAGTTGCCCATAGCAACAGCACTTCAAAAATGCAATGAGGTAAAACTCGAAATTTGGAAAATCTCATTTTCTTTGAGATATGTTCTACAGTTAGATACAGAGTCACGTTAAATCTTGATTGTCTTCTGTGGAATGTTTTTTTAGTAGGATAAAATGTCGGTTACACATTTCATTCAAACACAATTGAACACGATACAAAATAATCTTTTATAAATAATAACGCATGTTAAAGTTTTATTTATCATTTATTATAAAATTGTTTTATAAGCTGTGTTCATTTTGTGAAAAAAAAAAAAAAAACATCAAACGCTTTAAAATAATAAATAAATAGTAGAAACAAACTGCTTCCGTCTGTACATAAACTCTCAGCTAGCTCTCCAATATTTGTGGCAGTAATTTAATAAAACTATACTTAAATTGTCGAAGATGAACCATGAAGATTTTATCTGTAAACAGTTGCCATAGCAACAGCCCTTCAAAAATGCACTGAGGTAAAACTCGAAATTTGGAAATCTATATTTTATTTGAGCAAGGTTCTACAGTCAGATGAACTGTCACGTTAAATTTTAATTGAATTACTATTAGACAGGACAAAAAATAATATTTTATAAATAAGAATTTATTTTAGATTTTTTTTATCCATTTGTAATAAATGTGCTTATTTTGTTGAAACTTTTATAAAATCTGGCATAACATCAACATAAAAAAAATATTTGATAAACTCGACACGGAAAAGATATCAAGCACTTAAAAATAATAAATATGCAGTGAAAACAAAATGCTTCCGTGGGTCAGTTAATTCTCGAATATTTATATCAATAATTTAATAAAACTTTACTTAAATTGCAGAAGATGAACCCCGAAGATTTTATCTCTAAATAATTACCATAGAACGGCACTTCAGAAATGCAATGAGGTAAAAATCGAAATTTAAAAATACTTATTTTCTCCAAGGAATTTTCTACAGCTACATAAAGTGTCAGGTTAAATCTTAATTGCAATTTGTGGATTTTTTTTTTTTTTTTTTTTTTTTTTTAGTAGGATAAAATGTCCCATAAAATTTTAATTGAAATGCCATTAAACACGATAAAAAAAAATTATTAATAATAAAGTATTTTTAAGTTTTATTTATCAGTTATAAAATTGTTTTATATTCGGTGTGTACATTGTAAAAAACCATTACATATTAAAAAATAATAATAAATATGCGATGAAAACAAACTCCTTCTGTCAGTACATAATTCTTCAGCTATCCCTCTAATATTTGTCGGAGTAATTTAATAAAAATGTACTTAAATAGCGGAAGATGAACTCTGAAGGTTTTATCTGTAAACAGTTGCCCATGGCAACAGCACTTCAAAAATGCTGTGAAGTCAAACTCGAAATTTGGAAATTATTATTTTCTTTGGGGTAAAGCGTGACCTTAAATTTTAATTGTCATCGGTGGAATGTTCTATAGTAAAATAAAATGTTGCATAAAATTTATTTGAAACGCCATTAAATACAATAAAAATAATCTGTCATGAATAATAATGTATTTTAAAGTTTTAGTTATTATGAAAGTGTTTTATATGCAACGTTAATTTTGTGAAAAAGTCCTTACCGATTTTCCCCGAGCTTCAAAAGCGATCATATCGATCACCTAATTGTTTGGTGTCCGACGAAATAATTTTATCAAAATAATCCAATCTTAACAAAATATCTATTAGTGCAATGCAATGCACAGTTTTTTTTTCATATTTTTTTCGATTGTAACGACAATAAGACAATATAATGAAACTACAAAAGATCCCGCCTCAAAAAAAGAAAAAAAAAACTATGAAATACGTTTCTCATTAATAAAATTTTTATATAGATTTTCCTTTGTCAAAACCAATTTCAATTCTAAAGTTGTAAGTGTTTTTAGGCGCGTTCGTAATTATACTAGCAAAAGCCCTGCTTTGTTTGGATTCGCAAAGCATTATTTAATAAAATAAATATTTGAAAGTAACAGTATTTTTTATATTATTTTTGCATCTTGATTAAGCAAAAACGTTATTTTATGTTGGCGCATTTTAATTTTAGAAATGGAAGTTGAGCCAAATAACTAAGAATTTCCTCGGAATTTTTTTTATTTATGATATAACGAATTTAACAATTAATTTTATTTGTTTAGAATTCTTTTGTTACCACTTTGCAAGAAAAAAAAATCGATATAATTCTTTTAAAATGCGTGTCGTCTGCGTAAATTATTTTACATAATAAGAAAACAATTGTGTATTGAAATCCCGATTGGAATTCTTAACACTGAAAAATACCTTTAAAACTGAATGTAAATAATTGAATTTTTACAAATTTTAATTCATTAAATATATGCTATAATTTTCATAAAAAAGGTATTTTACAAATTTCATAAAAGAAATCGTGAAACTATTTAATTAATCATGATTCTGTCTATAATTTCTAAATCCATGATTCATTTTTTCTTCTGAAAATATACGTGTTACATTTTTTATTCGCAAAAATGCGTCCGTAATGGAAAAATATGTAAAATAAATTAAATAAAATAATAAATTTTTAAAGGTTATGCAGTAAAAAAAAAAAAAATAAATAAAATAAAAAAAAAAATATTGTGCAAATCTGCAGATTATAATTTATTTTTATTTGTAATTTCAAGTCAAAATACTGGATAGTTTTTTTGTAAAGTGTACGACAAAATGTAATTTGTGTAGACTAGTAGAGGATTCGCTTCGCTCATCCTAATAAAATACGTAGCACCTACAGTTGTTGTCTGGTCCGTCCGTTTGTCCGCACATAACAGCGTAAAAACTACCCAATCGAATGGTTTGAAATTTAATATACTTATATAATCGTTGCAGAATTTTGTCAAAGTCATTTCAAATTTTATTAAAATCGAACCAAAACTTAAAAAGGATATTAGTAAAAGTTTTCTTCATTCTATTAAATCCGATCATACGTAATTAATTCAAGGATATCCCGTGATAGGTAATGATTACAGTTTGCCATGGTGATTATGTCCTATTTAAGATGGAGTCCTATTATTTTTGTATTACTGAATTTAATATAGATAAGCGTGATAACTTTTGTATTCAGGCATTTTTGCATACAAGTGCAACAGCTATGCACCAAGATCTGAATATTTATAAAACTAGTTATAGTATGAACCGTACCTCATTTGCCACGTTCAACGTACAATTTCCGACTTATTTCAATATGTATCTGGAAATTTAACACAGAAAAATAGTGGCAGATGATTCCGAATATAGCAAAGAATATTTACAATGAAGATATGTCGACGATTTTTCACACATCTTTATGCTTTTAAGTATTACTAGGCGATCCAATACGGGATTCCGGGGTTACAGAATACATATGAAAACCCATTGTTAGGTACGTTCGTAATTATATAAATACGTAGCACCTATAGTCGTCGTTCTGTCCGTCTGTCTGTTTGTCCGCATATAATAGAGCAAAAACTACCCAACCGAATTGTCTGAAATTTTAAATATATAATTGTTGCAAAATTTTGTCGAGTCATTTTCAATTTTATGGAAATCGGATGTATAGTTTAATTACAGGGACAGTCAAAAATTTTCCGTTACATTACGGCCAATGGGAAAAATTATTTAAAGTGCATTTTAATGATGTTGCAGCCTTTCGAACAGAATGAAATTGATATGCACTGATGAAGTGCACTAAAATGTACATTCAGTGCAATATGCAGTGCAAAAAATATTTATAAAAATAGTTATAGTACGAACGCACTTCATTTCTCACATTTGACGTGCAATTTGCAACTTGTTTCATTTAATATATATATATATATATATATATTTATTGTTCACTAATAATACCAAAAGTCATTTTTATATGAAAAATATCGATTACGTGTTCAAATAAAGTTTTGAAATTTATTAAAGGCTGTACTTTCGCATTAACCGCAAGTTAATATCGATTAAGATTTCGCAACTTACAGCAGCCTATTTTATTGTTTTATTTATATTATTTTATACATATATATTTACGAAGTTTTAATTTCGTTATGAAGTATTAACCGGAAACAAATGTTGAACTATTTTTATTATTTTAAGTGCAAACGAGTTAATCTTTCGTTAACTGGGCTGCACACAATAGAGATAGAATTTTTTAAAAATCATACTTGGAAATTATTTTAAAAACCACAAAAATCAATAAATTGAGTTATAGATTTAAAATAACTTACATTTGAAAGAACTTTTTCCCCCCTATTCGACAATGTAAAATTTGAAATTGGGCAATGCTTAGAAGTAATAAAAAATGCAATAAAAGTGATATTTATTGGTCAGGTGTTGCCACAGTCAATGTGATGTCAACATTACTCAATGACATGTTTTTGCTTTATAGTACAGGATGTCCATAATTAAACGACCCTACTTTAAAATTGTCTGAAGACGAAACTATTGCAAATAAAGCTGTGAAATTTTGTGAAAAACATAAAAAAGGGATGGGAATTTGTTTAAGCGAAAAAAAAAAAAAATAGTTCAAAATTTTGTCACCAGAGAGCGTTTTTAATTACACATTTAGCATACATTTATGACAGTTTAGAAATTTAATTTATCAACTTTACCTCATCTCAAAGAAAGCATTTCACGACATGTACTTAGCATTTCCAAGAACAACTCTGGAAAATGCTACCTTAGGATTCCAGATGGTGTCTGAAAATGATGACCATCATATGGAACATGTTTGGTTGTAATAAAATTTGCAAACTCTCGTAAATGTATGCTAAATGTGTAATTCTATAAAAAATGCCCTCTGGCGGTGAAATTTTGAACTATTTTTTAGCTCAAACAAATTCCCACACTTTTATTATGTCCACCACAAAATTGCACAATGTTCTGAACAATTGTTTCGTCTGTAAGACAACTTTAAATAGGGTCGTTTAATTATGGACATCCTGTCTATATTATTATTGTTCTTTAAATCCTTACACAGAGATAAATAAGAAATTTAATTCTAAAATACACCGAAAAACATCAAAGAAATGAAACCAATAGAAACAGCAACAAATACCCTTTAGCTCTTTTTATTGGAATGAAATTCAAATGACAGAAAATTTGCTATTACATGAATCAATAAAGAAAATAAAATATACTTGGAAATAAGATGTCGCAATAAATAGGATTTCATTGTGGCCCTTTATCCATCCAACAGCATCGTTTGGTTCAGTTCCAGAGTAGTGTTTTCCCATACGGAAAGAGCAACAAAAGAAAAGAGATAGACGTCTAGAATCTTATTGTCACCGGAAAAGAACTACGCTAGAGAAAAGGGAAAAAATGTATTATTCTCAGGATGAAACAAGTCAGAGAGGAAAAGATTCTCAATCTTATATGCTTCGTAAATGCAACCAGTTGATGTCTGTGAACGAGAAATTGCAATTTATTTTCAGGTGACTGTACCAGAAACTTTTGAGGCAATTGAAATAAGAAAAAAAAATTTGACAGTTTTTTTTTTTTTTTTTTTTTTTTTAATAGAAATAAACGTTTAATCGAAATAGTATTTTTTTAAACAGAATATCCACAACTTAGAAGATCTGTTACTTTTAGGTAGATTAAGTATGAAATACTACCGATTACATTCTCCCCTATGTTGGAATTTCTGAAATATTTTTGCAGATCTACACGGATCATGACTCCTAGAACCCAAAACCACCCTCAGTAAAAAAACTTTATATTATATATACATATATATACACATGTACATATATATATATATATATATGTATGTATATATATCACTTTCTTCTGGAAACAATAACTTCCACAATTCTGCACAAATATTTTCCAAACTGATACATAAAATCAAGGGGCATAGAATCTCGGTTAAGTTCGTTAATGGGCAAACTCAGACCAAGGGGATGGAAATAGGGAAGGGTTTTGTGAAAACCGAAAAACCCCCATAACTTCTTAATTTTTGTACATATCAAATCAGTTTAAAGTTTTTATTACTTCTAAAAATAGGGCTAAAAATTTATGTATCACAGACTTTTGATAAAATTAAAAATGGGCTCAAGGGGCGCAAAAAATAGGGTTTTGGGGAGAAAAAAAAATTATAACTTCGTCAATTCTCAAGATATCAAATCTAATTAATTTTATTATAAATCTCCTTAATATAATCTACAACTTTTATATTCACAAGTTTTTGATAGGACCAATTCGTACCGCAAAAAAAAATTAAAAACAAAAACAAAAAGGGGGATTTGAAGAAGAAAAAAATCCATAACTCCGTCAATTCACAAGATATAAAATCCCCATGAATTTATCATATATCTTCTTAATATTGTCTTCAACATTTATATAGACAAGTGTTTGATAGGACCAATTCTTACAGCAAAAACGAATTAAAAATACATAGCGGTTGAAGAAAAAAATCATCTTATTAAAGGTGTATTCAAATCCAAACTGCTTATTTTCTTACTCATTTTTAAATTCATTTTTGCTCTCAAACGCACCCAATTGGTAGATTCTCTTACTCAGAAACTATATAATGTACCGTAATGATCCATTTTTTGATAGAGGCAGAATATCTTTCAAAAAAATATGTCAAAGTGGACATTTTGAACAGAATTTCCCTTAAGCGATTGTGTTAGAAACGAAAAAAATTGTCCTACTGAGAAAATAATTATTTATAAATCAAGTTTCAATTAATTGAACGAAAAATAAAACCACAAGTCGCTTATAAATCTCTTCAAAAATCACGTCAGCAAGTTTAATATTGTTTCTATTAAAAATGAATCTGAAAATGTGCCAGAAAATTTTGAGTTGTTGAGCATGGAAAAGTATTTTTTTTAATACCGCCTTAGCATGATTCTGATAAAACCAGCTATTATATAAAAATGAAATAAAAACTCGTCCAAAGCGGGCAGATAAAATTGTTAAAGTGGGTTTATCTCTAATTATGATTCAGTTTTTGTTGGTGAAATTAGTATACTTAACTTCGAAATCTACCTCCGCCAGTAGGCTGAGCCGGCAGGGATTTTTTATTTATCGTTTATTTTTCTTAGTGTAGCAGATTTCACCTTCCCCCCTCCTACCATTGATATCCTTCTTTCTAATATACTTTTTAAAATTCCCTCTCAGTCTTTCTAGGTAAAAGAATAGTACGTACCTAAAAGTAATTTCACAGTAACTAAATATATATATATACTCATTGCCATGAGTTCAATTCTCTTAATTTTCATAAGAGAGTTTCAATATGCGAATAAGCTAAAATTTTAACGACAAATAGAATACAATAAAACAAAATTTGTGGTTAACTATATTAACGATCTTTCTTACTTTTTACGTTTCACCATAGAATGACACATTATAAACAAATAACTAAAAATTATATAGTAACTGTTCTAAAAACACGTATATCATTTTATAAAAACTTTACTGAAAGTATTTAAAAGATATATTTTATATACAAATTATATTTTCATGTAAACCGAGCGCTTTCGACCAAACACTTTCTCATCATCAGGATTACATACGAACACAAAAATAACACAAAGTTTTCTATATAAAGTAGGTATATCTTTAAAACACCTTGAGTAAACTGTTTATAAAATGATATATGTGTTTTTAGAGCATTTATATAATTTTTAGTTATTTGTTTGTACTATAAGGTGATTCTGGATTCTATGAGTGTTTTTTTTTTTTTATCATATCTCCAGTTTTTTACTACACACATATATATTTCGAACAAATCCGACACCCTGTGGCCTGCGAAAAAAAAAATAATAATAATGATAGAAACACAATTCTGTTATCATGTATAGACTAAACGATAAGGAAAAATATGAAAAAACGAAAAGAGACAAAAAAATATGTTGAAAAAAATGTGTATTAGCCCTATATATTATTCACACCTATATTATTCGAATAATAAAAAAAAACTGGGCTCTACAAAATCCAAATTTTTGTTGGCTGAATTTTTTTTATATTAATAAAAACGTAATTGTGTTTGATTTAAATAAACTAAACGACAGGAACAAAAGATGAAAAAAAAACTGCATTAATTAGCAAGATCTCCCATCTCTATAATTCTCCGTATCCAGTTCACAGCGATTTCAAACGATATCGAAGTTGGTGTCGAATAGCTGGCAGTCTACTTGAACAATAAGGGTATTTCGTCTATAGGCAACTTTAAAATAGGGTCGTTAATTATGGACACCCTGTATATATTATTATTATTCCTTAAACTGTTAAAGAGAGATAAATAAGAAATTTAATTCTAATGCACACCGAAGAATTTCTAAGAAATGAAACAAATAACATAGCAACAAATACCCTTTAGCTGTTTTTATTGGAATGAAATTCAAATGACAGAAAATTTGCCATTACATGAATCAATAAAGAAAATAAAATATATATGGAAATAAGATGTCTCAATAAATAGGATTTCATTGTGGCTCTTTATCCATCCAACAGCATCGTTTGGTTCAGTTCCAGAGTAGTGTTTTTCCGTACAGAAAGAGCAACAAAAGAAAAAAGATAGACGTCTAGAATCTTATTGTCGCCGGAAAAGAACTACGCTAGAGAAAAGGGGAAAAAAGTATTATTCTCCGGATGAAACAGGTCAGAGAGGAAAAGATTCTCTATCTTATATGCTTCGTAAATGCAACCAGTTGATGTCTGTGAATGAGGAATTGCAATTTATTTTAAGGTGACTGTACCAGGCACTTTTGAGGCAATTGAAATAAGAAAAAAGAAATAAAATTAGACAGGTTAACTTTTTTTTATAGAAATAAACGTTTAAAAGAAAAAGTATTTGATAAAAAAAAAAAAAAAAAAAAAAAAAAAAAAAGAATATACACAACTTAAAAGATCTCTTACTTTTTATTTATCGTTTCTTTTACTTAGTGTAGCAGCTCTCCCCCTTCCTACCATTGATATCACTCTTTTTTATATACTTTTAAAAATTCTCTTTCTCGCTAGATAAAAGAAAAGTATGCACCTATAAGTAATTTCACAGCAACTATCTATATAGTGTACTAATTGCCATCAGTTCAATTCTCTCAATTTTCATAAAGAAAATTGCAATATGCGTAAAAAGTCGCATTTTACCGACAAATAGAATACAATAATAAAAAGAATAAATTTGGTTCTATTGGTTCTATAGGCTATGATAACGATTTTTCTTACTTTTTACGCTTAACCGTAGAATGGCACACATATGAGGACCCCAGAAGCCAAGGGGTATAAGTGACAAAATTGAAAAAATTGAGCTAAGTGCACAGGCTATCTGGAAATAAGGCTATTTGTTTGGATGTAAAGGAATATAAGCGATTTTCTAATTATGTGTTGCATTCTAGAGGTCAGCTTACTTAAGCTCTTTAAACTATTTAAGACACCTGTCCCGTCAGGCGAAGCGCTCGCGAGCTAATGCTATTTTTATGGGGAGGTTATTTGCATCTCGTTTGCATTTCGACATTTTAAAATAATATGTTTTGCATTAGATTGCTTCTCTACATCGCTCTTTTTTCACTTTTTCGATTTTGATTGCAAATATTTTTTATAGTGACACTTTCGTTTGCAGAACCCATTTCGAAAGAGAAAGTAACTCTATAAAAATATCTGCAACCAAAATCGGAAAAGTAAAAAAAGGGTGATGCAGAGATGCACCTCAGCTGTCCAATGAAAAAAAAATATTTAAAAATGTCAAAATGCAAACGAGATATTAGCAGGTATTTTTTATCTATTTGTCAGTAAAATGCGACTTTTTACGCATATTGCAATTTTCTTTATGAAAATTGAGAGAATTGAACTGATGGCAATTAGTACACTATATAGATAGTTGCTGTGAAATTACTTATAGGTGCATACTTTTCTTTTATCTAGCGAGAAAGAGAATTTTTAAAAGTATATAAAAAAGAGTGATATCAATGGTAGGAAGGGGGAGAGCTGCTACACTAAGTAAAAGAAACGATAAATAAAAAGTAAGAGATCTTTTAAGTTGTGTATATTCTTTTTTTTTTTTTTTTTTTTTTTTTTTTTTTAATCAAATACTTTTTCTTTTAAACGTTTATTTCTATAAAAAAAAGTTAACCTGTCTAATTTTATTTCTTTTTTCTTATTTCAATTGCCTCAAAAGTGCCTGGTACAGTCACCTTAAAATAAATTGCAATTCCTCATTCACAGACATCAATGTTTTGCATTAGATAGCTGAGGTGCTTCTCTACATCGCTCTTTTTTCACTTTTTCGATTTTGATTGCAAATATTTTTTATAGTGACACTTTCGTTTGCAGAACCCATTTCGAAAGAGAAAGTAACTCTATAAAAATATCTGCAACCAAAATCGGAAAAGTAAAAAAAGGGTGATGCAGAGATGCACCTCAGCTGTCCAATGAAAAAAAAATATTTAAAAATGTCAAAATGCAAACGAGATATTAGCAGGTATTTTTTATCTATTTGTCAGTAAAATGCGACTTTTTACGCATATTGCAATTTTCTTTATGAAAATTGAGAGAATTGAACTGATGGCAATTAGTACACTATATAGATAGTTGCTGTGAAATTACTTATAGGTGCATACTTTTCTTTTATCTAGCGAGAAAGAGAATTTTTAAAAGTATATAAAAAAGAGTGATATCAATGGTAGGAAGGGGGAGAGCTGCTACACTAAGTAAAAGAAACGATAAATAAAAAGTAAGAGATCTTTTAAGTTGTGTATATTCTTTTTTTTTTTTTTTTTTTTTTTTTTTTTTTTTTTTAATCAAATACTTTTTCTTTTAAACGTTTATTTCTATAAAAAAAAGTTAACCTGTCTAATTTTATTTCTTTTTTCTTATTTCAATTGCCTCAAAAGTGCCTGGTACAGTCACCTTAAAATAAATTGCAATTCCTCATTCACAGACATCAATGTTTTGCATTAGATAGCTGAGGTGCTTCTCTACATCGCTCTTTTTTCACTTTTTCGATTTTGATTGCAAATATTTTTTATAGTGACACTTTCGTTTGCAGAACCCATTTCGAAAGAGAAAGTAACTCTATAAAAATATCTGCAACCAAAATCGGAAAAGTAAAAAAAGGGTGATGCAGAGATGCACCTCAGCTGTCCAATGAAAAAAAAATATTTAAAAATGTCAAAATGCAAACGAGATATTAGCAGGTACGAGATATAGGAATACACGTTTACGAGATATAGGAATAGCATTAGCTCGCGAGCGCTTTGCTGATGGGGACTGGACACCTTAACCTCTTTATCTCTACTTAATTTTTTTTTTAATATTGTACTCCACTTTTCTTTAATAGTTATTGAAATACGAGTTCAAAGATCGCTATGAAATAAATAACAATTTCATATTTTAATTCAGTCAATTACTTTTGATTTTCAACTTTGAATTCAATTTACTCCAAATCTAAATTTTGCCACTTGTATCCCTTAGCTTCTGGGATCCTCATATAAATTATTGAACAATTCTGACACACTGCGGTCTGTGAAACCAGAAAGGTTTTTGGGTTTTTTTAAAAAAATATGATAAAAACATAATTCTCTTAGTATATATAGACTAAACAATAGGAAAAAATATGAACAAAATAGAGGCAAAAAAATGTATGTTTGACAAAAAATGTGTATTAGCCCTAGAATAACACGCACATACAAAGTGTCCGTAAAATAATATCCCAGTTTCAATGATATATTATAATAGTTTAATTTAGGCTATTTGCAAACATACATCAAATTGAAGATAAACTAACCTAGTTTTTCTTACAGATGTTCAATATGTGTATTAGTTATACGGCACACATCCAACCTAAAGTCCAATGGACTATACTCCAAATCTGGGTTCGAGGTTGAAAAAAGTCACGTGGTACCAGTAATTTACCCAAAGTTCTACTTCTAACTGATAAGAAGGGGAGCTACTACTGCTTTTCCCATGAACTGTTTCACTAGCTGGCAGGAATTTACATTGCGTCTATGGAGATTTCCCTTCTTTACGCTAGAAGTTTTTACCTTGACAACGTGATCACGACGTAGATGGGATATCCTCCATTCTTCCCGTACTTCGATTAACAACTACGGAGTAATGGAAGCAATAGTCTCTTCAATTCTGTGTCTCTCAGGAGATTCGGCGGTGGGGAGTTTTTATTAAATTTAAATTTTCTTTTTTTTTTTAGGATTTTTTTTTTTTTTTTTTTTTTTTTTTTTTTTTTTTTACAGGAATGAGTATTTTCCACTTTTGATTATGCTGAATATTTTCACTTTTTTAAGACAAATCATCTGATTCTGTCTGTCCTGAAATTTTATTCCTCCCCCCCCCCCCTCCCTCCCTGAAAATATACAGGTTAAAAAAATTTTTTTCTCTTTTTAATGTTGTAGAAAAGTGACAATAAAAAGTATAAGCAATCAATAAAATACGTAAATAATATGATATGATATGTTTAAATATGATTGCCAATAATAAGCAGCCTGAACGTAAATTTGATTCGCAAAAATACAAACTTTATACTATTCAATATATTCCAAGCTTTTTTGAGAAATTTAAATACAACCTTAAACGTTTCAATATCTGCTTAGTAGCAAAACACCACCGAAATTGAAGAATATCATTTGCGCTAAAATTGACCCAATTAGTTTTGAGAATTACTCTGGGGTGTATGAAACACCATTTATTACAGCAAACGAATTAAACAATTACTGTATTGGTATGACTAGCAGGAAATTTTAGTATAGAAAAAGGGAGCATATAGCTGATATTAAACATAATAGAAAAACCACAGCCCAAGCAAGATTTTATGAAAAAGAAATCACCCAAGTAAATTTCAATAATAGAAAAATAATTTTCCCGTTCAGTCCTATCCATCCTTATAAGAGAAACCACAGAGATTGTAACGCGCAAAAACTCAATATGTAACGATGCAGCATCATTTCACTTACCAAAAATATGGCTCGAGCTACTCGATGAGTATGAAAAAAAATTAATAATAAACATCTACATAAAATAAAAATCTAACGTGCGTAATATGAAAGAAAACTGAATGATGGCGTGACATAGACCGCGCAAATTTAGAATAGCTTTATTTATTTGTTTTTTAAAATGACTCGGGGATGTCGAAACATGCCAACAGTTGAAATAAACGTATTTTTACTGGTTTTAACGTTTTAATTTATACCTTTTAGCATTTGAAATTAATTCATAAATAATCAATCAGCTAAATTTTGCCACCCCCCACACACGTGAAATCCAGCCTTTTTCCATTTGCCCCTATAGCAAGGAAAATCTAAAAATAATATTACTATTTTTTATGTTTTCGACATCTATTTACTATGAATTCATAATAAAATAATTCAATTCATTAATTAGATTACTTTCAAAATTTTCGGAAAAAGCAAGGGAAAAATTGTAAAAACAAATAAATAAATATGTATATATATATAATATCCCCAACTCTTAAGCCCGCCCCTCCTCCCCCCACCCTTCCCCGCGAATAAAAAAAATGAAATTGACAGTTTTATGTTAATTAGAATGTTGCATTATGTAAACACTGACAATTTTGGGTCAATGTGAAACTTAGATTGACTTTAAACCCAATTACTGATTTTGGACTAATACTGGCAATATCCAATGTCCAACTTCAAATTACTGGTTCTGTTATGGTGTTATTACACGAGGGGTCAAAGATGCTTCAGATTCCAGGCGTCTCCATGTATTCCTATGGCTCCAGGGGAGTCGCTTGGAGCGCGAGCGTCTTTTTTCTGTCGGAGCATCTTTGACGCCCGAAACGAGGCGAGTCGCCAGTAACAGCCAATCAAATGCTTGGAAATCTAATAATAGAAAAGCCTTTTCCGGAACAGCCAATGAAATGCTTGGAAAAGACGGACCATGAGTCGGCTGTTGTCGCTATATGCCTGGGATTCCAAACGTCTTTGAGTCCTCGTGTAATAACACCATTAAAGTCGCAAAAAGTCGCAATAAATCTCTTCATATAATTTCGGAAGGTTCATTCTATATTTTGTGCTATAAAATTCCGAGGAACTCGGAAGGACTTTTATTATATAATCACTTTTTATGTACAAAAATTCCTTAAAACTACGTATTTTTAAAGAAATACCGCTTTTTTTAATTTTGGAGATTTTTGCAAACGAAAAATCAAATTACATATGAAGTTTAATGTTGTTTCAGAGAAGTGCAAAGAAAAATACAACAAGCTATCTGAAAAGGTTTTAGTTAGAGTGTAAATGCAGCGAATTTGCTCGAAATTCAGCAGAAAACGCTCAAAACTCCTAACTTCACATAAGCAATGCGAATTCATGTGAGCTTATAAAACCAAAATATTAAAGAGAAATAAATCTTCAGATATTTCTAAATACTGTGGACTTTATTTCATTTCGAAATAGGAAACTTCGATTTTCTGATTTTTGGCCACATAATGGCGATTTTGGACCACTTGCAGCGTCTAGGATACCTAGTGTGAAAATATGCTATCCAAACAACGCTAAAAATTTGTATCCCTTAAATGTGCGACGATACTGCTAAAATCCCAAGTGTCGATCGCAGCGACATCTGCGGGATTTCCGTATTACATTGTATAGACTAGCAATATCTTGCAGTTGTAGAAAATATCCTGCAGATGTCGCTGCGATCTGTATATTTCAGCAGCATCGTTGCACATTTAAGGGATACAACATTTTAGCCCTTTTTTAAGTGTTACAGGGATAACCAATTTCCACACTATATATTCTAGGCGCTATACTTTTGGCTTTAATTCTACATCCAGCTATCCGAAAGTTCGCAGCAATTCCAAACGATATTGAAGTTTGTGTCGAATAGCTGGCAATCCACTGGAACAATAAGGGTGCCTTTATACTCAAAGTGTGAGTGGCCATCAGAAATAGTGGGCTTTGTCAGAGACCAGTGTGTC
This sequence comes from Maratus speciosus, assembly GCA_963932465.1. Lineage (NCBI taxonomy): Eukaryota > Metazoa > Arthropoda > Arachnida > Araneae > Salticidae > Maratus > Maratus speciosus. The sequence continues at coordinate 223,377,969 of OZ010789.1, forward strand.
ATTCTAGGAAATAACACAATAAAAACTCGTGGGGTTTATGAGTTCCCAGTGTGTCAATCTAAAGTTAAAAGTACTATTGCGTAGTTTTCAAGATGCGATTTTTTCCCAAAGTCAAATAAATATATTTCGAACCGGAAATTTTACTTAAAACGTTAAATCAAAGAAGTAATACATAGAAACAAAGCACAATATGTTAATTAAATTTACTTTTCAAAACGTATATCTTGCAAAAAAATTGTAATTTGGAAGCTACGATTACTAAGACAGTTCCTGCTACTAGTGGTAATTAAACTAGAAATGTCATCTAACACAATAACAAAGAATTTCTAAGAAATGCAACCAATAAACACAGAATTGCAATTCATTTTAAGGTGATCCTATGAGGTACTTTTGGCTTTAATTCTACATCCAGTTATCCGAATGTTCGCAGCGATTCCAAACTATATCGAAGTTTGTATTGAATAGCTGGCAATCCACTGGAACAATAAGGGTGCCTTTACACTCGAAGTATGAGAGACCGTCAAGTTTTTGGCCGTCAGAAATTGTGGGTTTTGACAGAGTCCAAAGTGTCATTCTAGGAAATAGCCCAATAAAAACTCGTTGGGTTTATGAAATCTCAGTGCGTCATTCTAAAGTTAAAAATAAAATCCCTGCCGGCCCGGCCTACAGGCAGAGGTAGATTTCGAAGTTAAGTATACTAATTTCACCAACAAAAACTAAATCATTATTAGATATAAATCCACTTTAACAGTTTTGTCTGTCTGCTTTTGACGAGTTTTTATTTCCTTTTTATATAATATCTGGTTTTATCAGAATCATGTTAAGGCGGTATTAAAAAAAAAAAAATACTTTTCCATGCTCAACAACTCGAAATTTTCTGGCACATTTTCAGATTCATTTTTAATAATAATAATAAAAAAAATATGAAACATGCTGACGTGATTTTTTAAAAGATTTATAAGCGACCTGTGTTTTTATTTTTCTTTCAATTAATTAAAACTTGATTAATAAACAATTATTTTCTCAGTAGGGCAATATTTTTCGTTTCTAACACAATTGCTTCGGGAAATTCTGCTCAAAATGCCCACATTGACATCATTTTTTGAAATATATTCTGGCTTTATCAAAAAATCGATCATTACTGTACATTATATAGTTTCTGAATAAGAGAATCTAGCAATTGGATGCGTTTAAGAGCAAAAATGAATTTAAAATAAGTATACTAATTTCACCAACAAAAACTAAATCATTATTAGATATAAATCCACTTTAACAGTTTTATCTGTCTGCTTTTGACGAGTTTATATTTCCTTTTTTATAAAATAGCTGGTTTTATCAGAATCATGTTAAGGGGATATTAAAAAAAAAAAAAATACTTTTCCATGCTCAACAACTCGAAATTTTCTGGCACATTTTCAGATTCATTTTTAATAATAATAATAAAAAAAATATGAAACATGCTGACGTGATTTTTTAAAAGATTTATAAGCGACCTGTGTTTTTATTTTTCTTTCAATTAATTAAAACTTGATTAATAAACAATTATTTTCTCAGTAGGGCAATATTTTTCGTTTCTAACACAATTGCTTCGGGAAATTCTGCTCAAAATGCCCACATTGACATCATTTTTTGAAATATATTCTGGCTTTATCAAAAAATCGATCATTACTGTACATTATATAGTTTCTGAATAAGAGAATCTAGCAATTGGATGCGTTTAAGAGCAAAAATGAATTTAAAATAAGTATACTAATTTCACCAACAAAAACTAAATCATTATTAGATATAAATCCACTTTAACAGTTTTATCTGTCTGCTTTTGACGAGTTTATATTTCCTTTTTTATAAAATAGCTGGTTTTATCAGAATCATGTTAAGGGGATATTAAAAAAATATTTTTCCATACTCAACAACTCGAAATTTTCTGGCACATTTTCAGATTAATTTTTAATAAAAAAAATATGAAACATGCTGAAGTGATTTTTGAAAAGATTTATAAGCGACCTGTGTTTTTATTTTTCTTTCAATTAATTAAATCTTGATTAATAAACCATTATTTTCTCAGTAGGGCAATATTTTTCGTTTCTAACACAATCGCTTCGGGAAATTCTGTTCAAAATGCCCACTTTGACATCATTTTTTGAAATACATTCTGCCTCTACCAAAAAATCGACCATTACTGTACATTATATAGTTTCTGAATAAGAGAATCTAGCAATTGGATGCGTTTGAGAGCAAAAATGAATTTAGAAATGAGTAAGATAGTAGACAGTTTGGATTTGAATGCACCCTTAATAAGATGATTTTTTTCTTCAACCGCTATGCATTTTTAATTTGTTTTTGCTTTAAGAATTGGTCCTATCAAAAACTTGTCTATATAAATGTTGACGACAATATTAAGAAGATATATGATAAATTCATGGAGATTTTATATCTTGTGAATTGACGGAGCTATGAAAAATTTTCTTCTTCAACCTTCTTTTTTTTTTCGTTTTTTTTTTCGGTACGAATTGGTCCTATCAAAAACTTGTGAATATAAAAGTTGTAGATAATATTAAAGAGATGCATAATAAAATTATTAGATTTGATATCTTGATAATTGACGAAGTAAGGAATTTTTTTCTCATAAAAACCCTATTTTTTGCGCCCCTTGAACCTATTTTAAATTTTATCAAAAATCTGTGATGCATGAATTTTTGGCGCTATTTTTAGAAGTAATAAAAACTTTAAACTGATTTGATATGTACAAAAATTAAGAAGTTATGGGGTTTTTTCGGTTTTCACAAAACCCCTCCCTATTTCCATCCCCTTTGTCCGCTTTTGCCCATTAACGAACTTGACCGAGATTTTATGTCCCTTGATTTTATGTATCAGTTTGGAAGAGATTTGTGCAGAATTGCGGAAGTTATCGTGTCCAGAAGAAAGTGATAACACAATTGCTTCGGGAAATTCCGTTCAAAATGCCCACTTTGACATACATTTTTGAAATATATTCTGCCTCTATCAAAAAATCGATCACTGCGGTACATTATATAGTTTCTGAATAAGCGAATCTACCAATTAAATGCCTTTGAGAGCAAAAATGAATGTAAAAATGAGTCAGAAAATAAGCAGTTTGGATTTGAGTGCATCCTTAATGCAATGATTTTTCCAACACAATCCGCTTCGGGAAATTCGGTTCAAAATGCCCACTTTAACAGCATTTTTTTAAATATATTCTGCCTCTATCAAAAAATCGACCATTACGGTACATTGTATAGTTTCTGAGTAAGAAAACGTACCAATTGGAAGCGTTTGAGAGCAAAAATGAATTGTAAAATGAGTAAGAAAATAAGCAGTTTGGATTTGAATACACCCTTACTTAGATGATTTTTTTCTTCAACCGCTATGTATTTTTAATTTGTTTTTGCTGTAAGAATTGGTCCTATCCAAAACTTGTCTGTAGAGATGTTGTAGACAATATTAAGAAGATATATTATAAATTCATGGGGATTTTATATCTTTTGAATTGACGGAGTTATGGATTTTTTACTTCTTCAAACCCCCTTTTTGTTTTCGTTTTTAATTTTTTTTTTGCGGTACGAATTGGTCCTATCAAAAACTTGTGAATATAAAAGTTGTAGATAATATTAAGGAGATTTATAATAAAGTTAATTGGAATTGATATCTTGAGAATTGACGAAGTTATGAATTTTTTTCTCCCCAAAACCCTATTTTTTGCGCCCCTTGAGCCCATTTTTAACTTTATAAAAAATCTGTGATACATAAAATTTTGGACCTATTTTTAGAAGTAATAAAAACTTTAAACTGATTTGACATGTACAAAAATTAAGAAGTTATGGGGGGTTTTCGGTTTTCACAAAACCCCTCCCTATTTCCATCCCCTTGGTCCGATTTTGCCCATTAACGAACTTGACCGAGATTTTATGCCCTTTGGTTTTATGTATCAGTTTGGAAGAGATTGGTGCAGAATTACGAAAGTTATCGTGTCCAGAAGAAAGTGATATAGATAGATAGATAGATAGACAGATAGATAGATAGATAAAGTTTTTTACTGAGGGTGGTTTTGGGTTCTAGGAGTCATGATCGGTGTAGATCTGCAAAAATTTTTCAGAAATTCCAACATAGGAACGATCCCAATAGGTAGTATTTCATACGAAATCTACCTAATACTACTGCGTAGTTTTCAAGTTATGATTTTTCTTTTACAAAGTCAAATAAATATATTTCAAACCATTTTACTTAATTTTACTTCAAACATTAAAGCAAAGAAGTACCACATAGAAACAAAGCACAATACGTTAATTAAATTTGCTTTTCAAAACATACTTATTTGTTTTGAAAAAAAAAAATTGTAATTTGAAAGCTATAATTACTAAAACAGTTCTTGCTACTAGAGGTAATTAAACTAGAAATGTCAACTTACACAATACCAAAGAATTTCTAAGAAATGCAACCAATAACATAGTATCAAATATTCTTAAATTCTCTTTGGTGGAAAAGAAATTACCTGAGTCAGTGAAATATTTTATTAGATGTCTCAATAAATAGGATTTCATTGTGGTTCTTCATCCATCGAACAGCATCGTTTGGTTCTATTCCAGAGTAACCAAAAAAAAAAAATAAATAAAAATAAAGAAATAGACGTCTAGAATCATATTGTCGCAGGAAAGAACTACCCTGGAGAAAAGGAAAGAAATGTTTTATTCTGGCGATGAAACAGGACAGAGAGGGAAAGTAATTCTATCTTGGAGGCTTCATAAATGCAATCAATTGATATTGCTAAACACGGAATTGCAATTCATTTTAAGGTGCCCCTACGAGGTAATTTTGGCTTTAATTCTGAAATTTTGATGTAACGACAACAAAAGAAAAACGTTAGTAAAAATAAGACAGATTGTTTTTACAGAAAAAGTTTTAATCCAAGAAGTAGTCTGTAGGTTTATTTTTTACTTATGGGATATTAAAGACTTAGAAGATTTATACTTTTAAATTATTTTTTCTTTTATATAGTACCGTAATTCCCCGTTATATTTTAGTCTCTCTCTTAGTATTACCGTCTCTCTGACTCTCATGGAAAGAAAAATGTACCTAACTTAAACTCAATTTTTCAGTAACTATAGATATGTATTGATTACCGAGAGTTTTGGTATCTTAATTTTCATATGAAAATTGTAATATGTGTATAAATTAAAGTTATGCGGTAAAATACTACAATATAAAAAATATTTACAGTTCCATCTTTCAAAATCATTTATGTTTAAGACTATCACTAACATCAAACACAACCTCTGTAATATAGATGCGATACATAGCTGTCTACTTCTAATTTTTTATGGTTAAAATCAACGTACTTCGAAACAATAATCAACATATTTCGAACAAAAAATTTTATTTAATTAATGAAACCAAATAAGTTCTACGTAGAAACACGACACACTTTATTATATAATTTTCCTGCTTCAAAACACATTTATGTTTCTTTAAAAATAGGACGCTGGCAGCTATGAGTACTATTGTACTTTCTAAAGCTGATGTGAATTAAACTAGAATTGTTATCTTAAAACATATCAAATAATTTTTAAGAAATTCAACCAAAAACATCCAGATCTCTTCAGTAGAAATAAATTCGAGTGATAAAACATTTCCTATTACATGGGCGGTAAAGAAAATAATATGTATGTAGAAATAAGATGTCTCAATAAGTAACATTATTATGGTTCTTTATCCATCCAGTAGCATAGCTTGGTTCGTTTCCAGCGTAGTGTTTTCTCGAACAGAAAAAAAAAAGAACGAGAAAGAAATAGACGTCTAGAATCTTATTGTCATTGGAAAAAACTAGCCTGGAGAAAAGAGAAGAAATGTATTATTCTGAGTAGGGCTGGACAATATCAGAAATTTAATACTGTAATATACCACCGAGTTAATTTAGATATTGGTGATATATGGCGATAACTACCTTAAGTTGTGCAAGAATAGAAATTTTTCTAATTTCGTAACATAAATGGTATTGTAGCAACAATTTAAGTAAAAACAGATGTAGAGACATATTTTAAAGTTGCCTTCAGACGAAACACCCTTGTTGTTCAAGTAGATTGCCATCTAATCGACAGCAACTTCGATATCGTTTGGGATCGCTGTGAACTTTTGTGTAGTTGAATACGGAGAATTATAGAGATGGCAGATAGGGCTGGACGATATCAGAAATTTAATATCGCAATATCAACGTGTTAATATTGATATTTGTGATATATCGCGATAACTATCTTAAGTTGTGTAAAAATAGAAATACTGTTAAGTCCGAAAAAAATCATACAGTAGCAGCAATGTAAGTATCAACACATGTAGAAAGCAACGAATCAATGTTTTATACCTATATATGTTCAGTGTTCACACAGCATCATTAAAATATGTATACATATCTATGCAAAATAGAAATATTTTAGAAAAAGAAACCAACGTTTGATGTCTGTTTGCACTTATACCATTTGTTGCATAGTATTTTTCTTTAAAAATAGTATATTTTCTTTCTTCCGACTTTTTGGATTATTTATTAATAACATTTTAACTATTTAATTATTTCGCGTATAGCTGAGAATATTATATATATATATATATATATAAAATATTCTTAAATTTAAAACAGTGACGATTTTAATATAATTAAAATAAGTAAAAGCAGGGGGGAAACTAAAATTAATTGAATGCCACATGTCATGCTAATATACTTGTAATTAAGTAGGTTTCAGTGGATGATAGATGCAGCAGACATGTTGTTTTACAATCTTTCTCTAACGATGGATGGATTCTTAATCGAAAACATTCACGGTATTTATATCTTCTTTCCTATTTACTACAAGAAAATAACATCTAAACCCTTTTTAAAAAATACAAATATTCAAATCACATTTCGGAATAGTTTTATACTAATTTAAATTTATTTTTTGATAAATATTCCTTTTAAACTAAAATATCAAGACGGGGTATGTTAAATTTATGCGAGAAAACTTCGCTCTAATGAAAATACAACAAACGATACAGAAAAAAGAATATCAATACACAATATTAATAAGCATTGTATTTAGTAGCATATGGACGTTACAGTCTGAGAAGCTCTTTTTAAAAGCAACAAATCATCACATTGAACGAGTGCTTTGTCCTTGACTTTTCCCCAAACGAGAAACAAAAAGCCCTTCCGCCCAGTGCCGGGAGGAAGACATAGCTTTCATATTCCTTATTTTTTAAAAGCTAGCTTATATTATTCACACACACGAAGCTCAATTTAGAGGAAACCGATTATAGAAGATTCAATACTAATTTTTATCAATACTAAATCATTATGAATGAGAATTTCGCGAAATTAGTCAGCTTTATCCAAGCTGATTTTATTTAAAGTAACTTATATCTGGTTTCCAAATTCGGCGATATCTGGAAGTGCCTGTCCTTTTAAGACAACGTGGTGGATGAGGCTAACCAGTTAACTTGGTCGAGACCTTAGTAATTCCTGTGCACATGCTCACTCACATAGGAATCGTTGATATATACGAGTGCTTATATCAAGGTTAAATACTTAAGAAAGAAACCTTTTTCAATTTCTAATTTTTTTGCACCTCACTTTAAATATAATTTTTTTTAATTTAATGGCCGCCATTTTGAAACAAGATGGCGGTTGAAACTAGCCAGTGAACTTGGTCAAGACATTGCTATATATTATCCACATGCCTTCTTAGAACCAAATAGGTTAATAAATACGTCTGTTATCGCGTGACAAATATCAGATCGTTTCAAAATGTCAGCCATGCTAGAAATTCAAAGTGCTATAACTCAACCATTTTTTAAGATATAGACGAAACAAAAACTGCCCCGGAATCTTTGTATCAAGGTCAAACACATAAAAAAAAAACCTTTTTCATTTTCCAATTTTTTGATACCTCACTTTAAATTTTAAATAAAAAATCATTTTAAATGTTCCCTTTTGAAACAAGATGGCGAATGAAGCTTGCCTACGAACTCGGTCGAGACATTGGTATGTACTACGTTCACACCAAGTTACATCCAAATCGGTTCATAAAAAGTCCTTCCGGCCAGTGCCGGGAGGAAGAGGTAGCTTCCAAATTCCTTATTTTAAAAAAGCCAACTTATATCATTCAAACACACGAAGCTCAATTTAGTGGAAACCGAATATAGGAGATTCAATACTAATTTTTATCAATATAATGAATGAGAATTTCGCGAAATTAGTCAGCTTTATCCAAGCTGCTTTTCTTTAAAGTAACTTATATTTGGCTGCCAAATTCGGCGATTTCTTAAAGTGCCTGCCATTTTAAGACAACATGGTGGATGAGGCTAACCAGTGAACTTGGCCGAGACCTTAGTAATTGCTGTGCACATGCTCACTCACATCGGAATCGGTTGATATATACTAGTGCTGTCGCATGCCAAAAATCAGATTTTTCAAAATGTCACCCACAATAGAAATTGAAACTGCTATATCTGAGCCATTTTTTAAGGTAAAGACAAACAAAAAATGCTCCTGAATCCTTATATCAAGGTCAAATACTTAAGAAAGAAACCTTTTTCAATTTCAAATTTTTTTGCACCTCACTTTAAATATATATATATATATTTTTTTAATTTAATGGCCGCCAATTTGAAAGAAGATAGCTGATGAATCTGGCCAGCGAACTTGGTCGAGGTATTGATGTATACTATCCACATGCCTTCTTGCATCGAAATAGGCGAATACGTGTGTTATCGCGTGACAAATACAAGATCGTTTCATAATGTTAGCCATACTACAAATTCAAAGTGCTATAATTCAACCATTTTTTAAGATATAAACAAAAGAACAAATTTTCAGAAACAAAAACTGCTCCGGAATCTTTGTATCAAGGCCAAACACATAAAAAAAAATCTTTTTCATTTTCCAATTTTTTAATAACTCATTTTAAATTTTAAATTTAATTTTTTTTAAATGGCAACCCTTTTAAAACAAGATGGCGAATGAAGCTGGATAACGAACTCGGTCGAGACATTGGTATGTACTATGTACAGACCAAGTTACATCCAAATCGGTTCATAAATACGCCTGTTATCGCGTGACAATAATCAGGTCGTTTTAAAATGTCAGCCACAATAGAAATTCAAAATGCTATAACTCAGCCATTTTTTAAGATATAGACGAAACAAAAACTGCTCCGGAATCTTTGTATAAAGGTCAAACACACAAGAAAAAAATATTTTTCCATTTTCAATTTTTTGGTACCACATTTCAAGTTTTAAATAAAAAAAAAAAATTAAATGGCCGCCATTTTTAAACAAAATGGCGGATGAAGCTGGCCAACGAACTCGGTCGAGACATTGGTATGTACTATGTACACACCGAATTACATCGAAATCGGTTCATAAATACGCCTTTTATCGCGTGACAAAATTCAAGACGTTTCAAAATGTCAGCCACGCTAGAAATTCAAAATGCTATAACTCAGCCATTTTTTAAGATATAGACGAAACAAAAACTGCTCCGGAATCTTTGTATAAAGGTCAATTACATAAGGAAAAAATATGTTTCCATTTTTAATTTTTTGCTACCACATTTCAAATTTTAAAATTTTTTAAAATTTTTAAATGGCTGCCATTTGGAAACAAAATGGCGGATGAAGCTGGCCAACGAACTCGGTTGAGACATTGGTATGTACTATGTACACACCGAATTACATCGAAATCGGTTCATAATTACGAGAGTTACAGTGTGACATAGGTCAGATATATATATATATATATATATATCAATTTTGAACGGAGGGTGGTTTCGGGGTCTGGGGGTCATGATCGATGAAAATATACCAAAATTTTTTGAAATCGCTTTCCTCCGAACGGCTGCAATAGGTAGCTTTTTGTAATGAAAGCTACCTAATACGCCTGTTATGGCGGACAAAAATCTGGTCGTTTCAAAATGTCAGCCACAATAGAAATTCAAAATACTATAACTCAACCATTTTTTTAGATATAGACGAAACAAAAACTGTTCCGGAATCTTTGTATGAAGGTCAAACACATAAGAAAAAAAAATCTTGTTCATTTTCCAATTTTTTGATACCTCATTTTAAATTTTAATTTTTAAAAATGTTTTTAAATGGCCGCCATTTTGAAACAAGATGGCGAATGAAGCTGGCCAACGAACTCGGTCGAGACATTGGTATGTACTTTGAACACACTAAGGTACATCCATATCGGTTCATGAATACGCCTGTTATCGCGTGACAAAAATTAGGACGTTTCAAAATGTCAGCCACGCTAGAAATTCAAAGTGCTATGACTCAGCCATTTTTTAAGATATAGGCGAAACAAAAACTGCTCCGGAATCTTTGTATGAAGGTCAAACACATAAGAAAAAAATATTTTTCAATTCTCAAGTTTTTGGTACCACATTTCAAATTTGAAATTTTTTAAAAATTTTTAAATGGTCGCCATTTTGAAACAAGATAGCGGATGAAGCTGGCCAATGAACTCGGTCGAGACATTGGCATGTAATATGTACACACCGAGTTTTATTCAAATCGGTTCATGAATACGCCTGTTATCGCGTGACAAAAATTAGGACGTTTCAAAATGTCAGCCACGCTATAAATTCAAAGTGCTATAACTCAGCCATTTTTTAAGATATAGACGAAACAAGAACTGCTCCGGAATCTTTGTATCAAGGTCAAACACATAAGAAAAAAATATTTTTCAATTTTAAATTTTTTGGTACTACATTTCAAATTTTAAATTTTAAAAAAACTTTTAAATGGCCGCCATTTTGAAACAAGATGGCGGATGAAGCTGGCCAACGAACTCGGTCGAGACATTGGTATGTACTATGTACACACCGAGTTTCATCCAAATCTGTTCATAAATACGAGAGTTACAGTATGACAAAGATCAGATATATATATATCAACTTTTGAACGGAGGGTGGTTTCGGGGTCTAGGGGTCATGATCGATGAAAATATACCAAAATTTTTGAAATCGCTTTCCTCCGAACGGCTGCAATAGGTAGCTTTTTGTAATGAAAGCTACCTAAAAGCAATATTTACCATTAGCGGACTCTGGTTGGTTGCTCGCAAACCGAGCATCTCATCTGTTATACTAAAGACTCAATGGCATACAACCAGCTATATTCTGTATCAACTGGAACTCAGCAATAATCAGAGCTCGTTTGATTATTCATGACCTATCAGTAGCTGTAGTTATATCACTAGGTGTGGACCAATTACAACAGCGAGAGAGAGAAGTTCGATAAGTGTTATTCAGTATTAGCAGACAGGCAGTGAAATAAATTCGAAGTTTTCAGCGAAGGAATATTGCAATAATTGGGATATTTGTAGAGATAATCAGTGTAAAGGAAGATAATCGAGGTAGATTTTCTGATTTGGAGAGGATGGAGGGTGAAAACATTGTAATGAAATAATGTGCTATGTTTTTCGGGACTGTGGTGGTGTGCGCAAAACATTATTATTTTATTCGGTTTTGAGATATTCCACAATCTTTTTTCAAGGCTCGTGTTCAAAATTCTAGTCAGCTCAAAACATTGTTATTTTATTGGGATATATCAATAGAGTCAAGGTTTAGATATTGTTATCGCAATATTTTAAAAATATCAATATTTGTCGATATATTAATAAATAATCCAGCCCTAATTCTGAGTACTAACATTCTGAGGATGAAACATGATAGAGGGACAAGAATATCTATCTATCATACACTATAAAAAAATATGTAATGTTACTCCATAAAAATGGTGGAAGACATGCCGCCTCCATAAAATGGATTAATTTATCAGATGTAATCGGTGTTACATCACACCAAAGTTTAATATTACACCAGTTATATAATTTAAAAAACACCATTATATAAGTTAAATTACGCCATTAAATTGGATGCAGCACGCGCCCACAAATTTTATGGAGTAACATTACATAATTTTTTTACAGTGTAGATGCTTAGTAAAAACAACTATAATTCATTCAAAATTAAGAGATAATTTAAACAAACATAAATGCCGCTAATTTATACTATGGAGTTCCAGTTTTGCGCGTTTTCTGCTCATTTGAATATTTTATAAAAAATAAATTTATAAATGTGTTTAAAAAATAATAAAATGAAAAATAACTAAAAATAAATGAAATACTTCGTCAAATACTTAATGTTTAGATTATAACGATAAAATAACAATTACATTTAAATGATGCATTAGTTACACAAATTAAAAAAATTATTGGATGATTGCAAATGTTCCTGCCCTATTTCATAGATGGCAGAAACATGCAATTTTGAGTGCGCTGATGTTTCTTTTATAACACTACTATTAATGGGCTATTATCTACATGTGTCGTAAGTGAAGTCAACGTTAAAAAAAGTTTTTCAGATTAATTTGTGTTCAAGGTTAATATTCAAAAGGGAAAAGGAACAGTTACATTTTCATCATGTTATTTTATATGAGTTATTAAAAAAGGAGTAATTGTTGGACGTGCTACAAAAAATATTCAAGATATTTATTTGGATCGTGCTCCCGCTCTTAGGATAATTAAAAAGTTGTTTTGTCGATTTCGAAATGGTGATTTCAATCTAAACGATAAAATTCGCTCTGGGCGACATTCTGGCATTGATAATGATTTAATCCGTGATTGAGTGAATAATATCCCCGGATTATTATTGAAGGGATTGCTGAGAGACTAAATGTCGACTATTCGACTGCATTTCGCCATTTAAAACAACTTGGGTACACTTCAAAACTCCATGCATTGGATATCAGGCACGAGCTTTTGAAATCACATTTCGACAAACTGTGCTTTTTTATGCGCAGAAACACACCTTTTCTTTAACAACTATGAATGTTTGACATGCATTGACTGTTGCCAAAATATTGCAAAAGCTGCCAGTTTACGGATGATCTTATTTACTTGGTTTCTCTCTGAAGTTAGAATAGGATATAGATGATGTCTATGAACATGTAATTGCAATTGATTTTAAGGCGATTGTTTGTTTGTTTGTTTTATTGAACACAGACATCAGACTTGTGTGCTTGACACCAGGGCCCGCTTATAAGTCATCGTCGATATACAGGTACAAGATAGCACAAGGAAATTTACAACACCAGGGAATTACATCCTGGGGGATCCACAAAGAGTGTGCAACGGAACCAGCGGGATTCGAACCCGCCCCCACCTACGCTCTCAAGCGATTAGCGGCGTGGTTTAAGGCGATTGTGCACAAACCTTTCGAGACAACAATAGAAAAAACAAGCAAAATAAGATAATACGAGTCTAAAACCATCGAATTCGGCGAATGAAATTGTTTAAAAGAACTGGTTGACATAATTCATAAAAAAATTACAAAATAAATTACAATAAATAATCAATCTTATATTGGCTGGCCTAGCTCTTAAAACAAATATTATTGTTAACTAAATTTAATTTCAAATTTTCAAATTATTGAAAAATTAAACTCTACACCTATACGTTATAAGTAATATGCAATTAAGATCAGAAATTATGAAGTTGTTATTTGAGGATTTGATCAATTAACATTGCGCCCCTATGGTACGACCATGATTTTTTTTTCCCAAGGAAATCTAAAAATAACTTCGTTTTTACCCTCGTAAAACTTACTTGCATACTTTTCATATTCATATGAGATTAGCATCTCAGATTGCCTTCTGAGAGAGATTGCCTTCTGAGATTAGCATCTCAATCTCAGTATCAGCAGAATGAAAAACTAGTTGGATGTGCCAATCCCAAAACTTTCTTCTATCTTATACATCTTAATATTTCAAAACCTAGTTACACATGTTAATACTTCAATATTATTAGTTCAATACTATACCAACTTTGATTTTCATCTTAAATTTCTGCTCAAGTCAATTAAACGGACTAAAAACGAGTTAATCTATATCATGATATTTGTTAAAATTATTAATTTTTCCTTATTCTGTCGTTATCAGCTGTTTGCGAATAGCCGGCATAGCGGGAAGCGAGTTCCCGCCGCTGCATGAGCCGCCGATGCACAATAGAACTACGAAAAATCAAGAAAAGTATACAAAAATCGCTAGCACGGAGCCCCTTTACCGCGCAATATTTCCAAATTCAAGGAGAACCTGTTGGCCAAAGCCAAAAACAAGCACAAATATTTTGGTTCAATTGTATGCATAATTTTATACGCTGTTCGATGGTACAATAATGAAAATGGCACAGAGATCAGAATTATAGCCCCCTCTTCTTTCGGAATTTTTTCAAGTTTAGGGTGGATTTGTTTGCCGTAGCCAGAAACATGCACAAAAAATTTGGTTCAATTATATGGATAACTTCATACACTTTTCGATGGTACAATAATGAAAATGGTACAGACATCCCAATTATAGTGCCCTCTTCCGGCAGAATTTTTCCAAATTCAGGGAGGACCTTCGTGACATGACCAAAAATAAACACATAAAATTTGGTTCAATTCTATGCATAACTTCATACACTTTTCGGCGGTACAATATTCAAAATGGCACAAAAATTGTACAAAAATCGCTATTACAGCGCCCTCTACGAGCGATTTTTTTACAAATTAAGGGAGGACCTCCTTGCCATAGCCAAGAACTTAAAATTTTTTTTGGTTCAATTCTATGCATAACTTCATACACTTTTCGATGGTGCAATATTCAAAATCGCACAAAAATCGCTATTACAGCGCCCCCTAACGGCGAATTTTTTGAAAATTCATGGAGGACCTGCTTGCCATATCCAAAAACTTAAAATAAAAATTTGGTTTAATTCTATGCATAACTTCATACACTTTTAAACGGTACAATATTCAAAATCGCACAAAAATCGCTATTACAGCGCCCCCTACCGGCAAATTTTTTCCAAATTCAGGGAGGACCTGCTTGCCATAGCCAAAAACTTAAAATAAAAATTTGGTTTAATTCTATGCATAACTTCGTACACTTTTGGACGGTACAATATTCAAAATTGCACAAAAATCGCTATTGCAGCGCCCCCTACCGGCGAATTTTTTCCAAATTCAGGGAGGACCTGCTTTCCATAGCCAAAAACTTAAACTAAAAATTTGGTTCAATTCTATGCATAACTTCATACACTTTTCGATGGTGCAATATTCAAAATCGAACAAAAAACGCATTTACAGCGCCCCCTACCGGCGAATTTTTTCCAAATTCAGGGAGGACCTGCTTGCCATAGCCAAAAACTTAAACTAAAAATTTGGTTCAATTCCATGCATAACTTCATACACTTTTCGATGGTACAATATTCAAAATCGAACAAAAAACGCATTTACAGCGCCCCCTACCGGCGAATTTTTTCCAAATTCAGGGAGGACCTGCTTGTCATATCCAAAAACTTAAACTAAAAATTTGGTTCAATTCTATGCATAACTCCATACACTTTTGGATGGTACAATATTCAAAATCGCACAAAAATTGTTATATCAGCGCCCCCTACCGGCGAATTTTTTCCAAATTCCGGGAGGACCTGCTTGCCATAGCCAAAAACTTATAATAAAATTTTGGTTTAATTCTATACATAACTTCATATACTTTTTGATGGTACAATGGCGACAGACAGACGGACAGACGGACAGACGGACAGACGGACGGACGGACAGACGGACACACAGACAGACAGACATTTTCTATAAACATGTTTTTTGGAATCTCTGACCCCTAAAACATGCAAATCCGTCGAAAACCGGAAGTCGAAAAAAATTTCGATTACAATACTTTCTTCTATTGAAGATAGAAGAAAGTAAAACTAGTTGGATGTGCCAATCCCAAAACTTTCTTCTATCTTATACATCTTAATATTTCAAAAACTAGTTACACATGATAATATTTCAATATTATTAGTTCAATACTATACCAACTTTGATTTTCATCCTAAATTTCTGCTTCAGTCAATTAAACGAACTAAAAACGAGTTAATCTATATCATGATATTTGCTAAAATTAATAGTTTTTGCTTATTCTGTTGTTATCAGATGTTTGCGAATAGCCAGCTTAGCAGGAAGTGCCTTTGCACGAGCCGCCGATGGACAACAGAACTACAAAAAATCAAGAAAAGTATACAAAAATTGCTATCACAGAACCCCTTTACTGTGCAATATTTCCAAATTCAAGGAGAACCTGTTGTCCAAAGCCAAAAACATGCACAAAAAATTAGGTTCAATTGTATGCATAACTTCATACACTTTTCGATTGTACAATAATGAAAATGCACAGAGATCGCAATTATAGCGCCCCCTTCTGGCGGAATTTTTTTAAGTTCAGGGATGACTTGCTTGCCATAGCCAGAAACATACACAAAAATTTGGTTAAATTATATAAACACAACTCCATACACTTTTCGATGGTACAATAATGAAAATGGTACAGACATCGCAATTATAGAGCCCCCTTCAGGCGGAATTTTTCCAAATTCAGGGAGGACCTTCGTGCCATGACCAAGAACAAACACAAAAAATTTGGCTCAATTCTATTCATAACTTCATACACTTTTCGATGGTACAATATTCAAAACGACACAAAAATCGCTATTACAGCGCCCACTACAGGCGATTTTTTTTCCAAATTAAGGAAGGGCCTGCTTGCCATAGCCAAGAACGTAAAGTAAAAATTTGTTTCAATTCTATGCATAACTTCATACATTTTTGGATGGTACAATATTCAAAATCGCACATAAATCACTATTACAGCGCCCCCTACCGGCGAATTTTTTCCAAATTCAGGGAGGATCTGCTTGCCATGTCCGAAAACTTAAAATAAAAATTTGGTTCAATTCTATGCATAACTTCATGCACTTTTGGGTGGTACAATATTCAAAATCGCACAAAAATCGCTGTTACAGCGACCCCAACCGGCGAATTTTTTCCAAATGCAGGAAGGACCTACTTGCCATATCCGAAAACTTAAAATAAAAATTTGGTTCAATTCGATGCATAACTTCATACACTTTTGGATGGTACAATATTCAAAATCGCACAAAAATCGCTGTTACAGCGACCCCTACCGGCGAGTTTTTCCAAATTCAGGGAGGACCTACTTCCCTTATCCGAAAACTTAATATAAAAATTTGGTTCAATTCTATGCATAACTTCATACACTTTTGGATGGTACAATATTCAAAATCGCACAAAAATCGCTGTTACAGCACCCCCTACCGGTAAATTTTTCCCAAATGCAGGGAGGACCTACTTGCCATATCCAAAAACTTAATATAAAAATTTGGTTCAATTCGATGCATAACTTCATATACTTTTGGATGGTACAATATTCAAAATCGCACAAAAATTGATATTATAGCGCCCCCTACCGGCGAATTGTTTCCAAATTCAGGGAGGATATGCTTGCCATAGACAAAAACTTAATATAAAAATTTGGTTCAATTCGATGCGTAACTTCATACACTTTTGGATGGTACAATATTCAAAATCGCACAAAAATTGATATTATAGCGCCCCCTACCGGCGATTTTTTCCCAAATACAGGGAGGACCTACTTGCCATATCCGAAAACTTAATATAAAAATTTGGTTCAATTCGATGCATAATTTCATACATTTTTGGGTGGTACAATATTCAAAATCGCACAAAAATCGCAGTTACAGCGCCCCCTACCGGCTAATTTTTTCCAAATGCAGGAAGGACCTACTTGCCATATCCGAAAACTTAAAATAAAAATTTGGTTCAATTCGATGCATAACTTCATACACTTTTGGATGGTACAATATTCAAAATCGCACAAAAATCGCACAAAAATCGCTGTTACAGCGACCCCTACCGGCGAGTTTTTTCCAAATTCAGGGAGGACCTACTTCCCTTATCCGAAAACTTAATATAAAAATTTGGTTCAATTCTATGCATAACTTCATACACTTTTGGATGGTACAATATTCAAAATCGCACAAAAATCGCCGTTACAGCGCCCCCTACCGGCGAATTTTTCCCAAATGCAGGGAGGACCTACTTGCCATATCTGAAAACTTAATATAAAAATTTGGTTCAATTCGATGCATAACTTCATACACTTTTGGGTGGTACAATAATCAAAATCGCACAAAAATCGCTGTTACAGCGACCCCTACCGGCGAGTTTTTTCCAAATTCAGGGAGGACCTACTTCCCTTATCCGAAAACTTAATATAAAAATTTGGTTCAATTCTATGCATAACTTCATACACTTTTGGATGGTACAATATTCAAAATCGCACAAAAATCGCTGTTACAGCGCCCCCTACCGGCGAATTTTTCCCAAATGCAGGGAGGACCTACTTGCCATATCCGAAAACTTAATATAAAAATTTGGTTCAATTCGATGCATAACTTCATACACTTTTGGATGGTACAACATTTAAAATCGCACAAAAATTGATATTATAGCGCCCCCTACCGGCGAATTTTTTCCAAATTCAGGGAGGATCTGCTTGCCATAGCCAAAAACTTAAAATAAAAATTTGGTTCAATTCTATGCATAACTTCATACACTTTTTGATGGTAGAATGGCGACAGACAGACGGACAGACGGACGGACGGACAGACGGACAGACGGACAGACGGACACACAGACAGACAGACATTTTCTATAAACATGTTTTTTGGGATCTCTGACCCCTAAAACGTGTAAATCCGTCGAAAACCGGAAGTCGAAAAAAATTTCGATTACAATACTTTCTTCTATTGAAGATAGAAGAAAGTAAAAATGTTGAAATGTGACAGCTTTATGAGTAAAAATGCTGTTTTTTTCAATCGTGACATCGTTTTCTCTTCAAAAATAATTTTTTTTGTTTCTAATTGTAATGCGAAAATGGCATCCGAAATTATATTCCCATTGTTTTCTTCTCTCTTCCACAATGGAAATAACCTGATTGTCACCAATGTGAAGAATTTCATATAGGATTTTAAAAATAAAAATAAAAATATAAAAATATGATTATTTCAAAAAAAAAAAAAATAACGAGTGCGGGCAGATCAACAAATAAAGTGCTCTGATTTAAAAAGATAATTATCAAAATCAGTCCAATAGCAAGATCACGCCAGATGACGAAAAAAACCCAGCCTTTTGCTTTAAATATATAGATTGTTTACAAACTAAACTTTTAATCCATGAAATAGTCTTTCGGGTGTTGTTTTTTTACCCGGCTGAAAAGAAGGGTTATGTGTTTCACGCGTATCTGTGTATGTGGATTTCTTTATACCCTCAAAACATCCCAACGGCTGGATGGATTTTAATGAATGAGGTCTCTATCGTTTCGTCTTAACGGCCCGATGGTTATAGGCTAAATTCTGTTTTTATAAATTCAAAATGGCGGGCGCAAAATACAAAATGGTGGTAGAGACGAAAAAAAAATTTAAGCACCCTATTGAGTGGCATATCATTGGATAGGTCTTTCAAAATGAAGACGATGTTTCATTGACTATTTTACAGTCAGAAGCTCCGTTAAAATATTATACAACCTGGAAGGTATGTAGGTAGGATCTCTAGCTTTACTGCAACTCTAACCAATATAGACATCTATAGAACTCATCAAAACAGTGTTTATAGATAGGAACTAACAATTAAACACAACTTAAAAGTCGTAAATACAAGTAAATAAAAAAAATAGGTAAGTAATATAAACAAGTAATATAAAAAAATATCCCACTCTTTTTTCCTTGTGATTGGCGCTTAAAATGCCTTGATCAAGAAGAGGACTCTCTCGGTCTTAAAATACCTTGATCAAGAAGAGGGCTCTCTCGATTATTGAAAATTAATTAATTTAATTTAATTAATGAATTAATATTTGAAAAAAACTGGATTAACATCAATTGTCATCCACTACAAGTTAAAAAAATTATTTGAGCTTGATTGGATGAATAATGAGTATTTTATTAACGATTGAAAATTTGAACAAGACATATATGTGACGTTTTGACGGCAAGTAGTTTGTATTGTCGAAAAAAAAATGAGGGTTTCCATTCCTACACAACACAGGTAGCAGCCGATTGGTTTTAAAATACTAAAGAAAAATGAAGAATTAACATAAGGCAGTCGCTTGGAACATTATTCACTTTATTTCCACACTCTCGATTAAATCTAGGGAAGATGCTCTCTCCTTCCATGGTAAAAAGAATAAAGTCTATTCTTCCTGTCACAATTAGTTTAAAATCACTCCCATCTCTTGATTGCGTTCTAGTCTTTAATCCGTTAATATCTAACATCTATCACCCATTACGATACCGTTGCTTCCTCATCCTACTCACATAATAAACAGTATTCATCCAACATTTTACTACCTCCATCGAGCAATCACATTGAATATCCAGTTTGCTACGACTGCAATCCACCACGTTCACCTCTACATGCTAAAAACCGAAAAAGCTTCTAAGCTCACAGCCCATCTGCTATATGCCATATGCTTTATGCTTCTCTCTGGTTCCCGCCATTCGTATTTATACTCTGCTGAAAAGATTGTTCTAGAAAATTCTTATATCCTCGCACCAGCTATCTAAAGCATAAACAAATGTTAAAATCTGTAGTCGAGATTATGCAAAAATAACCCCTTTTTTCCCTCTTCAGACGATAAAAGAAATGAATTTATGTCTGCGAAGTTTTAATCTTTGAAATATTTTAATTACACCTGGATATTTTAAATAAAAGAATAAATTGAAATAAGTAGGTTTTTTCTTTAAGACAGAATAATATTTTAGCAGTTAAAGATTTAAGGGGAATATGATATACCGGGATTTAATAGCGGAATTTAATAGGAATTTAAATAATAAAAGTTTTATTAAAGAAATATAAATAATCGAGCCATTTTTAGATTTACGCAATTTGGAATAAATATGAATTAAGATCTTAGAGATTAATAGACTTGGGTTTTAATTTAATAAGCCGGTATAATATACGGAATATTACTGAAAAAGGAAAATTTACATAAAATACTTTAAATTTGGCGCAAAAATTTAAATTTTGTAATATATATGTCGCGAAAGTGTGAGATAATAGTAGGAATTGAAAAAAAAATAGTTTCACATATTGATCAAAATAATTAATAAGTTCGCTTTTTACGCAGTCGGGTTTTTTGATTTTTTAAATTTAATTGTTTATTAGTTATTATTTTTTAAAATGAAGTGATATATATGTATATAAATCGTACAATTTTCTCAGCATCAAATCATTATATTGGGACGCAATATTGCACCAATATTGTATTCTTACAATATTTCCAATTAAATACCCAATATTAGTTAAATATTGGTTTCATATTGGAAATATTTGTAGTGTAATATCTAAATATTTCCCAATGTTGGCAATAAACGTTTCGATAGAGAACAGCATAACATAATTTTGTATAACAGAAGTAAATGGAAATTTACAACTAACTGCATCTCTCAAATTACAAAATTGTAATAATTATTTGTATATTTTTAAATGCGTTAAACAATTTCAATATTAAATATCACAATAAAATTACGAAATCGGGCATAAGTAACACAATTTATTACCTCAAATTTTGAAAATTTTTCCAGGAAAAGATCTTATTTTTTTTTTACTGGCGCCAAATTTCCGTTTCAAAAATTCACAAAATTTAACAAAGTCAATGTTCAGTTTTATTTTTTAAATCTAGGTCAGATTTTTCAGTGGTTCACCTAATATTTACCATCCAAAATGTTTCAAAGAAATGAGAAACTTGTATGAGCACATTAAATCATAATAAAAGCGAAAATAAAGAATTTTCTAAAAATAAATAAATAAATATAACTGTAAGTTTAAAGAAAAAGTAAGAGGCAGACTAATGAAATAACAGGCTTTTTTTAAATAAAATATTATCTCCGTACTTAAATGACATTTAAAAAGACGAAAAAACTGTTTATTTCCTTCTTTAAAACACAAAACATAAGAAACTAGGAAGGAAAAAAGCAGTAGCAATGATAGGAAGGAAATGAATAGGATTTTTTTTTTTTTTTTTTTTTTTTTTTTTTTTTTTTTTTTTTTTTTTTATGTCTTGCTTAAAAATTGTTTTATAAAGATGTTTCCTTTACTCAATAAATTTTTTCGCCGAAACGCTCAGAATATACTGTTGTAGATGAATTTTTTGAAATGGAAAAAAATACTGACAGATAATAGAAATGCTTTTCAAAAAAATATCAAATGAAAAAATCAACCGAAACAACAACAAAAAAGTTATTTAAATAATACCACGAAAAATATTTTTAAAAAATGTATTTTTAAATTCATTGAATTAATTATATTTAACTAGTTATGGTAAAACAGCAATGCCGCACAATTAAGCAGTTAATTATAAACACTCTGGTCAGTTTTTCCAAACGAACTTCGGGTTAGAGTCAACTCTGCCTTAGGAATCGTACACCTGAGCGGGATAAGCCTACTTTGGTCTTGGATCAAACAAAGTTCAAATTATTGTGAATTTTTATTTTTAGACGAAAGTCTTTTTAAGCGAACGTAGGTTTGACGATGTCCCCCCTCCCCACACACACACACACACACACACACTGCCTTCGGCAATGAAAACATGATTGGACTACGCTTGCACTGGTTCCAATCAAATTAATTTTGTTTAATTTTATATCAAACGTATCTTGGGTTGAAAAGCTCACAGCCGTTTTGCGATTTATGGCCTAGAAACATTAAGGACCACTGATATAGTGATTTTCGTAATAACATTTTAATTTCAGACATGAAGATGTATTACACTTTAATGTTTAATCAGTAATTGCTGAGAAAGTCTTAAATAATAATTAAAAAAAACAGTCCTCCACATGTAATCTGTATCATTATTTTCCTCTCTTAAAAAAACTAAAAAACATCGAAATCGTTCCATTAGTTCTCTATTTATCAAATTTTGATGTTTCTAACAGACATTTTTAAATAATTAATATTTTCCTTCTGTAAATCTACGCTTGCTTCGTTTCTCGGCAGCAAAATTAGAAATTTTACTTCTTTCGAGCCACGTTTACTAGCGCGAAAGTAGAAAAAAATATATATCAATTCTACTCAGCTCACATCCGAAAAACAGAATTGATTAGTAACTTTGCTTCGTCACTGTAGAAATAGATTGGGCATTTTTTCCAATAAACGAGAGTGATAAAAATGCCCTTTGAGATCGCCATTCCATTTCCGAAACAATCCATCGATATTAAAATTCTTTAAACAATTGAAAAAAAATCTTTAATATATATATATATATATATATATATATTGAACATTTACCGAAGGTTTCCTCAATACGAGTTTATAAAATAAAAGACTGGGTGGATATGATTTCAAATAGATATCTTTTAAGGAAAAAAAAAAGTATTCATTTTTGGTGGAAAAACGGCCTTTTATTTAAATATTCGCCTGAAACTCAAAAATTGCTGTACGAATTCGAAATAAACAATATTGAAAAGCGGACAAAATATAGTAAACCATGATAAAAGATTTACTAATGTGGGAAATCGCATAAAAAAAATCGCGCAAAAAAATTTCATGAAAAATCTAATAAAAAAATCCAAAAGCTATCTTCAAGTTGCATGATTTCAGACATACACCTTCCCGCTACATCGTGTAGATCTGCCAGCAGCGTTTTATTTAGAAAACTGAATGCAAACTTACAAAGACACAAACATCTGTTTTTATTATTATCGATACATCCGGAATAAGTATTGTTTACGTAAAAAAAAATATATATAAATGACTTCAAGGAATTATTTCTTATCTTATTTTTTTTCAGGCAACACTTATTATTATTATTAGGTCCCGACTTAGACTCTCTAAAGCCCCGGGCAATCATCATTCTGAGGTACCCTTTTATAGATTGTTCGTGTATTATGTTTAAGTTACTAGTTATAAACGTCATATATATTGTATATATACATAAATGTTGTACCGGGTACTATTTACATCCGTATACAGGTTATCACAAGAAAGATGGTCACAACTTTGATAAAAATACTGGTGGGAAATAAGTAAAAAAAAATGATGATTTGGTTATCAGGTGTAAGTTTGTAAACTTTCCCTTTACTCAGGTATGTCAAAAATAAAAATACTCCCAACTGGTCACTATAAATAGTTTTAAATCCCCTTGTTAAGAGGAAAGCATCAATAACTAATTGTTCTTATAGACCGGGAACCGGCAGCATAGACAATCACCTCATCGAGTTCACGGATGAAATTCTAGGATTAGTTAAATCTTGATTCGCATATTAAAACGCAATCGGCCTGCCAAGTCATATCTTGGTGGAAAACACCGGAAAACCTGATTTTAGCGGCTGACTCGTAGGTTTAGCATTGTGTTTTCCTGCAATAAAAGGTATGAAAACAGGGATGATTTGGAGCAGGAAAACACAATGGTGAACCTACGAGTCAGCCGCTAAAATTGGGTTTCAGGTGTTTTCCACCAAGATATGACTTGGCAGACCGATTGCGTTTTAATATGGAATCAAGATTTAACTACTCATAGAATTTCATCCGTGAATTCGATGAGGGGATTATCTGTGGAGCCGGCTCCCGGTCTATAAGCTATTATATAAAATTTTAATCATTAGTTTTATGATGATGTAGCTGACTCTTTTTTTTTCGGAGGGCAGGAGGGGTTGGGGTGGATGAACGCATCGGGTATAGGAAGAAGAGATTGGGAGAGGAGAATCGCACTATCTTCCTAAGTATTCGGAAATATTTTTGGTCAAACGATTGTTAGTCACTTTTGGCTAGTTTTAACTATTTGGCACCCTCTTGACGAAAATCTTGATTATTCCCACGGGCTACCTCAAATGGGAGGCCCTGCACAGCTGCAGCACATGCCCTTGCATTAATCAAGCGCTGATTATTATCCATATTAGAGTCCTACGTGGGATGGGTTGGACAGTTTTGGATAAAATCGGAATATCGACGAGATACGCAAGAATCTAATTCACATTCTACTTAACCCTTTATGTACTGAATTATGAATTTATGAAAATGTTATCTTCTAAAGCATTTTTCGAGAATTTTTGAAACTACATCAGAGGATTTACATAATCATTTAATCAACTTTAGAAGAATTTATTAAATTTGAATTTATAAGGATTTTGTGCAATATTTATAACACCACTGAAATCTTTTATTTTAAATATTTTTCTTAGCATTTTGTAGAATTAGGAAATGTACAAATATAATGTTCTTACAATAGAAATATAGAAATATTTCCGAATTGAACCCCCCCCCCCTTCCCCCACAACGCCAAGAAAGCTGAAAGATGCAAAGGCAAAAGAAACCATCCTTTTATAAATATTTTGTTTTGTGTAACCAATGATGCTTTTGGGACAAGATAAAGTAATGCATCTATAAATCATTCAAAATTGTATTACTACTAATTGATGTAATAAATTAAGTTTATAACAAGTTATTTTAAATAGCTCTTGCAAGTACTTTCAGTAGATAAA
Organism: Maratus speciosus; assembly: GCA_963932465.1. Classification (NCBI taxonomy): domain Eukaryota; kingdom Metazoa; phylum Arthropoda; class Arachnida; order Araneae; family Salticidae; genus Maratus; species Maratus speciosus. Next base: position 223,403,409 of record OZ010789.1, read on the forward strand.
GGGTTAAATCCAATGCCAACCAATATGGGTTATTTTGATGCATACTAGATTATCATACAGTAAAATCTTTTATGTGTCTATGTAAAAAAATCTGTACACTATACGACGTCTACTTTAAAATAGTATTGCATACATTATCACCATACCCAAAATGATTCGTGATGATTAAAAGACTAAGATTCTACTGTAACTAGTTTTTATAAATATTGGTGCAATAGCTGTTGCACTCTTATGCAAAAATGCATGAATACAAAATTTATTACGATTATAGATATTAAATTCAGTAATGCGGAACTAATAGGACTCCATCTTAAATAGAACGTTGTCACCATGGCAACCTAGAACCATTCCCTCTCATGCGATATCCCTGAATTAATTACGTACAATAGGATTTAATAGAATGAAGAAAACTTTTATTAACATCTTTTTAAGCTTTGATTTGATTTTCATGAAATTTGAAATGACTTGGCAAATTTTGGAACGATTATATATATTAAATTTCAAACCATTCGGTTGAGAAGTTTTTTCGCTGTTATATGCGGACAGACGAACGGACCAAACGACAACTATAGGTGCTACGTATTTATATAATTACGAACCCACCTAAAAATGAAAAACTGAGATGAAAATCTATTAATTAATAATGTATGATTATTATTATAATTAAAAAAAACATACACATACAAAGAAATTGACTAAGTTTCTTCATTGGAAGTCAGTTGACAAATTTATTAAAGTCTCGTTAGTAAAATTTATTTTTGTTAAATGAAATACAATTTTTACATTTTTCAAATAAGAAATATGCTGGGTTTTTTTTTCATACTATCACCGCCTTTGAAAACTGTTTACATTCTAACAGTTTATTTTTAATTATTATTATTTTTTTTGCATTCATTATTTTTTACTATATTTTCTTATAATTTCCGAAACAATGTTTTAATTTTATTAAATAAATTCAAGATTTTGTCATATCCTTAAGCTTATTCTTTCAAACTCACGTGTCATTTGTCTCATAGAAGCTTTCTCCTTAGAAAATTTTATTGCTTATTTGGTATCGCTTTAATTAATGGCATTGGATTTAAAAGCTTCACCGCACACCGTTCATTCGAATTATAATTAAATTTTCAGCGAATGCTTTTACGGTGATTTGATTTCTCACAAAGCCTTTTTCTCCCTTTTTTTTCTTCCTCTTTCTTTTTAGTATCTAGGAGCTCTTAATGCTTGGCTAAAAGAAAAATAACACTTTCACTAGAGAAGACATAAAAAAAAAAAGCTCTAAGATTTAGTTACAGTATAAAATATCTACTTTTTCCGTAGTTATTTTCTAAAAAGAGGTTCTTTGGTAAAAGTTCCTAGTTCCTTAATGTTTCCAGGAAAATATTATCAAGCTAAGATCATTGCTCTGATAGTCCGGGATCACATATTTGTGAACAAATTTAGCGTTGAGGATTTTTTAAATAAATGATATATTAGGTATTAAATGTAACAAAACTGCCAGTCAGTTGGAGCACCATCGGCTGGAAGTTGCTATAGCAACATCACACAGCGGACTACCATCTGAAATGAACAGCAGCTCGATTACATAAGTCGCTCTGACTCGGAAGCAATCATTAGTAATCCGGTTGCCATTCATTTTACAGCAGCCCAGCTGTACGATGTTACTGTAGCAACAACTCCCGCTAGTGCGCCAGTTGACTGGCGGTTTCGCTATATGTATCATCTGTTCTATCATATATAGAAAAATCCTTGACGCTAAATTTGGTTGTAAAATTATGACGCTGCCTTCCAGACAATGAATGTAGATACAGAGTAACCTACATACATGTTCGTTCCGGCTACATACGTGTTCTTGACAACTGCTGGTCACCACACGGTAAATTGCCGGTGATCTATTGAGCATATAACGAACATGCTGAGTTCATTATTCCTTCCATCTGGCAAAGAGGCACATCATTCTGAATCTATCAAATAAACATAAAAAATTCACAATATGTCGTCTTAGAGTGCATTTTGCTCTGTAAGACGTGTCAAATTTCAGTGGTGTCAGAATTTTTTGCGGCAAAAGAAAAAAAAATGTTAAAATTGTCTTTGATATATTTTTGATTTCAAAAGTTTTGACCATTTGTCAAGTGTTGTGGTGCAAACTGCATTCAAATACGACAAATTGTTAAATTTTTATAAGTTTTTGGAATGTGGTGATTTAAGGGACTTGTTGACCTATATTTTTTTTGCTTTTTCCGTGGAACATTCCTCTTTTCGACAAGTTTTAGGGTGTAAATCGCACTCCGATATGGCAATTCCTCAGTTTTTAATGACATTTTAAAATGTGATCAGATTTGTCAGATAGCCTGAATTTACTTTTAATGTAGGTAATGTTCACGATACTCGTACTTTTTAATGATGAAAAAATAATTCTTGTTGTAACAAGGAATGCTCGATAAATTTTGTTGTATTTCTTATAAAAAGTTTCTGAATTTCTCAAATATTTTTACGAAATCTTACTAAAATGAAATTTTCTCTTCGGTAAAGCATTTTATTTTGCAGTCGATTCATGTTCTAGAGGCAAAGTAAAGAGCAGAAAAATATATGAACGTAACTTTGTTAACCCATTAAAGACTGACGTTGTGTTTTCGCAACATTATGTTTGTGATTTTTTTAATTTTTTTATATCAATAAAGGAGAAAGGAGAATTTGCCTTATTTAAATAACATATTTCAGTGATTCATAAAGTAAAAGTAAGTGTTTAACAAAAAGTGGTGTGAATTGAATAAAATTTCTGTAAAATATGCTGTTCCTTAATGGGTTAAGAAAACATGTGTCATAACAAAGCTTGCATTATAAGCAGATAAAACAACGTTTCAAGGACCAGAATTTGTTTAACTAATTTCAGTCTAGTTTTGGTAGCATTCAGAGTAGCGTCATTAGTGCGAAGAATTTATAACTTGGAACTTTGAATAAATTTGTTGACAGAGTCTTTGGAGTAAACTCCCCACCTCTAGTAGAGAAATGTATAACATGCAGGGTAGGCGAACATTTTCCTATCCACGTGCTAATTTTTTCCTAAAACACATTTTACATGATCATGACGTGCCAACACTAAAAAAAGAATTAATAGATCAAATAATAATGAATCAAAATTACTTGGAATTTTGCTTGTAGCATTAAAAAAATATGGATACTTTTTAATGCTATACTTTAGAAATTTATTTTAAAAAAATTATTTCTATTGTAACATCTTAGATGCCAAATAATTCATATCAGCTTCGCACTTAGCTATTTTTAAGAGAATACAAGTTGAAATGGACCCATATGACAAGATGATTTTACTTGAATTTTTCATATTTATTTCCGAAAAGAATGTCTTGTAGAAAAAATTATCAAAATAACAAGCGTGACCGAATCTACAGCATTTAGTGTCTGGAATCGAATTCAAATTTTTTATGATTTTGCCTAGGGATTTTTGCTTAGAACGACTTTTAATCTTTCTATTGCGATAATCTACTAATTTTCTCTTATTCAGATAAAAGGAGACAACATCTAGATTGATTAATGCATTTTGTGAAATTCTATTATATTTTGATGTAGATCCTGAATCTATGCAGTGCCAAAAATAATCTGCAGCGTGCCGCTTATGGCACGCGTGCCATAGGTTCGCCGTACAGCAATTCAAGTCATAGCCGAAGTCTGGCTAACCAAACGTCAGAAACGTGGAGGGGGGGGGGGGATAGCTGGTTCCAAAACAAAAAACAAAGGCCATTATAAAAGGCGTCGTACATTTATAAATAAGAGATGAAACACCATTACAACAAAGGATAAGGAATATGATGAATAAGAAAAAAATATGGAATATTTACAAATAATTTACAAAATTACAAGAGAGGATGATGAACATCTAGTAAGGACAAAACCTATCATTGGATAGAAATACTTTGACGAGCAGGATTTTGAATAGTAGGTATATTTTGAATAAAATTAATAGTTTGGTTTTTGATAACAGGGCGAATTGTTGGGATTTTGAGCTCATCATGAATAACAATATTTTTACGATACCACGGAGAGTGAACAATACCACGAAGGGTTTTGTTATGAACTACCTGGATCTTTTGTAGGTTAGTTTTAGCTGCAGAACCCCAGATCTGCGCGCAGTAAAGAAGTATGGGACGAAGCACTGCCTTATATAGCAGTATTTTATTGCCCATACTCATCTCATTACTGTACAGGCGATATGCAAGGTCACGTTTAGCATTGTAAAATTTTGGACGCTTTAATGGATGTGCTAGGGCAAAGAATAGTAGAATTTTACTCATATTTATGGAAGAGAAGATGATTCAAGGGATAGGTTTATTAAGCAATAGAATTGCAGAAAATTACAGGAAACAGCCAATAGGATATTGCTTAGAAAAAGGAACTGGTAATGTAAAAAATTGCTAGTAAGAGTTTAAGTGAAGAAATTTTTCTCTAAATTAATTTCTATTGATTGTTAAGTCCGCTACTGACGTAAACAAGCCACTGAGATAGATGAAATAGATTCTTATCCATGTCAAAATTTTATAGTTTTGTTGAATCCAATGAAGCTTTCCTAACTAAAGTACAATTTTAGGTATCAGAGTAGCGACTTACGAGCAATAAATTTTGATTGATTGAGAGGATTTTGACAAAAAAAAAAAAGAATAGGTAATCTATTATGTAAATGTTTAGGCTAAAGTGCTTCTCAGTATGAAAAGTTTTCTTCAAGCGAATGAAAATAATTCTAAATTTCGATCTTATATGGTGCCACTCGTCCTTGTTTGCTTTAAAACATCCGTTTTTTCTGATTTTCAGATTAATTTTGTCGCTGTGACACAGAAATGGTTGACTTTCAGCGCTAGGAGTAGTCATTTCTTTGTCACAGAATTAAAATGAATCTGAAAATTAGAAAAAAGCATGTTTGACAACAAACATACGGACAAGTTGCGCCACCTATGATCGAAATTTGGAACTAATTATTTTAATTCGCTCGAAGAAAACTTTTCTTCCCCAGAAGCATTTTAGCCCAAACCAACTTCAAACCTCCAATTACTTGATTTTATATTGGATTTTAAAATTTATACAAAAGTTTTTTGACATCCTGTATATATGGTGATTCGTAAAAATGGAGCTAATAACCTATTTCCTAAAATACTGTCCCTGAACATACTTTAAATTACAAAGTTTCATAAAAAAGGAGCAAAGCTTGATGACATTAGCTTCAAACCCCTCAGGGGTTTATTTGAGAAAATACACAAACTAAATGCTAAATTTTATAAACCTCACCCCCCCCCCCCCCATCCCCCGGAGTGAAATTTCCAATTAAGAAAATTTTCCTTATCCATTCCTGAATGAAGCACCAAAACATCCATCTTAATATCTGCAAAACTCAGAGAGATATTAAAAGCCAAAATTCGAGACTTACACTACTTATGCATAACTCTTAGCGACCTGATATTGATGCATTTGGAATGAAAGATATGGATCATCCAAAAACTATACGTTATTTAAACGTGTACATCTCTGTGAGTTTTGCAGATATCAGGATGCATTTTTTTGTGTTTCATTCAGGAATGGATAAGGAAAATTTCCTAATTGAAAATTTTATCCTACGGGGATACCGTATAAAAATTTACTTTGTGTATTTTCTGAAATAGACCTCCGATGGGGTTTCAGCTTATGGCATCATATTTTGCACCCCCCCCCCCTTTTTTTATAAAACTTTGCAATTTAAAGTATGTGTCTAGGGGCACTATATTTAAGAAAATAGGCTTTGATTCGGAAAATGTGAACCCTGTGCGTATCAGCCTTTCTACAGGTTCATCCAGATTGGAGAAATAAATATGACAGGATTTTCATCCATATAACGAAAATATGGGTAATTTTTTAAGGCAATTCCTAGTAAAAAGCTTCTCTTCACTTTTAGTTTTTTTTTCCTTTCCATTTTTGCCGAAATTAGCCGATTCCGACTCCTTTAACCTGATATACCTACCTGGATATCAATTTTCAGATTAGTGTGACTATCTGACTATAATGTACTAGTGTGTCTGAAGCCGATAAATGCAACGCCCCTGGATATTTGAGAAAGCCTTGACACGCGTCACAAAAACGTCACAGAAAGCAGGCAAAACAAAGATGAAAAAATCGTGGATGTCCAAGAGCCAATGAATGATTTTTTTTTCTTTGTTTTACCTGCTTCGTGTGACGTTTTCGTGACGCGTGTCAAGGCTTTCTCAAATATCTAGAGTGTGTTAATAAATGTCGAACGATGTTGGATAGTAAATGTCGATCGTAGCGACATCTGGTAGCTGAAATGTAAACATTGTATAAGTGTAGTGTTTGGAAAATACTTATACAAGGTTTATGTTTTAGTTATCAGATGTCGCTGCGATTGACATTTATCGTTCAGTATCGTTTAATATTTATCGGCTGCAGTTTTTTTTTAGTATTTTTTGGAGTAACCGGTTGCCGCGCAATATCTTTTAGACGCTGTAGTTCGACTTTTCAATATTTAGATACATTTAACACGCGTAATATCTAATAACAGTATTATTGTTTTTTCTAAAATATAAAACTCATGATTATAAAGGTATTTTTTTTTATTCTGACTATTTTTAAGTTTTCATTTGTTGTTAGTTACTTACAGGCAATTGTGCATTTTTTAACCTCTTCGAGACCAACGACTTTTACACAGATTTTATTCGGTTAGCACCACTTTTTTTTTTAAGTTACCTTTACTTAAACAATGACGAAAATGCTCTGATTAAAGAAAGAAAATATTCCTTTTCTTTTTTACTGGTGTCTAAAACAAATTGTGTATGCTTTATTTGAGGGTGCATATGTACCCATGGTCCAGAATGGGTTAAATAGTAGAAAACTGTGAAAAATCTTTTTATGGCTATACGTAGGTTTTCAGTATTTGAAACTATTTTCAAATTAAATCTAAGTATACAGAGAAAATAGAAAGCAAAGCATAAATTGGCATAATTTCAAATAATTGTGAGCTATTCATTACTCGCATTTGGAAATTTTTATTCAGAGCTGAAAAAATGTAACAGAAATTACAGAAAGAAATTATTTATAAACAAAAAAGGAGCAAGTGTTAAGTGTTTTTTGACGTCAAATTCACTGCAAATAAATTTACGTTTTAAAACATCACACATTAATAAACAATTTAATTTCTTCTCAAAAGAGCGCGTTTGAAGCAAAGCCAGAAAGTGTAATCTAAAATAAATTTGTATGATAAAACATTATTGGTATTTGAAGATCAAATAAATTTTGAGCAAGAAGTAGGATTTCTAGAGTGATAATTTTAATATTCTAAAATTAATTATATTTAATACGTATTACTCTCTTTTACATGTAACTCACTGATTACTGATTCGTAATACAACATTGTTTTGTGTTTGCTTTTTCTTATATAAGCATATGTCGAAAAGAAAATGAAACATTTGCAAAATGTATTTTCCAATACTGGGCAAAAATTGCTGGAATAGATAAAGCAACCACCTTTAACCATTTTAAAATTGAACAAAAACAACGTTTTATTACAAAAAAATAACCATTGAATTGCCTATAAAAATGTACAATAATTATTAGTTATATTTTATTTGGTAATAATAAAATTAAAACTGTAGTAACCGTAATACTTGTTCAAACGTTAGACACGTCGACACTCTGCTTTTGATCGTTTGCTCTTATTCTTAGTGTATTTTAAAGCAGTTTGTTTATTTTTACAAAAGCTAAAACCCCCAATTTGTTTTCTTTTTAATATTCATTAAAGCCGATTGCTTTATGCTCATTTTTTTAGTAACTGCATATGTGGGAATTGAAAGACTTTTCTTCGGGAGATTCTCTACTTACGAATTATTTCTGTTGTCGCTGTAAATGGTATAAGACCTTCAGGCTATTTGAATTATGTTATTTTATTTTTTAAATCTCTTAAATATTTGATAAATTGTTTCATTTATTTTTCCTTAATTTTGAAAATAGATAATAGCCGGGTTTTTTTTTTTCTTTATCTTTTTCGGCAATGTTTTCCCAGTATTGGAAAATACATTTTGCAGATGCTTTTCGGCTTATGTTTTAATACAAAGAGCAATCAGAAAAGCAATGTTATATTAAGTATATATAATAATTGAATTAATTTAAAAAATGAGTAATAAGTATTAGATAGAACTATTTTGGTAATAATTAAATTAAAACCTTAGTTACCATACTTCTTGTTCAAACTTTATATATTACCGTTTATACTATCCAAGGAAATTCAAGATTCGAGCGATTTTATTCTATCCAATCAATATGTAGGGGAGACCGGGGCTAGTTGGCTACAGGGGTAAGTAGGCGCAGTCCCCATAAATCGCCTGTTTGTAGATAGATTATGCAACCAGTCACAGAGCACCTTTCTTCTTGCGTTTTACAACTCTCGTTGTAGTTTTTCAGCATTACCTACGTGCAGTGGACATTTATTACGATTTTTCTGTTTTTTGCACTCATAAGTAATTTTTTTGTTGCTTCATTCTTTTTCTAATTTCTAATACTTATCTTAATAATTGTGATTTAACTTGTGCAGTTTTTCTTAGTGTATGATTAACTGTATCTACCCCATATGTGATTTACTTGGATCATTTATGCATAGTTGGTTACGTGTCCCTTTTGTGAAGAAATTTATTATGGGGCTAGTACGCGCATTGAACACGGGGCAAGTTAGCTCGGTGTCTGGTGTATGCTGGTAGCTTGAAAAACAGCAAACACCGAAAAGAGGGGTTGCAATGCAAGATTTTGGGCACACAAGGCTTGCCCAAACGGAGACACTCAATTTTTTATTTGTGACAACTGTAACTCTGATGATGATATAGAGTAAGATAGAAGTTACTCAATGTTAATGTTTTATCCATTATTTTTATGTCTGTATAATTTAGAATTTACATTGTACGGCGATAACGCCTTTGATTAAACCTACTGGTAATAAGGAAATTGGATTTTCCTTAACTGCGTGTCTTATTTGAGTTTCATTTAAATTTTTATAAAGCGTATGCCAACTTACCCCATAGGTATAGGCAACTTGCCCCGTGACGGGGTAAGTTGGCGCAAAATTTTCCTTTTACTTTAGGATTCCGCTAAACATAAACTACAAAATCTACAAACTCAAAACTCCGGGTATTTATAGCCCAATGTTCGTTCTTTAAAAGTACAGTTAAAGTTTCATAAAAAAAACTTAAACAAAAAATTAATGAAAATCAATAACTAAAAACTGCGCCTACTAGACCCGGTGTCCCCTATTACATAGAACTATTTTGGTAATAATTAAATTAAAACATTATTTACCATACTTCTTGTTCAAACTTTATATATTACCGTTTATACTATCTAAGGAAATTCAAGATTCGAGCGATTTTATTCTATTCAATCAATATGTATCTACGGTTGCATACTAATTCAAAAATTATTACTGTTGTTGTTTTTTCAGCTTGCAATGCTTGATTAGCTTTATGCAGTCAATGTCTTTACTATAACCGTGTCTGTAGCCACGTAGGGAATGACCATACACTGTGTCTAAAGAAGTGTGAATTAGACGTTCCATAATTCAGAATGTAGCAGCAGTACATTTGGTATCACTGACAGAATTACAATGCACTCCCAGTAATTCTCGTAAAATGTAATCAACTTTTCCCATGTATTCAACTTTTCACACAAATTAAATTAGGCTATACAAAATTTCTCTAAAATATCTTCATTATTGTTAAATTTATGAACAAAAATACAGGTTAGGATTAGAATGCTAAACTTTGTACTTTTAAGGGGTCTCAGGACTCTTAAAATTGGAATAAATGAAAAAAAAAGACCATTTTCAACATTTAATATCTTAAAATGTATTTGATTTTAAAGCACAATTTTGATTGAAATAAAATACATAAGTATGTTCTTTCATTTCATGCATTTAAAAAATTATAAGATGCAGAATTAGCATTTACAGGGGGCTTCAAACTGTTAGACATTTAACGTGCAAAAAATCGGCATAACACCTTACGCGCACGATTACAAAATAAGTATTGCAACTAGAATGAAAATTTTGGTGCCTACTTATACTTCAGATTGTAATAATTACCCTGAATCTAAATAAATTTGTATTTAAAGCTTTTTTATATTTTTAATACAAAGTTGTATTTAGCTAATGTAAAATTAAGAAAATTGCAACAGTATAATCACCTAAAAAAATATTGTTTTGAACAATAAAAAAGAAATTTTAGGTTCAGTTTATACAGACTAACATGAAACATATTTTTTGAAAATTTCATGAAAAAATATTCATAAATTTTTGAGATATAGTGCGCGTTAAGCCTAAAAACTTCATTTGAAGAAAAATGACTTCAAAATTTCCGAAACGACGCTTCAGCTATTGAACGTGTATAAATGTAAAAGCCATAACTTCAGTTCTAATAGGAATTTCAAGGAAATAATTACATCAAAATGTTCAGAAAAGATAGGAGTTTAACATCTAAAAGAATTAAAGTTTCGAAAATTTTAAAGCTTTAAGAGTCCTGAGACCCCTTAACTATCAAAAATGGGTTTGTAATTCTGGTTTCAGTATAAAAATAAATCGCTTTTGTTGATGTGTATTATCAAACCTTGGTTATAATCATTTGTCGTGTTGCATCCCGTATACAAGATAAGAAAGAATTCACATTTTTTTTTTCGATATCTTTGAAACATGTTTCTTAATTTCAAATTTTGCAAGAAATGAGTTAGAAATTATATATATATCTAACAAGGAGGGGGCCAATCTTGTTAATCACAGATTTTGATTATTTTAATATATGTTGTAGGGTAGAGACCCCTTAGTGTCAGGTTCAACGGATCTTATCCAACGATCCCTAGTTCTTGAGAAACCGGGGGGTGGGGGGGGGGGGTCTAATATTAGTACACAACTTAAATATTTACTTTGCAACCAGAATGCAGGGTTTGTTGTAGTTCAGTTGGTATGGCGTTTGCCGGTTGATCCGCGGGTCCAGGTTTGATACCTGAATGCGCTACATCTGTTTTTCTCATTTTTTGTTTTATAAATATACTTGTAAGTATAACTTAATAATCTCATTGTCAATTAAAATTTTTAATATTGTATATCAATTATAATTTTAACCTATTTATTTTTTTGCTTTTAACTAAATAGTTGTGATAAAAATCATAAAACTGTTAATTTTTTAAAAATCACTTTTAAAATGTATTTCATATATTCTTTATCGATGCAATGATATTGAGCAATTGTGTCAATTCGAGATTTTAAAGAAACATCATTTACGCATTGCTTTAACAAAGGAAGTCAATGCGATAATACTATTATTCTGTTTTTAAAGTAACAAGCATAATTATATTAAAAATTAGCATCAGAATTAAATTACAACCGATTTTTTGCATATTAAAGATTTTTAAATTTGTAATAAGTATGCTTGCGCTTTCAATTATTTTGCTTTCCCCTTTATCTTCATTCTGCTTTTATTTTTATTTTATTTGAATATTCTTTTATTTTATCAAAACTAGATGGCGACACAACAGATTTTGTCACGATTTTGGAATTTTTATTATTTAATAATAGATCCAATTTCTTTTTAAACCTCATTAAAGGATGAGAAATAATAGACAAAATTACAAATAAGAAATGATAAATTTAAGTTTGTTAACATTATAATTAATGTATGATATTAAAAATTTTAATTGAAATTATTAAATTATAATTACAAGTATATTTATAAAACAAAAAATGAGAAAAACATATGTAGCGCATTCAGGTTTCGAACCCGGGCCCGCGGATCAGACGGCAAACGCCATACCAACTGAGCTACGACTAACCTATCATTTTGGTTGCAAAGATAGTATTTAAGTTGTGTACTAATATTAGACACCCCCCCCCCCGGTTTCTCAAGAACTAAAGAGCGTTGGATAAAATCCGTTAAACCTGACACTAAGGGGTCTCTACCCTACAACATATATTAAAATAATCAAAATCTGTGATTAACAAGGTTGGCCCTCTCCTTGTAAGAAAATTCCCTTTCTATTATTTTGCAATAACTATACAATCCTAAGAGTAAAATCTTGCTCCGTGCTTTATCAAAGGCACATCAAATCTATTGAAAAATTCTGCATATGTCATTATTTTACTATCTGAAATTGTATAATGCAATATACTAGTATTATGCCGGTTAGGATTTTATTAAAGAGTAGATATGAATTTTCCTAATGTTTCTAAAGTTATTGATAATATCCAATAACTTATATTTCACAATCTATTGTTCCTTAATTATGAAATGAAGGTACTTATTGGAAAATTACTATAAAGTTAGGAATACTATTTATAAAGTAACATTAATTTTAGAGAATTATGCATTCTACAGACTAATTTCAAACATCTTACATCTAAATAAAAGTTAGATCTCTTATATAGATATTATAATTGTATACTAGGAAAACAAAGTAGTAATTTTTTTAAAAAAAGTAGGGAAAACAAGGTAAATAAAAGCATAAACTTAAAAAATTAATTCAAAGTTCATTCATATTTTTAACTAGGTATATTTCAGTGTATACATTTCTGAACTAGTCCGATGTGGCAACCCCAAAACTTTCTTATATCACATACATGTTAATATTTCCAGAAAAATGCAGCATATCAGCGCCACCTGTTAGATGATTTGCATCAAAATCTAATCATCAACAACTTATGCCAACTTCTAACTCAATCTGAAGTTTGATGAAAATCCGTGCATTAGTGTTTGAGATAGAGCTATTGCGGCAATTGTAAAAAATTCTGTATAACAGCGCCACCCGTTGGGCGATGTACACCAAAAAGTAATTACGATCAATTTATATCAGGGTATAACTGCATCTAAAACTTGATGAAAATTCATGCATTAGTTCTTGAGATACAGCTATTGCGGAAATCTTGAAAAATGCAGCATAGAAGCATCATCTGTCGGGCTATTTACACCAAAAGTTAAACAGCACTAACTTATATCAGGGACTAACTGAACCTGAACTTTGATGAAAATTCGTGAGTTTGTTCTTGAGATACAGCTATTGCTATAATCATGAATAATGCAACATAACAGCGCCACCTGTTGAGAGATTTACACCAAAAAATAATCAGAACCAGTTTATATCAAAGTCTAACTGAATCTAAACTTTTGCGAAATTCCGTGTCTTAGTTCTTGAGATAGAGCGCCCGCAAAATTTTTGTCACACATAGACTCACAGAGTGACAGACAGAGTGAGAGACAGGCATTTTCTAAAAACCATCAAATCGTGTTCAGGACATTCTAAAACGTATAAATCAATTGAAAATTGGAAAATTTTCACGAATCCAATACTTTCTTTTTGTAAAGATAGAAGAAAGTAAAACTGTATCATTATTTGGGGGGGGGGGGGGGATATTAATCCTTCTCTATATAAAACTAGTATGTTGTGGCCATCACAAAACTTTCTTCTGTCTCATACTTGTCAATACTTCAAAATTCATTATCACAGTGCATCTATGCTCATCATGAGGATTCTAAAAAGATGAAATTCCGTGCATTAGTTCTTGAGATATTACTGTCCCTGAAATCGTGTAAATCCATAAAAATGCAGCATAGCAGCGCCACCTATTGGGTGATTTACACCAGAACCTAATTATCATCAACTTATGTCAATGTCTAACTGAATATGAAGTTTGGGGAAAATCCGTGCATTAGTTCTTGAGATAGAACTATTGCGCAAATCATGATAAATGCAGCATAACAGCGCCACCTGTTGAGCGATTTACACAACCACATAATCAGCATCAACATTTATCAAGGTGTACTTGAATCTGAAGTTTGATGAAAATTCGTGCATTAGTTCTTGAGATAGAGCTATTGAGGAAATAGAGCAATATGCAGCACAGCAGCGCCACCTATTGGGCGATATTCACCAACACATAGTCAGCATCATTTCATATCAAAGAGTAACTGAATCTGAAGTTTGATGAAAATGTGTCCATTAGTTCTTGAGAGAGAGCTATTGCAGAAATCATGTAAAATGCTGTATAGAAGCGCCACCTGTTGAGCTATTTACACCAAAATGTACAAAACATCAATGCATGTCAAGGACTAACTGAATCTGAAGTTTGATGAAAATCCGTGCATTAGTTCTGGAGATTGAGCTATTGCGGAAATCGTGAAAAAGGCTGCATAGCAGCGCCACCTGCTGAGCGATTTACACCAAAAAAACTAATCAGCAAAAATTTATATTAGGGACTAACTGAATATAAATTTTTATTAGATTCCGTGCATTAGTTCTTGAGATAGAGCGCCCACAAAATTTGTGTCACATACAGACAGACAGACAGACAGACTGTCAGACTAACAGATTCACAGACTCACAGACAGACATTTTGTAAAAACATGTTTTTCGGGTTCTCTGACCCCTAAAACGTGTAAATCCGTCGAAAACCGAAAGTCAAAAATTTTCACGAATCCAATACTTTCTTCTTGTAAAGATAGAAGAAAGTAAAAAAGTAATGCTTTGGAAATGAACCAATGAAAATCTGCGTAGATACCGAGAAACGCATCTGATTGGTCAGAACTTTCTGACGCTATAAGGAGGGTTACCAAAGGGTTAGGACCCGGCTCTGTCGCCAAACGTTGCCAAGTTTGTCGCCAACTTGGGGATATTTCCAGTATTTCGCCAAATTCCCATACACTCCCATTGAAATCCAATAGGGTTTACTCGCTTGCCGAAAATCAGCAAATTGAGATATTTCAATGCAACAAAAACTAATATTAGCTTATGAATAGAGCTTAATTGAACTATTTATATTATTTTTAAACACAAACACTAATTATTTGCAATATTCGTAACACTATATATATAATTTTATGTTTAATAATTCTGAAATTATGAAACTCTGCAAGCTCGAATGATTATGTGCTTGGAGATAAGGAAATAAAATTGTCAGGAGTTGGGGAGAAGCGCGTTTTTACCAAAGGGAATCTAAAAATTGAATGTCTAGAAAATAAGGGATCGCGAAGCGATCCAGAATGGAAACGAGAAACAATTTTATCTAATGTTGCCTAGAAAATAGGGATTGCCTGGCGATACCGAATGGAATCCCGAAGCGATTACGCGGGGGTTGGTGAGCTTAGCGAGCAGGGGGGCGGAATCCCCCTATAGTTTTAATTTTTAAAAAAAGGTTTGAATTTTGAACACACAAAAATATTAATTATTGCAATATAATACATTCTGGTGCACATTTAAGATAAGAAAAAAGAAATTCTTTTTCTGCGTTTTCAGTTCTGTTACTTTGCATTAATTTGACTGAAGAATTATAGCACTATTATCTGAATACAACATAAAATAGCTTTAATTTTTTAAAATTTTCACATACAAAAAATAATTTTTAAAGTTTTCCGATAGTGAACTGCCATTAACAGTTTCTCTTTCTCCGCTTTCTTCATTTGAATTTTTTACAAACCTAATATATTTCATAAACATCGCCCGAATTTTCAATAAAAAATTAATTAAAAATTCATATTCTATGTACAAAGTTTTCCGATAGCGAACTGTCATTAACCGTCTCTCCCTTTGTGTTCTTCAATTGAATATTTTACAAACCTAATATTTCACAAACATCGTCCGAATTTTCAATGAAAAATCAATTAAAAATTCATAATGTATATGAACACTAATATATTTATCTTTTGAGGCAGATATATTTTAAACGGCTGCTTTAAAAAGTTAATTTATTGTGCCATTTATTTTTAACCCTAAATAAGTATCGAGTATCCCATAAATGACAGAGCTATTTAGAAAATTAATTTTTTAAAAATAACAAGCAATATAAATTTATCGTTTGCTGCAATGTACTTGTAAAACAACAAACTTTAAGAAATAGAATGATATTTAAGTAATATCAATTTAATTTAAAAGTAATTGAAATAAAAAAAGCAATTTAACAAATTACAACGACCATTTGGAAAAAGATTTTTTTCAAAGACTAAAATTTAAGACATAAAAAATCGCACGGAGTTGATCATACATTAAGTATGCCATGAATTAAGCGTAAATAGTGTTATTACACGTAAAAATTGCAAGCGACAAAAAATCGCCTGCGACTCGTCAGATTTCCTGAAACTTACGTATTATCCACCTGAAACTCACGTATTATCCAAGCATTTCATTGGCTGTTCGGGAAAAGGCTTTTCCATCGTAGATATCTGACGACCAATTTTAAATGAAATTTCATTCGTAAACTTCTAAACATCCCACAATATTACTTTTTACA
Source organism: Maratus speciosus (assembly GCA_963932465.1). NCBI lineage: Eukaryota > Metazoa > Arthropoda > Arachnida > Araneae > Salticidae > Maratus > Maratus speciosus. The sequence goes on from OZ010789.1 coordinate 223,419,706, forward strand.
CCGTCGTATATAGAAAAAAATGCACTTTTAAATGCAATTTATTTAAAAGCTGTATCTCAAGTTGTTTCTGAGTTATTAATTTTTTTTTTGTAGTCTTTATTACTTTTTTGTCATAGTGGCAACAGAAGTATCCATCTCTGTTGAAAGTAAAGGGAAAGTACAGATTACTGTGTAGACCAATCAGAAAACGAATAGAATGCGGATTCAACCAATAAAACGCCTCAGATATGGTTTTGATTTCCTACCCTGACAGAGAACAATAACCATTTTTCCAAATGGTTAATAAAACGCCTCAGATATGGTTTTGATTTCCTACCCTGACAGAGAACAATAACCATTTTTCCAAATGGTTAATAATATGAATTTAAAAATAAAGTCGTCATTTTTTGGGCACATGGTGATAAAATGTATCGATTATTTTTAAAAGTCGTAACAAAAACCCAAGTCTTTTCTTTCTGTAGAAATATTCAATAACAGATTCATAGATTTAAAATTTTTGCAAATTACAACCTTATTTTCCGTAGTCAATTCCGTCAGAGTTTTTATGTTATATATTTTTAAAATTGTCTTCAGGATTTTTTATTTCATGTAAAAATTTTGAAAATATATTCCTTGAAGTGAAAATCACTCTGAAAAATCCCACTTTTTTTTACTTTTAAATTTATTATAAATTTTACAAGTAATATTTTTATAAATCCTGAGAACAAATTAAGAAGATATCTTTTACGCACACGATAGTGATAAAAAGTAACAGGATCTGATAAGTGGTTCGTGAGTTATATAAAAAATTAAATAAGTTTTAAATTTTAAAAATTTTAAAACAAAATTTCAAAGTTTTCAACAATCTTTTATCTGAAAAGTATTTCTTATAAAAAATTACATTTCAGGAAAAAAAATCATTCAAATATGTTTATAACAAAAAACTTTTGTTATTATTTTTAGGTAGGTTCGTAATTATAAAAATACATAGCACCTATAGTCGTCGCCTGGTCGGTCGGCCTGTCTGTCCATCTGCCCGCTTATAACAGCGCAAAAACTACCCAACCAAATGGTTAGAAATTCAATAATTATAATCGTTGCAGAATTTTCTAGAGCCATATCAAATTTTGTGAAAATCTAATCAAAACTTAAAAAGATGTTAATAAAAGTTTTTTCATTATATTAAATCCTACAATACATAATTAATTCATTGATATCCCATGATAGGTAATTATTCTAAATTGACAGGGTGGTTACATCAGATTTAAAGTGGAGTCATATTATTTCCATATTACTGATTTTAATATATATAATGGTAATAAATTTCGTTTTCATACATTTTTGCATGAGAGTGCAACAGCTATTGCATCAAGATCTGAATATTTATAAAACAAGTTATCGTACAAACGCACCTCATTTGCCATGTCTGACGTGCAATTTCCGACTTGTTTGCGTTTAAAAAATACTCTGCATTTCTTTAACCGCTTCCCTGATTACCCCGAGTTATCTCGGGTTCATATATATTACAATTAATTATTATCACGTGTAAACTCGGGCGTACACGGCTACCACGTACAACTATTTTTATACTGTATATTGCACCACTATTTCTAAAAAATAAATTTTGTAGAATGTTTCTGTTGCACATGTTGTCAAGGTACATGTGAAAGATTTTTGTTTTGAGAAAGTGGTGCGAGTAAGTGTTAAAAAATAATCGCCAGTCACGGTAGTAAACTGAGGATAAAACTAAATGCTTTAACGCCCGTAAAAAATTAAAAATTCAACTTAAAACTTGTATATTATAAATAACTTAAAAACAACGTTTAAACACACAATAAAATAAGTTAATTTAAACAGACGTATACGTTTCGTGACTTCAAAGACTCACATCCTCAGTGTATAAAAACTATAAAAACCAAAATATCCCCCCAACTACATGTACGGTGGAAACCCAAATGTCAAAACACAATACCAAAAGACCATCAAGTTCCAACAGCCAATGAAATTATTTTCATTGGCTAAATGAAAATAATGGCAATGAAAGTAATTTCATTGGCTGTTGGAACTTGATGGTCTTTTGGTATTGTGTTTTGACATTTGGGTTTCCACCGTACATGTAGTTGGGGGGATATTTTGGTTTTTATAGTTTTTATACACTGAGGATGTGAGTCTTTGAAGTCACAAAACGTATACGTCTGTTTAAATTAACTTATTTTATTGTGTGTTTAAACGTTGTTTTTAAGTAATTTATATTTCCACACAAGTTTTGTACTTACTTGAATATTATGTTTTGTTTTATTTCCTTATATTTAAATATTGAATAAAAAAATATGATGATTTTTTACAGTTTTTTTTTTCAAAAAAATTGGTAAGGGAAGCGGTTAAAACATAAATAAAGAAACGCAAAAAGTAATGTTCTAAATTAATTACAGGCTCCCTAATACACGATCAAACATCAGTCAGTTTTTGCTGTTTCGAACCTTTTTGTCCCTCTTAAATGAAAAGGGGAAAAAAAGAAAAAAAAAACACCGCGGCTTTTTTGTTTTTTTCCAAGTCATTCTATCGTTCTTTTCTAATTATAATCCGAGCATACTAAAGTTAGCACACATATGAAATTTGATAACGATCATGAGTATACTTCAGCTTAAAATATCCAAAAGTAAAAGAGGATAATGCATAGTGCGGAGAAAAGAACTTCAGATATTAAATCTGCTTTACAAAAGAAGGGAAATTTCAAAGTCAAGAAGTTCTTCTAGCCTTTTAAAAATTATGTTTGATATTTACGTACCTAAAAATGAATTTTGTTGCTTTAGAACAGCCATACTCAACAATTTTTTTTCCTCGCGGGCCGCAAAAATGTGTTTGAGACGTTAGGCGGGACGCAACACAGTATAAATGGTAAAAAAGCGAGTAATTAAAATAGTAACATAACATAAGCAATATAACAAAGTTAATAGTATCAGTAGAGTTGAACATTTGTCACGGAAGAAAGTTACCAAAAAAATTTACATTAATATTTCTAAACAGTAGACTTCGTGGTAAGTTTCTATTGCAAATGTTGTAGTAATGTGCAGTTAAGTTTGTTGCTTGCATCTAGTTGTGTGAAAAAATTTTTGCTGTCAATTTGTGCCGTGATAACTGTTTAACCCTTTCGAGGGCGGTGTCCTTAAAAAAGAACACCTAATTTTAATTCCAGAACTGACAAACGGTACCAAGAATATTTAATTAAAATTTTCTTTTTATAATGTACGTGAAAATAAGTAAGTTAGCATTTTCTAATAAATTCGTTTATAAATTCTGGTGTCAGTCCATTTTTTCATCAGTTTATAAACAGAATTACTTCGCGCCGGAAAGGGTTAACTTAAAAAACCAGTATTAGTGACGTAATAAGTATAAAACGAAATAACGACAATGACAGAATTTCTAAGTTCTAAATAAAAAACTCCCGATACTTTCGCTAATAAATCAGTCTCTTGCTCAATGCAAAGACATTTTATTTATTTTTTGTTTGTACAAATACATAGCGCAAATTTAATTAATTTAGGATATTGTTTGATTAGTGTTGAAGATTTTAAAATGCATATGCCACTTGTTGCACTCTTACTTAGTCCATAAGCTCATGATTTTTCCTACGATCACCGCTCGTACAGAAAAAATATTATTTTATTTGATAGGCTGCCACCCCCGACATAAATATGTGATATCGGGCATGATGTGAGAAGTATTATTTAAAAAAAATGCTAAACTTATTCAATTAATATTAAATAACAAATTATTTATAAATTATTTACATAGAAACAAATCGTATTTATATTTAAGGACTCGGATATAGACTATCCGACCCGATACTAGGTTACATATCAAATACTTTCTACATACTGGGTCAACTTATTAAAATACCCTATTTCCTTCTCAACCTACGGTACCTCATTAGGTTTATCGGTGGGCCACAATGGAACTCACGTTGCGTCGGCTTCCTCCGCTCAGGACTTGAGCTTTTTCTCACAACTCATTACACACCATTCCCGAAAACTCAACCAAAATACATTACAACTTCACTTCTCGTGGTCTTCGCCAGAACTATCTGATTTTGCTCTCAAGCATCCCTTCAAAAAAATAAATAAAATAATAATAATAATCTAGAGCTTCTTTCGTTTTTTAGTTTTTGAGAAAAGCGCATTTTCCGTTACACACAAATTTCGATTTGCGGGCATTCAGCAAAGGTGTTGAGGGGAGCTGGAGGTACCTATCGTAGCAGAGGTACAAAATCACTGTTGATAATAATTTTCGAAAAAAAAATAGTCGGTAATTTAGCCGAGATATTAACCCTTAAAAACATGGACGGTTTTGACATACATAATGACAGTGGCTGCGTACTCTGTGCATCATCGGCTTTTAAAGCTTAGATAACAACTTTACTTTCAATGACATATTTGTGTAATACAATGACCAGTAGCATTGTAAAAGCAATAAATGTCAAATTGTTAAAAACAGACTAATTTGATCAGAATTAATCACATAAATACTATGGGATTTGCTACTAGTTTGCATTGAGTGGATCTGTCAATACGCCTCCCGTGTGTTTAAAAGTTAATAATGCAAATAATGTGTTAAAATATGCGCAGTAAACACATGAATTTAGATATGCATATGAAACATAACAACTTACCTTAGTTTTAAAGTATTCTCTTACGTTTAGTAGGAAGAAATTAGATCAAAACAGCTATTTTAAGGTTTTTAAAAATTGTGCTACCATATCTGGAAAAAACGCGGCACGGACCAAGGTGGCGTTGCAACTTTGCGACCTCCTTTCGAAGCGCTCTTGGCATAATGTCAAGTTTAAACTTTGAATAAGGGTTTTGTTTTATCTGCACTGTAAAATGGAAAGATTATTATGACGCTGAATTTAGTTTTATGAAATGCCAAATGAAGTTTAAATATGCACTACTTTTGCTGTCAGTACCGAATTAAGTTCATCATAAACAGATTAGGATGAGATTAAAAAAAGTTTTATACAGAATAGAAAATTTGATATTATTTAGGCTTCATATCTTTTTGAACTTTTATGGTATACCCACTCAAACTTTTGTAGTATATTCAGCTATACCCAACCCTACGTTGTATAGTTTTTTACAATTTTTTTTGACAAGATTTTATTAATAATTCAATTAATAATTCATATATTTATTGTGCGGAACCCTCTGAGAGCGAGTAATACTCGTACTTAACCGTTTATTTATTTCTGTTTTCTGTGTGCTCTTCTTAAAGGACACTATTTTCCCCTTAATTTTCAAAATATTTGTAAAATCTAGGCTTAATTTAATATTTTATGAGTTAAAAGCGAACGAATTGGGAGTAAAATTTCAACACTTCAGATAAAATTAAGCATAGAATTTAGAAATATTTTGAGAACTAAGAAAAAAAGAGACATTCTTTAAGAAAAGTACACAGAAAAAAGAAGTTAAAATCATTAATTTTCCGAGGAAATATTTTAAATATAAGAATGCATCACACACCCATAGACTTAACATTACCGAGGTGAATTCAGAAACTGACTGTCGAGCAGCCTTAAATTAAAAAAAAGAACACACTGTGTCTTTTTTTTCTTCAAGTTATTACATCGTTCTTTTCTAACTATAATTCGAGCACACTAAAGCTAGCACACATATGAAATTTGATTACGATCATGAGTATACTTCAGCTTAAAATATCCAAAAGTAAAAGAGCATTGTGGAGAAAAGAACTTCACATATTAAATCTGCATTACAAAAGATAGGAAATTTCGCAGTCAAGACGTTCTTCTAGACTTTTGAAAATGATGCGTGATATTTACGTATCAGAAAATGAATTTCGTTGCTTTAGAATGTCACATGTATAAAAATAAAAATGAAAACCGCTTCAGTTCTCTTTATTTTGAAATAAAAATATAAATGATTAACGAGATACCATGGTTTTTAAGCCCCAGATTCAATATTTTTTAGTCTTCATTTCTTCTTTACACTGCTTATTATGTTGTCTCTCAATTATAATTGAAACATTAAAAATATTGTAAAAAATTAAAATATATATATAATAAAAATTTCAAAGTCCATAAAAATTTATCACGTATTTTTAGATATATTTTTAAAAAATGTTTATTTTCCAAGTATAATAACAAAAAAAAAAGTAATAAGCAGTATAAAGGAGAAAAGGTTATTCAAAATATTGAAGTCTTCTCTTCTTAATGGATGCCTCTTTTTTTTTCTTAGTTCTCAAAATATTTCTGAAATCTATCTTAATTTAATATTTTATATTTTAAAAACTGATGAGCTGGGAGTAAAATTTTAACACTTCATATGAAATTAATCGTAGATTTTAACTAATTAAACTAATTAAAAAAGAGACATCCTTTAAGAAGAGAACGCAGGAAAAATAAGTTAAAAATATTGATTTCCAGAGGAGATATTTTAAATACAAGAATGCATCAAACGTCCATAGACTTAACATTACCGATGGGAATTCGGAAGCTGGGTGACTAGCAGCCTTAAATAAAGTAGTCGGATGTGGCAATCCCAAACCTTTCTTCTATCTCATACATGTTAACATTTAACTGATATTACCGGTCTCAGTGACCGCTGCTTTTTTCAATTTTTCTAGTTTAACTTGTAACTTTTAGTTTAACTAACAAACAATACCGATATGTTGTTTATTTTGGAACTTTAGTACTATCACCACAAACTTTTGAATAGGTGAGTTTTAATTATAACAGTCCTGTACAAAAGGCTTAGTACAAAAACAGCATCCTATGAGTTAATCGCGCCTTTTATTCATCTTGCGATTGAAAGGTCTCACAGACCGCTTCACAGTAGTTATGTGACAATTTCTGTCACATAAGTTAAAGGTTAATACTTCCTGAAAAATGCATCATAGCAATGCCACCGGTTAGATGATTTGCACCAAAATCTAATCAGCAGCAACATATGTCTACTTCTAACTGAATCTGAAGTTTGATGAAAATCCGTGCATTAGTTTTTTAGATATAGCTATGGCAGTCGTGAAAAATGCAGCTTAGCAGCATAGCTGTTACGCGATTTACACCAAAAAGTAATCAGCACCAATTTATATCAGGGACTAACTGCACCTAAAGTTTTATTAAATTCCGTTCGTTAGTTCTTGAGATAGAGCGTCCACAAAATTTGTGTCACATACAGACAGATATACAGACAGGCACACTCACAGACAAACATTTTGTAAAAATCTGTTTTTCGGATCTCTGACCTCTAAAACGTGTAAATCCGTAGAAAACCGGAATTTGAAAATTTTCACTAATCCAATACTTTCTTGTAAAGATAGAAGAAAGTAAAAAAAATACTCTCTGCTACTTTTTTTTTTTTTTTTTTTTTTTTTTTTGTAGACGTTCTACCATTCTTTTCTAATTATAATTGGAGCATATTAAAGTTAGCACACATATGAAATTTGATTACGATCATGAGTATATTTCAGCTCAATATATCCAAAAGTAAAAGAGGATAATGCATGGCGGAGAAAAGAACTCATATATTAATTCTGCATAACAAAAGAAGGGAAATTTCGCCGTCAAGACGTTCTTCTAGCCTTTTGAAAATGATGTGTGATATTTACGTACATAAAAATGAATTTTATTGCTTTAGAATGTCACATGAACCAAAAATAAAAATGAAAACCTCTTCAATTCTCTTTATTTTGAAATAAAAATATAAATGGTTAAAGAGATACCTTTTTCGAATATTGTAAAACTTACATTTTAAAACTTTTCATTTATTACTTTCTTCTATCTTCAATAGATGAGAGTTTTGTAATCAAAATTTTTTTCGACTTCCGGTTTTAGACGGATTTACACGTTTTAAGGGTCAGAGATCCCCAAAACATGTTTATACAAAATGTCTGTCTCTCCATATGTCCGTCTGTCCGTGTGTCGCTATTGTAGCATAGAAAAGTGTATGACGTTATGCATAGAATTGAACCAACTTTTTTTGTGGTGTATATTTTTGGCTGTGGCAAACAGTTCTTCCTTCAATTTAGAAATATTCTGCCGGGAGAGGTTGCTGTAATTGCGATTTTTTGTGCCATTTTCTTTATCGTACCCCTGAAAAGTGTGTGACGTTATGCATAGAATTGAACCAAATTTTTTGTGTATGTTTTGGGTTATGCCTAGCAGATTCTCCTTGAAATTGGAAATATCTCGCCGGAAAAGGAAGCTGTGATAGCGATTTTTGTATAATTTTCTCGATTTTTTGTAGTTCTATCGTCCCTCGGCGGCTCGTGCAGTGACGTGAACTCGCGTCCTGTTAAGCTAGCTATTCGCAAACAGCTGATGTACAACAGAACAACGATAAAGTATTGATTTTTAGTATTGAACGAATAATATGGAAGTATTAGCATCTGTAGCTTCTTTTTGAAATATTAAGATGTATGAGATAGAAAACAATTTTTGGGATTGACACATCCAACTAGTTTTTAAATTTTATCTTTACTTTTTTTTTTCAAGAATGTTCTCACACATTCCTAGTGAGCTATTAAAATAACTAACTGTGTTAAGGACCAATTTCTGTTTTTAAAGACTTTTTTCTGATTTCTTCTCGGAGATTTTAGATAAAGTTTATACTAATGTATAAAAATAGAATGTCTCTGTGTGATTGTCGTAGGTTTGAGCTGGAAACCGGAAAAAATACGCTATTTCTGACGGACCGAAATCGTACGGAATTGAACCATGAACAAATTATTTACAAAAATTCAATTTATAAAATTTCAGTTATTTAAAAAGATAAAGTAAAACACAACCTTACTGACATAATTTGCTTCTGGCCTTTGCCTTTCTGATAGCATATAAGGTATGTCAAATTGTAAATTAGAATTAATGTATATTGAATCTATCTAAACTGCCAAAAATGAAATTTTGTTTTAACTATAATATAGGCATGAACACGAAACATCTTAATGCCATGTGTCCACGAGTTTCTAATAGGAACCATATCGAACACCAGAAAAGCCATTATTTCTAGTGGATCGATATCCGGGACTGAAATGAAATATTTTATTCTAAAGGAACCGGAACAATAATAAAAATAATAATAATAACAATTTCTGGCAGTTCTATAGTCGTAAGAAATCCAGAAAGTATAGGCTCTAGGCAGAAGGTATACGGAAGAGAGCATTACACTATAGCTTTATTTAAAAAAACAGAAAGTATACGCTTAGGCAGCAGGTATATGCAACAGAGCATATTACGCTGTAGCTTTTTTAAAAAAAAAACAGGGTATACGCTGTCATAGGTAGCACGTGGTAGATTATTTTTGGCACATCATACACTGATGTTCTAAATTAAAATAATGGAAGGTCTCGCGTGTAAAACAAGGTAATTAACAAAATGCAATTTTTGATACATTCAATTTTCAAGTTTTGTATCGAAAAATACAAACAAAACTTATATGATTGTTTCCTGCAAAACAGTGGATTTGTTAACATTAACGGTCGAAGTACTCCGCCCAGGAATAGGGAAAGTTTTGTTTTGTTAAATTCTCAAATGTCACAGTGGGACGTAAATAAGTAAATGTATTTATTCGTGTGCATAAGAAACATAAAATTTTGTTTAAAAATACTGGTGCCAATGTGACATTTGTGGATTAAAATTAAATGCCGCCACTGTGGCGGCATCGACCACAAATTGTTAAAAATGGAATTTTTGTTAACTCATGTACAACATTTTGTGTCTGATAGATTTTATTTTATTGGACTTATGTGCAAATAATTTTCATTTTGTAAATTTAGATGTAAAAATTATTGAGTAAATATAATGTATATTGAGCATCTTTGTACTTTTAAAAGTTGATACGATGCAGTTTAACAATTTTACAAACAAAAAAATCAATCAGAATAAAAAAAAAAAAAAAAAAAAAAAATGTCAATTGACATGCTTTACACTCCAGCCTTTCATATAATGAAAATGGAGAAATTTCACTATTTTGAATATAAACTTACTGAGTTTTGAGTTTTTCTAAATTAGATTGCTTGTCGCTGTCATACAGATTGAATAAACTGAAATGCAACTTTATATATTTCCAATCTGGTTTTTAATGAAGCCATTTTGATATATTTTTTTCTGATAGTTATTTTTTCTTCGGAAATGAAAAGAATGAAAAACTCAAGCAGAAATCTCCAATTCAGCTCATATTCTCTTAAAGAAAAATTGAAATACAAAGCTGATCTGAATTATTTGGCTTCTAAGATGCAACAACAGAAAAAAGGGTTTTTTTTAAAAAAATACTTAAGTATATTACAAAATGTTACCCATATATTTTAAATCCTAAAATCAGTATTTTAATTAATTTTGCTACTTTGATCCACTAAATTTGTTGGCATGTTATGATCGTGTAAAATATTTTTGGGGAAAAACTGACACGCGGATGTGAAAAGGTTCGCCGACCCTGCTCTAAGCAGAAGATATACGCAAGGGAGCATTACGCTATAGATTTATTCAAAAAGTAGAAGGTGTACGCAAGAAAGCATTACGCTATAGTTGCATTTAAAAAACAGAGGTTACACGGAGCTTCTTTAAAAAATACTGAAGGTATACGCCATATACCACCGTACACCCTCACTATAGCCCTGATTTGAGGCTTTATTCAAAGCCAACATATTTATTTATTTATTTTTATTCGCGTTTCTATTAAATTTGACCTCAACGAAGCGTGCTTTGAAAATGATAAGCCCTGAGACTAAGAATGAGAAAGCGTCATTGAATATCAAATCGCTTAAACTGAACAGTTCATAAAAGGAAAAAAAGACAGGGAAAAAACCCCAGAGAAAATAGTCTTTTTTGAATGTGTTAGCATTGACGTCATAGTTCTCTCTTGCCGTTTGAATATAATCCTGTATTCTCTGATTATTCGAGAAAAAAAAGATCTAACTTTAGGCGAAAAAGACGTACGTGCTTAAAAATCTGAAATATTTGCAAAAAAGAAATTTTTATTCTACTTTTGAATTTTTTTATTTTTATTTTGAAAGAAATGCTGTTTTTCAAATCTGATATTACAGCCTAGTGTTTCTAGATCAATGGTTCTTAACACCTTTTCCCCCTCCCACGTTCCAAGCTTTTCTAAAATGAAGTTTGCCTCATTCAACTTATAAATTGTATTATTTAATAATTTAAAATTACGTTAAATTATTTCTGTAATTTTCGGACAAAATTATAAAAAAATAGTTATTTAATTCAAATAGTTTTAATTTTAACTTTAATATCTATAACATTCATTTTTATTTAAAACAATATGTGTGTGCTTCCAGCCACAAGGCTGAAGAGAAAACTTCTATGGCGATCGTAATCGAATCGAATCTTTTATATTAATATACAGGCATCTCTCGACTTACGAAAGTAATGCGTTCCGTAAACTTTTGCGTAACTGGAACTTGTAAACTCTTTAGGTAAAATTTCAAAAGAAACTTCAATATTTATTATATATATATAATATATACATTATTTACACAGTATTATTTTATAAATAAAGTATCATGCAGCAGTATTTACTTATATATAAACTACAAAAGTATAAAAAAATATAAAAACAAATTCAAAGAACACTTTTCAAATAAAAAATATCTTGTGGAATATGGGATTTATAAATTTAACGTTGATGAATTAATTTATATCAATTTTGAATCTACATCAAACGAACAGCTCTGAAGCTGGAAGAAAAAATACACCCTTTCCTCTTCGCCGAAACTTTAAAATTAGGTTCCGTTATGGTTTGAATTCAGCTAAAAAAATTGCAACGGATAAACAGAGTGTTTTTTTTTTTTTTTTTTTTTTTTTTTTTTTTTTTTTTTTTCTCATTTTAATCAGATTTGTATTTGTTTTGTTAAATATTTGATTGTGTATCCCAATAAAAATATAACTATATCTAATATGTAAAACTATATTATTGTTGTGGTTTTTATCTGCATATTTTATTTATAAAACAATTATTAAAATTATGTAAATGCGTATCAAACGCGCTAGTATATGTTCATAAATGTAATTTTCCAAATTTCTTACGTAAGTGCGAATTTACGTAAGTCGAGTATTACGTAAGTCGAGGGATGCCTATATATAAATGTGAGATAATAAATACAATGCAACATAAGAAATTCCAGGGTTTAATTTATTGACACACGATATCGTATGGAAAGAAAAAGCATAACACGAGGAACGTGGAGAAATCGCAAGATATGAGGCGACTTTCGCGAGTAAGAAATATTTAAATTGTGCCAATTGCGGCCAAGATCACCCAGCCACATTCAGGGGATGTGTAAAAAACCCACACAGACTGGAAAATAGAAACGGTAAAAACACAAACAATAGCAAAAACAGCAATACACAGGTTTCCAAGGAAACCCAACAATTCATTGAACATTTTAAAGGCTATAACTATACTAAAAAAGCAAAAACCATAACAACACAAGATCAAAACAAAACTGTTACACCGGGAAGAAGCACTTCTAATGTCGAAGATGAATTCCCTCCTCTCACTGCTGACACTAATAACTCCAAAGAAAATACAGACAATGTTAGTGCTCCGACCACTACAACCACTACCACTATATACACTAATGAATTACAGGACATCTTTCAGACATTCAAAGACATGAAGGAGATCCTCCAAATATCAAAATTTCTTAAATGTATCAAAAATATTGCCTCTCAAACCAAACGCGCTAATAACGCACTTGAAAAAATGTTTATAATCATACAAGAGTTCGACACCCTTGCCAATGAGCTCAGCCCCTCCAACCATGAGTAGTTCTCCCCCTAATTCTCTCATTGTTTTAACCTGGAATTGTAACTCTCTCTCCAACAAATTTTCTGAATTTTATGACTTCGTTACTAACAATCCCAATATTGACATTATCTTACTTCAGGAAGTCCATAAGACTTCTGGTAGTATCAAAATCGCTAACTATAAATTATACCACACCCCTCGTCTTGGTTCCAACGTCGGGGGTACTGCCATCTACATTAAACAACACATCCCACATTACAATACACAACAAACTACACTCGCTGGTATTGACTATACGGGAATTGTTGTACAATTGCCACACATTAATATTAACTTTACTTCTGCTTACATCAGACATGTGCGACAATTCCCAGTCAACGACCTTACACAACTTCTCTCTGAACACACACACAGTTTCATTGCTGGTGATTTTAATGCACGTAACCGGCGATGGAACTGTCATTCGACCTCTGGTTTTGGCAGATCATTACATAACCTCATCTCACACCTTGATCTTAGTCTACATGCACCAAACAAACCTACACGTATTGGGTACAATAACACTCATCCTTCTATCATTGATTTTGGCATTTCCAAAAACTTAGCCTTTCCTGTTACTACCACCATTATTAATGACCTTACTTCTGACCACTTTCCTGTTTGCTTCAAAATTGACCTTGCTGACCCCCCCTCTCCCCCTCCTCTGGTTGCAGTGGACTGGAACAAATTTAAAAACATATTGAACAATTCCGATTTAACTTTTCCAACCATTCAGAACACCAATGATATTGATAATGCAGTTACTCACTTTCAAGATCTTATCACTAATGCCCAACAGCAGGCTACTCGTCAGTATGTCAAAAACTCTAAATCCTTCATTCTTCCAAACTATATTCACGCTGTCTGCAGACATCGTAATAACTTACGGCGTCGCTATCAAAATAATAGAGACCCAACTCTAAAACCAATTATTAATCGTCTTAACAATAAAATCAAAACCCTTATTGCCAAAGAAAAGCAGAAGAGTTGGGGGAAATTCCTCAGCTCTCTCTCTCCGGAAGACAACTCTCTCTGGGCCATTAAGAAAAAACTTAACAATCATCACACCCCCATTCCACCGTTAACAGACACCAACAATATCTCTGCTTACACTGATCATGATAAAGCTGAAACTTTAGCTAAAAGTTACGCAAATCAATTTTCTCCTAATCCCTACCTTGCAAACCCGGATCATTTCTTTGATGTCCATGAAACTGTCAACAACTTCTTAAGTACCCCTCCTGAGGAACCACTCCCAGAAATACAACCTGTAACTATCTCTAATATAATCAAAAAACTCAAAAACAGGAAATCCCCCGGATACGACAAAATCTCTAACTTCGCTATTAAAAACCTTCCTCAAAATTGTATTAACTATCTAACAGATCTTACTAACGCTATCCTTAAATTTTATCACTTTCCAAACCCTTGGAAAATTTCTGTTGTGACTCCTATCCCTAAGCCTCAATGTAATCTATCTGATCCAACTAACTTTCGACCTATATCCCTGCTTCCCTCTCTAAGTAAAGTAGTTGAGCGTGTCATAAGGGCCCAGCTCAATGATATTCTTGACACTAATCACATTTTGATCCCTGAACAATTTGGCTTCAGAGCCAAACACTCCACTGTACATCAACTTCTACGGGTTGTGGAGTTTCTCAGTGAGAAACTCAACTCGAATATTCCAGCAGCTGCTGTTTTTCTGGACATTGCTAAGGCTTTCGACAAAGTCTGGCATGAGGGCCTTATATACAAGCTAATTAAGCTCAAAATTCATGCTAGACTTATTCACCTCATACATTCATACCTTAGCAATCGCAAATTCTGCGTCCGCATCAACAATATACTCTCCACTTTATATCGTATACTTGCTGGCATTCTTCAAGGCTCTGTCATCGGCCCTACATTATTCAACATTTACTTTAATGATATACCGCGCACCCTGTGGACCTATCTTGCCCTGTATGCGGACGACACGGCAATTTACGCCTCAGCTCACTTTGCTTACACCTTATACAAAATTTTACAGAAACACATTGACGATTTCACGGCCTGGTGCACCTTATGGCGCATTAAACTCAACGAACAAAAAACTGCTGCAGTTTACTTCTCTAGGAAGCTTACTAACCCTAACCGCATTACTATCAACAATACAACCATACCCTGGTCCGACCATACCAAGTATCTGGGGGTAACTCTGGATAAAAGACTAACATGGAAAAAACACTTCCTCAACATCAGAGGCCAAGCGGCCGGTATCTCAAAAACCCTTTCCCCTTTATTAAAAGGTAAAACTCTCTCTATCAAAAATAAAATTCTCCTCTATAACGCCTGTATTAGACCAATTCTTACATATGCAAGCCCCATATGGGGTTTTGCCTGTAAAACCAACATGGATTTTCTTAGTAAAGCACACAATAAAAATCTTCGTACCATCAGAAACGGTCACAGATACTTAAGAAACACAACCATTAGAAGGGACTTAAAAACCACTTCTCTCAAAGTACGCATAAGTATACTTGCTAAAAATTTCTACAAAAATATCTATAATTTACCCAATGATATAATAGCTGGGTTACCAGACTACGAGGTCTCCGACCCCCATAATCGTAAACGCCCAAGGTTTTCTACTTTGTTAGATGATGAAGATTGAGTTTCCCTCTTTCTTCTCCTACTTTACTCTCTTTCTGTCTTGTATTTGTCTTTAATTTAAAAAAAAAAAAAAAAAAAAAATTGTTGCATTACTTCTCTAAGCATTCAAAATAATGTTACACTTTTAAAATGTATGGTCTCTGTAAAGAGTCTTTTTTTTCTTGGTTTTCTGGGGCACGTCCCGGTAGCTTTTTCGTCTCCTTTTTTCGGATCATTGGAACTTTACATTTTTCTCTTTTTCTCTCTTTTATATTGTTACTCTATAAGTATTTTACTTACCATTTTACTATGCCTCTCTTTTTCTATTATTATCACTAACTTTAAGTGGCCTAACCACATTTATAAGTTTCTTTCACGGCTCCCTATCATGCCTCAATAGACGACTTCACCTCTCGACTGGATGTACAGATGCTCTCATCTAGGCAATCCATATCTACATCTCATGTTCCATGTTCCAATATTTAAATAAAAATACCAAGAGAGGTTGATGTGTTCCATAGTTTTTATCTCAACATGAAGGTTGAAGTTCCGTTACATGCCAAATAAAATATTTAAGCAAGGATTTTTGGTGAATTCCAATATTTATGTTTACAAGTGTATTATACAAGGCTGTTACACAGTGGTGTAGTCGTAAAAAAAAAAACAGAGGGTATACGCTCTAAGCAGAGGGTATACGCTCAAGGCAGAGAGTATACCCTAGAGTGCATATACTATAGCTTTCTTGAGAAACAGAGGGTATACGGTGTTCCTTAAAAAAAGGCAGAAGGTATACGGCGTATACCCCCGTATACCTTCCACTACACCCCTGCTGTTACAAATGATGGAACCCAATTTAAAAAAAAAAATCATACTTTCGAAACTACTAAGTGTGACCTTCTTGTTACATGGCATACGTAGAATCTGTAATCCAGTTCGTCCCAAACATTTTATAACATCACTCTGTCAATGGTTCTGAATTGAATTGCACAAATGCGTTCTTTAAGTCCTGACAGTGACAAAGACATTGTTTATGTACCACCAATGCCGAAAGCAAAGTGTTCAAAACTTAAAGAACACATTTGTGAAGCTTTCAGAACCATTGACAGAGTGATGCTACAAAATGTTTGGAACGAACTCGATTACAGATTGGTCGTATGCCGTATAACAAAAGGGTCACACATCGAACATTTGTAACTGAAAAAAACTTGGTATATTTCTCTTTAAATTCATGTATCACTTATTGTAATATGTGCAGTAGTTTCGAAAATATGATTTTTTTTTAAAAATCAGTTCCATCATTTGTAATAGCCCTGTAGTATCGATGTGATTGAACTACTTACATTGATGTACTAAGCATATTATTTGTTTTAGTAAATAATAAATATTGTATACAATTAAAAAACTGATAGATGCATTCATTTGTAGCTATAAGCCACGGGATTTTTAAGTAATTTTCAGATCAAATCCTACACACACACGTATATATAGAGAGAGGAAATTCGGGTATTATGAAATATCATTTTCAATTTTATTTGCAAGTCAACATAAAAGTAGTCGGATGTGGCAATCCCAAAACTTTCTTCTACCTAAGATATATTAATACTTCCTGAAAAGTGCAGCATAGCAGCGCCACCGGTTAAGTGATTTACATTAAAATATAATCAGCAACAACTTATATCAACTTTTGAATCTGAAGTTTGATGGAAATCCGTGCATTAGTTTTTGAGATAGAGCTATTGCGAAAATCGTAGAAAATTCTGCATAACAGCGCCACCTGTTGGCGAATTTAAACGAAAACCTAATCAGGACCAAATTATATCAGAGGCTAACTCAATCTAAAGTTTCATGAAAATTCATACATTAGTTCTTGAGATACAGCTATTGCAGGAATCGTGAAAAATGCAGCATAACAGAGTCACTTGTTGAACGATTTACACCAAAAACTAAAAAGTGCTAATTTATACCGGGGACAAACTGAATCTGAAGTTTGATGATAATTCGTCTATTATTTCTGAGATAGAGCTATTGCGATAATCAAGAATAATGCAGCATAGCAGCGCCACCCGCTGGGTGATTTACTAGAAAAAGTAATCAGAAACAACTTATATTAAGGTCTAACAGAATCTGAAGTTTTATAAAAAAAAATCCGTATATTAGTTCTTGAGATATAGCTATCGCGGAGATCGTGAATAATGCAGCATAGCAGCGCCACCTGTTGGGCAATTTACACCAATAAGTAATCAGCAACAATTTGTATCAGGGACTAACTGAATCTAAAGTTTTATTAAATTCCGTTCATTAGTTCTTGAGATAGGGCGCCCACAAAATGTGTTACAAACAGACAGACATTTTGTAAAAACATGTTTTTCGGGATCTCTGATCCCTAAAACGTGTAAATCCGTCGAAAACCAGAATTCGGAAATTTTCAGGAATCCAGTACTTTCTTCTTGTAAAGATAGGAAAAAGTAATAAATTGATGTACATTAAAAGTTAGTAAAGAACAAACTTTGACTATTTCTTAACACATTTTTGATGCGTTTAAAGTGAAATAAAATAATTCATATTTAGCTTTAAAGAAAAAGTTATACTTAGTTAAAGCTGGAAAATGAATCACATATTTGACTTTAGCACGGCAAAAATCAGCTTAAAACCCACTTTCATTCATGAACTTTACTTTCTTGAAGCATTCCATATTTATAAAAATCTTTAAAATGTCGTTAATTGTGATTTTGCTATTCCTCCATTGTCAGATTTCTGGAAAAATTATATAAAAACTACTTGTTCATAAATTCCACTTGCACGTTTTCACATTACACTATATCTTATTGGCTCTAAACTTTCCTGAAATTCTATTGGCCAATAAACTTGATCCTTGAATCTGCTTACATCACCCGTTTTCTAAAATTTCCTATCGGAATTCTGTTGGCAAATAAACTTTATCTTTGAATCCACTTCGCTTTCATTGGCTGTTTCCTGTAATTTTATTGGCTAATAAACTTTATCATTGAATCCGCTTCTCCTACATATATTTTAGGAATTTTCTTTTCTGAGCAGTCATATTTTGCACTCATGACGGTACGCTATGGCTACTGAAACTACACTCCTCAAAACAATTAGGGGAGCACATGGTTTTGACGAAATTACGCAAATATTTACAGCGATAAGTAACGTAAAATAAAACATCCATAATTTAAAGTGTTGTAGAAAACAGATAAAGAAAACTTCACATGTAAATTAAAGTTTATGACGTCAAAAACTAGAAAAAGGAAATTAGTGCAGAAATCGGGATTCTGCAGAAACGTATGTTTCACTGCCTCAGTTGTAAATTTCAATTACTCAGCTTGTGTTTTGAGAAAAGGTGGCTTGAAAATGCCACAACAACATGATTTACCGCAATCCATGACTTGGCGTGTTATCTGGACAGTTGAATTTGGGGAAACACAACGAAGTGTAGTGGACGCTGTTGGAGTCGCAAAAAGTGTCCATGAAAGCTGTGGAATTGATTCCAAGACACATGGAATGGTAGTCATCGACAAGTGCAAGGTCGAAAATGGGGTAACACAGAAACTGATGACCGATATATCCTGTTAACAGCTCTGCGAGACGGAACGAACAATGCTACTCAGCTACCAAGACAGTTGTTTTTGGCCACAGGACGAAGGATTTCCAGCCAAACAGTCCGAAATAGGCTTCATCAGGGTGGTCTCTATGCACGTAAGCCAATGGTCTGTATTCCGTTGACCTCAAGCCACTGTGTGGCCCAAAGAAGTTGGTGAACTGAACATCGAGTTTGGGGGCAACGTTGTTTGAGTCAAATTCTGTTTACAGGCGAGTCCCGATTCAGTCTGGATGTGACATCTGATGTGTTTTGGCATGGAGAGAAAGAGGAACTCAAAATAATCCCACATTCGTTCGTGAAAGATCACATTACAGACGAGGTGGGTTGATGCTATTGGCTGGAATCAGCATAAGTGGACGTACGGCCCTGCATATCATTCGGAAGGGCACTTTGACGATCCGAAGTTATACAGACAAGATATTGAGACCTCATGTCGTATTTTATGTTGCAGAAATCAGTGATTTCTTTTTTCCATGCATGATAATGCCAGACTTCACACGGTTTGTCTTGTTGAAAACATACTTGAAGCTAAAACAATACAGCGTATGGAATGACCAGCATGCTCTCCTGACCTAAATCCGATCGAGCATGTTTGGGACATACTCAGACGTTGCAATGCTCCGAGACCGAGGCGTCCTTTTACTGTCCGGGACTTGAAGATTGCAATTCTTGAGCAGTGGGACAGTATTCCCCAAAGTCTTATCGACTCATCGCATCCATGGAAAACAGGTGTGCAGCAGTCTTAGCTATTCGAGGAGACTACACGCCATATTAAAAATCTTGAATCATTTCTAAACAATACTTTTTTTATCATTTACATGAAAACAAATTGTTGCCCTAAACCATCTTTTCATGTTCTTTTCATCTTTTCAAAAAATAAAAGCTCCCTTACAATTTTTTGCGTCTTTTTTTCTGTATTGCGCATTGATACATGTGTACTATCCATTTTATGCCCATACATGGCTGTCTTGCACTGTTCTCTTCACTTTTTTGCTTGCTCCCTTAATTTTTTTTGAGCAGTGTAGTTTGCAACAAGAAATAAAATGTTTTGATGCTTTAAACGTTGTTTCTATTTACATTATATTATATCCAATCCTCTCCTCTTCCATCCTCTGAATATTTTTCATTGCAAAACAGGCACACTGCCTCTTTCTCGTCTGGTGTACAACTGGTAAAAAGATCATCTCAAATGATACGTCGGAGTGGAATGATCGTTCGTCTTCACTAGAATCGTCTTGAAGTAGTTGTCTAGCCCAGCTGATATTCCATTATTATTCGACACATTATCTTGAAAAACATAACCTCTTCACTCGTCAACAAGTCAGCATAGAGAAAAACTGACCATCACAGCAATAAATATAGTTATTCAACTTCATACTGAACTTTGTTAACAGCACTGACAATGAGATTCTATAATTAATACGAGTTGTATAAAATTTACCTGCAAAAAGCTGCAAAAATTGAGAATAAGATTTTATTTCACGGCGTCGCTCCAGCAACAGGTGAACTGAATATGGTGCCTTACGGGAGTACTAGGAAGTCGTGTGGCAGTTTTACTCTTGGCTGCAACACTGTATGCGCCAGATATTGAAGTATACCATATTGTCCAACCATTCCATAATATCCGAATTTCCCCTATAGTTTATGAAGCGTGCTCAGTCTGTTTTCATTTCAATTCAAAATCAAACTGGCTATTTTGCCCCATCTTCAGTTTTTCGACCTATAAATGGCAATGTTCAAATATTGATACTTGTAAATGCATCTATAAATTAGGTCAATAAAAAAAAAAAAGATTGACCGGTCGGTCAATCAAAAAATAAAATAAAATAACATATAAAATGAAACAATAATAATAAAAAAATGTGAAATAAAATAAACCTTTGACAGGTCTCCGTTCTAGTAGGTAGTCTTGTGTGGTATTTCTTTCGGCGGAATTGCACAAAAAATCCGTTATATAGAGGTTTGGTTTTTACAGGTTTTACTAAACAAAGTACAATAAAACCTATAACAACAGAGTCGATAAAGACCGGAAACATATTTCGACTTATAAAGGTTTCCGTCTTAGCAGGTAGACTTGTCGATATAGATAGTTGATCAGGTAATATTTCTTTCGGTGGAATTGGAAAAAAATTCCGTTATAGACAGGCTTTGTTTTCATAGGTTTTTATATAAATTAGAGATATAAAAAACAGTACTACAGAAATTTTCACTTCATAAATGTCTACAATAGAATATTATTCAAAGCCTTCTTGATTTTTTTCTTATGATTTTGATTTTTTTTTAATTTTCCTCGATGATGGGTGTTTTAGAAATAAGAAAAATTGAAAGTAAAATGAGAGCGCATCATTGAATACGAAACCGCTTAAACTGAAAACTTTCACAAGCGAAAAAATAAAGAAGGAAGAAAATTTTTCGGAAAATAAAAGCTTTCTTTGAATGCGATACCTTTGACGTCTTATAGATCCCTCTTCCCGCTAAAATAACTTTAATCGAAAAAGACGTGCGTGCATTGAAATCTGAAACGTTTGCATTAAAAAAGTTTATCTTATTTTTGAAATACTCTCTTTATTTTTCTTTTAAAAGCAATATTATAAATCTATTCTAATACCATAGTCTAGTATTTATAGATCGGGGATCATAACACATTTTTGCTTAAGGATCATAACTAAGCTTCTCTAAAATCATGATGTCTACCTGTGACATGCAACTCATATTATTCAATATTCTATAATTTGTATAATTTTCGGTGAAAATTACGGAAATTATTTTTTTAATTGAAATAATTTTAATTTGAGTAGAATGTCTATATGATCATTTTTTATTAAAAAGGCTCTACAACAGCACTTTATGCGAAGCCTTTTTTAGGGTTTCGTACTTCAAAAGTAAGTACGGAACCATTATCCTGTGTCTGTCTGTCACAACCATTTTACTCATAAACAATGGAACATGGAAAGCTCAAATTGGGGAAGTAATAAAGACTATTGACCCACATATATACAGATTGCTAAACCTTCACAAATATATTTAGGAAAAATGAAAAGGGGCTAATTATGTTACTTGAAAAAAAAAATCTTATATTTGTATATCATATGTGAGGCATCTTGTGAAAACTTTCGTAACACTGAACTCAAAAATACATTTCTTTTAGTCTTAGGTATTATATTTTCAGAGATATCGACGAAAATGTAGTGCAAAAATATATCTCCCCCCTATTTCCGAATCTACTGAAACTAAAATTATGAAAAAATTAGAGGTAGTGGACATTAATTTAAACCTTTCAGGAAAATTATAGCGATTATCCTATAGGGTAATCCCTATAATGTGACCTATAGGTCACATAGTTTTTGAGAAAAGAGCATTTTTCCTTTACACACAAATTTCGATTTGCGAGCATTCAGCAAAGGTGTTGAGGATCGCTGGAGATACCTATCGTCTCAAAAGTATAAAAGGATTGTTGATAAGGATTTTCGAGAAAAATCGTCGGTAATTTCTCGAGATATTAATCCATAAAGACATGGACGGTTTGGACATTCATAATAGCAGGGGTGGCGTACTCTATGTACCATCGGCTTTTAAAGCCTAGATAACAACTTTTAAGTATATATTTGTGTAATGCAATGCCCAGTAGTAGTATAAAAGCAATAAACGTCAAATTGTTAAAAACAGACTAATTTAATTAGAATTAATCACATAATTACTATGGGATTCGCGACTAGTTTGCATTGAGTGGATCTCTCAATCTCTCCTCCCGTGTCTTTAAAAGTTAATTAAAAACCTGTCAGGAAAAACCCGGCATGGACCAAGGCGGCGTTGCAACTTTGCGACCTCTTTTCGAAGCGCGCTTAGCACAATGCCAAGTTCAAACTTTAAACAAGGGTTTTGTTTTAGCTACACTGTAAAAGGAAAACATTATTACTACGCTGAATTAATATCATCATAAACAGATTAGGATAAGAGTAAAAAAAGAGTTATACAGAATAGCAACAAGTTTTATTATTTATGCTTCATATCTCTTTGAACTTTTATGGTATACCCGTTCATATTTTTTGTAGTATATACAGCTATACCTAACCCTACATTGTATAGTTTTTTACAAAGTCTTTTTATTCTTTTAGCAACGATTTTTTTAATTAATGCAGTCAATAATTCATATATTTATTGTACGGAAACCTCTGAGTGCCAGTAATACTCGCACGTGACCGTTTATCTTTTTCGTTCGAGCTATTCGAATTATTGCTATTGGAAATGATAAGCACTGAAGTTAAGAATTACAGCGATTCATTGAGTATCAAGTTGCTTAAACTGAACCGTTTCCGGAGGGGGGGGGGGGGGAGAAAATTTTAGAAAATAAAGCCTTTTCTGAATGCGTTATCTTTGACGGCATAGTTATCTCTTGAAGTTTGAATATAATTCTATATTCTCTGATTATTTGACATAAATGAAACCTTAATCGAAAAAAGAGGTTTATTCACTAATATCTGAAATATTTTATTAAATAATTCTCTGTTTACTTTGAAATGCATTATTTATTTTTCTTCTAATACATATTCTAGTTATAAATTTTAATAGTATGAAATGTATGCGCTCTAGAGTGCTGTTCAAAGTCACAAATAAAGAGAAACTCAAACTGTTTTAGATAAGCGCATACGCAGTGCCACATAAGCAAAATGGTGACATAAGTAAAGTGTTATTAGCTGAATTAATATTAAAGCTGAAGATTTCAAAGCCGTTAGAGCCATGCGATTTTCCCCTTTGGTGCTTTATAAAAGACCGTGTCTACGTTCCGCCGCTACCTAAGGATTTTCCAGATTTGAGACAGGCCAGGTTGAAAGGGCTATTGCACCATTACTCCGGACTTATTAGCCGAACTGTGAGAAGAATTGAATTTTAGGTTGGATCTGTGCCGTATAACTAAAGGTGTACACATATTGAACTTTTATAAGGAAAACTAGGTTAATTTATCTTCAATTTGATGCATGAGTTGATGTAAATCGCTTGAATTAAGCTGTTATAATGTACCATTGAAACTGGAGCATTCTTTTATGGTGATACCTCTATAACATTCACTTTGCTTTAAATTTATTTTTAAATATTACAACAGAGCATTCCCTTTTATAAAAGATTCTTTCTTTATTTTACCTATCCCAGATTTTATTAAAATTTGCCTCAAAGAGGTATGTTTTATAAATGATAAGCGCTGAATCTTAGAATAAAAATGCTTCATTGAATATCAAATCACTTAAACTGAAAAGTTCACAAAGAGACAAAAATAGAAAAAATAAAATTTTTAGAAAATAAAGCCTTTTCTGAATACGTTATCGTTGATGGCATAGAACTCCCTCACCACTTGAACATAATACTGTATTCCGTGATTATTTGAAAAAAGAAAATGTTTGTAAAAGATGCGCGTACATTAAAATATGAAGTATTTGCATGAAAGAAATTTTTATTTGATTTTTGAAATAATCTCTTTAATTTTCTTTTGAAAGCAGTATTATTTATCATGTCTAATCACAAGCCTACGATGGTTGTGTTTCTTAACTTTTGATGAATGATTTTTATGTATTTTTTAGCACTGAATCTGAAAATGACCTTCATTTTTAACCATCACTTCAAGAATTTTTGCAAATCGTACATTTCAAAGATAAAAAGTAAAAAAGTAGCGGAAATCTGATACTATAAAATATATTTGATTGTTGCGTTTTTTATCTTTTGCTAATTGACTTTTATGCATATGTTAGCGCTTAATTCAAAAATGCCCTTCATTTTTACCCATCATGTCAGGATTTTTTGCAAATCGTAAATTTCAAAGTTAAAAAATAATAAGTCAAAAAATAGCGAAAATCTGTCAAAGCAATTTATTAAAGCCTTACTAAAAGTTTGGTTAGTTGCGGGGCTAGAAATGTACCGGAGCAAACCGGGACGATGTTCCGGTTCGTGAAAGTATGGAAAATATTCTGCCGGTTCGTAGAATTATTTTAAAAAACATTATTACAGTTTCATACATATAGCTTACTATGCTCTCTGTAAAGACTTTTTCCTAATTATTTCGAATCTTGAATGCATTTTTTTAATTGTTTTTTCTACGGTTAAATATAAATTTGCTGTACAGTAAAGTCCCGATTATCACGAGTTAATAGGGACCAAGCTCACCCCGGATAAGCAAAAAACTCGTATAAACCGGATTTACAAAAATCATCACCAACTAAGCAGATGAAAATATAAATTTTTACTTAATTCATACATTTTTATGGTACTAGTAACATTTCTTTGATGTACATTTCCGTTACTTTTAAGAAAACGGGGAATGAAATTGTTTATTTGAAAAAGGCCTTGATAGTTTTTGTTTGTTGAATGTCAATTTTGCTGCAGTATTACGCTACTGCATATCTACCAATTTCTAATTTTTTTTCTTATCTCTAAAACTTACCAGTAAAGTTTGCCTAATTCAATCGCCGAAATCTAACAATTGTCAACGATTAAATATGGCAAAAATTTGTATTCAATTTTAGAGGTAACAAAACCGCACATTTTGGCAGCTATATGATTCTTTTAGTGTCATGAAAATTGCAGGTGTAGCCTCTTCTTTCCGCTCAAAGTATTAAATAGTCCTTTTTCAATCGAACTTATACCATTGGAATGAATCATTTTCTTCTGATGGATTGATGACTTCCATTATTATCAAACAGCCATTATAAATGAAGTGTTAGGTGAAGATGAAAGAAAAGTCATAAAAAGTTAGAACTCAGAATTCTAACTTTTTACGACTGCTCTCTTATCTTCACCTAACACTTCATTTATAATGGCTGTTTCATAATAATGGAAGTCATCCGTACATCGGAAGAAAATAACTCGGTTAAAGCGGAAACTCGGTTATGTGGGACTCAGATAATCGGGACTTTACTGTACTTATAAGAAAAAAAATAGCCGACTATAACTTTGAAATGGCGTTCTAGTTCGTGGATTTTTCCATTTCGAGCCCTGGTTGGTTGTATGAGGTTTTGTTGCGCAAAATCCCTTAAGGGACATGCCGCGCCAAAAAAAAAATAAACTTACTAAAAGAAGGCAAATGTTTTAAATACATCTGCGACAAATTTCCAGCCTTATCAACCTCCAAAAAGAAAGAGGATACTGAGACGAGCCCATAGAAAATATAAAAGGAAAAGGCAATACAGAGCATGAGAATGTCAAAGAAATTTCCCCACACGGAATAAATTGTAAGGATTTTAAGTGGTCATACAACCCTTTAAACAGATGAAAAATTTGTTTTCGGAGACAAACATTTAAAGTGGTCCCATGCACTCATTTTTGCACTAATCACCTCAGTTTCTTTTTTTGTTAATACTATAATATGTTCTCCATGCAATATAATACATAATTTGCATCAAACACTTTATAATTAATAGATAATAATTATTTCTTAATGTATGCTTTTTTTAAAACATTAATCATAATGTATATAGCTTGCGCGCAGGATTTAAAAATATCTATACCCTCTAGAACTTTGAAACTTTTAATATAAGTTTAAGAACATTACAAAAATAAAATGGGCTAAAATCTAATGAATAAACAAAAAAAAATCTAAAGTTTTTTTTATGTTCAAAATAAAAATATAAATATTTTGATAATTTTACTCGAATACCCATGCATTCAATATTTTTTGTTAAATTTCTTAGATTTTAGTTCAATTTGAAGAAAATGATCTAGTAAAGATAAATATAAAGTTTGGAATCATTACTTTAATACATTTGGAGTTATCGTGAACGCAAGTAAAAAAAAGTATCAATTTTGAGAAAAATCAATTTAAACATAAATATTTCGCTTGAAACAGACCAAGGCTAATTTAAATTTTTTACGAGCACAATTTAACGAATATTTTGATGCGGTTTGTGGCAAATTGTTCAGGAAAACATTAGCTGTCAAATGAATTAAAAAACAAAAAAAAAAACGATTTTTTAAAGATTTTAAGGGTCGTAATTCCCTTTAAGCATACAATATTTTACATGGATAGCCGTAAAAATGCGTAGTATGAGACAAAAAAGAATAAATTATTATGGGGGGAAAAAGGGTTTTACATCATTTTTTATAATATCAGATTTTCGCAATATTTCGACTTTTTAAAAGTTTAAAAATTTGCGATTTGCGAAAAATCCTGACGTGATGGTAAAAAATGAAGGTCATTTTCGGATTCAGCACTACAAAATACACAAGAATCAATTATCAAGAGCTAAAAAACACAACCACCACATCTATTTTATAGTTTCAGAATTTTGCTATTTTTTACTTTTTAACTTCGAAATTTACGATTTGCGAAAAAAAACATGAAGTGATGGTTAAAATAGAAAGTCATTTTCGGATTCAGTGCTACAAAATACGTAAGAATCAATTATCAAAAGCTAAACAACATGACACAACCCTAATTTTGCAGGCTAGTGATAATCTAGTCTACCTAAAAATACCGTTTTCTCCGTCATGTCTTGTGTTCATGAAAACATGAGGCTGATATGCAGAGTATACTCCCTCCCCCAACCCAAATGCACAAATTTAGAACTTGATTTTATGAATCAATTCTGTTTTTTTTTCTCTCATCAGCAATTTTATACCAACACATTTTATGTCACATAAAAATGGGACAAAATTATAATATTTTTAGACAAGACAAAATTTTTATTCGAGCAATAAAAATTTCGAAAAACGATCATATCATTCATCCAGTTTTCGTATAAGCGACATATAACAGCGTTTGTGAGCGTAAAACCTAATCTTTAAAAATAATCTGTCTGTGTTTCTCAAACCCAATAAAATACAAGTTTCTTAAACTAACAAGACTAGGCATGTTGGATAACTTGCACGTAGCAAAGGTTTTTTTTTCCGGAAGAAGGAGATATTCTGGACAATGTTACATTAAAAGAAAAAAAAAATTTTAGTCAAAAGTCAAAAAGAAAGATGGCTGTTTTTCATTTTACACTGTTAAAAATAAAGTGCGATGTTTCGCCAAGAAAATGGTTAAAAGTCGCTGAAATTTAGCTGCAACCAAGATATAGGTGATAAGTTTCACCAGTTTATTGGTGCTTTCATAAATACCATTATATTAGTGAAATGTTAAACCATGATTCAGGTTTTTTATAAATCCAATTTTCTGGTGAAAGGTTGAACCATAAATCAGGATTTTTTTAATCCAATTTTATAGTGAAAGGTTGAACCATAAATCAGGGTTTTTTTAAATCGAATTTTCTGGTAAAAGTTTGAACCATAATTCAGTTTTTTTTAAATCTAATTTTCTGGTAAAAGGTTGAACCACAAATCAGGATTGTTTTTAAATCCAGTTTTCTGGTGAAAGGTTTAACCATGATTCAGAGTTTTTTTAAATAACATTTTCTGGTGAAAAGTTAAATCATAATTCAAGGTTTTCTCTATTCCAATTTTTCGGTAAAAGGTTGAACCACGATTCAGGATTTTCTCTCATCTTTATGAGGAAAGGTTACACCGGATTGTAGTTTTCTTTTTTTTCCCTCACTTTGGTTTTCAATTTATCATTTTATTGTATAATAATAAACAAAATTTCAGATTATGCGAGATTATATTGCAGTAGGGAAAGCATATATATATATTTTTTCATTAAACCGAACATTATTAAATTTTTAATTATTGATTCGATTGTCTTTGAAACATATTTAAAAAACAAATGTAAACCAGTTTGATCTAATTTGATTTCACAAAGTCACTACATTTTTTTTTTTCTTCTCACAAATATTACCATTCTGTCATTGTACTTTTTGGAATATTTCTCTGCACTCACTTACACTTAGTCCATTTAGTGCTTGCTTATTCACAAAAAAATATTTAAAAAAAATAATAATAATTTTCTTAGATTTAAATGCATATCCAGTTTTTATTATATTTTAATTTAAACAATGGCTGAATGAATTTCTTCAACCAATATTAATTTTTGAACAGGTTTGAAAAAGTTTTTTCCACAACGCAGTTAGCTGCTGCTTTCATGATCTGTAATTTTTTTTTTTTTTTTTTTTAATTGTTGTGAATCTATAGATGGGCGATTTCCATGGAGAGTTTCACACACATAACGCAGGCTTTAATTTGCATTTATTCAATTATTTATTAAATTTTAATGTTAATTCTGATTTTAAGTGGTATGGTAAATAAGTTATTGATATATTTTTAAATTTAAATGTGTGGCAATAAAACTCACAGAAGTATATCATTTAATTTCATTACTCAAAATGTGCCTTTTTTCTACTTCAGAAAAAAAAGCACAGTTTGAGTATGAAATTAAATTATATATTTCTGTGAGTTTTACTTACACACATTTAAACTAAAAAATATGTTAACAACTTATTTACCATACCACCTAAAATCAGAATTAACATTAAAATATAATAAATAATTGAATAAATGCAAATTAAAGCCTGCGTTATGTGTGTGACTCTCCACATGGAATCGCCCAGATGCTGAAATTTTTATATTATACAGTTTTCAAATTTTTACCTTCTTTTCACAAAAAAAAAAAAAAATAAAAGTATTTTAATTAGCAAAAAATATTGTTAGAAATTTCTGCATATACTTAATATAAAGGTACAATTGTTACACATATGAAAATTTCACATATTTTCACTATTTTAAGTTACATAATTTTTAATAGTACTATTTTTGAACAGTAAAATTGACTAAAAAAAAATTAATTTTTCTACTGTTGCTGACATATATCGACAGTAACAATCTAAGCAATCCACTTCCCCTTTTCCTCAAATTGAATTATTGTCACATAATTTTCATTTTTACATCGTTAAAAGGGGGGGGGGGGTTGCAATGTGAAATGCAATTAAATTAAATCTGTATTTCAATTTACTGATTTTTCATAGTTTTAAAAATAATTTTCAAGCATGATTCTTTTAAAAATTTATACTGCACACAGCTCGATTATGCAAAATTAGCTCATTTGGATATAAAAACAACAACAAAAAAAAAAAAAACTCAGAATTTGTTTCTGTTTAACATTCAATAATGAATATAACACTTTTCAATAAATAAAGACAAAACATAACGGATACATAATCAAAGTATATGCGTAAACACTGAAATAATCAGCATGAAAAAGGCAGCTATAAGTAGCAGAATCCATTTAACCTCTAATATCAGCTAATACAAAAGTATTACCTTAAATTTTAAAGCATTTTTTAAATACACAATGTACATCCATAGTATATTAAATACTTACTTTGAAGGGTTAATTTAATAACAGCAGTGTCGCCACCAAGCGACTAATTATTGTTACATATATATTTTTTCAGTATTCCTAAATGATAATCTATGATGACAATTTATTTATTTTTTAACAATACTCGTAGAGAAGAAAAATATTCACCAACAGCAGCCTTGCAATAGCTGAAAAAAGAAATGATTACAGGCACAATTAAATAGCAACACATTTAAGTTGGTTTGCGGTATGCCGCTCCATTTATTGAAAATACAAATTATATAATCATTAGATTATATGTATAGTATGTCAGACTAATATTTATTGTAATATAATATCATTTTACATAGAGTTTCTCTCAGACAGTTTTAGGAGGGTGCTGCACTCTGTCTGACCATTCAGGTCATCAAATATTTAAATTCTTGAAGCTTAGTATATTCTGAATCAGGATTTCAGTCAGGTAAAATGGAAGAGATCCAAGCATCAGGTTAATTTCTCCACCTGTTTTAAATGAAAGAGTAAATATTTTAAGACATAAAATTGTTTCTTGTGCAGACATAACAATAAAAGTCAAATTTCACACAGGGGAAATAATCAAAAAATTAAACAGCATATAATTCAAATCTCTTTTACAAGGAAGTCTTCAGCATTTGAAAAATCAGTGTTCGAAATCATTGATGGTCCACTGGTCAGAGAAAACCAAAAATGATATTGGTAATTGGACCACTAATTTGAAAATTTTAGTAGTCAGCAGGATCAATAACTTGTTCCCCCTTCTCTCACAGGGTCACACTCACAGGTAAACTTAAGTTTTCCCGTCCCAGAGAAAACCACAACCAAGCAAAAATCACACAATTTTATTTATTTAAAAAAATAAATAAATAAAACTGCATTAAACGTAAACCTTAGTCAATTGAAATATTGGAAATATCTAAATAATTTTATAGTTTTTCTTTATGTACTGTTTATTTAATTTTTAGTCATAATTTTACATTTTATTATGTTGAAAATTTTGGATAACTGCAAAGTAAGTTTGTAAGAAAAGACTGCAGAATTCTCCAATTGTTAGGTAGAAGGAGAATATTGTGAAATTCTTGAATCAAATGTGGAAAAATATTGCAAAAAGTGTCAGCTGGTTGAGGAAAAAAATTCGTCAATTGTGATTAACAAAAACTGACGTTTGCCATTTGGCTGCAATAGGGTGTCAACGATTTTAATCAGTTGATTTAAATCAACGATTAAATCATGATTTTAATCAACTGATTTTTTTTTAAATCATTGATTAAAAACACAAATTTTCTAAATTTTAAAATGACATATAAAATTATTAAAATCTAAGATGAACAGAAGTAGAAAACCAAAATAATAAGTGGCATTTTTAGAAAAGACGATACTCTTCGTTTTATAATTTTGAATTTTTATGAGCGAATGTTATTAATCATGGTCAAATGTTTATAAAATTGAATTAAGACACTCTATTCATTCAAGGAATGCAGTAATTCCCTCACAAAACAAAATAATCATGAATGGAAATGATGTTATATCAAATACAGGGTGTAAAAAAATCATGATTTAAAAAAAAAAAATAAATAAAAATAATCTGATTTTTTTTATTTTTTTCCCTGTGTTAGAATATTAAACATCTACCAAGAATTAAGCATTTCAAAACTGAATAACCCTCCAATAACATAATCTATTTTTTTTTTTTTTTTTTTTTGCTTTAATTAATAAAATTTTAATTATGTAATTATAGAAATTTTAAAAAAACTGCAAATTAAAAATTTCTTTAGTAGCATATAACATTAGGTGCACTAATATTTTGTAATAATTATATAAACCAATATTAAATACTCCTTATATTTTAAAGTTATTGATAAATTGCATTTAACTTTAAATTTATGATACAGATTAAATTTAGTGATTATTAAACAATTAACTGTTTAATTAAGAACACAATCTACATTTTTGAAAAAGTGGTTGAAAAAAAGGTGATAAATAATCATTTGATAAATTCATAAACCGGCCAATAATTTTACACAGGTTCTAAAGCATATTTATGTCAAATTGATCAAAAATTGTAGCAATGTATACAGCAAACTCGCACATAATTTATAAATAGATTACAAAAATTGTATTTTGAAATTTAAATCAGATTGTTTCCCCACAACATTAAAATATTTGAATAGCTACTAAATATTATAATATTTTGAAGTTATTTAAAATTTAGTTAGATTTTTTTTTAATGTATAATACTTCTTTTTACACAGTTTAACATTGTTATAATTAACAATAACAAATGTTACAGTTTTTACAAGTGATTTAGTGATAATTTTCATTACTGATTATAATGCTTTTTTACTCTATTTCAAAAAATCAGAAAATATGTGATTTTATCATCTGATTTAAATCAGTTGATTAAAATCACTGACACTCTATTGCTATGTTTATTGTATATAAAAGAATGAATAATTTGATTATTAAAAGGAAATTCTGACATTGTAAGTTATATTTAGATTTAAATATCATTTTTAAATTAAATGCTTTTTATGTTAGATAAAAACCATGCATTTTACAAACTTACTGTACTTAAATTTTTCCCAATAGTCAGGAATTACACTTAGAAAGAATTATTTAAAACTTTGTTTTGTGTATTCATAAGTCACAATACCTGTAGAAACTATCCAAATTATGTTCATCTCAGATTTGAATACTTTTTTATGTCATTTTAAACATTTAGAAAATTTTTGATTTTAATCAATGATTTAAAAAAAAAAATCACTTTATTAAAATCATGATTCAAATCGCTGATTTAAATCATTGACATCCTGATCAAATATAAAGACAATAATAGAAAAAAAAATCTGGATACATGTAACTTTTTTAAAACAATGCTTAAAATTCATATAAATCTCTTTTTTTTATTATTTTGTTTGTATAAATTACTTTAAACATGGTAACTAATGTTTAAGATACTGATAGAGATATATATTATAAGTTTTTAAAAGCACTAAGTTGCATTTTTAGAAAAGGCGATACTCTTCGTTTTATGAATTTGAATTTTTATGAGAGAATGTTATTACTTATTATTATTCATGGTCAAATGTTTATAAAATTGAATTAAGGCACTCTATTCATTCAAGGAATGCAGTAATTCCCTCAGAAAACAAAATTATCATGAATGTAAATGATGTTACATCAAATATAAAGACAATAATAGAAAAAAAAAAATCTGAATACATGTAACTTTTTAAACACTATGCTTAAAAATCATATAAATCTCTTTTTATTATTATTTTGTTTGTATAAATTGCTTTAAACATGGTAACTAATGTTTAAGATACTGATAGAGATATATATTATAAGTTTTTAAAAGTAATAAGTTGCATTTTTAGAAAAGGCGATACTCTTCGTTTTATGAATTTGAATTTTTATGAGAGAATGTGATTATTTATGGTCAAATGTTTATAAAATTGAATAAGGCACTCTATTCATTCAAGGAATGCAGTAATTCCCCCAGAAAACAAAATTATCATGAATGTAAATGATGTTATATCAAATAAAAGACAATAACAGAAAAAAAATCTGGATACATTTAACTTTTTAAAAACAATGCTTAAAATTCATATAAATCTCTTTTTTTTATTATTTTGTTTGTATAAATTACTTTAAACATGGTAACTAATGTTTAAGATACTGATAGAGATATATATTATAAGATTTAAAAGCAATAAGTTGCATTTTTAGAAAAAGCGATACTCTTCGTTTTATGAATTTGAATTTTTATGAGAGAATGTTATTATTCATGGTCAAATGTTTATAAAATTGAATTAAGGCACTCTATTCATTCAAGGAATGCAGTAAATCCCTCACAAAACAAAATTATCATGAATGTAAATGATGTTACTTTAAATATAAAGACAATAATAGAAAAAAAAATCTGGATACATGTAACTTTTTTAAAACAATGTTTAAAATTCATATAAATCTCTTTTTTTTTATTATTTTGTTTGTATAAATTACTTTAAACATGGTAACTAATGTTTAAGATACTGATAGAGATATATATTATAAGTTTTTAAAAGTAATAAGTTGCATTTTTAGAAAAGGCGATACTCTTCGTTTTATGAATTTGAATTTTTATGAGAGAATATGATTATTTATGGTCAAATGTTTATAAAATTGAATAAGGCACTCTATTCATTCAAGGAATGCAGTAATTCCCTCACAAAACAAAATTATCATGAATGTAAATGATGTTACATCAAATATAAAGACAATAATAGAAAGAAAAAAATCTGGATACATGTAACTTTTTAAAAACAATGCTTAAAATTCATATAAATCTCTTTTTTTATTATTTTGTTTGTATAAATTACTTTAAACATGGTAACTAATGTTTAAGATACTGATAGAGATACATATTATAAGTTTTTAAAAGCAATAAGTTGCATTTTTAGAAAATGCGATACTCTTCGTTTTATGAATTTGAACTTTTATGAGAGAATGTTATTATTCATGGTCAAATGTTTATAAAATTGAATTAAGGCACTCTATTCATTCAAGGAATGCAGTAATTCCCTCAGAAAACAAAATTATCATGAATGTAAATGATGTTACATCAAATATAAAGACAATAATAGAAAAAAAAAATCTGGATACATGTAACTTTTTAAAAACAATGCTTAAAATTCATATAAATCTCTTTTTTATTATTTTGTTTGTATAAATTACTTTAAACATGGTAACTAATGTTTAAGATACTGATAGAGATATATATTATAAGTTTTTAAAAGCAATAAGTTGCATTTTTAGAAAAGGCAATACTCTTCGTTTTATGAATTTGAATTTTTATGAGAGAATGTGATTATTTATGGTCAAATGTTTATAAAATTGAATAAGGCACTCTATTCATTCAAGGAATGCAGTAATTCCCTCACAAAACAAAATTATCATGAATGTAAATGATGTTACATCAAATATAAAGACAATAATAGGAAAACAAAAATCTGGATACATGTAACTTTTTAAAAACAATGCTTAAAATTCATATAAATCTCTTTTTTATTATTTTGTTTGTATAAATTACTTTAAACATGGTAACTAATGTTTAAGATACTGATAGAGATATATATTATAAGTTTTTAAAAGTAATAAGTTGCATTTTTAGAAAAGGCGACACTCTTCGTTTTATGAATTTGAATTTTTATGAGAGAATGTGATTATTTATGGTCAAATGTTTATAAAATTGAATAAGGCACTCTATTCATTCAAGGAATGCAGTAATTCCCCCAGAAAACAAAATTATCATGAATGTAAATGATGTTATATCAAATAAAAGACAATAACAGAAAAAAAATCTGGATACATTTAACTTTTTAAAAACAATGCTTAAAATTCATATAAATCTCTTTTTTTTATTATTTTGTTTGTATAAATTACTTTAAACATGGTAACTAATGTTTAAGATACTGATAGAGATATATATTATAAGATTTAAAAGCAATAAGTTGCATTTTTAGAAAAAGCGATACTCTTCGTTTTATGAATTTGAATTTTTATGAGAGAATGTTATTATTCATGGTCAAATGTTTATAAAATTGAATTAAGGCACTCTATTCATTCAAGGAATGCAGTAAATCCCTCACAAAACAAAATTATCATGAATGTAAATGATGTTACATCAAATATAAAGACAATAATAGAAAAAAAAAATCTGGATACATGTAACTTTTTTAAAACAATGTTTAAAATTCATATAAATCTCTTTTTTTTATTATTTTGTTTGTATAAATTACTTTAAACATGGTAACTAATGTTTAAGATACTGATAGAGATATATATTATAAGTTTTTAAAAGTAATAAGTTGCATTTTTAGAAAAGGCGATACTCTTCGTTTTATGAATTTGAATTTTTATGAGAGAATATGATTATTTATGGTCAAATGTTTATAAAATTGAATAAGGCACTCTATTCATTCAAGGAATGCAATAATTCCCTCACAAAACAAAATTATCATGAATGTAAATGATGTTACATCAAATATAAAGACAATAATAGAAAGAAAAAAATCTGGATACATGTAACTTTTTAAAAACAATGCTTAAAATTCATATAAATCTCTTTTTTATTATTTTGTTTGTATAAATTACTTTAAACATGGTAACTAATGTATAAGATACTGATAGAGATACATATTATAAGTTTTTAAAAGCAATAAGTTGCATTTTTAGAAAATGCGATACTCTTCGTTTTATGAATTTGAACTTTTATGAGAGAATGTTATTATTCATGGTCAAATGTTTATAAAATTGAATTAAGGGACTCTATTCATTCAAGGAATGCAGTAATTCCCTCAGAAAACAAAATTATCATGAATGTAAATGATGTTATATCAAATAAAAGACAATAATAGAAAAAAAATCTGGATACATTTAACTTTTTAAAAACAATGCTTAAAATTCATATAAATCTCTTTTTTTTATTATTTTGTTTGTATAAATTACTTTAAACATGGTAACTAATGTTTAAGATACTGATAGAGATATATATTATAAGATTTAAAAGCAATAAGTTGCATTTTCAGAAAAAGTGATACTCTTCGTTTTATGAATTTGAATTTTTATGAGAGAATGTGATTATTTATGGTCAAATGTTTATAAAATTGAATAAGGCATTCTATTCATTCAAGGAATGCAGTAATTCCCTCACAAAACAAAATTATCATGAATGTAAATGATGTTACATCAAATATAAAGACAATAATAGAAAAAAAAAATCTGGATACATGTAACTTTTTAAAAACAATGCTTAAAATTCATATAAATCTCTTTTTTATTATTTTGTTTGTATAAATTACTTTAAACATGGTAACTAATGTTTAAGATACTGATAGAGATACATATTATAAGTTTTTAAAAGTAATAAGTTGCATTTTTAGAAAAGGCGATACTCTTCGTTTTATGAATTTGAATTTTTATGAGAGAATGTTATTATTCATGGTCAAATGTTTATAAAATTGAATTAAGGCACTCTATTCATTCAAGGAATGCACTATTTCACTCACAAAATAGAATTTATACCACACATTAAAACAATAATTCAAACGAATTTCGCTTCGGATATAATGCAGATCGGAAATACTTTAGGCTTAAGCAAAATATTCAGCATTTGCCGGTAAAAGAAATACGTTGATACGAAATTTTGTTTACGAGAGTTACAGTAAAACATTATTATGTGTATAACAGTAAAATAAACAATCACTAGTGCACTTACTTCGAGTATTTCATGGATTGACATGGCGAAAAACTAAACCTGGTTACCAGTATCCACGTTTCTGCTTGAGATATCCAAGTTTTGATTCGGCATCGGCAGAGCGGAAGACGCCATTAAAGTTTATCGATTGTTGCCACTCAACGATAACAAATGTTGAACCATAATTTCGGATATAGTGCATCCGCATGTAATTATCTTTTCCAGACATTTTTACTTGAACGAAAAACATGGTGAAACCTCCTCCTTAATCTAGTTTTTTGGAGAAAAGTTAAACCTTTATTTTTAACAGTGTATAGCATTATTTATTTAAAATTTTCGTCAACTTGTTACAATAAGGAAGATTATAGTTTCTAAAATTATGCAGAGACTAACCATATTTCAGTTTATTCCAGAAACTCAGACGTGTATTATTACATCGATTTTAAGCTGCCATGAAATAATACGTGAAATATTTATAATTGAAAATAATCACTATTTTACACAGCCAATTTTAAATGATGATATTTAGATGGTTAGAACATTTTGCAATTTACAGATATTTGTCGAAAAATTTCTGTTTCCTTTCACATCATATTCTTTCAGGTAACATTATTACGTGCACTACGTTCATATTTAAAATAATTTTATCTTAAATACGGAAAAATTATCTCCACAAATATTTTTAAAAGATCCACGTAAATTAATTAATCACCAACTTGCTCGCTGCCATTACCTGTTATTACTCACTAATTATCCATCTGCCTTCCGATTTTAACCATAGTTCTTAATATTTTCCTTCACGCAAACCTGTGCAGAGAATAAAAATATAAGATATTCTAGTTCAGCAATATGGTATGCCAAGAAAATCAAAGAATGTGCTGCCAAAGAATTTGCTCTTATGCAAAAGGTTTCTCTGAGAGATGATTTATTGGATTTTTAGACATTCATCTAAATTCATTTAGTTTTGTTAGAAAAAACGATAAAGCAAATTTTGGCAGTAAATTGAGGACTAACAAGAAAGAGAAAAATCATTCTTCAACCATAGATTATGAAACACTTTCCAGCACATTCAGGATAATGTAACAGAACTGCACCGTTTAATAAGTTAAAATATCATGTCTAATTCAAGCATATGGAAACGCATAACACATTTGGAAGCTCAATTTCAGCAATTCCAATCTACAGTTTGTAAATTATTTCAATTTTTTGAGCAGCCCTGTATAAGATGTATAAATGTGTTTCTATAAACTACATGAATGCTAAAATTCAGTTCAGCTGCGAAATACATACCACAGTTGAAAATTCCACTTCAGCAATTTCCGCTAACAAGGAGAATGGTACGTGAATTCTTTTGTGCAGCCTTGTATATGAGGTATAGAATTCATATGCAACGAGTAACATGCAAAAAAATAGTTAAATTTAAAAGCGCATACCGAATTTTGAAACGCAATTCCAGCAATTATTACTTAAAGACAATACTATAACCGATTTCTTTTATGTATCCCTGTAAATGAACGACAAATGCTATGAATGCCCTATTCTATCGTAATCATCTCGTAGCAGTGATTTACATCTGTTGCAATATATTTGAAATAGCGTAATCGCATTAAAATACTCTGCAAGCGAATTTTTCCTATACACCATAGTGTAATGGAATTATTTTGAATGCCCCTGTAAATGAATCCCACATACTTCATATACCATATCGAACATGCCTTGGTGACACTAAATAACGTTTATCAATTGCAGGGGAATCGGAGTATATTTACAGGAGTTAGAGCGTGCGCGGACGGACAGGCGGATAGATGGACAGACAAACTGAATGCATAAACACTTTTTAACTTTGTTGGAAAATGTTAAAAATGGAAAACGCTGAAAGTCTAAAGGAGGAAAATTTTCAAGAGAGCGGAAAAAAGAAAAACTCCTATTTCTGGTATTTAAAGCTGGGGGAGGGGGTGTGAAGGATATTTCCTTCCCATATTCTATTAATACCTTTTTCCTTTACTCCCCCCCCCTTTTTAAAATAAGGTTATTTTACTAAATTCCTATATTTTAAATCTGTCTTAAAAAAATAAATTAAATTTATTTTCATCGTTCTTTTCCTTTAGAAATACATTCTCGTTTCACACTCTTAATTCTCAAAAACCGCAAAAAGCAGTCGTAGATTAAAAGTGGCATGCTATTTTTATCTCGCAAGTAGAAGGAAAAAGCCGGTTCTATGCCAGCAGGCGTCATGCGTTGAGGAGTGAGGAGGGAGGATGAGTGACAGGTAGGAGGAGTCGAATGATTGACAGGTAGGGGAGATAAGAAAGTGATAGACAGGTGGGCGGAGTCGAGACAGACAGGCGCCAACGCGTCATGCTATAGTAGAGGGGTTAAAACAAAGAAGAGAGAATGAAAAGTGTACTGTAAGAGAGGGGTTAGAACAAAGGATAATGTTAATGAATCAATTAAAGTCTAATGAATTAATAAAAGTCTACTGTAAGAGAGGGATTAGAACAAAGGAAAATGTTAATGAGGATGATTAATGAAGGAAAGTCTGTTGTAAGAGAAAGGTAGAACAAAGGAATGATTAGGAATGATTAGAAAAGATCGCGTGCAATTAAAAAATACTTACCACGGAGCAGCGTCGAGACACGTCCTACCTGTATGACATCCACCGGGCTAATGAACGAAGAAGCGTGCAACAACCGGTTTCATCTAGATAAGGAGCTTGCTTCTGATTGGACGAGAGACGAACCTAGGGGGGCAGCACCATCGTTTCCGGCGACACGAGCGCCCTCTCTCGAGAGGATGATTCACTTACCTGCGATGTCGTCATCCTATTTGAATAGATTAAAAGAAGTGTTTTCTAAGAGTTGAATCATTCTTCATTATGCCTTTGAGCGAGGAAGTCATTAGTGTCGTCTGTTTGTATAGTATAGTGTGTGTTATTTTTTCTTTAATTTATATTTTAACTGG
The DNA here is from genome assembly GCA_963932465.1 of Maratus speciosus. Lineage (NCBI taxonomy): Eukaryota > Metazoa > Arthropoda > Arachnida > Araneae > Salticidae > Maratus > Maratus speciosus. Next base: position 223,460,175 of record OZ010789.1, read on the forward strand.
AAGTGATAAGTTTGCATTTGATTTTATTTTAAAATTAAATGATACAGGAAATTTATCTTTTTCTACCTAAGCATGTTTTCTAAGACTTCACATTCTTGTTGTCATGGAGGAATCATACAAGAACCCAGCTGCAGTAGGAAGTTTTGGCGGTGTCGATGCACTGTATCGTGCTGTTCGAGGCAAAGTATCCAAGAAAACCATCCAAAAATGGTTAAGTGGAGTCGACTCGTACACGCTTCACAAACCGGTTCGAAGAAAATTTCCAACGAATCGCGTGATTGTGTATTCGATGGATCAACAGTGGCAAACGGATTTGGTAGATCTTAACAGTTTGCAAAAACATAATCAAGGTTTTCGATATATTTTAACCTGCATAGATGTTTTATCAAAGTATGCATGGGTGATTCCACTGAAAACGAAACGAGGAGTGGAAATTGTGAAAGCCTTCGAAACTATATTTTCAACGCGAAAACCCAAGTCTTTGCAATCGGATGCTGGAAGAGAGTATAAGAACAAACACTTTCAAAGATATTTAAAGCAAAAAGGAGTTCGATTTTTCACGACGAATAACAATACGAAAGCTTCAGTGGTCGAACGTTTTAACAGAACTTTAAAAACCAAAATGTGGAAATATTTCACTCATAATCATACTTATAAGTATATTGATGTGTTGGACTCCCTCATGCAGAGTTATAACCACACACACCATTCGAGTATCAAGAGAGCTCCTGCTGACGTCACACCTGAGAACGAAAGCGATGTTTGGATGACTCTTTTTGGAGACTTACAAGATGTGAAAAGAAAACCCTGCGTGTTTCGAACAGGTGAAATCGTTCGCGTGTCGAAACAGAAATTAACGTTTGAAAAGGGATATGAAACCAATTGGACTGAAGAATTGTTTATGGTGACTGAATGTGTTTCAAGAGATCCTCCCGTGTATCGAATTAAGGATTTGATGGACGAACCCATCCAAGGCACGTTTTATGCTCAAGAATTGCAAAGAGTACAACCGAAAGAAAACTTTGCTATTGAAAAGGTTTTAGAAAAACGAACACGAAAAGGTCATGTGGAATACAAAGTAAAATTTAAAGGATATCCTGTAAAATTTAATCAATGGATTCCTTCCTCAGATTTATTTTCACTATAAAACCTTTGTTTTCGTCTTTGAATCCTCATTTAGAAACATGTCGTTCTACGTGACGTTACCTTCTGACAGTTCATTGAATTATTTCCCAGAGAATAAAATTTCTCACTTTGTTACAAGACTGCCTTCTGCTTTAGATTTGAAAGGCGAGTGGGAAGTGGGTTTAACAGAACTCATTTATCCCCACATGTGGAATAATATAACGGAATATACTAATGGATATGAATATGTTTTAGGAGAGAATATTGAATGGACGAATGGAAGACCTAGACATGAAGCAGAATTTGAAATAGGTGCATTTGAAGTGAAAAAAGTTAGAATTCCACCGGGGTTTTACGAATCTCCTAACGATATTATTAAAGTAATCAACTATCAAAAATTCCATGATAAAATTTCGCTTAATTATAATAAAAATTCTAAAAAAGTACGAGTGACTTTAAAAAAAATGCACAAATCAACTTTGATTCAGGATTAGCAGAAAGTTTAGGATTTCCACCTGGTAATGTAGGAGAACCTTTTGCAGGTCATTCAATGTCTTTTGATAGTCCCTTCATAGCCGACCCTCATGCGGATTTTAAATTAATGTACATTTACAATGATCTTGTTGAACCTCAAATTGTAGGGGATACCGTTGCCCCGTTACTTCGAGTGATCCCCGTGAAAGGACAAGACGGTGAAATGATTCACGAAACGTTTGACAGACCGCATTACATTCCCATCACTCGAAAGAATTTTCAGACAATTGAAACAGTTATAAGAACGCATACAGGTCGATTAATGTCATTTGAGCGTGGGAAGTTGATCGTGAAACTTCATTTCCGTCAAAAGTATCTCTCATAATGATTGTACCTTATCAGTGTTGTGTAAAATCTTTTGAAGATTATTACACTCAGCAATCCGGTAACGGTTTAAATTACTATCATGGAACTACACTGCAGAAAGGATATGGATTCGGTGGACTGTTTCGTTCTTTGTTTCGAGCCGCGGTTCCTCTTTTCAAATCAGGAGCCAAAGCGGTCGGTAAGCAATTGTTATCGACAGGAGTAAATGTTTTGAACGATGTGACACGCGGTGAAAATGTCAAAGTGGCTGCCAAACGCAGGTTGAAAGAAGCAAGCCAAACTTTAACAGATAAAGCCGCCACCAAGATGAAGACCATGATCGGTTCTGGACGACGCAATAAAAAGCGGAAGAAATCAAGCAAAGTCATCATTCGACGTAAAGCCAGGAAAGTGGAAGCACGTGATATTTTTGCTTAAAGATGTCTGGACTTATTCATAAAGATTCTATTGCCTGTGCTAAATCAGAACTGGATTTATTTTTAATTCCACCTACTCAAACAGCTATTGAAAAGGGATATTTTGTTGAATATCATCCCCTTGCGAATATTCATGACGGAGTACCTGTGGAGTTTAATGTTCCCGGAAATGGAGAAGATTACATCGATTTATCCTCATCCTATCTTTATGCTAAAGTGAAAATTACTCGATCCGATGGTTCAGCTTTAACCGACGTGGATCATGTAGCTCCAGTTAATTTATTTTTACAAGCCTTGTTTTCACAAATTGATGTCAGCTTGAATGAGAGAGCGATCTCTTCTTCCAACAACACCTATCCCTATCGTGCTTATATCGAAACATTACTGAATTATGGAGAAGATGCCAAGAAAAGTTTACTGGGATGTGAGTGTTTTTTCAAAGATGAGAAATTGGATACTGTGGACCCTACCACCGGTGAAAACCCCGGATTGAAAAAGCGTTACGAACTAACTAAAAATAGCAAGTCATTGGATATGATTGGACCTTTACATTGTGACATTTTTCAACAAAACAGATTGTTATTAAATATGGTGGATTTGAAAATTAAACTGATTCGCAGCAAACCCAACTTTTGTTTGATGGCTGTAAAACCTTCAGAATCTACCACACCCGAACTCAATTACAAAGTGATTTTAGAACAAGCTTCTCTGTTTGTACGGAAAGTAAAAGTATCTACAGGGGTCTTGCTGGGGCATGCAAAAGCCTTAGAAAAAAGCTCTGCTAAATATCCCATCGATCGTGTGTTGTGCAAGACTTATTCAATATCCAGCGGAAGTCGATCTTTTATGCAAGATAATGTGTTTTCGGGAACCATGCCGAAACGTGTTGTTATTGGATTGTTAGAAAATGCATCTATAAACGGACAATATAATTTGAACCCCTTCCACTTTCATCATCACAAAGTCAACTTTTTAAGTGTATACATAGATGGTCAACCGGTTCCGAGTAAACCTCTCGAACTGAATTTCGAAGAAAACAGCTATATAACAGCTTATCATCGTTTGTTCACGGGATTTAATCACGATGCTGGTATTTATCTAACACGAGAAGAATTCGCCAATGGACATACTTGTATGCGTTCGACCTAACACCGGATCTCTGTGACGGACCTCATCTGAATTTACAACATCAAGGAAATTTACGAATCGAAGTTAAATTTGCTGAAGATTTGAAGACAGCACTTTCTGTGTTGGTATATGCAGAATTTGAGAACATTATAGAAATTTCGAAATCACGGCATGTTTTATGTGATTTTCCCAACTGAATGAATTCTTTACAAATCGACAAGATTTTATCACGTGATTCCAAGACCCGAAATTCTTTTTTGGGTGTGTTTGCAAGTGATCAACTACCGAGAAGAATTCAACAGTATCCTGCTTGTTTCATATGCAATGTTGACAAGTCATCGGAACCTGGAAGTCATTGGGTCGCCTTCTACTTGCTTTCACCTGATGAAGCGGAATTCTTCGATTCTTATGGAAACGCACCTGCCTTTTTTCGAGGACCTGTATCAAACTATGCAACTTATTTTTCACAAGTGACATTTAATCCACACATCTTACAAAGTCCTGTCACGGCCGTTTGCGGTCAATATTGTATTTTTTATTTGTATTCTCGATGTCGAGAAAAAACTTTAAAAGATATTTTATCTCATTTTGTAACGAAAAATATCTCGAACGATCGTAAAGTGTTTAATTTTGTCATGAAACGATTTCACGTGTCTGTGAATTTTTTTCAATAAATAGATATTTAAACTAAACTTTTTTAGTCTCTGTGTTTATTCTGTGTTTGTCTTTCCTGAAGAACGTCAAGAATCACGAGCTTGTTGATTTTCCACGTTTTCAACACCCGTTTACTGCCACCTGTGCAGGACCAACACAAGTTGGGAAGAGTTGCTTTTTAAAAGAGTTTCTTTATTACAGAAGGGAAATGATTCACCCTCCACCTCAGAAAGTGATTTGGTTTTATGGTATTTATCAAGATCTGTTTAATGAAATCCCCGAAGTCACCTTCGTAGAAGGGTTTCCTTCTAATTTTAAAGAATATTTAGGAACGAGATCTTTAATTATTCTCGACGATCTCATGACTGAGCTTGAAAATGATAAGCGACTCACCTATCTATTTTCAAGGGGATGTCATCACTTGAACATGAGTGTTATTTTTGTAACACAAAATTTATTTCATCAAGGGAAAGAAATGAGAGATGTCTCTCTCAACTCTCAATACTTGATTGTGTTTAAAAATCGACGTGATCAAAGTCAAATTATGCATTTGGCGCGACAATTATATCCTGGCAAAACAAAATTTTTTCGTGAAGTGTTTGATGATGCAACGAAAATACCTTTCTCATTCCTTCTCATTGATTTAAGGAACCAAACAGATGAAGGAATGCGATTGAGAACGCAGATTTTACCCAATCAAATTCAGTACGTCTACCAGTTGAAATAAATAAGCGAGTCATTTAGTTTTTTGTTTAGTTTGAAAAATGACTTTGACGTGTCAACAGCTGCGTGATTTGAAGCTCATCAAGACATGTCCTAAAGTATTACGTAAACAGTTGTTTAAAAAATTACCTCTTCGTTCTGTAAAAGCCATCTGCGAGTGTAGTTTAAATGTTTTAAAAGGAAACATTCCACTTTCATCTCAACAGAAAAAGTCTTTAAGGAAATACAAGTCGACCCTCCGAAAAATTGGTACTAAAAAGGGTACTCTATCACAAAAGAAAAGACTTATCGTTCAGAACGGTGGATTTTTAAATATTTTAATCCCCGCTGCCTTAACTGTTTTAACAAGTTTGATCCATGGAACACGCTAGAAAATTTGCTTTGGTGCCAGAGGAAACTCTCTCCAAACATGTCCTTTCGAAAAAGCAAATGAATGAGTTTGATACAGCCATGTCGAACATTTTAAACAGCAACTTGCCAGATCATGAAAAAGTTGTACAGTATTATGAACTTTTAAAAAGAAAAATGGATTTGCAAGAGTTTAACACACCTCAACCCTCGAAACAACCTGAAGAAGAAACTGAGAAACCTATTTTGAAGAAAACATCACCTGAACCCAAACCTGAAGAAGATGAATCATCCTCTAAACCTGAAGAAGATGTCTCGTTTATTATGTTTTCGGTACCTCGTTCAATGCAGAGGCAAGCTCACACGTTGTTGGACTTTTTAAAGAAAAACTCGAGAAAATTCGAATGGGATAAAAATTTTCAAGTGTCTTTTGAAGGAAAAAGTATTCCTGATTCGAATGTAGTTGATTTATTTCATCTGCTTTTTTCTGTGAACAAGAAAACTCCTATTAAAGCACAGAAGGAATTGTTACAGACTTTGAAAGAAATGCATGTACCCGAGAACTTGATTAAAAATAGACATTTGTCGAGAATGAATCAAGAAAAAAGAAAACCTGATGTTAAAACATCTAATACTTTTGTCAAAGAATCAAGAAAGAAAAGAAAATCTGATGTACTCGTTTGGGAAAATTATTAAATAAATAATTCATTAAACTTTAAATAAAGTCTCATTATTTGTCTTTTCAACATAAATACTATTAACAAAAAAACTTAACACTACTTACCACAGAGCATCGTCTTTACACGTCCGTTCCCATCCGCATCCACAGAACAAATGACACATGATTCAGCATAAAACCGGTTATGACGTCACACCCGAAGTCGACGCGAGCGCCCTCTACCCTCTCATACTTGTCTGTGATTGGTTAAGAGAATCACATGACTTGTGAAAGGAGCAGATGTTAGAGGTGGGCGCCACTCTGTCTGCATTCCTTTCATTCCCTTCAAAAGACATTTTCTTCAAAGATCTTCTAATCTTTTCTATTGGTTAGCAATAAAATGATGTCGCAAAGCAAATTAGCTAATTAGCAGACACTGTTTTTAAAAGGAGGTGATAAACATGTATCACAATTAATCAAAAATACTATGAGCACATAAAACGCACTAGGTGAAACGTATAAGTATTTCGACGGTGATTTTACTCAGCAGGATGCCGAAAATAGTAGGGATAGATGCCGCAGAGCTTAAAGCCAAATGTCCGGTAAACGGGAGCTACGAAACAGACGACCTTCACCTACGAAATCCAAGACACGAATGATGTGTGCGGGGTCTACACCCGTAGATGAAGGTTACTGATAAGAGATCACGTGACCGCTATCAACCAATCAGAAGCGAGCTTGTAGGTATGACGTCATCGACTGTGCTGCCTACCCCCATCGCAAACGAGGATGATGACATCGTACGGCAATACCTGTAGACAACCTGGCGCCAGTTGATTGACAGGAGGCGTGGTGGAATGTCAGGAATGCAGACAGAGTGGCGCCACCATCTGCAAGAAGCGAGCATGTCGAAACATACAGCGACTGACTGACGCCAGATGATTGACAGGGAACGGGGGGGAATGAAAGGAATGCAGACAGAGTGGCGCCCACCTCTAACATCTGCTCCTTTCACAAGTCATGTGATTCTCTTAACCAATCACAGACAAGTATGAGAGGGTAGAGGGCGCTCGCGTCGACTTCGGGTGTGACGTCATAACCGGTTTTATGCTGAATCATGTGTCATTTGTTCTGTGGATGCGGATGGGAACGGACGTGTAAAGACGATGCTCTGTGGTAAGTAGTGTTAAGTTTTTTTTGTTAATAGTATTTATGTTGAAAAGACAAATAATGAGACTTTATTTAAAGTTTAATGAATTATTTATTTAATAATTTTCCCAAACGAGTACATCAGATTTTCTTTTCTTTCTTGATTCTTTGACAAAAGTATTAGATGTTTTAACATCAGGTTTTCTTTTTTCTTGATTCATTCTCGACAAATGTCTATTTTTAATCAAGTTCTCGAGTACATGCATTTCTTTCAAAGTCTGTAACAATTCCTTCTGTGCTTTAATAGGAGTTTTCTTGTTCACAGAAAAAAGCAGATGAAATAAATCAACTACATTCGAATCAGGAATACTTTTTCCTTCAAAAGACACTTGAAAATTTTTATCCCATTCGAATTTTCTCGAGTTTTTCTTTAAAAAGTCCAACAACGTGTGAGCTTGCCTCTGCATTGAACGAGGTACCGAAGACATAATAAACGAGACATCTTCTTCAGGTTTAGAGGATGATTCATCTTCTTCAGGTTTGGGTTCAGGTGATGTTTTCTTCAAAATAGGTTTCTCAGTTTCTTCTTCAGGTTGTTTCGAGGGTTGAGGTGTGTTAAACTCTTGCAAATCCATTTTTCTTTTTAAAAGTTCATAATACTGTACAACTTTTTCATGATCTGGCAAGTTGCTGTTTAAAATGTTCGACATGGCTGTATCAAACTCATTCATTTGCTTTTTCGAAAGGACATGTTTGGAGAGAGTTTCCTCTGGCACCAAAGCAAATTTTCTAGCGTGTTCCATGGATCAAACTTGTTAAAACAGTTAAGGCAGCGGGGATTAAAATATTTAAAAATCCACCGTTCTGAACGATAAGTCTTTTCTTTTGTGATAGAGTACCCTTTTTAGTACCAATTTTTCGGAGGGTCGACTTGTATTTCCTTAAAGACTTTTTCTGTTGAGATGAAAGTGGAATGTTTCCTTTTAAAACATTTAAACTACACTCGCAGATGGCTTTTACAGAACGAAGAGGTAATTTTTTAAACAACTGTTTACGTAATACTTTAGGACATGTCTTGATGAGCTTCAAATCACGCAGCTGTTGACACGTCAAAGTCATTTTTCAAACTAAACAAAAAACTAAATGACTCGCTTATTTATTTCAACTGGTAGACGTACTGAATTTGATTGGGTAAAATCTGCGTTCTCAATCGCATTCCTTCATCTGTTTGGTTCCTTAAATCAATGAGAAGGAATGAGAAAGGTATTTTCGTTGCATCATCAAACACTTCACGAAAAAATTTTGTTTTGCCAGGATATAATTGTCGCGCCAAATGCATAATTTGACTTTGATCACGTCGATTTTTAAACACAATCAAGTGTTGAGAGTTGAGAGAGACATCTCTCATTTCTTTCCCTTGATGAAATAAATTTTGTGTTACAAAAATAACACTCATGTTCAAGTGATGACATCCCCTTGAAAATAGATAGGTGAGTCGCTTATCATTTTCAAGCTCAGTCATGAGATCGTCGAGAATAATTAAAGATCTCGTTCCTAAATATTCTTTAAAATTAGAAGGAAACCCTTCTACGAAGGTGACTTCGGGGATTTCATTAAACAGATCTTGATAAATACCATAAAACCAAATCACTTTCTGAGGTGGAGGGTGAATCATTTCCCTTCTGTAATAAAGAAACTCTTTTAAAAAGCAACTCTTCCCAACTTGTGTTGGTCCTGCACAGGTGGCAGTAAACGGGTGTTGAAAACGTGGAAAATCAACAAGCTCGTGATTCTTGACGTTCTTCAGGAAAGACAAACACAGAATAAACACAGAGACTAAAAAAGTTTAGTTTAAATATCTATTTATTGAAAAAAATTCAGACACGTGAAATCGTTTCATGACAAAATTAAACACTTTACGATCGTTCGAGATATTTTTCGTTACAAAATGAGATAAAATATCTTTTAAAGTTTTTTCTCGACATCGAGAATACAAATAAAAAATACAATATTGACCGCAAACGGCCGTGACAGGACTTTGTAAGATGTGTGGATTAAATGTCACTTGTGAAAAATAAGTTGCATAGTTTGATACAGGTCCTCGAAAAAAGGCAGGTGCGTTTCCATAAGAATCGAAGAATTCCGCTTCATCAGGTGAAAGCAAGTAGAAGGCGACCCAATGACTTCCAGGTTCCGATGACTTGTCAACATTGCATATGAAACAAGCAGGATACTGTTGAATTCTTCTCGGTAGTTGATCACTTGCAAACACACCCAAAAAAGAATTTCGGGTCTTGGAATCACGTGATAAAATCTTGTCGATTTGTAAAGAATTCATTCAGTTGGGAAAATCACATAAAACATGCCGTGATTTCGAAATTTCTATAATGTTCTCAAATTCTGCATATACCAACACAGAAAGTGTTGTCTTCAAATCTTCAGCAAATTTAACTTCGATTCGTAAATTTCCTTGATGTTGTAAATTCAGATGAGGTCCGTCACAGAGATCCGGTGTTAGGTCGAACGCATACAAGGTATGTCCATTGGCGAATTCTTCTCGTGTTAGATAAATACCAGCATCGTGATTAAATCCCGTGAACAAACGATGATAAGCTGTTATATAGCTGTTTTCTTCGAAATTCAGTTCGAGAGGTTTACTCGGAACCGGTTGACCATCTATGTATACACTTAAAAAGTTGACTTTGTGATGATGAAAGTGGAAGGGGTTCAAATTATATTGTCCGTTTATAGATGCATTTTCTAACAATCCAATAACAACACGTTTCGGCATGGTTCCCGAAAACACATTATCTTGCATAAAAGATCGACTTCCGCTGGATATTGAATAAGTCTTGCACAACACACGATCGATGGGATATTTAGCAGAGCTTTTTTCTAAGGCTTTTGCATGCCCCAGCAAGACCCCTGTAGATACTTTTACTTTCCGTACAAACAGAGAAGCTTGTTCTAAAATCACTTTGTAATTGAGTTCGGGTGTGGTAGATTCTGAAGGTTTTACAGCCATCAAACAAAAGTTGGGTTTGCTGCGAATCAGTTTAATTTTCAAATCCACCATATTTAATAACAATCTGTTTTGTTGAAAAATGTCACAATGTAAAGGTCCAATCATATCCAATGACTTGCTATTTTTAGTTAGTTCGTAACGCTTTTTCAATCCGGGGTTTTCACCGGTGGTAGGGTCCACAGTATCCAATTTCTCATCTTTGAAAAAACACTCACATCCCAGTAAACTTTTCTTGGCATCTTCTCCATAATTCAGTAATGTTTCGATATAAGCACGATAGGGATAGGTGTTGTTGGAAGAAGAGATCGCTCTCTCATTCAAGCTGACATCAATTTGTGAAAACAAGGCTTGTAAAAATAAATTAACTGGAGCTACATGATCCACGTCGGTTAAAGCTGAACCATCGGATCGAGTAATTTTCACTTTAGCATAAAGATAGGATGAGGATAAATCGATGTAATCTTCTCCATTTCCGGGAACATTAAACTCCACAGGTACTCCGTCATGAATATTCGCAAGGGGATGATATCCAACAAAATATCCCTTTTCAATAGCTGTTTGAGTAGGTGGAATTAAAAATAAATCCAGTTCTGATTTAGCACAGGCAATAGAATCTTTATGAATAAGTCCAGACATCTTTAAGCAAAAATATCACGTGCTTCCATTTTCCTGGCTTTACGTCGAATGATGACTTTGCTTGATTTCTTCCGCTTTTTATTGCGTCGTCCAGAACCGATCATGGTCTTCATCTTGGTGGCGGCTTTATCTGTTAAAGTTTGGCTTGCTTCTTTCAACCTGCGTTTGGCAGCCACTTTGACATTTTCACCGCGTGTCACATCGTTCAAAACATTTACTCCTGTCGATAACAATTGCTTACCGACCGCTTTGGCTCCTGATTTGAAAAGAGGAACCGCGGCTCGAAACAAAGAACGAAACAGTCCACCGAATCCATATCCTTTCTGCAGTGTAGTTCCATGATAGTAATTTAAACCGTTACCGGATTGCTGAGTGTAATAATCTTCAAAAGATTTTACACAACACTGATAAGGTACAATCATTATGAGAGATACTTTTGACGGAAATGAAGTTTCACGATCAACTTCCCACGCTCAAATGACATTAATCGACCTGTATGCGTCCTTATAACTGTTTCAATTGTCTGAAAATTCTTTCGAGTGATGGGAATGTAATGCGGTCTGTCAAACGTTTCGTGAATCATTTCACCGTCTTGTCCTTTCACGGGGATCACTCGAAGTAACGGGGCAACGGTATCCCCTACAATTTGAGGTTCAACAAGATCATTGTAAATGTACATTAATTTAAAATCCGCATGAGGGTCGGCTATGAAGGGACTATCAAAAGACATTGAATGACCTGCAAAAGGTTCTCCTACATTACCAGGTGGAAATCCTAAACTTTCTGCTAATCCTGAATCAAAGTTGATTTGTGCATTTTTTTTTTAAGTCACTCGTACTTTTTTAGAATTTTTATTATAATTAAGCGAAATTTTATCATGGAATTTTTGATAGTTGATTACTTTAATAATATCGTTAGGAGATTCGTAAAACCCCGGTGGAATTCTAACTTTTTTCACTTCAAATGCACCTATTTCAAATTCTGCTTCATGTCTAGGTCTTCCATTCGTCCATTCGATATTCTCTCCTAAAACATATTCATATCCATTAGTATATTCTGTTATATTATTCCACATGTGGGGATAAATGAGTTCTGTTAAACCCACTTCCCACTCGCCTTTCAAATCTAAAGCAGAAGGCAGTCTTGTAACAAAGTGAGAAATTTTATTCTCTGGGAAATAATTCAATGAACTGTCAGAAGGTAACGTCACGTAGAACGACATGTTTCTAAATGAGGATTCAAAGACGAAAACAAAGGTTTTATAGTGAAAATAAATCTGAGGAAGGAATCCATTCATTAAATTTTACAGGATATCCTTTAAATTTTACTTTGTATTCCACATGACCTTTTCGTGTTCGTTTTTCTAAAACCTTTTCAATAGCAAAGTTTTCTTTCGGTTGTACTCTTTGCAATTCTTGAGCATAAAACGTGCCTTGGATGGGTTCGTCCATCAAATCCTTAATTCGATACACGGGAGGATCTCTTGAAACACATTCAGTCACCATAAACAATTCTTCAGTCCAATTGGTTTCATATCCCTTTTCAAAGGTTAATTTCTGTTTCGACACGCGAACGATTTCACCTGTTCGAAACACGCAGGGTTTTCTTTTCACATCTTGTAAGTCTCCAAAAAGAGTCATCCAAACATCGCTTTCGTTCTCAGGTGTGACGTCAGCAGGAGCTCTCTTGATACTCGAATGGTGTGTGTGGTTATAACTCTGCATGAGGGAGTCCAACACATCAATATACTTATAAGTATGATTATGAGTGAAATATTTCCACATTTTGGTTTTTAAAGTTCTGTTAAAACGTTCGACCACTGAAGCTTTCGTATTGTTATTCGTCGTGAAAAATCGAACTCCTTTTTGCTTTAAATATCTTTGAAAGTGTTTGTTCTTATACTCTCTTCCAGCATCCGATTGCAAAGACTTGGGTTTTCGCGTTGAAAATATAGTTTCGAAGGCTTTCACAATTTCCACTCCTCGTTTCGTTTTCAGTGGAATCGCCCATGCATACTTTGATAAAACATCTATGCAGGTTAAAATATATCGAAAACCTTGATTATGTTTTTGCAAACTGTTAAGATCTACCAAATCCGTTTGCCACTGTTGATCCATCGAATACACAATCACGCGATTCGTTGGAAATTTTCTTCGAACCGGTTTGTGAAGCGTGTACGAGTCGACTCCACTTAACCATTTTTGGATGGTTTTCTTGGATACTTTGCCTCGAACAGCACGATACAGTGCATCGACACCGTCAAAACTTCCTACTGCAGCTGGGTTCTTGTATGATTCCTCCATGACAACAAGAATGTGAAGTCTTAGAAAACATGCTTAGGTAGAAAAAGATAAATTTCCTGTATCATTTAATTTTAAAATAAAATCAAATGCAAACTTATCACTTCCAGTTAAAATATAAATTAAAGAAAAAATAACACACACTATACTATACAAACAGACGACACTAATGACTTCCTCGCTCAAAGGCATAATGAAGAATGATTCAACTCTTAGAAAACACTTCTTTTAATCTATTCAAATAGGATGACGACATCGCAGGTAAGTGAATCATCCTCTCGAGAGAGGGCGCTCGTGTCGCCGGAAACGATGGTGCTGCCCCCCTAGGTTCGTCTCTCGTCCAATCAGAAGCAAGCTCCTTATCTAGATGAAACCGGTTGTTGCACGCTTCTTCGTTCATTAGCCCGGTGGATGTCATACAGGTAGGACGTGTCTCGACGCTGCTCCGTGGTAAGTATTTTTTAATTGCACGCGATCTTTTCTAATCATTCCTAATCATTCCTTTGTTCTACCTTTCTCTTACAACAGACTTTCCTTCATTAATCATCCTCATTAACATTTTCCTTTGTTCTAATCCCTCTCTTACAGTAGACTTTTATTAATTCATTAGACTTTAATTGATTCATTAACATTATCCTTTGTTCTAACCCCTCTCTTACAGTACACTTTTCATTCTCTCTTCTTTGTTTTAACCCCTCTACTATAGCATGACGCGTTGGCGCCTGTCTGTCTCGGCTCCGCCCACCTGTCTATCACTTTCTTATCTCCCCTACCTGTCAATCATTCGACTCCTCCTACCTGTCACTCATCCTCCCTCCTCACTCCTCAACGCATGACGCCTGCTGGCATAGAACCGGCTTTTTCCTTCTACTCTCGCATAGAAACAATTCACACAGTACGTTTGCATGCTTAATTTGGTTGCTACCCCTGATTTTTCTCATGCTTCTTTTCTTTATTTTTTTACTGTGTCTCTACATCTGCTCTTTTCTTTCCAACGTATAAATTCTTATCATAAATTTTGTCTGCAATATCTTATTTTTAATTGCATATGTCTTCAAACGGCTCGGCGCGCCTATTCCCATGGTTGGGCAAACCCCCTGTAAAATGCGACTTTGTGGTTTTCGGTTGCCCACATTTTCTCGATTATCCGTTGGCGTTAAAATTTCATATGTTGCCCTCCCCCCCCCCCCCCCCCCCCCTCATTGACAATACATTAACGGTTTTGAACACATGTCTCATTTCAATGAAATTCTCGCCAGATTTCTACTGGCTTGCTAGTTTTGTAAATTACTGCTCGCCAATAACTCAACGCTCTAAAATGTGGTTATGATATCATTCTCTTCCTGATCGTGCATCTGTAAACATGAAATGTAGATCGTCCCCTCTCCAGCACCGGCTATGTTGCCGTTGCCGCCAAAAACCTCGATTTGTGCGGACCTGGACAATAAAGAACCTCCTGTTTATATCTGGGATTATTTACTGATTATTATTTACTGATTATTATTTACTGATTGTGTGTCTTTGTTTTAACTCAAACCTGGTCACACCATTTCGCATACTAAAATGTGAATGTTATGATATTCCAAGAATCATCGATGCAAAATAAAATCCTATTAAACTGTTTCAAACATATCCAGTAAAGACTAGAAAGTCTTTACGGGGGGGGGGGGGGGGGGGTGACGAATGTGTTCAAACAGAATAGTTTTCGACTTTTCGACATTCGTTCTCCCCGTTGAAAATCATAGCACTATTTTTTCATATATGTTACACACACCAGACGTGACATTTTCACTGTGTTTACGGACACAATCTTCCTGTGAATGGCAACCTCTTCCGTTTATTCTACCCAATAACCCAACTAAACCAAACAACTACTCTCACCTTCTGCCGTGACTAGTTAATATGTTTTCCATTTAAATTTTAGCCTAAAAGGTAGCACTGCACTGCCTCAACCAATTAGAATGCTGAAAATAACATTAAACTTGCCTTATTTTCAGGTTTCAAAAACAAAACACGATAAAAAATAAAAATTAAGTGATTTTTTTTATCCATCTTAATATGTTATGTTGAGTATTTTTACAGTTTGAAGCAGCATAACGCCATCTTTTGACGAAAATATAATCTAATTTTAAAATTACTAAAATGTTTGAACTGCCATACAGCACAACTAACACTTATGAGTACATTTTAAAATTACTAAAATGTTTGAACTGCCTTACAGCACAAGTAATACTTATGAGTACATATGTACTCATAAGTATTACTTGTGCTGTAAGGCAGTTTAAACATTTTAGTAATTTTAAAATTAGATTATATTTTCGTCAAAAAATAACATTTCGATCGTCGAGAAATTAAGCATCCAGATGTTCAGTTAATTTCTGCATCATAAATACAAGATTTGCTAAGAAGTATGCCCGAAATATAAGTTTCAATAATTTCTTAGCTATAACAAATATAAATATCATTAATAAATATAATGTATATATGGTGGTTTATAAATTGCATACTTCTTAGCTAATCTTGTATTTATGATGCAGAAATTAACTGAACATCCGGTTGCTTAATTTCTCGACGATCGAAATTTTACTACAATTAAACGAAAAAAGTTTGGGCTTATGAGCAATTTAATTTTACTGCAAATGTGTGGATCATTTGCTCTGGTTATTTAACAAAGAAGAAAATAAAATCCCTCAAAAGTAATTGCAGTTTTATCCCATTAATTATATTAACTAGAAAGAAAAATAATTTTGAAAAATTACATTTAACAATATATGAGAAATAGGACATTTAAACATACATGAAATGTTAAATTAGCTCATTTTACTCCACCAACTTTAAAGTTATATTAAAATTAATTTGCTATGAAAATTTACACTCAGGAATGACGAAAAGAGTTAATCGACGGTTATAATGAGTAACTATTATCATCATCATTATGAATACGTCGTCATTATAACTGCGGCGTTAACCACCTAATTTGAATGTCATTGTATAAGGTGTTTTCTTAAAATATTAATGAAATTAAGGGCATTTTCAAGTGCTTTAGAACAGCTTTATTAAAACTTTCGACACGAAATATAGGGTGTCCCTATATTTCATATATATATATATATATATATGTTAGTAGCTTATTTCAAGTTACTTTTAAAATACACTGGTGTCAAAAATTAAGGACCAGTCACAAAAGGCTAATTTTTAAGTGCGAATATTCAAAAGGAAATAGTATCTCTATAATAACGAGTTGGAACCCGTCGAAATTCGACGAACTAAAATGTTAGAAAGGAACTGTCATATCGAATTTATAATAAACCTACAAAAATAATTACAATAAAAAATTCATCTAACATTGGTTGTCTCACTCTTAAAATAAATAATATTTTTAACCTAAAATTACCAAAATATTATTTCCACAAACTTCAACTGCTTAAATTATTCAAAAATTAAACTCTATTAGAATACGTAATCAAGATGAGTAATTATGATGAATTTATCGATTAAGGCTTTTATGTTTGTTTTTATGGGATGAAAAATCTGTAAAAGGATTTCGCTTTGTCACATCATAAAAATTTCCCCATGAAATCTAAATTGTACGTTATTTTCACATTCTCATAATTTACATACGCACCACTCAAATTCATAATTTAAAAGTATTTTAAGGCGCAATAGGTCATTAATGAATGTATTTCCAAACTTAAAGTCACGTTTGTCCGATACAACTTTTCATCTGAACATTCGCACAAACTTTAAGTTCTAATCTCAATAACCGCGAAAAAAAATTCAGAAATTTGCCTGGAGTTGTCATAGTATTGGCCATTTAGTATTGGTCAAATATTTAGTTTTATCAAAATAAATGATCGTTTTGTTTTAAATATGACATAATTTTTACTCACTGAATCATTTTGCCTAGCGTCTTAAACTCAGTATCAGCGTAATGTAAAAATATTGAAATGTAACTGATTTATGAAGAAGAATGCGTGTTTTTTTTTAATGTCTGACATCATTTTCTGTTCAAAAATTATAAAAAAGTTACTTTTATTTGTAACGTGAAAATGGCATCAATAAGGATATAATCAATAAAAATAATAAACCATGACTATTGTCCTTTTACTTTCAATGTAAATGGAGTACTTTAGTTGCCACAATTACAAAATTTGTATTAAAAACTACAAAAAAATTAATATCTCAAAACTAAATTGAGATACAGCTTTCAAACAAATTGCATTTAAAAGAACATTTTTTTCCTTATACGACGGTGTTAAAGTTTAAAATGTGCGATGTTTAGAAGTTTAAAAATTTGCCGTAGATATAATAGCAAAACCGAAATTTTATTACAAATTTCAAAGTGTTGCCATTCACAAAATGACGTATGCGTTACGCACAGATATGTTTGTCCTTTATAATATAGATAGCCTAAGTCATGTGACTGTCATCAATAGTTCCGGGTTGACCGCTTTACTTTTTATATCCCAAACAGCCAATTTGGGTAATTTAAAGTTAGCCGGGCGCAGGTGATAAATCGCCAGATATTGTTCCATCGCCATCATCGCCAACATCGACGGGTACAATGTTTGGCGATTTATCACCTGCACTTGGCTAACATAAAAATACCGAGTTCATGATTTCTGTATCAGAATTTTCCGATTTGACGAAGGATTGATCAAGTAAATTAAATTATGAATAAAAGTAACATGATACAATGCTTAGCATAGATTTAAAGGAGACCAAACTGGTCGCCAAGGGCGGCTAGTAATAGAAATAATTACTATCCTTACACCACAGCTAGTCCATCTAGCATATCATTCATGTCACACATGGTCATAAGTGTCACAGTCACTACGCTGAAACAAAAAGTAGGAAATTCCACACTCATTATGAGTCTCAAATGATCACTATATGTGATTCCACTGAGACGTCAGTGTGACTGCTGCTTTGTGACAAGTCACCAGGTGACTTTACAATGTAGTTACATTGTGACTCTCGTGTGGTTGTCATTTTTAGACTCAATTTCAAAGTCACCATGAACGTTGCATTATGATAAGTCACCAAATAATATCACATTATAGTTACATGGTGACTTTTCACAAAAGAGCACAATGGTGACTTCACAGTAGTCTCTCTGTCACCTGAAAGTCATCATGTGACTTTAATGTGATATTATTTGGTAACTTATCACAATGACTTTGAAATTGAGCCTGCAGATGACAGTGACGTGAGAATCACAATGTAACTACATTGTAAAGTCACATGATGACTCGTCACAAAGCAGCATTCACAATGACCTTTCTGTGGAGTCACATATAGTGATGATTTGAGATTCATAATGAGATGTATGGAATTTCCTATTTTTTTGCTTCACCGTAGTGATTGTGACACTTGTGACCATGTGTGACATGAATGAGATGTTATATGGACTAGCTGTGCTGTAGAGATAGTAATTATTCGAATTATATTATTTCCTTTTGAGTATTCGCGTACTCGAAAATTAGCATTTTGTGATTGGTCCTTAATTTTGAACACCAGTGTATTACTAATTCAGAGCCAGAAGTCTATTCAAAATAATCAAATCGCTACTACATTTTACCAAAAATATTTTTAGTTTGTTATAATTATTTTCTAAATAAATTAACTAATAGGGTGACCCGCCAGTAGTTGATACCTTTCCACTAGTTGGTAAGTTTTTTGAAATATTGCGTCATTTCAGGGTGAAATGAGTTTTATACGTATCACAAGACATAATATTTTTGTTTGAATGTTAGTGCACTTGTTGTCACATTAGTATCGGCTGTTTGCCGTAAGAGAAGCCATTTTGGGGAAAACTTTTATTAGAAAATGTAAACATTTAGTTTTTGATTAGTTGGAGACAATTACGGTAAGTCAAAATAATGCACTTCCATCTTGCTTATTTCAACTAATATTTTTATAAGAATTATTATTCATCACAGCCCAAGGATTATACTTTAAAGATTAATTTTCATACTTTCGATTGCCTTTTTTCGCCTGATCAACCACTGGGAAAATGACAATTAAAAAAACTATTTATTTATAATTTTGTTGCTATTTAATTTCATTTTAAATTTCATTTTTGTGAATTATAGGACATTCATAAAGGGCTACAGAAATCGAGTTAGTTTACTTCTAAAACTTAAGAGGAAGGAAATATAATTAAAAAAAACCCCGTAACACTGACTTTATTTGATCATCTTGTGGCTGTGTCACCCTAATAACTTCAACAAACTGAATTTCCTTTGGTAATTCTTTAATAAATGCACTTTTCTTGCAACAATTTTTTTCATTGAAATCTATTCCTGGCAAAAATATTGAGTAGTATGGTAAATGTAAAAATATGTAATACCAAAAGAGGCAAATTCAAAACATTTTTATTGTTCTAATTTTTACTTTCTTCTGTTTTTACAAGAAGAAAGTACTGGATTCGTGAAAAATTTCGACTTCCGGTTTCTGATGGATTTATACGTTTTAGAAGATGCTGAACACGATTTGATGGTTTTTAGAAAATGTCTGTCTGTCACTCTGTCACTCTGTGAGTCTGTATGTGTGTGACAAAAATTTTGTGGCGCTCTATCTTAAGAACTAATGCATGGAATTTCACAAAACTTTAGATTCAGTTAGACCTTGATATAAACTGGTTCGGATTACTTTTTGGTGTAAATCGCCCAACAGGTGGATCTGCTGTGCTTCATTTTGACGATTTCCGCAGTAGCTATATCTCAAGAACTGATGCAGGGAATTTCATAAAACTTCAGATTCAGTTAGCCCTTGATATAATTTGTTCTTGATTACCTTTTGGTGAAAATCGCCCAACAGATGGCGCTGCTATGCTGTATTATTCATGATTATTGCAATAGCTCTATCTCAAGAACTAAGGCACGGATTTTTATCAAACTTCAGATTCAGTTAGTCCCTGATATAAATTAGTACTGTTTAGTTTTGGGTGTAAATCGCCTAAGAGGTGGCGCTGCTATGCTGTGTGTTTCACTAATTTCCGCAATAGCTGTATCTCAAGAACTAATACGCGAATTTTCACCAAGGTTCACATTCAGTTAATCCCTAGTATAAATTGGTCCTAATTAGTTTTTCGTGTAAATCGTTGAATAGGAGACGCTGGTATGTGGATTTTTTTACGATTTCGGCAATAGCTGTATCTCAAAAAGTAATGCAAGGATTTTCTCCAAACTTCAGATTCAGTCAGACGTTGAAATAAGTTGTTGCTGATTAGGTTTTATAATAAATCACACAATAGGTGGCGCTGCTGGGCTGTATTTTGCTAGATTTACATGATTTCAGCCATAGATATTTCACAAGATAAAAGGTTGTCATTACTTAAAAAAATATTTTTTACATTATATATAGAAAAATTTTATTATTCATTTTTGAAGGTCCAAAAAAAAAAAAACTATGATGTTATTTGTAAGAGGCAAATGTAAGCAGATTCGAAGAAAGCAATTTAAATCTCAATCTCATTTGTTTATTCAATACAAACACTCGAATTCTTTTAAAAATACTTAGCCCATGACCAAGTTATTCATAAACGATGTAGTAAACATTTCTGGTTGTTCAACGCAAACAATTTAAATCTGGATAATAATAATGCTCTTCAGACTGTCAAAATTTACTTCGACATCCAATTTGAATGCGCCAATTTTATCCTTTGTTTGGCCATATTTTATGTTTTTGCGATTCATTCATATTTCGGAGTCATTTGTTTGAAATCTTAAAATCCATCTTTTTTTATGTTCTTTCTCAGATGTTCAATATAAAATGTAAGAAGAAAAATACGACACATTTGTTTCTTTTATAGGAAGCTTTATGTGCCTCTTGCAGCTTGGCTTTTTCTAAGGATAAAAGCATTTTATAAAACAAAATCTTTCCCTTCAAATTGAAATGCCTTTTTTGTTTACAAAAGCATTTATCATATTTTCGGAGCGACTGAAGACACATAAAAAGTGGCTATTGTCGTTTGTAAGAAATTTAGAAATCTTATTTATTATAGTAAGTCATTAAAAAAAAACATTTATTTAACTGAGTGTTATAATATTTTTTTTCTTTTCTTTTCAGCAGTGATGCATCTCTTTATTTGCCTGGCGTCTTTGTTACTGACTTTTAATTTGTCATTCCTCAGAGCGAGCAATTATACTCTACAAAACGTCCAAGAAACAAACATCTCTCAGAGTATTTCATACGATGATATTTTTGAAAACACAACCTCTCTAGATGCAGCGACTGAAACAGTCACCTATAAATCTACGGAATTAGATACTACCAGTCATGTAGTTTCTTCCACAGAAGTGGATACTGTCAAAACTTTGACGACGTTTACTGTCTTAAACATTACAAGTCATGCACAAAATCAGACCAATGAAACATCTTCTTTGCCTTCCTTAAACACGCCAAATCAACCAGTAGAAAATATTTCCGTGACGTCGCTTTCCTCAAGCATTACAACTGAAGAACAACTAGAAAATTCTACAGCTGATTATGTCAGCACAGAAGATAAAGTACAGAATGAAGTAGTAGAGAATACCACGCTTGTAGTACAGATACAAACCAGTGCAAGTAAGCCTTCTACAACAAGCATTCCAACAACTAAAACTAAGGTTTCTACAACAAGTATTCCATCAACTAAAACTAAGGTTTCTACAACCAGCATTCCAAAAACTACACCAAAGGCTTCTTCAACAGACGATTTTACAACCAGTGTTCCACCAACAGAAGTGAATTCTGCAACACTGGAATATGAGAGTGATAAAAATCACGATGAATTAATATTAAGTGGAATATTTGAAGAAAGCCATGATGATTATCACGATGATAACCATCTTAAGCAATCATTTAAGACTGAAAACGGGAATATATTAAAGACAATTACAGCAACAAATAATAAAATCACGGCAAAGTTTTCTGAAACTGCACCTGAGCCCTCAGTTGTACCAAATAACATCACACTCTTTGAAGAAACTGCTGAGCATAATGCCATACATACAACGGACATTGAAACTGCTACAGATAAAACCCAGACCATAGTAGTCGGCCATAAATGCACTCGTATATTTCAAGAATCTATATTGTGGAATGTAACAGATGGTGGGATGCTGGCCCTTAAATCTTGCCCTCCAGGTTACCAAGGTAACATGTACAGACCATGCTTCAGCAATGGAAAATGGGGAAATGTAGATTATAGTGAATGTAGATTAGAACATCTAGGCAGAATGCGACACATGGTAAGTAATTCTATTTTTTTTTAATTCTATATAATTCAAATAAAATGTTCAACAATTTAATTTCTGAAATTCCAGCACCGCTGTAAGGAGAAAAAATCTCATATTAAAAATGTTTGTCTGATCTGCCAAGTAATAATGAGTTTAAATATTAACTTTTTACTTGAAATAACATGAGAGGAAGCAAGAAAGTTTATCCTTTCTTTGAGGTGTATAATTTTCCTTTTTTCTTTTCTCTTTTCTTTTTCAATATAATATATTTTCCATCTTTTTTTACTTGAAGCGCAGGACATTTTGACAGGGGGTAGGTGCACGTGCAATCCTAAACGTATTGTGAATCAAACAAAATAAAACGAAAATTTTAAAATTTAGGGATTCCTGCTAAAACAGCTTCAAAAGTATTTTGAATATCTTTTTGATATCTTAAATTTCGTGTATAATTTGTTAACAACAAATATGTTTATTATTAGACAAAGTATGAGCGTAGACAAATGCAAAAAAGCGTACGGCCACATTTGGCTGAAATAACTTAACGGCAGATTTCTAAAATGACGTTTTTTTATTCAAACGAAAGTACACTTAAAAAAAAAAAAGTAAATCTAGAAAACCAGTTTTTGTAAAAGCTACAGAAATCTGTATGCTTACTAAAACTATATCTGTACATTGTAAAGAAAAAAAGATGTAACTGTAAAAAACTATTTTTGTAAAGCCACAGAAATCTGTATACTTAATAAAATTTTATCGGTAACCCGGAATAATTACATGAAATTTTTTTATTGCAGTTACCTAAAAAGTTCTAGGCATCCCAATTTCTTAGAAAATTTCTGGAAACCTTACAGATTTTTTATTTATTAACCATTTGGAAAAATGGTTATTGTCCTCGTCAGGGTAGGGAATCAAAAGCATATCTGAAGGTTTTTATCGGTTTAATCATCATTTTATTCGTTTTCTGGTTGGTCTATACAGTAATCTGTATTTTCCCTTTGCTTTCAGCAGAGATGGATACTTCTCTTGCCACTATGACAAAAAACTAATAAAAACTACAAAAAAAAAATTAACTTAGAAACAAATTGAGATAGAGCTTTCAAACAAATTGCATTTAAAAGTACATCTTTTTCTCTATACGACGATATAAAAAGTAATATTGTGGGATGTTTAGAAGTTTAAGAATGAAATTTCATTTAAAATTGGCCGTCAGATTTCTTGGAAATTTGACGATGGAAAAGCCTTTTCCCGAACAGCGAATGAAATGCTTGGATAATACGTAAGTTTCAGGTGGATAATACGTACGAGTCGCAGGCGGTTTCTGTCGCTTGCAATTTTTACGTGTAATAACGCTATTAATGTTTAATTCATGGCGTACGAAAAAATCATTTTCCAAATGGTCGTTGTAATTTGTGAAATTGCATTTTTTTTAAGGTTATTTTGGGATTAAAATGAATGAGATTGTCTTTATTATTATTACTAGCAGGCTATGCCCGCTGCGCTGGTCAATATTTCCAAATGAACCTTGGATTAAACTAAATGGTGAATTTGAACTTGTATTTTAAACAATATGGATCTTCAGCTTGACCTTGCACATTACTGAAAACGATGCGAACGCCATTGCGATATAATGTTATCTTAAGCGTTGGACAAAATTTAGCAATTAAGAAGTAATTGTTTTAGTTGATTATAAACAGCGCACTTATGGTCGGGTAATGAGACCGTTATGACAACAGGAATTAATACCTCTGTAACTAATCAACATATAATGAAATCGTATATACTAACACCATTCCTAAAATTCATGCAACAGGGCCACTTGTAACAAAATATGTTCTGTAGATTTTTTGAAAAAGGCTAAACTTTCATAATCAGGTTCACTTAATTTTTGAACTTTTACTGTTGCTCTATAGCTAAGTACCCTTGAACAATATGTATACACTAAAACCTTTCCAAAATTATTACCTAACTAATTGTGGTATATCCTACGAAAGTATTATAAACAATCGGAATGAAATACAAATTTCCGTTGTAAATATATAGTAGATGATGATGATGTGATTTTGTGTAATAGAATTCATAGTAAAGTTTTCGCTTCAAACAAAAACGATGCTTTCAACATTAAAGCTAATACACCAATATGTGAAGTATCCGATTACGGAAGGTTAACTTGAATTCTCATGAGCAACTACTCAAAGAAAAGTGACTATGTGGCTTTTGTGATACTTTTATGTCAGCCGGGCGCAGGTAATAAATCAATAAAGATTGTTTTCATAGCATATTCTTATTTTATTTTCATTTAAAACACAAACCTTTCACTCATTTAATTTAAAATGCATGCCTTATACTAATTTCATTTAAAAAACTGAAAAGATAAACAATAACAGGAAATAATGCCATAATTAAAAGCAAAAAAATATTTTTAATTTACATACGCAAAATGTAACTACTGCTACTGGGAATTTTAAAAATGCTATCAGCGAGATGTGCGCACGGTTGTTATAAATGTACCCATTTTGTCTTCTTATCGAGGAGCAATTTATTATTCGCACAATATTATTCCAATTCCAATTTCTTTCATTGAGGAACCTATGACCGGAAAAAATGGAAAAAGACTCTTGTAGATTCTTCGGATGACGGCATCTGACGTCATAAACCGAGTTTATATGAAAATAATTTTTAAGTCGTTACAAACATTGCTTTCATACTTAAATATTTTCATTGGTACTACTTGTTATCCCGTCGACCAATTTAGCCAAATTATATAAATCGCCAAACCATTCGCCAAATTTTATAAATTGACATAATCTTTATTTTAAATAACGAAATAACAAATAAATTAGTATAACATTAATAAAAATACAAATAAAACTTCGAAATTAAAATCACTTGATGACGTAAACACGTGTAGTTTGTTTAAATTCAAGTGAATTTGATATTTACGATCAACCATTATTGGCATTTAATCTTATAGTTTGACGATAGATTTTTGCTCGACGGAATATCTAAGTAGTACCTTTTCCATTTTTGTTTTATAACGCTAAATTCTCAGTATTTTTTTCCCTTTTATTTTACATAAAATCACTATTTTTTAAAAAAATTAAGATGCTTGCATTTTTATTTCAAACTCATAGAGCCGTTTTTATTTTTTAGCCAAAAGGGTTGATTTGAATTTTTTCCGTTGTTAGAGTAACGGATGTAATGATAGGTATTTTGAGGTTTAGATGCCAAAGACACCGCCAAATTAGAAAAATATGAAATGTGTCATGAACTGTTGGACTTATAAAAATTTATTTGGTAGCATTCGATTCAGCATACAAAACTACATTAAAATATGCTATCATTTGACGCACAATTTTGATATTCGATTTTTTTCCCCTCCCCGTGCAAAAACCATTAGGGGTGACACTTTAGAAAATCCTTTCTTAGCAGAAGTTTATGTCATAAGAAGTATTTTTACCACGATTTTCAAGATTTTAGGTTCAGTAGTTTGCGCTGTGCGTTAATTAGTCCCCTAATCCAGACTTTATTTTATATACTATATTAGATATGCGATTATGCGGTGAATCGATGATCGAAAATTAGTCCAATATCATTTGAAATATTACATAACAGAGGAGAAAGTACGAAGAAAGACGAAGAAGAAATGACGAATTCCAAAAGACTTGTAATTTTTTTTCAAAATGTTGAATTTTGCCATAGTAATAACGTATTAAAACATAAATTTCCTTAAAAATTATCTTTATTTCCTAGATTTCGAATCTGTGAAATTTCCTATAAATGAAATTGGCGATATGACTTGAGAAAATAGATAATATTTGCTTAAATAAAATGGGTAATATTCGTTGATCTGAGTTCGAGTTTATAAATATCACATGCTTTCGGAATTACGGCGAAAAACATTTTAAAAAGTATGAAATTATTTTACAATATGTATGTGTGGCAGAAATTCACACTGAAATTTAAGTATTCGATTCCATTTTTAAAATATTAACTGATATCTATATAAGTTACAATTGAATATGAAAATGTATTCAAAAAATGATCTCTTTCACCTAAAAAAACACCATTTGTGAGAACATTCTCAAGCTAATGTCACGCTTATGCATTTTTGGCTTAAAATCACATTGTTTGGCGACAAAAGAAAAATAAAAAATTGTAAAGAAACAAATAGTAATTACACATGTGACTCACTATTACATCTGCTTGTTTCTTCTATAAGTCACGTGATGGGACAATTAGATATAAAAAAAAAAGAAAAGAACAGAACAGAAAGAAAATGTCGTTAAAATTTCATCTAATCAAATTTTCAGATTCGTTTCCATATCTAACGCAAGCGATAAAGAGCCAAATATTGCGTATCAAGTGTAATATTTCTTATTAAAATAATTTTTAAGCATTACAAATATTTCTTTTAGGTTTTGATTAAATGTTTCCGTTTTTTAATGTTATCACTCATATCCGTTTTTTTTTTATCAACGATGAATTTCGCCAAGAAATAAAATGGTAACCTTATCGCCCAAAATAACAGAATTTTCCGTCATAATTCTAAAACTAATATAGGTAGAATAATGTGTTATAGATTAAAACCTTCCCTGAAATAATACCTATCTAACGGTATAGGTTCCGTAAAAATCCATGCAGTAGAACTCGAAATCTAGGCGTTCGGAACGAAATTTCCGTTTGGATTTTATATATATAATAGATAATAGAATAGATAATAGATTATATATATATATAATAGAATAGATAATAGATTATGTGTCCTGGACTATCTCAAAGTTTAAAACAGATCGCATTGTTAGATTTCCTAATTTTAACAATATCGCGTTATGTTAGTTCCACATTCCACCACCAGGGAGCGCACTCTATTCTTAACGAAAGCGTATCTGAACGAAACTCCTTCATGCAACCTTTCCGTAGATACATGAATCGGGAGTGTGGCGGTCTTAATCAATAATTTAAGATAATTGCTGAAATTACTACGAAAAATATTTTAAAGGGGCTCTACGCGGGCCCCTAATAGAGTTAGAGGAAATGGGAAGACGGCAAAATAATCACGGGGAAAAGTTTGCTTGGGTGCTTCGGAGCTACTTTTGGCGCGAGATCTAAGCTCTACGACCAATAGGAGCCCAGATATTTAAGGAAATATGAAGTAACAAAGTCCAAAATAATAGAATTTTCCGTAATAATTCTATATCTAGGTAGAATGATGGGTTATAGCTTAAAACCTTCCCTGGAACGATACCTATCTAACGGTATAAGTTCCGTAAAAATCCATGCGGTAGAACTCGAAATCTCGGCGTTCGGAACGAAATTTCCGTTTGGATTATATATATATAATAGATATATATATAATAGAAGATTATTGATGTTTTTATGTACAAATTACATCTGTTTCTGTATAAAATTAGAGAAACGGCTTTTTTATGTTAAATAAATCGTATAAATATCGAAAAAAATGCGTGTGTATATAAAATGAAACAGTGAATGGGTTCCCGGAAAATATGTTACCAAATTTCCTTTTTCGCCAAGGCACCTATACTGGAAAATTACCTAAAGCACATTAAAATCGCGCAGTTAGGTGCTCACACAGTACACCGTTGTCTATTGGCGGTTATTTTTTTAGTAGCATCGGGAGGAAGATGTAAAGATGTACTTTAAATTCTCACCCATAGATTTCGAAAAAATATCTTAAAAGAGTGGAGTTTAAATTAAATTTCGGTGACCTCCATTATGAAAGATTAATGGTTTTAAATGGAAATTTCGCCAAATTAGCCAGATATCGCCAAGTTGGCTAACATTTGGCGCTACTGTGGTAACCCTGCAATAATATTTTTCAACAATTACTCATTTCAATGAGGCGGTCCTACCGGAATAGTGAGGGACACACAGAGACTTGGATTTTATATAAATAGAAGATTATTTTTTTTTTTTTTTTTTTTTTTTTTTTTTTTTTTTTTACAGTGTAAACGCAAATCTGTTACATGAATTCGTTTTGTTGCAGTTACGTAAAAAGTTCTAGACATCCCAGTTTCCTAGAAAATTCTTAATAACCTTATAGATTTTTTTACAGTGTACTCTTATACTTTTTTTAGAAAAACGAACTGTTTGGAGGAGTGATAACATTTGCTGAAAGAGACCAAATTTAAACTCAAATGAATTTAAATTGCCTTATACTCCATTTATAATAAATTAAATTAAAAACAGTTAAAGATAGTCTAATTACATTTTATTTTTAAAAAACTAATTTAAATCTAAATTACTTAATACTGATTTTACCCGCCTATGTTCCTTTCAAGTTTCTCCTCCAGACGTACTTTCACAAAGAAAACTCATTTTAAATTAATTCAAAAATAAACTTCTTTACACTTCTAAATTATCTGAGAGCATACGATTTGGTTGTTAAATTTATTTCAAGAATGTTTTTCACAAGACGTAGCAATTACGATTATCTGAAAAGCAGCAAGGTGATCCTCTTTTGCATTTTATTATTTTCTCTCTATTTTTTTCCAAAGTTATTTCATCTTGAGTCTTTCCAATTTTTTTTATTTAAAAGAGAGATAATATTCATATTTTCAGACGGAAAGAGATTTTTTTTTCTCCTTCGGTAGCCATCAAGACAAAGAAAAGATGAGCGAAAAAATTTCCCATGAGGATGAATGCACAATTTAGCCCATAAATAGAGACTGCTTCCAGCCAGTATTGCGTAAAAAAAAATATATATATAAGTCTGTGTTATGAAGCAGAAGATAACAGGAATAAAAAAGAACTGGTGCTTGGAAATATGTTTATTGCTTAGGAAGAACCATGTTTATGGCTTAAGAGATATTTTTTGTGATATATCCTGTGCAGCAAAAAACAATAGAAAATTAATAAACAAAATATCGAGTAAGATATGAATTAGTGTGTGTCTTTTAAACGTAGTTTTCTGGAGTTCTGAATTACTCTTTAATTAACTGGGGTATGTAAATTAGTCAAACAATACAAAATATGGAAAACCTCGTTAATATGCATACCATAATAACGGGCATAAACTATATTAATGATTATTACGTTAGGAGTATTGGATGTCATATGCAGCGCTGCAGTTAATAAAATGGGATATATGAAAAGAGATAGTTCATAAATGATTCCAATATTATGATATTTTCCTTTGAAAATTACGCCATTTATTAATGTTGTGTTTTTATGTCTAAATAATTATCAGATGGGGTACAAACACTGTAAATTTTTTTTCTGTAAAAATAAAATAATGAGAATTACTTTAGCAATATTTGATTTCTTATGCAGCTCTGAAGTTAACCGCTTATTATTATACCGAATTATCTCGGGTTCGTATATATGGCAATTAATTATTATCCCGAGAAAATTCGGAAGTGGCATAATTTGTCACTACGATTTGTTTTATCACGCTTTTACTCGGCCTGAAGCTTAAAAAGAAAGAAAATAGTCTTTTATAATACAATAAATTATAGATAATTAAATTATATATAATATTTGACTGGCAGTTTTCCAAGTTTTGTGATATAAAATGCAAATAATGAAATGCAATAATGTGATTCAAAAAAATGCGATGATTTTTTGGCCTTTTTTCAAAAAAATTGGCAAGGGAAGCGATTAATAAAATGGGACATAGGAAAAGAGATAGTTCATAAATGAATCCAATATTAAGGGATTTTCCTTTGTAAATTACGCCATTTATTAATGTTGTGTATTTATGTCTAAATAATAATCAGATGGTACAAGTCCTATAAAAAAATTTCCATAAATATATAATAATGAGAATTACTTTAGCAATATTTGATTTCTGATGCAGCTCTGAAGTTAACCGCTTCTCTGATTATACCGAGTTATCTTGGGTTCGTATATATGGCAATTAATTATTATCCCGATAAAACTGGGACGTGGCATAACTGTTTGATTAACAACTTCAAAATTTAATTACATCAATATAGGAATTTCACCAACCTTTCCAAAAGATGATTGCACTTGAAATACAACCGATGTCCCCAAATTAATTTTAATTATGACCTTTGTAAGCAAAATTCTTTCAGATTCATAAATTATTACATTTTGAAAATTCTATGAAATGATAAATATAAGGGATAGATAATATAAAAATGAAAGAATTGCACATGTACTTAAAAAAAATTATGTATTTTATGAAATGTTAGAAAACAATATAATAATAACAGAAAATCTAGAAAATTAATTTATGTAAAAAAATTAGTATATAAGCAATGGTAATAAAATTATCTCAAGTTACTTGAGGGAAGAACAGAAAAATCGAGCTTAGAGCATTTTCTTGCTGGAAGTTGATCAGCCCGTTCTTCCTTCCCCTGTACATGGAAGGCTTCCTTGTCCATATCTACATGTTCGCCGTATCCGGTTTGTGACTCTTCTTCTTTTGCGGTATTTGTGCACAATGCACCTTTACAGTGGTAACATATAATTAAGCATTTAACTCCGTTCTTCCTACAAGAACATAAATCGCCTTTCCAACCCTTTGCACATTTGCATGACAGAGTGTTTAGGAGCTGTGGTGGTGCAGCTACGTCGTTTGTGGTGACTGGAAGTATACCATGCCTGAATGACTTCCAACCTAAATCAGTGGGATTCACCACTCTTCCATTCCAGATGTTGATCTGAAGAAAAGCTCTGTATGAATGTTGTTTGGCTGCATCTTCAGTTGGCGGCAGAGAAGCGAGGTTAAATTGGGTCTACATAAGGTGTTTTGCAAATGTGTTGAATCGCAATTTGTGCAGTGTTGTGGATTCGTTGTACTGGGGATTGTATAAGATGGCAATACATTTCTTCCCCGCAACAATTACTTCCTGAGGCGTAGCATGTTGGTTATTAAAGACAGTTGGAACATCTTGTAAGTGAGCATGATTTTCCAAAAGCTTGACGAATTTCAA
Source organism: Maratus speciosus (assembly GCA_963932465.1). Taxonomy (NCBI): domain Eukaryota; kingdom Metazoa; phylum Arthropoda; class Arachnida; order Araneae; family Salticidae; genus Maratus; species Maratus speciosus. The sequence continues at coordinate 223,491,337 of OZ010789.1, forward strand.
TTTGCCCTGCCTGAAGAAGGCCGATGTAGAATCACAGCCACTAAAAGCATGTAGGAATAGGATGTTATTCTTCACAATCGGCGAGTACTTGAAACTTAATGGTGAATAGAAAACATTACCTGATTGTCCTTTCCCAGGTTTCAGGAAGTATATCGTGGAAAAGTTGAGAGCAAATACAGTCAAAAGCACAAGCAGATCAATATCTTCCCCAACTATGATGACACGTTCTGACCGCTGATCAAGTTAGATGGCTTCCATCACGATGCTAGTATCTGTACCCTCGACAGCTTGTTTTACAATAAAATTGTGTTGCTGCAATTCTTCAATGAGCATTTTTATTAAACGGCGTTTAGTGCCTTCATTTGCAAGGAGATTCTCTTTTTGTATTGTGAGCGTCGTATTTTCGTCAAAGTCAACACTTGCAATGTATTTACTTTTTCGACGGAAGCGCTCTGCAGACTTGGTGCCATGTTCTAACGATTCTTCTGGGTAACCGTCAAATACAATGGTTGCAGTTTTACCGTTGTTGTTTTTCAAATATCCAATGTACTTTGAAATAATTGACGAGAACTTTTATCTTAGCTTCCAACTCACTTCAATGAAGGAGGAAGCCACCATTAATCACATGGACAGTTTGTATGGTTTGTTCTAAATTATCAAGGGAAGAGAACAAATTGTAAAATACCGACTTTCGCGTTTTCCTCATTTTAAAGTTATCAAACAGAGAAATATAATCATTTATTCACCTCAAAAAATAATTTGCTTACAAAGGACGGAATTAAAATTAATTTGGAGACATCGGTTGTATTTCAAGTGTAATCATCTCTTGGAAAGGTTGGTAAAATTCCTATATTGATGTAATTAAATTTTGAAGTTGTTAATCAAACAGTACAATTCGGCGATTTATGCAGTTCTACTGTTTTGTAAGAGAAATGATTTATTTAACCGATAATTGGTACGCAAAAAACCAATTTTATGAGTTTTTTTAGAAAAATTAGGAAAAATGCACTTTTTTTTATCTATCATATCTTGCTTATTATTGATGTAATTTTTAGTCTGTGGTACTCAATTGACGCAGAATTTTATGCTCTACAATTTATAAATTAGGACTGTTTCAGTATAGTGAACGATTTTTGAGTTATTTGCGAAATACTGAAAAAAGTCCGAAAATTTTGAGGGTTTTGTGGTGTCACGTCTAAAGCTCACCAGGAAAAATGGAACAAACTTCAAATCCCTTCATTTGGATTTAAAACAAAGTGATTAAAACAATTTCCAGCTTTCCGGGATTTTTCGGTTAGTAAAATCCTATTTTTACTGGCCTATTTAGCAATACTTGATTTTATATGCACTACTAAAGTTAATAAAATGGAATATGGGAAAAGAGATAGTTCATAAGTAATTCCAACATTATGAGAGATTTATAAATTTCACCAGTTATTAATGCTGTGTATTATGTATAAATAACGATCAGTTGATACAAATTCTGTAATTTTTTTTTTCTGAAAGAATGTTATAATGAGAATTAGATTAGCAATACTGGATCTCAAATGCAGCGCTGCAGTTAATAAAATGGGTGTATAGGAAAAAGTTCATAAATGATTCCAACATTATGAGAGTTTTATTCGTAAGTTACCCCAGTTATTAATGTTGTGTATTATGTATAAATAATGTTCAATTGATACATATACTATAAAAGTATTTTCTGAAAAAATGTTATAATGAGAATTACTTTAGCAATACTGGATCTCATATACAGTGCTGTGGTTAATAAAATGGATATTGGAAAATATATAGTTCATAAAGGATTCTAGTATTGTGAGAGTTTTCTTTGTAAATCCCGCCAGTTATTAATGTTGTGTATTTATGTCAAAATAATAAAAATATACGTTATTACAAAATTCCCTAAAAATATTTTGTGTAAATACAGCAGTTATTAATGCTGAATATTTGTGTCCAAGTTAATATTTGATTTCATAATGAACTTTTATAATTCAAAGCTTAATAATTTCGTACTCTGCAAATGTTATTTTATTTTTTATCTTTATCATAAAATCACTTATAGGGTTTTTAGTGAACTTGTCTTTACAAATACTCTTTATGTTATTATTCTTTAATAACATAAAACTGAACATACAAGCAAAACCTGACTTGATTTCTAGAATACCCATCTTTCAGAAAAAAACCCGTACTTGAGATAAAAAGAAAAACTGATGATAATAACACATCCAGATAAAAGTAAGTGACAAACAGCTTTATTATTAAATAGAAAAGGATGTCTCTAAAAAGCCACCATCTGTTGTTAGATGCCATTTGACAGCAAATGTTGCTCATGTGTCTTCTAGTTACAGTTTTACCTTTAATAATGATTGAAAATATAGACTGTTAGACATTTTTTATAAAAAAAAATAAAGAGTTTTTCAGGCTAAATAATGTGGAATAACAATAGATTTCTAAGTAATTTCAGGCACTTTTATTCTTGAGAATTTTTACGCAAAATATGATTACATGCAGCGATACTTGGATTGTTTCTTTTTTGTGAAAATTTTATATTATAATATTAAATTGACATTTAAAATCATACATTTAACAAAACTAAAAAACAACACATAATAAAACGATTGAACTGATGAGGAACTTGTATAGAGTTTGAAGCACTGCAATATATGAAATAATTTTATATCAAATAACACTTTAAAAAATACATTTTAAACGTATTTAATAATAGCTTTTTGTTATATAACGCATTCAACAGAAATAATGTCGCCTTGCAGATGCCCTCTGGACGGGGGTAACCAGAACTTCCCATAAATAAAACACGTGGTCAGCATTCTTCCCCATTTTTAATTAGTAAACATTTCAAGTATCATTTCGAACTTGGTTTTTTAAACAACGAATTATATGCGCATATGGCAGAAAATTAGTAATGGCGAACATTGGGATATCAAATATTTTGGAATGAATGAGTTTATAATCATTTAAGGGTTTAATAATAACTTTGTATTTTCATAAAAACAGATAGCAGACTAAAAAAATGATAACAGACTAAAAAAAATGATAACAGACTATATTAATGTAAAAAAGGGGTTACCCATAAAATATATTTTGGTTGGATCAAAATTGATAGTGATAGCAAAAGACAAAAACTTCCTCCTCCAGAGATATCTTACAATATCAAGTCCCCCCCCCCCCCCCCTAAAGTGATAACGCTATATATGTACAACTCCTAAAATGTTTTTTTATTATATTATAATTTTAATTCAAGGGTAATATATTTATTTATTTGGAAATTTTCATTGTGATAACGCATTCCTCCCGTTTCTCATTAATTTAATAATAACAATTCTCGAGAGTTTAATGTTTTAAATCTTCTAAAATAATCAAAAGACTGATTTTGTGATAATTTTATTAATAAATTATTTGAAAGATTAATTATTCCTATCTTATATCCTATTATGTTTATTAATTATCATTAATAGTTCTAATTGTTCAATTTATTTGAAAATGAGTATTTGACACTTGAGCCTCTTTCATAATTTTTAAATCGCTACAACACTATTCTTCATGTTATTAATGTCCTAAAACACATCATACATGCAAAACCTGACGATTTCTGAAGCTTCTATCTGACTGAAAAACAGAAGCAACCTGACATGAGATTAAAAAAAAAAATTATGGTAATAACATCCAGATAAAAATAGAGTTGAACAGTGTAGAGAAATAGCATTATTTTAAAATAACGACGAAGGTAAAAATTCATTATCTGTTGTCTGATGCCATGTGACAACAGAGGATGATATAGTGACTTTTGATGAGTTACAGATTTACTTTTAATAATGATTGAAAAGACAGAAGGACAGACATTTTTAAATTACGGGAATTTTCAAAAGTATACATCTCTAAATTTGCTGTAATTATATCTCTGAAACATCTGTTGCGCAAAAAAACTGTAAAATAGTCTGTTTGTTTTACATTCTTTTGTTGTATATGTTTAAAATTTAAGTTTTTCCATTGAGAGCTTATCCATTTACCAACACGGCACCGATAAATTTTACACAACTGTCATTATCCGACATTGATTGCACGCAAAATGCATTCATATACAATATGACGACAAAATCGTCAATGATAGGTGGAACAGTGCGTAGACTATATGAATGTCCTTTGTGTGTACTGATGTCGGGTAACGAAAATCGTGTACGACTTATCTATGTCGTGCAGGTAAATAGAAAAGTACTCTTAGTGTTTGTTTTATGTTATTTTGTCGTCTATATTTAAAATTTTAAGCAATTTTAAACAGGCATAAATGTATTGAGTTAAACTTTACCACTTATGCTTAGTGAATATTTATGTTAAATTATGCAGAAAATCGGATTGTATTACTATCCCCGATTGTTTTTTAATTCAATTGATGCAAATATCACAAAAATTCTTTTTGTAAATACAAAAGTTATTACTTTCGCATATTTCTGTCGAACTTTATTTGTTTTCATAAAAAGCTTATTTATTTAAAAGCTAAATTATTCCATACTGTACAAACATTATTTTCTTTTTCCCTCATCTAAAGTAATTTATGAATCCTTTAGTGAACTGCTTTTGTACAAATATTCTTTAGTTGCTAATGGCATAAAACCTACTATACAATAAAATTACTTCTGAAATTTATATCTCACTGAAAATCAAAAGGGAAACAACCTTACATGAGATAAAAATAAAAATTGATGTTAATAAAATTCCGATAAAAGTAGTGAACAGTATAAAGACAACTTTATTTTTAAATAATGACGGCGCCAGAATGTCGTCATCTGTTGTTTGATGCCATTCGATGACCCAGAGTTTGTTGATGGGCTACAGTTTTATCTTTAACAATGATTGAAAAAACATACCAATAGATATTATTTTGAAATCATAAGGAAATTTCCAAGTTTTACATCACTAAAATGACAGCAATTCTACTCCTAAAAATCTCTTACATAAAAATCTGTGAAATAGTCTGTTTGTTTTACATTCTTTTGCTGTACTCGTATATGTTTAAAATTTAAGTTTTTCTAAGTTTTTATATAAGAGAGCGAAAATTTTGTTAAAAATATAAACTACTTATGCTTAATTATACATAAAATAAATCTATGACAGTAGCAACCACTTGGTCAAAGTATGAATAAAATGCTCCTATTAAATCACGGGATAATACTGTTTCTGTACTAATATTTATGTGCGGGATTATTATAATTAACATTCACCCATTCAGAAGTATCTAGCGACAGTAAAAGGTGTGAAAAAGAAAAAAAAATGCTAGTATCTATAGTTATAGCGTATAGGAGATATACTACTGTGGCAATTGATCAGCCAAAAAGTACTAAAAAATTGAATCCTGCAAATGATGAACGGTGCTGAACGATAAATAGAAATCGCAGCGACATCTGGTAGTTTGAACGTAAACATAATACTATAAGGATTCAACTGAGAAAGCGTTTCGGTATGTAAAGAGCAAGCAAATGTCGCTACGATCGTCATTTGTCGTTCAGCATGATTTTTTAGCATTTTTTAAAGCATTACTGGTTCCTACACTATCATCTAGATCTAGACGATACACCATAGTTAAACTGAATGGAAGCTAGAAGTTGAGTTATGAAAATTGAAAACAGCAGCTGTCTGTGAGATTCCTAATAGCAATTGGCTATTTATGTTAAATTATACAAAAAACCAGTCTGTATTACTAGCATGATCTATTTCTGATTACTTTGTGAATCAGCTGATGCCAATGCCATAAAAATTATTTCTGTAAATACAAAAGTTATTACAGTCGCATATTTATGCCGAAGTTCATATGTGTTTTCCATAAAGAAATTATTTATTTCAACGCTAAATAATTCCGCACTGTGTGATAAGTCAACTGCATTTGTACAAGTATTCTTTAGTTGTTAATGGCATAAAACTCATCATACAAGAAAAACCTGATATGATTTCTGAAACTTATATCTCACTGAAAAGAAAAAATCAAAAGGGAAACAACCTTACATGAGAAAAAAAGAAAAATTGATTTTAATAATATCCAGATAAAAATAGTGAAAAGACAGCATTATTTTTTTTTAAATAATGATGGCGCCAGAATGTCGTCATTTGTTGTCTGACGCCATTTGACAACAAATGACGACCCAGTGTCTGTTGATGAGTTACAGTTTTACCTTTTAATAATGATTGAAAAGACATTTGTGAGACATTTTTTTCAGTTAACATAAAGCAATTTCCAGATTATATATCACTGAATTGACTGTAATTCTAGCTCTAAATAATTTGCTACATAAAAATATGTGACACAGTCAGTGTTTGTTTTACATTCTTTTGTTGTATATATTTAAAATTTAAGATTTTACATATTTTATTTTTATAAGAGCATGAAATTTTGCAATAATAATAAAAAACTACTTACGCTTATTTATACTGAAAATCAGTCTATATTACTAGTCTGTTGTATACCGAATTATTTTCCGTATATAATTTTTATTCTAGTTGAAAAGTATAATTATTTTGCAATCCTGCGCGTAAAATATCATATCAATTTTCTGCTCGACAAATGTCTGACAGTTTGAAGCCCCAAGAAATATTAATTATGCATCTTGTATTTTTTTTAATATGTGGAATGAAAGAACATACTTATATCTTGAATCCCTCCAAAAATTGTATTTTAAAGTCATATATACATTTTATGATACTAAATGTTGAATATGGTCTTTTTTTTTTCAATTTTAAGATCCTGAGACCCCTTAATCAAATTTGTAACAAAATCATAACAATATATGAGTTACTAAAATTTATATGAGCGAGATGTAAAAAGCTCATTTATGGAAAACATGCTTTTGCCAATCAATACTTTTTTTTATAAGATAGAGGAACCTTTTAACCGATTTAAAACAGGAAAAGTTTAAAATCTTTTTCTTATCTATGCATATAGTCTAGTTTTCTAAACATGTGTTTCACTTAATATGGATTTTTTTTAAAATTATTAATGAATCAAGAAGGTTATATACCATATATTCAGGGTGCCCCAAAAGTCCGTGACGCATTTTAAAATTCAATATAAAATGAAGTAATTGTGCGCGCTTTGAACTAAAATACTTCTCAAGATAAAAAAGTGTTTTTCGTGAAAATAATTAGTTCTAAATTTTGAGCGTAGATGGCGCCACTTTTCCATATGTTTGGTTAACATGCGTTTTATTCTGATTTTCATATTTGTTTTGACGCTGTGACACAGAAATGAGGACTCCCAGTAAAAAAGCACATTGTGTAGGTTGGCACTTCAAAACCAAATCGAAATTAATATGAAAATCAGAAAAAAATGCATGCTTGAAACCAAACATATGGGAAAGTGGCGCCACCTATGATCGATTTTTAAATTAATTTTTTTATTCGATAGGAGAAAATTCATGAATCTAGAAGAAGATGCATCGTGAGAAACATTTTAATCCAAATCACACTCCTATACGACAATTACTTCATTTTATATTGAATTTTAAAATGTGTCAGGAACTTTTGGGACCCTGTATATATATATATATATATATATATATATATATATATATATATATATATATATATACATATATATATATATATACACGTAATATAGTGCGTCCCAAAAGTATATGGACATGTGATTTTTTGAAATAACGGTTCAAAAAATGAAACCATAATCACGAAAAAAATAATAAGCATATGTAATCATAATAGAAATTTATGACAGCAAAGAAATACAGTATAGGTTTTATAGAATTTTTGCAAAAAAATAAAAATCAAAATAGGCTGTCCCAAAAATATATGGACTTTTCAAGAATTTTGCATTTAAATTCAAATTTTGGATCCGTTCATTTGGATTATCATGAAAACCTTATCAAATATGCTTCAAACTAATGTTTGGAGAATGTGTGGCTGTAAAGAGGCCCAATTCTGCTCTACTTGTTGCTTTAATTCCTGAATAGTAGAAAACTGACGACCATGAGCATACAAATCTCGTGCAAGTACACCCCAAACGTTTTCATATGCATTTAGGTCTGGGCTGTTGGCTGGCCAGTCTACAACAGTCACTTGATTCTGCGTAAACAAATCTGTTGTTGAATGGCAGGTGTGAATCGACGCATTGCTCTCTTGGGATTTTCAGTTTTCCCTTCCTAAAATGTTTACAAATGGAAGTAGATTGCTTTTAAGGACATTTTATTAATCCTCAGAGCACTGCCGACCATTAAGAAAAGCAATATACGCTGTTCCATTTAAACAAATCTCGCCCCACACCATGAGAGAATGCTCTCCTTGTTGTCGACTAAAGAAATCGCGAGATTCTTGTCGCAGATCATGCCAATTGTATGCCCAGCTTTCAAGGCCATCCAAATTGATTTTGTTTTAGTCACTGAATAAACACTTAATCTTCCCAAGGCATGTGCTTTTTAGTTCAAAGAATGCGTGCATTTCTGTGGTGCACTTTCAGCATAGGTGTCCGACACATTCGGCAATATTTATGAATCTTTCTTGAGTTTATGCAACGGTAAACAGTAGATCTCGTAATGGGAAACGCTAAACTCTTCGAAATTTCACGAACAGACTTCTTTTGGGTTGAAACTGTTCGCAAAATCTCTCTGTCTTGTCATAGAGATGTTTTTATTGGTCGACATGAACGTTGTTTTGCAATTACATCGACACTTTTTGATAAGACTTCATAAATTCCGGATCTGCTACTCTTCATTTGTTTAGCAATATCAGAAATTTTAACATTTTGAGCCTTTAAACGCCAAATTTTAGCTAAATCAGTAACAGAGGACGCTGCGACGAATTGAACGCTGCGAGGCATTTTCCCACTATTTGACAGATGAAGAACGAGCAGTGATTTTATACTTCGAAGTGATTACTTCACAAGTACAGAACGCATAAAATACAAATTTCTTTGATACTGTGGAAATAAAAGCAGTTCGTTTCATTGTCCATATATTTTTGAGACAGCTTATTCTGAGTTTTATTTTTTTACAAAAATTCTGTAAAACCTATAATGTATTTCGATGTTGTAAAAAATATATATTATGATTCCAAATGCTTATTATTTTTTTCGTGATTATGGCTTCATTGTTTGAGCTGCTATTTCAAAAAATCGCTTGTCCATATACTTTTGAGACGTACTATATATATAGAGAGAGAGAGAGAGAGACATATATCGTAGGCTAATTAAGAAATCCGGCTCTTTGCAAACAGCCTAGGCTCTTTGCAAAGAGCCGGGCTAATTGGAGAATCCATCTCCCTTTTTCCAATTAGCCTGATATTTTTCAGGCTTATTGCAAAGAGCCTAGAAGCCGTTAGGCTAATTGAAAAATGACAACTTATTATCCGATCAGGGTACTATTTTTAGCTCACAGGCTATCAAAGCCTGAGAGCTTATGTGCCCGTCGATTCTGTATGTACGTGTGCACACATACGTACGTACGTATGTACGTAACACGAAAACTCTTGATAGAAATATCCTATTTACTTCACTTTTTTTTTTCTAGGTTCATTCTGATAAAGTGCTTTCCTGGTTAGTTTTTGGGGTTCATTGTTTAAGGATAAAGGGGGAAAAGGGGGCCTAGTCCCCCCCCCTTAATTTATATAAATGGGTTTTTCATGCAGTAATATTCGATTTGCTCCAAATTTGGTGTACCGGTTTATTGTGTTAAGGAGCTTCCCTGATTAGATTTGGAAGCTCATTATTTAAGTATAAAGGGGGGAAAGGGGGGCTACCCCCCTTAATTTAGATAAATCGATTTTTCATGATGAATTATTCGATTTGCTCCAAATTTGGTATACCGGTTTATTAAGTCAAGGAGCTGCCTTGATTAGATTTGGAGGTTCATTAGTTACATATAAAGGGAGGAAAGGGGGGCTATCCCACCGTAATTTAGATAAATGGGTTTTTCATGCAGAGTTATTCGATTTGCTCCAAATTTCGTATAACGGTTTATTATGTTAAGGAGCTTCCCTGATTAGATTTGGAGGTTCATTAGTTAAGTATAAAGGGAGGAAAAAGGGGCTAGACCGCCCCCCCTTAATTTAGATAAATGGGTTTTTCATGCAGAGTTATTCGATTTGCTCCAAATTTCGTATACCGGTTTATTATGTTAAGGAGCTTCCTTGATTAGATTTGGAGATTTATTCGTTAAGTATAAAGGAGGGACAGGGGCTCGTGTCCCCTTAATTTAGATAAATGGGTTTTTCATACAGAATTATTCGATTTGCTTCAAATTTGATATACCAGTTTATTACGATATGGGTTCCTTCATTTGATTCGGAGGTTCATTGGTTAAGTATAAAAGGGGGGAAAGGGGGGCAATTGCCCCTCCCCTTAATTTAGATAAATGGGTTTCCATGCAGAATTATCTGATTTAGTTTAACTTGAAGGTTCCATTTGAAGTCAACCCGAAAACCTACCACAACCAGGTTTCGGATTGAGTTCAATTAGAACTTTCCGGTTCGGATCGGGTTGCCGGAGGACGGAGATTATTTTGTCTGGCTTGCATCGGGTTATAGTTCTTTGGAATATTTTTCTCGGTTAAGATTTGTTTCGGGACGGGTTTCAGGTTGACTTCGAATGGAATTTTTAGGTTCTGGTAGCGTTGCGCTTCCACGGAAACTAATTTGTCTTGTTCGGATCCGGTTATGGATCTTTGGAATATTTTTATCAGTTATCAGTTGTGGTTCGGGATTTCGGGTTTTTTCAAATGGAACTCTCAGGTTCGGGTCGGGTTGCATGTAACTGAATTTATTTTCTCTTGCTCGGATCGGGGTACTGTCTGTTGTAATTTATTTTTCGGGTTTGGGTAGGGTTATGCGTTAATAAACCTAATAAAAAGAAAATTGCACAGTTAAACTGATGGCACTGAGCTCACAGGCTATTCAGACTTATTGTATGTTATACTCTTATTTCAAAGAATAATGCCCCTCGAAAAATAAATGAAGGTATTAGTCCCCGTTGCCCCCCTTTCTACTTAACCAAAGAACCTCCAAATCTAATCAGGGAAGTTACTTAACATAATAAACTGGTATACCAAATTTGAAGCAAATCAGATAATTCTGCATGAAAAATACATTTCACTAAATTAGGGGGGGGGGTATTAGCTCCCCCATTTCTCCCTTTATGCTGAACCAATGAACTTTCAAATCTAATCAGAAAAGCTCCTTATTAGAATGAACCTATAAAAAAAATTAAACTAAATTAAATAATTCTGCATGAAAACATATTTATCTAAATTAAGGGGAGGGGCAATTTCCCCCCTTTCCCCCCTTTTATACTTAACGAATCAACCTCCAAATCAAATGAAGGAAGCCATATCGTAATAAACTGGTATATCAAATTTGAAGCAAATCGAATAATTCTGTATGAAAAACCCATTTATCTAAATTAAGGGACACTAGCCCCTGTCCCTCCTTTATACTTAACCAATAAATCTCTAAATCTAATCAAGGCAGCTCCTTAACATAATAAACCGGTATACGAAATTTGGAGTAAATCGAATAACTCTTCATGAAAAACCCATTTATCTAAATTAAGGGGGGGGGGGGCTACACCCCCCCTTTCCTCCCTTTATACTTAACTAATGAACCTCTAAATCTAATTAAGCCATTTCCTTAACATAATAAACCAGTATACCAAATTTGAGCTAATCGAATAATTCTACATGAAAAACACATTTATCTAAATTAAGGGAAGAGGCAATTGCCCCCTTTTCCCCCCTTTATACATAATAATGATCTTCCAAATATAATCAGGGAAGCTGCTTAACATAACCGGTATACCAAATTTATAGCAAATCGCATATTTCTGCATGAAAAACCCATTTATCTAAATTATGGAGGGGGTTAGCCCCCCTTTTCCTCCCTTTATATGTAACTAATGAACCTCCAAATCTAATCAAGGAAGCTCCTTAACACAATAAACCGGTATACCAAATTTGGAGCAAATCGAACTACACCCCCCCTTTCCTCCCTTTATACTTAACTAATGAACCTCTAAATCTAATCAAGCCATTTCCTTAACATAATAAACCAGTATACCAAATTTGAGCTAATCGAATAATTCTACATGAAAAACGCATTTATCTAAATTAAGGGAAGAGGCAATTGCCCCCTTTTCCCCCCTTTATACATAATAATGATCTTCCAAATGTAATCAGGGAAGCTGCTTAACATAACCGGTATACCAAATTTATAGCAAATCGCATATTTCTGCATGAAAAACCCATTAAATTATGGAGGGGGTTAGCCCCCCTTTTCCTCCCTTTATATGTAACTAATGAACCTCCAAATCTAATCAAGGAAGCTCCTTAATACAATAAACCGGTATACCAAATTTGTAGCAAATCGAATATTTCTGCACGAAAAACCCATTTATTTAAATTAATGGGGGGGGGACTAGCCCCCCCTTTACCCCTTTATCCTTAGCCAATGAACCTCAAAAAATAATCAGGGAAGCACTTTATCAGAATGAACCTAGAAAAAAAAATTTGAAGCAAATCCGATATTTCTATCAAGAGTTATCGCGTTACGTACATACGTACGTACGTACGTACACACGTACATATAGAATTGGCGGGCACATAAGCTCTCTGGCTTTGATAGCCTGTGAGCTAAAAATATCACCCTGATCGGATAATAAGTGGTCATTTTTCAATTAGCCCAACGCTTTCTAGGCTCTTTGCAATAAGCCTGAAAAATATCAGGCTAATTGGAAAAAGGGAGATGGATTCTCCAATTAGCCCGGCTCTTTGCAAAGAGCCTAGGCTGTTTGCAAAGGGCCGGATTTCTCAATTAGCCTACGACATATACATATCTTGTTAGAGGCACGCAAAATTAATGTCGCTTTCATATATATTATGTATAAGCAAATTTCTGTAGGGTTAGTTAATCAGGAATAGCGAACTTTATATATAGGTAGGGAAAGTCATATATACTTATGGTTACTAACCTGATTAAATGCTGCTGTAAAAAATATATTAAACATACGTTTTACGAAAGAAGAAATGACATTAATTAGAGGGGTACCGCTAATATATGTTTACTGATGCACAGTTTTAGAAAATGTAACGAGTTCTTATATTAAAATTTAATGGTGTTATGCTGCTTCTATGCCCTTTAAAAAAGAAAACTCTTCTAGAATCACAAACAGGCAATAACATTTTCCTTGCGGCATTTCTCCGTTCAATATAAGAATAAATCCAACATCACAATGCTCAGTAAGTTGTTTCCGAGATAGTGAAAATGTTTCTGGTTGTAATCTTTTCCTTTTCGGATTTTTTTTCTAATGTAATCTAAAATTTTTTTAAACATTGAAAATGAATCAGAGAAAAGAGCATGTATTCATTTATAGTACATACGTGGGTGGTTCAATAATTATTGTCCCTAGTGTATATAAAACATTTGTACTGCGATGGTTGATGTGAAATATAGAAGTCTAATGTCTTAAATGGCTATATGCGCAATTTCAGAACCGTAGCTGCTATATTAACATAGTTTTGGAAGGAGGGGTGAAGATTTAAAGACCTGTTTTTGAGGGAGTTTTTAAGAAGGGAGTGAGGTTGAATTGCTGGTTTGGAGCTTATGAGGCTACATTTGTGACAGTGGTTGAGATGTGGCTACATCACTATCATCCCGAGTTCAAACGACAGTAGTTACGTCTTATCCACTGTCACAACTCTAGGCACATAAGCTAAAAATCATCCTTTCACCCCCATTCCCCCCCTTTCACTTCTCTCTCCAAAACTATGTGAATATAGCAGCTACGGTTCTGAAATTGAGCATATAGGCATCTAAGACATTAGACTACGATATTCCACCATCACAGTGCAAATATTTTATATGCACTAGGGACAATAATTGTTGAACCACACGCGTATATCCATACATAAATAACATGCAATATTATTTTTCTTTCCTTTCATTTAAAACGTGCAGGGCCCGACTTACGCAGGGGCATGCGGGGCAGCTGCCCCGGGCCCCCCTTTTTCAGGGGGCCCCCATAAGAGTAATAAGGATTTTCATTAAAAGGTGCCAAATGATTAAAATTAATCAAAACTTGGAAGGGAGTGCGCTCCCCCTTCCCCTCTCTGCTTCCAGTACACCCTCCAACCATGCAAAAAACAAGCTATATCATTAGAAAACTAATAATTTCAATTTTAATACGGCAACTTAGTATTCTATTGTTTTCAAAAGAAATTCTTTATTAACGTTTTCCTCATAGCGTGGCAAGTTAAAACCTTTAATTATGACCAATTTAGAGCATTTTCTTTTAGATATCTTACGCAGATAAGAAAAGTAAAAGTTTGCAAAGAAATTCTCGTGTCAACCAATCTATCATTTTTTCTACTTATTATCCTACTAGTATTTTTTCTTAAAGTTGTGACCATCTTTTTGTGATATCCTGCATACAGATGTGAGAGTACCGGTACAGAATTTATGCATACATACAATATGTATGAAGTTTAACACTAGCCACTTCCGCATTATTCACAAAAAATTCTGTAGATAGATAGAAGGGGGCCCACCAGGATGATTCTTGCCCCGGGGCCCCCCATAGCCTAACTCGGGCCCTGAAAACGTGTTTACATTTTATATGTATTATAAGCTAAAAAATGTCCTTTAGTAACGCTGACATCACATTGACAGTGGCAACAATCAATGACCAATAAATTTCGCTTTTGCTGATTTTTTTCTATCTCCTAAACATCGTACTATTTCAATTTTTGCACTGTTAAATATAAAATAAACTGTACGTTTAAATGCAGTTTTTTTTTGTAAACTATCTCAATATATTGATTTTTAAGATTTTTAAAATAATTTTTAAGAACAAATATTTATAATTCTGTGTGCAATTTAATTACCGAAGATTAACACGTTTGCACTTAAAACAGCGTAATTAATTCAGTAAATGTTAGTTACCGTGTAATATTCCCTAACTTAATTACCAAACTAAAAGAAAACTCCACAAATAAATAAATAAAAAACGAATTTAACAGTTATGAAAACGAACTACATGCTTTACGCGCTGAAATACAGATTAGGTGTTTATCTTCGCACGTTGAAAATTTATAACTGAAAAAAAAAAGACCTTGAATGTTTTTCTTTATTTTCATATATAACTGATTATAATATGTGTAACAGTTCTGAAAATATAAATTTTAGAAATCCGGTCATTCATTTGTGCTAACCCTGTATTTTAGTGATCCACATTGTCATTTCGAATTATAACAAATAAAGGTTTTCTCTAAAATCGAATAAAGATATTCGAAGCATCGTAGTAGTTCAAATGCAAAGATATGTATAATATGGGAGAAAAAGATCATTCGTAGCCACATTGGAAAGTTTTTTACTTTGTTTACAAGTAGTATAGAAGGGCTATTGACAACCGCTTCTCATTCTAGATTAGAGATTCTTGCATCGGGCAGGGTCAGGCACAGCACGGGGTCAGCTAAAAAGTATTCATTAAAAAAATAATAATAAATAGTTTTTTGTTATTGTTGTTGTTGTGGCGTGAAATTGATTGCATCTTAAACAATCTGATGTTCTTCGATTGAACCGTGACATGGTTGGTAAATGGGTCATATTTAAGCTCCGCGCAGAGGTGAATGAATGATCGTTCGATCCTCAATAGGACGTTGGTCAATTTTCATAAAATGAAATTGAATTTCATAATTCATTTAGACAAAAATATAGCGTCTAGAATAAATAGTGTGGAAATCTGCTATCCCAATAACAATTTAAAAAGTGCCAAAATATTGGATCCTTTATATCTCCAACGATGCTGAAATCCACAGAGTCGATCGTAGCGACATCTGCAAGATATTTTCTGAAACTGCAAGACGATTGCTAGTCTAGACGCTGTAATAATACGATGTGTACATTGAAATTTGAAAATATCCCGCAGATGTTGCTGTGATCGATTCTTAGGATTTCAACATCGTTGCATATTTAAGGGATTCCAACTGTTAGCACTGTTTGGATAGCAAATTTCTACACTATTCATTCTAGAATTGGACTTTCGTTGGTACTCAGAATTTAGTTGGTAAATGGACCATCTTTCAGTTCCGCGCAGAGGTGAATGAATAGTCGTTCGATCTTTAATGCGAAGTTCATCGATTTTTTTTCTGGCCTGGAAGCTAGATTTAAAATTGTATATCCGTTTTAATTATTAAACCAGTTGGATGTGCCAATCCCAAAACTGTCTTTTATCTCATACATCTTAATATTTCAAAAATTAGTTACAGATGTTAATACTTCCGTATATTATTAGTTCAATACTACACCAACTTTGATTTTGAATTTTCAACTTTGGTTCAATTCTATGCATAACATCATACGCTTTTTGCCGGTACAATGGCGACAGACACATGGACATACGAATACACGGGCATACAGACATTTTGTATAAATATGTTTTTTGGGATCTCTGACCCTTAAAACGTGTAAATCCGTCAAAAACTGGAAGTCGAAAAAACTTTCGATTACAATACTTTTTCCCCTATTTAAGATAGAAGAAAGTACAGTAGCGCTCAAAAGTATTTTGACAACCTTATATTCTCTCTTATTTTATTTAATATTAAAATGTAAAAGAAAATATATTCCCTATAATTGAGAACACTATGACTGCAGTTATTCAAATGTATCAAGTTTCAACTTGTTTGTTTACATTCGGCGCCACCGAAGAAATGTGACTTCCCCTTAGCTCAAAAGTATTTTGACAATTAGTTTGCATTTAATTGTTGAAGGTGTCAGTGGCGCTATAGCTTCGATTAGTGTTTATATTGACTTGTTCTGATTATTTTTAAGGATCAGGAATGCCGAAATGTAAAAAATATTGAAGTGATTTTAGAAAAGCCGCTGTAAATGCACTTAAGAAAGGTAGACTGCAAGCAGAACGAGCTCGTTCTTTTAACGCGTCTCGGCATTTTTTATTACATAGAATAAAGTTTTTAATAAACGGAAATACATCGAAAATAAGCCTCAAAGTGGCCATCCGAAAAAAACAACTTGCAATGCTGACTGTATTATAAAAATGATATCTAAAAGTGATTGTCGTAAGTCCGCTGTAATAATAAAAAATGAATTGAAAGAAATTTACGGCAAAGACATACACGTTTCATCAGTCAAACGACTCCTAAATTTCTATGGTTTACACGGCAGAAGACCAGCAAAAACACGTTTGTTATATACTAAGAATAGGAAGGCTAGAGTTGCATTTGTAAAAAGGCATAACCCTTTCAGAAGCAAAGCAATTCCATTGCTAAAGTGAGGAAATTAATGATTGACACCGGAATTTGAAAACAAATTTGTTTGTAAATAAGAAAAAGCTATATTTCACACACATAATAAACCGAATTTTTTTTAACCAAAATTCTGGTGTCAATCATTAATTTCAACACTTCAGCAATGGAATTGCTTTGCCCCTGTAAGGGTTATGCCGTTTTACAAATGCAACTCTAGCCTTCTTATTCTTATTAAATTAGATACGTGTTTTTGCTGGACTTCTGCCATGTAAACCATAGAGGTTTAGGCGTCGTTTGACTGATGAAACGTGTATGTCTATGCCGTAATTTTCTTTTAATTCATTTTTTATTATTACAGCGGACTTACGACAATCACTTGTAGATATCATTTTTATAATACAGTCAACATTGCAAGTTGTTTTTTTCGGATGGCCACTTTGAGGCTTATTTTCGATGTATTTCTGTTTATTAAAAACTTTATTCCATGTAATAACAAGTTGCCGAGACACGTTAAAAGTCTGCTTGCAGTCTACCTTTCTTAAGTGCATTTACAGCGGCTTTTCTAGAATCACTTCAATATTTTTTACATTTCGGTATTCCTGATCCTTAAAATTAATCACAATAAATCAATATAAACACTAATCGAAGCTATAGCGCCACTGACTCCTTCAACAATTAAATGCAAACTAATTGTCAAAATACAGTGGAACCCGGTTAAAACGCTCACGGTTAATACGCGATCTCGCTTAATACGCGGATTTTCTCCGATCCCTTGAACATCGCTCCTAAGGCTAATGCAAAAATATCATGATTAATACGCGAACGGATATTACGCGATCCCGCTTAATACGCGATAAATTTTCGGTCCTTTGAGGAAATAAATCCAGCTTAAGACGCGAATTAATTGATTAAGATGCGAATTCCTTCTCTCTTCTCAAGTGTTGCCAATTTTGCCGATTATTTCTATTCAGATAAAAACCACTGTTTTCTACTAGTATTACTTACTTTATTTAATAACAGATTAATTAACGCGAAAATTACTAAAGGGAAATAGTGGTAGATATTTGAATAAAACAAAAGCCCGCTAAATTGGTAAAACTGCATTTCTTTAATCCCGCTTCCTAGCATTCTTTGTGTCTCGGTTCGTGTACGTTTTTACTGTAGTAGAGAGATATCGACGAAATCAGGTTACTCAGATACGTCATAAAAATTGTATGATTAGAGATGATCATACCTGTCGTTAGTGAGGTTTTAAATGTACGTTATATCACTATTACGTTTTATAATGCATATAAGCAATAAAAAATGTACTCGTAAATATTAAACAACTGCGGTTGGATAATTATTTTGTTTTCTTTACTTTTTGTTATGCTAACATAACAATATTATTTGCACAAAAATTAATAAAGATAGTTTTTTTCTTATATTAAAAAGAAGGACTGATTATAATGGTACTCATTAATACAAGTACTAAACATGATTTTAAAAACTGGATTGTGCTTCAAAGATTTAATTTTTTTTTTTCTGTTAAAAAAATTAGTCTAGAAGGAAAATTATTTCTGTTATTTCATTTTTGGTTGTAACGTACAAATCGACAATAAAACCACGTTGGAATCCACATTATTTTCCGTTATTATTCCAGTCTGTTCTATAAAAAGAAACAATGAGTTAAAGTGAAGTACAATTAAATTTTAATCTAAATGACACAAGTTTCGACCGTAAACGTATAAATGAAAGCTCTAAATTTCAATCAGACGATTAGATGTGTAAATAAGCCCATTTCCTGCAACATTGTAGAAATCACCTTTAATACGCGATCCCGCTTAATACGCGACTTTTGTCCACTCCCTTGAAACGCGTCTTAACCGGGTTCGACTGTACTTTTGAGCGAAGGAGGAGTCATATTTTTTCGGTGGCGCCGAATGTAAACAAACAACTTGAAACTTGATACATTTGAATAACTGTAGTCATAGTGTTCTCTGTTATAGGGACTATATTTTCTTTTACATTTTTATATTAAATAAAATAAGAGAGAATATAAGGTTGTCAAAATACTTTTGAGCGCTACTGTAAAAAAAGGAAAAAAACATCTCTCACAAATTAATTTATTTCTTTTGCAAAAGAGGTATTTATTTCAAACCATTGTCCTTCAGAATTTTTTCTCCTTTTTAGTACATTATAATAAAAGCTTCTTGCTGGGCAACATATAACAATGATATGTTCCCGCACCATGTTGGTTAAATCAAAGTAAAATTGCGTAATTTGTTATTTCTGTTTGTATAAATATTTTTTTATAAAATATAATTATGAGTGTATAATTATAATGTTTATATATTTAAGTAAAATAGGAGTGTAAGTTCATACAAAAATTATTAAGTTGATTTTAAATATTAAATATATATTTAAAAAAAATTGTTGTATTGTAAAATGAATGTATAATGTTGAATCTAGTTCGGATCTCAGATAACAACAATAGCCAGACGCCATGGTGTCGTTTTATGACAAGCCAGTGGAAAGTGGTGTATAATTAGAAATCGTAAAATAATAAAAATGTTGGAATAAATTTATGGCCTTAATAAAAGTGTTGGGATAAATTTATGGCTTTTCAGACCACCCAAACTTTAAGGCATATAATAATATTAAAGTATATGTAAGGGGCCATTTGCAGGCTGTTAGCTAATAGGTCTATCAAAGGATAATGCAAAATCTTCTCACATCCAATAAGGGAGGACCAGACAAATAGTTCCACCCACTGCAAGAGTTGGTGTGCCAGAAGAAAAAGGTTTGAAAAAGAGTGTCTGAAAAAAGATGTCGAAGACGCAGGAGCTCTCCTGAAAGCCCGTGCAATGAATCCAGAAAGCCCTAGTTATGCCCAGGCGAGATGGACATATCGGAGTGAGCCTAAGCAAGCCTAATTGAGGATGTCTTCCTGATGTTGAAATAAAGTGGATTGTTCTACTGAGGTCCGTAGCTATGCATCCTGCCATCCCGATATCGCCGCTCTGATAAGAAGCTGATTCCAGATGACATGTGGATATGATCCTTAGCAACGCGACAACTCTGAATTTGATGAATAAAGGCCACCATCCCGTATATAATATAAGGTATTACCTTAATCTTTTTCTTTTACCACTTTAAATTGTATGAGAAATTATAAATATCCTTTTATGATATTTTATGGTAGAGAGCAATCTGAGATCCAACAAAACCAATAATTAAATATAATTAAGGTAATTTAAAAATGATAGATAATTATTATTATTATTATTATTATTATTTATTTATTTTTTTTTTTTTTTGGCAAAAAGAAAACTATATAATAATAAGAGTACATGAAAACATTGTCTTTTTTTTTAAAGATTAAATATACATGAAATAATGAGCAGCAAACAAAAGTGTTGCTTTCTTTTTTTTGAATTAATATTATGTGTTTCTGTATATAGTTGTGTTCAATGTAAATAAAATATTTAATCAAGTTTTTAAAAGTTTCTGTAATTATTTAATTGATAATGTTTAAGGTGTGTCAACTTATTTTTACAGCTTAAATTTTAGTTTAATTCATAAGTGGAAGAGTTCATCTAAATAATTCACAACGCAAACTCTTAATTTTATTCGTAATTAATTAAATTTAATAATTACATTTTTTACGCGGATTATAATTTAATTTTATTAATGCTTCGCGTTGCTCTTCTACTAGAATTACGTAATTACGATCACTTATCTTATTTGAATTTATCTAAGGTATATAAAATTATATACCAATTTACTATGAGGTTGCTTGGATGATTCGGGCCAATTAACAATTTTGGATGTAAATTAAATAGGAAATAAAGAAGTGTAATTATCTGTCCAGCACTTCTCTTTAAAATATTTTTTACTTATAATTTATTTACAATTATTTTGCGCTGTTGCTTTGTATTATTAAGGGGGCAAAGGACCATTAAGTTTGTTTAAACGATCAAACACATCGCCCTTTTCAAAGTATCAAATCACAAATAATGTGCAATTAAAATATTTTTTTTCTTTTCTGACTAAAGCATATATTCTTAACAATGTTATCCAGAAAAATAAATGTTTTATATATAAAATTTAATTTTAAATTTAAATATTCGTTTCACTAATGTGTGAATTAAAATCATTAAGTGGTGCGCGCATGATAAAACTCTAAATTATGCATATAGAAAACAATTTTTGAGCAAAATCGAAGCATAACACACTTACTTCTAAATTTGAACCAAAATATACACAAAAAGTTTTGTTTAAAATTTAATTTTAGCCCCCCCCCCCCCCAAAAAAAAAAAAATCAAGTTTTTCAAGTGCAACTTTTTTTTTTTTTTTTTTTTTTTTAAAGCATGTAGACTGTAAAGAAACGCATAATTTGATTACTTTCTTAGTAATTCGATAAAACGCGTTTTAAAGTTTCAGTATCTACGGACTTTCAATTACATATATTCACTGTCTATATAACTCAAGAAATAATGCAATTTTAGGTAGCTTTCATTACAAAAAGTCCTTCCGGCCAGTGCCGGGAGGAAGAGGTAGCTTTCATATTCCTTATTTTTAAAAAGCAAGTTTACATTATTCAAACACACGAAGTTCAATTTAGAGGAAACCGATTATAGGAGATTCAATACTAATTTTTATCCATACTAAATCATTATGAATGAGAATTTCGCGAAATTAGTCAGCTTTATCCAAGCTGCTTTTATTTAAAGTAACTTATATTTGGTTACCAAATTCGGCGATATCTTGAAGTACCTGCCATTTTAAGACAACATGGTGGATGAGGCTAACGAATGAACTTGGTCGAGACCTTAGTAATTCCTGTGTACATGCTCACTCACATCGGAATCGGTTGATATATATAACTGCTGTCGCAGGCAAAAAATCAGATTTTTCAAAATGTCACCCACATTAGAAATTGAAACTGAGCCATTTTTTAAGATAAATTAAGACAAAACAAAAGACATTTTTTAAGACAAAACAAAAAATGCTCCGGTATCCTTATATCATGGTCAAATACTTAAGAAAGAAACCTTTTTCAATTTCTAATTTTTTTGCACCTCACTTTAAATATAATTTTTTATTTAATTTAATGGCCTCCATTTTGAAACAAGATGGCTGATGAAGCTGGCCAGCGAACTTGGTCGAGACATTACGATATACAGGGTGGTTCAAATTAAAGTATCCCTGTTTCGAACGCTCTAGTGAGAGAAGCAGTGGATGTAACGTCTTCATATTTGGATGATATACATATCAAACCATAAGAAACAGATTGGTGCAAAAAAAAAAAAAAAAAAATTAGTTCTAACAAAGGCCGCTAGGGGAAAATGAGGCGCTGCGTTCGGCTTAAGGTAAGGAAAATGTAGCGAAACAAATAAGCAAAGAATACAAGGTGTCGGTAATTAACATTTTTTTAAAAATTCCCTCCACTAAATTTTTAGCGTTCTTCGCCGAATAAGAATACTAACAAAATTAATTAAAGCATATACTAATAAAATTTAAACGAATAATACTAATAAAATTTATTGGTGGGAATCGGCTTATTGGCACCTAGATGTTTATACCTTTGGTGGTCATATTGCATTTTCCAAACCGATCGCAGCGCCTCATTTTCCCCTAGCGGCCTTTGTTTGAACTTTTTTTTTTTTTTTTTTTTTTTTTTTTTTTTTTTTTTGCCCTAGTCAGTTACCCATGGTCTGATATGTATATTCTTCAAATATGAAGTCGTTACATATACTGCTTCTCTCGCTAGAGCGTCCCAGACAAGGATACTTTAATTTGAACCATCCTGTACTATCCACATGCCTTCTTATATCGAAATAGGTCAATAAATACGCGTATATATGACAAATATCAGATCGTTTCAAAATGTCAGCCATGCTAGAAATTGAAAGTGCTATAATTCAACCATTTTTTAAGATATATAGGAAACAAAAACTGCTCCGGAATCTTTGTATCAAGGTCAAACACGTAAAAAAAATCTTTTTCATTTTTAAATTTTTTGATAACTCAATTTAAATTTAAAATTAATTTTTTTTAATGGCAGCCCTATTGAAACAAGAAGGCGAAAGAAGCTGACTAACGAACTCGGTCGAGACATTGGTATGTACTATGTACACACCAAGTTCTACATACATTCATACAAATACACACCAAATCGGTTCATAAATACGCCTGTTATCGCGTGACAAAAATCAGGTCGTTTCAAAATGTCAGCCACAATAGAAATTCAAAATGCTATAACTCAGCCATTTTTTTAGATATAGACGAAACAAAAACTGTTCCGGAATCTTTGTATTAAGGTCAAACACATACAAAAAAATCTTTTTCATTTTCCAATTTTTTGGTACCTCATTTTAAATTTTAAATTAAAAAAAAAATTAAATGGCCTCCAATTTGATACAAGATGACGGATGACGCTGGCGAACGAACTCGGTCGAGACATTGGTACTTATTATGTATACACCAAGGTACATCCAAATCGGTTCATAAATACGCCTGTTATCGCGTGACAAAATATAATAGTTTCAAAATGTGAGCCACGCTAGAAATTCAAAGTGCTATAACTCAGCCATTTTCTAAGATATAGATGAAACAAAAACTGCTCCGGAATCTTTGTATCAAGGTCAAACACACAGAATTTTTTTTTTTCAATTTTCAATGTTTTGGTGCCACATTTCAAATTTTAAATTTTTTTAAAAATTTTAAATGGCCGCCATTTTGAAACAAGATGACGGATGAAACTGGCCAACGAACTTGGGCGAGACATTGGTACGCATTATGTATACACCAAGGTACATCCAAATCGATTCATAAATACGCCTGTTATTGTTGGAGTTTAAGTGGCCTATCAAGCCAAAAGCACCCCATTCTCGATAGCAGGAATTCGCTGTCTCATATTTAAACAATTAGAAAAAATCTCTTGTGGCTATGCTGCTTTTGAAATGGAAATAGGTAAAATGCTCTTACCTGGGATTCATCAATATCGCGATGACGTATAACTTCATCGGTGTGGCGTGGCCAGGGATTTATCCAAAAGCTTCTTGAAGAAATTATTTTATTTTATTTTGTGAAGCATTATTTATCCTTTGAAGTATCCTTTGAGAGCTTAATATGAATCGCTAAATCCATGGGAAGATATAATGTAATATGAATTAGTATTGTGTGTTTTTACGATAAAGAAAGATTCAACTTTTAGCTTTAAATACTTATAATTAAACATATTACTGGAGTATAAGAAACTCCGTCTTAACAGAGAAGCTACATGATTAAGAGTGATAATACATAAAGCTGCTAAAACACATATTCGCAGCGTAGAAAAAATATATAATAATTAAAGGTGTCTGGCAACAGTCAAAATGTTCAGATGTTCCTTTTAGTTACATATTAGTGATGAAATCTTAGTTATTAGAACATATGCTTTAGAGAGTTACTCAAGTGGTCTGTAATAGCACTCATTATCAAATGCGGAAGTAAAAAAAAGTTCGTAAATTTGCTTGTTAAAATGATCTGTGTTTAGTAACAAGTTCTTTCTTTTATTTTATTAATCACTTTTAGCAGTTGCCGAAGAACATCTGGGGAATTAAATTTAACACCCCTCCTTAATCTCCTCAGATGGATAAGGTAACAAGTTCATAGTCTTGATGTCACACAAAAGTTGAGGTTTGGGTGTGGGCTTTGTCAAGCAGTCAGCAATCATGTATTGCGTGGGACAATATTTTAATTCGATAATTTTATCCTCCTTTAATTGTCTTATGGCGTGAAAGCGGATATAAATATGTTTTGTCCGCTTCGAAAATTTTTCATTTTCTATCATCTTTATACTGCTTTGGTTGTCATGGTAAAGTAAAATAGGTTTTACTTGATACAAGTTAAGATCTTCTAGCAGTTTTAATAGCCATAAAATTTCTTGTCCTGCGGTTGCTGCAGCAACATATTCCGCTTCAGCGGAAGAATATGCAATGCTTGACTGTAATTTTGTAGTCCATTGAATGGGATTATCACCCAGAAAAAAAATATTGCCGGTGGTTGATTTTCTATTTTTAGTGTCCCCAGCCCAATCAGCATCAGCATACGCGATGAGTATTGGTGGTTTATTTTTGCTTATTGTTAGGCATAGGTTTTTTGTGCAATTGAGGTAAATAATAATTCTTTTTGCCGCTTTCCAATCCTTCTCGCGTGGCGTTGCACTTCTTCTACTAAGTATATTTACTGGTGCCATAATGTCGGGTCGAGTGACTGTGGCAATATATAAGAGCGAACCGATCGCTTGCCTAAACTTTGTATTGTTCGGAAGTAAATTGTCGCTATCTTCTAATTTATAGAAACCTACTTCCATCGGTGTACCAATAGGTCTTGCATCTGTTAAATTTAACTTTCTAACCAAATCTTCTATTTTTGACTTTTGGTTTAATTTGTAACCATCATTCGTTTTGATTATGTTGGTTCCTAGGTACTGACTTATTTCGCCTAAGTCTTTTACTCCGTACTCATTTTGCAATTGTTTTATTACATCTTTAATTATTTCACTTTTACTCGCGATTAAAATATCGTCAACGTAGACGATGATATAAGTGAAATTTTCCTTTTCTTTTCTAGTAAACAAACATGAGTCAGCAGTGCTTTGCACAAAATTCATGTTTTTTAATGATTCTGCGATCTTTTTGTGCCAGGCTCTAGCTGCCTGCTTTAAGCCGTAGATTGTTTTATTCAGTTTACACACTTTGTTTTCACAATTTTTTTCTATAAAACCCTCTGGTTGTTTCATGAAAATTTCTTCTTCTATTTCGCCGTGAAGAAATGCAGTGTCGATGTCAATGTGTTGAACAGAAAGATTTTTATATGCCGCTGAGGCTAAAAATGTGCGGATTGTTGTGTGTGAAACTACGGGTGCGAAGGTTTCATCATAATCTTCGCCGTACTTCTGATTATATCCTTTCGCTACTAAACGGGCCTTGTATTTTTGTACATTTCCTAAATTATCTAACTTTCTCTTAAAAATCCACTTGCAACCAATAATTTTCTTATTTGGTGGGGGATCCACTAAGTCCCAAGTTTTATTTTTCTTTAATGAGTTGATTTCTTGTTGAGTGGCTTTGAGCCAATTTTCTTTTTCTACTGGGTTGTTCATGTTTGCTATGTCATAAAAATCGGTTGGTTCGAATGTGTCATTTGTTTTTACGTGACATACGTATCTGTCGGGTGGTACTCCTCTATTTGACCTCTGAGACCTTCTCGGTTCTACGTCGGGTTGTTTGGACGCGGTTGGTTCTTCGTCCGAATTACTTAACTCTGTTTGAATGTAGTTGTTGTCATTGTCTGAGTTTTCTACCTCTTCGCTTTCTTTTAAGTTGTTTTCACTATTTTCTATAAATTTAACTGTTCTCGCTATTATTATTTTGTTTTCTTTTGTAAATATACGGTAACCTTTTGATTTGTTGTCATACCCCACAAGTATTCCTTCCTGCGCTCTATCATCTAATTTGTTTCGCTGATGTTTTTGTATATAGGCATAAGCTTTACAGCCGAATGTACGCAGGTAGTGTAAGGTGGGTTTTCGGTTGAACCAAATTTCGAACGGTGTTTTGTTTGTTATTTTGGTTGGTAGCCTATTCTGCAGGTGATTGGCGGTATTTATGGCTTCTCCCCAGAATTTTTGAGGTAAGCCTGCTTCGGAGAGTAGACTCCTAGTCATATCTAATAATGACCTATTCTTTCTTTCCGCTACGCCGTTTTGGCTCGGACAAAATGGTACAGTAAACTGGTGTTGGATACCTCTTGCCCTTAGGTATTCTTCCGTTTGTTTACCTAAATATTCCCCTCCATTATCGGATCTAATAGCTTTAGGGAATCTGCCGAATTGGGTTTTCACCATGGCTACATAATCTTTTAACTTTTCGTGAACTTCATTTTTATGCGAAAGTAAGTAAATTACTGTGAACCTTGAATAGTCGTCTATAAAAGTGACGAACATTGTTTTTCCCCCAATAGTAGGTGTACCGATAGATGTGCACACGTCCGTGTGTATCAGATCGAGCACTTTGCCTGTTTTGGGACAGTTTGTTGATTTCGGATATGGGGCATCACTTATTTTTGTTTGGATACATATTTCACATAATGCATTATGATTACAGTTATTTATTTTTATACCGTCTGCTAAGTTTTTATTTATTAATTCTTTTATCGCATTATAGTTACGATGGCCAAGCCGTTTGTGCCAAACTTCTATGCAATTTTTATTTTTACATTCATGTGCAATGTTTACTTTATTAGTTTCAGCGCTTTCTAATAATTCGACTTGATATAAATTATTTTTCATTCTTGCTTCAAGATAAATATTCCCGTTTCGGGATAACGTGCATTTTTCTTTATCGAAAATTAATTTATAGCCATTCTGTGTTGCTTTGCTTACCGATATGAGGTTCGATTCTAATTCTGGTACGTATAATACTTCTTTTAATGTGATTGTGTTTATCCCTCCATCGGATGTTTTTGTTTTAAATGTCGTTTCACCTGTACCGTGTGAATTCAGCGTTTTTCCATTGGCAATGATGACTGTTGTCTTTTCAGTGTCGTTAAACTTAGTGAATGCATCTTTACTGTTTAGAATGTGTGTCGATGAACCTGAGTCGATTATCCAGGTTTGTTTTCCTGGTTTCTGGACTAAAAAAGCTGCGTCGCTGCGTTTTCCTGAATTGCCCTGTGTTTTGTTAATCCGAATTGGTTCTGTTTCACGGTTTTTGTTTTCTCTATAATTGTTTGCGTCTTCATAACATAACGATGATGTGTAATACTTGGATTTGTGCGGCTGTTGTTTTTGTGACGGTGAGTAAGTGTTTCTGTTCTTAAGATGCCAGCACTCTCTGTATGTATGGTTTTTTAATTTACAGTATGTACACTGTTTGTCCTTTTTATTATAGTGTTCAGCCGGAAACCTTTTATGCGTTTTAAACGCTTTTGAGGAATTCTCGCTCTGATCTGTGTTTTCTAAACGTCTTGTATATTCATCAGTGAGTTTTCCTTTTATAAACTCTGAATTAAGTTCATTTTCTGGACGGGCCTCGAGGGCTATAATTAAGGTGTTGTAGCTAGGTGGTAATGAACAAAGTAACAGAGCTGAAATGTGCGAGTCATTAATAGTTTCGCCTATGGCTGAAAGTTTATCAACAAGTTCTAAAATATGTGTAATGTGTTTTATTAGATTGCCGTTTTCTGGGAGTTTTGCTCCGTATAATTTTCTCAGCAAATATAACTTGCTTGAGAGATTAGCCCTTTCATGAATTGTTTTTAAAGCTTGCCAGGTTTCTCTGGCAGTGTTTAAGTGCTTTACATGCACGATCTGTGAGTCTTCAATACTCAAGTTGATAATTGCACGTGCTTTACGGTCCCTCTTCGTCCAGTCCGTGTTAATTGGATCTGGGGGATTTTGTGTTATTACATCAAACAATTCTTCTTTTATTAAAATCATTTCTGCGCGAAATTTCCAATTTGCGTAGTTTGTCGAATTTAATTTTTCGACTATTTGAGTTTCTTTTATCCCTGCCATGTTTATTTTTATTTGTTTATGCGACCAACCTATTTCCTTTTTATTTATTTATTTACTGTAAAATGTAAAATGAACGATTTCTTTTTTTTTATTATTATTATTACTCACAACCAACAAATTGTTCATTCACTAATTATTTAAATGTTCATTACATAAAAGATAAATATATAAATGTTTCTTTTTCATTCACCTTTATATTTCTGGTACAATAACATTCATTATTTTATTCAATGCAGCATCTTTTTATTTTTTTATTCAGAACATGAATATTTTTAATATTTATAATCTAAGCCACTATATAAAATTTTTCTTCTTTTTCGCTAAACATGAGCACTTTATCAGTCTCATAATCTTTTTGTTGGAGTTTAAGTGGCCTATCAAGCCAAAAGCACCCCATTCTCGATAGCAGGAATTCGCTGTCTCATATTTAAACAATTAGAAAAAATCTCTTGTGGCTATGCTGCTTTTGAAATGGAAATAGGTAAAATGCTCTTACCTGGGATTCATCAATATCGCGATGACGTATAACTTCATCGGTGTGGCGTGGCCAGGGATTTATCCAAAAGCTTCTTGAAGAAATTATTTTATTTTATTTTGTGAAGCATTATTTATCCTTTGAAGTATCCTTTGAGAGCTTAATATGAATCGCTAAATCCATGGGAAGATATAATGTAATATGAATTAGTATTGTGTGTTTTTACGATAAAGAAAGATTCAACTTTTAGCTTTAAATACTTATAATTAAACATATTACTGGAGTATAAGAAACTCCGTCTTAACAGAGAAGCTACATGATTAAGAGTGATAATACATAAAGCTGCTAAAACACATATTCGCAGCGTAGAAAAAATATATAATAATTAAAGGTGTCTGGCAACAGTCAAAATGTTCAGATGTTCCTTTTAGTTACATATTAGTGATGAAATCTTAGTTATTAGAACATATGCTTTAGAGAGTTACTCAAGTGGTCTGTAATAGCACTCATTATCAAATGCGGAAGTAAAAAAAAGTTCGTAAATTTGCTTGTTAAAATGATCTGTGTTTAGTAACAAGTTCTTTCTTTTATTTTATTAATCACTTTTAGCAGTTGCCGAAGAACATCTGGGGAATTAAATTTAACAGTTATCGCGTGACAAAAATCAGGTCGTTTCAAAATGTCGGCCAAGCTAGAAATTCAAAGTGCTATAACTCAGCCATTTTTTAAGATACAGACGAAAGAAAAAATGCTCTGGAATCTTTGTATCAAGGTGAAATACATAAGAAAAAAATATTTTTCCATTTTAAATTTTTTGGTACCACATTTCAAATTGAAAAATTTTTTTAAAAAATTTAAATGGCCGCCATTTTGAAAGAAGATGGCGGATGAAGCTGGCCAACGAACTCGGTCGAGGCATTGGTATGCACTATGTATACACGAAGGTAATACCAAATGTATACCAAATAGGTTATATATATATTTAATTATATATATATATATAAATTTTTGCAATCGCTTTCCTCCGAACACCTGCAATAGGTAGCTTTTTGTAATGAAAGCTACCTAAAAGCTACTGACTGCAGCCGTTCGTAGGAAAGCGATTCCGAAAAACTTTGGTATATTTTCACTGATCATAACTCCCAGAGCCCGAAACTACCCTCCATTCAAATGTTGATATATATATATATATATATATATGATGAGAAATATATCTGATATTTGTCGCACTATAACTCTCGTATTTATGATCCGATTTGGATGTAACTTGGTGTGTACATAGTACATACCAATGTCTCGATTAGAATTTCGATTAGATCGAAAAAAATTAGAAATTGAAAAAGATTTTTTCTTATGTGCTTGACTATGATACAACGATTCTGGCGTATTTTTTGTTTCGTCTATATCTTAAAAAATGGCTGAGTTATTACCCTTTGAATTTCTAGTGTGACTGATATTTTGAAACGATCTGATTTTTGTCAAACGATAACCCGCGTATTTATGAACCGATTTGGATTAACTTGGTGTGTACATAGTACATACCAATGTCTCGACCGAGTTCATTGGCCAACTTCATCCGCCACCTTATTTCAAAATGGCGGCCACTGAAAATTAAAAAAAAAATAAATTAAATTTTCAATGAGATAAAAAAAAAAAAAAATTAGAAATTGAAAAAGATTTTTTTCTTATGTGTTTGACCTTGATACAAAGATTCCGGAGCATTTTTTGTTTCGTCTATACCTTAAACAATGATTGAGTTATAGCACTAATTTCTAGCGTGTCTGACATTTTGAAACGATCTTGATTTTTGTCACACGATAACGCGCGTATTTATTAACCGATTTGGATGTGACAAGGCATGTGCATAGTACATATCAATGGCTCGACCGAGTTTGTTGGCTAAGTTCATCCGCCATCTTGTTTCAAAATGGCGGCCATAAAATTTTTTTTTTATTTAAAATTTAAAATGAGGTACCAAAAAATTGGAAAATGAAAAAGATTTTTTTGTATGTGTTTGACCTTAATACAAAGATTCCGGAACAGTTTTTGTTTCGTCTAGAATTACTGTTATTTTAGTGATGTATGACCTGGAAATTTATTTTAATATTCAAATGTTAACTATGTTTCATAAAATTTATTCCATTGGGATGTATGGGACAGTTTATATTAAATCTAAATTATTTTTTATCAAAAATATAGTTTTCTGTAGAAAAAAGCATATATAATTCATCGAATAAAACTGTCATGCTCTTAAAAAAATAAATTTTAAATATAGACGACAAAGGAGTGTAAAACAAACACTGACTGTTTCACCACATATTTTATTTAACAGATTTTGTAGAGGTAGTATTACTGTTATTTTATTGACGTATGACCTGACCGGAAAATTTAATTTAATAGGCAAATTTTGAAGTTTTTAATGTAATTTATTCTAAGTGATATATGAGGCAGTTTAAAAGAAAGAAAATCCATCAAAAATATTATTTTCTGAATATTTATGCATAAATAGTTCACCTTTTCTACATAAAACTTTCGTGCTCTTTTAAAAGTTGTAAAAGATTAAATTTTAAATATAGGCGACAAAGGAGCGTAAAATAAACACTGACTGTTTCACCACGTAATTTCTATTTAGCAGATTTTGTAACGTTCATGAACCATGCTAATTTATATTAAAAAAAAAAGGTGCAAAAAGGACAAGATGTTTTCTGAAAAAAAAAAAAGATAATAATAAAATACAAAGTAAGGATTTCATTATATTTTTCCAGGCTATTGTATCTGCTACACCTTGTTAAAAAAAGAAAAAAAAATCTTGAAACAAATTTAACAACGAAATTTTACGCTCTCAAACAATTTGATAGAATAATAGAGCCGTTTCACTTTGGATTAATTTAAAATACGTTTTCCGACCTGAGAGAAAATAAATGCGTTTAGAGCAGTTATTTTAAAGGAATATTGTATGTTTAAAGTTTGATAAGATAGTTTCAATTTAGACTGACTTTTTGAATAAATCATAATTCGGCTAACTTATAACTATATTCAATTTAATTTAACAAAGCTAAAAAGTGCTGTAAAAGGGATAAAATACCTTTTTTAGGGTTTCGTTCATCTGACGAAACCCTATTCGTCTCGCTCCTATGTCTGTTTGTCAGTCTGCCGCCCTTCACAGGCCCGTTCTCCGAAACTATATATGTTGGAGACTTGAAATTTTGCATACTTATAGCTGAACACCTCACATCAAACGACAAATCATAAAATTTTGAAAAAGTCTTATATTTAACTTTCTGGGCTCTAACTTGTGTATTTTAAGCTTTTTTTCTAACTGAGCCGCTAATTAAGTTCAAGACTTGAAATTTTGTATACTTATAGCTGAACACTTACGATCACACGACAAAAATAATAAAAATTTCAAAAAGTCTTATTTTTACCCCTCCGGTCTCTAACTTGTGTATTTTAAGCAATTTTTCTAATCTCCCCCCATTGCACCCGGTGGGTTCTTTTCTAGCTTTTGCCGACACCCCTTTGACCACTATTTCAACTTATGCACATAACCTTTCAGCTCCACTTTTTACCGCCAGGAGTCGCCTACCTATCTCGGGTGCTATGGGCCCGATCCCCTCGACTAATATATCTACGGATAGGTTGTAAAACGGAGTTTCGTTCGGATAGAGGTTTGTGTAGAATAGAGTTCGCCCCCTGGTTGCGAAATGTGAAACTAACAGATTTTGCAAAAGGATAAAGTATTTTGAAAGGAATATTAAACGAAACCCTCTGTGCGATCTGTGATCACACTTACACACTTGTTTAGATTAACGCTCGTTTCATCACACAAACGGCGACGTTTTTAAAATTATTCATGAAAGAAATATTTTCGCAAACAAATTTTAAGAACAATAATATCTTGGTAAAAAACTGGTTACTTGGTAACTTCGTTTTTTTTTTGTTTTTTTTTAACAAGTTATTTTCGCAAACACATTTTAAAAACAATAACATGGTAAAAAAACTAGGTTACTTGGTAACTTGTTTTTTTTTACCAAGTTATTGTTTTTAAAGTTATTGTTTGTTTGCGAAAATATTTCTATCATAAATGACTTTGAAAATGTCGCCATTTGTGCGACCTAACGAGCGTTAATCTAAATAAAGCTATTTTATCACTTTTACAGCATTTTTTAGCTTTGTTTCATTATAAGTGATTAGCATACGTATTTTTATAATTTAATTTACTTGAAATGAAGCATAAAATAGTTTACATTGAATTTAGTATACATTTTCTATGTGTTAAATAATATATTATCGTTCTTTTAAGTAAAACAAGAACAATAAAAAAGCATAAAGCTCAAGATGAAATGATTTTGGGGAAAAAGAAAATAATAATGAAACACAAAATAAGATATTTGCTTATTTTCAGATGATCGAAATTGCTATGTCTTGACATAAATTTAATAACGAAATTACTTTCTTTCAGATAATTTAGAAGAATGAGAAAGAAGAATTAATTTAAAATGAACTCTCTATGAGGAAAAATAAAGTTTGGAACAGATATTTAAAAAGAATTTTGCTTGTTTAAATTCTTAAAAAGAAGCATGTGATGGTTTAAATTTAATTGAGCTGTTTTTAATAAATTAGCGTAATTATTATTTTTATTATATAATTTATTCAAAAGATACCTAATTATTTGCATAATATATCTGATTTATAAACAGAGTGTATCTGCTGAAATGATGGTCAGAACTTTAAGCTGACAATACATATCAAGAAAAACATAGAGTACGTGGCTCAGATAGAAAAACCCTAAGTAGTTTTCCTGCTTTCGAAGGTTCCAAAACTTGTAGGGAGGGAATTTCTTCTGTAGGAGCGGAAGGGCAAAAAAGACTGCGATAATTCTCGGAATGACCGATTGAACGGGAGAAAATTGGCAAGAAAAGAAAATGCCGGACTTCCCTAAAGTAAAGTCGACTAACCAGTTACCCTGGCAACAGGACGATCCGAAACCGGTCCCAGAGTATTTCTTATCTTAGCCACACAGTATATGATCGCAAATTGAACCCGACATACGTCGATAACTGTAACAATAACGAAGATAATTTATCGAAATTTAAAAAATATTTTACTATGCTATCTTTGAAATTTCATAAAATCAGAGGAAATGTTCGAGTCATAAGTCACATCCAAAAAACACTGAGCTAGACGCTTCGTACAGTGAATACAGTTTCCCTTTATGGAACTACAGTGCAATTCCAGCACTTTCCTCAATGTCATGCACTATAAAAAAAAACTGTAAAGTTACTAAAATTTTTCTAGGAAACTGGGATTCCTAGAACTTTTATGAAACGACAGCAACAAAAATTCATGTAACACATACCCTTTTGCACTGTAAATAAAAATTTGCAGGGTTGCTGAGAATTTTTTAGGAAACTGCCTAGAACTTTTTATGTAACTGCAACCCGGGTTACAGATAAGAATTTAGTAAAATTACTGTAATTTTAGTAGATTCATTTGTGAAGCTACATATTTCTGCAGCTTTATCAAAACTGGTTTTGTAGATTTGCATTTGTTTTTGTATAGTGTACTAGAGGTCTGCACGGGCCGGAATTTTCGGGCCCGGTGTAAAAATTGAAAGTTCGGCCCGAGCCCGGCCCGTACAAAAATTAGGGAAAACAGGCCCGGCCCGGCCCGATTCAATTTCTACAAAAAAAATCCGTTTTTTCTCGACATACGATTAAGATTCTTTTAATGAATACTACGTACATATTTATGGGGAAATTTTACAGCATATTTTAGATTACTATGTGTTCGCAAAGCAGAAAATACACAGTAGTAAACATTAACGATTACACAGTGTTTTAGTCATCGTCTCTACAGACATTTCGAAATTCCAATAAGGATTCATTAAAAAGTTAATGTAGTTCAGAATAAAGGATTAAAAACATGATACCTTTTGAAGCTGTATGATAAAAAGTAGATTTGCGAAAATATTTCTCTCATTTTTAAGGCTTTTCTCAAATCGAAAGAAGTTACATTTCGACACATTTGAGAATTCATTTCTTTTCGGAAACGCGTAAGATTGGCAGGTATTCTTATTCAGAAACTATGTAAATGCCGTCTTTTTCATAGATAAAAGCAATATATCTTTCTCTGAAAATACTGCCAAAGTTAGCGTTATGAATCGAATTTCCGGAAGCGATAGCACAGGATAGGAGAAAAACGTACAGTCACATGACAAGAATCTCTGTTATCTCAGTAAGTAATTTATCAAATATGGAGAAAGTTATTCGTTTCCAAATGCCTTCAATAGTCAGGCCTGTGAATTTTATGCCTTTATAGTTAAAAATGAGTCAGAAAATGTGTTTGAAAGTTTCGCATTGTTGAGCAGTGAATATGAGAACCCCTTAAGGTATATTTCCAAAGATACTGTTAACAGAAGTTCATTATCACTATTAATACTTTTACAAAACATAATGCCTGTCCTACACATCCTGAGATCGATTAAGACCAGTTTCGTCCCGGCACGAGTCTGCTGATTAAAAATTAAACGCGTAATCAGACATCTTGTAACTGTACGATGCCGATCTCTACAATGGACATGTTACATATTTGTATTGATGTTGTTAAACTCGCATCTGCTCGTGACGCACATTTATACTTCTCGAAAAAATCATATTCATTGAAAATGGCTCGTATTTTATCTGCTTCGCTTGAATTCTTATATAGGGCCGATAGGCCCGATTAATTTTTTTTATCGGCCCGGCCCGTTTATTTTGTCTGTCGGCCCGGCCCGGCCAGTTGAAAAAATTGTCCTAATTCTGCCGGCCCGTTGGAAAATTTGCCTTCATTCCACCGGCTCGCGGGCCGGGCCGGGTACGGACCTCGGGCCAAGCTCGGGCCCGTGCAGACCGCTATAGTGTACAGGTAAAATTTTAGTAAGCATACAGATTTTTGTAACTTTACATTTGAAGAATTACAGTTTTTTTACAGTATGACATTTCACAGTTAGCAAAAGTTATACTGTTGAAAATTTCGCAAAAGTAGCTTCATGATTGTTACAATTAAGAACAACAATTCAGATCTGAATAGGTTCAAGACATACTGTACTTTAAAGTGTATTGTGATCCTGGTTTTCCCGTACAAAAATTGTTTCTTTTGTTACTTTTAAATTGTAAGGATGGGTTTAGAGGTTTGTTTGCCGTCATTCAACACTTTTCCAGGAAAAGTATTATTTTCTATCCTTCTGTGGTTAATTCAGAAAAGGACGGGGATATTCAACAATGGGTCAGGAGATAAGAAGATTAGATCAACCCGAAGGAAATGTTTCCCTATTGCAGGATGTCCTTCAGTTTCCTTTTATAGTAATTAAAGATGAAAAACACTGTGTGATCACAAAAAAGCGCCACCTGACCAGAACAAGAGACCGCCAGCAGAATGATACGTCTATCTGGAGCTTAACACCCGTGTGCTAGTTTCTCTTTCTGTTGTAATGAGATATGAGATTTGTATGAGATCATTTAAATTCTTTTTCCGTTAGAAAATGGGCAGATCTTTGATGTTTTTGAAGGGAAGAAATAAAGAGCTCTAGAGCAATGGATTTGTTTGGAAAAAAGTGAAAATAATTAGAAAACAGGAATTCTGCTATTTCAGAATTTAGTGTCCCCCCCCCCTCGGTGAAATATAGTATATATATATATATATATATATTCATATGTTTATATGGATTTATCGTCCGCAATATGCTAGTGAATTAGTGATATTGTGCTTGATTCTGTATTGTTCTGTATTAAGTTAAAGGTTCCATCTTTATTTTGTATAATGTCAGTGTTATGAATTGTAGCTGAATTTATTATTTAATTTTAGTAATAGGAAATCAATGATGATTTGTAGTTATATAATGGTTACATATATATATGTGTGTGTGTGTATAATTATAGATAGTACAAAACATATTTCAGATTTAAGAGTTAAAACACACGCTTTTATTTTATATATAAAATGACGCCATTCGTATCCGCTGAAGAATTGCACATTTACGATCCAGTATTAAACATATACATTAAAGTACACTATGACGTCACTATCGCTGAATAATACACAAGTACAGAAAAAACGCGATTTCGTCATTTGTGAAACTCGGCAAAAAAAAA
The DNA here is from genome assembly GCA_963932465.1 of Maratus speciosus. Taxonomy (NCBI): domain Eukaryota; kingdom Metazoa; phylum Arthropoda; class Arachnida; order Araneae; family Salticidae; genus Maratus; species Maratus speciosus. The sequence goes on from OZ010789.1 coordinate 223,528,759, forward strand.
AAAAAAAAAAAAAAAAAAAAAAAAAAAAAAAAATCGGCTATAATAATATTTCAAAAATGAATTTAGATGCAATTTTCAAACAAGTTGCATTTAAAAGTGCTTTTTCCTCCTATACGACGGTATAAAAATTGAAAATGTGCGATGCTTAGAAGTTTAAAAAATTGCAGTAGAGATTATCCGTATTTAACCGCACAATGACTTTGTTTTACGGTTGGCTTATATAACGGGACGTTATTTTTTGGAGACGACACTTAAATTGCCGGGAGAAAGAAATAGCATATCGGGGGCTAATAAAGTATAAAAGTAAATAAAACAATAAATAATAAGCTTTGTTCTTTTCACATATTTGCCATTCCTACGAATCGAAAAATATTATTGAAATAAATTTATAAACACAATCGCATGCTTTCAGTGCAAATGAGTTGATTACTTTTAAATGAATTTAGCATGAGTTCTCGATTACCAAATAAGAACATCTAGAGCAGACGCTTTTACGGAATATAGTACGTTTAAAACCTTAAAAGATAGCACGAGACAGCTTAGATTTAATTAGTCTGAGAGGATAAGATAATTTTATTTTCATACTTTAAGATGCAAGGAAATTCTTTACGCTCTTATTCTAATTAGATTGAAATTCCTGCCTTAATTTATTTTAAGTACATTGATAAAATATATTATTATATCTTATATTATTCATAACCCTTTATATCCTGATCGTACTTTTAAGTACCATTAAAGAAATTCAATGTAAAATTTATTTAATTCGTCTACTAATAAAAGTAGATTGCATTTTTCATTCAAAATAATTTAATCAATCCCTTTTAGAAAGCACAGTGAAACAGTCGAAGATAAATAGTTTTTAATGTGGTTATTTTCTCAACCATTTAGGGGCTGTACTTATGTAACGTTATCAACTTTTTGGTAATTTTGGGCCCTCCCCCCCCTTTTGATACCATACGTTAGCATCCCTCGACCCCCCTCCCCTTCTGTAATGATATCGTTATCAATGTCTAAAATTTTTTTTGATTTTTTGATTTTTTTTTCATTTGTTTGGAGTGATATATACAAATATAGTTACCTTTATTTTTCGTGTACTCTATTAATTCAAAAAAAGAGAGAAGTCAATAAAGTATCACTTTATATATGAAATAATTTTATATCAAATAACTTTATATAAAATAATACTTAAAAGAAATAGTTACTATTTAAAAGTATTTAATAATAGCTTTGTTTTGTTACATAATGCATCAAACAATAATAATGTCTTCTTGCATTTTCCCCCGCACGGGAGGGGGGGGGGGGTGCAGACATAATTTCTTATCAACAAAACAGGTGGACAACATTCTTTCTCTGTTATGTACTAATAAACATATTTAGTATGGTTTCTCAAACAGCGGATTATAGATGCATACACATATGACCGAAGAATACGGCTGCCAAACGTTGGGGTATTCCATATTTTGGAATTAAATATAATTTTAAATCGTGTTATGATAATTATAATAACTCTGTATTTTCATAAAAATAGATAACAGGTTAAAAAGGATAACATAATTTTTTGATGCAAAGGCAAAGTTACAAATAAAGAGAAAATTTCGGTTGGATAAAAAATGATAACGATATCAAAAGATAAATCCCCCTCCCCCTAGAGTTATCTTACGATATCATGTGCCAGGTCCCCCCTACCCCCTAAAATGATATCGTTATATATGCACAGCCCCTTACCTAGGTGCAGCTTTTAGTCTATTAAAATATGTTATATGAAAAATTTTCAACTACAAAATACTTCTCTGTTACAGATAGGATCACAATACATTTATTTACACTGTTCTTATAAGAATTGTAAGATTTCCATAACAGTATTTTTTGTTAAGTAATATTCTTTTTTTTAATTTTTTCATAAGTATTCTTATAAATATTTTGCAAAAATATCTCTAACTACAGATTTATTAAACCAGTTTTAATTAAAAAAAATATCTAAAAATCAATTTATTATAATACATGTTGTTCTAGATATCTGAGATATTAGCATAAATAATTATTTAGGTGCAGCAAATTTTTTTAATTCAAAATGCAGGATATAAAGGGTTAAAATTATTAGATTAGAACAAATTGGTTGATATCAATTAATAAAAGAACAAAATTTCAGTTTGTAGGTTAATGCATCAAAGTTTATTAATTGTCAAAATTTTATAAAAATGAAATTTCCAGCTACGTCTTTTGTCATAATTCTAATTTAATATTATACTATTCGAATCACAGAAGAACTTTTGTCATTTTTTACTTGAAAATATATATTTTGTTGAGGGGGCACAAGACCTTTGAGTTTGCCGAAACGATATCACCCTTTTCAAAGTACCAAAATACAAATAATATGCAATTAAGATCTTTTTTTTTTCACCTTCTGCCTAAAGTATATATTATTAGCTATATCATACATAAAAATAAATGTTTTACACACAAAATTTATATTTAAATTTAAAATTTAAAAAAAATATTTCACTAATGCGTGAATTATAATCATTATGCGCTGAGCGCATGATTAAACTCTAAATTATGCATATCGAAAAAGATTTTTGAACAAAATAGAATCATAACACACTTACTTCGGAATTAAAACGAATATATATATATATATATAAAGTTTTTTTTTTTTTATTTTAGCACAAAATATGAAAAATTAAAAAATTAAAAAAAAAAATATTTTAAGTTTTTCAAGTGCAAAAAAAAAATGAGTAATCAAAACATGTAAAATTTTTTGGTTTTAGCGTAAAGAATATAAAGAAACGCATATTCAGTTATTTTTCTACAACTATAGGTTATGTAGTTTGAAAGTACCGGTGCGCGCAAACTCCAAATTTACTAATCTGAGAAAGCGCGTTTTAAAATTTCAATATCAATGTACTTTCAACTGTAGTCATCGTCTATAAATGATTATAACTCAAGAAATAATGCAGATTTTTGAATGGGGTTTTTAAAATATTGTTGAAAATTAAAAAATAAAAGTATATTATCGAAATACATTGTTTTAGTACAAAGAAAAAAAAAAATGCAATTTAACAAATTACAACGACCATTTGGAAAATGATTTTTTCAAAGACTAAAATTTAAGACATAAAAAATAGCATGGAGTTGATCATACATTACGTACGCCATGAATTAAACATTAATAGTGTTATTACACGTAAAAATTGCAAGCGACAGAAATCGCCTGCGACTCGTACGTATTATCCACCTGAAACTTAAGTATTAGTCAAGCATTTCATTGGCTGTTCGGGAAAAGGCTTTTCAGCGTAAGATTTCCAAGAAATCTGACGGCCAATTTTAAATGAAATTTATTTCTTAAACTTCTAAACATCCCATAATATTACTTTTTATATCGCCGTATAGAGAAAAAAATTTACTTTTAAATGCAATTTGTTTGAAAGCTGTATCTCAATTTGTTTCTGAGTTATTAATTTTTTTTGTAGTTTTTATTACTTTTTTGTCATAGTGGCAACACTCTGTTGTCCATCTCTGTTTAAAGTAAAGGGAAATACAGATTACTGTATGGACCAATCATAAAACGAATAAAATGATGATTAAACCAATAAAAACCTTCAAATATGCTTTTGATTTCCTACACTGACGAGGACAATAACCATTTTTCCAAATGGTTTAAAAAAAAAAAATCAAAGTCTGAAAACTGATTTTTTGAAAGTTTAAAGGTGCCCCCTTAAACTTTGTCTTTTTCTGTGGGAATAAATGTAATTAATTACGTTCAGAACTTGGTTACCGCTGAGGAAAACTTTCACCAGTAATTTCAAATACTAACCTTCGGCTTATTTGAAATAGAAAGTCTGTATGTAAATAAGAGGATGATTACTATTAATAAATAATGGTTTTGTACTGCGGTAATCAGGTCCTGGTTATGTCCATAAGAGGAAAGTTTAATACAAACTTAGGAATACAATAATTATTTGATGATTGTAATATAGTTTGACAATTCCGTATTAAAATTTCATAGAGACCAATAAATATTATCTAATTTCTATTTTAAAATATTATTAACTTATTATTTATTCATAATTTTTTATTTATTCATTTAAAATAATTGTTACTTATAAAAAAAAGTCCAATACATTTTATATTATATATTAAAAAATAGATATAAATATATTGTTTGTTACAGATTTTTCATCAGGTCCAAAAAGGTATGCTAGGAAATATGTATGTTTTAGCTGATGAATTTTCAAAATACATTTCATCTGTGGACATGAAAAGCCCAATGGATAGATTGGAAGCATTTGAAATACTTAACACATTTCTGAAGCTAGATATGAACTTAAAGATGGACAAATCAAGAGATATTAAATATATCCAGGTAACAAAAATATTTTATTTTTATTTTGATATTTACAGTAAATGCAAAAATTTTAAAGGAAAGGATGTACTTCACATATCAGTTTGAAATTTTCAAAAACTGTTTGCTAAATTTTTATCTTTCTTTAGTGTTATATTTTTTATGTTAGTAGAGCAAGATAATATCTGAAGCTAAAATAATTTTCCATTGACAAGTTTTTATTTTTTTCTCCAGAGTTATTGCGTTGCGAGAAGAAGAGAAAATCTTATTCGAGAAGGCCGGGGAGAATGAAGGGGGGAAAAAATCTTTAGCAGGGGTCGAGTGCTCAAAATATTCTGTATGATCCGTATACCTTCTTTGTAAAAAATGTAATCCAATGGAGAGAAAAAAAGCCCCAAGGAATCTTTTTACTTTTATTTTGTTTCATTTTTGTTATTACTATTTTTTTTTCGGGGGGCCAAGAGAGAGGAAGAGAATGAAAAGCAAAGAAGAAAATATGAAGGCTTGCAATAGAAGAAAGTTTGCAACAGCCTGGGAAACTTTTTTTCATTTGAACTCCAGACTACACTGTAAAGAAATTATGTAACGTCACTCCATAAAATTGGAGGCAGTCTTGCTTCCTCCATTTTATTAGAGTTAATTGCCCATATTTCGTCCCCTAGTCACTTTTAGGCCCTAAATGTTGTAATTTTCAGTGAAAACCTACCAAATTTGGATTTTACATAGACTAACTACCCACGTACATAGAAACATAGACAAATATTGTACAAAAAAAATTTTAGCAATGCGAAAATTGTTTTTCAAAAGTATCTAAAAAATACAAAAGAAAAAAAATGTTCCCAATTTCGTCCCCCCAAGAAATCCAATACGCCGAGGCTTAACTTATAACTATATCAAAATTTATTTCTAAATGAGTAAGTAATTTAATTTACATTAAAGTAAGGCACAAAGAAATGTACTAATTATCAGTGGAAGAATAACATAACGAAACATTAGCCATCCAAACATGAGGAAAAAATTGAAGAAATTGTCATGAAAAAGCATTCCTAATAGAACTGAAAGGGGAACAAAATTGGGACCACGCTACTTCCCAATATGGCAGAGCTTCAGTTCCCGTAAGATGAACTGAGCGTCCTAAAACTTACTGTATGCTACTGTCAGCATCTTACCTACGTAAAATACATGCAAGGAATAAGAAAAAATACTTACAGTACAGTAAATAATGTTCTACAAACGACGTAATAACAACTCAGGTCTTCTAAAAACAGGAAATTCGGCGTCTTTAATTTATGTATGCGTCTTGGCGAACGAAACTTTCAATACTGACCCCTTTTACCTTTCGTCCCCTGTGCCTTGTGTCATAAGTGGTACCACTTTCGCAGAAGCATAGAAGCTAAGGGGGCGAAATATGGGTACTTTACCTTAAGTAATTTAACCGATATAATTGTTGTTACGTTACACTAATGTGCAATATTACACCAGGTATATCAGTTTAAATTACACCATTATATAAGTTAAATTACTCCATAAAACTGAAGGCAGCATGTTGCCGCCAATTTTATGGAGTAACGTTGCATAAATTTTTTGTAGTGTAGTGCGAATTCGCACCTACCAAAGTTTCAAATTTCGGCGTTTTTTTTTTAAATATGCTTTCATTAATTTGCATTTTTGATAATCAGAATGAAATTTTTGATAAAAAGAAATATCGCAGTTCTATGCCTCATTAAATTTCGTGTAGAAATGATGCGTTATATTTCATTATCACTATATTGCCAAACAAAGTTATACCCAGTTGAAGTTATGAGACCCCAAATCACACTAATAGATTGCGTGGAATCGAAATATGAAGTCCACAGATTATTTCGAATTTATGTAACCGCAGAAATCTGCGTTTTAGTAACGCAAAATTTACCATTAATTTTTAGCAGTAAGAAAAAAGTGTAAAATTGGCATCTATGATGGGTTATCCATCATTTTTTCAATGTACCAATTAATTTATACTTAACCTAAAGCAGATCCTTGTAAGATGAAGGGCCGAGAATGCTGGTATCAAATGCAAAACTTTCCGAAAAATGATTCTAAATTTCGTACTTGGTGTATAATGGAAGAAGTAGAACAAAAATAGAAATTTGTGTCAGAAACCTAAGAAATATAAAACTAGTCGTTGGGGGCCACCGTAATACTTACCCATCATAGATATAGATAATATAAAATATGAAAATAAAACATGTGATATTTGCTAAGCATTTTACCATGTTACTTTTATTCATAATTTAATTTATTTAGATTTCCTTAAATATAATTAATATAACCCCTTAAGCTAATATTATTTTTTGTTGCATTAAAATATCTCAATTTGTTGATTTTCTGTAAGCAAGTAAACGCTATTGGTTTACAATGGAAGTCTATGGGAATTTGGTGAAATATTAGAGATACCGCCAATTTGGCGTCACATTTAGCGACTCATTTTGGCCGCCAAATTTGACGATATACCACCAAGTTGGTGAAAAACTTGGCCACATTTGGCGGCAGAACAGGGTCCCCTCTATGGTAAACCCTCTTATAGGTATGGAGAGGCATTAAATGCTTGACATTTACCATAAGCCATTATTGGCATTTAATCTTATAGTTTGGCGATAGTTTTTTGGTCGGCGGAATAATCGAGTAGTACCGAATTGCATAAAAGAAACATCCTTATAACTCGAAAAATTATAATCCTATTAACTAACAGTTTACTGCGTCGGATTAAGCGTCTCATTTCCAATTAAAATATATCTTTGAATTGAAATTTGAATGAAATACAGGGTCATGAAAAATCGAAGAGTGTGAAAAATAGAATTACAAATATCTCGGCAACTAATTATCCGATCGAGTTCATTCATGATGCAAAATTTATGTTTTTTTATTGTCTTTTATAGTCACTCCTTCAAATAAACAATTTCAAAAATTTTTGTATACCTTTTATCAGAACAAATATTTCAAGAGTCCGAAAAAATAGTTCCGGTTAATCGAGGTTACTGATATTCAATGGGCTTCTTTCGATTATTACTCCCTAAGTACACACCGAATTTCAAGTCTCTATCTCAATTTGTTCGGGAGATAGAGACACACAGACAGATTACAGACACACACATACAGACAGACGGACGGACAAATTTTTTTTTCTAAAAATATGTTTTTCGGAATCTGCAGTGTCTGAAACGCGTAAATCCGTCAATTTTTTTTTTTCGATTTTTAAAACGATTACAAGACTTACCGTATACTACGCATGATGGGTAAGTAAAAAAGAACGCACAACATTAAAAATTAGAACAATTAAAAGGATTTTTGGTTTTATTTATCTCCCAATTTAATTTCTGAAAAAAAAGCCTCCATATCCTTTCCGAAATTAAAATTTCATAATAATTTAGATTACCAAACAAATAAGGATAAACTGGATAGAACATCTAAAGATAAATATAAATGTCCAGATGTTCGAAAAAAAAATTCTGAAATATAAAGCCTATTTTTTAAGGCGAAAAAATTTTGTCAAAAATTTCGTAGTTTCTATAGCCTAGTCTATGTATTGAAAAACGTTACGGTAATTGCTTACGAAACAAATGGAAAATAAATAAATAAAATGGAACAACCAGAACACAGGGAGATTGAAACACTCTTTAATTTCCTAGCTGTTGGAAATTAATAGACCCATTGCAGAAAGGTTCAAAATAAAGTAGACGTAATTCAGTAAATGAAAGAGACCTTAAGTAAATTTTCAAAAATAATTTTTAAATATACTCCCCACTAGATAAAATTAGTCAATTAGAAAATTCTCATTTTTGTTACAATAAAAATCTTTCTTTTTTTAAAAAATGCATATGTATCTTTTAAACTGAATAAATTATGCATGATTGAAAATTGAACATTGTGAATGTGGGCCATATATCAAATTATAAATTTAAATCTGCGAGACACTAAAAGAAAGAGGAAACGCAGACGATACGGATATGACAGACATCGTTAAACGAAAGCGAATCTATGCTTGCAATTATGTTAAAGGCTTGTTATTCTAAAGAACGAAGCATTGTTAGACGGGTCCAATTACACAGGGTGTTATAGAATTCGACCTTTTAATTCAAGGGGGTAATAAAGCATCAAGAGGATGAAAATTGCTGTAGAACATGGAATCGCAAACCACTTATTTAGTCACAGATAAAGGGTGTTTAATTCTAACTGAACTTGGCTTGATGGTTATAATTTTGAGAAAAATAAAAACATTGCAATGAAAGTACAACGATATGTACTTTATTTTGTGTGAAATGTTATAACACCACGAAAAGTTCTGGAATAACAGGGTGATCAAGCAATGGATGATACCATATGAACTGGTAATCGCAGTCCAAAATGTGGAGCGTCATACTGCTGGCGAGCATAATGGAAACTTCTACCACGTTTTTTATATTATCACATTTTGAACAAGGTGAGAATGTCGATTATAACTTTTATTATAATATACTTCAGTTTTCTGAAAGTTATTACCGTTAACCCAAATTGAGTTAGGGTAGAACACTCTGTATTTTTCATTAAATGCGTTGTTTGAGACCCCATGTTCTATGGTAATTTTTTATCTCTTGATGCTTACTATCACCCCTCTGAATTTGTCGGTCGAATTCGGCAACACCCTGTATATTTAAGGTAAAAAAAATACTTTGAAAATGCTTTATATATTTTTTTAAAAATATGTTTCTAGAATTGAAATCTACATTTGTCTCTTTACATGATCTTCGCCTATGTATTACTTTACTTAATGTGACGCCATTTTTTTCTCGCTTGTTAACGTATTCTTGAGCTAAATAACTTCAGCGTCAATTTGTGTTATGCCGGGAGCATATAAGCAACCTTTACATGAATAGGGACATGGAAAAGAATCCTGCGCCGTGATTGTCTGATCGTTTCTTTCGTCTGTTTAATCCGGTTTTAAAAGGCGTTTGTTTTGTTGATACTTGTAATAAAGAAGCCTAATATACATTATGTACAAAATATTATAGTCGTACAAAAAGTGCGGAATTAAAATTTCCTAAAAAGCAAACATGATATTTCTAGAAGATTGCTGGATGTTTCGTTTTATATTGCTATAATGACTTTTGAAATGTCCATTTTTACTTAAGACTGGTTACTATAACTACTGAACTAGCAAGTACACACTTAGAGACTGAAACGAACTATGCACTTTACAGCCTCCAATCACATTCTGGCTGGAAATTTTTATAGTATAATATGGTTTAATATTGTATTTAAATAAATTACTTCACGTAGCGTAATTATTACGTATTGTTGCAGCTACGTTGTAAACATGCATATAAAGCATTGTAAATATTAATCCAGCTAATGCTGAATTTCTCGAGTTCATTCGATTTTGAATTGCTTTATCAGATACGATAAACAAAATTATAAAACGGAAGTAAAAAATCGTCCATAAATTGACATTTTTTTTCTTCGTACATGTAAATAACCATGTTTATCAGCCATAAAGCCATGGCATTACTACTCTCCTTCAGTACATCGGAAAACGTGACCGGGACGTGTGACGTTAGCCCATACTATTAACCAATCAACTCACAAGATTATTTCGATTGTCTCTATCCGTGTAAAGGTTGCTTATATGCAGACCGGGAGCCGGCACCACAGACAATCACCTCATCAAGTTCACGGATGAAATTCTAGAATTAGTTCAATCTTGATTGAGATATTAAAACGCAATCGGTCTGCCAAATCTTATCTCGGTGTAAAACACCTGAAAACCCGATATTAGAGGCTGACTCGTAGGTTTACTATTGTGTTTTCCTGCACCCAAGGTATGAAAACATGGAAGACTGCGAGCAAGAAAACACAATGGTAAACCTACGAGTCAGCCGTTAAAATCGGGTTTTTACGTGTTTTCCACCAAGATATAACTTGGCAGACCGATTGCGTTTTAATATGCGAATAAAGGTTTAACTAATCCTAGAATTTCATCCGTGAACTCGATGAGGTGATTGTCTGTGCTGCCGGCTCCTGGTCTATGTAGGATCCCCATTTTCACAGATGAAATATCAGTTTAAAAGATAATAAAAGTTGGCATACGTCAGTTTTTTCCTTCATTATGACTGATTCAATTTTAACAATACATGGGTACTTTTCCAGTATTTTAGGGGCTTTAGACCTTTTTGAAAAAGCATGGCGCAATTCGGGCTTCAGAAAGTGAGATTTGTTTCCAAATAATATAAACAGCTTATGAAAACGAACCTGATGAACTTTTATGCTTTTTTATATATGAATTTATATATATATTATGGTTTTATATACAATTTACTTTGTATATAAATATATATAAATGGCTTCTTTATATTGAATAAATTGCATAAGTATTGAAAAAAAAATGCTTATGTATGTGAAACAGTGAATAAATTATAAGACAATATGTTGCCAAATTTCCTTCTTTCGCCATTTTTCCTATTTCGCCAAGGCCGCTGGCCACACTTGAAAAATACCGATACATGTATGCAGTTTTTTACAACTTTCATTTTATAGCAAAAGAAAAATGTTTTTAATAATGTCTAGGGTGTGTGGCGTATAAAAATTGAAAAAAAATTTACTTTTTCAAAATCATTGATAAAATAATTTTTTCAACATAATCTGATTTCCTACCTTACTTTGAACAAATTTTCTACTTACATTGCCTACTTATTTCCAGCAGGTAAAAATGAATATGCGTTTTTATGCTTAGGCCATTTTTATCTGTTCAAATTATGTTCTAAAAATAAATGTTCTAACATTACAAGAAAATAATCATGATTTGAGGTTACATTAAACCCTTCGCGACGAGATCCCTTTGCTTAATTTTTTAATCTTTTACCACCGGTTTTTCAAAACAGAAAATTTTGTTTAATTGAATCGCGAAAGTGCTCTGATTTAAATAAGGTTAACTTTGAAATTAAAAATAACTGGTTGGAATAATGAAGGATTCTGAGCACCTTAAGTGGCACGTATACTGGTTGCTCGTCCCCAAGCGGTTAAGGGCGAACATTCAAAATTCAAGATTCAAGAATCCTCAGTTTAAATAGAGTAATATCTGTCTAAGGCGCACTCTATCTAATTCCAGAGAAAAATTGTCTAATTCAAGAGAAAAATTGTCTAATACAAGAGAACGATTTTTAATATAATAAATTCTATATAAGGCTTGTCTTGTATAAGAGTATTTACGACGGAAAATTTTCAAGATTCCGACTGAGACAGAATTTACTATTTACATATAGGTACATTGTTATCGACAGTCTGTCAGTGTGTTCTATAACGCAAATCTCAGAGGAGAAGATTGGAAGTGTATCTTGTGAGAGTTTGCATTAGTTAAGGCAGTCTTCCATGTCATGGTAAAAAAGACGTTCTTCCGGTCTGTACCTGGAGGGAAAAGTAGCTTCCCTATTTTTTGTTTTTAAAAATTCTGTTAATTTTACTCAACCACACGAAGGTAAAATGTGTGGTTTCCGATAAAAGAAGATTCTTAGTTTTAGCCAATACTGAATTTGAATGGCAATTACGAAAAATTTATCAGTCGTCGCCCAAATTGGCTTAATTTATGGCGACGTATTGCGTCACCAAATTTGGCAATATTTTGCCAAGTTTAGAGACAATTTGACCCTGGTGGATATGACAGTGTAGTTTTAAATGTATGAGAGTAGTTACAATATTTATGACAATTAAAGTAATTTTGAGAAATAGCACTTTTTCTAAATCTCATAAATGACACCTTATTATAGGAAAATCAGCCACTCTAAGATTTTAAACTGCTATATCTCAGCAATTTTTTAATATAGAGGAAAAACAAAAAATTCTCTGGAATCTTTGTATCAAGACCGAACACGTAAAAAAAATTTATGGATTTACAAATTTTTTGTACCTCTTTTTTAATTAAAAAAATCTTTAATTGGCCACCATTTTGCAACAAGATGGCTGATGAAGCTGACCAATGAACTCAGTCGAGATCGTGTTAAGTCCTATACATATTTCAGTTATAACTAAATCGGTTAATAAATACAAGTGTTATCGCATGACATCAAAATGAGATACAAATATATAGATAATTCAACATTTGGACTGATAATGTGTTTGAGATCTCGGGGTCATGATCGGTAAAAATATACTGAAATTTTACAGAATTGCTTTCCTCCGAACGGCTGCAATAGGTGGCTTCTTACATTTCTAACGGAAGCTACCTACAAAGACCTTTGTCGAGTTCCTTATTATTCACAATGCCTCATTAGTTATACAGTCAAAATGCAGGTTCTAAATTCATAAGTCATAAACGTATCAAAATATTTAAAATTAAAAAAAATTTAAATCATTATATATATACATATATCTGTGTGTGTGTGTGTGTAATTTTAATTCGCCTTATAAACTGAACTTTGACAGCAAAAAAATCAAGTAAGGAAATTTTGTAAAATTTCAAAGAAAAAGCTTAAAGCTTCCTTTACTATAAATTGCAGAAAAATAATATTTTACATTTAAACGACTTTGAAATAAACGACGAAAACAGTTTCAAATTATTGCAAAAGTTTGAGAAACTTTTAAAATGTGTCATTAACACAAAGTTTTAAAGACGGCAGTGTAACGCCAATAAGAGAAATCTAATTATTTTGACATTGTCGAAATGAGCCATTTGTAAAAATGAATTCTGAGTGAAATATTTCATTTTCTCACTAAGTCGTAAACGATTTTAACCAGAAATGTTTTAGTGAAAAGAGAATTTAATACCTACATGAATTTAAATATTTGCGTTTTCAGTTGTTTGCAGTTATAGCTGAACACCAGTTTTTCTTGTGAAATAACATTTACATTTTATTTTTATCATATAAGTCATATTTTTTCAGAAAATATACATTATAGAAAGAAAATTTTTAAATAAGTGAAAACTTTTGAATATCTGTATAATATATGTAAATATAATGAATGTATAATATAAATAACTTCAGTATAAATTCGAACATTCAGCTTTTTTTTTTTTTCTAATCAAATATATACTGAAAATTTTACAAAAAGAGCCTTGTGTCTATGTGATAATTATTTAATTTATTAAGTAACAATTTTAGTTTCAAAATACCTTCATTTGAAGAAAACTAATTGGAACGTTCACAGTGGCTTTATTTTATTTTTTATTGGCTTTAGGTATGCAAACTTTCAGACATTAATCAATATTTAATGAAATAATTCTGATAAAGTTAACTAATTAAAACCACGCACACATCGTATTAAACTGTGGCGTTACACTGTGCGAATATATGCATAAACTTAAATTGGTGTAATTTTATGAAATATAGGGTACATAAAAAATTAACACACATTTTAAATTCTTTGACATTTTTCGTAATTTTGTGGCATCAATATGTTTCTAAAACATACAATTTCATAAAAGAAATTGACCTTGAAATATATCACTCACTTTAACGTTATAAAACACTTCCAAAAAGCCATATTAAATAAGAAATAGTGATGGAAACAGTTAAAAAGCATGAAATCGTTTCAGAACATTTTATAACTTAGCTATTATTTATAAACTTAAGTTCTTTTTATTTCTTTCAAACATACTTACGAAATTTATGATAAAAACCTGTTTTTTACAAAGTGAAGAATTTTTAAATTCCTCTTTCGAATTTTTAAATCACAAGATTCATCTGTTCTACCAATTTATTACAGACATTATATAGCATTATAACATATATATATATATATACACGTATATGTATGTTTTAATGCTATATAATGTCTGTAATGAATTGGTAGAACAGGTGCATCTTATTATTAATATATGACATTATAAAAGAATACATTTATAAAATTGTTTTTAAACCATGTTTTCATGAAAAAAAATTAAATAATTCTGAAATGTTTTATGTGGAGTAGCAAAATTGTCATACAAAAGTGATTTAGATAAACAATAAAGGTTCTTCTAATACAGAAAAAAGCAGAAATTTGATAAAGTTTCCCATACTTTTTTTTTGTTGTTTATTAAAAGCATAGCATACGACTCGTGATTATTTTATTTATTTATTTTTTTACTTTGAAATACTGTTTCATAACGTTATAAAGTCAATTAAGAAAATTTGAACTTTCATTAATTATTTTTCAAATGTTCTATCACGCTCACTGTAAAATTATTATTATTATTTTGTTGCATTAGTTATAGAAATTTTAAGTTCAGCTAATTTTTTCTGCTGTCTGTTATATTTCTTAAGATCTCTATTTTTCATATGAGATTCAATGATGTAACTATCTTACTTAATTTAGTACTGAGTAATTTAATTGCAATTAACAGCCCTATGAAACTAGATAGGCAGAATTAATCAAAATTATCTTCACCCTTAAATGTGAAAACATTTAGCCGAAATTATGTTAATAATTAAATGTATGTAAAATTAAATGTTTTTTTTTTCAGCCTACTTCTTAACTTAATTTTGATTGTTTCGGTTCTAAATAATGGACAGTGGATTGAAAACTTACATTACATATCTATTCTATACTAATGTTATAAAAACGAAACGTCTGTTTGGATTCTTCTTCTCTGAAAAATCTATTTAGATCATGTTTCAGCCCATAAGGGTATCCTGGGCAATGAAACGGCAAATATGTTGGTAAAGGAGGCAATTGCTAGATCATCAGTTGATTTATCACTTCCAGTACCGCATGCATACAGCAAAAGACATCTTCGCGCTCATTTTATGAAGCAGTGGCAGGATCCCTAGGACTACTCGGATAAAGGTAGATATACCTATGACCTGGTTCCAGTGGTTTCTTTGGATTTCTCCTGCTCATTCCGTCAATTACAGCTTTCCTTACCAGCCATTGTCTCTTTGGGGTATACCTCTTCAAGTTGAAAAGAGCCCATTCTTCTCTTTGTGCGTGTGGTGGTGTTGTTCTTGTCTCTCGTTACTACTTTAACTGTCATTTAAAAGCTCCCTGACATATTCGCCGGCCTTCTGTTCTTTGAAATGGTTGGCTAGCAAACATTTTATCGAAACTGGTTTTGCTCTCAAAGCTTAAAAACATCTTTTACTTTTTGTGACCTTTCTATATTACTCCAACACTGAACCAAGGACTCGGGTTTCCTATTATTCACTACCAAATGTCGGTTCGGAATTTGTATATATTGCTTATTATTGTTTTTTTTTAATATTGTTATTTTCATCTTTATTTACATTATTTATGTACACCACCCGATCCTTTGTTGCACTTATCCGTTTACTAATATATATATACTATTAGTAAACTTCGCTAATATATATATATATTAAGACTTCAATAAAAAGGACCGGAAGGGACATCTATGCTCTATAGACTTGGTTTTCAAGTCTGAACAGTTCCTCTAGTGCAGAAAATTTAAAAGTAGAGATGTCTGTAAATATAGAAGTAATATATAATTATGGAATACTAAGTATTGAAATAAAATGGTATTAAATTATTAATATAATTTTAAAATAAAAAATACATTGCTTAAACGAGTTGGATTGATTTTAATGAAAAAGGAATAATGTAATATAGTGTACAGAGACAATTTATGAAAAAGTACTTATCTTGTTACATAATATATTTTCCGAAATATTAAGATCGGATATTATTTCATTTCAAAAGGAAGTATGAAAAAAATTAATTCATAAAAAATTGGTAGTGTTATAATTCAATTTTTAAACTAAAGCGTACAGTTTAAATGTTATTTTCTTTATGTTAAAGATATACTTCCTTCTGTCTTACAGTGAAGTTTTCTATTTAAAATACTTTTAACCTTTTATTCAATGTTATATTTCACATTTGGTTGTAATATATACGCTGAATCCAATAAAAATCTCTGTCTCACTTAAAAGTCGAAACATGAAAAAAGTCTCCAAAGATTAAAATCTCCGAAATGAAACTGAAAGTTAATTTACTTTGAGATTAAAAGAAAGGATTTTTTAAGAATACGCTGATAATTTATCTTTTACAGTGGTATTACGAGAAAATCGTATTAATCGTTTTTTTTAAGGTTTTTTTTTTCTGGTATTTTAATCTAGGAAATATTGGAAGAATAAAATATAATTAAAAATAACATGAAGTTAAAATAAAGATTATTTTCAAATAATAATAATAATAAAAAAATATGTTTACTTCATGAATATTTGTTACTTGTTTAAAATTCTTGATTTTGTTTACACATCCTTAGTTTAACATTTTTTATATATGTATATATAAAGTATAAATTCCTTCAAATCTGTTATTTATTTTTAATAATTTTAATATTTTGTTGCCACAAAATTATCAAAACATAGCAGATGTTACTGCGAAACATCTTTCAAGAATTTTTATTAAAATTATTTTACGAAAAAATGTTTTTAAAGTGAATACGTTTTAATGAAAAGAAAAATTGTCTTTTATTTGTTTAAATATATTTTTTCAAATAATGAATGCTCTTTTGTTCTTTTATTTCCAGTCTTTGTTGTATTCTTGTAATGAGCTAATTAAAAAGAAAACCGTCCTATTTTCTCCTGGATCACAAAAAAATGTAAGTAAATAGTTGAGTTTCTCTAATGCTTTTTGTTTTCTAATGTTTTACAATTAAAAAAATACACACAAAATGTATTAAAAATGAAATTCAGAGCTATTGAAATATTTTTATTAATTTTTTTTCAATATAATTAGTATTATTTCTGAAAAGAAGAAATGTCAAATATTTTCTATTTTTAAAGACCTGAACACTAAAGTAAAAATATATGCATATTAAAAAAAAGTATCGTAAGCCTTTAGGTCACTTGTGCCATTACATTTAAAAATTGTCAGTTAATTAGTCAATGATATTCGTCTTTTGATAGCAATTAAAATGAATTTTTTCCCATGTAAAATATAAGAAATAAAATAAGATAATGAAATTATTTGTTATAATTAATATCATCCAATTGCAATATTACGAAAACATTGCGTAAATATTATCGGAAAAACAAACAAATAAGTAAATTATACTGAATACCTTTTTTTGAAGGCAATTAAAATGAATTTTCCTAAATAAAATATAAAAAGATTATTATTTTTTTTTCTGTAATAATTGGTAATAGCATTCGGTAACAATTTCCTAAAAAGTAATATTCAGAAAGAAACAACAGACGAATAATTAAGTTATATTACATTGCATATTCAGTGGCTTTTTTAACGTTGTTAGTTTTGATAAAAAATTAATCATAAATTCACATATTTATTCTGAATACAGAAAATGTCTTAACAATAATTATTAAGTATTTTGTAATATTTTCTATTTAAAAATTTAATTTAGTTAATATATCTACTCCTGCGTATCAAAAATTCTATTTATTAGTCCGGTGTAGTGTTTATCCTAATATTCATATATTGTTTGATAAAATAAGAAGAGGTTAAATGTAAATTTCTGTAATAGTATTATTTAAAAAATTACAGTATACTAATTCTAGAAAGCTATTATTATTAATGGCGATATATATGTTATAGTCAATTATCTTTTTATCGACCTCTCTCTCTCTTTTTTTTTTCTTTCATGGGAAAAGATTATAAAAGAAGGTGATATAATGGATTTTTTTTAATTGTTTTCATATCAAATTAATTTTTTTAATCTTTTACATCTTGCTGACAAAATATTGTTTTATTTGCTCTAATTAAAATATTTTTTCTGTTTAAAAAAAGACATTTCTTAATAAAAACTGCATTTAATATGAGGTATTTCAAACTGTAATAGTTATAATAATTATTCATTAAAAATTAATCAGTTGTCAGAAAAATTTAGCACGTTTACACAACATTTAACAAGCTTACGGAATTTTTACATTTATTTTCTTTAAACAAAATCAGAAATCTTGTGTTCTTTGTATGTAACAATGTTCGGATATCAAACTAATATAATTTCTCAACAATTAACCCTTCGGGACGGATGATGCATATATGCATCGTCAAAAGGTGCATAAGGAATACTTTTTGGCACCATTAATAAATAAATGTAACACTTGTCTTTTTTAATAGGAGTATTTTTTTGGTATTTCACAAGTAAAGGGAACTGTTTAAAAAACGTTGTGCCAACCAAATAAAATTTGTGTAAGGGATGCCGTCTCGGAAGGGTTAAAGCAGATAAGCATTTATAATGATTGGTGAATTCGAATATAGTTTTAAATTTTTAACACTTTCCAATATAGTTGAAACGTATTTATTAATTCGGTTTGTCTGTCTGTCCGTCTACATTCTATCTCGCATAAATATACTCGGATTTTCATGCAATGGATGTATGTTAATGAAGTGGCCTGTTCGGTGTTGAATATGAAGTGTATAACATTAATAGTTCATTTACAGGGACACTCAAAAGAATTCCGTTAAATTTTGCTCAATGGAGAAAAATCGTTTACAGTGTATTTCAATCACATTACGCTATTTCAAAGGTATTGGAATTGATAAAAATCACTGAATTTTACTACAAGATGATTACTATAGAATATCGTATTCATAGCATTTATCGTTAATTTACAGGGACACACAAAAGAAATCGGCTACAGTACAGTACTGTCTTTGAGCAATAATTGTTGGAAGTGCTTTTTTAATTTTCGTATGCACTTTTAAATTTAACTAAGTTTTTTTAATGTTACTCGTTGTGTATAAATTCTATCCTTCGTATACAGGGCTGCAAAAATAATTCGCGTACCATTCTCCTTATTAGTGAAAATTACTGATGGAGAATTTTCAACTCTGGTATGTATTTCCTAACTGAACTAAATTTTTTTCATTCATGCAGTTTATAGATACAAATCTATGCATCATAGACAGGGCTGCTCAAATAATTCGAATAATTTTCTGACTGTAGATGGAAATTGCTGAAATTGTGCTTTGAAATGCGTTATGTGTTTCAAAATGGTTCAATTACACACCATATTTCAACTTATTAAACTGTGTAATTTTGTTACATTATTCTGAATGTGTTGGAAAGTGTTTCATAATCTATGCTTAACTGATGATTTTTTTTCTTTCTTGTTTTCTTACAAATACTTAATCTCTTATTAGATGATCACAGATATGCTTATCAGAGTATTCAATTTTGAATCCACATAAACACAATTGGATGTCAAAGACATATAGACAAGGATGTGCCAGTAATGTACGGCGACTGTGTGCAGAAATTCAATTGGCATATTTATGAAGAAATGAAACTTGAATTCGAATTAATATCCCAGTGGTATTGAAGGAAATAAAGGCCGAATTCGGAATTAATTAGGGAAAAGCTGGAAGATGTTTTAATCCATTTAGTTTAGGTCTAGAATGAATATGCTAAGTTTTCCCCCTCGTAGTAGGTGAGCGTTAGAAAATATGTACAGATTTATAATCGAAAAACACGTTTTCTTGTATACCATAACAGTATCTCAAAACAGCCAACTCTGTCAAAAACATTGTCAATACAAATGTTGTAGAGCTTAAAATTCTGAGTAAAATGAGTACCTACACTTAATATTTTTGTTGAACAGTAATGTCGCAATTCTACTTTAAAATTTTAGACACGTGGTCAGGGGGTTGAACACAGAATTCATTAGGAGAAAACTAGAAATTGTTTTAATCCCTTCAGTTTAGGTCTAAAATGAACGTACTATGTTTTCTTCCTCGTACTTGAATGAATGTTAGAAAATATGTACATATTTATTTTCGAAAAACGCGTTTTTTTTTTTAATTACCTTAACAATATCTCAAAACAGCTAACTCTATATAAAACATTATCAATACAAATGTTCTAGAGCTTAAAATTCTGAATAAAATGAGTACCGTCATTAATATTTTTGTTTAACGTTAAGGTCGCAATTCTATTTCAAAAATTTTCAAATCAAGAACTTGAAGCCATGAGAGACCAAGTTAACTTAACAATATCTCAAAAGTGCGGCCTTAATATTGAACAAAAATATTAAGTGTAGGTAATCATTTTACTCAGAATTATAAGCTCTACAACTTTCGTACTGACAATGGTTCTGATAGAGTTAGCTGTTTTGAGATATTGTTAAGTTAACTTGGTCTCTCCTGGCTTCAAGCTCTTGATTAGCGATTAAGGCAAAATTTTAAAATAGAATTACGACCTTAATGTTGAACAAAAATATTAATGATGGTATTCATTTTATTCAGAATTTTTAGCTCTACAACATTTGTATTGACAATGTGTTTTATAGAGTTATCTGTTTTGAGATATTGCTAAGGTTATTAAAAAAACGTGTTTTTCGAAAATAAATATGTACGTATTTTCTAACATTCACCCAAGTACGAGGAAGAAAACATAGTACGTTCATTTTAGACCTAAACTGCAGAGATTAAAACGATTTCCAGTTTTCTCATAATTAATTGTGAGTTCAACCCCCTGACCACGGGTCTAAAATTTTAAAACAGAATTGTCACCTTAATGTTCAACAAAAATATTTAGTGTAGCTACTCATTTTACTCAGAATTTTAAGCTCTACAACATTTGTATTGACAATATTTTTGACAGAGTTAGCTATTTTGAGATACTGTTATGGTATGTAAAAAAACGTATTTTTTTACTATAAATCTATACATATTCCCTAACGCTCACCTAGTACGAGGGGGGAAATGTAGCATATTCATTCTAGACCTAAACTGGAGGGATTAAAACAATTTCCAGCTTTCCTCTAATTAATTCCGAATTCAACCCCCTAACCACTGGGCTATAAACAAATATTGAAAAATAAAATGCAGGCTACGAACACTGAAGAAAAATCTTGGCCATAGTGAGTGAAACCACCTAAACTTTATTTAATAAGTGCAAAAAATCCCAGTTTAATTATTCTAAATTGCCTATTGGAACACTAGGGTAACACTTACAAAAACTACGATCAGAAGAAAAAAATTGCATTATTAACCCTTTGATTACGGCCCTGAATATTCGTAGAAAAAATAGTAAACACTTCCTGCTAAACTCTGTTACAAATTATTGTAGAAGAAAGTTACTGATACCAAACGATTGGAAATAAAGTCTACTTTTAAATGATGTATATAAAATTCTTAGGTGGCCCTCTACATATCAAAACGACCCCAAACTTTTTTTTTCAATATTCAATTTTTTTCAAGCTTGACGCTATAAACAAATTCTACACCCTTCAATTACCATAAATACAAATTTTCATGAAATTCTTAAGGTTAGTTTCAGAGAAATTAATCTTTTTAAAATGAGCCTATTTTAGGAAAACCAAATTGAAGTTCGGTACTCGATTGTTGAAATGCTACAAAATGCCACGAGGTGGGCTTTTAAACTTGGTGAGTGTATGTATTTTGTTATGTATCGCCCGTCTTTGTAGGTCGTGTACCTTTCAATACACAGTATTTTGAAAACCGATGAATCATTTAAGCTAACCCTGTACTTTATACACTGAAATGAAATACAGACGTGCTACAGAGTGTTCCTGAACTCATGGGTCAAACTGTAAAGGAAGGTAAAGTACACATAGCAGTACCCATAGTACACATAGAGTAACATAGCAACACATGAGGAAGCAACTCACGTTGCTATTCCAAAATAGCATGGAATAGCAACGTGGGTCGGAAATAAAAAGCGTTGGAGAAAAACAAGAAATGTGGAGGAATTGGAAACGTTTTATTGAGATAACATTTTACAGTAAGTTCTCAAAAGTGCGTCCACCAACATCGATACAGACCTAGCAGCGTCTAGCAAGTAACTGGCATACGCTTTCAAAGATTCCAGGTGTTTCACGAACTGTTGCAGCAGCGACTGAAATTCTTGCAATGAGATTCTTATCACAGTCGGTGTATCGTAGATAAGGCACATGGAATCTTCGAAGGGACACGACTTGCTAGACGCTGCCAGGTCTGTATCGATGATAGAGACGGCACATTTCAGAACTTACTGCAATTTGTATGTCAATAAAACATTTCAATTTCCTCTGCATTTCTTGTTTTTCTCCAACAGTTTTTCTGTTTCAGACTCCATATTGCTATACCAAAATTGATTATTTACGCCTACTTTACTTTCCCTGCAGTTTGGGCCGTGAATTCAGGACACCCTGTATATAAAACAAACTATTTAACCACCCGTCAAAATATATAGTTTAAAAAAATGTCTCTTTAATCATAAAAATTAATAGCAAAAATATGGAAGCAAAATAAAAGGGAGTATACAGAAGTACACTGTTAAAAATTTGCAGCATTCTTTCTAGTCATTTAACCGTTTTTATCGAAAACGGTTATACAACCGTAATTTAACACTATTCTGACAATATTATTGGCCATTTTACGGTCAGAATATAGTTAAATTACGGTTATAAAACCGTTTTTTCAAACAACGCTCGAATGACTGGACAGAATGCTGCAAATTTTTAACAGTGTACTTTCGGGGAAAAAATCAGTGGTTTTATTTATTTCTTCTTTTTTTCAGAAACTCATCACAGAGAAAGCAGTTGAGATGATTTTTGACCTCACGTATTTTGCCGAGAAAGCTTTAAGAGGATTACTTAAGACTCAGAAAAAACAAATTGCATTCCGATCCACTTCAAATGTTGGTAAGGATGCATTTAAATATTTATTTTGGGTAGTTTAAAAGGATTACACTAGTTCTGGAATAATCTAGTTACTGATTTATTATTAAAATTAATGGAATAATTATGGCGTAAATATTGTGTGACTTTAAATGTGTGAACATAGAAAAATATATGGATTTACACACACATACTTCGTAAAAATTACGAGTACATTGATATTTTAAATTGTTGAGAATTGTCAATCTTTAGTATAATAGAGTATGTAACAAAATGATTTAGTTTCAAAAGGCCATGAATAGTAAATGAAACTAAAATTCGTACTTTTAAAATCTTTGTTTAACTAAGTTCCTATTTGATATTAATTCTTTTTATATAATACTTGGTGTGATGATTTAGAGATACGTGATGATGAAATTAGCAAATCATCATATACCCCGCATTTAAAATATCATCATATATTTATCCCGCATTTAAAAATTAAATCTCCCCTTTCACAATTATAAATTTAATCGAAACTTCCTTTCCGTTCTAAAAAAAAAATATATCTACTGCTTCTTCTGTATTGTGCAAAATAAATAACATTCACTTTAATATTCCCAGGTTCACTCCAGCCGTAAATAAAATAAATTAAAAAAAATCTTCCTCCTTAAATCATTAACTGTGCGTGTATACCTTCCTTTTCGTTAACGAATGTAAAAAAAGATATACCTTTCTGCAGCAGTAATTTAAACACTTATTGTTAATGCTCAGTTTAACACGTTCACGTCGGCGCGGTGGGTCACACTCGACTGTCTCGGAGCTGCCAGGTCTCCGGCTTTTTGGATACCAGTATTTTAATGCAGAAAATGTTGTTTCATTTAATTAGAACAATTGGGCGATTTAACGGAACAACCTTTTCTCTAAAATAATAGTGGTGTGCAAAAAGCCGTAGACTTGACAACTCTGAGACAGTCGAGTGTGACCCACCGCGCCGGCGTGAACGTGTTAATAGTCATTGCAAAAGCTTCTTCGGTCTCAAAAATCTATCCTGTTTATATTAAAGAAAGCGTCAGGCATTGATTAATGTCTGTGTTGCTGCTTCTAAATATAAATTTCATATTACTCAGCTTTGACATTCGTATATGTATGTTAAAATTTTGATACGTCAATTAACGGTCGCTTGGCTAGATTGTAAATCAAAATTCCAATTAGGTGATATATTCTTTGGTGTTATAATGGTCCAGTGTTTTAAGATTCTGCTCGATGCACTTACAATCAAATGTAATAACTGTTCATCATTCTCTCTCTGACCGTGCTGCTGAAAAGATGTAGAGTGGACTTTACCTCTCGCTTCGTGGTCACCCGCGGCTGTATTTTATTACTCGCTTGTCTTTAATAAATGCCACATACGTACTTTTTTCTTTTTATTTCAATCTCTTGTACGGTCCAAAGTTCTTCCATATACGTAAATTACTTAAACATTGACCCGGCTAAATATATAAAACTGAAAATTAATAATTTAAGTAATCCAAATTATTTTTAAAAGTTCATATTTTTAAAAACGTTAATGAATAAAATCTTCATTATGCTTGATCATTGTTCAAATTTTAAGCATCGGCTCATTTTATATTGGGGATTATTATGGATATGACCTAGTCATAATATGCAGAGACTTTAAACTAACTTTTCTATATTTCATGATAATCTCTTTAAACTTATTATTGAAGTAATACGTATTGAAGTATATTGAAGTATTGATATGCTATGTTACTCATTTTGTACTGAGGATAATTAGGGATAATACCTAGCCATAATATGCAAAAAATTTAACATTTTTACGCTTATGAAACATAACAACATAACTGCCTTGAAAACATTTTATTGAATTATACTATATATTGATAGGTTATGCTACTCGCTCAATATTAAGTATTATTGGGAACAATGCCTAGCTATGAAATGCAGAAATTTTTATCTTTTCTACATTTCATGAAACATAATCTCTTGATAACGTATTATTGAAGTATACTGTATATTGATATGTTATGTTACTTATTTTATACTGAGGATAGTTAGGAACAATATCAAGACATTTTATGCAAAAAATGTAACCTTTTTACACTACATGAAACATAACCCCTTGAAAACGTCTTTTTGAAGTATAAAATATATTGATATGTTATGCTACTCGTTCAATATTAAGGATTATTAGGGACAATAATATAATATGCAGAAATTTGTAACTTTTCTACACGTAATTAAACATGAACTATTTAAAACGTGTTTTGAAGAGCAATATATCGATATTTTATGATAATCTACCTTCTTCTAATTTTCAATTTTTCCCCCTAATTGAATATTATTACGCGGATCCCATAAGTTATATTTTTAACTTACGAGATTATTATTTATTTAACTTATGGGATCCCTAGATCTTTTAAGGAGTCATTATTCTGCACAAATTTTATTCGGTTGTTATTACACTTCCTTCTCTCTGCCTCACAGTTTATCCCATGAATGTGATGCCCCCCTCCTCTGTTACGATGTCACATTTTTGAATCACAATTTAGAGGTAATTTATATTAAAAGAATGTCATTAAACTGAAGTCTTGCATGCTAAAAAGGATAACAGTACATTTAAAAATTTATAAATACCTTTAAATAAACATATCTACATGTTTCGTAAACATATTCGGCGATTTTTTCAGGGTCAGTATTGATAAATAAACTTTTCCGCAAAAATGTTAAAGATGAACTTGGCACACAAAATCATGAAATAACAGGTATAACGAAAGCAGGTGATTTAATAAAAATGGTCATCTGTGAACGTGAATTATTTTATCTTATTGTTTATATAATATATAAAGCATCTCGTTCCAAATTCTAGGTAACTCAAAGGAGGCTCATTGCATATATTCTCATTGCGCATATATATTTCTATTAGTAGTCGGATAATGGATGGGAAATAAAATCTTGATGGATAAATTAGTCTACTATCTTTAAAATCAATCTGTAAAGGCTTTTTGTTATGTAGTTTGACTTAAGATGTAGTTCTCTTGTTGTATTTGATATCTCCTATATGTTCTTTGATCCTAGTTTTAAACTTTCTGTTTGTCATACTGACTGTCTGTCGACCTCTAAGCCTATTGTTTAAACATTTTTTTTTCTATTACAAAATATTTCCAGTCTATGGCTATTTCTTTTTTTTTTCTTGAACTATAAAGGCAACTTATACAGCAGAAATCCAGCCTAGGAGCTAATTTTTCGTTACTGCGTAAGAGGCAGCAACTACTGAATACTATTACTACCAACACTACTGCAAGTAATTTTTGTATCGAGAAAATCTCAATCCATTTATTAAGCCAAAAAATTAAGTGTTTTCCTCTCTGTGAATTATTGAACCTTATTCTGAAGCAACGTGCTTTTTAAAATATACTTTTTGAAATCTACAATCGGAAAAACTCGTCTATATACACTAAATTATTCCTCATTTTTTAACAAATAATTTCCGTACTATTAGAAAACATGTTTTATCCGTGAATTCTTCCCGAAAGTCTGAAAAAGAAGGTGAAATTCCGTTCATTCCTATCACGCATGCGTGTTGGCTCTATTTCCAAAATCCGATTTTTTTTTTTTTTTTTTTTTTTTTAGGACGGAACCATTATAAAATCACTCCTGTGTCTGTCTGTCTGTCTGTCTGTCACAGCCATTTTACTCGTAAACTATGGAACGTGGAATGTTCAAATTCGGGGAAGTAATAAAGACCACTGACCCACATATTTTCAGATTAATAAACATTCATAAAGACATTTGGTAAAAAAAGTAGAGGGGCTAATTATGCTACTTGAAAAAAAAATCTTATCTTTGTATATCATGTGGGGAATCCTGTGAAAGCTTTTGTAACGCTGAACTCAAAAATGCATTCCTTTTGATTTTAGGTATTATATTTTAAAATATATTGTTGAAAATGTAGCGCAAAAATATGTCCCCCCCCCCATCTAATTTCGAATCTACTGAAACTAAAATTATGAAAAAATTAGAAGTAGTAGACGTTAATATAAACCTTGCCGGAAAGTTATATCGATTACCCTCGGTCACATAGTTTTTGAGTAATTAGCATTTTTCTGTTATACACAAATTTCGATTTACGGGCATTCAGAAAAATTGTTGAGCATCGCTGAATATACCTATCGTTTCAGAAGAATAAAAGCATTGTTGATAATGATTTTCGCAAAAAATCATCGGCAATTAGCCGAGATATTAACCCTTAAAGGTACGGTCAGTTTGGACATACACAAGGACAGGGGCAGCGTACTCTATGCCTAGTTAACAACTTTTAATGATATATATGTGTAATGTCTAGTAACAGTATAAAAGCAATAAACGTCAAATTGTTAAAAACACACTAATTTAAGGGGTCATGGGACTCTAAAAATTGGAAAAAAGGAAAAAAGACCATTTTCAACATTTAATGTCTTAAAATGTATATGATTTTAAAACACAATTTTAATTGGGATGTAAGATATAAGTATGTTCTTTCGTTTCATGTATTTAAAAAATTGCAAGATACAGAATTAGTATTTATAGGGGGTTCGAAACTGTTAGACATTGGTCGAACAAAAAATTGGCATAACAGTTTATGCGCAAGATTACAAAATAAATATTGCAACTAGAATGAAAATTTTGGTGCTTACTTATACTTCAGATTGTAATAATTTCCCAAACTTAAAATTGTATTTAAAGCATTTTTATATTTTTAATGCAATGTTGCATTTAGCTAATACAAAATTTCGAAAATTTCAACAGTAAAATCACCTAAAAAAATATTTTTTTGAACAATAAAAAGGAAATTTTAGGTTCAGTTTATACAGACTAACTTGAAATATATGTTTTGAAAATTTCATGAAAAAATATTCAGAAGTTTTTGAGGTATCCTGTGCGTTATGCACAAAAAACGCCATTTGGGAAATAATGACTTTAAAGTTTCGGAAACGCCGCTTCAGCTATTGAGCGGGTATAATTCTAAAAGCCAAAACTTCTGTTCTAATAGGAATTTAAAGGAAACAATTATATCAAAATATTCAGAAAAGATAGAAATTTAACATCTAAAAAAATTAAAATTTCTTAAATTTTGAAGCTATAAGATGCGGCCAAATCCTTTCCGGCACGGAGTAATTCTATTTATAAACTTATGAAATAATGAACTGGAACCAGAATTTATAAACGAATTTATTAGAAAATGCGAACTTGCTTATTTTCACGTACATGATAAAAGGAAAATTTTAATTAAATATTCTTGGTGCCGTTTGTCTGTTTTGGAATTAAAATTAGGTGTCCGTTTTTTAAGGGCATCGCCCTCGAAAGATTTAATTAGAATGAATCGCATAAGTACTGTGGAATTCGCGATAGTTTGCATTGATTGTATATCTCAATACGCCTCGAGTGACTTTAAAAGTTAATTAAACACCTATCTGGAAAAACGCGGCACTGACTAAGGCGGCGTTCCAACTTTGAGACCTCAAATCGAAGCGCGCTTAGCACAATGCCAAATTTAAACTTTGAACAAAGGTTTTGTTTTAGCTACACTGTAGAAATAAAGGTTATTACTACGCTGAATTTAGTTTCATGAAATGCCAAATGAAGTTTAACTATGCACTGCTTTTATTGTCAGTACGGAATTAAGTTCATCATAAACAGATTAGGATAATATTAAAAAAAGAGTTATACGAATAGCTATATTTGATATTGTTTAGGTTCCATATCTCTTTGAACTTTCATGGTATACCCATTTACACTTTTCGAATGTATACAGTTATACTCAACCCTACATTGTATAGTTTTTTACAAAGTCTTAGTATTCTTTTAGCAACGTTTTTTTTTTCTTTTTTTTTCTTTTTTTCTTTTTTTTTTATAGTACAATTACAAATTCATATATTTATTCTACGGAACCCTCTGTGCGCGAGTAATGCTCGCACTTGACCGTTTATTTTTAAATGAAAAACCAAAACTTCTATAGATTAAAATTTCTAATTTAATTAAAAATGAAGGAAAAAAGTTTTAACAATTACTTACTGAATAACAATTGTTTTACTCATTTATTCAAAAGTACTTACAATTTATTTTTTAAACTTATAAAAATAAAATTTTCACATTTAAAATATATATTTAAATGGACACATTTAAAATAGATATTTTAATTAAAATAATAAATGAAAAAAAATCGATTTTACTCAAAAAAAATTGTTATCGAATAAAAATATAATATTTATATTATACATCTAACAATCTACTAAAAAATATTTATAAATCATATTTTTAACCTATATTAATACTAAAGTATTAAAAATGAGCTTGCCAAGCCACAATCCTATTAAAGACGAAATATTCCTGAAATTAACTTCAAAATTCAAAGGTTTTTAAAGAAATTACCCATGTGAAGCAAACGTATTTACTTCAAAGGGTTTGACTTCTGTACAACTGTAGCTCCATGGTTAGCGTAATCGTCTCATAGCGCTAACATATCTGGTTCGAATACAAGATCAGCAAGATTTTTTCCCCACTTTCTTCAACTTACATATATTTTACCACCTGTCATGGAGAAAAAAGAAATAGATATTCGTCAGTTAACGGAAAAAACCTGGTAGCACTGCTGCCAGGAAAATTTTCGTAAAGTATTTCTGAAAGTATATGTGTCATATTGATATAACGAAGATTGAGTAGTAAAGATGCAAAGATGTAAAGTAAGCTGTACGAAAATCCGTTATCATTATTGAAAATTTTTAAACTCTATTTTATAACGGAGCTTATACTATGGCATAACATTTTTATGAATGGGGACTGTCAATTTTTTATATTATATGATAATTTGATAATTTAATCTAACAATATATTTTCTTCCTACAATCAGCTTCAAAAAGGTTCCACTTAAACATATTTTATAATACTGAAGCAACAATTTCTTGAATATAAAGTAAATCAAGAGATGAAAACTAATCAGCACCTCTTTTTGTTTCGAAAAATAAGTGAAATAACAAAATATCAAAAGTTTTACATTTTTAAACAAAATAGTAGCTATTAAACTTTTCCTGTAATGTGAAATTTATTCATAGAAGCTAGCTAAGTATCGCAGTAATCAACTTCAAATGCAACTAAATTTAAATAATTTATGCTCGAGGAATTGTGGTAATGGAACACACTATCTCTAGCTGATAACGAGCGTTGGTTTAAAGGGTAACTTTAAACGATACAAACTCCACGAGTTTCGACTTTTGATAGTCTTAATGACTTTCTAACTACTTATTGTTGCAAGTAATAAAACCACTTTTATAAATGCGAAAAAAAAAGGTGAAAAAAAACTTTTATTTTTATGTGGTTATCAAAATGAAAAAACATATTATATATATATATATATATATCACAGTTTGCTGCAATATCTGCATAAAGCGAATAAATGAATTTTACTCGATTCTAGAAGTAAAAATCCCTACGGAATTGCAAATTCTTAAAATGGTATGTTGTTTATTAAAACGATTTTTTTAATTCCTTTTTCTGTGTATTTAGTTATAAATTAATCCAAGTATAATATTTTAGATACTATGAAAGTATGTTACAATTAACCGGTTTCACGTTAACGATTTTTCTTTTCTGAAAATAGAATTTCCTGTAAAATGTTTTTATTTATAAGAATTATTTCTAGTTTATTGTATGTTTCTATTCTGTCTTTTTTTCTTTTCTTTTCTTTTCTTTTCTTTTTTTTTTTTTTTGTATGCACGTACATGCAATCATAATAATTTCCTACATATATTGATGCGTCATATGATAGAACAATAGTGTGTTATGTGTATTCTATATTTAATTTCCCAAATATTTTGATTTTGACTCGCTAAAATGTCACAAATCTGTCATCACTCTAAAAATGTTTTATTTTCTTTAATTTCGTTTCTTTTAATTGTTCCCTTTTAAAATATTGTTCTGCTTCAACCGTTATATATTATCATTCACTGATCGTAAAACCCTTAGCATTTTTTTCGTGTTTAAACTTTTGCATGGAAAACGAGAATAAAGAAAATCAAAAAGAAAAAAAATAAAAATAAGATGACAGCAAAACCCTTGTTTCACTTATTTAGCGATTTTAATTAAAATATATGAAAGAATTAAGTTCGGTTCCTGTTGCTTTGATACAGAATATATTCTTATTTAGGTATATCTAATATTAAAATCAAACTTTTTTTGGCGCATTGTTTATTTAATTTTGTTTCCAAATTTTAAAATGTTATTGCTATTTTCAAGTAAATTTGTAAGGCTTTTAACCAATTGTGCTACATTATTAAAAATAATTTTCATACAAAATTCTGTAACTTTTCATTTAATTTCTAAAAAAGAAAGAATTCTTTTGTTCATTTGTAGATTATCTGAATCAAATATTTTTTTTTTCAATATTTTTATAGTGTTATACTTGTACAGAGGCAAGTTAAGCCGCCAGTTTCCATTGATGAACTTTTCTTCTGATTATGAAAGAGATGATGAACTCTCTTCATACTTTAATCTTGGTAAGTAATTTTTCTCATTAAATAAATATTAAGTATAAACAACCTATTTGCTCGAACCTTCATCTTACAAAAATAAACTTATTGTAGGTTGAGTTTTTTTCTTTCATATAATTAACACCTTCGCGATCAGCGTTTCATACATGAATTTTATTCCGTTGGTAGCACTTTTTCTTTTAAAGAGTTACCTTCAATTATTTAATCATTAAATTGAACTAATTAAATAAAGCAAATGTTACTTTTATTTATTGCCTGTACCAAAAACAAGTGCTCTATGAACCTTTTCAAGGTGCACATATGCATCCATGGTTCCGAAGGGGTTTGATCATAACTTGTGTCTACTGAATAAAATGTTAGATGGAACGATGAACGTATCTAATAATCAAAGCAATCAGAAAATAACTTTTATTTTAAAATTTATAATTAAATTTGTGCTATATTATCACAACTGTTTAACAAACTCAAATTTGATCAGGGATTCCTTATGCACTTAAACACGCTCTGAAAGTTCTTGTACTGCACCTAATAATTTTGAATCCTTTCATATGCAACAGCTAAAGTATGATATTATTTATACAGGGTGTAGTTGAACTATTGGTCAAAACTATAAGAGGTGGTAATGTGTGTAAAGACTAACATGTTGGGCATAGGAAGCCAAAGTCACAACTTATTGAATCAAAAACACAAGATGTCTCACACCAAGCTAAATCCAGATTTCCCTCCATAACTGAAATATTAGTAACGATATTATATTAAAAACTTTAACAGAATAACTTTGTTCTTTGTGAAATTTCATGACACCAAGAGATGTGCTTTAATTGCATGTAATTCAATCTGTGGCACCATAAGTACTGTCAACTGCCTTCTGATTTTTGAAACACCTAACTCAGCACTGTTTGACGGCCAGTTCTAGTATTTCTTGCTTTTTCATCACATTTCACAGAAAGTGTGTTGAAAAGTTCGTTAAAATATCTTCACTGTTGCTAGATATGGACTAAAATACAGATTGATTTGGTGTAAAGAAATCCTGCATTTTTGATTGAATAAGTGAACTGCAACCTTAATTTCTTATAGAAAAAAAGTTGCTTGTTTTGATAAAATATCAGTACTCCTTACCAGTGGCGGCCGGTGAACAAAATAAGACAGGAGGGTGAGATCCAGACCCCCCCCCCCCCTACACATACACACACTGAGATTACATCTCTTCTATTCGGAACCTAGATTTAGTTTTCGAAGCTAGCAATTACAAATTAAAGGCATATGTTATTATAATAAGACGTTATTTTATGCATACAATATACATGGTCATATACTAAATGATTAAAGTTTATAGCAATTCTTCATCTCAATATATTTTAAATCTGCAAACTATGCGATTTTCAAAGATGTACTCAATACAAAAAAAGGAGAGAGTGGGATATAAAATTTAGTAGGAACAATTTATAAAAATTCTGGTTGCAGAAGGAAACAAAAATATGTGTTTGAAAATAGATGAATATATTTTACTGAAAGCTCAAAGAATTATAAATTCGTTTAATATTTTTAAGCTATCAACTATCACTTACATTTCGTACTTTCAAAGGAAACATTACAGAATGCAATTAGTGCTTTAAATCACGTGCATTTTATATTTAATTAATTTTCAAATACTACAGAAGTTTTTAAATAAATACCTAACTTTTTCCACAAAAATATAACATTTCAAGCAATTAAAATATAAGGAAAAAAACATTTCATCCCATTCATACCACAGTGAGCCTAAATAACTCGAAGCTTCAAGATCCCATTGTCGCCTAACGTTTCTCTTCTCTCCCCCTCCTCGAAGAAATTGTTACTTTAGAGCTACTAGATTTAATACTAGGGGCTCTAGTTTACTTGTAATCGGAATTATAGGCGACTGGAACATTTCTAGTTTCCGTCTCCGAAAAAGATACGAAGGCAATCCAAGAAGTATGTTCCGTTTTCAATTTTTGCCACGGAAGCACTACGTTCGTGATTTTGCACATGTACGTCCGCTTTGCTGACACATTGGCAAACAACTGAAGTTATTTGTAGATCGCAGAGTAGTGCGTCGTCGGCTGCACGTTGAGCGTTTAAAACGTTTTAAAAATTGAATATCCCACCGTATGCGAGTTACGGTCTGTCATATCTTTCTGAATGCTAGGAAGACTAAACTGATTGAAATTTACAGACAAATTTGTGAAGTTTACGATGAGTGATTTGATGATTAGCAGGTGGCTGCGAAGTTTCAATGACGGACGTGAAAACGTTCACGATGATGAACGAAGGTGGTCAGCCGTCTTTGATTGATGATCATTTGCTTACAGAAGTTGAAGAGAATATTAAGGAGAGAAAGATACACCATTACGACAATGTCAATTTGTCAATGCATTTTCCTCAGATTTTCCGTTCACGTCTTTATGAAATGGTTTGCATCCCAGGCGGCATCTTTCTATGACAAGGGCATACAAAAGCTCGTGTCCCGCTATGATAAATGCTTCAACAATGGTGGCAACTAAGTTGAAAAAGAATCTAAGCATTGTACTTTATCAAACAATATTTCTTTTTCTCATATTCGTTTATGTTTAATTGCTTAACGGAATTTACTTTATGGATTGCGCTCGTACATGAATAATTCTATTATTTGTTATGGGCTAATGGTAGAATTTTTTAAAGTATTATGCTGATGAGCATTTCGAAATTCTGATCTTAAAATTCATTTTTATTAGAACTATTTTAATTTTATTTTTGTTTATTTTCAAGAAAGTTCAAAGAAGGCTTAGTATTTCTTTTCTGCTCTGATTAGCTGCTCCTGTCCCTAATAGTTCTGACCATCAGTTCAGATATAACCAATATAAAACTAAAAACAAGAGAGAGAGAAGTAGAAACAAAAAAAAATGGATTTCGATTAACGCAAACTTATAATTTGGCGATATGGTCTTGTGATGTAATCTCAGAGTGTTTGTAACATGTAAAATTAAATACCATCATTTTAAAGCATACAGTGGCGTAGTCAGAATTCGGCTCTAGGGGGGATTATGAAATGTTGATAATGGTTATCGCCGGTTAATTGAATCACCGGTTAATTGAATTAGACTTGTTAATAAAGGAAATCATGATGATTTTTGTCTCGGTTAGTAGAATCACTTGTTACGTTGGTTGTGATTCATTTAAACAGCATTTTACAATATTACGGTTACAAAACATAAAATGCACCAATGAAATAACTATACTACTATGTTAGATTTATAAAAAGTGTTTAAAAAATGATGAGGAAAACGTTAAGAGATAGAAGAGCACAGTACAGCAAACAATTTTTGTATGGAAAATCAGGAATCCATTGTTCAGTAAAAAATACTCCACTCCAAGTCTTTCCCGAATTCTTGTTCCCAACTTAAAAATTAATTAAACAATTTTAGCAAAATTTTCAATAGACTTTGTGTCAGATATAACAATATCATGAGAATTGGTGAAGTTTATCATCAACCGTGTCCAAACAGTATTGAATTTTAAAATGTAGTTGATGTTATTATATATCCGTTCAAAAATTAGTAAAATTTCATCCGACCCAACAATTTTCTGAAAACTTGCATATATTTTTAATCTATAATTAAAATTTTCAGTTTATTATGTTTAAAGAATTGTCATTTTCTAGGCAATAAATTTTATAGACGATAACAATTTCTAGGCAATAAAAATAAATATAACGCTTGAAAAAGAACCTGCATGTGATGAAATCCTGTCTTAAACGGAAAAATGTGTTGATCCATACAAAATGAATATAATAATAAGTGTGAAAAGAATATAATGCATTTAAAACAGACGGTGTACCTGCTAAGAAGGGAACTTGTCTATAACGACCATTTCTGCTCTCCTATGCGATCCCGTCTTAGAAAATTTTACGACATAGCCAGGGTTGATTCTGTTCTGAATTTTCCGAAAAAAAAAATCGCTCATCATTCCGAAAACTCGGACATAAAAATCTCGCGGATTTCGACCAATGGTTGTTATAAAAAATCAATTTCGTCAATCGTTCACAAAAAAAAAAAAAAAAAAAAAAAAACTCGCCAAAGGGGAAAACGCGAATTTCGTCAAAGGATTGCGAAAAAAACAAAAATTTCGCATTAATCGCAAAAAGGAACACTAATTTCATCTAAAGATCGAGAAAAAGCTAAAATTTCGTCTAAAGATCGTGAAAAAACGCAATTTTCGTCTAAAGATCGCGAAAAAATCGAAATTTCGTCTAAAACATTGGTGATTCTGAGTGAAAAGAAACTCAGAAATTCACAGAAAATTTTCTGAAAAGTTACAGAAAAGAGTGGGGGGAGGTGTTCCGCGGCCTTTTGACGAAATTCGCGTTTTTTGCTATCTTTTGACAAATTGTGCGTTTTTTGCGATCTCTTGACGAAATTTGTTTTCTTGCGATCTTTTGACGAAATTTACAGTTCATTCACGATCTTTTGAAGAAATTTGTGGTTTTTTTACGCGATCTTTTGACGAAATTTGTGTTTTCGCGATCTTTTGACGAAATTTGTTTTTTTCGCGATTTTTCGTCGAAATTTTGCGTTTTCATCGCGATTTTTTGACGAAATGTGCAATTTTTCCTCAATTCTTTGAAGAAATTTGCGATTTTTCCTCAATTTTTTGACGAAATTTGCACTTTTCCCGCGATCCTTTGACGAAATTGGCGATTTTCCTACAAACGATTGGCAAAATTTATTTTCTTGGGCGACCATTTGTCAAATTCGCGATATTTTTTATGTCCGAATTTTCGAATTGGTGACAGATTTTTTTCAATTTTCGGAAATGAATGCCTTAAATTTTCAGAAAATTCGCAACAGAATCACCTCTAGTCTAAAGACTGCGGAAAAAACGCAAATTTCGTCAATGGATCGCGCAAAAAGCGCAAATTTCGTCAAAGTATTGCGAAAAAAGCCTGTAAATTTCGTCCAAAGATCGCGAAAAAAAGCAAATTCCGTCAATGGATCGCAGAAAAAGCGGAAATTTCATGAAAGGATCGTGAAAAAAATCCTCAAATTTCGTCAAAGGATTACGAAAAAAACGCAAATTTCATCAAAAGGTCGCGAAAAACGCAAATTTCGTCAAAGGTTCGCGGAAAAGCGCAAATTTCGTCAAAGGAACGCGGAAAAAACTCGAATTTCGTGAAAGGCCCCGGAAAAAAGCATAGTTGATGCCGGGAGGGAATTTTCCTCCCTCTGTTGTAACCTTTCAGAAAATTTGCTGTGAATTTCAAGATAACAAAATGAATATCGCAACCCAGAATACTTTTTTAAAAATGGAGAATACAAATATGAAAAAGGCTAAAATAAGAATTTTTTGAGCAGAACTCCTCGTACAGGACAATTTTTAACCGCAATG
Source organism: Maratus speciosus (assembly GCA_963932465.1). Lineage (NCBI taxonomy): Eukaryota > Metazoa > Arthropoda > Arachnida > Araneae > Salticidae > Maratus > Maratus speciosus. The sequence goes on from OZ010789.1 coordinate 223,565,538, forward strand.
GCGTAAAAATCTCTATTTTGTAGAAATTCAGTCGGCCAGGGTAGGGATTGTTAAGTTTTTGTATGAGCTAGGCCGAACTTTTAGATTTTATACCGGACCAATAAATTTTTTGTGAAAAAAAATGAAAAAACGGGCCAGACCGGGCCCGGGCCAAAATTTTTTTCCTCGGATCGGTTCGCGCTCGGGTGCGGAAATGTCAGCCTGTAGTTAGTTCGGCCTGAGTTTAGATTTAGACTTCTAACAATAAGTTTGCAACTTAAACAGACCTATAAAACGTATGTTTTCTGTTTTTGTCGGGAAGTCGATGATTCATTATCGTTTCGAACGGAGTAAAGACAGAAATGCAATTAAAAAACTGTACAGTAGTACAATACTTAAACTCAAAGCGTCTATACGGCAGGAAATGATCATTCTCCTATTTTTTGTTCTTAGGAACTTATACTTACGTATTGACTTTCTTTTTCTTCGTAGCAACTTATATTTACGTATTGACTATTTTTTCAATACCTCGACAAACGAATGCCTTGCTGAAAAATTTTTCGTCTCGTCTTGCAAAGATTTGTTTCTGTTCTACTAATTCCACTAGAAAATACTTTTTTAAGGCGTGCCTGTTAAAAACGTAGACGAGTAGCATTTTAATTGGATAAAAAATCATCTTTTCGCTCACGAATGTGAACGAAATACTTCCGTTTGCAACAAGGTTAGTCAAAAAAGGGTCCAACCCCATAATGTTAAAAAAATAAATAAAAATAAAAAAAGAATTATGGTACTTGTGAAATGTATCTTTTTACAAGTACAAAATAAACATAGAAATTGTACCAAACTTAGAAATTTTCAATTCGAACACATATGCACAGGTTACAATACATATTCTTTTTTTTTTTTCGAAAAAAAAATTAATATATATATATATATATATAATTTTGAAAAGAAATTTTAAATAAATATTTTTCGAAATCAATTTTTGAAAATATTATGAATTATAACCTATAATTAAATTTGCGTCTGCATGTAGAAATTGTACAAACATAGAAATTTAAAAAACTAACAGCTACTTGTGTTTACAGTAATGTTAATAATATTATTTTTTTTTAAATAATTAATACATTTATTGAAAAATAATTTTTAAAAATATGCCTTTTTGAAATAAAATTTCAAAAATATTAAGAATTATAAAGTGTAATTTATTTTTGTATAAACTGATTTCTTGAAGCTTAAGTATGCAGATCTAAAATTAAAGCTACTTCCTTCAGGTAGTTTTGAATTATGCTTAAAATACTAACTGTATTGCAGTTTGCTTTCAAACAACTGAAAAATAATTTAACAATAGAAGTTCAAAACTTCAACCCTTTCGAGACGGCACCCGTTACACAAATTTTATTTGAATGGCACCGCATTTTTTAAACAGTTCTCTTTGCTTGTGAAATACCAAAAATTACACTAATTCGAAAAGGCAAATATTACATTTAGTTATTAATTGTGCCAAAAACAAATTCCACATGCACCTTTTGACGATGCATATATGCATCATCCGTCCCGAAAGGGTTAAATGTGAACAATTCCTAGAATATTTGACTGAATGACTTTTCGTTTGGTACCCTATTGTAAATTTTCCAAAGGATAAAAAATGACGCCAAAATTTGGTGCTCATATTAGATATTTTAAAGATGAGAAATTTTTTAGTATTATAGCAACCTCCTGAGAGTTTTATTTTGAAGCTGTTATCAAATCCAAAACAGTTACTTTCTGACACATTTCCAAATTAATTTTAGTTCGGATACGTTTTTAATTGTCACGTGGTCTTAATCAGAATCTATATTATCAAATGGTGTTTTCCATTTTTTGTAAAAGAAGAAAATGTTATAGAAAATAATGTCAATGTTGGCATTTTGTACAGAATTTCCGCACGATAGAGCGGTGAAAGATGAAAAACCTGTCGTCACGTGATAACGATCGCATATAACTCAAAAAGTAATTTATTTATTAAAAAAATGGAAAACTACATATGATTCCAAATCCCTTCAATAGTTAGGCATGCAAATTCTATGCTTTACCTTTAATAATGAATAAAAAAATGTTTACAGCTCTTAAAGAATGAAATAATAAACAACACTGAATGTTTTTTATGGTTTAGCCGGATAACAGCTTTAATTTGGTACGCCTAAATAAATATATGTGAAGGTTTATACATACAGAGGATAATTTTGTTATGAATATGGAAGAGAATTTTGACGTACAAAAGAAAGTTTCTGTGTAAAAAACAATTTGGATTAACAAAGCATCCGGCAGGAGGTTCCGTTTATGTCTATTGTTCATAGATGCTATGGATTGATTGAATATTATTGAATCCCACTGGTACTTTTCCACGGTTATTTTCCATGAAAATTCAGTCATATTGTAATAAACAGGCGAAAATATTAAATAAATCCAATTATATATAATTTAAAAAGACCTTGAAGTTAGACTATTCGTAAAAATATGCTGTTAGTGACATTTTTTATTGTTTGAATTTCTTCCTAAACCAATTGGTCACCTTTTCTTTCATGTTTTTCTTTACATAACATTTTTTCGGCTTTCTCATTTCTTCTAATGTCACATTTCTTAAAAGACATGACAACTTTTCTGTGATGCTTGGATTATCAAACTGTTGCACTGGCGATAAGTAAGGACCTGAAGTTTTCGGTAATCTTTCTTCAGACATAACCTGGACTACAGCTGTTTCTTGTTTAGGTAGCAAGTAGCTATTTTTAGCTATTTCATACTGAACGCCATACTTCGGCTTGACTTCCCCAATACCTATTTCTCCGATATTTACTTGTTGAACATTATTCTCTTTATTAACACTCACGTGAACATCATCGAATTCTCCAAAAGGATTAATATTCATACCATCTCCCTGTGACGACAAATCGTTATCTTTTTCTGATTTAAAAGGGTTCCCACACATCTTCAAAAACGGATGTTTCATTCTAACTTGAGATGAAGGACGCTCATCGGGATTTATCTTCAATATCGATCGTATAAAATCGAGTGCCTGAGATATATCTCTTTCCGATATTTTCGATCCTGGCAACGAGTTTCTCATCAAATATTCAAAATACTCCTCTCGCAAAGCTTTCCTTAGAACTGGCCACACGTGCGATGACCAAGCGAAATTCTCATCACCTTTTTTCATCCATTCCATTTGTGGCCAATGTCCTGTTAACATGTTCAATGCCATCAATCCAAAACTATATATGTCGAATGGCACTCCTTGAATATTTTCACATGTTACTGAACTAAAGCACTCCGGAGGCCTAAAAATATATGGAGAAACTATGGCTTCAAGAGGCTTTCTTGTGTAGTTTAGACCAGAGAAATCACATAACACGGCCATTTCTTCTTTATCAATCAATACATTATCAGTTTTTAAATCACAGTGGCACAAGCCGGATGAGTGCAAGTAATCCAGTGCCAATAATACATCCTTCATCCATAATTTTAACTTCAACAGTCCATTTTGGTCAAATCTAAACCTATCGTTATGCATCATTTCGTCCAGTGCTTTTGGCAACATGGGGGTCAAATACAACTTAACATCTGGATTTTCCATTTTTAATACATCCAAGACTGGAAGGATATTCCTGTGACTTAATAATGGCCATATTTTGTCTTCAATTATGCCAACATCTTTCTTTTCGATTATCTTGACGGCAATAACTTCTTTCTCGGATGAAATAACTGCAATGACCGAAGCAAATCCACCTTCACCAAGTGGCTTTAGATATTCAAACTTTTTCCCTTCCAAAAATTTAATTACTGCGTCTTTAATATTTTTACGAGCCATTTTTTACAAAGCAAAATTATTTTTTTTCCTCAGTCAAAATATATTAAGATTGTTAAACGCTTTTTTCGCACATACATGTATCGCAAATTCTTTAGTAATAAACTTTTCAAATTTATAACAAGCAAGTTATTTTTATTCAAGAATGAAAAAAAAAACATTTTCCACAATTGTTTGGAATTGTTTTAAACTATTGTTGAGAAGTACTTTTGTGCTTAACTACAATTGTTAGTTTTCAATTAACAATGTAAATTCAGTGCAAGAAAGAAAATATTTTGTTGTATTGTTGCAAGATGAATATTACGTTTGATCTTGCAACAATATCACAAGAATGTGTCTGTTATGCGATCAATTTACATTGTTAATTGGAAAATGCGACGAGCCTAAGCCATGTCGAAAATGTGATCCATGACTTTTTTCAAAACAAATGACTAGTTGTCACTTAAGCAATGCATGTAATATACGCTTTCACAGTTTTAAATACAATATTCGCTGTTTAATTGGATCGCTTTGTTGAATAGAATTTGATTCAGCAAAGCCACAGATTCCAAATAAGCCCCAAAAAAATTTAATATTAATTTTAGTTTTGATTCATAAAAGCGGTTAATTCGCTTAACTAGTGATTCATATAAGCGGCAATTATAGTAATTTTTGTAGCTCTGGGAAGGGTTTTAACTCCGAATCCCCCCCCCCTCCTCACTGCGCCAGTGAATTAGTTATTGAGTTATAAACGATTTTGATCGCGTGACGACCGGTTTTTTTTCCTTTTTGTCCTAATCACGTCGCAAATTCGGTTCAAAACTTCTACTGTGACACTATCTTCTGAAATATCTTTTGAGTTTATGAAAGAATGGAAAACGCCTTTCAGTTACATTGTTTTTTAATGGCAAAACCTGCCTATTTCATGCGTTTCTGCATAAGAATTAATTAAAAAATGTGTCTGAACGTCCCTTGTATTTGAGAACAGTCTTAACAAAAGGACAATATACCCGAACTGTAAAGCATGCACGTTTGTTTATATCTTTCCAGAAACATACATGTAAAAGAATTATATACTTTCCGAATATACCTGAATTAATGAAAGCTTGGAGGAAGTCAAAGACTTAAAAAATATGTTTTCTTACCATCTTTTTCTTAATTTTCTTCTCTGAAGAGGATTTAATATCAAATTAATAACTTAACACAACAGCAACTAATAACAGAATCTGCGTGGCGTCTACTCTTCAAAGCATGCATTTTGTGTTTTTCCTGGTATTCGAGGGTTTAATCCCGTTTCCGAAAAAGGAGCAAGAAACAGATGCAATTAATTAAGACTCCCGATGGTGCAATATGGAAGAACCCAAGGCAGCCTTGACAGTGACAGGAAATGACCATTCCTTTTAGCCTACGGCTGATACCCTATAGTAAGTAAGTAAGCACCCACCCTGGGAACCCGCTTTTGGCTTATGGTTAGGTGTAACCCCCAAGCCCAGGGCAGGGAAAAGTTTTACTACCTGCGGAAACAAGCCCAGAACCCCAGTCTCCGGGAAAGAAGACTTCAGAACGACCCGCCTGACACGCCGAAGAGAGCACAAGAGGCAATTGCCGTGTCCCCGGACCGCCTGTGAAAATTTATTATTATTTAAGATGGCGATTCTTTACCAATCACAATTGGCTACCCTATTGTTTCAGGGCGAGCCTAGAAATATATTACGATTATGATTTATATGTTTTGGAATTTACGTACTATTTGAAAAAAAATTTAAGTATTTACTTTCATCTTTTCATTTGATAAGAAATATTTTTCCCCCTTTTTTTCAGCCTTTTAAACAAAAATATTTATACATATTTACAATATTTCTAGTGGTATTTAAGTTCTTAAAAATAAAACAATCTCAAAAACACCCTTCCATACACCACGTGGACCCATGACATGTCCACCACAGGCAATCAGAAGAGGTAATTATTGAATGTATTTATATTGAATAAAAGAATAATGGCTATTGAGAATATCGTAGTTAGCATAAAGTTTTTTAAGTTGTGCCGGGTCATTAATTATTTTTAGGATGTCCTGAAGGATTGTCGTTTCTGTTCTGTGAAATTTAAACTTCATGAATTTGCAGTTGCCGAAAATGTAATGCATCGGGTCTCCTCGACCACCACATTTACAAAGGTCGTCATCTTTTTTGCCGATATTATAAAGGAAAGACGGGAAGCTGCCGCGGCCTGTTAAAAAGTAAATAGATACTTTATCTTTTGAAATTATTTGGTTCTGAACTTTTGGTACCAGCCCGTGCGTATATCTGCCACCCCCTGAGTGATCCCAGTTGTACTGCCACCTGTCCAGTAATTGGGTTCGAATACATTTTATAAGATAGGACCGAGGCAATTTAACTCCTCGATCCACTGGTAGGTCGCAGTACTGGGCGGCATCATTCGCCAGCTCATCCGCCAGTTCATTACCCGCTATGCCAATGTGGCCTTTTATCCAAGTAATGTAAAAAATTTTATTTTCATTTTGTTTAATTAAATTATGGATGTAATAAATTGAAGGGTTAGTTGGAAATAAATTGTCTAAGGCTTTAATAGTAGATTGACTGTCACTTAATATTTGGAATTTTGTATAAGGGGAGTTAATGGCCCAATTAATTGCCGAAATTATTGCGTGCAGCTCCGCCTGAAAGATTGAATTTTCTGCTCTCAGTTTGATTGTTTTTTCATAAATTTTGCGAATGAATGCTATCCTCTTTCGAACCTGTTGCTATGTGTTTCCCATACCCTGTTCCTCATTTGTGAAATAAAATACATTACCGCCGATTAAACGAATCAAACTTTTGAGCAGGATTTGATTCGATAAAGCGTCGAATTTCGAACAAAATAAATATAGTCCTAACTTTAGTTTGTTTTAAATGGTTTGATTCATAAAAATGGAAATTTCTGTATTTGTATTTTTGTCTTGGCTCTTGGGGGGGGGGGGGTTGACACCCCCCCCGCTGCGCCACTGAAGCATAGATGACAACTAAAAATAGTTGCATGTAGTTCTAAACAATAATACCTATTTCAAGAGGCAACATCTATTCTAAACAATAATATTTATTTTAAGAAGCAATATCTATTCTAAACAACTACATTTATAGCAACGTCTATTCTAAACTATAATACCTATTTTAAGCAGCAACATCTATTCTAAACAGAAATATTTACTGTAATTTCTATTCTAAAACATAATAATATTGATTTAAAATACATCAAAATATCTTAAAATACATTAGAAAAAAACTCAGAATGTTTTCAACCTTCACAAGGCCATCGTCAGTGGGATTCAAATGTTATTATTTTATTTGCACTTATTCGAGAATTGTCTAAAAGAAATTTATTTCAATTTAAAAGTTGTACGTCAGGTGTGTTTTTCTAAAGTATTTTAAGATACTTTGATGTATTTTAAATACTTATAAATTATATATATGCACCTGAAAGTAATTGTTGTACAGATATTTGTACTGTTTGTATGAATTTAATTATTTAACTCAAGGTTAATTGAGCACTAGGATTTTAACTTCCATTTATTGATATAACAATAGGGTTTTAGAAGTTAAATAAAGAGAAATGAAATTGTGATTTCCGAAAAAAAATTCTAATATATAATCTTTTCCCAGGTATTTTAAAAATAAGATACAAAAAGAAAACAAACTATATGCAAAATAGCTCCCTAAATACTCAATCTTTCATATTTATACAACAGTATATCAAGCTTTATTGATTGAAATAAGCGAATCAAAATTGCTTTGATAGTAAATATTTTCTCTAAAATAATAAATATTTCACGGATTTATTGATAAATAAAATATGTGGGAAAGCGCACGTAGATGCAAAATTTAATCTTTGCCAAAATATTAAAATTTTTATACTTATATCACGGTATATCAAACCATATTGATTGAAATAAGCGAATCGGAATTGTTTTGACACTGATTATTTAATCGATAATCGTTTCTGCCATGAGGCAAAACTTTTGAATCTTTTATTTTTCCTACAAATCCGAAAGCTATAATCAATGTGCTTCTCACTTAAAGTAATCGTAATACATGAAGTTCAGAGAAATTTTGACTGTATATATCATTACGACACGACAAGTTTCAGTAAGTTTAGTTTACATAATGATTGATTTAGAATAGCAGAAACGTAGTGGTTGCTCATAGTTATGGTATGAAGATTTATGTACTTTTTAGAAGAAGAAAAAAATTACATTTTAAGATAAAACAAATGTGATTTTTAGGCTATAATGTAGCCAAAACTTGTAGGAGGAAAGGTTCTAGAACTGGGAATCGATGCCAGAACTTCTGGCATGGAATGATTAATCTTTGCGCCCGCCGCACAGTGGAGTATTTGACCCGAAATCCTGGTCAAAAATATTTTTCGATCTAAATATAGTGCGATTGGCTTGAAATTCTTCGATGTTATTGGGTATCACTACGGAATGTTTGATATTGTAAATGAAGTCTATAGCCTTTACGGTTCATTTACAGAGACACCCAAAAGAATTCCCTTACATTATCATCTATGGGGAAAAATCGTTTGTTCTGTATTTTAATGATATCAAACTTTTAAACGTGCTGAAATTTATATACATCACTAAGGTGTACTAAGGAACTTATTGTAGAATATGGTGTGCATAGAATATATCGTTCATTTACAGGGACACACAAAAGAATATGGCTGAAGAATAAATTTAACTATTGAAGTCTATGACCCAATAATTGCTGGAAGTGCGTTTGTAGTTGTGATAGGCGTTTTAAAATGCAACAATTTTTTTTTAATATAACTTGGTGCGGATACATTCTAAGATCATATACAGGGCTGCACTAAAGTTCTCAAGTACATTTCCGTTTATTCACAGAAATAACAGAATGGACATTTTGTACTGTGCTATGCGTTTCACTAAACTAACTTTTAGCATACTATGAAGTATACATACAAATCCATATCTTAGTTTAATATTTTATATCTTAAAAGCTGACTAAGTGTAAGTAAGATTTTAACACTTCACATAATAATGAATATACATTTTATAAGTATTTTGACAATTAAGAAAAAAAAGAGCCACCATTTAAGAAGAGCACAAAGGAAAAAGACGTTAAAATATTAATTTACTAAGTAGATATTTTAAAAATACGCATAAATCACATGTCCATTGACTTAGCATTACCCAAGGGAGTTCGGAAATTGAGCGACTTGCAACCTTAACTATTTGCTGTTTTTAAGAGGAAAGTAATTGTTGATAGGTTTGTCTTATTCACTATTAATGTTTAATTAAATGAATTTAATTTTACTATATATAAAACTTATTTACATTTAATAATGCTTATTACATTTAAATTACATTTAATAATGATTATTGCATTTAATTTATGTTTAATAGTGTTACATTTAATAATAGGTTCAGTAAAGTGGAGTCTATACAGTATAGATTGCTAGTTTTTGAATGTATTTAATATATTACCAGTTTCAAAATGATTCTTCAGAACTCTGCTTCCTCTTCTTCATCACTTTCTTCTTGGCTTTTATCGGGACTACCATCAGACCTTGCTGGAAGAAGAAGTTGTAGGGTCTCGCTACTGTATGGATTGCTCTTTTTAGTTGATAAACGGAATTATTAGAAAATATGAAGTTGCTTATTTTCACGTACATTATAAAAGGAAAATTTTAATTAAATTTTCCTGGTGCCGTTTGTCAGTTTTGGAATTAAAATTAGGTGTCCCTTTTTAAGGACACTGCCCTCAAAAGGGTTAATTCCCTCCTTTCTCTCCTTATGTTACACACATGATCCCCAAGAACTAATTAGGGAATCCTTTTTCAATAAATAAGTATATACATTTTGAAGGCGAACGGATATTTCTATCAAAATATATCGAGTTGCGTGCATATGTACGTACCTACATACGTACACATAAACGTACGTACATACATACAGACATAATATGTAGGTGAAAAGCTCTCCGGTGATATCTTGTGAGATAAAAACCTGCAATATGACGGTAAATATATAGTTTTTATCTCTTCAATTCGGTGGCCGCAAAACAGAGCATTTAAATAGTCATCCCGAAAAAAAAATTTATAAAAAAATGGCAACAATATGCGAAAGATTTTTTTGCAGAAATTGACACTACAGACTATAACTAATACGGTTATAATTCAAACATGGCGGTAATAATGTAAATAAACAATGTAAATAATAATTCATAATGTAAATAAACTCCGGATGTTACGTCGTTGAATAATTTTCAACTCCGGATATTCCGACGGTTTAGGAAAAATTTTCATTTTTTATAATCTATCTTTTAAGCACAGCAATTAAGCGGTAAGAAATGTCTTAGCTTACTTTTCACAAAAGTGTTTAAATTACCCATTGGGATAAATGAGAAATTTTACTTCAATCCTTTATCGAATAAATAAACCCACACACTAAGAATGAGCCACTAAAGCTCCAGATAAACTTATCAGTCTACTCGCAGTCTTTCTGTTCTGGTCAGGCGGCGCTTTCTTTTGTCTACACGGCGTTTTTCATCCGACTAAAACCGAAGCATTGAATTACATTGAAATTATCAGAAAGTATCTAACATCTATTTCTGAAACAACGAATATTGATTAAAATTCATTGCATAAAAAATTGCATTGAAAAAATAATTGTAGGAAGGATAAGCAAACCTTAATTAATTAATATTTCATGTAACAATAAAAAAAAAAAACAGTCATCATAAATCTGATTTTTAATCTTTCTAATTTGTTTTTGTGTTCATTTTGTTTAATAATAACGATTTATTGCTTAAAACTGCAAGAACAGGTATGAATATAAAATTGTCTTAAATTAATTAAAAATACAGCTTTTCATAAACATATTTTTCCACAACTCCGGTTATCACGACACCCCGCTTATGGCGATACTTTTTTCTGGACATTGGAGTATCGGAATAATGAGGTTCGACTGTATATATAATCGTTGCAAAAAATTTTCCAGTCATTTCAAATTTTATGAAAATCGAATCAAAATTTAAAAATATATTAATAAAAGTTTTCTTCATCCTGTTAAATTCTATCATACGTAATTAATTCAATGATAGCCCATGATAGGTAATGATTCGAAGTTGTTATGGTGGTGACGTCCTATTTAAGATGGAGTCATATTATTTCTGTATTACTGAATTTAATATATATAATCGTAATAAATTTTGTATTCATACATTTTTGTATAAGAGTGCAACAGCTACTGCACCAAGATCTGAATATTTATAAAATTAGTTATAGTACCAACATACCTCATTTGCCATATTTAACGTACATTTTCCGACTTGTTGATGTATCATTGATTTCCACGTTTTTATTTATTTATTTATTTAATTCGCAATTATCATGTATAAAGTTTTTTACATTTTATTAATTTGTTATAATTGATAAAGCGCTGTTGTCCTAAAATATCAAAATATGCAAAATTAAATAGTTTTACAAGATTTACTCTGATGATATACATAAAATATGTTCGACTACTTAGTACTAAAAGCTAACCTTGTAGCTAAAACTTTAATGTTAGAATTTAAATAGATTATCAGATCAAAATCTTCAATGCTTTTAAATAATAAAAATTGTTGCTTGCTGAATAATTAATTAGAGCTAGTTTAAAATCAAAATCTGAAACTAAATTATTAACATTTGTAAGTTTATAAATATTTAAATGAGATTTAAAATTGATGTACACTTTAATTTAAACTAGACCACCTACAGAAAAACGGAAAGCATATTCGGAATCAACGCAAAATACTGATCTAGAATCAACTAATTTCAGTTCTGTGACAGAACAATTGTTATCCAGTGTAATAGAAAATACATTTTAAAAAGTTATAATTAAATGCATTATCCACTAAAAACCTGCTGTATTTTAAAATAATAAAGTTTTCCTATTTCCAACTATGAAATTAACCTCAGAAACTAAATTTATTAACAGCCGTAAACCTATAAAATTTTAAATGCGACTTTGAATAACTGAAGCAGTTAATACAAGCAAAATTTTGCTACTCCCGAAAACTTTAGCTTCTGAATTCAAATGGATTATCAACTCTAAACTTCACACATTCTAAAAATATCCAAAAGATACTGAAATATGTTAGCAGAATAATTACATTGCCAGGAGAAATTTTGAAAACTTTGACGGCTGGAACTGAATTAGAGGTATTATAAAAGTAGCATGAAATAATCTGTAAGAGCCATAATTTTGTCACAAACTTTAAAATTAGTACTTAAATTATTAAGTAAACTGCGTGCATAAGTATATTTCGTGACGTCTCTGTACTTTATTGAATCGCGCTTTATAGAAAGGATTTGATAAAAAAAATTCTGTTATTTAATTATAAATATTACTGACTATAATAATGCAATATTAATGAATGTTTTATAAAATTTAGTAATGTAATATTAATGAATGTTTTACAAAATTTCATAATGTAATGCAGTAAAACCTCCCTAAAGCGACCACGTTCCGTTCCAATAAAAAATTGTCGCTCCGAGAGGTGGTCTCTTAATGGAGGTCGTGTTTAAATCAAGATTTTAATTGTTGAAAAAGGGTAACAATTAATGTTACTAAAATTAATTTTTCACATTAGGAAAAAATAGGAAAATTTAAGTATCAAGACAAAAGTTAATTACATAAGTTAATTACTGTAGAGTTTTAAAAAAGTATACACTGACGTTTTGCTTTGGTTTTACGGTTTTATCTTTTATAACTTTTATTTCCAAGTCCTTTCGAAGTTCAGTAAATAAATGCATTTTTTTTTTTTTTTTTTTGACGGGAAGAAATAATGACTATTTCATTAATTTATCTATTTCTTTGAGAGTTTCCTGACAGAATAGGGCAGAGGAAGTTTATTGACCGCAATTCTTAATTTGTCATCAGAGTTAAATTAATTGCCTAAAAAGGCACAAAGGGGTTTAAACATTTAAATGTTAGCGGAATAAAAAAAATTCTAAACTTAGTTTAGAAGTTTGATGAATAATGAGCTCTCCGGAATTATTTTTCTAATAAAACCTTCTTCAAGCGACCAGGAAAAAACGGAATTTGATTCATTTTCTTCAATGAAATGGTTCGCTCATGGAGGGAGTTCAACTGGGATGGTCTCTGAATGGAAGTAAAATTAGTATTGAGCCTATGTCAATGAATTTCGTTCCATAAAAAAAATGGTCGTTCAGGGAGGTGGTCGCATAATGGAAGTGGTCGCACAGGGAAGTTTCACTGTATTAATGAATGTTTTACAAAATTTAATTATAACAGACTGAAAATATTATAAAATAATTGCATATTTACATCATAAAAAAATTCAACATTAACGTGAAAATAAAAAATCACACGTTTACTAAATGGTGTACATAAAATGTTTTAAAGTTAAAAATTAAAGAAACATTAAAATAAAATTATAACAATCGACGTTTCGACCATCATCTATGACAATTTTGAGGAAAGAGTTGTTATATTGCTTTTAGAGAACAAAGTCAAGCCGTTCTGAAACTATTTACTCTTTACAACTTTGAACTATAAATCGGAAATTGACATCTGTAAAACCATAAAATTTTAAATATAGCTGAATACAAATTGCTGAAGTATTTAACGCAAAAATAACATTTCTGTTAGCTAAAACAGTAAGACCTGAGCTCAAACAAATTAACAGTTCTAAGTTTCACATTTTTCAAATTTAGCCTATACTAAAAAATAACTCCAAATAGTTAATACCGAATGTAACTTTTTATGCGGAAACACGTTTCCCACAGGTATTTACTTTTAAATACCACTATTTATGAATAGTAATTTTTGCTATTTTCAATGACAGAATTTACGTAATATTACTATTCTAGTAGACGTATATTATTATTCTAGTATTAGAGTATTCAAAAGTAAGCACCAGTTTCAACTCTGTTTCCGGATTAACAGTCTCACAATGTTTCATAAAAGAGCGTTGCACTAAAAAAATCAAAATTAACTTCTTAATTACATAAATTTATAAAAATTCTTCACATGAATAATGTACCAAAATTTACATGAATTGTTTAATAATGGAACAATTATTTTTTAAATACCAAAAATAATATTCGAAATTAAGTAAAATGCTCAGTTAAATTCTGCAATACTTTAAAATATTAAAACTATTATTTCTGATTTATAACTTTAAAATATAAACCATAAATTAAATTTATTAACAGCTGTAAATTCATAAAGTTTGAAATGCAACTGCAAGTATTTAATACAAGATTAATATCGCTGCATTCTAAAACAGTGAGATACGAATTCAAACGGATTAACAGTTCTAAACTTCACATATTTTAAAATTATCTTGGAGTTGCTGAAACATTTCAGCAGAATAATTTCGTTGCTTGGAGAAATTTCGAAACGAGAGCTCGAATTAAAATGAACTTCTGCCTCTGAATTAGTGGTATTTTAAAAGTAGCTTGAAATAATCTATTTGTTGGAGATATGATTTTGTCACTCCGGAATGCTTTTAAATCAATGTTTTAAAATTAAGCAGATTTCACAAGCAAATATATTTTATGACGTGAGAGAAAAGTGTTGTATTTCATTAAATTGCACATAATAGAGAAATCTTAATTTTATGATAGTTGATTTCTACTAAAGTTGGCAACGATAATATGATACTAGTTAGTTACAAATTAATTATAACAAACTAAAAATATTTTTGATGAAATGTAGTATCAATTTGATCATTTACAATAGACTTCTGTCTCTGTATCAGTGATATTTTTTAAAGTAACCGGAAATAATCTATTTGCTAGAGATATAATTTTGTTACTCCGGAATGCTTTTAAATTAATGTTTTAAAATTAAGCAGATTTCACAAGCAAATATGTTTTACGACGTGAGAGAAAAGTGTTGTATTTCATTATATTGCACATAATAGAGAAGTCTTAATTTCATGATAGTTGATTTCTACTAAAGTTGGCGACAATAATATGATACTAGTTATTTACAAATTAATTATAACAAACTAAAAATAATTTTGATAAAATGTAGTTGCAATTTGATTATTTAGAATAGACTTTTGGGTCTGTGTTAATGATATTTTAAAAGCAACTTGAAATAATCTTTTGTTTGAGGTATAATTTTGCAATTTGGAAAGGCTTTTAAATTAACCCATTTATGCCTGAATTTCCGTTTTCTCAAATTTGTTGGAAAAATCGCTTTAAAATGTTGCAAAATAAACTGGAAAAATACTAAAAAAAACTTGCGCTAAAATATTTTTGCATTTATTTGATAAAATGTAAACGTATTAAATATGGGAATATCCCTATGTGGAAAAATGCATAATTACATATTTTGTCTAAATTTATATAAATTAAGCTTTTAAATTGTATATACTATAATTAGTATTTTTATGAACTATTAAAAAATATATTTATTTCTTTACAGAGACTAATAACATTATAAGTATAATTAATAATAATTTAAGAATAATCGTATTTGAGGCTAAAAAACAATTTATTTCAAAATCATCTTGAAAAGAACTTTACATCAATAATTGTCCCCTAAATGGCTAATAGAAATATGTAGCCATTTGCGCCTAGCGCATGTTGCAAACATGCATAAAAAAATAGGCTTGAACATATAATTTCGCAATTTAAAAAATACGTATTTCAAAGAAGTCTACAAGCTAAGATTATGTCTTATTTATTTGGATCCTTGATACAAAAAATACAAATAAACTTACTTTTTAAATTTTGTTATCTTGAAAAATGAAAAATCTGTAAACACCGAAATCAGGCCTTCATTTAAGCAAATAAATATTAATTTTATGCTGTTATTTCTCGGTAATAGATAAAGACATTTATAGACAATTACTGCATACAATTTTCATGTTGAAAAGAAAAAGAAAATTATAAAAAATTATTAAAATTCGACACGTCCCAAAAATGGGACGCTGGGTGTAAATGGGTTAATGTTTTAAAATTAAGCGTGTTCCACAAGCAAATAGTATATTTTATGATGTGAGAGAAACTTTTGTATTTAATTAAAATCTACATAATAGAGAAGGCTTAATTTCATGATAGTTATTTCTACTAAAGTTAGCGGCAATAATATGATACACGTTATTTCCAAAATATTTATAACAAACTAAAAATATTGTTGATAAAATGTAGTAGCAACTTGATTTTTCAGAATAGACTACTAGTTCTGAATTAGGGATATTTTAAAAATAACCTGAAATAATCTATTTATTGGCGATATAATTTTGACATTTTGAAAGGTTTTAAAATTAATGTTTTAAAATTAAGCGCATTTCACAAGCAATTAATATATTTTATGATGTGAGAGTAATGTATTGTATATCATTAAATTACACTTAGAGAAAGCTTAATTTCATGACAGTTGATTTCTACTAAAGTTAGAGACAATAATATGATAGTAGTTATTTACAAATTAATTATAATAAACTAAAAATACTTTTGATAAAATATAGTAGCAATTTGATTATTTAGAATAGGCTTTTGTCTCCGAATTAGAGATATTTTTAAACTAACCTCAAATAATCTATTTGTTGGAGATACAATTTTGACATCCCAAAAGGATTTTTAATTAATGTTTTAAAATTAAGCGGTAAACAAATATATTTTATTATGTGAAACAAAAATGTTGTATTTCATAAAATTTCATATAATAGAGAAGACTTAATTTCACGATAGTTGATATCTATTAACGTTGGCGACAATAATATGATATTAGTTAATTTATTTAAAAAGTAATTATAGCAAACTAACATTGTTTTTGGTAATATGTAGTAGCAGTTTGATTATTTAGATTAGATTTCTGGCTCTGATTTAGTAATATTTCAAAATAACTTAAAATAAGTTGTTTGTTGGACATATAATTTTATCGATGCGAATATTTTTTAAATTAATGTTTAAAATAAATCTGATTGCATAAGTAAACATATTTTATGATGTGTCAGAAATGTGTTGCGATTAATTAAAAGTCGTATATTAGAAAAGTCGTAATTTCATGACAGATGATTTTTGCTAAAACTGTTGATAACAATACGATGAACTATTTAATTTATTCACAAATTAATTATAACAAACTGGAAATGTTTATTTTTTTTTATTATTTTTTTTTTTATTTATTTATTTTTTTTTTTTTTAATAAAATGTTTTAGAAATTCTCAGTTCATATAGAAGGCTTTATTTTATGATAGCTTATTTTTAATAAGGTAAATGACAAAAATATAAATGTAATTAATTTATTCACATACTAACTATAACAAACTAGAAATGTTTCTGATAAAATGCAATAGCAGTTTGGTTATTTAGATGATTCTCAATTAATAGGAAAGAGTACTTCCATAACAGTTGATATTTTCATAAATTTATTTACAATTTAATTACAAGAAATTGTTTTTCATAAATGTATCAGCATTTTCATTATTTACACTGTAAAAAATGACAAATGTTTCTTAGTCTGCGAAAATACAGGATGTCGACAAAAGAATGTCCCAGCTATAAATTTTAATAAAGTCGAACCTCGTTATCCCAACACTCTAATGACCAAAAAAAAAAGTGTCGTCATAAGCGGGCTGTTCCGTAACCGGAGTTGGAGAAAAATATGTTTATAAAAAGCTGTATTTGTAATTAGTTTGACACAATTTTAAATTCATAACTGTTCTTGCAGTTTTAAGCAATAAAACATTATTATTAAACAAAATAAGCACAAAAACAAAATTGAAAAGAATAAAAATCAGATTTATGATGATTTGATTTTTATTGTTACATGAAATATTGATGAATTAAGGTTTCCTTATCCCTAGATGTGCTTCCTATAATTCTTTTTTCAATAATATATGAATTGTAATCAATAGTCGTTGTTTCAGAAATGGATGTTAGATAGCTTCTGATCGTTTCAATGCAACGATGAAAAACGCCGTGTAACCACAAGAAAGTGCCACTTGACCAGAACAAAAAGACCGCGAGTAGACTGATACGTCTATCTGGAGCTTAAGCAGTGTTGAATTCAGACACTTTTTTCCAGGAGGGACTTCTCTGGCTCCGGGGGGGAGGGGGGCATTATAAAGTTTTGGGGGGAAATTGTACTTTTTGACCATTAAAAACCCAAAATGTCAAATCTTCGGAAGGGGGACATCTCATTGCTCCGGGGGGGGGGGGGATTTCCACCCAGTCCACCCCCTGAATTCAACACTGAGCTTAAGTGGGTCATTTATAGCGTGTAAGTTTATTTATTCAGTTAAAGGATTGAAGTACATATTCTCATCTATCTCAATGGGTATTTCAGACACTAGTGTGAAAAGTTTGGCTAAGACGTTTCTTACCGCATAATTACCGTGCTTATAAGATGGATTATGAAAAATGGACAATTTTTCTTACCCGTCGGGATATCCAGAGTTGAAAATTATTCAACGACGTAAAATCCGGAATGTATTTATATTAAAATCATATACAGAAAATCGGGACTTTGAAAAACTGACGTGATAAGCGGAGTGACGTGAAAACCGTGTGTTGGGATAACGAGATCTGACTGTAGTAACAGCTATAAGCGTTGTAGAGTGTTGTTTCAAGTTCACAAATCACTAGTAACTCAAACAGTTTTAGATAAGCGCATGCGGGAGTACTGCTTTGTCATTTACTCCCTTGCAGTGCCACATAAGCAAAAAGGCGAGTCCTGAGCGTAAGGCGTTATTGCTGGGCTGAAGATTTAAGACGGTTTTCAAAAAAATATTTTCCCACGCTCAACAACTCAAAAATTTCGAACACATTTTCAGGCTCATTTTTAAAGGTGAAGACATTAAACTTGCTGACGTGATTTTTGAAGAGTTGTATAAGCGGCTGTGTGTTTTCAATTTTCGCTCAATTAATTATAACTTGATTTATAAACAATTATTTTCTCAGTATGACCATTTTTTTTTTTTTCGTTTCCAACTCTCTCGCTTCGGGAAGTTCGATTGAAAACGTAAACTTTCACAGCAGGTTTTGCAATTTATTCTGCCTTTATCAAAAAATCCATAAGCACGGCACACTATTATAGTTTCTGAATAAAAGAATCTGCCAAATGGATGCGCCTGAGAGCAAAAATGCATTTTAAAATGTGTCAGAATATAAGCAGTTTGGATTTGAATAAAACCCTTAAAAGCCGTTAGAGCCATGAGATTTGGGGCTTTATAAAAGATCGTGTCTACGTTCCGCCGATATACCTAATGATTTGCTAGAGTTTAGATACATAATTGAAGATGCTAATGCTTCCATTACTCCGGACTTATTAACCGAAGTGTGGGAAGAATAGGGCTTTGGGTTTTATGCGTGCCGTATAACAAATGGTGCACATTTTGAACATTTGTAAGAAAAACTAAGTAAGTTTACCTTCAATTTGATATATGACTTGTAAATAATCTAAGTTAAACTATTATAATATGCCATTGAAACTGAGAGATTCTTTTATGTTCACCCTGTATAATATAAGCACCAACACAAGCATTCAATATCCTCTTCGGAGCTATGCTACACATTATTCCGAAAAGCTTTCTTTATCTATTGAAAATTCAAAAACAAATATACTTTCGATATTTAAAGAAGCATTTAAAAATAGAAAGATTTTTTTTTCTCCGACAGATTTTTGGAAAACTTTCCGTATAATTTTTATGGTATATTAATTGTTTTTACCAATCCGGAATATAGGTTTTTTTGGATGCTATGAGTTCTCAAGAAAACATTTTCATGAACATGAAAACATATTTTGCAAACAAACATAGCAAATTAAAAGTACTAGCATTAAAATAAAAATTAACAAAAAAAATATTTCTTTAATCTTGGAAAATATGATATAACCACAAGCGAAAATAACCATTAATGTCTTCGGAGTTACTCACGATTCTGAAATGCGTTTTTTTAACTTTAGAAAGCTCAGAAACCAGTATATCTTTGTAATTTAAAGAAGTATTAGAAAAAAAAACCATTGTTTCTTTAGCTACCATTGTTATCGGAAACGTTTCCAAGTTGTTTTTGTATATTAATTTTATTTATTTACTTTTTTTTTTTCAACCGGATTATGGATTTTTCGGATGCTTTCAATTCCCAAGTAAACATTTTGAAGTTGAAAAAAAGGTTTATAAACAAACATGATACATTAACAGCATTAACATTAACATTAAAATAGATATTAACTGAAAACGTTTAATTGAGAATTGACAACATTCTAAAAATCGATATTCTGGTTTGAGAAAACTGATTAATACCCTATAAAAACTACTGGAATAGTCTCCGAAAATCAGTCCCCGTATAGTTTTTATAGTATACTAATTGTTTTTCAAAGTCCTGAAATTAGGTTTTTTTCGGATGTTACGACTTCTCAAGTAAACATTTTCATGTTCAGTTATGACTTCTCAAGTAAACATTTTCATGTTCAAAAAACATGTTTTGCAAACAACCATAATAAATTAACAGCACTAACATTAACATTAATATTAATATTATTTTGTTAGTCTCGCATGCACAAATTCAATTACGCAACTGAAAATGTTGAATTCAGAATTGACAACATCCTAAAAACCGACATTCTGGTTTGAGAAAACTGATTAGCAGCCTATGAAAACTACTCGAAAAGCCTCCAAAAATTAGTGACAGAAAAAAGGAAAAAAAACTTTGTGTTTTAAATGTTTCTTTAAATCTCGGAAATACACCCGAACTCAGTTATAACGCGTTTGAAGGGAGTGGAGAAAAGTCACGTATATAGCGCGATCGCGAATTAAACGTGATTTGTATAACGTTACAGTAACTGGCCTTATTAGCCCCCGGTACGTATGCTATTTCTTTCTCCCAGCTTATTTTGTGTCGTATTCAGAAAATAACGTTACCTTACACAAGCTAGCAATAAACAAAGCAGATGTATCATTGTACGATTAAATGCTCTATAGCAATTTTTTTAATTTCTAAGCATCGCGCATTTTCAATATTTATACCGTCGTATTGGGAAAAAAAAGTACTTTTAAATGCAATTTATTTGAAAACTGTATCTCAATTTACTTTTGAAATATTAATTATTTTTTTGTAGTTTTTAGTACCATTTGTTTAATTTTGGCAACTTAAGTACTCCATTTATGTAGAAAGTAAAGGGAAAATAGTTAAAAAATAGCAATTATATCTTTTTATTGCCATTTTCTCATAACAACCGAAAGAAAATGTAATTAAAATACGTGCTATTTTTTAAAAATATAAACGAATAATTTCTGTTAAAACATGGAGCTATTATAAACTATATTTTATTTTATGTATCTATAGACGCTTTCAGTGTGACGTCAGTCATGACGTTTTGGTTGGAAACTGACTCCAAACAAACGGTTGCAATGCGTCATTTATTTTAAATATAAATCGTGGAAAATGTTACCAGTACATATCAAGTATTAAAACACTTAGATGTGAGATATAGATATAAGATATAGCTGCAACACACTAACAAAATGGAAAATACAACATAGCAACCGTTTGTTTGGAGTCAGTTTTCAACCAAAACGTCATGATTGACGTCACGACTGAACACGTCTATATTAATGTTACAAATAAATGAAGGCCTATGAATCATTAGATAGCCGGTTTTTTGCCGAGTTTCTTGAATGACGGCATATTTTTGCTGCATTTGTGTATTATTTTGCGATAGTGATATCCTATGCATGCTTTACTGTAGATGTTTAAGAGTGCATTGTAAATGTGGAATTCTTAAGCGAATGCGAATGTCGTCATTTTACATAAAATAAAAGTGTGTGCTTTAAGTCTTAAAATTGAAATAGATTTTGTACTATTTATATATACATATATTTTTTTTTCATCGGGGGTGACACTAAATTCTGAAAAAGCAGAATTCCTGTTTGCTAGTTTACACACCTAAAATCGTCTAATTGAGCTTTAGAGCTTTCATTTATGTTTTTACGATCGAAAATTGTATCTTTTATGTATATTTACATTAAAATTTAACTGTATTCAACTTTAACGCATTGTTTCTTTTTATCAGACCGAGTAGAATAAAAACATAAAATAACTGTGGATTAAAGCATGGCTTCATTGTCGGTACCAAATATAAAACAACAAAAATAATTTTCCTGCCAGGATAATTTTTTTAGAGCAAAGAAGATCATTAAATCTTTGAAGCACAATCCAGTTATTAAAATCATATTTAGTACTTTTTATAATGAGTATTATTATAATATGTCCTTCATTATTAATATAATGAGAAAAAAATACCCTTATGAAATATTATTAGTATCGCAAAAAATAATCAAAACACAGAAAACTTAAAAAAATTATGTCGCCACAGAAAACTTAAAAAAATTATTACCGCAGTCGCATTTGTTTAATCTTCACGAGTACCACATTTTGCCTATAACCTCCATTATAAAACATAATAGTGATATGACGTACATTTAAAACTTCATTAACACTGCAGATACTCGTATAATCATCACTAATCATCTTAATTTTTATGACGTAGCTAAGCATCCTGAATTCGTCTGTCTTTCTCTACTACATAGTAAAAACATACACGAAGGGAGAGACAGAGAATGGTAGAATGCGGGATCAAAGGAGAATTGTAGTTTTGTTAATTTGAGATTCAAATATCTATCACTATTTCCGATTAGTAATGTTCTCCTAATTTGTTATTAAATAAAGTAAATATTACTATTAGGAAACAGTGGTTTTTATTTGAACAATTGGCAACACTGAAGAGGAGAGAATAAATTCGAATCTTGATCTATGATTTAGCAAATAAAGCCTTTGCGCAACTATATTAAAAAGCAGAAAAAACAACGTTTAAAAATGCACAAATAATACATGAAAAGCAGCAAACAGCTGTTTCGAATCTACTAGCGAGATTCTTGCACTGAAGAAGAATCTCGCTAGTAGATTCGAAACAGCTGTTTGCTGCTTTTCATGTATTATTTGTGCATTTTTAAACGTTGGTTTTTCTGCTTTTCAATCTTGATCTATGAGCTCTCTCCACGTCTTAAACGTGATTTTTTGCCGCAGAAGGTCCGAAAATCTATCACGTATAACACTGAAAAAAAAAAAATTCTGCCCCTGGCATCCAGAAAATAAATTGTGGCTCTCGAAAAATTAGTTCCATGTCATCCTTATAAATTCTAGTTCCCTTTGCTTGAGAGTTCTAGTTATCCCTATCAAAATCCAAGTGCCTTTTCCTATATTACCGTGGTCAAACTTATTTAAAAATCTCTGCAAATAAATGCAAACACAAGAAGTGAGTTTTAGTAACTATAATTCTAGTTTATGAATTAATTCTAGAAATCAACTGATAATTTCTCGCAATTCAAATGATTCATGATATAATGTGTCATTTCATCACCTAGAAAATTATAGACAAGAAATTTTCGATCATTTCGTCTATTCAGTTTATATTTTTACCTCATTCGCATAACTCGGAAATCTATATTTCTAGTTTAGGGATTTAGAAAATGACTACATATTTGTTCTAGTCGAAGCCGGTACATTTTTTCTTTCAGTGCAAGCGGAATCACGGAACAATCGTTCACATATTAAACGTGATATTTTCCCCATTAACGTTATGGGTGATGTTGAAGGGACCGGAAAAAATCAGCGTATTAAGCGGGATCGCGTATTAACCGGATTCGACTGTATATTGATATTAGGGATTTCTAAATATAAAGAACGCTTTTCAGAACTCGGAAGAGGATATTATGTATTTTCGCTCGTGGATTTATTGAAATTTCATAGGATAATGGGTCTCAGGACTCTTAAAACTTCAAAATTTTCGAAATTTTAATTATTTTAGATGTTAAACTCCTTTTTTTCTGAACATTTTAATATAATTGTTTCCTTGAAATTCTCATTAAAAGAGAAATTATGCCTTTTAGAATTATACCCTCTCAATAGATGAAGCGCTTCATCTATTGAGAGGGTGACTTCAAAGTTTTTGAAAAGCCGCTCGGCTTTCCCAAAATTTTGAAGTCCTTTTTCTCCAAATGACGTTTTTTGAGCATAACGCGCAGGATATCTCAAAAACTTCTGAATATTTTATCATAAAATTTTCAAAACATACGTTTCATGTTAACCTGTATAAACTAAACCTAAAATTTCCTTTTTATTAAAGAAAAAAAAAATAGGCGATTATGTTGTTGATATTTTCAAAATTTTCTATTAACTAAATACAACTTTGTATTAAAAATATAAAAGTGCTTTAAATACAAATTTATTTATGTTCAGGGTAATTATTGCTATTTGAAGTATAAGTAGGCACCAACATTTTCATTAGTTGCAATATTTATTTTGTAATCGCGCGCGTAAGCGGTTATACCAATTTTCTCGCTTGTCAAATATCTGACAGTTTGGAGGTCCCTTTAAATGCTATTTCTGCATCTTGCAATGTTTTAAATGCATAAAATGAAAAAATGAACTTATATCTTTCATCTCAGTAAAAATTGTGTTTTAATCTACATTTTAAGATATTGAATGCTAAAAATGCTCTCTTTTTTTTCTTTTTTTTCTCCCGACCCCTTAAGAAACATTTGTCTTTTTTAGAGTGTAGGTCAGGGGTGGCGAACCTTTTGACATGCGGGAGCCAAAAATCTCTAAAAAAAGTTTACTGCATTCAAATGTGACAAGAAAATTCTAACTAAAAATATAATTTAATAAAGAATTAAATTTTACAGAACATTTATTAAAATGTTTCTTAATTCCCCTAAATTCGAATCCTAAGTTATTTTAGTATGATGCCTGAAATCAATATTAGACAGTTACATTGAAATCCGTAATTATACTTTACAAAAAAGATTTTTTTTTTCCTTTTTCGTACGTTCGAGCCGAATCGGATCCGCATTCTGCCATTTTTAATTGCTAGACTTCAGAAGTGGGTCTATTCGGCATTTTATTGTTTGAACTGTTAAGAAAACTTAAAAACAAAAGCCCTTGGGGATAGGATACCTTTAAACCTACAAATTTTTTTTAAAATGCATATTTTGATTCCGTAATCATTTCTGAACAATATGCAAAAAACCGCATTAAAAAATTCCCATTAGTTTACTAATTATGACAGTTTTATTAAGGCTATATATATATTAAGGATAAAATTAAACTTTGCGTTGCGTTTATTCAAAACGATGAATTTTGATACTGCACGCAGTGTTACTAAAAAACTATGCATGGCAATCAAAAGAAATTTTCAAAACATATTCACTTCTGTATTATCTACAACTTAGAACCAGAAAAAGGTAATATTTTATTTTTTTCTGTTTTTTTTACTTTGAAAATATTTTTTTTAAGTGAAAATTTTTAGCTTTCTGTTAATTTTTTAATTTAGTCAATATTTATTTCAAATATTCAGGTTTTAGTATAAAGGTAACACTATTATGTATTTATTTTCACCAAAATATCCTCTTTATATGCATATTTTCAGATTTATCATGCGCGCAAGATTTTTTACTCTTATTATCATATATTTTTTAACTTATCATTTCAATATTTATTCAGGAATTTACAAGTATATATATATATATTTAAATATACATTTAAATATGAGCTTTGTATTTAAATGAAGTTTGATTTTTGTTTTTGACATATTACACAAGTTTTGAAGCTTGGAACATAGTGATATTTTTTACTTTTTTGACGTGTTAAAAGGTATCCTACACCTTAAAATTTTATTAATAAGCAAAATGACTTTACAAGCATACGGTTTAAATGGTTTTTAAGAAAATGCCGGCTTAGAATACCTAAACTGAAATGTATAATGTAATAATTTGTACAAACAAGTTAATTACTTTTTGATTGTGCATATCGTAAGCAACATTTTAGTTTATAAAATAGGAAATTTACATAAAAGTCGATTTGCTTTATAAACTGATTCACTACATATAATCAGTTTGCGTGCCAAAAAAACTTCCTTTCGGGTCAAATCGCGCACAAGTTCGCCATCCCTCTTAGGTGCTTCTCATTTATCAGATAAGAAGAATTTGAAAAGAGCTGATATTCACTAAAGTTACCGACAGCAATATGATACCATTAAATACACTATATGGCCATTGAGTATCGAACAGTTTCAATTTTAGACATTTTGTTGAATATTTAAAGATATATTTGTCGGATTTTTCTGGTACTTCATGATTATGACAAATATGTTCGACTTCATATTTATCAACGGTGGTTTGAACGGAAGGGCAATTAAGGGGCCAACATAAAATCAAAGAAAAATAATAATGTTTGGGCATAAAAATATTTACGATATTTACGTTTTATAAACTAATAAAGACTACACATTATACTTTTTGGGATTTTTCGAAACTTTAACACGAATTTTAAAATACTCAAAACTGTTTTAAAAATATTTTAAGCGTATAATGTACTGAAGAGCATCCGTACTTATATTACCCTGTAAAATAAAATGCACGAAATGATCTATCACTATAGCTTACAAATATATGGATATTTTATAATATATATATTCATTTGTGGAAAAATAGATCTTATATTCATCGAGATATATCGATTTTTCTAAAACGTTCAAACATTTTTTGCATGTTTTTTGTCTATATCATACAGGGTTTTTTACCAAATTTAACGCCAGTATCAGAAAATTTGACAAAATGTAGTAGAAATAAAATGGTGTAATTGGAATGTAAATATATTAAATATTTGATGAAATATGAGCAGTTAAATGAAATGTTTTTTATCTGCGTATGCGCGCACGATAAAAAATATTTATTTTTTATGATTTGATAGTCAACTCTATGGAGCAACTCATAAAAAGAGCCAATCAAGTATCGTGAAAATTCAGAAAGATATCGGCAATAGACATTTAGTTGTTAGATTTTTAGTTGTTCTCTAAAAACAGCTAAATGATAAGGGGTTTTCCATAAATTGTCGTTTTTAATTTTTACTTTTTTCAATTTTCATTTTTAATTGATGCTTTAGTTCTTCTTGGAAAATCACCAGAACGAGCCTATTCCAACAAAGAAAAAAAAGAAGAAGTATAAAGATCTAAGCATTTCTTTTCCTAAATTTACTCGTTGGCATTCATTAAGTACAAACTGCTTTGCTGAAAGCCAGATAATAAAAAATGACAATTTGGGGAAAATCCCTTATAATTCAGCAGCTTTTAGAGAGCAACTAAAAATTCGCTCACTATATTGCCGATATCTTTCTCAATTTTCATGATATTTGACTGGCTTTTTTTTTTATGAGTTGTTCCATAGAGACTATCAAACCATAAAAAAAAAATATGTTTTATAGTTCGCACAGATAAAATATGTTTCATTAAACAGCTCATATTTCATCAAATATTTAATATATTTATATTCTAATCATATCATATTATTTCTACTACGTTTTGTCAAATTTTCTGAAACTAGCGTTATATTTGGTAAAAAACCCTGCATGATAAAAATGAAAAACACGCAACAATTTTTTGATTTTCTTAGAAAAATCGATATATCGCCATGGATATACGTTCTATTCTTCCACAAATGAAAACATATTAGTGCTCGCGATTATACGTATAATGGTATACGTAGTGAACCACTTTTACAATATTACACCTATCCAAAATCCCGAATCGGTATAATACGTTTTATACGTATTATACGTATAATCGCGAGCACTAATGCATATATTGTTCAATATCCATATATTCGTAAGCTGTAGCGATAGATAATTTCTTGCATTTTATTCCCAAGCATTTTTTTTCTTTGATTTTTTGTTGGCCCTCTAATTGTCCTTCTAACAACGCCATTGATAAATATGAAGTCGAACTTATTCTTCATAATCCTGAAGTCCCAGAAAAATCCAGCAAATATGTCTTTAAATATTCGACAAAATGTCTAAAATTGAAAGTGTCTGATCATGAATGGCCATATGTATATTCTCAATTAACCAAACTGAAAATGTTTCTGATAGAATGCATTAACCATTAGATTATAGGGAAGTGACTGTTGATTTATAAGTATGAAGGCAAATTAGCTAAAGTTGTTGAAACATTTTGGCAGAATATTGTCGTCTCTGGGAGAATTTTAGAATAGTAATCTCGAATTAAAATAGACTTCTGTCTCTGAATTAGTAATATTTTAAAAGTAGCATGAAATAATCTATTTGTTGGAGATATAATTTCGTTGTTCCGAAAGACTTTTGAACTAATGTTTAAAATTAAGCGGATTAAACAAGTAAATATATTTTATAGTGAGAGAAAAGTCTTCTATTTCATTAAATCTGAGTTAATAGAGAGAGCTTAATTTTACGACAAATTTGATTTTTACCAAAGTTAGCGACAACAGTACGATGCTAGTTAATATAGTCACAAACTAATTATAACAGAAGGAACATATTTTTGATAAAATGCATTACAAATTTGATTTATTAGAATGGATTTCTGATCCTGAATTAGCAATATTTTAAAAGTAACAACTTGAAATAATTAATCCCTTTGTTGGAGATAAAAATTCATTATTACGAAATAATTTAAAATTAATGTTTAAAATTAGGCATATTTTAGAAATAAATATATTTTACGACGTGAGAGAAAGTAATGTATTTCACTAAATCTCCGTTTGTAGAGATTTAATTTCGTGATAACTGATTTTTACTAAAGCTGGTACAACTATAAAATATAATATATATATATACTGAGAATGCTTTGGATGAAATATAGTAGAAATTATGTTATTTAGGTGATTAGTGGGTCTTTCCATGTCACGTGTGGGACTGCTTTTCTACCTACTACTGCTGTCTTAACAATGTTGTAATATCCTCAAATTTAAACAACTATACCAATATGAAAATCTAAGGATTTTTTCGTTAATTTTAATGCGTTGTTTGATTGCCTAAGAGGGAGGACACTAAGTCTGTAGAGCATAGTGTCCCTCCCGGCCGCCTTTATTAAGCTCTTAAAAAAATAAAAATAAATAAAAATTAAAAAAATAATAAAATGAAACAGTTTTCAGCCAGAACTGAAGCCGCCAAAATCGCGACAATCGCGATATTAGAATTTACATAAAAACCTCTGCTCGCTGGGGCATAGACTGCCCCTTCGCGATAGAGAGCTGCAGAAAAAACGATGACTTAGGCATATCACACACTGAGACGACAGAGTGACATAAAGCGCAACATGAAGTGCAAAAACCGGTCGAAACAAAGAACGAAGTTGGTTCAAACCTGTTTTAAACCAGTTTTTCCAGCGAATTCAAGCGACATGTCTTATGTGTCGCCTTAGTGTGTGACTTGCCTTAGGCGTCACCCGCTGGGGCAAGGAGCCCCCACGCGACAAGCAGCACGTGGAAAAGGAGGGGTTGCTGCTGCTACGGTAGTGCTGCGTGTAGTGCCCAGAAAGTTCAGATTTGGACTGTTGATCTGATACTTTCTTTTCTGCTACTGACGCATGATCGCTAGGAAGTGAGAACACAAATTTCTTTTTGGAATTTATAAATATGCTTTTATTTTGCCAGCAGTGCCGGCCTTGAGAGTAGTGTAATTCCGGGATTTATGCCGCACCTTTTTTTGAATTTGTATATAAAGTCCCATGGCGGACATAAAATAAAAAAAAATCATGCTGTGCTATTTAATGGTAAATATACAACGTGTGTAGTGCGAAAAAAAATTTCAAAACAGATTATTAATATTTTTTAACAATTTTTTGCAAAAACATTACACTGCGGCGCGTCACCCGTACATTCAGGCTGAGACGCCGCACTTGTGCGGTAGTTATGCCGCGCTTGTAATAAGAACAGAACGAAATTATAAATAAAAATATTTAAAATAAAATATTCATATCTGGGTTATAATTAACGATGTAATAACAAAATGAAACTAAATGAGTACAATGAAACGTATTAATCGATTCAAATTATTAATTGTTGCCTACTTTCACTATTAAAATGATACTTATTTTTTTTATATTAAATTTTAATTGTTATTTCAACAACAACGTAACATCAATGTATTAGAAAAGGAAAAGAAAAAAAGTGAAATTGTGTTTACATAATTTATTTGTTAACCCTTTCGGTACCGGTGTCTTTTACACACATTTTATTCGGTTGGTACCACTTTTTTAAAAGAAGTTACATTTACTTAAAAAAAATCATGAAAATGCTCTAATTAATAAAGGCAAATATTACTTTTCTTTTTTACTGGTGCCAGAAACAAATTTTGTAAGCTCTTTATGAAAGTGCTTATATGCACCTATGGTCCCGAATGGGTTAAGAGACCTGTTTTTTCAACTACAATCTACAAAAAAAGTGTCGAAAAAGTACAGTCTTTATGTAACTACATTTAAACACATGATGCAACGAAGCCAATTACATTTCCTCTTTTTTGGAGTAGTTTGCAAAGAACGTCTGCGTTACGCGTAATCCAATTTTTCATTATTATCATCTTGACTTGCATCTTTCTTGCCCTTCTTGTTTTTTATTTTCCCCTTTTTCTCCTTTGGTTTTAGTAAACTTGATAACATGCCTAACATGGTTAGTCTATGCGAAAAGAAAAGTTAATAACTCTTAATCATCCCGTACAAAAGAAACTGCAGCATGTATACCGGAACAGCAGTGCAGCATGTATCCCATTTTGCATGGTGCAGACGTTGGCCATCACAGTTACCTGCCATCACTAAGGGGAATGGCGTAAACATACACAGTACTCTGTACAAATGCTACACTTAGTTTTGACTTCGAAATCATGCATGCATTTAGTAATTAGTTTATGAAAAGTATTTAAACATAACGTGTTTAAAAGTTTGGACAGTGAAATCATGCACTTACGTCAAATTAAGGATTGTACTTCTACAAGTAAATATCAAAATGGGATTCACGCTATACACTGGTTAAAATAATCTCATTGCGCACCTATACTGTGCGTTTGACGACCATCTATCGATAATTACAAGAAATACAAGGGGTGCAGCATCTATGCCGTATGCGGCGACTCTCACGGAGTTACCCTATGTTTAATAGGCAGGATTTAGGGAGGCGAGGGGGGGCTGTGAAATTTGATATGCCAGGTTTCCGTTAGGGTACAGTGATACTGCAAAAGTCATATTATTCCATATTATGTTAGTGGACACGGCAGTTTTCCCGCCTTTGTTATTAAAATAGGGAAACGAGACTCTCCATCCTGCCCATGTGGCAAGGGGATAGGAGACCCGATCCATTACCTTTTCTCAAAATGTTCATTAATGACACATACCTTTGACTTTAAAAGAAACAAAACTGTACGTTTCAACCTTAAAAGGACCCTATTTGATCCAACAAATTATGCCAAGTTAAGAGCCAACTATAATATTTTAAACAAACATTTTTCATTTATAAAAAAAGACTTTTAACACTCATCTGTACGATGAACTTTTTACTTCAAGTCACTTAGTTTAAATATTTTACTTTATTTCATTACATTTTGTCATATTGTTTAATAATCATTTTGATTGTTTTGTCATTTTAATCAAGCTCTGTCATATTATCCTACTATATATTGTTTACATTAAATAATTCTCCTATCTTAAATTTTAAGT
The DNA here is from genome assembly GCA_963932465.1 of Maratus speciosus. Lineage (NCBI taxonomy): Eukaryota > Metazoa > Arthropoda > Arachnida > Araneae > Salticidae > Maratus > Maratus speciosus. The sequence continues at coordinate 223,596,899 of OZ010789.1, forward strand.
GTAAATACTCACTTTTTAAATGTTAAATTACTAAATAATGAGATGTAATTAAGTACCTATATTAACTTTATTTTATAACATAATTTTAACTATTCATCATCAACTATAACTGTAAAATTTCTCGGGTTTGCTCAATAGTGCAACCCATTGTGAATTACCTGTAATAATCATGTAATTTTCATTAAGCTGGGTCTTCCAGCCTGCTGGAGCTTCTGGGCTTGTTCGAGAGTACTGGAGTCTCCGCGGGGTAGTAGATATGTGTTTTCCCCTCGTGGACTAATCAGCTCCTATACCGAAAGGTTGGCTGTCCACGAGTGGGTGATTCGTGATTAGTGATTAGGGTATAGTGATAGTAGCTATGCTCTGGTGTGCCTAAATCTCCACAATTTTAGAGAGGCGAGGAGGTGCAGTGGAATTTTTTTAGGTAAATTTTTAAAAAGCCGTGACCCGTCAGGAATGCGGTGGTGGATATTGAGAGATGATATAGGTTCCTAGAAACTTTAGTTATGAAGTTAACAGCTTATAAGCTAATAAATATAGGTATTTATGTAAACGTCACACGCAGGACATTTGTCCGTTTTTCATATAATGGCCCTGAAACGGGCAGATTACTTAGGCCGAGATTTCTAAACCTACTAAAGGGCCATTCCACATTACGCAGGGGACAGCTTTTCTACATATTACTGCCGTTTTAACAATGCTGTTGTATCCTCAAATTAAAGGAACTATGCTTACATAAAAATCTAGGATTTTCTGTTATTTTTAATGTGTAGTTCATATTCTAATAACTTATAAGTTAATAGATATAGGTATTTATGTAAGTGTCATTTGCAGGTCATTTTGTCCGTTTTTCTTGAGATGGCCTTAGTATGATATACAGATGGAAAAATATTCGTAAAACCAAATAAATAATTTTAATAACTTTAATAAAGTAATGCATTTAATTTCATCTCATTTATCAGAAAAGACCTAATTTAGCGTTCTCAACAAAGTTATTAAAATTTAACTGCCATCAATTTTTATTGACATTGCCGGTAACAATATTATATTAGTTAATTATTCACAAATGAATTAAAACAAGATGAAAACGTTTTTGATAAATTGTACTAGCAATTTGATTATTTAGGCGATTAGTTTATTAATATGGGTTTCCGTTCATTTTAATTTTATTGTAATGTAACAAAAATGTGCAGCCATCACTATAAATTATCAAAAAGTAATTAAAAAACTGTTCAGTGCGAGTATTACTGCGTACAGAGAGTTAAGTACAGTAAATATATTAATTAGTAACTGTACATTGCATTAAACAAATATATCATTAAAAGTTGTTATCTAAGCTTTAAAAGTCGATGACGCATAGATACGCAACACGTGTCTTTATGCATGTCCAAACCATCCGTGTCTTAAAGGGTTAATATATCGGCTAATTACCGACCATTTTTTTTTCCGAAATCCTTTATCAACAATCCTTTTATACTTCTGCGACGATAGGTACAGTCGTGGAAAAAAAAGTAAACACCCCCTACTAACTCCTCAACAAATTATCGTAGAAGAAAGTTAATGGTACCGAACGATTGGAAATAAAGTCTACTTTTAAATGATGTATATAAAATTTGCTTAGGGAGGCCATTTATATATTAAAACGAACCATAACTTTGTTTTTTTCAATAGCAGTATACAATTCTGACAGCATAAATGAACTCTACATCCTTCAATTAGTCTAAAAACAAATTTTTATGCAATTCGTACCATAAGTTTCCAAGAAATTAATTATTTTAAAACGAGCGTAATTTAAGGGCTGTATCCAAATTTAAGTTCGGTACTCGATTGTTAACCGAGAGAGCTCCCTTCTTGATCAAGGCACATTAAGCAGTCAATGAAGCCTGTTAGATTACAGGATAGCATAAGAAATTTCAAAATATTTCGTCACTTCTATCATAGACAGTCCCTTAAACCACCATTTTGCCGTTTTTTAAGCATAATTTGAAAAGTGTGAAATTTTGGATTTCCATAAAGCAGGACTTAATAAATCTGAATCCATCAAAAAAATTGTAGGTTGCAATTCATATATTTTTTTAATATTAATTTGATAATTCATATCAGAAAATTATAAAAATTGCAAATTCAACGTATTTATGTTTGAGTATATTAGTATTATTGCTACACAAAAAATTAAAACATTCGGATCATAATTTCAGAAGTTATAAATAAAAATATGAAAATGTAATTTAACATTAGAAGCACTAAATTTTGAATGTTTATAATTCAAAACTTATCATTCAAATGACTTGAAATTGAGTGTCTGGGCATAGTTTGAACCAAAGGTTTGAAATATCTCGTTAAAATTGGGTATTGCTATTGAAAAAAATGAAGTTTTGATTCGTTTTAATATGTAGATGACCCCCTAATCAAATTTTATGTTCGTCATTTAAAAGTAGACTTTATTTCCAACCGTTCGGTACCAGTAACTTTCGTCTACGATAATTTGTTGAGGAGTTAGTAGGGGTGTTTACTTTTTTTTCCCACGACTGTACCTCCCAGCGCTCCTCAAGTCCTTTGCTGAATGTCGGCTTATGGAAATTTGCGTGTGTAACGGAAAAATTCGAATTTCTCAAAAACTATGTGACCCTATAGTTTTGTTGCAAGGTTTAAATAAACTTCTACTACCCCTAATTGTTTCATAATTTTAGTTTCTGTAGATTCGGAAACAGAGGTGGCGGGGACATATTTTTGCACGACATTTAGACCTAAAATTAAGCTCGGTGTTACGAAAGCTTTTACATGATACCCCACGCAATATACAAAGAAAAGATTTTTTTTTCAAGTTACTTAATTAGCCTCTATACATTTTTCCTAAATATATTTGTGAATGGTTAATAATGTATAAATATGTGGGTCAATAGCCTTTATTACTTCAGCCAATTCGAACTTTCCACGTTCCATACTTTACCGAGTAAAATGGTTGTGACAGACAGACAAAGGAGTGATCTTGTAATGGTTCCGTTTTTATTTTTAAAGTACGGAATCCTAAAAAAAAATCGATCTAAAAGCAGAGGACTGTGATTAGATGCTACTTAAATATTTGCTTCAGATTTTACTTAAGCAACAATATCACAAGTAATGTAACAAGAGAAAAATTTATCAATCGTTTTGTTTAACCATTTCATATAAAGAACAAATTAAACACAATATTTCCATTAAACTATGTTTTTGTTGTATTATATTTAGGTGCTCTTAATCTGCATTTATATTTAATAAAGATGGAAATAAATTATGTAAATTTAACAAATTGCTAATTTTTTTTTTTATGGTCATTCCATAAATAAGAAATTTAGTAAAAATAATTTTGAAATTCAGCAATAAGAGATTATTTGGAAAACGAATGAAAAAAAAAAACAAACAAACAGAGAATAAGTCGGAATCTGTTCGTCAAGCATGACAAATGAGGTGCGTTCGTACTGTAATTAATTTTGTAAATATTCAGATCTTGGTGCGATAGCTGTTGCACTCTTACGCAAAAATGCATCTATACAAAACTTATTACGATTATATATATTAAATTCAGTAATACAGAAATATTATGACTCCATCTTAAATATCACGCAATCACCATGACAACCTAGAATTATCATTACATGTCATTGGATATCATTGAATTAATTATGTATGATAGGATTTAACAGAATGAAAAAAACTTTTATTAATATCTTTTTAAGTTTTGTTTCGATTTTCGTAAAATTTGAAATGGCTCGACAAAATTCTGTAACGAATTTAAATTTCGAACCATTCGGATGGGTAGTTTTTGCTCTGTTATATGCGGACAGACGGACAGACAGACCAGATGACGACTATAGGTGCTACCTATTTGTATAATTGCGAACGCACCTAAAAAAAAAAAAAAAAAAAAGTAGAAAAAGAAAACCGGTAAGTAAGATTTAATTTGATGACAGTTAATTTTTATTACCGCTGACTACACAATTTAATACTAGTGAATTTATTGACAAATTAAAAGTAACCTGATATAATCTACTCGTTGGAGATATAATTTCGTCGCTTCAAAAGATTTTTAAATTAATGTTTCAAATTAAGCGAATTTCAAAACTAAATATATATTATGATGTGTCAGAAAAGTATTGTATTTCATTAAATTATATATAATAATGAAGGCTTAAATTCGTGACAGTTTACTTTTTGTAAAGTTGACGACAACAATATGATACTAGTTAATTTATACCAAATTAATTACAACAAACTAAAAATGTTTGAGAGAAACTATTTTATAAATTTGGCTATTGATATGACTTTCAGTTGTTAGAGAAGGATTAATTTTATAGTTAAATTTCCTAAGGTTAACAAAGATAGTTATGATGCTAATCATTTTATTCACAATTCCATTATAATCAGCCGAAAATGCTTCTGATAAAATATATTATTAACTAGTTGAATATTTTGCTGATTCTCAGTTATTAGAAAAGCTTAATGACATGGCATTCGATATTAATAAAATTAACAACAGCGGTAATAAATATGTTAATTTATTCACAATATAATTATAACTTTTATTATTTTTTTATTTTATTTTTTTTTTTTTTATAAAAAGCCTGTTTCATTATTTAGGTGATTAATAGATATGACAATTTTTATGACAGTTGATATTTACAAAGATTATCAACATATTATGCTAATTCCATTACATTGCGGTCTATGGGTAAAAATCATTTACGGTGTGTTTTAATGATATTACACTGTTTTAAACATATTGAGACATATATATATCACTGAGGTGTACTACAAGGTTCTTATTATGGAATATGGTTTGCATAGAATTTGTAGTTCATTTAAAAGGACACACAAAAGAATTTGGCTACAGAAGAAAATGAACAATAATAGAACTATTGAAACCTACAAACAATAATTGTTGGAAGTGCGTTTTCAGTTGTGGTATGCGTTTTTAAATTTAACTATTATTTAAATAAATTATGTTTACGAATTCTACAGATCATTTACAGGGCCGCACAAAATTTCTCAACGAGATCCGTTTATTGGCGGAAATTCCTGAATGGAAATTTTCAGCTGCGTTACGCGTTTAATTGAACGAACTTATAGCATCATACTATGTAGTATACATACATATCCATGGATCATATACAGGACTGAAAAAAAAAATCGTATATTTTCTCGACTTTTTGTGGTAATAGCAGAAATTTGGTTTTCAAATACTTTATATAGTTTTGCGTTTTCCAAGTTGTTCAGTTAGACAACATCTTTCACCTTAACCCCTTAACGGTCGCATTAAAATACGGCTTAAAAATTCAGATTGCTCATTGGCACCACTGTTTTGAAAAAAAATATTCACCTTATTAAATGACAGGTAAAATGATACCATACTAATGCCAATTACACTGTTTTATAAAACCGGTGGGAATCAAACAATCTGAATAAAAGACACAGCCTGTGAATATCACGGGAGCGAGAATTAAGGGTTTAATGAATTGTGAAGTTTTGTTATAGTATTGAGAATGTGTTAAAAAGTGTTTCATAATCCATGCTGTACGCATGATTTTTCGTTCTTGTTTGTTTTGTTTTTTTTTCTTCCAAATTATCTTTCCTTACCTGATATGCGGTGGTGCCATCCATATTTCAGTGTTGAATCCAAATTTAAAAATAAAATGTCGAAGCATTTTGTGCAAACTATGTTTTACTGAACTCTACACAGCTGAAATAACATGAACGACCGTGTGTAACGAATTTTCTTTCACGAAACTTGTCTTTCACGGTGGTCATCTAAATTTCGCCAATTTACGAAATCGTGAGTAATTGTAAGCTCGTTTCATCTAAATGACTACTTTTGAAGCTGCATTTCCTAAATGCCTTCGGAGAAAGAAATCTCAATACAGATTCTGATGTACTTTCAGCTGTGTGTATTTCAGTGAAGTGGCTTCTACATAATGTGTTGCCACTTTCTATGGAATGTAGATATGACCTTTGCATCTCAACTGAAGGAACGCATTTTGAAGAAAAAAAAGGGAGAAAGAAATAAGATAGGTCAAAGATTTTCTGATGTACATATATTACTTCATTGTTTATGATGTTACTTTCAGTTTTTATTGGTGTCTCTTGCAGATAAATAACTTTAATAATTTAAAAATAATTTTACATGAAATGTGAGTAAATGTTATTGAAATATTTTATCCCTGTATTTGAAATAAATTTTTCCTTCATATTACAAATATGTTCGAAATTGAATTAAAAACTTTTCCTCTGGTGATACTTTTTACATATCAAAGGGAAAGGCTGTGAAATTAAGGAAGGTGAGTAGAATTGCAGCACCAGCCTCTTTCCGATTGCAAAATGATTGAATATATTCTAGTTTTAGAAAGCAGGCAGAAGCCAATCTATACAACAATGCCTCCGGAGATTTTAAATTTAACGAATGAGATATACAAACTAGATCATTACAATATCAAAAAATAGTATTATTAAAATTTTTGGACCATTCAAGACGATTTCATTCAGAAAATAATAATAATAATCATATTTTAACCATACATTTTTAAATTAAATTATAAAATTTATTCATACAATTTATAGTTATTCAACAATATTTAAAAATATTAGAATGCAAAAGAATTAGGGTAGACCGGGGCATGTTGGCCATAAAGGCACGTTGGCCCATCCGTGATATTTTGCAAACTATCCTTTAGATGGCGTTAGTAACTGAACGACATATGACCTTTCACGTCTTCTTTCACCAAGAACAACATCAGCAAAGCGATCAAATTTTCGAGCCTTTTGAAATTTTCACCCAGGTAAGGTTATTTTATTTTATTTTATTGCACTTATAAATAATCATTTTTGATTTGTTTCTAAATTAAAGTTTCGCTTTCAAGAATATCAATCCAGTGCTTATTTTCTACGTACTGATTTTTAAAAATATTAAACAGAGCATTTTGAAAAGACGATCAAAAAACAAAATGACGATATGGGGCAGGTTGGTCCATTTATTCTGGGTCTTGTTGGCCCGCAGTTCAAGAGTTTATTTTGTGCATTCATAAGCCTGTTAAAGTCAATAAAATTGCAGATTTATATGCGTTGCTGGCCAGAATTGTGAGGATATTTCCTTTCCATATTCTATTAATACCTTTTTCCTTTGCCTCCCCTCCTTTTTAAAAAAGGGTTGTTTTACTAAATTCCTATATTTTATATCTGTCTTAAATCGTAAATTAAATTTATTTTCATCGCTCTTTTCCTTTAGAAATACATTTTCGTTTCTCTCTCTTATTTCTCAAAAAGCCGCAAAAAGCAGTCGTAGATTAAATGAATATTTTTATCTCGCATAGAAACAATTTACCCAGTACGTTTGCATGCTTAATTTGGTTGCTATGCGGGATCTTTCTCATGCCTCCTTTCTTTATTTTTTTGACTGGGTCACTACAGCTGCATCTTTTCTTTCCAACGTATAAATTCTTATCATAAATTTTGTCTGCAATATCTTATTTTTAATTGCATATGCCTTCAAATGGCTCGGCGCGCCTAATTCCCATGGTTTGGCAAACCCCCTGTAAAATGCGGCTTTGTGGTTTTTCGGTTGCCCATTTTTTCCCATTTATCTGTTGGCGATAATGTTTTATATGTTGCCCTTTCCACCTCCTCATTGACAATACATTAGCGTTTTTTTAACACGTGTCTCATTTCAATTTAATTCTCGCCAGATTTCTACTGGCTTGCTAGTTTTGTAAATTACTGCTCGCCAATAACTCAACGCTCTAAAATGTGGCTGGGACATCATTCTGTCCTGATCGTGCATCTGTAAGGATAAAAATGTAGCTTGTCCTTCTCCAGCACTGGCGGGCTTTTGCTGGAATCCTCGATATGTACGGACCTGGAAAATAAAGCTCCTTTGTACTACCATATCTGGATTTTATCTACAAACTGGCTATATATATTTTTCTCATGATAAAAAGTGAATATAATCCGGCTTCATAAATCACCGATGCTACATAAAAAAAACCACCGCAACCTGATTTTCAGACATGGAGATTAAGACTTGAAAGTCTTTACAAGACTTGGTGCATCGGCCGGGAAAATAAAGCTCCTTTTTACTACCATATCTGGATTTTATCTACAAACTGGCTATATATCTTTTTCTCATGATAAAAAGCGAATATAATCCGGCTTCATAAATCACCAATTCTACATAAAAAAACCGATCCTAACCTGATTTTCATATATGGGGTTTTAAGACTTTGAAAGTCTTTACAAGAATGGTATTTACTAAAAGGCAAATAAGACAAATGTTGATTCAATGTACCAGGAGCAAACATTAGCCGCAAGAATCATGTGTCTACCTACCCCCTACCCCGTTCGATGGGGCAGGTTGGCCCAGTGGCTTGATGCTCTTCTGAGCTTCATGTAGAAACTATTAATTAATATTTTTTCAAATTTTTTCATATGTGGTTAAGCTTTAAGATGCGCTGATTATACAAACAAAATAAATAAATAATTAATTAGTTAAAAAATATTGCAGAAAAAATGGGACAACAAGCCGTGGTCTACCCTGCTTCAACACCTTCTTTCCGACTGCATAGCTAATGAATATATGCTAGTTTCAGAATGTATGCAGAAGCCAATCTATACAGCAATTCTTTCGGAGAATTTAAATTTAACGAATAGAATAGACAAACTACACCTTTACTACATTAAAAAACAAGATTATTAAAAATTTTTAACCATTCTAGAGGATTTCACTCAGAAAATAATAATACAGTAGCCTCCCGCTTAACCGGCCTAACCGAGACAGAGGGTTAGCCGGTTAAGAGAAAAACCGGTTAAAACGAAGAAGTAAAAAAAATTAAATAAGTATATGCGTAATTTAATTAATTAAACCCGTACGATGCATTTAGTTTTTCAATTTGTGTAGTTTTAAAACAGTACATATTTTCTATGTTTTGTGAAATGAATGCTAGTTATAATTAACTGAATTGACAGAAAAATTATCACTGAAAACAAATAATGAAAAATATTTAACGCAAATTAAATTGTTGAAAATTGTGTCACACACCTTTATAAGAAGTTTGAATTGTTCTACATTATGTATATTTAAGTTAATCAACCATAAAGAAATGAGTGAACTTCTTCTGTTGAAGTCAATATGTCCGGCATTTTGCATCATAATTGCTCCATCTCTTTAATATCATAAGTTTAACCGAGGAAGCTGTTAGCCACTGCTCAATATAGTGTAGCGCCAACTCTAATGCTTTTACACCTTCTGTATGAGGAAATTTATCAGTGTCAACTTCAAATGGATCATCATCAAGATCGGCTTCGTACTGAACAATATCAGTTACAGTCCTAATTCTATCCTCGGCAAATAATGTTTCATGCTTGAGATCTTTATCAGACTCAAACAACTCTTATACATCTTCTACGACGGTGATCTGTTCGCATCCCTCAAGCTTTTTAAATCTATATATATAAAAGAAAGTCTGGATTTTGTGTTAATCAACGCACAGCCAAAACTACTGAACCTAAAATCTCGAAATTTGGGGTAAAAATACTTCTTATGACATTGAGTGCCGCTAAGAAAGGATTTTCTAAAATTCCACCCCTAAGGGGGATAAAAAATAGAATGAAGTTTTAATAAATTCCTTAAAAATCTGATTTTATAGTCATTTTTCAACTGATAACATATTTTAGTGTATTTTTGTATGCTGAATCGAATGGTACTAACCAAATTATTTTAAGTCTAATAGTTCATGAGATATTTCATATTTTTCTAATTTGGTGCTATCTTTGGCGCCAAAACCTCAAATTTTCAAGTGATAATTTCTAAAAACTCATTCTCTTCATTCTGTGACTATAGCAAGGGAAGAAATTCAAATTGAATAATTTTTTAATCAATTATTTTGCTTAAATATTTAAAACAACTATGTCACTTAGGAAAAAAAATTTAAACGCCTCAAAAGTTAAAACTAAATAATAATAATAATAATAATAATAATAATAATAAACTGTTGTACTTTTTCGTTCTGTCAACACTATGCAAAATGTATGGTATCGCGCCATTTATTTCTACGCTTAGCGTGCAAACGATTTTTATTGCAAACCGTGCCAAACATTAACATTTGCTATTTATTGAGCGTGAATATTTTTTATGAGTATTATTCCATTGTAATCTCGTAAAACTTTTTAATTTGTTATTTTTTGAATAGAAAATATTTATTTTTAAATTATAACTTACATTTATTACTGACACTGACATTGATTTTACGATTTGGCAGTTACTTGATGACGAGGAAGGTGTAATAAAATTATTTCAGAACTTAGGAATTATACCTATAAAAATGTTTTGTTAAAAAACGTTGAACGTCTTCATTCAAAAAATTAAATGTTTACTGCAATGACGGATATGCTTATTACGTACGCTACGCTACAATGATAACCTGAAAGACATTTACAATTCGAGACCTGCAGATTAAATTGACTTTATTTTATTATTTTATCGTAAAATATTTATTTTTCCTTTTAAGTATTGCTTTGTATTGATTTAAAAAAATAGTTGATGAAAGTCTATAATTTTCAAATGTTATATATTTTAAATGCTCATTTTTGTATCAACAAAATTACTTTTTTTTTCAAATGTTTCATTTCATTTTGCGCTAATTATTATGCTTGGCGACAACGGTGTTGGTATAACGGAAAAATACCAAAACAGTTACTGATTTTATTTAAAATACAAAGAAAAAGGGTTTAATAAGAAATAAATGTTATAAAAAGGAAATATTTAATTTAAGTATGAAAGCAATGTTTGTACTGTTTAAAAAAGTGTTCATATTCAAAGGTTTAAATAGAAAAATATTTTCCAATTTGTCATTTGCTCTGGATAAACAGAAAAAATTGATACTTTTATGTTAGCCGTAAATAAATCTCGCCAATAGCATTTTATAAATCGCAAATACCAATACTTACAATTTTACTCACATCATCTACTATATTTACAAAACGGAAATTCTTATTTCATTCTGATTGACTATAACTCAGGTTCTACTGAACATAATTTTGTAGAACGTACACTGTTAGTTAGGTAATTTGTTTTAGAAGTAATGTGAAAAATATGTTTTAATGTAAAAAATAGTTCTACTTTGAATTAGTGATAAGTACGGGATTTTTAAAATTAGGTGAACCCGATTATGAAAGATTACCTTTAATGTAAAGTTCTACTAAATGGATTTTGATGCTGTGCCGGAATGTTCTCTGTGGTGTAGTAAATTACTATAAGAGTATGTACGCTATATGCAATGTTTATATACTAGAGAATATATATTCTATAAAGGTGTGCAGGGTTTCTTAAAAAATCCAGTGGGTATATAAAATAGGCCTAACCCTACATCCCTGATAGTTCTATAATCTGGTTAACGCGATTATGGAAGATATATTTAAATTTAACTATCTATAATATGTATGAAATGCAAAGAGAAATTTCGTTTGGGCCGCTTACAACCTGAGTTCTGCTGAATAGATTTTTGATGGGGCTTACATTGTTAGATAATTTTTCAGAAAAAAAAAATTAGTACATCATATCGTTTTACGTTGCTTAGATAAATAATTATCGGAGGAAATTCAAAATCAGAAGAACACGATTATGAAAGATTGGCTTTTTTAAAGGTTCTGCTGGGTGGATTCTGGTAAGACAAACTGTTAATTAGATAATTTTTAGGGAACGTTTTGGTACATTTGCCAGTTTAAAAGATTCTTCTAAGTGGATTTTGGTGGAACTTGCTCAGTTAGTTAATTTTTCAGGGAATATTTTAGTATAAAACACATATCGTTCTAGGTTGTTTGGTTATAGGATTTTGGATGAAAGTTCTAGAATGAGGTGAGCCCCATTATGAAAGATTAGCCATTTTTATAGTTTCTATTGGATGGAATCTGATGAGAATTGTATTGATAAATTTTCAGAGGAAGCGTATAAGGACATATTGTTCTATCGTACTTTACCAAATACTGCAGTAAAGGATCAACTAAAGAAGTTGGTTCTTAGCAGCTCCAATTTTGTCCGTCTCAATAGAAAATACAATAGTATAATGACGTCCATATCGTTTGTAGCAATTCGGATGGGTATGCCAGGTTAATGTCCATATTGCTTTCAAACGAATGATCAAATTCACAGATAAATTTCGTTTGATTCTTAGTTTGTTTAGAAAAACAGACCAGCGAAGCGGGCGAAGGCTGCTAGTGTTTGTATAAAACAGTTTGCAGATAGATCAGACATTATAGAGTTCCGGAGGGGGGGGGGGGGGGTGAGATTGCACATTTGACCATTAAAAACATAAAATCTCAAATCTTCCGGGGGGACATCTCATTGTTCCTGGAGGAGGAGTGTGTCCACCCCCCCCCCGGGCACACACTAAATTCAACACTGGTGAAGGTTAACGCGTATCTATTTAGAACCGGCATTCTCCATTCTGATATTTTGCCTCTTTCCGCTCGGATTGCACTTCAACTCGAAATCGTAAGCTGAATTCCCGAGGTCGTCATCCCTGAATTTTGTCTGATGTTGGGAAAAATAGTCGGCCGGTTAAAGCGGAGTTCCGGTTAAGAGGGAGGCTACTGTAATAATAATATCATTTTTTTTAACCATTCATTTTTAAATTAAATTGTAAAATTTATTCATATAATTTATTATTATTCGACAACATTTACAAAGATTAGAGGGCAAAAGGACAGATAAATGCACAAAAAAATTGACGATTAACACTTTTCAGATATATGCGTAATTGCTACAAAAAATTTTAAAATTACAGGGAGTCCCAAAAGTGCCTGACACATTTTAAAATTCAATATAAATCAACTAATTGCCGTGCAGAGGTGCGGTTTGGACTAAAATTCTTCTTAGGATGAAAAACTTTCTTCAAGCGAATGGAAATAATTAGTTCCTAACTTCGATCATAGATGGCGCCACTTGTCCGATGTTAGGTTTCAAACATTCGTTTTTTTTTCTGATTTTCTGATTAGTTTTGACGCTGTGACACAGAAATGACGACTCCCAGCGAAAAAGCTAATTGCGTTGGTTTGTGCTTCGAAATCAAATCCATTATTACTGTTCAAAGAAACTTCCGTCGATTCCGCAATCAATATTAGCGAACACGTGACTGAACTGAAGTTCCGTTTGAATGTGGTTCGAGCTACAAAGGGTGCACACATTGAACTATGATAATGGATTACACAAATTATTGCACTGTAATTGTTTTTGACAAAATAAAATGATCTGTAACTGATTGTCTTGAGTTTTTGCTGCTTCTTTATGATAATTTAAGGTACAGCGCTATCTATGAGCGAAGTTTGGAACAAATTTTTTTATTCGCTTGAAGAAAATTTTTCATCGTGAGAAGCATTTTAGTCCAAACGACAATTACTTGATTTTATATTGAATTTTAAAATGTATAGATGACTTTTGGGACGCCCTGTATTATACAAACAAGAAAAAACGAACATAATCTTAAAGTTCATTGGATGATTTTTTAATTGAAGCATGCATAACTTGATATAAGAATTTCATTAAGAGCGAAATATGATTAATACTATCACTATGACTATGCATAATTGGATATTGTTATAATAAGATGTAATTTTTATTACAAGGGATAAAAAATCAGGATGACACAAAAACAAATACTTTTTCAGTTTACATTGGCAAAAATTGTATGTCATTATATTAAAATAGTTTTTTAATGGGTGTTTAGTCAATGAGTGAAAATGTTTCTTGGAATTTTACAGAGAAAACCCTGGAAAGAAGTGCGTATGCTCTGATATGGGTTAAAGGTTTACATGATCTTCTATCTATGGACAATCTCTTAGTAAATAGTGATGTAGCTGTTGCAACTATTTTGTCGCCATTGAATTCATTGAATCATCTACTGCATCCTCCAACATTTGACATAGGTCTACGCATAAGAAAAGTGAGTATGAAATATTTCTTTCTTATGTTAATCTTGATAAAAATGGTACTTTCTGTATATTATAAAATCGAAAACTCACCTAAGCAGTGAAAATTATAAGGATAATCGAGACAAAATACAAGTGTTACAACGAAAAACTGCTTTCGAGAGGTATAGATGCAAAAGAAATTTTACATTATGAATTTAACGTCATTTAAATACAGTAGGACCTCGATTATTCGAAGTAATTGGGACCGACCAACTTTCGGAGAATCGAAATTTTCGGATAATTGAGAATGCTTCAATTTTAAGCTTAAGGGCAAATATTTGCGCTATTTCTTATTATTGTAAAAAAAGCTTAATGAAAATAAATCAATAGCAAACTAGAAACAAGAATAAACTATCCGAATTTTAATTTTGAAATTAAGTACCTTTTACATATTTCACAAGGGTTTGAAACAAAGTTTTGTTTGTTGAAGTTTCGATTGCCTTTGCTTTGCAGCTCTATCATAAAGCTTTTTAACCCTATTGGTTCACCAGTATCACATTCATTCTGTTGCTTTCTGCATATTTTTTTTTTCAGCATCTCTCTTTATAACACTAACCGCTGCAATACCTGCGCCGCATTCTTGATTCTTGAGCTTATTTTGTCATACTCTCACCCGATTCTACATGATTTATGATTTATTCTTCTATACTTTTTTTTTTGTACACATGATAAAAATAAAAATTTTTACTCTAGCAAAAATCTCGTACGGGAGCTCAAGTTAAATTTAAAAAAAATCTAAGAAAGGGGATCCAAAATATTTATCTGCCCTCGTGGTTCGGAAAGCACGCTTGCACACGAGGAATGAGATAGTATATATATAAAAAAAAAAAAAAAAACTTTAAAAATGGATTTTGGTTAACTGAGAGTTTCGGGTAAAAGAGGTTCTACTGTAATGTCATTTACATTTATTACAATTAACTCGTAGATTCTTGTGTAGATCGTCGATCTTGTGTCGATCGTAAATTGACATATGCGCTATGCCCTTTTACCACAATTTTATGATTTTTAGAGTTATATTATTTGCAGTCTGAAAATTTGCATCTTCTTGTTATGTAACTTCTTAACCATCACATCTATAATTCTATATAGATATCTAATGTTAAACAAGAGCTAAGACTTTTGCTTTCGTTTTATTGATTGAAATGCTATCCATTGCAGTCAAATAGGCTGTAATAAAGAATTATTTTACAGGAATATCCTTCATTACAAATAAAATTTCAGATTTCTAATATTACGCAAAAGCTAATCATTTAGCTTTTTAATTTATTAGTTGCCGTGTCATGCACTCAACCAAATCGGTTACAATGCAGTAAATTTTTACAGCAATTCACATTTTTTTTTTGTTCGTTTGTTTGTACAATTGTGATTACTATAATTTATGTTATTAAATGCTTAATTACATAGTTATGACATTAACAAAGGACATTTGACATAAAACGTTTTTCAAAATCATATTAAAAATTTCCTTATTTCAGTGAATTGACTCATGAAATAGAAACATAATTATTCTTTGAATATAATTTCTTTTCATTAATACGCCCCTGATTCGTAATATTTAAATAAATGAAATAACTAATAGTTTAGCTTATTGTACGTTATATTTCTTGCATCAATTTTTATACCGTACTCAAGTATAAGAGGGCTAAAATACAAAATTGGACAAAATTTATAAATTTCTAATTTTTATCCGACTAACGATAAATGCGTAAGTAAATAGATACTTTCTTAAACTGATGATCTAAACAATGCTATATTATGTGATAAAATCAATAATATTCATAATATTGTTATTTGTATGGAATTTTTGGTTGCACAACATTTAAAAAACAAACAGATATTATAAATGCTGGTTGTTGTTCTTTTCTTAAAGCATATTATTTTTAGTTTATGCATTTATAAAACATATATTTATGAAAGGTTTATAAAATAAAAAATAATATGCTATTACAATCAATAATCTTTCTCCTATAATTACTTAATTCGAATTTCAATAATTATATTTCTGAAAAATGCATTATGTTTTTATTTTAATGAACTAACCCAACAACTAAACTGGTATGTTGTGGCCATCACAAAACTTTCTTCTATATAAATCACGTCAATTAAATCTTTTAAATAGTACAAGAAATTACATCAATTTAGCTCCAATTCATATCAAAGTATATCTGAATTTGAAGTTTGATAAAAATTCGTGCCTTAGTTCTTGAGATAGAGCTATAGCGGAAATTCTGAAAAATGTAGCATAGCAGCGCCACCTGTTGAGTGATTTGAACCAATACATAAACAGCAATAATTGATATCCAGGTATACATGGATCTGAAGTTCGTTGAAAATCCAAGCATTAGTTCTTGAGATAGAGCTATTGCGGAAATCACAAAAAACAGCATAGCAGCGCAACCTATTGAGCGATTTACACCAAACTGTACAAAATGTCAATTCATGTAAAGGACCAGCTGATTCTAAAGTTTGATGAAAATTCGTGCATTATTTCTTGAGATACACATATAGTGAAAATTCTGAAAAATACAGCATAGCAGCGCCACCTGTCGAGCGATTTACACCAAAATGTCAACTCATGTCAAGGATTAACTGATTCTGAAGTTTGGTGAAAATTCTTACATTAGTTCTTGAGATACAGTTATAATGGAAATTCTGAAAAGTGCAGCATATCAGCGTCACCTGTTGAGAGATTTGCACCAAAACACAAACAGCACTAATTCATATCAAAGTATACTTGAATCTGAAGTTTGATGAAAATCCAAGCATTAGTTGTTAAGATAGAGCTATTGCGGAAATCATAAAAAATGCAGTATAGCAGCGCCATCTGTTGAGCGATTTAAAACCAAAATGCGCAAAACTTCAATTCATGTCACGGATTAACTGAATCTGAAGTTTGATGGAAATCCGTGCATTAGTTCTGGAGATTGAGCTATTGCGAAAATCGTGAAATAGGCTGCATAGCAGCGCCACCTGTTGAGCGATTTACCCCAAAAACTAATCAGCAACAATCTATATCAGGGACTAGCTGAATATAAATTTTTATTAAATTCCGTGCATTAGTTCTTGAGATAGACCGCCCACAAAATTTGTATCACATACATACAGACAGACTCACAGATGCACAGACTCACAGACAGACATTTTGTAAAAACATGTTATTCGGAATCTCTGACCCCTAAAACGTGTAAATCCGTCGAAAACCGAAAGTCGAAAATTTTCACGAATCCAATACTTTCTTCTTGTAAAGATAGAAGAAAGTAATATCGGTACTTATCGTACTTATTTGGTATTATTCGTGCCCTAAAGATACAATTGTACCAACAATGGCTCCAATAATATCTATATATTTAAAAAGCAGCTAGGCGTTTTTTTTTTCGACAGTCCGTGAGAAGAAACTACTCCATCAAATTACACCAATCTTTTTTTTAATGAAAGATATTTGGTCACAGATTTGTTATTGTACATTCGTTTGTCCAAATATTTTATTAATTAGCCATAATTTTAAATTAAAATTCTTCAGTTGCGCATGCGCAGTATATAAGTACAAGTCTGCTTTTGGACAAGTAACGCGCTGCACATACGCAAACATGCTCGCTCAGTTGAACTATCACATCACAGGTAGAAAGAAGTCGTTTTAAGTTCGTCTGCTAATCGATCTTACTGTAAGCATGCTTTTCCTTCTTTCACAAAGTTAATATTATTTGGCTCTTCCAGCATTATTAACAATTCAAAAATTTATTGTGCCAATATTAAGAGCTAGATACGGTTTATTTCGGGGGTGTCATATTGTTTTGGTCATATTACACACAGAAGGTAAACACTGTGATTTGAGGCTAAAAGTTGTGGCTGGTGATCCGTCTTATGAAATACCAATAGTTACACACGAAGATTGAGAAACTAGCATGTTTAAGTTGAAGCTGTTTCTTTGAAAATATAAGATATCATAAATATTGAAACGCAAAACTATTTCTGTACGATCAAAACTCAAATTTGAGATAATTGCGTGCGCGTCAACTGTTTTCCGAATTTCTTCAATTTAGAAGATAAAAAACGAGTTCCTGCTAACGTAACGGGTTAAAGCAGCAGTTTAAAGCTCTGAATTTTTGTAGAGGACGCAGGTTCGAGCCCAACCCTGGCAAAATGTGTAATATTTTTGTCGATAATTCATTTCAATAATGACATATTTTATTAGGAAGAGAAGTTATAGGATTTTTATTTTAGTATTATTAATTATTATTTGAATGCTTTATAATTAAATAAAATTT
This sequence comes from Maratus speciosus, assembly GCA_963932465.1. NCBI lineage: Eukaryota > Metazoa > Arthropoda > Arachnida > Araneae > Salticidae > Maratus > Maratus speciosus. Next base: position 223,615,150 of record OZ010789.1, read on the forward strand.
AACACTCAAAAGCATTTTGAAAAAATAATGATTTTATATTTAAAACATTTTGCATATAACTATCAATTAATTAAATTGAACCGATCTACAATTTTCGTTATATTTTCTGACCATTATCAAGAATATATAAATATATGTGTGTGTTAGAAAGAAAAATATGTCATTCATTTGCGTAAAAAAAAAAAAAAAAAAAAAAACGGAAAGAGAGAAATTTCGTATAAGAGCTATAAAAGAAATTACCTTGATATCCAGATTTAATATTTTAAAAAATGTAAAATAAAATTCAAGTCATAAAAGATATATATATTATAAATCGTTTTTTGCAACAAGTTTCATATTTAGCTTTTTAGAGAATGAGACATAAAAATAAAATCCATGGCAGCTTTTAATAGTTGTGTAGTTTTAAAAAATAAATAAATAAATGAAAATAAATATTGTATAAAAAAAAAAGAATCCGTAGTAAGTAAAAATGAATTCTCTACCCGGTATTTTTAGTTAAATTTCTGATAAAAAGCAAGCATAATTGGTTGTAAATTATAAACTTAAAATTCTTTCACTTCATTGAATAAGTTAGACTGGCAGCACGACCTATCGCCTTAAAGAAATGGGAATCATTTATGCAATATAGAAATTCGTCACGTAATTCGTCATTCAATAATTAATTTAAAAATAACTAATTAAAAATTCAAGAATTTTTCTAATGAAACATTCAGGTTATTTACCGTCAAATCTCGACGGGCACTATCTTAGTTAATTATAATAACCCTTATCTTTGGACAACCCTATCGTTTATCTATTTATTATAGTTTATAGTATATTTTTTTTTAAATAAAGTATATAATTTATCATCATTTATTTGTTATAGTTTATTTATTTTATTCTATTTTTACATTATTTTCCACTTTTAACTATGCTATGTGTTTAATAATGTTAAATTACTATTATGGATGTGATAAGCAATGATAAACAAGATTGGCAATTGATAACTATTTTTAGAGATCTATCTTTATGGATAATATAGCTCACCCGTAAGAAAAGTGACACATCTCGACAAAAGTAAATTTCACAGGAGAGGCAAAAGAAAATTTACATAATTCAATTCCTACTATTAGCTCACACTCTCCCTATACTTATTTATATATTTATATATTTATCTTGTACAAATTTTCAATCGTTAATAAAATACTCATTATTCATCCTATCAGGTTGAAATAATTTTTTTTAAACTTGTACTGCATGACAATTGATGTTAATAAAGTTTTTTCAAATATTAATTAATTAATTAAATTTTAATTAATTAATTTTAGTTTTGCATGGGAAACAAAATGGCGGCCATTGGTTATTGAAGGTCAATGAAAGTATTTTCATTAAGGGTTACCATAGGGGGGGGACCCTGTTCTGTCGCCAAATACCGCCAAGTTTGTCGCCAACTTGGCGATATATCGCCAAATTTGGCGGCCAAAATGAGTCGCCAAAATTGACGCCAACTTGGCGATATCTGTAATATTTCGCCAAATTCCCATAGAGTTCCATTGTAAACCTACTTGCTTATAGAAAATCAACAAATTGAGATATTTTAATGCAACAAAAACTCATATTAGCTTGATTATATTAACTTTTTCTTTGATGGCCTAAGTAAGAATTGACTTTAAAAACAAAATTTTTATATTACTTGTTTTATATATAGAAGGATATTTATTTATTTATATATTTATCTTGTTCAAATTTTCAATCGTTAATAAAATACTCATTATTCATCCTATCAAGTTGAAATAATTTTTTTTGAACTTGTACTGGATGACAATTGATGTTAATACAGTTTTTTCAAATATTAATTAATTTTAGTTTTGCATGGGAAACAAAATGGCGGCCATTGGTTATCGAAGGTCAATGAAAGTATTTTCAATAAGGGGTTACCATAGGGGGGACCCTGTTCTGTCGCCAAATACCGCCAAGTTTGTCGCCAACTTGGCGATATATCGCCAAATTTAGTGTCCAAAATAAGTCGCCAAAAGTGACGCCAACTTGGCGATATTTCTAATATTTCGCCAAATTCCCATAGAATTCCATTGTAAACCTACTTGCTTATAGAAAATCAACAAATTGAGATACTTGAATGCAACAAAAACTAATATTAGCTTAAGGGATTATATTAAATTTTTCTTTGGTGACCTAAGTAGGAATTGACTTTAAAAACAAAATTTTTATATTACTTGTTTTACTATAAGATGAAATTGCAGCACTTAGCTCTGCATGCAGGAATAAAACTTTGCGGAAAAGCATAAAACCCTTAAGAATGAAGACGTAGGATGAGGTTTGGAGGGTTGGATAATTTTGCCTCTCCACACAATCCACCCCCTCTTCTGTGGTCATAAAGGGACATATAGCGTAATAAAGGGATTTTCTGCATAACTGCACTTATGAAACTGTTTGTGTAGCAAGACATATGAAAGACCTATCAGTGGAATAAAACGTAAAATGAATTTTTGCGAGATCTGTCACTCTTCTTGCGGGTGAGCGATATGTAAACACATACTATCTTAAAATTATCATCATCATCATTATTATTATTATTATTATTATTATTATTATTATTATTATTATTATTATTAGTGTGATAAATTTAGTTTTCTTTTAAATTGCTATATTTATTCATTAGAAAGTAAAGTAAAATATACAGAATTTTCTAAAATTTGATTTTCCAACAAATTGCAAGAATGTATCTGAAGAAAATTTCCAAAAAACCAAGAGGTCATTACCTTAAAGCTCGAAAGCTCTAACTTAATTTATTATAACTTCGTCCTCAGTGAAAAAAAAAAAAAAAAAAAAAAAAAAAAAAGAGGAAAAAAAAAGATGAAAGAAAAAAAACTTTCCTATGAACTTACTTTGTTTAAAAAATTGGCTAAAGGGAAGAATATTTTAATTATCATATGCGTGTTGTTTTATGTATCCTAAACAGAAAAATTTAACCTTCATTATTCTTTACAAAACAATTTTACGCATTTTCAATTATGTTCCCGTAAAAAAGTTTTTTTTCATTAAATAATTGCTCTTGTTTGAGCTATTTTTTAATAAATAGTTTTGAAGTAATCTGAGTCATTTTAGGGAAAACAAAACAGAATAATTTAACTATACGTAGATACGTGTAAGTTGTAAGTAAATGTTTTTAATTACATTCTTTTTCACAATTCTTCAAAACATATTAGATGCCTGAAAAATATTTAACAGCTGAATACAAACAGAAAAAAGAAAAAAATTAGTTCATGAATATGAAAAAAAAAAAAAAAAAAAAAAAAACTGGACAATTGTATACAGAGAGATTCAATCTTTCTCTAATAAAATATTCAGGAATTTAAATAGTAAAAGTGCTTATGATCTTTTCCGTTTTCTATGGGATGCTTTCAAAATATTTAACTCAGCAGGATGCCAAAAATAAGCCCTTAAATTAGGGAAAAATAAATGAAATATACCACATAGCTAAAATAAAGAAAATATACTAAATAAGGAAAGTAAATACTTTATTAACAATTAGCCAACAATTTTAAACTTTTTCCGCTAAAATTAATAGAAGTGACTTTTATTTTTTAACTGGTTTTGAGTTACTGATTTCTAATATTTCAAAATATCTCATGCACGTGACTTAACTTAAAAATTATGGATTTGGAATGATACGTTTTACTTATAAATTTAACTTTTTATTATTATTGATTTTTTAATAGCAAGATTATTTTGTTTTAAATTTCTACATGTACAGGAAGTTTTCAATTTTCATTTTGGTGTGTAATGTAAGGTATAAAACTTCATTAAGCGCATGATTTTTTTTTTTCGAGAAATAAAGAAATTAATATTCCTAGTCTAACTTAAATTACTACTATATAACTTCGTTTTTAAAAATAATAAAAACACCTTTCTAAAAACTAATTTCTATGCAAAAACTTTGGATAAAAGAAAGGATGTTTTAATTAACATATTTTATTTATAAAGCATATTGTTTTATAAATAAATGATATGCTATGTATTACAATCAACCATAATTATTCTATAATTAATTAAATATTCAATAATGATATTTATAAATAACGCTTTTTTTTCTAGTGAACTAAACTAACAACTGCGTCATTTAGAGTAATATATTTAATTATAAATTCACTGGTTTAATTTTTACTTTTTTTTAAAACTATAAACATAATTTTCTTTTAAACTGGTGATAAAGTCAACAGTAAAATATTAGAAAATATTCAGACAGTAGTAAAATATTCAAACATTAGAAAAAATATTTAGAAATTTTCAACTCTAATTTTAGAAGAAAATATAAGGTATTTAATGTTATCTCATGAAAGTATCCTTAGAAATAAACATGTCATTGACCTCCATAAAACTTAATTTATTATAATTTCGTCTTCAAAAAGAATTAAAACACGTTTCTCTAAATTTATTTAGTTGAAAAAAAATCGGTTAAAAGTAAGAATATTTTAATTAGCATATTGTATGTCTAAATCATAAATTCTTTTTTACTATTTATAAACTAAATAATAATATGCTACGCTATACAATCAACAATTTTTATCCTGTAATTACTTGTTTGAAATTCAATAATTATATTTGTAAAAAATATATTCTAGTTATATATTATTGAACTAGCTCAACAACTAAATGATTTAAAATAGCATATTTTAATTAAAAATTCACTCGTTATTCGCAAAATATCATTTTTTCCCTTTAAATTGCTACACAAAATCAATAGAGAATAAAATATATAGAATTTTTTCAATTTTAACTTTGCTACAAAGTTCAGAGGTCTACTGCTGTTATCTCCTTTTCCAAAACCTTCCCAAAACACAAACAGGTCATTAACTTAAAACTCTAACTTAATTTATTAAAACTTCGCCTTGAAAAATAATGAAAGCTCTTTTATCTGGCTTTATTTCCTTGTAAAAAATGTGGGTAAGATGAAGAATATTTTAATTAGCATACGCGTTTTTCTTTAATGTATCCTGAACAGGAAATTTTAACCATAATTATTCTTATGAAAAGTATTTTATCTACTTTCAGTTATATTCCTCATAAAAAATTATAATATAATTGGTTTTGTTTCAACTAAATTTTAATGAATAGTTTTGAAATAATCTTACAATTCTTAGGCAAAATATTTAAAGCAAAATAATTTATCAGTATGTAAATATTTGAGAAATTTTTATTTTTTCCTTTTCAGAACTCATGGAAAAATATCAGATGTTTGAAAATATTTCACACCTGAATACAAAAAATTAAGATCATGAATAAGGAAAGCTAAAAGAAATATCTTTAAACAGAGAAAATATTTGACTTTTCTCAAATCAAAGACTTAAGAAAAAGTTTAAAGAAATCTAAATACCTAAAAAATTGCTTTTAATTATTTTTTATTTTCAAAAACCTGTGAAATGTTGGTAAAATATTTAATTCAGCAGATTCAAAAAATAAAAATTAAAGGAAATATCTCCAAACAGCGATAATAAAACTAAATATTACTCCCTTATAACATTAATAGAAGTTGATATTTTTAACTAGTTTTGAGGTGCTGATTTCAAATATCTCTCTATTCTAAAAAAAAAAAAGTAACTTACACTGTCACCGCCGCCGACGATTTTGAATTTTTTGTGACCGGAGGTCTTTCTCCGTTAATATTAAGAAAAATATTAAGAAAAATATTGCGTACAAAAATATGAAAATCGGCTGTATTATAGAGAAATGTTTGATAAACACGCTGATGCAGACAGTTTTCAAATCGAAGAATTATTTTAAGAGATATTTAATGCTAAAGTTGGACAAAGTCGTTCCATTAAAAAAGTTTTATAGGAGCAAAAACTATACATCGGAATTTAATCATTTTTAGATAATTTTATAGGTTATAATTTCCCGGAGTGCAGAATGCATTAATTTTTTTAATTTGACTCATTTTTTGAGCTTTTATTTCTATTTTAAATTCAAATTTTCAGCATTTCAAGAGATATTGTTTACTTATTTTAGAAAATTGTACTAATTTAACCTGTTGCGAAATGTATAAACAGCGCAAACAATAATGTTTGCTTCAAATTAAAAATTTATTTATACGTAACTATTATATACAGAAAAAAAAACTTTCAAATTAGAATTAAATAATTACGTATAAAAAGCAGGAACTTATTGAAAATTACTTCATAAAAACTATATTTACACGTGAATTTTAACAGATAAAGGATATTGTAAAATAATAAATTCATTAGCATGCGTTAGACGTCTTAAATAGGAGAAATTACGTCACATTTACGTCACATTACACACATTACGTAAAATGAACAAAAAATAATATTGCAAAACAGTTTAAATTTAAAAATTGCGCGAGACATTTATTTGTATTTCGAGATGAACTTTTCAACTATTTTTGTTGGGACAGCGCAACTAACATTTCATTTCTAACAAAAGTATTTTCACGTGAATATTAAAAAGAAAAATTAAAGTTTGGTGGAAATTGCGTGAGATTAAAAACGATACATTTAAAATGTCTTTCGCCCCACCAGTGGCCGAGAGGCTCTGCTCTCGAAGTTGGTAGATGGGAGGTGCTGGGTTCGACCCCAACCGTGCCCGTCGGCCTAATCGTTCGGAGTTTTCGTGGTTTTCTTCGAGCCTTGGAATTCCAAGCGTTAATACGGGTTAGGATCCCTTAGAAATACCCCCACGAAGGGCACTCCCCACCCCCCCCCCCTTAGGACCTATATCCCTCGTGCTGATAATTGCCCGTCATAAACACAACCAACCAACCAACTAAAATGTCTTTCATTTATTTATTTATTTATTGAACAACAAACATACGACTTGTGTGCTTGACATGAGAGCCCGCTTAAAATGTCTTATTTAAAAGAACTTTCTTTTCGCTTTGTTAAAAAATGCCGGGAGACAAAGACTCTGTTTACTTAATTCATTTTATATTAGCTTATTTTGAAATGTTTAACTGGTTTTATTTAATCAAAGAGGAAAACAGCCATAGTATCTTTTAACAGCAGCTGATTTTTCCTTAAAATTCCCCAATCAAAGAGAAATGAATAGAAACTCGTTTATAGGGAGATCGCCACTGTTTTTAAAATTATAATTCAATCTTTCAAAATCTTTTTAAAGCCGATCAAATTAGCTTGCTTTTAGAAACTGCGGTGTCTGAACGGGGGTTGGCAAGCGTAGCTCGTAGAAGGCCGAGACCCCTAGTATATGCAAAAAAAAAAAAAAGCTGCTGCACGTGGACTTAAGCGTTATAAATTCAATCTTAAAAAATTCTAAACATAATTATCTTTCTAAAAGCTACATAAAATCAACAGAGAATTAAAAATACAGAAATTTTACAACTTTTTAGAACGTGTAAAGTATATTGTTACTTCATAAAGTATAATGTATTGTCTTTTCTTGAGAACAAACAGTCCAATTTCTAAAAACTCTAGCTTAATTTATTGTACTCTTTTTTTTTTTTCCCCCTTAAAAAAAGAAAAAAAATACCTTTCTAAACTTAATTATTCAAAAAAAATGGATGAAAGAAAGAAAATTTTAATTAGCATATTGCATATATAAAACATAAATTCGTTTTTTTAATTTTCATAAGAAAACTAATATTATGTTATACATTACAGTTAATAATTTTGTCCTGCAATTATTTCTTTGGTATTTAAATTATAATTTCAGTAAGAAGCAAAGTCTTTTTCACTTTAGTGAATTAATTTAACTACTGATGGATTTAAAATAACGCATAAAATTCTTTCATATTGGAAAACTCAAATGTAAAGTTCTTTTAAATTGCTACATAAAATTGACAGAGATTAAAATGTGTTAAAATTTTTCTACTGCCATTTTGCTACGAAATGTTAAGTTTCTACCTTGTTATAATGCGAAACTTTTCAGAAAAACGAACACTTCATTATCTTAAAACTCTAACTTAATTTAGTAAACTTTGCCTTGAAAAATAATGAAAATTCTTCTATCTGACCTTATATACTTTCAAAAAATGTTAGTAAAATGAAGACTATTTTAATTAGCATATGCCTGTTTGCTTAATATATCCTATAAACAGGAATTTTAACCATAACTTTTATTATCAAAAGTATTTCATCTACTTTCAATTATATTCCTCATAAAAAATTATAATATAATTGACTTCGTTTCAACAAAATTGTAATGAATAGTTTTTACATAAATTTACACTTCTTAGACAAAATACTTAAAGCAAAATAATTTATCAGTATGTAAATATTTAACAAATTTTTAATTTTTCTTTTTCAGAATTCTTGCAAAGATATCAGGTGCTTGAAAATATTTAAGGCTGTTCTTAACTGTTCCATTTTTTAACGGAAAGATATAAAATTGGAATGTCTGGCCATGGAAGCGACTTGGAATTGAACTATTTTTTCCATTTTTTATCAATCAATTACCCACTGAGTTATGATCGATATCGATTACGTGACAAACCCGTTTTTCACCTGCTCTTGAGTGATTTTTCTACTTTCGCGCCGAGATTCGGTTCAAAAGGTCCACTTTGGCGCAATTTTCTGAAAGATCTATTGCGTTTGCAAACAAACAAAAAAAACAAACAAAAAAAAAAAACGGAAAAAGCAGCTCGATGACATAGTTTTTGAAGAACAACTCTTGCTAGTAGCATGCATTTCCGTTTCCGAACGAAAATTAATTAAAACTTATGTCAGAAAGTTGCTCTTTTGGTTTTGAGAACAGCCTTAACGCCTGAATACAAAAAATTAAGATCATGAATAAGGAAAGCTAAAGGAAATATATTTAAACAGAGAAAATATTTCCCTTTTCTCAGACCAAAGACTTAACCAAAAGTTTAAAGAAATGTAAATACCTAAGAAATTGCTCTTAATTATTTTTTATTTTCAAAAACTTGTGAAGTATGGTAAAATATTTCATTTAGCAGATGCAAAAAATAAAAATTAATGGAAATATCTCCAAACAGCGAAAATAAAACTATAATAATAAAACTCAAAAGAAATACTCCCTTATAATATTAGTAGAAGTTGGTATTTTAAACTAGTTTTAAAGTGCTGATTTCAAATATGTATGCAAAAAAAAAAAAAAAAAAAAAAAAAAAAAAAAAAAAAAAAAAAAATCTGCTGCATGTAGACTTACTAAACAATTAAGGGATTTAGAACAATAAGCTTTCGTTATAAATTCAATCTTTTAAAAAAAATAAATCTAAACATAATTATCTTTTTAAAAGCTACATAAAATCAACAGAGAATAAAAAATATGGAAAAATTTCCTCTTGCTAGAACGTATAAAGTATATTGTTATTTCATAAACTATGCTGTACTGTCTTTTCTGGAGAACAAACAGTCTATTTTTTTAAAACTCTAGCTTAATTTATTGTACTCTTTCTTTTCTTAAAAAAGAAAAAAATTGCCTTTCTAAACTTAAGTCTTTGAAAAAAAACGGATGAAAAAAAGAAAGTTTCAATTAGCATATCGCATATATAAAACATAAATTCTTTTTTTTAATATTCATAAGATAACTAATATTATGTTATGCATTACAGTTAATAATTTTGCCCTGCAATTATTTCTTTGAAATTTAAATAATCATTTCAGTAAGAAGCAAAGTCTGTTTTTACTTTAGTGATTTAATTTAACTACTAACGGATTTAAAATATCACATAAAATCCTTGGATATTTGAAAAATCAAGTGTAACGTTCTTTTAAATTGCTACTAAAAGCAACAGAGAATAAAATACGCAAAATTTTTTCTACTGCTATTTTGCTACAAGATGTTAAGTTTCTATGTTGTTATAATACGAAACTTCTCCGGAAAACGAACACTTCATTATCTTAAAACTCTGACTTAATTTATTAAACTCTGCCTGGAAAAATAATGAAAGCTCTTCTATTTGACTTTATTTACTTTTAAAAAAAGTTGGTAAATGGAAAATATTTTAATTAGCATATGCGTGTTTGTTTAATATATCTTATAAACAGGAATTTTAACCATAATTTTTCTTATCAAAAGTATTTCATGTACTTTTAATTATATTACTTCATAAAAAATTATAATATAATTGATTTTGTTTCAACTAAATTTTAATAAATAGTTTTGAAATAATCTCACATTTGTTAGACAAAATACTTTAAAATACTTTATCAGTATGTAAATATTTAAGAAATTTGTAATTTTTCTTTTCAGAACTCTTGAAAAGATATCAGGTGTTTGAAAATATATAACACCTGAATACAAAAAAATTAAGATCATGAATAAGGAAAGCTAAAAGAATAATTTTAAACAGTGAAAATATTTGACTTTCTCAGATTTAAGATTTTAAAAAAATTTGAAGAAATGTAAATACCTAAGAAATTGTTTTTAATTCTTTTTTATTTCCCAAAGCTTGGGAAGTGTTGGTAATATATTTAATTCAGCAGTATGCAAAAAATATAAAAATAAAGAAAATATCTCCAAACAGCGAAAATAAAACTATAATAACAATATTCAAAAGGAATACTCCCTTTTAACATTATTAGAAGTTAGTATTTTTAATTACTTTTAATGTGCTTATTTCAAATATGTATGCAAAAAAATTTTATGCTCGTGGGCTCACAAAAAAATTAAGTGATTTAAAATATATACATAAATTCACTCTAAAAAAATGTGAACTTTATTATCTTTTTAAGAGCTACAAAAAATCAACAAAGAATAAAAAAATACAGAAATTTTTAACTTGCTGGAATGTGTAAAGTATATTATTATTTCATGAAATATTTCTGGGGAACAAACAGTCCAATCACTTAAAACTCTAGCTTAATTTATTGTAAAATTTTCTTCAAAAGAGATTAAAAAAAACCTTTCATTAAACTTGATTTTTTGGAAAAAATGGATGAAATAAGGAAAGTTTTAATTAGCATATTGTATCATAAAACGTAAATTCTTTTTTTAATATTCATAAGGTAACTAATATTGTTATGCATTACAGTTAATAATTTTATCTTGCAATTATTTCTTTGAAATTTAAATAATAATTCCAGCAAAGTAAAGTCGATTTTCATTTTAGGGAATTAATTTATCTACTAGCGTACTTAAAATAACGCGTTTCAATTATAAAATCCCTGGATTTTTGAAAACTCAAATATAATGTTCTTTTAAAATGCTACGTAAAATCAACAGAGAATAAAATATATACAAATTTTTCTACTTCCATTTTGCAATGAAGTATAAAGTTTCTACCATTGTTATAATATGAAACTTTTTCGAAAAACGAACATCCCATTATCTTAAAACTCTAACTTAATTTATGATAATTTCATCTTCAAAAAGAATAAAAGCATATTTTTCTGACCTTGTTACGTCGGCCGTAAAAGAAAAAAAGAAAGAAAGAAAGAAAGAAAAAATGAGTAAAATGAAAGGAAGAATTCTTCAGTTAGGAACTGAATGTTTTTTAGTGTATCCTAAGCAGAAAATGTTAAACATCATTATTATTTTCTCAAGTATTTTATGTGTTTTCCCTAATTAAGTAATTGCTTTTGTTTGAAATGGATTTTAATAAAGAGTTCTGAAGTAATCAAAGATTTTCTTTTCTTAAATAAAATAATTAAAACAGGAAAATTTGAAAATACATAAATACTTAAGAAAGTGTTTTTAACTTTTTTTCCCTTTTCAGAACTTTGCAAAAATATGTTAGGTGTTTGTAAAATATTGAACTCTACTGCATGCGAAAAAAGAGGGGGGGGGGGAATTCGAATAAAGAATAATAAAATAAATACCATTAACTTTTAATAGCATGGACAGCATACTGAGTGCGCCACTCAAAGAAAACAGAGCCCCAAATTCCAAAATAATTACTTATTAAACTCTTTCCAAAAACTCTTCAGTATTAAACCAATGCTAAGTTGAAGTTCATATTTTTTTCTACTCGTTTTCATTATTACTTTCTTCTATCTTCAATAGAAGAAAGTATTGTAATCGAAATTTTTTTCGACTTCCGGTTTTCGACGGATTTACACGTTTTAGGGGTCAGAGATCCACAAAAACATGTTTATAGAAAATGTCTGTCTGTCCGTGTGTCCATGTATCGCCATTGTACCATCGAAAAGTGTATGAAGTTATTCATAGAATTGAACGAAATTTTGTTTTGAGTTTTTGGCTATGGCAAGCAGGTCCTCACTTAATTTGCAAAAAATCCGACGGAAGGGGGCGCTGTAATAGCGATTTTTGGACAATTTCAAATATTGTACCATCGAAAAGTGTATAAAGTTATGCATAGAATTGATCCAAATTTTTTGTGTATGTTTTTGGACATGACAAGAAGGTCCTCCCTGAATTTGGAAAAATTCTGCCGGAAGGGGGCGCTGTAATAGCGGATTTTGTGCCATTTTTAATATTGTACCATCGAAGAGTGTATAAAGTTACGCATAGAAATGAACCAAATTTTTTATCGTACAACCGGCGGCTCGTGAATCGACGGGAAATTCCCATCCTGATAAGCCGACTATTTGCGAACTGCTGATATACAACAGAATAACGGAACACTATTGATTTTAATAAACATCATGATCGAGATTAACTCGTTTTTACTCCGATTAATTTACTGAAGCAGAAATTTAAAATAAAAGTCAAAACTGATATAGTATTGAGCTAATAAAATTGAAATACAGTAGAGTCTCGAAAATTCGAGGTTCCGCTTAATTCGAAGAGTCAAAAATAAAAATAAAAATTTCTTTTTTTTTTCTTCGTCCAAAAGAAAGCAAGAGAGATATTGTTTACTGAATAGCTGATTCTTGGGAAGAAATTCAATCTACAACACTGAATATATCGTGGTTGAATTTTTTTCCTAAAGTGGTAACATCCACTGAAAATTTTAATGATGACGATAGTGAAAACATTGTTTTGAAAGATTTGGTAAGGCCTGGCAGTAAAAATTGCAAAGCAGATGACGTTAAAAAATGGCTAAACAGTGATGAAATGCTGGAAATTACTGAACCGATCATCGTAGAAATGATAGAAGTTGAGGAGGATTGTAATGATACAGAAGGAAATGACTCTCTGCCATTTGAAAATATACTCTCTCATAGTGAAGGTTCTGTATCTTTAAAACTGGTTTTAAAACATGTAGAACAGCAAAACAAAGTCACCCCTGCTAAAGTTATGCATTTTAAGCGTTCGCTAGCTATTGCATCTAAAAAGAGAAGTAATGGTTAACGCTGCAAAAAATTGAAATTTTTTTCTTAAATTGTAAAGTATCCTGTATATCATTACAAAAGGAATAAAGAGATGTACATTCTTTGTCATCCTAATTGAGTAAAATTATAATTGGTAAGAATTTTCTACTTTTCGGAAAATCCGAGTTTTCAGCAATCCGAGGTAGTGTCATCCCCAATCATCTCGGATTTTCGAGCTCTACTGTATTGACATTTGTAATAACATTTTGAAATATTAAAATATATGAATAGAAGAAAGTTTTGGTGTTGACACATCCAACTAGCTTTTATTGGCAAGTCATGGCTGGTGTGCGGAATACGTGTATTTGCGAAATTTATTCCCTTTTTTTCTTGATTAATAAATTATTTTTTTTTTAATAAATTTGATGGTTATTATTTTTATGCTATAACTAGACATTTCATTAAAGAAGAATACCATCAAAAGTTGATATTGGTATCTGGGTAAGCCGACTTGCTAAAACGTGTAAGGTATATTGTTATTTCATGAAACTTTTCTGAAGAATAAACAGTCCAATTTCTTAAAACTCTAGATTAATTTATTGTAAAATTGTCTTCAAAAGATAATAAAAAAACCTTTTTTTAAACTTAATTCTTTGCAAAAAATGGATGAAAAAAAAGTTTTAATTGGGATATTGCAGATATAAAATATAAATTCTTTTTTAACATTCATAAGCTAACTAATATTATGTTGTGCATTATAGTTAATAATTGTATCTTGCAATAATTTGTTTGAAATTTAAATGTAAATTTCCGTAAGTAGTAAGGGAGACTAGGGACCATACGGGAGGCTTGACCCACCTATCAATTTTCATATTTAAAAGAATTTCAGAGTTTTATCAATAGGTGTCAACCGAAGCTACTGGAATGCTCAAACAACAGTCTTCGTTTCATAGAGATAATTGAAATAGGTGTGGAAAAAATCAATTGCGAGGCGTTTTCAACCTAAAAGTTGTGTTTTTTAGAAATATTTTGTAAGCTTTTTTCAAATAAATTACATCATAGAAATTTAAGTAAGTAGGTTTAAAGTAATGCAGAAATATCGAGCTTTCATTCCAGGCATAAAGACTGTACAGTAAGTTAGGCTTAACATAACAATGTGGTATTCTTTAGAAAAGGTCTATGCAGGGAGGCTTGACTAGATGTTCAAGGCTCCCTTAATTAAGTGGTTTTGGAAATCTTTTTATTATACACTGCACATAATGAAAAGTTAATGGTATATACATAAAAGAATGTAAATTTATTTCTGTAAAGCTTCATTAAAATGGTGTGATGGAAAAGAAAATGCTTAAAACTGACTATAGAAAAATGTAAAAAATTGCTAGAGAATGGGAAAGTTGATAGGAACTTTTTTCCATTTCAATATTGCTTACAATAGGTAAATAGAAACAGTGGGAAAGACTAGAACGGATTTGAAAGAGTGAACGCAGCAGTCTAAACCCTTTGAGGGGCAGTGGTATGTTTATAAAACCACTTTATTTTAATTCCGAAACATCACAATGGCACCAGAATTTTGCTAACATCTTTTCATTTAATATGTAGAATAGCAAAATAAAGCCACCCCTTATAAAGTTATGCATTTTAAGCGTTGGCTAGCTATTGCATCTAAAAACGGAAGTAATGGTTAACGCTGCAAAAAATTGAAATTTTTTGTACGTGCAATATAGCCTTTTTCTTATTTCGAAATAAATTTGCTCCTAAATTCCGGTGCCATTCATTTATTTCAACATTTTAGTGCTTGCAGTACTTTGCCCCTTAAAGGTTTAAATCATGTTCATGATAAGTTAAGTACTCATGCGGTTGCAAAAGAACATAGCATCGATCGAAAAACTTTAGGAAGGTATGTAGGAAAATTTCACCAGGGTGGTTTTTTATACTGATTTTATTACTCTTCATAAATAATGCAATATAAAACAAAGTGGGTCAACCCTCCCATATGTGGGGAGCGTTGACCCATTATTTTTTCATGATTAAAATCAATCATTTTTCAAATTTCTTATATGTTACACTTACGTAGTAATTTTACTTTGATAACTGATTGCATAACCAATAAAATGATATATAAAACTTTATTCTACGTTCAATATTTAAAAAATAAAAAAATCATTTTGTAAAAAGTAGGTCAACCCTCCCTAGTCTCACCTAAATTCTGTTTTTGTTTTAGTGAATTAATTTATCTACTAGCGGATTTAAAATAACGCGTTTCAACTATAAAATCCCTGGATTTTTGAAAAAACTAAAATATAATGTTCTTTTAAATTGCTACATAAAATCAACAGAGAATAAAATATATACAAGTTTTTCTATTTCCATTTTACCACGAATTGTAAAGTTTCTACCGTTGTTATAATATGAAACTTTTCCGAAAAACGAACAGCTCATTATCTTAAAACTCTAACTTAATTTATGATAACTTAGTCTTCGAAAAGAATAAGCAAATTTTTCTGAGCTTGTTACGTCGTAAAAAAAAATGGGTAAAAGGAAGAATGCTTCAATTAGCAACTGAATGTTAGTTCAGTGTATCCTAAGCTGAAAATGCTAAACACCATTATTATTTACTAAAGTATTTTATGTATTTTCACTGATATTTCGGGTAAAAGTTTTTTAATTAAGTAATTGCTTTTGTTTGAAATGAATTTTGATAAAGAGTTCCGAAATAATCTAAGAGTTTCTTTTATTAAATAAAGGACTTAAAGCACGAACATTTGGAAATACATAAGTACTTAAGGACGTATTTTTAACTTTTCAAAAAATATGTTAGGTTTTGTAAAATATTGAACTCAGCTGCGTGAAAAAACTAAAGTGGGAGAGGATTCGAATAAATAATAATAAAAGAAATGCCATTAACTTTTCATAACATGGACAGCATACTGAGAGCGAAACTCAAAGAACATATAGCAGCAAATTGAAAAGTAATTACTTATTTAACAACTGCATCTCATTTACTCTATTTCTAAAAACCCTTTAGTGTTAAATCAGTGCTTAAAGTTGAAGTTCATAATTTTTTCTGCTACTTTTCATTCTTTTTACTGGTAAGCCACCCCTTTCGTACGGAATACGTGTATTTGTGAAATTTATTTCATTTTTATTAATTAATTAAATTATTATTTTTTAATTCAAGTACATATAAAAGCACAAATAATTGTACAAAAATTAGTTTCAGGTGCATACATATAACATAAATATATTTAAAATGCAAATTAAAAATGTGTTAAAATACATTAGAAAAAACCCAGAACATTTTCAACCATTACAAGGCCGTCATCAGTAGGATTTAAATGTTGTTATTATTATTATTTTTTTGTGCTTATTCAAGAATTGTCCAGAAGAAAACATTATAATTTTTAGGTCTTACGTCTGATGAGAGGCCAGATAAAGTTAAATTACAATGTTTTCTTCTGGACAATTCTCGAATAAGCACAAAAAAAATTTACAACAACAACATTTAAATCCTACTGATGACGGCCTTGTAATGGTTGAAAACGTTCTGGGTTTTTCTAATGTATTTTAAGATATTTTTAATTTGCATTTTAAATATCTTTATATTATATGTATGCACCTGAAACAATTTTTTGTACAATTATTTGTGCTTTCATATGTATTTTAATTATTTAACTCAAGGTGAATATAGCACTCGAATTTTAACCTTCATTTATTATTTTTTATTATTTGATGGTTATCATTTTTATGCTATAACTAGACATTACATTAAAAAAGAATACCATTAAAAGTTGATATTGGTATCTGGATTAGCCGCTCATGTTTTCATATTACTACAAACAGTCATTGTTATATTACTCGTAATTTTAATTAAATTAGCTTTTTCTTTTTTAAATTCCTACTATTAGTTCACACTGTCCCTATATATATCTTGTTCAAATTTTCAATCGTTAATAAAATACTTATTATTCATCCACGCAAGTTAAAATACATTTTTTACTTTCTATCTTTACAAGAAGAAAGTATTGGATTCATGAAAATTTTCGAATTCCGGTTTTCGACGGATTTACACGTTTTAGGGGTCAGAGAACCCGAAAAACAGGTTTTTACAAAATGTCTGTCTGTCTGTCTGTCTGTGTGTATGTGACACAAATTTTGTGGGCGCTCTATCTCAAGAACTAATGCACGGAATTTAATAAAAATTGATATTCAGTTAGTCCCTAATACAAATTGATGCTGATTAGTTTTTGGTGCAAATCGCTCAACAGGTGGCGTTGCTATGCTGCATTTTGTATGATTTCCGAAATAGCTCTATCTCAAGAACTAATGCACGGATTTTCATGAAACTTCAGATTCTGTTAATCCTTGATATGACTTGATGCTGATTACGTGTTGGTGTATATCGCTCAACAGGTGGCGCTGCTATGCTGCATTTTTATGATTTCCGCAATGGTTCTATCTCAAGAACTAAAGCACGGATTTTCATGAAACTTCAGATTCAGTTAGTCCTTGATAAGACTTGAAGCTGATTACATGTTGGTGCAAATCGCTCAACAGGTGGCGCTGCTATGCTGCATTTTTTACAATTCCCGCAGTGGCTCTATCTCAAGAATTAATGCACGGATTTTCATCAAACTTCAGATTCAGTTAATCCTTGACATGAATTGAAGTTTTGTACAGTTTGGTGTAAATCGCTCAACAGATGGCGCTGCTATACTTAATTTTTTACAATTTCCGCAATAGCTCTATCTCAACAATTAATGCTTGGATTTTCAACAAACTTCAGATTCATGTATACTTTGATATGAATTAGTGCTGTTTGTGTTTTGGTGCAAATCGCTCAACAGGTGGCGCTGCTATGCTGCACTTTTCAGAATTTCCATTATAGCGGTATCTGAAGAACTAATGCAACAATTTTCACTAAACTTCAGAATCAGTTAATCCTTGATATGAATTGACATTTTGTACATTTTGGTGTAAATCGCTCAACAGGTGGCGCTGCTATACAGCATTTTTCACGATTTCTTCAATCGCTGTATCTCAAGAACTAATGGACATATTTTCATCAAACTTCAGATTCAGTTACTCTTTGATATGAAATGATGCTGACTACGTGTTGGTGAATATCGCCCAATAGGTGGCACTGCTATGCTGCATTTTGCACTATTTCCTCAATAGCTCTATCTCAAGAACTAATGCACGAATTTTCATCAAACTTCAGATTCAAGTACACCTTGATAAATGTTGATACTGATTATGTGGTTGTGTAAATCGCTCAACAGGTGGCGCTGTTATGCTGCATTTGTCATGATTTGCGCAATAGCTCTATCTTGGGAACTAATGCACGGATTTTCCCCGAACTTCATATTCAGTTAGACATTGACACATGTGGATGATAATTAGGGTCTGGTGTAAATCACCCAATAGGTGGCGCTGCTATGCTGCATTTTGATGGATTTACACGATTTCATGGACAGTAATATCTCAAGAACTAATGCACGGAATTTCATCTTTTTAGAATTCTCATGATGAACACAGATTGCCATTTAATTTGGCACTGAGATAGTGAATTTTGAAGTAATGACATGCATGAGATAGAAGAAAGTTTTGTGATGGCCACAACATACTAGTTTAAACTTGTAGTGGATGACACTTGATGTTAATACAGTTTTTTCAGATATTAATTCATTAATTAAATTTAATTAATTAATTTTAGTTTTATATGGGAGAAAAAATGGTGGCCATTGGTTATTGAACAGCCTTTAATGCATCACCATACATATAAGGGAGACCTTGTTCTATCGCCAAATGCAGCCAAGTTTATCGCCAACTTGACGTTATATCACCAAATTTTGCGACCAAAATGGGTCGCCAAAAGTGACGCCAACTTGGCGATGTCTCTAATATTTTGCCAAATTCTCATAGACTTCCATTGTAAACAAATAGGGTTTACTTGCTTATAGAAAATCAACAAATTGAGATATTTTAATGCAACAAAAACTAATATTAGCTTAAGGGATTATATTAAATTTTTCTTTGATGACCTAAGTAGGAATTGACTTAAATATATATATATATATATATATATTACCATTAATTAAACATAACCTACCACCGTCAATTATTATGAATTAAAGCTGTAAGTATTAAAAAAAAAAAAATATTATAAGAATTATTATGGAAGAAAAAAGAAAAAAGTGGACACCGACAAAAATTGAAAAGCTTATACATTGAATATATATATATATATATATATTACTTGTTCCTAATATGTTTGAAATGGTAGTAGATACGTTCTGTTTTATGTTTTTAAACTAACTCAACACCTGAAATATTTTAAATAATATGATTTATAATACAAATTGAATATTTCCAACTGAGCGAAAAAATTCCCAGGCCGGGAAGCTTTTTCAAAAAGGCTCACATTTTGAGCACTTTATCGCCAGAGTAACGGTTGGCGCGGGGATGAATTCAATGCTACGCACCCTTTCTTGTTCCTGACGTCTTACGCGTAGCGAACAGCAACCCCATTCCTTTGCCGAGAGCTTTTTGCTTTTAAAACAAAGAGCTTTTTTGCATTAAAATGCTTTTAATTGCACAATATATATAATTCAAACATAAGTTATGTTTTTCAGTTCAATAATATTATTTTATTTCATTAATTCACTATGTCCGAAGAAATTTAGAACGTATTTTATTTTTTAGGGAAAATAAAGAAAGATGTAAAGATTTTTTTGTAATAAATATAATTCTATTGATCATGTTTCTATGACACAATTGAACTTAGTTTTATTAGCATTACTACTGAATTATATTCAGTTTTTTTTTTTTTTTTTAATTAAGCGGCATAATTATGTGACATGTTGATTGCATATTAATAAAACATATTTTCATTGAAATAATTCATTAAAAATTAATTGTTCTTAATTTAATTACGATTAGACGTTAATAGGAAGTTGAAACTAAAATCAATTCGATTATAATTAGATTGAACGATAAATCGTAAATTATTTAACTGTAATTATTATCCTGCAAGTAAATCAATCAGTTAAAATAATTGTAAGTTAATGCATGCAATTAAATCAATTACTATTACATTTTAATGCTGTTAAATCTTTATCATTATATGAAATACGTTTATATACGTATATATACGTTTTTATGAAAAAAAAACATTGGTCTGCCCCTAGTGCACAAAATTAAAAATCTTTAAAATGCTTCAGTTTTTTATTTTAAAATTTTTGTCATATTTTTAAATATTATTTCGTCCTTGATGTTTTATTTGTTATTTTAAAATAGTCATTCGTCATATTTGAATAAATCATCTAATGAAATCCCCCCCCCCCGCTACACACACGCACTCCATTTTTCGTCATTCTGCACACACATTGCACTATTTATTAAGTTGAAGTGGCAATAAAATAATGATCAATCGTCTGAGGCAACCTCCCATTTCGAATTTTCCCTTCTCCTTCCCCCCCTCCACCCTCTCCTCCAGCACACTATTTTTTTGAACATTTAAAATTTATTGTTGCCTTTCAGAAAAGATTACTTAAAATTGTGTTTTGCTCTATCTGTTGATTTTTAAATAAGAAATAAATAATTTACCATAAAAAAAGGAAAGGAAAGAAATAGAATGAAAGATATTAGAAAAAACAGAAATCAGGATTAACCTTTTTGTGCACACGCTTTCATTTTTTTTTTTTTTTTAATTCTTTACATTTTTTAAAATTTTCTGTCCTATTTATTACTTTGAAATAACTATAAGTAAAGGACCCATTATTCAAATTCTGCCCCCCCCCCTCCTCGAAAAAAAAGAAAAGCTTGTTTTTCTTTCACCCCCCCCCCCCCCAAAAAAAAAAAAAAGTTAAATATTCCAAGTTTTTAATTTTTTGGTTTACTTTTCTATTTGTTAATTGATAAATTTAACTACAGTAGAACCTCTTTTATCCGAAACCCTTTTAACCGAAACTCTCGGTTAACCGAAATCCATTTTTAAAGCTTTTTTTTTTTAAACTATCACATTTCTTGTGGTCAAAATCCATTTTAAAAGCTTTTTTTTTTTTTTTTTTTTTTTTTTTTTTTTAAGATTATCATATACTTCGTGTGCAAGCAGTCCTTTCCGAACCACGAATACATATAAATATTTTCGATCCCCTTTCTTAGAATTCGTTTGAATTTAATTTGAGCTCCCGTAAGCTGCGGAGTGGAACGAACGAAAAAAGCGAACAAATTAGTGATTCTGAAGCTTTTGAATGTTTTGCAAAAGGTTTGGCTTGGCTGGTGCAGCAGAAAGACTGTGATACTGGCGAGCTAACAATATTAAAAAACTTCGTGATAGAGCTTCAAAGCAAAGGCAATCGAAACTGCGCCCTGCGGCAAACAAAACAATGTTTCAAACCCTTGTGAAATATGTAAAAGGTACTTAATTTCAAAATTAAAGCTCAGGTAATTTATGTTAGTTTCTATTTTGCTATTGCTTTATTTTTATTAAGCACTTGTTACTCTAATAAGAAATAGCGCATATATTACTCCTCAATCTTAAAATTGAAGCATTCTCGATTATCCGAAAATTTCGATTTTCCGAAAGAGGGTCGGTCCCAATTAATTCGGATAATCGAGGTTCTACTGTATTTAAATCTACAGCCCCTCACTATCATACATAGTTAAAAAATTTCTCTAGTGATTTTATTTGTTACTTTGAAGTAACAAAAGATAGTCATTCAATATTTCTTCTCCCCCACCTCCCCTTAAGAATTTCATTTCACATTAAAAAGGCAATTTCTAAACATCCTGGTTGGGGGTGTGATAGGTTTTTTTTTTTTTTTTCCCCTGGTTTAGCCTGTTTTCACTCAACTTAGGGTACTGTTTCTGCAGAATGATTTGGTATTAAATTAACTATATAAGTTCATCGCAGAATTTTTTTTAAATCTGTGTTTATATACATCAAAATGCACTGAAACTGCATTAATTCATCCTCCCCATAAATCCATCTTTATATGTAATCAAATATCTAGATTTATGAAGGTAATGAGTTTTTGTTTAACAGGTATGGAATTAATACTCAATTGAATGAAAATGTAGATTTTTGAGGGAATCAAGCAATCAAAATTTTAGTCTATATCATCAAAAGTAATAAAGGCCTTTGATAAAACAGAGTATAAGAGTTCGTAATACAATTTCTTTCGAAGAAGATTTCTTTTCATCTAGAGCACATAATTGAAAATATTTCTTTAATTTAGGTAGGACTGTTATTCTAAAATATGCTAGTTCGTCTTCTGCCATTTCGGTTCAAAACAAAACACAAGACGACGATTCGCGTTAGAGCTGGCTGAACGTTTCCGCTTTCGCCAACTCGCCAAATCTGGACCTGAAAACGTGAGCCTTCCTAAAAAAGCGGCCGGGAATCCATATCCTTGGCTTAGGGGGCCCATGCTCTAACCATTTAAGCTAACTAGGCAGACAACCGGTGAGCATATTTCGCTCAGATAACCTTATAATAGGATTTAATTATAAATTTACGCGTTTTTTCAAAACTTTAAGCATAAATTATTTTAATAGCTTCATAATCTCAGCAGAGAATAAAATGCGCAGTATTTTTCAACTTTCATTTTGCTACAAAATGTTAAATATCTACCATTGTTATCGCATGGAACTTTCCCGAATGTTATTATCTTAAATTGCTAATTTAAGTTATTATAACTTCGTGTTAAAAAATAATTAATAATAACAACATTTTCTGTGATCTCACTTCGTTTCAAATAACTAGGTTAATCGTTTTAATTAGCATATGCATGTTTGTTTAATATAACTTAAGCAGGAGAAACTGCTAACCATAATTATTGTTTACAAAAAGTGTTTTATATCTTTTAAATAATATTCCCCTTAAAAAGTTTTTTTAATTAAATAATTGCTTTTGTTTGAATTGAATTTTAATAAATAGTTTCGAAATAATCGAAAGAATCACCTCTCTGTAACAAAATACCCAAACAGAAAAATTTTAGGACATGCAAATACTTAATTTTTTATTGAATTATTTTTTTTTTTTTTTCGTAACTCTTGAAAAATATGTTGTTTCATAAATAATTATACTATCTGGATGCGAAAAATAAGGGATTTGAATAAGAAAAAATAAAGGAAATACCCTTAAACAAAGAAAAGAATCAAGTCAATCTTTCTCAGACAACATACTTCAAAACAGAAAACTTAAAGATATATAAATATTTAAGTTTTACGCAACTTAAAGTGCTTTTAAAAAGGAAAACAAAAATGAAAGTATTTTTATTATTTTTTTCTTTTTAGAATTCTTCAAAAACATATGAAATGTTGGAAACATATTTAACTGAGCTGGATACGAAAAAATATGATCTTACATAGGAGAAAATAAAATAAAAATCTCTAAATAGAGAAAAGAAAGAAAAGGAATCCATATTAACATTTAGGGTTACCCTATCTGCTTAAAAAAGAAATTTTTATTTGAATTTATTTTGTTTTGGTTTTATCACACTACAGTAATTTTTCACACCCTAGTAATATATGTTAATTGTACCAGGGATGTCTTCCATGTGATACCAGTAATTTTCCCTAAAAACAACTCTTTATTTATTTTTACAATTGCTCTTATCCTTCCGCTGTACGTAAATTTTAATTATAGCAACATAAACAAATCAAAGAATTCTAAAAATTATTAACGAGTTGTATAAAAATTACGTAAACACAAAATACTATTTAAATTACAATTACTAGGCGTTTTCTATTCCCAATAAAATACATCTAAAACCAAGCGCTTTCGAGCATGTCATGCTCATCATCGGGGTTAAAACAATACAAGCCAGAGGTTGTGTCCTTTTACATAATTGTTTTAAGCCTGATGATGAGCATGACATGCTCGCCAGAGCTTGGTTTTAGATGTATTTGAGAATAAAAAACACCTTTCAGTACATTTAATAGAATTTTGTGTTTACGAAATTTTTATACAACTACTTATTGGAAGGTGCATTTAGGGGTTTCAAGAAACTGATATGTTTTATATCGATTTTCTTTGAAATTATGAACGGTCATAGAAAGTTTGGTAACGGAATCCCTACAATAAGAACTGTTTGTACTTTAATTTAGGGGAAGATAATAAAATAAATAAAAATATACTAAATTTAAAATTTTAGAAAAGAGATGCATTTAGCTTACAGCAATATCAAGTTTATGTAGCAGCATGAAAATAAAATGGAAGTCAGTTTTAATTCATGTCATCATCCAAGGAAAGTATTGTAAAATTATGGCACAAAAGTTGTTCAGTGTGAAGATTTTGAACGGTCATGAAAAGTTTAGTAATGAAATTCTTACAATAGGAAATGTTTATATTTTAATTTAGAGGAAGATAATAAAAAAATAATTAATTAAAAATTTTAGAATGGAGATACATTTAGCTTACAATAATATCAAGTTTATGTAACAGCATGATGGGAGTCGGTCTTAATTCATGTCATCATCCAAGGAAAGTATTGTACAATTATGGCACAAAAGTTGTTCAGTGTGAGGATTTTGAACGGTCATGAAAAGTTTAGTAATGGAATCCCTACAAAAGGAAACGTTTGTATTTTAATTTAGAGGAAGGTAATAAAAATGTAATAAATTAAAAATTTTAGAATGGAGATACATTTAGCTTACAATAATATCAAGTTTATGTAACAGCATGGAAATAAAATGGAAGTCAGTTTTAATTCATGTCATCATCCAAGGAAAGTATTGCACAATTATGGCACAAAAGTTCTTCAGTGTGAGGATTCTGAACGGTCATGAAAAGTTTAGTAATGGAATCCCTACAATAGGAAATGTTTGTATATTAATTTAAGAAGATAGTAGAAAAATAATAAATTAAAAATTTTAGAATGGAGATACATTTAGTTTACAATAATATCAAGTTCATGTAACTGCATGAAAATGAAATGGAAGTCAATCTTAATTCATGTCAGTATCCAAGGAAAGTATTTTACAATTATGGTACAGAAGTTATTCAGCGTGAGGATTTTTATTTATTCAATATAAGTATATATAAAGAATTACGATAAATTATATGATAATAAAAAGCGTAAGAAGTCATCGTACAGGAATGGTTTAAAGGTACAACATACAATAAGACACAGAAATGTACATATTAAAGGAAAACGTACGATATTCTAACACTAAAACACTAGACAAAAAATTTTATCTTTTCACACCAACAGTGGTAAAAGCGAAAACTTTTAACACCTTCGGTAAATGAATTAATTGATATAAATTTACGGAGTGACCTCTTTTACTACTTATATAATCAAAAAGACATTTTTCAGCAAATTAGATTTAAAGAGATAAGAAATTTCTCTTGCCTCTGATTATGCCAGTGTCCGCCCAGATCCACAGTTCATCATCACCATCGAAGCGACGAGTCAAAGGCACATCGCACTAGCTTGATTTCTCATATATTTCCTATAATGTATAAGGGGGAAAAATTGAAAAATTGTATTGATTATTTTTTCCATTTTAAATGTATTTTGGTGTGAGGTTTCACATATGAAATCTATGCGCTTGTTATTTAGAAATTTTTAATTCTTGTCTGGATTAAATAAAATAAAGGGAGAGAAAAGCACCTCTTCCCTTTGCAAAGATACATCGTAAAGTGAAAGACGTAAAACGCGGTGCAGAGGAACAGATCAAAGTTCGGACATCTGCATGGCAAGTGTAGATGACATGTAACCACAAGAATTAGGCTGGGCAGATACATATACATTAATGACTCTGAAATGTAAGTTCTAAAAGTGAATTAAAAAAGATAGT
This sequence comes from Maratus speciosus, assembly GCA_963932465.1. Taxonomy (NCBI): domain Eukaryota; kingdom Metazoa; phylum Arthropoda; class Arachnida; order Araneae; family Salticidae; genus Maratus; species Maratus speciosus. The sequence continues at coordinate 223,641,105 of OZ010789.1, forward strand.
TTTAAAGAGTCTAGGATATTATAAAAGTTTCTTGTTTCGATGATTCTCACACGTAACACCCCCACTGAATCGCCGGAACACAGAAAGTTTTAAATGTTCAATATAGTCTTTCTGTGAAGCACGAATCGAGGCTTGAGGAGGGGGTTAGTCAACAGGTCGGCTGTCATTGCTGTAGTTTAGAGGTAAGTTATTGTTATTACCCCTTCCTCGACTAGGTTTCTCAATAGATGATAACGAAGAGAGATATGTTTGGTTCTTTGATGGTGCTTGTCGCTTTCGGCAAGTTTAATGGAGGACTGGTTGTCCTCAAACAAATTTATCGGTAGTTCTTGCTCGAGGTCCAGTTAATTTAGGAGTTGTAGAATCCAAATTGTCTCTTGTGCTGCCCAAGTGGCAGCCACGTACTCTGACTCAGCTGATGACACTGCAATGCAAGACTGCTTTTTTGATGTTCATAGAAGTGGGTCCAATCATAAGTAGATTTCTTGATACTGACTTTCTGCCAGTAGGGTCATTGGCTCTGTCTGAATCATAATATGCCCTCAAGACAGGTTTCTCTAAATTAGTGTATGTTAATTTTAAGTCAGTTGTAGTTTTAAGATATCTGATTGTTCGTTTTACTTAACAGCTTCCCAATCCTTAGCCCTTGGACACTTGTTTCTGAGACTTAAAATATTTACGGTTAAAATATTTACGGTTATTAAATATTATTTTATATACACTAATATCTGGCCTAGATACGGTCGTGATATATAGTAGAGCCCCCCACGGTTTGTCTGTAATTCGCATTATTCGGAAGGAGATTTTCGTTATCCGCTTCTTTGACGTATCCTGGTTCCATTGGTATATTAGTTGGTTTCGAGTTTTCTAAGCCAAATTTGATTATCAATTGATTAATTTTATTAATTTGATCAAGCGTCATAGTATTCTTATATTGGGCCGATTTATATTTATCCCCAGATAATATTTTGCTTCGCCTAAGTCATTTACAAGGTATTCTTTGTTTAATTCGTTTATAAGTTTATTAATGTTCTCCTCTTCCCCAGCTATCAGGAGATCATCCACATAAACAATTACGTAAGTCGTTGTGTTATTGGTTGTTTTTTTTATATGAACATTTATCGATCGCACTTTGGTGAAAACCTAATTTAGATAATTATTTGCGTAGCGTCAGGCTCCACGCCCTGGCAGCCTGCTTTAAAACATAAATGGCCTTTTTGAGTCTGCATACCTTATGCTCCTCTCTCGGAACTGCATAGCCTTCAGTCTGATGCATATACACATTTTCCTGATGTTCCCCCGTGAAGGAAAGCGTTCTTAATATCTACATGTCTTAAGTTCAGATCCTTATACAATGCCATCGCTAAAAAACTTCTAATTGTCGTATGAGACGCGACTGACGCAAAGGTCTCGTCATAATCTACCCCATATTTTTGGGAAAAACCCTTTGAGACCAGCCTTGCTTTAAATTTTTCTAACAAACCCTGGCTATTGTATTTAGATTTGAACGCCTACTTGCAACCGATCACTTTCGTTCCTGTTGGAGCCTCAACTAATTCCCAAGTATTGTTTTCGTGAAGGGAATTCATTTCCTCAAAAGTTGCATTTATCCAATTTTCCTTTTCTGTCGGGTTTTGCATATTTATTATATCGTCCCAACTCTTCGGATCTTCTATTCTGACACTATTTGTTAAGAATGCAAATCTTTCGGAGGAACCTCCCTGTTGGATCTATTTGATCTACGTAGAATATTTTGCGGTACGGTTGAATTGTCCGAATTTGCATTCTGATTTTGTGTTACATTTCCGGTGTTATCAAAGGTATCATCGATTAGTTGCAATTTTGGTTGAAGGTTATCGTAATTCGGTATTTCGTTGTTTTTATTTAATGTACTATTTTCAGCTATATCATAACTTCTGTCCTCCAAAAATTTTACGATTCGACTTATTAGGAATTTCCTGCCATCAGTACACATTCTATAGCCCTTACTGCTATTGACGTAACCTACGAATATCTCCTCTATGGCCGCATTGTCCAATTTTCTTCTATGAGTCTTTTGCACAGGCGCGACAACCGAAGGTTTTAATATTTGAGAGATCTGGTTTACGACCGGTCCATTTTTCGTAAAAAGTGCAGTCGTTGGATGAGGTCGGGAGGTGATTTTGTATATATGTTGCGGTGCTGATGGCTTCCCCAGAATGAATTGGGTAATCCACTATCATTAAGGAGACACCTTGACATCTCCATCAAGGTACGGTTCCTGCGATCCGCAACCCCATTTTGAGGCGCGGAATACGGAACAGTAAGTTGATGGTTAATTCCGTCATTCTTTAGGTAATTTTCAATTTCCTTTCTTGTGTATCCCCCTCCGTTGTCGGTACGAATAGCTCGCACCTTCCTGCCAAATTTATTCGCGGTCATTGCAACATATTCTTTAAATTTGGGAAAAACTTCATCTTTGGTTCTCAGATTCAGATTCAGATTCAGCCAGGCGGGGAGGCCTACCAATTGGTTTGAGCTCAACTAGCCCCACCCAGCAATGTTTATTAAAAAAAAAATTACAGGGCAATTATTCAGTAATAAAATAATGGTAGGTAATAACAAATAATTGAGATAATGAAATAAGTACAGGTAACAATAGTAAGATAGCCGAGTTGAGCGCTTTACAGACGTATAACATATAATGTTTCTTTAAAACAGTTGTAGAATTAGTGTTATTGTTAAAGTAAAAGTTTGTTTGATTAGTTCAATAGCTGATCATCATTATCATATAATAGGTCCTGTGGAGGCATTTGGAAAAGTCCTTGATTGTTTTCAATCAGTGTTATGCAGTTTATAATTTTTTTTAATAGTGCTGGTTGTTTTCTGATTATTTTGAACCATGAAGAGAGACTTATCGTTCTGGAGATTCTGAGGTGGTATATGGATGTTAGTGTGCATTCCGTTGCGTAGTGCAGCGAGGTTCCTCGTTTTCCACACGTGCAGTAGCCCGAGTCGGCTTTTCCGAACTTTACAAGATAATCTGGAAAGGGCCCGTGATTTGTTGCAAACAAGAAGAGGTTTCTGTGTGATAGTAATGTCTCCTCTGAGACCTGTAAGTACGTTATGGTAAACCGGCTAAAATCATCGACAAAAGTCAAAAAATAGTATTTTCTGCCCACTGTAGCGGTTTGTATAGGCCCGCATAAATCTGAAGGTACTAACTCTGTGAGCTCTGTAGCTCTGAAACTAGCGGTTTTAGGATATGGATCATTTGTGAGTACACACAATACAGGTTTCACATACGTCACCGTGTTTACATTCGTCAATTTTGATCCCTAACGCCATATTTTTATTCACTAATTCCTTAATGTGAGTGATATTTGTATGGCCTAGTTTTCTATGCCATTTATGTAAACAGTTTTTATTTTCACAAACATTTATTTTATTTACATGCGTCATGTCGTTTTTTATTACACTCATATAAATTATTGTTTACATAACCCTCGAGGCACGTAATACCTTCTTGAGTTATTTTTCATGACTGATTTTCAAATATCGCTACACATCCATTTTCGGTAGCTCTTTTTATAGAAATTAAATTTGTTTCAATTTCAGGTACATATAGGATATTTTTTAATGTTATCGTTCTATAGGTGTTATCAGACATGGGCTTATTTAATTTTACAGACCTGTAACCTTCACAGCATAGCTCTTGGCCGCAGGCGCGAATCCACGGGGGGGGGGGGCGATCGCCCCCCCCCCCCCCCAAAAAAAAAAAATATAAATCCACCGCTTATCGCGAATTCCAACAAATGGTCGCCGAAAAAAAAAATCAATTTCATCATTTGTTCCCAGAAAAATCACTAAATTCGTCAAAGCATCGCGCAGAAAGCGCCAATTTCGTCAAAAAATCGCAGAAAAACGCGAACTTCGTCAAAAATCGCGCATTTCGTCAAGGGACCGCGAAAAAACTAAAATTTTGTCAAAAGATCGCAGAAAAAAACATAATTTTCGTCAAAAAATCGCAGAAGAAACACGCATTTTGCCAAAGAATCGCTGAAAAAACGCAAATTTTGTCAAGAGATCTCGGAAAAAATGCAAATTTTGTGAAAGGATCGTGAAAAAAATACGCAAATTTCGCCAAAGGATCGTTGAAAAAAAGCGATTTTTGTCAAAGGGCCGCGAAAAAAATGCATATTTAGCGCCAGGAGGAGATTCCCCGAGGCACGGATCCAGGGGGGCGGATCCCCCCCCCCCCCCCTGAGATATAAATCCAACGCTTTTAGCGGCAGTTTTCGCGGAACAGGTAGACAAGCAAACGAAAACCAAACAGTTTTCGGGTGTAAATGGTAAATCTCACTGACGTTTCACCAATTAATGAACAAAAAAGGATTATGTCCTGTCAAAAGGCATATGGCTCCATAATTTTGACACTATGGGTTGAGGTGGGGTCGATGCTACTTCGTGTACCTTTTGTTGAATTTCTACAACAGAAAATTGACACCGTTATGTGGATCCCTTGAAAGTGTGGAAACTTTTTCATCTTTTCAAAGAAGCTGCACTTCTAATTTCTGTATAATATTTTTGCAGAGAGCATTTTTGTTTGAGAAAAGAATCGGATTCGTTGCAATTTTCAAAGAAAGAAAGAAAAAGAAAGGACCTATTAAAACTTCAAGCATCTTAATATTTTCTGAAATAAGCCACTAATGTTATAAAAAAAATGTACTGCTATTGCCACCCACATTGGTGAATTTCAAGGGGTATTTGATGAATGAATAAAAAAGGATTATGTCTTAGTTAAAAGCTAAAATGCATATGGTGTGTTAATTTTTTTAAAGCCAACTTGGTAAACCAGTTCTTCCTTTATGTATTTACTTAATGAAAGGCCTTTTAGGTGGTTTTTATAGAAAATGCCGCTCTACTGTCCCCTCCATTCATTGTGGGGTTTACCATTTTTCGCTGTCTTTTTACCTCTTGTAGAGAAGCTATGGAAACAGACCTAGGTCTCAGTAACAAATGTTAACCTTGATGGACTAATAATGAGTAGATTATGAAGAAGTATACGAACCGTTTAGAGGACACATTTTGACTTTTCAAGGATGTTAAGACCCCTTGAGATTTTTATCCAGTCCCTTTTTTTAATAAACCGATAAGATAAATAATTACCAGAGTAAAAATGAAAAGAAGAAAAATGAGACATTTAATAAATAAATTCTATGGTAACATTTTTAATTTTTCGGCACAATTAGTAACAATAATTCATATTTTGAGGAGAAAAGGCTTATTTATTAGGGTGGGCCGAAAAAAACTTTTCGATTTTCGATGATGGGTAGCGCGGAAAAGTTGCCACTGGTGGCACTAAGTTCACACAAAAAAATTGAGATTTTTCGGATAATTCCTTCATTTGCCGCAAATGGCTTGAAGTTTGGCTGCAATGCTGATTTTTGAACTTTTGCAAAAGTTTAAAAAATGTTAAATTTAAGTTTTTTAGCTGAATTTACTTGAAATGTCATGTTTAGTGTACGAAATGTTTAAATTAGCTCAAATTATGCATTATTTAATAGTTATATGCATTTTGAATTAGGTGGCTTTTATGGCTTTTTCGCGTATAAGCAAGAAAAAATTGCAGGAATTGTGACAACAGGGAATAAGGATCTCGTCTTCGGTAAAGACTTGGTCAGGAGGCAGAAAAAGAAACTTGGAAAGAAGATACAGGAGGAGGAAGATCTTAGAGGAAGAAAAATTACAAGCATCTTTTTTGATAGTAGAAAAAATAAAACGAACTTCATAAAAAAGGGGGACTAGCAGCACCGTCGACAGAAAGACGAAACAAATATCACTATGTTATCTGAATGTAGTTTGGAATATTTCGGTCATTTGACACTCCCTTCTGACCACTGCGGAGAAATAGCAAAATCATTATATAATTTTTTAAGCCAGAATAAAGCCTGCTTTGGAAAAAATCAAGAAGAGAACTGCAACATTTGATATGTATTCTTCCTACGAACGAGCTCCCACTCTGACAGCGACATCAAATGTCTAAATTAGATCGTAGAGCCACTTGGCCTAAGACCTTTACCAACTGAAACGGAGCTAGATTAATAGAGTACTCAAATCTTCAGCCTTTTGCATTTTTGATGTCCATGAAACAGGAATAGGCTCGTAGAAATGAACAAGTACATTTTCGCACGCCATTAGGGATTATATGCTTCGTACTTCTCTCGACGGTGCCGCTTGTTCTCTTTTTTCTATAAAGATCGTGTTATTATTTCTATTATAAAAAATATGGCTGTAATTTTTCATCCTCCAAAATATTCCTCCTTCTGTATCTTTTTTTCAAGTTTCTTTTTCTGTCTCCTGACCAAGTCTTTATCGATGACGAGATTCTTATTCCTGGTTATCACAATTCCTGCATCCTGAAGCACATATGAAGCTCTTAACGCAGTTTACCTATATGATATACCAGTTCTAAATCTGGTGAACGCTGTGTGATAAAGGGATATGCGTTTGGGAATGTCTGCTTTTGAAGGCCCTGGTTCAAATTCTGATTCAGACGAACTGCCTGCTTCAAAGTTCCCACTTTTTTAATCTTCTGACAAATAGCTGTATATTTTAGGACAAAAAAATAATTAAAATCCCATCTCGCAGTTACTCCCATCTCCAATTTCCCCCCTTTTCCTTGTGATGACTGATTGTGTTTTCATTGGTTTCTACTCCATATCTGCTCACCTTTCAGAATTGCTGTTAAGACATGCTGTGGCCCAGCATTCAAATATGTGACTTTGAACGCATCGAAAAACCGAAGGAAGAGCGAGGAACATAATAAAGACAAAAGAGAGAAACCGACGAACGAACCAAACAATACTAACAATTTTTGCTCAGTTATACGCGAAAAGGCTATAAAAATCGCCTAATTCAAAATACACATAACTAATAAATAATAGATAGTCAGAGCTTACTTAATCATTTCGTACAACACTAAACATGACATTTCAAGTAAATTCAGCGAAAACAAATTTAATTTACCATTTTAAAAATTTTTGCTAAAAATGTTCAAAAATCAGCATCTGAGCAAAACTTCAAGCCATTTGCGGCAAATGAAGGAATTGTCCGAAAAATCTCAATTTTTTTGTGTAAACTTAGTGCCACCAGTGGCAACTTTTCCGCACTACCCATCATCGAAAATCGAAAAAAAAGTTTTTTTTCGGCCCACCCTGTTATATAAGAGGGTTGGTTAACCGAGTGTGTCGGTTAATTGAACGCCGGATAATCGAGAGTCTATACTAATTTTAAATAGCATTAATTATTTCATATTCATATACTAATTAACTTCAAGGAATGATTTAACCAATAGAAACTATGACTGTGTTGATTATATTTCATCCATCCGGTTTCGCCCCCCCCCCCCAAAACGAGTCTCTGGATCCGCCCCTGCTTGACCGTTCGCGATTGTTACGCTAGAAACACTGCGATTAAATTCAGTAAATTTGTTTTTGTCATTACATATGTGTGTGGAAGATCCTGAATCAATGACCCAGAGGTCCTTTGGAGCAATGCCGACAAGAAAGGTTAAGTTTTTATCCTTAGATTTCTCATTTTCAAAATTTTTCTTTTTTGAAATATTCGCGCCTGGACTGCCTTGAGAGCACATTGTTGATTTTTGGGGCGAATTATTAAATCTATTGTTGTAGTGCTGCTTCTTTTTGTCCTTTTCTTTATTTTTATTTTTCAAGGTCCAACAGTCATCTATGTTGAGCGAAGTTTTCTTACAATATCGGCAAAATTTATTTGTTTTATTTCTCTGGAATCTTATCTTTAATGCGGAGTGACTATTCTCACTTTCGCGGTTATTTTCAATTCGTTTAGAATGTTCATCAATCAATTTACTTCGAATGAAGCTAGGGATAAGCTCACGCTCATCCCTCGTCTCCAAAGCGGTAATGAAACCGCCATAACTGAGAGGGAGAGAGCAGAGCATTAAAGCATCAAGATGTTGATCACTTATATTTTCGCCGATAGTGGCTAGCTTATCGCAAGTTTGATAAATTTTGGTAAGGTGATCAACCATGTTACCACCTTCACATAATTTTATTGAATAAAGTCTTCTTAGAAGAAATAGTTTACTACTTAAATTAGTACGTTCATGTACTTCCTTTAAAGCAAGCCAACACTCTCGCGCGCTTTCTAAATTCTTCACATTTATTATTTGATCATCATCGATCAATAAATTTACAATGGCACGCGCTTTCCTATTTTTATTTCTAAAGTCATCTGTCATTGGGTCGGGCGAATCCTGACTTATAGCACTATAGTAATCCTCCTTCTGTAAACACATTTCAAGACGAAATTTCCAAACATCATAGTTGTTTGTGTTTAATTTCTCGATCACAGTATCCTTTAAGATGCTCATTTTTATTTTTAATTATATAGAATAAATATTTTTTATACAATCAAATAATAATAATATCAAATAGAATATATTGTTCAGTTATTACTTTGATAACTTTTGCTTACACTTAGAGTGTAGCGATATATTTATTTACAATGAAACAGTTCATATTCTTTTCAAATAATAATAATAAACGCCATAATCTGATATAAATGTACAGAGTGACCTCTTTTACTACTTATATATTCAAAAAGACATTTTTCAGCAAATTAGAGTTAAAGAGATAAGAAATTTCTCTCATCTCTGATTATCCCAGTGTCCGTCCAGATCCACAGTTCATCATCACCATCGAAGCGACGAGTCAAAGGCACATCACACTAGCTTGATTTCTCATATATTTCCTATAATGTATAAGGGGAAAAAATTGAAAAATGGTATTGATTATTTTTTCCATTTTAAATGTATTTTGGTGTGAGGTTTCACATATGAAATCTATGCGCTTGTTATTTAGAAATTTTTAATTCTTGTCTGGATTAAATAAAATAAAGGGAGAGAAAAGCACCTCTTCCCTTTGCAAAGATACATCGTAAAGTGAAAGAAGTAAAACGCGGTACAGACGAACAGATCAAAGTTCTGACATCTGCAAGGCAAATATAGATGACATGTAACCACAAGAATTAGGCTGGGCAGATACATATATATACGTTAATGAACTATGAAATGTAAGTTCTAAAAGTGAATTAAAAAAGATAGTTTTAAAGAGTCTGGGATATTATAAAAGTTTCTTGTTTCGATGATTCTCACACGTAACATTAATGTTATTAATGAGTACAGAATTAATGGTATTAAAAATTAAGGTATCATTAAATGACGCTCCTCCCGAAGGAGTTAAACAAATTTTGAGGTGCTGATTTAAAATATTCTTGAAAAGAAATCCGTTGCATGTGAACAAACTCGTGAACAAACTAAACAACTAAGAGTAATAATATGCTTTAATTATAAATTCCCTGGTTTTTATACAATAGTGTATTTTTTTCTTTCTTTTGCAATTAAGAAAAATGCTACATAAAGTCAACGCAATATAAAATCTACAGAATTTTTTCAACTTTTATTTTTCTACAAAGCGTAAGGTGTCTCATAAAACGTTTTGAAAAACAAAGCAATCATTAACGCAAAACTCTTAATTTATTATAATCTTCATAAAGAACAAAAATACTTTTTGCTGTTAAAAAAATTGGGTTAAAACAAGAATGTTTTAATTAGCATGTTGTATGTATAAAACATAAATTTATTTTTAACATTTATAAACTAAATAGTAATAAATATGCTACGCATTGTAAAAAAGGACAGTTTTCTTAATCTAGGAAACCACAAATGAAAATATACAATAACCTTTTCCGAGTTAAAAGCGATTCTGAAAAGCGTTCTTTATCTTTAGAAACCTCATGAACTAATACATATGAGATTAAAAAAATATTTTTAAAAAAAGTTTATTTTGCTACCTCTTACATTTGGAAACATTTTCGAGTTATTACCCGACTGCCAAGAAGGGTTATGTGTTTCACGCGTATCTGGGTATGTGGATTTCTTTACACCCTCGAAACATCCCAACTACTGGATGGATTTTAATGAATGAGGTCTCTGTCGATTCGTCTTAACCGTCCGATGGTTATAGGCTAAATTTTGTTTTTATGAATTCAAAATGGCGCCGTAAAATACAAAATGGCGGTAAAGACGAAAAAAAAAATCTTACGCACCCTATTGAGTGGCATATCATTGGATAGGTCTTTCGAAATGAAGACGATGTTTCATTGACTATTTTTACAGTCAGAAGCTCCGTTTAAATATTACACAACTTGGAAGTTGTGTAGGTCTAGCTTTACTATAACTCTAACCATCATAGACATATATAGGCCTCATCAAAACAGTGTTTATAGATAGGAACTAACAATTAAACACAACTTAAAAGTCATCAATACAAGTAAGTAAAAAATATAAAAATATAGTTTCACATTGATGAGAAATAATTAATTAATTCGCTTTTTACGTAGTCGGGTTTTTTGATTTTTTAAATTAAATTTTTATAATGTAATAATCAACTTTCTCAACCCGGAAATTAGGCTTTTCGTATGCGATCAATTCTCAAATAAACATTTTCATGTTCAACGAATATGTTTTAGAGAAAAACATGATAAATTAACAGCATGAACATCAACATTAAAATTATTATTCATTTATTACTCTTGCATGTATAAATTCAATTACACAGCTGAAAATGTTTCATTGAGAATTTATTGAATTCTAAAACCGATATTCCGGTTAAAAAGAATTGATTAATACGCTATAAAATTCGAATGGGGAAGTTGTCAAAAATAAGTGGCACGCAATAATGCTAGCCTAATATTATGCAATGAATTTATTTAGAATGCTCTTAAAACTATAGCTCAAAAATTAACATGTAGCATTACGTAATACGTTCACGTATTTATTAACTGATTCTAACTTTTAGCTTGATTAACCCATTTTCGGCCAAAGGTGTGTAAACGCACCTTTTCAATAAATATTGTTTTATTAACACTGTGACGAACATTTTTCGCTAATTTTATTTATTTATTTATTTATTTTTATTTTATTTTTTTTTTCTATTTTTAAGGGTTCTGAAGACATCTATAAAATATTAGTAATTCAATTAGAGTAAAAACTTTCTTTTGAGAAATTTTCAAAATACGCTAGTTTTTTAACTTGAAACGGCTATTGACAAATTCGACTTTTTGAAAATGTATAATTATTCCACTGGAGATTAATCATATCTTTTTATAATGGATTAAAGTTGCAAGTTCTGTAAATAAAATAATAATAAAACAAATGTCATAAAAGTTTTTTAAAAAATATTAATTATAAATTTAATGGTGCGTTAACGCACCATTGGCCGAATGCATGAAAATGCCGAATGCATTTTATTACTTAAATAAAATATTATTTTTCATGCACGAAACTTTTTTTGTGTCTTAATGAATGTAATTTAAGCATATTTTAATGAAAATAATACCACATTTTATAATATTTCTATGCTTGGCCTAAAATGGGTTAATCTGTTCGCCAAATGAAACAAGTGAATGGAAAAATGATAGCATTCCAGCTGATGTAAATACAGAATAAACAGAAAAAACGTTTATGTAAATAAACTAACAATATTAAAGAAATGTTCATTGTTATTCGATTGTAGAACTAGTCGATGAGAGTTCATACAATAAATTTCAAAGAAAAATACTGATTAATTTATCAGTTACTGTTAATTTAACAATCTCAATTCATTTTTCATCTTTTAACACTTTCCAACTCAGTTAAAAAGTGTTTATGAATTCGAGTTGTCTGTCCGTCTGTCTGCCTGTCAGTGCTCTAAATCGCGTAAATACAGTCCAATTGCCATGAAATGAATATATGTTTTTGAGTATGGCACATTCGGTATTGAAAATGAAGTGTGTATCATTTACGTTTCATTTACAGGGACACTCAAAAGAATACGGTTTATGGGGGGGAAATCGGTTGCGGTGTATTTTAATAATATTACACTATTTTAAACATATTCACTGAAGTGTAGTGCAAGCTTTTTACTATAGATCATGGTGAGCATAGAATTTATCGTTCATTTACAGGGAAATCCTAAAGAATTTCGCTACAGAAGAAAATAAACAATAATTGAACTATTGAAGCTTAAAAACAATAATTGTTGAAAGTGCGTTTTCAGTTGTGTTATGCGTTTGTAAATTTAATTATTTTGTAAATGTTACTTGGTGTGTTTAAATTCGGTAAATCATATACAGGGCTGCACAAAAGCTTTCAACAACATCCGTTTATTGGCGAAAATTGCTGAATGGAAATTTTCAACTGTGCTATGCGTTTAAATGAACTAATTTTTAGCATACGATGTAGTATACACTGTAAAAAAACGGACTAAAAAACGGGGATTCTACTGGCAATCTAGACGCCAGTACTATTTCCGTATTTCTACGGAAATTTTCCCCCATAAATTGCAGAAAAATTTCCGTTTTTAATCAGAACAACGGAAACATTTCTGTAATTTATGGGCGAAATTTTCCGTAAAAATACGGAAATAGTACTGACGTCTAGATTGCCAGCAGAATCTCCATTTTTTAGTTCGTTTTTTTTTTTACAATGTACATGCATATAAATAGACTATATACAGGACTGCACAAAAAAAATTGTATATTTTTCGTACTATTCGAGGTCATAAATTGGGTTTTCAAATGCATTATGAGTTTTCTAAATGGTTCGTTTAGACACCATCTTTCAACTTACTAAACTGTGGGGTATTGTTATAGTGTTCTGAATGTGTTGGAAAGTGTTTCATATAATCTATGTCGTACGTATGATTTTTCGTTCTTATTTTGAAATGTTATCCTTTTTCCACTCACCGGTTTAATTATACTTTACACTGTTCAGTAATTTACAAAAATCACTGTGATTAATTCAAAAGTTAAATCCATATGATTTATTTATTTATTTTTAACCTTTTTAAGGCCAATGTCAGACGGACATCTTTTTGCACGCTTTTTCACTTACGTATTATCCCTTCACAATGCTAGCGACATTGTGTAAAGATAATACGTAAGTAAAAAAGGGTGCAAAAAGACGTCCGTCTGAGATTGGACCACAATGATATAGCATTGTGAATGGATAATACGTAAGTAAAAAAAGCAGGCAAAAAGTCGCCCGTCTAACATTGGCCTAAGAGCCCACTCTGACGGTTTATAGGTACATAGAGACATCTATCGATTATTTGCTGTTAGAGTAAAAAAGTCTTGCTATAATTTAATTACAAAGGATTTAAAAAACACTTTTATAATATTGAAGATTCAGTATGTGAATATAAGTCTGTGATTAAATCGAAATACTGCAGATAGTATCATTACACAGTTTAGCAATTAATATTTTAGATTTTTAAAATCTAAATCATGTACAAATTGGTAAAAGTAGAATATATATAAAGTGTATATGTATTCATAAATTAAAAGTTACAGAATATAGGTGAAAACAATTTTTTTTTAATTTATAACTCTAATAGATTTTTCACATTTCATATATTTTTTAGAATGCGCACTAACAATACAAATAAAAAAGAAAAGTGCCCAGCTAAACTGATGTCATTGAGCTCACAGGCTATTCACACTAATTGTATATCATACTCTTATTTTAAAGAATAATGCCCCTCAAAAATATAAGTGAAGGGGAATTAACCCCCGTTTCCCCCTTTATACTTAAGCAGTGAACATCCAAATCTAATCAGGGAAGCTCCTTATCATAATAAACCGGTATACCAAATTTGGAGCAAATCGAATAATCCTGCAAAAAAAAAACCATTTATCTAAATTAAGGGGGTGGACTAGCCCTCCCCCCCTTTATCCTTAACCAATGAATCACCAAAACGAATCAGGGAAGCTCCTTAACATAATAAACCGGTATACCAAATTTGGAGCAAAGCGAATAATTCTGCATGAAAAACCCGCTTATATAAATTAAGGGGGGTGGACTAGCCCCCCTTCCCCCTTTATCCTTAACCAATGAACCCCCAAAACTAATCAGGAAAGTTCCTTAACATAATAAACCGGTATACCAAATACGGAGCAAATCGATTGATTCTGCATGAAAAACACATTTATCTGAATTAAGGGGGGTGGACTAACACCGTTTTCCCCCCTTTATCCTTAATCAATGAACCCCCAAAACTAATCAGGGAAGTTCCTTAACATAATAAACCGGTATATCAAATTCGGAGCAAATCGAATGATTCTGCATGAAAAACCCATTTATCTGAATTAAGGGGTTGGACTAACCCCGTTTCCCCCCCTTTATCCTTAACCAATGAACTCCCAAAACTAATCAGCGAAGCGCCTTATCACAATAAACCTAGAAATTTTTTTGAAGCAAATCGGACGTTTCTATCAAGAGTTATCGCGTTACGTACATACATACATACATACATACATACATTATACATACATACGTACATACATACAGAACGTGCGGGCACATTAGCTCTCAGGCTTTGATAGCCTGTGAGCTAATTAAAAGCGGTACTATTGTATTGGTTTCGTGCCAGGAGTTAACAGCCGAAGAAATCACCTAAGATTACTATTTACAATCAGCCTTTTTGATTCTGATCATTTCAGTAGCTTAAGCTCATAGTTTAATCACATATCTTAAATTTTTGTGTTTTTACGTATGATATTTTATTTATTTATTTATTGGTGAATGTTTTAATTTCGTTATGAAATATAAGCTGGAAACAAATGCTGAGCTATTTATATTAATTTAAATGCAAACGGATTTATTTTTCGTAATCGTCTGCACGCGATAGAGATAGATTTTTAAAAAATCATCTTTGGAAATTATTTTAAAACAATAAAAACTGAATAAATGGCGAGACGTTTTTCAAACAAATTGCGATACAGTTTTCACAGAAATTTCATTTGAAAGTACATGTTTCCACCTATTTGACGGTGTAAAAATTGAAAAGGCACGATGTTTAGAAGTTTAAAATAAATTAAAAAAATCAAAAAACCAGACTGCGTAAAAAGCGAACTAATTAATTATTTCTCATCAATGTGAAACTATTTTTTTATATTACTTACCTATTTTTTTATTTACTTGTATTCATGACTTTTAAGCTGTGTTTAATTGTTAGTTCCTATCTATAAACACTGTTTTGATGAGGCCTATAGATGTCTATGAAGGTTAGAGTGCAATAAAGCTAGAGACCCTACCTATACAACTTCCAGATTGTGTAATATTTAAACGGAGCTTCAGACTATAAAAAAGTCAATGAAACACAGTCTTCATTTTGAAAGACCTACCCAATGATATGCCACTCAATAGGGTGCGTAATTTTGTTTTTCGTTTCTATCGCCATTTTGTATTTTACGACCACCATTTTGAATTTATAAAACAAAACCTAGCCTATAATCATCGGACAGTTAAGACAAATCGATAGAGACCACATTCATTAAAATACATCCAGCCGTTGGGATGTTTCGAGGGTATAAAGAAATCCACATACCCAGATACGCATGAAACACATAAACCTTCTTGGAAGTCGGGTAAAAAATTACTGTAAAAGTTAAATTTAATCGTCTGGTGTTGTCACCGTCAAAATGACGTTAACGTTGCGCAGGACACGTTCCTGTCCTTAATTATGTAGACAGATACGTAGTTCACTCCACAAATACAAAACACTTGATAACATGACATAAAGAATTTGCTGTTATTATAAATAGTGACATATATGTTTTAATAACTAAAAATAATGCATGTGATTTTGATTTATTAATATTATTCCAATTAGGAGGTTCCAGAGGGTTATACTTTGAAATGCGGTCAGTTATGGAACATGTCTCAGTAAGTTTTATTAGTTCGTTTTCTATAAATAAACTTTGATAGTATTTCTAGAAAATATTTTCTGGCTCTATTTGATGTAAATTTGCTACAAATCTTGTTAATATTAATAGTTTTATTATTTAGTACTTGTAAAATAATTACTCAACCCTACAACATTTAAGATTGCGAAAAAAAACCTTTTAAAAATTAATATAGGTTTTTTTTTTTTTTACAGTCTACGTTAATACGTATTACATTAAAGTATACAGTTTGCTGAACCTAATAGTAGTAAATAAATAGCACAGAACAATTTCATTCAAAATTTTTTACATAGATGCTTTTATAAGTACAGAATAAATTAAAATACATTTCTAACAAACAAATTGAAAGATTAAGAAATGAATGGACGACGGGAAAAATTCACAAATGTAGATTTGTGAGTAGAAAATCTCAGACAGTTGTTTTGGAGCCTCTAAAGTAGCATCATCAGTGCAAAAATTTCAAACTACCCTAGGTAAATGTTTAAAAGGTGGAAGTTTGCAAGCAACGTAGCTCGAAACAAAGGACAGAATGACGGCTGCGAATGGTATTGCTTGCAAACTTCTATGTTTTAAACATTTACCTCTGGTAATTTTAACTTTTTGCACTGATGATGGGGATTTAGAAGCTCTGAAGCAGCTTTCTGAGATCTTCTACATACATATTTACATTTACGCTATATTCAAGTTGTCCATACATTTCTTATTATAACGGTACAAAGTTCAATCCTCTAATTTTAAACTGAAATATTTATTTAAAATTAGTTTTTCACGCATGTACCTATCTAAGCAATAGACATTGCTTTCAAATTTGTTAAATTTAACAAAATTAACAATAAAAATAATGACTTTTACTTGAAGATTTTTGTATATTTTCTAAACTATAATTGCCTAATATTTTATTAAACTATATGATGCTAAAAAAATAGGACATATATTATTTTTTAAATAATATAATGAAAATAAATCAAGGCACGAAAAATTTCCTAGATAAACTGTTATGTTTAACAAAGGTAAAGAAACAAGAATATCTTGATATTTAAAAAGCTGTTTCTTACATTGAAAAATAATGTTCACCCTAAATTGAAATTCCATTTCCCTTGTAATATTTACTTTTTTATTCATTTGTAATATATTTATAAAAATAGTGGAATAGAAATTATTTTAAAACTATTTAACCTTTTCTCAACTGACGGTACTTATAAGTATCATTAAAATAACTTGTTATAAAATTAATTAAATACATCGATTAGTTATAATACAGTTTAGAATGTGTTACAGATACATTACTTTATCTTGTTCCAAAAGCATTATTGGTTACACAAAGAAAAATTATTTTTTAAAGGATGATTTCTTTTGCTTTTGCATCTTTTCAGCTTTCTTGGCTTTTTTTTTTTTTTGGGGGGGGGGGGGATTTTTCAAATCGGAAATATTTCTATTGCAAGGACATTATATTTGTACATTTCCTAATCCTACAAAATACTAAGAAAAATATTAAAAATTAA
Source organism: Maratus speciosus (assembly GCA_963932465.1). NCBI lineage: Eukaryota > Metazoa > Arthropoda > Arachnida > Araneae > Salticidae > Maratus > Maratus speciosus. Next base: position 223,658,414 of record OZ010789.1, read on the forward strand.
AAACTTGAGTGAGGTTATAAATATTGCACAAAATCCTTATAAATTCAAATTTAATTAATCCTTCTAAAATTTATTAAATGATTATGTAAATCTTTTAATGTAGTTTAAACAATTCACGAAAAATTCTTTAGAAGATAAAATTTCATGAATTTTAATTCAGTACATAAAGGGTTAAAAGTTTTAAATTAAATATGTCATGTTTCGTTAAAAAAATTCACCTTGTACTTTTAATTCATAAGTAACTAATGTTTTATCTTTTTGTCTAGTGTTCAATTTTATATTTGACTATATGTTTTCTTCAGGTCAGCCAAGCTTACAGAATATCTAGATATTCCAACTGGCAGATGGTTTAATACAAGAAGCACACAAAAGTAAGTATCTTAATATTGGAATATCTTTTTATAAAGTAAAAAAAATGAAAATTAAAAAAAGTAGAGAGAGAGAAAGCAGGAAAAAAGAAATAACAAAGTTATGTAATATTTCAAAAGAAGGGTGGGGTAGATAAACACTTAAGGGGTCGCAGGACTCTTAAAATTGAAAAAAAAAAAGAAAAAAAAAGACCATTTTTAACTTTTAATATCTTAAAATGTATATAATTTTAAAACATAATTTTTATTGGGATGAAAGATATAAGTATGTTCTTTCATTTCATGTATTTAAAAAATTGCAAGCTGTAGAATTAGCATTTATAGGGGCTCCAAAATGTCAGAAATTTGAGGAGCATAAATTGGTATAACAGCTTACGCGCACGATTACAAACTAAATTTTGCAACTAGAACTAAACTTTTGGTACCTACTTATACTTCAGATAGTAATATTTAACTTGAACCTAAATAAATTTAATTTAAAGCAGTTTTATATTTTTAATACAAAGTTGTATTTATCTAATGCAAAATTTTGAAAATTTCAACTGTATAATCACCTAAAAAAATATTTTTTTGAACAATAAAAAGGAAATTTTAGGTTTAGTTTATACAGACGAACATAAAACACATGTTTTGAAAATTTAATGAAACAATATTCAGAAGTTTTTGAGATATCGTGCGCGTTATGTCCAAAAACGTCATTTGGAGAAAAATGATTCAAAGTTTCGGAAACGCCGCTTCAGCTATTGAGTGAGTATAATTCTAAAAAGGGGGCTTGGGGCTTGAAAATTTTTTAAAAATCGATTTTTCTTTTAGTATCTATTTTGATCATTTGATTAATTCTGAACACATTTCAAAAAACCGCATAAAAATATTAGCATTTTTAACGGAGTTATGAGCATTTATGTAACAATTGTTACAAAGCCGCACCCATTTAATTGCAACTTTAAGTCGCGTTTTCTCAAAACTTGATTTTTGACAACTATCCGTAAGATTAAAAAAAAACTATTTGATGAAATGTCTTAAAAATTTTTTGCATGCATATAACATCATTATCTATAGAATGAATTAATATATTTTAGATAGTTTAATATTTTGAGCATTTTTAATGAAAAAAAATTGTATTTTTTAGGGTTTTTTACATTTTCAAATTTGAGAGGTTTTTTTAATAATGTTTCCTTTGAGTGATAGTTATATCCTTAATTTATTCTATAGAGTAAAGTTTCCTGATCATTGTAAAGCAAAAATTAGATTTTTATGTCAATTCAATGTTAAGATATCTTATAGAAGGTGATATGACACCTAATTTTATTTTCGAAAATTGTGTTATGTAAATTTTGCTATTTTTTTTATTACATTGAAGTAGTTCATTTTATAATTTTATAAGACTGCAAATATACCTTAAAAATATCCGAAAGTTTAAATGAGTTACATTGAATACTTTGTTGTTACATTGAAGACTCGTTGACATTGTTGAATTGTTACATTGAAGACTCGAGTCTTTATATGGACTCGAAGCGAGAGCTCTGTTTACATGTTTTTCGGTATCGATCAAGCCCTGAGCCCCCTTAAAGAATCCTGAGACCCCTTAATATAAAAAAAATGGAAAAAGAAATACCAAATTAGATTAAAATTTTCAAAATGATCTACGTTTTGGATCTTGTATGACAAATTTAAACAGACTTCAGAGAAATATCAATAATAGCAGGACTCCCAAGTGGTCCAATTTTGAGTACACTATTTTTTAAGTATTATGTCGTGGTAGACTTCTACCATATTTGCAATATGCATTCTTTGGGCTTAGTTTTAAGAAAATTTGCAAGTAAAATCTAAAAAGAAAAATAACCTTAGAAAATGTTTGTCTACAGAAATCGGAATATTTGGGGGTCCTTAAGGGGGCTAGAACGTCAAATAGTTTCAAGAAAGTGATTTTTCAAATCGTGGCTTAAAAAATAGAGCAGATTCTGCAGATTATAAATATAAATAATTTATTTACCTTCTATCAAATACAGATTTTTACCAGCTTAAAAATGTAAACAAGTATTTAAATATCATTTAAAGGGACTGGTGGTAAAATATACAATATGAACTTTTAAAAGCTCACTGGTTTAATTAAAAGACGACTAAAATCATACAAGAGATGTTACAAGTTAAAATATATTTTATGTAAAACTTCTTAGTGCTTTTGGGCTTTCCCAAGCCCTTCATCAGAGAATATTTTAATAACTAATTGCCGTTTACTTATACAAATACGTCACTTCGTTTTTGAAATGAGAGAGCCAATAATTATTAGAATTGAAAGTAGAAGTAGCAGTCCCGTGGTTTGAATTTAAGTATAGAAAATATATGAGTCATTCTCTGAAAAGTGGCAATTTTATGTCCCATGGGTCTTGAAGACATATTTTTAAAATTACAAAAAGAAAAAGTGATTTAAACTATCAATATTGATCTGTTATACATATAAACTGTAATTATTTGCTTACTGCAATTAAAGTTTGATAAATTTAATGTATTTTTTAATGCAAATGTCATTCCCTCACTATGTCCCCATTCACATATGTAGGAAAGAAAATGCTTTCTTTGACATTGCAGCACGTATATTTATAATTATTTTTTTCTCAGTTCATTAAACACACTTAAATACATATTTAGCCATTTAATTATATTTATATTTTATATAATGAATGAATTGGGGCACTTTTTAATGATGTCCCTAGCATTTGTCATCATTCCCTCACATAACTATAAATTTGCCATTATTTACTTAGTAGAAAGCAGCACTTGCTTTATATATGTCTAGGACAGTTTGCACAAGAGTAAAGTGAAGTATCCATCTTGTTGTTTGCTCAAAAACGTTCTTGAATAGTTAGTATATGACTTTGAAGTACTAGATCAATGTAAGTATTTTTATTACGTGTCATTCCCTCATGTATTATAAATTTAATAAAAACTAATGAAATGTCTTTTTATGTTGTTAAATTATTAGAAATGTGTTTCAAAAGATATTTAGTAACTGAAAATATACCTAAGACTAATCAGTTTTGCATTGGGTGAGTGCAAAAGTTCACCCGTTTTGGGCATATGTAAATGTCAAGTGGAATACAGTCGTTACAGCTTATGTTTCGAGGTAAAAAAGGTGGATAATAACGAGTAAAGCAGTAGAGTATGCATAGACACAACATTTGTTAGAAGAACTCATGCGGAACGGGAAACAACATAGGAAGCAAGCAAGACCACGTCAGACATTGTTTACGGTACGAGTATGATAAAGCAGTTACAGCAGCCAGAGCTTGCCACAGCATTTGTCATGCATATGGGGAAGATGCCGTGACGATAGCACCTGTTACCGCTGGTTTAGGAAATTCCAGAACGGAGACGGGAGCTGTAAAGATCATGCCCGTTTTGGACGCCCATCAGTGGTTTCTCACCAAGATCTGGACACAGCCATAGCAAATTCCTTACATCCAACAGTCAAAGAAGTAGCCAAAACGTTCTCGGTACACAGAACAACAGTCAAAAGACGGATGCATGCGCTTGGCTTCATCACCAAATTCGATCAGTGGGTATCACACCAGCTTACAGTGCGGCAACGATAACAGAGGATCAGCACCTGTGTTTCTTTGCTTTCCTGTAACAGTAGGGAACCATTTTTGAACCGAATTGTAAAGGGCAATGAGATGTGGGTACTGTACCGTATTGTGAAGCAGCAAAGGATCACGTGCCGATGTTGCAGAGGGTAACTCATCGACCTAAACAGGAGGACTCCATTCCAAAAATGCTTTGCTCAGTGTATGGTTAAATGGTAGGGGAACAATCAACTAGGAGGTCCTCGCACCAAGCCAAATTATCAAGGTGGACCTCTACTGCCAACAATTGGACAAATTGTGAGCAAAACTCACGTCTAAGCGGCCAGCATTCATCAATCGCAGAGGGGCTCCCTTTCAACACGATAAAGACATCCCTCATGTTGCTTTAAGGAGTCGGCAGAATTTACTAAGCCTTAGTTGGGAACTTTTACCTCAGTCGGCGTATAGACCCGACCTTGAACTCTCTATTTATCACCTTTTTTTATTGTTACGCCTTTGCTCACCGAACCTTTAATTATGTAGACACTGTAAAAACTGTGTTACTACAGTATTTTGACTGTAAAACAGAGAGGTTTTATCGGCGTGATATTAACTTACTGCCAGACAGATGGCAAGAGGTCATACATAATTATGGTGCATGCGTGAATTCATAGGTGCTTAACTTTTTGTGTTCTCCGCCTTTCTGTTTTCGTTAAAGTACGGGTAGAACTTTTGCACTCACCCAATATAACACGGTTTTCAGAAAAATTTCGTCATTCCCTCATAATTTTAATATGAGGGAATGATTTAAATTGTGAGGGAATGATCTGAATCCATTTATATATGTACTAAACAGTAAAATAAGAAAATCCAATGCAATAAAATACACATTAAAAAACTCATAAGACTTTTAATTACCGTAAGTAAAGATAATACATTTTTAATTTTTATTATTTTACAGGAAGAAGTAAAAAAAAAAATGTACTAATTCAAATAAACATTAACTCTTCCAAATGTTAATGCTTTATCTTTATTTTTTCAATTGACATAGAGTAAAAAAAATATTATTTATTGCTAGTATGACTTCTAATTATAATTTCTTTCCTCTTTTAACTCTTTCAAGTTTATGAAACCACTTAATTTTAATTCCCATGCGCCACAATGGCACCAGACTTTTTATAAACTTATATCTATTTAACATGCATGTCAAATATAGCATTTTTCTTATTTAAAAATAAATCTGTTCTTTAATTCCGGTGCCAATCATTTATTTGAACATTTTAGGAATGGAAGTGCTTTGAAATTAAAATATCAGAAGAACTATGAGATAAAGTTTGGTTCATATTATCTTTTGATAAATATAGCAATAAGGTACTAGTAGGCTAAATTTTGATATTTTTGAGGCAATTGTTTTTAAAAAACAGCCACTTTTCAGAGAATGACCCAAATATTAACTGCAGCTCCATTTACTACTTAAATTCAATCCAAGGGACTGCTACTTCTACTTTCATTTCTAATAATTATTGGCTCTCTCATTTCAAAAACGAAGTGACGTATTTGTTTAAATAAACGGCAATTAGTTATTAAAATATTCTCTGATGAAGGGCTTGGGAAAGCCCGAAAGTATTAAGAAGTTTTAAATAAAATATATTTTTAACTTTTAACATCTCTTCTATTATTTTAGTCTCCTTTTAAGTAAACTATTGAGCTTTTTTAAGTTTATATAGTATATTTTATGTTTGAATCGAGGTGAAATATTGCGTTTCGTCTTATGATTTTGTTTGGGACAAGTGGTTTTTGCATTTTTCTCAAAACGTGATATTTTTTCGTAATGGTATACTTTGTGAAAAATCTGTTGCTAGTACATCTCTGTAATTTTAAAATATGATGGAGTAAGTGTTACTGCACATCTTTTGAACCAATTTTTTTTTTTTTTTTTTTTTTTTTTTTATATATATATATAACCTTAGGATATGTTTGTGAATGTGGAATATGTATGACAAAAATATGCAGATTTCTCATAAGGGAAATTTATCAATTTTTTTAATTTTTTGAGAATATGTAATAAAGGTTAAAATAGGTCCAGTATATAAAATCAATACTTTTTTATCATAACACAAGATAAGATTTTCCTTAGTTTAAAAAAATATGTATACCAAACTGAATACCTTAAAACTTTAACAGGCAAAAATATGTTTGCTTAAATTGTTATTTTAAATTTATCTTTAAACTCAAATAGTAATTTTTTTATTTTCAAATATTTATAAAGTTCTTACTAAACTAGGATAAAAAAAGCGTAATTATGCATGCATGTTTGAACGAAATATTTTTTTTTTTAAAGAATAGCCTTAATTCCCAAATTCTTAGTTGTCGCAGACGTCCCAGTCCCCTTAATAATAAAACCTGTAAATTTAGATTCTAAATCTTATCAAAACAATTGAGCCATTTTAGAAAATAGAAAAAATGGTGCTGCTGGAGGCAAAGATTTATCTTATCTATCCATCTCCTTTACCAATTATTTTAGTAAAACTTTCATCTTAAGCGTATAACACAACATTTACAGCACCTTGATATTCACCAAATATTGTACACAAGTTTCGCCATTATTCAACTTACCGTCATCCAATTCTACCGAAACTGATATGAAATTTTCGGTGAATCTTAACCTCTAAGTTTGGTTCATCTTGATCTCTAAGCATTATTTTACATATCTTGTGCTGTATAGCACAACGTCTTATCTAATTTTTTCGGCTTTAAAAGTTTTAGTTGTTTAAAATTCATATAAAAGCGAGTATATTCTTAATTAGAAGTAAATGAATTCCAGATGCACGGGATATAGTTTTCAACAAGAAATAAAAATTCTAAAACTTTCGTAAACATTTAACAAACTTATCGTTTGAATGTAATAAAACCACCAAATTGCACCAACACAAGATAAGAAAAATTTTATGATTTTGTTCACTACTACAAACAGTTGAAATAGCGTTTATAAAAACAGCTAAGCTTTAGTTTCAAATAAAGGAGAGATTAAAAGGATTTGATGGGATGTGATTCAGAGTATGGGGATTGTTTTAAGTATAAAATATAAAAATCCCTAGTGTAACAAAAAGTCTACAAATAATCTTGTAGAGTTTTTTATACCTTTTAGGAATTGCATATATACTTTATATGTTAAAGGGAAGAATCAAATTATCGTCCTCAAATTTATTCGCTTTTTTGAACAACATTGGAGTTTCACAAAATTTTGATGAAAATTATTTATTCAAGCGAAGATTTATTAAAAAATTATTACAAAATTTAGTTGCTTGAATTCTTTTGAAAACTTTTTGTGAAAATACAGGCTGTTCATAAAAGAATGTCCCACTTTTAATGGTATATTATAACACTTTAATTTAGACTATTTACAACAAATTATTCATCATATTGAAGGTAAACTAACCTAGTTTTTCTTACAAATGTTCAATATGTGCGCACCTTTAGTTATAAGGCTCACATCCAACCTAAAGTCAATTCTTCCCACACTTTGGTTAACAAGTCCGAAGTAATGGAAGCAATAGCCTCTTCAATTCTGTGTCTCAACTCTGACAAACCATTAGGTAGTGGTGGAACGTAGACACGATCTGTTATAAAGCCAAATGAAAATAAATCGCATGGCTCTAACGGCTTTTAAATCTACATACCAGCAATATAGTTTTAGCGAAACAGCACCGAAAACTGACGATATGAAGCAATTAAAATAATAAAACCTTGTAAAAAATCACAAAAAATAAAAAACAATACATAGGACGCGTTTCGAGTTAAAAACATAACAGCTCGTCATCAGCTACGGTAAACACGTGTCCGTAAGGAGACAAAGTCAAAAATGAACTGAAAGGTAGAGTATTATTTCTTCCCCTGCCTCTCTCTCTCACTTGGATTTTCATGAAGTATATCTTATTTCTAAAAATTCTGATAATCTTGTCAATGATCTCTCATCATCTCCTTTCCTATCTCCAGCGTGGGAATTACTTTTGTAATACTTTTCCCTCTTCTCTTGTTTCTTTTCTTTTTATTTTGTTTAAAAAAAGGATCTTTTGGGTTTTTGTTTTATTCTTTTATATTTCTTTATTTATTATTATTATTTATATTTTTTAATTTACTTCTGTTATTTTATTTTAATTTTGCTTATTTCTTTTATTTCTATTTTTTCCGTATCAATTTCTCTTCTATCATTTTGGCAACACTTTCCTCTTCTGTATGTTCTCCTTTCAGCTAGCGCCATCAGTCGCATTCTTTGCAACATTATCTACCTTTCAGTTCATTTTTGACCTTTCCCTTTACGGACACGTGTTTACTGTATCTGAGGACGAGCTGTTATATTTTTAGCTCGAAACGCGTCCTATGTATTGTTTTTATTTTATGGTGATTTTTTACAAAGTTTTATTATTTTAATAATATAGTTTTACGTTCAGGGGTCGCCATTTTGCGTATGTAGCACTGAAATCGAGCCAATAACAAAGCAGTACGGGCGCATGCGCTTATCTAAAACTGTTTGTGTTTCACTTTATTTGGGACCTTGAGCCAACACACTAGAACATGTACAGTTGATACTATCAAAATGTATAACTGTGACATTATTTATGGACACCCTGTACTTTAAACATGAGTATTTGCATTTTTTGATCCATTTAAAAATGTATTTTGTTTTTCTTGTTTGCATAAAATTAACATATAATTTTCTTAAGTTTATGGAACACCGAAGACTGCATTAAGGCAAGTAGAAAGGGAGATATTGTTACATGCCGATGCCACCATCTTGGAAGTATTTCGCTTTTATTGGAAGAAGAACCTCAAGTAAGTCAGCTGGATAAGTATATAAAATATCATACAAAGTTTTCTTTTTGAAATATTGTGTAAAAGAATTATTCTAAAACATTAACATTAAATAGCTTTTCATTAAAATTTCGAGCAAAATACGAAACATGATCTCTCTTTGATTAAATTTAATTTTTAATATGAAGAGGGATTCAAAATAATATTTAAATTTATAAACGTGTTATCGTAAAATTCAAAAGAAAAAATTAGTTCACTGTCTGTGGGTTTTTAATTGAAAATCTGCATAAATAAAAAACAAGAATTACTAAAATAATTTACTTTAAATTAACTTTTTATATGTAGATAACCTCTTCGTTAACATAGTCTAATAGCAGCTTCTTCTTTTTGGCTAAGCTATTTCAGCTGTTACCTGTTAGAAGGCTGCTCAAATCGAGATGGAACTGAGATATTCTGTTTCACGTTTTTAGCCTACTTTCCTTATGCATAAACATAGAATGAAATAGGTCCCTCGTTGGACCCTCTTCATCTTAGCGTGCAATACAGCTGTTATGTTTGTTCTTACTAGTTCACTTCCTTGGTAGTACGTTTCAGAGAAAGTAACAAGTATGGGTTTGAGAACAACCTTAAGGGGACTTTCTACATTAGGAGAAAAAAAAAAAGCACTTTTTATGATTTTTTTGTAAGAAAACTGCATCATGGACCTTTGAAATTTTAACAGTTTATTGTACATATCTTAAGGTATACACAAGATTTTTGTTTTATTAGATTATGTTGCTTCTATTCTAAATTATAAACAAACATGTTCAACCACATTTTTTGACACGGTGGGCAAGATTTTAAAAAACCTACCCAATGGGTCATCTTGATTTTTTTTTAAATTAAAGCTTATTAAATTGTCTTCGATATGAATTAAAGCATTTACTAAAATTATTTTTAAAAAAGTCATTAACAAATAAGAACGAATTTTTTTAACAAACTTTTTTTTAAATCAGCCATTACATAATTTTTTTAAAATAAATTTATGGGTTCCTCTAATTTAACTAGAAGCTATACTCACGAAGTTTGCGAAAAAAATTTATTTTTGTGTTTCAGAGTATTCTACAAGGCGCTATCATGCCCACCGTCCAGACGAAATTTTCCAAAGCAGTTGAACAGATTTGTTTTTAACTTAGAGTAGAAGCAGCAAAATCTAATAAAAAAATTCTTGTGTATACCTTAAGATATGTACAATAAACTGTTAAAATTTCAAAAAGATCCATCAAGCAGTTTTCTTACAAAAAAAAAAAAAAAAAAAAAAAAAAAAAAAAAATCATAAAAAAGTGCTTTTTTTGTTTCCTAATGTAAAAGGTCCCCTTAAAAAACAAAAGAAAAAGTGAAATTTCAATTTAAATAAAATCAAATGTATTTTAATGAATAATCGATATAAAATGATAATATAAAATTTCCATCACAGGTACTACACAAACGGAAGTATGGAGCTACCGTAATGTCGTATCTTCTTTTTGGTAAATTAGTATTTCAACCATTAATGCTGCTCATATTGAGTCAAAACTGACATATTCTACTGTATGGTTTTACTCTATTTTTCCCTATGTATAAGTTTAATACGAGATTGGCTCCCTCATTTAGCCCTTTTCATCTTCGAGTCCTATACAATATTTCTAATTATTCTTCCTCGTGTACGTTCCTGGTAATATTTGGCAGAAAGTAACGACTTTGGATTAGAAAACAACCTAAAACAAAAGAAAAAGTGAGATTTCACTTTTAAAAAATCAAAATGCACTTTAATAAATAATCGATATAAAATGAAAAAGTAAACTTTTCATCACAGAAACTACACAAACGGAGATACCGTAATAGCGTATTCTACTTCTTGACTAAAAGTAGTATTTCAACCATTACCCGCTAGAATGCTGCTCAAGTGCTCAAATTGGGTCAAAACTGAGATATCCGTTTTCACCCGGTTGTGCGGTTTTACCCTACTTTCCCTTATGCATAAGCTTAATAAAATATCGGCCCCTTATTCGACCTTCTTCATCTTAGAACCCGATACAACAGTTTCCCGTGTTGGTAGTATGTGTCAGAAAGTAACGAGTGTGGATATAAAAACAATCCTAAAACAAAAGAAAAAGTGTGATTTCATTTTAAAGAAAATCAAAACGTATTTTATTGAATAATCGATATAAAACGAAAAAGTAAACTTTTCAGTCGCAGAAACTACAGAAACGCTAGTATGAAAATATCGTAATGAGCTTTTTTTTGTCAAAATTAAGTATTTTAACCATTACCTGCTAAAGTGCTTCTCAAATAGTGTAAAAACTAAGGTATCTGTTTTCACCAGGTTGTACGGTTTTGCCCTACTTTCCCATATGCATAAACTTAATACGAAATCGGTCCCTTATTCGGCCCTCTTCATCATCCCGATACAACTTTTCCTCGTGTTGGTAATATGTTTCAGAAAGTAACGAGTGTGGGTATGAAAACAATCCTGAAACAAAAGAAAAAGTGTGATTTCACTTTAACATCTTAATTCTCGCTCCCGTCAATATCACGGGCTGAGGTGTCGTTCGTTATTTCTCGTGCCCGTCATATTTCCGGGCTGGAGAATTAATTGCTGTAGAAAACTTCTGAAACCAGAAAAATTCAACAGGCATTTCCGTGTGACGTCTTTGAATATTACCGCTTGGGTTTGGCTATTGGCGATGATTGTGATGCTGGGATTTGTACTGCATGTTTCGAAATATATAACGCTCAAAAAAATTATTAATAATCAAAATTTAATGTATATATATATTATTTCAAGTATTATTTGTAAAAAATTGTGTGATGATGATAAATAAAGATCTAAGATGTGAAAAATAAAGGTCTTATTCGTATTAATTTGTAAGGTGTAAAACAAACATTAAGACACAGAATTCTCGCATGATGGCTTTTCTACAAATGTGAATTTGTTCTATAACATATATATATTTTTTTTTTTGCCTTAAAAAAAAAAAAAAACTAATTGCATATTTCATTTAGAAACCTTATAATTATTCAATGTAATAAAAGAAATAGGTACTTTTTTATGGTTTTTCCAAATATTAAGCGACCGTGAAGGGGTTAAAGAAAATCAAAACGTATTTTAATGAATAATCGATATAAAATGAAAAAGTAAACTTTTCAATCACAGAAACTACAGAAACGTTAGTATGAAAACATCGTAATGGTGGCTTCTTTTTGGCTAAATTAAGTATTTCAACCATTACCTGCTAAAGTGCTTCTCAAATAGTGAAAAAACTGAGGTATTTGTTTTCACCAGGTTGTACGGTTTCACCCTACTTTACCTTATGCATAAGCTTAATACGAAATCGGTCCCTTATTCGGCCCTCTTCATCATCCCGATACAACTTTTCCTCGTGTTGGTATTATGTGTCAGAAAGTAACGAGTGTGGGTATGAAAACAATCCTGAAACAAAAGAAAAAGTGTGATTTCAATTTAAAGAAAATCAAAACGTTTTCTCAAAATGTTTTAATGAATAATCGATATAAAATGAATTTTCATCACAGAAACTACACAAACGCCAATATGAAAATATCGTAATGGCGGCTTCTTTTTGGCTAAGGCTGCTAGTCACTCAGCTTCGGAATTCCTCTCATTAATGCCAAGTCTGTGGGCGTACAATGCATTCTTACATTTAAAATATCTCCTCGGTAAATTAATACTTTTAACTCCTTTTTTCTGTGTACTCTTCTTAAAGGATGTCTCTTTCTTTCTTAGTTCTCAAAATATTTCTAAAATCTATACTTAACTAAATATTTTATGTGTTAAAAGTTGACGAACCAGCGAGTAAAATTTAATACTTCATATAAAATTAAGTATATATTTTAGAAATATTTTGAGAACTAAGAAAAAAAGAGACATCCTTTAAGAAGAGTACGCAGAAAAAAGGAGTTAAAATATTAATTTCCCGAGGAGATATTTTAAATATACGAATGCATCAAAAGCCCATAGACTTACCATTAGTGAGGGGAATTCGGAAGCTCAGTTACGCTCAGTTACTACCAGCCTTAAGAATTTTAACCATTACCTGCTAAAGTGCTGCTTAAACAGGGTAAAAACTGAGATATCTGTTTTCAACCGGTTGTACTGTTTTACCCTATTTTCCCTTATGCATAAACTTAACACGAAATCCGTCCCTTATTCAGCCCTCTTCATCTTAAAGCCCGATACTGTAAAAAAACGGACTAAAAACCGGAGATTCTACTGGCAATCGAGACGCCAGTACTAGTACTATTTCCGTATTTTAACGGAAATCCCCCCCCCCCATAAATTTCAGAAATCCGTATTATTACGGAAATTTTCCCCCTTAAATTACAGAAAATTCTCAGTTTTTCTGGAATTTATGGGGGCAAATTTCCGTTGAAATACGGAATTAGTACTGGCGTCTCGATTGCCAGTAGAATTTCCGTTTTTCAGTCCTTTTTTTTTTTTTTTTTTTTTTTTTTTTACAGTGTACACCTGTTTTCGTCGTTGTAGTATGTGTCAGAAAGCAACGAGTGTGGATATGAAAACACTCCTAAAACCAAAAAAAAAGGTGAAATTTCAATTTAAAGGAAATCAAAATGTAAATGATTAATCGATAAGGAATGTGAAAAATTGGTTATTTTGAATATCCGACGATGAAATAAATAATTTCGAAAGATAACTCTTAAATTAAAAGGCGAAAACACTTAAGGCTGTTTTTTATTCTATTTTCTATATAGATTATTGAAATTAATTTTCGATATCCTTTCATTTTCAGGCAACCTCTGGACCCTCTCCTCCTGTCGGAAAGCTAATTACTGTCAGCTGCGTCACCTCACTTTCAGCAACTGTTCTGACACTTGTAATTAATTTTCTCCTTAAAAGGCAAGTAAACGGAATTCATTTCCTGAATATTCTGGCTGAAAGAGAAAAATTTAATTATAAGAATTTCTTGTATTCATCCGGAGAATTTAGAGCCTCGCAAAAGATATTTTTATTAATCAATTAATGGTTATGTATTACAATCTAAAGTAAAATTTGAAATTTTTCATTAATGGAAATAAAGAAAAACTTTTATTTTAAAATATGTAAATAACGGATTTTTTTTCATTTCTAAAATAATTGTTTTCGCAAGCAAATATTTCCATTAATGTAAATGAAATTACAGAATTTCACTTTTAAGGAAAATCAAAGTGGTTTTTAATGGATAATGGATGTTAGTTATGAAAACTTGTTTATTTCGAATATCCGATAGAAAGGTAAATAAGTGTTGAAAATTGATTGTGCTGTCAAAACAGAACTTAAATATTCTATTAATTATTTTAAATTGGGTTTGCGAACGACTGCATTCCATATTCATATAAAAATTAACACGATTAATAATTCTACACCTATCAACATCAGGTTAAAATTTCACTCTTTGTGCATAAATACTTTTAAGTTCCGTTTAACATTTTACTGTTGTAAAATTTTTATCATATATTTTTAATATAAATTAAAGTTGACATTTTCTGTCAAGCAGTTGCTTCATTAATAACATAAAGACTTTTAAATGCCTGTTATCTTAAATTAATTCTTTTAGCAAAATATGAAATGACTTCACATAATTTAATTTTTTTTAATTGAAACAGTTAAATAATGACTAAAATTTTAATCAAACTTCCAGAATTCATAAATGAACATTACTCAACTTTGGAGGTACATTGTTAGTTTTCAGCGTTCAGTTACAGACTACTGCTGAATAAATTTATATAGTGCACATTTTTGTAAATACATATTTTCTGTCAATCATCCTAATTGTAACGAATGTGTTGCGTTTTACATAAACAAATCTAAAAGAACTTAGTTCAATACAGTTTTGAAGTTTTATCCTTAAGTTTACAGAATTTGGACAGACAAATTAATTTTAATTCTCGGCAATAAGCCAAACAATGTTTAAGTCTAGACATTTGAAAAACATAAAAGTAAACTTTCTAAACATACTTTGTTTTAAATTTATAAAAATAAACTAACTTAAATACATTTAGACATGGTTCATCTATTTAACCCTTTATCTACTGATTGTACTTATAAGTACCATTAAAATAACTTGTTATAAAATTCATTTAATACATCGATTAGTTGTAATACAGTTTAGAATGAGTTATATATACATTACTTTATCTTGTTCCAAAAGCATTGTTGGTTTCACAAAACAAAAATGTTTTTAAAAGGATGATTTATTTTGCCTTTGCATCTTTTCAGCTTTTTTTGCGTTGTGGAGGGGGGGGGGGGATTTTTCAATTCGGAAATATTTCCATATTTCTATTGTAAGAACATTACATTTGTACATTTCCCAATTCTGCAAAATACTAAGAAAAATATTTAAAATAAAATATTTGAGTGGGGTTATAAATGCTGCACAAAATCCCCATAAATTCAAATTTAATGAATCCTTCTAAATCCTTCAATCCTTCTAAAATCCTTCTAAAATTTATTAAATGATTATGTAAATCCTCTAATGTAGTTTAAACAGTCCAAGAAAAATGCTTTAGAAGATAAATTTTTCATAAATTCATAATTCTGTACATAAAGGGTTAAATTCAATTTCTCTTCATTCATTTGATAAGCAACATTTCTTTTAATTAATCTCAATGTAACATAAACAAGAATAAAAAAATCATGCGTCAAGCATCGATTGTGAAACACTTTCCAACACATTCTGAATAATGTTTCAAAACTTCACCGTTTAATAAGTTGAAATACGATGTCTAATTGAACCGAATACAAAATTGAATCGGAAAAGAACAAGTTGGAAATTGCTCGTCAAACGTGGCAAATGAGGTGCGTTCGTACTATAACTAGTTTTATAATTATTTTTTGCACCCCATACTGTACTGAATGTGTATTTATTTGCAATTCATAAGTGCATAGTCTGTAACATCATTAAAATGCACTTGCAATAATTTTTTCCCATTCCCCTTAATGTAACGGAAAACTTTTGACTGTCCCTGTAATTAAGCTATACATCCGATTTTCATGAAATTTGAAATGGCTCGACAAAATTTTGCAGCAATTATATATTTAAAATTTCAGCCCATTCGGAAAGCTGTAACATCATTAAAATGCACTTGCAATAATTTTTCCCATTGGCTTTAATGTAAAGAAAAACTTTTGACTGTCCCTGTAATTAAACTATACATCCGATTTTCATAAAATTTGAAATGGCTCAACAAAATGTCGCAATAATTATATGTTTAAAATTTGAGACCATTCGGAAAGCTTTAACATCATTAAAATGCACGTGCAATAATTTTTCCCATTGGTCGTAATGTAAAGAAAAACTGTTGACTGTCCCTGTAATTTAACTATACATCCGATTTTCATAAAATTTGAAATGGCTCGACAAAATTTTACAACAATCATATATTTAAAATTTCAGACCATTCGGTTGGGTAGTTTTTGCTGTATTATATGCGGACGGACGGACAGACAGACAGACGGACTGAACGACGACTATAGGTGCTACGTATTTATATAATTACGAACGCACCTAATAACACATTTGAACACATTTTGTATAAATGCGAGCTATGTTCTTTTAGAAATACTCCCATGAAGGACATACGCCCTTCAGCCTATATCCCTCGCGTAGATAATCGGCCGTAATAAACAACATCAACATCACTTTTGTGAAATGACGCCCATTCAGCCCATGGTAGACACAAAATGAGAAGCTTGAGCCGACGTTCGCGGTTTTGAAACAAGCGCAGTCTGAGCAATTTAAGACTCGGTTTACTCCTTCCTTCAAATATTTTCCTTCATGAGCGATTATGCCCCTTTCTTCTCCAAATGTTTTATGATTATTGACAAAAGGACGTGGAAAGAGACGGAGATGGATTTGAAGGAAAGATTTCCGTCCTTCAGGGTGATCCTTCAAATCCTTCAAAATCAGTAAAAAGTGAAAATCACCGCGTAGCACAAGAAAAGACGCCGACAGTTGAAGACAGTTGAATCTCAGAAGACAGTGTACATTCTTCAGGATTTCTTTCGGTCCCCTCTAAAACCTCTGTTGATTGATTCAAATGACCATCAAGCTCTGACCATCTGTTCTGGTTAACAGGTGACTCCATTCCACCATTACTCTCATATGTAGTTTCGATGATTTCCCTTCTTGAAGCTAAATATCGTATAGACACGCTAGTCTCACGTTCATCTGGCGTCTATTCGGGCCTTAACTTTTAAAAGTTTTCATTAAAAATCCCTCCCCCACCCTCTGAAGATATCTCAGGCATCATGGCCAAATCTGACCGATGCTTAACAAAATTCCATTCCACTCTTTCTGAAATATGAAAAGACACCAACTTCTGTCTATATGCATTTATTCCTTTGTCCGTATCTAAATTAAAACTTGACTCAGTATCCTATTTGTAAGAATCCAGCAACGCTCTAAATCTTTTTTTTTTTGTAACTTTTAATTTTTTCGAATCCATATCAAACTTCGACTCAGCATCCTATTTATAAGAATCCAGTAACTATCTAAATCTTTGTGTGTAAATTTTAATGTTCGCATCCATATTAAAATTTTGACTCAGCATGCTATTTATAAGAATACAGTAACGTCTGTAAAATCTTTGTGTGTAAATTTTAATGCAAGTTTTAATTCATTCGCATACATATTAAAGTTTGTACCAACATCCTATTAATAAGATTCCAGTAATTCTCTAAATCTTTGTGTGTAAATTTTAGTGTATCTTTTAATTCATTCGCATCCGTATTAAAGTTTGTCTCAACACCCTATTTATAAGAATACAGTAACAATCTAAATCTTTGTGTAAATTTTAATGTTCGCATCCATATTAAAGTTTGACTCAGCTTGCTATTTATAAGAATGTAGTAACGCTCTAAATCTTTGTGTGTAAATTTTAATACAAGTTTTAATTTATTCGCATACATATTAAAGTTTGTACCAACATCCTATAAATAAGATTCCAGCAACTCTCTAAATTATTTTATATGTAACTTTTAATTCATTCGCGTATGTTTTAAAGTATGAATCACCATTTTATTTATAAATAAATAAATAAATAATCCAATAACTATCTAAATCTGGTAGTAAAGTAACTATCTAAAAAATTTTAATGTAACTTTGCGAATTTGCACGGACCAAAATTTCAGATGTCGACATTTTTTTAAAACATGCTTTCATTAATTTTTTTTTTTTTTTTTTTTTTTACAAATGAAACGATAAAAAATAAATATCACAACTCTATTCCTCATTATATTCCGTGTAGGGATCGTATGTTATATTTTATTATCACTGTATTGGCAACAAAGTTATACGCAGTTGAATTTACGGAATCTCAAATCGCACTATTGCAGAGTGCGAACCGAAGTGTGGGGTTCATTGGTTAAAATTAATGGTTGTTTAAAAATGGAACATTATATATAACTCGTTTTCTTCTCATCAAATTGCAAATTTGAAAAAGATTTTCTGATATTAAGAAGAATTTCTAAAAATTCCATGTTTAACATTTCATATCACATCATACATTTATAAATATTAAAACTTACAGTACTGAAATAAAATAAAACGACTCAACAGATATAAAATCTATTGTATCATTTTTTAACATAAACAATAAAAACTTTTAAGGGACAAGGACCTTCAAACTCTTCTTTTTTAGGTGCGTTCGTAATTATATAAATACGTAGCACCTATAGTCGTCGTTCAGTCCGTCCGTCTGTCCGTCCGTCTGTCCGTCCGTCTGTCCGTCCGTCTGTCTGTCCGCATGTAACAGAGCAAAAACTACCCAACCGAATGGTCTGAAATTTCAAATATATGATTGTTGCAAAATTTTGTCGAGCCATTTCAAATTTTATGAAAATCGGATGCATAGTTTAATTACAGGGACAGTCAAAAGTTTTTCTTTACATTACGGCCAATGGGAAAAATTATTGCAAGTGCATTTTAATGATATTACAGCCTTCCGAATGATCTGAAATTTTAAAGATATAACTGTTGCAAAATTTTGTCGAGCCCTTTCAAATTTTAGGAAAATCGGATGTATAGTTTAATTACAGGGACAGTCAAAAGTTTTTCCTTACATTACGGCCAATGGGAAAAATTATTGCAAGTGCATTTTAATGCTATGAGAGCTTTCCGAATGATCTGAAATTTTAAAGATATAACTGTTGCAAAATTTTGTCGAGCCCTTTCAAATTTTAGGAAGATCGGATGTATAGTTTAATTACAGGGACAGTCAAAAGTTTTTCTTTACATTACGGCCAATGGGAAAAATTATTGCAAGTGCATTTTAATGATATGAGAGCCTTCCGAATGATCTGAAATTTTAAAGATATAACTGTTGCAAAATTTTGTCGAGCCCTTTCAAATTTTAGAAAAATCGGATGTATAGTTTAATTACAGGGACCGTCAAAAGTTTTTCTTTACATTACGGCCAATGGGAAAAATTATTGCAAGTGGATTTTAATGATATTAGAGCCTTCCGAATGTTCTGAAATTTTAAAGATATAACTGTTGCAAAATTTTGTCGAGCCATTTCAAATTTTAGGAAAATCGGATGCATAGTTTAATTACACGGACAGTCAAAAGTTTTTCTTTACATTACGGCCAATGGGAAAAATTATTGCAAGTGCATTTTAATGATATTACAGCCTTCCGAATGGTCTGAAATTTTAAAGATATAATTGTTGCAAAATTTCGTTGAGCTATTTCAAATTTTAGGAAAATCGGATGTATAGTTTAATTACAGGGACAGTCAAAAGTGTTCCGTTACATTACGGGGAATGGGAAAAAAATATTGGAAGTGCATTTTAATGATGTATCGGACTATGCGCTTTATGAAGTGCAAAAAATTATACATTCAGTACAATATGGGTGCAAAAAATATTTATAAAACTAGTTATAGTACGAACGCACCTCATTTGCCACGTTTGACGAGCAATTTCCAACTTGTTTCACTTTAAATACTTCTCGAGGACACACAATATGCATTATGACATATATTTATCACATACGAAATTTAAAAAAAAAATTAAAAAAAAATTGGACAAAAATAAAGAATTTTCCTGAATATTTCAAGCGTTACGAAGAATTTTTCAAAATGCCCTATCCGCATTCCATATCAATTAAAATCTCCAATATTTTCTATGCAAGTTTGGTTTATAATATATATAAATAAGATTGAGCATCGAATTTTATATATTTGAATATAAAGGTAAATATATATATATATATGTTTTCTAAAATTTATGAAATTTTCAGCATTTTCACATCATACTTCAAATAACTACCTTTAAGTTTTCCAATTATATTCAGTTTAAAAAAACCATCCACAGTTTGATTTGTATATATAAACCAAACTTGCACAAAAAATATTGGAGATTTTAATTGGCATGGAATGCACAGGGGACATTTTGAAAAGTTCTCCGTAACGCTTAAAATATTCAGGAAAATTCTTTATTTTTTTTCCACCAATTTTTTTTATTTCTTGTGTGATAAATGTATGCCATAATGCATATAGTTTGTCTTTGAATAGTATTTAAAGTGAAATTTAAAAAAATATATACAAAAAATGAGTTTGAAGGTCCCTTGTACAAACAAAACAAAAATATATTATAACAACAAAAAATATATTACAACAATTGCATTAAAACAGGAATGATTCATATCTTAATTATAATTAATTATCTTATGCAGCTCAGTGTGAATTATTGCAGCAAAACAAAAACTCTTATCTTTATTGTTATTATACCATCCATTTCTTGTATAGTAATGCGTTTTTCTTTCTAAAAATATTAGAAGAGACCAGTCGCTGTCCATATTCATCCTCATCAATTTGCTCGTGTGTCTGGCATCCATCCAAATAACGTTCATGCTGGGTATCAACAAAACGGATCACTTTGTGAGTACAGTTACAGTTATAAAATCCCTTTGTTATCCCTATGCTGTGCATCATATCGAATTCTATATAATAAACTGAGTCATAATGTCTGAAATACAGTTTGTGGGATATTCACAAAGAATTCAAAGTACTTCAAAGCTTGAGATGATTTCCATTCTGTAAATTTTATTGCTGTTGAAAATGATTTTGATATTTCTTATTGAAATAATTTTCCTTGGGTAGACGAAAAGGAGTTAAAGTTAGGGTTAAATTATTGAATACTTTTTGTTCAAAATTTTTATCTTTCACTGTCAGTACAAAGGGATAATTTAAAAGGAGGTTTGATTATTTTACTTTATGATTTTAGTTGATTTTATATTGTAAATCAAAATTTAACAAATTTAAGTTTATTTTATTTAATTATTTTTCTTGTGAAAATGCATTTAATACATCAATATTTCTTGACGTATTTCAGCTTTATGTGCACAACCTTATGTTGTTACGCAACCTTACTTTACACAATTTTATATCACATAACATTATGTTCTGCATTATATGGACTTCTATATAATAAACTGAATCGTAATGGCTCAAATAATATTTGCGTTCACAAAGAGATCAAAGAATGTACACTTCAAAGACTGAGATAATTTCTTTTCTGTAAATTTCATTATGGTTGAAAATGATTCTGATATATATTTTTTTTATTAAATTAAATTATTTCGGATTATTTTACTAATTTAAAAAATTTCTTTTCTAATGAAGAAAAATGAGTTAATTTAGGGTTAAATTATTACATATTTTCTTTGAGGTTTTAATAATTTTCAGTGCAATTCTTTTGTAAAAATGAGCATTTAATTATTAAAATATGTTACTTTTTGATTTTGCTTGCTATAACAAACTTACACCTTTTCTCTTAAAAGGCACTTAATAGTCCAAGAGCCGACAGCACAAAAACCTATGTTATCAAGCACAAGAAAAAAACCTTTATTTTATGGAAAAGTAGAAGTAGGGTAATCTAATGATCCAATTCTGCCGGAAGTGAAGTGGTGCATAAGCCAAAATTAATACTACTGGTGGTTGACTCGTAGCTTTATCATTGTGTTTGTCCTACAAACAAAGATATAAAGATATGGAGGACTGGGAGCAGGAAAACACAATGATAAACCTACGAGTCAACCACTGGTGGTATAAATTTTTGGCTTATGCACCACTTCACTTCCGGCAGACATGGATCAGACAGATTACCCTACGTCTACTCTTTTATAAAATAAAGGTTTTTTTCTTGTGTTTGATAACACAGGTTTTTGTGCTGCCGGCTCTTGGACTATAAGGTTACCGTAATTTCCCGCGGCTGCGTCGCGGCTTAGTTAAGTCTTTTTCAAAACGGAAATTTTATTGAGAAAAAGATGTCAAATAAGTGCTAAGCAGAAGCAACCCACATTTAATTTAAAATAAATTCTGGTAGGAAATCGAGTTATCTGAGGTGCGGCGGGTACGCGCGAAATTACGATAATCCCATGAAAACTTGCTATGCCTGTCACACAGATGAAAATCGTCATGCTTGTTGGCCACCGTTATTTTCGAAAAGTTTGCTTCGCCTTATTCAATTGATGAGACATCTGCGATAAAATAAGTCGCATTTTTCCGTTCTAAAATACTGGTAGCCAAAAAATCGTAGTATGTGACAGACATGACAAGTTTTCATGGAATTAGCCTTAATATATTAATATTTTCATGTATTCCAACTGTATGTATATTATGCCACCTAATGTTGTTACATAACTTTACGTTAGATAATGTTATGTTTTGTATCATACTGAATTCTATGGAAAAAGTTGGCTCGTAATCGTTTAATCCAAATGAAGTAAATCGTAAAGTAGTCGTAATCGAAATACAGTTTCTAGAAATATTCACAAAAAATTGATGCTTCAAATCTTTAGAGGATTTCTTTTCTGTAAATTTTATTGCGAGTGAAAATTACTTTGATTAATTTTATTGATTTAATATTTTTTTGGATAGATAAAATGAGTTAAATTTAGGGTTACATTATTATATACAGTGAAACCTCCTTGAACGGCCACCTCTAAACAACGAAAATCTCCGAACACCGGCCACATGTTGCTGGAACCAAACACGTTCCATAGCATTAACATTAGTACGAATCTCTGAATAAGGAATTCTGAACAATGGCCACTCAAAAATCACGAAAAATTTTTTTTACAGCTCTTGGTACAGTTTCATATTTATTTGCAAACCGAAATATGAAGCAGATCAAACAAAATTTACTTCATATGTGAACAAACAGAAAAGGAAGACTATAATAATAATGGGGAAATTTTATATAATATTCTTAGAACGGCATGCATAATTATCATAAAGGCCAGCTTGTTTGTATCACTGGTAAAAAAAATTGCCAGTTACTGCCACATTTGATTCCATACAGTAAGTGGTGGAAGACAGAAGAGAAGAAGAGGAAATTGATAATAGAATCACCCAAAATTTCCAGTATTTACACATATACCAAAAAATTGAAGAACCTTCGTTAAATCCAAAATTTCTCATTAAATCATAATGATGATGAGTTGTATAGCAAATCAAGTCATATTTCATTTCCTTGGAGAAAGACATTTGCAGCAAAAAAAAAAAAAAAAAAAGCAAATGCAAATCACTGATTTTCTTATTATATTAAAACAATGATGATTGATTAAAATGATTGTGTGTATTTCTATTTAAATTTACGTAATTTTGATTTTTTTTTTTTTATGAAATCTCTGAATAACACCCACCTCTGAAGAGCGGTCACTTTTCACCGGTCCCACTAGTAATCGTTATTCAGAAGTTACACTGTATTTATTTCTTTCAACTTTTTATCTTTCGTATTAAAATTGCAAAATGTTAGGTGTAACATTTAGGGTTTAATTACAAATGTATATCAGTTTTTTATTACTGAATTAATTTTTCTTCGACTGAAGGAAAAATATAAATTGAACAGGGCCCTATTTAAGCTGTCTAGGGCCTCGATGCAAGCATCATTCTGAGGGCCCCCTTCCATCTGTACATAAAAGTTTTTCGCGAATAATATGGAAGTGGCTAGTACTAAACTTCCTTCACATTGTATGTATGCATAAATTTCGTACCATGTACTATTCCACATCTGTATACAGGATATCACAAAAAAAGATGGCGACAACTTTAAGAAAAAATACTAGTGGGATAACAGTAGAAAAAAAATGATGGATCGGTTGATAAGAGTATTTGTTTAAAAACTTTTACTTTGCTTATCTACGTTTGTTGTAAGATATATCTAAAAGAAAATGCCCCCATTTCGTCATAATTAACGATTTTAACTTGCCTCATTACGAGGAAAACGTCAATAAAGAATTTCGTTTGAAAACAATAGAATACAAAAATGTTATAGTAAAATTTCAATCATTAGTTTTCTAATGATATAGTTCTTTTTTTTTTCTTTTTTTTTTTTTTTTTTTTTTTTTTTGCATGTGCGGAAGTTGCACTCCCTTCTTCAATGTTTGAAAATATATGAATTTTGATTTATTTTGGTCAATTTTCACCTTTTAATGAAAATAATGAATTTTCCCATGGGGGACCTCTAAAAAGGGGGGACCGGGTTATCTGCCCCGCAGCCCCCCCCCACCATTAGCCAAGCCTAATTGTGTCATAATGGCGCAGTTTTTGCAGATATTTTATTATGTAATGCTAAAGCCTGCTCAATGCCTCAATTAATAGCTTCATAATTTCTTTATCTTAATTCCATGTTACTGATTACGTATAGGAATAAGGTTTAATTTTTCAATAATTTGAAAAGTTTAAATTAAACGTTAGTTAAAAATAATATTTGTTTTAAGAGTTGAGCCAGCCAATATAAGATTGATTATTTATTTTAATTATTTTTTGTTAATTTTTTATAAATTCTTTCAATCATTTCTTTTAAATATTTTCATTCGTCGAATTCGACGAGTTTCGATTCGTATGAATGTTATTTATCTGAAGTCATATATTTCAAATTCAAATGTTACATGTTGTATTTAAATATACTGCACTGTTTCCATTACTTTGTGTCTTTTGAAGCGTACCCACCTTCGTTAAAATTTTCCTTTCAAGCAAACTTTCTTTTTCATTGCATCAATGCTTTTAAGAAAGAGACTCTGTGTCATATTGCGATTTAAAAAAAAAAATTCGATTTATTTCATTGAATTGTAGTACATTTCTTTTTTCAAGTAGAAGAAAATAAGCTACATTTGGGTTTAAATCAATATATTTTTTTAATTATGACTTAGTTTTCTTACATTTTATTTTTATTTATTTAAAACATTAGTTAACCTAGTATTAATCTCTAACAAATGAAGTTTGAATGATAAACTTTTCTGTCCCAATTTTGTTTGTTATGATAAGCTTATTTCGTGTATTCTTTTTGTTTGGCTGGTTGGTTCTCATAACAAATTATTTAATTTGAAAACATCGTTTAATATCAAACATCCATAGCCTAATATTAAATGCTAAGGAATAATCGTAAATTATTATCATCAATGCAAATCATAAAATTATATAAAGTTGTGGGAAAAGAAAAGTAAACACCTCCTACTAACTCTGAAACTAGTTATAATAGAAGAAAGTTTGGTACCAAACCATTGGAAGTAAAGTCTACTTTTAAATAATGTATAGAAAATTTGCTTAGGGGTCCATCTACAAATTGAAACCAGACCAAATTTTGTTTTTTTTTCAATAGCAACGCCCAATTTTGACAATATATTCTATACAATATATTGACAATATATTTGAATCTTCGGTTCCAACTATTCCTAAAAACGAAATTTCAAGTCATTCAAAATTTAGAGCTTCAAATGTTAAATTATATTTTCATATATTTATTAATAACTCCTGAAATTATAATCCTAATGGGATAATTTTTTGTATGGTTATAATACTAATAATCCCAAATATAAATACATTGAATTTGTAATTTTAAAAATTTTATAATATGAATTATGAAATTAATATTCGAAAAAAAATATGAATTGCAACCTACAATTATTTTGATAGATTTATATTTATTATGTCCTGCTTTGTGAAATCCCAATTTCAAAATTTTCTTCCAAGTAGATTTCGATTTATGCTTAAAATCGTCAAAATGATGGTTTAAAAAGGTCTATGGTATGCAGAAAAGCATAATTTGGAAAAATATATTTTACTCATATTTGGTCTGGCAACAGTCGACATATACTAAGTGAGGGTAATGGTCATATTGGGAAGAAATAATACATTAATATATGTGACATAGTCATTCTGTAGCATTTCAACAATCGAGTATAAAATAGGCCCATTTTAAAATAATTAATTTCTCTGAAACTAATCGTACGAATTTCGTGAAAATTTTTATTTAGACTGATTGAAGGGTGTAAAATTTATTTAAGGTGTCAGTTTTGGTTATTGCTATTGAAGAACACTGATTGCTATTGAAAAGTTTGGGTTCGTTTTTATATGTAGATGGCCCCTTGAGCAAATTTTATATACATCATTTAAAAGTAGACTTTATTTCCAATCGTGTGGTACCAGTACCTTTCTTCTACAATAATTTGTCATACAGTTAATAGGGGTGTTTACTTTTTTTCCCACCACTTTACAATCCTAGGAAAAAAAGAAGAAAAAAAAAAAAGCATTACTTTCAACCATTCCCTACTCTGCCACAGAACATCGTATAAAAATTATACTGACATCAATAGATTAGTAATGAATTCTATTAAATAGTATTATTCTTAAATTTTGCTTAGGAGGTCGTCTACATAATGAAATTGTACAAAACGTGGAAATTTTCATTAAATTCACTTAATTTTTACTTCGTATTCGAATTTTTCTGTAAATTTTGAATTCGTATACCAAACGGAATACCATTCGATTAAATAGTTTTGGAATTATGTTGTTTTTTAAATTTAGAATTTCTTTAGAACCGTTGTAAAACAGATTATATTACGCGTAATTTTTATCCATAACTCAAAAGCTACTTGTAATAATAAATAATCTATCATCTTATATTTCTATCTTCGAAGCTTCTAGAAAGAGATTTCTATTTTTTTTTTTTTTTTTTTTTTTTTTACTATAGGTTACAGTTGATATTTTTGTCTAAAATTAACTTCGAAACTACGAAACTATAGATGTTTTATAATTAATTTTCGGAGAAAAAATTATATCACACGAATTCTTTTAATAAAAATCAATTTCTAGAAGTTTGAATTCAATATTAGAAATTCCAAACTTTAAACTGTCATAGTTTCTTAACTACTTCACTGAATGACTTCCCGTTCGATATCCTAACACCAAACTGGTATTTCCGCAATATTAACTTCGTTATTAATCCAATATTAGATCTTTATACTTAGAAACATATTCCTTGTATTGCATGCTAATACTTTTCCAATACTGTTCAAATGTTACAAAAACCTTTGAAATATTTCTACTAAAATTCAATGAAAATAAAATATTTTATTTATAATAGGAATGTTTCCAATAAAACAATGTTTTTGCACGGTTAACCCTCTAACGCCTATGGTAGCATATATGCTACCACCAGTGTTTCCAATTTAGTGGATTTTTTAATTCAAATATTCCAAATTCATACCAGAAATTTAAAATAGCTATATTTGTTTTATTTAATAACAGACATTCCGGTATTAAATAATACGAAATTTATTATTCAGATTTTCTGGTTTGAATTTAGATTTTCTGAATTATAGAATGTCTAGAATGTATTCTACCATGGGAATTAGAGGGTTAACCCTCTCGCTGCGCAGCCCAGGATATGCTCGGGCATGCATTTTCCCATCAAATTAATACTATTTGGTTGTTCCCACCAGTTATCTTTTAGCGAAAACTTTGTCTGATTTAATCAGGACATTTTCCCCGATTCCGATAGTCAAAAATTTCTGCTTTCAAGAACCGGTGAAAAACGATTAAAAATTCTGTAAAAGACGCTCATCGCGAAGAATTGCTTACGCAGCGAGAGGGTTAATATTACATTGGACTGTGTTTTATGCGTTTTATTTTAAATATTTGTGGCGTAAATCCAATAAATGCAGTACTGTATTTACGAAATACTAGGTAAATAAGCTTGTATGAGGTAATATTGGATAGCGCTTTGTTACATAACCTATAATACTTGTAAAATATTATGTTATTCAATTAACTCTTCTTTTTCAACTTTATTTTAGGAAGTTTGCTTATCTTTTGCCGTCCTTCTTCACTACCTCTTTCTAGTTTCCTGCTTTTGGGTGGTATCCTACAGTATCTACCTTCTGCAGAGGCTGAGGAGCTGCATGGAATACGTCGGAAGGATTAGGGATTACTGCGCATTCTGCTGGATGCTTCCCACTCTTCTTCTCATTATATCCTTCGTCGTAAATCCCAATGGCTACGAGACTAAACAGTTGTAAGTATCGTGGATTCTACCCAAAATACATGCTATAATAGTTATTATTCAACTCAAAGCTCCGATATTTCGGATATAAAGCTCCGAACATATCGGAGCTTTATATCTGGTTAAGGTAAACCAGATATGCAGTAGCGCCAACTTTCGAAAAATACTGTGTGGGCTCAAACTTTTTGAGTAAAACAACACAAAAATAAGCTGAATTCAATGGGTTTATCTCTAATTTTGATTTGTTGTTTTTGTTGTTGTTGCTGTTTTTGACCCTATTGGGCCCGATGAGCAGCTTTCTATTTTTAAATTTTAATTTAGTTTTTGTTGATGAAATTTGTACTTAACTTCGAAATCTACATGTTTAGAGAATTTTTAAAGAAATTAGTTCATCTTGATTTTTTTTTTCTTATTTATTAGAGAACAGTCACAAAAAAAGAAAAAAAACAGATCTTGACATTTACATGGTGCTCCTGTTGCATTATTGTTTTTGGTTCTGTTTAATTTTATATGCACCCAATGTAGGCAGGGGATATATGTCTCAGAATTTAATTTAAAGCTTTCATGTGATGAAAGCACACTAATTAGAATGTTATTTTTTACAAGTGAAATTGGATTCTGAAACCAGAATTTTCGCAACTGTATATTTCATTGTGTGTGAAGCGTTTGTAAATGTTAAGATCAGTTTTTTTTTTGTTTTTTTTTGTGACTATTCTAATAAATAAGAAAAAAATCAAGAAGGATTCATTTCTTTAAAAACAACTCCACAACTACACACTACTCTACAACGTGTGACTGTAGGCCCAGCCGGTGTAATTTTATATAGGCATGACAAACAGGAAACTTAAAACTAGAATCGAAGAACATGTAGCAGACATCAAATACAACACGAGAAATAAAGCTTCGGCCAGATTATGCAGCAAAGAACCGTTACAAATTGATTTTAAAAATAGTAGAATAATTTATCCATCAAGATTTTAATTACCATCCATTACGCAGTGAGAATATTTGCAATGATTCAGTCTCCCTTGAGTTACCTAAAATTTGGAAAGAGATGCTATACAGTTTTAGAAACAATAGTAGAAGTTAATTCACGCTCACAAACATCCATTTTTATTTTATTTTATGTTTGCACTGGTTTTTCATTATACATGAGGTCTCGTGATATTATTTACCAGTTTCTTATTTTTTAAATTTTTTGCGAAAATATTACTATCAACAAGGATCTTGAAAATATCACCGTTTGTGCGATGAAACATATATCGATCTAAATAAAGGTATTATGCCTTTTTAAGCATATTTTTTTTTATCACTATTAGCAGTTTTAGCTTAAATTGGTAAAACTACATATGGGGCATTCTCACAATCTTTTGACTTTCGGGGAAAAAAATCTGGTGAAATTAAACTTGCTTAAATAACATTTTAATCTGACAGACGAATGCCTGAATGATTCAAAATAAAGAAAAAATGGTCAGCAGCGAAAAATATTTTATTTAACTGAGGTTTAAGTTAAACTTGCGAGTTTAATTTTCCTTACCATTTTACCACTATAACTTTTTATTTTCTTCTAAACTTTTACTTCTAAGGAATTTGCATAGTACCCACAGGACATTCAAATAAGAAATAATAACAATGTAGTACTTTTAATAAAAATTTTTTGCATAAGATTGTCTTAAAATGGCGTTAAAGAAGGGACGGTAAGTTAATAAAAGGGGACGGTATAGGAAAAAAGGGACGAAATGTGAAAAAAAGGGACGGTAAGGATGGAACGGTAAGGAAAATTACCACCTATTTTTAGGCAAATCATGTTAAGACTAGGTGATAGCCACAATGTTCATTGATTTTTAGAAACAGTTCTTAACATTGGATTAAATTAATTTTTTTTAACTTACCTCGAAAAGTGCAGGAATAAACCTTGGGGGCGGTAAAGACTACCAATAAAGCCACGATCTTGAAATTGATAATTAAATGCTAATTTAAATTCTGCAGTAAATTTCCTGTCAAAGAATTTTAGACATTCTTTCTCTAGCGTGCTTCTGCATGAGAAAAAACATGAAAAAAAATTCTGTGGCTGCATCTAGAGTGATTTTCTGTGTAAGTTTAGCAAGAGGGACGGTAAGGATGAAAAACCCATGGACAGAGTTCAAAAAATAATATCAACCGTAAAAATGTGTGCAGGTTAATTTTTTGCTACATATTTATATAAAACATTTGTACCAGTTTCGGAAAAAAATTACATCGAATTACTTTTATTGAAACAATTTTATACAGACTACTCCAAACTTAAAAACCAGCATCAGGGACACGGGACGGTATAGGAGTTTTCCTGGTATTTGGACCCCCAACATCGTCCAAAACTTATTTATCTCGTTAATATTGTCATGCAGTCATGCAATGGGATGTTCCCCAGTATATGAAATAAAAAAAACACAAAAAAGTGTATTAAAATAAAAATTATTATTCAGGGACATGAAATTCAAAAGATTGTGAGAATGCCCCATACACAATTTTTATCTGTTAGTGTGTCTGTTTCGAAAGAGGTTCGGGGAAGGCGCGAATGACTAAAGGTGATAATTCGAAATCAAATTCTGTCTTTACGAAGTAGATTATAAACTTATAATAATTTAATAAAAATTTTATTATATTATATTCTTATTAATTCTCCCTTATAAATACATTAATATTTATTATAAATAGCATAATAATTGCTAACTATTGAAAGTTCAAAAAATATATATGTAAAATAAAAACATACATTTTAGTCATCTAAGTGCTTTATCGATTCAAGACATTAAAATAGATAGCAAAATATACAGGATATTTGTTTTTGATTGAAATTCAATCATGCATTCGCTGAAAGAGGTTTTCGGTGCTCCTGTAAGTCTTATTGATGTCTTTAATGATTTTTAAACAGAATTATTTTGAGGATGCCGATAAAACCAAATTTTATTTCAGCGGTTAAATAAATAAATAAATGAATAATGAAATAAATCAAAGGAAATTGTGTGGACGGAAAGATAAAATTATTTAGTGGGCTCAGGCCCCACGGGCCCATATAAGTTGGTGTCACTACAGACATCACGAAATTAAGATTAGTCTCGAATGCAATCTCGCTGCTTCCTAAATTCATTTTTGTGCATAAATGCACGAGATTAGTAGTCACCCTTATTCAAAAAGTACGAAATCGAATTGCTTTTCCCTTCTTCGGTAAAAGCAGAAGATTTTTCGAAAAATGCTGTGAAGAATCAAATTTTCAAATGTGGCAGTGTGATAAAGATCATTATGAGAAAATAATTGCTTATAACTCAAAATGTAATTAATTTTTCGAAAAAGGAAAAAACTATTCGATTTCAAATCACTTCAATATAGGGTAAAGTGTCCATATTTCGTCCCTCCAGTCACTTTTAGTCTCTAAATGTTGTAATTTTCAGTGAAAACCTACCAAATTTGGATTTTACATAAACTAACTATCCACGCACGCAGAAACATAGCCAAATATTGTACAAAAAAAAATTAACAATGCAAAAAATGGTTTTTTTCAAAAGTATCTAAAAAATGCAAAAAAATGGTCCCAATTTCGTCCCCCAAAAAATCCAATACGCCGAGCTTAACTTATAACTGAATCAAAATTTATTTCTAAATGAGTAAGTAGTTTAAATTTACATTAAATTAAGGCACAAAGAAATGTACTAATTATCATTGGAAGAATAACATAACGAAACATTATCCATCCAAACATGAGGAAAAAATTGAAAAAAATTGAGCGTCCTAAAACTCACTGTATGCTACTGTCAGCATCTTACCTACGTAAAATACATGCAATGAATAAGAAATAAATACTTACAGTACAGTAAATAACGTTCTACAAATGACGTAATAAGAACTCAGGTCTTCTAAAAATAGGAAATTCGGCGTCTTTAATTTATGTATGCGTCTTGGCGAACAAAACTTTCAACACTGACCCCTTTTACCTTCCGTCCCCTGTGCCTTGTGTCATAAGTTGCGTCACTTTCGCAGAAGCGGAGAAGTTAAGGGGGACGAAATTAGGAAAAGGGACGAAGTATGGTCACTTTACCCTACATGCATTTGCGCTAAAAATTTGTATGTGAATGTGCTGGGAAGTTCCGGGGAAAAATATATTTTTCAAGAACCCTCTTAAACTTTACTATTCTGAGTATACCTTTAACCACTTTGAGACGAGCGTCTCATATGCTACTTTTTATTTTTTAGTACCAGTATTTACGAATAATAATCTTCTCGTTTTATCGCAGAAATTCTCCGATTATATAAGGCAAAAATTATTATTCAGAAAAAGTGGAACTGAAAATTAAGGACCATAAGCACACAACATGGCTCGTACGCGTGACACTGGTCCCTAAACGGTTAAAGTTGTATCTTAGAATTGGACGCAAAACAACTTTTTTCCAACTTTTTTTAGGTGCGTTCGTAATTATATTAATACGTTGCACCTATAGTCGTCACCTGGTCCGTCCGTCTGTCTGTCCGTCTGTCCACATATAACAGCGCCAAAAGTACCCAACCGAATGGTTTGAAATTTAATATATATAAACGTTGCAGAATTTTGTCGAGTCATTTCAAATTTTATGCAAATCGAATCAAAACTTAAGAAGAAATTTAAAAAAGTTTTCTTCATTCTATTAAATCATATCATACGTAATTAATTTAATGATATCCCATGATAGGTAAGGATTCTATGTTGCCATGGTGATTACTTCCCATTTAAGATAGAGTCGTATTATTTCCGTATTACTGAATTTAGTAGATATAATCGTAATAAATTTTATATTCATGCATTTTTGTATAAAAGTGCAACAGCTATTGCACCAAGATCTGAATATTTATAAAACTAGTTATAGTACGAACCTCATTTGCCACGTTTGAAGTACAATTTCTGACTTGTTTTTTTTTTTTTTTTTTTTTTTTTTTTTCTTACCGGATATTTGGCAATTAGCGATTTCCTGCAACAAGGCCAACATTTATCACTGTTTTCTGCAATGCTCAAAGAGCAGCCACCGTCCCTGTAATTTTAATCGGTAGCCCGAACTGCAGCAAAAGACTGCACAACCAGTGGGCTTTAAAGACATTAATCAGCGTGGCGGGGTGTGGCGAGATTTTGTTAGGAAGGAAAAAAACTTTATCTTATGAATTCAAAAGTTCAATGCTGAAACGTTTTACCAACCTCAAAAAATGTAATTTCAATGCTCAGTAATTAAATTCTAAATGAGAAGGCATAGAAAACAGTTTCATCTTTAATATTTTCTGCCATGAGATATCTTTATATATTTCTATATTTTACAGTACTGAAATAGGGTAAAGAAAATGAAAAACTGTAATCGCCATAAATTTTTATATTGAGAAATAGGGACTGTATTTATTATTTTATGTCATATTCTATTATAGCACAATCTTAATAGCAAACAGGTTTACCAGGATTGTCAATTTAGCGTAGTTTTTAGTTCAAAATAGCCACAAGAATTTCCAAATGGTAACTTTTCTTTACATAATGGCAGATATAACGTGATGAAATGAAGTAAATATTACTATTCGAAATGTTCTGTTTGAAACTCCTAATAAAAAAATTGTTAAATTGGCGATATTGCTGATTAATCTACCACAGCCTTAAATGTCTTAAAGTGTTTATATATATATGTGTGTGTATTATATATATGTTAGCGTATGAAGAGAAAATTTACATAATGAAAAATAAACAGTAGAACAAAGGGTAAAAGCAATCTCAAAAGGCAGGTTTTGACATTTTTAATTACTTAAATATTTTGTTCTGCAATTTTATTTCAGTTTTATTATGAAGAAAACAGTGAAGCAGAATTAAGAAGCTTAGCGTGATAATTTTGATTCGATTATTCGATTTTGATTGGTTTCTTAATTTGGTAGCTTTTTTTACACTTCGAAAAAAAACTTATAATTATATACTATAAAAGGTTAAAAAAATGGCTTACTAAAGAACATAAATATTTTTTTTTGCCTTTTTAATCACATATATTTCTCTTTTTTCAAATGATTTTTGTATGTGTTTCATTTGAAAAAAAAAGTCTAAGGATTATAAGCCACTTAATGCTTAATTTATTAAAGTTCACTGTTATCTCATTTTTCATATGTTTTTTTCTATTAATGTATTGTGCTATTAGGTGTAAAAACATGAAATAAAAATAAATTCTTCGGTAACACTTCATTGGTGTTAAACAAATAAAGTGCTTTCTTTAACATTTTAATAGAAGATTTTGGGCACCGTAATCTCCAAACATTTCAGTTTATGATTTCTTTTCACATGTATTTTGTTTTTTATAAGAAAAATGTTAAATTAAAACTAAAATAAATCAGGCATGTACAAGAATCCCCAAGACGTCTAAATATTTAATTTAATAAGCTCTTTGTGAAGTAAAGTTCGCTTAATTTTTATGAAGAAAAAGTAATATTATTGAATGAGAAATATACTAAGTAAGATAAAAACAAAATCTTCCAGACATCTTGAACTTTAATTTATTTATTCCGTGATAATTCTTAATCATAATATAAAAATTTATTAGAATTAATTCTACTTTCGAAAACACTCTGGTAAGTGGATCGATTTATTCAACTGTAATGATCCTCTATGAAGAAATTCTTTAAGGATTGCCGATTTTCTAAGGACGCAAAAAAAATAATTTCATTAATTTCTTCCATTGGCGAAATCATAAGAGGATTTATGTAAAGCTTGTAATTGAAGATTTATTTATTTATTTATTTGTTATACGAATATATCGGCATAAAAGTTCAATTAATTAAATCAATCTCTGAATTTATTATCCATTTAGCAGAAAATATTCCCTTTTACGGACAAGCTTTTTTTTTTTTTTTGTGAAAAAATTATTTTGCAAAATGAACTGTTAAAGAGAAAGTCTGAGGTGCTTAATAAATTAGCCTAAAAATCAAGTCTTTGTTTATTAAACAAAATTATTTCTTTAGCAAGTAAAACAAAACAATGGGTGATAAAGAATATTGGTACAATAAAACTTTTAATAGGAATATATGGAATATATTTGCGTAAAATATATGAATATATGAAATGAATCCGCTTTACTTCATTGTATGTGAGTGTAGTCGTGACATTAACAGAAGCTGAGGCAGTTTTGTCGTGAACCTGACTTTATTTTCTTTAATATTACATGATCTCACATTAAGTCAGGCCCAGTGATTTGGGAACTGGTAGGAGCAAAAGCTCTCTAATTCATGCGTGAAATTCAAGAGAGGATCAGATCATAATCTGGTTCCTTTTTTCTCCCTGTACTCTGTTTTTCATAAGCTAGTTTTTACTTTTTCTTACAGAGGGCAGAAGTATCAAAGTGGGAGGTTTATCCTTTCATGATTGGTGCATTATCTTTTTATAACTGTGTTTTTATGGAGGCAAGAGTCTTGAATTATATAATTGTACCACCAAGAGCTAATTCTAATTTTATTGTTAAATATTATTTATGAGGTAATCATAGTATGAACTGTCAATCAGACAAAAGTTAATTATGATTTATCTACTACTATAATGTAATCATAAATATTTTATTTTGACACTAAGTTAACTTTGTACTTTAAACATATTTACTTTGATTTATTGCTCTGAAATTAATCCTTTGTTGTTTACAATTTGATTACTTCTTGATTCAAGAGATGTTTATTACTTTTATAAGGATTTTAAGATCATTTAATATGTTTTATGATAATTGTATTATGTCAACAAATGGTAATTTCTTTTCCAAATCTGTTTCATAAATACCAATTAGTGTCAAAGATTTTTATGAAGAAGAAAATCTTTTTATTTGTTTGATTTAAGAGTCTATAAAAAAATAAGATGGGTTTTCTGATTTAAAAATTTAATTTAAATTTTGAATTTTAAAAAGGGTTTACCTGTTAAAAAGGGGTTTATTTTTATCCGTTCATATATATATATATATTATTGTAAGTGCAACAGAAAGTTTTTCTGTGGCCCAAAGAGAATCTTAGAATTTTAAGACTATTTCCACCAGTGTCAAATGACACTTTTTAAAGTTTAGATTTATTTTTATTTCGATTGTAATTTTTAAAGCTAAAAAGAATAAAAATAAGTTTCCGATGTAATTAACCCTTACGCACAGCACTACTTTTGTAACGTTAGCACACGCGTGGGATAAATCTCACCCCATTTTGTCTCCCATTATATTTTTAGCTAAATGCGTTTTAAAAGCAAATCTACTGCCCTATATTGTAAAATGCATCAGTGCTACTTCTTTTAGAGGAAAAAAATCACGCTTTTCAGACTTATTTTCTGATTTTGTAGCAGTTTCTGTAAAAATCACGTTTTTTTTTTGTTTTTTTTGAAAGCATGCAAACGATTTGTTTTACACCTTAACCCCTTAAACTGCCGACGAATTCTTACGATATCTCCAGTGCCTTACTTAAATCTCTTATTTCTGCAATTAAAGAAGGTGTATATTAGTTTTAAGAAATAACAGTAAGAAAATACACATGTTATACTGTTATATATAATTACCAAGGTGGTGAAAATTGCCTCGCTGTCATTGTAATTCCCCATCTCTATAATAGATGCATGCACTTTATACAGGCGTATATATACGCTCGGGGCAGTTAAGGGGTTAAAAGATGAGTTATTTCACAAAATTTATATTACTTACATTTAATACCCTTTCATCAATATATACAAGTATCTTTTATATTAATCGTTCACTAAAATTATTTTAGTGTGTGGTATCCCATAAGAAATGAACGTATCGAAATGAAACGTTTCTACACGCGCAGGATTTTTTAGTCCCAAGAGGTATATTTTTCTCCTCCTAGCGAACAAAGAAAAGGCATTGCTTCATCCACCCCTTCTCGAACTCGACCTTGAAGGGTAGAAGGCAGGTCAGAAGTGTCCTAAAAAAAATTTATCCTTTTTTTTAACAAAAAAATGTGATTGGAAAAGATTTTATTTTTCTGAAGATTTTATTTTTCTGATGGGTTAAAAAAGATTTTGATTGTTTTAATCGAAAGATTACAAATAAATATGATAAACATAAATCGAAGTCTTTTAAAAATGTTATTTGACATCGGTACAAATAGTGCCAAAGCGTAAAATTGTTTTATTACTCTTAAAATATTCGAACTCAATTGCAAGTGCCAAATGTGTATTATTAAATAAGATCACCAAAATTCTTTAATTTTTCAAAAAGATAATATTAAATATCCGAAGAGATAAGTACATAGTCTCCAAACATATCAATGTGCAATTTTATTTTTTTTTCTTTATTCGTGTGTTTTTATTAGATAAATACTGTTTGATTAAAAATATTATAACTAAGATATTGAAAAACAAAACCTCAGGACATCCGGTATATTAATTTAGTAAGCTTCTGTTATTTCTTATGGAAAAAAATGTTATTGAATGAAAAATTTGGTAAGACAAATATCAAAAAATCCCAGACATCTTAAACTTTAATTTATTTTCTATGCATGATTCTTAATGATAAATAAAAATTTCATGGAATAACTTCATTTTCGAAACTACTTGTTAAGTACTTAATAGTGATTCACTTAACTATTGCGATCGTTCAACAGAAAGATTTTTCGGGTAGTTATTTATCTAAGAACAGAAAAAATAAATTCTCCCATTGAGAAATTATAACAGGATTTGTATAAAAGCTTATAGCATGACTTTTAATTACATTTTATACACTTAAATGAATGCATAAATAATTTTATTAATCTTTGGATGTTTATTATCCACACAAAAAAAGGAAAAAAAATTCATCTCAATAACAACTTCTTTTAAATGGTAAATGTTAAAGAAAAGTCTGGAGTATTTAAAAAAGTAGGCTTTAAAACAAAACTCTTGTTTAACAAATATGATCACGTTGTATCAGCAATAAAATTTCGGTTAAAAGAAGTTCATTGACGTATTAAAAATTTTCATCGGAATGCTGGAAATGTGTATGCGTGTATAGAATATAAATATGTATGAATATAGATAAACACCAAGATTTAAAAAAAATGTGTAAACATTTTTTTAGAATGTTATCTTATAAGTAAATTTTATAATATATTTTTAGCACTCTGAAAGTACTTTAACATATTTACAAGTGCAATTTTTATTTCTTTAATTTCTTCGTTATATTCTACATTGAAAATTTTATTAAATGTTTTTAAAAACATAAAAAAAAGAACACCGAAACAACAGAACTTTTTATAACTAAACGAGAAACAAATAGAATTTTATAAGCAAAAACTCACAGCAGATATACTAAAATTTAGCACTTCTGCAAAATATGTGATCTAAAAACTTGCAGAAGATTTTCCTGGTGTAGTAGAAATTTTTTTAAAAAATCAGCATAATCTCCTAAACAGTCACGATTCACGAAAACATCCCTTACCTTAAGAAACCTATTGGAGGAAGCTAACTTAGAATCCTCAAGAAACGCTACGTTTCCAAGGCATACGAGAATGTTTCTGAAATCTAAGGACTTCCTGGTTGCCCTTAAATTTCTGATAGTTATTTATCTTAATTTCTAAGTGCTATCGCTTTCTCAGGTTTCTGATTTTCCCAAGCTTTTCTAAAGATAAGATAAATGGTTCTAGAATCATCAAGAAACGCCAAGTTTCCAAGACATTCGGGAATGTTTCTGAAATCAAAGGGCTTCCTGGTTGCCCTTAAATTTCTGAAAGTTATTTGTCTTAATTTCTAAATGCTATCGCTTTCAAGCTTATAATTTTCCTGAACCTTTCTAAAGATAAGTTAAATGGTTCTAGAATCGTAAGTGTTTATGCAACAAACATTTATTTAACAATTATTATAATCTAGGAGAAACTTTATTTGATGTTTATTGAAAAAGTAATCAATCAATCATAAATAATTTCCTATGGTAAGAGAAATATCTACTTAAGACATAAACATTCAATAACTTCATCATTGTGTTGTGAAATAAATTCCTTAGCAATTACTACAATTTTGAAACCTTAAATCATCTGAAATAGTTTTCTACTTAAAAACATTATCTTTATTGCTTATAATGACTATTATGGTTTATTTATATCTATTGTTCAAGGACACTTCCTGGTTTGCAGTGCAGCTACACTAGAAGAGAGATGCAGTTGAACTTTTATACTCAACCCACGCAGCAGCTCATTCTTTAGCTGTAATATTTTTACTTCGCAACCGGGTAACCAAACTCCCCGGTCCCTGTAAAATCGCAAGCACTCATTCCTGCACATGCGGGATAATTGTACCTCATTGCATCCTTCAATATATAATTTTATTTTAATCTCCGGTCTACTTATTGGCTGTTTTGACGCAACACACACAGTTCGCCGTACAGTAAGTAACTACAAGATTCTACTACATTTTCGTAAACATTTCTTCTAAATGAAGAAACGTTATTTTATTACCGTGTGGAAACTTAAAAACAAGATAGTATTAGATCTGTTGAGGAAATAGAATACAACCATAATACCGATCAAATTCTTTTATTTGATTTATAGTAGTAAGGTATTCACACGCCTTCAGATGCGATTTTTTGAAATTTTTGAAATTTTCTCTTTATACTAATTATTTATGATGACATTTATGTTAAAACTTTGGAAAATATGTGAATATTTTAGAAATTACACAGAAATAAATTTTTTTATCTGAAAAATAGTCAAAATTATGTGAAAAATTGACCCTTCCGCAAAACATGATAACTCAAAAACAAACCAATGTATTGGCATTTTGTAATTTACGTAATAAAGAGAATAACTTTCTCTAGGACATAGACTATTCGCATTATAATAGCATCAATATCTCAGATGCTGTGGCAGCTAAAGTACTGATGTAATGAAAAATTTGTAATATTTGTTGCAACTTTGTCACTTATGCCACTGTAAATATAAAACTAACTAATATATTATCATGAGCGTACTCTACTCCCTCAATAAACATTTGTAAAAGAAGTACACAAAATTTCAAGGCATTTCATGCATAATCTTTTGCTATAGGATGTTTTGCGTATAGTAAGAAATTGAAAAACTTCATTTTGAGAAAAAGCTAATAATAACTTTTAAACACAATTCAAAAGCTGTAATAGCTGTAACTTTAAACGGCTGAAACTCTAGTTCCAATTAAATATACAGGCACAATTTCAGCTTAATTCGGCACTTAAAAGATTCTATTTTAATATTATTGCAAAAATGAAAAACCGATATTTTGATCGAAAACGATGTTTCAAAGGTGTGTGGGTAATGAACATTAACTCTTTAAATTTTACAAAATTTGGCAAATTCTAAAGCTATAATGCATAAATTAAGGGGTCACAAGTGTAATCTATTCTTTCAGTAAAAACTTTCAAATCTAATCCAAAATTTAAGAGCATTTTAAGCAATTTTTTATGTATATATTTATTACGTTTTGTAAAAGACAAATGGCGAGAATAATTATTTTAAGAAATCGTAGAAATAACTTTAAAAGCGCTTTTATACTGATAAAATACATTCTAGTTTAAACAACCCTATTTACAATGTGAGTGCAATTAATTGACAAAAATGTAGAATAGACAAATTAGAATAGATAAAGAATAGCTTCTTCTAAAAACATACGATACGATTCTGATATTTTCAGCAACAATCTTGTGTCTCCCTTCATGCATTGACATTCCGATAATTTCATTGATGATCTCTTGGATTTTGTGAAAGATATGTGGATTTGTGCTATCATGGCGTAACCTTAGAAAATTCAGTATTTGAGGCTAAATTATCAGCAATAGAAAAAGTTTTTTCTTGAGGTATCACGTCTCTATTTCAAAACTTTTTAATTCTTTGAGAGAGTCTCTTGAGATTGAAAGCTCTGCAAGAATATATTCTCTAAAAGTCAACTTTAAAATTTCATATCCACCTAGGTTCGTGAACATACTGGAATCACGAGAAATAAATTAGCTGATAAATTAGCTAAGAAAGCAACGAAGATTCAAGATCTCCAACATTAGAGATTCTTCCCTCTTCCGAAATCATTAATCAAAAGATCGCTACATTAAGAAGCGTTGTAATGCTGACAAGATGAATGGGACTATGATGAAAAAGGAAGATTCCCGTTTGCGTTCATGCCGAAAGTATCTGAAGATAACTTATTTCGTCACTGAACTATCAATATTTTTTCAACAAACCATGGCCCATTTGCTAGTTATCTAAACGAGTTCAACAAATCAACTTCATATCGATCTGTTTGTGGAACCAATGCAATATCTCTTCACTACTTGTTGACATCTGCTTACCATATTAAGAAATCCAGCAATATGAAAGGCCAAGCAATTTTTCGAAGTGCGAGATGACTGAGTCAAAATGTTACCATCTCTCCTACAGAATGTAATATAAAGTATGTATCTAATAGGGAAAAAAATCATTTTTCAAAACCCATAAGAAGATGGTGCGGTGCAGATAGACTCAGATGAAGATATCCAATTATTTAATGTAAGAGTTATGAACAACCAGTTTATATGTAGTATGAGGGGATCAGAGTACAGCAATTTTCTTTTATTTTATACATTTTAAATTTATTATTGTTCTCATTTTATTATTATTATTATTATTATCATTATTATTATAGTATTCAGTTTCAATTTTTATATGTATACTGTTGAGTAAATTTTGAAAAGTCGCTACCCACGATAGAAATCGATAGTGTGCAATATTTTAATTTTTAATATACAAATAAGGTTTAATATTATTAAGCTAATAAACTGTATCGCAAGTAGTTGTTTCTCACTGGCAGGGTAGAAAGCTCACATTTAGATAGGCCATCTTCTCCAAGTGAACCCCTAACCTGTAACTCGCTCTTATCTTGCTGGTGTGAAGACATCAGAATTAGCATCGTACATCTTCTTCATTGTTA
The DNA here is from genome assembly GCA_963932465.1 of Maratus speciosus. NCBI lineage: Eukaryota > Metazoa > Arthropoda > Arachnida > Araneae > Salticidae > Maratus > Maratus speciosus. The sequence continues at coordinate 223,700,381 of OZ010789.1, forward strand.
TAAACTGTGGCTGAAAGAAAGTTATTGAAATTCAAAATTTCTTCTGTATTTCGCCCTTCACGCAGTCCTGAAATTACGGTCGCTCTAGCTTTGTACCCCATGCGATTTTATTGCCAATTCATCGCGCGCATCCCGCTTATGGTTTTAATTAAGATATAAAAAAAATTAAATGTAAACAAGCTTAGTAAGACGAGACTGTGTTCTTTCATATTTCATTATACTAAAAGATAAGAATATTTTGATCAAAATGAAGAACCATGTTTGTACTTCAGCTATAAAAAGTTTGTTTAAAGTTTGTTCACAAATATAACTTTTAAATAAGTCAGCAACATATACTTTTATTATTTTATTACTTGTTACCATTGTCATTTGGGCTCAACATCTATTTTAATTTTTTTTTCAGTTGCTGGTTAAACGTCCAAAGAGGAATTCTGTGGTCTTTTGTAATACCTGTTACTGGATTGATTCTGGTTTGTTTTTAATTAATATTTTGATTCTCAACAGTTAATTTAAAATAAATTACCTAAGTATTTTATATTTCTTATTTCTAACCATAATAAAGACATTAAAGGCACATTGAAGTCACTAGTAACACATCCTATATTTCTAAAGTTTTATAACACTTTACAGATTGTTAAAAGATTTTTCGAAAATCTTTCCTCTTTTCTGCTTAAAAAAAAACAAGAAGAAAAAAAACTTTCATCCCAAGTATAGAAATCCTCACCCCTAATTTGGGATGTTATATGTTTCCATTATCCGCCATATAAGACAAATTCTTTTAGCTTCGGACACCATTGACCATTTTAAAAATAGTTACACTGTAAATCGAAATGTCTTAAATTCAGACACTTAAATGTCTGTAACGGAGTGTTCAATTTTCAGGCATTTTAAAATGTCTTAATTTTTTTAGACACTTCAAACTTGAATCGCAGCCATTGTTTAAAGCATTATACGTAGCCATGTTTAACCACGTTGATCCTTAAAAAATATCTGGCCATTATCCTGCTCCCTCCACCCTCACACAGCCTGATTTTAGAGGCTCCAAAATATGTTATGCAATTTTCGTAAAACTGATAATTTAAATTTTTTTTCGGACATTGTACTCATTATAATCCATATTTTGAATTTATAGAGTAGAATAAGATTAAAAATTAAAATATTTGTCGCCATACAGTAAAACCTCTCAATAGGGGGCACCTTGGAACCGTGGAATTTGTATGCCATTCGGAGGTGTCTGCTTTTCTGAGGTAAAAGTACATAAAAAATGTGCATGTTGCAAATAAAAAATGTGCTTTTTAAATAGTGGTGTCCTCTGTTAAGGAGTGCCCGTTATGGTGATTTTACAACAAAACTTTCATAGGACAATTTTCTTCAGCGAACACTGACCTTTTTCAAGATAAATACTTTTTTACCTCATAAAAGCGAACACAATCGAATAGCGGGCAAATTCAACATTCCAAAACGCGCTCAATTCGCGAGGTGCCCGCGATTGAGAGTTTTTACTGTATTTAATTTATTTTTTAAATCTAATTCTACTTTTAAAGTTCAAAATGCTGATTATAATCAATACAATGTCGAAACACATTTAAAATATAACCTTTAAAAAATTGCATATCGAATTTGGAGCACGTAAAAACGTAGGGGAGGGGAATATTGCCCAGTTTGACCATGCTTTAATCAAACCCTCCTTCTGGAAAAAGTCAAACCATGTATGATGTTTCGCTAAATGTACGTGTCAGTTTTAAGTGCGAAATCTAGCTATGCAAGTAAATATTGTATAAAATTTTATCTCTTTACTGGTATTCATTTTTCTGCATATTTTTACCGCATTTTTACAGTTAAGTTAACAGTACATAATTACATGAATTTAAGAATCTACAAATAATCATTAAAGCCTAACAAAGTGACTAGTATAGGTATAAGGCGAGATCCTTTTCTAAATCATTAAATAAGATTTATTGACGACATCAACAATATTTTTCTGCTTCAAAGTATAGTGACGTCAATTTCTGATGAGATTATCAAATCGAGAAGTTGTGGTTTTGAATCACTCATGCTGAAAGTGAAAAAAGATTAGATGTTGACTATTTTCAGTATAGCCTAAAAAGCTCGGAAACGCTAAAATTATAGCAGAGAGAAAAACAGAGATTCCTTTAAATAGAATGACCGGATTTAATTAGTTTTATCAGTCAAAACAATTTAAAATAAATAAATGAACACAAGTAATTCGCTGTATTAAATCTATTGGGGAATCAATGATATAGATGAATTTCTTTTTTACAGAAATTAAGTAAATGCGGAGAAAATAAGTCCACAAATATTCTTTAAAATACATTTTTATAGCAGACGATATTCTTGACATACCCTGTATTTTAATCACAAATTTTTTTTCAGTTGTTATGAGAAAATGACGACATAAAAAAAATCTACTAATTTCCCTTTTTTTTTTTTTTTTTTTTTTTTTTTTTTTTTTTTTTTTTTTTACAGAAATGGAGTACTTTAGTTGCCATCATTACAAAAATGGCATTAAAAACTATAAAAAATTTAATATCTCAAAAATAAATTGAGATGCAATTTTCAAACAAATTCATTTAAAATTACATTTTTTCCCCTATACGACTAAAGATTGAAAATGTGCGGCGATGTTTAAAAATTTAAATAAATGCAGTAGATTATCGGTATTTAACCGTACTATTGTACACCTGCTTCGTTTCACGGGTGACTTGTGTTTAGGTGTAACTCTATTTGTTAGTGACGACACTTAAATTGTTGTCTGAAAGAAGTAGTATATCGGGGGCTAATAACCCATTTCCTTCTGTGATGCCCATTTAAAAGTTTCTTAATTTTACGATGTTGGTAATACCTCATATAGATATTTCGAATATTCTTTAGGTTAAATGGGATTCAAATAGTTTCAAATTAAACTATTCTTTTAAAGAATAATTTCAAATATTCTTTAGGTTAAATGTGATTCAAGACTGTCAGTTTTGTTATAGATTTAGGTAGTTTCATGCATAAAAATTTCTTCGAGTGACATATTGCACAGCAAACAGAAATATAATTTTTTCCGTTTACTTAAAAAAAAATCTGCATGAAATAGTTTTATTTTTAGTGTTCAACATTGTTTTTCCAAAAAAAAAAAAAAAGAAAGAAAGAAAAGAAAAAAAATGGTGAAAGAAAAAAATTGGCAGGAAAATGGGTTAATAACATATCTAGAGTTGACCATATAAAATTCAAATTTTCTCCCTGTGAGCCGTACGCCTCACATTTGGAGCCACTTCTTCAGATTTAGCCGGAATCTTGATAACTGTTTTAATTCTGTTATGAGAAACATCCATATATTCTACACGTGGGAAGACAAAGAAATTATTAGGACCAAATATCTTTTTATGTAATTTACTTTGTAGTTTGAATTGATATTGCCTAAAACTTTGCAAATGAAGCTTCTCTTGCACAAGCTCTTTTTCTTTTCTCAAACGCAACCTCAACAACGGCAAAATAATTTATTTTTCACAAAGATCATTGCTTGTCGTTCTCTAATATCATCATAATTTCTTAAACTATTTATTTTTGACACAATGTTTTCATGTTTAGATTACTGTCTTAAGTTAAGCATCCGTGTTCATAGTTCTGGTACTGTTTATATATAAAGATAAAGAAATACATAATCACTGTTATGTTAACTATTGAATTTGTACAAAAGTGTTCAGGCGTACAAACGGACAAATCAAAACTTACTAAATAGGTAAATTCTAAATTAGGAATATGACTGAATAACTGTAATTTAATTTTGTGTTTGCATCCCTGTGCTGACTGTAACCTTTGAAAACATCGTATATTTTAAAATTTATTGGAACACATATATTCCTATCGAATCTAGTAATCTTTGTAGTAAAGAGAAAGAGGCATAATTGCCTAACTGAGTCAAAGCCAGCAGAGGGGTTTAGCTTAATGTATATTGGTTTATACAGTTTAGGCTCTAGAGTCCAAACGGTTGAACTGACTTCGCTAAATAAATACGAGTAAATATTTCGATTTGTCTGAACACCACAGATGTAATAAAGTATATCACTAAAACACTAAAATTAATGTGATGTGTCAAATGTTGGGTAAACATTTAATCTCTCTGAGCTAGACATCGAATGAAAGGTTCTGTTGAGGTAATTACCAAAATATATAATTTTTTATATCTTCAGGAATGAGCATTTGACCTAAATACACAGAAAATACATCATTTTCCCTATTCAATACTGTGCAGTCTGTGACATCAAGGAATGATAAATTTAGCTGCAAATAAAACAAGTTAATAAGAAATAATGAAATGGATGTTAAATTATCTACTTGTCGACACTTTGTGATAACTTATCTTTTACTTAAATCTATCATCTATAAATACTGGCACATATACATTTTTTTGTAGTAAGTCTGATTCTGTTAGCTAACATTTAATACACATTTAAAATGTAAGGGGACCAGGAGGATTTAAAATGACAAGAATTTACTGAAGGTTGCTCATAGATTATAAAGCCTATATTTAATATAGAATATTATTTATTTTTCTATTTATTTATTTTTGTTTTATATCAATGAAAAATACTTGTTAACTTGCAAAAAAAAAAACAATAATTAAAGTTTCAATATTGTACGAGAAAACTAATCTTGCAAAACTAGTTTGGCAGTGATTGAGAAGTCTGGGTTACATATTTTTGAATCGTTGTTTCTTTTTATTGCTTATTGCGTTATTTCTCAATTATACTTGAAACAAACAAACAACAAAAAAAATATGTATGTTTTTTTTCATGTATAGTTTTTACAGAGTTTAATTTCCTTTATTTAAAAAGAAAAAAAAAAGAAACATGTAAATCCGTGAACTTACTCAAAATTTATCGAGGCAAAAACCACTGAAAAACAATGTTTCAAGATTAATGAGTTTAAAGTTTTTCCCTCCGCAAATATCGCCGGTTCGGGGCGGAACCCTAATTTTAGGACTTTTGCTATCGATCAATCGTACGAGATTCTTAAATATAAAGGTTCAAACTTTCTAAAAAATAATAGAAAGTGCATTTTTTCGTCATTTCAAACATTTTTGGCCCTCTTAATTGCAAATAAATTTATAGCGAATTTCTTCTTAAATTTACTTGCTAAATAACATTCTTTTGTTTTACTGAATAGGTTAACACCATTGTGATGATTCTGGCCCTTAAAACATTCAATGAACAGATGTCAGTAACCCACCGAGTTGAAATTTGCAAAACAAGGTATTTGCCTTATTTTGTTTACATGTGAAATAAAGAAACTGAGACACAAAAAACTACTACAACCATGGATTATTCATTAATATTTTATTTATATTTCCAGGAATTCAATGAGAGCAGGAATTACTCTGTTGCCGTTCTTTGCTATTAACTGGTTCTTCGGTATTCTGGCAGTTGAAGACCCTGAAAACATGAGTCTCCAAGTAATATTTGCTCTCACAAATTCGATGCAAGTAAGTAATAATTTAAATTTAACATTTCACATTTTGAGTTGAAGATATATTTGTACTAATATCGCATTTATAATAATAAGTTAATCAAATTATTAGAAGTGCATTTCTCACAAAAAGACTTTCATTAAAATATCATATTTTCCCTTTTTCCCTTTTCGGAAATATTTTAAATAATATACTACCCATTTAAGAAGTACAGTTTGAATGAACAAAAGATACAAAAATGCATACGAGGATGGATAAAAAAAGATTACAGGGTTAATAAAACATTATTTATTAGCAATAAACAGAAAATACAAAAGGGAACTGAGAGGCATAGTTGCCGATCACTTTTTCACATAATCTAAAAAGAAAAAAAACTATGGCTGTATGATCCAAGAAGGGTCAGGGCCTACAGTGCCCACCTCTGTTTGCTTGACCCTGAGCCCCAAGGTGGTATGCAGCATGTGCCCAGGCCAGATGGTCAACCCGACGAGAGACCCTCCGTGTTTAGTTCCCGAGTAAGCTTGGTACTCATTTGATCTACGCCGAAGGGATGAATGGCTGAGCGAACCTTGCACAGCCGGGAGCAGAACTCGCGACCTGTAGCGTGACAGACGGGTGTGCTAACCACTACGTTTTTGGGCTTCTTTTCACATAATCACCAAATCTATTTAGGCATTTATCTGAACGCAGGACCAACCTGTTTAACCCGGTTTGGTAGAAATCACGTCCCTATCCATTGAGCCAGTTCTGGAGTTTTCTTAATCACTGTCTGAAGAGCACCTTGTTCCAGATAAGTGTTTATTCAATTTCGGTAAAAGTAAATAGTCAGTGGGTACCTAATCCGGACAGCAGGGGGGGGGGGGGTTGGCTCCAGACTTTCCACTTGAACTGAAACAGAAATTCTGGAGTTTGGTGAGCAGTGTGGAGTCTGGCATTAATGCAAGAAGATGGCATCATCACTCAACATGCCTAGGCGTTTGCATGAGATAGTGGGCACATTGTTTGCCCATATGAAACGAATCACGGCTCGCACCTCCAAGCGAGACCAATTTTCTAAATGTCTTGCCATTTCAATCGCTCTGACACGCCTGCGAACTTACAATATCTATCCGCATAACCGCTGTAACAGAAATAGCAGCATCTGTCTCCACCCTGGGGGAACAATATTCACTCCACACTAATTACTTTTCAAATGCTTTTGCTTGTAACCTATTTTGTTGTTGTTGTTTGTTTCCACCCTCGTACATAAGATTTTACTTTTTTTTCGATTTCAAAGAGAAGAGATATCACCCTCGAACTTTTTGCATAATATTTATGAACTGGTTAATTATGCGTAAATTGAAATTTTTTTGCGTAAAAAACAATTAACATTATGTCTTGAGCGATGAGAGATATGCGCCACGGATTTCCAATCGGGCGATCAGTTTTCTGCAGTTACAAGCATCTGAAACAAATTTGGCCTTCTATTCTGAAAGGGCATTAAATACTCTGAAGCTTATAATAACATTCAGTTTTAAAAGTTAATTTTTGGTTAAAATGGCGGTCATTTGAACAAAAAAGGTCATTTTTTTCGCCTTTTTTTTTTTTTTTTTTACTTTTTGCGAGATTGAAAAATAATTAATCAATGGAAATTCTACTTTTCGGTGGTATAAGCTCTAGCAAAAACTACTACTTTTCTTCAAAATAAGAAATGAAGGAAATCGGTGGAATAGTTCTCGATTTAAAAAAAAATGGTCGCACTGTTTCAACAACATGGCTTTCAGAAAAATAAGTTTAAAATTTTGCAATAGCGTTACGTTCAACAAGCAAAAAAGATTGTAAGGAATTGGAATACGCTCCTTTTCAAAATGATTTGAACACGGAGTAATTTTGTGATATCGTAGCAAAAATACATAAATAATTATTAGAAAACGCCATTCTAGTGACAAGTACAATATTCTTACGTAATAGATAACGACAAAATGAAAATCAAACTTTAAATTATTGGAAATATAAATTATCTGAAAAATGGTGTTGAAAAGTGGTATGAACACTGATTGAAATTACTGTTGAAGGGGCATCTAAACTTTACAGAAGTATCGAATAATACTTCGAGAAGAAAAAACGATATATGCAAATTAGTTTAGCATATAAACATGCTTAGCAGACTTGGAAATTTTCAAATGGGATCGTAAAGTGACTTCTAGGAGTATGGGTCGTAAAAGCGCTTTCGGAGTGAAAGAGAAAGTTTAAGAAAGGAAAAATTGTGACTTTTAAGGATCAAGAGCTTTCAAAAAGACCTATCGCAAAGTAATTGAAAACATCTCCAGCTGTAATATTGAATTTTCGCCTATTACAAGAGGATTGTGGAACGAAGAATCTCCATGACGCCCACCAAAGCTGTCCAAAAGCGCAGAAAAGATCTATTATAAAAAAGAATATGCAATGAGAAAACAACTTGAGGCAAACGAACAAGAGAAATACATTGATAGTGGTGTTAGAACGTACTTTGTCCTGGGTAGCCAATATCGCTGGCATTTAACTACAAGAAAAGAAACGGCCCCAACTACGTTTAACTAAAAAAAACAAAAGCAAAAACGCCTGAAATGGGCGAAAGATCATATATGTCCTGACAAACGTACGTAGGAGTAATATGAAGGAAGTTGACTATGAAGGAGTAATATTTTCTGGTGAAAAGAATATTCTGTTTGGATGGTCCTGACGGTTGGTCTTGTTGTTGGCGCAATCTGCGCAAGGTACTCGAAATATTTTCAAAACGGCAGCAGGGTGAAGGCTCACTCATGGTTTGGGCTGCATTTGGATTTCCCTTTGGCAGAAGGAGTGCAATAATTACCAAGATCTACTTGCACATAACTTGTTGCCTTTCGCTGAGGCAATTGGATGCTCCAGCAGGACAATGCATGCATCCATTGGAAATGGTGCATAAATATGTGTCTACATGTGATTCCCTGGCAATCTGTTTCTCCTGATTTAAACTCGATGGAAAACGTATGGAGTCAATTGGTTAGAGCAGTTTATTGAAAAATAAAACAATATGAAACGATTTCATAATTAAAAGCTGCTGTCGCCTCCCGCTGGGAAGAAATCGACCAAAATACATTAAGAGACTTAGTCCGCCTCATGCCTGGTCGTGTTTTTACATTTATAAAAAAATCTAGTGCATACATTGGCTAATCTGTATTTTTAGTCGTGTTCATGTCATTATGCAACACCTCAAAATAGTAAAATGCAGATTCCTTCATTAAAAATTACTGTTTCAATCTTACTTTATTATTTTTTAAAAAAATTGTGCTATCTCAAACATTCATGTGTTTTAAATTTATTTTGTAGGACTTTTTTTCAATTTTATGCTTGAAAATCTAGGTGTTAATATGATTTTGAAATGCAATGTATCACGAAACCGCTTTATGGCTACAATCTACACACTTGAAGAATGCAAAAAACTGCAAAATACAAAAATCGAAAATGTTGACCAACAGAAGTAGAAACTCTCATTAATCAGAACTGAATTTAACTTTGTTCAGAGGATTTTTTCGGAGATTTTTTTCCCATGTAACTTATTTTTATATAGAAATTAGACCTTAAAAAAAGGTTCCACATTTCTTTTTCTTTTTATCTTCGGTTGAGGTTAAAATAACGTTTGAGGTCTTGAAAAATGACGAAGGGCAAATTTTATAAACATACTATACTTTCTATAACTGCGTTTCTCGCAAAATTATTTTGCTATTCTATTAAAATTTTCGGAGATTTTCAAGCAGTAAAGGTTGGTAAAACAATCTTTTAATTTGATTTTTAAAAAAAAGACACATTGATTTCTCGCGAATCTATACAACATAAATTCCCCTTTCTTTTTCGGGGAATTTTTAAAAGTACTTTTTTAGTTCAATTTCCGATAAAAAATTAATTATATTTACGGGAAGGCGGCATTTCTTAAATAGAAGAAGTAGACCCATACTCCTTATAGTTCTATAATTATCGTTTTGGCTTTTTACGAATATGAAAAACTCTTTCGAAATTCTTGAGCATTCCAGAGAGTAGAGCGGCGGAGCCACCGAGCTCCATAGTGCTAACCAGGGCTTCGGAGTCAGTGGGTAAAATTGACGACTCCGACTCCGGGAATTTTAGCAGATCCAACTCCGACTCTTTCGCTCAAAAATGGGCCACACTCCGACTCCGACTCCGACAACGCAGCCCTGCTTGTAAAATGGACGACTCCGACTTCGGGAGTTTGAACAGATCCGAACTCGACTGCGACTCCGACAACGCAGCCCTGCTTGTAAAATGGACGACTCCGACTTCGGGAGTTTGAACAGATCCGAACTCGACTGCGACTCCGACAACGCAGCCCTGCTTGTAAAATGGACGACTCCAACTTCGGGAGTTTGAACAGATCCGAACTCGACTGCGACTCCGACAACGCAGCCCTGCTTGTAAAATGGACGACTCCGACTTCGGGAGTTTAAACAGATCCGACTCCGATTCTTTCGCTCAAAAATGGGCCTGTCTTCGACTCCGACTGCGCAGCCCTGGTGCTAACGCATTATTGTTAGCACTGTTTTTATACAGAAACAATATTTTGATGATTTAGCGTTTAGCTTTCTCTATAATTTATTATTTCCTTGTTTAGTTTCATCGAAATCAACGGTTCCGAAACAATAACTCACGACTCATTTATGGGTCTTAAGCAGTGTTTCAGCAGATCACGGAATGATCGATTGTTTTTTTTTTTTTTTTTTTTTTTTTTAAGCACGTTATTTATTTTTTATTTTATTTTATTTTATTTTATTTTATTTTATTTTATTTTTTGCTGTAAAAATACAATACATACACTATGTTACGCCTTTAAAGTAAAAAAAAAAAAAGTAACAACTTTATGAAAATATAGTGTTTTTAAAAAAATTGTGCAGAGAGCGACTTCTGGCTAGAATTAACATGCTTCAACTAATGTTACCGGATGGCCCGCGTAAATCAGGTCTCCAAATGCCCTGGACACCACTAATTTCTTATAGTTTATTTCGTCCTTTTAAATTGCAGATAATTCTGCCATTAGATAAGGCGAAAAAAATTACTTTAAAATGCTGGTGTTCAGAGCATTTGGAGGCGCAATTTAGGCGGAAACCCTGGCAACACTGGCTTCAACCTGATAAAGACTCTATTATTGGTGCCAAAATAAAATTGTTATAAATTTCGTTATCTTTTATAGTGTATTTTTAAATGTATTAATAAAAGTATTTTCCCTGCATAGTATAAGAACGTTATGTTCTATAATAATACCGCATTATTATTAACGTGATCATTCACATTTCGAATGCGTATGTGTTTTTGTGTGCATGTTTTGTTTATTATTGTGACGCGTGTGAGTCTGTGTCACCTAACTTTTATCATTCCTCGCACATTATATATTAATATCCTAAGAATAAAAAAAATCATATTGGTATGATTCTGACCAAGCAATTCTGTCCTTTTCTGTACGAAGGTTTTTTGTGAATATCTTTTGAAACAGAATTCATATAATCCATATTTCCTTAATTTCCTCTTAACATGACACTTCCATCAGTTTCCATTATTTATTTATAAATTTATTTCAACCAATAAATCTAACTTCTTTTATCTTTTCTTTTCAATAAAATTTTATACATAAATATGGAAACGTATTTTAACAGTGTTACCAATAACATAGATGCTTCTACTTCACATTTTTGTTGTATTAAATTTCCGATTTTACTATCTTTTAGATTGCTCACAAATAAATCAATAAATTATCGTCAACAAATTTAGACATTTTACTGCAAAGGATAAGATCTTTGCTATGTTTATTTATTTATTTTTAGTAAATTAAAGTGAATGACAGCAAAATCATTAAACGTAGCCAATGTGAATATGAAAATAACATTTCTCTTTTATACATAAAAAAAAAATGTCCAAATGAAAAACCAGTTTTAAAATTTTAAGAGTACTACAGTACAGAGTATCCGGAGTTAAATGAGTTGTAATTTTAGCCTACTTGTTCTAAAAATAATGCTTTAAAATTATTCTAAAAAATCTTCTTGCAAAGTTAAGTAATATAATACTAACATTTGTGCTATCATAATTTACTATTTTTTTCAAAAAGAACATCTGATAAAATTTTCTGTACTTCAATTACAATTTTCCGTACTTTATTGTCAAAGTTTGTTTTTCTTTAATCGTGTAAAAATTTGTCTTTCAGGGAATCTTGACTTTTGTATTTTTCTGCGTTATGGATAACAATGTAAGTATAAATTATACGTCGTTTTTATATCATAAAATTTGTATAATGTGTTACATTTATGTACATATCCAAATTGTATCGCAAATGAACATAAAAATTGATCTAGAAACCTTATGGTTTTAACCTGATTTCTGTATAAATACTTTTCATGTAACTTTTGGTTTAATACATTCATATATTTCAAATAAAAAATCCTAGAGATTGAAAAGAAAATAGTCAATCTTATAAGTAAAATAATTTACAAAAAATGCAGAGAAATATTAAAACCACAAATTTCTAACTCACAGCAGCATCGCACCATTTGCTCATTGGTTCAGTTTTTGCTATAAAATAAACTACTCTAACGCTATAAAATAAACTATTCTAACTTAAAAGTTTTACTTCAATCACGTTTTTATAAATACGTTTAATAATAGAAATATTTGTAAGAAAATCGTTTCATTTGCTATCCAAGAACAAGTGTTTGTTTTTTTTCGGAACTAAAATTAAGTCACACACCTAGCATATTTTCAACCTTTAGCCATTAACTTTAAGGTGAATAAATGTTAATTAAGCATTTTGAGCCATATAATTAAACATTTAAGTAATTCAGGATACCATAAAAAAGTCCAACATTTTAATTGCTATTTCCTATTTTATAAAGTATCCTATATTCCCTCATTTGTGTTTATCTTTCTATCTGTCTATTTGAATTGCATCAATTATTTAATTATTAAGTTTTTGCTGAAAACATTGTCGTCCACTTTTCACACAGTAAGTACTTTTTAAATAGAATGTTACCCGGTAAAATGTTGGTTTTAGACAAAAATAGGAATTTTTCCAGTATGGGGGGGCTTAGAGGTTTTTTTTTTATCTCTTGACGCAATTCGGACTTTAGAAAGTGAGATTTGTTGCTGAATAAAATAAACAGCTATGAAAACAAACCTGATGAACCTTTATGCTTGTTTCTATATGTAGTTATATATAAATAAGCATTTTATTTCCATATATTGTTATTATTTTTTTATTCAATCCAATTTACTTCTCTTTGCATCTAAAAATAGATAAATGGCTTGTTTATATTAAATAAATTGCGCAGAAATTGTAAAAAATGCTTGTATATATGAAACAGTGAGGTTGCCTGAAAATATTCATGAAACATTCATTTTTCTCGCCAAGCCCATTTTCTCTATCTCGCCAAGGCCCCCTAAACTAGAAAAGTGCCGAAAAATACATAAGGATTTTTTTTTACACTGCTGAAGTACCGTTTTATTAAAACCAACATTTTAACTACATTCTAGTGAAGTACACAGTTTTACAGCTTTGGAAACTGGAAAAGAAACAAAAAGCTAAAAAATAAGTAATCTTAAAATAACTTCTAGAAGTAGAAATACTATTAAAAAATTCAATTACTCGAAAATAGCAAAGAAAAAAAAATCATGGATCTTTTATAATCTGATTAGAAAATATTCAAAATACACATTATGAATAAGAAAAAATTATATGCATTAGCTTTTTTCTTTAATCTATCAAATAAACTTGAAATCAATTAAAATAAGTTTCTTGTTGCATGTAGATTTATAATGAAACAACAAAAACATCCGAATAAATATAGCTTCTACGTATCGAATCTAGAAGAATGATTTTAATAACTTTCTTTAATATACAAAATAAATAATCTATAGCAATTTACTTTTGTTTAAAAAATCTTCTACGCATGAAAATATTCATTCAAAATGGTTTTGACATCTAATTTTTCAAAAAAGAAATTGCCCATTCACTTTCGTATAGCTTGCATTTAACTTCCGTAACTTTTCTCGATGCCAAATATCCAAAAGATGCAAAGTGATCTGTTGCTGTACATGGCTTTACTTTTAACCTCGCAAATACATATTGTTTCGGGAGATACGGATTCAACAATAGCGAAACGCTACTGCGAAAGTATATTGTACAATTCATAAAAATGATAGGGAAACAGAATCAGGGGAAAAAAGAGATAAACCTTTATGCTTTTTGTCTGCATCATCTATTTTCGATTTCCATGTTAATGGAAAAGCTGAAACGAATTATTAATACGAGAGGGGAAAGCTACTTCACTAATCGGTTCACGTAGCACATGATTTTTATCTTCAAATCACTGTCAGATACCTTTGCAGAATGTTCAGTAGGAATACACGAACGCTCTTTTTCTCCAAAAATGGATATATATCGATTTGCCTTTGCAGCTCTTTGATGGAAAATTCCGTAAACTTCACAACGGAAATTTAGCTATCGGTAAATGATGCGAATTTCTGATAAGCCACAGGATTTTTAAAATTGCCTTTTTTGGTTTTGAAAAGCGTTCATATCGCGACAAATGGACAGCTGTCAAATCAATACTTTTTCTTAAAAAAGGAAAAATCCAATTTTTTTTTCATAGTATTTCAATAATTTAGTTTTTTCACAACTTAAAACTTTTTTCAAAGCAATGAATTTAATAGGCCGATTCTTTACAATGTACAAATAGACTTAGCATATGAATAACGAGTATAAAGTTCCAAATTAAATCTTGAATATGTATGCATTATAGAAGAATAAAAAGTTGTTAAAAGTATAATATATGTATTATACTTTTACATCTAATATGATAAATGTTAGATTTACAAAATGTTCTTTCATAACAAGAGGACATGTAAATAAGAACCAAATTATATTCTTTATACATACTATATGTGTATATTACTATATTTGTTACAAAAGGAAGAGAAATTAAAGCATCAGTATTTTTTGTAAATTTATTTCATCAGAGTTAACATGTGCATTCCATTATTATAGTAATCGCAATTATGACAGATAGCAATTAATGATTACTATATGATTATTAATTTTTGGTAATATGCTTTAAATCATTAAAATTTGCTATATGTCTTTAAATTTAATTCGTAATTCTGGTATAATTTGTGTTTGAGTATGATATAAACCTCCAGACTAATCTCACGTGAGATGTGAGATTTATTCTAATAAAAATTAAGTCATGCATATTTTCAATTTGATTTCAAGATTGGATACATAATTTGAATCATTTTGTGCTTTTCTTGATTTATTATTAAATTGTTTATGCTGTCTGGCAGAGGTATATTGTTTGATGTAATTTTTTCCCTGCATCTTGTCCATTATGATTGTTATAACACTTCAGCCCAATTGCTTATTGTTCCATTTTTACAAAAGATTGGAAATTTTACAATATTACATAGAAAATTTAGTTACATTGCAATCTCTTGTCTTTTTTTCTGATATTGTGTCATGACAGATTAGATATCGGTTGCCACCAAACTGCCAGTCAACTGTCGCACCAGCTCAAAGTATTGCCATATCAGTATCGCATACTTCGCTGCAGTTTTAAATGAATGACAACCTGAATACTGATGTTGCTGCGCCTGGTAGGCATCATGAGAGATTGTAATTCCCTTAACATTGCAGACGCGTGTGTGATGTGGCTATGGCACTCTCACCCCCTCCCCACTCCCGCTGGTGCTCCTTCTAACTGTCAATTTCGTTATCAATATCCCCTAATCTGTCATGCATACCAAAATAATCGATGCTAACATTGATTGTAAAAAAGTGACGCTACCTAATGACCTATAATTTTTTATCCGAAATTTTAGTTCTTCAAATTCAATTCAAATTCAATTCAAATTCATTCTTCAATTCAAATGTTATTTCTCATTTCCTTATATGTTTTCATTATATCTGATTCTTCGAGGATGCGGGTTGTACTGGGAATGATAAGAAGAGAACATAAACAGTGTTATACGCAGCCTATCTCGAAAAACAAATGTACAAGGTATCCAAAAAGGATGTCGTTAACTTTACAATTCAACAGCACTATAATAGATAAAGGATGAAAAAAGGGGGCCTGTTCATACGCTACCTCATAACACTTTTAATACAGAAATTAAAAAAAAAATAATTCGCATTTCCGTCGATAGATGGAGATGAGGTAGCGCAGCGTCCCCCTACCCACCTTCTCCCTAGCCCCCCACCCCCCAAAAAACGAAAATTTGAACAACTTTTTTAATTACTGCGCACATAAGTTGCCCCTCTGTTCGAAAGATCTATTATAAATATACCATCTCGTTTTCAGGTGCAAATGTTATTCCGGCTGAAATTCCACGAGGCATCCAGAAAACCCAAGGTATCTGCAATGCGACTGAAAAAGAGTGGCTCTTTCCCGATTCTTGAACGGCCCTTGATTACTTTGACGGATGACAACCGGAGGAATGACTGCACACCTCTTCTTTCGCAAAGAACAAACTACAGTGAAACGTCAGAGGATCCATGTTGTTCCAACATTCGAGTGTGAATTAGTGATGTAAATTGAAAATCCCCCCCAGTTCTTGGAAGGGAAAGGTTTAACTCATCGTCGTTAATTAAAATTTTCGAATCTTAAAAAAGATATTTTGATATTCTGATAATCGTAATTGTCTATTCCAGGTAGAAAAAAAATATTTTGTAGCAAAAGGAATTCAGAGTAAAAATTGTGGTAAAAAATGTTCATCAGAATTGGTTGACTTAACCCTCTTTCGCCTGAAGTATCAGAATTGAAATTTTGTCTACGCTGTTTGCTAACACTAAAGCCTCATAGTATCTTTAGCCTTATCTAATCATAAAATTTCTACGATTAAATAAAACGAAGAATACTATAAAGATTTAATGATAGCAAACAGCGTGCAATTTGGCATTATGTTTCTTGTCTGTCCCGACAAACTAATAAATTGGTGTTGATTTTTTTCTCTCGAAAGTATAATATATTTTCATTCCTTGTTATTATTAGTTTGAGCTTTAACTAAAGCATGATGATGCAAAGATAAATTTTAGTTGTAAAAAGAAAGATGAAGTTGAAGGTTAACCGGAGTTACGGGACTGAAAAATCTTGAAAATATTCCACTTTATTTTCCCTTAAAATATACTCTAGAACCGAGTTTTTAGAATAATATGGTGGAAACTGTATGTAAGTACGATTATTAGCTCAAAAGATATAAACTTTCTATGTTGTATTGTCTGTGGTTACCGTGGCTTTTCTTCGATCATTTAAATACATCCTTCTAAAAAAAATCACGATTTATCATATTTTAAATATAATTAAATTTCTATGAAAGCTGAAGTTATAAAACTTTGCACAACTGTTTAGAACCAGATGCATTAAATTTTCTTCCGGATTTGTGTTTGAGCGAAAATTTTGAAAATAGGATTCGTTTATTAAAAATTATCCAGTTTTTTTTTTATAATTATTTCCTTTTAAATAAATATTTTTGTAAATCTACAAGATAAGTTAATATTGAATCATTTTTGCTTATTCAAAAATAGAAAAAAACTACGCACAGAGAGTTACTCGTTAAAAAGATATACCAAATATTAAACATGGCTAAATTTTGAAATTTTTAATTTTTCAAAATAAAGTTTTAGTTGTTTTTATTTATATTTGAAAACCAATACTTATATAAATACACATTTCACGAAAAAAAATGAGTAAAATTATTTATAATTTAAAAAAATCGACTCATATCGCCTTAAAACTGAAAGTTGCTTGAATTTTAAGAAAGAAGCAAGACCCAGTCCAGGAGTTTTGAATTACCAAAATTTATCTATAATGAAAAGGAAATTATTCTGTTTTATATTACTAGAGAACTATTGCGTATATGCAAAAATAAGTTCCATTTTTCTAATAAATGGCATATATGTGCTCTTATATGTATTGTGTGAATGTAGTAATTACATGCTTTTGAAAAGTCTCGTCATATTCTTCAAAACGTAGTACATGCCATTTGTTTAAAGTATAAACAACATAGTTTTTTATTTTATTTAAAATGGATAGTTTTGTGCCAAATAATCGTCATTTGTGGGAAGTTTTGTTATTACTTTTATAATTTAAAGAAAAGCACTTCTGAAAGTCATCGTTTACTTGTAGAAGGTTACTGTGAACATGTATGTATTTCTAAAAGTATGTATAGAATGTGGTTCAGGTAATTTGAAAAAGGTTTATTCGATGTTGATAACGCAGACCATGAAGGTAGAAATTGCAAGAATTTTTGGATGAAGACAACACACAAAAGCAACAAGAATTGGCAGAAACATTGAATGCTGATGAATCACTGTCAGTAGACGTCTACATAGAATAAACATGTAAGAACATAAATAGACATGTAATTTTAACCAAAAAACGGTACTTACTTTTGCATATACCTAATAGATACAAGGTATTTTCTCAAATTTTGAACTGCAAGATTAAAATCATAAAATACTACCGTTAAAAGATAAAAAAAAAAATTATATTAATTAAAAGACGAATTTGTCTTTCAGTGAGACTGTCTGTCTAATTACAACCAAAAGTTGTTTTGAGAAAGACCAGTGCTGCGAAATTTGGCACGAAGATATTTAAAGGACATGGAACACTTCGAATAGAATTTTTTTTCCGAAAACCATAATAGCTAATACATAAATATATAAATATTTCCATTTTATATTTATTCTTTCATTTGATCTAAAATATGTTTCCCGAAGTTAAAAATTATTAATAATTAATTAATTATTTCTCGATCTATTGTCAGATTTGGCATCAGAGGGTTAAACAGTTTTCGGCTACAGAAAAGTAATATTTCATTGGCTTTTCAAAATAAAATATACACGTGCAGAGCATATCTTAACACTAGAACGCCCGGAAATTTTACTCAAGTTTCATTAAAATATTTGACACCTGAATTTTTATTTAAAATTATTTGACTAATTTATTAAAGGTAAATCTGCGTGGTTTTAATTTAACTTATTTTATTAAAGAATTTCTGGTTCCAGTTGACATTTAATCATATGGTCGGAGTCGAATCGACTCCTTCCGGGAGTTCTAGTGTTAAATAAATTAAAAGAAAGTAATTTTTATATTAATATTATTTTTTATAGTTTTAGGGTATTGACATTTTTATCATTTTTATGAAAATGATAGTTTAGTATTCGAGCTGATTTTACGACAAAGTATTACTGGTGATAAAAGATCAGCTGCTTATCTTATTTAAAAGGAGTCTTCCAAATTTTTCTTTTAATATATCTTTTTCTGTTCACTTTATTCGTAATTATCGTAGATTTAAAACAGTTTAAGGCCAAGCGGTATAGAATTAATGGTTTCTAAAATAATCTGCGGCATAAAGTAATCGGTCACTTACCTATAATAGCACGAAAGTTGTACAGCATTGGAATAAAAACAGTAACACTTATTTTAACCAGTTTTATTCGCTTTCACCACATATACAAAAATTGTTACAACTTGTGATCGTTGGTGTATAGTAGTGTATATGATAGTAAATTTTTATCTCAATAATAAAAACTATTAAATTCTTCGGCGAAAAGTAATGATATAATAAAGATACTCTCATTTTTACTTTATATTTAGTAACAGAATTACAATTTGCAAAAAATCCAAAATATATATATGTTTTATTCAAAAGTTGCAAGATTTTTGATATTTTTTATAAATTTTATAATTAAAAAACTATACAGGCTACACAAAGTTGAGTAAAATATTATTATTATTATTATTATTATTATTAAAATATTATTTCTAAAATTTTATCAGAATGTAAACTAATCATGTGTCAAGGTTTTATGAGTTGCTTTCTTTCATGCTGGCTGAAGAAATGTTAGGAAGGGTTTCTTTCGTGTGAAAGCAATATGAAAAATATTATTAATGTTTTACATTTGGCATTAAATTCAGATTGTTAGACTATCTTCTTAAACCTAGAATAGATCTTCAACAGTGCAGACTATTAAAGCAGACGAATATGATTTGCAAGTTGAATCCTGAAGCAAGTGTACGATACATATAAAAGAAATTCATAAAAATGTACTAGAGAATTAACTATTCAGTAAAATTTAGCAGTAGTTTATGTCACTATAATAGTCATCTTCATTTATTCACTAAATTAGGAAAATACTCTTATTAGCGCATATATGTAAATTAATTCTCCATTTGTATCTATCAAACATAGATTAACAGTATTTTTATGAAAATCTGTATGTTAAGAAATATATTACAAAAATGTATTATAGCGATGTGATGGGGAAAGAAATTGATCGACATATTTTGAAAATATTATAATAAGAATTTTATCAAAATCTCAAAGTAACCCGCCCCCCCTTTTTCATCCATTTTAATGCATTGTGAGTGATACTACAAACTATTCCATGAACTTATTCCCTTCCAAGAAATGATTCTGGTTTAATATGTTGAGCAAAACAGTAGTGAACCTGCGAACATTAGCGAATATTGTTTGATTCAGTTTCTTCACCGTCTCCTGGTGAAATGTCCACGTTCTTTATTCGTTAGAATGAATTGCAGAAATGCATTTTATTAATATGTTGTTGTTCGAATTGTGAATTTTATGTATTACCGATGGGCAGCTTTCATGGTATTAAACTTGAAATAAAATGCAACCTGTCTTGTTCCTTTAAATATTCTCACAACACATTTTGCACATCATAATTAACCCTTTCGGGACGAGCGTCTGTTACAGAATTTTAAATCTTTTATCACCGGTTTTTGAAAACAGAGATTTTTTCTTAATGGAATCGGGAAAATGCTTTAAGATTCTTGTATTTTTTAAGATTTATCGTTAACTTTCTTTCATCTTAAGTTTAAACTTTAAAATTCAATTTTATTCCTTTTTTTCTTAAATTTCTTATCTTCTCTTGTTAATTTCTATTACTCTTCTAGTAGCTTTGCTACAGTTTAACTTTTTCCCAATGGCTCATTAAAACATAAGACATTTCAATTTCCTAGTCTGGGTGTTAAGCTGTCATCAGCTAGGAAACCCCTCAATGCTGATTACCTGTTCAGTACCTGTTCGGATTAAATAAGGCAAAATTTACAATAAAAATTTACTGGTGAGAATAATCACTGATTCTGAGCACCTTACGCGGCACGTCCCCAAGGGGTTAAAATCCAAATTACAAATATCCCTAGAAATAAAATAATCATCCCCTATCTAATTCAACTCCCCTTTTTCTATACGATAGTAATTTACGCAATATGACTGCACAGGCTGAATGAAAAAAATATAGTTTAATCAAAAATCAACAGATAAAGTTTCACAACAGTACATATTACAGAAGATTAGAATATTCCACAAAGTGTATTTTTCAACAACCAAAGCAAGTTTTCATGTTAATGCTCTACAGCATTTAACAGATAATCTTAATATTTTATATTTGTTGCATTATTGTTTTTTATAATTGTTTTATAAATGTTATAACAGCTGTAATATGTAGAAAAGCTGTCCCACACCTGACATGGAATGTTTCTTTCAAATAATTGGCCTATTCATTTAATAGATAATCTTAAAATTATATATATTTTTGCATGCTAAAATAATATAATCTCTTGTTATAATTATATGATACAAATGAAAAGATATTGACAACATTTACTTAAACTAATCATTTGAACATTTTTATGAAAATAGCTATCTCAAATATTTTATTAATAGAGTTTTTGAATTTTACAAGAAATATCAATACATAATATTAGTTAATGAAATAATCTGTTGTCGTTTTTATTGTAGATACAGGGTGTCCATAATTAAACGACCCTGCTTTAAAGTTGTCTACAAACAAAACTATTGTTCATAAAGTTGTGAAGATTTGTGAAAGACATAATAAAAGCATGGGAATTTGTTTAAGCTAAAAAATATGTAAATAAAAGTACTTCAAAATGTTGCCACCAGAGGGCGTTTTTTAATAAATTACACATTTAGCATTACGATAGTTTAAAAATTTTATTTATTAACTTAACCTTACTTTAAAGACAACTTTTCACGACATTTTCCTAGCTTGTCCCTGAACATACTGCGGTTATCTGTGGAACATGCTATTTTACGATTCCAGATGGTATCTGAAAATGATGAAAGTCATGCAAAACATGTTTGGTTATAACAAAATTTGTTAAACTATCGTAAATGTATGCTTAATGTGTAATTCGTTAACAAATGGCCTCCTAATTTTTTTTTTCGCTTACACATATTCCCATACTTTTACTATCTCCTCCAAAAAATTTCACAACATTCTGAACAACAGTTTCTTCTGTAGACAACTTTAAAATAGGGTCGATTAATTATAAACATCCTGTAAATAAAGTTTCTAAACTATCTTAATGCTAAATATGTATATTAATATTTGGAAATTTTTCCAGAGAGAAACATTCGCCTTGAATACAGTATTTCAAATGAAAATCAAATTTCAAATTATTTTTGCTTAAAAGGCGCAAAGACCAACTTAGTGAAAAATATTCCATGCCGGGAATCGAACCCGGGTCATCAGTATAGCGCACTGACGTTCTACCGCTAAACCACATGGAACGATACCCAGCCTGGAACTTCTCACTATTACAAGTTGGCAAGGCTACAAACGCAGCACAAGATGGAATATTTTCCGTGAGCCACCAACATGTGTCTGTGCTTGCCCCATGTTGGTGGCTCACGGAAAATATTCCATCTTGTGCTGCGTTTGTAGCCTTGCCAACTTGTAATAGTGAGAAGTTCCAGGCTGGGTATCGTTCCATGTGGTTTAGCGGTAGAACGTCAGTGCGCTATACTGATGACCCGGGTTCGATTCCCGGCATGGAATATTTTTCACTAAGTTGGTCTTTGCGCCTTTTAAGCAAAAATAATTTGAAATTTGATTTTCATTTGAAATATGCTAAATATGTAATTTATTAAAAATCGCATTCTGGTGGCGAAATTTTGAACTATTTTTATTTATATTTTTTTTAGCTTAAACAAATTCCCATCCCTTTATTATGCCTTTCCCAAAATTTCACAACTTTATGAACAATAGTTTTGTCTGTAGACAACTTTAAAGTTGGGTCGTTTAATTATGGACATCCGATATTTTAAAATGTAAAAGTATTTGTTACATAAAAGATATTTATTTTTTTGTCACTCCCCCTCCTTTTACATGGAACTGCAATATGATGTTTGCTATTTTTAAAACAGGTAAACATAGCGCATTTGTTATGAATAACTGGTAAATAAAATATACCATTTTACTATGTAATAAGTATGTTTTCACACATTCTCATACCTATCCAATTGATTCCCGGAGCAATATGTAAGCATTATAGAAATAATTATTAAAGTTAAACAAGATTTTTTTGTTATTGAAACTATCGTGCCGATAAGTTACTAAATACTGAAATATTCTTTTAAACAATTATTTAAAATTGACAATTGTATACACTTAAAGTTACTGTCTAAATATGAAAACTGTCTTATTCATCCACACTCTATCCTGCTCGTTAAATTATATTGATTTATTCAATATAAAATGTCTGTTGAGATAAATAAAGAAGTGGATGTGCTAATAATAGATAATTTACTGCTACTAATTTGCAGAAGTTGACATATAGGATTATATCTGCGGGGAATATTTGAATAATCGGGGCAAAACTACGTTTTTTACGGTTGTTAGGGAAATTGAATAAAATTGTCTTATATTTGAAATGGCGTACTGCTGTTGCTATTGAGAGTTTAAAAATGCTGTAAATATGAAAGTTGTGTAGAATTTAGTCCTATTTAAGATTGTAAGTGACAAATAATACGCTACGACAAAGGGTCTCAAGATATTTTTAAAAGTAATAAAAAGTGGCAAAATACTGTTGTTTTTTGGCCACAGAACATTCTCCCTTAAGAAATTTTGCTGGAAAATTCGGATTTTCTATGCTGGCATCAGTATATACAATTCGGAAAAAAAATCGTCTATCTGATCTTTTGCAAGGTAACATGAATATTTCCTCGGGACTAGGAGGAAATGAATCCAATGTCAATGAATCTATGGTCTCTATAATGAACTACATACAGATATGGTTCAATATAGATACATACTGTATACTTTTCTTATGTAATTTTATATTTGCTAAATATTTTGAAAAAACAAAAAAATTCTCAATTTGGCAACCTGGCGCTAATGAAGTGGGAGTGTCATGTGGAGAAAAACTAACACTTCGGACACATTCTAATTTTTAACCCCTTGAGGGGCAAACAAAAATGTCTCTAAATATTGAATTCTCACCGGAATAATCAAAAATTTTTATTTTTAAATAAGGAAAAGCAATTTTGAGTTCAATTATACAAAACCTAAATCTCAGGATAAAACTAATCCAGAATCAAATATTTCTGCTTCTAATAATGCTGAATCCCCAGTTGAGGTTGTCTCTTCTTCACAATCTTCTGAAAATACTAACTCTGCTAATACTGAAAAAACTAAAAATTCTCAATCCAAATCAACCAAAATTCCTCCCAGTTACAAAAATGACATACAGGAAAACTTTCCAGGACATAAAAGAAATTCTGCAAATATCCAAATTCATAAAATGTATAAAAAATATTTCAATTCTATCAAAAAGATATGATAATCCTTTGGAAAAAGTAATTGTTATAATTCAAGAGTTCGACAAATTAGCAAATGATTTCTCTTCCCCCAACCATGTCTAGTCTTCATCTTAAATCTCTTATGGTGTTAACCTGGAACTGTTCTACTTCAAATAATAAATTTGACGAACTCCGCGCTTTTGTTTCAAATCATCCTAATATTGATATCATTCTTCTTCAGGAGGTGCACAAGCCTAACAAAAGTATCAATCTCTGGCTATAAGCTCTACCATACCCCCCGTAATGGGTCTGTACAGGGCGGAAATGCCATCTACATTAAACACCACATTCCACACTACCCTACCCAGCAGAATACATACACAGGTCTTGACTATGCGGGAACTGTTGTACAATTGCCACAGGTTAATATTAATTTTGTTTCCTTAAAAAACTTGAGTGTCTAGCGTATAGCTAGACACTCAAGTTTTTTCCAGTCAATGACCTTACACAGATCTTCTCACAAAATACGCACTGTTTCATCGCAGGTGATTATAGTGCACATAACCGGCGATGGAACTGTCATTCAACCACCCGTCGTGGCAGTGCACTACACAACCTAATCACTCACCTAGTACTTAGCACCAGGACTTAGCTTGCACGCACCCAATACCCCTACACGTAGTGGGCTTGGTAGAGGACGTCCTTCTATAATTGACTTCGCAATTTCTAAAAATCTGGTTTTTCCTATTACTTCTACAGTTATCAATGATTTAAGTTCTGATCATTATCCTGTTATTTTTAAAATTGATTGTGTTGATCTTCCCTCCCCCCCCCCTCTGTGGCTGTGGATTGGAGTAAATTTAAAACTATTCTCTCTAGCTCTGACTTAATTTTTCCTAATATTACTAACACTGATGACATTGACAATGCTGTTGATAACTTTCAAAATCTTATTATTAATGCTAAAAAACAAGCTACTTATCAATATACTAAACCTAACAACTCTTTTACCCGGCCTAACTATATTCATAATATATGTAAGCAACGTAATGACATCCGACGGCTGTATCAGAATTCTAGAGATCCTACTTTAAAGCCCATGATTAACCGGCTTAACAATAAAATTAAAAACCTTGTTTCTAAAGAAAAGCAAAAGAGTTGGAGCAACTTTCTTAACTCCATATCCCCACAAGATAACTCTCTCTGGAAAATTAAGAAAAAACTGAATAATAATTATTCTACTATCCCCCCCCCCCAACTGCTTTTAATACCACGGCATACACGGACAAAGAGAAGGCAGAATTTCTTGCCAAGTCTTATGCTGAGCAGTTTTCCCCAAATCCTTACCTTGCTAGCCCTAATCATTATTTTGAAGTCAATGAAACTGTTCAAAATTTCTTAGCTACCCCTCCCACGGACCCACTCCCGGAAATTCAATCAACAATAATTTCTAATATCGTCAAAAATCTTAAAAATAGAAAAGCCCCTGGATACGATAATATCACTAATTATGCTCTTAAAAATCTTCCTTGCAACTGTATTACTTATCTTACTAAACTTACAAATGCTATCCTTCAATATTATTACTTTCCTAAAGCTTGGTAGACATCTATTATTGCACCTATTCCTAAACCTCATTGTAATCTTCAAGACCCGACTAACTATCGTCCCTTCTCTCTTTTACCTTCTATTAGCAAAGTCGTTGAGCGAGTCATCAGGTCCCAGATACATGACATTCTAGACGAACAGAACATTCTCATTCCTGAGCAATTTGGCTTCAGAGCTAAACATTCTACATTACATCAACTTCTTCGTGTTGTAGAGTTCTTAAGTGAAAAGCTCAACACGAATACACCAGATGTGGCTGTTTTTCTTGATGTCGCTAAAGTCTTTGATAAGGTCTGGCATAATTGGCCTTATTTACAAACTAATTAAGCTTGGTATTAATGCTAGACTTATCTTTCTCATACATTCATACCTTAGCGACCGCACCTTTCGAGTTCGCCTTAATAATATACTTTCCACTCTATACCTTATTCTCTCTGGTATTTTAGAGGGGTCGGTTCTCGGCCCTACATTATTTAACATATTCTTTAACGATATTCCAAGAACACTGAGGACTTATCTTGGCCTGTACGCGGACGACACGGCAATGTACGCCTCTGCACACCACCCAAACACTTTATACAAAATTCTCCAAAAACACATTGATAAATTCCTTAACTGGTGTACTCTTTGGCGTGTTAAGCTCAACGAGAAAAAACAGCTGCTGTCTATTTTTCTAGAAAATTAACTTTTCCCAATCGTATTACCATTAACAATACTACTATTCCCTGGACTAATGACACTAAGTATCTGGGGGTTACCCTTGACAGGAGATTAACCTGGAAAAAACACTTTATCAACATTCGAGGCAAAGTTGCTGGTATCTCCCAAGCCCTCTCTCCTCTTCTCAGAAGTAACACTCTCTCTATTATCAATAAACTTATCTTTTATAATGCATGTATAAGATCTATTCTTACATATGTTTGTCCGATCTGGGGATTCGCATGCAAAACTAGTATGGACTATCTGTACCGTGCTCATAACAGGAATCTTCGTTACGTCCGTAATGGTCATCATTATCTTCGTAATACCGCTATCCGCAGATCTTAAAACCACCTCCTTAAAACAGCGTATCCATAAGCTTTCTAAAAATTTTTATAAGTCTGTATATAATCTTCCTAACTAAATTATAGCGGAACTATCCGACTACGAGGTATCCGACCCCACTAATAGAAAACGCCCTAAATACTCGCTTTTGCTTAACGATGAAGACTGAGTTTCCCTCATCTTCTGCTTTACTTAACCTTTCTGTTTGTTCTGTCCTGTTTATAGTAAAAAAAAAAAAAATTAACTGCTTATTTGCTATAATTTTTAGCATTTTATTATTTATACTAATGTATGGTCTCTGAAAGGAGTCTTTTTTTTGTGGGGCACCCCCCCCCCCCCGGTAGCTTTTTCGCCTTTTCCTTCTTTTTTGGAACTAATGGAATTTTTTCTTTTTTATCTAAATTTTTTCTTTTTCTTTTTTGTTTTCCCTTTTTAAATCATGTTATACTAGTACTTATGTACTTTTTTTATTTTTTATTAATCTTTTCTTATTCTTATAAGTAACTTTTAATTTTGTGGCTACCAGCCACGTCTAAACGTTATTTTTTTAAAGCTCCCTAATGCCCTTGCAACACAATCACCTTTCCACTGGATTTAAAGTTGCTGCGCAACTAGATAGTCCATTCAGCTGTTTACATTGTTCCATTGTTCAACCATTTTCTCCAAAAGATTAAAATATAAAATTTAGTTAAAATTTTCAGGTGAGAATCTTGTTTAAATTAGGTGGGACATATTTTATCCCACCGCCCCTCAAGGGGTTAATTTAAAAAGAAGAATAGAGGAGCTGAGTCGACTCGAAATATTTGTACTGCCTAGTGGATAATGTAGTTGAAGAAAGCACGATAAGAAAATGGGTGTACATTGTACAATCTTTCCCACTAACATGAGTGATTTGCACGTTTAGGAAGATCATCGGGTTTTGATGAAAATGTTAAAAATCTTGTAATCCGTACATGAAAAACTCAACCCTGGCTTGGGATAGAATCATTCATAGTAATAATCAAAGTAAGTTAATTCTACTAACACTTAAAAATAAAAATAATAATAAACTTTAAAAAATAATAATAATATCGCAACCGTAAAACACTATGAACCTTTACTTCAACCTAATATTAATAAGTAATGAAATCAGAAATTTTCGGTTTAAGTGTTTCATTACAGGAATCTACAATAGTTTAAAAAATTTAGAAAGTTAGGAAGAAAGAATAAAATTTTATACGTTTGAACCTGTAGAGCAAGTGACAAATTAGAAAAACTTGTCAATATGTCATATATTTTTTTATTTATAAAACATCTGCAAAGTTATACAGTAATTTGTGAGTTATTTTCCCTCTAAGAGTAATTGGAGGAATCTTTTTCGCTCTTCTGAAGTATTATCCGAAGAAGCTTCTTCTTTCATAAATTCCACGCATTCTTCATCGGGTTCTGGTTTGTCTTTCATTACTTTCATTACATCACATAAACAAACCTAAATATCAATTAAAAATTTCGTATTAATAAAAGTTATTGAGATTTTCAAATGTGGGTACATTAATAGCGATAACAATTACACAACCTGCAAAGAACATATCAGACCTGTTTAGTTTTACACATTTCAGTATATATTAGGTTGGTAAGAAAGTCTTGCAACACCTTTTTTTTAATTAAAATGTTTTTCCTAATAACGAAGTTTGAGAACTTTCGAGAGTAGTAAATGCATGACTAGCCTAGAACTTTCCATGCCGCAGGTCATAAAAGCGATTCAGTTGTTCCTCACAGGCAGTATGAGCAACGATGGATCAAACGGCACTTTGAGCGATTGCTTATTACGAGTTCTTGCAAGGACTTACTGAAAGAGCCGCAGCAGCTAATACACTATATGGCCAAAGATGACCGGTCACTTTTAGACGTTTTGTTAAATATCTAGAAAAATACATGAAGCATTAACCTAAAACTGCAAGTGTATAAACAGTATAGTATAGGTCATATATTTCAGTGAAGATTTTTTTCCCGAAACTCCATAGGGGACCGTCAACAAATTGAAAAAAAACTAATATCTTTTGGATAACCCTGTAAAAACTAATGTAGCAAAAGCGTTCAAACTCGAGATTATCAATAAGTGGCTTATTGTAATATACTGTGTTTATTTTTATGAAGGCAGCATGTATACTCGTAGAGAAAATAAGGTTTTTTATAAAAACAGTCCCAAATTTCGCTTTTTTTTTGCTTATAATTTCCAGAGTTCTTAATATAGAAAAAAGTTCTTTTCAGAAAATATGACAAACGACATTGTACACAATACTCTGCAATCAGAATTAAAAAATAATAAAAATTGGATGAAAAATGAGCATGTTTACTAAAAAATGGTTCACTGCGCATGCGTGAGTGCAATCAAAATATGACATGCATAATGCATTAGCTAAGTTTATAGAGCAACTTTTGTGAAAGTATCAAAATCATTGGTTGAAAATTCTGAAAATTATCGTCGATAGAATAAGCTAGAAATTCGTTATTCCCAAATAGAAACAAAAAGATGAAGGTTGTTTCAAATATCTGTTGATTAGTGCCAAGATAGCGTGCACAATATTGCACATACTACTGTATTTGGATACAAACCCTCATGTTTTTGCTTCCTTTTGGGAACAACGGATTTTGAGCTTATTCTATCGACGATATTTTTCAGAATTTTCAAGCTATGATTTTGAGACTTTCACGAAAGTAGCTCCATATACTTAGCTAATACATTATGTACATTATAATTAGATTGTATTCGCGCATGCGCAATGAGACATTTTTTAGGAAACCTGCTCATTTTTTATCCAATTTTTATTATTTTTTAATTCTGATTCCAGAGTATTGTGTACAATGTTGTTTATCACATTTTCTGAAAAGAACTTTTTTTTATATTGAGAACTCTGCAAATTATAAGCAAAAAACTTGGCGAAATTTGGGATAGTTTTTATAAAAACCTTAATTTCCCCTCGAGTATACATGCTATCCTTATAAAAATGAACACAGTATATTAAAATAATCCACTTATTAATAATCTCGAGTTTGAACGCTTTTGCTACATTAGTTTTTACAGGGTTATCCAAAAAATATTAGTTCTTTTTCAATTTGTTGACGGTCCCGTATGGGGTTTCGGAAAAAAATCTTCGCGGAAATATATGACCTATACTATATTGTTTATAGACCTGCAGTTTCAGGTTAATTTCCCATGTATTTTTCTAGATATTTAACAAAACGTCTAAATTCGCAAGTGACCGGTCACCTTTGGCTATATAGTGTATGTGTACAGTCGTAAAAAAAAAAGTAAACACCCCTTACTAACTCTGCAAAACAATATCGTAGAAGAAGGTTACTGGTACCACACGATTTTTAATAAAGTCTACTTTTAAATGATGTATGTAAAATTTGCTTAAGGGCCATCTACATATTAAAACGAACCATAAATTTGTTGTTTTTTCAATAGCAGTACACAATTCTGACAGCATAAATGAGTTCTACACCCTTCAATTAGCCTAAAAACAAATTTTAATTCGATTCGTACGATAAATTTCCGAGAAATTAATTATTTTAAAATGAGTGTATTTTATGGGCTGTATCCAAATTGGAGTTCGGTACTCGATTGTTGACCGAGAGAGCCCCCTTCTTGATCAAGGCATCTTAAGCGCCACTCAAGCAGTCATTGAAGACTGCTAGATTGCAGAATAGCATAATAGTCCAAGAGCTGTTAAACATTTTAGTGAAGGTATTTGAGGCACCCTGAAAATTTGTGTAACACTTCTTTTGTAATGGCTGAATACAAAATCGAATGTCTGGCTGAAGGATCGTGGCCCAAAAACTGTGCCAGACACGTGTCAAGTGCCATTTTTTGACTACCCAAAAAAAAATGTATTTGAGGCACGCTGAGATTGAGACAGAATAATATTTATACTTAGAAAAAAATATTTTGAAAACGACAGACACTTTAGTCGGCCCAAAAACTGTGCCAGACACGTGTCAAGTGCCATTTTTTGTCTGGCACAGTTTTTGGGCCACGATCCTTCAGCCAGACATTCGATTTTGTATTCAGGCACTACAAAAGAAGTGTTGCACAAATTTTCAGGGTGCCTCAAATACCTTCCCTAAAATGTTCAACAGCTCTCCTACTATAAGAAATTTCAAATTATCTAGTAACTTCTATCATAGATGGCCCCTTAAACCATCATTTTGCCGTTGTTTAAGTATAATTTGTAAACTACTTGCAAGAAAAATGTGAAATTTTGGATTTCCATAAAGCAGGACTTAATAAATCTAAATCCATCAAAAAAATTTTAGGTTGCAATTCATAATTTTTTCGAATATTAATTTCCTAATTCATATCATAAAATTATAAAAATTGCAAATTCAATGTATTTATGTTTGGGTATTTTAGTATTATTGCTACATAAAAAATTAGCACATTAGGAGTAAAATTTCAGGAGATATTAATAAAAATATGAAAATGTAATTTAACATTAGAAGCACTAAATTTTGAATCTTTATAATTGAAAAACTTATCATTCAAATGACGTGAAATTTGGTGTTTAGGTATAGTTTGAACCGAAGATTTGAAATATTGTGTTAAAATTGGGTATTGCTATTGAAAAAAATGAAGTTGTGGTTCGTTTTAATATGTATATGGCCCCCTAAGCAAATTTTAAATACGTCGTTTAAAAGTGGACTTTATTCTCAATCGTTCGGTACCAGTAACTTTCTTCTACGATAATTTGTTGAGGAGTTAGTAGGAGGTGCTTATTTTTTTTTGGCTAACGTTATTCAACGGTATCCCGTTGGTTTCAGCGTTTTCGTTCTGGTGATATATCTTTTGGAGTTGAACCTAGATTCAGCAGGAAATCCAGTGTAGACAATGAAGAACTGAGATATAGATGTTATAGAGTTATAGATGCAGAGGTAGCCTATATTACTGTATAATCGTTTGTTGTTAAAATAAAAGGCTTTCCTTTTTACATGCGCTGTGTGTTGCAATACTTTCTTACCAACCCAATATGTTACTCTATATTTACATTCAGAAATTAATGATGAGTATAAAAATATTTAGAAGTACAAAATAATTAAATATAAGGCAACTTGTTTATTAATAAGAATATTATTCATATCAATAATGATTTTTTCTAATAACCTCAAACACTTTCTTTCTTTGAATTGATAAGCATTGGAAATCATGTACTTGAAATATCAGGAGCTTGGAAGAGCAAGAGCGAACTCGAAAAATCGATTTTTTTTTTCCGCATCAGATAGATGTAGGCAACACGTAGGTAAGCACTGCCATCGAAATACTCATGGCCTGAGGACACGAGTTGTGACGTCATCACTAATGGACCGACTTCTAACTAGAGTTTGAATTCACATCGGAATGTTTTAAATAGAAATTTTCTTTTATTTTATTTGTGGAATACCTATCATCTTATCAAACAATAATAACTATTTAAATTTACTGGTGAGAATTTGGAATCCCCCAATAAAAAAACAGTCATATGCGGCAACGCTCTGGCACCAGTAAGTTTAAATAGTTATTATTCTTTGATAAGATGATAGATATTCCACAAATAAAATAAAATAAAATTGCTATTCAAAATTTTCCGGTATGAATTCCAACATTAGTTAGAAGTCGGTCTATTAGTGATGACGTCACAACTCGTGTCCTCTGGCCTTGAGTATTTCGATGGCAACGAGGTAAGTCGTTTTGCCCTGGTTTGCCCTTAGTATTCTCACAGTGTCGAGCTAAAGTGAGTAGTACACTGTAGAAAAAATCTGCAAAGTTACTCAAGTTTTTCTAGGAAACTGGGATTCCTAGAACTTTTTATGTAACGGCAACAAGAAAAATTCCTGTAACAGCGTCTGTTACAGGAATTTTTCTTGTTACCGTTACATAAAAAGTACTAGGAATCCCAGTTTCCTAGAAAAACTTTAGTAACTTTACAGATTTTTTTTTTTACAGTGTACCCTATTCTATAACACTACTTGCAAAACTTAGAGCTTGATTTCAAAACACCCCGATTTCGAGATTCGCCCTTGCTCTAATTTTTTTGTGACCGGATATCTTTCTACACAAATGTTATAAAAACTACTACATACAAAAATATAAAAATGAGTGATACTATAGAGAAATATTCGATAAACACGCTGAAACAGACCGTTTTTATATCGAAGTATTATTTTGAGAGCTATTAATTGTTAAAGTCGGGCAAAATCGCTCGATTTAAAAAGTTTTATAGGAACAAAAAATATACATAGGAATTTCATTATTTTTCCTCTATGGTTATACTTCATAAACTTGTGGTGTGCAGACTGCGTTTATTTTTTAAATTTGATTAATTTTTTGAGGTTTTTTTTTCAATTTTGTATTCAAATTTTCAGCATTTCAAGATATATTTTTCATATTTATAAAAAGTAATTTTTTTTTTATTGATTTGTAAAACATCGCAAATAGTTATGTTTCTTCTCAATTAAAAATATATGAACATGTGACTATTAAAAACAGAAATGGAAGTTTAAAACAGTAACTAAGGGATCACGTGTTAAAATCAGGAAATAGGGAAAATTTCGTCATAAAAATTGTATTTACACGTAAACATTAAAAAAGGCAAGAAAATCTTAAAGTAATTAAATTATTACCCATGAAACCATTTTATGATGACAATGACGTCATATGTACAATGTCTGTCATCTGAAAAAGTCGATTGTTCCGTTTATGACTTAGCTATGCAGGAAATAAGAAGGGTTTTTCATGGAAAGTAGGGAACAACGGCAATGAATCGGAGGGTAGTAAGTAAAAGAAGGACATCGATGATCTAAAAAGGGTGGCCAATGCTCTAGGATCCATATCACAATTGTATGCAACATTGATAGAACTCGGATTCTAGGTTTTTATAGATTTACGCGATATTGTTACGCTTACTGGCATACCAGGTGAAAAAGAAGAAAATATTGAAATTAGGACATTTTAAAAGAGATCAACAATGAATAGAGATAACTGGTGAAGATGATTTTTTTTTTCTCCAAGACATGTCGTTAATTTAAAGAAATTAGGCAGTAATTTGTATTTTGTAAGGAATAGTGATTTTTGTTGCGCGGTTTAAAAACACTTCAATTTTAAATTCTGAAAATAAAGCAAATTTTCACTATAAAAAATCGCAACTTAGGTTGATTTGCATACCTTGAGAAAAACTACTTTTTTATTTTGAAATTCCTTTTTTGGGATATACCGATGATCTGATTTTATCGGTTTTGGGGGTAAGTTATTCAGCAGTATTTTCCATTTTATTGAAACACCCTTTAAAATATGTATTGCAATTTCGTCCACCTGTCCAAGCGTTTATGCATAATCATATTTCCTAATTAACTTCTTGACTTAATACTTTCTGTCATTAGCTTCTTGTTTGGCTGTTATACCTGCAATAAATAAATTTAAGCAATAGAGGAATAAGAGTTTAGTTGTAACAATATTGCGCTTGAATTTATTTAGGTTGAGTTAACAAATATATATTTATATATTTATATATTATTCAGTTTTATTAATTGTAATTTATTTAATGCTACAAGCAGAATTTCGTCATAGAGAGATCTGCTTAACATATTTTATTCTGTAAACAATCAGTATTTCTATAAAACATACTCATTTAAATAGTGTTCCATTTACTTACTTATAATCTATATTTGTAAAAGAAAAGGCTGTTTTTTTAGTCATCTGGCCTGAGATTTCTAATGAAGCGATTTCAATAATTATTTATTTAAATGAAAGCACTTTATTTGTAGATTTGCTCGACTAGCTATTTTTTAAAATAATCCCATTTGGAATATGGACTCTACCACATTGGTCACTTTTTTAATGTCATCTTTGTCTCTCGTTTATTTGTGTTATTTACTACTTTCCATAAAACCCCCAGCATATTCCTGCATATAGCTAAGTTGTAAACGGAACAAACGGGTTATTAAGTATTATTAATTTATAATAAATAAGAAAGATTTCCGAAAAAGACAGATTTCATCTTAGCAGGTTTTTACTGTATTGTGTAAATAATGAGCAGTTATCATTTAATTTGTCGTTTATTCATTTAATATCGATTTATTATTATATTTTATTGTTTCTCATTTAAGAGCCTACACTTGTTACGGAAAGAAATTATCAAGCTAAGGTTAATCCTATGGCAGCATTGTTTACAAATGTCTCGCTTGCATTTTAATATTTTTAAGGGGTCTCAAGACTCTTAACATTGGAAAAAATTAAAAAAAAAAAAGACCATTTTCAACATTTAATATCTTAAAATGTATTTGATTTTAAGACACGTTTTTTATTGGGTCTTTCATTTCATGTATTTAAAAAATTGCACGATGAAGAATTAGAATTTACAGAGGGCTCCAAACTGTCAGGGGCGATTCTCAAAAGGTGGGCACGGGACACAAGTCATAACTTTAAGCCTTTCAAACATAACTTTAATTATCATTGACTTTATTTATTTATTTTTATTTTTATTTTTTTTACATTGAGTTTTTAATTCTATTCAGAGACAAAAAATGACATAATTTATTGTAAAAGCTTTGTATAAATATCTTAAAATTTCATTATTATATGCTAAAGAGGCCAATTTCGGACATTCATAACGTTAACTGCTCCAATGTACCACCAAGAAAAAGAGTTTTAACTTTTTTCCAGGTGGTTCTAATGGTAAACAACGAATGCATAAAGGAAACGGATGATTTTTTGATAATTTCGTTAAGAGATAGCAGGCTGATTTATTGCTTTTTTAAAGATAGAAGGACTTTTCTATAAAGAATTTTTCTGTAATTTGTCATGTCCGAAAGTAATGTATGTAATAAAGCATTTGATTTTTTTATTATTATTACTGGATAACAAAAAGTTCATTATACATATATATATGTATACAGACACATTTACTACATTCTTAGTCTTAAGAAATTTTTAAATACTAAGATCAACGCCCAAAATTGTAACGTACGTGAGAAAAAATGTCCAAAATTTGTAACGTACACAATTGCTAATTACATGCTTTAATAATTAATTTTCCAGAATAGTTGCTGTCTTTTAATGTTTGTGTATAATTTTGTAGACATACTATTAAAAATATTTATATATTATATTTATAGACAAAATTTAAAAAAATTGGCCTTAAATTTGAAAATTTTAAAAATTACATATAGTTAACGTTTAATGATCCCACCTTTTGAGAATCTCCCTCAGACATTTGACGAGCAGAAAATCGGCATTACAGATTACACGCAATATTACAAAATAAATTTTGCAACTAGAATGAAAATTTTCGTGCCTACTAATACTTCAGATTATAATAATTACCCTGAACCTAAATAAATTAGTATTTAAAGCATTTTTAATACAAAGTTGTATTTAGCTAATGCAAAATTTAGAAAATTTCAACAGTATAATCACATAAAAAAATATTTTTTTGAACAATAAAACGGAAATTTTAGGTTCCGTTTATACAGACTAACATGAAACATATGTTTTGAAAATTTCACGAAAAAGTATTCAGAAGTTTTTGAGATATCGTGCGCATTATGCCCAAAAACGTCATTTGAAGGAAATGACTTCAAACTTTCGGAAACGCCGCTTCAGCTGTTGAGCGGGTATAATTCTAAAAACCACAACTTTTGTTCAAATGGCAATTTCAAGGAAACAATTATATGAAAATGTTCAGAAAAAAATAGGCGTTTAACATCTAAAAAAGTTAAAATTTCAAAATTTTTAAAGCTTTAAGAGTCCTGAGACCCCATAAAGATTTATTTTCATATAGTACCAGAGGTCAATAACTTTTATTGTGCGTTTGTACTTTTTTGATTTGTTACCATTATTTTTATATGAGGACAATTTCACTTTCAGAACCGGTTATAACCTGTTCTAAAAGTGAAATATCTGAATATAAAAAAAAAACAGTAACTAAAGTCGAAAAAGTACAAACACACAATAAAATTTATCGCCCTCAGGTGCCATATGCAAGAAAAAAAAATCATTTAAAAATATTCAAATGCGAGCGAGAAAACTGTAAACAACTCTCCCATAGGATTAACATTAGCTTGATCGTTTCTTTCCGTGACTAGTGTAGGCTCCAAACTAAAGTTTTCGTTATAGGCGCGTTCCACATCTACATGCTTTTGTATGTTTAATAAATAATAAGTATTTATAATAAATATAATAGTCTTCTAATCACATATTTGTGAACATTTTTTATATAAATCCTCTTCCTTTTAAAACTGAATTCTCTTACAGACAAGTTCTCTCGTTAAACGTTTTACTGAATTTAAGGAATAATATTTAATTTTAATAAATATAACTCTTTAATTTATCATTTACTATTTAATTTACCATTTCTTTATATATTATTAAATTTTACTAATTGTAATTTATTTAACGATATAGGCAGAATTTCGTTATAGAGAAATCCATCTTAATATATTTTATTCGGTAAACAATCAGTATTTCTATAAAATGTACTCACTTAAGTAGTGTTTCATTTACTTACTTATAATCTACACTGTAAAAAAAAAAAAAAAAAAAAAAAAAATCTGTAAAGTTACTAAAGTTTTTCTAGGAAACTGGGATTCCTAGAACTTTTTATGTAACGGCAACAACAAAAATTCCTGTAACAGCGCCTGTTACATGAATTTTTGTTGTTGCCGTTACATAAAAAGTCCCAGGAATCCCAGTTTCCTAGAAAAACTTTAGTAACTTTATAATTTTTTTTACAGTGTATATAACGGTATATATAAATATTAAACAGACATACATACAATAAATACAATAATCCCAACTGGAGTGAAAAATTAGCCAGAGCCAGGAA
Source organism: Maratus speciosus (assembly GCA_963932465.1). NCBI lineage: Eukaryota > Metazoa > Arthropoda > Arachnida > Araneae > Salticidae > Maratus > Maratus speciosus. The sequence continues at coordinate 223,737,962 of OZ010789.1, forward strand.
TCGAACCCGGTCCATTACAGAACCAGGAATTGAATGCAGGCGTTATTTATGTGTGTTTCATTATTTGAGATTTCTACTGGAGAGATTTTGATAATTATTTATTTAAATGGAAACACTTTATTTGTAGATTTGCTCGACTCGTTATTTTTTTTTAATAATCCAATTTTTATATTTTAATTTTAACTTTAAAAGTCCTTTATGGAGTTTTTTCACATTAGTGGCAATCGGGTTACTTCCATTGTTGAAGAGAGAAGGGAAACAATGGGGATTACCACATATCATTACGGATGCCATTTTCGTATTACAATTAAAAAAAAACTTTTTTAAAACTTTTGAACAGAAAATGACGTCACGATTTCAAATAACGCATTTTTTATTCATAAAGCTTTTACATTTCAATATTATTTTTTCATTTCGCTGATACTGGGATTAAGACGTTATCTCAGAGGGCTTCGGTGTGTGAACATGATATCATAGTAAAAATGAAGTGTTTTCTTTGATAAAATTAAATATTTTATTACAAATGCGTTTAAAAGTAAATTTCTGGATTTCGCCAGCACTCAGATTAGGACCTCAACTAAAGAGTAGGAATATTTGCATGCGAAATTGTAACTGGGAAACCTGACATCAAGTTTGAGAATATATTTATTAATAATCTATTGCACGTTAAAATATTTATTTTATATAGTGAATATGAATATGAAAAGTATGCATGTAAATTGTGCGACGGTGAAAAAGATGTTATTTTTAGATTTCGTTGAAAAAATATTATAATTGTGTCATAGTGGTGCAATTTTAGTTGATTATTCATTACGTAATACCAAAGGTCAAAAGCTCAGTTAATAACTTCATAAAATATTTGTTTTAAAATAATATTTGTTTTAAGAGTTAGGCTTGCCAATATAATATTGATAAAATATTTTATTATTTTTGTTAATTTTTAGCTCATAGGCTATCAAAGCCTTAGAGCTAATGTGCCCGCAGGTTCTGTATAAACGTACATATGCGTGTACAGTCGTAGAAAAAAAAAAGTAAACACCCCCTACTAAATCTGCAAAAACATATCGTAGAAGAAAGTTACTGGTACCACACGATTGGTAATAAATTCTACTTTTAAATGATGTATATAAAATTTGCTTAGGGGGCCATCTACATATTAAAACGAACCATAGCTTTGTTTTTTCAATAGCAGTACACAATTCTGACAGCATAAATGAACTCTACAACCTTCAATTAGCATAAAAGCAAATTTTTATTAAATTCGTACGATAAATTTCCAAGAAATTAATTATTTTAAAACGAGCTTATTTTAGGGGCGGTATCCAAATTGAAGTTAGGTACTCCATTGTTGACCCAGAGAGGTTCTTGAACAAGGTATCTTTAGCGCCACTCAAGCAGTCGATGAAGACTGCTAGATTACTGGATAATATAAGAAATTTCAAAATATATAGTCACTTCTATCATAGACGGAACCTTAAACCATCATTTTGCCGTTTTTTTAAGCATAATTTGTAAACTACTTGCAAGAAGAATCTGAAATTTTGGATTTCCATAAAACAGGACTTCATAAATCTAAATCCTTCAAAAAAATTGTAGGTTGCAATTCATAATTTTTTCGAATATTAATTTCATAATTCATAATTCGTATCATAAAATTATAAAAATTGCAAATTCAACGTATTTATGTTTGGGTATTTTAGTATTATTGCTGCACCAAAAATTAGCACAAATATGACATACCTCATATTTGGTTTAATATTTTAAAAAATATCTAACACTTCAGCATCGAAACGAAACAACTTCATAGACATCACCAACAAATAATAGACTTATCCTTTTTCTCAAACTGGTGTATAATTAGCTCAGTGAATGCGACATTCCAGTGAAAGTATCCTTTGAAAATGATCGCATTTGCGATCGAAAGATCTCAGGAATCATCTTTTCTGTTTCATATGATTTTTAACATGAATAGTTTTTAAATTTTTAAAAACCAGTTCATTTTGTAACGGAATATTTTAATAAATTTTTATGCACCTTTTTAGTAAACAGTTTTTAATTTTAGTTATTTATAAATTCAGTCAATCAGTTCTTTTAGACATTTTCATTCGTCGAATTCGACGGGTTTCGACTCGTTATATGTTAATCATTCTTCGTTTTAGGCAGGTATACCGCTTTATAGCGGTTCCGATTTAGGTTTATTTTCCTGAGATGCCTATTCAAGCATATTATAAAGCGTGGATATTCAATTTATTCAGAATTTCAAAATCTTCAACTTTTGTACAAGCATTTTTTTGATAGTTTTAGTTGTTTTTAAGGTATTTTTAATTTAATCGCAAAACGCATGGTTTCTGAAAACAAATGTGCATATTAGCGGCTAAAACTCACGAAGTAAAAGATGGAAAACTTAGTATGTTTTCATTACAGACTTAAACTGAGGTTAATACAATAATTTTCAGCTTTCCGTTATAATTAATTCCGAATTCGGCCTTTTTTTGCTCCAGAGTCAAATGGTTTCAGACAGTTTCAGATAATTTCAGTACATGGTTTCAAAAACAAATAAATAAATAAAATCCTTGTATATTTTTGAATAACTGCTGTTTTTTAAATCTTTAATTTAAAAAAGAGAACATCACCTTTTCATAAACATATAAACTCATAAAATTTTTCTTTTACTTAAGTAAGGTTTCATACAAAATACATATATAAACAAATAAACAACTTGACGTGCTTCAGTTTTATTAGAGATAAAAAACATTATCTCAATCGATTCATCAATAGATCAAAATTTTTGATCGATGATGAATTTTTATCTTTAATGATGATTTTTATCTTTAATGAAACTGAAGCATGTCAAGTTGTTTATTTGTTTATATACCGTCAACTGCGGTAGCACTGTTTCTTTAAGGGTAACTTTGACCCAAGGTTAAAAAAAAAAAGTTTAAATCTGCAATATTTTCTACATCGCTTGAGTTATCGACAAAGTTTTGGTCACAAAAAATAGGTGGCAGCACTAGTTTTAGACTGGCATCTCATTGTTAGTAATTTGACCAGGTTCCACCGTGGCAGCACCAGTCAAACAAAAACGTGTGAACGCGGTGAGAATTTTGCTCTTACAACTTTTGTCTGCCAAGGTGTAAATTAATTCATTTGGACCTTAGTAAGTACCTGTTTTTATAACCTCATTAGTGTAGATCGAGGTCAAATGTAGGATTATGCGTTGTCTTTCCTCAATTATCGTTTAAATTTTTGTATATATACTTCCTGTCAATGCATAAAAAATGTTATATTTGAAGGGGAGCGATTACTTATTTTGTAGAATTTAAACATTGATGTTTTTGAGGTACTTTTTTGGTTTGTTTTTGGTATACTTGTAAAAATAGACATTTGTACTTATACGAACAATAATTTTGCTGAAAATTCTTCCAGTGTATTGGTTCCAACTGAACCAAACAAGAAAGCTATTGACAAAGATGACTGTAACGTTAGAAACTTTGTACTTGTGATGTTTTATGGCAATATCTATCTCGGAAGGATTACTTTGAAATCAAAGGAGGGTTGTGTTGTTGATTGCATGGAAAAGAAGTTAACGTATTGGCGTTGGCCACAGCGGCCGGACAACATGGTGTATGAATGGAACGATATTGTTGCAAAAAATAGTCCACCAAAACTTCTGTCTAAGAGAAACCACTATTCAGCCCCGGACCTGGACAACCCACGTTAAGAAATAGTTATGAGTTAGATAATAATTTTATTATTAAAATATATGCTAATTTACTGTCTTTTTACATGTCGACACTTCTTGCCATCTCTCTACCGTCATTTTCAATAGTATAACATTGGTCCACATCATATTGTAGGCCCTATAACATTCATTTTAACACATGGACCCATGTTACCCTAATTCAAGGTAATATTGGCCCAAAACTTTCAAAAACACTTTTTAATTAAAAAAAATAATGGCGACAGATTTATGATTGGTGTGGCTCCATATGTTTTTACGCAAACAAAAAATTAACATAATACTCATTTTTCAACCCTACACTGCACGATTTTTTCTTATTTTCATGACAAAAATTATTTGATATATTGGTCTAATAAGGGGGAAAATAGTAAAAAAAATTAAATTTCACATTTTCAGCTAAAATTTGATATTTTATGGCGTGTACCATATGTACACAATTAGGGTTTAAAATACTGTATTGCTATATTTTACAACTAAATGAGCTTAAATTAATTAATTTTTGCTGCTTAACACTCTGCAATTTTTTTATAATAATATTTTTAAGTATTCAGTACAAATAATGAAAGTAAATTTTACCATAATAGCTTGATCGATTTTTTTTTTCCGAATATCAAATTCAAATTTTTGTCAAATGCAGCCATCTGACATGGACAAAATAAGTGTTATTCCATTCTTTGGACTGTTCTTGATGAGGTATAGAGATCAAATTGGCCAAATTCATGGCACATAATAAGAATTACAGTGTTTTTAGGTATGTGCCAGATGTGGCACGTGGTGCAGAGAAGGGTTAAATAAAATAAGAGAATGAAGATGCTGAACATGCCATGAAGCAGAGAAATTTGGGCCAAAGTTACCCCAGTTGGCGGTATGTAGTTTGCGTGACACCTTAACGTAAGTAAAAGAAAAATTTTCTGAGTTTATATGAAAAATTGTCAATAGTTAAATTTTACCGTGGCGAACTATATGTCGTTACAAGTTTTTGAACGCATCTTTACACATACCTGTTACTTTATATACACACACATATATATACATATATTCAATAAGACTGTGATTTAAATTTAAAGTGATTATAAATCTTTTTAAAGTCATATTAATAAGACGAGAATTTTTTAGCAAAGAAATTTTTTGAGAAAGGGGTAAATGGCCTATGTGCTATGAGCATCCCTATTCGAATTTTATCAAGTCTTAATTAAATTGCAATTTATTTCGACTAAAAATCGACTAAATGTCTTTGCTATTTTAGTGTTTGATGACATTTATTAGACGTTTAAATTACCGAAATGTTTTTCTCATCTTCTTCCGTCATATCTTCTATATCCTCATTCATATTGTCCCATCTCTGAAATAAAAAGCTAATAATTAATAAATAAAGTAAATTTTAAATTTACATATATATCTTCTATAAATTTACATATCTATCTCCCATATACAGAGTTTAAAATAATCTTTATTTATTGAGTTAAAAATTTTGAAATTTTTTGTGATGGTTAACCATATCATTTGTAAACAGAATCACATGATAAAATTTCTCATAATTAAAATATATATATATTTAAAATTTATTAAAAAAGTGAGGTAATTTAAAATCGTTATAACTCGAAATATTATTTGTAGAATCTCAATCTTTTTTTTTTTTTTCATTTAAATAAACAGAAATATATGAGTTTTGATTTTGATTCAGCATTTTAAAAATATTAATTAAAAAAGTATTTTAAAATATTAAAAAAGAAATTTTAAGTTATGTAACTTAGAAAAAATCATATTTTCAAAAGTAAATAATTTTTTCAAATTTGCTGAATCAAAATTATTGTAAAACAATTGAAAAAGACATGTTCCAAGTTTAAACCATTTATCTTTAACGGTTTTTGACTTATAAAAATTTAAAATTAGAAATAGTGGAAAAAAACTCCATTATGAAGAAAAACGGATTTTCACAAGAAGTCGTTTCCATAACAACCATTGTTTGAAAACTAGATTTTGAAAACAAATAAAAATAAAAAGAAATAATATTTCCTGTTCTAATTAAGTTAGAAACGTCATTCAAACGTCATTTTAAGCTGAAAAAAAAATCAAGAGATATTTTTAATGTAATTTTTTTTAAGGTTTTTGCGTCCTGGAACCCTTTAAGGCTCAGTAAGGACGCAAATTCTCCTCTCTAATGATAAAAATATGGGCTTGGAATACATCCATATTTTTCAAACTTCTCCTCGGAAAATTAAAATTTTTTACTTTAAATTTAAAATTTAACTTTTGTTTCCTGTGTACTCTTCTTGAAGAATGTTGTTTTCTTTTTTATTTGCCAAATGTTTCTAAAATATATATTTAATTTTATAATTTAATTGTTAAAATCTAAGTGAAACAGGCGAATTGTAAGTAAGATTTTAACACTTTAAATAAAACTAACAATGTATTTTAAAAATATTTTGTCCAATAAAAAAGGAAAAAAAATTCTTCAATAAGAGCGTACAGAAAACAGAAGAAAAAGATTTTAATTTTCCGAGGAGAAATTTGAAAAACACGGATGCATTCCAAATCCATAGGTTTAGCCATGGAGAGGAGTAAACATAACTATAGAAAAGAAGTAAACATAACTATCTTCTTCTGTGGAAAGTGTTGATGCCGAAAAACGAGTTCTTTATCCCTCTCCTGCGTCCGCCATATTTGACTTTGACCGATAGCCGTCCAATCAACAGTCTTCAGTGCAAGACACGGCTAAATATGGCGGACGCGGAAAGGGGAGGGGGCTAGCAACGGTATAAAATGATGTCATTTATGTCGACTCCTTTAATCTGCATAGCTCCATGGGTTTAGCATTAAAGAGGGGAATTTCCAGCCTGTCTGATGTGGAGCCTTAAGACGGCGAAACGTCATCTATAGGTGATATTTGAAACTAAATCAAATAAACCTAATAAAGAAATTCCCAAATTCACACATTAATCCCCTTTAATATTAGCTATCACTTGCTACTGAATCTAATTCTCTATATTTCGAAGACTAATGATAGGGATGATCTGTAAAAGTAGTCAAGTTTTCCCTGACTCTGACTATTTTTATGTAAAAATTAATGTAGATCATATATCTTTTTAAAAAATTAATATGGATTTATTAATATTTTTCCTAATTAAACATTCGTTTCTTAATTTAAAAAAATGCTTTGATTATGTTTTGGTTATACATCAGGGCTAGTGCTTCCAGGTGTGACGATTTACGCGGGATCTACCGATTTTCCAGAGTTCTAGTACCCGTCCCCCGTAACCATTGCGCGGGACACCTAAAGTCCCGATTTTTCAGTATCAACAAACTCTTTAAAATTTCTTTTCGTACCATAGCATTTGCTCATCTGCCTCGAGGAGAACTTAATACAGTATAAAGTCTGTGAAAACAGAAACTGTTAATAACGAAATTGTTTTATGATACCATCTAATAGAATACCGTACAAATATAAGACAGAATGCCAAGACAGAACCATGTCTAATGCGGAATATTTTTCCAGTCCCTATCGATTCTGTTTTTACAAATTTTATTGTACTTTGTTTAAGGGCAATTCCACAGAAAATTATCTTTTTTTTTGGGGGGGGGGGGGGAATAAAATTTATAATATGTTTAATTTAAGGGTATGATTGGAAAACTTGATATTTTTATATTCTATAATAAAATCCTAATAAAAAGGTATTGTAAATTACTGTTTACAAACTAAGTTAAGTACCATTATTACCTTTGTAAAGTCATAATGTGACATCAGTTGCACAATAAAAGTTACGTCAGTTACACGTGTAAATGCCATTTTTTTCTTTTTTATTATTCAGAAATTAATTAAACAAGTTACTGTTATAATTTGGCATTACTTAGTGTTGTTGAGAACATTAAATCCCTTTTTTAATGGGATAGTTTTGATAATTTTTATCCCAACAAAAAGTTTTCGGTAAAAAAAAAAAGCGCCAAGTTCTCCTTAATGTTTCGGCCAGAAAAAGTAGTGATATCTGATGTTCGCACAAGTAAAAAGCCAAACATCCCAAATCTTTCATTGAAAATGGCTTCCTGCGACTTGGCCGTTAATGCCTTCTATAGCATTTCAAAATTAATGATTGGAAATTACGCATTCATGAATTACTTAAATATTAAAAGTAATATTAGAATGCAAAGAGGCAAATTCACATAAAGACATTATAAGTAAAAGATTTCTGATAACTACCATTCAGTTTCAACAAACATTAGTTTTGATTACAGATCATTTAGTCCACTTGCTGTTTAATTGTCATTTTGTACGGCCTAAAGCTAAAGTCATTAACGTAAAACCCAAGAAATAAAACAAAATTTACTTACTTCATATCTCACAATATGTTACATTACATTTTATTGTATAATATTGAAATCTTGTGTATTGACGAAAGAGATTTTTTTCGTTTGAACATTTATTATAGTTTGTTTGCAAAAATTAAGAGGTATTCGATTTATAAATTGTTAAAAGTTGATATTAATTATGTTTTAGCAATTAGGGATATTATCTCCTGAGTACAAGTATTTTGTTATTTTTAACTTCTAAGCATTTAAATAGACTGAAGTTGTTTAAATGCTTTTTTCAAATGTGTATTTTATGTCTGTATTCTGTGTCACAAAGTGCCTCAAATAATCAAAAAATGCAGTTGGCATGTAGCTCATATGTACATATTTTAAAATTTGAAAAACTCTCACGAAGGCATTAACGGCCAAGTCGCAGGAAGCCATTTTCAATGAAAGATTTGGGATGTTTGGCTTTTTACTTGTGCGAACATCAGATATCACTACTTTTTCTGGCCGAAACATTAAGGAGAACTTGGCGCTTTTTTTGTTTTTTTTTTTACCGAAAACTTTTTGTTGGGATATCACTACTTTTTGTATGTTTTTTCAAGTTTATTATTCTAAACTATATTAATATGAAAAACTTAAATTTCGGTACTTTTATGTTAGCCGGGAGCAAATCTCCTCATTAGCCTTTTATTGTTTTGCCAATAGCAGTTTTCATTTTTCACATGTGTAAATTAGAAACAATGCTTTGATTTTCAAATAAAATATTTTGATTTATGTTATTTTTTCTTATTCATTTATTTATTTATTTCTATGTTAAATATTCTATTAAATAAAATGAGGGAAATGCATCTATTTTAAATGAGATGACTGAAAAGTATATATCTTTAAATGAAATGAATGCAATATAAACAATGGAGTTGGGAACAGTATTTGGCGATTTGCCACTTGCGCACGGCTAACATAAAAATACCTAAATTTATTTTATTGAGCTTTACAAATTTATACTTTATTTATTTTTATATTAAAGTACTAGCAGCCTCTAGCAAGCAGTATTTACCGTATTACTTCCATGTTAAACGTTGCATCATGTTACTGTGATTCAAAATTTAATTTACTTGCCCATTCTTTCGCCAATTCGGAAGCTTTTGATAGAGAAATCAAGAACTCTTTACGAACATGGAAGCACATCATATATTTTGTGTTGTTATGTATTTCATCTTTCGAGACAAATATCTCTTAACTCACTTATGCATGCTTCCTTAGCAGTTATAATTCTTTCTCTAATGCGGAAATTTTTAATCCTATTAAGTAATCTTTTCTAATTGGGCTCACTGCCAATTGTTGTATTTTAACTGATACGACTGGGTACAAGTGAAATGGTTCTTATGAAATCCTTTGACAATATCTGTATTTGCATTAAACCATATTGAAGCTAATATCTTTTTGTTTCACGTTAACCTTTTCAATAGACTCGATTACTGAAGAATAGAAGGTCTACCGGCTCACTGCCATGATCCATTTGAAAATCTATCATTCTTCTCATCTGATCGTGTTGAAGAATTAGTCGATGTGCCATGGTTTTAAGATTTTAGCTAATTTTACTCGAAACCTGAAAACTAAAATGCGAGGAACCGGATTATAGAAGATTCATTCTAACGTACATATTGATTAACAGGTTACATATTATAGAATTACAATAATCACAAGGAGAACTGGCAGTTTCAATGCTTTAATAGTTTCCGTAAACTCTCTTTATATAATACAGAAGTTTTAGCGGTGTAAAGGTTAACAACATAGTCACAGTAAGTATAATAACAGTACAATATAATAAGAATAGCAGAGGTTTTGGGCAGTGACGAAACTATTAGCACTTTGGAAATATTAGTACGTTATATCATTTAACTTTTCAGATGATATGCGGAAAAATAAAAATAGATGGCATTAATAATTAACTCATTGAAAAATAGCCACAAGCGCCAAATATTCGCCAAGCTTGGCGACATTTAGCAAAGTTTCGCCAAATTTGGTAATGTATCATGTCAATTCTCAAATTTGGTGACAAAAAAAATGTTTTGTTTATTCTGACGTCATAATGATACATATGTATTATGTATTATGCACATACCTATAATATGTATGATGCAAATGTATTACGTATTATATGCATATGTATAATATGTATGATGCATATGCATAAGTTCATTAACATCACTAAAACGCACTTAAAGGAATAGTGTTTCATAAATAGTAGGGATAATTGCCAGATTGACCAGAGTGCTATTGAGATTAGAATACCGACATTTATAATAGACGTCTGTACACACCATCACCTCATCGAGTTTACAGCTGAAATTTTAGGATTAGTTAAAACTAGATTAGCATATTTAAATGCAACTGGTCTGTTAAGTCATATCTTGGTAGAAACCACCTGAAGACCTAATTTTAGTGGTTATCTGATAGGTTTACTATTGTATTTTCCTGCATCCAAAAGTTTGGAAACATGGATGAATGGGTTAGGGAAAACACAATGGAAAATCCACCAATTAACCCGTAAAATCGGGTCTGTAGGTGGTTTCCACAAAGATATGACTTGGCAGACCAGTTACATTTAAATACGCTAATCCATATTTAACTAATCCTAAAATTTCAGCCGTCAACTCGATGAGGTGATGATCTGTGCAGACGCCTCCTGGTCTTTAATAAAATTTGTCTTAAGGAAGTAAAATATAGAAAGATGGACAGATAAACTGAAAGATTTGCCTTATTAAGATTTTTGTAAAAGCATATAAAAATTCATTCAGCTTGAAATCATGTAACACCTTTATAACTCAGACTAATTTTCTGTAATCGGGTTTTGGCGACCAACATATCTTATCTATAACTATAATCTTTCTTTTACAGATTTAAAATTAACAATAAATTAACAGTAAGTAGGCTAATAATACAATATAATAACATTAGCAGCGGACTTCGGACGCCACATCTATCGCACATTGTTAAAGATAGTTTATTAATTACACATTTCATTTAATTAAAAGGAGATTTTTAAACTTTCATATGGAATTGGGATATTTTTCCACTATAGGGACTTTGGCATTTTAAAAAAATCTTGGCGCAATTCGGGCTTCAGAAACTGAGATAGGTTGCCAAATGATATAAACAACTACGAAAACAAACCTGATGAACTTTTATGTTATTTATATGTATTTGTATACATATAAACATTTTATTTATACATGTATAAAATATTATTTTTTATATACAGATTATTTATGTTGGTATATAAAAATAAATAAACGGGTTCCTTACATTAAATAAATTGTATACATATGGAAAAAATTGCTTGTGTATATGACACGGTAAATAGGTTGCCAGAAAATACGTTATTATCAAATTTCTTTTCTCGTCAAGGCTATTTCCTGTATTTCGCCAAGGCTACTATATCGGAAACGTACCGAATTGCGGTTATATTTTGTCAAATGTTTTATTGTTTTAATATCGTAAATATATCATAACCTATACTGATTAAAATTTTTAGGTATAGTCATTTTTTCTATTTAACAAACATCTTTGGAAAAGCATATATATGAAATGTTATTCTGCTTGAAATCACGTGACCGCCTTCAAAGCTCTGTAATCGAGTTTTGGCGACCAACATTGGCACAATTGAATGCGTAGGGACTGTTTACGGCCAAATGAACACCCCCTGTATGAAGGGTTTAGAGGCGGAAATTCTGTGTTTTCAGATTTTTCTGGTTAATTGTGCTACAAACCCGACTTACTTGTGAAATTTCATGGTTCTACGACTTTTAGAAGTACCTTAGTTATTTGATGATGCGAAGTGAGTCAGTGACAAAAAAGCACTTTTTCGGAATTTAATATTTAGAAAACTACTAAATATAGAAACATGAAATAGTGGAACCTTAGTTCAGTTTGACCATACGAACATGTGTATAAACGAAAAATTTCTATATCTCTCCCTAAAACGACGTTATGAGGGGATGAAAAGTATGCCGAAATGGTTCAGGAAAAGGTAGCTTACGGCTTGTGCGAACTTGGCGGACGCACTGCCGTGCTCCCAGATACTTCAATGAAGACAGAAAAAATGTTTGCATATTTTATGTTACGTCAGTTACAGAATTTTGAAATGCAATTTTGGGGACTAAAAGAGAGATTGAACTTATCTGCAGGTATCTGGGTATTAAGTCCTAAGAAAGAAATATTTTAAATTGTAAAAATTTGTTCTAGCTTTATTAGTAAATTTTCTACATAATTTTGAAAACAAAATTCGATGATCAAATGTTACATCAGTTACGATGGAATTGCCCTTAATAAAACCTATGAAAACAGAACTTGTTTATAAAAGAAACCTGTCTTAAGCCTGAAAATTTCATAGACCGTACAGAAGGAATACCACGCAACTGTAATAACTGTATAATAAGAAACCTCTCCAAAACGGAGTTTCGGTTTTGAGAGATTCCACTTTCATAGATTTATCATGGAGTTATGGGGGATCGTAATCGTTTGCATAATTTTGGTAAGTACAACACGCTGTAATCCAAAGCAAACCCCAGTCTTTTATAATCCGTATCATGTATACTCCATCAGGCAATAATTCAGAACAATCTTCCCATGGGAAATTACTTTATTATACAAAACAAAAGGCTAAGATGTAAAATAGTGGTTGTCCCCCGTACTTAGCAAAACTTTTCAGATGTTACATGTAGCAAGATCAGAGGCGAAGTGTAGTTCAATTTCTGTAAGTTAATAACGCCAAGAATACATATGTGTTATGCCAATACGCCAATCACAAATTAACGGTTAGGCTGCGAGCAATACTAAAATTTGAACGAGATAAGCGCCAAGAAGGAGGGTCACATTTGGTTATCAATTAAAAAATGAAATAAAAAGGCTAACTGGTCTTTGCCTACAGAAAGTCTAACGGTTCGCATAATGAACGACAAACATCTATTTGCAAGAAGATGTAAAATGCAATTTATGTTTTTTAATGTTTATACGAGGCGCCAGGTATGCTTAAATTAGCTGTCTGATTTTTAGATTGGGTAAACCACAAGAAATGACTCTCACCGAAATAAAAGGAACGTAATGTAAGGGAATTATTTTGCCTGTCCCTGTAAAAGAACTATAAATGCTACACTCTTCTTATTCTGTATCAGGCTATAGTAAACCCCACAAAAATATGTCAATTGCATTGCAATCCAAGTACATTAAAAGGTGTTTCAGAGCGGACAGACGGGCAAAAATAAAATAAGCCATAAACAATTTTACCTATATTGGAAGTGTTATAATGGGATAAAATTTGAACGAGATAAGCATCAAGAAGGAATGGGGGGGGGGGGGGGTCACATTTGGCTATCAACTAAAAAGTGAAATACAAAGGCAAATCTATCTTTGCCTACAGAATGTCTAGCGGTTCGCATAATGAACAACAAAGATAGAGTGGGGGTTATATAGGATGGAGTGGGACAAGGAAATGCCATAAAATGAACTTAAAACTGAATAATAGTAAATAAATCCATTATTTATTATTCGCGGATGATCAAATCATCATCACAAAAGATGAAGATGTCTCCACATACATATTCCGCAAACCAAAAGACACTTACGATGAATGTCAACTACGGGTAAATCTAAGCAAAACTTAGCACTTAACAACAAGTTCGAACTCTGATACATTATTAGGTGATATAAATATAAAACCTGTTGAAGAATTCAAATACCTTGGATTTATCATTCATCTGGATGGATCACGCAGAAAAGATACGTAGTGAAGATAATTCGAGAAAGCAGAAAAGCAATTTCAATGTTAAATTCTGATCTGTAGTGTAGTAATATTCTTCCCAAAACCAAACATATAATTTGCAAAGCATTCTACTGTATTGTTCGGGAAAATGGACCTTAGATTTTTTTTCACACACACAAAAAAATATAAAAAAAATTCCTTCCTAGGAAAACGGATTTCAGGCTGAAAAAAAAAAGAAAAAATTCAAGACTACGTGAAATCATGAAAGTCAAATAGGATGTCGTACAGACGATCGAAGTTAATAAACTTAAATGGTATGGAAATATTCTCAGAAGGAAGGATGAGCGTTTACAAAAAGTTCTTATTGACTGGAGTCCAGCAGGGAGACGAAAAAGGGGTAGACCAAGGATGAATTGAAGAAAACGATTGAAGAGTCGTTAATTACAAATTAAGTTATTTTATCTGGACGGGAAGAAATCGGAAAGAGCCTTCAACAATAATTTCTGAACGAGGGAACCCACTACTTATTGGAAATTATTAAGGAAGAAGAAAAAAATGTTATTTCCCATTATTGCAGGAAACAAAGGTTTACTGTTTCGTCATGCATCGATTGAAAAGTACTTGCCTGATAATTTTTCTAAAAAAATCATTCAAAATCGGCAAATTATGTTATAATTTTCAAATAAGTCCCATTTGAAACTTATGTATTTTTCTATTCGATGGAATAAAAAATGAAATTACGCAATATTTTCAATTTAAGATAGAAGCAGAGAAAATGAAAAAGTGATAACACATGAAGCAACATCTAGCATAATTTGTACTTGTCGTTAATTACAGACTAATGTACGATTTATAATATAGAATGACTGAAAACAATATATTTTAATCACTAAATAACAGAACATTAAAAAGGAAAAGCATGGGATACTTACTTTATTCCAGCAAGAGGGCATCTCGTCAGCCTTAATCATTTCTGAAATGTAAAATAAATAAATTGAAGTAAAGGACTAAGAACGACCAAAATCAAAGTACTGATAATAGAAGCACTAAGACATTATTATCGAGACTTGTGTTTTATTGTATAGGCATTACCAAACCGCGGTATTATAAAAGCATAATGTTTTCCTTAAACCCTTTACAGGTATAACTATAGTCGGATATGTCATTCCCAAAACTTTCTTCTATCTCATACATGCTAATACTTCAAAATTCTCTAGTACAGTGCCAAAATTAAATGGCAACCTTTGCCCATCATGATGATTCCACAGATATGAAATTCCGTTCTTGAGATAGGACTATCGCTAAAATCGTGTAAATCATGCAAAATACAGTATATCAGCGCTGCCGGTTAGGTGATTTACAACAAAATATAATCATCAACAACAACTTATGTTAACAACTGAATCTAAAGTTTGATGAAAATCCGTGCATTAGTTTTAGAACTAGAGCTATTGTGGAAATCGTAAAAAAATCCACATAGCAGCGCCACCTGTTGAGCGATTTACACCAAACACTAATTAGGACCAATTTATACTAGGAGCTAACTGAATCTGAAGCCTGATGAAAATTCATGCATTAGTTCTTGAGATAAAGCTATTGCACTAATCATGAATAATGCAGCATAGCAGCGCCACCTCTTGGGAGATTTTCACCAAAAAGTAATCAGCACCAAACTGTATACAAGACTAACTGAACCTGAAGTTTTATGAAATTCCGTGCGTTAGTTCTTGAGATATATCTATTGAGGAAATCGTGAAAAATTCAGCACAGCCACGCAACCTGTTGGACGATTTACGCCAAAAAGTAATCAGAACCAGTTTATATCAAGGTCTAACTGAGTCTAAAGTTTTGTAAAATGCCGTGCATTAGTTCTTGAGATAGAGTGCCCAAAAAATTTTTGTCACAGACAGACATTTCCTAAAAACCATCAAATCGGGTTCAGGGCCTACTAAAACGTATAAATCCATCGAAAACCAGAAGTCGAAATCTTTCAGGAATCCAATACTTTCTTCTTTGTAAAGATAGAAGAAAGTAAAAACTATTTGGATCATTTAATTTACTTTTAATAGTAATTTTTCAATAAACTAATTTTTCAATAAACACACTATAGAATTAATGAAAATTATCTGTACAACTTTGATCTACAACTTTGTACTTATCTACAACTTTTACAACTGTACAACTTTGATATAAGATCTGAAAAAAATAAGCTAGTTAAACTATGTTGTTTGTACAGTACTTGAAAATAAAAATAAAAACGCATCACCCCTTACTAACTCTGAATAAAATCACCTTATAACAAGTCGAATATTGTACGTCAAACGTGGCAAATCAGGTGCGTTCGTAATAAAACTAGTTTTATAAATATTCAGATCTTGGTGCCATAACTGTTGCACTCTTATGCAAAAATGCATGAATACAAAATTTATTATGATTATTCATATATTAAATTCAGTAATACGGAAATAATATGACTCCATCTTAAATAGGACGTAATCACCATGACAACCTAGAATCATTACCTATCATGGGATATCATTGAATTAATTACGTATGATAGGATTGAAGAAAATGAAGAAAACGTTTATTAATATATTTTTAAATTTTGATTCGATTTTCATAAAATTTGAAATGACTCGACAAAATTATGCGACGATGATATATATATATATATATTAAATTTCAAACAGTTCGGTTCGGTAGTTTTTGCGCTGTTACATACGGACAGTCCAGGCGACGACTATAGTGGCTACGTATTTATATAATTACGAACGCACCTAAAAATGTGACTGGTGCCAATCGATTAGTAATAACATTAGTAATAAATGATTTAGTTAAATTTTGCTCAGGATTCATATACATATAGAAATTGAAACATACTTTAATTTTTCAAAATGAACACCTAATTTTGACATCATACATGAATATTTGTATTGATTTTTATCTTCGGATAACAAACAGAAAGTCGTGCATGGAAGGAACTGGATTTTTTATGCGTTAATGATGCTGCCTGTAAATTAAAAGTTAATGATAGTAAATTGTTATTTAAAAATAAATATTAATAAAAATGTTGTCTGGTGCATTTGATTAAAATTAAAATTTTCCTTTAAGGAAGCAGTTGTAAAAAAAAAAAAAAAAAAAAAAAAAAAAACCTACAAACCACATAACAGCATAAAAAACAAAAGCCCTTTTCTTACAATTAAACGGATATTATTGTTTATGTACAGTTTTGTGAAAAAAAGTGATCACTCCCTATTAACTCAGTCGCAAATCATCGCATAAAAATGTGACTGGTATCAACCAATGAGGAATAACGTTAGTAATTAATGTTATACTTAAATTTTACTTAGGGGTCATTTACCTAAAAAAACTGCAACAAACTTACAAATTTTCAATACGAACATCTAATTCAGACATCATACTTGGGTACATGGAAAATTTTTATCTACGGATACCAAATAGGAAGTCATTCGGTGAAGTATTTTAACAAATGTGAAGGTTTAAAGTTTGGAACGCTTACGCTCGTATTCACCATCTACATCAACCTAGAAAAGCTTGGTCGAACACTCAAATGAAATTCACAATAAACCTGATTTGACCTTATCAAGGCGAAATCTAATCAGATTAATGATGAATACTACTATTTGAGCGGTTCGACCTAGGTTCTTCTAGGTTGAGGTAGATGGTGGATATGAGCATTATTGTTTTCATTTTTAATCATTTCTAAATAAATTGTAAAGCGGGTTGTTTGAAAGGATAAGCTGTAGTTTAGATTAGCATATTTGAAGGCTACATCTATAGATTTCTGATTAATAACAAAAAAAAAATGGTTACAATTCATATTATTGAACACTATTCTCAAAATTATATATGTATTTTGGAAAAGAAAATGAATTGTAAGCTACAACTTTAAACTGAAATCGATTTTCATAGAAGCTCCATGTATATAGAATACAAATTTACAGCTCATTCTGCCAAATAGTTTTGAGGTTTGTTTAAAAACCTTTGTGTGAAGTAATTAATGCTCACACATTTTAAATTACAGGTTTGGCCGGTGATGTAAGAGTGAAAGTACATTGCAAGGCTTCGCAGAACCCATATTGTGAGCTCTTATCCCCAAGAATTGACTGCAACACATCAAAAGTTATACGATGTTATTTATTGGAACTTTCGTGAAAACAAATTTGATGAGGTGGTCCATTAGACAAGCATGTGTCTTTACAGACTCAGAGTATCAGGCCGAATGATACACTTACATATCAAACGCATGTCAACATCCACTGGAATACCAAGCCAATATGAGAGTTTAAACAAACGCCAAAATTATCCGTTGCATAGAAAAGCAATGGGAGTGAATTTAAATTATTGGCGAATAAAATGATAAAGACAAAATCGCGAAAATACTGAAACCAACCCTATAGAAATATCTACAATACGTTAGAATCTATATATCTTACAGATGACAAATATCATTAATGATTAAATTTATTGCCTGACAATAATGCAATAAATGGATAAAATCCCCTTGTTAATAAAAATGATCGCTTTCTTTTATAAACAAAGTAATAAAATTACCAACATAAATCACGTAACTAACATAAATTAGTATAAAATTAATATCGAAATGACAAGAATGCAATTATCGTAAATCTTTACCTATGATTTAAGTTCGATGAATGAAGCATATAAAATTGTAATGACTCAATCGGTTTAATGTTTATATTTTTATAACATACATCCGAAAGAAAAGAGAAACATGAAAATGTATTTCGCCCTGAGATTACTTTTTAATAAATCCAGTTATAACTGATTGAATAAAAGGAAAGAAACAGTAAACATTAATTTAAAAAAAGAATAAAAAGGACAATATATGATGCATCATCATATATTATCACCCTCAGCACGCAAAAAATTGCTGACTCTCGGCATGGCTTGATTCCAAAAATAACATAAAAAATATATTCAAAAACACTGTACTAAATCAATATATAAGTACTAAAATTACAAACATTTTCCTCATTATTTTTTCTTTTTTTGAAAATAAGAAAATAGAAGCTTCTTGAAAAACAAATGCACGGATCTTAATGTTAATAACAATGTCTATATCACGTGATAAAATTGATTGTTCATCAATCAAAACTTTCAAAAGTTTCTTATTGTTCTTTTTAAATAGTCGACTATTTTCAATATGAATATTCTTTCTTATATCCAATAATCAGATCTAATAATAAAAAAGTCATTTGTCCTTAACAAGTAGTATGTCCTTATATGAGAAATTCTGACTGGGACTTAAACACTTTCCTTGTTTGTTATAATTGTTGCTAGCGTAAACAAACATTTTCTAATATGTTTTACAATACAGTAAAACCCCGATAATTCGGATTAATTGGGACCAGACCCAATCCGGATTTTCGAAAATCCGGATTATCCGGAGAATAAGGAAAAGTGAAATAAAATAAAATATACTTACAGAAAATCACCTTTATACTAAACATATTGAATATTTACAGACAGTAAAAATGTTTACTTTGTAATTATAAAGTTTGTAATCTTCTGCTGTGCCAGTTTTGTATACCTTTTGCGGGCCGCACGGTCACGCATCCGCTTGAGCATAAGTAGTTCGTTGGGTGTAGTTTCCACCTGACGTTCAAAAGAAACCGTTAATTATTCTAAATGAGAAGTTGCTTCTTTATGGCTAATAACTTTTGTTGATCATCATTGATAATGGTGTTTTCGTCTGTATCATCTTCATTTCCATTTTCTTCAGTTGTGCACAAAGCGATCATTTCGTCATCTATAAGTGAGGCGTAAACTTCATTATTTTCTGCTTCTAACCAATTGCTAATGTCGCTGATATCAACATCTGAGCAACCACCAATTTTCTTTAACATGTTCACAAAATCTTCAGGTGTAATTTCTCTTTCATTCTCGCTTATTCCTCCTTCTGTTTCAAGCTTATTATTCGAGAAATCACAATTTGCAAGCCATAAATTCTTCCACGACTTTCGGAGAGTACTTTCAGCACCCTGATCTCAAGATTCAGCAATCATATAGATTACTTTCTTGATATTAATTGATTTGAGAATCTCTACCACTCCAAGTTCTACATCATCTTCTAAAAGTTCATTCAGAATTTGTCGTTTATAAACTTTCTTAATGTTCTGAAGAACCCCGTGATCCATTGGCTGTACCAGCGCTGTGACATTAGGTGGTAAAAACTTTACCCGTTATGTTTCATTTTGTCAGTTGACTTTCTTCGGGAGGTGTCTGGACATAATCACAGGAGGACAACTTTGATGGGTAAGTTGCACGATTTTAAATACTTCGTAACACCCGGAACCATAAAATTGTCAAACTTAAAGTGATACATTGTTGTTTCTTTGAAGGATAAACATAAAAGAGTTTAAATAAGAATGCTTAAGGTAATCTTCTAAAGACTTCACAGAAAAGACTTTTTTATTCACGTGGATGAAATAAATGAATGTTATGGAAATTTGCCCCGATCGCGTCTCAAACTTGAAAAAAAAAAATCGACCACACCTATCCGGATTATCCGGAGATCCGAAATAACGGGGTCCGAATTAGCGGGGTTCCACTGTACTTGACATTCACAAAATATAATATATGTATGCATACAATGAAATATTAAACACAAAATTATATACATAAAGTGTGAAAAAAATAGATGTAATGTTCGTGAAATTCGCACAGAAGAAATAGAAAAATGATGCACATGTGGCATCGATGAAAAAAAAATATCTCCCCTTAAACTTGTAATCAGTAACTACAAGGAATATGACCGCAGCTTATTGCATTGGTCCTAAACTGGACAGGGCGTAAAAGAGAGGAGGACCCACAGACATTAATATTTAATATCTGCAAATCTCCCGCTCCGCACAAAATCAGGGAGATCCTCTGACAAGTTTGGAGCCACCTGGACTTCAAAACCAAAATTGTCATAACGGAAGATGGCGAACCAACTTCCAAAGTGTATGTGTGCTCTCAATACAATGAAATGCAGACCCCATGTGGGCATTTAATTTTGAACGGGTCACATTTTAGCAAGGGTGAATGAAAAAATACAACAAAAGATAAAATAAATCAAAGTTTTTTCTAAAAAATGTAATAATGTGTAAAAGACATAAATCTAGAGTATTGAGAGCGAAAAGTGTCATAGTCGAGAATAGCTATATTCTTATATTTTTTACTTAATTAATACTTGTTTAACAACAATCAATTCCATAAGATGTAAACTATTTTATCTGTTAATTATCCTTCATGTTTATAAATTGTAAACTACTGCTGGCCATAAAGAAACTTAAATTAACAAGTATCAAAGTTAACATTTAAAATACAAATTAAAATAAAATTTAAGCTGCAAAATCTTATTTTTTTTATGACTGAACTTTTAAAAAAATGTCAAACCTTCTGCATGGAGCATCTGTGCATATAAAATAAAAAAAAACACATGACATATGGAACCAGCCGCATGACAACAAAGAGAAAAAAAATGCGCGCAAAGACATAGAAGTAAAACAATGCAAAGATACTACATACAAAAGAAACATGGATGAACAGAGCTAGTGACATATTTATTTCCTAGGACGCAAATCATAGGGATGGGGTTGATTAGGGATGTAATTGTTGCTATGAGAAGAACTGTTATTTTTAACATAGCTTAAATTAAATAAGTGACCATTGCGAGGTGGGGCAAGCAGTAACCTGTCAATATGAACTCTGAATATGGAATTGTTGTGATGTGAGTTTACTTGTTTGATGGAAAATGAAACAGGTGAATGTTTCTATACAATTATGTATGGTCCTGTATACTTTGGCTTAAATTTATCCACCGATTTCAAATATACAATGTCTTTTTCGCATATATGTCTTAACTTTGCTGTTCGTTGATGATATTGATTTCTTTTAACTTGTAAAGATGTAATGTTTTCATATGCTTTTATGTAAATACCCTTTAAATCATCCAAAAGTTTATGGATTTCAAAACATTGATTTAAAAATGGTTGATTAGCATATAAATCATAAGTGTCAAAAATTAAGAACAGTTCACGTCCAAAGTGTAACAAATTTGGCGAAAAGGAAGTGGAAGAATGTTTTGATCCGTTATATAAATTTTTCTGAATAGCAATAGAATTTTCAAATGTATGACCTTCTTGCAATCAGTAACATATTAATAGAATACTTAATAGAAGTATTAATACGCTCCGAAATCGCATTACAAGCGGGATGCCCTACCGAAGAATGGCTGATTTTAATACCTAAAGTATCATTAATTAATTCATAAACATGTGATGTAAACTGTTTTCCTAAATCTGACAAAATTCTGTAAGGTCGACCGAAAGTTTTTATGTATGAAAATAAACATTTTACAATTTTAGGAGCAGTAGTACTGTGTAACGGATTTTAATTCCATGTGTAGCGTGAAAAGTGATCAATGACAGTTAAAATAGATTGACCATTTGTAAAAGGGCCAACTAAATCCATTGAAATAGTATTGCCAGGGAATTTAGGTGTATAAGTAGTTTGGAGAGGTGCATTAGGTGTCCTGTGATGTTTAGCTTGTAAACATTTGACACACGGTGAAACAAAATTTAATGTATCCCTGTACATGCCTTTCCAACAGTAGCGAGATGAAAGAAAATCATATGTTTTACGCAATCCAAAATGAGAGAAATGTGAAATAGTTAACACTTTAGGCTTAAGAGAATTTGGAACGATAATAATGTATGAATAAGTGTTATTAGCAACATTGTTTTTCTTTAACATCAGCACCTTGGAATCAGGATGAATAAAATAAGATGGAAATTTTTCACATGAACCATTCTTTAAAATTTCATTGTATATACTAGATAACTGAGGGTCTTTAGATTGTTCCTGTACAAAAGTTTCATTCGAAATTTCTAGAAGAGGGTCTTTTTTCTTAGAATTACCTGTTACTAAACAACTGATAATCTCATGCTGTTTAGCACTCTCATCTACATCGTTTTCAATAATGGGCAAAGCCTGATCTACCTAGTGAATAGGTTGAGGATTAGAATTTAGAGTTTCAATATTATCCTCCTTGAAAGTGCATCTAGATAAATAATCTGCCAATACATTTTTGGAACCTGGAATATGTTGAAATGTGAACGTGTATTTTGAAAGCTATATAAGCCATCTAGTTATAATATCAGCAGGGTTAGAAATATTTTTATATTTTTGTAGAGGTGCACTGTCTGAAAGAACAACAAATTCACGATTGAAAAGGTAATAATTAAAAGCATTAATAGATTTAACGATGGCCATCAGCTCTAATTTCAAAGCAGGATACCTTCGCTCAGATGGTTTAAGTGACTTAGAAAAATAAGCGACAGGTAGTAATTGATCATTATGTTTTTGAAGAAGAGCACCTGAAATTGCAGTACCCGAGGCATCAGTGTTTACATAAAAAGTCTTATTCCAGTCCGGTAGTCTAACCATGGGAGGTTGAAAGAAAATTTTCTGAATATCATTGAATACCTTTTGATGAAAATCAGTCCATTTGAAAGTAGTATTAGGCTTAATTAAATCAATAAGTGGTTGTATGAGCTCAAAAAAGGATGGAATTAAACTTTTGTAAAAAGTTGCTAAACCAACAAATCCTTTAACTTGTCTTTTAGTAGTTTGAGCAGGAAAGGATTTAATTTTCTGAATGTTAGCATTAATAGGGGAAATAGAGTGGTTTTAAATGGGAAAACCAAGATAGTCTACTGCAGAATTATGCAATGAACATTTAGATGGTGACAAAGTAAGATTGTACTTCTTTAAAATTTGAAGAATTCTTTCTAATTTTTCACAAGTTTCTTGAAATGAGTTAGAACCAAAAGTGAGATCATCTTGATATACATGTATGCCTTCTATTTGCATCTCATCTACTAGCATGTCCATTAAAGTTTGAAAATAAGCACTGGCATTCTTTAAACCAAAACATAAACGTTTAAATTTAAATGAACCAAACATACTGCTAAAAGTAACCTTTTCTTGATATTCTTTAGGGAGATCTATCTGATGATATGCCTGTTTAAAATCCAATGATGTAAAGAATTTATATTTCGAAAGATTTGAGATTATAGTCTGGATTTTAGGAAGTGGATAAGAAAAGCTTTGAATGATGGTATTTAACATTCTTAGATCAAGCGCAAGTCTATATTTTTGTTTTCCTGACCCATCTGGTTTCTTTTTAACCAAAAGGATGGGACATGCCCACTCTGAACAGCTACGTTCGATAATTCCAGCCTCTACTAATTGATTAATCTGAGATTCGAGTTTGTTTACAGGTATTTTTAATGGGGACAGTTTCATTTTCGGAACCGGTTCCGAAAGTGAAAGCATCCTCATAAAAAAAAAATCAGCAATCAAAATCGAAAAAGTAAAAAACGGCCTTTGTACAGATCGATCTCAGCTATCCAATGCAAAAAAAAAAAAAAAAAAAAAAAAAAAAAAAAAAAAAAAAGCAATTTAACAAATTACAATGACCATTTGGAAAATGATTTTTTCGAAGATTAAAATTGAAGACATAAAAAATCGCACGGAGTTGATCATACATTACGTACGCCATGAATTAAACATTAATAGTGTTATGACACGTAAAAATTGCAAGCGCAAAAATCCCCTGCGACTCGTACGTATTATCCAAGCATTTCATTGGCTGTTCGGGAAAAGGCTTTTCCATCGTCTGATTTCAAGAAATCTGATGACACATTTTAAATGAAATTTCATTCTTAAACTTCTAAACATCCGACAATATTACTTTTTACACCGTCAGATAGAAAAAGATATGTATTTTTAAATGCAATTTGTTTGAAAGCTGTATCTCAATTTGTTTCTGAGTTATTCTTTTTTTTTTTTTTGTAGTTTTTTTTTACTTTTTGTCATAGTGGCAACAGAAGGTATCCATCGTTGTTGAAAGTAAAGAAAAATACAGATTACTGTATAGACCAATCAGGAAACGAATAAAATGCGGATTAAACCAATAAAAACCTCCAGATATGTTTTTGATTTCCTACCCTGACAGAGAACAATAACCATTTTTCCAAATGGTTAAGGAAAAAAAAAAGACATTTAAAAATATTGAAATGCGACCGAGATATCTTTATAAGTTTCTTCCATACGATTTGCATTACTGAGCGAGCCTTTTCACAAGACTAGAGTAGCCCCTTAACGTGTTGAATAACTTTTTTTTTCTACCCTGGTGCCCTATCTTTAAAAAGAAACGTAGGAAATATTATACATTTTTTAATAAATTAACTCGCTTGTGCTTTCTACTAAGCATTAAAAAAAATCAGTGGATTTTCCATAATCGAGTTTGATGTTTACACCAAATTAATGTATTGTAAAGAACATTTTTTTGGGGTGGGGTGGGGGGAATGAATTGCAGTCAAATCGTTAGCCGTAATTTTCAAGATGGACATTGAATGGTTAAAAAGGGGGATTTTTTTTAAGTTATTTTTACTTTTATACTTATTATTATAACATTCTCATATTTATGTGGATTTAAGCTTCCATAGAAACATGTAAAATACTTTTACTTACTCACTATTTCGTCATCTAACGCTGTAAAATAAACAGTACATGCGTTTTTGTCGTTATCTTCATTGTTGTCGCCGGCGTAGCTAAATTCGAAGAGATTAATTGCTAGTAGAAAACTCATAAGCATATACATGATGTTGCAGCTATGTTTTTTAGGCTTAAAATGGGAAGTAAGTAATACGAATGGTGACTGCAAGCGGAAGTTACAGCAACCTTTATAATAGTATTATCATGACAGGAAAATACGCACTTAAAAAAGACATATTATACAAAGGAGTTTCCTCTTTCTGTTGCATCATACAAAATTTTAGAGTAAGCAACAAAGCCAACCTACGATACAGAACAATGTACCAAACTTAGGCGTGATTGTTTTGCATACATAATATAGGAAAATCATAGCAGTTGTTTCAATAACCCTGAAAGTAAAAGAAAAATGCTTTTGTAAGACCTATCCGCCCCAATATATAAAAAGAACTTATTGAACTCTAAAGCATATTTATTTTTAATTTGTCATGCAAATTTATTACAATGAAACAGAAGTCTTACTTTCAAAACTAAATGGAAAATGCTGTGTTGTGGAGGTATCATATAAAAGTTTTGAAATAATCTACTTATTTTATTTTATTTTATTTTTACGTAACAGAGTTGTTTATTGCTTTGTATCGCTGGAAAAACATCATTTCTATTAATGATAAAAGTGCTCCAATCATGTAAAAAGTAGTATTTTACGGCCATCACAAGATAAATATTATTTTAAGAAATGAACTTGGTAAATATGAAATAAACATTAAAAGTGCTTTAATTTAATAAAATATCATTGCCCTTTTCCGGTCATTCACCACCCAATCCTCATCCGGAAAACTAAAAAAAAGAAAAAGCCGGAAAAATGAAACTATGAACGGAAAAATTTGTTGAATTTATGTCATTTTGTGTAATTTTAATAAAATATTTTAGTTTCAGAAAGGTTTTCTTCACCTTTTTTTAATTAAAACGTCATTAAATATGATGACGTTTTAAATATAAAAATTTTAATTTAAACCATTTTGCGTAATTTTAGTAAAACTTTCTAAAAAGTTTTATTGACGTTTCAATTTAAATATGATTACATTTTTACCAGCAGAAGATTTAATGTTCGAGATTTATAAATGCAAATGCCTGTAATCTCCTGAATGTGGCGTAACTTACACAATATAAAAGCCACATAGTTAATTGTTAAAAAGTAATGTGATGATCTCAAAATGTCATTCGTTTCAGACACTTTAAGTCTGAATTTCATGCACTTAAAACGCCTGAATCGCATCCATTTTTATGGTTCCGTACTTAAAAAGTAAAAACGGAACCATTATAAGATCACTCCTGTGTCTGTCTGTCCGTCTGTCACAGCCATTTTACTCGTAAACTATGGAACGTGGAAAGTTCAAATTGCGGGAAGTAATTGAGACTGTCGACCCACATATTTACAAATTAATAAACATTCACAAATATATTTAGGAAAAATGTGGAATGGCTAATCAAGCTACTTGAAAAAAAAAAAATCTTTTCTTTGTATACCGTGTGGGGTATCGAAACGTGTCAAAGCTTTCGTAACGCTGAACTCAAAAATACATTTATTTTCCTTTTACGTATTATAGTTACAGAGATATCGTCGAAAATAACGTGCAAAAATATGTCCACCCTCCCCCCCTCTATTTTCGAATTTACTCAAACTAAAATTATAAAAAAAAATTAGAGGTAGTAGATGTTAACTTAAACCTTGCAGGATAATTATAGCGATTACCCTAGGTCACATAGTTTTTGAGAAAATTGCATTTTTCTGTTACACACAAATTTCGATTTGCGGACATTCAGCAAAGGTGTTGAGGAGCGCTGATGGTACCTTTCGAGCAGAAGTATAAAAGCATTGTTGATAAAGATTTTTGAAAAAAATCGTCGGTAATTAGCCGAAATATTAACGCTTAAAGACACGGACGGTTTGGACATACATAATGACAGGGACGGCGTACTCTATGTGTCATCGGCTTTTAAAGCGTAGATAACCACTTTTAATGATACATTTTTGTTATGCAATGCCCAGTAGCAGCGTAAAAGCAATAAACATCGAATTGTTAAAAACAGACTTGTTTAATTAGAATTAATCACATAAATACTATGGTATTTGCGACTAGTTTGCATTGGGTAGATATCTCTATACGCCTCCCGTTTCTTTAAAAGTTAATTAAAAAACTATCTGGAAAAACGCGGCACGGACCAATGCGGCGTTGCAACTTTGTGACCTCCTTTCGAAGAGCGATTAACACAATGCAAAGTTTAAACTTTGAACAAGTGTTTTGTTTTAGATACACTGAAAAAAGAAAAGATTATTACTTACGTTGAATTTAGTTTTATGAAATGCCAAATGAAGTTTAAATATGCACTACTTTTATTGTCAGTACCGAATTAATTTCATTGTAAACAGATTAGCATAAGGTTAAAAAAGTGTTATACAAAATAGCAATATTTTATATTATTTAAGCTTTATATCTCTTTAAACTTTTATGGTATACCCATTCATACTTTTCTAGAATATACGGCTATACCCAACCCTACGTTGTATAGTTTATCAATACAAAAACCCTTAACGGGTTAAAAGTTTGTGACGCAGCACTTTATCTTATGCTCTAAAAATTTTAAATATGGAACTTAAAAATAATGATATCAAATTTTGAGGGACGCTATGCTATTAATTATAATCTCTCTATATATTATTTATTTCATCTTTTTATTTTTTTATAATCGCATATGCAAAAATTATGTTCAATTTAAAAAAATGTATAAAAGTTTATTCATTGATGCTTTAACAATTACACCTCTCATAAATTCCAAGTATGAGTTTTAAAAGATATGATATCAAAATTTTAGTGACGCTTTGATGTGGCTTTAAACGATTTGTTTTAAAATTAAATTTAAATTATTTTTGTTTTGGCTAAGATATATTCACACATCTAAATAATAGTTTTAATTTTCCAATATACTTTAAATATGTCACTTTCACTGAATTTATATAATGCATTTAAATGTATTTATTTGAATAAATTGATTTATCCTTTGTCCAATGCTATTAAAAATTTAAAATAAGATTTGCGTAAATAATTTTTTGCGTCATTGTATCCAGACTAAGGGAAATGTATTCAAATGGATACTATGAGGCAAAAAAATTATTTACGCAAATCTTATTTTAAATTTTTAATAGCATTGGACAAAGGATAAATCAATTTATTCAAATAAATACATTTAAATGCATTATATAAATTCAGTGAAAGTGACATATTTAAAGTATATTGGAAAATTAAAACTATTATTTAGATGTGTGAATATATCTTAGCCAAAACAAAAATAATTTAAATTTAATTTTAAAACAAATCGTTTAAAGCCACATCAAAGCGTCACTAAAATTTTGATATCATATCTTTTAAAACTCATACTTGGAATTTATGAGAGGTGTAAATGTTAAAGCATCAATGAATAAACTTTTATACATTTTTTTAAATTGAACATAATTTTTGCATATGCGATTATAAAAAAATAAAAATATGAAATAAATAATATATAGAGAGATTATAATTAACAGCATAGCGTCACTCAAAATTTGATATCATTATTTTTAAGTTCCATATTTAAAATTTTTAGAGCATAAGATAAAGTGCTGCGTCACAAACTTTTAACCCGTTAAGGGTTTTTGTATTGATATCATTACTTTTTTGAGGTTATTGAAAAAAAAATAAAACAATAAACACACACAAAAAATTAAAGACCAATACAAAGAATTCATAGTCAGGATTTCAATTCATCTTCAATCTCTCCCCCCTCCCTCCCCGCAAAAAAGGATGACCATACTTCAATTTTAAAGAGCACCGTGCAATGAGACTTTTATGAGAACTCTTTGGTAAGATATGGAAGTAATGTACAACATGCATGTTTAGAGGGTATTTCTGTTGGTTTGCTTCAGAGATATAAAAAGCTATGTTAAATTTTACTATATAAAAAAATTACTTTGTTAAGAAAAATAGCAAGAAATATTACTCTTTAAACCTTTATAGATATATATATAACAATCATCGCTCACTTATAAAAGTAATTCCATACATTTATATTAAATCCAAAACTACAAATTTCTGCTTCTCCCTTTTCTCATTCCTAGAGCAAAAAAATTAAACATTCTTTAATTTTATATAAAATAATCTTTCACCATCCCTATTTAAAATTCTTTATTAACAATAATAATAAATCATATAAAATAATCCCCTGAGCTCCGAAGATTCCACTTCTGCTTTTGCACCCACCTCTCCAGCTTACCTAAATAATAAAATCTTTCAAAAATTAGTTTGAAAAAAAAAAAAAAAAAAAAAAAAATCTGCAACATTTGTTGCTTACTAAGATAAATAAATAAATAAGCACTAACTTCCCTAATGTACAGTCAAGGGAAAAAAAAAGTAAACACCCCCTACTAACTCCTCAACAAATTACCGTAGAAGAAAGTTACTGGTACCGAACGATTGGAAATAAAGTCTACTTTTAAATGTATATAAAATTTGCTTAAGGGGTTATCTACATATTAAAACGAACCATAACTTTGTTTTTTTCAATAGCAGTACACAATTTTTTCAGCAGAAATGAATTCTACACCATTTAATTAGCCTAAAAACAAATTTTTATGCAATTCGTACTATAAGTTCCCGAGAAATTAATTATTTTAAAACAAGCTTATTTTAAGGGCTGCATCCAAATTGAAGTTCGGTACTCGATTGTTAACCGAGAGAGCCCCCTTCTTGATCGAGGCACCTTAAGCGTCACTCAAGCAGCCAATGAAGTCTGCTAGATTACAGGACAGCGTAAGACATTTCAAAACATCTAGTCACTTCTATCATAGACGGTCCCTTAAACCATAATTTTGCCGTTTTTTAAGCATAATTTGAAAACTATTTGGAAGAAAAATGTGAAATTTTTGATTTCCATAAAGCAGGACTTAATAAATCTAAATCCATCAAAAAAATTTTAGGTTACAATTCATAATTTTTTCGAATATTAATTTCATAATTCATATCATAAAATTATAAAAATTGCAAATTCAACGTATTTATGTTTGGGTATGTTAGTATTACTGCTACACAAAAAATTAGCACATTAGGAGCATAATTTCAGGAGATATGAATAAAAATATGAAAATATAATTTAACATTAGAAGCACTAAATTTTGAATGTTTATAATTCAAAAACTTATTATTCAAATTACTTGAAATTTGGTGCCTAGGCATAGTTTTAACCGAAGATTTGAAATATCTCGTTAAAATTGGGTATTGCCATTGAAAAAAATGAAGTTTGGATTTGTTTTAATATGTAGATGGCCCCCTAAGCAAATTTTATATACATCATTTAAAAATAGACTTTATTTCCAATCGTTTGGTACCAATAACTTTTGTCTACGATAATAATTTGTTAAGGAGTTAGTAGAGGGTGTTTACTTTTTTTTTCCACGACTGTACATTTCACCTCTTCTCCCTCCCCCTACTCCCCAACATTAAAAAAAATTAAATCTTTATTTTTATACAGAAAATTCTTCTATATAAATTATCCTCCTATTCCTCAAAATTACCACTTTCCCACTCCAGCCTAGAGATTTCAATCTTTAAAACTGTTTAGAAAATCGGATCTGCAAAGTCTGTTGCTTAATAATAAAATATATAATCATGTACACTTTTAATTATTTTTCACACAATCAATTGATGTCATGATAATAGTTGTTCTGAGCGAATATTGTGTTGGCTGGGCTGTCGTACAGATAGCTCAATTGGAAGAGTACTGGCAATTAAAGCCAAGGGTTATTAAAGTTCACTGTAATTCAAGATGTTTAACCCCTTCACGACAAGAGCCCTTTGGTTAATTTTTAACCTTTTACTACAGGTTTTTAAAAACAGAAAATTTTCTGTAATTGAATCACAGAAATGCTCCCATTAAAGAAGGTAAACTTTACAATTAAAAATAAGTGGTGAGAATAATGAAGGATTCTGAACACCTTAAGTGGCCAAGTATACCGGTCGCTCATTCCCAAGGGCTTAAAGATGCTTTTTTGCTATTATAACCTTTAGGATTTACAATATAAAAAAATCTTAATCACTTCTGAGGTAAATAAAGACAGTGGAAAAAAATCAAGATGGCAATGTTTTGATTGGCAAATTCTAAGCTGAGTAATTTGTGCTACAGAATGAAAAAAATATAAAGTTGTAATAATGTTCTCTTGTTACAGATACTAAATCTTTAAGGTTTTTGATGTGTGAACTACATATGAATACAGTAGAAGATCTTTATAATGCACACCTTGGTATGAGAAGTTGTGCGTATTATAGAATTTTGCATTATATAGATCATATTTCATACATCATTAAATTTACTTCGTATACATGCTTTAAATTACATTCCTTGGAACCAGAAAATGTGCAAATTATGATATTTTATATAATAGGTATAGATCACACATTATTAAATTACCTTAAAGATATTACCTTGAAATATAACATCCAAATATGCCTGGGCAAAATCATTATAAACAGTGGTTAATCATGACTGACAGTTTTGGGAACACTAAATGCATGGCTGGCCAATTTATTCTTTTTCAGTATTTTTAATAATGAAATCTTTGCCTTATTTTTAGCAGAATTTTCTTCCATTAAATAAGGCAAAAATTAAAAAAAAAAAAAAACTTTTGGAAAGCATGCATTTTAGTGCTGCAAGAAAAACCTGTCATGAGCTGCTCTGATTATAACACTCATTTACAAAAAATTTTAATATAATAACAATGTTTTCATTACTCCAAAATAATGTGTTAAAGGCGATAATGTATCATATTTAGTGTTCCAAGAAATAGCAATATTTGTAAAATACATGTGCTTCTTAACTGAAAAATTCATTGTTTATATCTGAGAAATACATTACATCTTCTGCATTAAAATTTTTTAGTGGCAGACTTTTGTGATTGAACAAGGACTGCTTGCAGAGTGCTTTTAAGGATTTTACAATATAAAATTATGGCTCTTGAACTACTATTAATCAAATACAGTAATAGGGATAAAAAAAAATCATTAAATAGTTTATTTTAAAAAAT
Source organism: Maratus speciosus (assembly GCA_963932465.1). NCBI lineage: Eukaryota > Metazoa > Arthropoda > Arachnida > Araneae > Salticidae > Maratus > Maratus speciosus. The sequence continues at coordinate 223,770,458 of OZ010789.1, forward strand.
TACTTGTATTTTCATCAGATATACTGATTATTACTACCATATGTTATATGTAACATATTTATTAGAAAAGTTACAACTATTTTCATGAAGTTTTGGATTCCCCCCCCCCCCCCATGACATACTGTCAAATTTCGCGAGGTTATTTTTTCTTGTGATGTTCCTCCCCCGACCGAGAATGGAGAGGGTTTTTTACAATCAACGGATTAATTTTGTTTTCCTTTTATTGCTACTTTTTTATGTTAGTGTGGTGATCTTTCAAATGCTATTGCACAACGAGGCGATAAACGCGCTATTCTGTAAGTGGCACGGCAACCCTCCAGTGTACAGGTGGAACTGATAAAAAGAGTTTTTGTAGTCGGAATATGCGGAATGTTACAGAATAGTGAATGGTTTAATGAAAGCAGAATAAAAACTTAATATTTAATTTAAGATGCGAGTCAGATTAATATATTAATTGAAATGGTTACTGAGTAATCACTTTATTAGTTTATACAAAGTCTAATTATCATGACAGCTACAATGCAGCTGCTAATGAAATTTTGTGAAACCAATCTTTTCTAAATAGTAACATGTTCTGAATTGTTCTTATTTACAATAATACTTCATTACCACAAATATCATATAAGGGAGCTGCCTACTTTTATATTTTTTAAAAGTAAATTATTTAAAGCTTTCTTTTAAGCATATTAACTTTAAAATTAAACAAAAACAAGTATCTTACTTTTGCAAAAAAGCTGTTTTATCTTATTTATCTATAACTTAATTACTAAATAAGAAAAGTATCATGATGAAAATTTTTACTTTTAAGGAGCTCAAAACAACCAGTCAGGATAAAATGGTTCATTTTGAGCTAATCGTGATAATTTAAGTATATAAAGTAGAATTTACTATCAGTCAAAAATATGTCCAAGACTGAAATCAATCCTGAGACTGAAGGTCTTGCACCCATGGCTGTAATCAATTAGCCTAAAAGAAATGCATCAGGTGTTTTTTTTTTCCTTCTGTTTTTCTTTTGTTACAGAGATAAACGGCAATAAGAATTTTCTTCCCCTTTAGGTTAAATTTTATAAAAATAAAATACTACAATGCTTTAATTTTTGAAGCTGAAAAGAGTTATAAAAAAAAATAAACAAACGAAAGATGTCCTTTTAAGTCAATTTTCGTTTATAATATTATTAGAAACGATTCGCAAATGAATCATTTTATAAACGGGATTGGAAATCTTAATTTTGATTTCGTCATACCTTTTATTTAAATTGTGCGTTCTTTAAAAATGAAAGATTTTGTTTCATTTCTTTAAAAGAAAACTCAAAATTAAATTAGTAATCTATCTGTATTACACTCATATATCACAAGAAATACCTATGACACACATGAACGTTATTTTGTAAGGAAAACAGTTATAAGTATTGTTGAAAATAAAAACAATTCAGAACATTATACTAATTAGAATGGATCGGTTGCAAAGAATGCTGTCTGGATAATTAGAAATTGTACTCACTTTCTCCCCTTGGAATACCATTTCAAGATCTTTGATATTTCTTATTTCTTCAGTCAACTTCGCGTATCGCGTAGTGATACATGGCGAACGTGATGAATTTTCATTTCGATACGAGAATTTTCGATAAATATCGAATTTCGATACCAGAATTTTTTTTAAAAATGTGAAATATTTTCTCATTAAAAAATGTTTACTTACTATGAATAACAATGAAATAAAATACCTATAATTACAAAATACTGCTCCATTTTAAAAAATCAGTCTAAGTATTTTAAAGCACATAATAAACTGTTTTCGTAGTTTAAAAAAAGATTTATTGCCAATATTCAGATTTTTAACTGTGACCTAAACCGCTCAAAACCGATGTGCAACGTTCTGTCTGCTAGCCCATAGAATAACATGTAATCCGCGATCCTAAGAAGTCCATTTTTTCATACGGATTATATAAAAATTAAGAGTTTTCCTAGATACTAGGTCAGTCTTTTCCACTTCGTCAAAAACAGATTCATTTTATATATTAATGTTTTTTAAAAAATCTAGACCGTTTCGGAGAAAAAAAAAAGACAAAACTTACACCATCGAAATTGCTTTCAAAATGGGTTTACAGATCTGAAAATATACTGCACGTAGAATTGTAAAAAATTCAGAATAGGATTAGACTGCAGATATAAGACTGTTTTAAAAAAATCAGAACAATAGGACCTATATTTGATGAGTTATTGACAGGCGGCTTTTCGCATTTTCTTTGATGTCGAGTTAGCTGTATATATGAGTTCCGCCATCTACGAATTCTACGATACGATACGATACGATTTTAGGCTTAAGGCTGCGTCACTCGGAATACTACCGTCTTCCATGATTACAAAGTCTTATTATTCTTTTAGCAACGATTTGTTTTATAATACAGTTAATAATTCACATATTTATTATACGGAACCCTCCACTTGACCCTTTATTGAATTCTCATTTTTCGGCAATAGACAGCCATTTCAGATCATTTCCCACACCCCCTTTTTAGGATTAAAGCCATGATGGACCACATTGAATTCTCTTTATTAAATGGGAGACTATTCGACCATAAAGCAGGGCTAGGTTTGTTCTAGGAAAATACCTAATTAAAGCATGGTCAAAGTAAACAACGGCCCTGCACAAACGTCCTGATTTTAGGGCCCTCATATCTGATATCTGATATGCAATTTTCGTAAAGCTCATATTTTAAATCTCTTTCGACATTGTACTAATTATATTCAATATTTTAAACTTTCAAAGTAGGATAAGATTTAAAACAAAAAATGTGATTATCTAAATACTGTAAAACCTTTCAACTGTGGCCACTTCGGAACCGCGGAATTCGTCTGCTTTTCAAATGTAAATTGAAATTAGAAGTTGATTTGGAAAATGTGTTTGCATATATAGATCTGTCTGCTATGGAGGTTTTATTGTAAAACCTTCTGAACGAACAAATCTATTCTGCAAACACTCATCATTTTTAATCTACAGCATATAAATAAGTATAATTTTACCCCAGAAAAGCAAACACCTCCGAATTGCGGGAAAATTAAGCGATCCAGATTTGCCCGCTGTTCAGAGGTTTTATTTTATTTAGATAAATCTACCCTATATATATAAAATCCTAATGAAACGATTTTATGAAACGATTTTTGAAACGACTGATTAAACGACTGTTTATGTTTCACAGCAATTTCTCCAAAAGTATGGAACGTTTGCCGGTGAAATTAACTTCAGTTATCCGTATTGATCCACCGGTTTCAAAAATGGAATTAGAATTTTAAATTTTTAATTAGTTTTCGAGATATTAATTTTTTACTAATTTTAATGACTTCTATACGATGGCAACTAGATTACTCCATTTTGTGGAAAATCGGAGAAAAAAAAAAAACAAAAAAACACAGGGATTAGTAGATTTCTTTTTCGTTATTTTCGAATTGAAATTGAAATTATCTTTCATTCCAATCGATAGTGAAAACAATATTGTTGTTAAATTATGTTTTTCATGAACAAAAAAAAAAATTCTCATTTCGATCATCCGGAATCAGTTTATTTTATAAACCAAAAATCATCTGTCGCCTTCAAATTCCATACACGTAAAAAAAGGTTTTCTTTTCAATTTTAAATAGAAACATGACATCAATAATCTTAAAAACAAAAAGAAAATTTTAAAATAAGAATTAAATGATCACGTGTTAAAATCAGAAAATAGGGAAAGTTGCGTCAAAATCTTTACAAGTAAATATAAACAAGTGGATAAGTGTGATCATAGATCGCACAGAGGATTTCGTTTAATATTCCTTTCAAAACACTTTCTTTCAAAACGTCCAGTATATTTATCGCCATGGAACACCTTCTAAATTTTGGCAAACCCTTCCTAAACAATCTTAAAGTTTCAAAGAGATTCGCCTTGTTATATTTCACAATTTTGTTCGTGCCCCCCCCCCCCCCCCGAAATGCTACGATATATCACATGACGGGTATCTGCCAAATTTAGAAAAGTGTCCCCTGTGGGGGCAAAGTGGGGGATGGTCACCATGATTTTTGACCTATGATTTGATCCTACTTTAAATGAAATCGCGATCTGTTAGTTCCACATTCCACCACCAGGGAGCGCACTCTATTCTTAACAAAGGAGTATCTGAACGAAACTCCTTTACACAACCTATCAGTAGATATGTTACTCGATGGGGTGGCGGTCTTCAGCAAGAATGTAAGATATTTGTTGGAATTACTATTCCGAAATAGGGGTAACTTTTGACATATTTATATTTAATAAGTAGCATGTATCTGAGGACTCCGTCAAAAAACCGCACCTGAAACGGTATGAAACGCAAAGGTTAAAAAAAAAAGAAATATTTTGACCCCCCACCCCTCCACCCACCTGCCCGAAATTTCACGCGCCATTTTTTATAAACTTTTTCTTAGGTGCTATAAACTATCTTAAAGTTTCAAACAGATCGCCTTGTTAGATTTCCTACTTTAAATGAAATCGCGGTCTGTTAGTTCCATATTGCACCACGAGGGAGCGCACTCTATTCTTAACAAAACTGCATCTGAACGTAACTCCGTTAACCTTTAACTGATGTCACGGGGTCTCCCAGACCCCGCGACTCCCAGCTGTAAACACTTTTACAGTTTTTTACTTTTCTGTACTGAAGTTAAATAATATGAATAAAATACTTTTTTCATGCAATTTAATTCACATGCTCCTAAGAGAAGTACAACGATATTGTTAGGACAAAATTTAAGTAAATTCAACCATTTGAGTTATTTTTTTTATTCATTTTATTCGAGGGGGTCTGAGAGACCGGATCACATCAGTTGTGTGACAAATTTTAGTCACATCAGTTAAAGGTTAAACAACCTATCAGGAATTATGCTAGTCAAGGGTGTGCCGGTCTTAACCAAGAATTTAAGATATTTGCTTAAATTACTATTCGAAAATAGGGGTATGAACACTTACAATATCTTTTAGTAGATAAATTATCTTAAAGTTTCAAACAGATCGCTTTGTTGGAATTCCTACTTTAAATGAAATATCACGGTCTGTTAGTTCCACATTCCACCACCAGGGGGCACACACTATTCTTAACAAAAATGTATCTGAACGAAACTCCTTTACACAACCTATCGGTAGATACATGGGTCGGGGGGGTCGCGGTCTTCACCATGAATTTAATATATTTGCTGAAATTAGTATTCGAAAATAGTGGTATCAATACTTCTGAAATTTTTATCTGGCATAAGTAACATTTATGCTGTATTTATAAAAATCGGACACAGTTCAGAAGAATACTGCAATGAAACATCACGCGACTGCCTTTTAAAATAAGTATATATTAGAAATAAACCAATTAGTGAAATTAGCGCCCCTCCCCCCCTTACCAGAAATTTCACGCGCCAATCTTTATTTAAACTTTTCTTATGTGTTATGAACTATCTTCAAGTTTCAAACAGATCGCCTTGATAGATTTCCTAATTTAAATGAAATCGTGGTTAACAAAAGCACGTGTCTTCATTTTAATATACGCATTTCATAGAAATAAAACCAATTAATTAAAAAATAATTAATATCTCAACTTGTAATTAAGATTGTAATTAAGAGAATTTGAAATAGGCATGTATGAATTCAGCGAAAAATTTCACGTCGGGATGTATAAAAATTTAATCTAAAAATTAAATATTTAAAAAGTTTAAATTTCGTATTAAAATATCCTACTATGAAAAATCACGTGACCAGGTGCCATTTGTCCGGAGAGAAAAATTTATACCAGCCGTCGGAAATCAAGTCTTTCATCAAGTCAAATCACCTGCTTTTGTAATGGAAGAAAATTTAATTTAGGATAGAAATAGAGGATTTTTTTCTGTTACACACATCGCAAAGAAACAATCTGTATACCTGCTGAAAGTAGATTTTTTTTTTCTGCGTCTGTCTGTATAAATTAAAAATTTCTAATGCCAATACTTTCTGAGATGCGAAACGATTTAAAAATATCCAGTACACTTTTTAGCTTAAAGTGCGCTCTGGTAAACCTGCAATTTCGCATCTGGAAGCGCAGCTGTGTGACAACCCGGAGGAGAAATGAAAATATTTCGAGAGTCTGTTCGTACCTGCGTTCATTTTATGCCGTTTCTTCGTTAATGAGACGTAAAATTGGGAGTTTTTAATTAATAACGTCCCTTTATTACGACTTTTTCAAAATTTTTTTGATTTGTCGTTTGATCTCAGGTGTCCAGCTATAAGTATGCAAAATTTCAAATCTCAAACATATATAGTTTCTGAAAACGGGCTCTGTGACGGACAGACAGACAGAGGAGTGGGACGAATAGGGTTTCGTCAGATGATCGAAACCCTAAAAACTTTGTATGCTGCGGCCATCAGAGTGCCCCTGCACCCTGAGAGTTACGCTCATCAACCACCGTCCAGACCACACAGTCTCTAAAAAATACGCAGATTTGCTCTGCTTTAAAAAGATGAAAAATGGATGTAAATGTAGAAAGTCGGTAGCCATTTGAGAAGAAATATTACGTATTTTAAGTAATGGATTCTGAGAATGAAATGAGCATTAAAAGCACTTTAATTTAAGAAAATATCGTTGTCCGCTTCCCACCATTCACGCCAACATTCCGCCTAAAAATTACAAAAACAAGAAAGAAAAATCATGCGTCATAGATTATAAAATATAAGCATAGATTATGGAACCCTTTCCAACACTTCCAGTCTAATTTAATAAAACTTTACCGTTTAATAATGTAAAGAAATTACCTCGTTTTCGAAAAGACGTATCACATTTGAAAACCAGACTTCAGAAAATATCGCCTGTAGCCCGAAAGGTACTCCAATTCTTTTGTACAGCCCTGTATATGATCTATAGATCTGTATATATTCTACATAGAATGCTAAAATAGTAAGAAATCGCATATAACATAGTTGAAAAATCACCTTTAGCGATTTCTACCAATAGACGAAAACGTACTTGAATTAATTTGTACAGCCTTGTATATTGCCTACAGATATTTATATACACCACATATTAAGATAAAATTTGTTTCAGTCAAAACACACACTTAAAACAACTAAAATCACTCTTCCAGGAATTACTATTCATAGACGACCATGTATCTAGTTCTTTGCACATCCCTGTATTATAAGATTATATTTATATTATGGAAACATATTTTAGTATATGAAATATAGGTGAACTTAAAAATGCACAACTCAATTAAAAAACCCCCTTTCAGCAATTCACAGTCATGCTCAGTAATGCTTACGAATTCTTTTGTGTAGCCCTCAATATGATCTATAGAATTTACATGCAAAACAAATGAGATAACATTTTGTATCAACGCGTTGCATATCTGCAACATACTCAAAAGTGAATGTTACTTATACAGTAAGCTGTAAAGGACGATTTTATTTATTGCTGTTATCACTTAACCTCTTAACGGTCGCTTAATATTTGGAAAAACCATAAAAGAAGTACCTATTTTTATTACATATAAGGTTTCTATATAAAATGTGCAATTAGTTTTTTTTTTAAGGCGAAAAAAAAAATGTTATAGAAAAAATTCTTTTTTGTGGAAAAGCCATCATGCGAGAATTCTGTGTTTTAATGTTTGTTTTACACCATACAAATTAATGCGAATAAAACCTTTATTTTTCACATCTTAGATCTTTATTTATCATCCTCAAACAAATTTTTACAAATAATATTTGAAATAATATAATATACATTAAATTTTGATTACTAATATTTTTTTTGAGTGGGATACATTTCGAAACATGCAATACGAAGTCCAAAATCACAATCAGCGGCAAAAACCAAACCCAAACGCTAACATTCAAAGACTTCACACTAGCGCTCGCGACTATACGTATATAAAACGTATTATACCGATTCGGATTTTTGGACAGGTATAATATGGTAAAAGCCATTATTTTCGTATACGTTTTATACGTATTATACGTGTAATCGCGAGCACTACTTCACACGGAAATGCCAGTTAAATTTTTCTGGTTTCAGAAGTTTTTCCAGCAATAAATCTGCAGCCCGGATATATGACGGGCACGAGAAATAACGAACAACACCTCAGCCCGTGATATTGACGGGAGCGAGAATTAAGTGGTTAAGAAAGCAGTTAATATAAATTGTTCCTAATACTCAACAGACAGCGGTACTGGGTTAATTTATCATATCAAAATTTTATTTATCATTCGAGCAATTTCGCATCGTTATTACTAAAATGAACTTCGTAAATTTTGCAAGATTAAAAAGGTTGCAGACGTCCAAAAAGATTTTTTACAAGGCTAAGTGTCCGTATACTTCACATCACAATTTTGTATTAGAAAATTGACAATATTTGTGAGAAGTATGTAATTTTCTGTTTACTGCAGATGTGAAAAAAAAGTGCCTTTTAGTCAAAACCTTCTGAAAACGCAATTCCAGCAATCATCCGTAAAAGACAATACTTCGGATACAGTACTCTGTATCCGAAATCTTTTGTGTGGTCCTGCAAATGAACGATAGATGCTATGCACATCACATTCTACAGCAAGCATCTTGTAGTAAACATCAGTAATGTAAATTAATTTCGCAATGTTTGAAATAGTGCAACATAATTAATACTAGCAGGGATGACCGAGCTAAGCTCGGTCAAAATTAGCCTTATGTTCAATTCGATATTTTATTATCACTGTATCATTCTAGCTGTTTAGATACAATTGGCATGATCCAGAGACATAGTGACCCAAAATGACACACAAACTGAATTTTTTCGAACATGCGACCTCTTCTCGAACCCGAAAACGATAGAATACAAAATTTCGTCAAAATCGTTTTATAGATAAAATTAGCTTGACCCACGGTAACCCAAAAGGAACCCACTAATCTAAATTTATAGAACATGTGACCTATCCCAATGGTCTTTTCGTGCTGGGAAACAATGTAATAAAAAGTTTTGTCAAAACCATTTGAGCCGTTTTTTAGATACAATTAGCTTGACCTACAGTGACCCAAAACTGACCCACTAATCGTATTTTCTCGAACATGTGACTTAGCACAATGCTCTTCTCGTGCTCAGAAACGATATTATACAAATTTTTGTCAAAATATTTTCAGTCGTTTTTTAGATACAATTAGCTTGACTTACAGTGACACAAAAAAGACCCCTTAATCGAATTTTCTCGAAAATGCGACTTAGCCCAATGGCCTTCTCATGCCCATAATCGGTATAATACAAAATTTTGTCAAAATCGTTTGAGTCGTTTTTTAGATACAATTATCTTTACCCACAGTGACCCATAAATGACCCACTAACCGAATTTTCTCGAACATGTGACTTAGCCCAATGGTCATCTAATGCTCAGAAACGGTATAACACAAATTTTGTTAAAATCGTTTAATTCGTTTTTTAGATACAATTAGCTTGACCTAGTGACCCAAAATGACTCACTAATCGATTTTTCTCAAACATGTGACTATGCCCAACGGTCATCTCATGCCCAGAAGCGGTATATTACAAAATTTTGTCAAAATGTTTTGAGCCTTTTTTTTAGATTCAATTAGCTAGACACCTGACCCATTGTGACCCAAAATGGCCCACTAATCGAATTTTCTTGAACATGCGACCCAGCCCAATGGTATTCTCGTGCCCGAAAATGATAGAAAACAAAATTTCGTCAAAATCGTTTGAGCCGTTTGCCAGATAAACTTAGCTTGACCCACAGTGACCTAAAAATGACCCACTAATCGAATTTTCTGTAACATATCACTTAGCCCATTGGTCTTCTGGTAATCCAAAACAGTAGATTACAAAATTTAGTCAAAATCGTAAGAGCTGTTTTTTAGATAAAATTAGTTTGACCCCGAAGTGACCCAAAAAATGACCCACTAATCGAAATTTCTCGAACATGTGACCTAGCCCAATAGATTTCTCGTGTCCAAAAACGGTTGGATATACAATTTAGTCAAAACCGATTGAGCCGTTTTTCAGATAAACCTAGCTTGACCCTGACCCATTATAACCGAAAATGATCCACTAATCGAATTTTCTCGAACACATGACCTAGCTCAATGGTCTCAGTGGCGTAGCAACATATTCAGCGCCCTGGAGCAAGTACAGTTTGTGCGCCCTCTTGTCACTCGAAATTGTTCTGCACAATTTTGTTTTGAAGTTTAAAATTTATATTATATTCTTTATTTGATTTAAAATCTTATCTTCATTTGAAAATCACAAAGTAATTTTAATAACGTATTAAATACAAATAACTAAAAATAAATAATGAATAGAAAAATGAATTATAATTATTTAAGTACGGAGTACCTATCAATATTTTCTGCTAATTGTGCGGTATTTTTATTTTAAATGCGCCAATGGGTCAACATAATCTACCGCTCTTAATATCTGTTTTTTTTTTTTTTGGGGGGGGGGGGGGGAGTTCGAAGCAGTGTAGAATACTAATTAAAAAAACATTATTGTCAATATTGTTGATTTTTTTTTTTTTTTACTTTTCGCATATGGATAAACACTTTTTAAAGTTTTTAGTGCCAGAAAATACTAAAATTCCATAAAATTCAAAGTATAATAACTTAATAAATTTCGGTCGTACAAAAAAGAATTTTTTATTAATTTATCTGTTAAAGTTAGGAGATTGTTCTAAATATAACGTATAGAATCCAGGGAAACTAATAAAAATGTAAACCTCGTAACTTTTTAAAAATATTTTGACATAAATTACTTTTAAGAGGATGAAGAACAACTTTGAAGCTTTTTTACTATTGCAACTATATATCTACAGCTATAATGGTTTAGAAAGATAGCCAATGGACTATAAAAGTTGATATCGTGCTTGCCACTGGCAAACTTGAACAATTTGGCTAATCGCTAAAGAAAAACTAGCCAAATTCACATAATGGCAGTAATGGATTCGTCATGAAATACTCAGTATCAAAATACAAAGAATGAGTTACACAGAAAAGGTTTGATCGTAGATCATTAAGAGTGTCGCCGAAAGAAAAAGAAAAACACCTCTTGCAATTTCGCGATTTCAATCTTTAGTTTTCTCACCAAATGAAGCATTTAGGTACAGTGGCGATCGGCAGCGAGAACCCTGACTGACACCCTCATATATTACACAAGATTTCAGTTTTTACTTTCTATAAACATATAGTGTAAGGAAAGAAATAGGAAAGCCTTGTAATCACAATAAAAATAAATGAACATAATAGAATATTTTTATTTTCCAAATACTTTGAATCCGTTCTCACACTTTTTCAATTATTCAATATGTATGTGTGTATGTTAAAATTTCTTCACGTTTTCAGATTCTCAAAGCACGATTTGGTGTGTTTTTGATGATGATGGCAGGTATATCATAAATCTGTCGCAAGAATTGTATTAATTTTTGAAGAAATCGGCTGACGGGTTTGGTATCTAAACTATTTTTCAACCATTCAGTGACAATAACCGATAAACATTTTCTCTTAAATTTCAATTAAATTATTTTTATTGTTCACGTTCATCTTATACTTATACAACAAGGTTTCACCACGCAGACATTGGCTGTTCGACAAATGGTTCACAATAACTTTACTACCAGTAATTTCATATACGTATATATATTTTTTTTTATCCTTGTTTGATACCATTAAATCAGATCAAATTTTATACCAATATTCTCGTAGAAAAGTGATTGTGAACCCCCGAAGAGCCGCTACTGCATGCAGTGTCGCACTCGGTCACTGTCAAATAGCAGACCTTGGATTTTTTGAAGGACGCAACATTTTAGAATCTCATTATTTTACTACCTTGTTAGCAGAAACCAATAATATCCATTACCATTCCAGTTTTACTTTCTGGGGATGCTTTCAATTTCAGAATTGGATCCGAAATTGAAAGCATCCTTAGAAAAAAAAATCGAAACAGTATAATAATAACCATTTAGACATCGATCTGATATATTCCATGCAAAAAACACTTTAAAATACCGAAATGTAAACGAGAAATTTCTAAAGAACGCTGCCATTGGCTTAACATTAGCTTGCGAGTGACTAGTGTAGAATTCTAAGTATACATAGTTTTATATTAAATAACAGGGTTTGTACGGGTCAGGGAATTTTTCAGGAGGAATATCAGTATTTTTTATAGAAAAATAAATCTAGGTTAAACGCGCGAATTTTTGCCTTATTTAAGCAGAGATTTTCTATAAGAAAATACTGGCATAGAAGAATTTTCTCGTCTGTAAATTCCAGGATCCGTACGAACCCTGAAGTAATAATGTTATGATAAATTAAACCGACTTTAAACTCTTTTTGCAGCGGGAGGATAAAAAAAAATATCTTAATCGTGCCAGTAATATTAAGAAACGTGTAAATATTATTAATTTGATTTTAAAACAAAATATCTTTAAAATATATTTTTATACAGTAAACTCTGTCTACAGCTCTATATAAGACAGATTTCCCTCTTATGCAGAATCCGTCTTTGGCAGAATGTACTGTATTTAAAAAAACAGGGCAACGTAGCAACAGGGTATAATCGGAGGGGCGCAAAAAGAACCTACAAAGGACGCCGTATGTTGAACAGTCCTGTTCAAACGTATAATTGGCCGCCGTTCTGGTTATCACGTTTATAGACAATATTGAAACAGTCTCGTTTTCATATTCAAATGTAATTTTTAACAAAAATAAAATAGTTGATATACCTTTTCTTTGCCAAAAATGTTCTTTATAACTATTTTTGTTCCTCAAGCGCAAAAATCTATATGATAAACATCTATATTGGTGAAATTACAATCACATCATTTGGATTTATGTACGAATACACGAAACCTACACATTTCAGACAAATACTCATAATAAATGATTTTACAACAAACTTTAAAAAAAAAGCGTGTATATAATTTTGAAATAGAGGCGACTCTCTTTGGTGCCAGAGAGGTTGAAAATTCTTGAGGCAGATCATGCCGCCATTGGTAACAGAATTAAAGAATATACATAAGGTTTTGAAAGATTTAAATGGCCCTCTGAAACAAAGAAATTTTCAAGAAAACAATTCAATTAATTCTTCTGCTTTGCAAAGAGAAACAGAATCATTAATAAAAAATGCTTAAAAAAAGTGAATTTAAAAAAAAATTATTACATAATTTAAGACACTTCAAATCTAACGCGTATAGCAAATTTTGTAACTATTAGCTGCACCTGAGGGAGGGCGCAGCTTACCTGGTTCAGGGCGCACCGACCCACAGGTCGGTTGCCCTTCGGGTCTGTCTGGCCTGCCAGAATGTGATTTAATTTAGTAAAATCGTATTTTTTTTATTTATAGGTCTTGTTTCAACACGGGCGGAATTAAAATTTGTTGGAAATTATGTTATTAAAAAAATGTTTAAGCTTTATGAATGAAAGTGAACGTTTTCTTTAAAACACGAGTTTTTTTTATCACCAGAAGAAATATTTCACCTTTGTATAAAATTAGGATCTCAGTTGTTGCTCATTGTTATACAGAAATATTTATTTTGATCACACAGTATTTTTATAAACTGTTTGAAAAGTTGAGTCGAGTAACTCTAGATTTTTTTTTTATATATAATTCCAAAATTTATTGACTACTAACAGATGGCCGTGGGGTGTGGGGGAGGGTGGGGGTGATGCGCCTGATTACGGCCCAAGCAAACCGACATTACTATTTTCGAAAAATATGTTTTGTCTTATTTAATCCTAAAATTCTGCGAGTAAATACGGTTTAATGCAGAAAAATACTTTTCGAAAAAAGTGGTGTAAATTTGCACAGGCGATAATCAGGTCCTAGATAACACTGAATTTCATACTTAACTTTTTCTTTCTTTTTGAAGGAAAATGCTTATCGATTCTGCATGATATTTGCAATATTTTCAAAATCTCAAAAACAATACGCACAAAATTTAATTTGCCTCTTCCCCCCCCCCCCCTCCTATCGCCGTGGACAGAAGTCTAAATCCCGCTCTTATTATTGTTTTGTAATCTGCATTGTTGCATGTTTAGTTCCCACTAAATAACAACAACAAAATTTCAAAATTTTCATTTTCTTGGTTTTTCATTTGTAAAATGGTTAATAATTTTCTTCAACTTGTCAAACTATTGTTTTTTTTTTTTTTTTTTTTTCAAATCATAAAATAACAAAATAGCAAAGGCAATGCTGTTACATCGTAAATATAGGTTTATCAGCGGTGACTTCTTTGGATATCATTATTTCCGTACGGTTATCATCATGATAAATTTCTAAAACATTCTATTGGAAATGTACCAGGAACATTATTGTTTGGAAATAGTGGTAGCCAATAAGGGGACTGGTGAGAGCCATGTAAATAAGTTTTGATTACTTTATGATTTGAAATTCTTCAACTGGAACTACGGAAAAGTTTCAGAAAAAATTAGGCATGCTGAAACGGTGTTGGTGAAGTTACTTGAGGTTGCAATATGGTATGAATAGAAATTAAAACTACAAGAATAAAAGTAATTTCATTTATCTATGCATAAAAACATTTTTTAATTCGAAATAGTTGAGGATAAAAACAAGGCAAAATATCATAGGAATATGATGATTGTAACAAGATCCATCTATAATATGATTAATAAAGAAAAAAATATGCAAATATTTTTGCAAATCTTTATTTCGCTGTTTCTAATTTTGCGCCCTTAGGATTCGTGCGCCTGGAGCAGTTTGCTTGAATGGTCTTCTCGTGCCCGAAAATGGTAAAATACAAAAATTAGTCGAAATCGTTAGAGCCGTTTTTAAGGTAAAATTTACATACACACACAATTTTTTCTCGTATTATTGTATAAGATGAGGTGGAAATAGTTTTTCTCCATAGATCATAATATATAACCTAATTCTTTTATTTGATCATGGGAATGAATGATAAATGATTTCCACTCCACATTCTATAGAAAGCATGTTTTAGTGCACCTCAGAATTGCATATCAGTTTCATTATACTTGTAACAGTGTTAACATCATTAAAATACACCGATTTTTCTCCATAGATTATAAAATAACGAATTTTTTTAGTGCTCCTGTAAACGGGTGCTACAAATAATATAGTCTGCAGTACCCATCTTGCATTGCATCTCATTAATGTATATCTCATTATGTTGGAAACAGTATACCACAATTACAATACATGGCAAATGATTTTTCCCCATAGAAAATAATGTAACAGAATACTTTTGAGTGTCCCTGTAAATGAAATATATAGGCTACACACTTCATTTACGATACCGAACATGCCATTTGGTTAAAAAAAAAAAAAATAATAATAATAATAATAACATATGGGGTATTCTCACAATTTTTTGACTTTCGGGAAAAATCTGCTGAAATTAAATTTGCAAAAATAACATTTTAATCTGATAGACGAATGCCTTAATGATTCAAAAGAAAGAAAAAAATGGTCAGAAGCGAAATTTTTTTTATTTAACTGAGATTTAAGTGAAACTTGCGAGTTTAATTTTCCTTACCATTTTACCACTATAACTTTCTATTTTCTTCTAAATTTTTACTTATAATGAATTCGCATAGTACCCACAGGACATTCAAATAAGAAATAATAAAAATGTAGTATTTTTAGTACAAAATTTTGGTATAACATTGTCTTAAAGGGGAGTTAAAGAAGGGACGGAAGGAAAAAAAATGGGGTTGGTACAGGAAATAAGAGACGGTAATGAAAAAAAAAAAAAAAGGATGGTAAGGATGAGACGGTAAGGAAAATTACCGCTATTTTTATTAAATCATGTTAAGACTAAGTGATAGCCATTGAATTTTAGAAACAGTTATTTACATTGGATTAAATTTAAAAAAAAAAAAAAATTACCTCAAAAAATGCAGGAATAAACCTTGTGGACGGTAAGACTACCAATAAAGCCACGATGCTTGAAAATGATATTTAAATGCTGATTTAAATTCTGCAGTAAATTTCCTGTCAAAGAATTTTAGACATTCTTTCTCTAGCATACCAGCATGAGAAAAAACTTGAAAAAAATTCTGTGGCTGCATCTGAAGTGATTTTCTGCATAAGTTTAGCAAGAGGGATGGTAAGGAATCAAAATCCAGGGACAGAGTTCAAAATATAATATCAACCGTAAAAATGTGTGCAGGTTAATTTTTTGCTACATATTTACATAAAACAATTGTCCCAGTTTCGGAAAAAAATTACATCGAATTACTTTTATTGAAACAATTTTATACAGACAGCTCCAAACTTAAAAAGCAGCATCGGGACGGTATAGGAGTTTTCCTGGTATTTGGATCCCCAACATCGTCCAAAACTTATTTATCTCGTTAATATTGTTATGCAATCATGCAATGGGATGTTCCCCAGTATATATAATTAAAAAAAAAAAAACACAAGAATATGTACTAAAATAAAAATTATTATTTAGGGACATAAAAGTCAAAAGATTGTGAGAATGCCCCATATATCAATTACACGACAATCTGAATATATATTTACGCGAGTTATAGCCAGTGTTGTAGTGGTAAAAAAATCAGAAGATATACGCTATAGGTAGGGCTATATGCTAAAGTCATGAACGTTCATGGCTAGAGTATATACGCTATAGCTTTATTTGAGAAACAGATGGCATACGAAGCTTCTTAAAAAAATCCAGAAGATATACGGCGTATACCTCTGTATAACATTCACTACACCCCTGGTTATAGCACGGACAGATAGACAGACAAACAGACAGACAGGTGGAGGACAGACAAAGCGAATTCAGAAATGCTTTTCAACTATGTTAGTAACTGTTAAAAATTTAGGAAAAAAAAGCTATGAACTTAAGGGTTTGTGTAATTTATTCCGCTGTGTGCAATCGTGGTAAAATATTTAATTTCTGAAAACATTTAATATTTCTTGATGTTTCATTTTAAATATGACGTCATTTTCACAGCCAGAAGATATAATGGTCCACGATTTATAAATGCAAATGCACGTGATCTGCGGAATATGGTAGATAAATGGACATTCACATATAATACTACATAATTTAGGATAAAAAGTAATATGTTCATATCAAAATATAATTACTTTTGCACAGTTTCTTTTTATAATACGGAAACAGGCTTTAACTTTTGAAGGCCAGAATATGTTGAAAAGAAAAAGAAGAAATCGTAACGTCTGAACTAAGTTTTCGTGGCAATAATCAGAGAGTCAATTTCATGCAGAATTGCACAATTTCACTTCAGAAACAATCTCATTGCTGCACGCTGCAATTTAAAAACGATTGGAATGACTGATTTAGTCCATTACCACATCAAAAGTTTTCAATATGATAAAAAGTTGAACCGATATTTGGTGAAGTTTTTCGTAAAAATTGAAACACTTCAAAAATATGCATTCTAATACGTTGTACACATTTAGTCAGTTGCATTTTGAACAAATTATTATCTGCAAACCCTTTTTTCTAATGCAATAAAAAAAAAACATATATTTTCTTTGATATAAAAAGCCTGTCTCTGCATGATGCATTATTGTTATTTTTAATGGAAAGATTTTTATATACCGGGTGAGCCAAAAGTTCGTTAAAAATTTAAAAACTCATAAAAAATAAACAAATTATGATAAAGGAGTGCGGTTTGTAAAAAAGAGCTCACAAAGTAATCAGATTTTTTTTTAGCAAAAAAAAAAAAAAAAAAAAAAAAAAAAAAAAAAAAATTAGTTAAAAAATCACATGCAGAGGCCGCTGACGACCCGAAACACAATGAACAGGACAACAGTTGTGTCGTAGAATGTTTTGGAGGTCATGTTGAACATTTGTTATTGGAAGAACAAATTAATGGAGCGTATTATTGTCCTGTTCATTGTGTTTCGGGTCATCAGCACTCTGCACATGTGATTTTTCAACTAATTTTTTTTTTTTTTTTTTTTTGCTGCTAAAAAAAATCCGACTACCTTGTGAGCCCTTTCTCACAAACCGCACTCCTTTATCATAATTTCTTCCTTTTTTATGAGTTTTTAAAGTTCTAATGAACTTTGGTTCACCCGGTAGATCACATTTCATGAGAGGTAATTATAATGCACTGTCCAGGCAACATTAAAAAAATAATAAAAACTTTGGAGGGAAAATGATTTGAGGATTTTTTGTCCTCGTTAATATATTTCTATTTTTAAACTAGACAAATGTGTGTCATTCTTGCAATTGGAATTAAAAGAAAAATAACTATATTAAACTTTTTAAAACATTAATTATTAAATATTTATGCAGACTATGTCCATTTTTCTATGCAATAACTATTTAGTCATCTGAAATAAATAGCAATCTAGCACTACAAAGAATGAACAAGATGATTCAGATTTACTGAGGTGTGATTACTATAATAGACTCCCAATTAACCAATACTCATTGAACTAAGACTATAAGAAATGATTGATAGTCGGAAAAATCACAGGAGAAAAAGTATTTTTAAATGCCTCTTTTAATATGCCATGCATCTGGCAATATTAATTATGCTTCATAATCTTATTTCAATGAGTGTCTGAAAATCTGGAGCCTACTGTATATCATGTATTACATTAAATAACTTTTACTAATAACTCTTTATTAGTGCTCATCTGAATATTCAGTTTTGCTTTCATTACAAAATCTTAGTTTCAGCAAAAATATTGTCCAATATTTGGCTGGGACTGAAACTATATGTATTACTGAAATTTTGTTTCTGTCTTTGGGAATTTTCAACATCACTCATTAATTTGAACTGTATTGGCTTAAATGAGAGTCTGTTTACTTATTGCTATGAACTTCTCTGCTTATAATGACTCAATACATATGACTACCGTATTCCCCTGCATTAGCTGGCATGCTGCAAAATTCGAGGGAGACCAGATTTTTGAATATTAGACCCTGGTCTTTCCCGGCATGCCGGAAAAAGTGAGGATAGTAATTTCGACAAATATCTTAAAACATTGTTAGTAAATTTTTTTAGGAGGCGCAATCAAATTTTTAATTCCGTTCCGTTTTTGATGCGGATTTTTGAAAGAGTCCTGGGATAAATAGTACTTAAATAATTTAAAAATGTACATACCACTATTTTCGAATAGTAAGTTCAACAAATATCTGAAATTCTTGCTTAAGTCCGCCACCCCCTTGACTAATAAAACTACAGGTAGGTTGTTTAATGGAGTTTCGTTCAAAAACAGATTTATTAAGAATATAGTCTGCCCCTGGTACTGGAATGTGGAACTAAAAGATTCGAGATTGTTTTTGGTTTTTTTGTAAGATTTTGTAGTGGGTGTGCAGCACACCTGCTAAATGGTACTGTAGGCATCGGGGATCCGGTTCGAGATTGGGTCTTTTTATGAGATTTTGAAATACAAATTTCGGGTTCATTTTAGAATATTATTCCGGCCCGGACAACACCGGGTGGCTCAGATAGTACGATAAATAAAATCTAATAACTCCATAAATATAAAGGAATATATATATAGAGAGAGAGAGACAGAGAGAAAAATAAGTAATGATTTTTTCCCCTTAAAATGAAAAATGTTATTAGAAAAA
Source organism: Maratus speciosus (assembly GCA_963932465.1). Lineage (NCBI taxonomy): Eukaryota > Metazoa > Arthropoda > Arachnida > Araneae > Salticidae > Maratus > Maratus speciosus. The sequence goes on from OZ010789.1 coordinate 223,789,999, forward strand.
CCAAAATAAATCAGCCGCCTGTCCTCCAGTAGCAAAACCTCATATTTTCCGGCATGCCGGTAAATACGAGTTTTTCCAGCATGCCGGCTAATGCGGGGGAATACGGTACATTTTGAGAATGCTTTCTAGATAGATTATTCTTAAAATCTGCAGACTTAATAGTGATAGAATATTTTTTGTTTGAGTAGCACACAAGTGTTTGGAATGTGCTCTAAGGCAGGTGTAGAATTAAAGTACAGTATAAAATAGCTGAAGATCATTTATAAAAGTCATACTAAAATGTAAAACGAGATGTGTATACCTAAAACATTTTTTAATTAAACTCATATAATTAAGAAAGCATTCTGTATTACTGATGAAATACATCTTATTTCATTCGAAGATAAGTTTTGGTCAGAGGCACATAAAGCTAACTTTGAGATAAAGTTTCCAAACAAGGGCACATATATATGTTGTTCCGTATCTGTAACTACCTTTGTAACTTCGCCTTTGGCGATGGAGCATCACCGCCACATCGATGCCAACTGGCAACCCTTTCATTATGTAACCCGGTTGCCAAGACTAATATGTCAGATGAGTAACAAGCCGTCCACTAATTACAATCTTCAATAAATTACTTTGTGATACAGTTCAGTATTTTTTATCTATCGTACTTCCGTACATTTTGGTCCTAGAAACCTGGAAGTAAGGACTAGCGCAAACTGTTTAAACTATGTTTTCAACAGTGAAAAAATGACGCTCAGAAATTACAACCGTCAATCGTAGGCAAGGCAATATTAAGGCATAAATTACAAGAATTTTGAATACCACAGAGGATAAGACATTCAATGCAGATGATTGGAAAGTCCATCTAGAGCTTCTGTCAAAAGTCGAAGAAAAATTCGAGAGTGTTAAACAGGAATACTACAAAATAATTGATGAAGATAAACTTGACAAAACAGAACAACACTTTCACAACTAGATGAGGATATTCAAAAGTCAAAGGTAAGCTTAAAATCTTCTATTAACAAATATTATGAAGATGTAAAAAAATTTATTGATACTAACTTTGAATCAAAATTACATGCTAATAATCAGGATCATGCTAAAGGGGTTAGCATAAAGCTTCCTAAAATTCCTATACCAGCCTTTAGTGGCAAATTTGAAGTGTGGTCCACATTTAAAACCACCTTCAATGCATTAATCAATAACAATCCTGATTTAAAAGACAATGAGAAACTGTTTTATCTCCGAGGCACATTGACGGGTGAACCCAAAAGTTTACAAACTTCAGATGATACCTTTATTTCACTCTTCAATGCATTAGAACAAAGATGTGAAAACAAGAGAATTGTTGTAGACTATCATACAAAGAATATTTTGAACATGTATGCAAACATGAATCTGCTAAGGCAATTTATTGGATAATGTAAAGGAAAATTTAAGGGCTCTAAAAGTTCTAAATTTTGATAGAAACACATTCTCTAACACAATTTTGCTAAATTAGACTATGAAACATGCAAACAATATGAATTAACATTAAAAGACAACAAAGTACCAAATTTTGATGAATTTCTTGAACGTAGATGCCAAATCTTAAATAGCATCAGTTTCAATATTTCTTCCAAAGCTAGTTTAAAATCTTTATTCGTGAAAGCAAACAAACCACAAAATAAAATGTGTGTCATATGTATAACAGAACCCCCCCCCCCCCCCCCCCGCATATAATTGCAATAAATATAAAAGCATGAAGTCAGTTGATAGAATAAACATTGTTAAGAAAAATAAGTTATGTAATAACTGCGGAAAGTAATTCCCACATAATATCCCAGTGTAAATCAAAGAGTACTTGTTTTGTGTGCAATTATCATAAAAATCTTCATAAATACTCAACGAGAAATTATGACTCTTCACAAAATGTAAACATTCAGGCAAGAGAATCAATTGATGGAAGAATCGAACCAGAAGAAATGACTCATAATGAAAGCACTGTTGATTCTTTTTTTTCAGATGGAAATAATAATAATAAATCTGTCTTAATAAACACTGCAATAATTTATTTGACAGATGTAAATGGCATCAAAAGGCCATTAAGAGCTATATTGGATTCACCTTTCAAAATTAATTTCATATCACTCAAAGCAGCCAAATCTCTTCGCTTGAAAAAAGAAAAAATAAACATTCCTGTCAGTAGTCTAAATAAATTAAACCCAACTTTGGTGGCTTTTGAGAGGCAGGAGTTAAGGCCTCAAATACCATTTAAAAAGAGCAGTGGACTCAGCTCATCTCACGTTAGAAGAATTTCTAACTGTAGTTACACAGATCGAAGCTATCTTACTTTCGTGACCACTTTGTCCTTTATCACCAGATGCCGACGATTTTCAGGTGTTGACTCCTGGTCACTCTCTAATAGGAAAGCCTTTTAATTCGATTTTCGAACTTAATTTGATTGAGGTAAAAGAAAACTTGCTTAACAATTGGCAAAAAACTCAAAAAAAATTTTCAATTAATTTGGAAACGATTGCAGAATAATTATCTGTCATTTACAAGAACGGAATAAATGGCTGTTTAAAAAACCAAATATTCTGCAAGCCATGTTAGTCTTATTAAGGGAATCCCAACTCCCACTTTGCACTTGGTCTCTAGGCTACATTACTAAGGTAATCCCAGGTGCTGATGGACATGTCAGAGTTGTAGAATTGTGCACTGGAAACAGTATTTTCAGACAACCCATTTCAAAAATAAGTGTATTACCTATAAAGAATAATTTAAAAATATCTGAAAATTAATTATGTAATATTCAATATGCTATTATTCTAAATTGTGTATCAATTGTGCTTGTTTTTCTTGCTTATAATTTGTGTTATATTTTGTTTATTGTTTGTATTGTATTTGATATATATATTGAAATATATACAAAATTTCAATGCCGGGTGGGATTTTCCATATCTGTAACTACCTTTTTAACTTTGCCTTTGGCGACGGAATACGAACCCTGCATCAATGCCTCTGTAAACTCATGTAACCTGGTTGTCGAGACTAATACGTCAGAAGTAACAAACTCAGTGGCAACAAGCTGCCCACTAATTACAATCTTCAATAAATTACTTTGAGATACAGTCCAGTATTTTTTATTTATCATACCTCCGTACATTTATACTTATGTGAGTTTGTTAGAAATGTGTTTCTTTATATGCATAATTAACTAATAATTTATATATATAAATAAAGAAGTTTACTAACACTGTAAAACATTTAGCTAACCAATGTTATATATTTAACAATATATAAGATATGTTTCAAAAAGAATTTTACAATTCCAAGTGAAATAGTCTTTTTTCATTTGTTAAAATGGTTTAGTTTCAAGTAGTTTGACAAATATTTCTGATTTCCTGCGTTTTTTTTTTTTTTTTCTGTTGTTTTTTTTATTTATGCATTTGGCTTCCTGTTAATATAGATCCTTTGTCAAATTTAAATGCTATAATGTTTGTATCTTATTTAATACTTCATTTATAAGTGTTTGGATCTAGTCTTAAAAAATTCATTAGTGATTAATTAATTTAATAATCGTTGTTCCAACTTTAAAATGTATATTGTTTGCATCATCTCCTGATACTCAAATTATAAATTACATTTGAAGTAGGTGATGATTTGTAATATCATATAATGGTTTATATATATATATATTTATATTTTGAGTCGGTCGAGCACTACTCTTTATTAAGGTCCATCAGAGGTGTTTGCAAGTTCATGGAAAATATATAAAACAATTGCAGTAAAAAAGTATGCATATGTGTAGTATACGGCTCTTGAAGAAAATAATTGAGATTGCATTTGGAATAAATTCTGAATTGATATAATTAATAATTATCCATAATAATAATACAAGTGTTTATTTTCCAAAGTCAGCTAAGAGTATAATTTAATATATAGTTCTAAATATACCACTATAAGTAAAACTCAAGGTGAAACTCCAGAAGGTGAAATCAAATTTTTCCGCTCCATCCTCAGGTGTGCACTTCTGAATTTGCACACCGCTGCGAACAAATTAAGCATTAATTTTCAAGTTTTTTCTGCAATTTTGAACTGCCAGATACACATTCCAGAAGGACATATAAAAATATAAATAAACACCTGCTTATTCACCAAACCCACCCACTTATTTCTACACTGCTGAAGGCAGTGATACCTCAAAGCCTAGGTTCAGTTTTAAAGATTTTCTTTTAAAAATAGATACTAATCATAGAAATTCAAGGTTCATTTGCAGGCTCTTTTTAACTGAAAAATGTATTTATTCACATACGGAAAAAATATGTATTGCATTTCAAGTCATTTTAATGCTATTTTTATCAGAATAAAGGAAGAAAAAGAAATAATATTTTTTTATTATTATTATTCTAGTATTAGAATGCTATTGTAAAAGAAAATTTGTGATATTTGCAGATTTATGTCTTTATGCATTGACAGCAACAATGTGTTGATATGGTGCAACTGGAAGAAGCATGAACAATAAATTTGCTTTTAGTTCAATTTTTGTTTGTAACAATAAGATTTTTTTTAACTGAATAGCTTATTTTTGTATTTAGAGACATAATGCAAAAAAGAATATTTTAAGTTTTTAGTTAAACAGCATTAGCTTGAGGTTTGCAAATTTTTTACTCTTTCATTGTGTACAAGTCATACTCCTTCTTCACATGAAAATAACATTAGTGATTGTTAAATCTATTTTTTTCATCATAAACTCTACTCATCCCATTTACAGAGCCACTTTCATTCATAAGTAGATATAATTGCCGTGTATTAGTTATTCAGATTGAAAGGAATCAAACAATGCTTCCTCTTTTCCTATAAAAGCATTGAATCTTTCAGAAAACAATGTCAAATTTTTAATTTAAGCTGCTTTTTAGGGACACAATTACAAAAGATTGTTATGAGGAAGGAATCGATTATAGTTTTATCTTTTATAAGAAATTGAAAATGCTGGATTCTTCAGCATATAAATAGCAATTTTGTGAATTTCATGCATTCAGAAAGCACACTTTGTTAAATTGTCAGCCTGATTTGCTTGTTGAGCGAGAAAAAAATATGAGAATCCTTTTAAGTATAAACTATATTTTTCTCATATCAAACTTCTCTTTTGATAAGACAGAATACAAATTTTTATTAAGTTAATTGTGTTATAGGCATTAACAGTTATTTCGGAACAGATGTCATATATTCCTGCGACCGCCATCTTGGATTTTTTCTTTTACCCCTTTCTGAAACCCCTTATCCGCCAAGTAGTAAATGTCTCCAAGCAGCGATTTATGCATATGTTAGGCTTAAGAAAAATACTCATCAGAGTTGCCATATCGATAAAGATCACCAAGAAATCCAAGATGGCAGCCATGAGAATATATAGCATGTAAGTCGTTATTTCTATGCAAAAAGCTGTTTAAAAATGAGATTACTTTTGAAACAAGTTTAAATATTATGCAATTTTTTTTTTCTATACCATACTTTCGGTATCAGACTCAGAATCTATATATATATTATGCTAACATATGTGGCACAGAAATCATGATTATTTGTTATTGTTCAATGGCAACACCCGAGAAATGCATCTCATTGGTTATTGTGTAAAAGTCATTTGGCAGGATTTAGGCGGAGGTAAATCCGGTTTATTTACATTTTGCGTTTATTATTTATGTTCTTTCTTTCGCTGCAATTATGGAACTTCACAATATTGTTAGAAATTCCCATAAAAGATTTCGGTGAATGCTTGAAAGTGAACAAGAAGCCGCATTAAGAAGAAAAAAAAAATCGAAATAGAGTGGATCGAAAACGACGACAAACACAGAGTTTAAGCAATTACCACAAGTGGGTAAGTGTGATCATAGATCGCACAAAGGGTTTCGTTTAATATTCCTTTCAAAACATCCAGTACATTTATCGCCATGGAACATCTTCTAAATTTTGGCAAACCCTTCCTAAACTATCGTAAAGCTTCAAACAGATTCACCTTGTTATATTTTCTAATTTTGTTCGTGCCACCTCCCCCCCCCCCCCCTCGAAATGCTACGATATATCACATGATGGGTATCTGCCAAATTTAGAAAAGTGCCCCCTTTGGGGGGGTGGTGAAGTGGGGTGATGGTCACCATGATTTTTGGCGCGGCCTGATATTTAAAATTTTTGTTACTTTTTATAAGCTATACTAAAGTTTCAAACAGATCGTCCAGCTATATTTCCTAATTTTGTTCGCGCCCCTCCCTCACCCTCCCCCCTCGAAATGCGACACGCCATTCTTCTTTATACTTTATTATAATTTAAATTTTAAATACTTTATAACAAAACAGATCGAATTGTTAGATTTCCTACTTTAAATGAAATCGCGGTCTATTAGTTTCACATTCTACCACCAGGGAGCGCACTCTATTCTTAACAAAAGCGTATCTGAACGAAACTCCTTTACACAATCTATCAGTAGATATGTTACTCGAGGGGGTGGCAGTCTTCAGCAAGAATTTAAGATAATTGTTGAAATTACCATTCGGAAATAGTGGTAATTTAACTTTTGACATATTTATATTTAATAAGTACCATGTATCTGAGGACTCCGTAAAAAAAAAATGCACCTGAAATGGTATGAAACAAAAAATAAATATTTTGCCCTTCCCCCTCTCTCCACCTGCCCGAAATTTCACGCGCCATTATTTATAAAATTTTTCTTATATGTTATAAACTATGTTAAAGTTTCAAACAGATCACCTTGTTAGATTTCCTACTTTAAATGAAATCGCGGTCTGTTAGTTCCACATTCCACCACGAGGGAGCGCACTCTATTCTTAACAAAACTGTATCTGAACGTAACTCCGTTAAACAACCTATCAGGAGATATGCTAGTCGAGGGGGTAGCGGTCTTAACCAAGAATTTATTATATTTTCTGAAATTATTATTCGAAAATAGTGGTATCAATACTTCTGACATTTTTATCTGGCATAAGTAACATTTATGCTGTATTTTTAAAAATCGGACACCGTTCAGAAGTATACTGCAATGAAACATCACGTAACTGCCTTGTAAAATAAGTATATAATAGAAAGAAATCAATTAGTGAATTTAGCGCCCCTCCCCGCCTACCCGAAATTTCACGCGCCATTTTTATAAACTTTTTCTTATGTGTTATAAACTGTCTTTAAGTTTCAAACAGATCGCCTTGTTATATTTCCAAATTTTAACAAAATCGCGTTATGTCAGTTCCTCATTCCACCACCAGGGAGCACACTCTATTCTTAACAAAACTGTATCGGAAGGAAACTCCGTTAAACAACCTATAAGTAGATATGTTACTCGAGGGGGTGGCGGTCTTAATAAGCAATTAAGATATTTGCTGAAATTACTATTCGGAAATAGTGGTAACTAAACTTTAGACAATTTTATATTAAATAAGTAACATATATCTCAGGACTCCCTCAAAAAAAAAACCTAAAACGGTCAGAAACACTAACTTTTTAAACAGAAATCTAGCGCCTCCCCCCCCCCTCCCCGGAATTTCACGTGCCATTCTTTTTTACACTTTATCTTATGTGTTATAAAATATCTTAAAGTTTCAAACAGATCGACTTGTTAGATTTCCTAATTTTAACAAAATCGCGTTATGTTAGTTCCACATTCCACCACCAAGGAATGCACTGTATTCTTAACAAAAGCATATCTGAACGAAACTCCTTTACGCAATCTTTCCGTAGGTGCATGGGCCCGGATGGTGGCGGTCTGCGGTAACAAACGCTAAGATTTTAAAAATAATTCTAGCTCCCCTCCCCCCCCCCCCCCTCGAAATATCACACTCCATTCTTTTTTACACTTTTTCTTATGTGTTATAAACTATCTTAAAGTTTCAAACAAATCGAGTGGCGGTCTTAACCAAAAATTTAAGATATTTCCTGAAATTACTATTCGAAAATAGTGGTATGAATACTTGTAAACTTTCTGATGATGAATGAGTTATACTTATCTCATAGCACTGTTCAAATATCTCACGCAAATTATTAGATTTTCGAAGCACGTTAGTCTTTATCATAATAATATTTGTCATGTTGACTAACTGGTATATTTAATCAAAAGTAGTTCCCTCCTTCCCTCTCCCTTTTCCATTGACACAAACCTAACAAAATAAAATTATGCGATAGCGGGCGAAGCGCGCTTTTCAATTTCGCTGGAAGAATGCATCTCATTTTACATCAGCCTCGCACGGACTGAAATAATCCGATAGCGGGCGAAGCACGCTAGTCTTTGTCATAATATCTGTAATGCGAACTTTCCTAATTTTAACAAAATCGCTTTATGTTAGTTCCACATTCCACCACCAGGGAGCGCAAACTATTCATAACAAAAGTGCATCAGAACGAAACTCTTTTGGGATATTTAATCAAAAGTATTTCCCTCCCCCCCCCCCCCTTTCCATTTACCCAAACCTTACAAATACAAATTATACGATAGCGGCCGAAGCACGCCAGTCTCCCCTCGAAATATCACACTCCATTCTTTTTTACGATTTTTCTTATGCGTTATAAACTAATTTAAAGTTTCAACCAGATGGATGGCGATCTCAACAAATAATATAAGATATTTGCAGAAATTACTATTCGAAAATAGTGGTATGAATACTTACAAACTTTCTTATAATGAATAAGTTATACTTGTCTCATAGAGCGGATAAAACCTCACGCAAATTGTTAGATTTCCCAATTTAAATAATTTCATGGTTAAAAAAGCACGTGCCTCCATTTTATTCTATTCATTAGATAGAAATGAAACAGATTAATTAAATAATAATTAATATCTCAGCTTCTAATTGAGTTATCGCTTTGAATTGGGTATGTATGAAATCTGCGAGAGATTTCCCGTCCGGATGGCAAAAAATTTTATCAAAAAATTTAATATTTAAAAAGTTAAAATTTCGTATTAAAATATTCCACTACGGAAAACCGCAAGGTCGCCGTCATGTCTGAAGTTGAGCACACCTGCTTTCGCGCCATTGTAGAAAGTTCATTTGAATCTGCGTTAAAAAGGTGGATTGGTTAATTTTAGAAGTTAATTAGCCCGTAATTCAGTTAATTACCAACTTTTTCAAAATTTTATGATTTGTTGTTTGATATGAGGTGTTCAGCTATAAGTACCCAAAATTTCAAATATCTAACATGTATAGTTTCTGAGAACGGGCTCTGTGACGGACAGACGGACAGACAGACAGACAAAGGAGTGAGACGAATAGGGTTTCGTCAGATGAACGAAACGCTAAAAATAGGCTTAATAACCGTCACATGGATGGACGCATTGCTTCTGAAATCCAAATTACTGATTTAAATGTTTCGGAGCATAACTTGGACATATAGTTATATTGGCGTGGTGTATGTATGACATCTGTGCCAAATAAATATTATTCAGTGGTTTTTTTTTTTTTATATGAAGTCCCTCAAGTGTTATATTTTTCAATGACAGTCCCGGCACAGTTTCTGCCCAAGCAACGCCGGGCAGGTCAGCTAGTCTAAAAAAAGCCTGAACTCATCTCTAATTCTCAGCACAGACAGTGTATGCTGCTGAATGCAATGGGAGGCCCAACCCAGACACAAGATTTATATGGAAAGATTTTTGTTTAAAAATGTAACATAACACAAATTTGGCTTTAAAATATAAAATCATACAAATTCTAATTTCATTTACAAATTAGAAATTGAAGCGTGTGTAGCATGCCTGACGTATGTTGTTGAAGGCAGTGGAGTTACAGACAATAGGTTCTCATTTGGAAAGATTTGCACTTTTAAAATAAAAATTCATACAAATTTGGAATTTGTTAACAAAAATAGACTGGAGTGCATGTAGTATGTCTGCGTATATGCTGTTGAAGGCAGTGGGTCCTCAAAACACTATATTCATGATTCAGATTTCAATATATACATACATACATATATGTGTGTGTATTAGTTTAATTCAGGGTTTTTTTTTATATTCAAGGTTTAGTTGAATAAACTGACCAGCAAAGCGGGTGAAACCTGCTAAGGCACTGACATAATCTGTTCTTTCATAACGATAAGATTCTACTGCATCTAGAAATGAAATTTTGTGAAGGTTCTCTTTTTATTAATAGAAGCTTGTGAAGGGTCCTAAAAGGGATTTAATACTTGCCTGTAAAGACCTCTGATATTAATACAAGCTAGTTTCAACAAGCAAGTTTCATACAAGCTTAGAATATTATAGACAGACATTAAACAACTTGGGGGGGGGGGGGGATATTCAAATTTACAATTTAAAACATTTGGTTCAGGCAACAAATATGAAAGGTGACCTCGTCACTCTCATACACAAAATAAATGCTACTAATTACAGAACAATTAATAAAAAAAATGTGTTTTTAAATACTCATAGGAAAGCATCAACAATAAATGAAAACACACCAAACTTACATTGTAATGATTTTATTTATGACAAAGTGAAAAACAAAAATTTATAAATATACATGCTTTCTTTTGCCATAAAACAAATATGACGTCGATTGTATAAAAAGATAAAATTTTATAGCAATTTTAATGTTGCATTAACTTTTTAAATTTTTGATAAAGAAAAATCAAAGTCTTTAAAATATCACAAAATAAGCTCATAAAAATCTGCAGTCGGAAAAATTTAAAACGAACTCAGAAATTGCAGATTTTGAGTTTGAAGATGAAACAGGTGACAGTTTTATAATGCACATTTGACATCAAAATTATTTTTACAGAGTAAGGAACAGCTCCACAAAACCATTAACATTGACAATACTGACAAACTAGATTGTGTTTGGAAAGATTACTTTCTTTTTCTTACAAAAATATGACTAATGTTGGAGGATTATAGTGAAATCAGACAAAATTTGAATTGACTGGCCTATATAGTAACAGAAAAACTAAGTTTGTTTTTAAAAAAATCTGAATTCAGTATTACCACTCTCAACGTAGCTACCTTTGACACAAAAACATTTAATTTGTAGATATGTAGTACAATAAATATGCAGATGAATCTGGCACAAATTTCTCTCTTAGATATTTTTCTTCACAGGAAAGCTTTAAAATAACTTCATTTCATATCTAGAAAAAAAAAAAAAAATTGAAGAAAAATTAGAAAGGAACAAAAACTTCAAAATTGCAGATACTGTATTAATGCCTATTAACCATACTCCAATTTGCTAAATTGTCCCATTGGGTTGTTTAGAAAGCAATCTGATCCCCCCCCTCCCTACCCCTGACAAGTGTTATTGTATTTTAACCACCAACTTCATTTTAAATCACATTGTCATTATCTATTTTGATTACTGAAATCCACAGTTTATTTACAGAAAAAAAATGACTTTGCATGTTTTTAGGAGGGAGGGAGGGATATCACATCAAAAACTGAAAGAAAAAAAAAAATTGTATAGAGAAGGTGTGTTAATGAAACACTAGCGCCCAAGCTGGTTTAAAAACCTCATTCTGACAATTTCAATTTTAAAGATGCACCATAGCCTAGAAACTTAATGAACTTGATGAAGACAAAACAAAGACTGCAAAATAATTGGAGTGAACTGATGAACACAATGAAAAATGTATTTAACAAAAATGGCCAATATATAATTAAAAATTATTATTTATTGCCGATTCCTCTAGAGCTGTGGTACTTATTATAAAGCTCTAGAGTTCACTCCTTGAGGCACTGAAAGTTGTGCACATATTTAATAGATACATACAATATATTTTTTAATGTATTTTTCAAAGGCCTCACTTTTTAATTAAATCTGATACAATAAGAATAAACATGAGGCTGAAAGTGTTTCATCTCACATTCAGGAACCTCCTTTATTATTTCATGGACATTATACATGAAAATTATCGATGCAAAATATTGGTATAAATTTACATCACAAGGGATACTATAATAACTGCATGAAAATCAAAATGACATAAGAATAGCATAATTAACTGCTATTGCTGGAAATATACAATTGTAAGAAAACATAATTTAATAAACTTAAATTAATTTCACTGAAAACTGAATGGCTTTATCAAATTCTCTACTCAGTAAAGAAATTTACTTCACATATTCCAAAACAAGCACAAATTATGTGTTAAATACTCTTGTTAGATTTAATGTAAATTGTATGCATTACAATAGAATGGTTTATCAAATGAAAAGTAAAATTTGTCTTGCAAAACACTGAAAGTTTAAATTGTCTAATCAGTAAAGAAATTTCGGTACTTCTTTGTTATAGCAGTTCCATCAAATGAAACAGATATATTGCCAAGTTAGATTATAAATTTTGTCAAATGGTTTGCAGTCCTAAAGAAACAGGAAATTTTTATGCTATTGTCACACTGCATTTTTGTCAATGTTCCAGGGCATTCTTCCTATATATATATATATATATATATATATATATATATATATATATATATATATATAACCATTAAATAAACATTACCGACCACCAACAAAAACTTTTAAATTATGAATAAAATGACATTAACAAATATAGTTCCCCCAACACACTTAACATAGATTCCAAAAACATAGTAAACAACAGCAGAAATTGAATAACAGGAGTGGAATAATGGAAATTTGTAGAACTTAGACAGAATCGTCAGGTCCCAAATGCCTTAAGTTCCACAAATAAAATGTGTGGCTTCATCTTCATATTAGCCATAAATTAGCTAAAGAATATGAATTTGGGACATATATATATATACAAAGAAACCTCCTTGAACGGTCACATCTAAACAACGATAACCTCTGAATACCGGCCACATATTGATGGAGCCAAACACGCTCCATGGCATTAACATTAGTATGAACCTCTAAATAAGAAATTCTGAAGAATGGCTGCTCAAATGGCAGGAGAAATTTTTTTTTATAGCTCCTGATACAATTTCATATTTATTTGCAAACCGAAATGTTGATCAAACAAAATTTACTCGATGTGTCAACAAAAAGTCAATCTCTTTTAAACACTTAATACTTTGCCAAAAACTAAACTCTTAATCCTTTTGATAGCCACTTCTGCCTCAACATGTCGTAAATTCCCAAGATTCAAGGGGGTCATAGCGCACAGAAAGAATTTCGTTCCACTAAGGGTAATGGGACAACAAACAAACAAATAATCCATTAAATGAACAATGTGATATGCTGTAATCTTTTCTTATTCAGTCTTTCTCTACTTTTTTTATGGTCTTTAAAATCTCCCTTTGCCCATAGAAATTCAGTGAAAATTTCATTTGGAAGATGGGTGGGATGAAGAAGAATTTCCTTTTGAGAATAACAGAGAGATTGATTCTGTAAAAATTGACCATCTTTGGCCTCTGAACAAAAATGTTAAATATTCATCATTCTTTTGTTCAAAATTTCTTCAGTCTGTCTTATTTGGGCTCCTTCCTATAACTTGAGAGTATGCTGTTAAAAATTTGCAACAAACTGTCCAGTCATTCAACCATTTTAAAGAAAACAGTTACATAACCATAATTTAACTCTCTTCCGACCATAATATGGGTAATAATATGATCCTAATACAGTTAAATTATGGTTATGTAACCATTTTCTATGAAAACGGTCAAATGACTGGACAGTTTGCTGCAAATTTTTAACAGTACTTATTTGTGATACTTCGTATATTGTTACCAGGTATCATATTAAAATTCATCGTTTGATTACGAGTGGAAAATCATGATGCGTTCAAAACGAATAACTAACTTGACCAGCAAGTTTGTATGTCTGGGCAAAGAGTTTGCAGTTACTGCCACATTTGATTCCATACAGCAAATTGTGGAAGATAGGAGAGAGGAAGAGAAAATGGAAGAGATTATAGAATCACCCAAAATTTCCAGTGTTAACACATATACAGAAGTTTTGACGAACGTTCGTGAAATCCAAAGTTTTGCATTAAATCATAATAATGATGAGTTGTATAGCAAAACAATTGATATTGTTATTTCTTCAGTTAAAGATATGTGCATCAAAAGAAATAAAACAAAACAAAGCAACTGGAAATCACTTACTTTTTTAATGTATTGAAACAATGAGAATAAAATGACTGTGTATTTTCTATTTAAAATTATGTAATTTTAATTTTTTTTTAAATGAAACCTGAATAACACCCACCTCTGAAGAGCGGTCACTTTTCACCGGTCCCACGGGTAACTGTTATTCAGAGGTTACATTGTATTTTTTTAAAATTGCATCTTGTATTGTTTTTTCTGTATTGTCTTACTTAGTACTGAGACGGATGCAATCTCATATTTTCAAAAGCAAGGTCTTTTTCCAATAAACAACTATGTGAAAATGGCCATGATATGAAACTGTATGTTACTAATAATAAAGCTACATGGTACAAGCTGCAATGTAAAAAGTTGTTAGGGAAAAAACAAAACAAAAAAAGAGATGCCTCCATGTTGGAAATTGGTTAGTGATTCGAGAATACTGTTCCTAGCTGCTTTAATGTTTATGTACTGTTTGTTGGGCAGAGGAATTAACATAGATAAAATAGTGTTAGAAACAACTATATATAAGTAAGAATATACAACAGTTGATTGGAATAGTTACATGAGAGAAGTGTTAAAAAATTAAAAGGTCGTTATTCTTGTAAAGCATTGTAAGAAATTGTTATGAAACATTGGTAAGAATTTGTTATGAAAAATTGTACTACATTCTCATTAACATAAAATATGTTATTTAATGCAATGGTATTTATATGTCTATTATAGGTTTCATTTCATGAACTTGATGAAAATGAGTACTACTTGATGTAATCATAAGTGTGGGGGGCCGCTATATAACAAAATACTAAAATTTATTCCAAGTATTCATGAAACAAGCATAAATTATGTGCAAAGGGCTATTACTACATTTAATACAAATTATATACATGACACATAGCTAATAAAAAACAGTTGAAAAAAGGCGAAAATCAATTTTACTTTACAATGGCTAAGTATTAGAAAGGAGGAAAACAAATTTAAGTGAACAATTCTTAAGAAAAAAGCAACTTTTGTTTGCTCTTATTATACAACTTCAATACTTCATAAATTTCAATTAAATAATTGTTCTGTGCTAAATAATACTTCACAATAATTTAAGGAGTATTTTGTTTATTTAAGGAGTTCCAACCAAGTACTCCTTGGAACCTTTTTCATTTCTAAGAAGATTTTAAGTTAATCTAAGAAGTCTGTATGAATGCTGCTTTGTTAATAAAAGACAAAACTATTTAATTCACATGTAATCTTATTTGAACCCTTTTGTAATTTGCATTACTAACATATTTCCAACAGATGAAAAATTAAAGCGTGTTTTAATATTTTATTCTTAAAAAAATTACAATGTCTGTTTTTGAGATATGCAAAATTTTAATCGTGAAATTAAAAACTAAAAAAATTCAAAGGCTTTCTAATTACAACAAAAATAAGACCTTGTGACAGTTAGCAAAAAAAAAAAGGACTAAATTTTCAGTGCATGAAACACCAAAATTTAAGATTTCCATCTATCTTTGAAGCTAATATCTCAGAAAAAAAGAGAAATAAAGTATTTATTCATTTCTCAATGAACCTAGCAATTGAGCTTAATATGGTAAAATTCTGAAGATATCAAGTAGAAAATGACTTTTTTTTTACATGACCAGCATTTAAAATTTTCAGTGCTATGTAATGATCAATACTTACGAGTGAAGTCCATGAACACCTCCTTCTGCCTGTGCAGAAACTGTTCTCTTCTCAAATTTTAACTTGCCTTCGTACATCATTCCACTGTTAAAAAGGAAAATTATGCATAGATGAATTACTAACTTACGACATGAAGTAAAAACAATGTGGAATAAAGTAAAAATCTACAATAATAAAAAAAAAGTACCTAGTTAAAGCTCACAGACTATTCACACTAATTTTACATTACACTCTTATTTCAAAGAATAATGCCCCTCGAAAAATAAATTAAGGGGGGGGGATAAGCTCCTCTCCCCCCCCTTTATACTAAACCAATGAACCTCCAAATCCAATCAGGGAAGCACCTCCTTATCAGAATAAACTGTATACCAAATTTGAAGAAAATTGGATAATTCTGCATGAAAAACCCATTTATCTAAATGAAGGAGGGGATTAGCCCCCATCCCCAACCCCTTTATACTTAACCAATGAACCTCTAAATCTAATCAGAGAAGTACCTTCGGGCACATTAGCTCTCAAGCTTTGATAGCCTGTGAGCTAAAAATGGAATAAGGTGGCCAGCACTTGAACATTTTTATATTCCCTGACTTTTCCTGGTATTTTTCCATGATTTTGGGAGCTCAGTCTCTCCTGAATTCATCTCATAAGCAGTTAATTACAACATAGTACTGAAAACTCAAGATAATAAAAATTTCCTGATTTTCGAAAGTTTTAATTGAAATTGCACAATGTTTCTCTGTTTTTTCAGTTGCTGAATCCCTGACTTTTCCAGATTCTCAAGATCAGCTGTACCCTGAGGACTAATTTGAAAAGCAGGTCTGAATAGTAAAAGATATATTAAAATCATGCATTATAAACATATTTATTTGTATATACTTTTATCCTTACTTAATGTAGAAGTTTGCATGGGCTGAGGCCAACATAATTGGAAGTTATTGTTACAGTATAAAACATTTTTTTTTTTTTTGCACTAACATTAAAGGTAACCGATTTAAATGAGATTGATTTTTAAAAATCTTTGTTTTAAATCAATATTGAGATTTTAGCATTTTGGAATATGTAGTTTTGCCTTGATTTAAAATATAATAAAATTAAAATAATCTACATGTTATTTAGATCAAATAAACTAAAAAAAAAAAAGGGTGACTAAGAATGACTTTTACATTTGCAATTGTAAGTATCTGTACTGTATTTATTAATAACAACTTCTTTAAATCCTCTTACTAAAGTTTTCCTTTATGGTGAACTTGTTTTCTTTGCAAATTACACATTTTAAAACGTATATATAAAAATAATTAATGAAGGCTATATTGTTATATGGAATAGAATTTTGTAAAGAGGTCTGTTTTATTAAAAGGAATTTTGTGAAGGGAACTTAAATGGACCCCAAATCTTGCCTGGATAGACCCCTGACATCTAAAAACAAAGCAATTTTAAAAAATATTATCTTGGATGTCAATGTCTTTTGTCTAACACTGCCTACTCATTATGCCTATTCATTTAAAAATATAACGATATCATTACAATTCATTGTTTTGCTGAGGTTTCCCCCCTCCCTTAATAGTGTTGATTCTAGAAAAAAGGGGCCACAGGGCAGGAATTTTTCAAAAAGGGTACATTTTTTCAAAAAAGGAACACTATTCTAACAAAGGGTACATTTTTTTCAAAAAGGGCACACTTGTACTTTGTTCACAAAAAATATTTTGAGCTGTTTTCTTTAGACTTCCCTAGAATTTGCAATATTTTCCCGGGATCAATTGAATTGCCACAGGGTGCTTAGGAAGTGTTAAAAAGAGCAGCCGGGTGCATCAGAAGGGTTTAAAAAGAGCCGCCGGGCGCTGCACCCTGCTAAAGCAGTTTAGAGTCAACACTATTTAAAAATACAATACTTTCTAAGTAAAACACAAATTATTATAAAAAACTAAGAAATTATAAAATTCTGTTTAATCTAGTTGTATATTTTGAAATATTGATAAAATTATAAAAATCACTTATTTAAATTGGGAGACTTTTTGATGACTTTTTTTTTTAAGTGTAAGCTTATATTATTCAAATTTAATTTATCTTAAACAATGCTTTATTAATACTGAAGATTATAGAAACTTATTATGCTTCTTACAATTCTAAAAAATGTAAGAAAAGCATAATACTGTTTTTATTTATTTATTTAGGAATTATAAAGGAAGCTTTTAGACTATTTAGCATTTCTAAATTGACCAAATTTGATACAATAAAAAGAGATTGAATAAATAAATTAGAAAAGAAAAAATTAAATTAAAAGGTTTGGGGGGAGGGGAGGTGAGTGTTTATCATTCATTACTGATGAAGGGAGAGAAAAAACCTCTCAACATTGTCTATTCAACAAAAATCTTTTTCACTTGATAGCAAAAAGTTGATGAAGAGATAGAAATATACATAAAAACTACAAAGATATGCATGGAAACTACATAAAATGAATACATATGTATATTTTCAATAAATAAACTTAAGAAAATAACCCACAAACAAAAAAAAAAATTAAGCCTACATGATGGGAAAAGAATTGGTTAGATAAATGGTTCTCAACTGGTGTGCTTAAGGTAAAATGATGTGCAAAATGTGTTTCACAAAAATTTTAAATACAGTTGTATAGAAAGTTTAATAATTAACAGAAATATCAATACTTTAATATCCAACATTTTATACATGCATTTTACTTCAAAATGAGATTTAGTGTCATTCATAAAGTTGACTCATTGTAAAGTTTATTTCTCTGTTTGTATACTCTTTATAAGAACATATACAAGGGAATTATAAAATTAGTCTCACATCATCAGATAATGCTAATTCTTTCAGAGAAAATTGTGCCTCCTGAAGGAAAAGGGCTAAATATAAAATGCAGTAGAAATGACAGTTGGAAAATGGTTTAAGAGTAATGACTATCCAAAAAATTCCATGTTAAAAAAGAAAAAAAAAAGAAAAAAAAAAAGGAGGTCAAGCTTGGATCTCTCTTTAAAAGTTAATGTACAGAGGAGAGTTGTACAAAACCGGGTAGTGCAGATTCCTCCTTGATTTGAACTCTTATCTACCAAGCCAATATTAAGAATTGCTTGTTGAACGTCATGACAGCATTTATAGCTGAACGAAACACTACTATGTGCAGTTGTTTTTTGTGGGAAGGATTTTGTTTGAATTACTCTTAAAAATTGTTTCGTTTGATTCTATGTTTTACTCATATATTAAATGTTTGTCATCATATTAATTATTGGTAAGTACTATACCAAATTCTTTGCTTTCCTGCTAGTATTTTAACAAGTGGACTAATCTTTTACTATAGGATTGAGAGTAATGTTGCCATGTTTGTAAATCAATACCATGTTGGAGTAAAACCGGATACTTAACAGTGGGTCAAAACCGGGTATACACGGTTTTGTCCTATACTCATGGAATGATTTTTTAGGTTAGTTATTAAATTAGAATGAAGCTGTAAATTGCAATTTAATCCTGTTAAGTACTGCTAACCCCTTGATGTGTCATTCATGTGGCACCTCTACACTCATACTACAAACAAGACGTGGGGAAGTGGTTACTTTTCAATCTTTGGCAATCTGCAAGAATTTACTAAATTGACTCCAATCAGATTGTTTGAGAAAATGGGGATTTTTTCCAATAACAAAAATGTTCTGCCAGGCTATTGTTTTGCTCCTTTGGAAATGACAGAGAAACCTATAAAACTCAGTGATAACACACCTTCATCTACGCAGAATAGCTGCAACTATAGCTGTAATAGCTGCAGAAAAGCTGTAATAGCTGCAGAATAGATGGATATAGCAGAATAGCTGCAACCATAAATAATTCACAAACATCACAGGATAATGAAGCTCATATTTGCACATCTAATAGTGTTGACATGGCACATTTAGCATTTGACACCATCTAGCCTTTTTCATTGACATCCCAGCTTGGGTAACAGGGCAATCTTCATTTCCAATTTTACCCAAAATGTCATTACACTCTCCTCAGGAAGACTAAGATTGTGAAAAGAGCTTGCAAACGAAGGGAAAAATTGTTACTTTGACTTCTTTGCCATTAAAATTAGCGCTTAAAACAGATATTAAGGAGAAAACCGTCAAACAGCAGGCAAAACAAAAACGGGAGATTCATAAAAATTAAAAATAAATTACGAATCAACAGAAAATGAAACCAAAAAAGGTTTAGGAGAAATCCTCAGAAAATGAAGAAGATAATTAAACCTGAATGTTTTGCAATGAACGTTACTCCAATTTAAAATCCAAAAGAGGTTGGATACGATGTTTGAAATGCCACAGATGGTCACACGAAGCATGTAGTATGAAGAAGAATATGATAACAAATTCCTTTATGTTTTTGCAATTAAAATAATTCATAGACTTCCAGTGTAAAATAGGTAGTCATATACAATGTAAAAAATTTGCCACAGATTTATTTTGGACACATGGAAGAACACCCGTTCAATTTCGTTTTGTTAAAAATAAGAAAAATGCATTTCTTTACTATATCAAACAAGAATTTGTTTGACAAAAATGAGTTTTCTAGGAGTATTAAAGGGATACCCGGTTTTACCCTACCAGTGGAGTGAAACCAGATTTTTGCATATGTCTGGAAAAAACTTTTTTTGTACAATCAATTATATTTTTTGTCGAAAAGAATATTTTTTATTATAGCTAAAAATTCATTTGATATTAAAAACGTAGTTCAGAGTTTGTTTTCCAATTTTATTGCACTTGAGAACAACAAACATTTAAGATACCCGATTTTGCCCCACCTTCCCCTATAAGTTTATAAAAATTTTAATCTTTGAAATATTAAAAATTAATGTAAAATAATTTCATTCTTATTACAAATTATAATTAATTCAGCCATTTTCGGCTTTGACAGAGCACTTTGCTTGTGTTAGATAATAAACTTGAAATGACATATACAGATAGCGAATAGAAACACTGAGTTAAACAAACGAACAGGAACTTTTCATATGCATTATTTTAAATTGTCTTTTCCACTTTTTATCTATCTCAGAACAGTGGGGGGGGGGGGGGGGACACTCAGAATACAGACTCCTAAAAGTATCTATACCATCTCTGTTAATCACAACCAATATTTGATTATGCTCACAATAAGCAAATGAAAATACTGAAATCGCTCATATTTTATTTTATATTCAATTTTAAAGAGAGAGTTTTTGCAAAGTAGAATATAGTTTTTATAAAATTAAATGTTTTATGTTTGTGTTTACTTTGCACATCTGCACATCTAATAGTAATATAAATAACGACAAAAAACTAAAACAGGGTTCCCACACAATTCTGGTAAAAGAATTCACTGACTTTTCCAGGTTTTCCCTGACCTTTCTCAGTAAAAATTCGGTTTATATATTATTGTAAAACCCTTCACAATGGACTTTAATTTAGATAAATTCTAGAAAAAAGTATGTGCTGTATGAATTTCCGATTTTTTAATTATTTTTCATATTGTTATATAGTTTGCATAAATTTAATATAAAAATTTTAGATTGGATGAATAATTAATTCAAAATTTCTTAATTTACGGCGATAATAGAAATTCTGATGGAAGTAGCATACCAAAAATTCCCTGACTTTTCCCTGACCCATAGGAACCCTGTAAAAACTTATCAAAATTTTAAAAGTTTGTTCCTGTTACAATTTATCAGAAACATAGTAATAATTTTGCTATTTTTACGGGAGAAAGGGAATGCATTATAAAAATATCTGGTGTTTTAATAAAATATTCAGATGTCTACAACTATCTAAAAATTCCATACTAAATATTCAATACTTTAAAAAAGAATGAATTAAAATTAAATTAGATATGCTACTCAGTAAATAAAGAAAAAGAGAAAATTGGGTATGAAGTAAAATTTGACACATTTTTCACAACATTTGCACTTGAATTTTGTAAACCATACTGTATTGAAAATAAAACATATATATAAGGTATACGGTACTTTATTTAACAAATACAGTTCTATATTGTTGGTTTATGGCGTGTAGTCAATCATTCACAATATTGCAGTTTTTGATGATGGTCGGTAATGTTTAATTAATGGTTTATATATATATATATATATTGAAAAATTTATCATGTTAAAACATTTTATAATATGTTTTGTGATAAATATATTAAATGTTTATATTTGAGTTCTGAAATACAGTGTTATACTACAGTAACATTTTACATTCAAATGTACAGTTTGTTTTCCCATGTATTCTAATCTGAAACAAATAATGTAAGAATATTAAATATAACTAACATTTCCAGAACTACAGAGAATCATAACTTGGATTAAATTCAACAGTAAGATATTTTTTAATTGTTTTACTAACAATGTAGTAGTATTCACACCAGTTCATAACAATAAACTATCAGTGGTTTTTGGCCGCTATGTGATCATGTTTTGTACGAAATCTAATTATTTTAGAGAATATAAATATTAATCATTTAAAGGGTTATTAAAAATAAAACATTGTTAATCACAAAAAAGTACAAGTTTACTTTATGTAAATACAGCATACTCCGTGTGTCTTTGTAAACATAATATTTCAATACCTTTTTTCAGCAATTAAAAAACAAGATTTTATTTCAGTACATAAAAGAAAGTAATTATTACAATCAAGTATCAATCAAATTATGGATATATAAAACTCTAAACACAGACATCAAAATCAATATAAACTTATGACTAAGATTTTGTGTCAGTCCCGAATCCACACAAAACATTGATTTATGAAATTTGTAAATCATTTCTGTGACTGTTTGCCGAAAATTGTGAATATTCCTTGACTGATTGACTAAATTCGTGACTGTTGGACAAAATGTGTGATTTTCTTCCACAATCATTTGATGAAATTCTCAATATTTTTTCTGCAATAATTTGACAATTTTTTTTTTTTTTTTTTCCTGCTAATTGTTTGACAAAATTCTCGATTTTATTGTCGGTTGATTTGACAAAGTTAGAGATATTTTTTCTGCAATCATTTGATGAAATTCTAGATCCCCCACCCCAACTGTTTTATGAAATTCTTTATTTTTTACAATGATTGTTTGAAGAAATTCTTGATTTTTTTTTTAAAGTAATCATTTTATGAAATTCTCTATTTTTTCACTTGACTGATTAACAAAATTAATGAATTCTTACTGCGAATGTGACGAAATTTGCATTTTTAATTCATGAGTGATTTATGAAATTCACAGATTTTTTCATGACCAATTGATAAAATTCCCTATTTCTTTGTGAGCGTTTAAGGAAATTCACTATATACAGTAGAACCTCGATTATCCAAAGTAATTGACACCGACTGTCTTTCGGTTGGTTGGTTGGTTGTGTTTATGACGGCCAATTATCAACATGAGGGATATAGGCCCTAAGGGGAGGAGTGCCTTTGGTGGGGGTCTTTCTAAGGGAACCTAACCCGTATTAACACTTGGAAATCCAAGGTTCGAAGAAAACCACGAAAACTCCGAACGATTAGGCCGACGGTGCGATTGGGTTCGACCCTCTTTCGGAAAAATCGAAATTTTCAGATAATCAAGAATGCTTCAATTTTAAGTTTAAGGAGAAATATATGTGCTATTTCTTATTATGGTAACAAGTGCTTAATAAAAATAAAGCAATAGCAAAATAGAAACAAGAATAAATTACCTGAGCTTTAATCTTGAAATTAAATATCTTTTACATATTTCACAAGGGTTTGAAACACTGTTTTGTTTGTCGCAGTTTTGATTGCAGTTTTTTTTTTTTTTTTAAAGCTCTATCACGAAATTTTTAAATATTATTAGTTCACCAGTATCACAGTGTTTCTGTTGCTCCAGACAAGCCAAACCTTTTGCAAAACATTCAAAAGCTCGAGAATAGCTAATTTGTTCATTTTCTTTGTTCGTTCCACTCTGCAGCTTACGGGAGCCCAGGTTAAGTTCAAAGAAATTCTAAGAAAGGGGATCGAAAATATTTATATTTATATGTACTCATGGTTAGGAAAGGACAGCTTGCACATGAAGAATATGATAGTTCGAAAAAAAGAAAAAAAGCTTTCAAAGTGGATTTTGGTTAACCAAGAGTTTCGGTTAAAAGTTTCAGATAAAAGATGTTCGACTGTACATTAGGGTGGAGTGAAAAAACCAAAAATTGGAAAATCAAAAGGTAATAGCGTGCAAAATTTGTGTATGGTCCTCAGTAATAAAACTGCGCAGTGTTTTCGATATCAAATTTTATTTTCCGGTGCCCCCGGGGCCACCAATTTCCGTCGAACTCGTCCAAAACACCTTGTAGAAGCTATAAATAAAAATAAAGATAAAGCTGGAAAACAAAAATGTCATACCGCAGAAAAGTTGTTTGTGGTAAGTTGTAATATACTTGCACAGTTTTTTCAAAATCAAATTTTATTTTCCGGTGGCCCGGGTCCCCCCTATTTTTGCAAAATTCGTCAAAAATGCCTTGTACAACTTATATATCGAAATAACCATAAAGTTGGAGAATAAAATTGTCATACCGCGGAAAAGTTGCGTATGATATGTAGTAATATGCCTCCACAGTTTTTTTGAATTTGCATAATATCTTCCAGGGACCCAGTCATTCGAAATTTCGAAAAATTTGCCGTAAATTCCTTTTTATCTGTTATACATGTATAATAGAATGCATCACACAAGAAGCAAGAGCACAATACAAACATTTTATCTGTGAAAAATACACAAACAATTAAAGTTCAAAAATGAAAACAAACATTTAAATCTTTTAAAAATGTTTAAAAAATTTAAAGTTCTATTTAATCAATTCATGCTAAACGGATGAAGGGGACCATACAGTTATAGTATTCCAATTCAAAAAATGTTGGACAAGTGTGAATCCCTTCCCATCATTTCCCAACCTCGAAACAGATATTAAAGATCTCAGTACCTGAAGAAAGTGATCCTATCTATTAAGAAAGGAAGTTGTTTGGAAGATCTAACAAATAGATTTCCAGACAGACTTTCACATAGCAGATGGGTTATCCTCACCAATAGAATATTGAGACTGTGTGGGAAGTCCAGATCTAACGTTCAATCTGCAGATATTGACGGAGCTTGTAGTCAAGGTGTACGCACTTATACGGTTTGCTATTAAGTGCAAGCCATCTTTGGGAGTTTTTTTTTTTTTTTTTCGTGGAAATGCGCCAGGCAGTTAAAGTTATAATTTACCCAGCAATCCAGCGCAATACCTTTTTTGCCCATCTGAAAAATCTGCTGAGTGGCATGGCATGGTAACTGATGATCGGAAACACTTCCGTGAAATAGGATTTCCCAGAATTCTTAAATCCTGAAGTGTGAACACAAGTGGAGAAATTAGGGTATCCAAGTTCCTGCAATCAATTTTAGCGGAGCAGATTATATTGATATGATTCAGCGGGATAAGGCAAAAGTTACAGTACCACCTACTTTTACTAATCTTTTTTGCAATGATTTAAAG
Organism: Maratus speciosus; assembly: GCA_963932465.1. NCBI lineage: Eukaryota > Metazoa > Arthropoda > Arachnida > Araneae > Salticidae > Maratus > Maratus speciosus. The sequence continues at coordinate 223,815,146 of OZ010789.1, forward strand.
AAGTACAGTCGTGGAAAAAAAAAAAAAGTAAACACCCCCTACTAACTCCTCAACAAATTATCGTAGAAGAAAGTTACTGGTACCGAACGATTGGAAATAAAGTCTACTTTTAAATGTATATAAAATTTGCTTAGGGGGCCATCTACATATTAAAACGAACCATAACTTTGTTTTTTTCATTAGCAGTACCCAATTCTGACAGCATAAATGAACTCTACATCCTTCAATTAGCCTAAAAACGAATCTTTATGCAATTCGTACCATAAGTTTCCGAGAAATTAATTATTTTAAAACGAGCGTATTTTAAGGGCTGTATCCAAATTGAAGTTCCGTACTGGATTGTTAACCGAGAGAGCCCCTTCCTTTATCAAGGCACCTTAAGCGCCACTCAAGGAGTCAATGAAGCGTGTTAGATTACAGTACAGCAGAATACATTTCAAAATGTCTACTCATTTCCACCATAGACGGCCCCTTAAACCATCATTTTGCCGTTTTTTAAGCATAATTTGAAAACTACTTGGAAGAAAAATGTGAAATTTTTGAATTTCCATAAAGCAGGACTTAATAAATCTAAATCCATCAAAAAAATTATAGGTTGCAATTCATAATTTTTTCGAATATTAATTTAATAATTCATAATTCATATCATAAAATTATAAAAATTGCAAATTCAGCTTATTTATGTTTGAGTATATTAGTATTATTACTACAAAAAAAATTAGCACATTAGGAGCATAATTTCGGGAGATATAAATAAAAATATGAAAATGTAATTTAACATTAGAAGCACTAAATTTTGAATGTTTATAATTCAAAAACTTATCATTCAAATGACTTGAAATTTGGTGTCTAGGCATAGTTTGAACCGAAGATTTGAAATATCTCGTTAAAATTGGATATTGCCATTGAAAAAAATGAGGTTTTGGTTCGTTTTAATATGTAGATGACACCCTAAGAAAATTTTATATACATCATTTAAAAGTAGACTTTATTTCCAATCGTTCAGTACCAGTAACTTTCTTCTACGATGATTTGTTGAGGAGTTAGTAGGGGGTGTTTACTTTTTTTTTTTTCCACGACTGTACATTGACAAACATGATCGTGAAGATATCATTTCGTTTGCTGAGTTTCCATGCAACACTCAAAGTGTAGAAAAATGTGTCAGAGTGGTCACTGAAGCTGCCGCGACAGTTTGGGGTGCAAGCAACATGGATGGATTCATAAGATCCATTATGCCATATTTTGAGACTATGTTCTATTTTAAGGTTACAAAACCCCAACAGGAACAACAATAAATACCATTTTGAATACTTAGATTTTTGTTTTGAAGAGCACGAACTGATTTAATTGAACTTTAAATTTTTTGAACACTTAACAGATTTAAATGTTTGTTTTTCATTTTTGAATTCTAATTAATTGTGTACTTTTCACAGATAAAATGTTTTTATTGCACTCTTGCTTCTTGTGTGATGCATTCTATTATACATGTGCAACAGATAAAAGGAATTTATGCCAATTTTTTTCAAAATTTCGAATGACTGGGCCCCTGGAAGATATTATGCGATTTTGAAAAAAGAAAAAACTGTGCAGGCATAATACTACGTACCATACGCAACGTCCCAGTAGCAGAAACAGTGCAGCGGGCGCTGCAGATTATTTTAAACCTTGCAGATCAATCCACTAGCTTAAAAAGAAATGCTGAGCTTAAAAAATAGCTAAAATTTACTTTAAGTCTCTAGATTTATGGTATTTGTGTTATCCTTTTATTATAGTTTCTTTATAAATGCAAATTTTGCTTATTTTATGGGTTTATATTATTTCTTATGATAGTAAACCTAGTTTAGGATTGTTAGGTCACAGATAAATTTTAGTTTATTGCAGACTGCCACAGAAAATTCTGCTTCTGGGCGCAACGTTTCCGCGGTATGACATTTTTATTTTCCAAATTTATGGTTATTTCGATTTATAAGTTGTATAAGGCATTTTTGACGAATTTCGCAAAAATAGGGGGGGGGGGAGACCCGGGCCACCGGAAGATAAAATTTGATTTCGAAAAATCTGAGCAGACATATTACTACATACCACACACAACTTTTCCACGGTATGACATTTTTGTTTTCCAGCTTTATCTTTATTTTTATTTATGGCTTCTACAATGTGTTTTGGATGAGTTTGGCAGAAACTGATGGGCCCGGGGGCACCGGAAGATAAAATTTGATATTGAAAAAACTGCTCAGTTTTATTACTGAGGACCATACACAACTTTTGCATGCTATTACCTTTTGATTTTCCGATTTTCGGTTTTTTCACTCCACCCTACTGTACATATCTTTTTTTTCATTGACAATTTGATTTTCCAGAACATGGCAAAAAATAAATAATTCATAGAAGAAGCACATGCTAATACAGTGTTGAATTCAGACACTTTTCTCCGGGAGGAATTTCTGTGTGTGTGTGTGGGGGGGGGGGATGTCCCCCTGGGCTACCCCCTGAATTCAACACTGTACTAATATCTAGTTACTACTTGTAAGAACATCCCTGAATAATCCCCAAGTTACAAATTTAATGAGTAGGACCTAAAATGATTATCTTCTGAGACTAATTTGTCTGCACTGCTGGCTAACTGTCTCATGTTACTGCTGCTAACTTACTTTACGGCACAAACAAACTTCATTTTTTCCTAACCAATTCTGCGGAAATTGTAGATTAATTTTTAAATATAAACAAGAGAAGCAAAAAAAAAAACACTAAATAAGTGGCATACCTGTTAAATATATTCAAAACCTCTTATGAAAGTAATATAAAATAAAGTAGTATCAACAATAAGCAAAAGAGAACTTATTAAATACAAAGTCTGGCTAAAAATTTCCCAAATAAGTATTTACCGTAATAATATTAAGCTCCTTGCTCCAATATCTTGACAACCACATTTAATTCCAGTTATTAGATATGGTACAAATCTGTGAATAGATCCTTTATCGGGAATTGTACCAGAAACTCCTTGAGCAACTCTTACTTTATCAGTATCACTGAAAAATAAAAATAATAATCAGGTACAATTCTTTTCTAATGATTTCAGTTTAGTTTTTTTTTTTTTTTTTTTTTTAGTTGAAACAAATTTAGCAATTTCTGAATGTAAGAATGATATTCACTGCAGTTTTAATTTTAAAACTGTTTATTTATTGAACATGCATGCTTTTAATAAAAAATAAATAAAAATCGCAATGTGTTTTAAGGGACACAAGTCATATGTGCCTTGGTTCGTACTACTGTATACAGCAGGGTATTTTTAAATTTCCACCATCAGAATCAAAAATTATGCTTTAAAATTATAAGCACAATGAAATCCTATCTCAGCAATTCTGCACGGTGCAATGATTAAGGAAAACATTGCATATAATAAATAAATATTGGTTTTAAATAAAAGAAGGGTTAGTTTGAAAATAAAAAATATATTATACAAACATCACATCTTAAAATTTGACCACCTTAATCCTCCGCAATAGGCCTGACAGGCACAGCACAATTATTTCCGTTCTCCTCCGATACACTAAAGAGTGCAGGGCTCCACCCCTTTAGATAACCGCATCTTTTTCAATGGTGTTTGTGACGCACCCAGCTACTTTCACCTCCACTCTCTCTGAGTAGATATCTAACCCTAGTGACCTCTCAGACTAATTACGCCCAAACTTGCCTGTTTTTTTAAGGTTAGGTTCATATTTTGTGTTATTTGTCATGACAATTTTTTTATTTTGCTCATTTCATAAATGAAAATTACAAAAGTTGGGGATATTTTGTGGAAATACATAGGTTTGATTTCATTTTAGTGTTTGTTTCAGATTTTATTCAGAAATGGCCCATAAATACTACGATCTGACAAAACCAGAGTGACCTTGAAGAATGATGTTTGCTGTAGAATGATGACAAAGGACACAATCAATAAGAATTTCAGACAAGAGAGTGATACTGATTCTCAAGATGAGGTGGAAAGACATGAAGGTGATTCAGAAACGGAACAAGATTGCAAGGACTTTAGTGATGATGAGGATGTAAGAAATGAAGGATACAGATAAATCCTTTTATTGGGGTAAAGATAAGAAGACCAAGTGGTCCAAAAAGCCGCCTGTGAATAAATTCCATCACATGCAATCTCACAACATTGTCACTAACCTTTCTGGTGTCAAAGGAAATGCTATGAATTGAATGTTCAATCTGCTGATGAATGTTGAAATAATTTATTCACAGAGGAAATTCTTGACACAATTTTTAACTACACAAACCAGTACATGTACACTATCAAGAACCAATTTCTCAGAGAGAAGGCCATCAAATACACTGAGGCGGTTGAATTACAAGCTTTTATTGGCTTGTTGTACCTAGCAGGATCCTGCAAAGGGAATCGTCAAAGTCTGGAGGAACTTTGAGGGAGAGAGTGACTGTGTTGAAAAATTTAGCCTTGTGATGAGTCCGAGACGATTCAAGACCCTCATATGTTGTTTTTGTTTTGATGACTGAATGACCTGAGCCCAACGGAAAACATTTAACCGACTTGCACCCATTCAGAAAATTTTTGACAAATTTGTAGAAAATTGTCAAAAAAGCTATTGCGTTGGTATTGGGAAAAGCATAACTATCGACGAGATACTCTCTGGTTTTCGACAATATAAACCCTTGAAACTTGCGAAATATGGAATAAAATTATTCATTCTCGCAAATGCCAAAATCATGTATATGCTGAACTTTGATCGAGCCAATACTTGGATCAGGTTGGAACATAACAGCAGACAATTGGTTCACTAGTTTTGATCTCATTGATGAATTTAAAAGCTGTCCTATGCAGGGACTGTCAAAAAAAATGAATCAGCATTGCTACCAGATTTTGTGAATGTGAAAGGAAGAAACAATACAGCAATATGTTTGGCTTCAATAATGAGAAAGTTCTGGTTTCTCGCATCTCCTGCAAAAAGAAAAATATCATTCTTGTATTCTCTCTCTTTGTGATGACTATACAATGGACCCTGCTTCTGAAGAGCAAATAAAACCATAAGTGATTACTTTCTATAAACACAACCAAAAGTGGGGTTGATACTGGAGATCAAATGTGTGCTGCTTATAACATAAGCCAAAACATCAAGTGTTGGCCAATGGTCATCTTCTCAATGCCCAATGTGGGTGGGCATCAACTCTCAAATCATTTACCTTGGCAATTAACTCAAACCACTATGCAGAAGAGTGTATCTGAAAAGATTGGCCTGATGATTGCAGAGCTATATCGAAGAAGTTTGAAGATAACTGGAATTCCAAGCAGCCATTAAGTCTGCTTGAAAAGGTATCGTCCTAACAATGATTGGGAGAAATCCCCCACCCCTAATTCAAAAAGATGTACATGCATCCCCTGTATTGCAGAAATGAGCAACAGAAGAATGTAGAACTATGGATGCTATAAATGTCACTATGTGATCTGCCTGCTCATGCAGATATGATCTATTATTTTCATTACTAACATAATGAAAGGGGTTTGAGAAATAGAGGATAAAATATAAAGCAGAAGGAAGCATTAAAAATGAGTTTATAAACCCCACACAATTTAAAATAGTTAGTTACTATTGTAAAATGAAAATATGCCAAAAATGATAACCTAGGGAAAAGATAACATTAACTTTAATAAATGTGATGGCTTCAATAAATAAAGATGACATATTTATAAAGTACACATGCTTTTATTAACAGTTTTAAAGATAACATAAAGAAAATATATACTTTAAATTAAACTTTAAATTAATATGTTAAAAACTCATTCACATTAATTAAACATCATTACTTATCTGAATTTACAGCAGAACATCATGATGGGATTGTTTATTGGCATAATAGCCTTCTCAATTATAAACTTCATATAACACTGTAAAAGATGACTAGGCGCTCTAGAACTCATAATTACATTCAACAAGAATGACTTGAATGTCAAAAACAAACTTCTATGCATGTCAGATCTTCCTTACACCGGCTTCCAGAACACCGTATGCAAAACAAAACAGAGTGATGTGAGCCATGTAGCAATTTATGCTTACGTCATACTATAAGGCCACCTGTTAGCACTATCGAGAGTTAATCAGATAAATAGATAAATTATGGACCAGAAACGTGCACTAAAAGTCCGATATATAGCAGGTACTTATAATGAACAAGTAAAAATAAATGTATGAATTTCTTTAAACTGAAATAGATTAAGAAAAGACCTATAAGCGGATTAAGAAAGACTTGTAAAAGAATAACTTATAAAAGAATATATATATATGTATGTATGCAAGCATATTTAAAGTTAGTGCAATGTTGATAAGATAGAGCATTATTAAATATTCGTATCATGATCTGCCAAGGCTGCACTTCAATGTGCAAGTGCACCTCCACTGCTCAATATTAAGACAGTGAATCTGACTAAGGCTGACTGTATTCTACCTGTATTTTGAGTTTTGTTCATATTTATACATATATACAGAGTTTCCCCCAGACAGTTTCAGGAGGGCGCTGCACCCTGCCTGCCCTTGGGTTTACAAAATAGCACCCTCTTGCCCCTCGTTTAAAAAATTGGCTTCTTTGTTGCCCCCCACCTGAAAAAAGTGCCTTTACTCCTTTGTTTATTAAGAAAATTACTTGCATAGTAAAAATTAACTCATTGCTGTCTTTAAAATAGTGTTCTGTCTATTAAATATTAAAAAGTAGTTTTAAAAATCAAACGAATGCCTTTAAAAATTTCAAGAAATGTCCTTAAAAATCCCTTTGAAATCCAAAAGTGCCCTTTTCCCACAAGCAGCACCCTGCCCTTTTTTAAACCTGGGGGAAACTCTGATATATATATATATATATAATGAAAACTCAAGGCAATTTGGTGCTGGGTCTGAAATTTAAGTCATTTTTGTATTACTTGTATAAACAAGGCTTTTTTCCATTCAAATTAAAAATATTTTCTCTTTGTACATCCTAATGAAGGTCACTGATCATTTTAAGAGCATTAGAATTGCATCAATTAACTGCTAATGACGATTTTCTAACAGGTGCCTGCTAGGTGCATGGCACCTTAACCCAGGAGTCCCAGAGTTGTGACCGACAGAGAATTAAGTGGACACCTATATTTTAAAAGTATGTGTGAAGGTACAGCCTATCCTATTAATAAATTTAAAGTAGGAATTTATACATAATTTTTACATAATACAGTGCACAGTAGGTATTTGAGTGTCAAAATTTTAATGTTCTCTTTTTATGTGAAACATGCAGATTTAAAAATAATAAACTATTATTTTTCAAACCTTTCAAAAAACGCTAAACCTGAAACACTTTTGAAAAAGTTCATTAATTTTTCTTAATTTTTAAAAGTATTTACTAGCAAAGTAATTAAACAAAGATTTACTTTTTATTTTCATTGCTTCTTTCAGTACTTTAAAATTCATAAATCTAAGCACTGTAAGCTGTTAATGGTTATCTATCATCTACTTTCCATCTTCACTTGTTTCAGAAATATGCAGATTCAAAACAGTCATTTAGTAAATATTAAATTCTTATATACACAACCACATAAAAAAAATTATACATTACCCAGCAAAATATCTGTCTCTGCTTCCTTGTCCTTCTTTAGAATCCATTGCATCAAGTGATCCCATACCTCTGAATTTTTTTAATCGTACACCATCAGAATAAAAGAATTCTCCAGGAGATTCAGTTGTCCCAGCAACCATAGAGCCCATCATTACTATAAAATAAAATAATACTTAAATAACATTGAAATAATAAAGATTTTCTTCCTTTAGAAAAGTAAATCATAGTTGTTAAAAATAAAAGTTTTGACAAATAGAAAAAATACTAAGAAAAAAAAATTGGCAAAATAATTTCACTTTTTTAATTTAATCTTATCTTTTTTCTAATTAAAAAAGTCTTTCTAGACTGTTCCAGGAGGAAAAAGTGGCTTCCCCATTCTTTGTTTTTAAGAATTCAGCTAATTTTACTCAAACACATGAAGCTAAATATGTTGAACCTAATTACACTAGTCAACAAATTTTAACTTTTTTGTCTGTATCTAGCTCGTAAATGGGTGAAACTAATTTTAGGGTGCTGAATTCAGTGAAATAATCAGATTCTCTCAATCACGTCACATTTATTTAATGCAGGACAGTTACATAAATACAAAAGTGAAATACTTGACAAAAATTGAGTGTGTGAAATACAAGCATAACATAATATTCATCATAATATTCATTTCCATGATTACTTAACTACAGATGAGTTCGGACTCACTTTTCAGAGCCCAGGCCCACCCGAGACTAACAGTTTTAAATCTGAGCTTGCCCGAGACCGAAAGATTTTTTGTGTTCAGAACCCAAGCCCTGTACTTAAAGTATGCAATACAAAAATCATAATATTGAAAATTGTTCTATGTGTAATATCTCATTTTTAAAAAAATTCTTTCACGGAAATAAAAATAACTTAATTCCTAGCTCATAATTAATTTTATGAAATTTACATTATTTACATTCAATATTATCAAAAAAGTAATTTCGTATCAATTAAATATATACCTTCTTCTTAAAAAATTCTTATTTGTCTCCCCATCAAGCAAATCTGATGGCCACATTAAGAAAATTCATTCAATCAATAAATGATCGAAATTTGCAGAAATTACTATTTATATGACAAAGAATCGCACAACATTTTTCGATTTCCTATAAAAGGTGTACATTAGGGTGGTCACAAGCAACATGGGGAAAATTTTGTTTTACGTTTTCTTCGGGGGGACCCTCCTAAAAGTTGCCAATTAGTTAGAAAATGAGATTGGCAAAGTTTCAGCTCAAATAAATAATATTAACCCGTGTCTCATCGAGGTTGAACTTTTGAAAATTTCAAAAAATTGTTGTTTTTCTTTCCTTACGTGAAAAATATTTGTCTTAGAAACCTGATTCTTGTTTTATTTCATAGAAACTGTTGTTGCCTTGAACTTTTACACTCATGAAAACTTATATTTAATGAACATTTAGTATTTTTCAGGACATCTAGTGAACCATACCCTCAAACTCTGCATTTTTGAAAAGAACTTAGACAATTTTTGTAACTTTAACAATATTTCACGAATTATAGTTAATTATTAGTTATCCAGTTCTGTGCATGGAAAGAATTCCGAATTTGTATTGCAGTTGAAGCACATTTAAAATGAACCTCTGAATTTCTCTTTTTATTACAAGGCTGTTTTTGTTATCTGTTATGGTTATCTATTTTTAGAATTGACGAAACATTCCGTAAAACCCCTTCCCCCTCTTGATATGATGGCAGAAATGTAAGATTTTTTAAATTGGCCACATGTCTCATCAAATCATCGACAGTAAGCAGCTAAGTAATTGTCAAGTTTTATGCATTTTATTTTATAATATTCGCAAAATGAACTGAACACCAGAGACATTGCTAGACTTAGAATACATCCACTAGCTAACCACAGACATCGACTCTGCAAATAATTGTTTCGTAAACAAAAAACTGAGCTTATCAAAAACAGATTTTAAAATTCCCATTTAGAGAGAACTGTTGTTCACTGGGGTGGAAAACTGCTTCACCATTTTTTGAATAAAGAAAATGTAGAGTGGATAAAAGTTTTAATTAGTTGTGGGGATGAAGAACAGTTACTACGAGTTCCTCAACTTGAAAATAGTATCGGAACAATTCAGGCGAAAGCTGTATTTTCAGCAGTTGAAGAGTGGGAGGAAGTTTGTAAAATCCAGGCGATATTTTTTGATACAACTGCAGTAAACACAGGTCGCCTCAGAGTTAACCTGCATTTTTCTATAGCAATTGTTAAAGGAAAAGTCTTCTGTATTTACCATGCCGCCAGCATAATTTAGAAAGCTGTTCTTGATTGTAAAATGGGCATAATCATTGCCCCTCAGTCAGATATTTAAAAAAAAAAAAAATTCTGATTGGGTGGTCTAAATTAAACCAGAGTAAGTATACAAATGTTACTGAACATGAAATACTAGGTATAAATAGTTAATTCAGAAGAAATTTCACATTTTCTTACAGGAACTCTTAAAGATTAACAGCTCAGGGATGATTATAAAAAGTTTATCCAACTTTGTTTAATTTTTATAGAACTCCTTCCTGCAAACTTTTTTTCAAAGGACCTGGTACTTTTAATCATGTCAGATGGATGGAGGCACAGGCCATTCATTCTCTTAAAATATATTGTTTCAGGGATCATCTTTCAATAACAAATTTAGAAAAAGAAGGTATCAGAGATCTTTTCTTATTTTTAATCAATATTTATGCAAAAGCGTGCTTCAATACTACCACTGCCACTTTAGCCCCCAATTGAAGACCTGCAAATAATAAAATCACTTGTTCACTACAGAAAATTTGATAAATAGGTTACAGACAAAGCACTTGCTAAAATGACAAACCGCCTTTGGTATCTTAACTCGGATCAAGTTGCATTTTCATTTTTAGATAATACTTTGGTAAAAAAAGTCAACATAAGCCACCTTATCTAAACCATTACCACTTCAATTCTTTCCGGCGCAGTGTCCCACGCCGGGACCACCTAATTTTAATTCCAAACTTACAAACGGCACGAAGAATATTTTAATAAGATTTTGCTTTTACAATGAAAGGTTAAAGTAATGTGATTTTAATTTCTAAAAATGTCGTTTGTAAATTCTGGGGTACACCATCATTTCATCCTTTTACGAACAGAATTTTTCTGTGCCGGAAAGGGTTAACAATTTATTTTCTTTATTATGCCTCCTTTCTTGTAACACAACTTTAATAATAAAATGCAATTGAGCATTATTTGCTCTCATTTCTATACTTCCTTTGCCCTCCCTTTTTTAAAAAAATTCTTTCAGTTTAAAATTCGATTTTTTTCCTTTTCTTTGGAATTTTTTTTTCATCAAACACTTTATTGGACTTCACAAAACGAAAAAAAGAAAAACAAAAGTTGGAAAGCAGATGAAATGCAATGTTACAAATTTTTTTTTCGCGTTTACATAAAAAATCAATTTTTAGGATTCAGGTGAAGTCTGGTCCTGAAAAATACGCATATTTTTAAATCTATACATTTTTAGAAAAAAATGGTGTGTGGTTCTTCAAAGCAAAACTTTGTTTTATAAAATGAGACCTGCATTATGTTCCTAGGTTTAATTGTATTCATTTCATGAAGGAAAAACAGCATTTTTTTGCGAAAAATCACGTTTCTTTCAAACTTAAACCTCAATGAGGCACGGGTTAATATTATCCAAATGAGCTGAAACTTAGCCAATCTCATTTTCTAGTCAATTGGCAACTTTTTGGGGGGTCCCCCGAAAAAATTTGAAAATTGATTTCTTGTGACCACCCTAGTGTACATTTTAAATTATAATCAATTCCTTCCTCAAAACAATCTTTCATAATTCTCGTGTCCTTGCAAACCAGCTTAAAATAAAAGTTTGACACTGCTATCTGAAAGATCCAAAGTTTTTATAGGAAAAGAGGAAACACTGCTGGATTGCTTTCTATTGGAATAACAATACATGCTAATTATATTTACTTACAAATGAAAGTGACTTCGCAAATGTGAAGAGCAGAACAAGCTGTATGAGCAAAGTTCGTGATGACGTTATTTTCATATAAAGAGAATTTGTAACTCGCACAGAATAAAACACTAAAAATTAAAAAACCTTAAGCTAATGTTGGTTGACTAAAAACAAAATAAAATGTTCATTTCACATTGGTTCTCTAAAATAATAAATAAACATAAATAATAAATAAACATAAATAATAAATAAACGTTCCTATTAAAAAATATATCCTAATGGTGCATATTCTGATTGATGCCACACCACATAATCAAATCGCCATCAAGAATGGATATGAATCTGCAAATATCACAATTATAATACAGAAAAAAAGAAAAATGCGATATCTGTTTCCTCTTCATTTGCATTTTTTCTGTATGAGAATAAATCAAAATGTCAAGTTCAAAAGAATGAGCCCGAGCAAATGCCGGGCCTGTGCTGAGCCTTTCTCATTTCTGTACTTAACACAAACTATGAAGTAATATGAACACAAAACTGATGCATAAAACCCCATAATGCCATAATGTTAATATTAAAAAAGTTATTTTTCAAAAAACGATGATGTCTTTCTTGATGACAGTGCTGAAATGTTTTGATATAGTTATTTTTACAGCAGAATGCATCCAAAAAAATGTTTTAACTAACATAGTCATTCATTTCCTTATTATTTGACCACAAAGAGTAAATTACAATTTACATTTTCCCCCACATAATTTAAAATGTATGTAAAAAATAAATTCTAAAATTTTTCAAAACCCTTATGTGATAGAAAATTTCTAATAGCAGATTCGGATTCATTATAGACAATTTCCAGTTTTCATCAATATTAAATATGATCTAAGATCTTCGAACAATTAGTCATCTATCACAAAATTGGCTTCATTTATGGTGACTAATATTTTTTGTCAAATATGGTGACAATTTGATGCTGCAGATATGACTAGTTTTTAAGCGTATGAAAGTAGCAACAATGGTTACAACAATGAATTTGAATTTGGGAAGAGCCACGTTTCTTAAAACTTAAATTGAACCTAATTATGAAAAAATCTTATTTTGAATTTGCTGTCTAGTTTCCATCAAAACAGCAGCCACCCTAGAATTTCATACTGATATATGTTAGACATTTTTAAAGATTTGTTTGATAACTTAATAACAGGCACTTTTTTATGCAAAATATTAAAGAAACTGCAGAATGTTTTCAAACACAAACGCTCCACAAAAATACTGCATACAATTTTATTAATTAGTTATCAATAGATTTACCATGCTTATGAAATTGCTTTAAAATTTTATTTTTCAAAACTATTTATAGGAAAGTTCTAATTTTACTAAAATACGTCCAATGATTTCTGAACAGTTTATTAAAATGTTTTGTGATGAAAGTGATGCGTGCAAAACTGTCATAAAGTTGTTTTTTCAAATTTATTCAATAAGATTGTCTACTAATTATAGTAAAATATGTCCAAAGACTGCTCATCCTCTATTTCTTTTATAAAAACCCAGAAAGGAAATAAAAATGATCATATATATATTTCATATGTTCAACTTCATTTAGCTGGATTTTTGTATCTTGTCTATATCTGGTTACTGCAACAAATTTGGTAAATTTTCATATGTTTAAATGGTTTAATTGTACAAAAAGTTTATATATATACAGTGAAACCTTACTGTGCGACCACCTCTCTGAACAACGATTTTTTTATGGAACGAAATTTATTCCCATAGTCTCAATACTAATTTTACCTCTATTCAGAGACCACCCCAGTTGAACTCCCTCCATGAGCAACCAATTTCTTTGAAGAAAATGAAACAAATTCAGTTTTTTCCTGGTCGCTTGAAGAAGGTTTTATTAGAATAATAATTCTGGAGAGCGCATTATTCATCAAACTGTTAAACTAAGTTTAGAAATTTTACTTATTCCGGTAACTTTTAAGTGTTTAAATCCCTTTATGCCTTTTTAGACAATGAATTTAACTCTGATGACAAAGTAAGGATGATGGTCAATAAACTCCCCCCTGCCCTATTCTGTCAGGAAACTCTCAAAGAAATAGATAAATTATTTAAATCGTCATAATGTGTTCCCATCCAAAAAATAAATAAATAAATAAATAAATATATATATATATATATATATATATATATATATATATATTACATTTATTTATTGGACTTTGAAAGGACTTGGAAATAAGAGTTATAGAAGATAAAACCGTAAATTCAAACCAAACGTTGATGTATTCATTTTTTAAACTCTGCACTAATTAACTTATGTAATTAACTTTTGTTTTGATACTTAAATTTTCATTTTTTTTTTTTCCTAATGTGAAAAATAAATTTTAGTAACATTAATTGTTACCCTTTTTCAACAATTAAAATCTAGATTTAAACATGACCTCCATTAAGAGACCACCTCTTGGAGCGACGAATTTTTATTGGAATGGAACATGATCGCTTTAGGTAGGTTTTACTGTATATAACATCACTGGAATAGAAAGTCGTTTTGGGGTTTAGAAGCCATGATTTGTGAAAATTAGCAAAAGTTTTCAGACTTGCTTTCCTCCAGACGTCTGAAATAGGTAGATTCTTATATCTTGTAACAGAAGCTACTTTGAAAAATTTTAATGAAATTTTAAAGAGAGAAATGTATCCAAAACTATTTATCAAACCCACAATCAGTATGAAATATTGAAAAGAATCTAAAGAATCTGGACAACTTATAACTTAATGCCAGGAAATTATAGTCTGCTCACGATATGTTGGCCAATGAGTAATGCAATTATAGATGAATTTATTCATTAAGATAAAAATCATTATTAGTAAAGACTGACCAAAAATTCATTTTCGGCCCAAAACCCAAGTTTTGCCGAAAATTCATTTTCTGTGAAAATGCTGCCGAAAATTCGGCCGGACTGAAACTATCTGTATTCCAAAAATCTTGCTTCTTACTTCGAGAATTTTCAACATTACTCTTTGATTTCAGCTGTATCGGCTCAAAAGGAGAGATTTTTTATTTATTGCTATGTACTTCATTGTTTATAATTATCAGCCATGACCGACTCAAGACATAACCATGAGTGCAATTTACAAAGCAAGAAATGTATACATGACTAAACTTTGAGGATGCTTTTCACGTGCTCATTAAAAGTTGCAGACTTAACAGAAACAGAAAATTTTTAGTTTGAAACCGCAGAAGTGTTTTGAATACTCTTTGAGAAAGTTCTAGTATAACAGATGCTCATTAACAAAAATCATAAATGATAAATCAAGGTATGTATACTTAAAATATTTTTTAATTAGATGAAATTTGTATAATTAGAAAATCATTAGTGTTGTTTATCAATTAATTACATTTTATTTTATATGAAAATAAAAAGTTTGGGTCAGAGGCACAGAGAGGCAACTTGGGTTACACGTATAATAATTAATAATTATGTATTGTATTACTGCTTAAAAAAATTTAGAATATTTTCATTTTTGGCCAAAAATAAGATTACCGAAATTCGGTTTTGGTCTCTTCAAAACCTATTTTTGTCGATCTTTAATTATTAGCAATCAGCAGAATCTAGTTTTTAGTTACATAATGCATTTCCTTTACCATTTGGGTCTGTAAATAACATTCTTTCTGTGTATCAATGCAAATTCTTAAAATCATCAAGCAAGTTACCGCTAGTATATACAATAATGTCAGATCATGAAAAACTGGGGAGGGGTAAGGATGAAACTTAAATTGAGAAGTTTGAAATCAGAAAAAGCATATAAGAAGAAAACCTTTAACTTGGGAATTTCAAATGCACTTGAACTTAATGATTATCTTTCAACTTAACTTAAATGATTTTCTTTCAATACTTAAAATTTCTAGAGTGAGTATTACCATTACATCACAATATTAAAACGTACAGTGCTACTAGAGTTTTGTAATCCCAAGTCCTTGGAACTCCAACACATACAAAATCAGTTTTTTTTTTTTTTTAAACAAAAACAGATTTTTTTTTTTTTTTTTTTTTTTTTTTTGGTAATAAAACAATTTTAAAATATTAATGCAAAATATTTCAAACTTAGAAAAATGTGTATCCTGAAATATCTATAATGATTCTTTTTATGGGTCTCCTCCATATTTTTGGCATAATTCATGTGCTATAGTGCAACTAAAGCATTGTTTATATGTAATATACTTCATTTTTTATTTCATTATTATATTGTAGCTATCTTGTTAGATACATCACTTTTAATCAACTGTTTCAAATACTTTTTCTTTTTTTAATACAACTGAGTCTCTCTGATTATAAGAGAAAAATTGTGAATGATAAGAGAAAAATCGTGACCCGGTCAATAGTATTGAGATTACCAGTGTACATTATTTTTCTCACCAGAGTTGTGAAATGCTAAAAATTCTGCAGGTAAATATAACAACTTTTTTTATGTAAAGAGAAAGTGCAACTTTTAGATTGAACACATGAATATTGTTAAGAACAAACATGAAACTTTATTAACACAATTTAATTAAAATGTATCTAAAAGTTACAGATGAAAACAACATTAAAGAAAAGCTAGAAACATGTCCTTTCAGATATTTAAAAAAGAAAAAAGACAATTTTTATTAGTATTATTTACCTGTTGATGCTCCAAGTGCAAGAGCTTTGATTATATGACCTATTGACTTAATACCACCATCAGCAATAATTGGAACTCCATATCTTTTGGCATACTGAGCAACTTTGTAGACAGCTGTTCCCTGCGGCCTTCCACAAGCCATAACTAAAAAGATGGGGAGATAGATTAAATAAAAGATTTTCACAAGCAATACAAAAATTAAATGTAACATTTCTATGCATGCCAAATAATACATGAGATGAAGAGAAACCTACCTTCTTGTGTAATACAAATGGAACCACTTCCCATTCCAACTCTCAAACCATCTACACCAGCATCAATCAAGTTTTTAGCCTGAGCAACTGTCACAACTAGAAAAAAGGAAAAGTTACACATAAATAAACTGAAAAACAAATAGCTAAGAAAAGGATTCAAAACATTTAATATAATTATAGATAAGAACATCTATTACACAGACTCATATAAAATAAAAAAAAGTTCCATGCATGTACATTCAAACAAAAGTATATGAATACTTGCACATTTCAAAAATTAATAATAATAACTCTAAACAATTATTTTATATTAGAATATGCACAGAACAAAAATGAGCTTTGCATCTTTTAGCATGGATCAATAAAAGAAAGGGATGGATGTGTTTTCATTATTTTACTAGCCAATCATTAAAGGAGATCTGCTGCCCTTGGCCGCGAATAGTCTGGGCTTCGCCCGAGGTCCCCAAAGTACATTTTACATGCAAGCAGAAAATAAATATATAAAATGCTTTAATTTAAATTATATGAAAATGACTATTAAAAATATATAAAAAGCCTGTAGAAATGATTTTGCAACATAAATAAAATACACTTTATTCATGTTCCTCTGACAAATTTTCTGTCAAATTCCCAATCTTTCTCTAATAAATAAAATACTAAAAAGTGGAATATTAATCATAGGGTAAAATACAGTAATTCAAAATGTAATTATGTAGAAGTTACATAAAGAAATATCAGTAAGAAATAGTATCTAATCTGCAGGCCTCACCCCTTCCCCTCCCTCCTCTATTTGTTTTGTCATACTCTGCCATGGTGTATTACTTTGTGGCTGATAGTAAATTAGAGAAAAAAGTTACATAAATCATAATCTAAAATTTGCATTTTTTTTAACTTAATTGCAAACGTATCATCCCCCCCCCCCCTCTAATACTGTTTTTTATGTTTTATATATACAAACATAAAATGCTCCTCATAAAAAGGATTTTTGCTTCATTTTCATGTAAAAGTTCTTTATGTCAATTACAGACAAAACTCTATGCAAATATTCTCTACCTTTTCATTATGTCAGTATCCTCAGAACTAAAAATTGCAGTTTTAACCAATCCTTTTAGATATCAATCATTATCTATTTGAAAGTAAGATCATACAAGTGCTAATACTAAACAAAAAGCAGTATTCTGTTACCTTTTGACTCAGAAAAATTATAAACATACTTGATCCCATTACCTAGGTACCATTAACCATTACCTGGTACATTGCTCTTTGACCTTACAGCAAGTCGCACATTCCCTGCTTCATTTCTTGAATGAACTTTGAACGTAATAGAAAGCAAGAAAAAATTTCTCCATGTTGTTTTCAAAACTCTTTCAGGGTGTATTATTTGAACATATTTTTAAAAGCACACAAATAACAAAATGAAAAAAAGGATAACACTTAATTTTTTTCAGTTTTTGTTACTTTAGCATCACAGAACTTTTATTCTTAATAGCATTGTTCAAAATAAGTTCAAACATGCAGGGTCATTCCAAGTCAATTGAACCAATTTTTTTATGTCTTGTAACCCAACCGACAGAGATTTGGGTGAAACTTTGTGCACATACTAACTCTATCTTGATATCAACCCATGAAATTTTTTTCCTTGCTAGGCCTCATAGTTTGAGAGATATGTGCCGTCAAATTTTCGGATTCTTATTTTAATTGCAGTTCCATCTTTAAAAAATTGTTTCTCTGTATCTAAAATTTGAATCCACTTAAAAATATCACTGTAAGTGCATGAAAAGATGTAGATTTTAATAAAAAATATTTAAAAAGTTAATTTGTAATATTTAGGGCCAAAAAATTAAATCGAAATTGGAAATTATGGTCATTTTTCCAAATTTTTGTCACTTTACGAAAACAGCTGTACACAAAAACGCAAATGAAATTTCCCATTTCTTTTTTTTAATAACAGTTTATACTCTGGGCTTTCCAGTTACGAAATAAAAATGATGTCTTTCTCATGGATTATGCAAAAATTTTGCCTTGTTTTGGGAAACTACACCAATTGAGAAAAAAAAAATCTCTGTACCTAATTTTAGCTGTGTTACCTAAATAATTACTGTGGTTCCTATGACTTGTTAAATTTACTATTACTTAATAAGTGTTTTTTTTTTTTTTTTTTTTTTTGCAAAGTAAAGTTTTTGCTTTATTTTTTTCTGTGTAAAAGGGAAAAAAAAGTTATGACTACATTATCATCACCCGATCCATTAAATTTTGTGCATAATCCTTATGTTTAATTTATTTTAATATTCATTTATTGTTATTATACTATTATTATTATTATTATAAGCATTTTTTTTAAATTCAAATAGTCTCATAATTTTACTTCAACAATATAACTAAAAACATAAAATCTTTTGTTGGCATACAACAAGAAAATAAAAGAATGACTTTTTACCAATCACATTTTCAATATCTTTTTGTGAGTGTGTGTGTTTGAATTAAAATATTTTAATTATTTGTATTTAAATAAATGGTCAAAATTTTGTATTTTATTATCTTGGATAATTTTAACCAGTTTAAATATGTTTTTCATGTTAAATATACATTTAAGTATATATTTAACAAAGCTAAGTTCATTTCTACACGATAAAACATACTTCTGCACCTGCTTTGTATAAACACATTCTGACTAGGGATTGACCAAATACCGAATAGTTGATTCGGTATTCAGTGTTAGGCATGTAAACCGAATATTCGGCTTCAGCCGAATACTTAAAAGTATTCGGCCGAATAATTGCAGATAAGTATTTTCTTAGAAGTAGAAGAATTCTAATTTATTTAGCAGAAGAATAGGCTAAACAATGAGTTTCAATATTATGTGCATGAGTTCGAAGTTCAGCTGCACTACAAAAAACAAGTCAAAGGCCATTTAAAATTTAAAAAACCTTTTTCCTTCCTAAAATAGTCTACACAGGTGTGAAATCAATCCGGTGAAAAGGGCAGAGGTTAGAAAAATTGCTTAAAATACACAAGTTAGAGCCCGGGGGAGTAAATAATAAAAGACTTTTTGAAAAGTTTATTATTTGCCGTGCGGTCTGGGGTATTCAGCTATACGTATACGAAAATTCATGTCTCCAACTTAGTTAGGGGCTCTCTTAGAAAGAATTGCTTAAAATACATATGTGGTAGCTCAAAGGGTTAAACGTAAGACTTTTTCAAGATTTTATGATTTGTCGCCTGGCCTCAGGTGTTCTGCTATAAGTATGCAAAATTTCAAATCTCCAATTTAATAAAGGGCTCAGTTAGAAAGAATTGCTTAAAATACACATGTGGGAGCCTAAACAGTTAAATGTACGACTTTTTCAAAATTTTATGGTTTGTCATTTGATGTGAAGTGTTCAGCTATAAGTATGCAAAATTTCACGCCTCCAACCTAATTAGGGGCTCACTTAGAAAGAATTGTTTAAAATACACATGTGGGAGCCCAAAGGGTTAAATGTACGACTTTTTCAAAATTTTATGATTTGTCGCATGATGGTGTTCAGCTATAAGTATGCAAAATTTCATGCCTCCAACCTAATTAGGGGATCACTAAGAAAGGATTGTTTAAAATACACATGTGAGACCCCAAAGGGTTAAATTTACAACTTTTTCAAAATTTTATCATTTGTCGTTTGATGTAAGGTGTTCAGCTATAAGTATGCAAAATTTCACTCCTCCAACCTAATTAGGGGCTCACTTAGAAAGCATTGTTTAAAATACAAATGTGGGAGCCCAAAGGGTTAAATGTACGACTTTTTGAAAATTTTATAGTTTGTCGTTTGATGTGAGGTGTTCAGCTATAAGTATGCAAAATTTCACGCCTCCAACCTAAATAGGGGCTCACTTAGAAAGAATTGTTTAATACACATGTGGGAGCCCAAAGGGTTAAAAGTACGACTTTTTGAAAATTTTATCATTTGTCGTTTGATGTGAGATGTTCAGCTATAAGTATGCAAAGTTTCAAGTCTCTAACATATATAGTTTCTGAGAATGGGGTCTGTGACAGACAGACAGACGGACGGACGGACAGACAGAGGAGCGAGACGAATAGGGTTTCGTCAGATGAACGAAACCCTGAACAAGTGGGTAAGTGTGATCACAGATCGCACAGAGGGTTTCGTTTAATATTCCTTTCAAAACACTTTATCCTTTTGAAAAACCTGTTAGTTCCACATTTCACAACAAGGGGCGCACTCTATTCTAAACAAACCTTTATCCGAACGAAACTCCGTTTTACATACTATCCATAGATATATTAGTCGAGGGGGATTGGACCCATAGCACCCGAGATAAGTAGGCGCCCCTGGCGGTAAAAAGTGGAACTAAAATATGTAAGGCTATGGTGCATAATATGAAAGAATGGTCAAAGAAGTGTTGGCAAAAGTTGGAAAAGTGCTCTCCAGGTGAAAAGGGTGGAGGTTATAAATATTGCTTAAAATATACAAGTTAGGAGTAGTAAATAATATAAGACTTTTTGCAAATTTTATGATTTGTCGTGTGGTCTGTGGTATTAAGCTATACGTATGCAAAAATTCATGTGTCCAACTTAATTAGGGGCTCTCTTAGAAAGAATTGCTTAAAAGACATATGTGGTAGCTCAAAGGGTTAAACGTAAGACTTTTTCAAGATTTTATGATTTGTCGCCTGCCTCAGGTGTTCTGCTATAAGTATGCAAAATTTCAAATCTCCAATTTAATAAGGGGCTCAGTTAGAAATAATTGCTTAAAATATGCATGCGGGAGCCCAAAGGGTTAAATGTATGACTTTTTCAAATTTTTATGATTTGTCGCATGATGGTGTTCAGCTATAAGTATGCAAAATTTCGCGCCTCCAACCTAAATAGGGTGTCACTTAGAAAGAATTGTTTAAAATACACATGTAGGAACTCAAAAGGTTAAATGTACGACTTTTTCAAAATTTTATGATTTGCCGTTTGATGTGAGGTGCTCAGCTATAAGTATGCAAAATTTCACTCCTCCAATTTAATTAGGAAATACACAGAAGACATAGAAATCACATAGAAAGAATTGTTTGTGGGGGACACATGTGGGAGCTCAAAGGGTTAAATGTACGACTTTTTCAAAATTTTATGATTTGTCGTTTGATCTGAGGTGTCCATCTATAAGTACGCAAAATTTCATGCCTGCAACCTAATTAGGGGCTCACATAGAAAGAATTGTTTAAAATACACATGTAGGAACTCAAAAGGTTAAATGTACGACTTTTTCAAAATTTTATGATTTGCCGTTTGATGTGAGGTGCTCAGCTATAAGTATGCAAAATTTCACTCCTCCAATTTAATTAGGAAATACACAGAAGACATAGAAATTACATAGAAAGAATTGTTTAAAATACACATGTGGGAGCTCAAAGGGTTAAATGTACGACTTTTTCAAAATTTTATGATTTGTCGTTTGATCTGAGGTGTCCATCTATAAGTACGCAAAATTTCACGCCTGCAACCTAATTAGGGGCTCACATAGAAAGAATTGTTTAAAATACACATGTGGGAGCCCAAAGGGTTAAATGTACGACTTTTTCAAAATTTTATGATTTGTCGTTTGATGTGAGGTATTCAGCTCTAAGTATGCAAAATTTCACTCCTCCAACCTAATTATGGGTCACTTAGAAAGAATTGTTTAAAATATACATGTGGGAGCCCAAAGGGTTAAATGTACGACTTTTTCAAAAATTTATGATTTGTCGTATGATGTGTGGTGTTCATCTATAAGTATGCAAAATTTCAAGTCTCCAACATGTATAGTTTCTGAGAACGGGCTCTGTGACAGACAGACAGATGGACAGACAGAGGAGCGAGACAAATAGGGTTTCGTCAGATGAACGAAACCCTAAAAATGTAACTGAATTAAATTATTGAGAATTTAATTTTAAGTAAAGCTTTTTTTCAAATTTTGTAGCTTGTGATAGTTATTATTTATTATTTTTTTTTATTCTTTTTTATATATATTTTTTTGCTGTATTGTCTAAGTATGGAACTTGATATTAAACCTTCTAGTAGTCTTCAGGCTTTGAGTATTGGAATATTGACTGGTTTAGAGCGTCACAAAACAGATACAAAACACAAATAACTAAAATGCATTCATTATCTCTGTGATTCAGAGAAAGATCTTCTATTACTTACAAGGAAGGTCTCCATACGGGCATACTCAGAAAAATCTGAAAAAAATACAGAATGTTCTTTTCCCATGGGTATATACGTTTATAAATTTTTTTTTGGCGGAACCTTGGTAGAACGTCCGTAAAAAAATAATGAAAATTTCGCTTATTTGGCGGCTTATCACCGTTTGGCAAAGAAATTAAGTTAAAAAAAAATACGTTTGTCGAATACTCTTTAAGGAAGAAACTTTTTATGTTGAATTTGTTTAAATAAGTTTAAATAACTTTAGCTTTGTCATTTTTAGTTTGTTTTAACTATAGTTTTGTCATATATATTTATATGTACTTATAACGAATTTTAACTATCATATTTTGCAATTTAAAACAAAATTTAAATTGATTAAAATTGTTCCAAACTCAAATCAAAAATATGCCCCATCGAGCACTGTCCATTCAACTTTGTTGCTATGGAAACAACTTCTTCGGTATGGAAATGTATTACGGCAGCATTATTCATCTGGCGTTAAAAGTTATTTTT
Organism: Maratus speciosus; assembly: GCA_963932465.1. NCBI lineage: Eukaryota > Metazoa > Arthropoda > Arachnida > Araneae > Salticidae > Maratus > Maratus speciosus. The sequence goes on from OZ010789.1 coordinate 223,838,278, forward strand.
ATAACCGATAAAGCCGTTTAAATTAAAAAAATTGTGGATTGGAGAATAAAACAATGGCAAAATTTTGTTCAAATCGGCAACAAGTATAATACAAAATGTAATAATGATAAATTTTTTCATGGTTTACGTTTAAATTCATTAAATACCGCATATTCTCAAAATAAATTAACAAACAATTTTCAGATTCATTAAAATCGTTTGCTTTTGGCGAGGAAATGTGCTGCTCGCCAAATTGCGAGCCGCTTTCGTCTTTTCATGCCAATTATTCGAAAGTATTTTATTTTTTTATAGATTTTCTACTGTAATTCTGCCGCTAATTTTAACTGATACTTTATTACATACATGAGTACTTTCACTAGCATTTTTTTTCAACATATTCTGAGTATGCATGGTATGGAGACCTTCCTTGTTAGGACTATTGCATTTATAAAATGAAAAATAAGTGATAATGATCTCATTAGTATGTGTGAGCATTACAGAATTTGGTTTTCAATGAAATATTAATTTTATCAATATAAATGTGCAGATCCATTGCAAGTGAAAAAAGCAATTAGAGCTGTCAGTAGAGATTTATCCAACAGATTGTTTAGTTCAAACATAGGCTGAAATTGTGTTATTTTTGCACAAAACTTTCAGAAAAGGGTTCATATACTGCTTATATGAATGAGCCAGTGCTAATAAGTGATAATGATAGTGCTGAGTATAATACATCATTCAGCAAAGATGAGGTTCTTAAAAGTCTCGACTCTTCCCTTCATGAAATTAGGGAAAGCTTCACTTACACTTCATGGAATTCACTCATACAGCAAGAAATCATTACTAAAAGAAAAGTTAAGGCTGCATATGATGCTCTGAAAAGTAAAGTTCAGAAAGTAACTGATTTAGATCTTTCTCCCGAAAGAGCATCTAGTGAAAACAAAATTATACAAGAGATTAAGCAAAATGCTGAAGATTTTGACAAGCTGTTGAATATGTTAAAAGAAAAAGTAAAGCTTGCCAGCAATGCAATTGCAGCTTTTGACTTTGGCTCCTAATTCTTGGAGCAAAAAGAAAATAATAGGCGAATTCAAAGCAACTAATTATGTTGTAAGACAGCCATGAAAACTTCTAAGAGAAAAGAGAATTTTGACAAAGCCAGAAATAAGAAAAGGTAAAGCCACAAGTCCAGAAACAATTGAACTAATTAAAAAGTTTTATAATTGTAATGAATATTGAAGAACCATGACTAGAATAAAAAAATGTAGTTAGCATTGCTAAGAATGTACTATGCACAAAAACGATTGATATTGTGTAATCTACGTGAGTTGCATTTTCTTTTTAATCAGGAATATCCAAAAAAATCTGAGGATTGTAACTCAAGATATTCACTCCAGTATTAGCAGCACTGTTCCTTTAAATGAATTAGTGACAAGCTTAATAAAATATTTGGAAAATGTTATTCCACTCTTTTGTAACGAAAGCTAAATCTAATTTCCTAAAAGAAACTAAATCAAACTTTGGCCCTCAAAAAGCTATCGTTTTGTTGGATTTAAGTGAAAATTTTACTTTTCTTATTTAAGATGTTCAAAGTTGCCATTGGACCAAAGAATCTGCATTCTTCATCTAACTGTTAAGTACACTCTGCCTCTCATTATAGATTACCAGTAAGCAATATATGCATTTTATCTTATGATATGCAACATGTCACTTTTGTGTGTTTAACACAGAAGAAAGTGATATCATTTGTAAAAGAGAGATTTCCTGATGTAAAGGAAGTCTGACTTTAGTGATGGGTGCTCTGCCAATAAAAAGATTGCAAAATTTTCATAAACCTTTGCCAACAAGAAGATGATTTCACCTCAAGATATTTAACAATCTTTTTTTTTTTTGGGGGGGGGGGAGGAAAGGGGAAGTTAGCCACTGATTTTGAAATGCAAAGCCCATCGTGTTTTAGATAATAAATTATAAAGTCCTTCTGATGTACTGATGTTTTCTTATGTTACTATGTTTGGAGTTACAGCAGATTATGAAAATCGAATTATATATTAGATGTTGCTTATTCATAATAGCATAAATTTAAAAGTGCACAAAGAAAGAATCTTGTAAAGTAAGTGATACTGCAAAAGTATGTTATTTATTTCCATATTTGTTTATAGCTCAGTTCTATTTTTGAATTTCAATCCTTTTTAAATATGTTTATTCTGATTTTTTAGTTTAAAAAATTTGCATATAATTTTTAACATTATTCATTTGTTATATAAAAAATTCCAACAATCTAAATTTTTTAAATGTTTATAAACAATTTTATTTAATGTATTAGATTTAATTAATGATTATTTCAATTTTGATGTATATTACCCTAATTTCCTGCCTATAATCCGCAGATTATACGTTAAAAAACTTTATTTTTCTTGTAATGCGGATTATACGCCGCCGCGGATTATCTGTGACACCTTCCAAAATGTCAATAGATGTAATTTTTTAAGCAAATTTACAAATATCTTTCTTAAGAATCAACAGATGGTGCTACCTGATTCATATTCACCAGATGATGAGAATAATCCCTTTTGGATTCTGATTCTTCTGATTTTGATGGATTTAATTAAATTATTTTATTATTAAGAGTATCCGATTTTTTACATCTATATAATAAATTATTAAGTATTGTTTATATTTTTGCCATACAAGTTTATGATGTAACGTAATGAGTAAGTTTCTATTTTCATTATTATAATTTTTTAATAAATATTAAAAACAGTGCAACTTATTAAATCTGCATAAGTCTTTTGATTAAATTAAAACATCTTTTCATTTCATGCTTTTTATTTTTTTTTTTATCAGGAAATATAATATTAGTGTATTCTGGGATAATGCTTTCTTGATTTTCAATATTTTTCTCATTGTTCGGTAGATGGTGCCACAACTGCAGATGTTAAAAGCATATCATATAGACTCATTAAGGCCGAATTATAATATTAAAATAAAACTAAGATGAAAAAAACTAGTTTAAGGAATTTAGATTTCATTTAAACATATGTAATTAATTTTATGTAATGAACTTATTTAATTATAATTTTTATACTAAGCAGTAATGTAATCCTTCTAAATTTATTCTTCTCTGTGTGTACTTAATAAAATCGTAAATATCTTTGTACTGAATTTTCTATTTTTTATTTATTAATTGGATATTAAATAAAAATGTTAAAAATGAAAATATTTTACACTAGATTCAATATATTCCCCCTTGTGGCTCAATGTTAGTCCTGTGGATCTTGTGAATTTTTTTTAATTCAAAATTTCACCTGCGGATTATACAATGTTTTTTTTTTTTCCAAAATATCATGAAATTGACACCTAAGGATTATAGGCAGGAAATTAGGGTACTGTTGTGAAAATATTTATAGAAATATACCACTGAATCCAATGATAGATGTATACTTTTATGTGACAAACGTATGTGATAAAATTGAAAACAACACAATTTCAGATAATGTGTGATATGTACCAAGACTGCACATTATAAATTTTCTACTATTATAAAAATAAATCAGGGTGATTTTAAGGGCTCATATTTATTAAATAAATCAAAACAATAAATTTAATTAAATTTAAAATGTGCAGCAATTATTTAAGTACCATAAGCAAAGTTAGAGATTTTTATAGCTTGATAGGTACAGCATCCCAAAATAAGTCACAATTTTTACATAAGCCATGAGAAAGACATAATTTTTATTTCATAAATAGAAGCCCAAAATGTAAACTGCTATTTAAAACAAAAAAAAATGGGAAATTTCATTTGCCTTTTTGTGTACAGCTTTTTTTTTTGAAAAATGACAAACTAAATACTACAAATTAATATTTTAAAATATTTTTTATTAGAATCTGCATCTTTTCATGTACTTACAGTGACATTTTTAAGCGGACTCTGATTTTAGATACAGATAAATAATTTTTTGAAGATGGAACTGCAATTTAAAAATACAGATTCAGAAATGTGCGATTTGAGAAAAATCCAATAATTTGAGTCCCCCATATCTTACAAACTATGAGGTCTAGGAAGGAAAACAATTTCATGGGTTCATATGTATGTTGGGGCAGTACGTACACAGTTTCCCCCAAATCCCTGTCAATCGGGTTACAAGGTCTGGTTGAATTGACATGGAATGACCCTGCAGCAAGTTAGCACACTGGGTTGTGCAAAACTTCACTTAAAAGAATTCCGAAACTGTTTGGCTTACAGGTGCCAATTACTTTCTGACACAAGAGAGCACAATAAAATTCAGCACAGACAGATTTGCTTTGCAGATGAATGATTACCTCCATAGTTTAATATTTTTGTCATTCACAGAGGAATGAATCTGTTGTGTTTGATTCGATGGGATAAAATATTGGCTGTCAACCAAATTTTAACTGAGTATCTTAAAAAATTAATTTCTAAAAATGTAACTTCTATGCAGCTTTATCTACAAAACAATTGAGAAAAAATGGCTGCAATACAGTCAACTCTGCATATGTTTTGGATGACCATGTGATATGTACTATTATAGTTAAATTAATTTTATGTTGTCTGATTCCTAAAATTATGACACTGTCACCCAAAATGGCAGTCAACATCTTTGGCTAGTTTGGCAAAGCATCTTAACATGCCTTTTAAAATTATATTATTACAATTTGTTACAGGTAAAATCTAATCTCATGGCTGCAAGTCTATCCAAGCCAAGACTGAAAGCTTTTCTGAGTATTAAAAATAACCAAATGGAAATTGACTGGACGATTTCTATGTTTTGCATTACGGCTAAAAATTTATCTCTTACAATTAAAGAAAGTGATTAAAAGTTCTTGACAGTAAAATTGATATTATTCAACTATATAAAGTTACATTTACTATCAGCCATAAATCTTTCCAAGAATGAAATCAGTTCTGAAACAGAAAGTCTTGCATGCATGTTTAATCCTTCAACTAAAATGATCATTTCATGAAAAACAATTTTGGAAAAATCTGATCTTTTTTTATTCTTGCAATATTCACATTAACACATTGTATGCAGGAGATGTAAAAATGGGTTTTATTAGATTAGTAGAAGAAATTTGATCTGGTACAAGAAATTTTATAAAAAATAAATAAATAAAACAAAGCATTAGCTAAGCATATTTGCTTCCTATAGGTTGTGAACGGGTTTCGAGTTATTGTGACATTTGTATAAATATATTTCATGCTTATTTTTGGAAAATCAGCCACACACAACATTAAAAGATTCAAAAAAGAAGTTAGATTTACAAATTGATTCCATGAATAAAATTATTAAATCAACAATTATTAAATTATGTGAGGAGAAATAGTTTTAGGTTTTAATAAATCGTTATTTTTTAAAAAAATGTTTTCCAAACTTAAAAAAAAAAAAAAAAAAAAACAATATAAATGTGTCAGCAAAAAAGAAAACCTTTCTGTGCATAACATGCATCTCCATTATACAGTCCTTGTATATCCTCCATTCAAGCTGCTTTGTTCTTAAAAGCTATTTGAATAACTTTTAGTACATTTCAAGCTATTATGTTTTCTCCGTATCTTCTCACAGACATGTAAAAGAGCCTGGTGCATCATCATAACTTTACTCACAGCTATTCATATCAATAGATTTTTTTAAGGCTAATCGCCAGCATTCTAGTATGTCGAAAATACTTTCTGGTGCAATCTTGAGAATACACAACAAACAGGGATTAAACTACATGTATGTGTTGTCAGATAGTGCGATACCCTAAGGCAGTGGTTGCCAACATGGGGCATACGCCCCACTGGAGGGCAATTTCACTTTTCAGGGGGGCAATTCCAAACTTATTATACACTCATTCACTATAAGTTTCTTTTGTCATTTTGTTTTGGAAAAGTGAGGTTGTAGAGTAAAAATAAATAGAATACAAGCGAAATTGAAAAAATCAGCTTTTTTATTGAATTTTAAAAATGTTCCCAATCAAATGGTTAAAATAGAATCAAAACCAGAATAATTATATGAATAATCATTTTAAGTCTTTTGACATCTTTTTGCAGAATTAAAAATCTTTATAATTTTTCTGGTTATAGTTGTATTTCAAATTTTTCGTAGTGGTTATGATTAGATATTGAATGGGTTTTCTATTCGCTCTGCTGTATGTCACACGAAGCATCTTTTATACATAAAGCTACTTGAAAGTATATGTAAATCTGGCTGTCTTGAACATATTTAATCTGAAAACATACGAGATATCTAAATGAAGTACTACTATATGAAATTTATATAACATTAGAAAAAGTAATGGGTAGATAATAAACATCTATGGCTCTAGTGCAGGTCTTCTACACAGTAAAGAAATTTGCATGATGGCATGTACATTTTAATTTTTTTAAATTGGTTAACCTTTTCAGGGGCAGAAGAATTCTGTTCGTAAAGGGATGAAATAATTGACTGACACCAGAATATTCAAATGAATTTCTTAAAAAATAAAAACCCACTATTTTGCACTTTCATTAGAAAAGCCAAATTTTATTAAAATATTCTTGGTGCCATTGGTCACTTTTGAAATTAAAATTAGGTGGCTAGAACGTCTAGCCACCGCCCTTGAAAGGGTTAATACATATGGGAGACAGTTAACGATACTGTTGAAAGATAAAATGGAGGAAGTATGTTGTGATGGGGAATAACATCTACTTAAAATTGATAAAGATTAGGATTTTGAAAAATGGGCGAATCTTGCATTGTGTTATCCATAGAAAGAAAATTTAGTGTCCAAAACTTTTCCTCAAACTCTTAATAAAGTACAAAAAAGAATTATAAAATTTGTGAATGTTGTCAATTTTAATGCTAAATGTAAGTCTCACTTCAAGATATTTTGTGAAGATAAAAACACAGACAGTGTAACACTTTTCTTTAACATTGAGATATGTTTCAAAAGTACAACAAAACTTTTTTGGTACGAAAACGAAGATATATAACCTCATCCCATTTATAGAATGTTAAAAACGCTTTTGTGTCAGAAGATTCACTTTTTTTTTTAAGTTAACAAACGTGAAATGAATAATTTTTGTTAGGGTTCTATTATGTTTTCACCGTGTAAATAGAGTTAATTTTTTTAAGAAAAAAAGATGTAATTTACAGAGTGAGGGAGGGGGGGGACATAGGGATTTTACAGATGCTTTGGTGGGGCGTGGCCAATAAAAGGTTGGGAACCACTACCCTAAGGGAAAAGAAGTAAAAACACAGACTGAAACTTGGGTTCCTAACATAGCCCCCCCCCCCCCTTCCTCCCAAGACAATTTCAGGAAGGCCTGCCTGACCTTTGACTTAAAATATAGCACCCTTCATAATTATTGGCTAAATATGGAATGCTGCCCTCATGTAAAAAATAGCAACCTTCTTGCCCATCAGTCAAAAAAAAGTTATTTTACAACTTTTGGTATTCAAAAATTTGCTGTCATAATAAAAACTGTTGATAAATGCTGCCAAGACATTGTTGTGTCTTGACAGAACTCTGCTGAAGTATCTACAACAGGCGTGGTAAACCTTTTCACATGCATGTACAAAAAATGTACAAATATTATTCACATTTCTGGCATATAGAGAAATTTTTTCATAGAAAGAATATATCAGTTTATTATTTACTTATACATTCCATAATCTTGTTAAAAGTAAGCAAATAGTGCAAATTTTAATATGCAAAATTGAATAAACATGTCAATACTTTCTGAAATAAATTTTATTACATCAGTGGTGCTGACTAAAGTTTTTCTAAGAGACAAAATCTGACAGAAGTGAGTTCGAAGGTTGCATTTATGTTTTTGTAGTCATATGTCTATATATTTTAATGAATTACTATAAAATAAAATTACTTAAAATTAAGATGACAACAGGATACAATAAAAGCTTTTTAAAAAGGTTTAAATTGGCATATTTGAAGATTTTTTTTAAGTATCATTTTGGTTTTAATAAAACAGTGATCAAAGCAAATCAAAAGAGCAAGAGAATACCATTTTTCATGAAGTAATCAACTACAAAATAATAATAAATAGAAATATTTATAATGTAATAGCATAATTTTACATTTTCTATGACATCCTATTAATAGCATTCTCAAATTACACGAGAAACAGATGAAGCATTTTATACCAATCTTATCAGGGATGTTATTGAGCACAGTACAGAAAAAAAAATATGTGTGTTGGGGAGGGGGCGATATTTAAATGATTACAAAAATAATAAGATCTAACTTTAAATATTTAAAATAAATATATAAATGTAATAATATATAAATGTTTGAAATACCGATAATTATTTAAATGGAATATAAATTTCATTGGTAATTCCGTATTATTCATAATAATGGGAAGGTACATTATTTTTTTCACAGCACGTGGGAGAGGGATGCTATTTACTTGTTTATAAATAATTTCAGAAGAAATAAAATTTACATTAGAGAATTTATAAGCACTTAGAAGCCACATTAATATTCTTGCATTTCAAGTTTTGCGTCAAGATTCAGAATATTTTATATCGACAAAAATAGAATGTTTTTTCTGGTCTAACTTGAGTAGAGGGTTGAGTTTAAATTAAATATTTGAGTTAACTGATAAATGATTCTAATGTTTTATACAACATAATATAAAAAGTATAAAAATCTCACCATTTCCTCCTATAACTTGAATTTGAGAATATTCTTTTTTAATGTACTTCACAAGTTCTGTTTGGTATATAGAATTACCTTGTGATGAATCCTATTAAGAAAAAACAATTGATGTGTGTTACTCAGTAATAGCTTATACAGCTGTAGATGGGAAAAAAATAAAATTACACAGATTTGCTAAGTTCTGGAAGCCAAAAATCAGATTATATTTTAGAAATCAGGAAAAAAAAAAAAAAAAAAAAAAAAAAAAAAATTCAATGAAAACTTATATTTTAAATATATAAATGTTTAATGGAAAATTTTTTTTAACCCTCTGAGTATCATGGGGCTTTCGTGGATTTTTACAAAACTGCTCAAAAAAGTTAGGTGGTTAACTTAAATTTTCTTTCATAATTTAATAGCAATATATCTTCCGTATTCCTTAATCTTAGAAATTTCTTGAAATATAAGTCTGTTGAAAATATTTGTCTGCAGATAATTTAGCTGGATTTCAGAAAATCGAAAATTACGTAAGTCACTTAGGGGATGGAGTATTGCTTTGTTATTGTTAGAAGTTAAAAAGCAAGTATATGACTATTACTGAAATAAGAAAAATATATACAGTCAAACCTCATTAACACGAACACGCTTAATGTGAATTACTTTTAACATGAATTGTTCTCACAATCCCCTATAAAAACGAATACAAAGATTTGATACTGATAACATGAATTACTGTTAACATGAACAAAATTTTGATTCCCCTTGAGTTTCATGTTAACAAGGTTCAACTGTATATACCTTATAGAATAAGTTAAGTATATGATATTTAGGATGTTTCAACCTTATTTAATTTAAATAACAGAGGAAAGTTGGGTTTGTCTGCCATGAACACATTAACAAGAAAGAAAAATCATGCATCACACATAGATTATGAAACACTTTCCAATACTTCCACACTGTTTAATGAGGTTAAAAAAAAAACATTTTAAGGTAAACATTACAGTTTTCAAAGTAAAGTAAACATTATAGTTTGTCAAAAATCATAATAACTGATAACAAAGCATTGAGATGATTTTTTTTTTTCCTTCAATGTGATTCTACACACATATTATATATATATGCATATATTTGGCTGTTTTAGGGAAAAGTACTCAAAAAGTTAAATCCCAAACAACTTCTACAATTTACATACAGTTTCCAAGAACTTTCGATTAGTAAATTGTAAAGTTTGGCATAAAGACACTGGGCATCAATAAACATGACTACAACTACTGGTTGCAGCATGAGAAGCAGTGTGCAAGACAAAGTTTTAAAGAGAGAGGGGGGGGGGGGGGGTGATGAAACAGATATTACAATATTTTTTTACTTTGTGGCAGTTATGATAAAAAAAAAATAATGTAAGCTAAAGCTTATTTTTATGCATTATTTCAATACAGCTTTCAACTCCGTACATTTTAACTATCTTTAAATTTTACATACGACTTTCATGAAACTTCTTCCCCACTTTGCAGAAAATCTCTACACGATTAAAAGGAAAAGTTTAGTGAATTTTAACTCAGTACATCATAAAACGTTAGAAGCACGTGAAAAAAAAAGGTTTTACTTCACAAGTCTGTCAAAGTATAAAATATAACTTACTAAAACAATAACATCAACACCAGCTTTAACTAAAAGCCTGAGTCTTTCTTTATCAGATTCTCTTGTCCCGATAGCTGCACCAACTAGAAGTTGTTTGTTTGCATCTTTAGATTGATGAGGAAAGTTTCTGCTTTTCTTTAAATCTGTCCTAGCGATGAGGGAGATAAGTTCTCCTTTGTCATTTATAATAGGTAGTTTACCTGCATAAATAGACATTAAACACATTACTTTCACTTTAACAACAAAGACTTAAATTATATGTCCAAACAAAATAAGTTACTTAAAAAGTAAGACTTAGCTGATATACTATCTATATTATAAAGGACAAATATGTCTGTTTGTAATGCTGACGACATTTTGACAGTAGCGACAGCGGTTGATTAAATTTAACTTTTATTGCAATTTTTTAAACTTAAAATACTACACATTTTCAATATTTACAACGCTGAATCTAAGGTGGGAGGGGGGACATACTTTAAAATATTTGAAAACTATATCGCAATTTATGCAATTTTTATTATTGTTTTAAAAATAATTTTCAAGCATGAATTTTTTTTCTTAATTTATCTCTATCATGTGCAGGCGATTGAGAAAGAGAAATCCGTTTGCACTTAAATTAATATACATAACTCATATCATAGCTGTTTTGTTTCCAGTTTATATTTCATAATGAAATTAAAACAAATTTAAGACATGAAATAAAATTTCCGGTTTAAACCACCGAAATTAACCGAATCGAAAATACGGATTGTAAATAGTGATTTTTGGTGATATTTTCGGCTTTTAACTCCTGATGTGAGGCCAATATGAAAATATTGTTTTTAATACATTTAAAAACTTCATTTGAACTCATTATTGCTATTTTTCATATAAACATGATTTTTGATATTGTTAGCCAACATTCTAAAAAAATATATTACATGTAAAAAAGTTATTAGAGCTATTAAAGAAAAAAAAGCAGACATGTGTGAAGCTTTCTCGTCGAAATCTTTGAGATTATTTGATGATAATTTTTGTAATTAACTTTTGATTAACTGCAATTTTGTTTATCAAACAGCGTTTTTTAATGATATATAAGTGTACTACATCAAAAGCCACAATTCCACTTGACTTGCCATTTAGATGCTAAAAGTGCGAAAAAAGCCATAAAAAGTTTTCCCGCTAGGTGACCTGCATAATTCCAAAAATATACTAAAACATATACAGAAGAATCTGAAAACTCTATAACATATCTTATATAGACAATTTAATTTGTACAGGTGAAAATAATACAATATAATTATAATAAATAGTGTTCTTGATAAGACAGAAACCTTAAAAAGATTTATTATCTGGTTCCTCACAATCTCAAATTAGCAAATTTCAGTGTATACTAGGTAACCTAATCGACGTTGCAAGGGCCCATGATAACCTTAACATGAACTGCTTGAATTTACCAAGAGATCAGGGAAAATTTTCCATAGATGAGCAGAAGATTCCTTTCTTTAGGACGTGCCTGAGTAAAGCAGTATATAAAAAAACAAACCACACTCTGTTGTAACAGTATCACCTGGGATAGTTTTAAATTTTGTAGTATACCAGTGGGAAAGTATAGACCTGGTCCACAAGGATCTGGGCTTAGGACCTGCTGTAGTCTTTACTCTGGTTCAGACCTAGTTTTATGTACTTCGATCGGTATTTCAACAAAATACCGCTGCTGGAAAAACTCCCGGTAGCAGAAAGTTCCTGACGGGTGATGTGCGTCGCAGATTTTCTTTTCCCTTTTGCAGATTTTTTTTTCCATTGGATCTTTTTTCCAACTTTATATTATGTTTAGTTCTTTATTATTTATTACTAAAACTTAAGATTATTATTAATAAAAATGTTTAAAAACATTAAAAGTAAATGATTAAATAATTAAAGGTTCATTTGTAACATTTTACTTGCAGATTATTTTCAGTCCCTGAAAGATCAATCGCAGACACTTGGAGAATTTTCTGCTATTGGGGAAAAACTAAAAAAAAAAAAAAAAAAAAAAAAATTTGAAGGATCAAGTACAATCCAAACAGAGTGAAGGGAATACCATTTGTCAACGGCTCTTAAGAGGGGTGCGAGCATATCTCAGAAAATGAAATTGTCGTGGTCTCTCCAAAAACAAAAATTGTTTCAAATATTTTTATTAAGGCTGATGAAAATTATCTCAATAAACAATTTTTTTTTTTGCTTAAACTTTTATTTTTAGATATTTGCACACATAATCCCAAACTACACAACTGTGTAGATTTAACCCAAAAATGGCTGCATTAAGGCCGAACCCGCACATGGCATAACCTGACATCAGGTATTTAAAAAAAAAAAAAAAAAAAAAAAAAAAAAAAAAAAAATTCAATCAAATACGGTCCTATTGATAAGGGGAAACCACCCAAACTTTCAATTTCTACCAAAAAATCTCCCGGTCTTAAAGGGTTATAAATGGTGGTTTTGAAGACTGTAAAAATTTCTTGCAAAATTATTGATATCTAGTAAAAAACTTTTTTTTTTTTTTTTTTTTGGTCTTAGCATTGGATTATTTAACGTAAAAAAAAAATAATAATAATTTGCGTAAAAATTTCCTAAAAAATATAGATATTTAGTCAAGAAAACATAAGCTGAAAGCACTGCCTTTCGTGTTCTGAGCAAATATTTCACATATTTTTTTTTAATAGTTCCTTTCATCTGAATGTTTTTAAATTATTATAAATTATGTAAATCTGGTGTGCTGCAAAGGCTGTGATTGGGTTGAAATACCACTCTTAAGTAAGTTACTTTTAGCATATACTATTGTAAACAAGAAGGTTGTCTCTTTATGTGGGTATTTTAGTTAATCTGTATATTTGAAATTGAGCCCAAAAGGAGTGTTGGTGAAAGGGGGAGGGAAAAAAAGTGAAATAAAATTTTTTTGAAAGAATTAAGAAAAATATTTTGAACAAATTATAGTGTTTTAATTGTAAAAGTACAAAATTTAAGAATATTTCATCCATTTTTCAATAGTTTGAGTGGTTCAGCCATAGTGCATTAAGAAAAACAACAACGAACAAAAAGGTCTTCATTCCTTTTATGCTATGGTGCTCTTGTTATACAATTGATTGCTGCATGCTGAGCTGGGAGCTTCCTTATATTCCACAGAAATGATTTTTTAAATAGATTAAAGTTATTTTTAAAAAGGTGGTGTAAAAGCAGCAAAGCTTCTGGCCTCAAGCTATAAAGATTCAAGAGGGTGCACTGTGTACAGTATATTCTGGTTAGATTGGTTCCAAGAGATTTGTCCTGATAAAGCAGCTATTCCAATTACAGGGGTCTGTCTAGACTTTAGTTCAAGGGTCCTGTTTTCGTGAAAGTGTAAACGGCTTTTTAAATTTGTGAAAAATCTAGTCACAATTTTGTGAATTTGAAATTATCGTTATATTCAGGTTCATGTTGATACATTTTTAAGAAGATATATGTATGTAAAATACATTTTCTTTATATATGTAAAAGTGAAAGGTCAGACTTTACTTTAAATGATTAAGATTGTAAAATGTTCAGTTTAGAGACGGAAAATTTTGTGAAAGGCCTATTTTTATCAGAAAGAATTTATGAAGGGTATTTTTAGTTGAAAAGTTTTGTGAAGGGTCCTGTTTTAAGATGAACAATTTTGTAAAGGATCCTATTTTGAGATGAACAATTTTGTGAAGGATCCTGTTTTGAAATGAACAATTTTGTGAAGGATTCTTTAAACAGACCCAATTTCTTCCTAAACACATCCCTGAATTATCCGAAGTAAAGTCAACCATAATTTTCCATTTATTTCTTTACATTTTGTCTCAAATAACGAGATCTACTACCAAAAATGTAAGGGAAAAGCAAAAACCAAGAATTATATTATTTAGTATAAAATGCTCTAAATTTAGAAATTTTCTGAAAATGCTTAAAAAAAAAAGCATTTATTCATGTTTGTCTATGTTCTCCGATTCTTTTAATAAGCTAAGTAACTTCAAGGAGATAATTTAAACAATAATTAACATACAAATAATTATTAAACAATGTACAGTACAAGATAAAATATTTTAAATTTTAATCATTTTATTTTTAAAAGCCTATTTCTAAAAATATGCTATTTTATTAGCAGATTTTTTTTTTTTTTTTTTTTTTTAAAGGAGGAGGTTGTTCATTCGATGAGTGTTGTTTTTATGTATGTTCACCAACTGCTCTGAAACTGCTTTTAAGAGGATACACTCAAATTGGTACCATTTTAATTTCAACAAAATTGGTTCAGTACTTGTTTAGAAATTCAACAAAATAAATAAATAAACATCTTTAAAATATTCCATTTTCAACGACTTTCATCAACTGATGTAGTGGTTTGGCTACTTGCCTATTTTTCTTGTTACATACAGTCGAACCCGGTAATAGCGTCCTCGGTTATAGTGACAACTCGGTTATAAAGTCAAATTTTTCAGTCCCCACGAAACTCCCATAGACACTAATGTTATAGTAACATGGGAATAACAACATAATTAAAACTACGACCCCAGTTATTGTGTCAAAAAATATACATAAACTAATATATTTATTCCCAGAAAATGGAGCAGTATAATCTGTTTTTACAACAAGGAAGTCCAATTTGCACGAAGTTTTACACCTACATGTAATTTTTCGGACCTGTCACGCAGTATTGGCCAGGAGAAATAAGCCTGGGGGGGATAGGCAATGAACAAGATGAAACTTCAAATAGCATAGAAGACGTTAGATTAGATAAGGTGAAGAAAGAGGAAGAAATCGAATGATACTTGGCTCTTGGCCGAAGAAATTATAAAAGACTAAAGATGAAAATAAGGAATTTTGCTGAGTAGCCACTGGCCGGTAGGTTGGGTTTTTTTAGTAGCCAGTTAACGGCTTGTGAGAATAATTTCTTTAGTAGCCAGTAAATACATTTATGTCACTGGATATTTAATTAAAAAATATGAGTTTAGAGTAAATAAGTAATTTATGTACTAAATAAAAATATTTTAATTCATATTGTTTTGAACAAACTTGAGATACTAATTTCCATCTATTTTAAATTTTAAAATAAATTAACGCCAAAGTTATATGCAACATGCTTATGTAGCTAACTAAATAAGTTCTACTATGCTTAGGTACTTGTGTAGCTAACAACATAAGTACCCTCCCCCTTTTTTCATATATAGAATTACGATCTGACAATAAAAAAATAGGTATATTTATCCATTGACTAGCAGGTGTGATTCAAAATTTAAAATCAAAATATTTTAAAATTCACAGGAAATTCTCTGAAAAGCTACAGTAGAGGGGGGAGGCGGGGGGTCCTCGCCCAGTACTAATTAAGCGTTTTTTCCTCGAGCTCCTGTAATGGAACCCCCGTTTTTTCTGCGATGTAAATGCGATATTTGCATTTCTTCCGCAATCCTTTGACGAAATGTGCTTTCTTTTGGCAAAATTCACGATTCTTTGAAGAAATTCGTGGTTTTTCCGTGATTCTTTGATGAAATTCGCTTTTTTTTTTCGGAATTCTTTGACTAAATTTGTGTTTTTTTCCACTATCTTTTGACGATATTTGTATTTTTTTTTTTTTTTTTGTGATCTTTTGACAAAATTCTCTCTCTCTCTCTTTTTTTTTTTTTTTTTTTTTGGGCGATTCTTCGACAAAATTCGGGGTTTTTTTTTTTTACAAAATCCCTTTTGGAAAATCTTGCATGTGGCTGGTTCTTCCCATATTTTTAGTCACCAGTTTTTCCCGTTTAGTCGCCAAGTGGTGACTGCTTATTTTCATCTTTATAAAAGAGTGTAGCATTTCTGACATTACAGCAACATTATTAGTTTGATTTTTAGTTATCTAGTACTTTGAGTGAGAAACATTGATCATTATGGCATCCATAAAGAAAAAAGTTCTTTCTTTGGGAGATAGAGATAAAGTTAATATTATTAATGCATTGCATAAAGGGAAGAGGAAAGCTGAATTTTGTCGAGAATTTGGGTTAGTAAATTGAACTGTGTGCTATAACTGGAAAAACAAAGAGAAAATTTTAAGTTCCTTTGAACAAAATGGCAAGAATGATAACTGAATGAGGAAGCCGGATAAGGAAGACCTTGATGGGACATTGTTAAAATGATTTAAACAGCAAAGAAGTCTGAATGTACCAATCAGTGGTCCATCGCTGATGACAAAATCAGAACAGATTAAGTTGCCTGGGCATGCAAATTTTGTTTGCTCCAATGGTTGGATAGATCGATTTAAGGCGCATGACAGCATAGCGTTTCACAAAGTATGTGATGAAGAAAAAAAAGTGTCGACGACAAATGCATTCAGGATTGGCTAAGCGATGTATGGCCAAAAGTTCGACAAAGCTATGCAGACAATAACATTTTCAACGCATATCAGACTGGCCTCTTTTTAAAGCTTACTCCCAGCAAAACTGTTTCATTTAAGAACGAAAAGTGTTCCAGTTGGAAACTGTCAAAGGAAAGAATTACAGTTCTTGTATGCGGAAACATGACTGGAACAGAACAGAAAATCTTGGCCGGGATCGGAAAAACTAAACAAAGAAATTACAGACAAAGAAATGAAGGCTGGAGGAAACCGAAACTGCAGCATCTATTGCCAGGATTGTGCAAATTGGGATATTCGACAAACAACATGTACCGCAAAAAGTTATCTTAAGGGGCAATAATCGCATACACCACACAAGAGGCCAAAAGGTTGCAACATGCAACTCTAAACTTTCAACGACATTTCTCATCCGAGAAAATGAAAGAAACAAAAAGTGTTGTAGTTACGAGAAACTGAAATAAATTACATCGATTTATGAAATTATATAAAAAATTTAAGACAAGAAAATAAATATTTTTTTTTTTATATTAATAAAACAATTTTAAAGCAATTTACTAATTTATGGGTGCACTACTTATATGTCTCTCACTTACGAGATTTTATTTATTTATATATTTAGTCACTTATTAAACATCTTCTAATTAGGGAAAATTGATTTATTTCCATGTTTTCTAATGATAACTTTTTGCTGGCATTGCACAAATACATATATATATTATTCATTTCTACACCCATTTTCCCTGCTTTGAAAATTAAAACCTAGAAAATAATTCTGAAATTATTACTATTATTATTTTAAATATCCAACTCAGATATGTGCTCTGTCCACTTTTTTTCCCCCTTAATACTTTGTTAGATGCAAGATATATATTTAAAGGTGATACATTTAGTCAAGAATTTAATTTTGGATTATTTTTATTTGTCATTAGGTTATTTTTTTATCATTAATTATTATTTCCATTGCATTTATTTTTCACATTTTTCACTATTTTGTCATTTAATTAAATTATTTAAAAATTATCTTAATAAAAAAAAATGTATTAGCAAAATTTTGCATTATATTGTTCTCAATTTTTTTATTTATTTAATGTTTTTTCTAAACAATCTAATTAAAAAAAAATACAGATATTTAACATCATTATGTTAAATATAATTTAATAATATTACAATTTTATTATTATTCTCACACTGCATTAAATATCAATTAAATTAAATTAATTTTAAATTATACATTTTTCTTACACAGGTGGAACTATAAATAAAAATAATATAACATTTTGTAAAATTAAAATTGTTTATAAAACTGAAATGAAAGATAATTACAAATGCAAAAGAAATTTAATGGAATGTATAAGTTGTTTGTGGAGTTTAAAACAAAAAATTGTCAACATAGTTTTTTTTTTTTTTTGACAAATGGAATGTTTGAGAAAAATAGTTACCAAACGAAAAATATCCTGAAATGTTCTGCAATTAACTTTTTTATTTCATTTTGCTTGATCCCAAAAATTGAAATGAAACATACTATATAATATCTGTCTCATCAATCACATCCATGCTTTAAATCAAAATTTTAATTAAGCTTTTGTAAAAAAGAAAAAAAAAGGGGGGGGGGGAGGGGGGAGCAGAGAGAAAAAATATATATAAGATTATTGCTTAAGGTTGTTGTAATATTTGTAGGTCAATATAAAAATTGTAATAAAAATAATAAATCATAAAGGTCAATATAAAAATGTATTTTTCAGCACAAGCTTAAAAGTAAGTACATTTCTGCTGTATAGCAATAGTTTATTCATGCTTTCAATTTTGTATCGAAAACCGTAGACGAATGGTAGAAAACCCCGTTTCAAGGTAGGGAATGAGCTAAGCATTAGGTTGGGGGTTCTATACTCAACAAAGGAAGTGAGGATTCGTGTCACTCAATCATGTTTTTTATTTTTAATTTGTATTTATACTAAAAATTTCTATTGAATTTTATGAAAATATCAAATTTTTTTTAATGTCTTTTACAACAGGAATTGCACTTTTGCTTCTAATTTCTTACCTAAGGAATTTTTCTATTCCAATCGAAAAAGCTAAATAATTATAACATTAATGGAAATTTTTTACCTGATTTAGGAATATACATTTATCTTTTCTAATAATGAAAAATACACCTTGTTAATTCAAGCAGTATTTCTAATACAAAAAAATAAGAAAAAGGAAGAAAGAAAAAAATGGGAAAATATGTCACAGTATAGCATACATGATTCTGTGGACCAATACTTTTTGTTCAACTGGAATTGGCAACTTAGCGCTATTAAATTAAATCCAAGTATCCGGACGAGCTCTCCAAGGAATTCAGCCCGTAGTGCAACTTTGCTGTACTATATATTTTTTGTTGGATGCTGTTTTACATTACGTTTGCAGGAGTTTCACTTCTTCTTAATCTACGTTCTTTGGTCTAAATGTCAAAGATGTTTCAAAAACATTAAAATGTTTCCAGTCAACTGCCAATGCAGCAGAAAGGTTTGGATGACATCCGAGTTTTTTTAAGCAGAAGTGAGGCGATGGGATAAGGAACTCTTCAGTTGAAAGCGAAGATTCTACTCTTAGTAGATAACTGTCCTGCCATTTCCGATGTGAGAAATTTGCAGAGAATAAAGTTAGTATTCCTACCACTAAATTGTGCACGCAAGTTGCAACCTATGGGCCAAACTGTAATCATAGGCCTAAAGAGCAACTACTGGAAGTGCATGCTTATGCACATTTTAGAATGCTTAGACAAAAATAACGTTTGCAGTATAAATCTTTTGAATGCAATTCATTTTTTGGATAAAGCTAGGAGACTAGTTACAGAAAAAAAGATTCAAAACACATTTCGACATGCCAGTTTTGTTTCTACAGAAGAAAGTGTTAGTGAAATACTTCAAAAGATGAAGATCTGCCTTTGTCAGAGTAGAATCATCGATTCAGAAAGTCTGATGAATTGCCTTTTTATGAAAATTTGAATGGGTTTGTTGCTGTAGATGTTGATGCGATAACTTCGGAACTTAGCACTTTAGGCACAGAAACTAATAGCTATCAAAAATATTTTCTAAAGACTTTGTTATTCTAACATTCTCAAAGTGAGGCATTTATCATTAATGAGTATTTTGGCAAATTTCAAAAAGATATGTGAGAAAAAATTCTATTAGTTGCTTCTCAGCCGTGTGCAAAATGATCAAATGAAAACTCCCCCCTCGAGCTAGAATTTTCGAGGTAAATTTCCCCTTTTAACCCAAAATCTAGAAGGGATTTTTCTATTTTTAATGAAAGGGTTAATTCAAGTTCTTAATTATTTGAATTTTTATTTTACACTATTAGAGTCACATTATATTTACTGCAATCATTACAATGCTATCAAATGATTTGCTTTATTAATTCATTACAGTATATTCTTAATAATATCCTCAGCCTGATACTAGAGTTCTGCGCGGATTGGGTTGTACCCTACCCGAATCCAACAAATGTCATGAAACTGAAACCCAACTCTAAAATGACAAACTGCAACCCACACCCGAAATATTCATATGCAAATCCAAAGTGAAAGAAAATGAATCTATATTTTATTACATTTATGGAAAACTAGTCTACAATTTTATCGCTTATGTACGAAAATGAACACATATGCACCTATTAATACTCAGAAATAGTTTTTTCAAATGAAAAGTATTCAGGGCTTCCTTTTGAAAAATTGGTTCATCCCGAACCAGACCAAAGAGAGACAAAGCATAACCAGAAACGTTTAAAGTTAACCTTACACCCAGCAAAAAAAAATTGCATAAACCTGACCTGACCGGCAGTTCGAGTTCGGGTAAAATCAAGTTACCCGACCCGATGCAGGACTGTAATTTCCAATCATCCCAAAAACTTCCAGAACATTTTCTTTAACCCTTTAAGGCCCTATGAGCTGTATCCCTTGTACTTGCTAACAAAGCTATTCATGCCGGCTAAAAGTAAAACATGTACTACAACCGCCATCTGTTGATAAAATATGATACTTTATTCCTCCTGCAAACCAGAATGATTGTTCACTTCCGGTTTTTATTACATATGACTCTGGAGCAAAAATTTAAATGAATGGCTAACCCATTTGATCGTGCGAGCTGGGTCTTAAAGGAATATATAAAATGCAAATTAAAATTTCGTTCCGGCAGCTTATAACTTGGGTTGTACAGATGCAACTTGGACTGTTAGTTACACTCTAAAATTGGGAGGCATGAAAAGTACACTTTTTAAAAAAGTGACAGGCATTTTCACTCTTTTTGGAGCGAATTTTATAAAAATACACTCTTTAAAGAGTGGAATTTTCCTCTCCCTAGAAAGGAATTATCAAGAGTGAAATATCTCACTCCATTGACTAGAGTGAAAGCCTGGCATTATACATTTTTAAAAAAAAATCCGTTCAACATTGAACCAATATATGGAGTAAAATAATGAAAAGCACCAAAATATGTGACTTCTTTATTTTCAAAAACACCTTTTCATAATGTAACCTTGGAAATTATGCACTAAAACACACTCCTTTTCAAAAGTGAATAGTCACTCCTCTGAAAGAGTGACTATGCACTCTAAGCAGGAGTGAGTATTATATGGGTATTAATAATCAGCCAATCAGAACAGTCTTGTATAGGACGTTTTTTAAGATAAGAGAAAGACGTTCACCATTTTAGAATCAAAATTTGCAAATTTCCTGACTTGTTGGTCATGTTTGTGTCTCGTAATCAATTGAATTTCATGATTTTCTTTTCGTGACCATTTGATAAAATTTGCAATTTTTTTCCCATGATCGTTTCATGGAATTCCCAATTTTTTTCTGTGACTATTTGTCAAAATTCACGACAGTTTTTTTGCAACCAATTAACGAAATTTGCTGTTTGTTTCCGAGGTGTTTTGATGAAATTCGCGATTTATTTCTAGGATCGTTTGCTGAAATTCTTGAATTTTTTGCACAATTCTTTGACTAAATTTGAGATATTTTCACAAAACCTTTGACGAAACTAATTTTTTTCTCATGATAGTTAGTCCAAATTCGCAATTTTTTTGCGTGACTGATAGACAAATTTAATTTTTTTCTGTGATCGAATGTTGAAATCTGCAATTTTTTTCTCCCAACTGATTGACAATAATCGCTGTTTATTTCCATGATCTTTGTAATACTTTTCTATGGTCCTTTTAGGAAATTATATTTTTTCCGCAACTAATTTGCCTAATTAACTATTTTTTTCCATGTCCAATTGACAAAAATCACAATTTTTTTCTGCAGTCGATTGGCAAATTTGATTTTGAGTAGTTCCCCCTCCTCCTCCCCCCCCCCCCCCCCCAAAAAAAAAAATCATAATGCAATCTTCCACAACAATTAAAAAATATTCCTGGAAGAATCGCATGCTTGTGAAAGACGTTAGGGGTGAAAATTTCCGCATGCTATTTCAAACCCTTCCCCCTTCAAAGAAACCCTCCCCTCTCCAATAACATCTTGAAATGGCTCCCCAGCCCTGCAGTAAAACTTGCAAAGAAGAAGTTGAAAAGGTCAGGAAATAAAGGTCTAAAATGGAGTTTTTTAGCTCCGTTTTAGACAGGACTCTATCTTAGCAAGTATAATTATATGGTGTTTTTTTTCATAGAAACTTGATTTTTTTTCTGTTCTCGAAAGATTTCTTTTTTGACAGGTTTCATTTTCACAAGTTTTACAGTAAATGTAATATACCTATACTCGTCAGAGGTGTACAATAAAAAGGATGTTTTAACAATCTTAGGGGATACTTGTAAAAATAGAAACTGTTTATAACGGAATCCTGTCTTAAATGGAAAATTTTCTTAGACAGTACCTTGAAATTATACTTGCTAAGATGAAAACCTGCTTAAAGGGAAATTTTTAATCGGTTTTCGTTTGGAGGGAAGAAGGTACAACCCCATCACCAACACCCTCGGATTTGCCACTACCTTTAAAGAAAACTTTGCTCCCCTCCCTTCAAGAAAGTTCTGAAATGGCGCCCCTGAATAAAACCTACCATTAATCACCTGCAATCAAAGACACTCAGCAAGCAATAACATTGTTGGCATGATTTTATAAATACCAAATCACAGATACAATGATATTTAAATTTATTGAACACATTTAAGATGACATAACGAAAATTATTTTGCTCGAAAAATAATCAAAAGACTATTGCACATTTTTTCGCTCCAAATTTCCCCCTTAGCTCTAATATTATCATGTTATGCAGGAATACATTAATTTTTTCCTTGGAAAAATATTGTAAGTGTAATTTATACTCATTTTAAAATTTATTATACAATTAATACCATCATTCTTATTTTATATGTTGTAAAATAGGGTAGTATGCACGCGTTCTTTACTTATATCTCATGTTTCAAGCCTGACCTCAGTTAATTCATCATTCGGTTATAGCGTCATAATTATTGTGGTCCCTTGAACGACGCTATAACCGAGTTCGACTGTAGTTTTGTTTCTAGGACTATTGTAGGGAAAACCAAAAGTAAAAATTTTAAAGCATTTAAAATTTTTAAACAATGGCATAAACAATCGGTAAAAAGAAAAAAATCAAAATTTTAAAGAGTTTAAATTCCCCAAAAATCTGCAGTACACTTGCTTTATTTGAAGAACTATATTTTTAAGGTAGGGGATTTGTATGCTAATAAAGGGTGGAGAAAAAGCCCCTGACAAACTTTTGAATTTAATACAAAATTAAACAATTTTTTTAAAGTTTATAATTATGTAATCAACAATGGATAACACTGATATTCAGAGACACGGAGAGCCAATTTGAACCTAGGGAATAAAGTTTCCTAAGGGGACCAAATATTGTATGTATTCCCAGAAGAGAGAATATTTTTGTTACTTTTAAATTAATTTTTAATTTATAAACACACAAAAGTTAATTTAAGAAACATTTTATTGCTTAATTTAGAAGTTTGTTGTAGAAGCTTAATTCAACATTCCTAAAATAGAAGTAATGACCCTTAAAGAAAGAGCGGGAAATCATTTTGAGCTGAACTTTAATGTATTAAAACAAATTTATCAAAGTATAGATATGTTCATATGTCTCGGGGAGAGGGATTGATTCTAAACAGAACTATAAATATGACAGGATTACATTTCAAAAAAGTTTTAAACTTTAATAGTCTAAGATATTTGATTGCTTTAGAATTTTTGTTACATTTTAATTATTATCACAGTTTAGACTTTTGAAATCATTGGATACTTTTATATCCTATAAAAATTCTCATTCTAAAAATCAGTAAACTTAAAGATGTAACTAAAACAAAAATGTCTCTTTGAAAAAACATAAATGTCTCTTTGTAAAAATAGAAAACAAAATACTACTATTAGATTTGAAAAATTCCAATTTATTATTTTTTTAAAAGTTGTTTAAGCATCTTTATTTAAATTCATGAGTAAAATAACTATACATGAATAAAACTATATTATGCATACCTTTTTTACTTCTTTGAAGGATTGAATTTGCTTCTTTTAATGTTACACATGATTTTGCGGTTACTAAATCTTCTCTCTTAGTCATAATCTAAAAAAAATATTTTAAATGCTCAAAATAAAAATCATGAAAAATTTTTAAAATACTCAATAACAAAATTCCATGCTAGATATATTTCAAATTTTTCTTGCAGTAAATTTATTTTAAAAAAGTTGACTTTCCTTAATTCAAAATATTGCTTATTCAAGCTAATCAATTTTTTGGCCACTTGATATTGAGTTCCAATGTCTTATGCATTTAATGTGCAAGTACTTAATCTATTTCTGCTGCTGGTGCAAAATGACGCCATTTTCTTAAGATTTTTTTTTTTTTCTAAAGAAAATAAATGTTTGGACCAACAACATTTTTCTTAAAAACTTACTTATACATAAAGAAGTTATTCTATCTACTTTTATATGCAAACAGAAGTAAATTGTATGAAAAAAAAAAAAAAAAAACAATAATAATACATATATATATATATATAATGCTTTTACAAACATAAATATATCTGTAAACAACAATAAAAGTTCATCAGGTTTGTTTTCACAGCTGCTTACATCAGTTTGGCAACAAGTCTTACTTTCTGAAGTTTGCCCCAAAAACAAGGCCTATGCTGAAAAAGTACCATATTAACTATAGAATTACAACATAGAAAGAAAAATAATGGTTATTGTAATTAGTATTATAAACGCCAATTTTGGCACGCTGTTTTTACACGGCTGGGATCTTACACATCAGTAGACATTAAGCATAAATGCCAAAGTCAGTGTGTCATGCAAGTATGAAAACTTCTGAATTGTATCAAGAAAGGAAAACAAAGAGAAACAAGTTTGGCATCTAGAAGAAAATTGTGAATTTTAATCAGATTTCATGTCAAAAGTGAAAAGTTGGCGATACTGACAGCAAATATGGTTTAAAGGGAATGTGAATATAATAAGTGGCTTCCAAAAGCTCTATGTTTTGCAAAAGCATACTCACTAAAATATGTTAATTAGAGGGATGAGATTTCCGACTTTTTGTACATTAGTATAATCTTAGGGAAAATGTTGTTCTGTTAAATCTCAAAAATCTTATTAAATAAAATAGTCTGAAATCGCATCACTGTAATTAGTATGCAGACCGATTATGCACATTAACCAAGGCTATTAGATGAGAATGAAGAGGAATTTTCTAATTTCCATAAGCAAATCTACAACTAAGGCTAGCATGAAACAAAAAAAAAAAAAAAAAAAAAAAAAAAAAAAAAAAAAAAAAATCCCAACAATATGGTTTAATTTATTTGTTAATTATATGAAAAAATGTTATTCAATAACCTCATATCCGATATCAGGTGTCGGCATAAAAACAAAAATTTAATGTGTACAATACATACCCACAAAACATGGATTTTCAAGAGAAAATTTTTTACAAGAGATGAATTTCTAGACTTATGATTTAATTTGCGAATATATACATATAAAAAGTAATCAATTACTTCTTGAAGTTGGTGCCAAACACCCCTCAATCGCTACCGATTAAACAACTAATTTGATGAAGAAATAAAAAGATTTTTTTCAGACTTTGTAACATATTTTCCATCATCACTTTATTCATGCAACGAGGTACAGTACATTCACATTTCTTACTATACTTATGGTAGTTTGGCACAGACTTCAAAAAGTAATTGATTACTTTTTATATGTATATATTCGTAAATTAAATCAAAAGTCTGGAAATTTATCTCTTGTAAAAAAATCTCTCTCGAAAATCCATCTTTTCTGGGTATGTATTGTACACATTAAATTATAGTTTTTAATGCCGATACCTGAAATCAGATATGTGGTTATTGAATAACACTTTATTAAAAAATTTGAAAAAATTATTTAATTATTTTTAGTGCTTTTTATTAGTATTAGGTTTATTTTATCTGGTGATATAAATCCAAGATGAATCATTAATGAATTAAACTTTGACTTTGCTTTTAGTGTGTGTCCTTTTGCTCTAATCATTAAACATGTAATACAATAATTTAAATGAAATCAAACTAATGTATGTTTGATCCTCATTATACTTTACATGAGAACAAAAAAGTGTGATACATGCTCAAAGCATTAAAATAATTCTTTAGATGCAAAAAAAAAAAACCTTTAACTTTTCAAAAACTTATATTCTTCATTTAAAATATTCAGATAAAAATTATATACCATACATCAAATATAAATTACAAAATCAAACAGAATAACTCATTGTGTAACTTTTAAAACAGTATAAAAATTTACTTTTAAAAATTTAATATACAAGCAAAAAACCCACATTATACACATACAATGCTTATCTTTGAACTAACATCTTATTTCATGATGACAGTAATGCATGTTCCAAAAAATTTCAGCTACAATTCATGAATTTGATGTGGACCGCAATTATGCAAAATTTCTCACTTTCATTTATGCTTGATAGAAAGTACAAACTATGAATTTATTTAAAAAATTACTGTACAGTTTATTTTTAATGCATGGTAACAAAAGACTTAAAAAAAAAAAAACCACTAACTATTTAAACTATTTAATCAGGATTTCAATTATTTTATCAGTATATAATCATAGCTTGATATTAATATTAATTCATATTTTAAGTTCTGAAAACATGAAAATCTTGCACTGTCATTGAGAACACAAAACTGCACACAATTGTTAGATCTCTAGCACATAAGAAAATGAGTGAAAAACAAATCACAAAATTCAATCTTTACATAACTTTATCAAGTTAAGGCTCCTGTCCCATGAGGTGAACACAGTGGCAAGCTAATGCTAAATCTATGGAGAGGTTTTTTGCCAATATCTCATTTGCATTTCAAAATTTATTTTTATTTTATTTCACTTTATTTTATTTTTTTTTTTTTTTTTGGGGGGGGGGGGGGCGACTTTGAACAGCTAAAATTGATCCCTACAGTTTTTTTTTTTTTTTAATTTTTTGATTTTGCTTGCAATTTTTTTTTAAAATGATGACTCATTTCCAGAACCGTAATTTAAAAGAAAGTAAAAGTACCTGCAACTAAAATTGAAAAAGTAAAAAAGGGGTGACTGTAGAGATCGACCTCAGACGTCCAATGTGGAAAAAAAAAAAAAAAATTAAATGTCGAAATCCAAACGAGATATTGTAAAAAAAAAAAAAACCATCCCCATAGGTTTAGCATTACTCGTAAGTGTCTTCGACTAATTGGACAGGAGCCTTAAATAAATAAAAGAGTAAAAAATATTGGCACTTTTCCATTATACCAACACCATGACAAAATATGTGCAAATGTGTCTTTTTTTTCAACCCTGGACGTGCAAAGGTTTTTTGTTGCAAACCAAGCCAAACATTGTAACTCACTATTTATTGGGCATGAATCATTATTTTTTATTATTTATAATTTCATGTCTGCAGTTTGAATTTTATTTTTTTACTGTATAATATTTATTTGTTCTTTTAAATATATTATACACTAGAAAGATAGCCCAAGAATGACAGAAAATGAGCTATCAAGATATATACAGTTTTCTCTATTTCCCCAAGGCCCTTATACTGGAATAGTACCGAGAATTGAATTTCTGTATTCGGCTATGTAAAGCACATTAAAATTGGACAGTTAGGAGCTGAGATAGTACAAGGTCGTCTAGCAGTGGTTATTTTATTAGTAGCATTGGATTGAAGATGTAAAAACATACATTTTCGTACATTACACTTTAAATTCTGACCCACAGATTTTGAAAAAAACCTTAAATGCACGGAATTTAAGTTAAATTTCGGTGAGCTCGATTATAAAAAATTAGTGGGTTTCAATGGAAATTTTGCCAAATCGGCAACCTATCACCAAGTTGGCATCATATATGGCAATTAATTTTTGTTGCCAAATTTGCTGATATCTTGCCAAGTTCGTCAAAATTTGGCTGTATTGTGGTAACTTATTGTGGCTTCTGTTAGTACTTTTCAACAATTACTCATTGTTGAAGCTCATACAGATTTCTCCATAGGAGTCCTAACATGGCCGCGATGAATGAGGCGGTCCAAGTGGAATTGTGAGAGAGACACAGAGACTAGGATTTTATAAAAATAGATTTGTATTGATATAATGAAATAGTTTGTGAAAGAAAAATTAACATTTCAAAATTACAGATTAAGTGATCACTTTCGTCCCAACAATGTTAATTTTTTTTCCCAAATGTTTCATTTGACACCAACTATAACACTTTGTGCCAATGGTGTCAGTATAATGAAAAAGTACCAAAATATGCATGAAGAATCTGTACAAATAAATTACCTGAGATACAGGGGTATCATACATATCTTCTTCCATGAAATCAATATCTCTAGAAGTTACAATACCAACTAAAACACCACCAATTTCACCGGTTTCGGTGATGGGGACACCCGCAAAGCCTTTCATTTTCTTGACATTAATCACATCTCTAAGTGTATGCTTCGGACTTAAGCAATATGGATCTCTAATAAAACCATGCTTGTATTTCTGCAATAATAAATGAATTGTAGCATATGAATCATAGCACAATTTGAAATACAAAATAACACTAAATGTGACCACTGAAATTCAACATAAAACATTTTAGTATTTGTTACTATCAAGTATTTTACAAATAAAAATTATGCATAACTAAACAGGGCAGTTGCAGAAAAAATATTAATTCTAGTGAATTTCACATAAGTAACAAATCATATTTACAAAGTATATGTTAAGCTTCATTTAAGACACTTCTGTTAACAGTAGTGTCATTTTTTGGCAATATTGCATTTTAAAATTATTAAAGAAATGGAACGCACTGGGAATGGAATAAACAGTTGCCCTCTTTTAAACCAGAAATAGTATGTTGTTCTATAATGAAAACAATATCATGATTCATGAAATAAACAATAAACTCCTCAAATTGAACAAATAATTACAGAAAGAAAAAAAAAGGAACTAGCTCTTCCATCCAACTCCAGAAATCATTATTTTTAACTACTATTGTCTTAATTTCAAGCATTTCTATTTAGGAACAATTCTCAAAATCGCACAACTTGATGCATATTAATAAGGCTTCATGATTTTTCTAAAAAGTCATTATCGTAGGTTTAATGATAACAGTACATGAGGCATCCTTTTTCAGTGAATAAATTAGTTCACTCTGATTTTTTTAGATTTAAAACGATTGAGTGGCGATATGGGATGTGCTAAGAAAAGATAATGAAGGTAATCTTCAGTTTTTCAGAATCAAAACTTTGAGATTTTATAAAAAATAACCTTTTTCATTCAACTTAAAATAATCTTATGACCAAGGTGGTTTTTCTGAGTTTGAAATTAAAGACAGAGATAAAAGAGAACTTTTACCTTTACATAAATCGTATTCAAAACCCTTTCCTTTGAATGAACAGAAGAAACAAGATTGCTTGTCTTTCATTGTTTCCAAGCATACTCTTCAAAGTTATGCGTCTTTTTTTTCTAACTTATAACATTCACAATGTGGATAAAAGACTGGTGTTGTATCCAAACAGAATTTTTTTTTTTTAAATAAAGTTTCAGTAAGCTCTTTTAAAATGCTGCAAAATTTATTTTTATAAAAATAAGAAATTTAAAAAAGAAAATATAAAACCACTTATCTACTTTTTCATTTTAAATTGTTTTTGAAAATCTGAGATAATTATTTGTCATATTTTTATATTGAATAATTATTTTTCTTTTTAAAATGTTTGCAGAAGCAACAAAACATACATAGTAATCCATACTTCACACATGAATTCATACTTCATGAAAAATCACAAGTTCACTCATATTATTAAGAATTACATATTAAAATGCATATGACATGATATAAAACTAAAAAAAAAATCTGTAATTTTGCCCTTATATCTAAACTGAAAGTTTCATTGTTTACATCTCTGATGATGTGTGGATTTTAGGATTGTGGATTTGAGAGAGTCTACTGTATTTATTTTGTAGTAACTGCAATTTTGTTTCGCTGAAATGCAATTGCAAGTTTATAGTAGAATAATAATTATAAAAAAGTTTTGAAATATGCTTATTCTTTTAATTTAAATTCCTAGAAACCTTGTTATGAATCTGCAACTGATTCTTACTTTGAAGCAAACTAACATTTTTAATAATGGATTAAAGTTAAAACATTCTGAATAAAATAAATCAAAATTTTCGTATGTACTATTTTGAAAGGTGACTGGAATTTGACAAACTGTACAGCGTGAAAAGTGTCTGAACTCAACACATGGTTAAATTTATCAAAGTGGAGGGAAAAAATTTACTAAAGCCACCCTATCTATTTTATGTCTTGATTCTTAAAGGTTTTATGCTTTTCTGTACACTTTTACAACTGTATACAGAGTTAAGTATAATCATTTTATGTTACATTAAAAAAATGTGAATCTTATTTTGTCTCTCTTGTGAAATTTACTTTTGCTGAGATGTCACTTTTCTTGCGTGTGATTACTCCTATTAGTATTATAGAGCTGTGCAAGGTGACGTCGCGAACAGGTTTTTGTTGCCGCTGTAGGACAGCTATAGCTACCTTTATCAATGCTTTTACTATTTGTGTGTCCTACAGCTTTTTTCATTGTTCTCCGGAAAAAGTCCCGTGATGTGAACTGCTCTATAAACATAATGCATGCATATCATTAACTCCTATTAGTATCATAAACACAATGCATGCATAAAGTTTTTAATTTTGTTTATTCAATATGAAAAGTATCTGAAGAATTATCTCAAATTCTTCTAAAAACCCTATAAGCTTATCTATTACTTAAAACAATTCAACCTAAATACCCTTACATTGTAAGGTTGGCAGATTTGTATTTGTGTTAAAGGGCAACTGCAGCATAAGCTGGAAAAGCTATGTGCAAAATTTTATTTTTAATCATTTATATGATGTCCTCTGATAAATATCTTCATCCACACAAAGATTATGTTGTTTTCATTATTATTATTATTATTTTATATATATATATAAGTCTAATTTTATATTAATGATACTTATACATTCATTATTATTATTTATTTATCTACTTATGATTTTACATTTTATACTTTTACAAATTTCAAGACAAAGACATTTGACCATAAATTTATAACTTGTACAAAAGGTACACAAATTCTTATATGTTTTGTATAAAGCTCAAAGTGATCTAGCAAATGGAAATGGCATCACCAAAAATATGTGTTTAATTGCCAAAAATCACCATGAAAATATGACTAAAGAAAACCTAATAGTATCAATGAAAGTAGTAAGATAATTCTACAATAATAAGAAGAAAAGTTTATCTGTAAACAGTCTAGCACTATGATGGAAATACTCACTGCTCCAAACTTAAGCAAGCAGATACCCTAAGAAAGAACACATTGTAACTCAATTTATTTTAAATCTTATAAATTTTAACTTTAAATTTTTATACTTATCGTGTATCTGTTGTACAAAGATGGGGTAACAGATAGAAACAAGGATTATTTTTTCTCACTTTCATAATCAAAATGCCATTCTCTTAAATATCAAGGAGAAATTAGTTGCATTGGTTGTTCTCACATGAATACAGTCATGGTTAACAGCTAACATATTAATAATTCATAATATATTAAAGTAAAACACAATGTTATGTTGCTAACTTAAACTTATTAGAGTCGAAATTTAATTGGTAAAACCATCAAACTTTCTACTGTATAGGATTAATTTAATATTTAATTATTCTATTAATAAATCATTAAATTGAAATAGCTTTGTTCATATTATGTTGGCACAGAATTTTTAATAAATAAAGCGGTTCATTCATGGCTGTTTGTAGTACTTGATAAAATCCCCAGAAAAAAAAAAGGGCTGAGCTTTCACGGTATCATGCAACCGTAGCCCTTTGACCTTTCTCCCATGACCTTTTGACGAAATTCCAGTTTCTTCTGTGACCTTTTGACGAAATTCCAGTTTTTCCCAAAATCTGTAGACGATATTCCCATTTTTTCGGTGATCATTAGACGATATTAGTGTTTTTCTGCAATCTTTTGACAAAATTAGTATTTTTTCTGTGATCTTTTCACAAAATTAGCGTTTTTTCTACAATCTTACAAAATTCGCGTTTTTTCCTGCGATCCTTTTACAAAATTCGTGTTTTTTCCTGCGATCTTTTTTACAAAATTCGCTTTTTCCCCCTATGATCTTTTGATAAAATTCGTGATCGGTTGACAAACTTTGCATTTTTTTCTGTGATCCTTTGACAAAATGTGCATTTTTTTCGCGATTTGAAGAAATTCCAGTTTTTTTCTTCGATCGTTTGACGAAATGTGTATTTTTTCGATCTTCTTATGCAAATCAGGGTTTTTTCTGCGATCTTTTGATGCAAATCAGGTTTCTTCCGCAATCTTTTGATGAAATTCCAATTTCTTTCACGATCTTTTGACAAAATTCCCATTGTTTCTGTGATCTTATGTTTTTTTTGCAGTCCTTTGACAGAATTCACAATTGTATGACAGATTTACTGTTTTTTCTACAATCTTTTGACAGAATTTGAGTTTTTTTCCCATGATCCTTTGACAGAATTCGTGTTTCTATGCAATTCTTTGACATAGAATTCACATTTTTTTCCTGATCTTTTGAAGAAATTAGTGTTTTTTCTGCGATCCTTTGACAGAATTCGCATGTTTTCTTGATTCTTTGACAAAATTTGCTTTTTTTTTCATGATCTTTTGGCAAAATTCAGAGTTTTTTTGTGATCCTTAAACGAAATCAGAGTTTTGCCACGATCTTTTGGCACAATTAGTGTTTTTTCGCGATATTTCAACGAAATTCGTGTTTTCTCCACGATCCTTTGACGAAAGTTGCCATTTTTCCACAACCCTTTGATGAAATCAGCGGTTTTTTTGCGATTCTATGACAAAATTTGTGGGGGGTTTTCGTGATCTTTTGACGAAATTACATTTTTACTGTGATATTTTGCGAAAATGGCTATTTTTTTAAGCGAACGATTGACGGAATTGTTGTTTCGCCAATTACTTGTTGAAATTTGTGATATTTTATGCCCGAATTTTTGGACTGACGACCGATTTTTTAAAAATTTCAGAACAAATCATCAATGCGAGAAACGGCAAAAAAGCAGAAAATCGTGGATCCGCAGAAGAATCTCATGTTTGTGTAACTCTGGAATTTCCGGAGCACGTTTTATCAATTCCCCAGAACACAAACATGCATGTTCATTGTCCATCATATTCAATAGTAACAATATAAATAATTTATTTAAGAAATGATTGTGGTTGAATATCATGATATTTTGTGAAGTGGCTTTTGATGAAGAGAAATTGCACGCCTTCTTTTAATTTCACGCTAATTTTTTAAATTATTGTGTTAAAAGAAACAATGTCATTGTTCAATTTTTACAGATATTTTCAAATACTTTGAATTGTTAAGATGATCTAATTGGTTATTTTTGTATTAATTATTAAATTACGTTATATGAGCATTTGAACATATCTGTAATCCTATGCACATATGTTTCTTCAATCATCCTGCTCTGATGTCTTCCCCACCCAGCAGTGTGACATCAGCGCATGATGTGGGAATGCTAAGAGTTTGTTCGCTTTTAATAACTTCTCCAGAGCTGTTTGTTTCTGCTGTGATGTGTAGGCGTTGCAAGAAAAGGGAGAATATAATTGCTAGAGTAGTGAATTTAGTTACAAAACAATAAATAAGAAAGGAATAGTATTTTATATTTAAATTAAACAGTAACCCCCATCACTCTTTTTAAATTACCAGTACTCCTTACAATTAATTCATTTAACAATTTGAAGTGTTTGAAAATAAATGTAAAAATTGTACAATGACATCGTTTCTTTAACACAATAATTTCAAAAATTAACACGAAATAAAAAGAAGGTGCACAATATCTATTCATCAAAGGCCAATTTACAAAATATCATGATATTCAACCACTATCATTTCACAAATTTATTACAACCATTTAAATGAATTATTTATATTGTTACTATAGAATACGGTGGACAATGAACCGCTTTATTTATTTAAAATTCTGTGCCAACATAATATGAACAAAGCTATTCCAATTTAATGATTTATTAATTTATCGAAATAAGAAAAACAATTATCATAATTTCTGACCTATAATCTGCAGCTGCAATTTCTAGCCTTTAAAATAAATTTTTAGCAGATAACATGCACCGATGTACAATCCACGGATTACATGCCAGACTATACGAGGATTACTCATTGTTTTCAACATTCCAAAGTACTACTAACAGAACACCTCCTTATTTATTTAGCTGCTCTATATAAATGATAAATGTAATAAAATAATTACCAAAAAAAAATATATATATATATATATACATATAAAATAATTACAAGTTAAAAAAATACAAATGCTTTTTTTTTCATTGAATCTTGTACTATCTAAAATGTAGAATGTCTTGTGAATACAGATAATTCTATAATAATTGCTGTTTTAAATCATCTTCAACATTTTCCGTTTTTTTTAATAACATTCAGTTTAAATTCTGCAGTGTTAAATAACACGTTTTCTCTTAGACATTATTGTAACTTGGAAATATAGAAACATGTTGCCGAAAAGCTAAAAAAATATAACATAAAAATCGGAAGCCACTTCCACTAGCACATACACGTCATATGTGAACCAACTGTGAGCAACTCTGCAAACGGTCGATAGCAGACAATTGTGCGATAGCTGTTCTAATTTTTATTTTATGACTGCCTCTAGAAACTGGATATCTGATGTGTGAACTTCTGCTTAAGGCTGTTCTCAAATCCAAGAGAGCAACTTTATGACATAAGTTTTAATTAATTTTGTTCGGAAATACATGAAACTAGCAGATGTTGTTCAGAAACTATGTCATGAGCTGGTTTTTCTGGTTTTTTGCATACAATAAATCTTTCAGAAAATACTGTCAAAGTGGGCGTTTTGAACCGAATTTCTGTGCGAAAGTAGAATAATCACTCAAGAAAGGGTGAAAAAATGTGTTTGCCACGTGATCAAAATCACTTATAACTCACTAGGTAATTTATCAAAAAATGAAAAACACAGTTCGATTCCAAATCGCTTCCATGTTCAGACTTTCCAATTTTATATATTTCCGTTAAAAAATGAATTCGTAAATGTGTCAAAACATTTTGTGCTTGTTGATCAGAGCAGTTGAGAACATCCTAAAGGAGAAAGTTTGATAGTTTTACCAATTAAATCTCTAACCAATCAAACTCTAATAAATTTGTTAAGTTATCAACATAACAACATATATAACAAATTAATAAAAAACTGAGAATGGTTACACAGCAACTGCTACTTTTATGGACTCCAGGGCAATAAAATCAGCCACTTATGAAACACAAATTAGGGAAACAAATTGAAATTTAATAAAGCCCCCCCCCCCCCACACACACACACACAGGAGTCGGTTAATCACAGAAAAATATGCAAGTGTACAAATGAGATTCATTTAAAAAGCAGTTATTCCATTTTAGTTACAGAAACAGTTAAAATATTTTTACCTTGACTTTCGAAACTTCACTAGCTTGAAATTCTGGTGTGCAGTTATGATGGATAATACCTATTCCACCTTGAAGCTGTTAAACAAAACAGAAGTTTGTATAAACATGTTTTAAAAACTTTAGGACAGTTAAAATTCAATTCATAAAAATTAGGGCTATACAAATTAATCCGAATAATCAAACAAATTTACATATGATTTTCTTAAAACAATTAAATATTTTTTGATTGAGTTAATTAGTTTGATTAATTTGACGAAAATTTTGCAAAACTCAATTAACATTTTTAAGAATTAATTTTACATTAATTTATCCATTTTTTTTAATTAATCCCTCTATGCACAGTTATAAAAAAAAGGATTTAGGATACAAATTATTTTTGTTTAAAGAGTGACATTTTCAAAAGAGCAATGTGATACATAATAAGTCCTTTCAATCCAATCTCCATGAAACTTTAACCCTTTGTGACTATGATAAAAAAAAAATATTTACCTAGAAGTTAGAATACATTATTTTAAGCATGTAAAAAATAATTAAAAAATTTAGAACATGAAAATTAAAAACTATTGACTAAAAAGGTACTTTTTAGACATCTGCAATAAACAGAAAATTACATATTTTTCATAAAAATTCTCCATTCTCTAATACAAAATTGTAAAGTATGTGGATTTATCTTTGCAAAAAAAATCTATTTAATTTGACAAAGTTCATGAATTTCACTTTAGTAATAACGATGTGAAACTGCTCAAATGATAAATAAAACTTTGGCATGAAAATTTAACTCCCAATCACTGTCTATTGAGAATTCAATGAACAATTTATGATAACTGCTATGTTGGAAGATTTTTGCTGATTTTTCCTTCTGTATACAAAGCATAAGAGTACCAATCGATAACTTCATCTTACTTATTTATTTTCATTATGTATATTAAATATAGTTTAATTTTTCAATAACTTGAACAGCTGAAGTTCATGGAAACAGTATTTTAGTAACTTTAGGTAAAAAATATTTGTTTTAAGAATTAGACTAATCAATGCAAGATCGACATTTTCATTGTAATTATTTTGTAGATTTATTATGAATTCAATGTAACAGTTCTTTAAAAATTTTCTTTCATCAAAATTTGATGGGTTTCACCTCATTGTTATAAAAACAAGTAATATAAAAATTTTGTTTTTAAAGTCAATTCCTACTTAGGTCATCAAAGAAATATTTAATATAATCCCTTATTCTAATATTAGTTTTTTTTGCATTAAAATATCTCAATTTGTTGATTTTCTATAAGCAAGTAGGTTTACAATAGAAGTCTATGGGAATTTGGTGAAATATTATAGATATCGCCAAGTTGGCGTCACTTTTGGCGACTCATTTTGGCCGCCAAATTTGGCGATATATCGCCAAATTGGCGACAAACTTGGCAGTATTTGGCGACAGAACAGGGTCCCCCCTATGGTAACCCCTTATTGAAAATACATTCATTGATCTTCAATAACCAATGGCCGCCATTTTGTTTCCCATGCAAAAGTAAAATTAATTAACTAAAATTTAATTAATTAATATTTGAAAAAACTGTATTAACATCAATTGTCATCCAGTACAAGTTTAAAAAAATTTATTTCAACTTGATAGGATGAATAATGAGCATTTTATTAACGATTGAAAATTTGAACAAGATAAATATATAAATACATAAATAAATAAATATAGGGAGAGTGTGAGCTAATAGTAGGAATTGAATAAAAGACGATCAATATATAGATTTAAAAACTGTGTACTGGAAGGGTTAGAGCTGCATAATGACTTTGTTTTGTCACTCTCAGTTAAAAAATAGGTTCCATATTCTAAAGGTAAAATCAGTATTAAATCAATTTATCACAAAGTGTCGATATTAAATTAATGAGAAATTTTTTGATCACTCAGTCCTAACAAACTGAAAATGAGACTTGATTGATAAAGGCCATATTTAGATATTCATGAATTGTTAGAGAAGATGAAATTAATAGAGATGACCTTGAGACTCTCAAACAAAACTAGTCGGATGTAGCAATCCCAAAACTTCATTCTATCTCATACATGTTAATACTTCCTGAAAAATGCAGCATAGCAGTGCCACCAGTTAGATAATTTACACCAAAATCTAATCAGCAACAACCAAAATGTATAAAATGTCAATTCATGGCAGGGACTAACTGATTCTAAAGTCTGATGAAAATCCATGCATTAGTTGAGATACAGCTATTGCGAAAATCATGAAAAAAAAGCAGCATAGCTGTGCCACCTGTTGGGCAATTTACACCAAAAACTAAACAACACTAATTTATATCGGGGACTAACTGAATCTGAAGTTTGATTAAAATTTTTTGCATTACTTCTTGAGATAGAGCTATTGCGATAATCATGAATAATGCAGCATAGTAGCACCGCCTGTTGGGTGATTTACACCAAAAAGTAATCAGCACCAATTTATATCAGGGACTAACTGAATCTGAAGTTTTATGAAAATCCATACATTAGTTCTTGGGAAATAGCTATTGAGGAAATCGTGAAAAATGCAGCATAACAGTGTCATCTGTTGGGTAATTTACACCAAAAAGTAATCAGCACCAATTTATATCAGGGACTAACTGAATCTAAAGTTTTATTAAATTCTGTTCATTAGTTCTTGAGATAGAGAGTCTGCAAAATTTGTGTCACATACATAAATACATACAGACATTTTGTAAAAACACGTTTTTCAGAATTCCTGACCCCTAAAACGTGTAAAATCCATTGAAAATCAGAATTAAAAAATTTCTACGAATCCAATACTTGTAAAGATAGAAGAAAGTAAAAATAACGATAACTATGAAAATGTCTGGAGACTACTAAATGCAAAAGGAGGTCTGGAAAGAGCGAGTAAATTGAGTAATCAAGTGTCACTCATTATCCTAAAGAGAAAATTTCATCTTGATCCAAAATCACTAATGAATAAGCCTCTTACAAAGAATTATATAGAGACCCAGCCATAACAAGAAAACAGCGATTAATAACTATATTTATTATTGAAACCATTGAAACAGCATAACAATAGCAGATTAGTGCTAATTTTGTTCAAATGCTTGTGAAGATTGTTTAGCATTGACTTTCAAATTATATAAAAAATGAGATGACGTTTCATAACATAACATAACAACATAACATAGCATTTCCTGTGATCACTTCCCGGTTAATGACAGGAGACGATGCAGGTTTTTTTTCTTAGGGTCCATTTTGTGAAATTCATTATATTATTGCAAAAAATAACATTTTGTAACAAAAGATGAAATTCAATTATTCAAATTCGAACCAAGCTTTTATTAACAATAACTTCCTTAAGTCATTCAGCTAAAGTTTCCTTTCTCTTCTGGTGAACTTATTTTGATTGCATATTTTAAAAAACAGCAAAATAAAAATAATCAATAAAGAGTATGTTTTTAAGGAATAGAATTTTGTGAATAGGCCTGTTTTCTTAAGAGGAATTTTGTGAAGGTGCCCAAAACAGACCTGAAATTTTGCTTAGATCGACCCCTGATTGTATAATTTCAATTGAGGCTTACAAATTGAGGATATTTTTCAAACACATTTTTGACAATCAAATATTTCAAAAACATGCAAGTATTAGTAATAAATTATTTTTATCAAGAATGCCAATCACAAAAACAGCTACTGAAATTATATATTTGAATACTGTAAAA
Organism: Maratus speciosus; assembly: GCA_963932465.1. Classification (NCBI taxonomy): domain Eukaryota; kingdom Metazoa; phylum Arthropoda; class Arachnida; order Araneae; family Salticidae; genus Maratus; species Maratus speciosus. Next base: position 223,877,622 of record OZ010789.1, read on the forward strand.
GCACTTATTTTCGAGGGGATTTAATTTTAGCGATTTTCACGAGCCTGTCGTAATCGCGAAAATTTAAGCCTCGTGAAATTTTTTTTTTTTTTTCGCTTCAAATAATAATAACAAAAAATCAGAAATTTTTCACTTATCTAAAATTTAATGATTACAGTTACTTAAATAAGAAAAAAGTACAAACATTTCTTGAATACTTACAACTAATTCTTGAATACTATAACTATACAACTATTTCTTGAATAAAAACAATAATACAACCAATAGAATGTAGCTCATTCACTTACAATTTTTATACCAGCTTCTTTGAAGCCATTCAAAATTATCTCATGATTGGCTTCAACACCGCTAAATGTGCGCACAAACCAAGAAGCGTGTTAATCGGTTTTAGTCGTGATATTCGCAGGTCCACAGATTCTTTTACCTCTAGAAATTTTAGCTCATTAGGATACCACTCAATAAACTCATTCTTGAGCAAACGCTTGAACTCGCCGTTTACAGTTAAGTCCAAAGGCTGGAACTCTTTTGTGCAGGAAGCAAATACAAAAACTGGAATAATATTCCTCTTCTCTAGTTCAGCCAGAAAAATAGGATCTTGGTGTGTCTTAAAAACGACGAACAATGCTACATCAGGTTGTTCTAGAACCAGCCCAAGAAGCTCTCTCTGCTTGTCGTAATGAGGTACAAGAATTTTCTCGATATATCGAATCATTGTGTCAGGCAAAAGGAAGTTTCTTAAAGTGCCTTGTGCAAAAGGGGTTCTATTTAGGTAGTTTCGGGATTTTTCAAATGTCGTATCTGTTCATATAAAACTCGCGAAATTTTCTGCTCGTGAAACCACCGATATCTTCATTTTCGCGAAAATAAGTGCTTTTACAGTAAATACATCCATTCATAAGAGTCAATAACATTTCTTGGATCTCCAAATCAAATAAATTTATGCATTGTATTATGTCATTGCGACCAAAGTATAAAATAGATAAACTTGTTTTAATTAGAAATTATTGGTATGAAAAGAAAATTATACTATGCTATTGATTATGTTAAGAGTGATACCTTTCCACAATAGTTTGCTCACATAAGCATTCATTAAAAGTTGCCATTAGTTACTATCAGTTCATTTATTATTTTTTTTTAACATGACGAAAGGATGGGAGACAGAAGTGTTGGTTAGTGGTAGAGGAAGGTAGAAGAAGTAGAGGATGTAGTATAATAGAATGTCAGATAATTAAGTGTCTACAATATATAGAAAATCATAATTTTGACCCAAAATATTAATCAGATTACAAGATTTTACAGTTTATGAATTAAAAATTATCCGTATGGAATACTTACAGCCATAGCGATAGCCATGTCAGACTCTGTTACTGTGTCCATAGGGGAGGAAACCAATGGAGCAGCCAAAGAAATTTTCTTCGTAAGAGGAGATGTCGTATCCTACAGAGGAAAAAATAAAAATCTTTTACATTTAAGTATTAACTGCAAATATGGAAGGTGTTCACACATTTTTATAATGATTTTGAAAAAAATATTACAGACAATTCTGTGAAATCCATACACAGGGACCAAAGGTTTTGTAGATTATACATTTTTGTGGATCATCCCTTTGTTTACATTTTATACACGGCTGCCAAGAAGGGTTATGTGTTTCACACGTATCTGGGTATGTGGATTTATTTATACCCTCGAATCATCCCAACGGTTGGATGGATTTTAATGAATGAGGTCTCTAACGATTAACCTTAACCATCCGATGGTTATAGGATAGGTTTTTTAATTCAAAATGGCGGCTGTAAAATACAAAATGGCGATAGAGACGAAAAAAAATATTTACTCACCCTATTGAGTTGCATATCATTGGATAGGTCTTTCAAAATTAAGATGATGTTTCATTGACTATTTTACAGTCAGAAGCTCCGTTTAAATATTGCATATCCTGGAAGTTGTGTAGGTAGGAGGTTGTGTAGGTCTCTAGCTTTACTGAAACTCTAACCTTCATAGGCATCTATAGGCCTCATCAAAACCGTGTTTATAGATAGGAACTATCAATTAAGCACAACTTAAAAGTCCTCAATACAAGTAAATAATAATAAAAAAAAAAAAATAGGTAAGTAATATAAAAAATAGTTTCACATTGATGAGAAATAATTAGTTCGCTTTTTACGCAGTCGGGTTTTTTGATTTTTTAAATTTAATTTTTACTTGTTTTTTAAAGTCTTATAATAAATTACAAACAACTGTACAAAAATTACAATTGAGGATCCCAGAAGCCAAGGGGTATAAGTGACAAAATTGAACTAAGTGCACAGACGACCTGGAAATATGCTTTTTTCTTTTCAGGTAAAGAAATATAAGTGATTTTCTAATTATGTGTTGTGTTTTGGAGATCAACCACTTTTGCTGAATAATGATCAATATTTATTAATTATAAATTTTAAAAAAATTGCACTCTACTTTTTTCGCAGTTACTAAAATAAGAGTTCAAAGACCACTGTGGAACAAGCAGCAGTTTCCTATTTCAATTCAGTCAATTATTATTGATGTTCAACTTTAATGTCAATTACCTTTGAACTCAATTTACTCTGAATCGAAATTTTGTCACTTGTACTCCTTGGCTTCTGATGTCCTCAATTAAAATGGAAAAGAAAAACATAATGCAACATTGGTTTAATATATTTAATAACTAAGAATTAAATTTAAGAAAAATTAAATTATATACCATACAAATTTTATACTGATTATTCATTATTTTAAACATTGACACAACACAATGACAGTTTCAGTTCGTTTTCAATATTTTTTGTCTGCAGTCTATGAACACTCATCCTACTTCTTGTTCCAAAATAAAATTTTGTTACTCAAGGAAATTTAAATATTTATATCCAATTTATATTTAAATATTTATTTATTGGAAAATTGATAACTGAAAAAAATATATACCAAATTTAGCTTTATGAATTTAACTGTTAATGACAATTTTCATTGCTTACATTCCAACATGTAGTGCAAACAATAGACATTAGGGGTCATCCATATATGATGTCACACTTTTTTGCCATATTTTTGACCCCCCCTCCCACCTTTGTCACAAAGTGTCACACTTCACCATACCCCTCCCGCCCTCTTGTCACATGTCATGCTATATTACATAAACATATACTTGCAGTTCAAAATCAAAGTACTATGTTATCTATACTAATATTATAAAGAGGTAAAAATTGTTTATTTGTAGGAGGTAAGCTCTGGAACTACCGAACCGATTCCAAAAGTAATGGTATCAAAATGACGGTGTTAGTCCAACTTAGAACATAGGCTATATCTTATGTCCATGCCACTGGCCAAAAGGGTGTGCAGGAGCAAAAAACGTTCTAAAAATGCAATTTTGGGGTTACTGAAGGGCCTAGAAACATGAAATTTGGAATGGTAGTTACTTATAAGATATAATGATCTCTAAGGACATTTCTTTAAAAAAATCGAAATTAAAAAGGGGTGAAAATGCTCGAAAAGCATTCTAAAAAACGTTCTAAATGGCGATTTTTATGTAATTTCAGGAAATACTAAACCGATTTCACAAATAATGGAGTCAAAATGAGGGTGACAACCCTTGCTCCAACATAGGCTACATTTTATGTCGATGCCACTATCCCTAAAGGGAGTGCAGGAGCAAAAAAATGTTTGAAATTGCGATTTTTGTGTTACTGAAGGGCCCAGATACATGGAATTTGGCATGGTATGTTACTTATTAGATATAAATTATCTCTAAGAACATTTCTTTAAAAATTAGAAATTAAAAAGGGGTGAAAATGTGCAAAAGGACGTTCTAAACGGCGATATTTACGCAATCTCAAGAAGTACCAAACCGGTTTAAAAAATAATGGTGTGAAAATGGTGGTGACAACTGTTGCTCCAGCATAGGCTACATTTTATGTCGGTGCCATTACCCCCAAAGGGAGTTCAGGAACAAAAAAAATGTTCGAAAATGCGATTTTTGTGTTACTGAAGGGCCTAGAAACATGAAATTTGGAATGGTAGTTGCTTATAAGATATAAACGATCTCTAAGAACATTTCCTAAAAAAATCAAAATTTAAAAAGGGGTGAAAAATACTCGAAAAGAGTTTTAAAAAACGTTCTAAAGGACGATTTCTACTCAATCTCAGAAAGTATCCAACCGATTTCAAAAGTAATGGTTGGAAATTGATGATGACAGCCCTTGCTCCAATATAGGATTTACTTCATGTCGGCGTCACTACCACCTTGCGGTTGCATTTTTAAAAAACGTTTTAAATTGTGATTTTTGTGATACTGAAGGGGTTAGCAACTTGAAATTTGGCATGGTAATTACTTATGAGATGTAAATGCTCTCTGAGAAGGGTTCCTTAAAAATTTGAAATTTAAATGAAGGAATAAATGCAATAGAGGAACCTAATTATTATGCTGTGTATTATACTAAAGGTCTACATTGAAATTTTCTTGAAAAGGAAGCCGAAGACTTCTGTTGGCCTAAGCAAAATAAAATTGATAACAAACATTGTTATATTTTTTATGGACCAATAAATTTGCAAGTTTTTAATAAATCCATTCTCAGTGGATACTAATGAAGTAATAAATAATGCTTATAAATGTTGTGAAAATGCATAAAACTTCTTTGGCTAATTAATGTTTTGTAAAATGTACAAGAGTCTTTTGCACATCAAAGAACTTTTATTTATGTCCAAAACAAAGTCTATGCTTTATTATTCCACAATTATGCGATGAACAAAACTTTTAGAAGATTGATTCTACTTATTTTATTACTCAGTCACAAAAAAATGAACTGTACTACTTTATTTACATGAAAAAGGATGCTGACCGATAATTACCCCAGACATGACCAAGAATTACCCCATTTCCGGGGTAATTCTTGGTCATTTAAAAGTTATGATTATTTTAATTATAAGTGCATATATATTTTAGTAAGCATTTTATAACATAGCCATCAGAGTGGGCTTATTCCACAAAAAAATTGGAAATATCTTTAATAGTTTTTATAATAATTAGATGTTGATGCTTTTTGACCAGGAATTACCCCGGGTGAAGTGCTCTGAGGGGATGAAATTGGGGGAGGGAGATGCAAGGTTCATAATCATATAAAAACACACGTGCATTCAAATGCAACACAATCGGTGAAGAATTTTCGAAGGTTTAAGATTTCGTACAAACGAACATTTACATTTTTTTAAATATACAAATGTGCCGCCACGGGGGGAAAGTGGGATGGTAGGTGCATAATATGAAAGAGTGGTCACAGGGCTTCCTACTGATATGTAACATGACGCGTGTCTGAAAAAAAATTAAAAAGCGCCCCCTGGTGCTGGTGAGGAAATTGGAGGAGGGAGGAGCGAGGTTCGTGATTAGTATATAAAAACATGCATGTATTTGAATGCAACGCAATCCATGAATTTGAAAGTAATCGGTGAAGAACTTTCGGAGGTTTAAGATTTTGTACAAACGAACATTTATATTTTTATTTATATAGAAATGTGCCCGCATGTGGGGAAAGTGAGCGGAGCGATATACATAATATGAAACAGTAGTTCAAGGGCTTTCTAATGATATATCACATGATGGCAGGGTTGTCTCGGTTTTAACCATGGCGGTTTTAACCAGTGGTTTAAACCGGTTTTAACCGTCCTGGTCAAAATCAATTTTGACCATTTTGACCACTGAAATTGACTATTCAATTTATTTACTACTAATCAAATATGTTTTACTAGCATATGTTAAAAACTAAGTTAACATTTGTTAAAAATGTCATAATATAAGTAACATAATATCAGCAAATACCAAATTAAAAAAGTCATAACATAAATAACATAACACCAAGGTACTCATGCATCACAAATGTTTTAATTATTTTTTTACACAAGCTTTATGTTTTTATGTAATTTGTATTGAATTTAAAAAATGATTACAAGTAACAAATTTTGCGATTGTCTCTAAACTTAGATGGTTTCGTAATTTATTTTGGATTATTCCAAAACAACAATAACAATGAAACAATCTTTGAAAACAATCTTTCAATTGATGACGATCTGGCACAACAATTCATTAGATGTAATGTGAATTCAACAAATTTTATATCAATTCCTTTAACCTTCTTCATTGCTACGCACCAGATATCAGGCCCAATTGTATCTTTTACACTTTCAGAAAAACAGGATTTTGGATATGGTAAGGGTTCTGCTTGAAATGCAATCACAAGAGGCAAAAAGGTAGGATCAATATTATTGTGTAACCATTGCCTTGCTATTTCTTGCTGCTCTTCATAAATACTTTTACCCATGACCCATGTCGGCAGGATTAAGCATAATAAGTCAGAAAATGAACTGGGGTAACATTTTCATTAAATTGAGACTATCATTTTAGAATAAGTTTCAAGATCTTTCTCTTTTAGCAATCTTAACCATTCGTCACATGCATCAGATATAGTAGCATCTTCTTTTTCAAATTTATCTATAGCAAGGGAAATAAATTGATTTTGTAAATATTTTACTTCTTTGTATATGCCTACATTGTTAATGATTTTAACAATGTTAGCATCAATATCATTCTTCATGCTCATCTGCAATTTTTCATTTCAATAACATCTTCATTATTGAACTAACTTTGTTTGTGTTTGTAATATCTTGTGCCACAAGATTCAAATAATGTGCAGCACATCCATAAGAAATAAACAGTTCGTCTGTATATGCATTTTTAAAATCATCTCTCATGCGTTTAATCCTGTTTTCATTGTCACTTACAAAACTTCTTACTTTACAAACTTGTTTTCTACCTCTTCTTTAGCATCAGCTGCTAGTTTTAAACAATACTGGGCAGTTTTTTTAGATACCCTTGTATCAACAGCTGAAAGGAAGAATGACTTTTTCCCTGTAGATACGCAATTAACAATGAAAGGGCAATTATGGATCTAGCTTTCTTATTGTATTGCATAAGCATATTTTACTAATGAGCCTCCTTAACTTATCAGTGTATTATTTTTTTAACTGCCTGTTACTTTTATTACTTATTAAGTTACTTTTAATTGGAAAGAAAAAATTATTAAAATTAAGACCATTTTTAGCAGTTTTGACCATTTCTGACCACTTTTGACCATTTCTGACCACTTTTGGACGGTTAAAACCACTTTTATCCAGTGTCCTGGTCAAAATCAATTTTGACCGGTTAAAATTACAACCCTGCATGATGGGTTTTGGAAAATATTTAAAAAGCAGCCCCTGGAAGGGCGAGGTTCATAATAAGTATATAACAACACTTCCGTATTTGAATGCAACTCAACCAGTGAATTTTAAAGCAATCAGTGAAGAGCTTTTGGAGATTAGCGATTTTGAAGAAACGAACATTTACATTTTTATTTTATATAGATTTGAACTTTTATTTTTTTATTTTTTACTACATGAAATCTTGAACTTTGTTATTGTGAGAACGAGAACTCTGCCATAACGAGCAATTAACAATATCCCTTTGTCCTCTCTACAACACATTTAAATGAAATTTAACAATTTTAAATGTTGATTAAAATCTATTATTTAACCCCTTGATTGCCAGAAACACCCCATTTTCTGTTTTAAAAAATTCTTCAATATGAAAATGAGATCACATCGATGGCATTAAAAAGTTTAATAAAAAATGCTTTTTTAACCCTCTGCCTACCAGACAGCTCCAATGGACCCGACAGGTACATTCAAAATGTTTTTTCTCATGAAAAAAAGAACCACTGAAAATTCTGTAAATATGACTTTTTCTGGAATGTCCCACTCTTTTTAGAAAACACACATATATTTACAGATTTTTCAGTCTTTCTTTTTTTTTAATGAGAAAAATCATTTTGAATTTACCTGTCAGATCCATTGGACCTGTCTGGTAGGCAGAAGGTTAATAATCAAAGCAGTGTTTGCATGCATTCACGTTGGAATATATTTTCTTGAGCTAAGCATATATTATGACATGTTAGCTAAACATTGTTCATTCTTACCATATTTTTACAAAACAGAAATAATGATAAGGAATTAAAAGATTAAGGAGACTCTTAATATTATGAAAAATATTTTCAGAGATTTAAGAAGCCACACTAGTCACTCAAAAAGTCCCGGATGATAATGTTAATCCTATGGGGAAGTTATTTTCAAATATCTAGCTTAAATTTTGGTATTTTCGAATGATTTTCTTTGCACAGGATAGCTGAGGACGATCTACATCCGGGCTAGTTTTTACTTTTTCGATTTCAGATTTAAAAAAAAAAAAAAATTCTTTTACTTTTGGAACCGGTTCAAAAGTTGAAGTTATTTTTTTTTTAAATCTGAACGAGATATTTGAAAATAACTTCCCCACAGGATTAACATTATCATTCGAGACTTTTTGAGTGACTAGTCTGGCCTCTTAACTTATCTTTTTGAAGCAGAAATTTCTGTACCCATTTTTAAATTTTCATATTTAATATACAGTAGACTCCCTCAATTCCGCACAGCTTGGGACCAGAGGTTGTGCGGATTTTAGAATTTTGCAGATTTCTGGTCATTGATTTGTTTACATTTTTGAAACATTAATTTGATTGGTAGTTAAGCAAGGGAAATTATAATGAATGCTTACAATAAAGTGAAACATTAAAATAAGTAAAATATTAAAATAATTTATTAGTTTAAAAGTATGTAATTATTAAAATAATTATGTAAAATAAAAATATTACGAATGAAATCAATTCAATTCGATTCCAAAAGTCCTATGCTGCCATCTAGCGATAGCAAGGAGAACAGTGTTAATGCTAATATCAGTATATATAGCTTATTGCGCTCACTGTAACTTTTTTCATTGTTATTTAGAGTCCTGAATGCTTTTCTTATACTGCTTTGTATGTTTAGAAATAAATTTGTCTATAATTTTTAAAAAAATTCCACGAACAATAATTTTAAAATAGCATTCCGGTTCGTGGATTTTTCCATTTCGAACCCTGGAATTTTTGATATAGATATGCTAATTTATATCAAAATCAAAAGTAATGTAAATTTATTTAGTAATAAATCAGCTGTAATAGCCAAAAGAGAATGATTAACAAAAAATTTAGTAAAAAAACATTGCGGTAGTCGCCGATTTCGGCGCCATCTTGAATTCTGTTCCTGCAACTTAACTGTAAATTTCATTGTTTACATCTGAAAAAAATACACGGATTTTAGGGAGTCTACTGTATTTATTTATGACATCATCTTTTCTTAATTTACATATAGCATATGTACCGTTAAGAGTTTTTATGCACAATGTATCATTTTTTTATTTGATTTTCTTCGAAAGTCAACAGTAAGCTTTTAAAACTAAAGTTATGCAAAAAATGACAAAAGTTCATTTAAAGAGGCTTACAAATTCATTTTAATAATCAACATGTTCCGTATGTACGGTTGGCCACTTTATCAACATCAATATTGATAAACCAACTATTTCTGCAAAAAATTTAAAAATTAATAAGATAAACAAAATTATCCAATCACAAGTATACTAATGAAAGCAGGTGCCCTAATAAAAATGGTTATCGGTGAACGTGAATTACTTTATCTTATTGTTTTTTATTAGAGCACTTGCTTTCATTATACCTGTGATAACGTGATTTTTGTTTCCAAGTTAATTTTTTTTTAATTTTTACGGAAATAGTTTGCTTATCAATATTGATCTTGTAAAATTGTTGATTGTACATACAAAACATGTAGATCTATGTATTAAAATGTATTTATAAGCCTTTAAATGTACTTTTTTCACTTCTACCATTTTATAACTTTAGTTTAAGAAGTGAAGTGACTTTCTTACATAACCTTGTAAGCTTTTCATTCAGTTACAATTTCATTATATTTTCTTCTCCCCTCCCCAATTAAAACCAATTTTAATTTCAAACTTCAATTTCATTGCTCTTAAAAAGCAGCACTTTGACCCAAAAAATCGCAGTTAACCCAATAAAGCACAAAGGGAAAAAAAAAAAAAAAAGGAGTGACAACCTTATTTCATACAGAAACCCTAGTTTAGCATTCCAGCATTAAATAAGATTTGTAATGATATAATGAATTTGTTATTTTAAAAATATATAGGAAAATATATGTCTATGAAATCATATCACAAAATGTATTAAATAAATATGCAAATTACCACATCATCTCCTGAAAAATCAATATATCCAGGCAAAATGAGGAAATCACTGAAAAAAAAAAAAAATAATAATAATAAATAACAATGAGAATATAAAAGAAAAAATTTAATCAGATATCTTTTTAGCAGGCATTAGTTTTGTTTGACTTATTATTATTTATTCATAAGTTCAACTTAGTCTTATAGCAAGCTTAGGAAGAGGTTCCACCTCTTTGGCCTAATAATTACATGATTTTTACAATTTGTTTTCAACAAAAAAGGGATACCACTTCTTTGGACTTTTTGCATTATATTTATAGACATTTCACTTAATATATTTAAAGTTTTGTGTGTAAAAATTAATAATATGTTTTGTATGACAAAGAATGCATGCAGATATGCGCCGTAAACTTCAAATAGGGTGACCGTTTTCCTCAGCCACAAATACCTGAAGCAAATTATGTTACCAAATAATGAAAAGGCATTAAATTCTCTGGAGCTAATGCCGACATTGATTTTTAAAAGATTATTTTTGATAAAATGGCAGTCCATTTGAACATTCTTAACCTTGAAAAAAAAAAATAATAATAACATTGAAAATACTGAAATGAACTTTTCGGTAAAATAAGCTCCAGCAAAAATAATTATTTTTCTTTTAAATAAAAAATGAAGGAAATCGGTTGAATAGTTCAATAGGAAAATGGTTGCCCAGTTTAAAAAACATGGATTTCATAAAAATAAGTTTTACGGTGTTATGTTCCACAAGTAAAAAAGATTGTAAAGTAACTGGAATATCATGAAACTGTTTAAAAATCCACAGAGTTTTAGGATGAAAAAAAAAAAAAAAAAAAAAAAAAAAAAAAATGCAACAATGAAAATTTTGAACCAAAGAAGTACAGGCTCCCATTAACCTCTTCCCGCCCTTGACCACAATTACTGTCAATTGTAAAAAGAACAAAAATTTGGGTAACTTACTTACTACAGAATAAGTTTGGCTACACTGATAATGCTATTTCCTATATGTAAAAAAAAAAATGCGTGAAGTAATTTTTCGGCAGTCAGTGTTGATTATTTGAAATTGTTAATATTTGATAAAAATAATATCAGATAGTACATTAATATATTAAGTTTTAATAATTTGTAAAAATGTAAGAAAGAAATTTACTGTTACTTTTTTATTTTATAAGAAATCATTTCACTCATAAATTACCATTAAAAGTAATTTCAGTGCTCAGTGGCCACAAATGTGGACATTATTATTATTATTTGTGAATTTTTATTGTTTTTCCCATTTTCTCTTTCTTTTTGAATTTGTATTATTATAAAATAAATTGTAAAAAAGAAAAAAAAATTAGGCCTTTTTTTCTGATAAAAACATAGTCTTTAAAGAGGTTAAGTAAAATGAAATTACAACCAACTTTCATAATCTGCAAAGCTTGGGACCAAAGGTCATGCGGATGATCATTATTTCTTCACATTTTTCTTTCGCATATCACAAATGAATGTTAATAAAATGGAAAGATAATGATTTCAAATTAAGTTGCAATAAAATATCTACACATTAAAAGGTCTTATCAGTTTCATAAAAGTAAAGTTTTAAGCATATAAATTAATTCATATAAATAAAATTAGTAATTTAATTAACACATTTAAAATATATGTATAAAAATGCACTAATTAGTTTTATTTTTCTAAAATATTGATATAGTAATTGTTTTTAAATACTTTAAATTTATTTTTGTAAAATTTATCTTACAAGTTCTATGCAAAAAAGTAATTTCCTATTTAGAAATCAAAAACAGTTTGATAAAAAGTTAAAAATGCTTTAAATTATTATATTTAATTATTGCTTAACTTATTCAGAGAGAAGCAATGAATAAACTGAAAATTCAATTAAAATAATGCAAACTAACAAAGAAATAAACAGTCAAATGCGAGTATTACTCGCGCACAGAGAGTTCCATACAATGATGAATTAGTAAGAGTATTATTTAAAAAAAAACGTTGCTAAAAGAATACGAAGACTTTATAAAAACTATTCAACATAGGATTGGATATAGCTGTATATACTAGAAAAGTATAAATGGATATACCATAGTATTTATGTGATTAATTCTCATTAAATTAGTCTGTTTTTAACAATTTGACGTTTATTGGTTTTATACTGCTACTGGACATTGTATTATACAAATATATCCTTAAAATTTGTTATCTAGGCTTTAAAAGCTGATGGAGCATAGAGTATGCCGTCCATGTCATTATGTATGTCCAAACCGTCCGTGTCTTTAAGGGTTAATATTTCGGCTAATTACTGACAATTCTTTATGAAATTCATGATCAACAATGCTTTTATACTTCTGCTACAATTAGGTACCTCCAGCGCTGCTCAGCATTTTTGCTAAATGCACGTAAATCGAAATTTGTGTGTAATGGAAAAATGCAAATTTCTCAAAAACTATGTGACCTATAGTAATCGCTATAATTTTCCTGCAAGGTTTAAATTAATGTCTACTACCTCTAATTTTTTCAGAATTTTAGCTTCAATAGATTCGGAATTAGATGGGAGGAACATATTTTTGCATTACATTTTTGACCATAACTTTGAAAATATAATACTTAAAATTTTAAAAAAAATGTATTTTTGAGTTCAGCTTTACGAAAGCTTTCATACGATATCCCACACGATATACAAAGAAAAGATTTTTTTTTTCAAGTAACTTAATTACCCCCTCTACATTTTTCCTAAATATATTTGTGACTATTTATTAATCTGTAAATATGTGGGTCAATAGTCTTTATTACTTTCCTGAATTTGAACTTTCCATGTTCCACAGTTTACGAGAAAAAGGGCTGTGACAGACAGACAGATAGACACAGGAGTGATCTTACACACAGGAGTGATCACAGGAGTGATCTTATAATGGTTCCATTTTTACTTTTTAAGTATGGAAAAATTCCTAAAAATTAAACGTTCCGTTAAAAAAAAATTATTGCTCCTAAATCTAACTTTTTGCTTTCTTCAAAATCCTAAGTACTATAAATTTCATTGTTTACATCTAAATATGACATATGTAGTATTGCAGATTAAAGGTTATGTGCATTATAGGTCTGCAAATTAAAAAGTTGTTTGTAATCAAGTTTTATTTAAATTTAAAAGTTATTAGCAAATGAAATCATTAATAATGCAGATACGAAAAGTCATGTTAGGAGTGGCTGTTATAACTTACACCTAATATTTGTCGAGCACTTATATATTACATGGTAACATGTAACCATTATAATATAAAAGAAGGACTTCTTCCAGAAAAACAGTAAAAATAATTACAGTTTTGTAAACAATTAGATAACTCCTCTCTTCCTCAGATGTAGCAGAAATATTTTATCAGAACACAATCCGCTAAGCACAGCTGAATAGAAAAATAAATTGGAGATAGAACTACCAGTTTATTGCTTATTACAGTATAAATGAGGTTAGCCTATTAAATAACTAGGTTTTTATCCTTTTAAACAAAACAATTTTCTGACTATTTGTATAAATAAACATACAAAGCAAGGTTTCAAAACTCCTGACCATTTAGTTGATCATATGTTTTAATACAAAAAAATCTGTGAAGGCATTAAGAACACAAAAATGAGTACCTTGGATGAAATATTCCATGAAATAGAGAAAAACCTTAAAAAATAAACATGTGATTCAAATGAACAAATCACTCAGGTTTCAGTGATGGCTAATACAGGGTTTGTTGATTGTACATCCAATATTTTTAAAATATCAAAATTTTTAATATTTTCATACATTTGATATTTATTTTCAAATTATCTTATACAGTGATATTTTCAGTCAAAACAAGTGTAAATGAAATTTTTAATTGTTATTGATTGTGCAATCTTGTAGATAAACTTTTGTCTATGGTAGTGACTTCTTTAGCCGAAGAAGAAAACATATTTTCCAAGCTTTATATTTGGAGTTTCTATCTTTAAATGTAGAACTAATAATTATGTGAGATTTAATTCAGAACAGCGATTGAAAGATAATCTGTTATACACAGCTTCATTGGAAAAGAATCTTTTCTGATTTTGGTTTAGTAGAGTCTCTAAACTGTACAATATGTTGAGGAATAAAAAATAAGACAAGCATGCATTTATGTTAAAATTCTTCAATTAAAAAAAAGTATTTTGTTTATAAATTTCCCATTTCTTGATGATGAATCTTATAGTTTATATAGTATATATATATATAATATACAGTCTATAAATGAAAAAAGTAATGCTTTATAAATGAATGAAGTAGCTCGCCAAATTCGGCAATATCCTGAAGTACCCGCCATTTTAAAACAACATGATGGATGAAGCTAACCATTAAACTTTGTTGAGACCTTAGTAATTCCTGCGCACATGCCCACTCACACTGAAATCGGTTGATACATACGAGTGCTGTCGCAGGTAAAAAAATCAGATTTTTCAAAATGTCACCCACATTAGAATTTCAAAATGCTACATTTCAACCATTTTTAAAGATGAAGACAAAACAAAAAATGCTCCGAAATCCTTATATCAAGGTCAAACACTTAAGAAAGAATCTTTTTCAGTTTTTAATTTTTTTGTACCCCATTTTAAATTTAAATTTTTAAAAAATTTAATGGCCGCAATTTTTAAACAAGATGACGGATGAAGCTGGCCAGCTAACTTGGTTGAGACATTGCTATATACTATGCACATGCCTTCTCACATCCAAATCGGTTAATAAATACGCATGTTATCGCATGACAAAAATCGTTTCAAAATGTCAGCCATGCTGGACATTCAGAGTGCTATAACTTAGCCATTTTTTAAGATACACGGAAAACAAAAAATGCTCAGAAATTTTTGAATCAAGGTCTAACACGTAAGAACCAAATCTTTTTCAATTTCTAATTCTTTTGTACCTCATTTAAAATTTTAAACTTTTTAAATGGCTGCCTTTTGAAACAAGATGGAGGATGAAATTTCCCAACGAACTCGGTCGAGTCATTGGTGTGTACTGTGTACATACCAAGTTACATTCAAATAGGTTCATATATATGCCTGTTATTGCGTGACAAAAATCAGATCATTTCAAAATGTCAGCAACACTAGAAATTCAAAGTGCTATAACTCAGTTATTTTTTAAGATATAGATGAAACGAAAAATGCTCTGGAATCTTTGTATCAAGGTCAAACACATAAGAAAAAAATCTTTTTCAATTTCTAATTTTTTTGTACCTCATTTAAAATTTAAAAATTTTTTTAAATGGCCGCCATTTTGAAACACAATGGCAGATGAAGTTGGCCAAAGAACTCATTCGAGACACTGGTATGTACTATGTACACACCAAGTTACATCCAAATCCATTCATGAATACGAGAGTTACAGTGTGACAAAGATCAGATATATATATATATATATATATATATATATATATATATATATATAAAATAAAGATGAAATCACATATCAACATTGGAATGGAGGGTAGTTTCGGGGTCTGGGGGGTCATGATCAGTGAAAATATACCAAAATTTTTCAGAATTTCCTCCGAACGGCTGCAATAGGTAGCTTTTTGTAATGAAAGCTACCTAAAATCTGAACAGATAACTGATATTATCACATTCACATGAAACTGATATATAAGAGGTTTATTAAATTATGATATTAAAGGTATTCACTAATTAAAAATTTAAAGATATTTGAATTTGAAATGATATGTAGTACAGTAAATCTTAGAAATAATACTAAGGGGAATATAAAGATGGCAGGATAAGCGAAAGCAGATGTATGAATTCTAAACACCACAAATAAAATTTCTGTGTGCCATTGCAAGAAATATTGATAAACTCAAATATACTGCATTTCACAAACACTGAAATGAAATTACAAATTATTAGCTTATAGCTAATTTTTAATTTCAGAAATAATTGATTATATATACTATATTGCCATTAATGACCGGCAACTTTCAATTTTAGACATTTTGTCGAATATTTAGAAATATACTTGACAGATTCTTCTGGAATTTTAGGATTAAAAAGAGCAGGTATGACTTCATATTTAGCAATGTCGATTTAATAAGGGGGGCAATTAGGGGGTCAACAAAAAATCAAAGAAAAAAAACAATACTTGGGATCACCCTGTAAAATAAAATGCACGAAATGATCTACCGCTACTGAATATAAATAAACAGACATTGTGCAATATGTGTATTCGGATAACCACCAGAACGAGCCTATACCATGATCAAAATAAGTATCAAA
This sequence comes from Maratus speciosus, assembly GCA_963932465.1. NCBI lineage: Eukaryota > Metazoa > Arthropoda > Arachnida > Araneae > Salticidae > Maratus > Maratus speciosus. The sequence continues at coordinate 223,894,036 of OZ010789.1, forward strand.
ATCGAAGCATTTTTTCCAAATCTACTCTTTGATACTCACTAAATACTAACTTTTTTCTGAAAATCAGTTAATAAAAAATGATAATTTGTGTAAAATCCCTTATCATTAAGCTGCTTTTAGAGAACAACTAAAAATTTGCTCACTTTAACGCCGATATCTTTCTGATTTTTTACAATATTTGACTAAATTGTAAAAATATAATTGTATTTAATAAGTTGCTCCATAGAGTTGACTATTATATTATGTAAAATGATCCTTGTTATCGTTCGCGCATGCACAGATAAAAATTATTTCATACAACTGCTCATATTTCCTAAAATATTTAATATATTTATATTCCAATTGCACCCAGTAGCAGAAAGTTATGGTTGTGTCTGCGACAGCAATTTAGTGGGATGAAAATTGTCTGCGGGAGTAGCATGTTACATTTTCTTATGTACAAACATTATGAGTGTTAAAATAAACAGTGTTCTTATTAATTAATACCAGGGGTGATTCTGAGTATAAAAAAAAAAAGGAAAAAATTCTGAAATTCACAGCAAAATTTCCGAAAGGTTACAACAGAGGGGGGGGGGAGCGAAAATCAACTACCGGCACTAATTATGTGTTATTCTTGCGCACTTTTGATGAAATTTGGGTTTTTTTGCGATCTTTTGACGAAATATGCCGTTTATCTCGATCTTTTGACGAAATTTGCCGTTTTTTCGCGATCTTTTGACGAAATCTGCTGTTTTTTTGCGATCTTATGAGGAAATTCCTCTTTTTTTTCGCGATCTTTTGACGAAATTTGCCGTTTTTTCACGATCCTTTGACAAAAATGAGGTTTTTTTTCACGATCCTTTACGAACTTCGTGTTTTTTCCTCGATTCTTTGACGAACTTCGTGTTTTTTCTGCGATTCTGTGACAGAAATTTGCGTTTTTTCGGCACCTCCGGGACAAAATTCACGTTTTTCCCGGGATCTTTTGACGAAATTCGCGTTTTTACAGCGATCCTTTGGCAGAAATTTGTACTTTTTGCGATTTTTTGACGAAATTCCGCAAATTTAATTCCGATCTTTTGACATAAATTTTCCTTTTTTCGCGATCCTTTGACAGTAATCTTCGTTTTTCATGATCCTTTGACAGAAATTTGCATTTTTTCGTGATCGTTTTTTAGAAATTTGTGTTTTTTCGCGATTGTTTTACAAAAATTTCCGTTTTTTCGCGATCGTTTTACAAAAAATTGCGTTTTTTCGCGATCGTTTTACAAAAATTTGCGTTTTTTCGCGATCGTTTGACTAAATTTGCGTTTTTCCCACAATCGTTTGTCTAAATTCGCGTTCTTTCCGCGATCCTTTTACTAAATTCGCATTCTTTCCGCGATCCTTTGACGAAATTCGTGTTTTTTCCGTGATCCTGTGACAGAAATTTGCATTTTTTCTACAACACTGGTTCGAGATTTATGTTTTTTTTCCTGTCTCTTTTGACGAAATTCGCGTTTTTATAGTGGCCCTTTGGCTATAAATTACCGATTTTTTATGCGAACGATTGCCGAAATTGATATTTTTCGCGATATTTTTTGTCAGAATTTTCGTACTTTTTTTTTTTCAAGTTGGCAAATTTATCTGCAAGGTCCAAAATAAATCTGCGACGCACGTCGCGCGTCTCGAACTTTCTGCTACCGGGCAATTGCACTATATTGTTTCTACTATATTTTGTCAATTTTTCTGAAATCGGCGTTAAATTTGGTTGAAAACTCTGCATGGTATAAGCTAAAAACATGCAAGAATTTTTTAATTTATTTAAATAAATCGCTTTATTTCTATTAATATACGTAGTACTATTCTTACACAAAAGAATACACGGAACAGATGTCATAAGTGTCTAAAGCATCGATAAAAAATTAAAATTAAAAATGACAATTTGTGGAAAATCCCTTATCATTCAACTGCTTTTAGAGAACAACTAAAAATTTGCTCACTCTAACGCCGATATCTTTCTGAATTTTTACGATATTTGACTGGATTTTTTTTAACAAGTTGCTCCATAGAGTTGACTATTAAATTATGTAAAATGATCCTTGTTATCGTTCGCGCATGCACAGATAAAAATTATTTCATACAACTGCTCATATTTCCTAAAATATTTAATATATTTATCAGGGGTGATTGTGACTCAGAGTGAAAAACCCTGAAAATTAATCGATGCAAAATATACCAATATCAATTTACATAACAACTGGTGCTGCAACAGCATGACAATCAAATGACATATTTCTGCAATTGTTTGAAATATGCAATTGCAGAAAAACATAATTTGGTAAACTTTTGTTAATTTCACTGAAAGCTAAATGACTTCATCAAATGGAGAGTGCAATTTATCTTGTTATGTGCAAAGTTCGAATTCTATATTCAGTAAATGAATTTATTCTAAGTACTCATGAAACAAGTACAAATTATGTGTTAAGAGTTATCTCTTAGTAGATTTAATGCAAGTCATATCTAGTTATTTGAAAACAGTAAAAAAACGTCAAAACCAATCCAATTTTACTTCTAAGTAGCTATATATTAGAAAAAAAATAAATAAAAATCTATTTTTAGACTTTTTTTTAAAGACTATTTTTAAATCTCTTACACAAGGTAAATTACTTTTCCTGCTTTCTTCTTGGGTATTACACATTACAGGTATGCAATTCTGGACATTTTTGTACTGAGATTGAGATGGATAACACAATACCAGGGGTGATTCTGAGTAAAAAAAGAAATATATTTGAAATTCACAGAAACTTTTCTGAAAGGTTACAGAAGAGAGGGTGGGGAGGGAATCACTCCTGCTTCTAATTATGTGCTTTTTTCTGCGATCCTTTCACGAAATGTGCGTTTTTTTCGCGATTCTTTAAAGAAATTCATGTTCTTTGCCCGTGATCCTTTAACAAAATTTGCGTTTTTTCTGCCATCCTTTGACGATATTTCAGTTTTTCTAGCGATTCTTTGACGAAAATCGCGTTTTTTTCCGTGATCTTTTGACGAAATTCGTGTTTTTTCCGCATTTGTTTGAAGAAATTGTTTTTTTCATGATCCTTTAATGAAATTTGCGTTTTTCCCGCGATCTTTTGACGAAAATCTTGTTTTTTTTCGCGATCCTTTGCGAATTTTGCACTTTTTTGCGATCCTTTGACGAAATTTGTGTTTATTTCGCGATCATTAGAAGAAATTTCTTTTATTTCGAGATCATTAGACGAAATTTGTTTTATTTCGAGATTCTTTGACAAAATTCGCGTTTTTTCCGCGATCGTTTGGTGAAATTTGTGGGATTTTTCGCGATTATTTAAAGAAATTAGTTTTTTCCGCGATCTTTTAACGAAGTTCGCGTTTTTACAAGGTTCCTTTGGCGATATTTCCGTCTTTCCTGCGATCCTTTGACGAAAATCGCGTTTTTCTCCCGCAATCTTTTGATGAAAATCGCATTTTCCTCGCGATTCCAGGATACGGAAAATCCTTCCCGGTTCTAAATATGTTTTTTCAACGGTCTTTTGACGAAATTCGCATTTTTTCCGCGATTCTTTAAAGAAATTAATGTTTTTTACGTGATCTTTTAATGAAATTTGCGTTTTTCCAGCGATCTTTTGACGATATCCATTTTTCCGCGTTCCTTTGACGATATATCCGTTTTTCCCGGAATCTTTTGACGAAAATCGCGTTTTTCCCCGCGATGTTTTGACGAAAATCTTAGTTTTATCGCGATCCTTTGCGAAATTCGCGCTTTTTTCGCGATCTTTTGACGAAATGTTTGTTTATTTCGAGATTCTTTGACGAAACTCACTTTTTTTCCCGTAATCCTTTGACGAAATTGTCGATTTTATTCAGCGAACAATTGAGGAATTGATTTTTTTCGGCGACCATTTGTCGAAATTCGCGATATTTTTTAATGTCCAAATTTTCCGCTAAATGTAACGATCTCATAAACCCGGAAGGATCGACCGAAAAACCCGGAAATCCGGGCTACACCCGGAGCACAATCATCCCTGATTTATATTCCAATTGCACTATTGTGCTGTCCTCTAAAAAAAACCCACTTTTTGAATTTTTCTATATATAAAATTTAATAAAAAATACAAAACAATTTGAAGTAGCTACATTTTCACAGCTTGTTCTGACTAAGATTTTAATGTATAGTATTTTTGATTCTGTCAGTATATTACAAAATGGCAGTCAATTAAAGAAGAATTTGAAAAAAAACCCACTTTTTCCTAAAAATAACCCATGTTACCTAAAAAAAACCCACATGTAAAAACACTTCTAGAAACCAAAATATTAGACAGTAAAGTATTTTTTTCATTATTAATTATTTTTAAAACACAATTCTGCAAAAAAAGTTTTTTTTTTTCAGTTTTTTTGCAATTAAATCCAAAGGGGCAACTTAATCACACAAGTTTTAATTAATCCTTGTTGAGATAGTAGAAACTCCTAAAATTTTTCACTGTGTTATTCAGAAACTACAGAAATGTTCCATTTTTTGGTAAACATAAAAGATCTTTCAGAAAATAATGTCAAAGTTGCTGTTTTGAACCAAATTTCCAGACAAAAGGCGAAAAACCACCCAAAGAGAGGTGAAAAACCAGTCGTCATGGGACCCAAAATCGCTTGTAACTTGATAAGTAATTTATCAAAAACATAAAACTCATTTCAATTCCAAATCCCTTTGTCAGCCCTGTCAATTTTGTACCTTTATGTTTAAAAATGAGTAAATGTGTCAGAAAGTTTTGTCCTTGTTGAACAGTGAACTTGAGAATCGCCTAATAAAATTTGCATAAAAAAAGCAAAATAATGATTAGAATAAAATAAGCGTGTAAACATTAAAACAATGTATGATATAAAAGTAAAAGGATATCTTTGTGCACATAAAAAAAAGTGGATGGGTTTTGCAAAAAACAAAGGGGGGGAGAGGGAGGTATGACATACCTTGTACAAACCCTTAGAAATGCAAAATTTGCATAATTTATTGGGGGTTTTTTCCCTTTAATTAATATTTTAAAGAAAAAATGTATGCTCCACCATTTATTTATGTATATAAAAGTGGGTTTTTTTTAGTTCACGCATGGGTTTTTTTTAGCTCTGTTTTCAAATTGTCACAAACTGAGCCAAACATAATATAATCAGCTGAAAATGGTGCATTTTATTCACATATTAATGGTTTAACATAAAAACATCTAAAAACTGATGTACATCATTGTAACATGTCGTATTATAACAAGAAAAACTTTGAAAATGAAGCTCTTTTTTGCTAGAATTCTGTATTATTAGCTTATTTTTTTAAAAACTAAATAAACACTTCTAAAGTAATTTTAAATAATTTTATTATTATAAATGGCATATAGAAACAGGACAAAAAGAAAATTTTACTTCAGTGATTTTTTGGATGAAGTTCTAGGGTGGGTTTTTTTTAGGATAGGGGAAGACGGGGTACAATGAAACAAAATTTACTAATTTTTTTTCCCTATCCACAATTTTGCATGCACAAAAATATAATTAATGCATATTTTTAATCTTGTATTTTCCCCATCTAAATAAATTTTTATTAGGTTCTAAACAATATCTTTATGCTTGAAAAATAACAAAAAATAAATGTCTTACAGTGTTTCATTGTACCCCGTATGCCGGGGTACAATGAAACACATACTGGGGTACAATGAAACACTCCAAATGATAGAAGCAATTTTCACCCAGTATAGTTTATTTTATGAAAAATGAGATAAATACAAAAACAAAACTTGATTAATAAGGAAATTGATAAAAATAGTATAGTCTAAGATGAAAAATAAGAAATTTCTATTAGTTTAAGAAACACCTTTCATTTTACATTAAATTGGCGCAAGTCAGTTTCAAAAATTAGCATTTCTGTTTATATTTCAGTTGATCCTGAAGGAATATGGGGTGGTAGTTTCAACAGAATGAGTTTTTTTTTAAATGTAAGTTTCTAAAAAAGAAGAAAAAAAAAAAACCTAGGTTGGAGTCTTTATATCAAGTATTTCACATTTGACTTCATTTAAATGTATGATTTCTCCAACAGTATATATTTCCTTATGTTTTCATTTATACGGATACTGCTTGTGCCATATATGTTGTGTGTGAATATCTCATTCTTAGTACCTCGATGACCAGATGGGCCTGGAAAAAAATCTGGATCATCATCAGAGTCTGTAGCAGGCAGAGTTAGTTTACAAAACAATCCCTTCTCAGCTTTTTTTCCTCTTTCTGTTTTTTAATTGCTTAACAAGAGCATTTTTTACTGACCTGGTTAGAACAAAACTCTTTTTTTTTTTCTGTTTTCCTACTCTTACTTCTAATATATTCTATTTACTACTTTTATTACTATAATAAAACATGTTTCATTGTACCCCGTCTGCAAGTGTTTCATTGTACCCCGCACTGAGGTTACTAAATAAAAAATTATTTTCAAACTTCTAATATTTATTTTTTTTAGTTTGGTTTTGGAGGTATGAAGACAACAACCCAAAGAAAACAATGTATAGAAAAAATAATTATTACATATAACAACAAGGAAAAATAAACAAAATTACTTTTAGTAAAGAAAGTTACTTTCAATGACGTAAAAGCAATAATCTTCTATTGCTACTGTTGTAGAAGTGTGAATGTATCCAAATCACATCAGTAATTGGAACATATAGTTGTATAACATATATATAAACTGCAACTCTCTATGACAAATTTGACTGATTTTACAAGTAATGTTTCATTGTACCCCGTCTTCCCCTACATTTTCCTGTGGGTTTTTTTTAGAGGACAGCACTATATATTGTTTCTACTATATTTTGTCAATTTTTCTGAAACTGGAGTTAAATTTGGTTGAAAACCCTGCATGTTATAAGCAAAAAACATGCAAGAATTTTTTAATTTTTTTAAATAAATCGCTATATCTCTATTAATATACATGCTATTCTTTTCTTACACAAAAGAATACACATATTGCACAATGTCAGTTTATTTGTATTTAGTAGTGATAGATCATTTTGTGCATTTCATTTTATAGGGTGATCCCAAGTATTGCTTTTCTTCTTTGATTTTTTGTTGGCCCCCTAATTGCCCGCTTATCAAATTGACTTTTCTAAATATAAGGTCATACCTGTTCTTTTTAATCCTGAAATTCCAGAAGAATCTGTCAAGTATATTTCTAAATATTCGACAAAATGTCTAAAATTGAAAGTTGCCGGTCATTAATGGCAATATAGTGTATATATACATATAAGAGCAAAGCACACATACAATGTAAATTTTTAATTTTTCACATTCATGAATATTTCTAAAATATTCGGAAAGAAATATATGTCCTTCCAGTTTTATTTAATATTGATACATTATTTAAGCTAGTGAGCACCTGTTCGACATACATGTCTATGCATGCCATGTTACAGAATTGCTTTCGAGAATAAATTCTGAAAATTACCATGCTTAATTTATAATACATAAAATAATCACAAACATTTTTAAATTATCATGTTTAATTTATAATACATAAAATAATCACAAACATTTTTAAATTACCAAATACTCTAATACAATCCATAACTTCAGATTAAAAAAATAAAAACATGAAATATGATATAATTTTCTTTTATGTTATTAAATCATATGAGATTTTACAATCCAAATTTTGTTTTCATAAGTTGGAGAAATTTGATGTGGTGGAGAGTTTTACATTAATCATAAATGCCATTAAACAATCAAATTATGTGAAACTTTAAATGACCAATTAAAACTTCCAGAAGCATGAAACTGGCATTAATTCAGTTTAATTCGGATTTGAAATACTGCATGTTAACTTATATGGGCTTATTATTAAAATGCCCTTTAATTACACCTGATGTGAGAAGGAAATAACAGATCGTTTTAGAACAACCTAGACATACGAAAATAAATAAAGCCTTTACAAAAATTCTAAATTACACAACATACAAAGAAAAATATTAAATGATTAAATCCAAAAACCATAATATTACGAAAAATTACTCAGCTTGATTGAAAATATATAATAAAATCCACAAAAATATAAATCAACAGAAATTTGTTTAAAGATCAAAATATCAAATTAAGTAAACAAACGGATTTTTATTTATTTATGTTTATGTTTTGGATTCCCAAGTTTAAAAAGTATCGATTATTAATTTAATTATAACTTACTTATAAGTAAGACCATCACCGGAGCCGAAGAGCTGCTCAGCTGTCAAACCATCATTGTTGATATAGGTGGTATCCCCAACCGCAGACATGATTGAGATGTGAAATGAAGTACTAGGAGTTAATGATCTTTACAAAATTGAAAAGTGGTGGAGTGTAAAGTGAGTTTACGTTACACGTGAGTTAAATACTCTTATCACCGGCCAAAATATGATAACAAAATTCGCGATATCATACATGTTAGCCAATCACAGCTCGTTTCTGTCACAAAACTGGACAACCACTTGCGTAGGGCGAGATCTGTTGCCACTTCTTAATGTGAATCATTCATAAAGTTTCAAGATTTTTTTTTTTTTTTTTTAATTTTTTTTATGAATGTTGGAAATGTAATCAGTAGCATTATCTAAGTTCTGAATCTGAATAATGCATTGCTCGAAAGTGAGATTTCGCATTTTCACTAAACTTTCGTAGCAAATGTTTGTAAGGAAAAATGTGAATATCTGTTAAAAAGGGTACCGACTGGGATATTGGCGTACCCAGGATTTTATTTCGGGGGCCGGGGAGTGGCTGAGCTGAGGCTGACTTAAATTTCCCGTCTGACATTAGCCTAAATCTTACGAAACACGTTGAATTAAGTTGTAAACAGACAGGGATGTAGCTACAAATATTTTTTCGGAAGTGGGGGGGGGGGGGAATTCTCAAACAATTTCTTTTATTTTCTTACTAAAATTATATGTGCAATGTGTGTTTAATGATAATGATACTTATACTTAAAAAAAAAAAAAAAATTCTTTCCAAAGAAAAATACTGAAACTGAAAACATAAAAATATAATTATTGGTTCATTTCATGAAAGTTTTTGTCTTCTATTGTGTACAATAGTCATAATCGTACTTCATATGAAAATAGCCTCATGATATTTTGAGATTTTTGAGAAAGGAACAAATTTTTGGAAGAAATAGATTGAGACACTGTTTATGTACAAAACTAGGGAAATTCAGGTCTCGTAGACGTATGATATTTTCGTACATAGGCGTAACCAGGGGGGGTGCCCTGGGTGCCCCCCCCCCCCCGCTTGCGCAGACTCAAGCAAAATTATTTAAAACAATCGAAATCTACAAAAGAAAAAAGAAGTAAAACCAGAGTTCAATTAGTTTAGTTCAGAAAACTAACAACCTAAGTTTTGAACTGTGATAAAAAAAAAAAAGAATTCCATGTTCTTTTTTTTAAAATTATGTTCTTTATCTTTTTAAAAACTAGAATATTTACAAGAATCTGTATTAGTCATAGTAAGTCAAAAAAAGAGGTTTTATAATCCCACTTTGACGTCTTTTTTTGAGGAGATTTTTTTAGCACCGTTCTTTCTATTGCATGTTTCTGCAATTTCATGAGAAATTAACACAAGTTCTTGACGCTGATAAAAACAGAAATTATTTGTCTCTTTGATTTCGCAGTCTAAAGTCTAGAAAAAAACAAAAAAATTTGAAAGGGGATGCAGATGTGAAACAGTAATTGTAAAATGCGATTAGCCAGGGGAAAGGTGGGTGTGCACAGACTCTGCCTCTTTTGAAAATGAGAAATAATAGCGCAGAAAATTAAAATTAATCTGGAGTTGGTTAGCTGGTTGAATTTCGAGTTTCGCCACCATATTTTGACATTCGTAAAAGGAATATGGTTGCAGTCTTTCAAGTCAATATAGTAATTTTTTTCCTCTAAAAATTTTTATGCGATTTTTTGAGTTTCTTCTCGTTTCGCGGAGTTCTTTTGAAACTAGGAAAATGACCCGGTTTCTATCTTTTAGCCCAGTGCAGTAAATTTTGCCGAAATTCGCGATTTCATTCTGTGATCTTTTCATGATATTTACAATTTCCCCCAAAATCATTTGACGAAATTCACGTCTTTCTGCGGGATTTTTTGTCGAAATCCGTACTTTTCACCACTAACCTTTGACAAAATTAGTGCTTTTCACCGCGATCCTTTGACGAAATTCGCATTTTTTACCGTGATATTTTGGCGAAATTGGGATTTCTTTAGCCTCCTTCGATGAAATTCGTGTTTTCTTTTCACGATCTTTTGACGAAATTCGCTTTTTCTTTCCGCGATCTTTTGACGAAATTCGTATTTTCTTTCTGCAATCCTTTGACGAAATTCGTATTTTCTTTTTGCGATCCTTTGACGAAATTCTTGTTTTCACCGGGATCCTTTGACGAAATTTGTTTTTTTTGGCGACCTATTCACGAAACTGATTTTTTAAAGGGGTCGTTTGTCGAAATTCGCGATAGTTTTGCGCAACCGATCGGGAAAATTCTCGATATCTTTCCGTACCAATTATCAAAATTCTCTACTCTTTTCAGCGACTTTTTGTCGAAATTTGCAATACTTTCTTGTCAATCATTTATCGAAACTTCTGATTTTTTTACGCAAACTTTCACGAAATTCGCGATTTCTTTCGGCAGCACTCTTTTATCGAAATTCACGATATTTTTCACGATCTTTGGAAGAAATTCTCAATTTCTTCCAGGATCGAGTCACGATATGATTTTGAGAACTTCCACGAAAGAAATAAAAATCGCGGACTTCAAAAAAATTTTAAAATACTCACTGAAGAATCACAGATCTGTGAAAGAATTTTGAGGGCGGAAATACTGCACAGCATTTTTTATTATGCGGGACTTTCCTTTTCTGTGCACAAATCGCGCAATCCCGCACGTTATTTCATACCCTGCCCCTTAAAGAAAACTTCATTACTAGTGGCGTTTCGCTGGTTTCCTTTTTTTAAAAAACGAACATAGAATTAAAGAAATCTAGGATTTGGGGTGGGGGGGGGGGACTGCCTTCCCCAACGTACCCCCGATCAAGCTACGACCACTTCCGTCTCGAAACAAATAATCCTGAATTATCGCGATTTTTTTTTATTTCGAGCCAAATTAAATTTACAGCTTTAATATAAGAACTGATTTCACATTCTTCCAATTCGAATTTAATCGCGGCAATTCCAAAATTACCGGAGAGTTTTTTGTGTTTAAAAAAAAAGTAAAAAAATCGCCTCAAAGTGCAAAGAGCCCCGCTAAAAATCGCATTGAAAATTCAGAAAAGATTAAAAACAGCGGGGAACGAAATTAACTAATTAGGTAAAATATTTAAAACGGATTCCTTTTAGGAACGCGAAAAAAACCCCTCTAAAAATCACATTAAAGAATTGTTACAAATTGAAAAATCGCTGTAAGAATCTCGAAAAAACTTTATTGAAAAGGAGACAAAGTTTATTGGATAAAATATATAAATCGGATTCTTTTTTACTAATTTGAAAAAATTCTCATAAAAAATTTATTGAAAAATTGCATAAATTGTCTTCTTCAATATGCATGACTTCAGGGAAACAGGCACTTTCCTGTCAAATCTTGCGGCTGTGAGGACTGCATTGTTTTTTGAGAGTTCAGCGAGCGCGCGTACACTCACACACCGAGAGACAGACAAGCACCTATCTTTATTATTACAGCCGCATCATGATAATATAATTTTTATCATCTTGACAAAATTTAGTGTATACATCATGATCTGCTTTACCTAATACATTGGACACATTCTGAGGTAAAAAATGAATTATTAATGAATATTGTAATTATTTATAATATAATAATAATTATTTATATGCACTTTCCTCCAAAATTTCTTGCCCCCACCCCCGGCGATCCCTAAGAAGTCATGGAGTCACATTCTGAAAAACTTTCGTGGGTATGTACTGGCGTACAGCATGTATTATCTGAGATTTATCATCCGGCAAAATTTCATCTACAAGATTTTGACATAGATAATGTTAGGTCTCATGCAATGCCCCAGTACCTATAGAAGTTTCCAGCATGATTAAAAGCCTTTTTTAATCTTTATAAGAAGTTAAGGTGCCAAAAGGTTTTACACTTGTGACCATACTTAGTCACTGTCTTATTTCACTGCTGCAAGGAGATTTACATATATATATATTTTTTCTTTACCATTAGATTTAGTTTTGATGTTTTGAACCACTTCTCACACCTCCTCACGCAAACAAAAATTGCATTTGAGCCCTTTTTAAAAGAAATACCACACATGAAGTCTAAGTAGAAAACCGGTCTAAAACGGAAATTCGACCGGTTTCATGGTGTTCCGTTTTAGTAGGTTTTATTATATAAGATATTGTTTGTATTCAACATATTCAGGTTAAAAAGTCTGGGCACCCCCCCCCCCCCTCCGTTCAAAAGGCTGGTTACGCCTATGTCGTAGACAAAAAAACACAATGACGAATTGAGTCTGGCTGCTGTTTGTATTTCTTTTGAAAATTTAGCCAGTTTATTGTTACAGAATTCAGAAAAATAGTCAGCAAAACAATAAAAAATTCTTTTTTTTTTTTTTACTTTTTATTAAAAGAAAGGGTTTCAAAAGCCTAGAATTTCCCAACTCTAAGCTCAAATTTCCTAAGTTCACAGATATTGGAGGGGGAGGCTCACCACCCCATCATCGCGACGCCTCTGTAAACAGAAATCATTTTTGACAATAAGGCCGTAGCCAGAGGGGTTGTTGGGAACAGGGATATGATTCTTTTCCGAAATTTTAAGAGATGAGGTTTCGAAAATTTTAAAAAATCGGTCATTATTCTGAAAATTTGGACTCGATTTTGACATATGGTCGCCGAAAAAAATCAATTTCGTCAATCGTTCGCAGAAAAAACCTCCAATTTCGTTACAGGATCCAGGAAAAGATCCGAATTTTGTCAAAGGACCGCGGATAAAAAGCGAATTTTGTCAAAGGGTGGAGAACAAAAAGTGAAATTTCATCAAATGATCCCAGAGAAAACTCGAATTTCGTCAAATGATCACGGAGGAAACGCAAATTTCGTTTAATGGCCGCAGAAAAAGCGTGAATTTCGTTAAAGGGCCGCAGAAAAAAGGCGAATTTCATCAAAGGGCAGCAGAAAAAACACGAATTTAGACAAAGGATCGCGAAAAAAACGTGAATTTCGACAAAGAGCCGTGAAAAACAACACGAATTTCTTCAAAGGGCCGCTGAAAAAACGCAAATTTCGTCAAAAGTCCTCAAAAAACGTGAATTTCATCAAAGGGGCGCGTAAAAAATGCAAATTTAGTCAAAGAGCAGCCGAAAAAAATGTGAATTTGGTCAAAGAGCCGCGGAAAAAAGCGAATTTCGTCAAAGGGCCGCGCGGAAAAAATGCGAATTTCGTCAAAGGGTCGGGTCGTGATAAAAACCTGAATTCCATCAGAGGGTCTCTGAAAAAACACAGCAGTCTCTTTAGAAAAAAGCACACATACAAACATCTATGTTTATTATTATAGGTATAGTTTTTAAATTGAAATAATACACCGAACTAACTTTTAAAAATCGGGTTAACCCGAACTGAACTTGCAGGAATCTACACTCAGCCTGAAATCGACCTGAAATGAAAATAGAGTTAACCCAACCTGCAATAAAAATAATTAGGGCCGGGAAGGGATCCCTCCCCCCCCTTCCGCTGTAACCTTTCAGAATATTTGCTGTGAATTTCAGATTTTTTTTAAAACTCAGAATTACCCCTGGAAGGAGGAGGCACGGGTCCTGAGGCTTTTCCACGCCGAAATAAGTTGAAAAGTGTTAATGGATTTTTTTTTATGTTATACTTACATTTAAAAGAAAGTCGTTGTAGCTTAAAATCTATAAAATTGTCTCTCTAAACTGAAAAAAAAAAAAAAAAAATCAGAACCTTTACAGTCTGTAGCGGAAATGTTTCCGAAAATGTAGTGTGAACGATGAATTATTCTCTTGAGTGACTGGTCGGAAACCTTACTCTCATTTCTATGTAAAGTATTTGATGCGAATATTCGGATTTTTTGCACATGCCCATTAAGTTCTACAAACGTCATGATCACGTGACTTTTATTGTTCTGGGGTTGAAAGTAACGAAGAGACGTAATGTACATTTTGAAGAAAGTAAGCATTTATGTTTTATAATTTTTTTATTTAAGAAAGTAATATGCTTAAAAAAAAAATTAATATTATTCGATTTCCTTTTATTGCATAATAATATTAGAGTTACTGTTAATCGCTTGGTGCAGATACAAAGTTAAATAACTCGTTCGAAATATATACTCTTGTCCATGATCTATTATAAAATACTAGATATTTGATTAATGAATAATAATGTAGTATTAGTGTTCGCAGGGGCTGATTTAAGGGGTCGCGATGGTCGCAATCGCGAGGGGCCCCGCATCCCAAGGGCCCCTAAATCTTCTTTTGTGTGCAAAGAGAAATATGACGATTTGATAAAAGAATTTTCTTAGTGTTCTCTTTTAAATTTTTCAGTTAATATTACAACATAATTTTCATATAATAAATAGAATTTTTTTTCTATCACTTACTACTACCAGAAATGTTTTTGCTTTCCCTTATCTTTTTTTTCCGTTATAAATTATCAGGACTAATATCGGTTGTGGAGCGATGGGGTGGGATTCAAAGGAAACTTGGTTCTGAGCCGAAAGGAATCCTGTCAGAGGCAATCTATGACGATTTTATTATACAGATTGAGGACTTGGTTAAATCATGGGCCATCAACCTGGGGTCCCTGATTTTAGGGGCCCCGCATTTGGTATGCTGTTTTCATAAAGCTGATATTTTAAATGTACTTTTACTTTGTTACTGAGTATCTATTCTAATAAAAGAAAGTTTCGCTCTGTGTGTGTGCGTGTCTGTGTGCGATGGATAGCAAAATCTAAAGCACGTAGAAGTCTAAAAATTTGGGTGAGGATAGTCTAAGACAGTTCCTTATGCACCTGAGGGTCAGATTTTTAATTTTTTAAGACTCCCTGAACCCCTTCAAGTTTTTATGCCCTAAACTTGTAATATCTTGCCCCCTTTTTATCCGATCTTCTTCGTTTTTGGGGCCCTTTCTCCATTTAGGTATCCCCCTTTCTACATTTCACTTAAGATCCTGGGGCCCTATAAGTTTTATGCTCTAATTTGTTGATAAATTGCCCCCTTTTAATCCAATATTCGTTTTTACTACCCTTTTTCAAGTTGGTTACTCTTCCGATTCTACATTCCATTTAAGACCCTAGCGCCCAAAGCCCCGCTCCAGGGCCCCTTGCGCTTTTTGTAAGGCATGCATTTTTCACTCCCTAATTGTGTCACCCTCGCAATGCATAGTTTTAAAGTTGATTCTTGGACTCCTGTCTCCGGGCCAACATCCTCATATTTTTATTGGGGCCCTAGGGCCCTTTTTAAAGCATTTCCTCCCATCATTTGCACATTTCTTTACATTTTTATTCTAATGATTAATCTATACCCTATGCTTAATTTCGTCTAATTAAAGATCTAAAGCACTAAGTACTAGGACCTTTTAATATGTTTTCATTTTAGAGTCCTGCTCTCAACTATTAGTTGACCTCCTTTGGGTATCCTATTATAACTTCCTTAAAAATGGTCCGACTCACTAGCTTTTTTCTAACAACTTCTTAGGTCCTCCAGCTACTACATGAACGACAAAAAAAATTTCTTAGAATTCAGCTACCACCAATTTTGAATATTAATCGCCTCCTTGGTGTCCTTGATGCATCTTCTTTAAAAATAATAAAATTCTCTTGCATTTTTCTTTTACTTAGTTCTTGGATCCTCCGGCTACATTATAAAGTGCTAAAAAATTTTCTTTTACCCAGCTACATTCCAGTTTTTTTTTCTAAAACGACTAGTTTTTTTTTCTAAAAACTTCTTAGGAGCTCCATTTAACCCTCATATTTTCATTGGGACCCTAGGGCCCTTTTTAAAGAATTCCCCATTATTTTTTGAACATTTCTTTAAAATTTTATTCTAATGATTAATTCATATCCTATGCTCAATTTCGACAAATTGAAGAGCTAGGTACCAAGACCTTTTAACATGTTTTCATCTTAGGGCCCTGCTCTCAACTATCAAATGACACCTTTTGATCACCCTATTATAACTCCTTTTAAAAAAGTGCGATTCACTAGCCTTTTTTTTCTTTTTTTTTTCTTTTTTCTTTTTTTTTTCTTTGTAACAACTTCTTAGGTCTTTCAGCTAATACACGGAGGTAAAAAAAAATTCTCAGACTTCAGCTGCCACCAATTTTGAATATTAATCGCCTTCTTGGAGCCCTTGGTGCAGCTTCTTTAAAAATGATCGATTATTTTTGTTTTTGTTTTTTTTCAAAAAGAAAAAATGTTTTTTTTGAACAAAACTATTATATATATATATATATATATATATATATATATATTTACATAACTTAACTGTTTCAAGTTATTATTTATAAACAATTTCTACTTTTAACAGTATCTCAGCAGTCAACCTGAGACATAGTGGGTCTAGATAATGTTTGTATGCATACAGAATGAAAACTGCATTTGTTGATGAACATATCTGGGTCTCTAAAAAGAGAACTTAAAGCATGCGAATTTAGCAAACATAAAATATATTAAAAATATTCAATATTCAGCATAAATTATTTTTATTTGAGAAAATGCAGATTATTTACAGCAATCTATGCTAATAAAACAAAGTTTCGCTCTGTCTGTGTGCGATGGCTAGCAGAATCTACGGCAAGTACGAGCCTGAAAAGTTTTGTGAGGCTAGCCCAAAGTGTCTCCTGATGCACCTGAGACTCAGAATTTTAAATTTCTAACAATTAGTTGAGAAATTAATTAAGCATCGAAACTCACTCTCATAAAAAAACATCTATTTGATCTATTGGATTCAAGGAAAGCACTTACGCATGCCCACAAAATCATTTAAGTATCGGGAGCTAGCGAAGGAACGTTTTACGACTTTATTTCTGTTTTTGATTGTTTCTTTTTAATCCAAATCGACCAAGCCGCTCGGTATATTTAAAATTGAAAGACACATTACGAAAGATCGTATTCTTACATCTCAAATGCCACAATTAATTCGAAAAAATGTCGCAGTTAACTCTTTGAAAAAAAATAATTCAAAAAGGGTCTAATTCCGAAAAAGTTTTTCCCCCTTATTGCGACGCCCCTCCAGGATTCAATTTTAGAGGTACCGACAAGCCAAATATACGCTCTTAAAGCAGAGACCTTCTTCTAATCTATGGTGCATTTGGTTTTTAAAAATAAAAATTTTAACCCTTTCAAATATACCGTCGAACGAAAGTCATTTCGCGCCTCACGGAGACTATATTTTGTCTACGCTAAAAGTAACTAAACGGCCGCATGCTAACTCATTCTTTTTAGAGGATCTCGTTAGACCAGATTTACATCACTTACAAAAAAATCAAAACGTTCAGATAAATAGAAATATTTTTTAGAAAACTTCGACTAAATCAGTAAAAACCTGAGTGTTTCGTTGCGGTTTCGCCCCTCCAGCGCGCAATGTTAGAGGTACGGACAAACCAAAAATATGTTCTTAAGGCTAAAACATTCTTCAAATCGTTGGTGCAATCGGTTTTAAAAAATATGAATTTTAATTCTTTCAAATACACCGGCAAAGTTAGGTCACTTTGCGCCTCGCGAAGAAGATATTTTTCTACGGTAAAAGTAACTAAACGTTCTTATTTCAACACAGTCTTTTTAGAGCATCTAAATAGACCAGATTTACATCACCTACAAAAATTTTGAAACGTTAGGATGGGTAGAAATAATTTTTTACAAAATAAAACTTGCGAAAATTTCAACGATATCAGTAAAAACCTGGGTGTTTCGCTCGCTGTCGGTACGGATAGACTACAAAAATCAAATTACGCAGAAAATAAAATACCAAATAACATTATACTTTCAATACAACAATTTTTAGTGATTATTTTCTTTTAAAAATATAAATTCAGACAAAATGGAGTTAAAGATATAAAATCATACTAAGTTGAGGTTCATTTAAAGGTCATAAATCACGGGTACGTGCTATGTCGAACAGGTCAGCTAGTTAATAACATAAAATGATCTTTAAGATTTCAGTCAACCTGTAAAAAAAAGTTTTCTTGATTGGAGAGATTATCCTTTATAGGAATAAAAAAGAAACTGAAGATATGAAGTCGAATTAGGAAGGCGCTGAAAAATTGGGCGCTAATTATAGTATTTCAATATTAACAATCTATTTTTGTTTTTTCGTTACTTGCTGAATCTAAAAGCCAAAAATAATTCGGAGTTATCATCATACAAAAAACAAAATTACAAGAAGTATTTGAATAGAAAAAATTCTTTAATAACCTCAGATTATTAATCTACCCTATATATATAAATCCTAATGAAACGAATTTATGAAACGACTGATTAAACAACTGATTGTGTTTCTCGGCGATTTCTCCTAAAATATAGAGTATTATGCGATGAAATTAACACCAAAAATTCGTATTGATATGCAGATCTCAAAACTGGCATTAGAATTTTTAAATTCGAATTAGTTTTCGAAATATTATTATTTTTTTTTTCAAATTTTAAATACTTTTCTCTAATGGTGGCAACTCAAATTTTAATCATACCAGACATTTTTTTTTTAATTTTGGAAAATGTTATTATTTTAAACTAATTTGGCGACCAGTTTGGCCTCCCTTAAATGTATGCTAAGAAACGTATCCTGATACATTTATTTATAATTCAATTTACTTGAACAATCTTTGGACAAATTGGACGATTCGGATAGAGAAATCAAGAACTCGGTATTTTTATGTTAGCGCGACGCAGGTGATAAATCACCAAACATTTCTCCCGTCGCATTTTTTTTTTTTTTTTGTATTTCATTATCATTTTATTAATACAAAACATTCATTTAAAACTGAAACTTTTAAAATTAATGGGTTTCACTTAAGTGATTCTTTCTTTTTTTTAAGCGAAACGAAAAGAAAAATATTAGGCACAGATGTCATATACGCACCGGGGTACCTTACTGGCGCCAAAATAGCGTTATTTTGCCTGACATGGTAACCCGGCTATTGTTGCTTATTTATATTTATTTTTTTTTTATTTAAAAAAATGTTATAAATTGTTTTGTTCTATAGTTATTAATTAAACTTTTTTTATTTATTGTTATTTCATTTTAAAAATAATAGAAAATAATTTAAAAATACATTTGTAACTGGTATTCGAAAATGAGGTTTTCGCCAAATTGTCATAAAAAAATACGCCAAACTCGGTGCGTATATAACATCTGTGCCAAATATTAAATAATGCAACAAATCATGACATTTAATTTCAACTTCAAAGCAATATTTTAATGGTACTACTTAGTTATCCCGTCGACCAATTTCGCTAAATTATAGAAATTGCCAAACCACTCGTCAAATTATACAAATTGGCATAATTTTTATTTTAAATAACGAAAGAACATATAAATTAGTATAGCATTAATAAAAATACAAATAAAACGTCGAAATAAAAATCACTTGATGGTGTAAATACGTGTAACTTCCTTAAAGTCAAATGAATGTGACATTTACGATCAACCATTATTGGTATTTAATCTTATAGTTTGGCGATAGATTTTTGGTCAACGGGATAACCAAGTATAGTACCGTTTTAATTTACCACTCGAAAAATAAAAAATGCTAACTGGCGAATTTAAAAAAAGCTATTGGTGAGATCTGCACCCGGCTAACATAAAAGTACCAAGAATTCTTTGCGATCATGGCAACTTTTATGTAGCTTTATTCGAAAAAATAACTTTGATTCTTTAATCAAGATAGAAATCTTTCTTATGAAAAGCGAAGGGATCAGCCCGTAATTGTTTATGGCAGTTATATGACTTGGACTATTATAATATAGGTGAAATGATGGTGAAGGAATAATATTTGGCGACTTATCACCTGTGGCTGGCTAACTTTAAAGTACCGAAATGGCCGCCTGGAATATAAAAAGCGAAGAGATCCGCCCGGAACTTTTGATAATAGTCACATGACTAAGGCTGTTATTATAGAGATTGTTTTCAATTCTAAAAACAGCGCAAAGAATAATATTTCATAACGATTAAAAATTTATTCACACGTAACTATTAAAAACAGAAAAAAAAACTTTAAAATTACTAAAAGCAGGAAATATTGAAAATTGTATTTACACGTGAATATTAAAAGAGAATGGAAACTTTAAAATAATAAATACATTAATATGTGTTTAACCCTTTCAGGGGCAAGGTACTTCTATTCGTAAAATGTTGAAATCAGTGAATGGCTCCAGAATTTACAAAAAAATTTTGAAATACGAAAATGCTTTTGTTCACTTACTTAATAAAGGGAAAATTTTCATTCCAATATTCTGGTACCAATGTAGCATTTAAGAATTAAAATTAAATGGTCGAAAAATGAACCACCACCTTTGAAGGGGTTAAAGCAGTAAATTGTATTATGTCAATTGTTTTATAACGCTGGTAAAAAATACCAGGAGATAAAGATTCTGTTTACTTAATTCATTTTATTTTAGCTTCTTTTCAAATGTTTAACAGATCTTTAATCAAACACGAAAACAACCATTGGATGTCTTAACAGCAACTGATTCGGCCTTAAATTTTCGCAATCAAAGGGAATTGAATGGAAACCCGTTTACAGGGAGATCGCTACAGGTTTTTTCATTATAATTCAATCTTCTTTAATCTTTTTTAAACCGATCAGATTAGCGTGCTTTTAGATTCCGCGGTGTCTGAACGGGGGTTGGCGAGCGTAGATAAAAAAGTTAACCATACTGGAGATACTGTCTTGCAGATGAGATATTTATATTTGTAAAATAATGATTAGCTCAATATATATATATATATTTATATATATTAAATGTTCATCAAACTAATTTCACTGAAAAAAAAAAAGAAATGAAAATAAAAACTGCAATCAAAGTAGAAAAATCCTTTATTAGTCTTGGCTTCCTATAATCATAATTGCACAAGAAAATTGGATAGTACAAAAAAATAGTTTCTCATTTAAAATTTTTAAATTCAAATTCTATTTAATGTGCACCTATTTAACTAAAATATGTTTAAATCCTTCTATAATATAATCAAAGCCACTACTTTGGCTATAACAAGAAAATGGGCGTGGGGGTAGAGATAAGGCTTGCTTGAGATATAACAAAGAAAAGTCTGATAAAAAATGCCTAGAAAATGATGTGTTATTAATTTTTAGTTTAGCTATTTAAAAGTAATGTGTATTATAACACTGTTTAGAAAAAAAAAAGCCTGGCGGCTGTTTAAACGTTGTATTGGATGACAACTTTTATAAAACCCATTTTAAGACCAATATTTTTAGTTGTCTAAAAAGCTAGTAAATAGGTGTTGATCCATAATTTTAGCACATTTATACGTCACAGTATCTAAGTTTATGTAAAATAATCTGATGCAATTTGAATATCAAATGAATTTTGTGTAATTAATCCTTCACGATTTGAATACATTTTAATTAATTTGTAAGTAATTATTGTAATTAAGTTTTGAATATGTTATTTTTAAATTATAAATATACCTAATTTTTCAAGATGGAAGGGCCCCAAAAAGTTACAGTGAAAGAGGCCCCTCACTTCATATATCCGCCCCTTGTTCGGGAAGTACAGCTAGCATTGTTTGTATGTTTTTATCCTCTTTTCATTTTGAACTTATGTTCCGATTCACAACTTTTGTAATGATAAAATATACCATTTATGTGACTGAAGAAATTCATGATTTCACTTATACTATATGTTTTATCCTATTTGTTTATGAATCATACATTTGTAAAAGAGAATCTTATTAAAAATTTGATCTATAATTATTATATAAACAATGTATTTCATCTTTACAAAAGTTGTGAATCAGAACATAAGTTCAAAACGAAAAGATGAAAAAAAGTATAAACAGTGCTATTTGTACTTTACTAATGCTAGAACTACATTGTTATTCATTAATCTGATATCTAATATAGGTTCATGGACAAGAGTACACATTTCGGACAAGTTATTTAACTTTGTATGTGCAACAAATGATTAACAGTAACTCTAAAATTATTATGCAGTAAAATTCAGCTGGATAATATTAATTCTTTTTTAAAAAGCGTATTACTTTCTTAAATAAAAGTACATATGACATATTCAGGAAAGTTTCCTAAATGCACAGAAAATTTTACGAAATAAACACAAACATATCCAAAATATACACAAACATATCCAAAATATACACAAACATATCCAAAATACACACAATCATATCCGAAATATACACTAACATTTAATAAATGTCCAGAAACATTTTCGGAACACTCAGAAACGTTTCTGAATGTTCTACCGAAACATGCGGAAACCTTTCCGAATATCTGACCGAAGTATGTGGAAACATTTGCGAATATCTGACTGAAATATGCGGAAACATAACAGAACCGTTGCGCCATATTTCTACCCCACCAAGTAGAGTAACGTTCCGAATTTTGTCTTATAGTATACCTCTGAAAATAAATTCTGGCTACGGTTCTTGTTTAACAATAAATTAATATTGCTTTGGACTATCTCAAATATTTTTTTTTCATAATTTTTTTTTTTCTACTTGAAGACACGTGGGGAACTTTCCCAGAACCCACAGATTTAAGCGGCCCAAAAATTTCTGATGTTTCAAATGAATTTTATTGTAATCAATCTTAATGGTATAAGAAATTAAAAATTTATAGATTCATTGCAGAGCTTATGTAAGTTAAAATTATCAGTGACATCGTAATTATATTTATCATTTTTCTGCATATTTACAGTTTTAAGTCAATCATGCTGCTTCTTGATGTGTGTTTTAAACTTTCAGATGTATATTTTAATTTTATGAGTATTTTATCTTTAAAATCCATTTTTTTTTGGATGCGTATGTTTTTCAAAGTTCGTGCAGCATTAGTTTATGTTTATTTAACATATACATTTCAGTCTGGTTATTATTTAAGAAGAAATTTCAAAAATAAAAATAATCCAACTTCAGTTCATAATGATTCTCAGTCTTTCATTTTCATGTGTGCATTTAGTAATACGTAGCTATATTCATACACGTCTCATTCACAGTTTTTATAAAAATGTGATAATCTATGATTACATTAGGGTCCAAAACATTTTCTGGGACCAGAGAGCAAAATTTTGATAGTCAGGCTCTGTTCAGTAAAACTGAAAATTTTTTGTTTAATCTATTTTTTTAACAGCAACAAAAAGTTAATTCAAATTCCTAGGAGGATAAAGCATCCCTTATTAATAACTTCCACCCGCTCTTATACATCCGCATGGGATTTTTATAAAAGAAATGTCCATAGGCGTAACTTTGGACTCTAAAACTGGGGATGGGGGAGACAAAAATCGTGTGGCCCTTTTGTAAAAATTTATACCCTTCTCCCACCCTATCACCACGTACAGACACATACACACTTAAATTAAACACTTAAAAATTTTTTAATGTTCAACCATAACCGGAAAAATCATATACTACACATTTCATGATTTTAAAGAAATATTTAAAACTATTGAGAGCACGACGTTATCTCTTATGTCTGATGCAATGTTCAATGAGAAAAAAGTTCTAACAAACTTAATGCAGTTCTCCGGTTCTCTGCTCAACAAAAGTGAAATTTTCTGACATATTTTCTGACTTATTTAAACGTAAAAGCAGAAAAATTAGCCAGCCTATTATTCAAGCGATCTGGAATCGAGATAAGTTTTCAATTTTCTGGGAAATAAATTACTTATCGAGTTATAAACGATTTTGGTCACATGGTAACAGATTTTTCTCCTTTTCTCTGCTTTCGTGCAGAAATTCGATTCAAAATGCCAACTTTGACAGCATTTTCTGAATGATTCTTTGCGTTTACCAAAAATTAAAACCGTCTTTCCATTACATAGTTTCTATATAACCGGAAAAAAAATGAATTGAAAAAATTTCTTAAGATTGTCTCTTTGGATTTGAAAATAACCTTAATAAAAGTTTATAAAAGCCTTGTCTTTCGAAGATTTTTTATAAATGGTGGTGATAATGAGAGAAGTGTTTGGAATAAATATGTTTAAAGCCTTCATTCAGTGCTTGAACAAATTATAGAAATAAAAACTCTAGCTAATGTTCTGATGAGAATGAATGACTCACAAATTTTACTGTGGTGCACTTTAGGGTACACGGAATAATTTTACCTTAAGAATTAAAAAATTTATATTGCCCTTAAACTTCGAAAATTTTTAACTCTACCTCTTTACAAAGTTTCATTTGAAGTAAAATAAAAACGAAATCTTGTGCATCTGTTATAGATTATGAAACATATTTTAATATTATTAGAATACCGTTAAAAAATTTTATTCTTTCATACAATAAAATGAGATATCCAAATAAACAATTTAAAAAGCTCAGTGCAGTTAAAAATCTGTTTTAAACAATTCCTGTTCAAGGCAAATAATGCATGTTGTAGACAATTTCACGTCCTGAATCACGATTAGTTGGAAAATAGTATCTGAGGAATATGGAAATTCGCTTTTTATCAAAGATCACGATATTTATTTATCTAGACTATAGATAATGTAATGTATACAGGAATGTAGTTCAACAAATTGGGTCCGGTGTGAAGTTATAATCGAATTTCTACACAGAGTTTTTGAGTCAGTTCATCACGGAATTTAGCCACCTAGACACTAGACACTAGAGGTGGGTATCTTTTGGATCAAGCCGTTGCGAGTCCTTCGAACCAAAGCCGCCTCAAGACTACAAGCCAAACACAAGCTTTCGTGACGTCACGACGCGGGGCTTAGATCAGCCGTGTAGAGCCCATGCGTTATTAAAACATATTACTTCTTTCCTCTATATTTCAACTTATTATCACAGCATATGGGAAAAAAATAAAAACATAGTTTAAAGACGCTAATTAAGTGCTTTTTAATCAATTTCGATCACTCGAAACAATAATAATAACGATAACACAAAAACAATATTTATGAAATAATATCACTGTGTCAATGAAAATGTGCATCAGAATTAAAGTTACATTAAAGAAAATTCGTTCGTTAATGAAAAAAAAAATCCCAAGTATTAAATTTATTTTAGTAGACAGTTTTTATTATTTATTCTACTTTGAAATTTAGAAACAATATCAATTATCTATTTGGTATATATTAAAAAACAAGACATTATACATTATTATATATATATATATATATATATATATATATATATATATATAAATTTGTAGTTTAAACACATAAATTGAATTATTTTGCTTTCAGTTATTTCAAAATAAATAAATAACAATAAGTGTGCCAATCAAAACCCACATTTAAAAATTAAATTAAAGTGGAAGAAAAGTGAATGTTAAATGAAAACAAATTCAAGTTGTGTTCTATTTTTATTTTAAATCGGGCATGAAATTATACAGTAAATATCCTATTAAATATTAAGTGATTTGAAACCTGCATATAATAAATAGTAAAATTAAAGTATACGTGAAATTAAGTATTCTTATAAATAAATTTTCGTACTGTAAACTTTACTTATCAGAAATGGGTAATTTTCACATAAAATCCATTAAATTAAAAAACACAAAACTGTCATAATACTAAAACAACACAAGTTCATGAAACAGAAAATTATTATTTAGTTTTGTATTAGTTTGATATATTATGTAAGGTACAAGCAATAGATTTTTTTAAAAGTGTATTGACATATGAAGAGAAAAATAAAAGAAAAAAAAAGACTTTCATCAATTGGAATTAAAATATTCCTAATTTATGTTCATTTTCCTTGAATGTTTAGGTAATAGCTGATGAAAAAAAAAAAAAAAAAAAAAAAAAAAAAAAAAAAAAAAACATCGAAAAACACAAAAACCTTCCACGAAAATATTTCATTTCCAAAATAATGTTGTGTGGGTTCTTAAATGTTTGTTCACATCTTTTAAGCTTAAAGTAATCAATTTTTATGAGATGAAAAGTATTTCCTGACTAGATCTAAAAGTAAATTTATAATTATAGAATAATAATTTTATTTATTGTTACTTTTAATTAAACATTAAAATGTATATGAAAACACATAGGATTTTTGCGAAGAAGGTGTGTGTGTGTGTGGGGGGGGGGGGGGCAACTAATGTTTTGCATAAGGGTACTAACAACCCTTCCTCTAGTCTTGTAAATAAATTGTTTACAGTTGTGGCAAAAATAGAGAGATTCAAAAACATTATCCACATAGCTCTATTTACGCAGTACATAACCAAATTATGTACAAAAAATTATAAAAAGAATTTTTATTAAGATAGCAAACGTTTAAGATTAAAAAACAACAATAAATTGATACATGTATATCGATCGGGGTTTGCTTTAAAAGAAGTAAACAAGATAAAAATGCTATGTATTCACAGCGACTTTTATGAAAATTTCTGAACAAATTAGAAAGAGAGTATGGTGTGACAAAATACAAATTAAATGATATAAGTCTTAACATGATTTAGGGATGTTTGCCATTTTAAATTATTGCTCTATGTGGAACGAAACAGAACTACAATAATATAGTTTCGTTTTGAGACACGGTATTATTGATAGAATCGTACTAGGATTTGCTAGTTAATTTATTTCAAAGAAATTAAAAATAAAAGATTTTGAACACAAGAAATAAAAATTGTGCTGATAGCATATAAATATAATTTGAAAATAAAACTTACCTTGAAAAGAATGTGTTATCAGGATGAGTAAAACACACGTGCACGTAAAATAGCAACATACAAAATTCAAATGTTCGGGGCTGGCGCGTTGGCAGTTAGCCAGCCCCGGGCTGTGACGTCACACGTGGGGAGATGAAGGGCGTGTCTGGCTTGTAGTCTTGAGGCGGCTTTGTTCGAACTGTCTGCAACCTTCCGCCTGAAACTTCGGCCTTGCGATCTCGTCTCGAGATCTGCTTCGTTCGTCACTAGACTGTTTCTCCGTCTACTCTTTCTCTCTCTATCCCCACTTTTCCTCTTCTCCTCTCCTCTCCTCATCCTCTTCCCTCATTAGAAAACGGGGGGTGGGAGGGGGGGGGAGCATCCACTGTTACGGCACTTCTAATCGCTGAAAAGTGCCTTCGCTCTCATTGGGGCCTTTTGTTGTCCTCGCGACGCCAGTGTTGACACCGTCTGTCTACCGTGAAGCTGGAATTTTGGCCAGAGATGGTCAAATAGAGGATAATTTAATCTATAAAGGCTCTACCGTGACGAATTATTAGTGTCACGAGGCATAGAAAATGTTAGACTCTGTGATGCCGACTCTTTGTTTGTGCTAGAAACATTGTTCTCTCCCCGTGGGAAACTACTGTCCATTGTAAAGTCTGAACTTAGGCACTGCACTGTCAAATAAATCACTAATTAGTGCTATTTATTTAAAGACTTTACAATGTGAAATCTTTTGTGTCTATCGTATATATGACCGATAGCGCTTTAAACATACCGCATAATGAAGCTAAAATTTTAATCAACTGGAAAACAAGTAAAACAGTTGAAAGTGCATTTTCAGGAAACCCTTCCATAGACGTCAATATGAATTTTTTTTTTTTTTTTTTAAGCGAAACCTGTATTTATACGCTTAATGCACATCACATAATATGCGAAACTTTATTTCAGCTGGAAAAAGCGCGACACAACTAAAAATGTATTTACAGCAATTACCCTCTATAGGTGGCAAAGTATCTAAATTTTTAGCATAGGAATATGGATTTATTTATATTCTACAAGCAACTTTTAGTATAACAAATTATAATTCGGCGCAAAATGCCTAACATAGTTAAAAACACATTTTAGGAATTCATACCCATAAACTGAAATGCTTATGATTTCTTTCGTGCAGCTTTGTATATGATCTAGCAAATTTATACTGACCACGTAATGCACTAAACTTTTATTAACCCCTTGGAAACGAGCGACCGGTATTCGTGCTGCATAAGGTGATCAGAATAGGGTATTATTCTCACCAGCAAAATTTTATTGTAAATGTTGCCTTTTTTAATCCGAGCATTTTCCCGATTCAATTAGGCAAAAATTTCGGTTTTAAAAAACCGGTGATTAAAGATTAAAAATTCTGTAAAAGACACTCATCCCGAAGGGGTTAAGTTTAAAAATGCCCAACACAGCTATGAGACGCATTTCCAGCAATTATGGTTATGGTCAATCCTGTAAACGAACAACATTTATGCTGCTTAATTCATACTGTATAGAAAGCATGTTGTCCAGCTCGATGGCACGTATCAGTTTTATATTGTTTGATGTACCATAACATCACTAAAAGACGCTGCAAACAATTTTCCCTCATAGACCATAAAGTAACAGAATTTTTTTGTGTATCCCAGTAAACGAACTATAACAGCAACATACTTCATCTTCAAAAAGGTATATGTTATAGTAAGACTGAATAGCATATATCTATGTCGTGGAAGTCTTAATATATTTATGAGAGTCAGAGTGCAGACAAACGCCCCAAAAGACGGTCGAACAAACGGAAGTCATAAATATAATTTATACTGTTTTGTGAGACGTTTACACGTGTTACATGTTTTGTGAATCATTAGTATAGTACAGTGTGAATCTCAAGTTGGAACAATAATGCCATTTGTACTAGGTACAGTACAAAGAGCTTTTGTATTTGTTGATACATAAGAAAAATGGCTGGGATAAAGATCCACTGTGGCTTTATTCTACAGAAAAAAATACTATTTCTAGAAAAGTTGTAATAGCAATATGCAAATAATATAGTGCAGAAATGCTGGATATTGCGGCAAGAATGTAAAAGGACAAAGAAACTTGCAGTCTATGTGATAAAAATAAGTGAATCTGAGTCAGTTGGAATACACATACATTTAGCATTTTTTGCTGATATTGCTTTTCGAAGGTACAATATTGAAAATGGCACAAAAATCTCTATTACAGCGCCCCCTTCCGGCAGAATTTTTCCATATTCAGAGAGGACCTTCTTGCCATGGCCAAAAACATACACAAAAAATTTGGCTCGTAAAACATTTGTGTAAGTTTACTCTGCATTATGTGTGTAACCTTACACAAATTCGGGTGTAAACCATTCTGATATTTTAAAAACTCACATTATTGGAGTTTTCTTTCACAAAGATTGTGGAACCTCTGTGAAAACTGGTTTCAACCTTTCAACTTAGTCGCATACGTCACCTGAGATCGACTGGAGCGGATTTCATTCTCCGTTACAACCTTGCACTCACTCCGTGGTCTGCAATTCACCCACATGTCGAAGCAAGAATAACACGTGTTTGTTGAGATTTTAATGTTATTTTTCTTATTTAAAAAATTATCAAAAGTGCACGTACGCCGCCGTCTTGTGTGATACATTGATGTTAGTCTAATTACAAGAATGGAGGGAAACACAAGGCGTATTGTTTTATGGCTGACAAAACAAAGATCATTCCCAAAACTGGATATCATTAATAAACTCTCAAAGTACAGTAAGGTTGGAAAACATGTAGTTAATTTATTTATCAAAGTATTATATATATTCAATTTTTCATTTATTAGTTTTTATCGCATTATTTCTTTAAAAATTAAATAAGAAAAACGGTTTTTTTTTTAGCATAGTATATAATTTTTTATAAAATCCATATTTGCACAGAATATGTAAAGCCTGAAAAAATAATGTTTAAATAACTATGTGTATGAATTATATTTATTGTTGTAGATTATTCTGTAGAAAATACACTATATTTTTATTTGAATAACAAAAGAACAATTTAATTATTATTCTTTAATATATAAATATTTTAATAACTAGGTGTAACTATTTTAATTATTACTTCTTATTGTTTAAAGTGTTATATATTCAATTTTTCATTTTAATCGTTTTATTTCATCACGGTTTAAATGAAGCAAAATTTAAAGAATGTTTTTTTTTTTTTTCTTAATGAAAACACATTTTATTTTAGCATAGTAATGTAGTACAGTAAGAGTAAATAACCTTTTATAAAATCCATGTTTACAAAGAATATGTAAGGTATAAGAAAATTATATATGCGAATTATACTTTGTAATAGTATATGTTGCAGAATTTTTTTTAAATATTAGTAATAATAATTAAGTGAAAATAATGTGTTTATTATTTTTGTTAATATTATATAGTCGAGGGTTTTAGTTATTCCTTTTTATTACAATATTTAATTACAAGTTAAATGAAGATTATTAAAAAAAAAAAAATCATTTTTTAAGAATACATTTTGTTTTAATATGGTATTTTAAATAAACTTTTGTAAAATTCATATTTACACAGGAAATGTAAAGTAAGAAATTATATATATATAATACGTATGGGAATTATATATTGTTGGAGAATAATCTGTAAAAATATAGCATATTTTTATTTCTGAATATAGAAAGGATACAGTATTTATTTTAATTATCAGTGTATTAATATTTAAGATTTTATATTTATTAATATTGATAACCAAGTAAGCTTTTTAAATTATTATATCTTATTAATTGAGGTAGCAATATATGTTTTTACGCTTTTAAAATCCTACTTTTTAGTAAATATAACAAAATAAGTACAAAAAAGGAAACACGCAATACTTTTAATTAAAGTGAATATATATAATACTTTAAATAATTAATAATATGTTTTCTTATCGTATTGTACTTTGTGAGTTTATAATTTGTACAATGAGTGGCATTCATCCACTTTTAATAATGATTCAGTAATACCAAAGCACTCAAAAAAAAAAAAAAAAAAAGGGGAAAAAATGGAGGAGGAGAAGGGGGGGGGGATGTAATTCTTTTGAAATTCAATCCTATTTTATTCTTTCATGAGATTGATGCAAAAACTATATTAAAATAATTATTCAGAAACACAAAAACTCTTCGGAAAATACAAAAAAAAAAAAAAAAAAAAAAAAAAGAGAGAGAGAGAGAGAGTTTGCTGGGCAGGGAGGGGGGGAGGGGATTTACTGGAGAAGATTTTAATTCTAAATGTTTATAAGTGTAATTTAGTACTCATTTCTCATTTTGATGCCAAATTTTTCCTGCACCTGATCATCTGGTATTAAAATATTATTTACCTAAAATAATTTTTTTACAAAATAGTTACAGCTTTTAAAAGCAAAGAAAAAAAAATAAGAACACAGCTTATTAAAAATTAGTACATACTAATAAACAAGCCTTTAAAAGCACACTTAATTTATTTTGCTTCAATATATATATATATTAAATTTCGATATAACAATTTAGTGTTTTTTTTACTAAAACAATTTATAGAAAGAAACATTGTAAAATTGTAAATTTAATCCAGTTTTTAAGCAGTGTTGACAAATGATTAATGGATGTTGAAAACATTAATCTAATAATGTGTAACATTCCTGGAAAGCTTACCCGTACTGATTTTACACACAATTACTGTGTAAGGTTAAATTTGAAATCTCTTTCTATATATTTATTGAAGAAAAATAAATAAAAGCTTGTTTTTAAGGCTTGATTATTAATATATACTAATTTTTAGTAAATGTGTTTTTAATTTTTTTTTTTTTTTTTGTATTTAAGAGTTGTTACTATTTTGTAAAAAAATTATCTTAGGTAAATAATATTTTATTACCAGATGATTATTAATAGGTGCAGGAAAAATTTAGCCATTCCGTCAAAGCTCACTCCTACTGATGTGTAACTTTACACACAATTACTGTGTAAGATTACAG
This sequence comes from Maratus speciosus, assembly GCA_963932465.1. Taxonomy (NCBI): domain Eukaryota; kingdom Metazoa; phylum Arthropoda; class Arachnida; order Araneae; family Salticidae; genus Maratus; species Maratus speciosus. The sequence continues at coordinate 223,925,796 of OZ010789.1, forward strand.
ACAAATGTGGTGAAAACTTACACCTAATAATGTGTAACCTTCCAGGAAATTTAGGTGAAACCTTACTCCTACTGATGTGTAACTTTACACACAATTACTGTGAAAGCTTGCAGGCAATTGTGGTGTAACCTTACACAGAAATTTGTGAAATGTTTCACAATATTATGGTGTAAATTCACACAAGAGCTGTGTAATGTTACACCAGTTATATAAGTTAAATACCGCCGTAAGATTGGAGGCAGCAATGCTGCCTCCAGTTTTATGGAGTAACGTTACACCAAATGTTTTACAGTGTAATTTTATACACTGTTCGAAGGTACAATATTGAAAATGGCACAAAAATCACTATTACAGCGCTCCCTTCCGGCAGAAGTTTTCCAAATTGAGACAGAACTTTCTAGTCTTGACCAAAAACATACACAAAAAATTTGGTTCTATTCTATTCATAACTTCATACACTTTTTGATGGTACAATGGCGACAGACAGACATTTTCTATAAACATGTTTTTTGGTATATCTGACCCCTAAAACGTGTAAATCCGTCGAAAACTGGAAGTCGAAAAAAATTTCGATTACAATACTTTCTTCTATTGAAGATAGAAGAAAGTAAAAAATAAATAAATACATGCACGTACAGAACTAATATTAATTTTTAAAAAAATCTAATTTAAATTTTAAAAAATCCGATTTAAATCAAATAAATCTGACAAAAAAAAAAATCATGATTTTATCAACCCTGGTTGTAAACTATACTAATATTATAAAGAAGTAACGTTTGACTGTTTGTACTACTGAATCTTTGGAACTAGCGAACTGGTTGAGCAATGGAGGATATTCCAAATATGGGTTCGAGGCTGAAAAAAGTCACGTGATACCGGTAATTTACCCAAGGAACTTCTAGCTGATAAGAAGGGAAGATACTACTGCTTTGCCTCATGAACTGTTTCATTGGCTAGCGAGGATTTACATTACATGTCAACGAAGCCTTCCCTTTTTTACGCTAGAAGTTTTTACCTTGACCACGTGATCAAAACGGAGCTGGAATATCCTCTATTCCATCGTAACTGACGTAACATTTTATCATCCAATTTTGTTTTCAAATCTATGTAGAAAATTTGCTAATAAAGCTAGAACAAATTTTTACAATTTAAAATATTTCTTACTAAGGTCTTAATACCCATAGATTATTTAAATCTCTCTTTGAGTCCCAAAAATTGCAATTCAAAATTCTGTAACTGATGCTAACATAAATTAGACAAACATTTTTTTCTGCCTTCATTGAAGTGTAAAAATTATCAAAACTATCCAGTTAATAAAAGTGATTTAATGTTCTCAACAACACTAAGTAATGTCAAATTATAACAGTAACTGGTTTAATTAATTTCTGAATAATAAAAAAGAAAAAATGGCATTTACACGTGTAACTGAAGTAAAATTATGACTTTACAAAGACAATAATGGTACTTAACTTAGTTTGTAAACTGTAATTTACAATGCCTTTTTATTAGGATTTTTCTATAGAATATAAAAATGTCAAGTTTTCCAATCATGCCCTTAAACTAAACATATTATAAATTTGATTCCCCCCCAAAAAATGATGATTTTCTGTGGAATTGCCCGGTTTCAAAAGTAATTACGACAGTCTTTGCGCCAACATAGGCTATATTTCATGTCGATGACATTACGCCAAAGGCATACAGGAGCGAAAAAGTTTTAAAATTGTGATTTTCGTGGTATTAAAGGAGATAGAAACTTGAAATTTGGCATGGTTTAGTTACTTATAAGATGCAAATACGCTCTAAGAAATTCGTAATTAAGAAAAAAAGGTAAAATGCTCTAAAAACGCTCTAACCCCCTCAATGACAAGCCCGTGTTAATACGCTCACTAATCTCCAGATTTCACTGCAATACAAGTAATATTTAAAGTAATATAATTCTATTTATTTAATGTATCTTTAATACATTGAACAATGATTAATACTTCCAAGGTTTGCATTCATATTCGTCATTAAGTTTTTCTTTTATAATTGGACGTTATAAATGGTATTTCTTTTATAAATATAATCTTTTATAAATGGTTTTCAGGTGACGTCAGACGCCAGAGCTGGCGGTATGATGATCTGTTATTCTAGTTACTGCACCGGCAGAATACCAGTATGCGCAGGCGCAAACACCGCTAGCAGACGACTTTAGCCTTGACCCAGGTTGAGTGCATACATTTTAACTGAAAATTTGCAAACTTAGGGAATTTTCTTGCATACAGAACAACATTTTGAATTTAGATTACAATATATTAAGTATATGCTGCTGCATCAAAGAATTTTTTTTTTTTTGCGGTATTTTTAACAAACAAGCATTAATAGCTCACACTCCATAGACTGCTATGCTAAACACCTCCAGTAAATACCGCCAGCAGACGAATTTTAGCCTGATTTAGCAGGTCGTGTGCATAAGGTCCATTACTAGCAAACCCCGCGGCTTTGCTCGTGTAATAGTTGAAATATGTCAAGTGATATTTGCATGACGATTTTTTATTAGAAGAACACTTTTTGGAATAATTCAAAAATTACAAATTAAGCCACAGTTTGACTAAACTTTATTATAAAAATGAAATAGATAGAAATGAAATTTTAATTAATAAGAAGAATTAAAACTAATTCCAAATAAATGATAATTTAGAAAGTATTTTGAGACTTTTATGCTCATTTCAGTATTCATTTGAAGTTTTTTATTTTTTAGAAACCATCATAACACATTTACATCTTAAAATTAACCATAATGTCTAATTCCAAGCTTCTTGTCTAACAATTTACCACCTCTCTGGTGTTAGTGGCACCAACATAAAATGCCGAAACAGCGTTGAAATAGAATGTCTCGAAAAATTTTGAAATAGAGACTGTCACCATTAATTTGCCAACAATTACCTTGAAATCAGTCGGTATTTCCTAATATTCTATAGAAAACGTAATTTAGAGATTTTTAAAGGCTTTCTTGTTGTTCCTACTAATTAGGTGGTAGTGACAAAGGCATAAAATATAGCCCGTATAGGATCAGGAACTATCACTCTTGATTCGCAACCAATAACTTCTGTAGTCGTTTTATTATTTCCTGAGATTCCATAGAAATCGTAATTTAGGACTCTTTCAGAATGCTTTTCGCTCCTTCCCTTCGCTTGATCCCTTTTTAATTTCGAATTTATTTTCGACTGTTCTTAGAGGACATTTATATTTTATAAGTAACTACCATGCTATATTTAAAGTTTCTAGCCTCTTCAGTACCACAGAAATCGCAATTTAGAAAGTTTTTTGCTCCTGCAACCCTCTAGGGGTTGTGGCACCGACATAAAACATAGCTTATGTTTGAGCCAGGTTCTATCACCATTGTGTTTGAAATCTGTTTCGTATTTCATACGATTGCGCAAAAATCGTAATTTAGAACGCTTTTCGCTCACTTCATCTTTTTAAATTTGGAATTTTCTTTCGACAATGCTTAGAAAGCATTTGCATCTTTGAAGTAATTGCCATTCCAAATTTAAAATGTTAGACACCCCTCATTAACACAAAAGACGCAATTTAGAACATTTTTTGCTCCTGTTACCCTCATGTGGTAGTGACAACAACATAAAATATAGGCTATGTTGGAGCGATGACTGTCACCATCAATTTGAAACCATTACTTCTGAAATCGGTTTAGATTTCCTCAGATTGCGCAGAAATTGCAATTTAGAACGTTTTTAACTTTTCGTTCCTTTTCACCCTTTCAATTTTCAAATTTTTAAAGAACTCTTCTCAGAGAGCATTTAAATCTCATAAGTAATTACTATGCCAAATTTAAAGTTGCTAGCCCCTTCAGTTTCTCAAAAATCACAATTTAGAACGTTTTTAGGGTTTCGTTCATCTGACGAAACCCTATTTCGTCTCGCTCCTCTGTCTGTCCGTCACAGAGGCCGTTCTCAGAACTATATACGTTGGAGACTTGAAATTTTGCATACTTATAGCTGAATAGCTCACATCAAACGACAAATCCTAAAATTTTGAAAAAGTCTTATATTTAACCCTCTGGGCTCCAACTTGTGTATTTTAATCTTTTTGTTCTAACTGAGCCCCTAATTAAGTTGAAGGCTTAAAATTTTGCATACTTATAGCTGAACACATCACATCAAACGACAAATAATAAAATTTTGAAAAAGTCTTATATTTAACCCTCTGGGTTTTAACTTGTGTATTTTAATCTTTTTGTTCTAACTGAGCACCTAATTAAGTTTAAGACTTGAAATTTTGCATACTTATAGCTGAGCATCTCACATCAAACGACAAATCCTAAATTTTTGAAAAAAGTCTTATATTTAACCCTCTGGGCTCCAACTTGTGTATTTTAATCTTTTTGTTCTAACTCAACCCCTAATTAAGTTGAAGACTTGAAATTTTGCATACTTATAGCTGCTAGACACCTCACATCAAACGACAAATAATAAAATTTTGAAAAAGTCTTATATTTAACACTCCGGGCTCTAACTTGTGTATTTTAATCTTTTTGTTCTAACTGAGCCCCTAATTAAGTTTAAGACTTAAAATTTTGCATACTTATAGCTGAACACCTCACATCAAACGACAAATAATAAAATTTTGAAAAAGTCTTCTATTTAACCCTCTGGGCCCTAACTTGTGTATTTTAAGCTTTTTTTTTCTAACTGAGCCCTTATTTAAGTTGAAGACTTGAAATTTTGCATACGTATAGCAGAACACTTGCGATCACACGAAAAATCATAAAATTTTCAAAAAATCTTATATTATTTACCCACCGGGCTCTAACTTGTGTATTTTAAGCAATTTTTCTAACTTCCCCCCATTGCACCCGGTGGGTACTTTTCTAACTTTTGCCGACATTACTTTGACCACTCTTTCATATTATGCACATAGCCTTACAAATTTCAGTTCCACTTTTTACCGCCAGGGGGCGACTACCTATCTCGGGTGCTATAGATCCGATCCCCTCGACTAATATACCTATGGATAGGCTGTAAAACGGAGTTTCGTTCGGATAGAGGTTTGTGTAGAATAGAATGCGTCCCCTGGTTGCGAAATGTGGAACTAACAGATTTCGCAAAAGGATAAAGTGTTTTGAAAGGAATATCAAACGTAACCCTCTGTGCGATCTGTGATCACATTTACCCACTTGTTTAAAATGCAGCCGCAAGGTGGTAGTGCCGCCGACATGAAATATATCCTATATTGGAGCAAGGGCTGTCATCTTCAATTTCCAACTATTACTTTTAAAATCGGTTGGGTACTTTCTGAGATTGCATAAAAATAGTCCAGGGGAAATGTACCAATAAAAGGGGGTTACCTTGCAAAAGGTCGGGTAAAAGATTTTTTTTCTGAATTGTTTATAATGATGTCAACATGAAAAAAACCAAGTTTTCTAACAAAATTTCTTAAGGCTAAATTTTTTGTGGCCACAAGAAAATTTTGGGACCTTTTTTTTTTTTTAATATCTCGAGACCCGTTGCCGTAGCATTTTATTAGTCAGTTATATTAAAGAGAATAAAATTCTCTACAACTTTCATATTTACTACTTTTTTATACACTCAATAGCAAGCGCAGTACGCCATTTCAAAAATAGGACAATTTTTTCAATTTTCTTAAAAACTGTGAAAAACGCAGTTCTGCCCCGATTATTCAAATGTTTCCCACGGATTTAATCGTGTATGTCAACTTCTATGTATTAGTAGCAGTAAATTATGTGTTTCAGGGCTAAAACTAGCCTTTTTTACACCCATTCCAAACATGGATTTTGGTGCCCCCCCCCCCCCCTCTTTCAAAAAGAAAATTTACCACGGGAATTTTAATAAATCTCTAATAGCCGGATTTTGAAATTTTTAAGTGTGTAAGCATTAAATACGTAATGCTGAACTACGTAATCAGCTTTGCCAAATATTGATTCATTAAAACCTTGAAAACCGTACCGATAGGAGCCGAAATATATTCCGCTTTAAACAGGTTTCCATCTTAGCAGGTATAATTGTTTATATTCTTTCTCTTGAAAATATATAATTTTTTCTTTAAAGACCGGATTCCGTATATACAGATTTCATTTTCAAAGATTTTACGGTAGTTGTAGCATTGAGGCGTTTAAAGTCACAGTTATATGAATTATATATGGTACTAAATTAGTGACACGAAGACATTCACAAGGTAACATTAAACCTATGGGAGCGTTCTTGACAAATATCTCGCTCGCGTTTTGTTACTTTTAAATAATTTTTTTTCATGGGATACCTGGGATTAATATCTAATGTTGTGCTTTTGTACTTTTTCGGGTTTGGTTGCTTTTTTTTTTTTTTTTTTTTTTTTTTTTAAATATATTCGGACACTTTCATTTTTGGAAAACTGTTTGGAACCCGTTCTGAAATGTAAAGTATTCTGTTTGAGCTTTAAAGCAATTAATAGATAATCTTAAAGTTTTACATATTTCTGAATGCTAAAATGATATAATCTCTTGTTATATTTATTGATATAAGTAGAAAAAAATTGACAATATATTTTAAAACTAATATTTTAAATAGTTTTTATAAAACTAGTGATCTCAAATATTTTATTAACAGAATTTATAAATTTTACAAGACATAAATGCGTAACATTAGTTAGTGAAATAATCTAGTGTCATTTTTATTGTAGCTGTTTTATAAGGTAAAAATATTTCTTTCATAAAAGATATTTATCTTTTGAGTCCCCCCTCCCCCCTTTTATATGGAACTACAATTCAATGTTTGCTATCTTTAAAACAGTAAGACATTAAAACATATGTTATCAATAATTGGTAAATAAAATATACCATTGTAGTGGGGAATAAAATATGTTTTTCGCAAATTTTGATACCTTGGTGATTTTCAAAAAAAGTCTCATGTTTTACTGTTCTTTCACATTTGCACAGAAAAATAGTTAAATATCATAATTTTAATTATTGCATTTTAACTATCATGTTTTCTAATGATAATTTACAGATATATTATTATTTATAAAAAACTTAAAAATACGAAATATATTCTTTTGTAGTCAAAATGTCATTACCGTAGGTTGTCCCAACAAGCAATTTATTGGGTAAAGATTTGACAACGTTCTATTTAAAACAGATGGTTATAATTTTTGTATACTTTTATATTTATTAAGATGCTACTAATTAAAAAAATATTTATTTTCATTACTTAAACTTATCTATAATTCTTAATAATATTTTTAAACCGTGTCTCAAGAAAGAGTGTTATTGCATGCTTCTGACAAAATGTTCCTCCGAATTTTTTTAGAGGACAGCACATGCCTTTTTATGCAGGCAAAAGTACTTCTTAAAAGTCAGCTTGTTATCAGGTTTAAGTGAATAGAGTAAATAGTTTTATAGCTTCAATAAAACAAGCAAAGACTTTGAATGTTTTGTGTGTATTCTTTTGTAAATCATTACCATACCCAATTCTAACTGATAATTAAATGAACTTTTATTTCTTAATCTGCTTTCATTATATGAGAAATAGAAAATCATTGTATGAGCCAGAAGATATAATGGCTGCCATTTATGCTTGGGTAAAAATAAAAATATTTTGCTTAATTTGTCATTACCGTGCTCACTTAAGTCATTATACCAAGTGCATTAAAATTAAAAAAATTAGTTTTAAAATGTTAAATTAGTAATTTGTTCTTCTGATGCTTGTATAGTAATGTTTATGAGGTAAGGTAATTATTTACAAACAATTAAAACTTTCTGATTATTTCTAAAAATTTGATTTTGTTATTCCAAAACATGGACAGATTTTGAAAATGATCCACCTATTCCACTGATACCTGGAAAAATATGTATGCATTATAAAAATAATAAAATTTATTAAAATTAAACAAGAAATCTTTTTTAATTGAAACTATTGTGCCAATAAGTTACTATAGATTGAAAAATTCTTTTAAACAATGCTTTGAAGTTAACATTGTATACACTTAAAGTTACTGTCTAAATATGAAAATTGTCTCATTCATCTACACTCTGCCCTACTTTTAAAATTATATAAATTTATTGCATATAAAATGTCTGTTGAGATGAAAATAAAGACGTGAGCGTGCAAATAATAGATAATTTACGGCTACCAATTTTTAGAAGTCGACATACACAATTAAATCTGCGGGGAACATTTGAATAATCGCGGCAAAACTACATTTTTCACGGTTTTTAAGAAAATTGAAAAAATTGTCCCGTTTTTGAAATAGCGTACTGCGCTTGCTATTGAGTGTATAAAAAAGTTGTAATCATGAAAGTTGTAGAGAATTTTATCCTCTTTAATATTGTAATTGACAAATAATATGCTACGGCAACAAGTCTCAAGATATTTCTAAAAAATCAAAAAATGTCCCAAAATTTTGTTGTTTTTCGGCCACAGGAAATTTAGCCTTAAGAAATTTTGTTAGAAAACTTGGTTTTTCCATGTTGACATCATTATAAATAATTTAGAAAAAGAAAATCTTTTACCCGACTTTTTGCAAGGTAAAATGTACATTTCCCCTGGACTAAAATCGCAATTTAGAACGTTTTTTAGAACGTTTTTCGTCCATTTTCACACCTTTTAAATATGGAATCATTTAGGAAATATTCTTAGAGATCATTTATATCTTATAAGTAACTACCATACTTAGTTTCAAGTTGCTAGCCCCTGCAGTATCACAAAAAACGTAATTTAGATCGTTTTTTTCCTTCACCCCCTTTGGGGTAGTGGCACCGACATGAAATACAGCCTATGTTGGAGCGAGGGCTATCACCATCATTTTCACACCATTATTATTTTTTTTAAATCGGTTCGGTACCTCCTGAGATTGCGTAGAAATCGCAATTTAGAAAGTTTTTTAGAAAGCTTTTCGCTCATTTTCTCCTCTTTTAAATTTCGATTTTTTAGGAAATGTTCTTAGAGATCATCTGTATCTTATAAATAACTGCCTTGCCTAATTTCAAGATTCTAGGCCCTTCAGAAACACAAAAATCGCAATTTAGAACGTTTTTTGCTTCTGCAACCCCTAGGTGGTAGTGACACCGACATGAAATAGATGTTGGAGCAAGGACTGACATTATCAATTTCCAACCATTACTTTTGAAATAGACTGTGTACTTTCTGAGATTGCGTAGAAATCGCCATTTAGAACGTTTTTTAGAACTCTTTCCGCGCATTTTCACCCCTTTTAAATTTCGAATTTTTTAGAAATGTTCTTAGGGATCATTTATATCTTGTAAGTAACTACCATTCAAAATTTCATGTTTCTAGGCTCTTCAGTAACACAAAATCGCATTTTCGAACTTTTTTTGCTTCTGCACCCCCTTTGGGGGTAGTGGCAAAGACATAAAATGTAGCCTATGTTTGAGCAAGGGTTGTCACCATCATTTTTGATACCATTATTTTTGAAATCGGTTTGGTATTTCTTGAGATTGAGTAAATATAAGCCTTTTAGAACGTTTTTTAGAACGCTTTTTGCGCATTTTCACCTCTTTTTAATTTCGATTTTTTAAAGAAATGTTCTTAGATATCATTTATATGCAATAAGTAACTACCATATACCAAATTCCATTTATATGGGCCCTTCAGTAACACAAAAAATCGCATTTTCGAACGTTTTTTTCCTCCTGCACTTCCTTTTGGGGTAGTGGCACCGACATGAAATGTAGCCTATGTTGGAGCAAGAGTTGTCACCATCATTTTGACCTTTATTTTTTAAATCGGTTTGGTACTTCTTGAGATTGAGTAAAAATCGCCATTTAGAACGTTTTTTAGAACGCTACTACTTAGAACGCTTTTTTTCGAATTTTCATCCCTTTTAAATTTCGAATTTTTTAAGAAATGTTGTTAGAGATCATTTATATCTAATAAGTAACTTCCATGCCAAATGCCATGTATCTGGGTCCTTAAGTAACACAAAAAACGCATTTTCGAACTTTTTTTGTTCCTGCACCCCCTTTGGGGGGTAGTGGCACCGACATAAAATGTAGCCTATGTTGGAAGAGGGTTATCACCATCATTTTGATACCATTATTTTTGAAATCGGTTTGATACTTCTTGAGATTGCGTAAAAATCGCCATTTAGAAAGTTTTTTAGAACGCTTTTCTCGCATTTTCATCCCTTTTAAATTTCGAATTTTTTAAGAAATGTCCTTAGACATCATTAGTATCTTATAAGTAACTACCATTCCAAATTTCTTGTCTCTATGCCCTTCAGTAACACATAACTCGTATTTTTAGAACGTTTTTTGCTCCTGCACCCCTTTTTGGCCAATGGCACGGACATAAGATATTGCGTATGCTCTAAGTTGGACTAACACCGTCATTTTGATACCATTACTTTTGGAATCGGTTAGGTAGTTCCAGAGCTTACCTCCTACAAATAAACAAACTTTACTTCTTTATAATATTAGTATAGATTGAAATAACCTTTTTTTTTTTAGTATTTAAAATAAAATGCAGAGAAAACAACATTACAATTTTGCCCTTTACCAAGACTGTCAGAGGGATTTACGATTTCTATGGAATTGTTAAAAACAGAACCTTAAAATTTGGCATGACTGCTACTTTTAAGATGCAAATCCATACATACCATAGATTAAAAAAAAAAAAAAAATGAAGTTGAAAAAAAAAAATGCAGGAAAAATAAAATGCTAAAATTACTATTTTTGTAACACTGAAGGGACTAGGAATTTGAAATTGGCCTGGCGGCTGCTTTTAAGATACAAATGCTCTCTAAGAATCGTTTCTAATAAAATTCGAAATTTATAAAGGTGAAATGAGCGAAAAACATTCTAAATTACGATTTCTACTTAATTTTGCATAATATTTTTTAATTAATAAACCCCACATATATTTCAAAAGGCACATAAATATCACTTGGTATATTTCAACAGCTACGCGTGCAAAGCCGCAAGTTTTGCTAGTCTAATATAAATCAGAGTTATTACTATAGAATAATATATTAATTGAAGTTATTATTATTTTTTTTAATACAGATCTATCTAAACAAACGGATAACATTGATTCACGAATGCAAGACGAAAAACAGCTTCTGATTCCTAATTTGTAGATAATAGTTTGTAATATAAGAAAATAAAAGTATTTTTAAATGCAATTTGTTTGAAAACTGCATCTCAATTTATTTTTGAGATATTAATTTTTTTGTAGTTTTTGTCATTTGTTTTTATTGTAACTAATTGTGTAGGTTTAATATAAACAAGCTAAGTTGCCCGGGTACGTCAAAAAACAGCACGAATTGCGAAAAAGCTCTGCAAATCACAATAAAGTATCGTGAAAAATTTTTAAATCGCTGCATAAATTTCGAAAAATTTCATCAGAAAAAGAAAAAAAAATTACTATATTGCGTTAAAAGACTGAAATTGCATGGATTCCTTTTACTATGTGGGAAAATGGTAGCAAATTGCGAAAACACACTAAAAATCACAAAAAAATCACGAAAAATTCGAAAATTGCTGTAAGAAATCCGAATAAACTTTACTGAAAAGAGGGCAGAATTTACTTTAGGTCAAAAATTAAATGCCTAAAAATCGCAACAGATTCCGAAGAAACGTAAAAATCGCAAAAGTTCAAAAATCACAAAAGTCAAAATTTATATTGGATAAAAGTTTCAAACTTAATTCCTTTGATGAATGTCAAGCCGTGAAACGCGGAAAAACGCTAAAAAAATAGCGATAATAATCGCACAGGAGAATATTTACTATAAGTTATTAAGGCTAAAAGTTTGAAATCCGATTCCATTTCCGTATCTCCGAAAACTACCGCAAATCCTAAAAAAAGAAAAAAAACTAAAAGAAAGCACTGAAAATCGCATAAAAAATTGCTATAGTTCAAAAGTAGCACAGCAGAACATTTACCATAGTAGGCTAAAGGTTTATAACCAAATTCCTATTGGGTTAGAAGTCTGAAACAGAACTCCTTTTAATCCTTTCGGGACGGGTGATGCATATATGCATCGTCAAAAGGTGCATGTGGAATTTAATTTTTGCACCATTAATAAATAAATGTAATGTTTGTCTTTTTGAATTAGAGTATTGTTTGGTATTTTACAAATAAAGAAAACTGTTTAAAAAAAGGCGTTGCCATTCAAATAAAATTTGTGAAAGGGATGTCGTCGCGAAAGGGTTAAAGGTGTCAAAAAATCATTGTGAAATACGAAAAATCGCATTGGAAATCGATTTAAAAATAGGAAAATATTAAAAAATCGCATGGTTAAAAAATTATTATTAAGGGATAAAACATTGAAATCGAAAAAAATTACTATTAGGCAACAAATTTGAAATCGAAATCAGTTTCAGAATGTAGAAAAATCGCCACATAACTCGAAGAATGGCTAAAAATCACATTAAAACTTGCATTAAAAATCACTAAATATTTGAAATTCACTGCTGTGAAAATTCAGCATTAAGGGGGAATGCATTGTAATCGGAAATATTTCCTGAATAACAAATAATCGACACGGAACGCCAGAAATCTTTAAAAATCGCTAAAAATCACATTGAATATCGCATTAAAAATTTGTAAAATTCGAAAACAAGATTAGAGGACAAAATGTGCTACATAAGGCCGAAATCAAAATTCTTTTACCAATGTTAAAAAATTGCCGCGGAACTCGAAAAATAGCAAAAAATCACATTTAAAATCATTAAAATTTAAAATCGATGAAGACAAAATTTACTATAGTAGGACTATAGTGAGTATAGAAGGTAGGTGATACCAAATTCTTTTCCGAAAGTCAAAAAATCGCCATGGGACTCGAAAAAGCGCAAAAAATCGCTTTGAAAAATGCATTAAAACTCGCTGAATATTCAAACATAGCAGCGAACAAAATGTACTATAATGGGGTAAAATATTGTAATCTGAATTCTTTCATTAATTACAAAAAATCGACTCAAAACACAGCAATCGGAAATCTATCAAGAATAACAAAAAATCGACGTAAAACCTAAAAAATCTCAAAAAACGCTAAAAATCGCATTAAAATTCCCTAAAAATAAAAAATCGTTGATGGCAAAATTTACTATATTAGGCTAAAAGTTTAAAACAAAATCTCTTTTCCGCATGTGAAAAAATCGCCATGGGACTCGAAAAAACTCTAAAAATCGCATAGAAAAATGCATTAAAATCGCTTTAAATTTAAAAATAGCAAGGGACAAAATTTACATTAATGGAGTAAAATAGCGTAACCTGAGATCTTTCACAAATAACAAAAAATCGACGCAAAGCGCAAAGAATCTCTAAAAATTGCTGAATATCGCATTAAATCGTTAAAATTAAAAATTCGTAGAGGACAAAATCTACTATATTAAACTAAAATGTTGAAACCAAACTCCTTTTACCAATTTTTAAAAAAATCGCCGCGGTATTCATACAATCACTAAAAATCGCATTTATCATTGCATTAAAAATTGCTAAATATTCAAAAATCGCAGGGCTCAAAATTTACTATAAAAGGGTAAAACACTGTAATCGGAAATCTTTTATGAATGACAAAAAATAAACGTAGAACGTAAAAAATCTCAAAAAATCGCTAAAAAACGCACTGAAAATCGCATTAAAAATAAGTAGATGGCCAAATTTACTATATTAGGCTAAAAGTTTGAACTGAATTCTTTTCCCGAATGTCAAAAAATCGCCATAGGAGTCGAAAAAGCGCTAAAAATCGTATTGAAAAATGCACTAAAAATCGCTAAATATCAACAGGAGTCAAAATTTACTCTAATGGAGTAATACATTGTAATTGGAAAGCTTTCATGAATGACAAAAAATCGACGCAAAACGTGAAAAATAACGAAAAATCGCTAAAAATAGCATTGAAAATTGCGTTTAAAATCGTACTAAAAATCTTTAAATATTATATTAAAATATCGACAGGAGTCAAAATTTACTCTAATGGAGTAAAACATTGTAACTGAAACGCTTTCATGAATGACAAAATGGGATGACACACATATTTTTTGTTAATCTTATCTTTGAAATTGAAATATGCAAGAAATGAGATATCAAAATTAGGAAAAGGTGCAAATGAGAATCGCTTGAGAATACTTTGTTAGTTATCTCTAAAGTTACAAAATTATATCCTGCCATCCGACATGATACTGATAATTTATATTTGCGTCAGATATGAACTCATAGAAGTTGATATTTCATGTAAGAGCATTTATCTTAAGTAGATGAAAGTAAGAGACAAAAAAGTACTGATGCTTCCGACATGTCTCCATGAAAAAAGATAAAGTAATATTGACCTTCATTTAACTTACACGGTATCTTGGAAAAACTTGTTCAGCATTGTTAACACCTGTGCAGCTGTTGTAAATGTTGATAGGGATTATATTTTTTCAAATTTTAAATTAAAAGCGTTTTTGAAGAATGTCATAAATTTGCTATACGTACCTGATTTTTTAAATGCAAATGGAAGCTTCTTTGCTCTTATTCAGCAAAACACGAAGCTCTAACCAGAAAAAATCATACAAATGTCAAGAATTTGTAAAAATTTATACTTTATGGATTTTTTTTTTTCAAATCCCTAACAAGCAAACGAGACTTTATCGATTTTTTTTCAAATTCCTAACAAGCAAATGAGAAGGATTATCACAACCATTGTAGAAAAAAATAAATAACTAAAGAAAAAGTGTACGCTTCACCCACACCTGCCCTTCCGCTCTCTCAAACAAGTTTGAAGAACTTCTTCAATAAAGAATTTTTTGAGGTATTATTAATTATCATTTTTATGTATTTTGAATTTGGGAAATGCGTAGCTTTCAGCTTCGTGATGCAAAAATATAAAGAAAATAAAATAAATAACAAAACAAATTGGAAATTGCACTTCAAACGTGGCAAATGTGGTGCATTTGTATTATAATTAGTTTTATAAATATTTTTTGCACCGCATATTGTACTGAAGGTTTATTTTAGTGCACTTATATAAATTTTATTCTGTTCGAAAGACTGTAACATAATTAAAATACACTTGAAATATTTTTGATACTTTTCGGTTAGCCGGGCGCCAGTGTTATATATACACATATATATACATACATATGTGTATATGCCCATATATTTATATATACATATAATGCATGTATACATATATATATATGTATATGTACATAGATATGTATGTATACCACTGGCGCCCCGGCTAACCGAAAAGTACCATATTTTTTTTTTCCATTGGCCGTAATGAAACGGAAAACTTTTGACTGTCCCTGTAATTAAACTCTACATCCGATTTTCATAAAATTTGAAATGACTAGACAAAATTTTGCAACAATTATGTATTTAATATTTCAGACCATTCGGTTGGGTAGTTTTTGCTCTCTTATACACGGACGGACGGACGGACGGACAGAGAGACAGACGGACCGAGCGACGACTATAGGTGCTACGTATTTATATAGTTACGAGCGCACCTAAAAATGACATAAAAATAAAATACAGATGTAATTGCTTTTTATGATGAAAAAAATTAAATGAACGCCTTTCCGATTTTCGTTGCATTTATACTTCTCAATATTAACTAATATATATTTTTAGTTATCATTTACATTTGAAGAAAAATTTGAAATACATAAAAAATATATATATAAAATTTTTAATCAACATTTCATTTTTAACAAGTTTGTAACATGTATAAGCGTGCTATCTTCAAAGATGGTTTAAAAAGTAATGAAACAGAACGTGGTTGTTAAGATGTATGGTGTTAATCGAAGCCCCATGAAACTCTTGATTAATTCCATCCATAACACTGTTCGAAAACAACAGACAAAAAATATAGATAATTTTTTTTATCAACATTTCATTTTTAACGAGTTTATAACATATATGTGCACTATCTTCAAATATGATTTAAAAAGTAATGAAATATAACATGGTTGTTAGGATGTATGGTGCTAATCGATGCCTCATGAACCTCTTGATTAATTCCACTCATAACATTGTTCAAAAACAGCAGACTAAAGATAACCTTCTTTCTTTTCTGAGGACGGAATGGGGAATTTCTTAGGATTTTGGGACGGTTCTTTCAAATATGGGTTTAGGCAGTTAATCTATTTAAATCGTAAAGCCTATAATCATATCCTCTAATCTAACGATAAAGTTGCTCGACATCAAGAGAAAATAATCTTCTTTATTTTTCTGCGTATGCAATTGTGAATATGCGATTTTAGGATAGAGCAGGGCTTAATTTGCGGCGGAGCTCACCGGAACCCAGCTCCGGTACTTCTCTGTTTTCAGTAAATATTTGAATATTTGTTGGAATTCACCGGAGCTCATAAATACAGGTCTTCGGAGCCCAGTGCGATAGCGCTTCCGAAAAGCCGAAGCAAAAATTGCCTTTCCCTTTCCTTCCCATCTCCAAGCTTTTGCATTCATTTTTATCGAAACACTTACATATGATGCAATGTGTCGCACACATAGGAGGTGGAGATAAAACGGACTGCATTTTTATATTAGTTTTTGAGCTTGGTTTGACTCAAGCTCAATCTGTCTTACATTCAAAATTTTATTTATTCATGCATAGAAAAAAATATAAACTTTTCATCCTTCAAAATTACGTATTATATTCTATTTCAAATCATTTCAATGCTGTTTTGATAAAAAAAAAAAAAAAAAAAAAAAAAAAAAAAAACTTTTCCTCTTTCAAATTTATGTATTATATTCTATTTAAAATCATTTTAATGCTATTTTGATCAGAGTGAAAGGAAAACAGAAATAGAGTTTTTCTATTCCGGTGATATTTGCAAATTTATGTCGGTGACCTGTTGATACGGCGCCACTCAAAAACAACAATGAATTTGCTTTCAGTTCGATGCTCTTTTCTGATAGTAGGATAAACTTTAATTGGCTTTTAGATAAATAACCTGAAAATAATATTTCTGTTTTTAGCCAATGGGCATCAGTTTCAGGTTTTGTTTGTTTGAGGTTTTGTATTTTCTATTGCGTACGAGTATAAAAATCACGGTAGGGATTTTTCTATTTATTTTGTATCATGAACGATGCCCATGCTAAGGCTCTGCCCTGCACATTTACGAAATCACTTTCATTTGTGGGTAGATATAATTGCCGTGTATTGCTATTCTGATAGAAAGCAATCGAGCAGCGTTCCCCTTTTTCTATAAAAGCACCGAATGTTTCCGATAACGTATGGAATTTTTAATTTAATCTGATTTTCAGGGACTCACCACATAAGATTGTTAATGCGGAAAGAATATATTATAGTTTAAGGTATGCACCTTTTCTAGGAAATTGAAAAATGTTGTTCTATTCTTCAGCATATAAATATTGATTTCTGTAAATTTCATTCATTTTTTCATAAAAATGCATAGCTGCGAACTATTCCTTTTTTGTGTTAACACTGCTTCCGAATCATAATCCTTCCCGTATTTAATCGCAGAATTCTGAAATTAATTAACAATAAAATTAGGCTTACAATTCGGAAGGAATGATAACTAAACAAGTAAGAAAAATCATGCGTTAAGCATAGATTATGAAACACTTTCCAACACTTCCTGAATGCTTTAACAAAACTTCGTTATTTAGAGAAATAAGGTATATAAGGGAACTAAGTAAACATTTTAGAAAGCACATGAAACATTTGAAAAACTGATTTCTGCAGTTACCGACTATAGCCAAATATGTATTCCAATTCTTTTGAACAACCCTGTATTTGGTCTGTAGGTTGATATATATACACTATATAATGGGAAAATTTAGTTTAGCAAGAAAACGCATAACAGGTTGAAATTTCTCTTTCAGCAATTTATACTAATCTCTCTATTCTAAAAAAAAGTAACTACCGCTGTCACCGCCGCCGCCGGTTTTGATTTTTTTGTGACCGGAGGCCTTTCTTCGTTAATATTAACAAAAATAATGCATACAAAAATACGGAAATCGGTGGTATTATACAGAAATGTTTGATAAACACGCTGATGCAGACAGTTTTCAAATCGAAGAATTATTTTAAGAGTTATTTAATGCTAAAGTTGGACAAAATCGTTCCAATAAAAAAGTTTTATAGCAGCAAAAAGTATACATGGCAGTGTAATCATTTTTAGATCATTTTATACGTTAGAATTTGCCGGAGTGCAGATTGCATTAATTTTTTTATTTTGACTCATTTTTTCAGGTTTTATTTCTATTTTAAATTCAAATTTTCAGCATTTCTAGAGATATTTTTTACAGATTTCAGAAAATTGTACTAATTTAAACTGTTGCCAACTGTATAAAAAGCGCAAGCAATAATGTTTGCTTCAAATTAAAAATTTATTTACACGTGACTATTATAAACAGGAAAAAAACTTTCAAATTAGAATTAAATAATTACGTATAAAAAGCAGGAACTTATTAAAAATTACGTCATAAAAAGTATACACGTGAATTTTAGAAGAGAAAGGATATTGTAAAATAATAAATTCATTAACATGCGTTAGAAGTCTTAGGATAAATTACGTCATATTTACGTCACATTATAGTTATTACATAACATGAACACAAAATAATATTGCAAAAAAGTTTAAATTTAGAAATTGCGCTAGACATTTATTTGATATTTTGAGAATTAATTTAAAATGTCTCATTTAAAAGAACTTTCTTTTCGCTTTGTTAAAAAATACCAGGAGACAAAGACTCTCTTTACTTAATTCCTTTTATATTAGCTTATTTTGAAATGTTGTTACACGTGTATACGTCATCAAGTTATTTTTATTTCGACGTTTTATTTGTGTTTTTATTAATGTTGTACGAATTTATTTGTTCTTTCGTTATTTAAAATAAAAATTATATCAATTTGTATAATTTGGCGAGTGGTTTGGCGATTTATATAATTTGGCGAAATTGGTCGACAGGATAATCAAGTAGTGCCGCAGCGGATTTGGCGTTAAAATTCCCCAATCAAAGAGAAATGAATTCGTTTATAGGGAGATTGCCACTGTTTTTTAAATTATAATTCAATCTTTCGAAATCTTTTTAAAGCCGATCAAATTAGCGTGCATTTAGAGTCTGCGGTGTCTGGACGGGTGTTGGCGAGCGTAGCTCGTAGGGGGCCGAGCCCCCTAGTATATCAAAACATACTTGTATACATTTGCACAGCCCTGTAGTTAATCTAGTACCTTTAATTTAATACACGTCACTATTTAGCTAAAGTTTAATTCAAAGTAAAACACTCTCAAAACTACTGAAATCACATTTCCAGAAATTATCATTTATAGACGGCCATGTATCCAATTCGTTGCGTGACCCTGTATATCCTTTTATCTATGTTCTACAAACATTTCTTAGTAAACCAAACGCAGTTCCGCGTAAAAATGCATAACTCATTTAAGAGCCACCTTTAAGCAATTTGCAATCATACCCAGTAACCATTAAGAATTATTTTGTGTAGCTCTGTATATGAATTACAACATTTATACACATCATATATCATGCATAAATATAGTGAAACATTAAAGCACATAACATAATTAAAAATGCATTTCCAGCAATCATCGCTACTGTACAGTACTTCGGATATAATATAGTATCTGAAATCTTTTGTGTGTCCCTGTAAATGCTACGCACTTCGTATTATACATGAAATAAGTTATAGTAAACCTCAGCGACGTACATCAATTTCATTATACATTAAATAATTTAACATAATTAAAATACGCCGCAAACAATTCCCCCCACCCCTATATCGTTCTGTAACGGAATTATTATGTGTGGCCCTGTAAATGAATAATAACTATTCTTTGCACCTTATATTCTACAGAATGCATATTTTAGTACACTTTATAAATGAATATCAATTTTATTATGTTTGAAAGCATGTAACATCATTAAAAACCATTTTAAATGATTTTTTCCTATAGGCCGCAATTTAATTTTTGCAATTTTATATGCTTTTATTATAACACTCTTTTTCTTTTTGCGTGCAATCGATTAGCTTTAGTTCATCCAAATAATTCCTCGCAGAAGATGAATCTCGCAGAATGTCGTCGTACTGCGGAGCGGAAGCAATGCGACGAGTAATCTATATAAATAAAAATGTAAATGTTCGTTTGTACAAAATCGCTAATCTCTGAAATTTCTTTAACGATTGCTTTGAAATTTACGGATTGAGTTGCATTCGAATACGAGGGTATTGTTATATATTTAATATGAACCTTGCTCACCCCTCCCCCAATATGTCCCCCCCCAGCAGCCCACCAGGGGGCGCTTTTTTAATTTTTTTTTTACTCCCATCATGTGGTATATCCTTAGAAAGCGCTTTGACCACTCTTTCATATTATGCACTTCCCCTCCCTCTCCCCCCCACTTTCCTCCGAGACACATTCTTATATAAATAAAAATGCAAATGTTCGTTTGTACAAAATCTTAAAGCTCCGAAAGTTCTTCACCGATTGCTTTGAAATTCACCGACTGCGTTACATTTGAATGCGCGCATATTTTAATATACCAGTTATGAACCTCACTTGCCCCGCTCCCCAATTACTTCCCATCCGGGGGCAGTTTTTAAATTTTTTTCGACACCAGTATGTGGTATATCCTTAGAAAGCCCATTGATAACTTTTTCATATTATGCACTTGCCGCTCCCGTCCCATCACTTTGGCCCATTGGGGGGGGGGGGGGGGGGGGCAATTACTGAAATATTTCGTCAGTATTTTTTATGTTTTTTCTTTGTTTTTTAGTTCGTGTTTTTTTTCCTTTTTAGCTCACAGGCTTATTAAAGCCTGAGAGCTAATGTGGCCGCAGGTTCTGTATGTACGTACGTATTTATGTATATATGTACGTAACGCGATAACTCTTGATAGAAATATCTGATTTGCTTCAAAATTTATAAATAGGTTCATTATGATAAGACTCTTCCGTGATTAGTTTTGGGGATTCATTGATTAAGTATAAAGGGGGTAACGGGGTGCTAACCCTCCTTAATTTAGATAAACGGGTTTTTCATGTAGAATTATCCGATTGCTTCAAATTTTGTAAATAGGTTCACTCTGATAAGATGCTTCCCTGATTAGTTTTAGTATTTTATTGGTTAAATATAAAGGGGGGGGGGCGGCGGGCTAATTACCCACCTTAATTTAGATAAATGGGTTTTTCATGTAGAATTATCCGATTTGCTTCAAATTTTGTGAATAGGTTCATTCTGATAAGGCGCTTCCCTGATTAGTTTTTGGGAGTTCATTGATTAAGTATAAAGGAGGTAACGGAAGCTAATTCCGCCTTAATATAGATAAATGGGTTTTTCATGCAGAATTATCCGATTTGCTTCAAATTTGGTATACTGGTTTAGTCTGATAAGGCGCTTTCCTGATTAGATTTTGGGGTTCATTGTTTAAGCATAAAGGGGGGGGGGAAACGTGTGGATAATCCCCCTTAATTCATTTTTCAAGGGGTATTATTCTTTGAAATAAGATTATAATATACAATTTTTGCGAATAGCCTGTGAGCTCAATGCCATCAGTTTAACTGGGCACTTTTCTTTTTAATTCCGTCGATCTGCTAGGGATGCCATCGCACGTACTGCAATTGACAATTGGTGTGCCAATTCTGATGTTGAGAAATATCCACCAGCCAAAGCTTTGTAACGCCACGCGGCTTGCAGTAAAAAAATAATGAGCAACATCGTAGAAGCAACAATCTTGGCAGGACCTTTCAAAGGTGAAGATGTCCTCATTCCTCGCATTCCTTTGATTCCAATGAATTTTCCATTTCAATTTGACATATTGCAATTACCAATTTTATTGGCGTTTGCAATCTCCATCAACAAGCCTTAGGGCCAAGCTTTAGAATTCTGCGGTTTAGATCTATACACGGATTTCTTCTCACACGGGCAATTATATGTTTTATGTTCTAGAATCGGCAAACCAGACAATCTCTATATCTACACAGACAATGTAACAACAAAAAATATTGTATATCCACGAGCATCATAAAATTAAACATATGAGAAACGTGTTCTTTCTCTTTTCTTTCTTTCCCATTTAGCTAGACTGAGCCACAGCAACGCGTGGCCGGGTACAGCTAATAAGTAATAAAGGATAAAATATTTCACAATGTTCTTTTGAGTGTTTTCTACAAATTTTTATCAGGCATTCTAAATGTGAATGAAGAAAATATACTTTAAGCGACTCGATACATCTGCATTTTATGTATTAAAAAATATACAGGGTGTTTCAGCACAGCGGTTACAAAGTTTCAGGAGAGATCGAGTAGACTCAGGCGATGGAAAATCACATAGCAATGAATGGTCGAAAACGCTCTCACGGCGCGGTAGTGCCAACACAAAGCGCAAGAAATAAGAAGGGCACGAAGAGGGTGAGAAAACATGTTTAATATTCTTAATACAGCCAAAAACTAAGAAATAAGAACAAAAAGAGAGACAACGATCGTCATCAAAAATGGTGTTCAAAATTGCGACCCGGCCTTTGACGCAGGCCTCACATCTCCCGGAGCATGGAAGACCTAATGTTCTAGAAAATACCGGCGTGTCCCGCAGCTGCCACGATGCGTCCAACAAGTTCATCAGCACTTTCCAGCATTGTCCCGGAAATTTTGCAGCATTAAGAATAATAAACATGTTTTCTCACCCTGTTCGTGTCCTTATATTTTCTTGTGTTTTGTGTCATCACTACTGCGCCAGGAAAGTGTTTCTGACCAGGCATTGCTAGGTGATTTCTGATTTCCCACATTCTAGGTGTACTTTATCTCTTCTGAAACTTTGGAACCGCTGTTCTGAAACACCCTGTGTGCATCTGTTTATGTTATGAATAATCAGAATCTTGAGAATATTTCCAAGCACATTCAAACAAATCAGAAACTGGCTGTTCTTCTCGGGGCTTTTTTTCCGATGAACCTAAGCTAAGTTCGATGAACAAAAATTCTTTTAGCTTTTCATAGCTGAAAATCAGGGAAGTACAGAACTGAGACGCAAATATCTAGTTCGAGATTTCATTGTTTTCTAGATTGCCTCATAATATTCGGTTTTAAATGTAGCATCTATGTGTATTCTTCCATTTTTCTTCAACCGCATCAAATTGAAATGCAAATGTAAATGGGAGCTCTTCAGTGCTTTTTATCTCGGCTGTGAGAGGTATTGATATTTTCTTCAACTATATCGAACCGAAAATATGTAATTCGAATGGTGCACTGGTAGAAAAATGAGATAACGAAAAATGAGATTAAGGGGGTCCGGAACACGAAAATCTTCAAATTTTCAAAAAAAAAATTATTGGATTAAAAATTTCTCTGCCGTTTTCTGCTTAAAATGATGCTTAAATCATGTCTCTATCTTAATTAGAACAGGAAATATTAATTTTTTGTTTTGGTTTGTTTTCAAAATCAAATAACTTTTATTTTATGAGAAAATCAGAATAGATGTTGCAAACTTATTGGTTTGCTTCTAAAGCAAAAAACATTCAGCGATTAAGAAGGGAAGTCAAAGCTATGGTTGTCAAGGAAACGACTTCTTGTGAAATTGCATTTCTCTTCATGATGGGTTTCTTCACCATTACTCACATTTAAATTGTTATAAATCAAGCACCGTTACAGATAAATGGTTCAAACTTGGAACATGTCTTTTTCAATAGCTTTACTTTAATTTAAATTCAGCAAATTAAAAAATATATCTTACTTTTGAAAATATGATTTTTTTAAAAAGTTACATCATTTTTTTTTCTAATTTTTACTTTAAATATTTTTAAATATTTTTTAAATAATACTTTTTTAAATGCTGAATCTAAATTAAACTTATATATTTCTGTTTATTTAAATGAAAAAAAATTGAAATTCTATTCATAATATTTCGAGTTATAACGATTTTAAACTACCCCACTTTTTTTTTTAGCAAATTTTAAATTTTAAATTAAAAAAAAAACATGAGAAGTTTTATCATGCGATTTTGTTTACAAATGATATGGTTAACCATCACAAAAAATTTCAAAATTTTAACTCAATAAATAAATTTATCATCCTAGAAGTCATAAAGTCTTAGAGTTCTTTAAAGGTGATTTTGAGAATTTTTCTTCAGAGTATTTTGACAGCTGATTTTGGTCTATCTTTATCAGCATAACACTTGGCTTTTGGGCAAATATTGCTTACTGTTATTCCCCCACGGGCATTACTCTCTTCGCTACCGAAGCTAAAATAATGCTATAAATACTCATTCATTGGTTTATCACAAACAAAATGACATCATAGATGACAGAAAAAAGAAAATTTCTGAAATTGATCTTTAAGGGGACTAGTAACATAGGTTCACAAATATGGATCTAAAATTACAAATCCTCTTAAAATATCAGTTTAATTATAACTAACATAAATTCACACAATCGCAAGGTTAAGGGCTTTAAACAATTGAATAATGTACAACTCCTCAAAATTTTTATTGTAAAAGATTTAAGTTAAATACTTATAAAAATTTCTCACATTCTGGGCCACACTGTATTGAAGGCATTTTGCAAACTCAGATGAAAATAACTTTTATTTTATGAGAAAATCAGAATAGATGTTGCAAACTTATTGGTTTGCTTCTAAAGCAAAAATCATTCAGCGATTAAGAAGTGAAGTCAAAATATAAAAAAATCAAACAGTTTAGTTTTTATGATAGAGAGAACAGAGGTCCACTCCGCATATGTGGACCCAGGTAGCGAAGAGGTTATACTTGATTTATGTCAAAGATCTGTGATGGCCAATCCTTCAACAAAACCTCATTTCCTTTAAACCATGATTTTGACGATGATGAAACATGAATTGGGTTATTATCCAACTGAAGAATCCGTTTCCTACACCTTAATAAGAGATGCTTCTGAAAGTAAATGTCTAGAAAAACATCTTCGTATGTTTTAGAATATGCTATTTAAAAATGCCATTGATATTTTCCCGTCACAAACGAAACCGTATCGCCCTCCATTTCCTCCTCCGTATTGCCTTATAGAAAATACTGCTTTCTCATGTCAAAGATCCTGCAAAATAGTAATGGAAACCATCTGTTCCAAATAAGAAACATAAAAGTCTATCTCAAAGATTACCAGGTAAATATTCGTGGAATTTTTTTTAGCCTCCGATATGTTATTTACAAATAATCTATACACGTAACGAGAAAATTATTATTTAGGGGTCCTTGAAGTCCTGGTGTCCATGGCGCGGGTCGTATTGACCTAGGCCAAAATCAAGTCCATTCACAACACCAAACAGTATTTTTACATGAAAAATATCAATAATGTTTTCAAATAAAGTTTTGAAATTTATTAAAACCGAAAATGTCGTATTAGCTGCATGCCAGGAATTAATAGCCGTAGAAATAACTAAAGATTTCGCTATTTACTGCGGCCTTTTTGATTCTGATAATTTCAGCAGTTCAAGCACGAAGTTCGAATTCATTTCTGTTAAATTTGTGTTTTATTAGGCCGCGGTATGCTATTTCTTTCAGGCAACAATAAAAGTATAGTCTCTAAAAAAATAACGTTACATTACATAAGGAAGCCGTAAAACGAAGCAGATGTATCATTGTACGGTTAAATACTAATCTCTACTGCAATTTTTAAATTTCTAAACATCGCATATTTTCAATTTTTACACCGTCGTATAGGGGATAAAAGTACTTTTAAATCCAATTTCTTGGAAAACTGCATCTCAATTTATTTTTGAGATATTATTATTTTTATTATCTTTTTTGTAGTTATTAAACTCACCTCTCTAATTCTGGCAATCGAAGTACTCCATTTCTATAGAAAGTAAAGGGAAAATAGTTGGAAAATAGTAGATTACTATATCTTTTTGTTTCCATTTTCTCATAACAACTAAAAAAAGAAATGTATTTAAAATACGTATTCTTTTGAAAAAATATAAATGAATGATTTCCGATAAAACATGGAGTTATTATAAACTATATTTAATTTTAAGTATCCATATTATTGTTACAAACAAATGAAGGCATATAAGTCATTACATGTCGATTTTTTTGTCGAGTTTGCGACTTCGCTTTTTGCTGGGTTTGTGCATTTTTCCGCGATTGTGACGTCATATGCATACTTTTCTATAGATATTATTTAAGGCTGGATCGTAAATGTGGAATTCTTCAGCGATGCAAATGACGTCATTATATATAAAATAAAAGCGTGTATTTTAAGTTTTAAAACTGAAATACGTTTTCTAGAAGTGCATATTTTCACTCCATCGGTTTTGAAATTCTTCACAGGTGGAAATGATTCACTTTTGAAAATAATGCAATTGAAATCACACATTAATAAAACGCAAAGTTTTACAAAAATTTAGAGTGTCTTTAAAAAGAGCAGTGACCTTTAGGTTAAAATAATATTTGTTTGAGAGTTAGACTAACCAATATAAAATGTATTTTTTAGTGCAACTAATTTTCTAGGTTTATTATTTAAATATAAATACAAATTATTATATAAATTATATTACATTATATTATATTATTATATTATATAAATATAAATTAACGAATCAGTTCCTTTTTTAACATTTTTTTTCGTCGAAATTTGACGAGTTTCACCTCGTGATAATAATAATATTTTTTTAGGTAGATTTCGTAAGAAATACTACCTATTGCAGTCGTTACCATGGTGCGACTTTTGAAAAATTCCTTCATAACTTTTCATTATAGGACCCCAGGAACCCAAAACCACCCCCACCTAAAAAGTTTATATATATATATATATATATATATATATATATATGTATGTACTAAATTTTGTCCGCACGATAAAAGTCGCAATTATGCACGGATTGTCCTCAAACTCGCCAACAACTTTGATATGGCTAATATCTCGGCGGGGATTGAAAATGGGCGAAATCGGTCCAAGAGGGTGGAAATGGGGAGGGTTCAAAATTTTGAATACTGTCTTAACATGATTCTGATAAAACCAGCTCTTACACAACAATGGCAGGAAAAAAATAAAAGTTTTTCGTTATAGCAGTTGCCAACAATTAAAAAAAAAAATAAAAACAATAAAATTCTCACCACAACAATTACTTTTCTAATGCAAAATTTTCACGTGCAAAATTAAATAGTTTGACAAATTGAAAACAAATTGAATATTACGTCATAAGTTTTCTAGAGCAACATTTCAGCATGAAAACTCAAAATAAAATAAATAGTTTGACGAATTAAAAAAAATATGTATATTGCGTCATATTGGAAATATAATGGATCTCAGCAGGTGAATATTGTAACGCCATGTGAGTTTGAAGAAACGTATTAAAATATGATAAAAACCCGACTATGGAAATATTAACATATTTTAACACTTTAAGGTTCTCTGAATTTTTTGTAGCCATTTTTTAAACCTATTCCATATACATGTGTGTGTGTATTCGTGTATATTATAATTTTCACAAAAAGTTTAGCTCCCTACAGCTCACTCTTTGTGAAGAAACTGGGTTTATCTCTAATCTTGATTTAAGTTTTGTTGGAGAATTTAGTACTTAACTTTGAAATCTACCTCCGCCTGTAGGCCTGAGCCGGCAGGGATTTTTTTTTTTTTTTTTTTTTTTCTCATCGGGGGCGACACTAAATTCTGAAAAAGCAAAGTTCCTGCTTCTTGCTTGTTCTTTTTTTATTTTAATTTTTTTTTCTGAAATTATATGAGGTCTGAATCCTTCTAGTACTAGTCGAACTGTTTGTAATATGTAAGAATTTTTGATAATTTTTTTTTGTAGTTTTTAATGCCGTTTGTGTAATGGTGGCAACTGAAGTACTTCATTTCTGTAGAAAGAAAAGGAAAAATAGCTGGAAAATAGTAGATGACTATATCTTTCTGTTTTCATTTTCTCATAAAAACTATATATCCTTCTATATATAAAACTAGGGGGCGCTGCCCCCTACGAGCTACGCTCGTCAACCCCCGTTTGGACACCGCAGACTCTAAAAGCACGCTAATTTGATCGGCTTAAAAAATATTTCGGAAGATTGAATTATAAGTTTAAATCAGTGGCGATCTCCCTATAAACGGGTTTCTATTCATTTCTCTTTGATTGGGGAATTTTAAAGCCAAATCAGAGGCTGTTAAATGATACAATGGCTGTTTCCGTCTTTGATTAAATAAAATCAGTTGACATTTCAAAATAAGCTAATATAAAATGAATTAAATAAACAGAGTCTTTGCCTCCCGGTATTTTTTAGCAAAGCGAAAATAAAGTTTTTTTTTTTTTAATGACACTTTAAATCATCGTTTTTAATCTGACGTAATTTTCACTAAACTTTTCTTTCTTCTCATATTATTCACGTGAAAATAATTTTGTTAGAAATGAAATATTATTTGCGCTGTCCTAATGAAAATAGTTGAAAATATCATCTTAAAATATTACATGAATGTCTCGCGCAATTTTTAAATTTAAACTGTTTTGCAATATTATTTTTTGTTCATTTTAGGTAATGTGTAATGTGACGTAAATGTGACGTAATTTCTCCTATTTAAGATTTGTAACGCATGTTAATGAATTTATTATTTTACAACATTCTTTCCCTTTTAAAATTCATGTGTAATATGGTTTTTATGATAATTTTCAAAGAGTTCCTGCTTTTTATATTTTCTTGTTTATAATAGTCACGTGTAAAATAAATTTTTAATTTGAAGCAAATATTATTATTCGCGCTGTTTATACAGTTGGCAACAGTTTAAATTAATACCAATTTCTAAAATGTGTAAAAAAAATATCTCTCGAAAGGCTGAAAATTTGAATTTAAAATTGAAATAAAACCTCAAAAAATGAGTCAAATTAATAAACTGAGTGCAGTCTGCACACCGGGAAATTCTGACGCATAAAATGATCAAAAAATGATTAAATTCCGATGTACAGTTTTTGCTCCTATAAAACTTTTTTAATGGAACGATTTTGTCCAACTTTAGCATTAAATATCTCTTTAAATATTTCTTCGATTTGAAAACTGTCTGCATCAGCGTGTTTATCAAACATTTCTCTATAATTCCACTGATTTTCATATTTTTGTATGCAATATTTTGCTTAATATTAACGAAGAAAGACCTCCGGTCACAAAAAATTCAAAACCGGCGGGGGCGGCGGCGGTGACAGCGGTAGTTACTTTTTTTTAGAATAGAGAGAAAAAGTTTTGATTTGGAAATGGACCAATGAAAATCTGCGTAGAGATTCCGGGTAGATCGGCATCCAATTTGAATGCTTAAGCATGGCCTTTCATCGTTAATATTAAAAAAACTGTTGCATACAAAAATATGAAAATCGGTGGTATTATAGAGAAATGTTTGATAACCACGCTGATGTAGACAGTTTTCAAATCGAAGAATTATTTTAAGAGATATTTAATGCTAAAGTTGGACAAAATCGTTCCATTAAACAAGTTTTATTGGAGCAAAAACTATACATGAGAATTTACTCATTTTTAGATCATTTTATACGTTATAAGTTCCTGGTGTGCAGATTGAATTTATTTTTCTTATTTGACTCAATTTTTGAGGTTTTATTTCAATTTTAAATTCAAATTTTCAGCATTTCGAGAGATATTTTTTACAAATTTTAGAAAATGTTATTAATTTAAACTGTTGCCAGTTGTATAAAGAGCGCAAACAATAATGTTTACTTCAAATTAAAAATTTATTTACACGTGACTATTACAAACAGAAAAAAAAACTTTAAAATTAGAATTAAATTATTACATGTTAAAAGCAGGAAAATTACGTCATAAGAACCATAGGCACAGATGTCATACACGCCCCATATTGGCGCAATTTTTTTCCGAGGCCAATTTGGCGAAAACATCAATAGCATAAACAACAACATCCGGGTTACCATATCAAGCAAAATAACGACACTTTAGCACCAGTTAAGTACCCGTTGCGTATATGAAATTGGCGTCAGAAAAAAATTGCGCCAACATGGGTATATGATATCTGTGCCGAACCATATTTAAACTTGAATTTTAAAAGAGAAACAAAATCTTAGAAAAAAAAATCATCATGCGTTAAGACTTGTAATTTTAGGAAATTATGTCAGATTAAAATGGCAAAAAATATAGCAAAACAATTTAAATTGAAAAATATATTTGCGCGAGATATTTTGAGATAATCTTTTCAACTATTATCGTGAATTCGAAGACAGCGCAAATAATATTTCCTTCTAACAACAAAAGTATTTTCACGTGAATATTAATAAGAGAAATAAAACTTTGGTGTAAATTACGTCAGATTTGAAACGATACATTTAAAATTAATTATTTAAAGAACTATCTTATAGCCCTGTTTAAAAATACCGGGAGACAATGACACTGTTTACTTAATTCATTTTACATTAGCTTATTTTCAAATGTTTAATTATTTTTTTTTATTAAATACGAAAACAGTCATTGTACCTCTTAACAGCAGCAGATTTGGCCTTAAAGATCCCCAATCCAAGGAAAACGAATGGAAACCCGTTTACAGAGAGATCGCTACGTTTTTTTTTTTTTTTTTTTTTTTTTTTTTTTTTTTTTAATTTTAATTCAATATTTTTAAGGCCGATCAAATTAGCGTGCTTTTTGGATTTTGGTGTGCCTGAACGGAAGTTGGCGAGCGTAGCTCGTAGGGGGCAGAGCCCCCTAGTATATATAAAAATTTAACTAAAATACGTGCTATTTTGAAAAATATATAAATGAATGATTTCTGGTAAAACATGGAGCTGTTATATATTTAATTTTAAGTGTCCATATTAATGTTACAAACAAATGAAGGCATATGAATCATTAGATTGCCGATTTTTTTTTTTTTTTTTTTTTTTTTTTTTTTTTTTTTTTACGTTGAGTTTTCGATTTTGCTTTTTGCTGCGTTTCTGTATCATTCCGGGGACAGTGACGTCATATGCATACTTTTCTATAGATGTTGTTTAAGACGGGATCGTAAATGTGGAATTCTTTAGCGGATGCAAATGACACCATTTTATATAAAATAAAAGCGTGTATTTTAAGTCTTAAAACTGAAATATGTTTTGTACCATATATATTTATAGATCTTTTTTTTTTCTTTCTTTCTTTTTTTCATGGGGGTCGACACTAATTTCTAAAAAATCAGTACTCCTGCTTCCTGCTTGTTTGTATAATATTGTTATTTATATTTTTTTTTATTGATGAAGTTTCATTTTGTTCAGGAATATAAGCCAAAAAAAGTGCTAAACTCTCTCTATATATATTCTTTTAAATGTAAACAAATTCATCTTCCGTAATCGATTTTTACGCGATATGTATAATTGTTAAAAAAGTCATGTTGAGAAATTATTTTAAAAACTGTAAAAAATCAGTAAGGTGAGATACAGTTTGCAAAGAAATTGTGATCGAAATTTTCCTTTTTTCGTTATTTGAAGGTGTAAAAATCGAAACTACATGATGTTTAAGAGTAATTAAATGTAAAAAGGATGAGTGAAACGGATAAAGTGAATAAAGTGAAACGGATTGCATAAATTTATATTGGTTTAATTCTAAATAGGTTATTTCTTATTCTTCCGTAATGATTCTTGCACGTGATAGGGATTAGATTAAATAAATTCATGCTAGAAGATTACTTTAAAAACCACAAAAATGAGTAAATTGTGATACAATTTTCAAACAAATTGCAATTGCAAGTGCATTTATCTCCCTAAACGACGCGACGCACAGTGGGAAGTTTTGACGATCTAGGTGGAGAAAATTATTTCGTTGAAGTTTAATTAGTTTTTGCTGTTTTTTTTAATGCATCACTAATTAAATACCCAACAGTGATAAATATTTGGTTATTTAATAACAATGTCTTAAAGTAAAAATTCAGGGTGCCCACTAAAGTCCGTCCCCAACCTCTTAACTGCCGAACGACTGCATCTATATTTCGTAAACGGGGTGTCTAGGTATAGTAAAGAGGCTATGCGCGATGAGACTGCGTACAGTGCCAACTGGTGCAAAATGGCGGCATTAGCGTTCCTATCACGAAAACGGTTCGAAATTTGGGATAAAAGTGAAGGACAAATTTGTAGAACATCATCGATTTAGTTCGAAAGGACGCCTTGTGAACATGAATGCTAAATGAATCTCATTCTGAGCATGAATCTCGTTTTCGAGATAGGAATATTGGCTCAGCTGTTTTGCACCAAGTGACGCTGGAAGCGGTGTCATCTGGTAGATCACAGATACTTTACTGTACCTAGACACAACTTTTATGAGTGTAGCTGCAACCTTTCGGCAATTAAGAGAGTTGGGAGGACTTTAGTGGGTACCCTGTATCATGCATTACAAATAATGCGTTAAACATACTTATTTTACAATTAAGTAAAAAACAATTTAATGCACACTTGTAAGTTAACATTCATTTCTTTTTTGTATTTTTGTCTACTCAGAATCTCTCGAGAAATTTGTGTAGTCATCCTGAAAAATAAAATTTTTAAAATAAAATCATATTAAAAAAAACTTTAATGTTTTGTGGTACCCTGTAAAACATATAAATGCAACCAAAATTATTTTCAGTTAAAAAAATGCTGTTGTGTGAATAAATAACTTATATAAATTTTATTCAATTTGAAATAAAATGTCTGCATATAAACGGTAATGTATTCGAATTTTTTATGTGTCCCTGTAAAAGAAATACAACTGCTACGCACTTTGTTTTAAATTAAAAAAAAAATGTTATTGTGTATCTCAATAACCTATAGTAATTTTGCAGAAATTTAATTAAAATTTCTGCTTTTTAGCAACAATCTTTCATCGATTTACTGTGTGGCTATGTAAAAAATGCATAATTTCTGCGTTCGTCAAATTATAATTTAATAGAATTGCAATTGGAAAAACACATGTAGACAAAGTTTCAGCTCAATCAGAAAATGGTTTAAAATTGTCTTGCAAGGTTTGAACTAATCTTTTATGTGGCTCTGTAAAAAAAGCGTAACTGCTACGTTCCATAAATTATAATAATATTGCATTGTAATCAGAATTACATATCCTGAGCGAAGTTTCAGCTCAATCGGATTATTGAAATTGGTTTAAAATTAACTTGAAAGTTTTAATCTTAATTTCTGTGAAGCCCTGTAGAAACAGTATTCTAAACAAACTTCAAATTACACACGTATTCATTGTTTCGGCTCAATAGGATAATTAAAAGTGATTTAAATTTGACTTGTAAGATTTGAATTAAATATACATACATGCACTGGAAGTTAATATGATGCTTGTTTATTAATAAAAACTTACTGATCTGCAGCTATCTGTAGGCTTTTGTTTAATTTTTCAATGCTTTAGGAATGGCACTTTGATTTTAAAAAAATGCTTATTGCTGAATAATGCGGAATAATTTGTTAAAAGTCAAGATGAAATTTGTAAACAAAATCAAGGATCATCCAGAATTTCAGCCTTTGAAAAAAAGCGGTAAAGTGGGTTAAATATCGCTTTATTTTCAAACAAAAATGTGTTAAATATGACCTTGCAAAGCTGTGACATTAGATCAGCAAATTCGTGCTTTCAAATAAAACAAAATAGTTATGACGTGCTTTCAAACTTAGAGGAAACTAGTGCAACTTTTGAAAAGCCTTCAAACCAACTGCGCAAATGGCTACTTTACGGTCACAATTAAACCACACCTCTGACTTTTTACGCTAAAACTAGTATGGATCTCGAAAATACAGACATTCAGCTACCAGTACACGCGTCAAATTCCGAGATAATTGGAAAAATGGATTTTGTTCACCTAGATCATCAAAACGTCCCACAGTGCGACGGTTAAACATTCAAAATGTGCTATGTTAAAAAGTTAAAAGAATTGCAGTAACGAAAAATGCAAAAGCGAACTTTAATCGTAAGATGTTTCCAATCTCACTTGCATTATGCACGGTGCACGGAACCGTTTGTTCTTTATAATATAGATGATTAAGATTAAGCGCGCACATACAGAGGTGGGGGTGGGGGGCCCTGCATTAATTCTTTATGCTCCGATGGTACTTTAAAGTTCCCTTAAAATAACGTGTTATAAAATTTATCTAATACATCAATTAGTAGTAATATAGTTTAGAATGAGTTATAGATATTTTACTTTATCTTATTCCGAAAACATTATTGGTTGAACAAAACAAATATAATTTTAAAGGATGATTTCTTCTTCATTTGCATTTCTCCAACTTTCTTGACGTTAAAAGATTGTGGGTGAAAAGTTTCAGTTCGAAATTATTCCTGTATTTCTACTGTAAACGCATTAAATTTGTACATTTACTAATTCTATAAAATACTAAAAAAAATATTTTAAATAAAAGATTTGAGTGAAGTTATAAATATAGCCAAAATCCCTATAAATACAAATTTAAATAATTAATTTTAATATGCAAAATCCTTCTAAAATTTATTAAATGATTGTGTAAATCTTCTAATGAAGTTTTAAAAATTCACAAAAAAGGCTTTAGAAGATGAAATTTTCATGAATTCCTAATTTGGGACATAAAGGGTTAACATATTTTTGTATTTTGAAAAACGAGAAGCAAAATTTTCAAATTCCAGTTTTGGAGTTACATAAAGTTAACAACAGAGCTTCTAAAAATTAAGTTATCCGTTCAAAAGAAAATTCGAAGGATACTTCACAGTAAATCATAATGTGCCAAAACACCTGAAATTTCGAAATACTTATGTCTTGATATTTTCTTCGCGATATCTAATCTAAAACACGCCGTAAAAAAACAAATTCCCTGATACCTGATAGCGAATGTTCTTCAGCAGTAAATGCTTTCAAAAGTTTTCCAAATACGTGTAATTACTCAGTTCTTATCCTTCTTCAACCAAATAGGCGAATATGATAAGATTAAAACTTTCCTGATAACTTGTTTGCAGAGCCACTTCTTTTACGTCTAAGTGATAAATTAAACAACACAGTTGTACCAAAATTCCACAAAAGCAAATTTCAAAATATTCCAGATTTGATAGCCAATGGAGTATTTTTTCCCTCAAAATGTCATGTTAAGTATTTTGGATCAAATAAGTGTACAGTCGTGGAAAAGAAAAGTATAATCACCCCCTACTAACTCTGCAACTAATTATAATAGAAGAAACTTACTGGTACCAAACGATTGGAAATAAAGTCTACTTTTAAATGATGTATATAAAATATGCTAACAAATGAAAACCAGATCAAAACTTATTTTTTTCAATTTCAACACCCAATTTTGATAATGTATTTTTAATCTTTGGTCAAACTATGCCTAGAAATGAAATTTCAAATAATTTGGATCATAAGCTTTTGAATTATAAACATTCAAAATTTAGAGCTTCTAATGTTAAATTACATTTTCATATTTTTATTAATATTTCCTGAAATTATAATCCCAATGTTATACTTTTTTGTGCGGTTATAATACTGAAAAACTCAAACATAAATACATTGAATTTTTTAATTAAAAATATTTTTTATATGAATTATGGATTATGAAATTAATATTCGAAAAAGAATATGAATTGCAATCTACATTTTTTTTGACTGATTTATATTTATTAAGTCCTGCTTTAAGCAAATTCTCAATTTCAGCTTTTTCTTCCAAATAGTTTTCGATTTATGATAAAAAACGACATAATGATAGTTTAAGGAGTCGTCTATGATGTGCAGAAATGCATAATTATGGAAAAAGAATCTTACTCATTTTATCGAAACATTTGGGCTGACAATAGTCAAAACATATTAAGAGAGTGTTGGTCATACACATAGTCATACTGACAAGAAGTAATACACAAGTAAAAATTAAATTTAAAAATTCAAAAAATCCGACTGCGTGAAAAGCGAACTAATTAATTATTTCTCATCAATGTGAAGCTATATTTTATATTACTTACCTATTTTTTTTTCATTTACTTGTATATGACTTTTAAGTTGTGTTTAATTGTTAATTCCTATCCATAAACATTGTTTTGATGAGGCCTATAGATGTCTATGATGGTTAGAATTGCAGTAAAGCTATAGCGATCCTACCTACACAACATCCAGGTTGTGTAATATTTAAACGGAGCTTCTGACTGTAAAATAGTCAATGAAACATCGTCTTCATTTTGAAAGACCTATCCAATGGTATGCCACTCAATAGGGTGCGGAAATTTTTTTTTTCGTCTCTACCGCCATTTTGTATTTTATGACTGCCATTTTGAATTTATAAAAACAAAACCTAGCCTATAACCATCGGACGGTTAAGACGAATCGATGGAGACCTCATTCATTAAAATCCATCCAGCCGCTGGGATGTTTCGAGGGTATAAAGAAATCCACATACCCAGATACGCGTGAAACACATAACCCCTCTTGGCAGTCGGGTAATTAATAAAAGTGACAATCATTCAGCAGCATTTCAACAATCGAGTACCGAACTTCAATTTGAATACACCCCCTAAAAAAGGCTCATTTTAAAAGAATTTTTCTGAAATTAATCGTACGAATTTCATGAAAATTTGTTTTTTTGGCTAATTGAAGTGTGTAGAATTTATTTACGGTGTCAAACTTGGCTATTGCTATTGAAAAACACAAAGTTTGGATTCTTTTGATATGTAGATGCCCTCCAAAGCAAATTTCTTATACATGATTTAAAAGTAGGCTTTATTTCCAATCGTTTGGGACCGGTAACTTTAATAAACAATAATTGTTGCAGAATTAGTAAGGGGTGTTTACTTTTTATTTTCACGACTGTACATTAATTTTATAAGCGCACAGCAGTGCACATTTCATGTTCATATAGCATGCCTTACACTAGATTTACACGAAGCCATTCGAGCCATTGTCGACCGCCTGTATCTTAGAAGAGAATTGAGATTTACTGCTATACGTTTTCGCTGATGTAATATGACTCATTCAATACTACTACCCCGTTCAATACAGCTCGCATTCATAACGACATACATCTTTTAAAGGTTCTGAGATAGCACACTTCAAAAATCGCAGATTTTAGCAGCCAATAACTAACGAAAAAAATCAAAGGGGGCACAGGATCTTTAAATTTTCAGAAAATCAAATTTTCATTTTTTTTAAATTCCGAATCTTTTTAAATTTCTCAACAATATGCAAAGAACCCCATTAAAAAATCTACATTATTTCTTGAGTTATAATTATTTATAGACGGTGAGTACAATTCACTGTCCATAGATATTGAAAATTTACAACGCGTTTTCTGATATTAGTAAATTTAGAGTTTTCGCGCACCCTTACTTTCAAACTATATAAGCTACAGCTTAAAAAATTTTAGCAAATATACGTTTCTTTATAGTCTTCATGCTAAAACAAAACAAAACAAAACTATTATACAAGGGGTTCTGCCCCCTGCAAGCCACGCTCTCCAAACCCCGTTCAGACACTGCAGAATCTAAAAACACGCTAATCTGATCGGTTTTAAAAATAATAGAGAAGATTCAATTATACTGAATAAAGCTGTGCAGATCTCCCTGTAAACGGGTTTCCATTCAATTACCTTTGATTGCAAAAATTTAAGGCCGAATCAGTAGCTGTTAAGACAATGAATGGTTATTTTCGTATTTGATTAAAGAGGATCAGTTAAACATTTGAAAAGAAGCTAAAATAAAATGAATTAAGCGTACAGAGTCTTTATCTCTCGATATTTTAAAACAATGTCTATAACACTACCCTAATTCATCTGACTATCATCAACAGTTCCGGGCGGACCACTTCGCTTTTTATAGTCCAGGTGCCATTTTGGTACTTTAATGTTAGCCAGGCACAGGTGATAAGTCACCAAATATTTTATTGCCATCATTTCATCTATATTATAATAGTCCAAGTCATGTAACTGCCATAAACAAATGCGGTCTGATCTCTTTGCTTTTCATATGAAGGTTTGGCACAGATGTCATTAACGTCCCCATATTAGCGCGATTTTTTTTCCGACGCCAAATTGGGGAAAACACCAACAGCATAAACAACATCCGACGTACCATATCAAGCAAAATAACGGTACTTTGGCGCCAGTTTAAGTACCCGTTGCGTATATGACATTGGCGTCAGAAAAAATCGCGCCAATATGGAACCGTGTATGACATCTGTGCCGAAAGTTTTCCATTTTGATTAAAAAACCAATTTTTTTTCCTTCAAATAAAACTACATGAAAGTTGCCATGGTCGCAAAGAATTCTTAGTACTGTTACGCTAGCCGGGTGCAAATCTCGCCAAATAGCTTCTTTTCAACTCGCCAGTTAGCATTTTTTATTTTATTTTTCGAGTGGTAAATTAAAACATTGCTTTGAAGTTGAAATTAAATGTCATGGTTTTTTGCATTATTTAATATTTGGCCAGATGTCATATACGCACCGGGTTTGGCGTGATTTTTTTTAAAGAAAATTTGGCGAAAACGTTGTTTTCGAATACCAGTTACATATGTATTTTTGGCACTACTTAGTAATCCCGTTGACCAAAAATGTATCGCCAAACTATAAGATTAAATGCCATTAATGGTTGATAGTAAATGTCACATTCACTGGACTTTAAGCAAGTTACACGTGTTTACGTCATCAAGGGATTTTTATTTCGACGTTTTATTTGTATATTTATCAATGTTATACTAATTTATTTGTCCTTTCGTTATTTAAAATAAAAATCATGTCAATTTGTATAATTTGGCGAGTGGTTTGGCGATTTATATAATTTGGCAAAATTGGTGGACGGAATAACTAAGTAGTACCGTATTTTTTAATTATTTTCTATTATTTTTAAAATAAAATAATAAAAAAATAATTAATAACTATAGAACAAAACAATTTATATAATAATTAAAAAAAAAGTAAATAGACATTTATTATTAAATAAACAACATTAGCCGGGTTACCATGTCAATCAAAATAATGCCATTTTGGTGCCAATTAGATACCCCGGTGCGTATATGAGATCTGTGCCGAATAGTTTTCTTTTCGTTTTGTTTTTTAAAAAAAAGAAAGAAGTGAAAGCGTGTTTGGTAAAGAAAGCACACCCTTATCATTAGCAATACAACAGAATTAATAGAGTCACCCTAGGGTGTATGTATCAATTTGCGCCAATACACCATTAAGTGTTGTAGATTTTTTTTCAATCAAAACACTATATTTTGATAATGTACATATTATATATTATTAATATGTAATGATAATGCTGCCCTTTATTTGAATGTTAATATAAAGGAGTCGATCTAAGTGTCAATTTAATAATGTAATCATGCAATTAAATACAGTAAAATCAGCTCAGACGGAGAACAAAAGATTGGAAAAATATTTTGTTTTAGACATATTCCGTTTACACAGGTATCTCTGTATTAGTTTTTAGAGTTTGTAACTTGGTGGTACGCAGAAGTATGAACTTCTATTTAGTGGTACGTCGGTCTAAAAGTTTAGGAACCCCTGGATTAAATCATTTTTTAATCAATGTTTATGAATGTAATTATTAATGCATATGTGTAATCATTAATGCAATTATTATTCTATATTCCATAAATTTCGAAAGTAATCCGAAAATAAAATCTATGCATAGGTAAGTGTGCTTTTTGAATAATTTTAATTGCAGGAAAATGATTCTTCAGAAATATCGGCATGTTTTATAGAAATTCAGTCGTGTCGAGCTGTACCAATTCCATTTTGGTACGGTCTAGGCTGGACTCGGACCAAACTTTTAGCTTTTATGCCGAATCTGGCAGTACAAATAAACTTTTTGTACGGTCTCAGCCGGGCTTGGGCCGAACTCTTAGTTTTTATATCGGGCCAATAATTTTTTGTGCGGGCTGGGCTGTGCTCGGTTCAAAATTTTAGTTTTTGTACCAGGCTGGGCTAACACATTTTTTCTACAAGCCGAGTAGGATTTGGGTCTAAATTTTAGTTTTCATGCTGGGCCGAGACTATACCTGGGATTCCAAATCTGTTTTAATTTTATACCTACGATTACTAGAAGAGGAGTTATGGCCAATTTAATAAACAGGAAGTAATGAGTCAAATATCGGAAGTGGGATTAGGAAGACCAGGAGAAATTTAAACAATGTTTCTATGCATGATTTTCTTATTTTTTTTACATAAAAACACTAATAAACTTTAACTGACACTTTTAGATTAACTTATAGAAAAAAAGTCTTTAATTGCGATTTCTTGAAAATCCATTTTTTCGTTATTTCTATGTCGATAAACTTCATTACGTAAAATGTTTTGGACATATTTCAGTGAAATTTTTTCAGAATAATTTTCCTATTACTCACTATGTTCTGAACTAGAATCTAAGCTCTACGTGATGATGTAATTAATTTATAGGTACTCGAATAATAATAATTAAAAAAAAAATGGTATATTTCTTTCTTTTCTAAAAGTATGTATTTTTTGAAATATTTCAGTTAACAGTTGAAAACTTAAAAGTGGTTGAAAAAAGTCCGGGCCAAGATTCGAACCAGGGATGTATTGGCTGAAGTCGTTAATGCTCTACCGACTGAACCATCCCGGATGAATCTGGAGGACTAATTTTCACCCAACTTAACCGTTCACAATCACAGCATCTGGTTTGATATATGAATCAGCTCAACAGAATAAATCGGAAGTTATTTTTTTTGGAACTGCAGTAAACGCTGGACGCGAAATTACATTAGATTAATTTTTAACACCACAATTATTCAATTGGTAAATAAATCTTAATAGTTGAAAATTTCCAAGTGGGTGAAAAATCCTGGGCCGGACTTTTTTCACCCACTTGGAAATTTTCAACTACTATGTTGAGCAAAAAGTTCTGGGAAATTTGTGAAAGTTGAGTTGTTATGCGTAAATTAACAGCAAAGGCAACAAGGACGTTTCTTCAAAGTAGAGACCATCATAGTATACGACTTTCTGCCAGATTCTGGATTTGCTGGAAGTATCATGGCGGCTCCTTGAAATCGGAAAACTCTTGACATGCTTCTTCAACTTTATTAGAAGATTCAAATCGATGGCCTTTTAAAAAGCATTGCATTGTTCGAAACAGGCTATAATCGGATGGAGCCACGTCTGGACTGTAGGCGGGGTTGGAAGTAATCTGTTAACTGTTAGATAACTGCCTGGTAAGCATTAATTTAAATATTTCCCAGAACTTTTTGCTCAACATAATATTATGATTTATTTACCAATTGAATAATTGTGTTAAAAATTAATCTAATGTTTCCGTTAATTTTGAAGATATTGTAAATCTCCTAGTTCAGTGCACAGATAAGTGTAATAGTAGTATGTAGTACAAAGAAAATTTAAATACATTTAGTTGAATTGAGTGTACGCTACGCTGTCTGGCATAAGCATGACATTTTGTTACAAAAGTGGCAAGAAAACTCCAACCATTTAAAAATGTTATGAAGCTATTGCTAGGATTTTTTTTTCATTATTCTGTATTACAATTGAACTAAAGATATGTGTTAAAGGTATATATAAATATTATACAGACAAACATACAATAAACCCAACTGGAGTAAAAAACTAGCCAGAGTCAGGAATCGAACCCGGTACTGCTTCTCTAACTACTGAGCTACTCCGGCCGGTACTTGGGTCTACAATTTCTCACTAATAAACCATGTTGGGGATGTCACCAGCCTTGTTATACGACAGCCTTGGATGACCGGACAACGATGAATAAATTTTACTATTATATCGATCTACGATAAATACAATAAAACACACATACTACAATGCCACAATCAGTGGTTAGAGCAGCAGTCTTGTATACTGCGGTCCCGGGTTCGATTTCTGGCTCTTGCTAATT
Organism: Maratus speciosus; assembly: GCA_963932465.1. Taxonomy (NCBI): domain Eukaryota; kingdom Metazoa; phylum Arthropoda; class Arachnida; order Araneae; family Salticidae; genus Maratus; species Maratus speciosus. Next base: position 223,967,494 of record OZ010789.1, read on the forward strand.
TTTTCACTTCAGTTGGGTTTATTGTATTTATTGTATGTATGTCTGTATAATATTTATATATACCTTTAACTGTTGAAACCAGGCGTTATTTATGTGTGAATGTATGTTTTAATATATATTGTAGTATGTGTGTTTTATTATAAAGGTATGTGTATTTAATAAATATTGTACTTAAAAAAAAAAAAAAAAAAAAAAAAAAACCACTGCAAACGTAGGCAGATACCTGAAATAAAGCATTTTAGCTTGAAATTATTTCCCATTACATTCGAAAATTATACTTTTGAATTGGCCATTATACTTTTAAAGTAAACCTAAAAAGTTCAATTTCAAAAAATAATTCCTAATTTTACCAAGATTAATTTTCAGAATTTCTCTTTTATATGATTATTCTTCATATTCAGTTTTCTGACACCCTTTTTTATGATCAAATTCTATATTAAAAAAAACCTGTTTTACTAAAAAAATTTTTAAATATTTTAACTCTAAAATGTATGTAGATTTGAAATATGTAATTTAAAAAATGCGTAATTTTTTAACCTATTTTGACAAAAAAAAAAAAACAAGCAAGAAAATCCACGTATTGTACAATATTGCTTTGAAAATTGTTTTTCCGTTGAAATCTTGCATCACAATTACGAAATGTATATACACCGGGGGGCTAACGAAAAAGACGTTACGTTAGCCCCGTATACATCGTTTACTTACAAAATATTTTTTATCGAAGTATATGTTAACAATTCTTCACGGCTAACAGCTCTACTACACAGCTAACAGCTTTATAAGTAGAAAAAAAAAATTGTTACGATGACTCCCTTGGGCGTAATGAATACTGATGGTGTTGTCTGCCGACAATTATTACACCGAGAAAATTAGGAGCTAGAGTATTAAACAGAAAAAAATTAGCAATTAAACGCGCTATTCTATTCTCTTTTAACAAAACTTTATAACTTTTGTAATAAAATATTTCGGAGAACTGCTTTACTTCCTTTATGCTTTACTTTCTTTAATAAATAATTAATATATATATATATATATATATATTAATCGCTTATCGAAAGTCTGCTCTGCACAGTGATATAAAACACGATTGAATGAAGAAGTTTTATAAAATAAAAAATTGGTTGCAAGCAAACATCTCATTTTTGGCAAAATAGAGAAATATATCGCTGTATGAATTCGGAATTAAACTTTATGGAAAAGGGGACACAATTTGCTATATGGGACAAAAAGATTGAATTTGGATTACCTTTTTCTGCGGGTATAAATCACCGGCGGCCTTCGAAGATCAAGGAAATTTGAAACTTTTTTCATTCAATATAACAGAAATTTAATAAAAAAATCCAAAATCTAAGGTATATTTTAGCTTATTTTGCATCTAAACTACGGAGGAATATATTAATCCATGGTGAATCCTTCCTTATCCAAATTTGTAGCCCTTTGGGGGGGGAGGGGGAGGCTACACATACATAATGTTATCAATATTTTGCTGATTTTAGACCCTTCCTCCCTTACGATATCATACGTTATCATTCGGCCGACGACACCGTCCCCCAATCCCCAACCTGAAGATATCGTTACTAATTTCTAAAAATTATTTTATTTTTACATTTCTTTTTTTTCTTTTTATACGTTTTCAGTGATATACACATATGGTTATGCATTTATTCGTCGCAAATTTTACGACGGATTCAAGAAGTCAATAAAATATCAATACATGAAAAAAAAAATTATGTCAAATAACATCTAAAAGAGTTAGTTACTACTTACAAGTATTTAATAATATCTAATTGTTACCTAATGCATTCAACAGTAATATTGTCTTCTTGCACTTGCTCCCTGCCCGGAGATGTTAAAAGAAGAACTTATGAACAAAACAATTGACAACATTCTTTGTCTTTCTTTACTGGTAAACGCAAATATCAATTCTTACATATTATGCTCCTGATTTCTCAAACTGCGAATTACATGTGCATATGGCAGGAGAAAAGGAATGACAAACGTTTGGGTATTCCAAATTCTGGAACGAAATGATTTCATAAACATTTAATGGCTTTAATAATAGTTTTGTATTTTCATGAAAACATATAAAAATAATACTAATAATAAAGGTAACATACTATTTGGATGTAAAGAATAAGTTTCTGAATAAAGAAAAGTTTGGTTGGATCAAAAATTATTACGATATAAAAAAACAACCCTTCTCCCCCCGACCCGAGATATCTTACGATATCAAATGCCATACCCCTCCCTCCTCCCTAGAGTGATAACGTTATATATCGCTCACCTGCAATAAAAGTGACACATCTCGCAAAAATTCCTTTTGCGTTTCAATCTACCCGTAGGTCAGTCGTAGGTGCGTCTTGCTATGTGTAATTATGCGGAAAATCTCTTTATTACGCTATTTGTCCATTTGTGACCACGGAGGAGAGGTGGATTGTGTGGGGAGGAAAACTTATCCAACCCTCCAAACTTCATTCTTCGTCTTCATTCTTAAGAGTTTTAATGCTTTTATGCACGTTTTTATTCCTGCATGCAGATCTAAGTGCTGTAATTTCATGTTACAGTAAAATCATGGTAATCCCCCCCCCCCCCTTTTGACTTTTGCCTCTCCTGCGAAATCATAGAAACTCGACAGAGTTTCTCGCCAAGCAAAAGAAACAACAGTGCAATGAATCGTAAATGAAAGGAATTTCCGCCAATTAATGCCAAACGACTTTTCAAAAATTTTTTAGTACTCTGTCTAGTTTATATTTTCCGGACTGACCAAAGCGGGATTTTGACACATTTATATCTCCGGTTCTATTTACGATAGAAACAAAATTCTTATTTCTATGGAATGGGGAGTGCCACGTGACTCAGAAAACAAAAGTAAAATGGAATCCGGCCAATAGATTTTTAGTAAATGCGATTTTAAAAGTGCTGTGTTTTGCACTTTTGAAATTCTTGTTCCGACCAAATCTGTTGACAGGGCTACAGCAATGTGTAATTATCGGATTTTTATGCGTTTTACGCCATTACAATTGCTTTTATGAGTAGTTCAAACCTTTGAAAGTTTCATGTAAAAATATTAATTAGTTTTTGATTTATACGAGTTTAAAGTCTTTTTATTATTGCAGCGTGGCGTACATAATATGTGAGGCATTCTCACAACAGCGTGGCGTACGTAATATGTGAGGCTTTCTCACAATCTTCGACTTTTAAGTCCTTGAATAATAATTTTTACTTTCTTCTATCTTTAGAAGAAGAAAGTATTGCATTCGTAAAAAATTCCGACTTCTGGTTTTCGATAAATTTATATGTTTTAGAAGGTTCTGAACACGATTTGATGGTTCTTAGAAAATGTCTGTCTGTCACTCTGTGAGTCTGTATGTGACAAAAATTTTGTGGGCGCTCTATCTCAAGAACTAATGCACGGAATTTCACAAAACTTTCGATTCAGTTAGACCTTGAAATAAACTGGTTTTGATTAGTTTTTGGTGTAAATCGCCCAAAAGGTGTCGCTGCTGTGCTGCATTTTTCACGATTTTTTCAATAGCTATATCTCAAGAACTAATGCACGAAATTTGATAAAACTTCAGATTCAGTTAGTACTTGATAGAATTCGGTGCTGATTACTTTTTGGTGAAAATCGCCCAACAGGTGGCACTGCTATGCTGCATTATTCTGGATCATCGCAATAGCTTTATCTCAAGAACTAATTCACGAATTTTCATCAACCTTTAGATTCAGTTAGTCCCTGATATAAGTTACTGCTGTTTATTTTTTGGTGTAAATCGCCCAACAGGTGGCGCTGCTGTGCTGCTTTTTTCAATATTTACGCAATATCTGTATCTCAAGAACTAATGCATGAATTTTCATCAAGCTTCAGATTCAGTTAGTACCTAGTATAAGTTGTTCCTAATTAATGTTTAGTGTAAATCGTTCAACAGGTGCCGCTGCTATGTGGAATTTTTTATGATTTCCGCAATAGCTCTATATCAAAAACTAAAACGCGGATTTTCATCAAACTTCAGATTCAGTTAGAAGTTGACATAAGTTATTGATGATTAGGTTTTGATGTAAATCACCTAACCGTTGGCGTTGATATGCTGTATTTTGCGTGATTTACACGATTTTAGCAATAGTCCTATCTAGATTGCGATTTAATTTTGGCAGTGTACTAGAGAATTTAGTATTAACATGTATGAGATAGAAGAAAGTTTTGGGATTGGCATTGGCATATCCGACTAGTTATTTTAGTACATATTGTTCTGGGTTTTTTTTTTTATTTCATATACTGGGGAACATCTCATTGTATGACTGCATAGTAATATTAACGGGATAAATAAGTTTTGGACGATGTTGGGGTCCAAATATCCAGGAAACCCCTATACCGTCCCGTGTCCCTGATGCTGATTTTTAAGTTTGGAGCTGTCTGTATAAAATTGTTTCGATAAAAGTAATTCGATGTAATTTTTTTTCCGAAACTGGGACAATTGTTTTATGTAAATATGTAGCAAAAAATTAATCTGCACACATTTTTACGGTTGATGTTATTTTTTTAAACTCTGTCCCTGGGTTTTAGATACCTTACCGCCCCTCTTGTTACATTATACAGAAAATCACTTCACATGTAGTCACAGAATTTCTGCCAACTTTTTTTCTCAGGCAGAAGTATGATAGAGAAAGAATGGCTAAAATTCTTTGACGGGAAATTTTCTGCAGAATTTAAATCAGCATTTAAATACCAATTTCAAGCATCGTGGCTTTATTGTTAGTCTTACTGTCCCCAAGGTTTATTCCTGCACTTTTCGAGGCAAATTAATTTTTTTAAAATTTAATACAATGTAAATAACTGTTCCTAAAAATCAATGAACATTGTGGCTATCACTGTGTCTTAACATGATTTGCCTAAAAATAGGTGGTAATTTTCCTTACCGTCCCATCCTTACCATCTCTTTTTTTCCCCCTTAACGTCACCTTTTTCCTATACCGTCCCCTTTTTTACTTTCTTCTATCTTTACAAGAAGAAAGTATTGGATTCATGAAAATTTTTGAATTCCGGTTTTCGACGGATTTAGACGTTTTAGGGGTCAGAGAACCCGAGAAACATGTTTTTACAAAATGTCTGTCTGTGAGTCTGTCTCTGTGTGACACAAATTTTGTGGGGGCTCAATCTCAAGAACTAATGAACGGAATTTAATAAAAATTAATATTCAGTTTGTCCCTCATATACATTGGTGCTCATTAGTTTTTAGTGTAAATCGCTCAACAGGTGGCGCTGCTATACAGTATTTTTCACGATTTCCCCAGTAGCTCAATCTCCAGAACTAATGCACTGATTTTCATCAAACTTCAGATTCAGTTAGTCCTTGACAGGAATTGACTTTTATACATTTTAGTGTAAATCGCTCAACAGGTGGCGCTGCTACGCTGCATTTTTTGCGATTTCCGCAATAGCTCTATCTCAAGAACTAATGCTTGGATTTTCAACAAACTTCAGATTCCTGTATACCTTGATATAAATCACTGCTGTTTATGTTTTGGTGCAAATCACTCAGTAATTGGCGCTGCCATGCTACATTTTTCACAATTTCCGCTATAGCTCAAGAACTAATGCACGAATTTTCATCAAACTTCAAATTCGGATATAATTTGATATGAATTGGTGCTAAATTGACGTAATTTCTTGTATTATTTAAATGATTTAATTGACGTGATTTATATAGAAGAAAGTTTTGTGTTGGCCACAACATACTAGTTTACCTTACGGTCCCTTCTCCAACACCCATTTAAGACAATGTTATACCAAAATTTTGTACTAAAATTACTACATTGTTATCATTTCTTATTTGAATGTTCTGTGGGTACTATGCAAATTCATTATAAGTAAAAAAATTAGAAAAAAATAAAAAGTTTTAGTGGTAAAATGGTAACAAAAATTAAACTCGTAAGTTTAACTTAAACCTCAGTTAAATAAAAAAAATTTCGCTGCTGAACATTTTTTCTTTATTTTGAATCATTAAGGCACTCATTCGTCTATAACAGGGTCGGCGAACCTTTCCACATCCACGTGCCAAATTTTTCCAAAAATATATTTTACGTGTTCATGACGTGCCAACAATAAAAAAATTTAATGGATCAAATAATAATGAATCAAAATTACTTAAAAGTTTGTTTTTAGCATTAAAAAAAATATATATATATATGGGTAATATTTAATATTATATTTTAGAAATTTATTTGTAAAATATTATTTCTCTTGTCTCATCTTAGATGCCAAATAATTTATATCAGCTTCGTACTTAGTTATTTTTAAGAGAATGCAAGTTGAATTGGACTCATTTGTCAAGATGTTTTTACTTGAATTTTTCATATTATTTATTTCCGAAAAGAATGCATCGCATTTTTTTTTTCAAAATAGAAAGTGCCAGATTCTACAGCTTTTAGTGTCTGGAATTGAATTCCAAGTTATTATAATTTTACCATCGGGATTTTTGCTTATAGTGTCTTTTATCTTTCTTTTTCGATAATCTCTTAATTCAGTCTTATTCTTAAAAATTTGTGAGCCAATATTGAGCTAGGTTGGGATACATTAAGTTATATTTTAGTTTCTTCAATCTGTATGACAATGACGACCAACCGAACTAATCGAATCCAGATAAACAGAGACAATATTTAGATTAGTTAATGAATTTTGTGAAATTTTACTATATTTTGATGTAGAACCTGAATCTATGCCTCTATGCCGTGCCAAAAATAATCTGCAGCGTGCCACTTATGGCACGCTTGCCATAGGTTCGCCGACCCTGGTCTATAAGATTAAAAATGTTATTTTAGCAAGTTTAATTTCACCAGATTTTTATTCCTGAAAGTCAAAAGATTGTGAGAATGCACCATGTATATCTCACATTGCAGTAAACATTTAGAACTGGTTAGAACTCGCGCAATTACGGGTTAAACATAAAAAAAGCAAAAATTCGTCAAAAACATTAAAAAAAATCTATTCAAAATTTTTGAATTTTTGGCCCCAGTCGTTCATGAATTTTCTACAAGCAACCCGTGTGCCAAATTTTGTAGCCCTGCGCCCTGTGGTTTCCGAGTTTTTGATGTTACATAGATAGATACACATATGGATTTTAATAGGGTAGATTTTATTGCATTCGAACCAGTTAAGCTCTCTATTATAAGGCGGCATTGAAGCATTTACGGTTAGTGACAAGGTCACTTAAAAGATCTTGATTACATTACAACAGATGGATATTTATTGAGTAGCATGTATTTTAATGAATTTGTACTATTTCAACCACTAGAAAATTTTATCACGTTACTTGAAAATAGAATATAAATTCAATGTGTTCATCTAAAGTTCGGCGATCCAGGTTTTTACTTTATGAAAGATGTTTCTATTATCCAATTTATTAAAGATGCTTTCTAGATTTAAGCACCCAGCCTTTTAAAATTCCAATACTATGGGTATTTTTGCACACAAAATTTAGATAGCAATTAAATGAAATTTTATTTTGCACGGAATCTGAATGATTTTTGACGAAGGTATTGCGCACAATAATCATCGCGGCATGTCCTGTTGATATTTGAGGAGAAACTAGAGTATAGAAACGTGCCAGTGGACAGGGATTATGGAAAGATTCTAGGTTAACACGGACTACGGAGAAACCACAGAACATGCACAGAAAGATAATGTAAGCACTTTAGTGAATCACAGAGTACTTATATTCATGAAAACAATTCGACAGAACTTTAGGATTACTGTTTATTATATTGAAATAAGTGGGAAAATATTCTCTTCTGCATTGCTTTTATACTAAACCGCACATATACTCAAATATTTTTTTCAACATTCCAAACATTGCAATTTATTCTATTTAAACCATTTTACAAAGGTAATACTGTCAGTCTGGTTTTTTATAACATAATTTTTTTTTCATTTAATCCTTTTATATCAAATAAATTTTTGGCAGTTTTATTTTAATTTTTAATTTTTCTTTTCATTTAAAAAAATTAATAAGGGAATTTATTAAACTAATCGACTGTGTTACTTTGGACTTGTTAATTAAAGAATGCTATCAAAATGCCATAAATAGATTTTAGTTCATTTTTCATCAGATAATACAGCTACTTAAAAATTTACAAATATGACTGAAATTAGGGAAAATCATTTCATAACGATGAAATATCGAATTCTGAACTTTTATTGAAATGAATTATAATTTATCGTATGAATTATCCGAAATATATGAAAAAATACTTGGAAAGCATACGACTTAGTATGTCCTGTTAGTCACGTAAAAAAGAATTAGGAATTTAAAAACTACATGCATTGAAAATTCAGAAAATTCAACAAGTGTTAAGAGCCTATGAAAACATAAAAAGAAAAAGCTTAGTCAGGTAATCTGAGTTTCTGCCGCGCTTATCGGAGAGACGTTCGATTTCCTGAAATAAAAAAAACTAATTTTATTTAAAAATTACTTCATGTACGCCCGGTGATAAAACAAATGCTCATTATCTAGTCTGTTTTTAAGTCTTTACATATTTTGTGTAAAACTTATGCGAATTTTGAAAATGTAAAGGCAGTTTTTCAAAAGTTATTAGGATCAAATCTTTGATGAGTTAATTAATGAATCACCATATATCTTATAGAACAACAGCAAAAAATATTGCCTGTTAGTTCGACACATTTTATCATTTCGAAAAAATAAATGATTTCTTCTGAGATTTGTAAGGATCGATAAAATGGTTTTGAATTATTTTTAAAAAGTTCCACATTATGTCTTACTAGATATATTACACTTTTGAAAAGTTTATAGCATCACTATTAAATTATTTTTTTACTTCTATCATCTTTCGTTTATCTTTTCTTTTCGGAATTAAAATGGAATATGTATAATGCAAATGAAATACCTTACAAAAAGAAGTGATATCTAATCAAAAACAACTCGTTGTAAATGATCCCGCCAAGTCACAAACCTAAAACGTCAGTCATAAAAAGAAGTGATATCACATAAAACGAAGCGATATGGAGGTGCATACTCCGAATGCCGTGTAAAAATCTATCACTACTCATAATGTTTCCAAAGGACTCGGAGTGAGGTACAGTATGTGAAAACTGCTTGGCGACCTGCAGGCGTATATTTAATATATGCAGTACCTATATCAATTTCGAAAAATTGTGAAAGTCGAAAAAATTAATTTTAATTTATCATTATAATACTTATATAATTAATACTTATATACTTATTATAATACTTTATAAGACTCTTATAAATAATTGTAGGAGGAAGATCTGAAATAAATCAGAAAGATTTGTAAGAGAAGCAGGAAATGGCATGTAATTGTGGTAATAATCTATTATTACAATTATACTTTTCGATATTTTAAACATAATTTTTAATTACATAAATACGTTTAAATAATACACTGTTTCGGAATTAAAGGAAAAACTGGTCAAATGGATCCTTTTTTATGACAGAATTATTTCTTAAACGTAAAATGTCGTCTTTCCAACATAAGGAATATTATATAATACTATTGTAACAGAAGATTTATTAGAACAGATTTTTTCCCCTGTCATGTGCAATTCCGTTTACGCAGGCTTTACTGAAATGTATCTCAGTTTGGTTAACGTCTATTATTAGGTGCATTGTTAGTAATAATGTTTATTACATGTTTACTTAGAAAATCCTTCTCGTAAAAGTGGTCTGTCTCGTTCAAATAACGTTAAACAAAATCAACAAATCGATCCCATGATTTTAAATAAGAATGACATGTAAACACCAAAAGCTTCAACTTTTCACAGTTTAATGGGATCAGTAATACAAGAAAATAATTGTTAAACAAATAGTCATATGTAAGTGCAGGAAGAACAAAAAAAGCCTGCAGGTCGCCAAGCAGTTTTCCCATACTGTACCTCACTCCGAGTCCTTTGGAAACATTATGAGTAGTGATAGATTTTTACACGGCATTCGGAGTATGCACTTCTATATCGCTTCTTTTTATGTGATATCACTTCTTTTTATGACTGACGTTTTAGGTTTGTGGCTTGGCGGCAGTAGAAAGTCTTAGGCGGCAGGGACGTGCGAAGTGGGCAGTCGCACCTGGCGCGGAATTTGAGGGGGTGCCAAATTTACATTTCAAACCTCTTTTTTTTTTCTTCTTTTTGTAAAAAAAAAAAATGTATATTTACATATTGGGAATTTTTTCCGAATGGAAGTACGTACACTTTTCGTTTCAAAGTTATTGCATTGCTCTTTACCCCCCCCCCCTCTGCACACGCACCGAAATACAAATTTATGAATAAGGACTTCTTTCTTTTCAAATTCTGAGTCTGTGCATGTGACAAAAACATATACTCTCAAAATAGAAAGGGGTTTCTTTCTTGGAATATAAAAGACTTCCAAACTGTTGTACTGCACTGTTAGATAAATTTTCTCTACACACATTTTCCATGTATCGTTTGCCAAAATATAAGTGAATTTTCTCTTGTGTTATTTAGTTTATTTTAAATTTCTGAATTAAAATTAAACCTAAAGTTTCAAAATAAACGGGAAATATGTATTCAGTAAAATTTGTTTCCGTTTCTGCACTTTTTAATTTTTTGACACCCGTGACAAAGAAAAGTTTGGGGGGGGGGGGGGCAGGCTCGGACTGGCCCGCCGGCCCATCGGCCCGAGGGCCGGTGCGCCCTCGCCCAGGTAAAACGTCGCGCCCCTAAGTGCCTAAGCCGCTCCAATATATTTTCACTTGTTGTACACATACATTCTGATTAGTGTACTAAATTTCGAGAATTCGTTTTAGGGATAATTGTCAAATAATTGATAGCACAAGAGAGGTATTTCTTTATTATCACAAATAAAGACATATCGTAGCAATTTCAGGACGGAAACCAAAACGGAATCTTTGCATGCGATTGAAAGAGAAAATATGCACCCAACAAGTGCTTTAGTAGCCATTGCGCCCTGGACGAATTTTTTTTAATCGCTTCTTTAAATGATATCTTTTAGATTTTAACCAGTATTTTGCAAATTTTCAGTCCTTTTCTTTGAGTACTCTGCGCCCCCTTTCCTTATAGCCGCCCCTGAATGCACATACAATCGTGCTTTTTGAAAGCAACTTGACAGATAAAAAAGAGATACTATCAGAAGGCAAAAAACTTTTTGTATGGATTTTGTTTTTGATTGGAAAACATGATCTTCCTTTTCGGGGAATACAAAGTTGATGATACTTTTGGATTGCAATCCTGCAAGCTGTGGGATCTCGCGGACAGCGGTTTCTCATTCACAAAATCTGCCATCATTTTCGGATAGTAATCTCGAGCATAGTTTAGGAGTAATCAGTGAAAATACATAAAATATATATATATATGCGTCGAAATGAGAACCTCCTCCTTTTTTTGAAGTCGGTTATAAAATACTGGCTATGTATCCTGCATGAATACAATCCCTGGGGAAACCCTAGATCTGTAACAATGATAAAAGTTTTGCAAATCATGGGAACAGTGTGCTGAGAATAGTAAAATTACTAAATTGTTTTAGCGATTTTAGACTAACAAAGAAATTTTTTAGGGTGCACTTTTTCTGTTGAAACCTTTTCACAACGTGATATCAATTCAGCTCTTTATGGACGCATAACAGTAATTTTTTAAGAATAAAAAATACCAATTATTTCCACAAGCAAGTATTATTTTCACATTCAAATAGCCTTATATTTCAGCATTCCAATGCCCTATAATACGTGGTACTTTTATAAAAGAACAAAAGAAGCCTGTGATTTAGTTTTCAAAATTTCTATTTCCAAACGGAAAGTACATTTTTGTTCTAAACATAAATATTTTTTAAACGAAGTTTGCATACTCAATGTTTCTTGTGTGTGTTGAACGATATATCTGCAGATACCACATTTAAAAATGTTACTTGGTTAATAATATTAATATTAATAAAACGGTAGATAATAAAAAGTAATTTTTCTCAGATTGTAACAGAAATTGAATTTATGACATTTTAAACTGGCTTGATAGCTAATTCATATTACTTTAAAGAAATATATTAAAAAATAGGTTGAAGCCCTTAGCAACACCGCAGCAACTCTATTTGGCGCTTGGTGCAAAAAATCGCGTTAGCTTTTCTAAGGATCCTTAGTGCATCAATGGTGAAAGTGGGTAAAAATGTGGTTTACAACTTACAAATTCTGCTAAAAATAATCGTAAAAATATATGTAGGTACCAATCGACTGAAAATAATATCTACTAGTTATTATTATGTATAAATTATGTTTCTGAAGTCGTATACTTATTAAGGATTGTACCAACTTTTAATTTTCAAGCAATAACACCCATTTTTGACACCTTATTTGATTTTCTTGGATCGAGACAGCCCGGAAAAAGGCATAGTTTATATACATTATCTTAAATCTTGATAGGGTTTGAATTTGAGGTTGTTAAAGATAAATCCATTTCAGAAACTTAATTTTTAACTTCATAAAAACTATCTGATTGATATTTTATTAATTCATTAATGATATAGTGAATACACCCAAACTTATTCCAGACTTTTTTTCAATTCAAAAACTTTTCTTAATTAGAAAATTAACAAAGTCATATTAAATATATATATGTATATTATGAACAAACCACAACTGTTAAAAGCATTGTGCGTACAGCTCATTTGAATAATTAGTTTTCGAGATATAGAGAATTTTTCCTTTCCATAATTTTAGGGGACCGTATTCCGTTATCAAAGGAACCAAACAAAATCGTAGAAACTTACCAGAAATATTTTGTAGAATTTTGTTTAATGTAAAGTAAGTTTTTAATAAAATTATTATTCCTGAAAAATTTTACTGGGGACTAATTGAGAGTTTTTGGTACTTTTTCTTGTAAGATCTTCAATTTATTTTCCGAAATTTAAGGATAAATCCCTGACACATTTTGTTTTATAACAGTATTAAGATTTAAGAAAAGCATATAAGCTATATCGCTTTCCTGGCTAGCAAGGAACTCAAACAGGGTGTCAAAAGTGGATGTTGAAAAATGAACATTTGAAAAATCCATTTGAAAAATGAACGTTCCTGTATTTTTTAATATGTAGACAGCCTCCAACGCAAAATTTATGAAAATCATTTAATAGTAAATATTATTCATAATCAATTGGAATCCTATGTATTTTTTATACAGTGATTTTCAGGAAAATTGTGTAGGGGCGATCATTTTTTTTTCTGCAAGGTGTCTGTCGATAGAAGAAATTAAGAAAGCTCTAGTCTTGATATCAGTAATCTACTACTGTGTTCAACTTGCTGGAGCTTTTAGATGTTATGTGATGTGTTTTAAAAAATTGCGTAGTATTGTGTAGGATTGATGGAACTTTAAACATGCACGGAGAATATAACGAAGTCTTTTATCTAGAGTTAAAGATATAATTTAAGCCATTATCATTTACTTGGTGCTATGCGAGTGTGTTAATCCTTGTCAAGCCAGATACAACACAAACAAGTAAAACTGACTTGAGGTCGTTAAAATTTTTGCGCCCTCTGAAAATCCAAGGTCTGCGCCCTTTACACTGACCCAGTCCGACCCTGGGGGGGGGGGGGGGGCGCCAAATTGAAACTTTGCCCCTGGCGCAGTTTTCTCTTCGCACGCTGCTGCTTGGCGGGATCATTTACAACGAGTTGTTTTTGATTAGATTTACTTTTGTCGAGATGTGTCACTTTTCTTGCGGGTGAGCGATATGGTGTACAGCCCCTCTACGTCTCTACGTGCGGATAGATTTCGTTAGTAATCTAATCTCCAACAGACACACAGATTCACAATACAAGCAAACATCTTTGTTTCATTAATATACATTTGCCATTTATTGAGTTTTATTCAAATCCACATTTTCTTAGGTATATTTTGTTTTACATTGACAATTAACTTAAGGGGGAAAAAAGACAACATTTCTCAGACAGTGCTGCCACCTTCTGAAATAGTTCTGAGGTGTTTTAGAATAATAATTATTATGAAAAAGACGACATTACAAACGTTAATGAACTTCGTTTTACTTAACATTTTGACAGTAAAATGGAATTAAAAAATATATTCTTCTTTGATATTTTTATTTTTGTTTTTCGGTTCGTTATATTTCCAAAAACATAGACGGAAAAAAGTTATAGTAAATAAATCATATTAAAAATGTTTTTTTATGATTTTAAAAACTTAATTTTCAAATAAAAATAACGTAATTGTGCTAGGCAGTAAAATAAAATTTTTTGAACATGCTTTAGAAAGTTTTGAGTGCTTCTAAAACTTTATTTGCACCTTTTTTTGACAAATAAAGTACATATTCTTTATTTGAAATTTACTTAAAAATTAAAAAACATATTTGTTTTATATTAATAGTGCTGCCATCTATTGAAAAAAATAAAATATATTTTTAATTTTATCTGCACTCATCGTCAGTTAGAAATTGCAATGTGAACGTACATTTTAAATGACGTTATTACATCATTTGTCAACATTAATCTCATTTTCCTCTCTTAATTTCAACAATTTTCAATTTTGGATAGTGAAATTGCATAACAAACATTTTAAAAACTTTTTCCTTTAAGCAGATCGAATATTCTTAGTAAAAAAGAGGATATTTCAATGAAATGGAATGATTTGTAAAATATGAATTCTTATCATGTGTTGATAAGAAAACTTAATAAATAAATAAATAAATAAATAAATATCGCAATTCTAAAAAAATATTTTGAAATTTAGTTTTTTATATCATACAAATATAGATTAACATTTAATTATTATTGCATTTTATTTATTTATACATTGATTTTTAACCGAGTAAGTTTTCGATGAACTTAAAAAATATTTAATTTTCCATTCCTACTCATCAATTAAAAAAATACATCGTATGTATTCTATATATTTTTTAATTCAACGTAGAAATAATTAAACATTGTCAATATGAATTAATTATAATGCATATTTATCCAAATTAAATTACAAATGATTTATTTGCCTGATCAAAACTCATTTTAACCAGGACAGCGGGCTAAACTGGTTTTAACCGTCTAAAACAGGCAAAAATTGTTTTAAACCACTCAAAAGTGGTCAAAACTCTCATATTATTTAAGTTTACATCTTACATAAATTGCTTAAATTGTATTATTTAAGGAAATATTGATATCATATTATATATTTAATAATTAAAATTATTATTTTATTAATTATTGAATACATGCGGAACTCTTTTGCCTTGCATAGTAGCATAGTAAAATAATAATTAAAAAAAATGTTTCTCTTTCCTTAACGTGATTTTGGTTCTTTCACTTTTTACATAAAATTTGATATGCAATCAAATTATTAATATATTTCAATGCTTAGAAAAATTACTTAGCTTCAGAATTTTTTGCGGCATTAAATTATAAACTAAAGGAAATTAAAGTGTAGTACTAAGTAAAATATTTGCAAACTCTTCATAATGTCGTATTAAATAGTGTTAAATGTTACTTTGACAAAACCGTTGAAATGCTCTACAAAATTAAAAACCGGTTTTTTCCATGCTTAAAACCACCCCTGGTTAAAACATATACAACCCTGGATTTATACAGTTTAATTGTTAGACAGAGAAAAATAGAATTAAGTACTAAAAAATTTCTGGATGTACATCAAAAGATACCATAATTAATTTATATTCTTAAACTATAATTATTTCTTTACATTTCGCGTGTTTGTAAAATCCATCGTAATTTATTACCAGATTTATTACTATTCAAGCTTTTTTTGAATTCATTTTACATTTTAAAATATAATAGTTGACTTTTGCATTAAATGAGGAGCGCTATTGATGGTAAAGTGAATAATGTTAGTAATTTATAAATTTTTTGAAGATTGAACAATATCAAAAATATTTGAATTGCGTCGGGGTTTATTTAGACTTTTAAATTTTTATTGAGTTCTTCGTTTCATACTGCTGCCATCTATTAAAAATATATGTAACTGTATTTCTAATAAGAAATACAGTAGCCGCCCGCTTAAGAGTATTAAAATAAGAGATTTTAAGAGATACAGAGCGCTTAAGAGATTTTTTTTTTTTAAAGTACTTTCAGTTTCCAAACCAGTTTCGAAATTAAAAGTACCTTTTTAAAAAAAATCTGCAACCCAAATCGAAAAAGTAAAAAAGAGTCATATTAAAGATTGAGCTCAGCTATCCTATGCAAAAAAAAGTCGTTTAAAAATATTCATATTTCAACGAGAAATTCGAAAACAACCTCCCTATTGGTTTAACATTACGGTGCGGATGTTTTCAAGTGAGTGAAGAATCCCCTTAAGGGTCTATTCTAATCCAAACTGCTTATTTTCTGATTCATTTTTAAATTCATTTTTGCTCTCAAACGGATCAAACTGGGAAATTCTCTTATTTAGAAACTACATAATGTGTACATAACTTGTCGATTTTTTGATAAATGCAGAAAATATTGTAAAATATGCTGTCAAAGTGGGCGTTTTGAACCGAATTTTCAGAAGCATAACTGGGAATGGAAAAATGGTCATACTGAGAAAATAATTGTTTAAAACTCGAATTCTAATTAATTGAGAGAAAAATGAAATCACACGGCCTCTTATACATCTCTTCAAAAATCACCCCAGCAAGTTTCATGTTTTTACTTTTAAAAATGAGTGTGAAAATGTCTCAGAAAATTTCGAGCTATTAAGGGTAGAAAAATATTTTTTCGAATACACCCTTAACCGGCCTAAACGGGACCGAGGGTGAGACGGTTAAGAGAAAAACCTGTTAAACCGGAGAAGTAAAATAATTTAAATATGTAACTGGATATTTAATTAATTAAATGCGTAGGATGCATTTAGTTTTTTAATTTATGTAGTTTAAAAAAGTACATATTTTATATATTTTGTGAAATGAATACTAGTTGTAATTAACTGAATTGAAACAAAACAAAAAAAAATCACTAATAACAAATAATGAAAAATATTTAATACAAATTAAATTGTTGAAAATCGTATCACATACCTTTAAAAGAAGTTGAAATTATTCTACTTTAAGTAAATTTGAGATAATCAACCATAAATAAATCAGTGACCTACTTCTGTTGAAGGTGAGAAGCACGACATTTTACAGCATAATCTCTCCATCTCTGTAACATCATAAGTTTAACCCTTTAGCGGGCGGTGTCCAGAAAAAGGACACATAATTTAAAGAATTTAGTTATTTATAAAGTACGGGAAAATAAGCAAGTTTTTATTTTCTAATAAATTCGTTTGTAAATTCTGATGTCAGTCTATCATTTCATCCTTTTTAAAACATAATTACTACGCGCCGGAAAGGGTTAACCTGGCTCCTGCTCAACATAGCGGAGCGCCAGCTCTAATGCTTCTACCCCTTCCGTATGAGGAATTTTAGCAGTGTCAAATTAATCTAGATCATTGTTGGGATCGTCTGCGTATTAAACAACATTAGTTACAGTCCCAATTATACCCTCGTCAAATAATGTTTCATGATTGAGATCTTTGTCAGGCTCAAACCACCCTTCTACATCTTCTACGGTGATCTGTTCGCATCCCTGAAGCTTTTCAAATATTCGTACAAAACAGTTTGCAGATAGTTCAGGATCATATGAAGTTTCTTCTGTTTTCTTAGGCTCCACCAGAGTTTCTTCAATTTCAAATTGCTCCTGAGCAAGAAGTTTTCTTCAAGATTTTATTAGTGCTAATTCAGCGATCTCTATTCACGCTGAAGCTTCCATGTAGGCAACATCTTTTATAGAGGTAGCTTTCAGAGAATCTACAAGGCAAACATTGGTATCATCTTCCAAGCTCAAAGAATTCAACAGCTTTCTCCTGTATCTTGTTTTGAAACTTCCTATAATGCCTTGATCCATTGGTTATACGAGTGACGTTACATTTGGTGGAAGAAAGGCGGCTTCGATTTTTCACTTTTAAGTTCATCTTCACTTTGATGAGATTGTGCATTGCCTAGCAGAAGAAATGCCTTTTCCGGCAAATGTTTTGATTGTAAATGCTTTGTGACAGATGGTACAAACTGAGAATGAAACCACTCTTTGAATAGCTCTTGGTTCATCCATGCAGTCCTTGAAGAGCGATAGCAGACAGGAAGAGATTTCATCTGTACATTTTTAAATTCCCTGTGTTTAGCTGATTTACTGATTGGCATGAGTGGTAGCTTATGGGTCCCAGTAGCATTGCTGCATAACGATACAGTTACTCTGAGTTTGCTTTTATTGAAGCCTGGTGCAGCAGCTTCATTCTTAGAGGCTAGAGTTTTGGATGGTAACTTTTTGTAATACAGACCCGTTTCATGTACATTGGAAATCTGTTCTTCTTGTAAACCGTCTTTCTGTATTGGATTTTCGAGCGTTTCTGTCAGCGTTTTAAGTGATCCAATCGTTTCTGCATCGACACAACAACACGTTTCATTTTTTCCCCGCAACTATTCATCTCAAACAAAAATTTAAAGCACCAGGAGTGAGGAAAAATGGCTTTTCACGAGGTGACAGAAAGAAAATCTGAATCAGAGTTGGTTACATTCTGCTCCCTGAAAGAGAGGAAGACCCTACTATCCTATTCGTCTTTTCAAGTCCAGTTACTTGTAGAGTTATTCCGCCAAACTCAAGCTCCTAATAATAGACGGGAGATAATCCCGTCATTCCAGTTTCCTATGCTGTGAAGGTCAACGCGTATTCATTTAGAACCGAAATTCTCCTTTATGAATTTTGCCTGATGTTGGGGAAAAAAAGTCGGCCGGTTAAAGCGGAGTTAGGGTTAAGAAGAGGCCGGTTAAGAGGGAGACTACTGTATTTTTTACTTCGGTATAATGTAAACACATCGAAAGTGACTATGAAAAAGTTTAGAATTTTGCCTCATATTAGACTTAATATGTATGTACAAAGTGTTTCATTTCTTTTTCAACCCGAACATTATAGACCGGGAGTCGACTGCACAGATCATCACCTCATCGAGTTGATGGCTGAAATTACAGGATTAGGCAGAACTCGATTAGCATATTAAATGCAAGTGGTCTGCTAAGTCATGTCTTGGTGGAAACCACCTACAGATCCGATTTTAGTGGTTGTCAGTAGGTTTATCATTGCGTGTTCCTGACCCAAAGGTATGAAAAGATGGAGGACTAGGAGCAGGAAAACACAATTAACCTACCAGTCAACCACTAAAATCGGGTTTACAGGTGCTTTCTTAGAGGAGAAATTAGGTAGAGAACGAATTCCTTTGTTCTATTCGCCGAACCTTGAAGCATACATGCCTGAGATTTTATGACCAAAAGGGTGCCGTTTTTTGTCGGTGATCCCTTTGTTGGCAAATTTTTGTTTCTGCTATCAAGCTCCGGATGCACGCAGATGGCATGCCGGTCTCGGTGGGAGTGGCAATTCTAATGACTTTTGGAGGAAAAAACCGGTTTGGCGCACAATCCTCCCACCATCATTTGAGGGTGGGAAACAAGGTATCTGCTTCAAGAAAAGGTTACCATTTCTGCGTCCAGTTATATTAGAAGTCTATGGGTGTTTTCCACCAAGACGTGGCAGACCAGTTGCATTTTAATATGCGAATCGAGTTTTAAATAATCCTGGAATTTCAGCTGTCAACTCGATGATATGATGGATTGCTCAACAGCCTCCCTGTCTAAAATCGATTGGTACTAGTCCCGTTTTCATGCGATGATTTGGGGCAGAATTGCTAGGAGGTCCTGCCCTCTGCGACCTTCGTGTGTCGAGCCACGGACTTTCAACAGACTCGCGTGTTACAAAATAGTTTCTAATTCATCCAAAATCCCTGCACGCTCGGCCTACAGGCGGAGGTAGATTTCGATGTTAAGTACTAATTTCACCAACAAAAACTAAATCAAAATTAGAGATAAGCCCAGTTTAACAATTTTATCTGTCCGCTTTTGATGAATTTTTAATTTTATTTTTCTGTAAGAGCTCATTTTATCAGAATCATATTAAGTCGGTATTAAAAAAAATATTTTTCCCCGCTCAACAACTCGAAATTTTGTGACACATTTTCAGACTCCTTTTTAAAAGTAAAATCATGAAATTTGCTGACGTGATTTTTTAGAAGAGATTTATAAGCGACCTGTGTTTTAATTTTTAGTTCAATTAATTAGAACTTGATTTACAATTATTTTCTCAGTACGACCATTTGTTTTCGTTTCCAGCACTATCACTTCGGGAAATTTGGTTCAAAATGAAGACTTTGACAGCATTTTTTCAATTATGTTTTGTCTCTATCAAAAAATCGACCATAACGGTACATTATATAGTTTCTGAATAAGAGAATCTAACAATTGGATGCATTTGAGAGCAAAAATTAATTTAAAAAGGAGTCAGAAAATAAGCAGTTTGGATTTGAAAACACCCTTAATACAATGATTTTTTTTCAACGGCTATGTCTTTTTAATTTTTTTTTCTGTAAGAATTGGTCCTATCAAAAACTTGTCAATATAAATGTTGTAGATAATATTAAGGAGATATATAATAAATTCATGCGGATTTTATATCTTGTAAATTGGCGAAGTTATGCATTTTTCTTCTTCAACACCACCCCCCCCTTTTTTTTTGTTTTCGTTTCTAATTTTTTTTGCGGTACGAATAGGTGCTATCAAAAACTTGTCAATATAAAAGTTGTAGACAATATTAAGAAGATTTATAATAAATTTAATTGGATTTGATATCTTGAGAATTGACGAAGTTATGATTTTTTCTTTCTCCCTAAAACCATGTTTTTTGCGCTCCTTGAGCCCATTTTTAATTTTAGCAAAAATTTGTGATACATATATTTTTGACCCTATTTTTAGAAGTAATAAAAACTTTAAACTGATTTGATATGCACAAAAATTAAGAAGTTATGGAGTTTTTTCGGTTTTCACAAAACCCCTCCCTATTCCCATGCCCTTGGTCCGATTTTGCCCATTAACGAACTTGACCGATCTTTTATGCTCCTTGATTTTATGTATCAGTTTGGAAGAGATTTGTGCAGAATTACGGAAGTTATCGTGTCCAGAAAAAAGTGATATATATAAAGATTTTTACTGAGGGTGGTTTTGGGTTCCAGGAGTCATGATCGGTGTAAATCTGCAAAAATCTTTCAGAAATTCCAACATAAGGGAGAATGTAATAGGTAGTATTTCATATGAAATCTACCTAATATGTGGATACACACTGTAATGTACCCTAATAAAAAATTTAAATTATTGGATTAAAGAGAGTTTTGAGAAATGTAAATTTTGTGGTGATAAATAAAAAGAATATGGTAAAGAAAATTCATTGATAAAGAGATCATACGCTGAAACCTTTCCAACTGAGTGAATGGAAAGTGGGATGTGTCCAGGCTGGAAAATCCAAAAGTCCTGTGTTCGAATACCGGTTTGGGCACTTTCCGTCATTTGGAAGAGTTTCGACTTGTATAGTAAATATATTAGGTTGTAACTAAAGTTTTCCGCCAATTCACCATTATACAATACTAATTATAATATATATAATTATATAATTTATATATAACCACCATTCCGCCAAACCTTTACAGTGTCATATGATACAACACTAGTACCTATAAAACTGGTTCTAATCTGGTAGCGCGATAGTTCCATTTCAGACATCTTGTGCTTAATGATAACGATATTTTTTTTTTTACAAATTTCACAACACAGTGTTATAAAGCAAGTCTCTTTCTTTCAAATTCCAAAAATCGTTTGACAAAACATGAGCAAACACGTCAACGCTAACTGTTTGTACAGACCGTATTAGCTGTGGCGGCAAACTTTCGTTACAACCTGATATTTTGCGATACGTTTATCATATAAAACAAAGTTCCTAAAATGAATTGGGTTATTTTGAGCATCAATCACACTAACCAGCAAAATTTGGGTTGTTTCATGTTTTCGGGTCTGGAAATGGTTTCCACCAAGATATGAATTGGCAGACCAGTTGCATTTTAACATGCTAATCGAGTTTTAACTAAATCTGGAATAATTTTAACCGCAACTCGATGAGGTGATGTTTTGTGCAGCTGCCTCCCAGCCTAGTAGTACATTCGCTTTGCCGATAACTGCTGTGGAGATTGCGAGACGAGTGCTGTAGTTTCGTAAAGACTAGAGATGAAAGGGGCTCAGCCCCAGCCCGGGCCCGAAACGGAGTCCGGTTCGATTTTTAACATTTTCCAACAAAGTAGAAAAGTGTTTATGATTTCGGTTTGTCTGTGTCCGTCTGTCCGTAAATATACTCGGATTGACCTGAATCTTTTGGATGTTATTAAGGTTCACCATAGCACGATCCCTATTTCAAATGAAGTTTGTAGCATGTTTAGTTCATTTACAGGGACAGTCAAAAGTATTACGTTACATTACGGCCAATGGGAAAAAATCGTTTCAAATGATTTTTAATGATGTTACGTGCTTTCAAGCATAAAATAACTGATATGCATTTATGAAGTGCACTAAAATAAGCATTCTGAAGAATATGCTGTGCAAAGAATATTTATCATTCATTTACAGGGCCACACAAAAAAATTCCGTTACATAATGGTATGGGGGCGGGGGTGGGGGGAGTTGTTTGCGGCGTGTTTTAATTATGTTAAACTGTTTCATACAATGAAATTGATATATGTCGCTGAGGTGTACTGTCCGAAGTACTATACATAAACGATGATTGCTGTAAATGCATTTTTAATTATGATATGCGCTTTTATGTTTCACTATATTTATGCATACTATATAGTGTGTATAAATGCTATAGTTCATATACAGGGATACGCAAAAAAATTCGTAGGGGTTACTGAGTATGAGCGTAAATTGATAAAAGGTAGTTTTTAAAGGAGTTATGCATTTTTACGCTGAACTGCATTCAGTTTACTAATAAAGGTTTGTAGAATATAGATAAAATGATATACAGGGCCACGCAAAGAACTGGATACATGGCCGTCTACGGATGATAATAGAAGGATGATAATGGAAATGTGATTTCAGTAGTTTTAAGAGTGTTTTAGTTCAAATTAAATTTTAGCAAATTAGTGGCATGTAATAAAGGTACTATTGGCTATGGACGATAACTGTTGAAATAAGTTTTAAAATGTTTTATGCATTTTCTAAAATGTTTATTTAGTTATTTTATTTACTTTATTTTCCTAAATAACGAAGTTTTGTTAAAGAATTCAGGAAATGTTGGAAAGTGTTTCATAACCCATGCTTAACGCATGATTTTTTTCTTTCTTGTTATACCCGTCTTCGGTATCAGACTCCAAGTAAAAAAAATATTTATCCAGAAATTGAAAACAAAACAAAACAAAAGCTTTCTTTTTGATAAACAAGTATCTATAAGTTTCTTAGAGATTTTACAGTCCTATAAAAATCAGATTTTAAGAGAGTTGAATTGTTATTGAAGAGACAGTAGGAGAAATATTCTTTCTGATCCTGAAGCCTTTCAACGATAAGTGTTAGTAACATACAGAAACCGTGAGATAAATCTTGTCTACCCTCGCTTTCTGTTTGAAATCCTTTTTGGAGAATTACTGAAAAACAGACAGCATATCTTTCGACTCTATTTGTACAATGATGTTTTAGAAGAATAAGAAATGTGACTTTTGCAGATTTCTGTCAGTGGTTGGGTATATATAACAAATTTATTATTTTAAACAGATTTTCAGGGACTTGAAAATCACGTAATATCGTCATGAGGAAATATTTTGGAGTAATAGTTATTTCTATGTAAGAAGAAATTTTGAAATGAGAAAATTAATCTAGGGAATTTTTTTAAAACGTTACTAACGATTTTCTAATGTGTACTTTAGGTATAAGGCTTGGGCATTGGTTCTGATGACAGAAATCTTTTCGAGCTCGGATTTCAAATCGTCGGGCTCAGACTCCAAAAAAGAGCCTGAACTCATCCCATAGACTTCTCATTTAAGTAGACTCACAACTAGTGACCCTTTCTTAAAGCAAACATCACATAGGCAGAGGAAGCACGCCAAACCGGTTTTTCTCTAACCAAAATCTCCTCGGAATTTCTAAACGGACTTCCGCAGAAACTTTATTGCGTCTGCGTTTCTCTTGAATTGACCGTCTTTTTGCTTTGTTTTTCATCTTTCGGTCGTGTATAGATTTGACACAAATAAAATCCTAGAGTAGTTAACTGCGCGATAGTTTATAGCTTCACTTTTACTGCTATATTTACGTTTATTTTATTGCCAGTATAAATCAGAAAGTTGCCAAGGAAGCGACTACCGCCGAAACAGACAACCTTTAAAGCGCCAAAAAGGACTCGATGTTGGATTCAACTTTCCCGCCAAATAACAATGGAATCCGCTCTCTTTTACTATCTTTGTTCTGAAACTCATCACTATTATGGGACATAGCCAAGTACAATCCGAAGTCATGGTCACATACTGTGTTTAGAGCGCACATAACGAAAGAGACACGCCGCGATACTTCTACTCCTCACCCCTGTCACGTGATCAAGATAGTCTGGTTTCTTCCAATTACGTATTGCATTGTTATGTGATCCAAGTAGTCTGAAAAGCTGCCAAGATAGCGGAGTATGGCGGTCTGTTTCATTTTTGGATGCAGTTTAGAAATGTATGCGTTTTATTATTGTAGATTACTTTCGTTCAACCTCATATCAAACCGTAAATTTTGAAAATAGATTTTTTTTTTAAGTTTCGCACTTGCCTGATAAAAGTAAAATGAATCGTACCATTTATTATTTTCAAACAATCGTTTATCATTTTCGAATATCTATAATCATGCAATTGTGTCCTACAATAACACTTACAAACAGACATACACATACGTACACTCACACATGCTTTCCTCGAGTCTTGACCCAGTGTGTTGTAGGTGTGTTTTTCAAGAAAGTCTTACAATTTTTAAAATAGTTTTTCTTGTAAATGATTGCATACCTTGCCTATCATATAAATACAAGGAATTAAGAAAAATGTTTAATAAAAGGCCTTATCTCTAGAAACTAATAAAAAAAAAATTCTGAAATGAGAAAAAAAATTAAAGTTTTAGAATTTCCCAATCGAAATCCTGATTTATACTCTGCAGAGAGCATTTTAGTTTGTTTGATTCGTTGGATTCATCCTAACAGAAGAAAGACTTTTCGTCTGATAATGTATAGGAATAGCAGTTTTTAATATATGCAGTAATTTTTCGAACACAAAACTTCAAAACTTAGTCGCTTGAATGAAAAAAACCCCGCGAGATCATTAGTAAAAATGGTAGTCTGATTTCCTTTTAATAAAATCTAGTGATGGGCGATAATGAGATGTTTTTATCGATTTTCTCGATTGTATGGACATCTCGATATTTTTCGATTGTGTGAAATTTTTCTCGATGACTCCAGTTTGCCAATTGCTTTTATACGTCATGCATTTATCAAGAATCGTCAGCGAGGGAACTGGAATTAGTCGGCGTTAATAAGGACTAAGCGGCTTCGCCCGCTAGCGGGTCCTTCCTTTAATCGGGGCCTCTAATTTATAAGTAATCTTGTAATATGAAATCTCGAACTGGCTTCCCGCTATATAAGGCGCCGTATAGCAGGCGTGGTGTGCACACAACGCACTACAAAGTCTTGTAAAAAAAAAATAAATCTCGAGCCTAACGAACCTCGAATCGGATCCCTGAGGGGGAGAGGCCAAAGTGAGGGGAGGAGCACAGCAGCTGCATGATATGAATAAGTCGTCAGAGAGCTTTAGGCCTTTCCAACCATATGTCACATGAGGGGTCTTGATCTTAATTTACAAAAATGCCCTCCCAGTGCGGGCAAAGTGGACGGGGGGAGGGGCGCGGGAGGCGCATAACGTGAGTAAGTGGTCACAAGCCTTTCCGACAACATGCCACACGAAGGATCTCGGATGGATAAATTTAGAAAATTGCCCCCGTGGGGGCAAAGTGGATGAGGGGCATTGGATGTTTATAACATGTACAAGTGGTCACAGGCCTTTCGAACGATATGTCACATGAAAGGTCTCGGCTAAATTTATAAAAATGCCCTCGTGGGGGAAAAGTTGGGAAGAGGGCCGCCGGAGGTGCATAACATGAGTAAGTGGTCACAGGCCTTTCCAACAATATGTCACATGAGGGATCTCGGCTAAATTTAGAAAAGTGCCACCGTGTGGACAAAGTGTGTGTGTGTGGGGAGGGGGCAGACACCGGAGGTGTATAACATCAATAAGTAGTCACAGACCTTTCCAACTATATCTTACATGAGGGATCTGGGCTAAATTTAGAAAAGTACCCCCGTGGGGGCAAAGTGGGGGGTGAACACCGGAGGTCAAAGGGCTTTTCGATTATATCCCACAGGAAGGGTTCGGTAAAAATTTTGAAATTGCACCCCGCATGGGTCCACTCTCCCGCCTCCCTCTCCGAATTCACCCGACCCACCTCCCTCTTTGAAATTTTTATATTTAATAAATAATTTTTATCGGAAGGTTCCAGATATGTGACATCTTGGTAGTGCTAAAATAAGCGAAACTTTGAAAATTAGGGCTTCATTTCACAGCTCATTGTCGTGCCTCTTTCTCTATCTCGTTTCTTGGTACTTCTCGATAAATCTTCTCACATCTCTTCTCTGCCGAGGACGAGAAATTGATTTCTCGTTCTCGGCCAACATATGAAATGTTGAAAAGCGCGAGAGAAATCCTCGAGAAGCTTCTCATCGGGAAATTTCGAAAAGCGCGAGAGAAATTCTCGAGAAGCTTTTCATCCGGAAATGTTGAAAAGGGCGAGAGAAACCAATCACCGAGAAGCTTCTCATCGGGAAGCGTTGAGAAGCCAGAAAAATCATCGAGATGAGATTTGTCGAAATGCGAGATAGAAATGAAGCTTTCAGAGTCAAACTTGCCGCATTTCTGGTTTAAGTCATAATTTCTCAAAGGAGTCCATCTGCTTATCCAGTCTCTTTTTAGCTCACAGGCTATCAAAGTCTGAGAGCTAATGTACCCGCCGATTCTGTATGTATGTACGTAAGTAACGCGATAACTCTTGATAGAAATGTCCAATTTGCTTCATTTTTTTTTTCTATTTTTATTTTGATAAGGCATTTCCCTGATTAATTTTGGGGGTTCATTGGTTAGGGATAAAGGGAGAAAAGGGGTGTGGGCTGGTCCCCCCTCTTAATTTAGATAAATGGGTTTTTATGCGGAATTATTGGATTTGCTGGAAATTTGGTATACCGGTTTATTATGTTAAGAAGCTGCCTTGATTAGATTTGGAGGTTTATTGGTTAAGTATAAAGGGGGGTAATCTCCCCCTTAATTTAGATAAATGGGTTTTTCATGCAAAATTATTCGATTTGCTTGAAATTTGATATACCGGTTTATTCCGATATGGCGCTTCTTTCATTAGATTTGGCGGTTCATTGGTTAAGTATAAAAAGGGGAAAAGGGAGCATGTCCCCTCCTTTTAATTTAGATAAATGGATTTAATGCAGAATTATCCAATTTACTTTATTTTTGTATTTTTCATTCTGATAAGAAACTTTCCTGATTAGATTTGGAGGTTCATTAGTTAAGTATAAAGGGGTCAAAAGGGGTTAGACCCTCCTTAATTTAGCGATATCGTTTTTTTCATGCAGAATTATCCGATTTGCTTCAAATTTGGTATACTGATTTATTATGTTAAAGAGCTTCCCTGATTAGATTTGGATGTTCATTGATTAAGTGTAAGGGGGGGGGGACGGGAGATAATCACCCTTCATTTATTTTTTGAAGGGCATTATTCTTTGAAATAAGAGTATAATATACAATTAGTGTGAATAGTCTATGAGCTCAATGCCACCAGTTTAACTGGGCGCTTTTCTTTTTATTGTTATTAACCTATATGGGTTATGAGGCATAGAGGTTTATGTATTCTGTTCTGTATCGTCCTAGTTTCAAACTTTACTGTTGAATTTAGTGTCATTTGGCCCCGAATTTTCAATATTTCTCTTACTTTAGCTCTGCCAAGCTACCCCATACCTGGAGCCCTCAGATAAATATTATTTATCAAATATAAACATTTCAAAGAGGAAGGTGAGTGAATTTCGGGGGGGAGCGAGAGTGGACCGGGGGGGATTAATTTTCAAACGTTTACTGAACCTCTCCTGTGACATATCATCGGAAAATCCTTTGATCATTCTTTCATATTATTAACCTTTCTCCTCCCGGAGTTGAATTCCGGGAGGGAGCGGGAGAGGCAGTGCTGAGGGGGTGAATTTTTTTAAATTGTTGCGATTTCTACAACAAACATCATTAAATGAGATTTCTTGATGGAGCCTTCCGATAAATATTATTTATTAAATATAAAATTTTAAAAGTGGGCCTACGTGATTTCCGGGTCTATTCTGGGAAGAAAGAGTGAACCCACGTGGGAGGAATAGATTTCAAACTTTTTTTTGAACCCGTCATGTGATATATGATCGGAAAGTTTTCGGACCACTCTTTCATATTATGAACCTTTATTCTTCCCTCCCTCTTTTGGTGCCCCGAGAGAGGCACTTTCCGAACTTTTTTGAAATCGTAGCGTTTTTAAACAATTTAGATCGGATTTTTTTACGGAGACCTCCGATAAATAATTTATGATATATGGAAATTTCAAAGAGAGGGATGGGTAGGGTGTATTCTGTGGGGGGCACGATAATTGCAATCCTGGGTGTTGAGACTCTTTCCTATCTTTTGCCGACACCCCTCATGTGATATATCATTGGGAAGCTCTGTGACTACTATTTCATTTTATATATCGCCCGCGTCCCTCCCCCATACTATACCCCCGCGCGAGGGCATTTTTCTAAATTTAGCCGACACCCCTCATGTGATGTATCGTTGGAAAGTCCTGTGACCACTTATTCATATTATGCACTTTCTTTGCCCCTCCCCTCCACTTTGCTCCCTGCGGGTGTTCGTTTAATGTATTCCAGTAGGAGGCTTTCTAAAAATGGGGAAATTAAAGATCTGATCTCAACTTGCGTAGAAAAATCAATAAAAAATATTGATCTCATTTACCGTCCTTTTAGTTCATGTTTTTCCACTAAGGGGTGCTTTTGATTCTTATTTCTTTGGCGATTTTGGTGCTAATTGCCGAAAAATTGTAATTTTTCATACTTATAGTCCTCTTACCGCTTCATAGCTATTCGCGTTTTTTCAACTTTTTTCAACCAGGGTGCGCCCTCAAATGACTTTTCCAGTCTTGTGTCTCCATTATAGCCTCTCTTTGGTTTGTTGTTTTTTTATTCCATCTGTTTTCAGTTATCATGTATTTAATAAAATCTGCCTTATAAATATGTAAAAACAATGATTTAAATAATCGATTGTAGAACATCTCGATTGTAGATTCTTGAAAGTAATCGATGACTGTATCGATTGTGTTTTTTACGATGACGATTTTTTATGATTGGTAAATCTTCGAGAATCGCCCATTACTAATAAAATCCTTATTAACAGGCAAATGGTCTTATAATTTTATTATAGTATTTTTTGCATTGATGTCTGATTACCACTTATCTTTTCTAATTACGCTTATCTTTAATTGCATTATTCAACTATAAATTTCCGCTTTTATTAAACTTGCCTTGTCTGTTCATTAGTCTCAAATCTAGCAATGCAATTTAAAAAAATTTTCTGCGCTACAGTTGACCTAATTTTTGGTAGTGTGGCGTATTTCCAGTGACAATACAATATTCTGTAAGAAAAATATTTGAAATCTGCTTCCGCCATCCCTTATGGGGCGAACGTTAATGCCATGACGTATGTGATCACGTAAATGCCACTGATTGCTTCAGAAATAAGTTGACGTTTTTTTATTAAACCGTGGCATGGTTGGTAAGTGCGCCATGTTTCAGGTTCGCGCAGGGTGTGAAAATCGAATTATGAATAAAACGGAGGAGACATGTAGCGCGCGATGTCTACCAGTTTCAATTGAAGTAACCGAGTAGGTTGTCACAAGATGGCGGCTGATATTTTTAAATCGAATCAACAGTTTCTGATTACCGCCGGGTCAAACTTACTACCAGTAAATTTTAATAGAAAATTTCGTCTTATTTATGTGCCTTATTAAAGGAAATATATTCTTACAAATATGGTCAAAATTACTATTTGTTTTTGCTGGTGTCAGTTTGCTCAGGTATTATAATCTTTTTCACTGACACTGATAGGAAAGTTGTCTAGGTTGTCACAATATGGCGAAAACGCAGGGCCTGACTACCATCAAAGTAAACTTCCACCAGTAAAAATGAATATATGTTTCTGTTATTATTTATGACTGAAATTTTGTATTAATAAAGAGTTTAAATAAGGAGAAAATTTCTTTTACATTTACTGGTGGAATTTTTACCTGACAGCAATTACCAACTGTGAAAGGGCAGTTGAAGCTTCACTTTTTTAAGGATATACCAGTTCTTTTTTAATAATAGTTCCATGTAGCAGACTAAATGCAAAATTTAAAAGAACAAAGAGAAACCCAGACAATACCAATACCAAGAAGCCAAGGAAGAACAAAATATAAAATAGCCATAAAAACAGCCAAAACAGAGCCATGGAAAAGTTTTTGCCAACAAACATCGGCTATATGTGGCTCTCGGTCTTCTAAACTCATAAGAGTAAAATATTTAAAAAACACGGACCTGATTCATTCTATACTTGAAATTTCACAACTAACTGATTCATACAATGCAACAGAATATCAGCTAATGAATTATCATTTCGGAACAACTAATCAAGATATTTATGAATTCATTTTCCCCAAAACTACCCAAGATGATATCACGGAAAGAAAATAAATATAAGAGAACAAAAACACTGTATTCATATGCAAAATAATAAGAAGGCTCCTGGTTTTGAAAACATAGATGACGGAATAATAAAAAATATTTTGAAACATTTTCTTACATTGTTATTAGACCTATATAATGAGTGTCTATCTTTTGCACATTTTCCAGAACTTTGGAAACATGGTGGGTTCGATCCTCCAGCGGACATAGATCGATTTTTTTTTTTTGCTGAGCAGCTGGATTTAAAATTGTATACACATTCTATTAAAACAACAACAACAACAAACACTCGTAATTTATTTCTTTTATAAAAGGTATTTATATCTATTTCTAGAAAGTGTCATTTAGAATTTTTTTTTCTTTTTAATACATTATAATAAAAGCTTGTTTTTAAAACATTTTTTTTTTACTTTTTTAATTTATTTTGTTATATAATATTATTTTAAGAAGTTTAAAATTTTATTAGATTATTCTATTTAGATTTAAATTTCCAAAATTTAAGTCGTCTCATACTTTCTTAAGCCTTTCAGGGGTAAAGCACTCTCATAACTAAAATGTTGGCGTGAATGAATGACACCGGAATTTTCGAACAAATTTATTTGGAAATAAGAAAAAGCTATATTTCGCATACATAATAAATGGAATACTTTTGTACTAATATTCTAGTACCATTGTGCCCTTTGGATATTAAAGTTAAGTTATTTCATAAAAGTACCACCGCTCTTGAAAGGGTTAGCATAACCAGGCTGTTTGTGTTCCACCTTCCAATGACAAAAAACACGTTCCGGTAAATTTCAAAATCCTAAATTCGAAAACGAGCTGAAAGCTTTTAATCTAGTTAGTAATTCATATGCATTCTAGTGCAATTCGGTCTCTTAGCGTTACTCATTTGTAACTAATTCTGGAGAAAATTGTTTATCAGCTTAATAGACCGGGAGCAGAATTGGGGAAATTTGTAATCCCAATTATCTGCAACGTAATTACAATTTAATTGTTTGTAATTAATTATAATTATACACATTCAAACACAGAAAATTCGTCAAATAATGGGATGGATGGTGGTTCCGGGAAAAGTGCTTCAAGATTTTTTTACGTCATGTAATTGTAAGTATTATTAATTACATACAATTAAATTGTAATTACAATGCAGATAATTGCAATTACAAATGCACCCAACTCTGAACGGCTGCACAAACCATTACCTCATCAAGTTGACGGCTGAAATCCCAGAATTAGTTAAAACTCGATTTGTGTATACGCAACTGATCTGCCAAGCCATATCTTGGTGAAAAATACCTGCAGGCCAAATTTTAATGGCTGACTGGTAGGTTTACAATGTGATTTCTTGCTCCCAGTCCTCCATGTTTTCATATGTTTGGCTGCAGGAAAACAATGATAAATCTACCGATCAACCACTAGAATTGGGTCTGCAGGTAGTTTCGACCAAGATATGACTTGGCAGATCACTTGCATTTTATTATGCTAATCGAATTCCGTCTAATCCTGGAATTTGAGCGTAAACTAGATGACTTGATTGTCGTCTGTAGCCGTCTCGTGGTCTATAATAAGTAGGTTGTAGCTTCCTATAGTATCCAGTAATAAAAATAAATAATTCATACAAATGCTATAATAATTTGCTTGGTCATTTAATTTGAATGAACCACTGTTCTAAAAATTTTTATTTAGAATTTATTTCCGATTTATTTGAAGGTTTAAGTTGTCAAATATTTAACACTGAAATACTTATTACGAAATATGTTTTATACTGAATGAAATATCGATGAATCTGAATCAGAAAACATTTTAATCGAAAATTTTTGTTATCCTAAATCAGGGATGGTGAACCTATGGCACGCGTGCCGAACTTGGTACGTAAAAAAACTTCTCTGGCACGCGAAAAAACTTATAGATTATATTTAGTTTATGAAGAACAATCCATTTCATGTATATTTTACAAAAAGTGCAGTTTTGTGTGACAGGTATATAATTTACTTTAAAATAATCCGTTATTTTTGAATGAATTAAGGTATTATAAATCTCAACGAATGCGCCCTGTAGCGTCATTTTCTCGCCAAACCAGTCAACATTAGTGTTTTCTAAATAATTTTGCTTCTCTATCAAATTTCAAAGGTTTCATTTTTGAAAATTGAATTTTAAGAGATAGTTTGCGTAGTAATATACCTAATTGTACTTCTTCTACTTCGGATTAGATTTTATTTTATTTAGGATTAGGGTTTTAGGTTAGGTTTTATTATATTTAGGTTTTAATTTTGAAAATTGAATTATATCTGTTAGTGTAAATAATTATGTATCTATTGAACCATCCATCTACCTGAAGAACTAAAAATGATCTGGTTCGGAAGTATACAGTAAAAGAAAAACTTATTTATAGATTATTAATACGGAATTCGATGTAATGAGTAAATACAGCATAATAAATAAATTAGGAATCGAATTTAGTATAAGTGTGAAAATATTTAAGTAAAAATAATATCAAAATTAATTATTAATTTTATATAAGCTAAAATGTTTCTGGCACGTTTTAATGTTGGTATATAAAAATTTTGAATTTTTTGGCACGCATACTCAAAAAGGTTCGCCATCCCTGCATTGAGGTATATGGGGTAATATCGTTTGCAGAGTATTTTAACGAGATTACGCTATTTCAAATGTATTGAAACTGATATAAATCACTGAATTCCACTACAAGATGATTACTATAGAATAGTGCATTAATAGAATTTGTCGTTCATTTACAGGGACACAAAATAAATCGGTTACAGTAATTAAGGTGTTTGAGTAGAAATTGCTGGAAGTACGTTTTAAAATTCGGTATCCGTTTTTAAATTTAACTAATTTTTTGCATGTCACTCGTTGTACCGGGTGAGCAAGAAGTCCGTATAAACTTTAAAAAATCATAAAAACCGAAAAAATAACCGAAATGAAAAACTGTTTGCAGGATTAGCATCTATAGGTCACGGGAATTTTTTAAAGACAGAAATAAAAAATAACTCAAAAAACAACCGACAGATGGCGCTGTTTCGTGGGATTTTGGTGGAAATATGCAAATGAAACGGTTTTAAGAATTTGCGCTCCTAATCCAGAACTAGTTCACCGTTGTGAGCCGTGTACTTGATCAAGGATGCTGAATATGAAGGATAAAGCTTTGTTGGTGAAGTTATTTTACGTGAACAAGTTCTGGATTAGGAGCGCAAGTTATTATAACCGTTTCATTTGTATATTTCTACCAAAATTGCACGAACCAGCGCCATCTGTCGGCTATTTTTTGAGTTATTTTTATTTCTGTCTTAAAAAAATTCCCGTGACATATAGATGCTAATCCTGTAAACAGTTTTTCATTTCGGTTATTTTTTCGGTTTTTATGATTTTTTTAAAGTTTATACGGACTTTTTGCTCACCCGGTATATACATTTCATATCTCATATACAGGTCTGCACAAAATAATTTACATTATCTTTATTACTGGAAATTGCTGAAGGGGAATTTTCAACTGTGGTATATGTATTTCTTAACTGTACTAAACTTTAGCATGCATGTAGTTAATAGACAAGAATCTGTATTTCAGATACAGTGCTTCTCAAAGAATTCGGATAGTTTCCCGATTGTAGATAGGGACAGTCTATATTGGGTTTTCAAATGTGTTATTTGTTTCCATATGATTGAATTAGACATAATATTTTATCTTATTGAACGGTGCAGCTTTGTTACATTATTCTGAAATGTAGGAAAGTGTTTAATAAAATATGCTTGATGCATGATTTTTTCTTTCTCTTTTGACGCCAATAAAACGGTATGAAAAAATGTATGTTTAATAAACAAAGCCGAACTTAAGGGGGTCCGGGACACAAAAATCTTCAAATTTTCAATTTTTTTTTTTTTTTTTTTTTTTTTTTTAAATTTCTCTGCTGTTTTCTGCTTAAAATGATGTTTAAATCATTTTTCTATCTTAATTAGAACAGGAAATATTAATTTTTTCGTTTTGGTTTGTTTTCAAAATCTGCCTTTCAAGCTATGGTTGCCAAGGAAACGAGTTCTTGTGAAATTGCGTTTTTTTTCATGATAGGTTTTTTCATCATTTCTCATATTTAAATTCTTATAACTCGAGAACCGTTAAAGAGACAGGGTTGAAACTCGAAACAAATCTTTTTCAATTATTTTACTTTACTTTTGAGCCAGCATATTTGAAAAAAAAAATTTACTTTTGAAAATATGATTTTTTTTTCTTTTTTAAGTTGCACCACTATTTTTGTAATTTTTTCGTTAAATATTTTTAATTTTTTTTTAAAATTAATATTTTTTTAAATACTGGCTCTAAATTAAAAAATATATATATTTCTGTTTATTTAAATGAAAAACAATTTAAATTCTACGAATAATATTTCGAGTTATAACGATTTTAAGTTATACCACTTTTTTCATAAATTTTAAATTTAAAAATTTTTTAAAAAGCCATGAGAAGTTTTATCATTTGACTTTCTTTACAAATGATATGGTTAACCATCACAAAAAAAAAAAATTCAAAATTTTAACTCAATAAATAAAAATTTTTTGAAAATGTGTCCCGGACTCCCTTAAGAAGATTATAAAATCTGTCTATGAAATACAGTGGGTTGCCAAATTATTAGGGACAGTCATATTTTTTGCTAGTTTTATACTTTGGGTGGACTTGACTGCGGCTCTAAGTGGTTTAAGTGTTGAAGGAATGCACTTTACCGTTCTCAACATCTCTATAATTCAACTTTTAAGTACTTTTGGTATGTTAAAAGGTTTGTTTGCTTTCTATAAATGTTTTAATAACGGGAGAGACGCTGAGTCTTTTGCACACGCAATAGTGGAAGACGTTTTTGTTTAATTTAAATAATATTCTTTGGTGTTTTTTTGGAAAAGTTACGAATTATATATGAGTATTATCTTTCTTTTATTCATTAAATATTTGTTTTTTGCGAAATTATTTACGATTTTAATTTATTTTTTATTTTTATTGATTTTAGTATGGGTCAAGGGGTTGATTTGTCCCCTATGAAAAAATCTGAGGTAAAAACCCTTCTTCTGCATATGAGTCATTCCCAAAGGAAGATAGCAGAACATGCTGGAGTTTCCAAGTCAGTAGTCAACAGGATAAACATAAATCTGGACAAAAACCAGCCACTTTCGCCCAAACGAAAAGGTAAAAGTGGAAGAAAACGCATAACAACTCCACGTACCGATAGGAAAATCCGGGGTATCTGTTTAGGAAACAGAAAGAAAAGTGTGGGACTCCTTACTCAGATCGTTCAAGAATCTGGAATAGGAGTTTCTAAGAGAACTGTGCGCGGAGATTAGCGGAGGAAGGGTTGACAGGTCATCGTTCAGCCAAGAAACCCCGGTTGACAGAAGCGAGGAAGAAGAAACGCCATGTTAACACCGCCAAAAGACAGTTGATGACTGGTGTAAGGTCAGTTGTTAAGATAATTATTATTTATGTCATTTAAAATCATTTATTTCTAAATTATTAACATATTTGTTTTTCTTCAGGTGTGTTTCTTAGACGAATCAACCTTTGAAATTTTAGCCGATAAAAGCGGCTTTGTCAGGCGGCGCCCAGGCGAAAAATACCGCCTTGACTGCATCGTAGAAAGTGTTAAAAACTCTGATAAAGTAATGGTGTGGTCTGTCATAAGCGCTAAAGGGGTAGGACGCCTCTACATTGTCCAGGGAACCATGAAACAAGACCAGTACAGGCAAGTTCTGGAAACTCGGCTGCTGCCGCAAATTCAAGATTGGTTCCCAGGTGATGAAGAGTTCATGTTTATGCACGATTCAGCGCCTTTTCATATTGCTAGAAGAGTGACAAAGTTTTTGGCAGACCACAATATCCCAATTTTACCTTGGCCTTACAATTCTCCTGACATGAACCGCGTACAAAACTTATGGGAGATCACCAAGCCGGAAATCACCAAAGATATGATTACGACAAAGGTACAACTCATCGAAAAACTAATAAATGTATGGCATCATAACCCTAAAATAAAAGAAAGTGCCAGAAATTGCATATAAAGCATGCCGAGACGCATCGAAGGACTCCTCGAAGCCAAAGGAAATGTCACCAAACATTAATATTCTTTACTTAACATTGATAAATTGACTGTATTATATTTTTATTGGGTGTTTTTCATATAATACTGTGTAAATACTTAAACTAGTATAACAATAAAGCTTTTTAAACTTAAAAACAGTGTTTATTTTCAAATTATATCCTAATATTGAACAAAAAACCTATACTTCATGACTGTCCCTAATAATTTGGCAACCCACTGTATATCTATGTCTGTGAATGATAAATCTATATATCTATGTATGAAAATCTGTCTATGAAAAAATATGACATTCGTCATAGAATTAAGTAAAATAATAAAAGCACTAGAAAAATTGTAGTAACTTGTTTGCGGAACTTTCATAAAATTAGCAATATACATTTTTTTTTTTTAATTATACTATCAATGTTCGTACACATGATCTGTTCTTAATATTTAAATTCGGATATTTTTCCGATAAATAAGATAAATATTAAGTTTCAGAACTCTGTGCTTTCCCACAAAACTTTCAGATAAATGCTGATTATAGATAAGGATTTATTTCAATGTTTTAACAGTTATTTAAGTGTTTGAATTTTATATAAGTGTTTGTAAACATTGGTTGCTTTCAGGGCCAGGTTAAGCTCTGAAGCTATGGAAAGCACGGTGTTATTTTGGAGCCATCTTTTATTCGAAAAGAGTAAAAATTGTATAATTTAGGACTATTCGGTACGCAAAATATGTATAGAAGAAAAAGTGTACAAAAGCTGAGCGTATTTGGCATCTCTGATCATGCTTAAAATTTGTACAATTTAGGGATACAGTTTATGCAATTTTGTGCATAATTCGATTTGCACTTTTTATGTATAATTTCATAGGTTCTAAATACGCTCGGAGCACACCTTTTCTAGCTGAACATGCGGGCGCATACTATCCTGTATGCTATATCTTAAATTTTCTCAGAACGCTGAAAATAAAAGGTACTTTCATGTTAGCCAGTAGGCACTGATAACTCGCCAAATCTTGTTTATATTGGTATAACACGTCGCGGTCTTTGTGTGAAGAAGAGGAACTTGCGATCTATTTCTAAAGATTCTAAATGATATCAAAAGGTTTTGGGATCTTAATGACGTAGTTTTCTATTTTTCTGCATATAAAATTATATACCAAGCTTCCATTATGAAACGCAATGTTCTAGATCATTTTTTTTCTTATACTATAATCATTCCTGTTATTGACAAAGACAGTTCAATCATAAATCTGTTAACATGAGATTTTGTTATTTGAATTGATATGTTTGTGTTTGCGCATTTTATCATTATTTATTTTCCAAATTTTTTTTAAATATTATAAAAGCAATTATCGTCTTCTTATAACTAATCTTAATTATAGTCCAGGCATTTTGTGATTGAACATGGGCAAAATTGCAATAGAAGCTTTTTACAGAATTTTTTAATCAGGAACTACTGCTTAATAGCATACTAAAAATCAGACAAAATCTGAGCACGGGAACACCCCTATATACGGATTTCAAAATGGCGGAGGGGATTTTCTGGAACTAAGGCAGAGAATATATCGCTTACGGAAATATATCGCTTTATTTTCACAATTTAACTTTGAAGTATAGTCAAAAACGATAAACAGTACACAAAAGTTTACTATTTCTGACAAATTACTGCTTAAGTTCATTTTTACAGAAATGTTCCAGTGAAGAAAAAAACGTATCAATAGTTTTCATCATATTTATAGTTAGAAGTTAGGTAGTTCTTGTTACATCCATTGACTTGGCACACCCCAGAAGCTGTAGAACAGGGCAATCAATTACGCTTGCATCAGCATCGTAAAGTAGCACAGTTTGTCTTTCAAGAACATGGAATCATATTAAGTAAATAATCTGTAGCTGGTAGTCACTCGCAGAGTATTGGGTAGCACGAGTGTTTTTTTACATACCAGCCCCATTCTACTGGCTTGGTTCTTTCTTCCGATATTTATTTGTAAGTAAGTGTGATAGCTATGATATTTTGTAGAAGAATCGGTCGGAGGCAAACGTTCAGGTGTAATAAATGATTTTACTGTAGTTACTCTCTTTACCAACATTTGGTGCCGTAGTTTGTCTATAGAATCCAGTGCCTTGCAGTCATAAAACAGAAGCATTGCTTTTCTTCCAGCCTCAGCCATATCTGAATGTAGGCTTGAATTTGAACAAAATATTTTTGCAATAGAACGGTGCTCTGTCTTGTTCATCTGTTTGAGAAATGATGAGGATTTCCCAATCGAAAAAATTCTGGATGTTGTATTGCAGCCCGTGAAAGCATGCAGAAACAGAAGGAAGTTGCAATTTTCACGACCTAACAGAGATTGCATGTTGAGGATATGATAGACTGGTTTGGAACATGATCCTCGCCTTATGTCACTGCGATAGTATAGCTTAGAGCCATTATCCTTTGCCTGTTAAAGAAGGAGAATCAGCAAGTCGGTATCTTCACCTATTACAGTGGTATCTGCATGTGCATGTTCTGAAGATGAGACTGGAGCACGAACAATGTCTGTAGTGGCATCCCCATCTGTGTTGGGAACAGTACAGCCTTGTTTCTTAAGCAATTCGCCTATGAGGGAAGTCATTGCTTGCTTGTTTTTTCATTGTCCAGAAACTCTTCCTTTTTTCCAATAAATTTCACGTATGGGCTGAAATTAATATCTCTACTGTTTTTTTTTGTAGCGTCATCTGTGAGCCACATCATTCATTGTTGGATACCCAATGTAATTATCAAAAACAATGATAGGTTTTCCATATTGTTTAACAATAAAATCAGCGTAAGACATAGCAATGTTTTCATATGTATCATTTTTTACACCAGAAAATGCGACGCAAGAAAGATCCCCCATCCAATATGTACCTTTCTGTACTTTCCACGTTGTCATATTTTTCATTGTGTAAATTTTTAATGTGTTTTACTAGTGCTTGATCAAACTGAGATTTGTCTGAATTCCTCATCATACTTGGTGATTCAAATAATGCTGCAGGGTACGCACACGGTTCATAACGCATGACATCTCCGAGATTCATTTCACCACAAGTGCCAGTAATCATCATTCTTTGGAAGAGGAGCGCTGGATCTATTTCTATATCTAAGTCATCTTTATAACTACAAATGGCGGCAGCAGATTCTAGAGTTTTCACTTTCTTTGACCTTTTAGCCGAATACCTAAATATATCCTTCCCTATCATTTTAAAGATGATGATCATACCAAATAAGTGCAACTCATCAACATTAACTTCTTTTTTAGCTGTTACGCCTGTAACAATTTTGCGTAGAGTAGAATCAGAATGAAATGGCGATATGTGTTCCAGTACATCGGCTACTTTTTAAATGTCATTGCTGCTCCTCTTCTGTCTGCTGTCTCGTATAGGTATTTTTGATAATTTTATAAAAGTTACACACTCCCAATGTTATTCCTATGGGAGTTTGAAGCTAAAAGTTAGCATAGAACACAATTTTTAACTATTTTCAAAACATCATTTAGTACACTTAAAATTGATATTTTGAATTGAAACTGGCAACAGAGCAAAGTATATACACTTACGTTAATAAAAAACACAGTATGGAGCTGTTTATAGCATTTATTATGTACGTTAGAGGTTAGAGATTAATTAAAAAAGGTTAACATTACAATAATCTCCACAGAGATGCATTATTAAATGGCCGCCAATGGTAAAGCATGTACTTTTCAGAGGCTCATTAAAATACTAAAATTTATAAAAAGAATCTAAACCTCACTCACTAGTGTTGTATAAGCTTCAAATTACACAAATAATGTAGTAATCCGCTGTTAAATAATCATTTAACACCATAAATATAATCTCGAAAGACACTGACATGACAAACTGCTCTGGTCAGATCACAATCACAGCACAGCATGTATAAAAAATATCGATATCTTTGCTTAAAGTCTCCTTAACAAAGTAAATTGGTGATGAAATGTCCATAAATGCAGGGGTTGTGCGTGTTCTGAAATTTTATAGCCAAGAAATTTTTCGGTACCAGTATTTTCTTATAGAAAATTACTTCTTAAATAAGGCGAAATTTCGCGCGTTTAAGCTAGATTTATTCTTCTATTAAAAAATACTGATATTTGCCCTGAAAAATTCCCTAAAGCATATTATTAAAAATGTTCCGATGCCTGGGAAAGTTATGCACAACTAGCATTTATAAGCACTGGAATCGATTCGGAGCCAGTTGCAATTGCGGATACATGAGATAGAGGAACGGGATTAACAGAAAGTAGAGAAATTTAAAAGAACTATATCTCGCGAACCACTGGACCGATTTTGATGCGGTAGGGCTTAAAATATTCAGGAAGACTTAATATGTAGAAAGAAAATATAGTATATGGCTTGCCTGAGGCCGGAGATATATCTCCCCATCGCCGGAACTTGAAAAACTCACCGCATACCGGATGACTGTTAGGAGATCGGTCTAGTAGTAATACAGTTTAGAATGAGTTATAGATACTTTACTTTATCTTGTTCCAAAAGCATTATTGGTTGTCAGTTGTTCGATAAAAAATGAATATTTGCAGTCCAAATTGTTTAGTGCTGCCCTCTGTCGTCTTCCGTCTCAACTAAAAGCTACACAACAACGCAAAACGTCATATGATTCAGTCCGTTTTGAAATCCGTTTTTAAGGGTGTTCCCGTGATCAGATTTTGTCTGATTTTGGTTATATTTCTCAGTAATGGTTACGGATTAAAAATCAGTTAACAGAGCTTCTATTGCAATTTTGCTCGGGTTGAAGGTGTATTCACTTTAATTTGCCTGGACTATTAGCTATGAACAAAATATTTTAATTTATTTGTCCAGTAACAGAGAGTTGTAGCCGTCATTGCAATGTTTAAACATTGTCTAATCTAATAGTTTACTATTGCAGAAAAAAAAATGTCAGCAAGATTTAAAAAAATAGTGATCACTGGCGCCCGACCAACATAAAAATACGAAGTAAAACAAAATATTTGTATGTGTAAATATATATATATTTTAAAAAGTGAGATTTTGGTGCTTTCGACTATTTTCTGATCTTAGACTTATATATAACGCACCCCAATTCTTTTTCTCTCTCAATTAATGAAAAAATATTGCACACGAGTTTTTATTTTTCGTAAAGCGCTATATTCACTATACAAATTTAATATTCTTACACATATATTTAAAATCCTTGTTTGAAAAAAATATGTTTTAAATGAAAATCGATTAGGTATTAAGAAGATGCAATAAGAACTTTTGGTATTTTTTTATTGCTGATTGTCAGAAAGATTTTATTAGTCTACATAACCGAAAAAATATCAACATGTTAATTCTGCATATAGAAAAGATGCTACTTCTTTCTGAAGAATTTTCACTTTAACTTCTTTATTTTGAATCATAACTGTTTGTTTTGGTGTAGAAATTGCATGTATATTATATTTTCTCGTCTTGATGCTTGATATGAGCTCTAAGTTAATCAGCACGAATTTGTTTATGAAGCAAAATGGTTTTTTTAGAGCAACGTCGGACTGTTACATTCATTCTTTTATTGTTATATATTTTTTATCTTCAAGAAACTGTGAAGTATGCATGCTTTAGATCAGAGGTTTCAATAATAAATACCGTGGGCAATTTGTTACCACTGAGATTTTTGTTATTTTCTTCAACAATTCAGCTTCATTCAAATGATAATGAATTTTGAACGATGAGTTATCACTTTCTCTATCTCCAGCTCTCTACTTGTCCCCCCCCCCCTTTCTTTCCGTCACATTTCTCGCCGTTCTTATTTCCTCACTTCTCCAAACATCTCTTGCCTCTTTTGCTCCTCTTTCTCCCTTTTCCTTTTCTCTACTTGCCTCTCTTCCGTTACTGTCCTTTTCCTCGCACCAACTCTTTCCCTTAAATCTTCTCATTCCAACTGTCCATCTACCATCCATCATCCCACCTTCTAATTCTTATTTTCTTAATTACGATAATTGACTACTAAAACTTAACTACTTATTCATTAGATTCTTAACTACTTAAAAAAAAAGAAAAAGAAAGCAAAGGGTGGTCTGATAGACAGCAGAATAGGCAAGCAGTGGGAGTGACGGATGTAAGGGGAAGGAGGGATCTGAAAGAAAGGGAGTTGAAGAGGAGAGGACAAGGTGAGAGAGGGAAGAAGGAGAGAAAGGGGCGAAGGGGGCAGGAGAAATTGAAAATGTGAGGAAAGGTTCGATCGGTGAGAAAGGTGGAAGAGGGAGTAAGAGAGGGACAAGAAGAGAACTGGAGAAAGAGAGAAACACTTCAACCACCACTCTAAACCCAGTCATTTTTATCATCTGCTGATTGATTGAAGCGAAAAACAAATATTTTTAACCATACATTTTACTATATCAGCCCGACGAATGCTCATGAAAACTAACTTTTATATTTCTCTGATTCTTTTTTGAG
This sequence comes from Maratus speciosus, assembly GCA_963932465.1. NCBI lineage: Eukaryota > Metazoa > Arthropoda > Arachnida > Araneae > Salticidae > Maratus > Maratus speciosus. Next base: position 224,010,778 of record OZ010789.1, read on the forward strand.
TGCTTTCAACTTGAATACTCTTTGAAAAATCTGCTTGGCTCTGGAGAATCTTTTGCTTTTAACTTTACTTTCTTCACAGATTTCTTTCGAAAAGTATCCTCTCTTCAGATTTCTTGCTGCCGAAATAATCATTCTGTTAAATTCTTTCTCTGCTTCTAACTTCTCTGGACATTTTTCGGTATGTTTTTGTTCTCCTGTTTGATATATATTTTCAACTAATTTATCTTTTGCATCGGTACGTGTGAAAATTGCTTGAAATTCTGGATGGGTATATACCACTTTGCATCTAGGGTCTCTTTCATCCAAAATTGTAAATTCTTCATCAGAAGATTCATTTTCAGATCCTGTTTTCTCAGTGGTCAATTCGAAAAATTTATCTCTTGAGCTATTTTCACTTTGAAAAATGCTGTGGAAATCTGGATGAGTATAAATTACCTTGCAAGTAGGATCTCTTTCATCCAGAATAGTAATTTCTTCATCCGAAGAATCATCTCCATCTTTTGAATATTTAGCAAGCATTTTTTTTAAAATCACAATCTACACCTTATTTTTTAACCCAAAAGTAAGACTATTTTTTGGTGAATGATAAAAAGGAGTTATTAAAATTTGTATTGTTTATTTAAATACATTGTTATAATCTGTTTTATAAATAATTTATCCTTTGATCCAACAATGAGTTATTTTCATAACAACAATGTAGAACTGCAACTTCACATGTTTTTGTAACAATTAAATATTCTTACGTAATGTTAAATTATTTTAGCATATTTAATGTTTACAAGTTATCAGACTAATAAAATTAAATTTTAAAAAGCATTGATCATGGTAATCACTTTAAGTATGGATTTTATTTTGGTTATAGTACTTTACGTTACGACATTATGTTGTTTGAAAGTTTTCCTTTCCCCCATTTCAATGTTAGCGCTCCGGCCTAATATTCAGGGGGCGGTCGCCAGTTGCAGTGCGGGCGTATAACCAAAAAGAGCCGCTTGACAAATTTTACTATTGTTTTTCATGATGCATCTTTCTTACGGCGTTTACATTCATTCAAATACTTCCTGTTACCCTTTTCTTGTAAGGGATCAGAATATTTCTTCAATCTCAATTTATTACAAGGATTGTGCGGGACGTAATTTGAATTATAAAATTATGAGAAATTAAGAAAAATCATACTAAAAAGGCTACAAATAAGTATGAAATAAGAAGGTAAAAAGTTGTATTCAAGATTGGAGTAGCACAGTTGAGGTTTTAATCCTACGAAGTTTTAAATGTCTAGACCAGGACTCGGACCTTGATACATTGGTTTGACCTGTAAATCCTTTAGCTGTTGAAATATCCGGACGTTTACCTGGCTGACGTAATGTCACTTTATGAATATGTAGTCAGCATATTGCGTGAATCATTGGGATACCATAGAAAATTTCCGAAATACATATACCAGTTTAAAAAAATTTCCGGATATCTGTTCCGTGCATTGAAACTTGTTTAAAATTCAGATTACATAATTCCTTTTTAACACTTTCCAACAAATTTGAAAAGTGTTTACGCATTCGGTTTGTCTGTCCGTCTGGCCACGCTCTAACTCCCGTAAATATACTAGGATTTTTTACGCAATTCTTAAACGTTATTTAAGGTCACCAAAGCATGTTTGGTATTGTATATGAAGAATGTAGGATGAATAGTTCATTGACAGGGCACTCAAAATAATACCATTACATTAGGGCAGGGATAGCGAACCTATGGCACGCGTGCCGAACTTGGCACGTAAAAGAACTTCTCTGGCACGCGAAAAAACTTATAGATTATATTTAGTTTATGAAGAACAATCCATTTCATGTTTATTTTACAAAAAGTGCAGTTTTGTGTGACATGTATATAATTTACTTTAAAATAATCCGTTATTTTGAATGAATTAAGGTATTATAAATCTCAACGAATGCGCCCTGTAGCGTCATTTTCTCGCCAAACCAGTCAACATTAGTGTTTTCCAAATAATTTTGCTTCACTATCAAATTTCAAATGTTTCATTTTTGAAAATTGAATTTTAAGGGATAGTTTGCGTAGTAATATACCTAATTGTACTTCTTCTACTTCGGATTAGATTTTATTTTATCTAGGATTAGGGTTTTAGGTTAGGTTTTATTATATTTAGGTTTTACTTTTGAAAATTGAATTATATTTGTTAGTGTAAATAATTATGTATCTATTGAACTTGCTTCTACCTGAAGAACTAAAAATGATCTGGTTCGGAAGTATACAGTAAAAGAAAAACTTATTTATAGATTATTAATACGGAATTCGATGTAATGAGTAAATACAGCATAATAAATAAGTTAGGAATCGAATTTAGTATACGTGTCAAAATATTTAAGTAAAAATTACATCAAAATTAATTATTAATTTTATATAAGCTAAAATGTTTCTGGCACATTTTAATGTTGGTATATAAAAATTTTGAATTTTTTGACACGCATACTCAAAAAGGTTCGCCATCCTTGCAAATTGTTTAGAAATTAAATATACATAATTATTGAACTAATCATTTTGAAAGTACAAAATCATTTTGTGAAATGTTAATGTGAAGAAATACTATCACTCTCCTAAAATTATTTGCTTTTCGTATAAATTATATGAATTGCTGAATTTCTGATGCACTATAAAATTTTTATTAGTCAACCGATGGGAACAAGCGACTGAAATCTGATGTCTTGTATTATAAATAAAAATTACTTTGGAGTTCTAATTAAAGTATACGCTTTCTATTGAACTAAACTTTCTGTTACCGTAACCCCCCATCAGAAATTTCGAAACTTCAAAACACCTTTATGAAAGATATTTTTAAATTCAATATTTTCCATCAGCAGTTTCTGAAAAAAAATCAAAGATATTTCTAAAATTTGAAAGATTTCTCTTATTTAAGTTTCTTTTGCAAACAAATTCATTATTTTTAAATTTCGGTAAAGTAAACGATAGAACACATTTTGAAGGATGAAATAGTAGATTTCTCTTTGTTAAATACGAGAAGTTTTATTCATGAAATCATATGCATTTTCAATACTTCCTACGTTGATAAAATGTTTGCATATTTACCAAATACTACATTACTGTAGAATAATAACTAGAAAACTTCCAGAAATTTGAAAGTGAATTGTGAATATAAAAGCATTTTATTAAATACAAAGAATGTAGTAGAATTTATAATCAGTAGTAGAATTTATAATAGTAGAATGTATCTGAATGATTATCAAAAAATAGCGATATTTATCCTATCAAAAGTGCAACAATTTAAACAATCCATATGGATTACCTACCATTTATTGAATTAAAAGACAATAATAAAAGATGATATCTATCCAACATGTTAATAAAATTTACCATTTTGCTTCAATCACAAAAAATAGATTCCTCTTTGACGTAAAAACAGAATAATTTTATATAAATACAACGTTATAATATATAAATATTACATAGTGCATTGACAACACCGCCATTATTATCAAAAAGCTCTTTTTTAATTGACTGCGCTTGGGTAAGCCCTGCTTAGGATTGAACAGAGATCATACCTGCAAAATCACGTTCTAACGACCTAAAATCTTTTGCTTAGGCATAAAGTTAGATAAGTTAGACCTTTGTTGACCAGTGAAAACGCAGCTCAACGCTTTACTACGAGGAAGTTGAGTAAAGATAAGGCTCCTATAAAACGGGCTGACTCACGCCGCCATTTAATTGTCGGTAGGAGAAAAACGATTGGCCACGCCGCGGGGGCAACAATCGCTCATTGGTCAAAGTGGGAAACAAAATGCTTGACGATTCAGCCTGTATTATAGGAGCCCTAGTAAAGATGATCCAGCCCATTTGACGTCATAAAAGTCATGAACAGGCCTCGTATGTCGTTCTTCACGCAACTACCCACTTTGTTTTCATTTCGTTACGTCATTTTGACATCACACATGATCTCGAAAGCATAATGAGATGAAAACGTTCATAATTTAGATAACAAAGAAATGTTGTATAGTTTTCAAGGCAACAATGCAAATGGACCATATTCTTCATTTTGGTTCGAGACTATAAAAATCACCATTTTACTTTATGTGAAGTCACAGGAATATTTTCTCTTATCGTATTTATTGCATGCAGATAATTACAGAAAATTTCGTTCACACTTAAAAGAATATAAATAGTTTAGCATTTGTTTCCATCTAATAATCCATAAAGAAATGGAGCCTATTCTTCCTTTCGGTTCGAGGCTATTAAATCGCCATTTTGCTTTATGTTACGTTACAATAATGCTGTCCATAACATAGCATAATTTTTCATATACAAGTATTTCATTCTAAGTAAGATATGTTTATTATTGTAGTATATTGCTGAAAAATAATAACTGAAAAGTTTTTTTTTAAGGATTCAGTCAATATTTAAGGGGTGACAAATATTTACAAGCAAAATGCTGTTTTATTGAATGTCAAAAACCCTTGTTGATTACGGAAATAAAAAAATAGAATGTGTTTCTTTGATATTAAAACTATGACAAGGTTCAAAGAAACGAAAAAGTATTATTGTCATGGCTATAAACATTTTTCTTCGACATGACGATGCAATGATTCTGCAAAGCATTTAGATTCTACAACTACCCCACATCATTCCTAAAAAAATGATGCAAAACTTACTGAATGAAGCCAATTTCTTAGATGAAATCGATGCTAAAAGGTATGAACACGTCACATTTTAAAAATCGTTCTGTCAAATGTTTAGTCACAGTTAGGCGTTGTCAGATCTTGATATTCCATTTTAAGCCTATTTAAACTTTACTATTTTAAAATACAAATTATCCTTGTATTCGACAACATAGGTAAACGTTAAAAATAATTATAATCAAACTTGTTCTGGCGAATATTGGTACATCATTTCGACAAGGTAGGCGAGTATAATATTATAGCATTAGTGGACCAGTGCGATGATTTCGCACTGCAGTCTTATACTTTTTAGATGCAGGTTTAAACTTCTAAGGAAAAAATAAGGATAAAGATATCTGAAAACAACTTTACTTCAAGCCAGAACATCATCTCATTTATTTCATCTAAGTGGCAGTAAAACTGATTGAGGAAAACAAAAGAAACGCGGGAGAAAAAAAAATACAATCGTATTTTAACTGCATTAGAATATGACATCATTTGCTAGGAAAAACCGTGGGACAAAGAAAAATAAATTAAATATAGAAACCAATTTAATCTAATATAACAAAGCGTACATTTTAAGCTATACGTGAAATACAACTTATTCGAGTGATTGATGATGTCTTTTTTCTTCTAAACATTTCAATAGCAATTTTGCTTTTTAATTATAAATCTAAAATGAACCCACGCAGAGACATCCACATTTTACTTTTTTGTATTATTATTATTTTTATAATCATTTATTAACATGATATAACGTAGTATTTTACTTTTATGGCAGTACTGATTTGAGAGAAACCTTTCATTTCATTTGTAAAAACAATGCTAATTTAATTTTTAATAAATAAACATGTTTTAACGAAATGCGAGTGTACTGTCAGAGACCGGTTCAGAAACCTTTTGAATGATACCTCATTCATTAAGGTATATTTTGTAAATGCAGAGAAAAGGGATGTTCCTAACAGAAATAACATAGTACACTAAAACTTCCATAAAGCAACTACGTTCCGTTCCAATAAAAATTGGTCGCTCAGAGAGATGATCTCTTAATGGAGGTCATGTTTAAATCTAAATTTTAATTGTTGAAAAAAGGGTAATAATTAATGTTACTAAGATTTATTTTTCTCATTAAGAAAAAAAAATATGATAATTTAAGTATCAAAACAAAAGTTAATTGCATAAGTTAATTACTGCAGAGTTTAAAAAATGAATACATTGACGTGTGCTTTGATTTTTCGGTTTTATCTTCTATAACTTTTATTTCCAAGTCCTTTCGAAGTTCAGTAAATAAATGCAGTTTTTTTTTTGACGGGAACAAATAATGACGATTTCATTAATTTATCTATTTCTTTGAGTGTTTTCTGATAGAAGGACAGCTGGAGAGTTTATTGACCATCATCCTTAATTTGTCATCAGAGTTAAATTCATTGCCTAAAAAGGCACAAAGGGGTTTAAACACTTAAAAATTACCGGAATAAATAAAAATTCTAAACTTAGTTTAGAAGTTTGATGAATAATGCGCTCTTCGGAATTATTATTCTAATAATACCTTCTTCAAGCGACCAGGAAAAAACGGAATTTGTTTCATTTTCTTCAAAGAAATGGGTCGCTCATGGAGGGAGTTCAACTGGGGTAGTCTTTGAATAGAGGTAAAATTAGTATTGAGCCTATGGGAATAAATTTCATTCCATGCAAAATGGTCGTTCAGGGAGGTGGTCGCTTAATGGAGGCTGTCGCACAGGGAGATTCACTGTATATGGTTAGATCAAGGCAACATATTCTCTATTTATGTTTTCTTGCATGATATAACTTAGGATAGGCATATAAATGTACACCAGAAGAGGTATTAATTTTTGGCTTAGACTACACTGCACCTTAGGCAGACCGGGGACACTGGATTCCAGTGTTTCACTACTTTTACAAAAAAATATGTAATTTTTTCTTGTATCTGATAACATATGGTTTCAAGAAGTTTTCACCTAGGCTTTTAAATACATTTCAGAAGTTCATTAGATGTTCTAGCTAGGAATAATTTAATTAGGGGGTACGAAAGCGACCTACTTTTGGAAAAGGATAGCTTGTACTGAAGATTTTCAAAATAATTTTTTAATAACTTTTTTACACCGGAGAAAAAACACGTAAAACTAAACAAATTTCATTTTTGTTCCAATTGTTATCAAATTGCGTCGCTTAATATCTTTTCGAAACTCAGATTTGGAGAACGGTTCCAAAACACAAAAAGCTATATTCTGATTTATTAACACACACTGCAAACTGTGAAGTATCTGTGATACAAATTGTGCGTGCAAATTTTGAAAACTACTCGACTAGAGTTATTTTCAATTAAATTAGATTTTATAAGCAGAGAATTTCTGATACACCATAAAAGCTTTTTAAATCAATCGAATGATTAGAAGTCGGAAATTGTAAGTTAAACGTGGCAAATGAAGTGCGTTCGTACTATAACTAGTTTTATAAATATTCAGATCTTGGTTCAATAGCTGTTGCACTCTTATGCAAAAATGTATGAATACAAAATTTATTACGATTATATACATGAAATTCAGTAATACTAAAGTAATAGGACTCCATCTTAAATAGGACGTAATCACCATGACAGCATAGATTCATTACCTGTCATGGGATATCATTGAATTAATTACGTATAATAGGATTTAATAGAAGGAAAACATTTTTTATTAATATCTTTTTAAGTTTTGATTCGACTTTCATAAAATTTGAAATGACTCGGCAAAATTCTGAAACGTTTATATATATTAAATTTCAAACCATTCGGTTGGGTATTTTTTGCGCTGTTATATGCGCACAGGCAGATAGACAGACAGACGGACAGACCGACGGACTGATCGACGGGTGGACCAGACGACGACAATAAGTACTAAGTATTTATATAATTATGCACGCAAGTAAAAATGCGTTATTGAAATCCCATATCTGGTTTTATATTTAGAATGTACTTCGAAATTCTGAAGTATGCTTTGTGTTGAATTCAATTTACTATTTCTAAAACGTTTCTTTTCAATAACAAATTAAAAAAAATCAAAACATCTTTATAAAAGGTATTTTTAAATTCAATATTTACCATAAAAAAAATTCTGAAAAATTTCTGAAAAATTCATGATATGTCAAAAGTTTGAATGATTCCGTTTTCTAAGTTAGTTTTGAAAAGTTTTCCAAATATATTCATTAATTATATTTTCAGTAAAGTATATGAAAGTGCGCATTTTGAATGCTAAAATAATAAATTTCTAAAGTTAAATATGAGAAGTAAATTTCTAAAGTTAACTATGAGAAGTTTTTCGAAAGGAAGATTTATTTATGAAATCATAGGAATTTTTAATACTTCCTACATCGATAAAGTGTTTACATGTTTACCAAATACTGCAATTCTCAAGAATAGAGATTCAGTAAAACTCTAAGAATTCAAAAAGCGGATTGTGAATATAAAGCTATTTAATTAAACATAAAAACTGCAGTAGAATTCAATGTTTTATTAATTTCAATAAAATTACGAATACATATAGGATTTAACAAACTATATAAAATGTTTGATTTATAGGATATTTCTATTACAAAGAACATTTCTTGGAATATATAGGGGTGAAAGAATAATACTTGCAACTATTCCGAATGCAAAATTGCTTTAAATTGCACGAAAAATTTATTATCACTCTACAATGTCAGAAAAATTCGTCAATATACACTAAATTATTCCTCATTTTTTAACAAATAATTCTCGCACTCCTAGAAAGAACATTTTATTCGTGAATTTTTCCCGAAATTCAGAAAAAGACGGAGAAATTCGATTCATTCCTAGCACGCATGCGTATTGACTCTATTAATAATAAAATCCGAATTCCTTTTAAAAACGAAAAACGAAAAATTCTATACATTAAGATTTCTAATATAATTAAAATAATAATAATAATAACCCAACAACAAAGAAAAAAACGTTTTCGAATTTAAAAATAAATAACAATTATTTTTCTTATTCTTTTAAAAGTATTCACAATTTATTTTTTAAAGTTATGAAAAGATATTCACATTTAAAATATATTTTAAATGTACGCATTTAAAATAGGTATTTTAATTAAAATATTAAATGGAAAAAAATCTATTTACCCCCCCCCCCCTCCAAAAAAAAAAAAATAAAATAAAAAAAAAAATAAAAATCTCGCATAAAAGCTTAATACTCATATTTTACATCTAGCAATATACATAAAAAAATTTATAATTAATTGTTTATATTATTTTAAAACTAAAGTATTAAAATCTATTTTAATACTAAACTTTATTTTATACTAAACTTTTTTTATACTAAAGTATTAAATCTACTTTAATACTAAAGTATTAAAGTATTAAAAATTTTAGTATTAAATGATTTTAATACTAAAGTATCAAAATCCCAGCCATTAAAGACGAAATCTTCCCGAAATTAACTTCAAAATTCAAAGCTTTTTAAAGAAATTAATCAAGCCATAGCCATCTGAGGCAAATATATTTACTTCAAACTTCACTCTTGTACAACTGTAGACGGGTGGTTAAAGTATTGGTCTCCTAGCACTAAGGTAACTGGTTCAACTCCAAGGTCAGCAACTTTTTTTTATCCTCATTTTCTTCAATTGATGTATATTTTACGTCCTGTAACGGAGAAAAAAAGAAACGTATATTCGTCTATTAACGGAAAAATCCTGGTAGCACTGCTGCCAGGAACATTTCCGTGAATTGAAGAAAGTATTTCTGAGAATGTAGAACCACCATTCTCAAACTCTATTGGCCATGCCTCCATGCCATGCGCACCACCTAAACACACTGAGGTTCAAATGATCCCCCTTGTGAAATTTTCAATAAAATCTCCATATTGGATATTCCCAAACTGCGGACATCTATATTTAGCGAATACTTTTAATCCCTAACTTCTATATAATTGTACGTTTTTACCCCTGAGAAATCCCCAACTCCGGCGAATGATGTAAAAATTCTGTGTTTCCCTCTATTCAGAGGTTTTACTTTAGTTGTTATTATTCAGAAAGTGAACTGTTTGTAGCGGCGCATCCAGGATAGTAGATATGAAAAGGGGGTTCTGCATCAGCGGCACGGCGGCACGACCTTGAATGACCTCTGCGTGTCCTCTGTGCTCCTGTGAAGGTCATGCGGCGTACTCTTGGAGGCGGGGTCAAGGTGATGCGGCGGTGAAGGTGATGCGTCATCTTATAGTATGAGGGGTTATTTTGAGTTTAATTATTTTACTAATGATAATTAATTTTAATTGGGGGACTTTAACTTTTTTCGGGGTAATTTTTGAAGATTGAATTTTTCGGAGATTGGTTTTTTTTTCTTACCGTACTACACTATGAGGGGTAATTTTAAGTTTTTTTTTTTACTAATGATAATTAATTTTAATTGGGGGACTTTAACTTTTTTCAGGGTAATTTTTGAAGATAGAAATTTTTGGGTCATTGATTTTTTTTTCTGACCGTACTACAGTACGAGGGGTTATTTTAAGTTTGATTTTTTTTTTAATGATAATTAATTTTAATTGGAGGACTTTAACTTTTTTGGAGTAATTTTTTGAAATTTTTGGGAGATTGATTTTTTTCCTTTCCGTACTACAGTACGAGGGGTAATTTTAAGTTTGATTTTTTTTTTAATGATAATTAATTTTAATTGGAGGACTTTAACTTTTTTCGGGGTAATTTTTGAAGATTGAATTTTTGGGAGATTGATTTTTCTTTTAATCGTACTGCAGTATAAAGGGGTATTTTTTCATTTGAAAAATATATTAATGATAATTAAGAAATTTTAATTGGGGGACTTTAACTTTTTGGGGTAATTTTTGAAGATTGAATTTTTGGGAGATTGATTTTTTCTCTTACCGTACTACAGTATGAGGGATAATTTTAAGTTTTTTTTTTTTTTTTTTTTTTTTTACTAATGATAATTAATTTTAATTGGGGGACTTTAACTTTTTTCGGGTAATTTTTGAAGATTGAATTTTGGGAGATTCATTTTTTTTTCTCACCGTACTACATTACTTAGGGATAATTTTACATTTGAAAAATACATTAACGATAATTAAGAAATTTTAATTGGGGGACTTAAATTTTTTGGAGTAATTTTTGGGACATTGATTTTTTTTTTTTTTTCGTCGTACGAGGGGTTATTTTAAGTTTGATATTTTTTCATTAATGATAATTAATTAAGAAATTTTAATTGGGGGACTTTAACTTTTTTCAGGGTAATTTTTGAAGATTGAAATTTTTAGAGATTGATTTTTTTTCTTACCGTACTACAGTATGAGGGGTAATTTTAAGTTTTTTTTTTACTAATGATAATTAATTTTAATTGGGAGACTTTAACTTTTTTCGGGGTAATTTTTGAAGATTGAAATTTTTAGAGATTCATTTTTTTTTTCTCTCCGTACTACAGTACTTAGGGATAATTTTACATTTGAAAAATACATTAACGATAATTAATTAAGAAATTTTAATTGGGGGGCTTAAACTTTTTGGAGTAATTTTTTGAAATTTTTGGGACATTGATTTTTTTTTTTTTTTTTCGTCGTACGAGGGGTTTTTGAGTTTGATATTTTTTCATTAATGATAATTAATTAAGAAATTTTAATTGGGGGACTTTAACTTTTTTGGGAGTATTTTTGAAGATACAATTTTTCGGGGAAATTGATTATTCTTTTCGTTGTACTTCAGTACGAGGGGTTATTTGTACTTTTAAAAAATTAATTAAGAATTTTTAATTGGGAGACTTTAATTTTTGGGAGTAATTTTTGAGATAGATTTTTTTTTCCTGACATTTATTTTTTAGCACACTTGTGTTTTCGGTGTTTTTACTGGCAACGATTTTTAATTTGGGAACTTTCAAATATTTTTTTCGCGATTTTTCATTGGCAATCGAATTTTAAACATTCATTAAACATTTTTAATTGGGAGACTTTATCTTTTAACGCAAATTTTTAGATAAAAATGGAATTTTAAACATAAATTGGATGAGGGGACTTTACGCGATTCAATTTAGTGACATATGCGCTCGAATATTGAGTATTAATTAAAATTTTGAATGAGGTCACATGTGAATTTTGTTATTTAGTGTTAGAATTTTTGTCTGCAAATTTTTGAATAGTACTGCCCCACCCGTGGCTGAGAGGTTATGCTCATGAAGCTAATAGACGTGAAGTGTTGGGTTCGATCCCAATCGCGCCCGTCGGCCTAATCGTTCGGAGTTTTATTCGAACCATGGATTTGCATGTGTAAATTCGGGTTAGGTTACCTTATAAAGACCCACACGAACGGTACTCTCCCCTATATCCCTAGTGTAGATAATCAATCGAGCCCGTCGACCTAATCGTTCGGAGTTTTGTTTGTGTCATGGATTTGCATGCGTAAATTTGGGTTATGTTCCCTTAGAAAGACCCTGACGAAGGGCACTCCCTACCTTTCTTTGTACATAGTGTAGATAATCGGTCGTCAAAATTAACCCACCTTTTAAATAGTGTTAATAAACTTTAGAATTTTTTTTTCTGAATACGTGTTAGATGAGTAGATATTTTTTCTCGGTTTTATACAAAAATAGAAATTGTTAGGATATTTTTAAGGATATCAGTTTTCGATTTGTTATGCAATTTTTTTGCATGTATTGCTTAATTTATATGAAAATTTATTTTGAAAAAAAAACATGAAATGCCATTCATAAAGATATTAGGAAATGTATACCCCTAAATGAATATCTATATATTTGTAAAATATGGGGTTACCTATTCAATGGTTCGTTTGAATTTGTCCCTTCAAATTTTATTGACGCATGTTTTCTATTTTTTAAACAGTGCCATTATAAATTACCTAGATCTATTTTTTAAAACTAGAAAATCGATTTTTAAACGAAGCGCTTTTTAAACATACATAATTTTTGAACGTTTCTATCGAAACACTTTGAATTTTTAATAAGATTTTGGAAAAAAAAACGCACTTTTGACAAATTTTCGCTAATATTACACTTTTTAGAATAAAACTTTTAAATACATAAATTAAACACACTTACTTTACTTCAAATGACTTTCAGAGCCTAAAAAAACGCGTGTTTGTGCAGGAAAATGTCTACTATACTGAACCGTGGTCATCGTGCGTTACCTTTGGGAACATTCAGAAGTGAATCACTTTATCTAGATAAGGGGTTTTCCTTTTTATCGTGATAGGATATTAGATTTTAATTTCGATTGACTAATGGTAGGATACAAATTAAGATTTTCAAATAATTAATTTAAGATTTTTATTATCTCACTGATTGCGAATTTAATGAATGAATAATTAATATTACGCCACACAAAACGAATTTTTTGAATAATTTAGATTGCGTCACAATTTTTGAATGATTTTATTAATATAAAATTTTTATCCAATTGGGGGTCATTTTTTTCCCTTATCGATTGATTTTAAATAAAATTGGAATATTTATTAATACTATATTAACAATTTAATGCATGTGCGACATTTCTTTTGGATAAAATTAAAACTCTTTTCTAATGAAACCTTTAAAAACGGATACTTTTTAAATTGATTCATTAACCGTGAGAATACTTCAAACACGTCATTGATGAGTCATCACACATAAGTAAATTTTCACTCGTAAACATGAAAGTTTTAATAAATATATTGAGGTTTTTGAAAAGTGACACTCATTTCGTGCAGTGGACTTTGAACTTTTAGTCTAGTTCTAATTTCGATCTAGTTCAAGTTTTGCTAAGTTAACACGTTACGAAATATAGGGGAGCTTAATACTATGCATTAATATAACTATGATTTTTGCTTAATTTTTTACAAGGATAAAATTTTTATCATCGGAAAAACACATCTTTAAGAGATTTAAAATAGATATTTGTAAATATATATATAATTTAATATCATTAAATATTTAGTATCTTCACACATAATTAACACATGTTAATTAAGTACGATTAAATTTAAAAGAAATCATAATTTTCATTAAATTAAAAAGAAATTGTACATTTAACTTTTAATATAGCAAATATTAAAACATGAAAGAAATGATTGCGCTTTTAGAGCATATAACTTTAATCATAAAAATTTGAATACTTATCACTTTTAAATGAAAATGATAAACCTTTATTTAAAATTTTTCAGTTTATAATTAGAGACATACAATTAACTAGAAACTTAAGTATAAAAACAGAAATGAATATCTAGCAATAAGGTTAACATTTTTAATAAAAAATTAATATTTTAGTTTAATTTTAAACGTGCTAGTATTTTTAGACTAGCGAAATATCCCTTTTTTTAGAAAATACTTTTCTGGTTTAATTTTCATTTATTTTTTAAATATAACTTTTAAAAAATATTCTCAACTGTAAAAACTAGGGATTTGCTTTTGACAATTTTATTTGAATTTAAGATTTGTTTCACATTTAGAAGTATATCTTATCAAAATAAATTCGAAATATTTAGATTTGTTTATTATTAATAATTTGAAAAATAAAACATTTAGAAGTAAATTCACTTACTTTTGTTTATGTTTCATAAAAATCCAAAAGGGTTGAAAAAGAGTAGTAACACTTCACATAAGTTTTGTGATACTAAATGGAGTAAATTTTGAACATCAATATCTTATCTGTTTGGGTATTTCCATGAATACATGATTCATGAGATAAGCAGAATGTCATGTTCAAATTTGAATCTAAGAACAGCGTTAATGAATTTACTTTATTCATATCGTATATACTTTTTATACGATAGCTATAATTAATATAATGTGTAATTAATAAGGGATTTAATTAATATGATGCGTTTTTAAATAAAATCTAAATATAATTGTATCTTTTTCAGTCTTATTTAATAGAAGAGGAATGCTTTTCAAATTTATTAAGAAACATGTAAGTTATTATTAGCTTGGAAATTGCAACTGAATTAAAAATTGACTTTTAACATAGAATTAGTCTTTTGCTAAATTTTCAATGAAAATATTTCTCACTTAAAAGTTTTCTTCTCACATTAAAAAAGTCATATACTTGGAATTTTTACCGGGAAAATTTTCTCACATGGAAAAAGGCTTTAGTGATTGTATTAGAATAAAAACTTATCATATTAAAATTTTTAATAAGTAAATTATTATTATTAAATCTATGTCACCCACCACTCACTTTATTTACAAATAAATATTTTTCACTTTTTAATGGAAACAAAAATGGTAGGTAAAGCTTTCGTTTAATATTTTTAAATTAATATGAGTCTTTTTTTTTTCAGTGCGACTCCTTCAAATTTAAAACCTTTTGAGAGCTTTTATAGGGAGAACGTAAACAAATCGAAGTCTCCCATTTCACCAATAAAGGATTTGTACTAAATACACTACAGACATTCTTGTTTTAACATGATTTGAAAAATTTTAATTCAAGTTCTTTTGAAAACTTTACTTATTTCATAGGGAGAGAAAAAAAACAAAACATGCATTTATAAATTTTTAGTTTCACATTTCAACAATAAAGGATTTATACTAAGTACACTACAAACTTATTTATAAAAAGGAAAGACATAACCTTATTTCACTTTTTCGTTAAGCATATTTTTAATTCACAAGCAGGCTTCACACATATTACTTAGCACACAAGTTACTTCAGCGAGAAATCCCTTTTCCTTATCTAAATGATTCATAGGGATTCATACTTCCCTCACGAATACGTTATACAAACGATGTATTAGTTTAATGAATATAAATTTTAACTGAATCCTTTAAACTTTATTTGATAACATTCGATCATTTTTATATTTCAAAACGAAGAAAAATTATTGAATATCACCCTAACAAGCATATACTTTTACACTAACATGTTATAAAAACACTTCTCAATATTCAAATTTTATGATATTTCGACATCTCTCGCCAAGCTTTTTAAGAATGAAAGACTATTTCGTTAAAATATTTAGCTTTTTGTATACAATTTTAGCAATAAATACATAATGCACTCAACTTTACTTTGTCATTAAACATTAAATTAATCCATCGCTTAGCAATTCAAACGTAGGATTTTTTTTATTTAGGGTAGATAAGTATACGTGTATATATATATATACATGCGCATATATGTGTGTGCATTTGTCAATGGGGGAAAAATTTAAAAGGTATACACATTGAAAGTTAATAAAATTATTTTAAAAAAATTATATAAATATTTCAAGACAGTATTAAAGATTTGAACAACTGATAAAAATGCTTTGAAAAACATTTAAAATTATTTAAAATGTTTCTTTCATATTTTAAAGTCAACAAATTTTAATACATAGCTATGTACATACAGGCATTTGAGCTATATACATACATGCATTTGACCTATGTTAACAGAACAAATGTTTTAAATATTTCGATGCTATTTCCAAGTTACTCAATTTATACTTTTTGAATATGCATATACATATATTTGAAAATTTTAATGTTTTCTGTTAAAACTGACTAGTTATTTATCCTAGCATTATCCTAGTTATTTATCCTACATTTATTAACACAATAAACCAACTGCTTTTAAAAAGACTGTGTGATTATCAAAACAACCCAAATCCTTTTATCTGCACATGCGCAAACATTTTAATAAACTAGAGGTCACATTTTTAATCGAATAAAATAATGACTAATCAAATAGGTTATATCCTAACTTAAATGATACTTTTTTGTGATATTGCTAAACATGCTACTACAATGTCTAATCAAATAGGTTCTGTACTAACGTTAATTATACCTTTTATGTGGCATTACTAAACTAGCTAACATGACATTATTAAACTAACTTGTAAAAATAACATGATAACCTGTTTTCACTAGACAAACTCTAGTCACGTGATGATATCCTACTACGTCTTCAGTGTTATACACCACGTGACAGGGTTTTCCCAACACGTGATAACCCCTACGTCATGAGTGATATCATACACCACGTGACAGGGTTTCCCCATCACGTGATAACCCCTACGTCATCAGTGATAAGTGATGTCATATATCACGTGACTAGATCTAATCAGTTGATAAGATTAGCTGATAAGTGGACTTAGAATTATTCATTTCACTTTTAGTTTTTGTAATAGAAGGTTGCGCTTAAGACTGCTAGCTGCCATATTAGATAAGTATTATTATTTTGTGTGTTTTTATATAAAAATGAATTTTAAAATTATAATGAAATAGTATTTAATAATTTTAATGAATTTTAAAACATTAATTTGTAATAGTACATTTAAAAGTTAACTGGATATATTTCATGACATGAAGTTTAACTAAAAATAGTAAAAGGTTTTTTTTACACATTAATTTTCATGTTTAATCTATAAAGATATTTTTAAGTCTGAATACTACTAACCCTAGTTACCATAAAAATATTGCAAACTTGTGAAAAATGGTGATTATTTAATTCAAATTTAAACAATATCTTGTGTTTTGTAATAATATGCATGTTTTGAAATATAAAGAGTGAAAACTATCTAAGTTATAAGCATGTTTTTTAATCGCAGCAAACTTTTTGAATATATTTCATAAAACTTTGTTGATTGTCAAACAAAAGCATCGAAAATTATTAAGTTTGTCTAGTGAAAACAGGTTATCATGTTATTTTTACAAGTTAGTTTAATAATGTCATGTTAGCTAGTTTAGTAATGCCACATAAAAGGTATAATTAACGTTAGTACAGAACCTATTTGATTAGACATTGTAGTAGCATGTTTAGCAATATCACAAAAAAGGTATCATTTAAGTTAGGATATAACCTATTTGATTAGTCATTATTTTATTCGATTAAAAATGTGACCTATAGTTTATTAAAATGTTTGCGCATGTGCAGATAAAAGGATTTGGGTTGTTTTGATAATCACACAGTCTTTTTAAAAGCAGTTGGTTTATTGTGTTAATAAATGTAGGATAAATAACTAGGATAATGCTAGGATAAATAACTAGTCAGTTTTAACAGAAAACATTAAAATTTTCAAATATATGTATATGCATATTCAAAAAGTATAAATTGAGTAACTTGGAAATAGCATCGAAATATTTAAAACATTTGTTCTGTTAACATAGGTCAAATGCATGTATGTATATAGCTCAAATGCCTGTATGTACATAGCTATGTATTAAAATTTGTTGACTTTAAAATATGAAAGAAACATTTTAAATAATTTTAAATGTTTTTCAAAGCATTTTTATCAGTTGTTCAAATCTTTAATACTGTCTTGAAATATTTATATAATTTTTTTAAAATAATTTTATTAACTTTCAATGTGTATACCTTTTAAATTTTCCCCCCATTGACAAATGCACACACATATATGCGCATGTATATATATATATACACGTATACTTATCTACCCTAAATAAAAGAATCCTACGTTTGAATTGCTAAGCGATGGATTAATTTAATGTTTAATGACAAAGTAAAGTTGAGTGCATTATGTATTTATTGCTAAAATTGTATACAAAAAGCTAAATATTTTAACGAAATAGTCTTTCATTCTTAAAAAGCTTGGCGAGAGATGTCGAAATATCATAAAATTTGAATATTGAGAAGTGTTTTTATAACATGTTAGTGTAAAAGTATATGCTTGTTAGGGTGATATTCAATAATTTTTCTTCGTTTTGAAATATAAAAATGATCGAATGTTATCAAATAAAGTTTAAAGGATTCAGTTAAAATTTATATTCATTAAACTAATACATCGTTTGTATAACGTATTCGTGAGGGAGGTATGAATCCCTATGAATCATTTAGATAAGGAAAAGGGATTTCTCGCTGAAGTAACTTGTGTGCTAAGTAATATGTGTGAAGCCTGCTTGTGAATTAAAAATATGCTTAACGAAAAAGTGAAATAAGGTTATGTCTTTCCTTTTTATAAATAAGTTTGTAGTGTACTTAGTATAAATCCTTTATTGTTGAAATGTGAAACTAAAAATTTATAAATGCATGTTTTTTTTTTTTTTTTTTCTCCCTATGAAATAAGTAAAGTTTTCAAAAGAACTTGAATTAAAATTTTTCAAATCATGTTAAAACAAGAATGTCTGTAGTGTATTTAGTACAAATCCTTTATTGGTGAAATGGGAGACTTCGATTTGTTTACGTTCTCCCTATAAAAGCTCTCAAAAGGTTTTAAATTTGAAGGAGTCGCACTGAAAAAAAAAAAAGACTCATATTAATTTAAAAATATTAAACGAAAGCTTTACCTACCATTTTTGTTTCCATTAAAAAGTGAAAAATATTTATTTGTAAATAAAGTGAGTGGTGGGTGACATAGATTTAATAATAATAATTTACTTATTAAAAATTTTAATATGATAAGTTTTTATTCTAATACAATCACTAAAGCCTTTTTCCATGTGAGAAAATTTTCCCGGTAAAAATTCCAAGTATATGACTTTTTTAATGTGAGAAGAAAACTTTTAAGTGAGAAATATTTTCATTGAAAATTTAGCAAAAGACTAATTCTATGTTAAAAGTCAATTTTTAATTCAGTTGCAATTTCCAAGCTAATAATAACTTACATGTTTCTTAATAAATTTGAAAAACATTCCTCTTCTATTAAATAAGACTGAAAAAGATACAATTATATTTAGATTTTATTTAAAAACGCATCATATTAATTAAATCCCTTATTAATTACACATTATATTAATTATAGCTATCGTATAAAAAGTATATACGATATGAATAAAGTAAATTCATTAACGCTGTTCTTAGATTCAAATTTGAACATGACATTCTGCTTATCTCATGAATCATGTATTCATGGAAATACCCAAACAGATAAGATATTGATGTTCAAAATTTACTCCATTTAGTATCACAAAACTTATGTGAAGTGTTGCTACTCTTTTTCAACCCTTTTGGATTTTTATGAAACATAAACAAAAGTAAGTGAATTTACTTCTAAATGTTTTATTTTTCAAATTATTAATAATAAACAAATCTAAATATTTCGAATTTATTTTGATAAGATATACTTCTAAATGTGAAACAAATCTTAAATTCAAATAAAATTGTCAAAAGCAAATCCCTAGTTTTTACAGTTGAGAATATTTTTTAAAAGTTATATTTAAAAAATAAATGAAAATTAAACCAGAAAAGTATTTTCTAAAAAAAGGGATATTTCGCTAGTCTAAAAATACTAGCACGTTTAAAATTAAACTAAAATATTAATTTTTTATTAAAAATGTTAACCTTATTGCTAGATATTCATTTCTGTTTTTATACTTAAGTTTCTAGTTAATTGTATGTCTCTAATTATAAACTGAAAAATTTTAAATAAAGGTTTATCATTTTCATTTAAAAGTGATAAGTATTCAAATTTTTATGATTAAAGTTATATGCTCTAAAAGCGCAATCATTTCTTTCATGTTTTAATATTTGCTATATTAAAAGTTAAATGTACAATTTCTTTTTAATTTAATGAAAATTATGATTTCTTTTAAATTTAATCGTACTTAATTAACATGTGTTAATTATGTGTGAAGATACTAAATATTTAATGATATTAAATTATATATATATTTACAAATATCTATTTTAAATCTCTTAAAGATGTGTTTTTCCGATGATAAAAATTTTATCCTTGTAAAAAATTAAGCAAAAATCATAGTTATATTAATGCATAGTATTAAGCTCCCCTATATTTCGTAACGTGTTAACTTAGCAAAATTTGAACTAGATCGAAATTAGAACTAGACTAAAAGTTCAAAGTCCACTGCACGAAATGAGTGTCACTTTTCAAAAACCTCAATATATTTATTAAAACTTTCATGTTTACGAGTGAAAATTTACTTATGTGTGATGACTCATCAATGACGTGTTTGAAGTATTCTCACGGTTAATGAATCAATTTAAAAAGTATCCGTTTTTAAAGGTTTCATTAGAAAAGAGTTTTAATTTTATCCAAAAGAAATGTCGCACATGCATTAAATTGTTAATATAGTATTAATAAATATTCCAATTTTATTTAAAATCAATCGATAAGGGAAAAAAATGACCCCCAATTGGATAAAAATTTTATATTAATAAAATCATTCAAAAATTGTGACGCAATCTAAATTATTCAAAAAATTCGTTTTGTGTGGCGTAATATTAATTATTCATTCATTAAATTCGCAATCAGTGAGATAATAAAAATCTTAAATTAATTATTTGAAAATCTTAATTTGTATCCTACCATTAGTCAATCGAAATTAAAATCTAATATCCTATCACGATAAAAAGGAAAACCCCTTATCTAGATAAAGTGATTCACTTCTGAATGTTCCCAAAGATAACGCACGATGACCACGGTTCAGTATAGTAGACATTTTCCTGCACAAACACGCGTTTTTTTAGGCTCTGAAAGTCATTTGAAGTAAAGTAAGTGTGTTTAATTTATGTATTTAAAAGTTTTATTCTAAAAAGTGTAATATTAGCGAAAATTTGTCAAAAGTGCGTTTTTTTTTCCAAAATCTTATTAAAAATTCAAAGTGTTTCGATAGAAACGTTCAAAAATTATGTATGTTTAAAAAGCGCTTCGTTTAAAAATCGATTTTCTAGTTTTAAAAAATAGATCTAGGTAATTTATAATGGCACTGTTTAAAAAATAGAAAACATGCGTCAATAAAATTTGAAGGGACAAATTCAAACGAACCATTGAATAGGTAACCCCATATTTTACAAATATATAGATATTCATTTAGGGGTATACATTTCCTAATATCTTTATGAATGGCATTTCATGTTTTTTTTTTCAAAATAAATTTTCATATAAATTAAGCAATACATGCAAAAAAATTGCATAACAAATCGAAAACTGATATCCTTAAAAATATCCTAACAATTTCTATTTTTGTATAAAACCGAGAAAAAATATCTACTCATCTAACACGTATTCAGAAAAAAAAATTCTAAAGTTTATTAACACTATTTAAAAGGTGGGTTAATTTTGACGACCGATTATCTACACTATGTACAAAGAAAGGTAGGGAGTGCCCTTCGTCAGGGTCTTTCTAAGGGAACATAACCCAAATTTACGCATGCAAATCCATGACACAAACAAAACTCCGAACGATTAGGTCGACGGGCTCGATTGATTATCTACACTAGGGATATAGGGGAGAGTACCCTTCGTGTGGGTCTTTATAAGGTAACCTAACCCGAATTTACACATGCAAATCCATGGTTCGAATAAAACTCCGAACGATTAGGCCGACGGGCGCGATTGGGATCGAACCCAACACTTCACGTCTATTAGCTTCATGAGCATAACCTCTCAGCCACGGGTGGGGCAGTACTATTCAAAAATTTGCAGACAAAAATTCTAACACTAAATAACAAAATTCACATGTGACCTCATTCAAAATTTTAATTAATACTCAATATTCGAGCGCATATGTCACTAAATTGAATCGCGTAAAGTCCCCTCATCCAGTTTATGTTTAAAATTCCATTTTTATCTAAAAATTTGCGTTAAAAGATAAAGTCTCCCAATTAAAAATGTTTAATGAATGTTTAAAATTCGATTGCCAATGAAAAATCGCGAAAAAAATATTTGAAAGTTCCCAAATTAAAAATCGTTGCCAGTAAAAACACCGAAAACACAAGTGTGCTAAAAAATAAATGTCAGGAAAAAAAAATCTATCTCAAAAATTACTCCCAAAAATTAAAGTCTCCCAATTAAAAATTCTTAATTAATTTTTTAAAAGTACAAATAACCCCTCGTACTGAAGTACAACGAAAAGAATAATCAATTTCCCCGAAAAATTGTATCTTCAAAAATACTCCCAAAAAAGTTAAAGTCCCCCAATTAAAATTTCTTAATTAATTATCATTAATGAAAAAATATCAAACTCAAAAACCCCTCGTACGACGAAAAAAAAAAAAAAAAAAATCAATGTCCCAAAAATTTCAAAAAATTACTCCAAAAAGTTTAAGCCCCCCAATTAAAATTTCTTAATTAATTATCGTTAATGTATTTTTCAAATGTAAAATTATCCCCAAGTACTGTAGTACGGTGAGAAAAAAAAATGAATCTCCCAAAATTCAATCTTCAAAAATTACCCGAAAAAAGTTAAAGTCCCCCAATTAAAATTAATTATCATTAGTAAAAAAAAAAAAAAAAAAAAAACTTAAAATTATCCCTCATACTGTAGTACGGTAAGAGAAAAAATCAATCTCCCAAAAATTCAATCTTCAAAAATTACCCCAAAAAGTTAAAGTCCCCCAATTAAAATTTCTTAATTATCATTAATATATTTTTCAAATGAAAAAATACCCCCTTATACTGCAGTACGATTAAAAGAAAAATCAATCTCCCAAAAATTCAATCTTCAAAAATTACCCCGAAAAAAGTTAAAGTCCTCCAATTAAAATTAATTATCATTAAAAAAAAAAAAAATCAAACTTAAAATTACCCCTCGTACTGTAGTACGGAAAGGAAAAAAATCAATCTCCCAAAAATTTCAAAAAATTACTCCAAAAAAGTTAAAGTCCTCCAATTAAAATTAATTATCATTAAAAAAAAAAATCAAACTTAAAATAACCCCTCGTACTGTAGTACGGTCAGAAAAAAACATCAATGACCCAAAAATTTCTATCTTCAAAAATTACCCTGAAAAAAGTTAAAGTCCCCCAATTAAAATTAATTATCATTAGTAAAAAAAAAAAACTTAAAATTACCCCTCATACTGTAGTACGGTAAGAAAAAAAAATCAATCTCCCAAAAATTCAATCTTCAAAAATTACCCCGAAAAAAGTTAAAGTCCCCCAATTAAAATTAATTATCATTAGTAAAATAATTAAACTCAAAATAACCCCTCATACTATAAGATGACGCATCACCTTCACCGCCGCATCACCTTGACCCCGCCTCCAAGAGTACGCCGCATGACCTTCACAGGAGCACAGAGGACACGCAGAGGTCATTCAAGGTCGTGCCGCCGTGCCGCTGATGCAGAACCCCCTTTTCATATCTACTCAGGATTACGCTTTGGAGGGGGCTAGCATATTTTAGAGGTCTAGATGTGCCCAGATCTGACCCGGCCCGCGGCCAAGCTCTGTTTAACTTTCTTTCATTTGACTCGATGGAACTTGCCGGCTCGGGTCCTAACTTACATTTTTTCTGTTGACTTGAGCAGTGCCGTTATCAGCCAGAGGAAGCCCTGGAGAGTTTTGTTGGGGATAATTCTAAATGCTTTTAATGCTTTTAATGCTTTTAATGCTTTGTTGAGCTGAACCAGGTTTTAGACCAGATGCTGTAATCATCAAGGTTAGCTGGGGGAAAAAGTTCGACCAGAATCGTCCGGGATAGCTCAGATGGCTAGTGCGAAAGTTTTTGTTAAAGAAATTTGTCTCCCAATGATGTTATTTCAGAGGAACGATAAGTAAAAATTAACAAAATTTAGTTTTATTTTTTCCTTCCCGTTCATCATATAACGTTTTTCTTATACTGGTTAAATGTGATGCCATCACCTAAATCAAATCAAAGCATAATAAGATACATTTCTTCGAAGACACAAGTAAATCGAATTGGAAAAACGTGTTATTGAAATCTGCATCTTGTATTATAATTGGAAATTAGTTTGGAATTATTCTATTTGATAACCTGAAAAATTTCTGTTTTTACTTTTGTTATGCAGTAATCCTCATCAGAAATGCAAATTGCGAAACTTTAAGTTTAGGAAATTTATTACTATCTCAGAGAGTTTCTTTAAATGAATTTAAATTACATGAGTAACAGATTTAATCATACACTATAAAACTATAAGTCAATCGAAGGGGGGAAATGCGATACGATATATACACCTGTATCATTAAATATATTTAGAAATTAACTTTGGAATAATAGAAGTGTGCTCCCATTTGCATTCAACTTTATATTACCGTAATTCCTCATTTCAATCACAAATTTCAAAACTTGAAAGTATATATTTAAGAAAAATAATTTTAAATTCAATATTGTCCATCAACAGCTTCTGAAAAATTCAAGATATTCCAAAAGTTTGAAAGATTTCTCTTTCTTAAGTTAGTTTTGAAAAGATTTGCAAACATATTCATTATTTTTAGGTTACAATACAGTAAACGATGAAACGCATTTTGAATGCTGAAATAGTAAATTTCCAAAGTTAAATATGAGAAGTTTTCCGCCAGGAAGTTTTATTCATGAAATCATATGAATTTTTAATGCTTCCTATATTGATAAAGTGTTTGCCTGTTTACCAAATACTGCATGTCTCAAGAATCGCGATTTACGAAACTGTAAGGTATTCGAAAAGTGAATTTTGAATGTAAAATTATTTTGTTAAATATGAAGGTTGTAGAAGAATTCAATATTCTATTCACTGCAAGAATAGTAGCGTTGCCTAAATATTTATAAAATGTATATATATATATATATATATATTCGAAATTTTTGTTTTGAAATGCATTTATGCATACACATGCACACATATAATTTTAAAGGTTTATAATACGGAGTATCCATAAAATAATGTCCCAGTTATAAATTTGAATAGTATCAGCTGTAAGCGCTGTAGAATGTTGGTTCAAGGTCATAAATAAAGAGTAACTCAAACAGTTTTAGATAAGTGCATGCGTGAGTACTGCTTTGTGATTGACTCGCTTGCAGTGCCACATATGCAAAATGGTGACTCCTGAGCGTAAAGCGTTATTTTTGGGTTGAAGATTTCAAAAGTAGTTAGAGCCATGCGACATTTTCCTCGGCTTTATAAAAGATCATATCTACGTTCCGCCGCTACCTAATGATTTGACAAAGTTGAGGCACAAAATTAAAGTGGCTATTGCTTCTATTCTTCTGGACTTGTTAACCGAATTGTGGAAAAAATTGGACTTTAGGTTGGATGTGTGCCGTATAATTAAAGATGCACATATTGAAAAATTGAATTCTTCAACAACCTTCACATTTAACAAATAATTTTACATTCAAAATTAACTTTTCGAATATCTTACAGTTTCGTAAATGAGCCGTTAATTTTAAAAGTAGAGCAAGTCCTATTTTGAAGAAAAAAAAAGTTAAATCTAAATCTTATTACAAACTAACAAAAAATTTATGTTTTTAATTAATTCACAATAAATATCTTTTAATATCAGCATAAATTTGTTACTAGATACAGCGATATTTCAACCACGTTGTATTTGAAATTGAAGCAAGACCACCTTGAACAGGATAATTTTGTATACGTCACAATATTAACAAGCGCAGCCAGGAATTTCATCATGAATATTTTAAAAATCTTCACTATCTAAATTAAGAAGCATAATCCTATGCATACAACTTATTACTGATTTTTTTAATTTTTTTTTCTTCACTTTTTCCAATAAAATTACATTTACTTTTTGTTTAATTGTAATTTTTATAAGGAAGAATGAAATATTGAAATAGGATAAATAAGTAAATAAAGTAAAATATTCAATTTTTTTAAAATTATAATTACAAGGGGATATATCTGGGCTTCCCGGGTTACGGAATATAATTAAAAACCATTTATTTAATCGTTAACTATATTAGATATTTTACATTTAATGTATATATTTTTAAATATGCACTAATAATATAACGCACGTTATTTTTTTAGTTTACTTGGGTGCTTTTTTCTATTTTCGTAACCATTGAGTAACTCGAGCCACAATTTTGTAAAGTTAAATGATGCTGCAGCTTTACATATGGAATTTTTACGTGTTAGAATCTCTATGGTTTTCTTATAATGGATGGATACTATAGATTGGAGGAAACAATGATCTTATTTTCATTTAAATTTAATTAGATGATTTCTCCTTGATATAATCTTGTCATGGCTGTGGTTTTTCTATTATATTTAATATCAGATACATGCTCCTTTTTTCTGTACTTAAATTTTCTGCTAGTCATTCTAATATAGCAATTCTTTGATCCGTCTGCTCTAATAAATAGTATTTCATATACAAGGGTGTATCAATAAGTTTTACCCTCACATAGAAATAATTGAGTGAAATTTATGAAATTGCTAGACTGTATTAGTCCTTTTCTATATAGTCACAGTGCACAGTAACACATTTCTGCAAATGGTATTTCAAAGAGAGGGGCGATGATGTATTCCAGGAGGCGCGATAGTAGACCCAAAGGGGGGCATTTTTCTAGCTTTTGTCGACCCCCACATGTGACATATTGTTGGATAGACCCGTGACCACTTATCCATGTTATGCACTCCCGAGCCCCTCCGCCTCAAATTTGCCTCTCGGGGGGGGGGCATGAATGATGTCCGAAAAATTTAGAAATGCTCCCCTCTTAGAGGTCCCCCAAAAGGTCACTGTGGGTCAAGCTAATTGTATCTAAAAAACGACTCAAACAATTTAGCCAAAATTTTGTATTATACTGTTTCTGGGCATGAGAAGACGATTGAGCTAAGTCACATGTTCGAAAAAATTCGATTACCGGGTCATTTTTGGGTCACTGTGGGTCAAGCTAATTGTATCTAAGAAACGGCTCAAACGATTTTGACAATTTTTTTTTATTATATCGTTTCCCAGCACGAGCTATTGGGATAGGTCACATGTTCGATAAATTTAGATTATTGGGTCATTTTTGTGTTATTATGGGTCAATCTAATTTTATCTATAAAACGACTTTAACGATTTTGACTAAATTTTGTATTCTATCATTTTCGGGGTCGAGAAAAGCATTGGTTAGGTCGCATACTCGAAAAAATTTAGTTAGTGGGTCATTTGGGATCATTATGTCTCAGGATCATGCCAATTGTATCTAAACAGTAAGAATGATACAGTGAGAATAAAATATCGAATTGAACACAAGGCTAATTTTGACCGAGCTTAGTTCGGTCATTCCTGCTAGTATTAATTTAAGTACAAACGGATTTATTTTTCGTAATCGCCGCACTCGATAGACACAGATTTAAAAAACTCATGCCTCAAAATTATTTTTAGAACAATAAAAATTATTAAATAGCGATACAGTTTTCAAGCAATTTTCATTTGAAAAAATATTTTTTTTTTCTATTCGATGGTGTAAAAATCGAAAATGTACGATTTTTCGAAGTTGCAAAAATTGCATTAAAAGCTAAATTTAGTCGTTTATTGTTACCACCATCAAAATGATGTCAGCGTTACGCACGGACACGCTTGTCCTTTATAATATAGATATTCCATTTGAAGAAAACCAACGTTTTCAACAAATCATTGCATTTGGAAGTGAGACAAGTCCATTGGCGCATTCTAAAACTATGACTTTTTTTTTCAGTTTACACGGATAATTACTATTACATATTAAATATAAATGTAATAAAGAAAAAAAAAAGTCGATTGCTGCTTACAAATTTATCAAACATGTCCGTTCGTAACGCTGAACTAATTTTGATGTTGGCAACAACAGACGATTAAATTTCGCATTGATAGCATTTTTTTTTTAATTTCTAAACATAGCACATTTTCAAATTTTACACCATCGAATAAATAAAAAATGTGTACAGTAGAACCTCTTTTATCCGAAACTCTTTTAACCGAATCTCTCGGTTAACTGAAATCCATTTTTAAAGCTTATTATCATTATTTTTTACTGTTACATTCCTTATCTGCAAAATCCATTTTGAAAGCTTTTTTTTATTTTTTTTTTTTGACTTTCCTATTCCTTGTGTGCAAGAGGTCCTTTCCGAACTTCGAGTACATATAAATATTTTCGATCCTCTTTCTTAGAGTTCTTTTGAATTTAACTTCAGCTTCCGTAACGAAGAAAACGAACAAATTAGCAATTTTGAAGCTTTTGCAAAAAGTTCGGCATGGCTGGATAAGCAGAAAGACTGTGATACCGGTGAATTAATAATATTAAAAAACTCTGTGATAGAGCTTCAAAGCAAAGACAATCGAAACTGCGACAAACAAAACATTTTTTCAAACACTTGTGATTTATGTAAAAGGTACTTAATTTCAAAATTAAAATTCAGGTAATTTATTTTTGTGTAATGCCTCGAAATTGGCGTGAGACGGGTATCGTGAAACGTCTACGATTAAGGCATAAAATTCATGAAAAAATATGTTTATTAAATAACAAGAGATGAAATTTTTCACGAACCCAACACTTAAGAATATATGAGTTCGTCACAAGTTACAAAGAATCCGTAAATTAGAGTGGAATAGTCTCTGTTAATCAGACAAAGTCTCTACGGGTACAAAAATTCTAGGTTTTCGAAGTATCACAAAGTCTGGCTCGTCGTGCTAGTTTCCCTACTAGGAGTGACGAGTTTTAAACACAGACAAAGTTCCTTTTCCCTGCATTGAGCAATTCCGAAGTCTACATTTGACTTTGTTCAAACCTTCCTTCGATATTTCGAAGTCTGTTTCTTCGGTAAGAAAGAAGTAACCGAGTATTTTTTTTACCGACCGAGCAGTGTTTACCGACTTTTCTCTCTGAAAACTAAACCTAACTGCTCTGGTCTCTCAGCCTCTTCCGGGCCTATATCCCACGTGTTGATAATTGGCCGTCATAAACACAAACCAAACCAAACCAAACCAAACCAAACCAAACCAAACCCAGCCTCTTCCAGCAAAACTTTTCTCCTCCATCCTGAACAAAGGGTGTATCCTTTTGACCATTTAACGGACCTGATCTGGTTGCATCATCAACAAACCTTGTTCTGATAGGCTCGGCTTAATTTTCTCACGCATACGAGTGTTCCTACGCTCTCTGCTTTCGTTTTCGATGTGGGAGGTCAATCGGGTAAGATCACAAGTAAAGTAAAATCCATTAGCAGGGAAGCTATTTCCTTCGGCACTCTTTAGAAATGTTTGACACTTTAACTTCAACTAAGAAGATCGATTCAGATGTAATCGTTTCTTTTGAATCCAGCCGAAATACTGATGCACTTTGAAATAAAAAGAGATTAAGTTTCTAATACATGGGGATCCCAATGGGAGAGTTTTTCTCGTGAGAAGTGAAGTTCTCACACTTGTTTCTATTTTGGTATAACTTTATTTTTATTAAGCACTTGTTACCATAATAAGAAATGTTGAATATATTTCTCCCCAATCTTAAAATTGAGGCATTCTCAATTATCAGAAAATTTCAATTTCCCGAAAGATGGTCGGTCACAATTACTTCGGATAATCGAAATTCTACTGCACTTACAAATGCAATTTAAAAAAAAAACTGTATTACAGTTTCTATGAAAACTGTATCGCATTTTACTCATTTTTTATGGTTTTTAAAATAACTTTCAAGCGTTACGTTTTAAAAAAATCTATCTCTATCACATGCAGACGATTATGAAAGATAAATTTGTTTGCACTTAAGTTAATGTAAATAGTTCAGCATTTGTTTCCGGCTGATATTCCTTAACGAAGTTCATCAATAAAATAAAACAGAAATTTAACAGACATGTAAAATAGAACTACGTTCTTAAACCGTTGAAATGATCGGAATTAAAAATTACTGCTTTAAGTAATGAAATTTTTGATGATTTCTTTGGCTGCTAACACGAAAGTATCGCTTTTAATAAATTTCAAAACTTTATGTAAATGCAAAATTAATAATTTCAGGTAAAAATGCTTTTTGGTGTTGTTAGAGGGCAATCTAATATATATACATATATATATGATGTGCCAATCCCAAACATTTCTTCTAATACATCATTATTTCAAAATGTAGTTACAAATGTGTCAGTACTTTAATATCATTAGTTTAATACCATAACAACTTTGATTTTCATCTTAAATTTCAGCTTCAGTCAAATACTACGAGTTCATCTCGATCATGATATTTATTAAAATCAATAGTTTTCCGTTATTCTGTTGTAAATCAACTGTCAGAGAATAGCCGACTAATCATGATGCGAAGTTCCTGTCGCTTTACGAGCCGCCGGTGTACAATAGAACTACGAAAAATCAAGAAAATTATACAAAAATCGCTACCACAGTGCCCCCTTTCGGCGGAATATTTTCAAATTCAAGGAGGACGTGCTTGACATAACAAAAGACATATACAAAAAATTTGGTTAAATTCTATGCATAACTTCATACACTTTTCGTTGGTAAAATGATAAAATTGGCACAAAAATAGCTATTGCAGCGCCCCCTTCCGTTTAGTTTTTCCAAGTTAAGGGAGGACCTGCTTGCCACAGCCAAAAACTCAAAAGAAAAAAAAAATCAATTCTATGGATAATTTCATGCACTTTTTGATGGTACAATGGCGACATACGGACACACGGACAGACAGACATTTTCTATAAACATGTTTTGGGATCTCTGTCCCCTAAAACGTATAAATCCGTCGAAAACCGGAAGTCGAAAAAAATTTCGATTACAATATTTTCTTCTGTTGAAGATAGAAGAAAGTAAAATTTGGTCTTTGTTTACATTCTATAACCCGAGAGGACCGGGTTCAATTCCTCTAGTATTTTGAAACGCATTCAAATGCTAACTGTTAAATATCTAGCAATCACATAAAATAGAGAAACTGATTTCTTATCTTTTCATACAAAATCTTTGAAAATTAACGGTGGGTTTGTCATTTTACAAATAAATGTTCAAGTGAGTGTGAAATATATGATCAACAATTCGTTATTTTATGGACAATTTTAATACTTCAATTACTGAATTTTTGATACTTTTTAAAAGATTTTTAAGTCAAGCGAAGGGGAAATACGAGTTGCTGAAATACTATATATTGTACTATAGTTTGAAATTACTTTGAAATTTGAGTTAATGTATGATTTCTATGGAATTCAACTTTCTGTTACTGTAAATTCTCCTTTTCAATCATAAATTTTCAAAACTTCACAACGCTTTTATAAAAGATATTTTGAAATTAAGTATTTCCATGAACAGTTTCTGAAAAATTCACGAAATTTCAAAGGTTCGAAATATTTCGCTTTCCTTAGTTAGTTTTGAACTTATTTCCAAACAGATTCATTATTTTTAAATTCAGTAAAGTAAACGAAATGCGCATATTAAATGAATGAGACAGTAAAATTACAAAGTTAAATATAGGAAATCTTACGCAAGAATGTTTCACTCATGCAGTCATTTGAATTTTTAATTCTTCCATACATTCATAATGTGCATGCGTGTTTATTTAATACTTTATCAAGATAACGTTTAATAAAGAAAACTTCAAGGAAGTCTGAAAGTGAATTCTAAATTTAAAAATATTTCGCGAAACATTAAGATTGCAGAATTCAATATTTTATTCACATCAATGAAGCTGTTGTCTAAGATTGAAAAAACAACAACTATTGCCAAAGATTTTAGAAGAATTTATTTAAATATTTTGATCTATGTTAATACTGGCGTATAACATAATTTTTAAGGGTGTACATCAATTGCGCCTACGGTAGGAGGAGATCAAAAATTGCGCCTACAGCTTCGACCCCTTCTGTATGAACTGCGCTCGATGGGGTGAGATAAGCAATCCATCACTGTATTGAGGGTTGCCTTTAAAGAGTTTTTTTTTTCCCCAAAAAGTCTTCTGAATACAAATCCAGCCATGATAAATCTTGGCGACAATAATCACAATACTTAAGCACGTGGTCTGCATTCATCTAGCATTTCATTACATCTTATAAGATATTCAACGTAATAAATACAAATCAAATATTAAAATGAACTATAATTCCTCAAGTAGAGGATACTTACTAATATTTACTACGGAAGAGGGAGGACTTCCGATTTAAATGGGCACGGTGCAAACTGCCGCCTAAAATTTTGTTAGCTCTTTCAAGGTATTCCAAGGAATATCTAATGTTAATTTTTAAAAACACACCATTGTTAAGAAAATTTTGATTTTGACTTGTAACATTTAGATAAAAAGCGTTTTTCCATTTTTAATGACAAAAAATGCTCAAAATTCATAAAATTCAAGTTATCATAACTCGGTAAGTTTTATTTGTACAAAAATGAAACTTTCATTGTTTTGCTTATTAGTACATGAAGAAAGTTTTACTAAATATATAGTACTCGAATCCCGTAAAAAAATTTAATTTCTGTAACTTTTAAAAATAACACTTTTCTTATATAAACAGATTTAATAGGATGAAGAACAACTTCAAAACACGTTTTCTGTTGAAACTATACTCCTAAAGCTAATGGTTTGGGAAATTAGTCATTGGGCAACAGTTAGAGCTGACACTCTTATATACTATTTGTTGGTGGTTATATACTATTTGTTGTATTGTCTTATATACTACATGGTTTTTAATATTTTATAATCACAAGTTCGTTGATTTTCATAAATTTTTTCCTCAAATAATACCAAATTGTCAGTAGCATGTTTAAATTAACAAGATTATTTCTATAAGTTGTAGTATTACTATTATTAGCAGTATTTTTTAAATGAAGCAGAATCGAGAAGGTTCTAATTTAAGATTATTTTAAAAATCATTAATATGTTAAATTTTTCTATCGCAACGTAATTTTCATCCATTCGTGTATTTATATTCTCTTTCAGATACCAAATAACTAATCCATCAGTTCTACTTAAAAATTTTACTTTTAAAATTCAGCAAAAATGTAATTTAAAAATATTTTGAGGATCAAAATCATAAACTCAACTATAGTCTATTATTTAAAGTGTTTTTTTTTTTAAGATTTAAGGGTGTTGCAATAGTTTCCCTTAAAATTTTTTAACTTACAAACTCATTTTTAAACGTAAAAGCATGTCACTTGCAGAAGTACTATTGAATTGATTTAGAATCCAATAATCTTTCATTTTTTGATAACTGAATTACATGTTGAATTATAAGCGATTGTTGTTTGATGAAAATTTTATCGGACTGTCACGTCTGGAAATTCAGTTTAGAACGCATTGTGGAAATTCAGTTCGAATGCTAAATGCTTTTAAGAGCATTTTGTGAAAAATTGCCTTTAATGAAAATTGGAAAACCGTTCGATTTCATAGTTTTTAAATCAGCACTTGTCTCTCTCATGCAAGTACAAACAAATATGAATTCTGGAAAGTAATCAGTTTGGATAAATTCAAAGAAGCTATTTTCTGACACATTTCTGAATTCATTTTTGCTCGAAAGCACATTAAATTAGAAGGTGTTCTTATTCAGAAACTATGTAATCGAATGACTTTTCCATTTTAAGGTGAAAGCAGGGGATTTTACAGAAAATACTGTAAAAGTTGGCGATTTGAACCAAATTCACGACGCAGCAGTGCGATAAAGAAGAAAACTTGTCGTCACGTAACAAGAATGGCTGATAACTCTAAGTAATTTATTTGTCTGAAAATGGAAAATGCTATTCAATTGAAAATCACTTCAATAGGCCTGTTAATTTTATTAATTGAAGTATGAAAGTGAATCGGACAATGTGTCATAAAATTTTGTGTTGCAGTACAACTTAAGAAATTAAATTTCTTTATCCACGTTTGGATGCATGTTTTTCAAATGATAACGCAATTCTCAGTTTTGAATTCATGAGAATTTAATTGTCTTCTTCTTCTTATTATTAATTTATAAGTTTGTGCATCATAAGAGAATCGTGCGTGATTTATAAGAATTATATATTCAGTAAAAATTAAATTTTATCAAGAAATAGACATTTAAGTTTGTTATAAAACATCGTGAAACCGCTTTGGAATTTTAAAATTTACTTTAGAATTTGAAAAAAAAAATAAGTTTTGAAAGAAAATAATAGATTAATATTGAAATACCACAGTTCCAAACAAGTTAATAATAATAATAGTAAAAACAATAATACGAAGGGCAATAAAAGAAGTACTAATTAGCGTTCATAGAAATATTTCAGTAGCAAGAATATCTTTGTATTTAGAATGTTGTTCTTCCCCCCCCCCCCCAGCATCTTTTTTTCAAATTAATACAGAGAATAATTTTAAGGTGAAAATTATTTCTAGTATATTAATTGAAATACGAAATATTTGTATACAAATGTAAATATTTCATATGTTTGAGGTTCTTGGAGAATCTTTATATAAATATTTGTTTCCACATAATTATCGTATGTCAAATATTTTAAAAAATATATTTCTAAACGAAAAATATGTTTTTTTTTGGGTGGGGGGGGGGGGGGAATGGCATTATTAGGTAACAAGTGTTATTTCTTCATAAAATTTTCTCTTCTAAAGTAGTTTTAAAAAATTCTCCAATGTTAAATTTCTTGTGTAAATGCATATTTATCTATCGATTTTTTATCATAATACTTTTATTTATTTCCTTTTTTTTTTTTATTTGTGCATTTTATATTAACGGATATACAATTTATATTGCCTATTTTTCTTTGATTTAATAGTTATTATTAACAAAAATTTTTATTATATACATATGTAAAATATATGTGAGTTTAAGAAAAAACATTATTGATAGCCCAAATTATCGATAAAGCGCCCAATTTAGCGCATTAACGCCAACAGAAAATTGTCTTTTTAACAAAAAAAGCTGTCACTTCGTGTCCATAATTATAAGAGACGGGGGTGGCAACAGTGGTGTAGTCCTGGGAAAAAAAGTGGGGGACGCTCATAGTTTCGAACATTAGGGTCTATATTGCACACAAGGCAAACTTTATTTTGAATCTTTCTTTTCATTTTCAATTGCAGAGAAAAGTAATAGAAAATTTAAATTTAAAATTAATTTAAAATTAAAAATTAAATTAAAATTAATTTAATTAGTTTCTTTTGACACTAAATAGCTTGCTATAGAATTAAAAAATTTAAAACCTTATTTCATGACCGAAAATTTTTGGAATAGAATTCGTAATTCAGTAACACTAATTCAGACAACAAAATTTTTATTAGAATTTGTGTTGCATTATTTATTTTGGAAAATAGTAATAAAATAACTATTTTCCAGTGAGCGCATTGAAAATTATTGCACTTTTACTTTATGGTGAGTGTAAGGAATTTATTGTAATCACAGAAAAGAAAAATAAGACTGTGAAATTTTAGTATATCTTTACTTTTTGAAGCCTCTTGAATCCATTTTGCCTATTTTTACAACATTCTCTACCTATGCGCGTATACATGTGTGTATGTTGGTATTTCCTTAGTCTTTTTTTCCCATGTGTGTTTGAACATGATAGCGTTCAAACGATGTTTTCGACTGGGCTCAAATTTTGCAAGTAAGTTATACATGATGAATAGATTATTTAACACTAGAACCGCCGGAAATTTTACTCAAGTGTTATAAAACTATTTTACACCAGAATTTTTATTTAAAATTATTGAACTAATTTATTCAACTTATTTCTCCGTGCTACATATTTAACTTATTTTAAAAAAACAAATTCTGGTTCGAATCGAAATATTTTCACTTTTTACCGGTCAGAATAACCGCTGTGGCGGTTCTAGTGTTAATATCCTGAGACTATATGCCACTGTCCAAACTCTAATTTGGAAGAATTTTGACACGCTTTTTGTATCTAGGCAATTTTTAAACCATCTTTTGACCAGAAGTAACAAATAAGTACTGTTTACGTGAGAAAAAAATATCAAAAAATGCGACCAAGGCCGAAGGTAATCGATAAATAATGCTTTTTATTGGCCGAAGAATACGTTTAGTACTCAAATGCTAACCCAAATCGAGTTTTTTAAAAATATGAATTTTAAAGAGTGGAAATAGATAAATATCCTATTACAGAACATTTACAAAAATTGCGTTTCATCAAGATTTCTTATAAAAAAAAATCTTGTAATAGGAACTTTAAATTAGTAACTATATGTTACTTCCAATATGTAAATGCAATACATGATTTCTTTTTTTTTTTCAAAAATTAGAATTTTAACGGCGTGAAATGCGGAAAGATGATTCTAAAATTTCAGTTTCATCACGATTTCTCAAGAAACGTAAAACATGGCACTTGTGTATTTTCAGGACTTACATACTCGCTTAAAACTTTTTTTTTAATTAAAATTTTAAAACCGTGAATTGATGGGAAAGTCCCCTAAAATCGTCTCATCAAGATTTATCTGAAGCTGTTTTCTACAAGAAACTGGAAAATAAATATAGTAGTATAGTCATTAACATGTAGATGCTCACGAAGCACGGCTTTAAAAATTTTTAAGTGATGAAATGAGCTGAAAATCTTCTAAAGTTGTTATTCTTTTGAAACTATCAGGGCTAGGAACTTTAAATTTGACATAGAAGTTATTCTTAATGAGTAGTTATTCTGATTGACAGAATGAAATAGGACTGAAATTTGAATGTGTTAAACGGCGCACTGAATGTTACCTCATTATTAACAAGAATAAAATCTACTCTAATTATAAATTTATTTGAATTGACGACATTCTATAAAATGATTAAAGAGTCGAGCAGAAATTTTTAAAAGATAGCTTTTTGAAGAAGAGTTTCGATACCAAATAACACTTACATTTGTACTAGATGAGTTGTTTAAGAAGCACTTTCCTAATAAATTATTTTTGAAGTTTAAAAAAAAAGTGTTTCAAATTAATTTTAATTAAATACATAAATAAAATTGAAAAATGGTTTTAAAACAACAGCAATATATTTAATTTTGTCATAGTTTAATAATATTACTTTTCCTCTGTCAGAGAGCTTTTCAGAAATACTTGCTCTCCTAAAAATTCTCTACTCTTTATACTTTTGTAGATTTCGTGTCAGTAGCCATTCTATGATTTTCCATTTTTCAAATTTTGAGTAAGCCTATGGTTTTAGCTTAGAGTAAGTAGTTTTTTAATGATTTTGTTGCAGCAAAAGTAAAATTTTCAAACTGACAAATTTTGAATAGAATAGCCGCATAAAAGTTTTTTAAAAAATTGTATTCTTTTTTTTTTAAATTAACGAGAATATTATTTCACTGTCATAATATTTCAATATTATTTTATTATCTTATTTTAAGCATTTTTATAATCTACATTACCTACTTATCTCCAAAAGGAATAAAATTAAAGCGCGTATCAATCTTTATAGTACACCCTGTATACCGGCCAATATATTAATTATTCACAACTGTTTTAAATTTAATTTTAGAGCAATAATCTGTGATGAAAAAGCATGTGTAGCATTTTTATCAAAAATAAAATTTCGTTTAGTTTAAACAAACGTCAAGAAATAATTGTTTATCAGTGGTAATGTATTCATTTGAATTATTTTGAGTGGCCATATATAGAAATTAATAATTATATGCGCATCACATAACACACTAAAATTTACACCAGCTGCAAAACGCATTTCAAGAAATATCTGGCCATAGATGGAAGTATATTTGAATTTTTTTTGTGTGACTCTGTATACAAATATCATTTACATACCTAATTAATGTGCATTTTCAGCATAATATAATATATATATATATAATGTATAATGCAGAGCTCCCAAATGGTACCCTTTCGCCCTAAAGTTCCCTTTTTAGAAAAAGGTCCACTTCGTCCTTTTAACGGTGACTGATTGGTGAACTGATTGGTTGGCTAACGGTGAATTTATTGAAAAGAGGACGAAATATGTTAAACTGCAGTAGCAGATTCGAACAGGTAAAAAAAAAAACACTAAATATTGCATAAAAAATTGCGAAAGATTCAAAAATCGCTGTGCGAATTCCGAATAAACTTTATTGAAAAGAGAACAACATTTACTGTAATGGGACTAAAAAAATTAAACAGGATTCCTTTTACTAATATGAAAAAATCACGGCGAAATGTATAAAAATTGCTAAAAATTCATACAAAATACAAAATTTATTAAAGTGGGCTAAAACATTGCGTTTCGGAATTTAAAAAAAGCGGTAAAAATCGGCAAAAATTGCAATCTGAGGACGCAATCGCGAAAGGACGAAATCTATTACATTATGGCTAAGAGTTTGAAACCAAATTCCTTTTTCGAATGTCATAAAATTGAAACGAAACACGAAAAAAAAGCTGAAATTCGCATAAAAAAATTCTCCAAAAATAAATCGCTGTAAGTTCTGAATAAACTTTATTGAGAAAGTTGAAAAGAGGACAAAATTAGCTACTATTGGACTAAAAAAATGAAACTGAATTCCTTTTATTAATGTGAAAAAAAAATCCCCGTGAACGGTAAAGAAAAAAAAAGTTAAAAGTCGCAAAAAATTAAATTAAAAAAATCCGAAAACTTGCTTCGAAGTGCATAATTTTAGACATAAATGTACATCGCCTTCATCTTTGTAGCTGTATGTGCAGCAGTCTTTTCAGCACATAGACCACACAGACCCAGACCACTCAGACCAAACTCTGTCTTTATTATTATAGATTTAGTTTTGTTTTCGATTTTGGTGTAGAAGCATATCCTTCTGTTAAAGGAAATCTTAATTAAAATTTATTCTTGTTTTTGTTAAACTTCTTAAATATGTTTTTATCAGAAGAAAGTATTGGAATCTTTTTGATAGATTTACACGTTTTAGGTTGACCTGAATATGATTTGACAATTTTTTGAAAATTTCTCTCTGTATATGATACATATTTTGTAGCTGCAATTTTCACAATTTACATATCTATATCTCAGCAACTCTGGTATGAAATTTCACCAAATTTCACATTCACTTAACCCTTGACATAAATTGATGCTGATTAGATTTTGGTGTGTTTCGCCCAACAGGCGGTGTTACTGTGTCGCATTTTTAACGATTTCCATCATAGCCAGATCTCCGCATGCTTGGGATGGAATTTCATCAAATTTAATATGTAAGATGATTATGAATAACTGTTGATTCAATATTGGTTTTGATCACTATCCAGGGGGGTGGGGGGGTTGCCATACTATGCTTTTTCTGAATTAAAATGTTTAATATTAATAATTAACAATATATATGTTAAACTAATTTAAAAGTTTAATACTCAAAAATTTGAATTAAAAGTTCGTACTTCTTTAAAGACAATTATGAAGGTGAGTGCACAATATTGAACAGTTTCTATCTTCTTGCAGTAGAATATTTAAGTATGTTTAAATAAAGCTGCGTACATTGCTTAAGGACTATCTTTATAAAGATAACGAATTGACATATTTTCTAGGGTATTTTTAAAAAAATTGCTTGCATATTTAGAAAAACTCGGTGCAGTATTTTTTGACGATTGGCCCCTTTTAGTCCCTCTTTTTAATATAAATGATTCCTTGAAATCTTCTTTTAAATAAAAATGACCCCTTACATACTTTTGGGGGACTAAAATGTGTTGGGAGCCTTATAATATAATCGAAAACACGTTTCAGACTGAACCAATAGATGACATGTGTCTGGCCTTGTAAATGTACTGTAAATGTTTTGTGCACAGTTTACCATAGTATCGTTTTCCATAGTTTTCCATGCATTTCAAATAATTATCATTAAAGGACCGTGGTATTTGAAATATTTTTTTATGTCCCTGTAAACGAACGATAAATGCTATTTCCGATAGGGAACATGTATCGAATTTCAAATGTCATTTTCGTTATATTTAAAATATTATAACTTCATTAATGTCTATTTCAAACAATTTCTGCCAATAAAGCGTAATATGAAAGAACTCTCTTTTTGTTTTCGCGTAAACGAAATACTGATGCTATACACGTCATTTACAATAGTGATGTACTACATTGAACCTCAAAAATATACATAAAATTTTGCCGCAATACAAACAAGCTTATGGAAGTTAAAATGTGAATAGGCGAACCAGCACAGTAAGTACTTTCAACTTTGTTCAAAAGTATTAAAAATCAATACCTTATTTCTAAAAATGTTAATTTATTGGTGTGTTCATTCAAAAAAAAAAAAAAAAAAAAAAAAAAAAAAAAAAAAAAAAAAAAAAAATTATATATATAAGTTTGGAAAGTCTGCGTCCTGCCGCGTCTCTAGCGTCCCCCTTGAAAATATAAAGTAAGGGGACGCTCGACAAAAAATGAGGGGACGCCGTCCCCCCGCGTCCCCCCTCGACTACACCACTGGGTGGCAATGATATCCGTTCCCCGTGACGCCGAGCGCGGGAATAGAGGGGGAAGCAAAGAAGGGTCGGCATAGGCGTAGTTAGCTGGTCTCCATTTTTAAAATGTTGGCGAGAAGAAAATGTAATTATCGGCAACTGTTTCGAATGAAAAACATCGGTTCATTTTCAGAATAAATGGATTACCATGCTCAGTGCATATTAGTAAAAATAAACGGTCAAGTGCGAGTACTACTCGCGCACAGAGGGTTCCGTAGAATAAATATATGAATTCGTAATTGTATTATTAAGAAAAAACCGTTGCTAAAAGAATACTAAGACTTTGAAAAAACTATGCAACGTTGAGCTGGGTACAACTCTATATACTAGAAAAGTGTAAATGGATATACCATGAAAGTTCAAAGAGATATGGAACCTAAATGATATCAAATACAGCTCTTCTGTATAACTCATTTTTTAATATTATCTTAATCTGTTTTTGATGAACTTAATTCGGTACTGTCAATAAAAGCAGTGCATATTTAAACTTCATTTGGCATTTCATAAAACTAAATTCAGCGTAGTAATAACCTTTCTTTCTACAGTGTAGCTAAAACAAAATTTTTGTTCAAAGTTTAAATTTGGCATTGTGCTAAGCGCGCTTCGAACAGAGGTCGCAAATTTGGAACGCCATCTTGGTCCGTGCCGCGTTTTTCCAGATAGTTTTTTAATTAAATTTTAAAGTTACTCGAGGCGTATTGAACGATCCACTCAATGCAAATTAGTCGCGAATCACATAGTATTTACATGATTCATTCTAATTAAGGGGTCTCAGGACTCTAAAGCTTCAAAATTTTAGAAATGAAAAATTTTTTTAGATGTTAAACTCCTATCTTTTCTGAACATTTTGATATAAATGCTTCCTTGAGATTCACATTAGAACAGAATTTATGGCTTATAGGATTATACCTGCTCAAGTGGTGTTTCCGAAATTTTGAAGTCATTTTTCTCCAAATGACGTTTTTGGGCATAACGCTCAGGATACCTCAAAAACTTCTGAATATGTTTTCATAAATTTTCAAGACATATATTTCATGTTAGTCTGTATAAACTGAACCTAAATTTTCATTTTTATTGTTCAAAAATGATTTTTTTAGGTGATTATACTTTTATAAGTTTCAAAATTTTGTATTAGCTAAACGCAACTTTGCATTAAAAATATAATTTTTTTAAAAATAGAAATTTATTTTAGTTCAGGGTAATTATTACAATCTGAAGTATAAGTAGGCACCAAAATTTTTATCCTAGTTGCAATATTTATTTTGGAATCCTGCGCGTAAGCTGTTATACCAATTTTCTGCTCGACAAATGTCTGAAAGTTTCGAGCCCCATGTAAATACTAATTCTGCATTTTGCAATTTTCTAAATACATGAAATAAAAGAACATACTTGTATCTTTCGTCCCTATAAAAACTATGTTTTAAAATCGTATACATTATAAGACATTAAATGTTGAAAACGGCCCTTTTTCCTCTTTTTTTCCAATTTTAAGAGTCCTGAGACCCTTTAAATTAGTTTGTTTTTAATAATTTGACGTTTATTGCTTTTATACTGCTACTGGACATTGCATTACCCATATATATGATTTAAAGTTCTTAACTAGGCTTTAAAAGACGATTGTACGTAGAGTACGCCGCCCCTGTCATTATGTATGTCCAAACCGTCCGTTCTTTAAGGGTTAATATCTCGGTTAATTACTGACAATTTTTTTCTAAATCATTATCAACAATTCTTTTATACATCTGCTACGATAGGTATCTCCAGCGCTGCTCAACACATTTTCTGAATGTCCGTAAATCGAAATTTGTGTGTAACGGAAAAATGCGATTTTCTCAAAAACTATGTGACCTATGGTAATGGCTATAATTTTGCTTCAAGGTTTAAATTAACGTCTACTATCTCTAATTTTTTCATAATTTTAGTTTCAGTAGATCCGGAATTAGATGGGGGGGG
Organism: Maratus speciosus; assembly: GCA_963932465.1. Lineage (NCBI taxonomy): Eukaryota > Metazoa > Arthropoda > Arachnida > Araneae > Salticidae > Maratus > Maratus speciosus. Next base: position 224,053,307 of record OZ010789.1, read on the forward strand.
GGGGACATATTTTTGCGCAACATTTCCGGCAAATCTTTAAAAATATAATACCTAAAATTAAAAGGAATGTATTTTTGAGTTCAGCGTTCCGAAAGCTTTCACCGACACCCCAAACTATATAAAAAGAAAATAATTTTTTTTTCAAGTAGCTTATTCTGCCCCTCTACATTTTTACTAAATATATTTATGAAAGTTTAATAATCTGAAAATATGTGGGTCAATAATCTTTATTACTTTTCCCAATTTGAACTTTCAACGTTCCATAGTTTACGAGTAAAATGGCTGTGACAGACAGACGGACACAGGAGTGATTTTATAATGGTTCCGTTTTTACTTTTTAAGTACGGAACCCTAAAAACTAATATGTATTAATTTAGATACAGTAAAATTCACCGTAATAAAACTGTCATTTTACAAATTATCATTGCAGCAAGCTGTCCAGTCAGTCAACCGTATTTATAGACAACAGTTATTTAACAATATTTTGAAAAGTTCTTATTAGTCAGGAAATAGATAAAATTGCGATTACTTTACCAGATTCTTGGAAAATTGCTGAACCTATATTGTTTTCTTTTTATATTATCGGTCGAACAAAATCTTTGAAAATTAATTGTCTATCATTTTCCAAATAAATGTTTATGTAAGAGTAAAATATGTGGTCAATAAATCCTTATAATATGGACAATTTTAACAGCTCAAATACTAAATTTTTGATACATAATAAAAGATTTTTAAGTCAATCGAAGAAGAAATACGAGTTACTGAAATCCTATATATTGTATTATAGTTTGAAATTACTTTGAAATTCTAGTTAAAATACGCTTTTTATGGAATTCAACTTTCTGTTACTGTAATTCCCCTTTTCAATCACAAATTTCCAAAACTTCAAAACATCTTTATAAAAATTATTTAAAAATTCAGTATTTCCCATCAACAGTTTCAGAAAAATTCACGAGACTTCAAAGGTTTGAAATATTTCTGTTTCGTAAGTTAATTTTGAACTTATTTTCAAACAGATTAATTATTTTTAAATTCAATAAAATAAACGAAAGGACGCATTTTGAATGAATGAGATATAATAGTAAAGCTACAAATTTAAATCTAGGAAATCTTACACAAGAAAGTTTCATTCATGCAATCATTTGAATTTTTAATTCTTCCTACATTCATAATGTGCATGCGTGTTTATCTAATACTGTATTTCTCAAGGATAATGTTTAATTAATAAAACTTCAAGGAAGTCTTAAAGGGAATTCCAAAAATAAAAATATTTCGTGAAACATTAAGAATGATGAATAATTAAATATTTTGTTTATACATTTGTTTTTAAAATTAAAAAAGAAACCATTGCCTAAAATTTTATTAGAATCCTGAAAATATTTTGTTTCACCTGAATTCTGGAATGTAAAATAATTTTTAAAATGTTGGCGAGAAGAAAATATGATTATCTGTAGCAGTTTTGAATAAAAAACATCGGTCCGTTTTCAGAATAAATGCATTACTAAACCATGATCAGTGCAAAGTAAATAAACAATTAAATTTAAAAAATAAAAAAAAACCCGACTGCATAAAGCGAACTAATTATTTATTTCTCATCAATGTTAAACAATTTTTTTTTCAATTCCTACTATTAGCTCACACTCTTGCTATATATATCTTGTTCAAATTTTCAATCGTGAATAAAATACTTATTATTCATCCAATCAAGCTCAAATATTTTTTTTTAAACTTGTAGTGGATGACACTTGATGTTAATCTAGTTTTTTTCAAATATTGATTCATTAATTAAATTAAATTAATTAATTTTCAATAATCGAGAGAGATTTTATTTTTAGATTAATTTTCAATAATCATTCTTGATCAAGGTATTTTAAGACAGAGAGAGCCCTCTTCTTGATCAAGGCATTTTAAGCGCCACTCAAAATGAAAGAAGAATGGGAGAAAAAAATTCTCTTATTGACCTAAGTAGAAATTGACTTAAAATATTTTTTTTTTTATATTACTTACCTATTTTTTTTTATTTACTTGTATTGATGACTTTTAAGTTGTGTTTAACTGTTAGTTCTTATCTATTAACACTGTTTTGATAAGATCTATAGATGTCTATGATGGTTAGAGTTGCAGTAAAGCTAGAGATCCACAATACATACACAACTTCCAGGTTGTATAATATTTTAACGGAGCTTCTCACTATAAATAGTCAATAAAACATCGTCTTCATTTTGAAAGACCCATCCAATGACATGCCACTCAATAGGGTGCGTAAATTTTTTTTTCGTCTGCACCGCCATTTTGTATATTACGGCCGCCATTTTAAATTTATAAAAATAAAACCTAGCCTATAACCATCGGACGTTTAAGACGAATCGATAGCGACCTCATTCATTAAAATCCATCCAGCCGTTGGGATGTTTCGAGGGTATAAAGAAATTCACATACACAGATACGCGTGAAACACATAACCCTTCTTTTCAGTCGGGTAAAAAAGACAAATATTTCTTAATCTAGATATAGTAAAAGTTACTGTAATTAAACTATCATTTTACAAATTATCATTGCAGCAAGCTGTACAGTCAATCAATCGTATTTATAGATAACGATTACTTAACCATATTTTGAAGAGTTCTTATTAGTCAGGATATAGACAAAATTGCAATTACTTTACCAGATTCATGAAAAATTGTTCAACCTATTTTCTTTTCTTTTTATATGATAGGTATTTTGTTTTTATTTACATCATTGGTCGAACAAAATCTTTAAAAATTAATGGCGTGTCTGTCTTTTTTCCAAACAAATGTTAAAGTGAGTGTAAAATATGTGGTGAAAAAATCATTATTTTACGAAAATTTTAACACTTCAAGCATTGAATTTGGGATACATTATAAAAGATTTATAAATCGAAGAGGAAATATGAATTCCTGAAATACTATACCTCGTATAACACAGTTTGAAATTACTTTGAAATTCTAGTTAAAGTATGCTTTCTACGTAATTCAACTTTGTATTACTGTAATTCCTCTTTTCCATCACAAATTTAAAAACTTCAAAATATCTTTATAAAAGATATTTCAAAATTCTGCATTTCCCATTAACAGTTTCTGAAAAATTCACGAAACTTCAAAGGTTTGAGACATTTATCTTTCTTAAGTTAGTTTTGAATTTATTTCCAGATTCATTATTTTTAAATTCAGTAAAATAAACGAAAGGACGCATTTTGAATGAATGAGATAGTAAAATTACAAAATTAAATATAGGAATTTTTACACAAGAAAGTTTCATTCATGCAATCATTTGATTTTTTAATTCTTCCTGCATTGATAATGTGCATGCGTGTTTATCTAATACTGTGTTTCTCAAGCATAATTCTTAATAAAGAAAACTTCAAGGAAGTCTGAAAGTGAATTCTAAATATAAAAATATTTCATGAAACATTAAGAATGATGAAGAATTAAATATTTTTTTTTTACAAATTTGTTTTTAAAATTCAAAAAGAAACCAATGCCTAAAATTTTATTAGAATCTTGAAAATATTTTGTTTCACCTGAATTCTGGTGTGTAAAATAATTTTTAAAATGTTGGCGAGAAAAAAATATAATTATCTGTGACAGTTTCGAATAAAAAACATCGGTTCATTTTCAAAATAAATATATCATTTAACCATGCTCAGTGCAAAGTAAAAAAGACAAATATTTCTTAATCTAGATATAGTAAAATTCACTGTAATTAAACTGCATTTTACAAATTATCATTGCAGCAAGCTGTCCAGTCAATCAACCGTATTTGCAGATAACCGTTATTTAACCATATTTTGAAGCGTTCTTATTATCAGGATATAGATAAAATTGCGATTACTTTGCCAGATTCATAGAAAATTGCTGAACCTCTTTTGTTTTCTTTTTATATCATTGGTCGAACAAAACCTTTGAAAATTGATGGTGTGTTTGTCATTTTTCTAAACAAATGTTAAAGTGAGTCTAAAATATGTAGTCAACGAATCATTATTTTACGGAAAATCTTAACACTACAAATATTTAATTTGTGATACATTATAAAAGATTTATAAGTAAATCGAAGAGAAAATATGAGCTGCTGAAATACTATATCTCGTATAACAGTTTGAAATTACTTTGAAATCCTAGTTAAAGTATGCTTTCTACACAATTAAACTTTCTACAACTGTAATTCCCCTTTTACATCACAAATTTTAAAACTTCAAAACATCTTCATAAAAAGATATTTCGAAATTCTGTATTTCCCATCAACAGTTTCTGAAAAATTCAGGAAACTTCAAAGGTTTGAGACATTTCTCTTTTTTAAGTTAGTTTTGAACTTATTTCCAAACAGATTCATTATTTTTAAATTCAGTAAAATAAACGAAAGGACGCATTTTGAATGAATGAGATAGTAAAACTACAAAGTTAAATATAGGAATTTTTACACAAGAAAGTTTCATTCATGCAAACATTTGAATTTTTAATTCTTCCTATATTCATAATGTGTATGCGTTGTTTCTCAATCTGCGAAATCTGCAAAATGCGCTGTATCTAATACTGTGTTTCTCAAGCATAATTTTTAATAAAGAAAACTTCAAGGATGTCTGAAAGTGAATTCTAAATTTAAAAATATTTCATGAAACATTAAAAATGATGCAGAATTCAATATTTTATTTATAAATTTGTCTTTGGAGGTTTTAAAAGAAACCATTGCCTAAAATTTTATTAGAATTTATAAAATATATTTTTTCACCTGAATTTTTGTGTACAACATAATTTTTAAAATGTTGGCGGTAAGAAAATGTAATTATCGGTAACAGTTTCGAATAAAAACCATTCGTAGATTTTCAGAATAAATGCATTACCATGCTCAGTGCACAGTAAATCAAGTTGGAAGTTGCACGTCGAACGTGGCAAATGGAGGTGCGTTCGTACTATAACTAGTTTTATAAATATTTTTTGCACCGCATATTGTACTTAATGTATATTTTAGTGCACTTCATAAGTGCATATCAATTTCATTCTGTTCGAAAGGCTGTAATATCATTAAAATGAGCTTGAAATAATTTTTTCCCATTGGCCGTAATGTAACGGAAAACTTTTGACTGTCCTTGTAATTAAACTCTACATCCGATTTTTATAAAATTTGAAATGACAAAATTTTGCAACAATTATATATTTAAACTTTCAGACCATTCGTTTGGGTAGTTTTTGCTCTGTTATATGCGGGCGGACGGACCGAACGACGACTATAGGTGCTATGTATTTACATAATTACGAACGCACTTAAAAAGACAAATATTTGTTAATCTAGATATAGTAAAATTTTCCGCCATTAAACTGTCATTTTACAAAATAGCATTGCAGCAAGTTGTCCAGTCAGTCAACCGTATTTATAGACAACGGTTGCTTAACCATATTTTGAAGAGTTCTTATTAGTCAGGATATAGATAAAATTGCGTTTACTTTCGCAGATTCATGGAAAATTGCTCAACCTTTTATTTTTATTTTTATTTTTTTTTCTTATATATATATATATCATTGGTCGAAAAAAATCTTTGATAATTTCCAATATCAATTTTTAAAGAAATGTTCAAGTGAGTGTAAAATATATGTTGAACGAATCATTATTTTACGGAAAAATTTAATAGCTCAAATACTGAATTTTGATACATTGTGAAAGATTTTTAAGTCAATCAAAAAGTAAATATGGGTTGCTGAAATACTGTATCTTATATTATTACTAGTTTGAAATTACTTTGAAATGTGAGTTAAAGTTTGCTTTCTACGGAATTCAACATTCTGTTACTATAATTCCCCTTTTCAATCACAAATTTCAAAACTTGAAAGCATCTTTTTAAAAGGTGTTTCGAAATTCAGTATTTCCCTTCAATAGTTTCTGAATAATTCAGGAAACTTTAAAGGTTTTCAATATTTCTCTTTCTTAAGTTAGTTTTGAACTTACTTCCAACCAGATTAATTATGTTTAAATTCAGTAAAATAAACGAAATGCGCATTTTGAATGAATGAGATAGTAAAATTACAAAGTTAAATATAGGAAATATTACACAAGAAAGTTTCATTCATGCAATCTTTTGAATTTTTTTATTCTTCCATACATTCATAATGTGTATGCGCGTTTATTTAGTACTTTCTCAAGATGACGTTTAATAAAGAGAACTTCAACGAAGTCTGAAAAGGAATTCTAAATTTAAAAATATTTCGCGAAACATTAAGATTGCAGAATTCAAAATTTTATTTATATCAATTAAGCTGTTGTCTAAGATTAAAAAAAAACTATTGCCTAAGATTTTAGAAGAATTTTTAAAATATTCTGAGTTATCTTAATACTGGTGTATAACATAATTTTTAAAATGATCGCGAGAAGAAAACGTAATTATCGGTAACCGTTTCGAATGAAACACATCGGTTCATTTTCAGAATAAATGCATCACCATGCTCAGTGCACAGTAAAATAAAGACAAATATGGCTTAATCTAGATATGGTAAAATTCACCACAATAAAACTGCTATTTTACAATTTATCATTGCAGCAAGCTGTCCAGTCAATCAGCCGTATTTATAGATAATGGTTATTTAACCATATTTTGAAGGGTCCTTATTAGTCAGAATATAGATAAAATTGCGATTACTTACCAGATTCATGGAAAATTGCTGAGCCTATTTTGTGTTCTTTTTATATCATTGGTCGAAAAAATTTTTTGAAAATTAATAGTGAGTATACTATTTTCCAAATAAATGTTCAGCTGTGTGTAAAATATGTGGTGAACGAATCATTATTTTACGGAAAATTTTGACAGCTCAAATATTGAATTTTGATACATAGTGAAAAAATTTTAAGTCAATCAAAAAGTAAATATGTGTTTCTGAAATACTATGTCTTGTATTATGCTAGTTTGAAATTACTTTGAAATGGGAGTTAAAGTTTGAGTTCTACGGAATTTAACATTCTGTTACTGTGTAATTCCCCTTTTCAATCACAAATTTCAAAACTTGAAAACTACTTTATAAAAGATATTTCGAAATTCAGTATTTCCCATCAATAGTTTCTGAATAATTCACGAAGCTTCAAAGGTTTGCAATATTTCTCTTTCTTAAGTTAGTTTTGAACTTACTTCCAAACAGATTCATGATTTTTAAATTCAGTAAATTAAACGAAATGCGCATTTTGAATGAATGAGATAGCAAAATTACAAAGTTAAATATAGAAAATCTTACACAAGAGAGTTTCATTCATGCAATCATTTGAATTTTAAATTCTCCTTACATTCATAATGTGTATGCGTGTTTATTTTATACTTTCTCAAGATAACGTTTAATAAAGAAAACTTCAAGGAAGTCTGAAAGTGAATCCTAAATTTAAAAATATTTCGCGAAAAATTAAGATTGCAGAATTCAATATTTTATTTATATCAATGAAGCTGTTGTCTGTAATTTAAAAAGAAACTATTGCCTAAGATTTTAGAACAATTTGTTCAAATATTTTGATTTATTATGTATTGAAGACAGGGGAAATGGCGAGACCTTAAGGGAATTTAAAATTTTTCACCTCAAAAAAATGTTTATTTTTTAATAGTAAAAGTTATAAAGCTGAATCATGATCCTTAGTATCTGTATAAATTTAACCGTAATCATAGATGTAAAGTAAGCATACATAAAAAATGTTCTTACATCCTCTATAAAGTAGCGGGATTACCCAGGACACTGGGGTAATTCCGCCTCTGAATCGGGGTAATGACGCCACGCTTTAATGACCTAGTAAATACATAAAATGGATACTAGGAAACACATAGACTACTGAAAATAATGTAATACAGATGGGTGACAAAATAATACGAACACCGATGAAATAAGAGAAAAGGTTTATTAATAGGGGGTTGGACCACCCTTCGACTTAAATACAGATTGTATGCGACGTGGGATGGATTCATAGAAGTCATGAACAACATTTAAAGGAATATGAAGCCATTCTTCCTGTAGAGCAAGTCTCTAACTCCAAAAGCGTAGATGGTTGAGGAAATCGAGCACGGAGTTTTGACTCCAAATATCCCCACAAATTTTCAATAATGTTCAAGTCAGGAGACTGAGGGGTCGAGGCAAGATGTCCTACTTCCTCCTCATGCACTTCTAACAATTTTTGACGATTTTAGCAGCGTGGATAGGGGTATTGTATCGTCTTGATAAAGTGAGCATTCTCCTGGAAATAAAGTCTTGACAAAAGGATGCACCTGATCCCCAGAATATTCGCATAGTGAGCAGTTGTAAACTTCCCATGCAGAGTAACAAGCGCCCCAAGGCCACGATTAAAATATCGCACCCCATACCATAAGGGGTCCACCTCCATGCTTCACAGTCGGAAAGAGGTAATCAGGATAAAATGCTTCTGCGGTCTTTCTCCACATATAAACGTGTCCAGTTGTCTGAAAAATGGTGAAGATTGATTCATCAGACCAAATGACTTGTTGCCACTGTTGAGGAATGCAGTTTTTGAGTGTTTTACACCATTGACGTCTCTGAAAAGCATGACGTGATGTCATCGATGGCTTACGGATTGCAACTCTTCCATAAATGTTCGAAGCATGAAGTTCCCTTTGGACAGTTCTTGCGGAAATGGGATTCTGGAGATGACTATTTATCTCTGACATTATCTGGGATAAAGATTGCCTGCGCTTTCGGACCGCTATGCGGGTCAACTCTCTTTTATTCCTCTCAGAAAGCTTTCTTTTCAATTCATTGTTGTACTTCGCATATTTTACTGCATGTCGTGTACGCTGTCATAACGGCTAACACAGTACTCCTTGCATGCCACAAATAATTAACTGTTTCCGTCACGGAGGAACCATCGCACCACATTCATTATTGAGTTTTCCAGAGAGTATGGTTAGTGCATGCAGCACCTATGACTGATGTTGAGCGACTGATACCTTACCTTTTATAACCACTAGGTGGCAGAATGAGTGCAAAGTGACGTGCGCGTTCTGCTTCTTTGAAAAGGACCATGCCTTTTCATGGGTGTTCGTATTATTTTGTCACCCATCTGTAGAAAGTAATGTAATTTAGCAGAATAATAAATATTTACAATGTTCTTTAAGCTAGATTTATTAATGTGCTAAGCTTACAATTTAACTCAAATTGTAAAAGTCACCCTTTGCCATGGTGGCGACATTACACTGAGGACAATGTGGTGGAAATCCCCCAGCAAAGCCGAAAGAAGAACCGAACTTGATTAAGAAATTGCATCAAAATGTTGGTGAATGCATATAGATTAAGGGTAATATTACCTTAAGTACCTAATGTTACAATAAAAGGTGTTTACCTCTACTCATTTGAAGCTCCAAAATAAGAAGCAACTAAGTGAAAACTAAATTTTTCATTAGAGCAAACGAAAGACGTACAACAAAAGCACTCACACACTAGGCACTGTTTCTATTGTTGGCCGCTATAATGCAGGCGTATTCACTATCTCTAACTGCCGTTAGTTTTTAAACTAGGCGGGGTAGCCGCATAACACCGAGTGGCGCCATTCCCCTGGCCTCCCCTATAACATAGTTTTAAAAATGTTGGCGAGAAGAAAATGTAATTGTCGGTAACTGTTTCGAATTAAAAACATTGGTTCATTTTCAGAATAAATGCATTTGCATGCTCAGTGCATAGTAAAAAGCCAGACAAATATGTCTTAATCTAGATATAGTAAAATTCACAATAATAAAACTGTCATTTTACAAATTATCATTGCAGCAAGCTGTCAAGTCAGTCAACCGTATTTATAGACAACGGTTATTTAACCCTATTTTGAACATTTCTTATTAATCAGGATATAGATGAAATTGCGATTACTTTACCAGATTCGTGGAACATTGCTGAACCTATATTGTTTTTATATCATCGGTGGAACGAAATCTTTAAAAATTAATTGTCTGTCTTTTTCCAAATAAATGTTCAAGTAATAATAAAATATGTGGTCAATAAATCATTATTTTATGGACAATTTTAACAATTCAAATACCAAATTTTTTATATATTTTAAAAGATTTTTAAGTCATTTGTAGAGGAAATGCGAGTTCCTGAAATCCTATATTATAGTTTGAAATTACTTTGAAATTCTAGTTAAAGTATACTTTCTACGGAATTCAACTTTCTATTACTGTAATTCCCCTTCTCTATCACAAATTTCCAAAACTTCAAAACATCTTTCTAAAAGATATTTTAAAATTCAGTATTTCCCATCAACAGTTTCAGAAAAACATCATTTCACGAAACTTCAATGGTTTGAAATAGTTCTCTTTCTTAAGTTAATTTTTAACTTATTTCCAAACAGATTCATTATTTTTAAATTCAGTAAAATAAACGAAAGGACGCATTATGAATGAATGAGATAGTAAAACTACAAAGTTAAATCTAGGAAATCTTACACAAGAAAGTTTCATTTATGCAATCATTTGAATTTTTAATTCTTCCTACTATATCTACCTATCTACCTATCCTACTATAGTTTATCTAATACTGTATTTCTCAAGGATAATGTTTAATAAATAAATTTTGAAGGAAGTCTGAAATTGAATTCTGAATATAAAAATATTTTGCGATGCATTAAGAATGATGCAGAATTCGATATTTTATTTATAAATTTGTTTTTTAAGATTTTAAAAGAAACCATTGCCTAAAATTTTATTAGAATTTATAAAATATATTTTTTCACCTGAATTCTGGTGTATAACATAATTTTTAAAATGTTGGCGAGAAGAAAATGTAATTATCTGTAACAGTTTCGAATAAAAATCATTGGTTCATTTTCAATATTACCATGCAGCAGGCGACTCAGCGGTTTTTGATTGCTTATTAAACAAAAAATTTGTCGTTTAAGAATTTTGTATGAATAAGATCTCATATAGATCAAACCTGCCTTGAATAGACGATTCAAAACAATATCATACATATTTACATTACTTCATTTGGAAAATATGCAAAATACACAAATTTTAGTGTTTTTTATTAAACAACTACAGTTGAACTTCGATCATCCGAAGTAATTGGGACCGACCATCTTTCGGGAAAATCGAATTCTTTGGATAATTGAGAAAGCTTTAATTATAAAAATAAATTGCCTGAATTTTAATTTTGAAATTAAGTACCTTTTACACAGTTTCCATTGCCTTTGCTTTAAAGCTCTATTACGGCGTAATTTAACATTATTTAGTTAACCAGTATCACAGTCTTTCTGCTGCTCCAGCCATGCCAAACCTTTTTCAAAACATTCAAAAGCTTCAGAATTGCTAATTTGTTCGTTTTCTTCGTTCTATTCTGCAGCTTACGGGAGCTCAAGTTAAATTCAAAGGAACGCTAAGAAACGGGATCGAAAATATTTATAGCTACTTGTAGTTCGGAAAGAACCGCTTGCACACAAGGAATGTGATAGTTAAAAAAAGCTTACAAAATGGATTTTGCACACAAGGAATGTGGTTATTAAAAAAAAAAAAAAGCTTTCAAAATGGATTTCGGTTAACCGAGAATTTCGAGTAAAAGAGTTTCGGATAAAAGATATTCTACTGTATATGTAAGCAGAACTGTAAAAAACAAATTTGAATCTATTTATTGAAAAATATATAAAAGTTGAAAATATTTTAAAGATTTCTTTTATATTTTTTTGTGTGTGATGTTATCAAAATGTATTGAGATAAGTACGTATTTATAGCATAAATTGTGCGTATTTCTTTATACTTCTGACTATTACATTCAAACGTTTAAACAAAATGGAGTGCATCGATTTCGGACATTTTTGGGTAAACAGGCGAAGATTTATCATATCCATGTAAATCAAATGTGGTATTCTATTAATTAATCGATGCTCTAAAACTTTATAACTGGAAATTTTGCTCTATCTGTTTTCGTTTTCGATTTGCAGTGGCTATCTTCCAAATTTCGCTACTAGGGGGCGCTGCTGTCGTTTTCATTAAATCGGGCGTAGTCGCTTTACTATACCGTTACCTCACGTGCATAGCTGTAGCTTTCTCCGTTCACAAGTATTCTCAGGTTAAAGGAACTTTCCTTTGCACCCTGTATATTAAAAAAGTATAAATGGATATACCATGAAAGTTAAAAGATATTTGGAACCTAAATAATAGCAAATATAGCTATTTTGTATATTTGTTATTCCATATAGGTTTTTAGTTAACCTTTAAAGACATAGTAGGTGTATTGAGAGATAGTCCAGGCAATAGAGACCGTATAGGGACTCTACCTAGCAAAATTAATGGTAGTACTGGAAATCGGCTTTCTAGATGTATTTTGGGTCGCTGAATCCGAATTTGTAACTTCCCACCAAAATTTCCCCCGGCAACCCCCACCCCCCAGATTTTGGTAAAAAGCCCCCCCAAAAAGGTTTTTATTAAAAAAATCAATTTTTTTATTGTTTTAGAGAAAAAGTATCTAGAAATTCAGAAAGTAGACAAAATTTCCAAAAAATTTGATATATGACATTATGACTTAGGATGAAGGGGAAAGGGGGATCTGCCACGGAACATGCGCCGCAGTGCTGCGTGGGCTAAGTTGCGCAATTCCACTTAACCACTCACACGTTTACATTAGCCCTCCTATCTTCCCTCCGAAGTTTCTCTAGGTTTACTTTAAGTTTTTTGGGTCGCTGATCCGAATTTTTAACTTACATCCAAAATTTTCCCCTCCGAACACCCCCCCCCCCCCAAATAGTTGTTTTTAACTTAAATTTCTTATTGTTTTAGGGAAAAAGCATAGAACTATTCAGAAACTAGACAAAATTTGCAACAAATAGGATATATGACATTATGACGTAGGATAAACGGGGAGAGAGGGGGCTGCCTCGGAACATTCCCCGCGCGCTTTTCTCAAAAACCAAATTTTTTCTAAAAATCAATTTTTGGGGAGATTGCCGGGTGAAATTTTGGTGGGAAGTTACAAATTCGGATTCAGCGACCCAAAAAACATAAAGTGAGTCGAAATCCAGAACTAGTATTAAATTTTCCAGATAAAATCCCCTATTGCCTGGACTTCATAATTTAGTACACGTAGCGCCGCAGTGCATGTTCAGAGGCAGCCCTCACCCTCCCCGTTCATCCTAATTCATAATGTCATATATCCTATTTGTTGCAAATTTTGTCTAGTTTCTGAATTTTGTAATGCTTTTCCCCTAAAACAATAAGAAATTTAAGTGAAAAACAACTATGTAGGGGGGGGGGGAATTTTTGGGGGAAAGTTAAAATTTCGGATTCAACGACCCAAAAATCTTAAAGTAAACGTTATAGAGAAAGTTCGGAGGGGAGATGGGAGTGCGAATGTAAACGTGTGAGTGGTTAAGTGTAATTGCGCAACTTAGTTTACGCAGCACCGCGCGCATGTTCCGAAGCAGATCCCCCCTTCCCCTTCATCCTAAGTCATAATGTCATATATCTAATTTGTTGGGAATTTTGTCTTCTTTCTGAATTTCTAGATACCTTTTCTCTAAAACAATACAAAAATTGATTTTTTAATAAAAACTTTTTTTGGCGGCTTTTTACCAAAATTCGGGGAGGTTGCCGGGGGAAATTTTGGTGGAAGTCACAAATTCGGATTCAGCGACCCAAAAAACATCTAGAAAGCCGATTTCCAGTACTACCATTAATTTTGCTAGGTAAAATTCCCTATTGCCTGGACTAAGAGCCACTCAATGGAAACTAGTCGCGAATCCCATAGTATTTATGTGATTCATTCACATTAAATTAGTTTGTTTTTAACAATTTGGCGTTATTGCTTTTATACTGCTACTGGGCATTGCATTACATAAATATATCCTTAAAATTTGTTATCTAGGATTTAAAAGCCGATGGAGCATAGAGTATGCCGTCCCTGTCATTATGTATGTCCAAACCGTCCGTGTCTTTAAGGGTTAATATCTCAGCTAATTACCGACGATTTTTTCCGAAATTCATGACCAACAATGCTTTTATATTTCTGCTATGATAGGTACCTCCAGCTCTGCTCAACAAATTTTCTCAAAAACTATGTGACCTAGGGTAATCGCTGTAATTTTCCTGCAAGGTTTAAATTAATGTCTACTACCTCTAATTTTTTCATAATTTTAAATTCAATAGATTCGGATTCAATAGAGCTGGGGGGGGGGACATATTTTTGCACTACATTTTCCACCATAACCTTGAAAATATAATACCTAAAATGAAATGAAATATATTTTTGATTTCAGCGTTACGAAAGCTTTCCCACGATATACAAAGAAATTTTTTTTTTCAAGTAACTTAATTAGCCCCTCTACATTTTTCCTAAATATATTTATGAATATTTATTAATCTGTAAATATGTGGGTCAATATTCTGTATTACTTCCCCCAATTTGAACTTTCCACGTTGCATAGTTTGCGAGTAAAAGGGCTGTGACAGACAGACAGACACAGGAGTGATCTTATAATGGTTCCGTTTTTAGGTGCGTTCTTAATTATACAAATACGTAGCACCTATAGTCGTCATTCAGTCCGTCCGTCCGTCTGTCCGTTTATAACAGAGCAAAAACTACCCAACCGAATGGTCTGAAATTTCAAATGTATGATTGTTGCAAAATTTTGTCGAGCCATTTCAAATTTTAGGAAAATCGGATGCATAGTTTAATTACAGGGACAGTCAAAAGTTTTCCTTTACATTACGGTCAATTGTAAAAATTATTGCAAGTGCATTTTAATAATGCTACAGCCTTCCGAATGGTCTGAAATTTTAAAGATATAATTGTTTCAAAATTTTGTGCCTGAACCCTGAACCCTGAAAACTTAACAAAAAAACTCAGGAATTCAAAATGAAAAATAGTTTAATTAATAAATACACATGTACAACAAAACACAGACTAATTACAACAAATGTGTATATGTAATTTAATCCTAAACGTCAAACAAACGTCAATTTTCGAAAATCAGTTAAAATACATTTAGAAACGTAACTGTGATTTGATTCGTGAATGTGCAAATCATTACGTAAATATATACGCTTCCACCGAACGAAGATAGGATAGAGTGTAAATAAGTCACGTCCCAATTACATCACAAATGGATGAAAAAAAAATTAGAATACCCCCACCCCCCTGTGTATTAGAAATCAAACTTAATATGCTTTGGTTCTATTTTCTATAACTACCCAAATTAATAAATTAAAGTAAGTTGCTAGGGCATATTTTTAGGAATAACTATTTATTTATATAAGTAAATTTATTTTTAATCGTACATGAGTCTATAGAAGGAAAGCTGTAAAAATGATAAATCAATTCTAAGAACCAAACAAAAAAGGTGTTAAAAATATACACACTCGTAAAAGATATTTTTAATTATAAATGATTAATAATATTTTTACTTTCTTCTATCTTTACAAGAAGAAAGTATTGGATTCATGAAAATTTTCGACTTCCGGTTTTTGACGGATTTACACGTTTTAGGGGTCAGAGATTCCAAAAAACATGTTTTTACAAAATGTCTGTCTATGAGTCTGTCTGTGTGTATGTGACAATAATTTTGCGGGCGCTCTATCTCACGAACTAATGCACGGAATTTAATAAAAATTTATATTATAGTAGTCCCTAATATAAATTGGTGCTGCTTAGGTTTTGGTGTAAGTCGCCCAACAGATGGCGCTGCTATGCAGTATTTTTCGCGATTTCTATAATAGCTCTATCTCACGAAATAATGCACGAATTTTCATCAAACTTCATATTTAGTTATTCCTTGATATGAATTGGTGCTGGTAACGTTTTGGTGTAAATCGCCCAACAGATGGCGCTGCTATGCTGCGTTTTGCCGGATTTACACGATTTTTGCAATAGCTCTATCTCAAGAAATAATGCACGGATTTTCATCAAACTTCATATTTAGTTATTCCTTGATATGAATTGGTGCTGGTAACGTTTTGGTGTAAATCGCCCAACAGATGGCGCTGCTATGCTGCGTTTTCCAGGATTTACACGATTTTTGCAATAGCTCTATCTCAAGAAATAATGCACGGATTTTCATCAAACTTCAGATTCAGTTAGTCCTTGACATGAATTGACATTTTGTACATTTTGGTGTAAATCGCTCAATTGGTGGCGCAGCTATGCTGAATTTTTTGCGATTTCCGCAATCTATCTCAAGATCTATCTCAAGAACTAATGCTTTGGTTTTCAACAAACTTCAGATTCAGATATACCTGGATATGAATTAGTGCTGTTTATGTTTTGGTGTAAATCGCTCAACAGGTGGCGCTGCTATGCTGCATTTTTGCGATTTCCGCAATAGTTCTAACTCAAGAACTAATGCTTGGATTTTCAACAAACTTGAGATCCAGGTATACCTCGATATGAGTTAGTGCTCTTTTTATTTTGGTGTAAATCGCTCAACAGGTAGCGCTGCTATGCTACATTTTTCAGAATTTCCCCTATCTCAATAACTAATGCACGAATTTTCATCAAACTTCAAATTCAGATATACTTTGATATGAATTGGTGCTAAATTGATGTAATTTCCTGTACTATTTAAATGATTTAATTGACGTGATTTATATAGAAGAAAGTTTTGTGATGGCCACAACATACTAGTTTAATATAGATATATGAATGATGGATATATAACAGATGTGATCATTTATCTTATTCTATCTTTGGGGTACAATTAATTCTTTCTTCTCTCATAATGTGGAAAATGTTACCAGCATTTCGTTTATAATGCACACAATATCACATGTATCATATTTCTGATAGTTTATGAACACACACACGTTACGTGTGTTTAAATTGGATAGTGCTCACAATTTAGATTTATACGCTTACAAACATATAATCTCTAAAATAATAGCCTAAGTCACGTGACTGTCATCAATAGTTCCGGGCTGACCGCTTCGCTTTTTATATGCCAAGTCACCATTTTTTACATTTTTTATCTTTCGTGTGGTAAATTAAAACAATGCTTTGATATTGAAATTAAAAGTCATGGTTTTTGGTATTATTTATTATTTTTCTTTTTCTTAAAAAAGGGAAAGAAAAAGTGAAAGTCATGAATTTCAAATTATAATTATGTATTTTAAATAAAATGAGTGAAATTATTATATTTTAGATGAATTTAATGAAATATGAAAAAATGCGATTAGAAAGACAATGTTTGATGATTTATCACTTGCGCCTGGCAAGCATAAAAAGGTACTACTTAGTTATACCGTCGAACCATTTCGCCAAATTATATAAATCGCCAAACCACTCGCCGAATTATACAAATTGACATAATTTTTATTTTAAATAGCGAAAGAACAAATAAATTAGTATAACATTAATAAAAATACAAATAAAACGTCGAAATAAAAATAACTTGATGACGTAAACACGTGTAACTTGCTTAAAAACAAGCAAATATGACTTTTATGATCTACAAATATTGATATTTAATCTTATAGTTTGGCGATATATTTTTGGTCGACGGGATAACCAAGTAGTACCCATAAAAATACGGAGTTCTTGATTTCTCCACTAGAAACTTCTGATTTGGCGAAGTATTGAGAAAGTAAATTAAATTTTGGATAAAAGTAACATGGTACAATGCTTAGCACACATCTAACGGAGACCAAACTGGTCGCCAAGGGCAGCTAGCTGTTAATAATTGAAAAAGTGTTCGCTAAATAGAGGTATTTTCTGGAATATCCATTATGGAGGTCTCATTGTATATGGATTTTTAACCTGAAAAAATATTTTGGACATTTTTTTGAAAAATCTGGTCAGCCAGAACCCGACCCAACCCAAATCCGAAACAATGAAAGTCAACAGACTTGAAACAAAAAAGTAGAATCAACCCGACCCGCAACGAAAAATGTAGCGCGAACCCGACCCAATGCAGGACTCTACACTCCAGATCTAGATTAAATAAGATAGTGATAAGGGAAATTACAGAGGGGCTAAATTCACAAAACTCGTGATAAAAATTCCTTCTATGAAAATCTCGCAATTGCAGATAACATTTACAGAGCAAGGATATACCTTGCGTTAAGTATTTTTTCGTGCGAGTTTCTGTTTCTTTTTCTTCTTTTTTCTTCAGGGTTCGGAATCCTCTGTCCTCGCGACTCCATGATCCATAATCTCCATCGCATCGGGAACTTTAGACTGTCTCGTGAGCCGATTTGCAGTAAAGGAGTATTTATTTCAACTCTGGATTTCGAACAAAACCTTCGAAGAAATGCTTTTACCATTATCGCGCTCATGTGCCGATTCGCAGCTGCTAAGCTTTGTAGTGGAGCGGACATGCGCAGAATTATATTCGAACATAATGTTCGGCAAGAAAGCAGTACATTACAGGGCAGCGTTCACGACGGTAACTGAGATCGCAAAAATTCCCTGACTTTTTATCAAGGTCATACTTGATCTCGGCCAGGAAAAAGAGCAGGTGCTTTTCTATTTGCAAAAGAAAAAAAAATATCAAAATTCCGCGACGGGGATTGGGAACACTGGAAATTGATCTCTGGCGACTAAGACACTGAAAATTAGTCGCCACAGCAAAAAATTTAGTCGCCACGTGGCGACTGGCGATCGTAAATCTGCACCTATAATGGCAATCTGTCTATGTTTACGCGATTAGAGCTCGGCCACACAAACCGAATTCATGAACATTTTTCAAAAATGCTGAAAAGTGTTAAAAATACCCTTCAATTAAACTCAACAATCAATACCCTTCAAGAAATACCCTTGAATTTGAAGAAACAAAACTAGCTCAGACCTGTGTAATCAAGATAATTTTTTATTTCATTTTGAATACAACCCTTTTAAATTTTCGAAGTAACCGATTTCTTCGAAAAAAAAAAAAAAAAAAAGAAACTGATAAGTAACATATTTTTAGTTTAATCATATTTTCACTCTTTTAATTTCCGGAAGATATATTTTTTAAAATTAAATGCTGATACATTTGTTTCTGTTTCATAGTTTTATTTTTAAGGACATAAAAAACGAAATGAAATGTCTGTTTTCAGAGAATTCTCGTATTTTAATACAAAAGTTTTTTTTTTTTTTTTTTTTTTTTTTTTTTTTTTTTTTTTTTTAGCCCTTTAAGAAAAACAAGATTATTTCTTTACTTATCTTCATTTTGAAAGAAAACCTTTTTTTCTCTTTGTCAGTATATAAAAAATCTCATACAATTTCCTTGCAACTTTAAGCAATACATAAGGGTATTCATTATTAACTTCTTTTACCATTGGGATTAGGATTACTCGTGGTAAATTCTTATTTGGTTTCAAAGGGGAAAAAAAATCTTCAGAATAACACGTTTCCTTGAATAAACTCCGATGAATAACATATTCTTCTAATTTTACCAAATTTCGGTTATTTTAATTTCTGGAATTGTTTTCATAAAATGCTATCAATTATACAATATAGGGTGTACCAAATGTCCCTGACACATTTTAAAATTCAATATAAAATCAAGTAATTGTCGTACAGGAATGTGGTTTATACTAAAATGGTTCTCAAGATGAAACGTTTTCTTCAAGCAAATGATACTAATTAGTTATAAATTTCGTTCATAGATGGTGCCACTTGTTCGTATGTTTGGTTTCAGACATGCTTTTTTACTGATTTTCAGATTAGTTTTGACGCTGTCACGCAGAAATGATGACTCCCAGCAAAAAAAAAAAAAAAAAAAAAAAAAAAAAAAAAAAAAAAAAGCTTCTGCTGTGGCTGACATTGAAGTACTGAAGACAAAACCATGCATGTGATCCACTCAATTCCACAATCAATGCTAGCGAACACGTGGATTATTGAACTAGAGTTCAGTTTGGATGTGACTCGATCTACAAAGGGTGCACAGGCACACATTGAATTATGCTAATGGATTGCACAAATTATTACTCTTTAACTGCTTTTGACAAAATCAAATAATTTGTAACTGATTTTCATGGGTTTATTTATGCTTCTTTTTGATGATTTAAGGTACAGCGTCATCTATTGGCAAAGTTTGTAACTATTTTTTCATTCGCTTGAAGACTGTGCGACAATTACATAATGTTATATTGAATTTAAAAATGAGTCAGGAACTTTTGGGACACCCTGTATGTATATATATATTTATATACTAGAAAGATAGCCCGTCAAAAATGACGGGAAATGTGACATATGCAAGAATATGAGTTTTTCTCGCTTGTTCCGCAGTGACAGATGAAAATAACACATTTTAAAAACGAAACACGTTTATTAAAAACTATGTATAGTGAATACATAAAAAGTGCAATTTATTATTGTTGTTTTTTATGCACAAATTTCTTCTGTTTCTGTATAAAATTAGTTAAATGGCTTCTTTATGATTAATAAATTGCCTAAATATTGAAAAAAAAATGCGTGTATATATAAAAAGAAACAGGTAATAGGTTCTCAGAAAATATGTTGCCAAATTTCCTTCTTCGCCACGGCTCCTAAAGTGGGAAAGTACCGAGAATTTAACTGTTGTATCCGGCTATATAAAGTGCGGTACTTTTCCAGTATAGGGGCTTTGGCGCACTTTTTAAAATTATCATAATTTGGGCTTCAGAAGTGAGATTTTTTGCCAAATGATATAAACAGCTATGAAAACAAAAATAATGCACTTTTAGGTTTATTTATATCATCTATTGGGATGAAGATGTAAAGACGTACATTTTCGTATATTGCACTTTAAATTTTCACCCATAAATTTAAAAAAAACCTTGAAAGCGCGGAGTTATTAAATTGCGGTGACTTCAGTTATGAAAGATTAATGGTTTTAAATGGGAATTTCGCCAAATTAGCCGGCTATCGCCAAGTTGGCTTCATATATGAAAACTTATTTTTGTCGCCAAATGTGGCGATATTTCGTCAAATTTGGCGACACTTTGCCAAGGTGGTCAACATTTGACGCTACTGTGGTAATCCTGTATTAGT
Source organism: Maratus speciosus (assembly GCA_963932465.1). Classification (NCBI taxonomy): domain Eukaryota; kingdom Metazoa; phylum Arthropoda; class Arachnida; order Araneae; family Salticidae; genus Maratus; species Maratus speciosus. Next base: position 224,074,222 of record OZ010789.1, read on the forward strand.
AATTTTGGCTAGACTTGGATAGAGACTTGGATTTCATATAAACTAGGGATCGTTCCCAGGCTCCCCGGGTTATATAATATAGGTGAGATCATATTTTTAAATTGAAAACTAACAATTTGTTTTGCATGCAATATATTTTTTAGATTGCCCACTAACAATAAAAAAGCATTTTTCATATGAAAAATATGAATTATACAATCGAATAAAGTTTTGAAATGCATATAAGTTGCATGCTAAGACTTATTAACCCAAGATTTTGCTACTTATGGCATCCTTTTGAATTCTGATAATTTCAGAGCTTTAAGTGCGTACTTGAATTACATGTCTGTTAAATTTGCGTTTTATTTATATTATTTATTTATTCATAGAGTAATTTTTTATGGAATATTAGCTGTAAGAAAATGATGAACTCTGTATTCTCTTTTAAAGGCAAACAGGAAAATCTTTCGCAATCGAGCTCCACACAATAGAGATAAATTAAAAAATATTTCATGCTTGAAAATTGTTTTTAAACCATGGACAATCTGTAAATTGAGATGCACTTTGCAAACCAATTCCATTTGAGAGTTTTTTATTCCCGTTTGGCCGTCTAAAAATTTAAATTGCTCGATTACAAATGTGTTTTTTTAAATATTATTCTTTTGTTTATTTATAGAGGAAGTATTAATTTCGTTGTGGAAAATTAGTCAGAAATAAATGCTGAACAATTTTTATTGCTTTATGTGCAAAATGTCAATTATTTATGTATTGAAGCCGGCTCGAGATAAGATAAATTACGAAAAATCATGCTTGAAAATTATTTTTTTAAATCTAATAAATCAGTCAATTAAGATACAGTTTTTAAACAAATCGCATTTGAAAGTAGATTTTTTCTCCTAAACGACGTCCTAAAAATTGAAAATATACGATGGTCAGAAGATTAAAAAATTGCAGTAGCGAAAATTTCAAAACCGAAATTTATCGTGAAGTGTTGCCATTCGCAAAATGACGTCAGCATTGGGCACGGATACGTTTGTCCTTTATAATATAGATAGATAGATACGTAATGAGTAAAATATAATAAAGATCAGTTATTATGAGGAAGTTATCAATTGAGGTTCTTATTCTTGGTATTCCAGAATGAAAAACAGCAAAATTTATTGCCCTTTGTCACGAAGATAGAAATTTTTCTCCATGAAATCTAAATCCGACACCATTTTCACTTTCTCAAAATTTACATACGCACTTCTCATGTCCGTTTTCACCTTTTTTTTAAAAAAAAATGGTATTTTAATTTGACCATTTTAAAATAATTTTAACTCAAAAGAACTCAAAACTTGAAGTCACGATTGTCAGCAACATCTTTGCATGTGGATAGTTGCACTCTTAACTTGAGATTCTAATCATGTACCGGCAAACTCAGTATAAAGACATTCTAAATTTTTGTAAAACATTGCATTTTATCAATGTGTGATTTCGATTACATTATTTTCAAAAGTGAAGCCTTTTCACCTGTGAAGAATTTCAAAGAAGCTAAGGTGAAAATGACGCACTTCTATAAAGCATATTTCTGTTTTAAGAATTAAATACACGCTTTTATTTAAAAATCAAATCACGTCATTTGCATCCGCTAAAAACTCTAAATCATTCCACTTTTATGATCCAATCTTAAACAACCTCTGTTGAAAAACATGCATATATGACGTCATTATCGGGGAATAATATACAAACCCAGAAAAAAGCAACAATAGTTCCATGTTTTGTCAGAAATCATTCATGTATATTTTTTCAAAATTTAGATAATGTTATTATACACGGAATAATAAAATTGAATTCATTCAGCTTTGTATCGTTTGTAAAGTAAGTTTGCAATAAACTACAATTTATTGAATTGATAAGTAAAAAAGAAATAAAACCAAAATTCACTTGATTAATTAACAGACGATATTCTTGACAAGCAAGTATTTTAATTTCATTTTTTTTTCAGTTTTTATGAGAAAATGGCAACAGAAAGATACAGTAGTCTACTATTTTCCCTTTACTTCCAACACAAATAGAGTACTTCATTTTTCACGATTACAAAATTTGTATTAAGCGAAAGTTGCTAAACCGAAATTTCATTTCAAATTTCAAAGTGTTGCCATTCGCAAAATGACATATGCGTTAAGTACAGATATGTTTGTCTTTTAAATATATATAATATATATATATATATATATATATATATAGTACATATATATACATTTAGCACCAAGAAAGGAAATAAGATGTCTACTTTCAGTGGCTATTTTAATCTGAAAGAGTCTTTTTGTACCCGATTTATGACTTTAGACAATGTTCTTTATTTCCTTATAAAATCAGGGTTCTTTTATGTTAGCAGGGAACAGGTGATAAGGCGCCAAATATTGTTCCCATCGCCATCATTCGTATTGCATTTATTTAATCCAAAATACATACATTTAAAATACATAATTATAATACGTTTAAAATACACGTTTTTCTCTAAATGCCTCCTAATTCCTTAAAAAATAATGAAAAACAAATACCATAAACCAAAGCATTTTATTTCAGCATCAAAGCATTGTGTTTCAATTTACAGACGCGAAAAAAAAAAAAAAAATGAGCAAGATTTGCGTCCGGATAACATAAAAGTATCAAAATAAGAACTGGTGTGAAAATAAGAACTGGTGTGTAGTACAGTAAACTCCCGTCTATCCGGCCTAATGTGGCGAAAGGGTAGGCCGGATAAAAAAAAAAGCCGGATAGGCCAGAGTTCTATAAATATTTACTCACTTCCTGCACTCCCCCTCCCATTATATTTAAAATGCATGTTACACATTTTAAGATAAATTTTATATAAACAGTACATACAGTTTCAAAATAAGTAAAACATTAACGTAAAACGTAAGTCTAATTCTTAAAAAAATTAGTAAATCTTATTTTACTATTTATTAATAAATGATTTCACAAATATGAAAACCTATGCATAAGATAAAATAATCAAAACTTAGTTTTTGAAAAAGTGCTTGCTAGATGATTTCTTCTCCTTGTTAGCCGTTTTCCTCGACCTTCTTCGTTTATCACCCATTTCGTTAAATTTCGTTAACCCCCAAGAAACACGAAGCACACCAAAAGACTATACAAAAGCAACCAGGATAAGCGAAAAATAACGTCCGCACATGTTAACATCCGTTGCACAACTGACAAAACAGGCTATCAAGCCTTAACGCCCCCTCCTTTCCTGTCTGTCTCTGCTATTGCTTTCGGCAATCCCTTCTTGCTCCTTCCTGTCGTGAGTTAGCACTTAGTTAGCACTTTCCAACGGACGGGAACTTGCCTGTCTCGGCCGCTTGCAACATTTCTCATTTTTTTAACGAGGCCGGATAGTACGGACAGCCGGATAGTCGCGAGCTGGATATTCGGGAGTTTACTGTACCAAAATATTTGTCTTCACTCCCCGAGTACCAAAGGTTACAGTTATAATTCTTATGTACCTTAAAATAAACGGATATCTCCAAAATGCTTGTTTTGAGCGATTTTAGATATCCCCTCGTTAAGGAGGTTAAAGGGGGTCGAAAATATTAGGCCATTTCGTCATATCGCAGCAGGAGTTCTAGGTAGGAGCGTGAAATTTAAGACACTGAATCTACTAAAAATAATAAAACACATATTTCAGCGATTTTAGAAATTTACCATCCTTAGGGGTTAAGTAGGATGGTCGAAAATTTTAGGTCCTTTCGTCGCATCTCAGCAGCAGAAGTAGGTAGAAATGTCAAATTCGTGTTAACAAAGTTACTAAAAACAATTAAACACTTATTTCAGCGATTTTAGAAATTTCCACACTAATAGGGTTAAAGGGGGCGGGGTCGAAAATTTTAGGTCATTTTTTAGGTCATTTCATTCTCAGGAGCAGCTTTACTTACGAACGTGAAATCCCGGATAAGAAATCTACAAAAAAAAAAAAAAAATAAAATAAATAAATAAGTAAACACGTATTTCAACGACTTTAGAAATCCACTAACTCAAAGGGGTTAAATGGGGTGATCAAAAGCTTTCGGTGATTTCGTCGTATCTCAGTAGCGGTTTTAGGTAGGAGCATGAAATTTAAGATAACAAATCTACTAAAAAAATAATTAAACATGTACTTTAGAGATTTTATAAATACCCCCCCACCCCTTAAAAGGATTAAATGGGGTTGAATGGGGGCAAAATGTTAAGTTATTTTGCCATATCTCAACAGCCGTTTTTGGTCGCAGTGTGTAAATCAAGATAAGTAATTTACTAATTAAATAATTAAATACGTGTTTTAGCGATTTTAGAAATCCCCCCTCCTAAGGGGTTAGGGGGATCGATAATTCTAGGTCATTTTGCCATATCTCAGTACGAGTAACGGATTTTTTTAAAGTTTATTATGATGCAACCATACTCCAATTTAAAACTGGATAGGTTAATTTAAACTCTGCGATCTTTAATACCGATAACACCATGTAGCGAGTAATATATTAATCAAATTTAAATAAAAGCGGTTTTTTTTAAATATTTCATTGTATGACGGCCGTACTCAAGATAAAAATAGGTAGCACTGACTCAATGCAATTTTCTTTCGTGTTTATAGTGACCCCTGGAGAAAATAGGGTAACTAAATTTAAAAAAAAAAGATTTTTATGGGGGTTTTCTTTATAAATATTCATAATGAACTTTTGACACGGTGAAACTGATATCTTGATAAAACATTTCATATGATGGTTTTTTTCCCCCTCTGGAAGCACCCCGGTCGGAAATTCGATAAGTAAAACTTTAAAATGTTTTTTTAATGTTTTTTCATATGACAACCATACTCCTAGTTAAAATTATGGAATACAAATTTAACAAATTTTTCTTTTGCGTTGATAGCCACCCCTCTGCCCCCTTAACAGGAAATAGGATAACCAATTTTAAATCAAATAGATTTAATTATGTTTCTTTTAATAATGTTTTAAAATAAACCTCTGCGTCCGTTAAGTTTGTGTTTTGACAAACTTTTTCACACGATAGGTTTTTTGTTACCCTACCTGCTGTTGGGAAAATGCATAACTAAAACTTTAAAATGAGTTTTTTTATATTTTCTAATATGGGAGCTATTCCCCAAGTTAAAATTGGGTAATAATTTTCTCTTGCGTTTCTTGCAACCATGTAAGAAATAAGGTAACCATATTTAAATGCAACTGACTTTTTTATGCTGAACTGTATGGCAAATATACTGATGTTAAAAATAGGCAGTAAAGATTCAACACAATTTATTCTTGCGTTCATAGTGTCCACTGGTTGAAAATAGCGTAACTAAATTTAAATGAAATTGTTTTTTTATGTTTTCATTATTGATTTTTTATGCCCAGATTGGAAGCTTATGTCCAAACTACAGCAATCCGCATTATTGCACTGGTGAAACATTTTGGATTAATCATCGGTGAATTTATATCACAAATGGTGATATGATACCGCATAAATCAAAATGATGATAGTCCCCTCTGTTAAATACAAAATCAGATCGTCTGAATGCAGTAGTTATTCAAAACTTGACATATTAAGCAAAAACATAATTTGCAGAGCTAATTTAGAAAAAAAAAATATTTCGTACATTGTTTAGGAAAGAGCAGGGACAGATATTAAGATATTTCACTCATTTGGTCCTGCATTTAATGTTAAATTTTTGGAAACAAATATGGTTAAACCAATTGAACTTAAAAAAATAAAAATAAATTTCAAACAATATGATATTTAAACCACCCTAAAAACTTGGATTCCGTTCAAATAAAATCGAAATAAATCAGAGACTTTTTTCATTTCAAAGCTTCGCAAGTTTCAAATTTTTCTATTGCAGTTTTTTATATTTATTATGTGTGTATACAAAATGACAAGGTACATGCAAAATGCAAACTTTTGAAAAAGCTAAAGATTTATTTCGATTTCATTTTGAACAAAACCCAAGTTTTTAGAGTAGGGGAGACTAGGGAGGGTTGACCCATTTTTTACAAAATGATTTTTTATTTTTTAAATATTGAACGTAGAATAAAGTTTTATATATCATTTTATTCGTTATACAATCAGTTATCAAAATAAAATTGCTACATAAGTGTAACATATAAGAAATTTGAAAAATGATTGATTTTAATCATGAAAAAATAATGGGTCAAGGCTCCCCACATATGGGAGGGTTAACCCACCATACGGGAGGCTTGACTCATTTTGTTTTATATTGCAATATTTGTGAAGAGAAATAAAATCAGTATAAAAAGCAAAATAACTTTATGCCAAATGCTTTAATTATTATATCAAAATATTTTTTTTTAAATATGCTGCTTAAACAAACCTGTTGAGACGCACTCGCAAGTCAGAGAAGAAAATTATTGTTTTAAACAGGATTTTGTCTGAGCAGGTATAATTGTACAGCAGGGAAAATGAAATTTTAACATTTAATGCAGTATACTGTTAGAGACAGGCTCCGTTTTCATAGTGTTTCATGTTATTGTGTGCGGATTTAGGAGCCACTGTCCCGCCTTTTTTTTTTTTTTTTTTTTTTTTTTTTTTTTTTTGTCTCCTTGTCCTATTTTTTGTGACACTCGACTCGACAACTCTAGTTGTCACATAGTTTGGCTTTATCTCACTGTATTCACCCTGGTGAAATTTGTCTACATACCTTCCTAAAGTTTTTCGATCGATGCTATTTTCTTTTGCAGCCGCGTGAGCACTTAACTTATCATTAACATTATTTAAACCTTTAAAGGGCAAAGTACTTTCAGTACTAAAATGTTGAAATAAATGACTGGCACCGGAATTTACTTACAAATTTATTTGGAAATAAGGAAAAGGTTATATTTCACATGCATATTAAATGGAAAAGATTTTAGCAAAATTCTGGTGCCATTGTGAATAATTAAAAGAATTTCGGAATTAAAATTAAGTGGTTTTATAAACATACCGCTGCCCTTAAAAGGGTTAAGACTGCTGCTTTCATCCTTTCTAGCCCTTTCTAATATTTCCCACTGTTTCTATTTACCTATTGTAAGTAATATATTTAAATAGAAAAACGTTCTTATCAACTTTCCCATTTTTTAGCAATTTCTCACATCTTTCTTTAGTCAATTTTAAACATTTTCTTTTCCGTCACACCATTTTACTGTAGCTTTACAGAATAAATTTGCATTCTTTTATATATATAACCATTAACTTATCATTATGCACAGTGTATAATAAAAAGATTTCCAAAAACGCTTAATTAAGGAAGCCTTGAGCATCTGGTCAACCCTGCTCCCTCACATTGACTGGGTCAAGCCTCCCTACATAGACCTTTTCTAAAGAATAGCAGATTGTTATGTTAAGCCTAACGTACTGTACAATCTTTACGCCTTGAAAGAAAGCTCGATATTTCTGCATTACTTTAAACCTACTTAAATTTCTATGATATAATTTATCTGAAAAAAAGCTTACAAAATATTTCTAAAAAACACAACTTTTACGTTGAAAACGCCTCACAATTGATTTTTTCACATCTATTTCAATTATCTCTATGAAACCGAGACTGTTGTTTGGGCGTTCCAGTAGCTTTTGTTGACACCTATTGATAAAACTCTGAAATTCTTTTAAATATGAAAATTGATGGGTGGGTCAAGCCTCCCGTAAGGTCAACCGTCCCTAGTCTCCCCTACTTTAAATATCATATTGCTTGAATTTTGTTTTTATTTTTTAAAGTTGGTTTAACCACATTTGCTACCAAAAATTTAACATTAAATATAGAACCAACTGAATTCAATATTTAATTTTTTTTATTACGTTATTATAAGGTGTTTTTGTGTTGTATAGTTTGTATTACATTATTGTATGACTTTTTATATTATATATTTTGTTTTACATTATTAAATGGCTTATTTATTAAATCAAGCAAATTTCTGCATAATGTAACGTATTAAATGGTATAAATATAAACCAAGTTGTTTATTCATTTGATACAGTGACAGTTATTTCATAAAAACAAAGTAATCTCCTGACGTTTTAAAAATATAAATAAAGATTGCAGAAAGTGCTTTCCAAAATTTTGCTTTTATCGCGAAATTTAACTGCATAGTCGTCTTTCTCGAACCAAACGACTATATAAAATAAGTAAGAAATTAATATAGTCCAATAACTTCATTAGTTCGGGATTTGTACCAACCATATATAAAAGTAGTGAATTTTCCATAATTGGGGTCCATGCAAATTCATGTATTGTAACGGAAATGTTTTAAAACAGCATGAATTATAGTCATGAAATTAATGCATGGTTTTTAAGATAAATATTGAGTGCTTATCAAAGCGTGTTAAAAAAGCATTTTTAGATGTGTTGGTAATTATATAGGTACGTAGCATCTATATTTGGCGTCAGGTCCGCCCGTATGTCTGTCTATCTGTCTGCATAACCGCGCAAAAACTTCCCAACCGGATGGTTTGAAATTTAATATAATCGTTGCAAATTTTGTCGAGTCATTTCAAATTTTATGGAAATCGAATGAAAACTTAAAAAGATATTAATGAAAGTTTTCTTCATTCTATTAAATCCTATCATACGTAATTAATTCAATGATATCCCTTGACAGGTAATGATTCTCTGTTGCCACGGTGATTATTTCATTAAATCCTATCATACGTGATTAATTCAATAATATCGCATGTGATAGGTAATGATTCTAGGTTGCCATGGTGATTACGTCCTATTTAAGATGGAGTTATATTATTTCTGTATTGCTGAATTTAATATGTACAACCGCAATAAATTTTGTATTCATGCATTTTTGCATCAGAGTGCAATAGCTATTGCACCAAGATTTGAATACTTATAAAACTAGTTATAATATGAACGCACTTTATTTGCCAAGTTTGACGTACAATTTCCGATTTGTTAATATTTCTATTTATTCAAGCTGAAGTTTGGAATTTTTTTTTCAGATTGCAATAGCCGCTAAAAACAGACATTGTAAATTATTGTAAAATCTTTGTATACATTGCATTTTTTTTTCTTTTCAAACGTTCTCACAACCATAGTTCGAATCCTGTTGGCAAAAGAGAATAACAGTAAATAAACTAACGCGCTGCTGGAATCTGTAAGGAAATATATAAGCATTTTTTTTACATTCAAAGCTTATGAAAAAATTTCCTTGAAAATGAATATTAAAAAATAAATACCCATCTTGTGTTACCTGAAGCTAAAAAAAAGGGAAAGATTTTTCAACTTAAAAGATTTGCGGAAAACAAATAGTTAATTCATTTTTTTTCCTTAAAAATAGAAGCATGAAGCTTAAAAATTATCTGTCAGTATTTAGTAAAAATTCTTTTAGAATTTGAAAGAGTGCAAATATGATAAAATTAAAAGCATGTTGTTTATCACAACTTTTTTTTTTTTTTTTTTTTGAGAAATGCGTTGTTTGGAAAATTAAAAGCTTTTTTTTTGCTGAAAAAAAAAAAAAAAAACAGATAAGAAAAAAAAAAACACAAGTTATCATGACTAGTTTGAATCCCAATGCTAAAAGAAGTGAATAATAAATATCCTAATGCACTGAGAAATTGTAAAGAAATGTATAGATATTTTTAAGTTCTCAGAAAAAAAAAAAATCTTCCTCCAAAATGAAGATAAACAAATAAACAATCTTCTTGTTTTGCTTGAAGCTGGAAAAAATAAAGATATTTTCGAATTAAAACATATATTTGCTAAAAACAGAAATTTTAATTAGTTTTTTATGTCCTTTTTTAAATACAAGAATGATATATAAAGAAATATCTGTCATTATTTAGTAAAAGTATCGTCCGGAAATTAAAAGAGTGGAAATTTGTTATTTATTTTATTTCCCCCCACTGAGAAATGGATTGTTTCTAATATTGAGAAAAAAAGGGAGGGGGGGGGGTGTATTCAAAGAAAATAAGAAACTAAGTTGATTACTTTTATTCATGATCTCAGTAGAAAATATTATTAAATAAGAAAGAAAAATCATGCGTCAAGCATAGATTATGAAACACTTCCCAACACATTCAGAATAATGTAACAAAACTTCATACCGGGTGTCCCAAAAAGGACTGACTGATTTTAAAATTCAATAACTTGCAAACGGTGACAGATATTTAAAAATTCTTGCAGGAGGTTTATGCATAAGGTCAAAAGTTTTATTACAGTGACTTTCGATTTTAGTTCGAATTACAAACAATAGATGGCGCTGTAAGCAATAGTCGCTAAATACAGGCTCGATTTCTAGTCCCTTCTCTTGTTCCATGCTGAAAAAGGAGATGGAAATGTATTATCCGGGCCACGAAGTACCAAAAATCGAGCCTGAATTCAGCGTCTGTTGATCGAAGCGCCATCTATTGTTTGTAATTCGAACTAAAATTGAAAATCACTGTAAAAAAACTTTTGACCTTATGCATAACCCTCCTGCAAGAATTTTTTAAATATCTGTCACCGTTTGCAAGTTATTGAATTTTAAAATCAGTCAGTCCTTTTTGGGACACCCGGTAGTTTAATAAGTTAAAATATTATGTCTAATTCAACCGTATGGAAACGCATAACGGATTTGAAATCCCAATTTCAGCTGTTCCCATCAACAGTCGTAAAATTACCCGAATACTTTGAGCAGCACTGAAACAATTAAATTTAAAAGCGCAAGCCGAGATTGAAAACGCACTTCAGCAATTATTACTCAAAGACAGTATTGTAACCGATTTCTTTTGTGTGTCCCTGTAAATGAACGACAAATGCTATGAATACCCTATTCTACCGTAATCATCTTGCAGTGGAATTCAGTGATTTATATCAATTTAAATGCATTTGAAACAGCGTAATGTCATTAAAATACTCTGCAAACGATTTTTTTCCATATACAATAACCTAATGGAATTCTTTTGAGCGCCCCTGCAAACGAACTATTAATCCCACATACTTCATATATAGTAAAGTGAGGACAAATGCCGCAGTTTTTCTTTTCTTCTTGTAAAATGTACAATAAAGCAAAAAACAACAAACTAAGTACCAGAAATCATTGATCAAACCCTTTAGAATCTAATTTCTATGTTAAACAAGTTAAAGCCCTCTTAATAAAGCGGACATAATTATTTTCCCAAACGTCCTTTTTTAACATAATTTTTTAAGTGCTGGGTAAGATGCCGCATGGAGAAAAAAGCTATGCTGTTTATTTTTTTTCAAATAAATCACATTTTTATTTCCTCAAACTACTTAAAATGAAAATAAATAACAGTAAACTTACATAAATTATATATATCACTAAATTGTGAAAAGTTTAACGAAATTGCAAAAGTGTAAGCTCGAAAAATAAAACTTAAGACAAAAAATAAAAATGAAACGAAAAACATTTGAATTTGCGTGAATGGATAGCATAATTACTGGAAACAATAGACAGCATAATTACAAAAAAGATATAAATCACTGGTTTACATCCAGGCGAACATTGCAGTTTGCTCTTAATCTAAACATTAGTTAAATTCTATTTAGGCCCTAGTCTAATTTTTTTTGGCCTTTCCTCTCATTTTCTATTTCCATTCGCCCACAATCACATCTCACTTCCCGTTGCAAAAGCCTTTGTCATGCAGCTATCGATTGAATTTGATGCACTGAACCCTGCTCGCTTTAGACTTTGTTTCTTGATAAGACTCCAGACACAATCAGTACATTCTGAGTCATCAAATTCCAATCCAATACATACTGCCATCAATATCTATAAAAGAACATTTTCGCCATTATTGGAAGATGACTCATATTTTAGTTTCTTCCTCAAGTAAGGTGTGTTCAAGTTGATATTTCCTTTCCGTTTTTTAAACAGTTTACTTCCACCAAGCTGTCGTTCTTTGACGCTTTCTAGTTTCTTTTGCTTTTTATTTCATTCTTCTTTTTTATTGTTTATAAACTCTCTGCTTGTAATATTTGCATCCTTTTGATTTCTCTTACTTGGCTGTATGGGCCTTTTAACCATTGGGATAGGAGATATTTTGTTTAACAGTTTTAATGGTGAGACTTGTAAAGAGCCTATGTTTTCCTTATTCACACATGGAGAACCAGCATTGTTGCTGAGAATATTTTGATAAGTAGCAGAATGCGCTAATATACCTTCATTTAAATGTTAGTTATACTTAAATCGCAGTGATGAATTTATTGAACCGAAAAACAAAAATATATTTTGCGGCATCTGTCCCTCAACCTCTGTGCGGCATCTGTCCCATAGTAGAGGGTAAGATGCCGCGCCGCCATTTTGTGTCATGTGAGCGACGCGTGAGAAAAGCAAGCACATGCCTGTATTCTACGATGATCTATTCTACAGTTGCAATTGATTTTGGGAGGAAATCTCTGCTTATTTGGCTTGAAATATGCAATAAAACTTTATTAGAATAATTTTAGCAACTTTCCACGCAGGTTTGAAGCATAAAAGCAGGCAGAAATATTTGAATACTAATAGTTAAGCAGTGGAAACGCATACAACACAACAGACAGCACTTAGGCACACAACGAAATTCTTAATTTAGCCTAGGGAGCGCTAGTGTCGCCAATACAATCTCTGCGGCATCTGTCCGACCGCGGCGTCTGTACTCACTTTACTATATCATTTTAAATTTAAAAATTTTTGTAATTTTTTAAATGGCCGCCATTTTGAAACAAGATGGCGGATGAAGCTGGACAACGAACTCGGTCGAGATATTTGTATGCACTATGTACACACCAAGGTATATCCAAATCGGTTCATAAATACGCCCGTTATTACGTGACAAAAATCAGGACGTTTCAAAATGTCAGCCACGCTAGAAATTCAAAATGCTATAACTCAGCCATTTTTTAAGATATAGACGAAACAAAAACTGCTCCCGAATCTTTTTATCAAGGTCAAACACATAAGAAAAAAATATTTTTTCAATTTTCAATTTTTTGGCACCACATTTCAAATTAAAATTTTTCTTAAAAATTTAAATGGCTGCCATTTTTAAACAAGATGGTGGATGAAGCTGGTCAACGAACTCGGTCGAGACATTGGTATGCACTATGTATAAACGAAGTTACATCCAAATCGGTTCATAAATACGCCTTTTATCGCGTGACAAAATTCAGGACGTTTCAAAATGTCAGCCACGCTGGAAATTCAAAATGCTATAACTCAGCCATTTTTTAAGATATAGACGAAACAAAAAATGCTCCGGAATCTTTGTATAAAGATCAAATACATAAGAAAAAAATATTTTTCCATTTTCAATTTTTTGGTACCCCATTTCAAATTTTAATTTTTTTAAAATATTTTAAATGGCCGCCGTTTTGAAACAAAATGGCGGATGAAGCTGGCCAACGAACTCGTTCGAGACATTGGTATGTACTATGTACACACCGAATTACATCCAAATCGGTTCATAAATACGAGAGTTACAGTGTGACAAAGGTCAGATATATATATATATATATATATATTATATATGGATATATATATATATATATCAATTTTGAACGGAGGGTGGTTTCGGGGTCTTGGGGTCATGATTGATGAAAATATATAAAAATTTTTTGAAATCGCTTTCCTCCGAACAGCTGCAATAGGTAGCTTTTAGGTAGCTTTCTTTACAAAAAGCTACCTATTGCAGCCGTTCGGAGGAAAGCGATTTCAAAAAATTTTGGTATATTTTCATCGATCATGACCCCCAGACCCCGAAACCACCCTCCGTTCAAAATTGATATATATATATATATATATATATCAATATATATATATATATATATATATCAATATATATATATATATATATATATCTGACCTATGTCATACTGTAACTCTCGTATTTATGAACCGATTTGGATGTAATTCGGTGTGTACATAGTACATACCAATGTCTCGACGGAGTTCGTTGGCCAGATTCATCCGCCATTTTGTTTCAAAATGGCGGCCATTTAAAATTTAAAAAAAAAAAATTAAAATTTGAAATGTGGTACCAAAAAATTAAAAATGGAAAAATATTTTTTTCTTATGTATTTGACCTTTATACAAAGACTCCGTAGCAGTTTTTGTTTCGTCTATATCTTAAAAAATGGCTGAGTTATAGCATTTTGAATTTCTAGCGAAGCTGACATTTTGAAACGTCCTGAATTTTGTCACGCGATAAAAGGCGTATTTATGAACCGATTTGGATGTAACTTCGTTTATACATAGTACAGACCAATGTCTCGACCGAGTTCGTTGGCCAGCTTCATCCGCCATTTTGTTTAAAAATGGCGGCCATTTAAAATTTTAAGAAAAATTTAAATTGGAAATGTGGTACCAAAAAATTGAAAATTGAAAAAATATTTTTTTCTTATGTGTTTGACCTTGATAAAAAGATTCGGGAGCAGTTTTTGTTTCGTTTATATCTTAAAAAATGGCTGAGTTATAGCATTTTGAATTTCTAGCGTGGCTGACATTTTGAAACGCCCTGATTTTTGCCACGTGATAACAGACGTATTTTTGAACCGATTTGGATGTACCTTGGTGTGCACATAGTACATACAAATAACTCAACCGAGTTCGTTGGCCAGCTTCATCCGCCATCTTGTTTCAAAATGGCGGCCATTTAAACAAATTTAAAAAAAATTAAATTTAAAATGAGATGCCAAAAAATTGGAAAATGAAAAAATTTTTTCGTATGTGTTTGACCTTAATACAAAGATTCCGGAACAGGTTTTGTTTCGTCTATATCTAAAAAAATGGCTGAGTTATAACATTTTGAATTTCTATTGTGGCTGACATTTTAAAACGACCTGATTTTTGTCTTTCGATAACAGGCGTATTTATGAACCGATTTGGATATTACTTGGTCTGTACATCGTGCATACCAATGTCTCGACCGAGTTCGTTGGCCAGCTTCATTCGCCATCTTGTTTCAAAAGGTTTGCGATTTTTTTTTTTAAATGTATTTTAAAATTTAAAATGAGGTATTGAAAAATTGGAAAATGAAAAAGATTTTTTTTATGTGTTTGGCCTTGATACAAAGATTCGGAGCAGTTTTTGTTTCTGAAAATTTGTTCTTTTGTTTATATCTTAAAAAGTGGTTGAATTATAGCACTTTGAATTTCTATCATGGCTAACACTTTGAAACGATCGTGCATTTGTCACGCGATACCACACGTATTCGCCTATTTCGATGGAAGAAGGCATGTGGATAGTATACATCAATATCTCGACCAAGTTCGCTGGCCAGCTTCATCAGCCATCTTGTTTCAAAATGGCGGCCATTAAATTAAAAAAAATTATATTTAAAGTGAGGTGCAAAAAAATTAGAAATTGAAAAAGGTTTCTTTCTTAAGTATTTGACCTTGATATAAGGATTCAGGGGCATTTTTTGTTTGCCTTTATCTTAAAAAATGGCTCAGATACAGTAGTTTCAATTCCTAACGTGGGTGACATTTTGAAAAATCTGATTTTTTGCCTGCGACAGCACTCGTATATATCAACCGATTCCGATGTGAGTGAGCATGTGCACAGCAATTACTAAGGTCTCGACCAAGTTCACTGGTTAGCCTCATCCACCATGTTGTCTTAAAATGGCAGGCACTTTAAGAAATCGCCGAATTTGGCAGCCAAATATAAGTTACTTTAATTAAAAGCAGCTTGGATAAAGCTGACTAATTTCGCGAAATTCTCATTCATAATGATTTAGTATTGATAAAAATTAGTACTGAATCTCCTACATTCGGTTTCCACTTAATTGCGCTTCGTGTGTTTGAATAATATAAGTTGGCTTTTTTAAAATAAGGAATATGAAAGCTACCTCTTCCTCCCGGCACTGGCCGGAAGGACTTTTTGTAATGAAAGCTACCTAAAAGTAAACACCCCCTACTAACTCCTCAACAAATTATCCCAGAAGAAAGTTGCTGGTACCGAACGTTTGGAAATAAAGTCTACTTTTAAATGATGTACCGTATATCTCGGCGTATAACACGCCCTGGCGTATAACACGTATCACTAATTTGAGAGTATATATTTTTATTTCAAGCATACACTGCTGCATAATACGCAACAAGTTTTCTCTACAAAAACAAACCAGAAATACCAAATTGGATGGACGAAAATGGGTTAAAATTATGGATAAAAAATGTTTGTGAAAAGCGTCCAAGAGCTTTAAGAAAACCAGATAGTCTTTTAGTTTGTGATACGTTTAGATACCATAGAACAGACGGAATTAAAAAAGAATAATCGAAGGAGGCAGTGGAATACATTGAAGCTAGAAAGGAAAAAAACTTTTACGAAAGAAAGAAATATGCGGCATGCGCACTAATGCAAATGTGTGAATTAATTGTTAAATCGTTTAAAAAATGTAGAATAGCAAATGAACTTGACGGTACCGAGGATGACTATTTATGACTAGATGAAAGCGACAGCGGGGATAAAATACATGAAAGCGACACTGGGGAAGAAGATGACATACTCGAAAACACATATGAGGACGAGTACAACGGACTTTTCATGTTATCTGATAAGAAAGATTAAGTTTGTTAGAAAATGCATTCTACGTTTTTTGTTTATATTATTATATAAAATGTATGTCAACATATCTCTAAAAATTTAGAATGTTTTCTTCTTATGATTGTACACCAAGCATTTTATATTCGGTGTATAACACGCACCCGAAAAAATGAAGTGATTTTGTAAATTTTAAAGTGCGTGTTATACACCAAGATATACGGTGTATAAAATTTGCTTAGGGGGCCATCTACATATTAAAACGAATCCAAACTTCAGTTTTTTCAATGACAATACCGAATTTTAACACGATATTTCAAATCTTCGGTTCAAACTGTGCCTAGACACAAAATTTCAAGTCATTTGAATGATAAGTTTTGAATTATAAACATTAAAAATTTAGTGCTTCTAATGTTAAATTACATCTTCATATTTTTATTAATATCTCCTGAAATTATACTCCTAACGTGCTAATTTTTTGTGTAGCAATAATATTAAAATACCCAAACATAAATACATTGAATTTGCAATTTTTATAATATGATATGAATTATGAAATTAATATTCGAAAAAATTATGAATCGCAACCTACAATTTTTTTGATGGATTTAGATTTATTAAGTCCTGATTTATGGAAATCCAAAATTTCACATTTTTCTTCCAAGTAGTTTTCAAATTATGCTTAAAAAACGGCAAAATAATGGTTTAAGTCTATGATAGAAGTGACTAGATATTTTGAAATTTCTTAAGCTATTCTCTAATCTACCATTCTTCAATAATTGCGTGAGTGGCTCTTAAGATGCCTTGATCAAGAAAGGGGGCTCCATCGGTCAACAATCGAGTACCGAACTTCAATTTGGATACAGCCCCTAAAATACGCTCGTTTTAAAATAATTAATTTCTCGGAAACTTATCGTATGAATTGAATAAAAATTTGTTTTTAGGCTAATTGACGGGTGTAGAATTCCTTTATTCTGTCAGAATTGTGTACTGCTATTTAAAAAAAACAAAGTTATGGTTCGTTTTAATATGTAGATGGCCCCTAAGCAAATTTTATAACATCATTTAAAGGTAGACTTTATTACCAGTCGTTTGGTACCAGTAACTTTCTTCTACGATAATTTTTTGCAGAGTTATTAAGGAGTGTATACTTTTTTTCCCCCACGACTGTACATGTGGTACACACCACAAAATATCAAATTTTAGCTGAAATTTTGAAATTTAATTTTTTTTTACTATTTTCCCATTATTAGACCGATATATAGATTTTTTTTAAAAAATCATAAAAATAGCAAAAATTGTGCAGTGAAGGGTTAAATTGGTTTTGCCTCAAAATGACAAAATAGGCATCGGCATTACTTCCCATTTCTTTTCTTTTCAATTTTTCTTTTTTTTTTATGAAGGTACAGATTTAAAAAAAAACCTCCAGGAAAGTAAAAGAGTGGATATTTGATAAAATTAAAAGCATGTTTACCTCATCTTTCAACGAGAAATGCGTTATTTTGAAAATAAAGCAGTATTTTTTCCCCTAAAAAAATAAGACGTTATCACAATTAGTTTGAATCCCAATCGTAATATTAATAATAACAATAATAATGCACTGCTTAAAACTCCCAGGAAATGCATGAATGTTTTTTTCTATTCCAGAGAAAAAAAACAGCTTCCTCCGAAATGAAGCTTAGAAATAAATAACTCTCTTTCGCCTGAAGCTGAAAAAGAAAAAGAAAATATTTGTAATTTACATATTACATGAAACCAGCAATTTTAATTTTTTTGATGCAATAAAAATAGAAGTACGAATCATAAAATGTATCTGTCTAGTTTTCGAGATATTATATATTATTGATTCGTATGAAATACCATGTTTCGTATTTGTTTAAATGTATATGAATGGACTCTGGTAAAACACGCCGGCTGAATATAAACACAAGATGTATACTCAGCCGCTTCTGTCCAAAACTATAAGCAAACCACATTACAGAAATTCACGACTCTTGCTTAGACCTGTTTGTTTCGGCAAGTTATACACGTAAACAATCATTAGCTTGCCAGTAATGTCAATTTCGCTAAGTTTTTGTCAAAAATACTCTCAACCAATCAACTTTTATTGTCCGTATGTCGTCATTTTCAAATAAAGGCAGACTGTTATTGCATCAAAATCATGAAATTTACAAGATGTAATTTTGCAATTTTCAGTTAATTTACATTGTTTCTTGCTTATAATAAGAAAATTGATAAAATCAGTACTATGAATCTTTTTTAAATGTAGAATATAATAAGATTTCTTTTCCACCCAAATTATTGAAAGGTCTCATACAAGGCAAATGAAACATATCAGGTTGCTATGCAAGTTATTTCAAAATAAAATAAGAAATTACCTCGATTATTTCATGTCAAAAACACACACATAGAAAACAATTTTTGAAAAGATGCAAGGTAAAAAAAAAAAAAAAAAAAAAAAAAAAAAAGTGATGACAACATAAAATCCTTATGAAATTACAGATTTTTTGTTAAAATTTCATCGTAAATAGAAATGATTTAGGGTTTCAAATTTGTTTATCTGCCTCTTCACACTGATTGCAACGACACGTTTACAACAAAAATAATCATTATTAATCCATGACTGTAATAATAGTTAAACATTCTATTATTATTATTATTATTATTATTATTATTATCATCACATAGGAATATAGAGTGAAACTAGAGGTCTGCACGGGCCGGAATTTCCAGGACCGGGCCCGGCCCGAACGAAAGCTATCTTGCTCCGGCCCGGTATAAAAATTAAAAGTTCGGCCCGTCTCGGACCTTACAGAAATTAGTGAAAACAGGCCCGGCCCGATCTGGCCCGACTCAATTTCTACAAAAGTCCAGATTTTTCTTAACATATAACACTATTCCTTTAAACAATACTGCATACATATTTATGCAAAAATTTTACAGTATATTTTAAAATTACAATGTCTTCGCAAGACAGAAAATACACAGTTGCAACAATAATGATTAGTATATTTTTAAATTTCAAATGAGGATTCATTAAAAAAATAATGTAGTTTAGAATAAAAGAAAAATAGGAGGGTTAAAAGCACCATAACTTTTAAAGCTGTATGATAAAAAATAGATTTGTGAAAATATTTCTCGGTCATTTATTAAGGCTTTTCTCAAATCTAAAGGTGCTACTTTCTGATACATTTCTGAATTCTTTTCTTTTCGGAAACGCATAAGATTAACGGGTGTTCTTATTCAGAAACTATGTAATCGAATGTCGTTATCCATTTTTTAATAGGGACAATATATCGTTGAGAAAATACTGTCAAAGTTAGCATTTTGAATCGAATTTTCGGAAGCGACAGCGAGGGAAAAGAGAAAATCCTGCAGCCACGTGACAAGAATCTCTTATATCTCGACAAGTAATTTATTTATCAATAATGGAAAACATTAATCGATTCCAAATCCCTTCAATAGTCAGGCTTGTCAATTTTATGCTTTAAACAGTTAAAAATTGGTCAGAATATGTGTCAAAGTTTCGCGTTGTCGAGCAGTGAATTTGAGAAACACCTTAAGGTAAATTTCCAAAGATTACAGAAGTTCATTATCGCTATTAATATTTGTACAAAACATATTGCCCGCTCTACACATCCTGAGAACAATTAAGTCCAGTTCCTGCCCAGCTCGGCTATATAGAAAAGAAATGCAAACCTGATCCCGGCAGGGCACGAGTCTGCTGAAAAAAAAACTAAGCCCAGGTCAGATTGGTGTTGTTAAACTAGCATCGACTCGTGACGCACGTTTATATTTATTCTCGCGAAAGTCACATTCATTGAAAATAGCTCTATTTTATCGACTACGTATAGATTTTTATATCGGACCGATAGTTCCGCTAATGTTTTTTTATCGGCCCAGTAGCTCTCCCGAGCCTTGGTGTCCTAAGCGTTGGTGTGTGTAAAATATTGAAAATAGCAGAAAAAAGTTTAAAATGTGGAAAACCCATAAAAATTGTATAGTGTGTGTTGTATGTTCAGGTAGAGCACCTTCCTGAGCCAATGGGAGGCATGTCTGGCCGGTGTCCCCCACAAAATATGTGGGAGCATAATTCGTGGGCCCACCGAATTGTGGAAGGTGAACGTTGGATGGGGTCAACCACACTCTACTGTAGGGTGCTCTATCTGGAGGTATGCCCGTTGAGGTGGGTGAGGTGCGGCGGACCGGTGTCGACTGCGGCTGGTGATGGTAGCATAACCACGAAGCCTAGCCAACTTGTAGAAGGTGAGAGTCTTCCGGATTACCAAGACCTCGAGTGTCTCCTCAGCTTTTGGTGTTTGATGTTTTTGTGTTTGTTGTGTTGCTCGGGAGTTGAGGCAGTGTCGCCTTTGCCCGGGGGGCAAGGTTAGTCCGGCGTGTCTTTGCGTAGGCGGGAGTTACTGCATCCGCCGGTCGGATGAGCAGCTTTCTAAATTTTCTCCAACTTGATGTTCTCTGGCATGGTGGCGCGTGCCAGAGTTTGATACTACTGGTGTGTCGGGCCTGGGGTCATGGCGCGGTCCGTGTTTGGGCGAGTTTGATCGAACCGTTCTTCCGCCCGTTCAGTTTCTGTAGGACCCGAGGCAGGGGTGACGATTAATTTCGTCATCTGAGGGGGCATTGGTGACTTTCTCGGGACGTAATGCCTGCAATTTGATTGAGCTCGCACCTTGGTGCGTGAGCTCTGTTTTATCTTGTTTGTTGGGAACAAGTCTTGATATGTGCACAGTGCGCTCAGTTGGGGTGATATGCACACAGTGCGCTCAGTGCCGGGGCTCTACGTCCCGGCGTTTAGTTTTTGAGAATCGTGTCCTGTTATATTCTCCGGGTCATTGGACAGCGTGTGGATCTCGGGCTAAGTCACCCCTTTAAGGGGTCTCAGGACTCTTAAAATTGGAAAAATCGAAAAAAAAGACCATTTTCAACATATAATATCTTAAAATGTAATTGATTTTAAGACAAAATTTTATATTGGGATGAAAGATATATGTATGTTCTTTCATTTCATGTATTTGAAAAATTACAAGATGCAGAATTAGAATTTACAGTGGGCTCCAAAATGTCAGATATTTGACGAGCGGAAAATCGGCATAACAGATTATGCGCACGATTACAAAATAAATTTTGCAAGAAGAAGGAAAATTTTGGATCCTACTTGTGCTTCACATTATAATAATTACTCTGAACCTAAATAAATTTGTATTTAAAGCATTTTTCTATTTTTAATACAAAGTTGTATTTAGTTAATGCAAAATTTAGAAATTTTCAACAGTATACTCACCTATAAAGAATATATTTCTGAACAATAAAAAGGAAATTTTAGGTTCAGTTTATACAGACTAACATGAAAGATATGTTTTGAAAATTTCATGAAAAAAAATTCAGACTTTTTTGAGATATCGTGCGCGTTATGCCCCAAAACGTCATTTGGATAAAATTGACTTCAAAGTTTCTGAAACGCCGCTTCAGCTATTGAGCGTGTATAATTCTAAAAGCCATAACTTCTGTTCTAACAGGAATTTCAAGGAAACATTTATACCAAAATGTTTAGAAAAGATAGTAGTTTAACATCTAAAAAAATTAAAATTTCGAAAATTTTAGAGCTGTAAGAGTCCTGAGACCCCTTAAGGCGTAATGTCCTCGGAAGGCTTTGTCCTTTTGCGTAGATGGTGGACTGTCGTGTGGACGTCGATGGTGTTAGACTAAGCACGGCATTCAGGTTGTACGTCTAAGCAAGTTATCCAGGACTGACCATCCTGGGTATCCGAGGGGACCGTCGCATCCCTCGAGGTTTGCTTGCGACAGTTGCAGGATACCTTTTAATGATAGGCCTGTCCTTTCGTAGTCAGGTCTAAGCGATTCCGTTGTGGCGATGGGTTGTCGACTTGACGATGTCGTTGTCAGTGGCAGGCCTCTTTGTGCTGGTTTTGCCTTGACTGGCCACTTGGTGGTTTGTTTCGAGTTGCGCCGCAAGTGTGCGGCGTCGCACTGGGTGCAGGCGTTTTCTTGAGTCTCGAACTCGCCACAACAGTCCTTGGGGCGAACAAAATGAGGCCGCAGAACAGTCTTTGCGAAGTTCATGACAGCGGTTTGGCCATGCGTGTCCCATGCGCAGCTGTTCCGACTGGCGTGTTTGCGATCGTAGCGACTGGGCGTCGTCTGGTGCCTTGGAGGACGGGGGGTCGCTACGCGACGTCCTTCAAAGGACCGCATGGATCCATTCGGATCTGGAACGGTAAACTTTAATTTATCGGCCCAGTCCGGCTGGCCCGTTCAATTTTTTTGAGCCGGGCCGGGTACGGGCCTCGGGCCAAACCCGGATCCGTGCAGACCTCTAAGAGAAGCTGATAACAAATATCTTTTAAAACTTATAAGAAAATATTCCTGTGAAAATAAAATATATGCTAATACTTTTACATGGGCTAGAAAAGGGAACGTTTTATGTTCGTGGGCAAAATTATGCATTTGAAAGTAAATAAAATCGTCTTCAATCGCCTTCCCGGGCCCAGTGTAGGCTTAGTTGGTAATGACGCATAGCTTATAATATTGATGAGATAAATTTTATTGAATTATTCACTGAAACTCGCCTCATAAAGGTACACTAATAATTCACATAAAAATTGTAAAATAACGAAGTTTTATTTCATCTTTAGCCGGCCTTAATAACCAAAAAAGCCTGATTAATGCATAAATGCGTTTTGGTAAAAATATCGCGATCACCACTGATATCGGCGCTATCTTGATTTTTTTTTTTAAGTAAATTTATATTTCCTTCAGAAGAAAACATAAGTCCAGTCATATTAACCAGAATTACACACTAAAATGTGTACGGAATGATATAAAAATACAAGAAATCTTGATTCCCCTACACCGTACAGCTTAATCGTCATTTACTCTGTTTACATTTGGAATAATGTGCCATGTGCGCTATAGGCGCCTGGTGTGTGTAAATTCCGTCGTGGGTGCAAAGTCCTCCAAGTTTCCTAGGAGTTACACCTCTGGAGGTGCCTAGTTAGTTGAAGTTGTCGTCACCTGATCAAGATTATAAATTACGAGATCCACTCCAGTAGCGCTGGCCACCCTTCGGGTGCTCGACATGATGTAGCGGAGTTCGAGGCAGCGTGAAATTAACCCGAGTTTGCTCGTGTTGGTTATGTCGCACCCAGTGCTGCTTTTTTACAGTTTTTCTCCCTAACCTTTCTTCAGAAATGGATGAGTCTTTGTGTAGCTGCTTCGAAGGTCATAATCTTAGAAGGGGAAAAGCGGTTAAATAATTCGAAATATAGATCTATTGTAATCGCCACATATGTGTATCTCACACCCAGCGCGAGCATTTCTGTAACAGCTCTGCGTACAGATAGACGCAGGAAATTTGCAGAATAAATGCACAAGACAAATTTCTTGCTTTACCATAGCATCAGGTTTCGTCACATGGAACCAGCTAAATAAACTAACGCCGCACCGTCAAATCGGATTCCTCTAACAGAACCACTAACTTCTTGCTGACCGAAGCACTCACTGACTCCCTTTCTCCTCAATTCACACTCGTGGGCTTGGACCATGGAGCTATAAAGATTCAAAGGAGACGACATATCAATCTAGTCTTGTGGAGAGTGTTGAAGCTGAAAGACGGGTTCTTTCCCCCCTCTGTAGCGTTTGCCATATTTGGCATTTCCGTAGTTTATTAATAGAAGAATTGGTTGTTCACAGCGCAGCTCATCGCGGTCAAATATGGCGGAAGCAGGGGGTTAGGAACAGCTTCAAGAGGTGTCATTTATGTCGTCTCCTTTAGTCTTCATTCCTCCATGGCTTGCACGCAGCCGGGTTTTTTTTTCTCCGCCTCGGAAATTCCACAATTTCCCCTGTCGGAATTTGGAATCCATTCTTTTGTCTCTCTCCAAAGGAAGGAATTTCTTTTCCAGCGAAAAATGCTGTTTCTGTAGGCCAGTTGTTAGAGCATATTTTAAGCCTTTGCGTGTGCCAAAGTCGCGGATTTAAGGGGGTCTACTGTAGTAAAAATTCCGTTTTCTGTACGCCAGATCATTTCCAGACACTCCTTTTAAGTTTTTAGTGCTTGGCAGAAATTGCAGACAAGAACGCCAGAAATTCATAAAATTCGAAGGATATATACTCGACAAAGTAGAAGAATGGAATTTTTATTATTTTACTCGTTGGAGTATGGAGAAAAATTTTTTACATACAATTTATATTGGAACTAGGGATCTATAAAAATTTAAACTTCATAACTTTTTAAAAACAACTATTTTGATGCAAACATATCTTTTCATAATGCGAAACAACATTCGAAATATTTTTATACCACTAAAACCAACACTTCAAGAAATAATTATTGGCAAAAAATAAGGGGGGGGGGGACGTTAAATAAATTAAAAACATAAACACAATGCATTTAACTTTACATCTGCTTTAATGCTTTTTTGTAAAATCAATAGTCAAAGATACATGCAAACTCGTCAAATTCTGAAAGTCAAAAATGCGGAAGTTTTGTTTCCTCATAAACATATAGAATAACTCTAGGATAGATGGCCATAGAGGAGAGATGACCAGTAAATATCTTCAAAACTTGATCATAAATTGCAATATAAACATTGTTCGTATGAAATAGTTCAACGAGTTTATTTATTGAGACGTGCGGTTATGCTTTTCGATTATAAAAAGTAAGTGTAATTTTAATGTAAATTAAACAGGTGGTTGAATATTTTTTTTTGACTTAGGTATCGGAATGTTTCGCAGTACGTACGTTATATATATTTTTTACTATATGGACTTTTAAGGCACATATATAATCTAATCTTTATTTCTAAGACTAAAACAAACGCTTACGTTTAAATTGGGCAATCATCAGTCCTTCAATTTCGGGATAGATGACCACCTTTAATCAATATTTCAAAATTATACTTAGTGATGATTTTAACTAAATATAATTAAAGTTAAAATAAATATATAACGTTTACGTTTATAAATATATTAATTGATATAATTATTTAAATTTAATAATATAAATATTTTAATAATAATAATAATAATAATAATAATGTAATAAGACCTAACGATTTGTTTGTTTCAGAAAATACTGAAAAATGTCGGAAACTTTCATAATGGAAACTGATAAAGTTGATAAATAAACTAAATTAATGTAACAAACCTACAATTAATGCAAGGAAAAAAACACGACAATTCCAGTAGCGAAGAAAACGAAATACATTTAAATTATCAGACTTTACAGATTCCGAGTAAATAGAATTGGATTAGGATCACTGCGTTGGTTGTGCAAAGCAATATAATATCACATCCAAAAAGAATGTCTGGATACAATGCATAAGGTGCCTGAAGTGGTTCCATGAAACGTGTACAAATTATCAAGACCTCTCTGCCAAGCATGTGGTAAGATTTTACGAAAAGTGAAGTATTGAAATTATACTTCAAAATTTGTTTATTCGAGTTTTCTTAACTCATTTTCCATCCTATAACTGCATCTTTACAAATTGCTGTATGTTTTGCATGATTAACTATATGAAATGTGTTATTTTTTTGCTATTTAAATTAACTTTTTCTTTCTTGTTTGGATGGCCATCTCTCCTCGGCTTTAAGGAGAGATGGCCATCTGCCATTTGAATTTCAATTTTGTTTAACACTTTTTGTTTTCAATATTTAATTATTTTTTGCATAAAGTATTATGAGTATATGTATACGAATTTTAAATATGCATCAATATTTCTTGTATTTGCATTCTAAGAATTTTTATTTCAATCTTTAAAAACTATGGCCATCTATCCTAGAGCTACCCTATATATAACTACAGCGAAGGTCTAAAGTATGTCTTAATCGGGACAAATTATTGATAGTCAAAAACATATCAATCGTAATAGTCAAAAAGTTTTCAAGACTCATCATAGTGCGGATGGCGGTTGCACAATTCATCATCTCATCGAGTTCACGGCTGAAATTCCTGCATTTGTTAAAATTCGATTAGCATATTAAAATGCAACTGGTCTGCCAAATCGTATCTTGGAGGAAACACCTGCAGACCCGATTTTAGTGGTTCATAAGATAAGGGCAGTTGGAAAGCAAGAAACATTAGTCATTAGCGCTCTTACAGAACACATGAGTACGGGCGGTTTGTTTGGTTTACGTTCAACGGGTCTATTATATGATTGGCCTACGTCGTCATGTCGATTCCTTCAATGATCAACAAATCAATCCTTCAATCTGCAACAAAAATGTAGTGGTAGATTGGTTGAGGGAAGTGTTTGTTTGTAAACACGACCGTTTCTTACAGATAGAATTCCCATTGTGTTTTCCTACACATAATCCTCCATGTTTTCATACTTTTAGGAACAGGAAAACTACCAATTAACCATTAAAATTTGGTCTTCAGGTTGTTTTCATCAACATATGACTTGGAAGACCAGTTCCATTTTTATATGCTAGTCGAGTTCTAATTAATCGTGGAATTTCAGCCCTGAACTCGATAAGGTGATGGTTTGCACCCGTTCTTTCATATAAAAAGAATCTGAGTGTAGTTTATTGCATAAAATACTACTGATCAATCATATTAAAGAACGAATATACCGCTATTTTGCAATTCTATACTGCAGTTTTCATGTCTGAATTGCAATACATTTCAAGCTAGAATAATGGAATATTGAAAAATGTGCAAGAAATCAGGCGAAATATGTCAAAACTCAGAAGTGTGGGAAAACATGTGGAAATGGAAAAAAAAATGAAAGAAAAAGATTTTATGATTAGTGATGAATATATATTTTAATTTGAAAAAAAAAATAACGAATATTTTATTCAGTCTTTTGAAAAAAGTTTAAAAAAAAAATACATGAAAAATTATAAACACTAACAACAACTACAACTTTTATTCAATTTCTTTTTTTATATTATTATTATCATCATATAGAAATATTGAAAAAATTTCCCAAATCGTTTACATTACGCCTAAATAAAATGTTACCGAGGAAATAAAAAGCATGGTAATATTTTTATATGGGCTATAAAACGAAACGTTTTATGTTCATAACCAAAACTATGCATTCGAAAGTAGTTTATGGTGACTTTTTGTAGAGCTTCCTTTAAAAAAAAAAAAAATTCTGAAAAAACGCTAAGAAAAAGAATGAAACAAGTAAGAAAAATCATGCGTTAAGCATAGATTATGAAACACTTTCCAACACTTCCTGAATGCTTTAACAAAACTTCGTTATTTAGGGAAATAAGGTATATAAAAGAACTAAGAAAACATTTTAAAAAATGCATAAAACATTTGAAAAACTGATTTCAGCAGTTACCGCCCATAGCAAATATGTATTCCAGTTTTTTTGAACAGCTCTGTATTTGATCTGTAGGTTGATATATAATACTATATAATGGGGAAATTTAGTTTAGCAAGAAAAGGAATAACAGGTTGAAATTTCTCTTTCAGCAATTTATACTATTAGATGGAAAGATACTTGTATATTTTTGTACAACCCTGTAGTTAATCTAGCGTCTTTATTACACGCACTATTTAGCTAAAGTTTAATTCAAAGTAAAACACTAGTAAAACTACTGGAATCACATTTCCAGAAATTATCATTTATAGACGGCCATGTATTCAATTCTTTGCGTGACCCTGTATATCATTTTATCTATGTTCTACAAACATTTCTTAGTAAACTAAATGCAGTTCAGCGTAAAAATGCATAATTCATTTAAAAACCACCTTTAAGCAATTTACAATCATACCCAGTAACCAATATGAATTCTTTTGCGTAGCCCTGTATATGAATTACAGCATTTATACACACCATATACAATGCATAAATGTAGTGAAACATAAAAGCAGATAACAATTTAAAATGCATTTCCAGCAATCATCGCTACCGTACAGTACTTCGGATACAATATAGTATCTGAAATCTTTTGTGTGTCCCTGTACATGCTATGCACTTCATATTGTACGTGAAACAAGTTATAGTAAACCTCAGCGACGTATATCAATTTCATTACGTATGAAATAATTTAACATAATTAAAACACGCCGCAAACAAGTCCCTCCATCCCTATATCATTATGTAACGGAATTCTTTTGTGTAGCCCTGTAAATGAATAATAATTATTCTTTGCACAGCATATTCTACGGGATGCATATTTTAGTGCACTTGATAAATGCATATCAATTTCATTATGTTTAAAGCATGTAACATCATTAAAAATCATTTTAAACGATTTTTTCCCATAGGCCGTAATGTAACGGAAAACTTTTGACTGTCCCTGTAAATGAACTAAACGTGTTATAAACTTCATTTGAAATAGGGTTCGTGCTATGGTAGAAGTCACTAACATCCAAAAATTTCAGAATGAACCGAGTATATTTACGGGAGTTAGAGCGCGTACAGACGGACAGACAAACCGAATGCATAATAGTCCAGGCAATAGAGACTGTACAGGGGCTCTACCTAGCAAAATTTATGGTAATTCTGGAAAAAGGCTTACTATATGTTTTTTGGGTCGCTGAATCCGAATTTTTAACTTCCCACCAAAATTTCCCCCGGCACCCCCCCCCCAAATTTTGGTAAAATGCCCCCCCCCCCAAAAAAAAGGTTTTTATTAAAAAATCAATTTTTTTATTGTTTTAGAGAAAAAGTATCTAGAAATTCAGAAAGTAGACAAAATTTGCAACAAATTAGATACATGACATTACTGATGGGCGATTCTCGAAAATTCGACAATCGAGAAAAATCGTCATCGTAAAAAATAACAATCGATACAGCCATCGATTAATTCCTAGAATGTACAATCGAGATGTTTTACAATCGATTATAAGGAGAGAAGCTAAAAACAATTGTTGGAAAACTTAGCTATTATTCTGGCCGAAACTTTCATAGTAGTGATAGGGTTTGCTCGATAATTCTGCTATTGCAATTATTTTCTCCTGATTTAGGCTTAAGGGGTTACTTCAGTCAAGTGAAAAGACCTGCTCGCTAATGCTAATCTTATGGAAGAAATTTATAAAGATATCTCATTTGAATTTCAGTATTTTAAAATGATTTTCTTTGCATTGGAATAAATTCCCCTTTCTTCTTTATGAAACTGCCATGTCCAAATCGCGTAACTATGGCGCATTTGATGAATCAAATAACCTTTCTACTTTTTAGATAACTCCAAAAAGTTTGATACAGTTTAAAGTTCCCCTAAATGTCAAATACTGTGGAATTTCTCCATTGATCGAAAACAAAAGTTTCTTTCGAAAAACGTAAGGATAGTAAGATAAAGATACCTGCCAAGAAAGAACCTGCCTAACACGGAAACTGTTTTCCAGTACCTAGCGATTCCAACATGACTCTTTAAGTCTGTATCGAAATCCAAAGTAGCTACTTTATGACACATTTAAAAACTCATTTTTTATTTTAGGCGTATTAGCTAGAATCGATTAGCATTTCCCTCTTTTCGATAAAGGAAAAAGGTTTGATACAAATTAAAGTTCCCTAAATGTCTAATGTGTATCAAATGCTGTGGAATCTCTCCGTTTATCGAAAACAAGACATCTTTATCGAAAAACGTAAGGATAACCAGACATATATAACTACTGAGAGGGAACCTGTCTAACACGGAAATTGTTTTCCAGTGCCTAGCGATTCCAACATGATTCTTCAAGTCTGTATCGAAATCCAAAGTAGCTAGTTTCTGACACATTTACTAGCTCATTTTTTAATTTAGGCGCATTAGCTAGAATCGATTAGCATTTTCTTCTTTTCGATAAAGGTAGAAGGTTTGATACAAGTTAAAGTTCCTTAAATGTCTAAAATGTATCTAATGCTGTTGAATTTCTCCGTTTATCGAAAACAAAGGAGTGTTATCGTAAAATAGTAAAGTAAGCAGACAAATATATCCGCTAATAGGGAATTCTATAACTAAAATAAAACTTCAATGGACTTCATTTTTGGTATTTTGGATAATTTTAATTTTCCAATCCTTACCAACGTGGTATTAGATTATGGGTCGGGAAAAGGTAGAAGAAACGCCACCCCCCCCTCCCCCCCCAAAAGGGGCATTAGGCCCCAAATTGACAGTAGGGCAGACCAAGGATGAAAGTTAACTTCATGTAAGAGAGGACTAGGGGAAGTTGAGAATGATAAAAAAACTAAACCATTGAATAAGAAAAAAATTGAAGAAAAAGAAAAATGGTAAAAGAACAAGTGAAGCGTGTGATTAGAGCCGGACAAATGAAGAGGGGCCAGATGGGCCACAGCTGGTCCAGAATGAGTGCCCAAGTAGTCAGAATGAGTCAAGAACTTGGAGACAATGAAGAAATCTACAATGAAGAAAAACAATGTATCTACATATACAATAGGTACAATAGGTATCTACAATGAAGAAAAACAATGAGACAAAACATTATGAAAAACAGATGAAAAATACCAATAGCCTGAGGCTAAAAGTAAAATGTTTCACTGGGCGGCGTCCCCTGGTGGTAGTAAAAATAAAATTGATACGAGAAGATAGGGGAGAGTGAAAAGACTTTATTTTGTGAATTTTATAATTTTTGGACAAACAGTATACTAAAGGTTTGAAGAAACAAAACTTTAAAGCGCCCTCTTGAGGCGAAGAAGGGGGTTAAAATTAAGAAACATATGTCCCATATTTTTTATTCGATTTTAGACACAATTTGATGTTAGTCTTATAATTTTCCTATGAGTGCAAGATACCGTACCAGAGTACGAAAAAAACCGCCGCTAAGTATATTCCTTTAGAGTATTTTAAGCCCAGGGGCCTAAAATTAACGGTGGGTTGACAAAAGAAAGGTAGATTTAGAAAGGTTATGAGATTACCCTTATTTTAATATATTACATGAGTGGGGAAAATAATTTTGAAAAATCCTGTTTCCTGAGGCGACACTTAACATCTTGAAAACACATAATTTTCAGTGCAGTTTTGTTTTAACAATAGCATTCTAATATTAAGAGATATGGGACAGCTATGAGGGTTAAAATAAGAGAAACATTGAAAATCAAGACAAACTGGCGCCGCCAAATTCACTAGAAAACTTCTATATCAACAACAGAAACCCGAACTGATAACTTAAACCACTATGCCTCCTAACCCATATCGGTTAATAACAAAAGCGAATGGAAAAGAACATGTACTCCTTTGGGAAATCATGACTTACACCAGAAGCGCGGTAAGTTTGACTCTTCTGAAAGCTTCCTTTCTCTCGTCCTCTCTCTCGCATTTCGAGATATATTTTCTGCTGCTGCAAACTGCTCGTTTATCTCGAGGAGATGGCAAAACCGAGGGCAAACCTCTCGCTTACTTCGAGATATCTCATTGATTGTAACTCATTGCTTCCCATTGCCATTCTCGTTTCTCGCTCTCGGTCACTGTTCAACATTTCATATGACATTGTCGAGAATAAGAAATCAGTTTTCGTCCTTCCTCGAAATGTTACTCTCGATGATTGTCATTTCACGCTCGGCCAAGAAGGGCCGAGATGAGATATTGAGGGGCGAGCTGGACAGAGCTGACAGGCATGACAATGAGCTGTGAAATGAAGCTTTAATTTTCAATGTTTTTCTTATTTTAGCCCTACCAAGCTGTCACATACCCGGAGCCCTCCGTTAAATATTATTTATTAAATATAAAAATTTCAAAGAGGAAGGTGGGTCGGTTGAATTCAGAGGACGTGAGAGTGGGCGGGGAGCAATTAAAAAAAATTTACCGAACTCTTCTTGTGACATATTATCGAAAAGTCCTTTGACAACTCTTTCATATTATGAACCTTTCTTCCCCTGAAGGTGAAATTCGGGGGGTGGGGAGGGGGCGAACAAATTTTTAAAACCGTAGCCGATTTCTATAATAAATTTAAATATAATTTTCGATGTGGGTTTTTTGCAGTCTTCCGGTAAATATTATTTATTGAACATAAAAATTTTAAAGTGGGAGCTGCGTAAATTCCAGGGCGAAAAAGTGGACCCAAGTGGGGGGAGGGAGGGGAATCAATTTTCAAACTTTTTTTCGACCCATGATGTGATATGTTATCGGAAAGCTCTCGAATGACTCTTTCATATTATGAGACTTTCTTCCTCCCCTTCCCAATTTGGCCCCCACCGCGGGAGGTAGTTTTTTCCGTTTTAATCATTTTAGATCGGATTTTTTTATGGAGCCCTCCGATAAATATTATTTATAATATATGAAATTTCAGGACACTTTTCTAAATTTAGTCAAGACCCCTCGTGTGACATATCGTTGGAAAGGTTTGTGACTACTTATTGATGTTATGCACTTCCGGTGGCCGTCCCCCACTTTGCCCCCCCCGGGGGACACTTTTCCAAATATAGCCAAGACCCCTCATGTGAGATATCGTTGGAAAGGTCAGTGACTACTTATTGATGTTATGCACCTCCGGTGACAGTCCCCCCACTTTGCCCCCCCCGGGGGGCATTTTTCCAAATTTAGCAAAGACCCTTCATGTGAGATATCGTTGGAAAGGTCTGTGACTACTCATTGATGTTATGCACCTATGGTGTCCGTCCCCCCCACTTTGCCCCCCTCCGGGGGGCACTTTTCCCAAATTTAGCCAAGACCCCTCATGTGAGATATCGTTGGAAAGGTCCGTGACTACTTATTGATGTTATGCACCTCCGGTGACAGCCCCCCCACTTTGCCCCCCCCCCGGAGGACACTTTTTCAAATTTAGTCAAGACCCCTCATGTGAGATATCGTTGGAAAGGTCTGTAATTACTTATTGATGTTATGCACCTACGGTGTTCGTCCCCCCCACTTTCCCCCCCCCAGGGGGGCACTTTTCAAAATTTAGCCAAGACTTCTCATGTGAGATATTGTTGGAAAGGTCTGTGACTACTTATTGATGTTATGCACCTCCGGTGACAGCCCCCCCCACTTTGCCCCCCACCACGGGGGACACTTTTTCAAATTTAGCCAAGATCCCTCATGTGAGATATCGTTGGAAAGGTCTGTGACTACTTATTGATGTTATGCTCCTCCAATGACAGTCTCCCTCCACTTTGCCCCCCCCGGGGGACACTTTTTCAAATTTAGCCAAGACCCCTCATGTGAGATATTGTTGGAAAGGTCTGTGACTACTTATTGATGTTATGCTCCTCCGGTGTCCGTCCCCCCCACTTTGCTCCCGCCGGGAGACACTTTTCCAAAAATATAGCCAAGACCCCACAAGTGAGATATCGTTGGAAAGGTTTGTGACTACTTATTGATGTTATGCTCCTCCGGTGTCCGTCCCCCCACTTTGCCCCCCCCCCGGGAGACACTTTTTCAAATTTAGCCAAGACCCCACATGTGAGATATTATTGGTAAGGTCTGTGACTACTTATTGATGTTCTGCACTTCCGGTGACCGCCCCCCACTTTTCCCCCACGGGGGACACTTTTCTAAATTTAGCCGAGACCCCTCATGTGACATATTGTTGGAAAGGCCTATGACCACTTACTCATGTTATCCATCTCCCGCACCCTTCCCCCCTCTTTGCCCCCAAGGGAAGAGCATTTTTATAAATTCAGATCCAGACCACTCATGTGACATATGGTTCGAAAGGCCTAAAGACCTGTGACGACTTATTCATATTATGCAGCTACTGTGCCCCTCCGCTCACTTTGACCCCTCCCCCAAGACATCTGGTCCGAGGTTCGTTCGTTTCGAGATTATATTTTTTTACAAGATTTTGTAGTGCGTGCACACCACGCCTGCTATACGGTGTCTTATAGCGGGTAACCTGTTCGTGATTTCATATTACAAGATTACGTATAACTTAGGGGACCCGATTAAAGTAGGGGCCCACTAGCGGGCGAAGTCACCTAGTCTTTATTAACGCCGACTCATTCCAGTTCACCCGCAGACGATTCTTGATAAATGTATGACGTATATAATATATAATATATGATGTATAAAAGCAATTGGCAAACTGGAGTCATCGAGAAAAAAATTACACAATCGAAAAGTATCGAGATGTCCATACAATCGAGATAATCGAGAAAAACATCTCGTTATCGCCCATCACTACATGACATTATGACTTAGGATGAAGAGGAAGGGGGGATCTGCCTCGGATCATGCGCGCGGTGCTGCGTCAACTAAGTTACGCAATTCCACTTAACCACTTACACGTTTACATTCGCCCTCCCATCTCCCTTCCGAACTTTCTCTATAAGATTTAAGTTTTTTTGGTCGCTGAATCCGAATTTTCAACTTCCCCCAAAATTCCCCCCCTCCCAAATAGTTGTTTTTAACTTAAATTTCTTATTGTTTTAGGGGAAAAGCATTACGAAATTCAGAAACTAGACAAAATTTGCAACAAATAGGATACATGACATTATGACGTAGGATGAACGGAGAGGGGGAGGGCTGCCTCTGAACATGCACTGCGGCGCTACGTGCACTAAGTTATGAAGTCCAGGCAATAGGGCGATTTTACCTGGAATAATTAATACTAGTTCTGGATGTCGACTCACTTTATGTTTTTTGGGGTCGCTGAATCCGAATTTGTAACTTCCCACCAAAATTTCACCCGGCAACCCAGCCAAAAGTTGATTTTTTGAACAAATTTGGTTTTTGAGAAAAGCGCGCGGGGAATGTTCCGAGGCAGCCCCCTCCCTCCCCGTTTATACTACGTCATAATGTCATATATCCTATTTGTTGCATATTTTGTCTAGTTTCTGAATTTCTTAATGCTTTTCCCCTAATACAATACGAAATTTAATTTAATAACAACTACTTTGGGGGGTTTTCGGGGGGGGGGGAATTTGGGGGGGGGAAGTTAAAAATTCGGATTCAGCGACACAAAAAACTTAAAGTAAACCTTATAAAGAAAGTTCGGAGGGGAGATGGGAGGGCGAATGTAAACATGTGAGTGGTTAAGTGGAATTGCTCAACTTTGTCCACACAGCATCGCGCGCATGTTCCGAGGCAGATCCTCTCTTCCCCTTCATCCTAAGTCATAATGTCATATATCTAATTTGTTGCAAATTTTGTCTACTTTCAGAATTTCTAGATACTTTTTCTGAATTTCTAGATGATTTTTTTAATAAAAACCTTTTTTGGAGGGCTTTTTACCAATTTTTTTTTTTTTGGGGGGGGGGGTGGAGGGGGGAATTTTGGTGGAAAATTACAAATTCGGATTCAGCGACCCAAAAAACATAAAATAAGCCGATTTCCAGAACTACCATTAATTTTGCTAGGTAAAATTCCCTATTGCCTGGACTGTAAACACTTTTCAACTTTGTTGGAAAGTGTTAAAAAGACATTTTTAGATGTTTTTCTGAACCATTGTTTAATTTCTAAAGTTAAAACCGGAACTCTAAAGCTTTGAATGCTCATCTATTTTACTACTTTATTGTTAAAGGAAAAGTTAAAGGTATGCAAATATAAAACGGAATAAAGCCACAGTACTGCACTGTAAAAAAAAAAAAAAAAAAAAAAAAAAAAAAGACGAATGTTTCTTTAGCTAGGAAAATAGAATATAACCACAAACGAAACTATACAGTAACCTCTTACAAGTTACCCACAATTTAGAGTTTATGATCCATTCATTTCACGATTCTTTATCTTTTGAAACTTTAGAAACTAATACATTTTCAAGATTTAGAGAAGCATTTATAAAAACAAAGTTTCTTTTGCTACCACTGATTTTTGGAAACGTTTCCGAGTAGTTTTTATGGTGAAGTAGTCAGTTTTCTCAAATTGAAACACGGCCTTTTCAAATAGAGAACCAGAAGAATGCAGTAGAAAAGTGTTAATAACATTTTAAATTTTCTTCAAGATCAATTGGTACTTTTTATGTTTTACTAGCTGCCCATGTTGACCAGTTTGGTCTCCCTTAAAATTTATGTTTGGGAAGCATGCTAAGCATTGTATCATGTTACTTTTATTCATAATTTAAATTACTTGGATTCCCTTAAATATAATTAATATAATCTCTTAAGCTAATATTAGTTTTTGTTGCATTAAAATATCTCAGTTTGTTGATTTTCTGTAAGCAAGTAAACCCTATTGGTTTATAATGGAAGTCTATGGGAATTTGGCGAAATATCAAAGATATCGCCATGTTGGCGTCACTTTTGGCGACTAATTATTGTCTCCAAATTTGGCGATTATCGCTAAATGGGCGACAAACTTGGCGGCATCTGGCGACAAAACAGGGTCCCCCCTACTGTAACCCCTCATATAGGTATAGGGAATCAAATGCTGTTCAATAACCAATGAGATGCGTTTCATTCGGGCGTTGCCATTAAACAATTAACAAATAATCGTGAATTCTGTGCCTCGTACGATAGCGTAATATACACTGGCGTTCAAAATTAAGCACACGTCACAAAATGCTAATTTTCAAGTAAGCGAATACTCAAAAGGAAATAATATAATTCAAATAATTACTATCCTACAGCACAGCTAGTCGATATAGCATCTCATTCATGTCACACATGGTCATAAGTGTCACAGTCACTACGGTGAAACAAAAAATAGAAAATTCCACACGTCTCATTATGAGTGTCAAATGATCACTATATGTGACTCCACTGAGACGTCAATGTGACTGCTGCTTTGTGACGAGTCACCAGGTGACTTTACAATGTAATTACATTGTGTGTCTCATGTGATTGCCATTTTTAGACTCAATTTCAAAGTCATCGTGGACGTTGCATTATAAGTAACCAAATAATATCGCATTATAGCCACATGGTGACTTTTCACAAAAGAGCATAATGGCGACTTCACAGAAGTCTCTGTCACCTGAAAGTCATCACGTGACTTTAATGTGACATGATTTGGTAACTCATCACAATGCAGCGTTCACAATGACTTTGAAATTGAGTCTGTAGATGACAGTCACATGAGAGTCACAATGTAACTACATTGTAAATTCACGTGGTGACTCGTCACATAGCAGCAGTCACATTGACGTCTCAGTGGAGTCACATATAGTGATCATTTGAGACTCATAATGAGATGTATGGAATTTCCTATTTTTTTGCTTCATCGTAGTGACGACTCTTGTGACCATGTGTGACATGAATGAGGTGTTATATAGACTAGCTGTGCTGTAGAGATAGTAATTATTCGAATTACATTATTTCCTTTTGAGTATTCGCGGACTTGAAAATTATCATTTTGTGATTGGTCCTTAATTTTGGACACCAGCGTATTTATAGACGTTAGACGGGCGCAAATCTCGCCAATAGCATTCTCCCTCCCCCTCACCAGTAGCAGCTTCATCTTTCGTGTGTGTAAATTAGAAAAAAAAGGCATTAGTGTTGAAATAAAATGGCTTGACTCCTATAACGTATAAATCCGTCGAAAACCGGAAGTCAAAAAATGTCGATTACAATACTTTCTTCTTTAGAGAGAAGAATGCAATAAATGGAAAATTAATTAAAATCGTTAACGTAAAACAGAATAAAGTAATTTATTATTTGACAACAGATAGACAGGGTTAGCATAAAGGAATGACCGGATTTTAAAATTTTATATTTTCAAAACTATTACACATATTTTAAAAAGTGATATAGGAAAATAAGAAGAAACCCATTCCAAGTATTTTTTTTTTTTTTTTTTTTTTTTTTTTTAGCTGTCGCTCAACGCGGGATTGAACGTGCGGATAATGAGAATTTATCCTTATTCACATGGTCACCAATTTTTTCCGATCGTATGCCATATAATTTCTCTTTGTGTGTTACATCCACG
The DNA here is from genome assembly GCA_963932465.1 of Maratus speciosus. Lineage (NCBI taxonomy): Eukaryota > Metazoa > Arthropoda > Arachnida > Araneae > Salticidae > Maratus > Maratus speciosus. Next base: position 224,112,417 of record OZ010789.1, read on the forward strand.
GAGGTAAGAAATAGGTGGACTTTAAGTGCTTTGATTTGGCATGACATTAAAAATGCAACCATGAAACCTGTTAAAACCACTCAGCATTCAGTCCAAATACTTGCGGCTCCACAGAGTCTGTGTCTGACTCGCTTTGAAAACCTCTACCCATTCAATGAAATTGAGCCGCTGTTCCACGTGCTTGTCTTGTTGGGGCCGAATGAGGGTATTTAAATTTGAGCGATAACCGATTTCATATTGCAAACCGTTTTGACGGCTTACTGCATCTCTATCAGGGTTCTCGCTGCCGTTCGCGATTGCGCCAAATTACGACAAAAGGCTTCATTTTGCGAGTTAATGAACAATAAGATTCGCCAAATTACGAGTGCTTGATTTCTGCTCTTTTTGTGTGTACAGTTCAGATTCTTATCCGCGTTACTGAATGATTGGTGTCGCTTTTCATGCACAATCGCACCGTGCCATGTACATTATTTATAGAAATACTGAGTCAACACCAATTCAAAATAACAACAGCCAAAGACACAGAAAGGATTGTGAGATAGGTATTTCTCTATTGTCAGTTGATCACTACCTATGCGCCGACGTCTCGCCGGTAAAAACACAAACAAAATTACTCGCATCAAGCGCCAAATAGAGAAAAGTTTTGCTGGAATTCGGCGTTGAAATTAGCCATTTACCATGCTATTTATTAGTTGTATGCAAAGTATCATTGTCCGGTGAATCTTTTCTATCTGTTAAAGTCGAAATCTCATAGCAATTTTTAGTGTACATTTTCACAGCGGTAAATCAAAGATCGCTGTTTTGAATTTTTATTTAGAATAAAAAGAATGTCTGAAACATTTTACACATTTGGAGACACATAGAATGTACTTATTTTTAACAGTTTCTGTCGCAGATAGTCGAATTTCTATTTTATAAGCAATTACAAAAAATTACGTTATTTTAGAACACATTGGAAAAAAGGGATACAATAAGGGGTTAAAGATAGATTTTTCAATGTTTCACGTCGAATCTATTTTGCTATTATTTTTTTTCATTTGGCTACGATTTTTCGCCAAATCGCCAATGTTCGTCAAAAGTCAGCAAGAACCCTGATCTCTATTCTTTCTCATTACTCTGTGGGTTACATGAAAGATCTTGTTTACGAATAACCATTGGCAAAAACACTCAAAGAACTTAAAGAGCGCATGAACCATTGACACATTGCCAGTGCAAAACTGCAAAAATCTGTGGAACGAACTTGATTAGGGATTAGATATTTGTCGTGTTACGGAAGGTTCACGCACCGAACATTTATAACTAAAAAAAGCTTGAATTTTTTTTCATACATAAATTATTATAATATGTGTAATAGTTTCGAAAATATGAACTTTTAAAATCTGCTCATTTATTTATCCTAACGCTCTATATTAATTGAATTTTTTAAAACAATTATCTAGCCATTGATCTTTGAGTCATGCACATTAAAAAAAATTACATAAAATGCTATTTATAACAGTAACGAAAATCATAATTATGACTATCATCATCATCATCATCGTCACACAAAAATATAGAAACATCGTTCACATTGGATAACTAACTGGAAAACATCCGGAGAGCTAAGTTTTATAGCTTTAGTGCAAGCTTGAAAATAAAATAACGCTTAGAAAATAAAATATATGCAAATACTTTTATGGGAGCTATAAAACGGGACCTTTTATGTTCGTGGTCAAAATTATGTATTTCAAAGTAGTTTATGATACCTATTTTCCGAGCTCCCTTTAACAGATGATAGTGCTTTAGAAAAAGCGGGAGAAAATTTAAATACTTCATTGAACTATAGTTCTGTATGTCGTCAAAACATGAATTTAAAGGCTTGGACTATTCATTTGTTTTGCTGCTTTTTCTTTCGTAAAATGATAACTTGAAAACATTCAAATATAAAACGGAATAAAGTCGTTTTGCTTCTTCATAATTTACATATGATAATTTAACTTTGAATAAGTGTACGGTAAAAGATTTTTTTTCTGCAGTTTCTCTCTGAATCAAACTTTAAAAAAACTAGTTTGATGTGCCAATCCCAAAACTTTCTTCTATCTCATATATTTTAATATTTCAAAATGTTGTTACAGATGTCAATATTCCATTTTTATTAGTTCAATACTATATCAACTTTCACTTTCATCGTAAATGTCTGCTTCAGTCAATTAATCACAGTAAAAACGAGTTAATCTCGATCATGATACTTATTAAAATCACGAATAGTCGACTTATCAGGATGGAAAGTTCCCGTCGATTCACGAGCCACTGGTGTGCAATAGAACTACGAAAAATTAAGAAGATTACACAAAAATCGCTATTACAGCGCCTCCTTCCGGCGGAATTTTTCCACATTCAGGGAGGACCTCCTTGCCATGGCCAAAAACATACTCAAAAAAATTGGTTCAATTCTATGCATAACTTCATACACTTTTCGAAGGCTCAATATCGAAAATAGCACAAAAATCGCTATTACAGCGTCCCCTTCCGGCGAAATTTTTCCACATTCAGGGAGGGCCTTCTTGCCATGGCCGAAAACATACATACAAAATTTGGTTCAATTCTATGCATAACTACATACACTTTTCGATGGTACAATATTCAAAATCATTATTACAGCGCCCCCTTCCGGCCGATTTTTCCAAATTAAGGAAGAACCTGCTTGCTACAGCCAAAAACATAAAAAAAAAAATTGTTCAATTCTATGCATAACTTCATACACTTTTCGATGGTACAATATTCAAAATCGCACAAAAATCTCTATTACAGTGCCTCTTCCGGCGCATTTTTTCTAAATGAAGGAAGCCAAAAACTTTTAAAAAATTTGGTTCAATTCTATGCACAACTTCATGCACCTTTTGATGGTACAATGGCGACAGACATACGGACAGACGGATATACAGACAGACGGACATTTTCTATAAACATGTTTTTTGGGATCTCTGACCCCTAAAACGTGTAAATCGTCGAAAACCGGAAGTCGGAAAAAAATTTCGATTACAATACTTTCTTTTATTGAAGATAGAAGAAAGTAAAAACAGGAAAGAAAAAATCATGCACCAAGCATAGATTATGGAACACTTTCCAACACATTTAGAATAATGTAACAAAACTTCGCCGTTTAATAAATTGAAATAGGATGTCTGACAACCATTTCGAAACTCATTAACACATAACACATTTGAGTACCCAATTTCAGCAATTCCCATCGACAGTCGGATAATTATCCGAATACTTTGAGCAGCCCTGTATATGCTATTGATTTGTATATCTATAAACAAACTACGTGCATGCAAAAATTTAGTTCACTAAGGAAATACATACAGTTAAAAATTCCCATCAGCAATTTCCGTTAAAAAGCAGAACGGTACATGAATTATTTGTGTATTCCTGTATACGAGGTATAGAATTTATACACAACAGTAACTTGCAAAAAGGTAGTTAAATTTAAAAGCGAATAGAGAAATTGAAAGCGCACTTTCAGCAGTTATTACTCAAAGACAGTACTGAAACCGCTTTCCTTTGTGTGTCCCTGTAAATGAACGATAAATGCTATGAATGCCCTATTCTATAGTAATAATGTTGTAGTGAAATTCGGTGATTTATATCAATTTCAATATATTTGAAATAGCGTAATGTCATAAAAATATACTGGAAACAATTTTTCCCCATTGTAACATAATTCTTTTGAGTGTTCCTGTAAATGAACTACTAATGCTACACACTTCATATTCAATACGGGTGTGCCAGGGTAAACATAATTAATATTAACATAATTAATATTAATCATAATTAATATTATTAATTAATGCGTGAAAATACGAATATACTTACGGAAGTTAGAGAGTGGACAGACGGACAGACAAACCGAATTCATAAACACTTGTCAACTACGTTGGAAAGTGTTTGGAAAAGATACGTAAAACTAATAATAACTACAGTCTTAAAAATAACTATTGCTATTATTATATTATTATTTTGAACTCAATCATACTAATTGGTAAAGATATCAAATGAAATGATTTTTTCTAACTAAGTGAAAAAGTGTCTTTGACTTTAATTGTCAACGTTCTACTGGTCAACTCTAACTAGGCCGCCAACCGGTGGACATGTTGCACTCAGAAAACCTTATTGGCAATAGCATCTAGTTTGTTATGTAGACAGCAGACAAGACAGTATCATCATGGAAGACCAGATGCTATTGGCAATAAGGTTTTCTGAGTGAAATGTGTCCGCCGGTTGTCATTCCAAGTAGCTCAATATGTAGAGTGTTGCCATTTTAAGTCAAATGTCAGAATTTAAATCAAATGCCTTAGGTTCGACTCCGGACATGAGCATTTTTTTCGTTCAGTTGCAAAAATTCAATTTGTTTGTAGTTATTATTATTATTATTATTATTATTAGTAGTAGTAGTAGTAGCAGCAGCAGCAGTAGTAGTAGTAGTAGTATCACATAAAAATATGGAGAACATTACTGAAATTTTCTGCATTGGTTTATGTAAACTGTTACTGTGAACATGAGGGTGTATCTGAAATGCTTCAACAAACTTAGGGGGAATGATAGAACTCATCATGACGAACAAAAAATGCAATGGGATATGGGGTCGCAAATGACGTTTAAAGGGTGAAAATTGCAAAACTAATAAAGATATCGAAATCTCGCATGCTGCTTTTCTGCAGAACTGGCTAGTAGCACGAAGCTGGTTTTCCTTTCGCTTTGTGCATATCCGGTCAGAAAGAGATAACAAAGACTTGGAAGCAAGCCAAAGAAATCTGAGAGCAGGGATCCACTTACGCAAATTTGAGCGTGTCCGCCAGCTGTTCCTCCGTAGATGTACTCTGTGTAATAATGCCCACGGTCGACACTTTGAACAATTGTTGTAAAATATTTGTTTTCTCTGGACATCACGAGCTATGGTGTACCTGTTCTGTGCAACAAATAATTTTCTGGAGTGTTTCTTTCTTGTCTCAGTTTGTCCATTTCCAGACGCATTTTCTCGATTTTCATCCTTTACACGTCATTTGCGACCCCATGTTCCATTGCATTTTTTGTTCGTCTCTATGAGTACTATCACCCCTCTATGTTTGTTGAAGCATTTCAGATACAACCTGTATGTGCTAATTCTTTTATATGAGCTATAAAAGGAAACGTTTTATGTTTGCGGTCAAAATTGTGCATTCGAAAGTAGTTTACACTGTAAAAAATTTTGGTCAAAAATTACGGTACATATACTGGCAACTTTGTGACCAGTACATATACCGTAATTTAACTGGACGGTATATGTACCGTAAAATATTTAAAGTATATGTACTGTAAAAAAAATATTCATACAGCATATGTACCGTATGTTAAATACACAGTATATGTACCGTAAAAAACATTTATACAGCATATATACCATAGGTTAAATATACAGTATATGTACCGTAAAAATATTTATACAGCATATATACAGTATATATACTGTAAATTAAATGTGTGGTATATGTACCGTAAAAGCATTTATAATCAGTATATGTACCGTAAAAGTACAGGATGACCCAAAAAAGCTCCCACATTTGACAGGATAAAAAAATGGACTGCAGAGAGAAATTTGTTTGTTCAAAAATATAGAATAGGTATGACGAGAGTTTAAAATGACTATCTTTCAGAAATGATGTCTGGTAAGTGTTGTCCATTGCGAGTAATACACAATTCAAGGTGATGTCTGGAATCTATCACCACAGATGCCTCGTCTTGTGGAATACCTGCCACTTCCACCTGAATATTAGTCTCTTGGGGTCAGAGAAAATGTAGGTCTTATGCCTCAAGAGTAATTCAAGCAGAGGTAGCAGCTTCCACAAGACATGATATGTCAGGTGATGATAGATTTCAGACATCGTCTTGAATTGTGTATTGCTCGCAATGGACAACACTTACCAAACATCAGTTATAAAACATAGTCATTTTAATCTCTTTTCATGCCCATTGTATATTTTAAAACAACATAGTTTTCGCTCTCCAATCCTTTTTGTTTTATATTATCCTGTCAAATGTGGGAGATTCTTATGGGTTATTCTGTAATCAAAATCGACGGATATACAGGGAAAGCACAAAGTCTTATCCTTATTATAAAAATTTATCATGGAGAAAATTATTATTAGGTATGTATGGATACATTTAAATACTTTTATAAAGTTTTTAATAAGACCATTTGTAGGTTATCAATTTGTATAACGATGTAATGAAAAATACCTTTTAGTAAAATTAAATTTACTCTGGATTAATAAATGGCCATTGTTTATATAATGAAGAGCAAACAATGTAGCATATGAAAAGTATACAAAATCCATTTTATTTTTATTTTCAAACATATTAAATTTTCTGTACTTGTTTCAAAAGGAATTTTATCTGTCATCAATTGTTGAAATAAAAGAAAATGTTTAAAAACAATGTTTTATGGTTTAAAATGTAACTAAGAACAATGAAGTGCACAATTACACTTACATATCTGCCAACTACTACACCTTTTTATACTTATTTTATAACACTATTTTAAAACAGTTGTTGTTGTCATACTCTAGGTTTAAATATATGACGAAAATTACTATTTCAAAATAGCAATATAAAAATAATATAAAAGGCACAGTAGGTGGCAGCTATGCACTTAGAGGATTAAAAAAAAAAAAAAAATAGAAATTCACAAAAAAAAATAGTGCCCATATTTGTGGACATTATGACAATTAATGGTAATTTATGAGTGAAATGATTTCTTATAAAATAAAAAAACTAACATTAAATTTCTTTCTTACATTTCTATAAGTTATCTAAACTTAATATACTTAATAGATTTGATATTTTTATCAAATATTAACGATTTGTTCAAATAATTTAACAACACTGACTGCCAAAAAATTACTTCACATTTTTTTTAAAATTATTATTATTAAACTGTACATTGATGCAGCCAAACCATAAAATTTTTACTTCTCTTTTTGAGGGATTCTGTAGTGAATCAGTTACCAAATTTTTGTTTGACTAATTATATTATTTGACTAATTATATTTACAAAAACTAAACATCCACATATGTCGCCAAGGGCTTGAAGAGGATAAAAATTACATTTTCAACGAATAAAGAAAAATTAGTAATTGGCCAAAATTTTATAATTTCTTCTGAGATTTTTGTTATGTACTTGGAAATTAGAATTGTTATTTTTTTTTCTCAACATACAAATCTAAATTTTCTTACTTTCAGTTAAATGTTTAAAACTGCCACTGTCAAGCAAATCGTCACTTATGTAATTTTTTTATTTATTTTTTTTTTTTTATGGCAAAATGGGTGTTTCATTATTCTTTCAAAACTTAATATACAGTTTAAAACTTAGAATATTAATAATAGACATTAATTAGGTTTTAGAATAAGTTAAGCTGAATGAGTTATTAATATTTAGATTTCTGGTTGATATAGAAAAATACACAAATCATATCAAGGTTTTTTAAACAAAGCTCTACCCGATAAAAAATTTCTAAATACCTAAAAATTCAAAAACTCACTTTGTTATTTGTTTCTTTTAACAAACAATACACCTGTATAAAAATTAAACAATTTCTAAATATTCACATTTTATTCTATAAATGACACAATTAGTTGTAGTACAACCATTTATTATTTAAAAACTATTCAAATTCTGCTGTTTTTAATAGCTTTTCCCTCCCGAAATTTTGAAATCAATCTACTGAAAATCCTAAAGGTAATGTTACTTTAAATTTAGAACAGTAGTTTGTAAGAAAAAAATGTCAAAAGTGTATCGGATATCCATAGGAAAATGAAAGATGTAATGAGTATATCATAAATATTTTGGATTTCTTTAAGTATACTCCAACTTTAAATATTTATTTAAAAAAATTAACAGTTTTAGAAATTTAAGAAATGTATTTAATTTTTGTTTCTGCATTTTTGTTGAGAATGAAACATTGATGCTCTTTAATGCAGATGTCCGTAACTTCTGCAATATAAATTTATTATCGATCTGATTTTTTTTGTTTTAACCCTTCGTACTTCTATGTCGAGTCTGACTCGACATGATCTTTCTTAAGCTAAATGATGCGATAAAATATCTTTATTTAGATTGACGAACATTTCATCGCACAAATGGCAACATTTTCAAAATCATTCATGATAAAAAATATTTTCACAAAAAATTTTAAAACAATAACTTGGTAAACAATGTCATGAGACATCATGCATATGCAAACATAAAATTAAATACGATTTTTTTATGTTTGCACTGATTTTCATTATGCATGATGTCTCGCGACATTGTTAACCAAGTTATTGTTTTAGAATTTTGTGAAAATAATTCTATCATGAATCATTTTGAAAATGGAGGTTTAAAGGTCAAAAACTTAAATAAAATACAATTTTCTATAGCAAAAATAAATAAATAAAAATTTATATGTCTTAAAATCACCAAAGAATATTTCTTTTATTAAATAGTTTAAAAAAGGCAGTAAAATTATCACTGCATATTTATTTAAAAAAAAAAACAAAAAAAAAACATTTAAAGCTGTCGTTAAATTCAAAAGAGCTAATTTCTGACACATTTTTTTGATCAATTTTCGTTCAGAAATGCATGAAATTTCCAATGTACAATTTTTTTTAAATTCAGAAACTATAATTGAAAGACTTTTTTTTTTTTTTTTTGTAAATGCATAACATCTTTCAGAAAATACTATTAAAATACACCTTTCAGCCGAATTCTCCACGCAGGTCAAGAAAAGTAAAGAAAATTGGTTGTCATGAGCAAAATTGCTTTCAACTCAAAAGATAATTTATCAAAAAATGGAAAATTTATTTTCATTCCAAATCACTAAATAGTCAGGGTTGCCAACTTTATACCTTCATGTTTAAAAATGAGTTTAAAATTGTGTCAAAGTTTTACGTTGTTAAGCAGGGTATTTGAGAACCATATTAAAGTTCAAGCATAAATATTTTAGAACATTTAAAAAATAAATTAATTTCCTTATGATTTACAAATATTTAAAACAAGCAATTAAAATATAGAAAGAAATTTATTACAATGATTAAATTACATTAATGTACACAGTTCTAATATTTATGTATACAATGTTTTCTTTTCCATTTACTAATATATACAAATTCCAGTAGTTTTGGCCATCTTACAGCATTATGTTATCTCTGTCATTTGATTTGCTCTGTAGTTTACTCCACACACAGGATTGATCAACTTAAGTACCTTAAAGAAAAAGAGTGGTTCATTCAACATGGATGTAAGCACTAAAATAAATTTTCGAAGAAAATACAAAAGTGACTTGTAGAAAAGGTTACATAAAATCATCTTAAAAGGATATTTCAGTCACACCAAGAAAAAAAAGGTTAATGTTAATCTTAAGGGGGTGTTATTTTCAAATTTCTCGCTTTGATTTTAATATTTCAAAATGATTATTTATTTTTTTATTTTATTATTATTTAGTATAGATGAGGGTGATCTACAACCGAGCTAACTTTTATTTTTCTGATTTTGGTTATAGTTTTTTAAATATTAGGATAGTTTCAAATTCAGAAGCGGTTTTGAAAGTAAAAAAAAAAAAAAAAAAAATCGAAAAAGTAAAAATTAGTCCAGTTGTAGAGCGTCTTCAGCTATCCTATGCAAAAAAATCATTTAAAAATATTAAAATTCAAACGAGATATTTGAAAATAATGCTCCCATAGACTTAACATTAGCGTTTTTGCTTTTCCACATGACTAGTGTGGACTCTTAAGAGCCTACGCCAGTCACGCGGATAAATGCAAACATTAATGTTAAACCTATGGGAAAAATCTTTACAGATTTCTTACTTGTATTTCAATACTTTTATATTAGTTTTTTGCATGCAATACCTGAAGTCAAAACCTGTTGTTGTGTGTATGTACTTTTTCAATTTTCATAGCAATTTCTGTATACGAGAATAATTTCACTTGCAGAACCACTTCCAAAAGTAGAAGTATCCACATATTAAAAAACTAAGAAACATCGAAAAAGTAGAAATGCACAATAAATGTTAACTTCAGATACCCTGTGCTCCCCCCCCCCCCTCCCCAACACACACAAAAAAAAGAAAGAAAAAGAGAGAATCATTTAAAAATATTAAAATGGAAACAAGAAATCTGTAAAGAACACTGCCATAGCATTAACATTAGCTTGAACATTTCTTTCTGTGCCTAGTTTAAACTCTTAAGGCTATGTGTTTAAACAAAAATGGAAATGTCAGAGCTGAAATCATTAATTTTATACATTCTCTCAACAAAGCACACTTCTTTTTACTATTTATACAACTTTTACAGAGTAATTTCAAATCATTGCAATAGTTAACGATTTCTTTTTCACTCACTCCATCTTATAATTTATAAACCATAATGATTATTACAAGATGGTATGCTGCCATAACTGTCTAGTCCAAAACAGCATTTCAGAGTTTCTTTAAGGCTCTTTTCAAATCTAACAGAGCTTATTTCTAATGTATTCTTGTAATTCTTTTTTTTTTTCCAGAAAGGCATGAAACAGGCAGGTGTTTTTATTCAAAAGCTATGCGATCAAAAGATGTTTTCCCTTTTTTGGTAAAGGCAGAAAATAATTCAGAAATACTGTCAAAGTTGCCTTTAGAGGAGAATTTCCAGGCTTGGTATTGCGCGAGAGAAAAAAGAAAAAGCAGTTGTCACACAACTAAAATTGCTTATAACTAGATAAGTAATTTGTTTATAAAAAAAATGGAAAACTCATTTCAATTCCAAATCACCTCAATAGTCCAGCCTGCCAATTTTATACCTTTACGCTTAAAAATGAACTACAAAATGTGCCGGAAAGTTTTGTGTTGTTGAGCAGGCGCCAAAAGCAACAAGAAAAGAAGTTCGGGAAAACATTCTGTATTTTGAAGCAGCCATATCAGATTTTAAAATATACATATAAGGACAAAAATACCCATTTATTTTGGGTACTTTCCTGGTCCTAGTTGGGCTATTTGTTTTAAAAGTATTAATATTTATTATTTTAAAGAAATATATTGTGAATGCTGATTTTGTGAGTCCTTCTCAGAAGTCTGCATCCACAATCTCAAATTGAAAATTACAAAAAATTATCCTCTTATTCCTGAAGTGTTTTTCCATTTCCAGCGATATCTAGAGCTAAATATATTTACTATTTAAAGTATATATATATATATATATATATATATATATATATATTTATTCTAGAAGCCCTCTGACAAATTAAATAGATCCCCCCCCCCAGTACAATTTCAGATGTAATTTTGTGTTGAATTACAAACACCTTGAAAACTTTTTATATTTGATTAATTGGTGCCCCGGTAGCAGAAAGTTCAAGACAGGAGAAGACAGTCATCACAGATTTTTTCTTTACTTTTTTGTAGATTTTTTTCCACTGAACATTTTGCTTTATTACTTAATACAAAAAACTTAAAATTATTACTAATAAAAATGAATAAGCGCATAAAGACATTACAGGTAACAGATTGATTAATTAACACTTCAGTTGTAAAATATTTTACGTGCAAATTATTTTCTTCCCTTGAAGTACTGTTGCAGGCATTAATTACTTCAAAACTAACATAAGTATTTTATAAATTGATTGAAGAACAGTTATACCATTAATTTTTCAACTGAGTTAATGAATTAATTTTGAAAAGTAATTAAAAAATATTACAAAAATTTCCAGTTATATATTTATACATATACAACTTTAAAAAAATCTCCAACATTAAAAATTAGTAGGAGTGAGAATTAGGCAAAAAATTCTTTGATAGAAGAAATCGCCTATTAGCTTGTTAAATGATTAAGAATTAGCAAAATCCTTAATAGCTTTTAAAGAAAACCGACTATCGAATTGATTAGCATAAAAGTTATTGGTTTTATGATTACCTAGTAATATTTTAAAAATTTGACAAATTGGAAGAAAAAAAGGGGTGGGGGGTATTTTATTTAGTTCAAAATATCCTGTAAATTCTGATTTTTTAAACTGATCTGCCTGTTGGTTTATATTTTCAGACTCTGATTAAAATACATTAGAAAGGGTTATATTTAACCTAGGCAGTTATCCTTATAGTAGCAGAAACTCTCCCTTTTTACTAATAACTCAAAAATGTGCATCCTAACAGATTTAGATATTTTTTAATAGAGAAATTTAATTTAACATTAATCTTTTAATAATTTTTATCTTAAATTTACCATTTTTAACTGAGCATATAATTTTAAGATGAAACATTGAAATAAAAAACTCCCCCCTCCCATACAATACACAGTAACTAAAATATGCAATATATATTTTTGATACACCATTATACTTATTACAACATATTTTGACTTAAATTTTAAATATTTTTTATTAAAAAAAATATATCAGCAAGAACTTTGTAAAAAAAAAAATAAATAAATAAATAAAAATAAAATTAAGTTATTTAAATCATGATGTTAAAAACACAAAGCTAAACACATTTTTAGCAAAATTTCAAACGCTAATAAAGTGGAAAATATGTTACAAATTGACAACACTATTGATTAGAAAAAAAATAAAAAAGCTATATGTCATCTTGTGAAATTATTTGCATTCTGATATACCACATCCTCCTCCTGCAGAGAAAGGTGGATTTCTCTAAGGAAGGGAACACCACCAAAGGCTTATGAAGAAAGCAATTATATAATTCATTCTCTAATACCTTACTCAGTTGTACTGGGAATTTATAAATTACTATTACAAATTATTCAAACAACTCAAACAGTTAAAGTCCTATGAGGAGTATAGGTGCAGATTCCCAAAATCAGTAAGCTGCTAACCCCCCCCCCCCCCCAAAAAAAAAAAAAAAAAATCCAGTGGCCACATTGTGAAACAAACACATACATACAACAGCATTTATATACAGAAAACTAAACAAAAAAAAAAAAAAAACTCAGGAATTAAAAAAAATGAAAAATAATTGAACAACACACGTACAATAACACACAGACTGATTACTTCAAATGTGTATATTTAATTAAGCAGAAAATTCTGGAAATTTGTATATTAAGTATAATATAAATCTTAAACTACGTACTGTCAGAAGATAAAGTTGAGCAAGATATGTAGAAAATAAGCAAAAATGATAGTAGGAAATATCAGGAAAACAATATTTCTTATTTTGATTTTGTCATACAAAAAATTGAGAATGTGTCCGATTATTTAACACTATAAAAATCAAAATAGACTTCAGTCATTTGTTTTGCTATAAGGAGAGATTATCTTACAAAAAAAATATAAATATATATGGCAACGTATACAGGCCAAATTAACACTAGCCACCGGCCCACTAAATGAGAAAAAACAAAAAAGTGGCTATTAAAGAATTGTTTGTCACCGGCCACCTTATGGTCACTTTCCTACAAGGACAGACTAAAATTTTTTTGCATTTTATTATGGATTGTACTTTTCTTGTTTGCATTATGTTTATATTAACATATTTATATGGGCTATTTAATTTTAGCTTAATACCAATATAAATTTTAACAAAAGTTTACTGCTTAGTACTTTTATTTAAAAAAGTGGCGACTTATAAAACTCTTATTACTGGCTACTAATGAAATTTCAATTTCTCAGTTCTACCGTTTAGCGACTTAGACGGTGAAAGTTAGGGGTCACAGCAAACAGTTTAGTCGCCTTGTGACATCTGGTGACTGTGAATCTGCACTTATGAGGAGCAGGGAATCATGATTTTTTTCTTTATATATATTATATATATATATATATAAAAGGATTATTCAGGGGGGAGGGGTTAAAAAGTTTTTTAAAAATTTCTAACTGGAAAGAAATAAAAAGTACATTTAACAATGATAATAATGAGCCCCTTATTTTATCTAAATTATATGTGAATTAAATGCATCTACAGATAAAATTATACTATTAGTAATAAGCAAAAGCCATTATTTTATTATTAGCATTATGGTGTTTAAAATATTACACTGAATAAATCAAGCTGTTAATTAAAAAAAAAGTGATAAAATATCAATTTTAATTTGTGTTAAATTTTATTTATTTATGAAAATTTAAAAAAAGAAATTATGATCAGTGTATGTGTAATTTGAAAAAAAAATTTCATATTTAGTCAAATCCACTATTTATATAACCATGTAGCGAGTTCGGTAGCAAAAAGTTCAAGAATGGAGACTAGCGTCACAGATTTTCTTTTCTCTTTTGCAGATTATTTTTCCATCAAACCATTATTTTGCTTTGTATTATATTTAACTTAATGCAAAAACTTAAGTTTATCTTTAATAAATGTGAATAAAAGACATAAAAACGTTACAGGTCGGTGTTTAATTAACACTGCAATTGCAAAAAATTTACCTGCAGATTATTTTCTGTCTTTGTAGTTACTCCTGCAGACACTTTGAGAATTTTCTGCTACTGGGATAGCGAATGCATATGATAGTTCAGGTCTATTCCTCCACCATACTTCAAAGATAAAATTGGGTAGCAATATTCCTCCTCCATTCCAAATTTTCTGTTATTGGAAATTAAATACATATTATTAAGGACTGAAATATACTAAATGAAAAAAAAAAGCTTTATACAAGCCATTTTATCCCTAAATATTAATATTTTTTCTGGATTGCTTCTCAAAAGCTATGAAAGTATTATGTTTTTAACTCCTAAAGATTTTAAAGAGTTTGGACGATAATGACAATTTTTTAACCAGAAGACCCCTCCCTTTTCCAGCATATTTCAAAATTACTCATTACCGAAAAGGAAAACATGCAAAAAGGAAAATACAAAACATCATCATCATTTGCTTCATTCTCTAAATAATAAGTTTGAAAACACAGTTATTAATATTTTAGAGCACAAAATTACGCAGTCATTGTGATTTCAAAGATCTCGAACAGATGACAATTACAACTTACTCTTCCCATAAAACTTCCAATATTGAGAAAATATGAAATTATGGATTGAAAGGAAAACCTCTTTGGTCACCCCAGTGGCTTTTATTGGTTTTAACTGGCTTTTTTTTTTTTTTTTGCCATAATTGGCTTTTATACAGCGAAGCATTTTAACACACTAGAAAATAAGATACAGCTATATTACTCATTGCAAAAAGCATAGGAATAATATATATTCTGTAACTGGGTCCAAAGTCAAAAGTTAGCATCAAATTTGAGCGATTCATGCAAAAGTGTGGTTAAAGTTTATGAGAGTTACACAAGATTGAAGACACTCTTAATGCTCCAAGCACGCTCTTAGATCCTTCAAAAACTCAAGAGGGAAAAGAAGGAGAAAAAAAATGGAAATTTTATTATTTCAATCCTGACATGTAAGATTTGTGCTTAGAAAAATATAGAAAGTATTTTCAGATATTAAAATATTAAACGAGAAGTTATTAATCATGATAGTAAATCTAAGAGTGGAAGATTCCCCCTCCCCCTCCCCTTTCTCCATTACTTGGACATTTTCAAAAAACTGATTTCAGACAGAAAACCCTGCACCCTTGACTGCATTCTGGATATTTTTATTTATTGGATATTTTCCATTAAACCAATGCCATTATCGCCAAGCAATATAGTTGGTACCAATCGGGAAAATTTGAAAAAAAAAAAAAAAAAAAAAGTAACACTGTTAAGGTAAAAAGTGATCACTTAAACATAACATTTGAAAATTATACACTTTCACAATCTGTTTTATTATATTAATCAAAATTATACACTTTTAAAACAAAAGAACAAATAAACATTATACAAAAATTAAAAATAAAGCACATTAAAAAATCAAGAATTAAACTATAAATTTCTCTTAACATTGCAGTAAACATTTAATTTTTGAAATAAAAACATCTCCATATTGCTGTGATAAGACTGTAAATAATGATTAATAGTTGTTTTAGTATACACCATTTTGTGATACCCCCATAATCTCTAAACAGAAACTATCTAACATATCTTCAGTTTTGGGTCAATAAAATTATACAGTAAAACCTCCACTTAATTTTTTCTTTTTTTTTAAATAATCTGGTATACTGACTCATAACTTACTTTAAAAATTTGTCTGCACAATGTAAATAATTCTGTGTATTATTTTTTAAATAACCTAATTTTATGATCTGATTTTCTATACTTAGTAAATTTAATTGAAGCTTACTTTTGTTCCTTTTTTTTATTTTAAATAAATTCACATAAAAAACAGAACTAAATAAATAAATTCATATAAGCAGCATAAAAATTCATCATGTTTGTCAGTACCATGCAGGGTTGGCATGGTTTAAACCAAATGGATTTTTTAGAACAAATCTAATGTAATATTTTCTTTTTTTGTAATTTAAGTGTTTTAAATTATTGATAGAAATAATTTCTACTTTTAATACTTTATCTAAGCAGTCTGCATGAGACATAATGAGTTTAGGTCATGTTTGTGTGAATGTAGGATAAAAATTAGAATGAGTTGATGTACTAAGACAGTTATCTTAAACCACGTCAATATTAAGAGATAAAACATATTCAGTATTCAGCATAAAATATTATCAATTAAAAAATACAGATTATTTACGGCAGTTAACATAACACAATGACCTTTAAGATTTTGGCCAAGTAGTAAAAGAAAATTTTCTCAGTTGGGGAGATTATCCTTTAAGAATTTAAAAAAGAATTTCAAGATATGAAGATGAATGAGACGACGTGCAAAAATTATATGTCAGTTATAGCATTCAATAATATCAATCTTTTTTGTTACAGAATTTAATGGCCAAAAATGTTAAAAGAAAATAACCAGCAGTATTCGAATATATATAAAAAAAATTTCTTTAGCAACCACAGATACTGATATTTATATAAAAAAGTTAACCATTTGAAGATACTATCTTCAAAATATTTTTTTATAGTTAAATTAATGATTAGGTGAAGAAGAAAATATTAAAATGTTCAGTGAACTAGTTTAGGCTTCAATAAGATTTTTAATACAGTCGAACCTCGTTAACGCGAACACTCAAGGGGAAACTTTTTATGTTCGTGTTATCAGAACTTAACTACATTACATACAGCTGGACGAGGCAACAGGAAACAGTTCGTGCTAAAAGTAATTCGCGTTAAGCGTGTTTGTGTTAACGAGGTTTGACTGTATCAAGGTAGAAAAAATGTTCATAAAATATTATATCTATAATTAATCAAAGGTGAATTTTTTCATGTGTTTAAAAAATGTTTTCAACTAAGTTTTTCACAGAAAATTTACTTACATTTTTTGCAAAGTTTGTTTGTATAAATTTATATTTTTAAAAATACAGTTAGATAACTCTAAGAATCTATATTTTAGGAAAAGAAAGAAAAGAATAAATAATTTCAACTGCATATTATTATGAAAAGAATTTTTCCTAATAATAGTGATAAATTACAGCTATGTGAATAAAAATAAATATATGTTTCAAATTTTATATTAAATTTCCACCTGACCATTTTTATTAATTGGTATATCTATTGAAATAATTTTGGAATGAATTTTCATTTTTAAGAAGAGAATTTGCATTTAATTATTTTACCAATGATTTGCTTGGATTTTTTTTTTTCTCATACGATCCTGATTTTGCAAAATTGTGAACATTTGTAGGTACTTGTAAAAAATGCAATCAGAATTTTGTGAATTAGAAATGATATCTCAGTTCTTATTTAGACATTATTGAGAAGGTCTTTAGTACATATATATACAGCTAAATAACAGATTCATTGCTGATTTCAACTATTATGCAACAGGTTTTTTAAATTCTAAAATCATTACATTTGGGATGGACTCAATTTCTAGATGAAAAATTTTCTGAAATGTCTATTTTTAAGAGAAAGAATTTTGTTAAGGCTGCTCAAATCCAAAAGGGCAACTTTCTGACATAAGTTTTAATTTATTTTTGGTCGGAAATGCATGAAACTAGCTGCAATTGTTGTTCACAAACTATGTAATCGAGCTGCTGTTTCCATTTTTTGCAAACGTAATAGATCTTTCAGAAAATAGTGTCAAAGTTGACGTTTTGAACCTAAGTTCCACAAAAAAGCAGAAAAACTGGTCAGCGAAGGGAGAAAACATCTTTGTCACATGATCAAAATCACTTATAAC
Source organism: Maratus speciosus (assembly GCA_963932465.1). Classification (NCBI taxonomy): domain Eukaryota; kingdom Metazoa; phylum Arthropoda; class Arachnida; order Araneae; family Salticidae; genus Maratus; species Maratus speciosus. The sequence goes on from OZ010789.1 coordinate 224,130,547, forward strand.
CCAATAGGTAATTTATGGATAAAAAAATGGAAAACACAGTTCGATTCTAAATCACTTCCATAGTCAGGCCTTCCAATTTTATATCTTTGTTTTAAAAAATAAATCTGTAAATGTGTCAAAACGTTTTGCGCTTGTTGAGCAGAGCTGTTGAGAACAGCCTTAAGGGTTACATGTTTTAAGGTGGAAAAATTGTAAATAATCCTTTAAGGAACTAGAGTTCTTTCTAAACAGATCCCTGCTTACAGATAAGAATTTACACGTTAATGTTTTCATGTAGGACATTAAACATGAAAATATATAAATAAAAGTATGACATTAAACATGAAAATATATAAATAAAAGTATCAGAATGTAGCTATTATAAAATACTACATTTTATAAATGAAATTTTAATTTTTCCAATTTGGAAAAATAGGCCTTCGGAGGAAAACTGGTTTACTTCCTAAAATTTCCAGAGTTTTTCTCAATTGTTCCCATACTTGTTACATAATTGTACTAAAATTGTAAAAATAACACTAATGTTACTTCTTACCATACAAATATTTAGAAGAAAAATAAATACCTTTGAATAATGCTAGTGCTAATTTGGTAGAGTAATTGTTCGGTTGGAGTCTCATACTCTTAGTTTCAGATTTCTCTTATGTGCTACCACATACTTGGGCAATGATGAGTTGGTCCTAGCTGGGAGACCAGATATCTCTGTCTCTATCTATAATTTTAAATAAAAATAAGAAATATATACAACAAAAGAAAGTTTTGTATAGAATAGAACTCGGTGCCATGTTTAAATTGAGGCAACTGGAAAGTTTCAAAATGTGACTAATAAATAATTAAATATATTTCTTTTCTACAGCCGGTAGTTTTTGAAAGACAAAATTCAAAATTCAGTCACCCTGTCAAAAAATTATTACTTGGCAGTGAATAGTGGAAGTAGAATGATGTAATTCCCCACCCCTGTAATTCATAGGTATATATTGAAAACAAAACATTGCTGACATCATTTGAAGGTTATATTCCAGCAGATTACACTTTCTAAATTATTTAAAAAATTAATTTGAGAGATTATTTCAAATGTTGGGTATCTTCCATTATAGAAAAAAATGATAATATGTCAACTATACTCCCATAAAAATTTCACTATTTAAATTCTAAACAAAAAATAGAAAATTGTGGCACAAACAACCACTAATACGATTGAAACAACCTAGCACCACTTCAAACGCTTTTTGTTGTTATACGATCAGCAAAATAATTTTGCTTATATTCTGAGTCTTTGCATTTGGATTAACTCCCCTGCCCCCCCCCCCCTCTCCCTTACAGTGTAATTTAATTTTTCTAATATCTTCCTTCTACACTCTCTCTCTATATATATAAATGTGACAAATGCACAGGTACACAAATATAGAAATTAAATCCTAACTTAGAATCAAATTTTCAGTTTTTACTCTTTTTTTGTAACATAACAAATTCCAAGAAATCCTCTTCAAAACCTAAATATTTTTTTATCAAATGAATTTTACAATCTGATTTTTTATATTTAAAAGCTAAATTTAATAGAAATAACAGGAGTTCATGGGGCAGACACTCCCCCCAACCCTGCAACAAATTTTAAAAAATCAAACCTTTGTTTATAAATATTTTTTTAGTTAATTTCCAATTATTTTTGTAAGATAATGTGCTTAAAAATGAATTTTTGAATTCTCAATCAACAAAGAAATTGCATTTTCCTATGTGGCGATCACTTTCAAAACTTGAAAGCATTAACATATTCGCATTGCATGTACAATCATTTTTTTTAAATGTATATTTTAGAAAAAAAATATTTGTACATAAAATTTATTAATCATGATGAAAAAAATTATGATGAACAGTGGGTTATGGCATAGAAATACTTAATTTAAATTTTACCTTTAACATATAAAAAAACAATGATTTTAAAGAGTTGCATGCTTTGAATACCCCTACAATAAACATTTGTTATAGATCTGGGAACTCATGTATTACTTGCCACATGGCAATGGCAACTAAACGAAAAAATATTTGTCTGCTAAATAAAATATAACCAGTTTATATACATATTATAGGGTAGATGTGCCAGTAATGGACACCCCTTGATGTGTTTGGTTCATAAAAATATAACTAATAAATATTTAGCTTTAATTTTTTTTTTATAACTCCCCTTTGCATGTTTTATAAAACTGGGTTATTGTTGACACTTTTAATCAAACCAATCAGGAAGCAGAAAATAATGTTTCAAAGTTTCGCTGTTTTTCTGTGAAAATCTTAATGACGAGGCTAAGAGCTGGCTTCGTTTAATTAATGTATGTATTATTTATCTTGCAAAATTTGAATGTTTTTGTTTGAGTAGCAATAGAAAACTTTGAATTTTATATGACAAATGGCCATTTACAAAATTTCATTTATTTTTAAGGTTTTAATAGGGGGTGTCCATTACTGGGATGATTAATTAGTCATTTTCCAGTAATGGACTGGACACCCCATGTAGACATTGCTAACAATTTCAATTTCAGTAATGTTTATAGTGCATAAAATACTTTGGCTTAACTGCAAACCTAAATAATCAAATTTAATTTTTAAATTATACTTACCAAAATGTAATAACACCAAAACTTTTATAAAAAGCTGCTTTTAAGTTATTTTATGTGATTAATAAAATTTCAATATTTTATTTATTATTATTATTTTTAATGTATACATACATATACCTTGCATATTTTATAATCTGGCAATAAAACCAGCCAGGAAGCAGAAAATATTGTTTAAGAGCACAGTCAATGAGGGGCTCATAGGGCTTAATCCCTCTCCGTTTAAATAAAAATAATTAAGTTACAGAAGCTATTAAAAATCTATTTTCTGCCTTAAATGTTTCCTTATTTAAAAAAAAAAATGTACACTATTAATGAAAGTTATAGGTAATATTCATGAAACTAGTAAATCTGCAGATCAGTGGCCTCAAACATCAGTTCTACAGTTTTATTTTGAAGTTATTTTATTTAGTATTCAAAATATTCAACTCACAATATCATTTCTTTCATATTTGTAATATTAATTATTATAAATGATATACCAAGTAGTCTCTGAAAGATTGTTAAAAATAGTGAGACAAAACTAAACATTAATATTAAAAAAAAAAAAAAAAAAAAAAAAAAATTACCTGGGAGAACTTGCTAGTGAGAATGCCCAATTGCTTTTCTTTTACTTTACATTCATATAATATCAACTTTTTTTGGTTGGCTTAGTACTTTTATTCACAAAATAGGTAAAATAATTGAAATAACATTGTGAAATTTTAATTAAAATGAAAAATGGTTTAAATAAGAGTTTTAAAAAAGTATGACGGTGAGAGAAAATCTCATGCAGCGAGTTCTCCCGGGTTAATTACCCTTTAAACTCCCCCACTGTTTCAATAATTTGATAGCTGTAATTGCTTGATATTTAGTATTTCAAACTATCCATCTAAAATAATTAAAACACCGATCTTCTGATAATTACAATAATTGATGCAAACAGTAAATAATTATCGCAAATATTTTATTAATTACTGGTATCCTAATTGTTAAATGTATTTGAAAATAACTATTTCTTTTTCATTAGTATGTATTCATTAAATTCTGATTCTATCTAAATACAGCCATAAAAATAATTATATTTATTGCTTTTTATGGGGTGTCCATTACTGGAACAGAAGGTGTCCACTACTGGGCGTTTGATTATTTCTGTAAAAATTTATTGATTATTTCTTTAAAATTAAATTTCTATTCATATTGGGAAATGAGGCTAGAATGGTTAAATATTGTTGATAGATTAATATTGAAAAAGCTTATTAATAAAAAAATAATTTTTAAAGAAATTCCTTAAGGGTGTCCATTACTGGCACATCTACCCTATATTATATATATTAGATACTACTTTAAAACATTTAATTGTAAATTAATTTAACAATAATTAAGACTAAGAATGAATGAAGACCACTAAGCTAAAAAAAATCAAAATGCTTTCTTGGCTACTAAATAGAAAATTTAATTTTCAGGCCCAATTCATTTAAAATAATGATAACAATAATTCAGTGACAAATTTTACCTTAAAAAAATAACATTTAATTTTGATTTGAAAGATCTATATATATAAACATTTTAGAAAATACAATTTGACAAATTTTAATTCATAGAAATTAAATGAAATTTTGGTTTGAAAGATATGAACAAATGACAGAATAAAATTTGGGTACTTTTCGGTTAGCTGGACGCCAGTGTTATATACATATATGTATGTCTATGTAGTATATATATATATGTGGATATTTGTATATACATGTATATATGCAATATATGTACATCAGGGATCTGTTTAGGAAGAAATTGGGCCCTTTAAAGGACCCTTCACAAAACTTTTTGGCTTAAAAATAAGCCTTTTACAAAAATTTTCCATCTTTAGACTAAACTTTTCACAAATTTAATCATTTAAAAGTAAAATCTGACCTGTCACTTTTACATATAGTATAAAGAAAATATATGTATTTTACATACATATATCTTCTAAAAAATATTTAAAAAAGAACCTTAATATAACAATCATTTTAAATTCACAAAATTAGGACTAGATTTTTCACAAAATGTTAAAAAGCTGTTCACAATTTCACAAAAACAGGACCCTGAGAGAAAAGTCTGGATAGGTCCCTGTATGTATGTATACTGAAAAGTACCAAAATTTGTTTTAACATGTTTTGTTATTATTATATAGTATGTAAATATTACTTTATGCAATCTAAATTTTTGGGGTCTTTTTAGTATGATACACTATATTTATATAACTGACGACTAAAAATACTAATAAATGATGATCCTTTATCTATAAAAGTGTTTATTTATAAAAACCAGTGACCCGGAGCCAAACAATTTTTGATGCTCCAGCTCCGCTCCTAGAGAAAATACTGTGGCTCCAGCTCTGGCTCCAACTCGGCTCCGCGCTTTTGAGTTGCAGATTTTAATTTACACGTTTAATTTTTTGATCACAAATATTTTCTACCTTCATTAAAGATCTGACAAAAATGCATTTTACTTCTCATCAAACTTGAAATGTTTGTTCAGAAAATATGACATCTTTTAGCTTTTGCTTTTAAAATAGAAAGTTTGGTGGAATTTTAAACACAAAAATCTTAAATTTCTTCTACACTTTTCAAACAGCCAAAATTGTTCAACTACACATGTAAACAACAGGCGGCCATATTTGTTTTCAAATAGTGTTGTCACTTAGTTCAAGTAGAAAGTAGAAGTAAAGTAGTGTTACCATGTTTTGAGAAGGTTTCCTTCTCTAATAATAATAAAAACCTAAAAAATGATATAATTAAAATACTGAATAATGATGTAATTAAAATATTTTAAGCCTAGAAATTTAAAAGACTGGGAAAAAAAAAAGATTTAAAAGAATATTAAAAACTAAAGGAGCCCTGGAGCTGGGGAAAATTTAGAGCTCCAGCTCCAGGGAAAACACAGCTCCGGAGCACTCCGGCTCCGGGCTCCAGCTCCAGCTCCGGGTCCCTGATAAAAACAATAACTTTTAGCAAAATTCTGTATTAATTAGAAACATTAAAATTTATTTATCTTAAAATTAAAATTTTTCTCCAACACCAATCTTGAATATTTAAAAAAAATTTGGCTTTACTATAAATATTTGGTCCTATATGAAAATTTACTTACACATAGAAAAGGTTCTCACAGTTTTAAAGTGAATTTACAGTTAATACATTAAATACACCAGTGTTGAATTCAGACACTTTTCGACCATTAAAAACAAAATCTCAAATCTTTGCGTGGGGGGGGGGGGGGGGGTACTCATTGCTCCTGCTGGAGAGTATCCCCCCCCTTTTGAATTCAACCCCGATATACACAAAATTACTCGGAAAATGACATGCGAAGAAGAAACAAAATACATGTTTATGCAATAGGCCTAATGCGTAATATCTGCAATTAGGAACCTCTTTTCTGTAAATAAAATTGTGTCTTAATAGTAATTAAAAATGAACGCGCATGTAGCGTTGTTTCTCCCGCCCCTCTCTTCACACACATACTGGGTGCGAGCCAACTTAATAATTTAATCTCCTTATAATAAAATACTTTATTACATATAAGATATATATTATTATCGTTAGGCCTGCGATTAAACTCATATGAAATAAACGACACACAATTTTTAATCAGAGTTGCAAAAAACATAGCTTATTTATCTTTAGAAAGTATGTATTAAATTAATAAATCTTATTATATTTTTGTTAATTAACTTAATATACAAGTAATATCAGTTTAAATACCTATAAATCAGTGTAAAAGGCTGTCATCATATAATATTATACTATAGCAACATATTTAAAGTTACTTCAATAGATTACTTTTTATCTGTATTCCCCACTAAGAACACATTTTTTAGACAATTTTTTTTCGCCATAAAAAAGCTAGTTAATCAAAGACACTGACTACACTGATATTGGCTCCCCCCCCCCCCCTCATAATATTAGCATGCTTTTAAAAGACTTAAGCAAATTATTTCTTTTTGACTTTGTCACATTTGGCAGTAGGCTCAGAATATGCTTTAATAGGATAGTTAACTCTTTAAACACAAAGGTTAACAAGACTAATATAAAAGTTACTGATAATTAAATAATAATTTCATGGATTGTAAAATACCCAATAAAACCCACCCAGGTTTTTGGGGGGTAGGTGGGTTTTTTGCAACCCTAATTTGAGTACATAAAAAATACATATCTATAAAAAGAAAATTGTCTTACCTTAAAACGCGAAAATCATTTTTAAAATCAGGGTCCTTGAAATCTTTCACAACAAGACTGTCCCACCAATCTGATGGTCGCACTTTGGCCCACAATCGGCGATCGCGGAATCCAGGCATTAGTATTCCTTGAAGATTTTGCAAGAACATAAACCCATTGTTTTCTTTTTCGAAAATATCTACGCCGCAAATTCCTAATCCGAATATTAGGTTCGGGTGTGAAAAAGACATTAAAAAAAGTTTGCATAAGCGGTCAGCAATTTTAATTCTCAAAAGAAAATGTTAAATACGCGCCAAAACGACTGCAAGCGTATTCTGTTTATGATTACACCGGAAGTCTGTACGACGGCAGTTAACTAATCAGCCAATCATAATTCAGAAGGGAAAATTGCGCAGCTTCCGGATTTTTGGAGCGGATAAGTTTTATCTCTGGTTTTATGCTTGCGTTTATAAATGGGTACAAAATGAAAGCAGGCTCGATAGTGGTAGAACCAGTAGAGATCTGCACGGGCCGGTCTCGGGCCCAGTGTTGAATTCAGATACTTTTCTCCGGGAGGGATTTCTGTTGCTCCGGGGGGGGGGGGATGTTACCCCGGGGCCACCCCCTGAAATCAACACTGCTCGGGCCTATGTTCATTTGCGGCACTCGGGCCGGGCCCGGGCCATGTTTTTTTTCTGAAGGCTTGGGCCGGGCCTAGTAACTACTCTTTACGGACCGGATCGGGTTCGGGTCTTACCTTTTTCCGGAAGAATCGGGCCGGGCCTAACTTATTTTTTCTGTAAAGAGCCGGGACTGGTTTCTTTTCTATTCCTCACAGCCCAAAATTTTCAGTTCTAGTTTTGAGCCAGCCCGCATGAAAATCATTGTCTCGGCGTGACCTGTCCGTTCAAAGGTTAATAAAATTAAGCCTGGCCCAAAGATTTTTGCAAAATATGCATACATTTTTGAATCGCCATTATTCTACAGTTAAACATTAACATTTATTCTTTTTGGAGAGTAGTAAATTTCTACACTAGTTAAAATATTGCTAAATTAAAATATAGTAAAACGTGTGAAAAGGAACCTGCCTATTACGGAATCCCGTTTTAAACTGATAAACGTGTTGGCACGTGCAAAGTGGATATACTAATACGTAAGAAAAGAATATATAATGCATTTACATTTGCTAAAAAGGAAACTTATCTTTAACGCTTTTTTTTTTTTTTCTATGTAATTGAGTCTTAGAAGATTTTACTGTATAGCATTTTTTAGATTTTTAGCAATTCAATGCATGGAAAGGGCTGTGCATATATAACGTTATCACTTTAGGGGGGCAGGGGGGGTCTGGCACTTGATATCGTAAGATATCGCTGGGGAAAAGGGGGGGGGGTGCTTTTTGATATCGATATAATTTTTGATCCGACCAAACTTTTCTTTTTTCAGTAACTCTCTTTTTTTTTTTTTTTTACATCCAAATAGTCTGTTACCTTTTTTATTATTACTATTTTTATATGTTTTTATGAAAATACAAAGCTGTTGTTAAAGCCGTTACATTTTTATAAAATCATTTCATTCCAAAATTTGGAATACTTCAACGTTTGCATTGCTGTTCTTCTGCTTTATGCGCATATAATTCGCTGTTGGAGAAATCAGGAGCATAATTATGTAGGAAGTGATACTTGCGTTTAGCAGTAAAGAAAGACAGAGTGTTGTCCACTGTTTTGTTGATAAGTTCTGCCAGGGCGGGGGGCAAGTGCTAGAAGACAACATCACTTTTGAATGCATTATGTAACAATAAGCTGTTATTAAGTACCTTTAAATAGTAACTAACTTTTTTAGATATTATTTGATATAAATTTATATCATGTATTGATATTTTATTGTCTTCTTGAATCCGTAAAGTATGCGACTAATAAATGTATAATCATATACGTGTATCATGTGTCACAGCGTATAAAAAGAAAGGAAAAAATGTTAGACATTGATAACGATAACATCTTGGAGGGGGGGGGGGGGTGTTGGACGAATGATAACTTATGATATCGTAAGGGGGGCAGGGGGTCTAAAATTAGCAAAATGTTGATAACGTTATATATGCATAGCCCCGAATATGGATTAACAATATTAATGATAACTGAAATATTTACATAGAAGTTTAAAAACATGAAAAAAAAGTTAAGAAAAATATTTTTTGTCAGGATTCCTCGTAAGAGTCAAATTTTTAACCAAATCGACGTAAAAATCAATGTTTCGTAGCAATTCACTCGGACCGGGCAGGGCTGGGGCCAAACTTTTAGTTGTTATACCGGGCCGGGCCAAACTTTTCACTTTTCTACGGGCCGGGCCAAATTTTTTTTATGAGTCGGGCCGGGCCCGGGCCTGGAAATTTCGGCCCGTGCAGACTTCTAAGAACCAGTTTGATTCCTCTGTACTCTGTAAACGCTGCTTGAGACTTCAAGGTCGTTTATACTCTCGAAAACAGAGAGATATTATCCTCGACCTCGGACTCGGGGCGTCTCGCCACTCCTCGGTCTCGCCGTAGAGGAGCTTTTCCATTTCAGCAGTGTTGAATTCAGACACTTTTCTCCGGGAGGGATTTCTGTGGCCCCGAAGGGGGACATTGTAGACACCTCGGGAGAAATTGCAATTTTTGACTATTGAAAACACAAAATGTCAAATCTGCCGGGGAAGGGGATATATCATTGCTCCGGGGGGATGTCCCCCCCCCGGGCCACCCCCTGAATTCAACACTGCGTTTCAGTTTCTCGCTAGCGCTTAGCGCTAGACTGAATATTTCCGGTGATTCTAGGAAAAGTCAATCTTCTCACAAAACGGAAATTTTTAGGCAAATAAAGAAAAATTCACAGAATAGCGCCAGTTAATTTCAGGACATATTTTTACAGTGTTCGAATGTCATAATTCTTGAATGAAGATTAAAGATCGGTTTGACATAATTCAACATGTTAGACTGGAAGTTCCAACTAGTATTAAAGGCCGCCGAGAGTCGTGACGGGTCCAGGATGAACCACACAACCCTCCCCCTCCCACACACACACAAACACACTCTCGAGAAACATAAAAAGCATGTGAATCTTTAATAATACCTAGCCGACTTCGGCGACCACTTGTTTCGTCTCTCATAAATTATATTATTTATTTTCCAGCATTTAAGGGTAATAATTAGACATTTATACTGCTTTACAAAAGTAAAATAAATTAGACATTTTTTCTTTGTTTTAAATTATGGTATACATAGAAAATAAATATAGAAAAAAGAAAAGTCTTCAGTTAAATACTGACAGCATTGAGCTCACAGGCTATTCACAATATATGTATATTATACTCTTATTTATGTCTATATTCATAAAATAGAACTCACTCTTTTTGAGAAAAACGGCAAATAATCAGGGAAGCGCCTTATCAGAATAAACTTTTATCTAAATAAAGGGGGGGGGGGGAATGAGCCCCCTTCCTCCCCTATATACTTGACCAATGAACCTCCTAATCTAATCAGGGAAGCGCCTTATCAAAATAAACCGGTATGCAAGTTTGAAGAAAATCAGATAATTCTGCATGAAAAACCCATTTATCTAAATTAAGAGGGATTCCCCCCCCGTTGCTCCCCTTTTATACTTAACAATGAACCTCCAAATCTAATCAGGGAAGCGCCTTATCAGAATAAACCGGTATGGAAATTTGAAGAAAATCAGATAATTCAGCATGAAAAACACATTTATCTAAATTAAGGGGGGATTAGCCACTCGTTGCTCCCCTTTTATATTTAACCAATGAACCTCCAAATCTAATCAGGGAAGCGCCTTATCAGAATAAACCGGTATACCAAATTTGAATAAAATCGGATAATCCTGCAAGAAAAACCCATTTATCTAAATTAAAGGGGGGGGGGGATTAGCACCCCGTTCTCCCCTTTTATACTTAATCAATGAACCTCCAAATCTTATCAGGGAAGTGCCTTATCAGAATAAACCGGTATACCAAATTTGAAGCAAATCGGATAATTCTGCATGAAAAACACATTTATCTAAATTAAAGGGGGATTAGCCACTCGTTGCTCCCCTTTTATATTTAACCAATGAACCTCCAAATCTAATCAGGGAAGCGCCTTATCAGAATAAACCGGTATACCAAATTTGAATAAAATCGGATAATCCTGCAAGAAAAACCCATTTATCTAAATTAAAGGGGGGGGATTAGCACCCCGTTCTCCCCTTTTATACTTAATCAATGAACCTCCAAATCTTATCAGGGAAGTGCCTTATCAGAATAAACCGGTATACCAAATTTGAAGCAAATCGGATAATTCTGCATGAAAAACACATTTATCTAAATTAAGGGGGGGGGGATTAGCCACCCGTTGCTCCCCTTTTATACCTAACCAATGAACCTCCAAATCTAATCAGGGAAGCGCCTTACCAGAATAAACCGGTATACCAAATTTGAATAAAATCGGATAATTCTGCAAGAAAAAGCCATTTATCTAAATTAAAGGGGGGAGGATTAGCACCCCGTTCCTCCCCTTTTATACTTAATCAATGAACCTCCAAATCTTATCAGGGAATCGCCTTATCAGAATAAACCGGTATACCAAATTAAAATAAAATCTGATAATTCTGCATGAAAAATCCATTTATCTAAATTAAGGAAGGGATTAGCCCCTTTTCCTCCCTTTCATACTTAACCAATGAACCTCCAAATCTAATCAGGGAAGCGCCTTATCAGAATAAACTGGTATACCAAATTTGAAAGAAAATCTGATAATTTTGCATGAAAAACACATTTATCTAAATTAAGGGGGGGGGGATAACCCCCGTTCCTACCCTTTTATACTTAACCAATGTACTTCCACATCTAATTAAGGAAGCGTCATATCAGAATAAACCGGTATACCAAATTTGAATAAAGTCGGATAATTCTGCATGAAAATTAAGGGGGATTAGCTCCCGTTCCACCCCCTCCCCCATTTATACTTTACCAATGAACCCCCAAAACTAATGAGGGAAGCGCCTTATCGGAATGAAGTTGGAATTTTTTTTAAGCAAATCGGATAATTCTATCAAGAGTTATCGCGTTACGTACATATATACATACATACATACAGAACTTGCGGGCACATTTTCCCTCAGGCTTTGATAGTCCGTAAGCTAAAAAATATTATATACAGTGTGTATTTTAAGAGCTGTGCCCCTTTGAGCTCTTTGGTCCTTGAAACAATGTACCGGCTGCACCTCCCCTCTCCTCAGTGATACACGCATTACGGAGCAAGAGCATCAATACAGGGGTTTTACGATACACCGAGGCCGGGCTACCAGATTTTTCCTTGCTGGAAAATAATTATTTTACGGTATACATACCAAGTTTGTGCTGAAAAACAATCATTTTACGGTATAAATACCGTTTATAATCGAAATGGTACATATACCATTTTTTTACGCTTAATATACCTTAGAATTACGGTACTCATACCGTAAAGTGTGAAAACGGTACAAGTACCGTAAAATTTACGGTACATCTACCGAAATTTTACGAAAATTTTTTACAGTGTATGATACTATTTTGTTAAGTTTCCTTTCAAAAGATACAAAAGTGTAAAAGAAAAATGATGTAAAATAAAGATGTAAATGTTTCCGTGAACTATAGTACCATTTGTAAAGTTAAAACATGAACTCCAAAGCTTTGAATTCTCATACGTTTTTAATGTCTTTTTATTTAACAACTAGTATATCACACCCATAAAAAATGACGCAGCGTTGATCTGCGTTTCATTTTCATAAGAATTCATACGAACAAACAGCATTAATATTTTATTATTGAAAGGTTTGTATTGTAGAAAAGTACATTTTAAAAATGACAAATGATTTCTACAAATGTAACTGATGAGGACATTTTTTTTTTTTTTTTTTTTTACTCATAATTAAATTTCTGAAATAGTTCAACGATCAATAAAATCTTGGATTCTAATCTTTAGTAGAATTAAGAAATGAAAAATCATTCAAAATTAAGTCATGTTCACACAATCATATCAATTTTTCTCTTTAGTTTTATTAATGTAAAAATACATTTCAAGCAAGGATTATGTCACTGGTGCAAGCTTTACAAAAATACTTTATATACATACTTTTATGCATAATCACAGTATATTCAAATAAAAATATTTTTTTCTATTTAATTGTAAAGAAAAAACCAATAAAGTCATAATGCCTAAAAGTAAAATAAACCCTCACAATAAATTTGAAGTTTTATTCGTTTATAAAAATAAAGTACACGTTCACAACCCCCCCCCCCCCCCGAAAATAACTTGCAAATGAAAAAATATGTTTTAAAAGCCACATGTCTGAATATTTTGAATATTTTTCCTTCTTTCTCTTTTATCTAAAATAATGGAAATAGTCCAATTGCCACCATTTTGAAGAAATTTCATAAAAACTTTTAAAATTAAAATTAAAATATAAAAAGAAAGAAAAAAATCATGCGTTAAGCATGGATTATGAAACACTTTCCAACACATTCAGAATAATGTAATAAAACTGCATCGTTTAAAAAATTAAAATATTACGTCTAATTCAACCATAAGGAAACGCATAACACATTTCAAAACCCAATTTCAGCTGTTCCCGTCACAATTGGAAAATTATCCGAATTTTTTCAGCAGTTTTGAAAATAATATATAGATTTGTATCTATTAACTACATCCATGCCAACATTTAGTTCGCTTGAGTAATGCCTATACTTCAGTTGAAAATTCCCCTTCAGCAATTTCTTCTAATAAGGAAAATGATACGTGAATACTTTTGTGCAGCCCTGTATATGATGAATAGAAATGATATAAAACGAGTAGCGTGGAAAAGATTAATTAAATTTAAAAGAGCATACCGAATTTTAGACCGTACACTCCAGCCATTATATAGTCAAAGATAGTACTGTAAACGATTTCTTTTGTGTGTCCCTGTAAATGAATAAAAAAAGTTATGAATGCCCTGTTCTAACGTGATCGTAGTAAAATTCAGTTATTTATATCAGTTTCAATACATTTGAAATAGCGCGATGTTATTAAAATATTCTGCAAACGATTTTTCCCCATATACCGCAATGTAAACTTTTGAGTGCCCCTGTAAATGAACTATTAATCCTACATCTTTCATATACAATACCAAACATGCTTTGGTGATCCTAAATAACCTTTATCAATTGCATGAAAATCTGAGTATATTTACGGGAGTTAGAGCGTGGACAGACGGACAGACAAACCGAATACATAAGCACTTTTCAACTTTGTTGGAAAGTGTTAAAAATGGGAATAGTTTTAAAAAATCCCTGCCGGCTCGGGCCTACAGGCGGAGGTAGATTTCGAAGTTAAGTACTAAATTCACCAACAAAACTTAAATCAAGATTAAAGATAAACCCAGTTCCTTCGCTAAGAATGAGCTCTAAAGAGCTAAACATTTTGTGAAAATTCTAATATACACACACGCATGTATATGGAATAGGTTTAAAAAGTGGCTAAATCAAATTCAGAGAACCTCAAAGTGTTAAAATATGTTAATATTTCCATACTCGGGTTTTTATCATGTTTTAATACGTTTCTTCAAACTCAATGACGTTACATATTCACCTGCTGTGGTCCATTATATTTTCAATATGACGCAATAATTCGTTGTTTTTTTTTTTAATTCGTCAAACTATTTATTTCATTTTGAATTTCCAAGCAGAAATCTTGCTCTAGAAAACTTATGACGTAATATTCAATTTGTTTTCAATTCGTCAAACTATTTATTTCATTTTGAATTTTCATGCAGAAATCTTGCTCTAGAAAACTTATGACGTAATATTCAATTTGTTTTGAATTCGTCAAACTGCTTATCTAATTTAATTTTTCACGTGAAAACACTGCATTAGAAAAGCAATTGTTGTGGTGAGAATTTTATTGCTTTTTTTTTAATTGTTGGCAACAGCTATAACGAAAAATATTTATTTTTTCGTGCCATTAATCCCTGCCGGCTCGGGCCTACAGGCGGAGGTAGATTTCGAAGTTAAGTACTAAATTCACCAACAAAACTTAAATCAAGATTAAAGATAAACCCAGTTCCTTCGCTAAGAATGAGCTCTAGGGAGCTAAACATTTTGTGAAAATTCTAATATACACAAATACACACACGCATGTATATGGAATAGGTTTAAAAATGGCTAAATCAAATTCAGAGAACCTCAAAGTGTTAAAATATGTTAATATTTCCATACTCGGGTTTTTATCATGTTTTAATACGTTTCTTCAAACTCACATGACGTTACATATTCACCTGCTATGGTCCATTATATTTTCAATATGACGCAATATTTTTTTTGTTGGTTTGTTTTAATTTGTCAAACTATTTATTTCATTTTGAATTTTCATGCAGAAATCTTGATCTAGAAAACTTATGACGTAATATTCAATTTGTTTTCAATTCTTCAAATTGCTTATCTAATTTAATTTTTCACGTGAAAACATTGCATTAGAACAGCAATTGTTGTGGTGAGAATTTTATTGCTTTTTTTTTAATTGTTGGCAACAGCTATAACGAAAAATATTTATTTTTTCCTGCCATTGTTGTGTAAAAGCTGGTTTTATCAGAGTCATGTTAAGACCGTATTGAAAATTTTTAACCTTCCCAATTCCCATTCCCTTGGACCGATTTTGCTCATTTTCAATCCCCGCCGAGAAATTAGTCATCTTAAAGTTGTTGGCGAGTTTGAAGACGTTCCGTGCATAATTGCGACTTTTATCGTGCGGACAAAATTTAGTACATACATACATATATATATATATATATATATATATATATATATAAACTTTTTAGGTGGAGGTGGTTTTGGGTTCCTGGGGTCATGTAATGAAAAGTTATGAAGGAATTTTTAAAAAGTCGCACCATGGTAACGACTGCAATAGGTAGTATTTCTTACGAAATCTACCTAAAATAGCTAGTGCTGGAACATCTACAAATGAACAACTTTCAATTAAAAAAAATAATTAGCAAAGTCGGTTTAATAGAAAGTTAGGGACAGATGACTAAAAAACAGCCTTTTGCTTTAAATATACTATAGTTGGCACATTTCGTCCCGGAATGGTTAGCTACGCTTTCTTACACTTGGATTTTATATAAATAGATAAGGAAAATGGATATAAAATTACTAGTGAAAAGTACAAATTAATCAATATATCAATTACTGCTCAATAATAGATATATAACAATTTAACTTTAAAGTAATACTCGATCATTTTTTTTCGTCTTTTCCTTTCTTTCTTTTTTTTTTTTTTTTTTTTTAACTAACTTTAAGTTTCCAACTAATTGAAAATTATTAAGGAATTTGCCTGTCTGTCCGTGCTCCTATATTCGAGTAAATATACTCGGACTGCCATGAAATTAAAATATGTTATTGAGGCTTATTATAGTATGATCGGCATTGAAAATGAAATGTGTAGCATTTATAGTTCAGTTGCATGAACATTCAAAAAATTTCGTTATATTACGCTCTATGAGAAAAATCGTTTGCGGTGTATTTTAATGATAGTATTTTAAACATATTGAAATTGATATATATCATTGAGGTGCACCAATGGTGTGCGTAGTTTCATTTTTCATTCACAGGACACACAAAGAATTAGGTTACTACAGTACTGTCTGTGAACAATGATTGCTAAAAATGCGTTTTCAGTTGTGGGACGCATTTTTAAATGTAACAATTTTTTTGCATATTACCGTGTTTACTGCTTAATAGTCGCACTTTTTTGCCCGATTTTAATTTGTAAAAGTCTAGGTGCGACTATTATGTGAGGAAATCTATTGCACAATATTGTACACTTTAATGCTAAAACATTACTGGCGTAAAAAAACCCACATTATAATAAAATTAGTAACTCACCAAATGTTTCCAGATTATGTGCTGTTTATGAAATACCATTTTTCTTTTTATGGTAATATTGTTATATAAATCAAATTTAGAAATATATATTTGTGAAAATTTTGACAAAAAATTCTCATAATAAATCACTTTTACTGAAGGTATCAGTATCAATATTGTAATGTGAATAGGTGTCTGAAGAATCTCCGTCATTCCATAAAATGTCATCTTCGTTTCCGTCCAAAGCGTCGGAGGTACCCGTCTTCTTAACCCATTTATGCCTAGCGTCCCATTTTGGGACGCTTCGAATTTAAATAAATAATTCGAATAAATAATTCGAATTAATTTAAATAAATAATTCGAATTTAAATAAATAATTCGAATTTAAATAAATAATTCGAATAAATAATTCGAATTAATTTAAATAAATAATTCGAATTTAAATTTATATAATTTTCTGCTTCTTTATAACATGAAAATTGTATGAAATAATTATCTATAAATGTCTTTATCTGTTACCGAGAGATGACAGCATAAGATGGATATTTGTTTGCTTAAATGAAGGCTCTTTTCGGAGTTTATAGATTTTTCTTTTTTAGATATGGTGAAATGTAAAAAGTGAGTATATTTGTGTTTTTTTCTACCGAGGTCCAAATAAATGTCATAATCTTCGCTTGCAGACAGGCTTCTTTGATATACGTATTTTTTAAAATCGCGAAATTATACGTTCAAGCCTATTTTTATGAATGTTTGTAGCGTACAAAATATAGAGCGCTACGCACAAATGGGTACATATTTTTATTAGCCATTTAGGGGACAGTTATTTATGTAAAGTCCTTTTCAAGATGATTATGAGACAAATTGTTTTTAAGCCACAAATACGATTATTCTTAAATTATTATTACTAATACTTATAATGTTATTAGTATCTGTAAAGAAACAAATATATTTTTTAGCAATTCATAAAAATACTAATTATAGTATTGTCAGGCTAGCTCAGTTTCAAATCACACAGAAATTTCACATAATTTCAAAATAACACTTTCTCGGGGTATAACTTTTTAAATATTTTTTTATTTAATCTTGATAAGACGACACATCACAAATAGAACGGCACATAACACATAAAATAATAACACGGATATAACTTTTTACATTTTAGCACATCTCAAACAGAACACAACTACAGTCAACGCTGTAACCGAACACTCTCCAACTCACAGCATTTCTCATTCGGCAAAGCTCACGGAAAACGGTCACATGACTGCCGGTAGAGTCTATTTGTTTTAAAACGGGTGGCGCGCGTTACAGTATATAATATACAATTTAAAAGCTTATTTTATCTAAATTCAGACAAAGCATATAATTAAGCATATTATACTATTGCAAATATTACGCATTTCCATGTTTAGTACGTGTACATTTTATTAATTAAACACAAAAAAAAAGAAAAAAAATTGTGTATTTTTTTTAGTATTTTCCCAGCTCACTTTGCAACATTTTAAAGTGATTTTAAATTTTAGAAAACAAAAATTCAGGCACAAGTGGGTTAAAACCTTTTGAAATTATATCCCTTTTCTTAAAGTCAAGCTTTGTAATATCCAACTACTACACATTAGTTTCAGGGATGGACGCCTTACTTTTCCACTGGGAGTTTTTTCTTTGTTCCCATTGACCATCCAATATCCATATACTCGTCTTATATTGTCTTTAAACGGTTTGTTAACCGATACGACCAACGGTTGCAGAATCGATGTGAGTCCTGCATGAATTATCACAAGATCTGATCTGCTTTGCCTTCTGAAAGTTCCTTCTTTACCATCCTCTAAGCTATCGAGTACCAGCATGGCTGGTTGTTTGAGCAATGCTCCAGACCTTTTCTTCCAAACATTGCGAACCGAATCTTTCATCATTTTTTCATCCATCCAATTTATGCGAAGAAAATATTTTGACGATTCTTTCTGCTTCAAATCGAGTGTGCGACTATTACGCAAGTAAACACGGTACTTGGTGTGTATAAACTGTACATTGTACAGTCGTGGAAAAAAAGGTAAACACCCCCTACTAACTCCTCAACAAATTATGGTAGACAAAAGTTACTGGTACCAAACGAATGGAAATAAAGTCTACTTTTAAATTACATACATAAAATTTGCTTAGGGGGCCATATACATATTAAAACGAATCCAAACTTCAATTTTTTCAATGGCAACACCCAATTTTAACGAGATATTTCAAATTTTTGGTTCAAACTATGCCTAGATACCAAATTTCAAGTCATTTGAATGATAAGTTTTTGAATTATAAGCATTCAAAATTTAGTGCTTCTAATGTTAAATTACATTTTCATATTTTTATTTATAACTTCTAAAATTATTATCCTAATGTTTTAATTTTTTGTGTAACAATAATACTAATATACCCAAACATAAATACGTTGAATTTGCAATTTTTATAATTTTCTGATATGAATTATGAATTATTAAATTAATATTAAAAAAAAATATGAATTGCAACCTACAATTTTTTTGATGGATTCAGATTTATTAAGTCTTGCTTCATGGAAATCCAAAATTTCACATTTTTATTCCAAGTAGTTTTCAATTTATGCTTAAAAAACGGCAAAATGATGGTTTAAGGCGCTGTCTATGATAGAAGTGACTAAATATTTTGATATTTCTTATGCTATCCTGTAATCTAACAGGCTGAATTGACTGCTTAAGGCGCCTTGATCAAGAAGGGAGCTCTCTCGGTTAACAATCGAGTATCGAACATCAATTTGGATACATCCCTTAAAGAACGCTCGTTTTAAAATAATTAATTTTTCGAAAACTTATTGTACGAATTGCATAAAAATTTGTTTTTAGATTAATTGAAGGGTGTAGAGTTCATTTATGCTGTCAGAATTGTGTGCTGCTATTGAAAAAAACAAAGTTATGGTTCGTTTTATGTAGATGGCCCCCTAAGCAAATATTTTATACATCATTTAAAAGTAGACTTTATTTCCAATCGTTCGGTACCAGTAGCTTTCTTCTACGATAATTTGTTGAGGAATTAGTAGGGGTGTTTACTTTTTTTTCCCACGACTGTACATGTAATATACATGGCTGCACAAAAGATATCGAGTACATATTCGTTTATTAACGAAATTGCTGAAGGGGAATTTTAAACTGTTCTATGCGTTTCCAAATTGAACTAAATTTTAGAATACCATGTAGTACAACCTATGGATCATATACAGGTCTGCACAAAATAATTCGGATATTTTTTCGGCTATTGATAGTAATTGCTGAAATTGGGTTTTTAAACATATTAATCGTTTTCAAATTGTTTGTTTAGACATAATCTTTCTCCTTAATACGCAGCAAAGTTTTGTTACAGCACTCGCAATGCTTTGGAAAGTGCTTCATAATCTATTCTTAACGCATGATTTTTCGTTCTTGTGATCCTGTGGAATTAACAATTTTATGTGATCTATAAAATGTAAGGTTTTATTCTGTGTTTAGAAATATGTATTTTGAAAGCAGTTTGTGTTACCCCTCTGTGAAGTTTTCCTTAAAAAAATAACAATGCATACAAAATTAGGAGATAAAATGAAGATTTACATATTTCCTTGAACTCTTCTTCATTGCAGAAGTTTTAAAGACAAAGGCTTTGACTTCTGATCTTATTTACTCCCTTAAAAAATAGAAGTTAAAGGTATCCAAATTTTAAAAGGAATGAAACGATTAACAATGGAAATCAATGGAGGAGTACAATTAGTTAATCAGGAATATCTGAGATTTAAAAAAAAAAAAAAAAAAAAAAAAAAAAAAAAACCTTTCAAAATTCCAGAATTTAAGAATGTCATATCCATAATGAATCCACATAGGAATAGGCTAACAGCTTAGAGGGGGGGGGGGGGAGGGGGATAGCGCCACTTTTTGGTTACTGATTTGTATCTGTGCTTGTATTCATAAATCTGCTTTATTAAAGGCTGTATTTTCACGATAGAAGTGAAATAAACGAAACTGGATTTTTGTTTGAAAATTTACAAAACGCCTTTCTTAGCAATTTGTATCAAAGTTCAGAAATCACAAACGAGTGTGTATCAATAAGTTTTTTCCTCACATAGAAATAATTGAGTCAAATTTATGAAATTGATGCATTGTGTTAGTTCTTTTCTATATAGTCACCGTGCACAGTAACATATTTCTGCAAACGGTATTTCAAAGAGAGGGGGGAGGATGTATTCAAGGAGGCGCGATAGTAGACCCAAAGGGGGGGTATTTTTCTAATTTTTGCCGACCCCCTCATGTGACATATTATTGAGAAGGCCTGTGACCACTTATTTATGCTATGCACCTCCCGAGCCCCTCCTCCCAAATTTACCCCCCCCCCCCCGGGGCATGAATGATTTCCGCAAAATTTAGAAAAGTGCCCTCCGGAGGGCAAATTTGGGTGAGGGTGAGGAGGTGCATAGCATGAATAAATGACCACAGTCATTCCAACAATATGTCACATGTGGGGGTTGGTAAATGTTAGAAAAATACCCCCCTTTGCGTCTACTATCGCGCCTCCTGAAATACATCCTACCCCCTCTCTTTGAAATACCGTTTGCAGAAATGTGTTACTGTGCACACTGACTATATAGAAAAGGACATGTATCAATATCATAAATTTCACTCAATTATTTCTATGTGAGGGCAAAAACTTATTGATACAGCCTCCTATATGTTAAAAACGATACTATCGTAATTGTTCTTATCTACATGCGAATGATATGTTTGAAAACATGTGTGTTAGGGGGAGGTGCGGGAGAAGAAAAAAAAATACTTTCTGTATTTATTGTTCGAATGTTTAATGCAACTTTCCAGTTAGTCATTCATAAATCATATTTGTTAAGCGTTTTACCGGGTCAGTGAAAAAAGAAGTCGGACACATTTCTAAAAATCATCATTCCAAAAATTATTGAGGAAACACGTAATTTTCAGTATTCAGTATTTCTTCGAGATTTGTTAGACGTAACTGTTTCACAACCGTTATTTTCAGACGATGCACTGAAGCGATACGTTACGACAGATGATATGATTTTTTAAAACGTGTCTAATTTTTTTCGATAGCCTGTAAATAGACTTTTTTGAGTGTGTGTGCGTTTTGAAGCACTAAACAAACGGTTTTTTTTCTTTTTAGTGCCGGAAAAAGCTGAGAATGCATAAAAATGTATATTAAAAAGGTTAGATACATTACAAAAAAATCATATAATATTTCACTGCACTACATTTCCAAGTACTTTCCGAAGAAAATTATTGAATTATATCATTTAGTTGTTTTTTTTAACCCCTTAAAGGTCGCATTAAATTACGGTTTAAAAATTAAAATTGCTTATTGGCACCACTTTTTTGAAAAAGAAATATTCACCTTATTTAATGACAGGTAAAATGATACCATAATAAAGCGAATAACACTGTTTTATAAAACTGGTGCGAATCAAACAAAAAAGAATAAAATGAATAAAAGACACAGTCCGTGAATATCACGGGAGTGAGAATTAAGGGGTTAAGGGATCAGGTACATTTGAAAGTACCCAAAAATATTTTTTTTATTTAATAGCTTATATTAAAATTTTATTCTCAAGGAATATTTTAAAAGAAACCCCATGCAAAAATTCGCTTTAGAAGGAAAGTTATGTCTGAAATAGTTTGAGTTCTCGTTATATTATCATGGGTTAATTCGATCTTTAGAATCAATTTTCTCAAAACGTTGATTTTGGTCACTGCGTGCATGATTTCTAAGAAATGGCTAGATAGAATTTCATGAAATTTTAACTGAAGGCCTAAACCTTATAGATGCACAAAATTACCTATTATTATGTTCATTATTAAGAAATTTAGAAATTATGACTATTTTTCAGTGTTGCCAGATAGTCGAAAGTCAATTCCCCCAAAATTTCTGAAATTTTCCTCAAATCAGTGCTTTTTTCCGAAAAAGTCCCCCAAAGCAATTTCTACTCAAAAAAGTAAATTTTCAATTTTCATTTTTTCGCCATAAAAAATGTTTACCTAATTTAAACTCAAATGTTTTCCCCAAATCAAGCATTTTTTTGAAAAAATTCCCCATTTACAAAAATTAAACATTTAAACTCCGCAGAATTTTGCATACATATTCGCAGCTTAAGGAATTTTGATATTATATCTATGAAAGGAATGGAATGAGAAATACATTTTACAACGACAAGTTCGTTTACACTAGTTTTTTAAATTGTCATCAATCGATGATGCTGGCATATCATTAGTTAGCTTCATCTACATTTGTACCAGTAACATTTTCAAGGTTTGGACCATCTCTTATCAGTTGGGGTTTGAATGAATCTGAGATGGTGTTGGCATTATCTGCTTCTATAAGCGACTTAAGCTATAAAACATTATTTTCGATTTTTTGCATCCCTACTGAAGCACCTAATCGTAATACAAAGATTCTTCGTTTTATAAATCACTGTGCTTTCGTCAATAATAAAAAATAAATAAAAATCACCAAGTTTCCACCAAAAATGTTGATAGTCCCCAAACATTTCCCCAAGAACTACTTGTCCGCAAAAAATTTCACTGGAGGTTCAAAATTCCCCAAAATGGGGACAAAATCCCCAATCTGGCAACACTGCGTATTTTTATACAAAAATAATTTCAAAATTTCGAGATTTTTGATTTAACATTTATTTTCTGAAAAACTAATCATTATTTTTTTTCCGGTGTAGGTCAATTTAAACACATATTATATTTCTACTCAGTAAAAAAATTTGGGCACACTGTGAACATTCAATTACGAGAAATCATGCGCGCAAGAGATATAAAGGTAAATTCGTTTATTAAAATTTAAATTTCAAAGGAAACTTAAAAACTTCATATGAATCAAGACTTTTTTTAGGGTTCCGTACTTAAAAAGTAAAAACGGAACCATTATAGGATCACTCTTGTGCCTGTCCGTCTGTCTGTCTGTCTGTCACAGCCATTTTACTCGTAAACTATGGAACGTGGAAAGTTCAAATTCGGGGAAGTAATAAAGACTGTTGACCCACATATTTTTAGATTATTAAACGTTTATAAATATATTTAGTAAAAATGTATAGGGGCAAATTCAGTTGCTTGAAAAAAAAATTTCTTTGTATATCGTGTGAAAGCTTTCGTAACGCTGAATTCAAAAATATATTTCTTTTAATTTTAGGTATTACATTTTCAAACATATAGTCGAAAATGTAGCGCAAAAATATGTTCTGAAGCTAAAATTATGAAAAAATTAGAAGGAGTAGACGTTAATTTAAACCTTGCAGAAAAATTATAGCGATTACCCTAGGTCACATAGTTTTTGAGAAAATCGCATTTTCCCGTTACACACACATTTCGATTTACGGGCATTCAGCAAAACTGTTGAGCAGCACTGGAGGTACCTATCGTAGCAGAAGTATAAAAGCATTGTTGATCATGATTTTCGAAAAAAATCGTTAGCCGAGATATAAACCCTTAAAGATATGGACGGTTTGGACACACATAATGACAGGGGTGACGTACTCTATGTACCATTGGTTTTTAAAGCCTAGATAACAACTTTTAAGGATATATGTGTGTAATGCAATGGCCAGTAACAGTATAAAAGCAATAAACGTCAAATTGTTAAAAACAGACTAATTCAAGGGGCCTCAGAACTCTTAAAGCTTCAAAAAATTTTTGATTTTAATTTTTTTAGATGTTAATCGTCCATCTTTTCTGAACATTTTAATATAATTGTTTCCTTCAAATTCTCATTAGAACAGAATTTATGGCTTTTAGACTTATACCCGCTCAATAGCTTAAGCGTCCTTTTCGAAACTTTTAAGTCATTTTTCTCCAATTGACTTTTTTTGGCATAACGCTCACGATATCTCAAAAACTTTTGAATATTTTTTCACGAAATTTTCAAAGTATACGTTTTATATTAATCTGTATAAACTGAATCTAAAATTTCCTTTTTATTGTTCAAAAAAATATTTTTTAAGTAATTATATTGTTCAAATTTTCAAAATTTTCTATTAGCTAGATGCAACTTTGTATTAAAAATATAAAAATGCTTTAAATACAAAGTTATTTAGGTTCGGGGTAATTATTATAATCTGAAGTATAAGTAGGCGCCAAAATTTTTATTCTAGTTACAATATTTATTTTCTAATCGTGCGCGTAAACTCTTATACCAATATTCTGCTTATCAAATGTCTGACTGTTTGAAGCACCCTATAAATGCTAATTCTTCATCTTGCAAATTTTTAAATACATAAAATGAAAGAACGTACTTATATCTTTCGTTTCAATAAAAATTGTGTTTTAAAATCATATACATTTTAAGTTATTAAATGTTGAATATGGTCTCTTTTTCTTTCATTTTTTTCAATTTTTGAGATCCCTGAGACCCCTTAATTAAAATGAATTACATAAATACTATGGCATTCACGACAATTTGCATTGAATGGCCCTTTCAATACGCCTCGAGTGGCTTTAAAAGGTAATTAAAAAGCTATTTGGGAAACGCGGCAAGGACCAGGGCGGCGTTGCAAATTTGTGACCTCCTTTCGAAGCGCGCTTAGCACAATGCCAAATGGGAACTTTGAACGAATGTTTTGTTTTAGCTGCACTTTAGAAAGAAAGGTTATTACTATGATGAATTAAGTTTTGTGAAATGTCAAATGAAGTTTAAATATGCATTTCTTTTATTGTCAGTACCGAATTAAGGTCATTATAAAGAGATTAAAATAATATTAAACTAGTCGGATGTGTCAATCCCAAAACTTTCTTCTATCTCATACATGTCAATACTTCCTGATAAATGCAGTACAGCAGCGCCACCGGTTAGGCGATTTATACCAAAATCTAATTAGGGACAACTTTCGTGAACTTCTACTTGAATTTGAAGTTTGGTGAAAATTCGTGCATTAATTTTTGAGATAGAGCTATTATGGAAATCGTGAAAAGTTCTGAGTTACAGTGAAACCTCTTAGGCAATTTACACCAAAAACTTATCAGGATCAGTTCATATCAGGGACTAATTGAATCTAAAGTTTGATGAAAATTCATGCATTAGTTCTTGAGATACAGCTATTGCGGAAATCGGGAAAATTGCAGCATAGTAGCGCTACCTGTTGGGCGATTTATACCAAAAAGTATTCAAGCACCAATTTATATCACGGACTAAATCAATCTAAAGTTTTATTAAATTCCGTCCAATAGTTCTTAAGACAGAGCGCCCACAATATTTGTGTCACACACAGATAGACAGACTCACAGACAGACATTTTGTAAAAACATGTTTTTCATTACCTCTATACCCTAAAAAGTATACACCCGTCGAAAACCGGTATTCGAAAATTTTCACGAATCCAATACTTTCTTCTTGTAAAGATAGAAGAAAGTAAGAATGAGTTATACAGATTAGCGCTATTTGAAATTTTTTAGGTTCCATATATCTTTGAACTTTCATGGTATATCCATTTACATTTTTCTAGTATATACTGTTATACCCAACCCTACTTAGCATAATTTTTTACAAAGTGTTAGTATTCTTTTAGCAACGGTTTTTTTTTAATAATGTAATTACTAATTCATATATTTATTGTACGGAACCCTATCTGCGCGAGTAATACTCGCACTTGACCGTTTATTTTTTTTTAGAGCATTATTTATTAGCATACAACTCTTTTAACGCGTTTTTAAAATTTCATATCCAAAAGTTAATCACATGTGGAGCTATAGCAATCCATACCAGGGTCTCATTTTCAGGTAATTTATCAGCTTCAAAGGTACTGCCCCTTAACCCTTTGAGGGGCAAGCAATTGTGTTTAGTAATGTTGAATTCCCACTGGAAATTTCGAAAAAAAAAAAAACAACTAGTGAATAACACTTAGAGAACAGGAATTCTGCTTTTTCAGAATTTAGTGTCAACCCCGATGAAAAAAAAATTATTAAATAGTTTTTTTCAATCGAACTTATGTCTTTGGAATAGATCATTTTCTTCTGATGGACTGATGGCTCCATTATTATGAAACAGCGATTATAAATGAAGTGTTAGGTGAAGATGAAAGAGCAGCCGTAAAAAGTTTACGACTGCTCTTTCATCTTCACCTAACACTTCATTTATAATGGCTGTTTCATAATAATGGAAGCCATCAGCCCATCAGAAGAAAATAACTCGATTAAAGCGGAAACTCGGTTAAGAGGGACCGAAATCGCCCACTCGTGGACAGCCTACCGTGAGGTATAGGGACAATAAGTCCACGAGGGGAAAAAGGGGCTGCCAGGCAGCCCAAGCAGGGTGGCGCACATTTATTACAACATAAAAAGCATGTTACAAATACTGCCTTATTATTGAAGGCAGTGCGGACACATATGTATAAATAAATATTGAAAAATATTTACAGGTTAAATAGAATGTAAAAAAAAAAAAGGGATTAAGGTTTAGCTATAGTCTTAGAAATAAACAAAAAATGTTTGTTTAAAATGTCGTAATTTTCTAGAAGTCTCTGGAAGTTGCCTGCGTTGAAAAGAGTGTTATTCAAATTTTTTCTCAATGTTTTGTTTCTGTCAAAATGGAAATGATGTTTCATTATGTGACAGTTTCCAAAGATATAGTGTGTAGCGTTTCCAATATTCTTTCTGCATAAACAAAGTGGTGAGTCTCTTTTTTTAATTTTATGTAGAAATGATGGGAAACTTCCATGACCAGTGATATAGTTAGGTAACGTAGGGCGATCACAGATGAACTGTATGTCAACTTTATTAATTATACTGTAAGTATCGCGACCCTTTGTCGACTGAGTCCATGAGAGTTGCCATTCATCCAGAGTTTTTTGCCTAAAGATATACTTGAATTTGGATTGTGGAAGAAGCAATTCCTGGCAATCGTTGTATTGGTTGTTATCTATAACCGCCTTCGCCAGAGAATCGGCTCTTTCGTTTCCCAGGATACCTATGTGAGATTTAATCCATGAGATATAGAACTTTTTGTTAGGGAAATGTAGTAAAAGATTGTAGATATTATAAATTATATAATTGCGTGGAAATGCAATTTGAAGGGCGTCATAGGATGAGTGGCTGTCTGTAAGGATAAGAATTTCATGATGAGAAGAGTTAATGGACCATTCCATTGCCTTGTAAATTGCGAATAATTCAGCTTGGTAGATCGAGTTATCTACATGAAGTTTAACTGCATAATCAAATACGAATGAGTTTTTAAGACAGACTGTAAATGCACATGCTGCTCCGTCGTTCATGACAGAACCATCGGTATATATGGATGGGTCATAGATTTGGAGTAATTTTTCGTATTTTTCCTCCAAAAAGAAGAGGTTGTTTATCTTGTAATATTGAGAAAAGTCGAAGGTGTTTAGTTTTGACATAATGTGGTTGCTGTTAATGATTTTGCCATTATGGTTAATCGGGACTCTACTGTAGTTCAGTTTTAAGACTTAAAACACGCGATTTTATTTTACATAAAATGACGTCATCCGCATCCGCTGAAGAATTCCTCATTTGCGATCCAGTATTAAACAACATCTACAGTAAAGTACGCATAGGACGTCACTATCGCTGAATTCGAAAAAAGAGATTTCGTCATTCAAGAAAGCGGAAAAAAAATCCGCTATCTAAAGACTCATAGGCCTTCATTTGTTTGTAATATTAATATAGATACTTAAAATTTAGTTTATAATAGCTCCATGTTTTATCAGAAATCATTCATTTCTATTTTTTCAAAATAGCACGTATTTGAAGTACATTTTTTCAGTTTTTATGAGAAAATGGAAACGAAAAGATGTAACTGCTATTTTTCTTTTACTTTCTACAGAAATGGAGTTCTTCCGTTGCCAATATTAAGCAAATAGCTCTAAAAACTACAAAAAAATTAATGTTTCAAAAATAAATTAAGATGCAGTTTTCAAACAAATTGCATTTAAAAGTACTTTTTTTTTCCAATACGACGGTTTAAAAATGGAAAATGTGCGATGCTTAGAAGTTTAAAAAATTGCTGTAGAGTATTTATTCGTACAATGATACACCTACTTTGTTTTACGGCTGGCTTATACAAACAAACGCTATTTTTTGGAGACGACGCAAAATAAGCTGGGAGAAAGAAATAGCATACTGGGGGCTAAAAAAAAAAAGGAAATTCAATTTTTCAGCTCTTTTTCCCCAAAGTTATAAAAGTAAAACTTAATTAAAAGTTTCTGATGCAAATCTGAATTAAAATTAATTGAGATATAATATATCCCACCGCCCTTCAAGGGGTTAACGAGTCGAACGTTTTTCGACGACCTTGTATTTTGTCATTAATATTTTGATATTCATAGTATTTTGAATTAATGTTTCTTTTATTCAAATATTTAAAATTTCAAACCTGCGGTAATAATATTTCGAAAAAAATTGAATTCTACTTAATCTGATGCATTATGAAAATAAACGATATTCTTAAAAAAATACTTTATATTTTTTTATGAAAATTACTCCATACAAGTCAACTTTTCCACCCTACTCTTTAGATAGAGAGAATTTAAGAGATTATTCTTCTGGGATTTTAGAATGAGGTTTGAAGAAAGAAAAGCGTAAATAGATTTTGTGTTTATTGTGTGTATTTTAAGCGCATTTTAAAAAAAAATATTTATAGAAGGAAAGATATTTGTTTAAAAGCTTTCGCTTGGAAGAACTGCCGGTGTTAGAAAATATTTTATAATTACGAAATGCGAATAAAAAATATAAGAGAAAAGCAGATAAATATAAATATTTAAAAGAAAACAAAATTACATTCACATGCTCACATACGCATAAAATTAATGGAAACAAATTGGAATACGTATTAAATCAAATTTCGAATGAGAAGACAATGCATCATTTAATACATACTTTTATTTTCTGATTTTGTTTCATTAAATATTTCTAAAAATTTTGTAAAAGATAAAAGTACGTGGGTGGTTCAATAATTATTGTCCCTAGTGTATATAAAATATTTGTACTGCAATTATTGTTGTGAAATATCGAAGCCTAATGTCTTAGATGTCTATATGCTCAATTTCAAAACCGTAGCTGCTATATTAACATAGTTTTGGAGAGAGGAGTGAAAGGGGGGGAGTGGGGGTGAAAGGCTGTTTTTTAGCTTATTGGGTTAGATTTGTAATTGTATGTGAGACGTAACTACTGTCGTTTGGACTCTGGATCATAGTGATGTAGCCACATCTCATCCACTGTCACAAATATAGCCTCATAAGTTCCAAATCAGCATTTCAGTCTCACCCCCCTCTTTAAAAACTCCCTCAAAAATAGGTCTTAAAACTTCACCTCTCCCTCCAAAACTAATGTTAATATAACTGCTGGGGTTCTAAAATCGAGCATATAGGCATTTAAGACATTAGGCTTCGATATTCCACATCAACCATCGCAGTACAAATATTTTATATACACTAGGGAAATAATTATTGGACCACCCACGTATGTTATTCGAAATAAAATAGACTGCATGACAGAATAGAGCGTAAAGAATAGAAGAAGAGAAATTTGCCTCATTATCAGATTTTATTTATGCTTAAGAATAAGTAGGATTAATAAATATATTTTTATTTTTATATTAATAGATATTTTTTTTACAGCTAAAGATCTCTCCAGATGACTAAGATTTTTAATGATTTCAATTGGCACCTTTTTTATAATTAATCTTCGTAATTCTTCCTTAATCAGGGTGCCTATTTCCTTTTCCATAGTCAAGGTTTTCCCGTTCTGCAAAGCAAAAAATAGCTTGAAATAAAAATTGAAAATAATCATTTTGATGTAATTCCATGAAAAGTATGATACATCTCACATGATATAAAATCACACTATTTATTGAAAGTTTTAATTAATTTGGCATAGATTAGTTTGTATCTAAACCTAAAATAAACCCAACAAAGGACAAATATACATTTAAACTGAAGAACCATTCACATACTGAATGTTCTGTAAATTTAGTAACGTTCTGAAAATGTTCACTCAGTTTAAAAAAAAAAATTATTCATATGAATTATTTGCCGATCAGTTTAATTGTACTAAAATAATAGTGATAAAAAAGTATAATTATGTATACATAGTGTACTGAATGCACCCCTGCCAATACCTGCAGTTCCACTATCTGCAGTTTATTATGTCGAGCTGTTTCAAATAAAAGACCAGATAAAAATACCAAATGACTGTCTGATTTAATTATGTGCGTTGTGATGTCGTCCAGATAGCTCAATTGGAAGAGCCTTGGCAATTGAAGCCAAAGGTTCTTCTTTCGAGTCCCAGCCTGGATGCATTTTCACTCATTTGGAAAAATTACTACTTATATTTATCTTTTAACAAACGAAAATAATAGCTACTCTGACGCTAAAATGAATCAAATAAGCAAATTTAACCCTACCTCCACGCCCCAGAAAAAAAACAAAACAGAAAAGAAAAAGACAAAAAAGAAAAGACTGAAAATTGGGCTTTTCTTTTTATCATAAATCAAATCTCATTTTCCAGTTGATTAAAAAAAGGCTACTCTTATATAGTTAAATAAATGTAATGAAACATATAACTAACAATACATGTTTTAGAATAATATTTATATTTAAATAAATTTTAACTTTTCATGCCACCATGAACATTTATGCAACATAATGCATTATTTCAATAAATTTCAAAATCGAGTTTTCTAGGGGGGTGGGGGGAGGAAAAAAATACAAAGCATTTTGTCCATTGCTCCATTTTAACACCTTGAAACTGATGCAAACTAATTATTTGAAATTATTCGTAGTAGAATTTTTAAGGAATGGCGTAACTATTTTTAAGAGAGTTTAAAAAAGAAGCTTCTGTTTTAGGTCGTTATGTATATGTCCTCGATTTTCTTAACAACCACTGACCTGATTAGAATATAACTTTTAGGCTTCAATTCTAGTACATTAGGAAAGGTTTTAGGCTAGAAGTATTCATCGCATCGTGTATATTTTTTTTTTCAGTTTTACATACGATTGTTTACTGCGTTTCGAATGTGGGCGATGTGTAATAGATTGCCTTTATAAATGTGACAGAGCTTGCAAACAAGAAATAAAATTTGATTGACAGTAAAATAATGTAAAGCAATGAGCAACTAGATTGCTTTAATATAAGAAAGTGACGACATATGAATTTGATTTGTTGTGAGAATTTTGTACGAAATCTTGAGCTAGGATCACATAGAGTGTCTTTGTATAACAGTAAGGAGTGACTAACGAGAAATAAAATGTAAGGGAAGCTTTTCAACAAAAAGCGTAGCGAGTCTGCCACTATCGCCAAACTAATGTTTGTTGACCAGATTCCCTCATTTATCAGAACTTATTGCAGAATGTGGGTTGCAACAGTTTAGCACAACTTCCAATCTGATTATGCATCATGTGGTATACCACCACTCTGTTATTTATAAAGTCACTCAAATGGCAACAGCGTAGTTTACATTGAATGTGTTTGTCACAAAAATTCCGTCGTGCCAAATCAGCCATATAGCATTGTGACGTCACTGCAGCATCGCTGTGACTTTTTGACCGTCGATGTGACATATATATGAAGTCACAGTAACATAGACGTGAAGTCGTTATGGCTCTTCAGTGACTTCATAGTGTGACTATGATACATTCTGTGACTGGCTTATGAAGTCACAGTGTGACCAATATGGAAAAAGCGTGACATTTGGGACGATTCTGCTTTGAGTTGGGGGATCTGATTTTACCAGAAGTAGGTGCGAACTTATTGTTCATTTTTTTCTGTTTAGCTGTAAAAAAGGTTCAGATTAGAATTTTGAATTGGGTCAGGTATCCATGTATTATACAAACCCGATATAGGTCCAGTTTTGATCAAATCTGGTTCCTCGTCTCCATGCAAGATTCTAATACAAACCCGAACTCTAGCAAAAAATAGAAATAACATCACACTCAATAAAATGCCATCGACATGATGCAGAATCGTCACAAACGCCACTATCTTTTTTTATGAAAAAGAGTTAAAATAACATTTTTAGCGTTTTCTAAAAACATATCCTACAGCATAGTTTCTGTATGTAAGTTCGCAATATTATATAATTGAAAGTTCATTTCACTCTCGCAAAAATGAGCCAACTGGCGCTCAATAAGTAAATAAACAATTAAACAATGTTAATGGCATGACTTTATTTTGCGCAATAATTGTAAGCAAGTCATTTATTAAGAACTTGTTTATTATGCTACTTGAAGTATCTTTGAATTTTTTTTTTTTTGTTTCAAAATTAATTTTGTTTTAAGAAGACATACGGCCCTTAAAATCTTTAAAAAATCGATTTTTTGTTTAATTCATTTGACAGACAATGTTTTTCTGAACTATTTGCCACAAACCGCACCAAATATTCGTTAAATTGCGTTCGTTATATTAAAAAAAATAAATTAGCCTTGGTCTGTTTCAAGCGAAACATTTATGTTTAAATTGATTTTTCTCAAAATCGATATTTTTTTACTTATGCACACGACTCCAAATGTATTAAAGGTAATGATTCGATACTTTATATTTAACTTTACTAGATCGTTTTCTTCAAATTGAACTAATATCTAAGAAATTGGGCCCCTTTAAATATTTATCAAATTTTTCATCTGTTTAAAGTGTCGTATTAAATGATGTTCCACTTTAGTTTTTGAAAAAGCACTGGATAATGCTTGTAAATATAAATTTGTAAAGTAAATAAAAAAGAAAAAAGAATGGTGGCATTCATATACAAGATGCTTGCCAAAATCAATGCCAGAAAATTCTTAATACTTGTAAGACATATTTCATTATGGTCGCAATTCAGTAATAAATTCTTAGATATATATATATATATATTATATGCTTCAAAATATATTTTTCATGCTGAAATAACTTAGCTTTTTAAAATTACTGATTTAACAAAAAAGTTACAAAATGACAATTTAACTCTTCAATCGTGATTATCCCCAATATCATAAGATTAATATTATATTTATATATTTAAGTTTTCAATAATCGGTAAGGGAAAAGCAATAAATATCGAATATATACAAAAAAGTGAAAAACGCTTTTGTATTTTTTATTTTATCATTTTTTACTGAGGATTTGCAAAAGTTTTCTTTTAAAATGATATAAACTATTCAGTTGAACCCAAAATTCGATTCAAAGTATTTTCTCCAATAGATAATCAATGTCTGATATAGCAAAGGATTTTATGGTAATTGGCAAATAAATCTGAAGAAATCTCAAAAGAAAATAATAGCGGAAATTCGAAAAACAATTTAGGATTTGGATTTCCAATATTTCAATATTGCTATTTCTTCTTTTTTCGAAAAAAAAAAAAAAAATCTTAAATGCGACATCAAAATGAAAAGAAATAAAAATTTAATTCAGAAAAATCATGTTGTTCAATGTATAATGTAAGTTTGAAAACTAACACTAAACCTAATGCTGCAAGTAATATTATAGAAAAAAATGAAATCAGAGATATTCTGCACGGATTGTGCTGAAAATTAGTAGCTTTAATGATAGTGGGATAGAATCAAAAGTTTTTATTGTTTGATAGTACTATTTCATATAAAAAACATGAAAATATTTAAAATGTTTCATTAAAACACATTACTATATAGGGGTGATAATAAAACAAATGTTTTTCAAAAAAAAAAAAAAACGCTAAATGTTAAAATGATAAAAAGCTACTCCAAGTGCCTTCGGCTAACCTTAAGCCTTTGTCAAGGAAAAGAGAATTGACTGAGAAAACACTCGACGCTCGACGTTCACTGATACACATTGACAGGAAACACCCTTTAGGATGACCGCTGGCGGTCGTACCCATTAAATTGAAAGAGGGAGCTCCGGTCAATGTGTATCAGAGAATGTCGAGCGTCGAATGTTTTCTCAGTCAATTCTCTTCTCCTTGACAAATAGTTTTCTCCTTGACTTAAGGTTAGCCGAAAGCGCTTGTAGTAGCTTTTTATCATTTTAGCATCTAGTGTTTTTTAATTTTGAAAAACATTTGTGCATATTTTATCACACCTATGTAGTAATGTGTTTTAATAAAGCATTTTAAATGTTTTCCTCTGTTTTTAATATATAATAAACAAAGGTAAACCTGGCGTTCAAAAATGGATCATTATATTAAATCAATTTATTAATAGTACTATTTCATCTATTTATTTATTGCGTTTATTTGTTTTATTTATTATGTTAATTATAAACTGTTTGCTTTAAAGTTTTTCTTAAATTTCCCATGTTATCTATCGCATTAAATTTGTACATCTTACAAAAATGTATAAATTTCATCTTTGAAGAAGAAGAAAAAAAGCTTTTTTTTTTTTTAATATGAGATTCTGGCTTGGAATAGTTCAAAGAAATAGCAGCTGAAATTATAAAATACTACTAGTTAAGTAGCTATGACGGAGACAGAACATAAATGCATGAATACAGGGTTAGCGTAAATGATTCATCGGGTTTTAAGGGACTGTTTACTTTCAAGTATATGGCGTACAAGGACGGGCGCTCCATGAAAAGACACATACACTCACAAAGTTTCTGGTACTTACTACAAATGTTCAATGTGTGCCCCCTTAGTTACGCGGCACACATCCTAACGGTAACCCAGTTCCGTCCATCTGTTCAATAGCATGTTTCTGCCAATGTCCATCACAGCAGCAGGAATGCATTCCTGCACCCGAGCAACGAGGCGGACTTTTATTAAACTTGGTGAGTGTATGTATCTTGTCGTGTATCACACTGTTAAAAATATCCCTGTAAAATTACGGGCAGAGACCGGCAGCAGAGATTTCAGCATACCCCGTAAAAAAAAAAAAAATAAATAAAAAAAATAAAAATAATAAAATAAAATCCATGCCCAACATCCATGCCCTTAATTTTCTAAGTATCTAAAAATATCCCTGTAAAATTACGGGAAGAAGCCGGCAGCAGAGATTTCAGTCATACCCCTTAAAAAAAATTCATGCACATCATCTTGTGCAGCCCGTAATTTTACGGGGTAAAGATATAATGCACTTCAAAACACAATAACACTTTACTTACTGTTCCGTAGCACTTGGCACGTTAGACAATCATCAAATAATCGCTTTTTGGCGGGTTAAAAAATATATTACGGTCGCGGTTAAGTGACATTATTTTTCGAAACGCGACTAAAATGAAGGGTTACACCCTAGCGGAAGAAAATGTATGGGATCAGTGGATCAGACCGTTTTTTATCAAATAAGGCTGTTGCCCGTGAAAATTGAAGAGTAAACGCTCATAAATTTACAGTTTTTTCTGAGAGTGCACCCGTCTTTGCATTGCTATGTACCTCTCAATACACAGTCTTTTGAAACCCGATGGATCATTTAGGCTAATCTTGTATAATAGTCTGGGACTCGGAGGCAGCGTCATACTTTTACAAACAATTTTAGTGTCGGTGATTTTGGTATGTATGAGGCTGAATGGTAAATCTAACAAAACTGCCGTCAGCTGGCGCATTTCAGAGGGCGTCGACACAGCAACATCGCGCACCTGCTACAATGTGAAATTAGTGACAACCCGCTTGCTGATGTTACCTCGACTTGGGAGCATTATCTGGCTGTCATTCATGTCACATTTCAGTTGAGTGTAGGGTGTTGCTATGTCAACAACCCCTACTGTTCCGGCCGACTGCCAGTTTTCTTATCTGCACGTCTGATCTATCACATACCAGTATACAAAAATCATGGACGCTAAAATTGGTTGCAAAAATGTAATGCTGCCTCCCCTACTATAATGAAAGTGACCCAAAAACTACTTGTAAAAGATGTTCAGGATCCATTTTTAAAAATAATTCATGCATAAACAGGTTAAAAAACTAAATATAATAAACGCATTTACAACCTTTCAAAGTTACACTTTTCACTAAATTTAGGAAGTTTCTATTGCTTTTTTTTAAAACTTCGTATACCCAGAATCGATATCCTGCCAGTTCCACAATTCCATTATTAACGAATCAAAATGCCATGCTTTATAAACTGAACAGTTCCACTATCGACAATAAACAACTACGCAGCTCACGTATCATGAATCAACGACTTTGTAGGTCATGGAAAAAAATATATAAGCAGATCCTCTACATCAGGGATTCCCAAACTTTTAGACCGACGTACCACTAAATAGAAGTTCATACTTCCGCGCACCACCAAGTTACAAACTATATGATTAACAGAAAAACCTGTGTAAAACGAATATATCTAAAACGAAGTATTTTTCCAGTATTTTGTGCTCCGTCTGAGGAGATTTTACTGTATTTAATTGCATGATTACATTATTAAATTGGTACTTAGATTGACTACTTTACATTAACATTCAAATAAAAGGTAGTGTCATCATTACATATTAATAATATGTACATTATCATTATCAAAATATAGTGTTTTGATTGGGAAAAAAAGCTGCAATACTAATTGGCATATTGGCATAAGTTGATACATATACACAATGGTGACTCTATTAATTCCTCTGTATTTCTAATGGTATAAGGGTGGTACTTGCTTTACCAAACGCAGCTTCCTCATATCCGATTCAATCTTAGTTTTAGACTTAAATCAGATTCTATGTTTATTCCTGTATTTGTTTTTCGTATAAAGAAATGAAGAGAAAGCGCTTAAAACAAATATATAATGTGCTAAAAACAAGCAGTAATTTTAGAGCTTTCACGGATATCAGAGGGTATTTTTCTTTTCTCACAACTAAAATTCTATTACCTTCATATTTTTGAATGTGGATTCCAACAATCCACCATTATTGTTGTACTTTCTATTTCATTTCACGTACTAGTATCGGACTTTCACGTACCAGTAAACATAGCTTCACGTACCATTACTGGTACGCGTACCATAGTTTGAGAACCCCTGCTCTACATAATTTCATAAATCTACAACAAGATCTCGTAGCATACGCAGCTCACATTGTAAAACATGTTATTCCTTGAAACAAGCTTATTTTAGAAAAATGCCGATGAATCAATGTATATAACTGAAAATCATTATAATAATCATTTAATTTAATAAACAATACATAAATGAAAATCATCATTTAATCGGCAGCAGAAAAAGGAAATGGAATTATAATCTTATTTTTAAGGATTTATAAATAAAACAATTATTGTTATTATTGTTATTATTATTATTATTATTATTATCATCATCATTATTATTGTAATATTATCATACAGAAGTATAGGGAGCATCACTGAATTTTATTTACGGTTTTCAGAAAAAATTCCTCAGTGGAAATTGGAAAAAAAAACAACAACAGCAACACCAACGACGACAACAACAAAACATGCTAATACTTTAATGTGAGCTATAAAATTCAACGTTTTATGTTCGTGACTAAAAATATGCATTGAAAGTAGTTTATGATACCTCTTTGTCAAGTTTCCATTACAAGATGGGTTTGCGTTAAGGAAAAAGAAGATAACATAAAGATTTAGACATTTCCTTGTACTATTATTCAGATTATGGAGTTAAAGCATGAATTCAAAAGCTTTGCTGTTTATCTGTTTCACTGCTTTTTTATGGCATAAACAGTTAAAAGCATACAGCTGTAGAGCTGAATAAAGTAGTGAAGATTTAAAGGATCATTCTCAAAAAATGATAAATTTAGTCTTTAAAGATAGTTGAATTTTATTGTTTTAGTTCTTGATTTTTGGCAAAAAATTACTCCATATAATAAAATACAGTAAACTTCCTATTATCCGTCACTCACAGGACCGACGGTGTGGCGGATAAACGAAATAGACAGACAATCGAAAGATAGTACAATACCGTTACTAAAATTACATTTCAGTATGTTAACTTAAAAATAAGAATAATTAAAAGATTTTTTTTGTGTACTTTCGTTTATAAAAAGCACAACTGATAATAAGAAATCTATTTATCAGACAAATTTATAATTTTGCTGAATAAATATGTAGTACAGTAAAACCTGTAAAGTTGACCACCCTTGTAAGTTGACCACCTGTCTATGTTGACCTCTGTTGTCAGGAACCAAATTTATCCTATACAAAACTATAAGACAAACCCTTTGTAACTTGACCACCTGTCTATCTTGTATCTTAACCACTGAAATTATACAAATTTGACTAGAACTATTATAAAATGCCCATCAAAACCCTTTATAACTTGACCATCCAAAAAGCTAACAAATCATGAATAAAAAAAAAAAGTAACTCTCCACGAAATTTTCTGATTTTTTTTTTTTTTTTTTTTTTTTAACTAGAGTTTCTAAAAGGGGGAAATAGTTCTTAGCCTGGGAAATACTTTTAACAGTGATAGGTGTAGGTAAATAATTCAAGGCTTATCTATTCTTACATTGTTGCTCTTGTGGATTTGGCTTTTAAACCCTCCCCCTCCATTCTTTGATTCTAGATTTCCTTCTTCTATTTCCCATTCTCTTATCATTCCTTCCCTTCTTTCAATAACCCCAGGTGCTACTTGGTAAGCAGAAATATTTTTTTTATGTTTTTTTATAAATTATGTGTAATAACTAGTGTAGTTTGAAGAATCACTAATTGGCTGTATATTGATTGACTTTTCTTTTTTAAATAAATAGTATTAATACTAATTGATTTTAAAATTGATACAAAACTATTAATTCATTCTTGTAGTTAATCTTTTCTTTTATAAGGTGTTAGAAATATGCATGGTAATACAATATTATTTTAAAGCCTGCCAATAAATAAATTTTTGTGGGAAAAAAATGGCATGGTATGAATATTACATAAAAAAAAGTAAATTTATCATCACCCTTTATAAGTTCACCACTGAAGTGCGGCACCGCAAGTGGTCAACTTACACAGGTTTTACTGTACCTGTTGTCATACGAAGTAATCCATTATACATTTTTGTTTGCGTTTCGCTTGCGCTTTTACTGCAGCAAGATTACGAATTCTACGTTATAAAAGTAATTGGGTTGCATCTGCTTCCTCTTGCATCTCAAACCAATTAATGCATTTAGAGAGCATAGCCTGCATGACAACCTCCCAGATGATAATTCTTCGTCACAAATCATCCTCTTATGGTTTCTCTAGTTCAAAACATTTTGAAAAATTTCGTCATCCGTTAATTCTTCATAAACAATAACATCTTGCTCTAACTAAACCAATCTGTGATTTCATCCGCAGAAATATTTTCCAGCTGCTGTTTCTGACATCAGACAAGCATTTTACTCAAAATTTCACTCAGTCGGATTTATCAACATTAATTTTTGTTCTTCGTTTCCGATTAAAAAAAAAAAATAGGAAAGGGGCGGGGGTGGCGGTTAACCGAGTTTGGTGGTTGATCGAGTGGCGGATAATTGGAAGTTTACTATATATCAATTGTTGCTGAGAAAGAATAACGAAGTTTAAAAAGGTCTAAAATTGTCATAACTGTGTCATTATCTCAAACTTTTTACCGTAACTCAAAAACTCCTTACTAATGACATTTTTAAAGTTAAGCCTCTACTCTCAGAAGTACTTTCTACAATTCACGGAATTTTTCCTGGCACCAGTGCTACCGGCATTTTCCCGTTAATTGACGAATATCCGTTTATTTCCTTTTCAGGTGCGTTCGTAATTATATAAATACGTAGCACTTATAGTCGTCGTTCAGTCCGTCTGTCCGTCCGCATATAACAGAGCAAAAACTACCCAGTCAAATGGGCTGAAATTTTAAATATATGATTGTTGTAAAATTTTGTCCAGCCATTTCAAATTTTATGAAAATCGGATGTATAGTTTAATTACAGGGGCAGTCAAAAGTTTTTCTTTACATTACGGCCAATGGGAAAAATTATTGCAAGTGCATTTTAATGATATTACAGCCTTCCAAATGGTCTGAAATTTTAAATATATAATTGTTGCAAAATTCTGTCCAGCCATTTCAAATTTTATGAATATCGGATGTATAGTTTAATTACAGGGACAGTCAAAATTTTTCCGTTACATTACGGGGAATGGGGAAAAAAAATATTGCAAGTGCATTTTAATGATGTTACAGACTATGCACTTTATGAAGTGCAAAAAAATATACATTCAGTACAATATGGGGGTGCAAAAAAGAATTATAAAACTAGTTATAGTACGAACGCACCTCATTTGCCACGTTTGACGAGCAATTTCCAACTTGTTTTTCGTTACAGGAGGTAAAATATAAGTCAGTTGAAGTAAGTGGGGATAAAATAAAAGTAGCTGTCTTTGGAGTCGAACCAGCTACCTTAGTGTTACGAGCCGAGTACTTTAACCACTCAAATGTTCAGTAGTGAAACAGTTTAAATTAAATATGTTTGCTTAAGATGGGGTTTGATTAATTCATTTAAAAAAACTTTGAATTTTAAAGCTAATTTCGGGAAGGTTTCGTTTTTAATAAGATTATGGCTGGAATTTTAATACTTTAGTATTAATATAGGATAAAAATATGAATTATAAATATTTCTAAGTAGGTTTTTAGGAGTAAAATATCACTATTAAATTTTTATTTGAATATATATATATGTCTTCTACCCTATTTAAATCCGTGCGCGTATCTATGTAACCTCAAAGACTCGGAAACCACTGGGCGCAGGGCTACGAATTCTGGCACACGGGTTGCTGGTAGGAGGCCCATGAACGATTGGGTCAAAAAATTCGAAAACTTAAAAAAAAAAATTTTCGCATTTTTTTTATGTTCAACCCGTAATTGCGCGAGTTCTAACCAGTTCTAAATGTTTACTGCAATGTGAGATATACATATTACGTACGCCACGCTGCAATACTAAGAAGTTGTAGCGGGTATTACGATATTTCTTTTACTTCACATGCAAATAATTAGAGATATACATATTACGTACGCCACGTTGCAATACTAAGAAGCTGTAGTGGATATTACGATAATTCTTTCACCTCACATGCAGATAATTAGAGATTATTTAAAAGCGCTTAATTATTACCTTTTTTAAAGATAAAGAAAAACATTTTATCACAAACATCAACAAAACTTTTTATTCTATTTATCCCCTTATTCCAAAGATATCGCTTTATCGTCTGCTGCCATAGCAACATGATAAATTAAATTTCATTAAAAAATGCATAGTATTAGAAAAATGTTTTTCAAAATCGAATATTTATTTTTAATTTAGGTTTTAGAATTAAATTCATGAACTCCCTTGCGTAGAAGGGGTTAA
Organism: Maratus speciosus; assembly: GCA_963932465.1. Lineage (NCBI taxonomy): Eukaryota > Metazoa > Arthropoda > Arachnida > Araneae > Salticidae > Maratus > Maratus speciosus. Next base: position 224,172,415 of record OZ010789.1, read on the forward strand.
ACAGCTAGTATATATATATTGAGTAAAAACGATTCTTTCCATTTAATATTTTTATATATATTAATTAATTTTAATATATTAATTAATATATTAATTATAATATATTAATTAATATATTTATTTTAAACGTGTGTGTAGAATTTTAAATACAAGCTAGCTGTTTAAACCGTTCTACACACGGGAGTTTTAAGTTTCATCCATTCGTCTTTCCCCGTCTCTTTCTGCCATGGCGAGTCTTCTTGCTGCAGCTTCTTCCCCTGTCTCATTAGCTCGCCTTTCACGCTAGCTTATAGCCCTCTGCTTTCATGAGAAATCGCCAGTTGTTGACTTATTGCGCTTAGGCATCTTATTTTGAAAACTTCAATTCCCAAGTTTATGATCAAATATTAAAAAATGTGTAAATATTAAATAAACAATTATGTAACAGTCCGTGAGCGGTTTGTCACTGTTTTCAAAAGTAAAAAATATGTAAAAATCTATGATCCCTTTTTCACTATGTTTTAAAAATTAAAATCCGTAGTAAGTAAAAAATTCGCATCAGATAGACATAATAATAATTGAATATGAAACGAAAATTAGCATAAAAACGCAATGACAACAAACAACTTTAAAATATCTAAATAAAAAATAGGAATTTCTCTGTTAAAGTGTTGCGTTCAGTGTGACCGTTTTTTCAATCTAAATGCAGACTAGATTTAGCCTGACAACAGGCTAAAAATAAAATCGATTGTCCTGCTATCTATTGACGGTTTGTATAATTAAAAATGTAAAAAATCATATTTTGAGAAACAAATTCGATATACGATCTTTAGGTTCACTCTAGCATGGTTCAATCAAAAACGATTAACGTAATATTTACTATTCATATACAGGGCTCCACAGAAAACATCGGGTCCATTACTTTCTAAACGCGTAAATTGTTGGAAGTATCGTATTTGAATTATATTACCCTATACTGGCGAAATTGAAATACTTTGTTCATATACATTATTGTATGTTTTTAACAAAAGATGTATACTTCATACATATTGTTTGGGTTTCATATCTGACGAAACCTTATTCGTCTCACTTGTCTGTCCGTCTGTCACAGAGCCCTTTTTAAAAAGCTATAAATGTTGGAGGCTTGAAATTTTGCATACTTATAGCTAAACACCACGCATCAAACGCCAAAACATAAAATTTTGAAAAAGTCTAATATTTAACCCTCTGGGCTCTAACTTGTGTATTTAAAAAAAAATTTCTAACTCAGCCCCTAATTAAGTTGGAAACTCGAAAGCTCGCATGCTTATAGCTGAATACTTGCGATAATACGACAAATGATAAAATTTTGAAAAAGTCATATTTAACCCTCCGGTCTCTAACTTCTGTATTTTAAGCAATTTTTTTAACTCAGCCCCTAAGTAAGTTGGAGACATGAAATTTTGCATACTTATAGCTGAACACCTCACATCAAACGACAAAAATAAAATTTTGAAAAAGTCTATTTAACCCTCTGGGCTCTAACTTGCGTATTTTAAACAATTTTTCTAATTCAGCCACTAACTAAATTGGAGACATGAAATTTTACATACATATGGCTGAACACCTCACATCAAACGACAAATCATAAAATTTTGAAAAAGTGTAATATTTAACCCTCTGTGCTCTAACTTGTGTATTTTAAGCAATTTTTCTAACTCAGCCCCTAATTAAGTTAGAGACTTGAAATTTTGCATACTTATAGCTGAACACTTGCGATAACACCACAAATCATAAAATTTTGAAAAAGTCACGTTTAACCCTCCGGTCTCTAACTTGTGTATTTTAAGCAATTTTTCTAACTCAGCCCATAATTAAGTTGGAGACATGAAATTTTACATACATATGGCTGAACACATCACATAAACGACAAATCATAAAATTTTGAAAAAGTCTAATATTTAACCCTCTGGGATCTAACTTGCGTATTTTAAACAATTTTTCTAACTCAGCCCCTAATTAAGTTGGAAACTCGAAAGCTCGCATGCTTATAGCTGAATACTTGCGATAATACGACAAATGATAAAATTTTGAAAAAGTCATATTTAACCCTCCGGTCTCTAACTTCTGTATTTTAAGCAATTTTTTTAACTCAGCCCCTAAGTAAGTTGGAGACATGAAATTTTGCATACTTATAGCTGAACACCTCACATCAAACGACAAAAATAAAATTTTGAAAAAGTCTATTTAACCCTCTGGGCTCTAACTTGCGTATTTTAAACAATTTTTCTAATTCAGCCACTAACTAAATTGGAGACATGAAATTTTACATACATATGGCTGAACACCTCACATCAAACGACAAATCATAAAATTTTGAAAAAGTGTAATATTTAACCCTCTGTGCTCTAACTTGTGTATTTTAAGCAATTTTTCTAACTCAGCCCCTAATTAAGTTAGAGACTTGAAATTTTGCATACTTATAGCTGAACACTTGCGATAACACCACAAATCATAAAATTTTGAAAAAGTCACGTTTAACCCTCCGGTCTCTAACTTGTGTATTTTAAGCAATTTTTCTAACTCAGCCCATAATTAAGTTGGAGACATGAAATTTTACATACATATGGCTGAACACATCACATAAACGACAAATCATAAAATTTTGAAAAAGTCTAATATTTAACCCTCTGGGATCTAACTTGCGTATTTTAAACAATTTTTCTAACTCAGCCACTAATTAAGTTGGAGACTTGAAATTTTGCATACTTATAGCTGAACACTTGCGATAACACCACAAATCATAAAATTTTGAAAAATTCATATTTAACCCTCCGGTCTCTAACTTGTGCATTTTAAGCAATTTTTCTAACACAGCCCCTAATTAATTTGGAGACATGAAATTTTGCATACTTAAAGCTAAGGACGTAAAAGAAAATGTAAAAAAAAAAAATTAATTTTAAAATTTCAGTTATACAATCTTCCCACCAGGGGTACTATCAGCGAAAAAAAAAAGTTTCGTGTAAAATATCTTAGTAAAACATAAATTTCACCATGGCAGAAACGTATTCTGAAAATTTATTTTAATAAAAATATTTTATTTTAAAATAGTTGTTCTATTTCCCGCCAGGGGACACTGCATATATAAACACGTGATAAAATTGTGTTGAATCTGAGCGAACTTTAATATAGCTATCATAAATTGAAAAATCAAAAAAATTAATTTTACCGAAATTTGGTTACCCCATTTCCTCCCATCTGATTCCTTTGTACGGCCTTGTACAATAACTTTAAATGCTATATACATCCTCTGCAAGAAAAGTTATTCTGTAGGAGACTGTAACAACATGATAAAATTACATTACCGTCAGCGTTCTACAAACCCCGCATTTAACATATATTCGTTTGATACTTTCATGTTCTTTTGTATGACCTTGTAAAATAACTATAAATGCTATATGCACTATGTCTAAGAAAAACATGCTGTGGGTGACTGTAAGAACATCCTAAAATTGCATTACAATCGGCGATCTACGAAACCCGCATTTAACATATATTCGTATTCTTTTGTGCGGCCCTGTAACAACATGATAAAATTACATTACCGTCAGCGTTCTACAAACCCCGCATTTAACATATATTCGTTTGATACTTTCATGTTCTTTTGTATGACCTTGTAAAATAACTATAAATGCTATATGCACTATGTCTAAGAAAAACATGCTGTGGGTGACTGTAAGAACATCCTAAAATTGCATTACAATCGGCGATCTACGAAACCCGCATTTAACATATATTCGTATTCTTTTGTGCGGCCCTGTAAAGCAACTATAAATGTTATATGCACCATCTCTAAGAAAAATCATGCTGTAGATGGCTGTAACAACATCATAAAATTACATTACAATCGGTGATCTACAAATCCCGCATTTAACATGTATTCGTATTTCGTATTCTTTTGTAAGGCCCTGTATAATAACTATAAATGCTACATGCACCCTCTTAAAAAAACAGGCTGCGGGTGACTGTAACAACATGCTAAAATTACATAACCATCAACGATCTACCAATCCCGCATTTAACATATGTACGTATTCTTTTGTGCGGCCCTGTACAATAATTATAAATGCTATATATATCCTCTTTAAGAAAAATCATTCTGTATGCTAATGTAAAAACATATTAAAATTACACTATCATCAGCGTTCTAGAAAACCTGCATTTAACATATATTCGCTTCATACATTCGTGTTCTTTTGTGCGGTCCTGTAAAATAACTCTAATTGCTGTGTGCACCTTCTTGAAGGTAAAACATGCTGCGGTGACTGTAACAGCACGCTAAAATTATATTACATCAACGATCTAAAAATCCCGCATATAACATATATTAGTATTCTACTGTACGGCCCAGTACAATACTTATAAATGCTATTTGCGCCCTCTTGATAAAAATAAAATAAAAAATATGCCGCGTGTGACTGTAACAACGTGCTAAAGTTTCATTACCATCAGTGATCTACAAACCCCGTATTTAAGATATATTCGTTTTATACATTCGTGTTCTTTTGTGCGACCCTGTAACATAACTATTATAAATGCTAAATGCGCCATCTTGAAGAATCAAGTTGGTTAAGTGTGATCACGGATCGCACAGATGGTTTCGTTTAATATTCCTTTCAAAACACTTTATCTTTTTGAAAAAATATGTTAGTTCAACATTTTGCAACCAGGGGCGCACTCTATTCTAAATAAAACCTGTATCCGAAAGAAATTCCGTTTTACAACCTATCAGTAGACATATTAGTCGAGAGGATCAGGCCCATAGCACTCGATATAGGTAGGCGTCACCTGGTGGTAAAAAGTGAAACTAAAATATGTAAGGCTATGGTGCACAATAAGAAAGAGTGGCCAAAGGGCTGTAATAATATAAGACTTTTTGAATTTTTATGATATGTAGTGCGATCGCAAGTCTTCAGCTATAAGTATGCAAAATTTCATATCTCCAACTTAATTAGGGGCTGAGTTAGAAAAATTGCTTAAAATACACAAGTTAGAGACAGGAGGGTTAAACGTGACTTTTTCAAAATTTTATGGTTTGTCGTGTTATCGCAAGTGTTCAGCTATAAGTATGCAAACTTCCATGTCTCCAACTTAATTAGTGGCTGAGTTAGAAAAATTGTTTAAAATACACAAGTTAGAACCCAGAGGGTTAAATATTAAACTTTTTCAAAATTTTATTTTTTGTCGTTTGATGTGAGGTGTTCAGCTATAAGTATGCAAAATTTCATGTCTCCAACTTAATTAGGGGCTGAGTTAGAAAAATTGCTTAAAATACAGAAATTAGAGACCGGAGGGTTAAATATGACTTTTTCAAAATTTTGTGATTTGTCGTGTTATCGCAAGTGTTCAGCTATAAGTATGCGAAATTCCAAGTCTCCAACTTAATTAGGGGCTGAGTTAGAAAAATTGTTTAAAATACACATGATAGAGACCAGAGGGTTAAATATTAGACTTTTTCAAATTTTTATAATTTGCCATTTGATGTGTGGTGTTCAGCTATAAGTATGCAAGCTTTCAAGTCTCCTACTTAATTAGGGGCTGAGGTAGAAAAATTGTTTAAAATACACAAGTTAGAGCCCAGAGGGTTAAATATTAGACCTTTTTCAAAATTTTATGATTTTTCGTTTGATGTGTGGTGTTCAGGTATAAGTATGCAAGCTTTCAAGTCTCCTACTTAACTAGGGGCTGAGTTAGAAAAATTGTTTAAAATACACATGTTAGAGCCCAGAGGGTTAAATATTAGACTTTTTCAAATTTTTATTATTTGCCATTTGATGTGTTGTGTTCAGCTATAAGTATGCAAAATTTCAAGTCTCCGACATATATAGTTTCTGAGAACGGGCTCTGTGACAGACAGACAGACAGACAAAGGCGTGAGACAGGTAGGGTTTCGTCAGATGAACGAAACCCTGGAAACATGCTGCGGGTGACTGCAACAACATCCTAAAATTACATTACCATCAGCGATCTACCAATCCTGAAGATAGTTTATATTCGTTTCATATATTCTTATTCTTTTGTGCGGCCCTGTAAAATAACTGTCAATAATATATACAGTAAAACCTCTGAATAGCGGAGACCTCGAGAGTACAGAATTTGCCCTCTATTTGGAGGTGTCCGCTACTGAGAGTAACAAATGTACAGTAACTTAAGTGTTGGTAATCGAAAAAATGTCCGCTAAATAGAGGTATCCGCTAATCGGGTGTGTCCGTTATGGAGGTTTTACCAGTAAAACCTCTGAATAGCGAACACCTCGGGAGGGCAGAATTTGTCCTCTATTTGGAGGTGTCCGCTACTGAGAGTAACTAATGTACAGTTATTTAAGGGTTGGTAATCGGGAAAATGTCCGCTAAATAGAGGTGTCCACTAATCGGGTGTGTCCGTTATGGAGGTTTTACTGCATAATAATATCATCCTTTACAAGAAAATTGCATGCTGTAGGATAGACAGACAGACATCCAGAGAAAGATAACCTCCCGGAGCAATAAACACCCATGTCTTTTGTTTTAATCATCCGCAATCGTTTCTAAATTTCGTTATACGAGTATTAAAAAAATCTGTTAATTTCCAGTCGATAGACTGACAACTATCTTTTAGCCTGAGTTTTTAGCCGGATTTAGCCTGTTGTATCTCATACAACAGTCCAGATTTTATACAACAGGCTAAAAACGGTCACCGTGGTTGCGTTGTTCAATAACTATTCGATTTAGAAAAATATTTTTCCACTACTGTGCATATTTTTTTTAATGAAATTTAATTTATCATGTTAGTATGGCAGCAGACGATATCTTTGGAATAAAAGAATAAATAGAATAAAAAGTTTTGTTGTCGTTTGTGATAAAATGTTTCTCTTTATTTTTTAAAAAATGTAATATTTAAGCGCAATTAAATAATCTCTAATTATTTGCATGCGAGATAAAAGAATTATCGTAATACCCGCTACAGCTTCGTAGTATTGCAGTATGACGTACGTAATATGTATATCTCACATTGCAGTAAACACTTAGAACTGGTTAGAACTAGCACGATTACGGGTTGAACATAGAAAAAGGCAAACATTCGTCAAAAACAGAAAAAAAATTCGAATTTTTTGCCCCAATCGTTCTTGGGCCCACTACCAGCAACCCATGTGCCAAATTTCGTAGCCCTGCGTCCTACAGTTTCCGAGTTTTTGAGGTTACATAGATACACACGCGAATTTTAATAGGGTAGATAATTTTATAACTATGAAAAATAAATCGTGAGTACTTTTAAATGAATGAAAAAATTAATTATTATTTACTAAATTTGAAAAGGTTTCGCTGTTTTATTCTTGTATGTTTGTCTATTATTTTTATTTTTTAATTAAACTAGAGATCTTAATTTATAGAATTTTTGGTTTTTCATTTTAAAAATAAATTCGGATTTTAGTATTAATAGAGCCAATACGCATGCGTGCTAGGAATGAACGGAATTTCTCCCACTTTTTCACACTTTCGGGAAGAATTCGCGGATAAAACAGGTTTTCTAGAAATACGGAAATTATTTACTAAAAAATGAAAACTAATTTAGCGTATATAGACGAAACTTTCTGACAGTGTATTGTAGAGCTAAATTATGCATAATAATGGGAAAATTATTATTTATTCTGAAATCAGTTCTAAACCTTCTTTATAATTCGTTCAGCAAAGTTAGATTATTAAATATGTATTTTATCAATAATAAACTTGGTAATGACGCATAAAATGAGGTGGTACTTATATAGCTAAAAAGAAAAAGACTTTTCTTGCTAGAACAACTAGAATTGTACAATCCAAGAACATTATAAATATGGAAACGCCATCTAGGGAAAAACGGTATAAAAATTGCGTGTACCTTGGTAAGAACAATTACTTCTAGTGACAAACATTGAGTAAGGATAATTAATAGAAAGATTCTCTGTTATGTCTAAAGAAAGAGCTAAATATATGTATATTTAAGAAAATAGAGAAATAATATGTATCCATACACTCGTTGCCTTTGCTCTAAAACTTTCCATTTCTTAAAATAAAAGTTTTGGTTAATAAAGTTTAAATTCGAGAAAAGCTTTGGTATTGACATTTAGAACTTTAATTTTTTTTTTAAATATCGAAATTTAATTTAACCAAGGACATAAAATATACCATTTATCTGAATTGCATTGGATCAGAAAGACCTCACCGAGAAAAAAAAAAAAACGTATAACACTGAAATCTACTCTAAAAAACCCCCTTGAATTAAAGGTTTGTTTCCGTTGCTTTATTTTCTTTAAAACACGAAAATTTCCGCTTTCATTTTTCTATCCCCCCCCCCCAAATAAATAAATAAATAAATAAATAAAAATACAGAAAATTTACCAATCTAACGTAGAAATTACCTGAAATCATCCAATCGAAACCTGCATTTTCTTCAAATCACAGAGTTATTCCAGCAACTTACTTGATCGTATTAGAAACGGAATTTTTACGTATGTCCCTTTTTCCTTCAAAGCACGAAAAATTTGCTAACCGAAGTTCAAAAGTTACTGAAATTTCTTCCAAAAAGTGAAAGATCTCTTCCAGTCACAGGGGTGTTGCGGCAACTTGCTTCCTGTACTTTTTACGTATTTTGCGGCAATAGTTTTTCAGAGTGCTCGTGAGACTTCTTATTTCTACAAGTTTGGTCGAACACAAAGAAATTTCAGTAAGAGTTCGGTAAAACACACATTACATTCCATGTCATATTTTAATTATTGTTCTTAAAGTATACAAATCTGTAATGAATTTTATCCTACCAACTTATCCTTTAGGAAAAACAGCTCTAGAATCAATTCCTCACCAAAACATTTATCTTTACTTTTTTTTCCCGAAGTTCGCTATGGAAAAAAAAATCAGTGTCGTTATTAAGTGCGTTCGTAAAATACAAATACGTTAGCACTTATAGTCGTCGTCTGGCCCGTCCGTCTGTCCGCATATAACAGCTCAAAAACTATCCAAGCGAATGGGATGAAATTAATATATATAATCGTTGCAGAATTTTGTCGAGTCCTTTCAAATTTTACGAAAATCGAATCAAAACTTAAAAAGATATTAATAAAAGTTTTTTTTTTCATTCTATTACATCCTATCATACGTAATTAATTCAGTGATATCCCATGATAGGTAATGATTCCAAGTTGCCACGGTGATGACGTCCTATTTAAGATGGAGTCATATTATTTCCGTTATACTGAATTTAATATATATAATTGTAAAAAATTTTGTATTCATGCATTTTTGTATAAGAATGAAACAGCTAATGCTCCAAGATCTGAATATTTATAAAACTAGTTATAATACGAACGCACCTCATTTGCTACGTTTGATGTACAATTTCCGATTTGTTTTATTATGCTGTCGTTATTTAAGCCGTGCATAATTCATTCAACAGCATCCAAAGAATGTCTTTGGCATTTGCTTTGTAACAGTGGGACTGATGATCAACGACTTATGAACGATGAGGCCAAAGCTAAGTTGAGCTAGTTTAACACAGAATATGGTACTTTTTGCTGTGCCTATAATCAGGGTTTAATTTCTAACAAAAAATGTACCGGAACTCTTAATTTTCTGCAGTAATAAAAACCTTACTGTAACCATCGGTCCCCTCCGTCCGCATGTTTATATTTCATAGATTATTTACGAAATTTAAAGCAATTTCTTTAATGTATTTTGACTATATCTATATTCATTTATATGAAATAAAATCTAATAAATGAACTCAGCAAACAAGAGTAATTTTCAGGAAATCTTATTTTCCAAGGAATTTTTTTTATCAATTACAAAACACAACGCTTCGGTGAGCAGTATTTATAAAGTTCCGACTAAAATTTAAATATTCACAAAAAACAAAGCACTACAGTTGCGTTCCTGTGAGCTTCAGTACAAATTAAGTACCGCGTGAAGCTAATAAGTTTTTCAGAAAGAATATCTTACACGAACAAAAAAGCAGCGAGTAAACATAACACGGCCACGAGTAAAAAAGGCAGATACGGTTGCGTTTATTCTGGCATTCTTCGTCGGCATTTGAAAACTATCGAGACAGAAAACCATCTAGTCTATAGTTGTGAGTGCTAGATAGAATCGTGGTCTTATGTGTGATGCACGCTATGTCGAATATGTAAGCGCTTTGGTAGGAAAGAACGCAAAGGTTTGGAGTTGGGAGGAACGGGAAAATATAATTTATGCTTCGGTATTTCGGAAGCACTGGTCTACTGGGATACGGAACGCTGTATTTGTGAATTTTGGTGAATTCCGACTAATATTTAAACAATTACTAAAAGCAAAGAAGTAAATTCCGGCGCAAGTTATGCCCTGCCTATCATTAAGGATTTTTTTCACTGTAGATATTCTCAGTTTTTATGGAATTCCCCCTCCACCCCCCCCCCCCGTATAATGCGAAAGCTTCATATAATGTTACGGTATTGAATAAGAGATCTCATAATGTTTAAAGAAAATATTTGTTTTTTATTAATAATGTATGCCACATTTTGCCAAATTTTATAGGCTTCTTTATATGGTACAATTTAAAAAAATATTTTATTTGAAAATGACCTTTCGCATATTTAACTACTTATTATGTATATTACGAGGGTGTATCAATAAGTTTTTGTCCTCTCATAGAAATAATTGAGTGAAATTTATGAAATTGCTACATTGTATTAGTCCTTTTCTATACGGTCACCGTGCACAGTAACACATTTCTGCAATCAAAGAGAGAAGGGGGAGAATGTATTCCAGGAGGCGCGATAGTAGACCCAAAGGGGGGCATTTTTTTAACTTTTACCGAACCCCACATGTGACAAATTGTTGGAAAGGCCTATGCACTCCCGACCCCCACCCCAAAATTTGTCCCCCGGGGGCATGAATGATATCCCCAAAATTTAGAAAAGTGCCCCCACGGAGCGCAAATTTGGAGGGAGGAGCTCCGGAGGGACATAGCATGAATAAGTGGTCATGATCCTTTCCAACATTATGTCACATGTGGGGGTCGGTAAAAGTTATAAAAATTCCTCCCTTTGGGTCTACTATCGCGCCTCCTGGAATACATTTTCCTCCTTCTCTCTTTGAAATACCGTTTGCAGAAATGTGTTACTGTGCACGGTGACTGTACAAAAAAGGACTAATACAATGTAGCAATTTCATAAATTTCACTCAATTATTTCTATGTGAGGGCAAAAACTTATTGATACACCCTTGTATTATATATCATGTAATAGTATATAAATTACCTTCATTTTTTTTCTTAAATGATTATGCACTGTTGTGGAAAATAGTACAATTAAATATTATTACATTTAAATTTATTGTATAATATCATTAAATCTGCATTCATGTTCATCTACATGCTTCCTACTAAGTTATCAATTTTTAAGTTAAAGTTTTAGAAATTTTAAAAGGTTTTCTGTTTTTTGAAAGTAGAATTTCGAAATATGAATATGAAAAACACAGAAGAAAACGCTGCAAATTCACAAAATCGAAAGTAACTTAATTTTGTAATTTTTCGCTGTACAAAAATTTGAGTTTTTATTATTTTACTTATTAAATCACGGAGAAAGTTTTCTGAATATATATAAAAGGGCTGTTTTTTTTTCAACCTCCGATGCAGGGACGTAGCTTTAGGGGGGGAGAGGGGGAAGCCTCCCCCCCCCCAATATGCTCAAGTATTAGGGCGCCACAGAAGGTTTATGGGCGCCGTCAGGCGCCCGTAAAAAAGGGTTTATCAGTAGTAAAAAGTAATTATAAAATAATTTTATTTTAAATTTAAAATTACAAAGAAAGTTACTTTTTACATACAAAACTTGTATAAGGCATTCAATTTTAGACCTGTTACTTCCTCTACATCCCCTCCCCCTATCCCGAAGAAAATTTTTACATCATGAATGAAAGAAAATGGAAGCAGGAATTGTAATCAATTGCAGGATATAAGTACAATTATTTCCTTCTTATCTTGGTAGTTGTTGGTCACCCTTGGCAGTAGAAAGAAAGTGGAAAGAAGTACCTGGAGGGATTAGAAAAGTTCGCAAATATGTTCAATAGTAGGGCGCCATGAAACCCAGTGGCCAGAGCATCTGTCAGTCGTTCGGCTCTCGACTGGGCAGGGTTCACTCAGCCTTTCATCCCTACGGGGTCGATGAAATGAGTACCAAGCTTGCTTGGGAATTAAACACCAAGGGTCCGGCGTTTGGCCGACCACCTGATTTGGACATATACTGCATAGCACCTCGGGGCCCAGGGTCAAGAAAACAGGGATGGGCAGTGTCGGCCCAAATCCTTCATGGATTGTATAGCCAAAGAGATTTGTTTAGTTTAGTAGGGTGCCACAGAAGATTTAAGGGCGCCGTCAGGCACCCATAAAAAAGGGATTTAGATTACTACATCTATTTCCTAATAAAAACTATATATATATGCGGGAGAAAAAATTCCGAAAACAGGAATTTTAATAAACTGCTGAACAGCAAATGTAATTTGATCCTTAAAAAAAAAAAAAAAAAAAAAAAAAAACTAAACATGTGGCTGTACAATCCATGAACGATCAGGGCCTACAGTGCCCAACTCTGCTTACTTGACCCTGGGCCCTAAGGTGCAAGAATTTGATCCTTAGAAATACAATTATTTCCTTCTCACCTAGATTGGTCACCCTTAGCAGTAGAAAGAAAGTGTGGAAACAACTGAAAGTGACTGTAGGGGATGAGCACAGTTTTCCAATATATTCATGTTGTAGGGTGCCATAGGTTTAAGGGCGCTGCCAGGCACCCTCAAAAGAAAGGGTTTAAATCACTACCTCTATTCCCCAACAAAAACAATTTATACATGCAGAAGAGAAAATTCTGAAAACAGTAATTCTAATGAATTGCGAGACAGTAAGTGTAATTCGATTCTTATAAGAATAATTATTTCCTTCTTAGCTCAGTAGTTGTTTGTCACCGTTGGTAGTAAAAAGAAAGTGAAAAGACGTGGAAGTGACTGGAGGGGATTAAAACGATTCACAATTATGGTGAGGTAGAAGGGCGCCACACAAAGTTTAATGGCGCCGTGAGGCATCCATAAAGAAATGATTTAAATAGTAATTACAATTATTTGTACAAGCACTTTACTTTAAATGTTAAATTATAAATTAAGTTACTTTTAACATACCATATTTGTATAAGAAATTTAATTTTAGAATTGTTACTACCTCTATTCCCTAACAAAAGCAATTTATATATGCAGAAGGATGATTCTGAAAACAGGAATTGTAGTCAATTGCGAGAGAGTAAGTGTAATTCGCTCCTTTGCAGTTCATTTTATCCATATCTCAGTAGTTGTTAGTCACTCTTGTAGTAGAAAGAAAGTGGAAAGAAGTTGAAATAACAAAAAGGGGTTAGAACAGCTCAGAGGGGGTGGAGTCTGTCTAGAGGACTGCATGAGCCGAAATTTCTAAGGCCGGACACGCCCCAATACAAAACAAAACTATCTTGGTTTATTTTAAAAACTAAAAGCCCAAACCTGGGGCCTTTAAAAAATTAAAAACCCAGGACGGCTAAATTTCTACAAAAGAATCCGATTTTTCTTAACATACAATTCAGATTTTCTTTTAAAGAATACCGCATACATATTTATTTCCTTTAAAACTTGGTACATTGAGGTCCTCTTAATTTTTTTTTTTTTTAGTCTGCGCAGCCCATTTGAAAGTTTTACTTTATTTCGTCCTGTACCGAACTCCGGCCGTGCAGATGCAGACCTTTAAGGTTGTCATATAGCAACTCTCCTGAAAGAATCTCTGAATAAAAATTTCCTCCACCTAAAGTTTGAATTCTTTGAATTCCCAAGTGAATGTATATATATATATATATATATATATATATATATATATATATAAACTGGTGTCTCAGGCACGAATGCCTCAAGAGTAAATAAACGGAAAAAATAAATTAGGTGCCTTTTTACAAAAATGAAAACAATAAAAAAATTTACGAAGAAAGCAAATTATGTAACTTAATTTATGAAAGATTTGTTTTAAATTGTTGATGATTGAGCAGAATGTAAGAGCATTTACAGTTGTTTACTTTAGTTAAAGCTCAAATTCCTTACAAAATATTATTTTTGACACATTCGTAAAATTATCATCATATGTTCGCATATAAAATTTCACGTATTTTCAACCAGTTCTCTAAGAATCAAACAGCACTGGAATTTTTCTGTAAAAATCAAAACTGATATTTTAAACAGGCTTTCAAGACGTGGTGGTGTGAGAAGTGATCACCAGGCAACAATCAAGCTACAATTCCGTGCGTGTTTCACATATTTAAAAAGAAAAGAAATTCGGTTCGTCGGTTCGTTTGTATTTGAATATGAAAATATAAAAGTTTGATGTATGTAGACATGAAATCAACATTCTAACTGTGTTGCATCGATCATTTCTGCATTTTCGAGAGGGGGAAAAATATCTAAAAAAATCCTTCTTAGAACAAAACTCATTTAACACTTTTTAACTTTGTTGAAAAGTTTTTGTCTTTATTGCATAAATGTATTCAAATGGATTAATGTCTGCGAAATGTGGCTGACGGCAAACTCTACAAAATTTACGGTGCATCGTAGCAACTGTACCCTTATAATAGATTATTTACAATGCTGCTTTGAGTTAATGAGGAATGTCTAAATATACTACCAAACTAGTTGGATGTGCCAATCCCAAAACTTTATTCTATCTCATACAGCTTAAATTTCAAAAAGTAGCTACATATGTCAATATTTCCATATTATTAGTTCAATACTATACCAACTTAGATTTTCAACTTAAATTTGTACTTCATTCAATTAATCGGAGTAAAAACGAGTTAATCTCGATCATGATATTTAATAAAATCAATAGTTTTTCGTTATTCTTTTGTACATCAGCTGTTTGCGAATAGCCCGCTTAGCAGGACGCGAGTTTCCGTCGCTGCACGAGCCGCCGATGGACAATAGAACTACAAGAAAACAAGAAAATTATACAACAATCGCTATCACAGAACCCCTTTTCGGCAGAATATTTTTAAATTCAGGAAGGACCTGTTTTAAAATCAGGTAAGATAAAAAATTTCGTTCAGTTCTATGGATAACTTTATAAACTTTTGGATGGTACAATAAGGAAAATGGACAAAAATCGCTATTGCAGCACCCCATACAAGCAGATTTTTTTTTAATTCAGGGAAGACCTTTTTGCCATAGTTATACATTATACAATAAATTAGGTTCAGTTCTATGCATAACTTCATACACTTTTCGGTGGTACAATGAAAATGGCACAAAAATCGCTATTTCAGCACCCCCTTCCGTCAGAATATTTCCATACTGAAGGAGGACCTGCTGCTTGCCATAGCCAAAAACGTACACAAAAAATTGGCATGTATAACTTCATACTTTTCAATGGTACAATGGCGACACACGGACTTACAAACATTTTGTATAAACATATTTTTGGGATCTCTGACCCCTAAAACGCGTAAATCCGCCGAAAACAAGTTGTAAAAAAAATTAGATTACAATACTTTCTTCTATTGAAGATAGAAAAAAGTAAAAATCGCCTGTGAATCTATAATTTCTGAGCTGTTTTCTTTAGGATTTTTGAATATTTTTACAAAATGTAGTCAATTATGAACAATCTTACCTCTTGGAGTGTTTACTTCCCCACACAATGTATATATATCTACATTTGGTAGATATATCTACTTATAGAGATGTAAAACGGCCAAGAAGAAGACCTCAAGTAAGATGGAGTGATGAAATCAGAAAAGTAGCCGGTGTAAATTGGACTAAAGCACTAGACAGAAAACATTGGAAAAATCTGGGGGAGACCTACATCCAGCAGTGGATTGAAAAGGGATGATGATGATGATGATGATGATGATGATGATGATGATGATATCTACATATATCAATCGAAAGGGCAAAATGTGTTTTGAAAAGGTGAAAATATTAATCAAGATAATTGTTGTGTAAAGTATCACAGAAGATGAATTATACATAAAAGACATGATGATAGCACGGATTAGGGCTACTATAATATGAATTGTAGAAACCTTAGCATGGATAGAGACGACGTTGAGGGGGGGGGGGGGGGGTGAAAAAATGAAAATTATAAAAGGGCGCCAAAGTCAGGTCCTTCCCCCCCCCCCCCCCAATAAAATTTTCAAGCTACGCCCCTGCTCCGATGGGCCGTAAAATAAAGACTATTGTGAATAATAAAATTATTTTATAACCTGGAGATGAGTACAATCAAAACTGCTTTTTGACATAGTCGCAATGAAGATTGAGTCATTTGTCATACTGGCGGGCGAGGTGGGGCAACACCTACTTGACAAGAGAATGAACTTGTAAGAGTTCAAGTAGGTGTTCGGTGGGGGGTGGGGGGGAGGATACCCTTTTCACAGAACGTTGCCGCCAACGTATTGAGATAGGTCTTTAAGGTGTCCTGAAGATTTTTGTTGGAATGGAGTGCTGTCTCCCAGAGCTGTCTTAAGATGTCGAAAGTGAGTGACAATCACTCAGTGCCAGACGAACTGATGGCCCAACAGCTTCTTTCACAAATTCGATAGGATGTGTTCGATTTGTGAAAGAAGCTGTTGGGCCATGAGTTAGGCTGGCACCGAGTGATTGTTAGCTTTTTTAAGACCTGAAGACTATTCTGGGAGACAACATTCCATTCCACTTCCATTCCCGCAAAAATCTTCAGTACGCCTTGGAGACCTATCTCAATACGTTGGCGGCAACGTACCTTGAAGAGGGTATCACCTCCTCATTCATCAGTATGACAAATGACTCAATCTTCATTGCGACTATGTCTAAAGGTAGCTTTGATTGTACTTGACTCCAGGTTATAAAAGAATTTTATTAGTCATATTTTAAGGCCATCGGAGGTTAAAAAAAAAAAAACAGCCCTGGTACATATATTAAGGTAGGTATCATAAGTGATTTCTTTTTTATGGTCAATTTTTCATTTGTTAAAATAGTTTATAATTACAAAAAGTTTTTAAATAGATAAAATATATCACTGAAACGGCAGAAGAAAATAACCAAAAAACCCTAAAAATACGATATTTTAAAAAATTCCAGTCCAACGTTTTTCATGTTTTGGAAAAGAAATTTCCTTTTATAGATAATACATGAACCAAATACATTTAAATTCTGGGATTATTTTTTCATAGAAAAAGCATTATTCAGGAAATCTCCTTGAATCTTCATATACGTTAAACATTTTAAATCACTAATCCTGGTGCGTTGACGTCATAAGTAAATCGCCGCAAAATCTCCTTAAGGAAAAAGAAACAAAATAAACTGATTTGTCTGTTTGTTAAATACGATACCTACAAAACTTATTATTATTATTATTACTAAAAAGACAATAAAATTAGTCACATTTTCAATTATTATACAAATGTAGCACATTCAGTTTAATACAATATAAAACAAGTTGGAAATTGCTCGTCAAACGTGGCAAATGAGGTGCGTTCGCACTATAACTAGTTTTATAAATATTTTTCGCACCGCATAATATTGTACTGAATGTATATTTTAGTGCACTTCAATAAGCGCATATTCATTTTATTCTTTTCGAAAGGCTGTAACATCATTAAAATGCACTTGTAATAATATTTTCCCATTGGCCGTCATGCAACGGAAAACTTTTGACTGTCCCTGTAATTAAACTATACATCCGATTTTCATAAAATTTGAAATGACTCGACAAAATTTTGCAACAATTATATATTTAAAATTTCAGATCATTCGGTTTGGTAGTTTTTGCTCTGTTAAATGTGGACAGACGGACCGAACGACGACTACTATGTATTTATATAATTATGAGCGCACCTAAAAAGGACAAATATTTCTTCAATCTTTTTTAAGGTATACGAAAATATAATATAACCTCTTCCGAGTTACCCGCGATTCCGAAAAGCGTTCCTTTTTCTTCTGAAGTGTCCTAATCGATCTACCAGCGTTACCGAAAAGCGTTTCTTTGTTTTCAGAAGTGTCCTAATCAACACTCGATTCCAAAAAGCGTTCCTTTTTCTTCAGAAGTGTCCTAATCGAGCTACCAGCGATACCGAAAAGCGTTTCTTTGTTTTCAGAAGTGTCCTAATCAACACTCGATTCCGAAAAGCGTTCTTTTATCTTCACAAGTGTCCTAATCCAATAGATTTTGAAGATACAAAGAAGTTTTTTCTTGCTGCCAGCTATTTTCGGAAACGTTTCCGAAAAGCTTTTTCAGTGTATTAATCCGTTTTTTTTCTTTGGAGTATTGAATTTTCAGATGCTCCCAATTCTCAAGTAAACATTTTCAACTGCGTTGCGGAATCTATACGTGGAAAAGAAGCAAATTAATGTTAATTTTAATATTAATCAACTATATAAACTTTAACGTTAATGTTAATAATTTTAATTTATATGTTCATTAAGCATGCAAATGTTTACTTGAGAAAGGATAGCATCAGAAAATAAATATTTCGGGTTGAGAAAACTGATTAATACGTTGTAAAAACTACCCGGAAAAGTTTTTGAAAATTATGGGCAGTAAAAGAAACTTTTGTTTCTTAAATACTGCGTTAAATCTCAGAAATGTATTGGATTCAAAGATTTGTAAAGATAAAGGAATGCTTTTCTGAATTGTAAGTAACCCGGAAGTTATACTTTATTTTCGCAAGCGTTAAGAAAGATGAAAGCTGGGCATGTACCTTTGTGTTTGGTGTGCTGGGTACCCATTTGTGTTTTTGTTACATACTGTAAAAAAAGACAAATGTTTCTTAATTTAGTTGTTATATATTTTTTTAGGTTTATGAAAATGTAATACAACCTCTTTCGAGTTACCCACGATTGTAAAAAGCGTTCCTTTATCTTAATAAAGCTCAGAAAATAACATATTTCCGGGATTTAAAGGAACATTTCTGAAATACAAATCTCATTTGCTGCTCGTAATTTTTGGCAACGTTTCCGATTATTTTTAGGTCGATTTCGTAAGAAATAGTTACTTATTACATTCTTCCCTATATTGGGATTTCTGAAAAAATTTTGAGATCTACGCCGATCATGATCCCTAGAACACCCTCCCCCCTTTAGTTCAAAACTTCATGTATCTATCTATCTAGCTATCTACACAGGGTGTTTCAAAATTATCTGTCATAAATGTGCAGGCAGGTAGCGGGACCTTAGTAAGCATATTTCGTATAGGAATGTGGGTGCCGAAATGCAGCGTTGAGGCAGTAGAAGGCGCTGTTGAGTTCGAGGGAAGAAAGCGATTCACTGACTTGAATCGTGAATCTCCGCACGGATTTCGGGCAATGTGCATCCTTAAAGCAATGCGTAATTTACCGACATCCATTCCATGTATGGCTGCGCAAGGAAGTGGCTCACATCCAACAGTTCTTGAGCTTCTTTCGAAGGATATTCCTCTACTGTGCATAATATTGCTTTTTCCACTGCAGAAATTCTGCGATATCTTCCTGTGCCCGTACCACGACTGGAGGCATAAAATTATCCACTCGCGCACAACTCCCGATGAAGACCCAAATGGTCGGCGATCCGGCAGATTCCTACTTGTAAATCGTTCCATGTACATCCTTTGAACAGCCGCTCCATTTTCTTTCGCAGCCTCATGCATGAAATGCATGTCGGCAAACAACGCATGTTGCTCGAAATCCGTGCGGAGAATTACGATTCAAGCAAGCGAAATGCTTTTATCCACTGAACTTAACAGCGCCCTCTACCGCCTCAACACTGCATTTCCGCATGCACATTCCTATGCGAAATCTGCTTGCTAAGGTCCCGTTTACCTCCTTTTACATTTCTGACATATAATTTTGAAACACCCTGTATATATATATATTACTTTTTATGGGCACGATAACTTCCATAATTCTGCACAAATCTCTTCCAAAATGGTACATAAAATCAAAGGGGCAGAAAATGTCGGTCAAGTTCGTTAAATGGGCAAAATCGGACCAAGGGGTTGGAAATAGGGAGGGGTTTGTGAAAATCGAAAAAAAACCATAACTTCTTAATTATAATACATATCGAATCATTTTAAAGTTATTATTACTTCTACGAAAAGGGCGAAAAATTTATGCAGCACAGTCAATTCTCAAGATATGAAATTTACTTAAACTTATTATAAATCTTCTTAATACTATCTACAACTTTTATACCGACAAGTTTTTGATAGGACCAATTCTTATTGCAAAAATAAAATAAAATAAAATAAAAACGAAAAAAAGGAGAAGTTGAAGAAGAAACAATTCATAACTTCATCAATTCACAAGATATCAAATCCGCTTAAACTTATTATAAATCTTCTGAATATTACCTACAACTTTTGTATTAACAAGTTTTTGATGGGACCAACTCTTTCAGCAAAAACAAATTAAACAAAAGTAGGGGTTGAAGAAAAAATTATGGTATTAACATGATTCTGATAAAACCAGCTCTTACAGAAAAATGAAACAAAAAACTCGTCAAAAGCGGCCAGATAAAATTGTTAAACTGGGTTTATCTCTAATCTTGATTTAGTTCTTGTTGGTGAAATTAGTACTTAACTTCGAAATCTACCTGCACTTGTAAACCGAGCCGGAAGGGATTTTTTATACTGTATTAATCGATTTTCCCAATCCAAAATGTTGGTTTTTTGGATGTTATCAGTTCTCAAGCATGCATTTTCTTATTCAACAAACATGATAAATTAATAGCATTAACATTAAACATAAAAATAATGCTATTAACAATAACATTAAGATTATTATTATGTTGTTGCCTTTGCATGTATAAATTTTGTTACGCACCTGAAAATGTTTACTCGAGAAATCATAGCATCCGAAAAACAATATACCGATTTGAGAAAACGAATTAATATACAGTAAAACCTCCCTAAAGCGACCACGTTCCGTTCCAATAACAATTGGTTGCTCCGAGAGGTGTTCTCTTTATGGAGGTCATGTTTAAATATAGATTTTAATTGTAGAAAAAAAATAACAATTAATGTTACTAAAATTTATTTTTCACATTAGGAAAAAATATGGAAATTTAAGTATCAAAACGTAAGTTAATTACATAAGTTAATTAGTGCAGAGTTTAAAAAATGAATACATTGATGTTAGCTTTGATTTTACGGTTTTATCTTTGATAATTTTTATTTCCAAGTCCTTTCGAAGTTCAGTAAATAAATATAATTTTTTTTTTGTTTTGGACGGGAACAAATACTGACGATTTCATTAATTCATCTATTTCTTTGAGAGTTTCCTGACAGAATAGGGCAGGGGAGTTTATTGACCGTCATCCTTAATTTCTCATCAGAGTTAAATTCATTGCCGGAAAAGGCACAAAGCGATTTATACACTTAAAAGTTAGCGGAATAAATAAAATTTCTAAACTTAGTTCAGAAGTTTTATGAATAATGCGCTCTCCGGAATTATTTTTATAATAAAACCTTCTTTAAGTGACCAGGAAAAAAATGGAATTTTTTTCATTTTCTTCAAAGAATTTGGTCACTCATGGAGGGAGTTCAACTGACATGGTCTCTGAATAGACCTCTCTGATAGCACATCTGACATGGTCTCTGAATAAAATTAGTATTGAGCCTATGGGAATAAATTTCGTCCCCTGAAAAAATGGTCGTTCAGGGAGGTGGTCGTTTAATGGAGGTGATCTCACAAGGAGGTTTCACTATATACTGTAAAAACTACTCGCAAACATTTCCTAAAACTAAAGCATCAAAAGAAACTTTCGTAGCAGAAATATGTCTGAAATCTGGGAAATCTATTTTTTAGAAGCTACTAAAGGTAAAGGAATGTTTTTAGAAATCCCGGGTAATTCGGAAGAGGTTATATTATATTTTTGTAAATCTTAACGAAGATAAAAGTTACAGTGGAGTGTAAAATGCCAGAACGATACAAAAACAAAGAATACAGTACGTGCTTGCTATGCAAATTCGCAAATCTTTGTGATAAAAATGAAATGCATAATATTCCTATCAACATTAAAGCAATAGTTTACAAAATTCATATATATTTCAAAATCTCATTTAAAATACGTATGTTACTAAATTTACGCAGACGCAAAATGATAAGAACGCCTTAAGTATTTCGAAACCACGGATCGTGTTTGAATATTTTGGTATATCATTTAAAAATTTGTTTGAAGGAGCTTATGAACGCATTCGTTTAGTTCGCAAAACCTTTCGACTATAGGAAGAGAAAAAATTCTTTCTGGCTTCGAAAAAGGTCAAATTATAGCTTATAACACCATCAACATCGTAATGTCCCTTCAATAAAATAAACATCCAAAGATTGTCATTTCTAATTTCTTATAGAATCTAACTATATGTTGATGTAAAATACCAGGAAGGCCGAGATTGCTTTCGAAATTATTCGAAAGTTTAGTTTTTCCCACAGTCGTAGTTAAAAGAATGATAGAAAAGGAAATTGGAAACCAGATAAAGACGTCAGCATCAGACTGTACTATAAAAAGTGGAATAAAAACATTCCGAAATCCTTAACTAATGTAGTAAAAGTACACCGGTATCCGCGTTTAACACATGCCCATAAAAAAAGCCGGCACTCAATTTGCAGAAAACCATCTGAAAAAACAACCGAATTTATCTAAAATTAGTTTTAGCAATGAAAAGATTTCGATGGTCCTCATGATATTTTTTCATGTTGCCATGACCTTTGAAAGAAAAAGGACATATTTTCCACCTGTCAACTAGGTGGAGGCTCCCTAATGATTTGGGCTGTTTTTTCCTTAGGAGGTTAGTTCAGAGATGCTTTTCTAGAAGGATGGCGAAATAGACATACCTATATTCAAAGTAAGAATATCGTTTTTTAAATCAGGGTGAGAAAATTGCCGTCCTTAACTATATTTTTCAACAAGATAATGCCTGAATTCACTCTGCAAAAGAGATGAAGAAATTTTTTGAAGATAATAAGAACGCCACATTTGAATGACCGGTCAACAGTCGGGAGCTAAATCCCATGGAGAACGTTTAGGGTATTATAGTGTACAATATCTACCGAAAAAAATGGTCAAAAGGTCCAGTATAACTCGAAAATAGAATTAAAATCTGCTGTTTGTGAGGCATGGCATATTTTGTCTTTTCGAAAAATTCAAAACGTTTGTAAACTCTATGCACAAATGCTACGTTGGAATTATTAAACACAAAGGAAACCCAATTGGAATATAATACTGCTATAATTTAGAAAAAAATCTTTTTCATTCTTATCATTTTGCTCGCTCTTGCATATCCAGTGGAAATGTAATTTATTAAACAGGGTTATTCCAAATAAATCATCGGGTTTCGATACGTTAATACGTGCGAACTGGAAAACGTACGTGTTTCCATGACAACTCAAACGAGAGGGCGTTAACTACAGTTTCGCGCTGCGTATGTGTCATGAGCGTTTGGTTGCCGTGGTTGCTGCGCGAACGTCATATTCAAAAGGGCGACTGGACAGCAGAAAGTGTTTTGTGTACTAGAATTTTCAAAGTGTGCATCGCTTATAACCGTTCAGAGAGAATTCCGGAAGGCATACAAATGCAAACCACCAACCCAACAAAGCATTCTGCGCTGGTATCGACAGTTCAAAGAAACCGGCTGTTTATGTAAAGGCAAAAGTTCCGGTCAACCAAGCATTACTGAAGAAACAGTGAACCGAGTTAACCCCTTGAAGGGCGGTGATGCCGTCACGGCATCACATAATTTTAATCCCTAATTGCCACATTGGCACCGGAATTTTATAATGAAAATTTTACCTTTGTTAAGTAAGCGAAAATATGCTTTTACTTGTTTACAAATAAATTCTCTTGTAAATACTGGTGTCATAAAATTATTTCAACATTTTACGAATACAAATACCTTGCCCCTGAAAGGGTTAAAGAGAGTTTCATCCGTAGTACCAAGAAATAAACAAATCGCGCTTTCCATTGCACAGCCAACTGTGTGGAAAATTTCTGCTGTCCAGTCGCCATTTTGAATATGACGTTCGCGCAGCAACCATGGCAACCATACGCACATCACACATACACAGCGCGAAACTGTAGTTAACGCCCTTTCGTTTGAGTTGTCATGGAAACATATATGTTTCCTAGTTCGCACGTAGTAACGTATCAAAACCCGATGATTCGTTTATAATAACCCTGTATTTTAATAGTAACAATGGTTTTGCAATATTTTCTTTATCTTTATATTGCCGATTTAGTTTGATAGAATCATTTTATATGGTTTATATGTGAATTAATATAATTATATTTCTTATTTAGTCAAATAGTCTTATCATTTTGCTTCCGGTGTAGATTAACAAACAATTATCTTTTTTTTTAAGTGTAGTGTACAACCAAACCGTGAAATCTCAAAAACGTTTAAATCTCAAAGAAAAAAATTTCCTTGAATTTTCATGGAAACTCTTATATATTTTACAGAGCTGTCTCGAAATATTTTTTTCAAAACCTTTGATATGTCGAAATAATAAATAATAATAAGAAGAATAAAACTGTATACATTAGGGTGGTCACAAGAAATCAATTTTCGGATTTTTTCGGGGGACCTCCCCAGAAAGTTGCCAATTGGTTAGAAAATGAGATTGGAAAAGTTTTAGCTCATTTGGATAATCTATTATTTTAACACAGTCAAACTGACTGGTAAATTTATCATACGAATTGAATATTTCCAACTGAGCGAAAAAATGCCCAGGCCGGGAATCGAACCCAGATCCTTGGCTTACAAGGCCAATGCTTTTCCATTTAAGCTAACTGGGCCGACAACCAGCCAGCATATTTCGCTCAGATAACCTTATTGGTAGGAGCATCTGGTCTGTCATGTAGACAGCTCAACAGAATAAACCGCAGGTTAAGGACCTCCATATAAACGATGGATACGTAGATGAACTATTATTTTAACACAGTCAAACTGACTGGTAAATTTATCATACGAATTGAATATTTCCAACTGAGCGAAAAAATGCCCAGGCCGGGAATCGAACCCAGATCCTTGGCTTACAAGGCCAATGCTTTTCCATTTAAGCTAACTGGGCCGACAACCAGCCAGCATATTTCGCTCAGATAACCTTATTGGTAGGAGCATCTGGTCTGTCATGTAGACAGCTCAACAGAATAAACCGCAGGTTAAGGACCTCCATATAAACGATGGATACGTAGATGAACTATTATTTTAACACAGTCAAACTGACTGGTAAATTTATCATACGAATTGAATATTTCCAACTGAGCGAAAAAATGCCCAGGCCGGGAATCGAACCCAGATCCTTGGCTTACAAGGCCAATGCTTTTCCATTTAAGCTAACTGGGCCGACAACCAGCCAGCATATTTCGCTCAGATAACCTTATTGGTAGGAGCATCTGGTCTGTCATGTAGACAGCTCAACAGAATAAACCGCAGGTTAAGGACCTCCATATAAACGATGGATACGTAGATGAACTATTATTTTAACACAGTCAAACTGACTGGTAAATTTATCATACGAATTGAATATTGCCAACTGAGCGAAAAAATGCCCAGGCCGGGAATCGAACCCAGATCCTTGGCTTACAAGGCCAATGCTTTTCCATTTAAGCTAACTGGGCCGACAACCAGCCAGCATATTTCGCTCAGATAACCTTATTGGTAGGAGCATCTGGTCTGTCATGTAGACAGCTCAACAGAATAAACCGCAGGTTAAGGACCTCCATATAAACGATGGATACGTAGATGAACTATTATTTTAACACAGTCAAACTGACTGGTAAATTTATCATACGAATTGAATATTTCCAACTGAGCGAAAAAATGCCCAGGCCGGGAATCGAACCCAGATCCTTGGCTTACAAGGCCAATGCTTTTCCATTTAAGCTAACTGGGCCGACAACCAGCCAGCATATTTCGCTCAGATAACCTTATTGGTAGGAGCATCTGGTCTGTCATGTAGACAGCTCAACAGAATAAACCGCAGGTTAAGGACCTGGAGTGGAAGCATTTAACCATGCTTTTACATAAATATTGATTATAAATAATACTCTAACACCTTCTTTTTCTAAATTTGTTAATAGAAACTGATCCCTGAAAAGATACATTTTGAGAGAATAAATGACCTGTGATATCCATCGTCGATGAATTGAAATTGGATGTCTTTTGGAGGAAGATATCCTGTAAAAATTAAACAAAGTTAGATAAATTCTTTATAATCACCCATGGGCTATTGCTTTTTTAAATGTTCTATAAGAAACCTTGGAATTTCTTCTGAATTAAGTGTTTTATATCTAATAATTTACCATCAATAGCATTTTCATACTTAATCTGGTCCAACATGGGCCATCCAATCTGAATCTTATTTTAAATAACTGGCTGAAAACAGCTTTTATGTTAATTTGTAAATTATGGTGGCGACATGGTAAATACAGAAGATTTTACTTTAATAATTGATATAGATCAATGCAAGTTCCTCTGAGGCGACCAGTGTTTACTGCAGTGGTATCAAAACACATTGCCTGGTTTTTACCAACTTCCACCCACTCTTCAACTGCTGAAAATACAGTTTTTGCCCAAGTTATTCCGATACTATTTTTTAAAGTGAGGAACTCTTATTAAGTGTTCCTCATCCCCACAACTAATTAAAACTGCTTATCCACAGTCAACTTCTATCTCTTTTGAATAAATAAATTGTAAACATTTTCATTATTAAAAAAATGAGGAAACAGTTTTTCATCGTAGCTAACAAAAGCTCCCTGTAAATCGAAATTGTGAAATCTGTTTTTGATGAACTCAGTTCTTTATTTTCGAAATAGTTGTTTGCGAAGTCCTATTACATTTCTACTTAAAATTAAAATTTGTGATTAACTAGTGGGTGCACTAGCAGCTTCTCTGGTGCTCAGTTTAACTTGGGAATATTATGAAGCAAAATACATAAAACTTGAGAATTACTTGATAACTTACAGCCGGTGATTTGATGAGCATGTGGCCTAATAAAAAAACCTTGCATTGCTACCATGATACCGAAAGAGGGGGTGGGGTTTGGACTGTTTCGTCGATTTAAAAAATAAATAATGATAGCAGGTAATAAAAACAGCCTTGTAATGAAAAGCGAAATTCAGAGGTTCATTTTAAAAATGCTTCAACTGCAATACAAATTCGGAATTCTTTCCGTGCACGGAACTGGATAACTAATAATTAACTATAATTCGTGAAATATTGTTAAATTTACAAAAATTGTCTAAGTTCTTTTGCTTTTTAATGCAAATAATAAAAGTAATAACATCAAATTTAATGAAAAATTTTAATTTCTCATTTTTCACTTATTTTTCAAAAATGCAGAGTTTAAGGTTCATAAACTGACTTGAAAAACACAAAATGTCATTAAATATAAGCTTTGATGAGAGTAAAAGTTCAAGGCAACAACATTTTCTATGAAATAAGATAAGAATCAGGTTTCTAAGACAAATAGTTTTCAATTAATGAAAGAAAAACTACGGTTTTTCGCGAAAAATCGCAAATTTTCAAGAATTCAACCTCGATGAGGCACGGGTTAATATTATTCAACTGAGCGGAAACTTTGCCAATCTCATTTTCTAACTGATTGGCAACTTTTAGAGGGGTCCCCCGGAAGAAAATGTTTTAAAATTTTTTTCCTATGTTGCTTGTGACCACCCTAATATACATGTAGCGACATCTCACAGACAGCTTGACAGCCTCACTAAGAAGTTAACACATCCCCTATATATATAAAATCCTAATGAAACAAATTTATGAAACGGAAGTATGAATCGACTGATTAACCCTTAAATGCCGGGTGTTGCTTTTCGGCAACATACCCAATTTAGGCTCTAAAATACTATTAGAATAATATTGAAGCTATAATGCCTAATGTTGCCAATAAAATACATTCTGAAAATATTATTAAATCGATTTTCAACATGTAGAAAGCAACACTTATGCCGTTTAAGAATAAAGATAGATTTATTTTTTCAATTGTTGCTACTTGTTCTTTTTGTTTTGTTTGGAAGTTTGCGAAATACCCTATTTTGACCTGCAGTGAGCAAGTAAAATTTATTTCTTATTATAGTTCCTAAAATTCTTGTTGTTTAATGTTATAGAATTTTATCAAGGAAAATTATTTTTTCAATTAAAGACCAGTATTGCCGATTAGTAACAAACTGTTTTTTAGCCGTAAACCATACTTAAAACAAAATATGATTTTTTAAAGTATTTTTCCCATGTTTTATTTAAAAAATGCGAGCCAAAAAACATTATTACAATGATTTTTGAAAAATCCGGCATTTAAGGGTTAAACAAGTGATTATGTTTCAAGCGATTTTTCCTAAAATATGGAATACTTTGCGAAGAAATTAACATCAAAAAGTCCTTCCGGCTAGTGCCGGGAGGAAGAGGTAGCTTTCATATTCCTTATTTTTAAAAAGCAAGCTTATATTATTCAAACACACGAAGCTCAATTTAGTGGAAACCGATTATAGGAGATTCAATCCTAATTTTTATCAATACTAAATCATTATGAATGAGAATTTCGCGAAATTAGTCAGCTTTATCCAAGCTGCTTTTATTTAAAGTAACTTATATTTGGTTGCTAAATTCGGCGATATCTTGAAATTCCTGCCATTTTAAAACAACATGGTGGATGAGGCAATGAGTGAACTTGGTCGAGACCTTAGTAATTCCTGTGCACATGCTTACTCACATCGGAATAGGTTGATATATACAAGTTCTGTCGCAGGCAGAAAATCAGATTTTTCAAAATGTCACCCATATTGGAAATTCAAACTGCTATATCTGAGCCATTTTCTAAGATAAAGACAAAACAAAAAATGCTCCGGAATCCTTATATCATGGTAGAAAGACATCTTTTCCAATTTCTAATTCTTTTGCACCTCACTTTAAATATAATTTTTTATTTAATTTAATGGCCTCCATTTTGAAACAAGATGGCTGATGAAGCTGGCCAGCGAACTTGGTCGAAACATTACGATATACTATCCACATGCATTCTTACATCGAAATAGGTTAATAAATATGCGTGTTATCACGTGACAAATATCAGATAGTTTCAAAATGTCATCCATGCTAGAAATTCAAACTGCTATAATTCAACCATTTTTTAAGATACATACGAAACAAAAACTGCTCCGGAATCTTTGTATCAAGGTCAAACACATAAAGAAATCTTTTTCATTTTTCAATTTTTTGATAACTCATTTAAAATTTAAAATTAATTTTTTTTAAATGGCAGCTCTTTTGAAACAAGATGGCGAATGAAGCTGACCAACGAACTCGGTCGAGACATTGGTATGTACTATGTACATACCAAGTTACATCCAAATCGGTTCATAAATACGCCTGTTATCGCGTGACAAAAATCAGGTTGTTTCAAAATGTCAGCCACAATAGAAATTCAAAATGCTATAACTCAGCCATTTTTTTAGATATAGAAGAAACAAAAACTGTTCCGGAATCTTTGTATTAAGGTCAAACACATACAAAAAAAATCTTTTTCATTTTCCAATTTTTTGGTACCTCATTTTAAATTTTAAATTTTTAAAAAATTTTTAAATGGCCGCCATTTTGAAACAAGATGGCGGATGAAGCTGGCGAACGAACTCGGTCGAGAAATTTGTACGTATTATGTATACACCAAGGTCCAAATCGGTCCAAATCGGTTCATAAATACGCCTGTTATCGCGTGACAAAAATCAGGTCGTTTCAAAATGTCGGCCCCGCTAGAAATTCAAAGTGTTATAACTCAGCCATTTTTTAAGATATAGACGAAACAAAAACTGCTCCGGAATCTTTGTATCAAGGTCAAACACATAATAAAAAAATATTTTTCAATTTTCAATTTTTTGGTACCACATTTCAAATTTAAAATTTCTTTTAAAAATTTAAATGGCCGCCATTTTGAAACAAGATGGCGTATGAAGCTGGCCAACAAACTCGGTCGAGACATTGGTACGTATTATGTATACACCAAGGTATAATCCAAATCGATTCATAAATACGCCTGTTATCGTGTGACAAAAATCAGGTCGTTTCAAAATGTCAGCCAAGCTAGAAATTCAAAGTGCTATAACTCAGCCATTTTTTAAGATATAGACGAAACAAAAAATGGTCCGGAATCTTTGTATCAAGGTCAAACACATAAAAAAAAATATTTTTCAATTTTAAATTTTTTGGTACCACATTTCAAATTTTAAATTTTTTTAAAATTTTTAAATGGCCGCCATTTTGAAACAAGATGGCGGATGAAGCTGGCCAACGAACTCTGTTGAGACATTTGTATGTACTATGTACACACCGAGTTTCATCCAAATCGGTTCATAAATACGAGAGTTACAGTGTGACAAAGATCAGATATATATATATATATGGATATATATATATATATATATATATATCTCAACTTTTGAACAGAGGGTGGTTTCGGGGTCTAGGGGTCATGATCGATGAAAATATACCAAAATTTTTTGAAATCGCTTTCCTCCGAACGGCTGCAATAGGTAGCTTTTTGTAATGAAAGCTACCTAAAATCAGCATTGATCCGCAGATCTCAAAACTGGTATTAGAATTTTTAAATTCGAATTAGTTTTCGAAATATTAATTTTTTTCTAATTTTATATACATTTTTCTAATGATGGCTATTCAAATTTTAATCAAACAGATATTTTTTTTCATATTTGTGAAAAGGTTGACATGGTAACCCGGCTATTGCTGTTTATTTGATAATAAATGTTTATTTACTTTTATTTATTTTTATAAATTATATAAATTATTTTGTTCTATGATTATTAATTATTTTTTTATATTTCCTTTAGAAAATAATAGAAAATAATTAAAATATACGGTACTACTTAGTTATTCCGTCGACCAATTTCGCCAAATTGTACAAATTGGCATAATTTTTATTTTAAATAACGAAAGAACAAATAAATTAGTATAACATTAATAAATATACAAATAAAACGTCGAAATAAAAATCACTTGATGGCGTAAACACGTGTAACTTGCTTAAAGTCAAGTGAATGTGACATTTGCGATCAACCATTATTGGCATTTAATCTTATAGTTGGGCGATAGATTTTTGGTCACCGGAATATCTAAGGATTACCGAAAATGCATATGTAACTGGTATTTAAAAACGAGGTTTTCGCCAAATTTTCGTAAAAAAATAAAAATTACGCCAAACCTGCGGTGCGTATCTGGCCAAATATTACCACTCGAAAAAAAAAATGCTAACTGGCGAGTTGAAAAAAAAGCTATTAGCGAGATTTGCATCCGGCTAGCGTAACAGTACCTAGAATTCTTTGCGACCATGGCAACTTTTATGTAGTTTTATTCGAAAAAAAAATTTGATTTTTTTAATCAAAATGGAAAACTTACGGTCCCATGATGGCGAGATTTTTTTCTGGCGCCAATGTCATATACGGAACGGGCACATAACTGGCGCCAAAGTATAGTTATTTTGCTTGATATGGTAAGCCGGATGTTGCTGTTTATTCTGTTGATGCGTTCCCCAAATTGGCGTCGTTAAAAAATCGCGCCAATATGGGACGTATATGACATCTTTGCCAAACTTTCATATGAACGGCGAAGGGATCAGACCGTATTTGTTTATGGCAGTTGGTGACTTGAACTATTATAATATAGATGACATGATGGCGATAAAAAAATATTTGGCGACTTATCACCTGTGCCTGGCTAACATTAAAGTACCAAAATGGCACCTAGAGTATAAAAAGCGAAGTGGTCCGCCTGGAACTGTTGATGATAGTCACATGACTTAGGCTATTGTTATAGAGATTGTTTTAAAATACCGGGAGACAAAGACTCTGTATACTTAATTTATTTTATTTTAGCTTCTTTTCAAATGTTTAACTGATCCTCTTTAATCAAAAACAAAAACAACCATTGGATGTCTTAACAGCAACTGATTCGCCCTTAAAATTTTGCAATCAAAGGGAATTGAATGGAAACCCGTTTACAGGGAGATCTGCACAGCTTTTTTCAGTATAATTCAATCTTCTCTAATATTTTTAAAACCCGTCAGATTAGCGTATTTTTAGATTCTGCGGTGTCTGAACGGGGGTTGGCGGGCGTAGCTTGCAGGGGACAGAGCCCCCTAGTAAAATATAAAATAAAGCATACAAATTTTTAGCACCATTTATTAAACAAACCAGTGAGATACATTTTTAGGTGCGTTAGTAATTATATAAATAAATTGCACCTATGATCATCGTCTGATCCGTCCGTCTGTCTGTACGAATATAACAGTGCTAAAATTACCAAAGCGAATGGTTTGAAATTTCATATATATAATCGTTGCAGAATTTTGTCCAGTCATTTCAAATTTTATGAAATCAAATGAAAAATGAAAAATATATTAATAAAAGTTTTCTTTATTCTATAACATCCTATTATATGTAATTAATTCGATGATATCCCATGTTAACTAATGATTCTAGGTTGCCATAGTGATTACGTGTATTTAAGATGGAGTCCTATTAGTTCCGTGTTACTGAATTTAATATATATAATCGTAATAAATTTTGTATTCATGCATTTTTGCATAAGAGTACAATAGCTGTTGCACCAAAATCTGAATATTTATAAAACTAGTTATAGTACGAACACAGCTCCTTTGCCATGTTTGACGTACCGACTTGGTTAGAAAAGTATGCAAAAAAAGAAAATAATAATAATTTTCGGATTAGAAATTTGATAAATACGAATGCAATCTTTGCCCATAGGTTTAACATTGGTAAGGGGAATTTGAGATTTGACTGACCACTAGACTTAAATGTTTAAATTAACCCTTCATCTACTGCATTATGATCTACTGCAATTTTTTCATGTAATATTTTTTTTTTCAGTTACTACAATGGAAATTAAAGGATAAACATAAAAAAAAATACTCACCCGTGAGAAATTTAATTATTTAGAGGTAATTAATTAAAGTGATACTTTAAAGTACCGTCAGTACACTATGACTAAAATATCGTAACAGAAAACCCACAAGATATTTCAAACGGCACCAGAAAATATTTTCGATTTAACCCCTTCGGGACGGAGCCTTTTACGAAATTTTTAATCTTTTGTCACCGTTTTTTAAAAACAAAAATTTGTGTCTTCTTGAATCGAGAAAAAGCGCCGATTAAATAAGGCAAATTTTACAGTAAAATTTTACTGGTGAGGAAAAACAAGGATACTGAGCACTTCATGCGGCACGTATACGTGTCGCTCGTCCCCAAGGGGTTAATAAATGTGTGAAATATAGGCTTTTCCTTATTTACAAATAAATATTTTGACAAATTCCGGTGCCAATCATTTATTTCAACACTTTAGAATTGAAAATGCTTTGCCCCTGACAAAGTTATTATTATTATTATTATTTTTTTTTTTTTTTTTTTTTTTTTTTTAAGGTTTTAATCTTGTTAGAAGTCCTTTAGTTATGCGACGTCTATATTCTAAGGACAACACGTTCTCTCGCATCTCCACATATGCAATATGTGAATTTACATATGCCATTTCTAGCATAGCAAAAACGAGCCGGTGCCACAACTTTTTCGATTTCCCATGAAAAATAACAATGAAACAGAAAAAAAAAAAAAAAATACAAGGGAAATCATTACCACACTATATTTTAGTAATTAAATTTAAAGCAGATGAAAAAGATGGCTAACTACACAGACAAAAAGTAAACAAGACCTTTTTTTCCAACACCCAGTGTACTGACGGTACTTATAAGTACCACCGAGTAATTCAACTGTTAAATCAAATGCATACACCTTTCACCTAAAATAACTAGTCAAACTGTATTCTAGGATCATAATGAACACATAAAAAATATCCAACACTTGTCTTATGCGTGACAATCTGTACAAAATGTCGACACAAAACACATCTTCTGTGTCAAAGATAGCCTCCCCCCTCGCTAAAATAACAAACCTAGAACTACTGCTGCCATGTATCCGGATAAAGTGGAGTTAAAAGACTGTTTTCGCAAAGTACCATTAGAACATTAGTAATATTTACTATGGGATGAAAGTTAAAAGTGGTACTGATAAATACCGTCACTAGATAAAGGGTTAAACATATAATATATCCGTAAAAATGAGTTTTTTTCACGTGAAAAGTAACAAATATATATTTAAGTCTTCAATAACTCGTAACGAAAAAAAACCCAGAAATATCGAATCTTAACAAATGTGAAAAATGCATTTGTAAATTTCGTTTTTCTTTTTTGCAGTACATTTGCAAAAATTTCTCTCAGTATGACATAAAATATTCATTGGAAAGGAAAAATTCGATTCAAAGTATTTTCCCCAATAGAAAATCAATATTGGATATAGCTAAAGATTTTATGGTAATTGACAAGCAAATGTGGAAGAAGTGAAAAGGAAATGATAGCTGAAATTCAAAAATCTTTTAACCTTTAGGTTTCAATATTACAATATTGCTATTTCTACTTTTTCAGGAAAAAAATGTCATAAGTCTAATAGACGAATAAAAGGTACCTTTGAATTCTGAAAAATCACGTTTTTGAATAGAACGTGAAATTCAAAGCCGAAAGAAAAGGAATGTTACAAGTAATGTTATAGAAAAAAAAATGATTGATTTTGATCACATTTGGGTAATAAATCTTTCTTTTTTGCTTATTTAGTTGTATGCTTCAAATGTTATTTTTCATATTTAAGTAAATTATTTTTAAAAGTTTAGTTACTGCAACAGATATCATTAATGTAATCATAATTTACGCATTTTCATTTCTTAATATCGAAATGAATTTTATATTAATACATAATTAAGGGGACTCGGTTAGACTGGGTTTTTTAGGTGCATTCATAATTAAACACGTAGCACCTATAGTTGTCGTCTGATCTGCCCGTCTGTCTGTCCGCATATAACAATGCAAAAACTACCCAACCGAATGGTTTAAAATTTAAAATATATATTATCGTTGCAGAATTTTGTCGAGTCATTTCAAATTTTATGAAAATTGAATCAAAACTTAAAAAGATATTAATAAAAGTATTCTTCATTCCATTAAATCCTATCCTGCATAATTAATTCGATGATATTCTATGTTAGGTAATGATTCTAGGTTGCCATGGGGAATACGTCCTATTTAAGATGGAGTCCTATTATTTCCGTATTACTGAATTTAATATATATAATGGTAGTAAATTTTGTATTCATGCGTTTTTGCATAAGAGTGCAACAGCTGTTGCACCAAGATTTGAATATTTATGAAATTAGTTAGAGTACAAACGCATCTTATTTTGCCACGTTTGGCGTATAATTTCCAACTTGTTTTTATTTGTGTATTTTATAATATCGTTTCAGATATTATTAAATGGTTGTATGAGGGAAAAATAATTCGGTGAAGAAAAAATGATATTCTTGTGGTAATAATTAAAAAAATTATTTTTTTAATTAAGAAAATATTAAACTCACACTTTTCCAATTTTTCACTTTTGTAACATTTTTCTACATACGCTTCGTATAAATCTAATCTAAATTTTTAAGTTAATATTATATTACCCTTAATAATAAATTATAATCTAAAAAAGCTAATCTAATTTTTTAATTAATTTTTTAAATTTTTCAATGCGCATTTGATCTTAGCTTGGTCTAAAATTTTCATGAAACACAATTAATAAAATAAGATAAACTAATTGAATACAAAAATAAACAATTAATAAACAGTTTTTGGGTGCAATATTCTATTTAAAACTATTATTATTATTAATTTTGTCAGATAAAGGCTATACGTTAAACTCCAGGTTTGATTTTTGCTGCAATTTTACTCCCAAAATCACTTTTGTTTTCAACTTCTAATTTTATTTTTTCGTATGAGCATGTACTTCTTTTTAAATATCTATATTATAAAAGACAAACGTGTTTGTGGGTAACACTGATGTCATTTTGCGAACGGCAACAGTAGACGATGAAATTTCGGTTTTGCAATTTTCGCTACTGCAATTTTTTTAACTTCTAAACATCCTACAGCTTCAATTTTTACACCATCCTACAGGGGAAAAAATTTACTTCCAAATGTAATTTTTTTTTTTTTTTTTTTTTTTTTTTTTAGCCGTATCTTAATTGACTTATTTATTATAGTTTTTAAAATAATTTTCAAGCATAAATTTTTAAATCCATCTCTATTGCGTGACAGCTCCATTACAGTAGAATTTATTATACAGTCGAATCTCGTAATCCCGACACTCTAATGTCCAGAAAAGTGCCGTCATAAGCGGAGTGTCGCAGTAACCGGAGTTGGAAAAAAATATATTTATAAAAAGCTGTATTTTTAATTAATGTAGGGCAATTATAAATTCATAACTGATTTCGCAGTTTTAAGCAATAAAACATTATTATTAAACAAAATAACCACAAAACAAAATTGAAAAGAATAAAAATCAGATTTATGATGACTTGTTTTTTTATTGTTAAATTTAATATTGTTGAATTAAGGTTTACTTATCCCTAGATATGCTTCCTACAGTTTATTTTCAATATTATACAATGAATTGTAGTCAATATTCGTTGTTTCAGAAATGGATGTTTGATCATTTCTGATCGTTTCAATGCAATGCAATGCTTCGGTTTTAGTTGGATGAAAAACGCCGTGTAACCACGAGAAGGCTCCTCCTGACCAGAGCAAAAAGACCGCGAGTAGACTGATACCTCTATCTGGTGCTTAAGTGGGTTATTCATTGTGTCTGTGGCTTTATTTATTCAGATAAAGGATTAAAGTAAAATTTCTCATTTATCGCAATAGGTATTTTAGACACTTTTGATAAAAGTTTGGTAAGACATTTCTTACCGCTTAATTTCCGTGCTTATAAGATGGATTATGAAAAAATGGACAATTTTCCTAAACCGTCCGGATATCCGGAGTTGAAAATTATTAAACGACGTAAAATCCGGAGTTTATTTACATTAAAATCATATACAGAAAATCGGGGCTTTGCAAAACTGACGTGATAAGCGAAGTGACGTGAAAACCGGGTGCCGGGAAAATGAGCTCCGACTGTATTAAAAAGTGTCTGTCCGTTTGTATTTCGCAGAACTTTGGGCGATCAGATTAACATCAATTATCCGCATGGATCCGAGGATACCAAAAGTAATCTCAGAATTTAAAAATTTGTATTGGTTTTCGAGATATTATTTTTTTTCTGTAGTTTTGAAGGACATTTCTGTAATTGTGGCAACTAAATTACTCCATTTGTGTAGAAAGCCAGGGCATTCTAAGTAATAATAGAGATGCAGTATGTCGTAAAAACGGTTTGCAATATGAAGGCGGTTATCGCTCAAATTTAAATGCCCTCATTCGGCGCAGCTGCTCAGAGACTCCGGGGAACCGCAAGTATTTGGACTCAATTTTGACTGGTTTTAACCGGTTTCAGGGTTGTATTTTTATTATCACGCCAAATCATAACACTTCATTTCCATCTATCTCTTACCTCCGTGGTAGAAAGTAAAAGAAAAGTACTCGATTACTATATCGTTTTGTTGCTAACAACTTAAAAGAAAAGAAAATATTTTTAAAAATAAAATACTTGCTATGCCAAAAATATCGTCTCTTATAAAACCCGGCGAAACCTTTGATTGTGTTTTGTTGTATTAATCGATTTAATGATTTTTAGTTTAGTTTCTCTTTACAAAAATGTATTTTAATGAATATTTGTGAGACATATTTTTTCCACATTTATTAATCACTACCAAAAAACTGAAAGAGTGCAATTTTAATTATTCGTGTATAATAACATTTTCTAAATTTCGAAAAAATATAAATGAATGATTTATGATAGAATATATACAGCTATTATAATCTATATTTAATTTACAGTATCCATATTAATGTTAAAAACAAATGGAGGCATATGAATTATTAGATGCCAGATTTGTTTTGCCAACTTTCTTGAATAAGGACATCGCTTTTTGTTGGGTTTGTGTATTATTGCGCGATTATGACGTGATATGCATTCTTTTCTACAGATGTTATTTAAGACTGTTCTCAAGGATCCTAAAAATAGAATGCTTTAGCGGATGCAAATCAAGTCATTTTATAAAAGAAAGCATGCATTTTAATTCTTAAAACTGAAATATTTTTTGTAGAAATGCGCCATTTTTACGTCAGCAGCTTTGAAATTCTTCATAGGAGGATATTCGAAAATAACGTAATCGAAATCACACGCTAATAATATGCAACGTTTTACAAAAATTTAACCTTGTCGTTAGTGAAATATCCTTTCTTGTTATTTTAGCAATAAAAATCAAATTCATTTTTATTTTTGAAATAAAAAAAAGTCTATTTTATTTAATGAATAAGTAAAGTAATATACTAAATTTTAGTTTTACAGAGTTTTTGTTGTTGTATATTCAGTGGATGTTAAGAAATACTTTTACAATCTTATTAATAATAAATTGCTGAATGGGACATTTCGACTGTGCTATGCGTTTAATCGAACTAACTTTTACCATACTATGTTATTTAGATGTAAATCTATAGATCATATACAGGGTTGCAGAAAAAAAATCCCTGCCGGCTCGGGCCTACAGGCGGAGGTAGATTTCGAAGTTAAGTACTAAATTCACCAACAAAACTTAAATCAAGATTAGAGATAAACCCAGTTTCTTCACTAAGAATGAGCTCTAAGGGAGCTAAACATTTTGTGAAAACTCTAATATACACGAATACACACACACATGTATATGGAATAGGTTTAAAAATGGCTAAAGCAAATTCAGAGAACCTCAAAGTGTTAAAATATGTTAATATTTCAATAGTCGGGTTTTTATTATGTTTTAATAAGTTTCCTCAAACTTACATGGCGTTACATATTCACCTGCTGAGGTCCATTATATTTCCAATATGACGCAATATATATATATATTTAATTCGTCAAACTATTTATTTCATTTTGAGTTTTCATGCAGAAATCTTGCTCTAGAAAACTTATGACGTAATATTCAATTTGTTTTCAATTCGTCAAACTGTTTATTTAATTAAATTTTTCGCGTGAAATCTTGCAATAGAAAAGCAATTGTTGTGGTGCGAATTTTATTGCTTTTTTTTTAATTGTTGGCAACTGCTATAACGAAAAATATTTATTTTTTCCTGTCATTGTTGTGTAAGAGCTGGTTTTATCAGAATCATGTTAAGACGGTATTCAAAATTTGGAGGCCTCCCCATTTCCATTCCATTGGGCCGATTTTGCCCATTTTCAATCCCCGCCGAGATATTAACCATATCAAAGATGTTGGCGAGTTTGAAGAAGATCCGTGCATAATTGCGACTTTTATCGTGCGGACAAAATTTAGTACATACATACATACACACATATATATATATATATATATATAAACTTTTTAAGTGGGGGTGGTTTTGGGTTCCTGGGGTCATATAATGAAAAGTTATGAAGGAATTTTTCAAAAGTTGCACCATGGTAACGACTGCAATAGGTAGTATTTCTTACGAAATCTACCTAATTCGGATATTTTTCGTACTAATCATGGTAATTGCAGAAATTGTGTTTTCAAATGTGTTATGCATTTTCTAAATTAAAAGAAATAAATTAAATTGCGAAAGACTTTTTTTTATCAGTCTTTTTTTAATAAAATGGACATACAATAAATGGATACTTAACAAATGGATCTATTTAAAAAATAAAATGGATATAGCTTCCTGGAAAGAAAATGTCTATCAATATCCTCCAAAGGATCGAACACACATCTATTCCCACGCTGGGCGAAACTGAAAGATGGCGCGTTTACCAACCATGCCACGGTTGAATCGAAGAATGTCAGTTTATTTCAGAAGTAGTCAATGACACTTACGTGGTCGCACACTTAATGACATTTACGTGCCCTTATTGGAGAAATGATTTTGCTCCTTGGGATATAGCGGAGGAAAATTTCAAATATTATTTTTACGGAATATTGCATTATCACTGGAAATACGTCACACTACTGAACATTAAGCCACACTACTAAATATTATTAATCTTATGATTTACGATGTTCGATATTCAGTAGTGTTGACGTTGATAATGAAAAAGAATTTTATCGAAATCTTTTACTTAAAAAATACTTAAGAATACAAACAAATGCTACTGCTTACATTTGCCTTAAATCATTGGACTATGCTATAACTGCAAACGTAGTGAAAGTTTTAGAGCTAGTTGAGCTAAAAAATATATTACTGAAAATAAAAATCTTTGATTTCAAACATGGATCATCGGTGCCTGATCACCATAACACAAACGATGTACATTTACTGAAACTTTTCTTCACGGAAGTACCCTTTCTTTTTTCTCAGAAATTCCTTGCATTTGGTCAAGAACATTTTTGTTTTTCAGATTACGTTCGATAAAATATGTCCAAAAAGTACTTTTATATAAATGACTTTAAACGTTTGATAAAAATGTTAGATATCGTTCTAATATTACTCTGAAAACAATGAAATTTAAAATTCCGTATAAAAAGGTATTTTTATTCTAGTGAAGAATTTGTATGGAATTTCTGTTCGAATTTTCCCTACTCCGGATCGAATTTTGTGTTTTATCAGTTGCGAAAGGAGATGGGCAGATATGCATTGATTTTTTATTGTCTCTCCCCGCCCGATAGGGTCTGTTTTTAGGTGCGTTCGTAATTATATAAATACTTAGCACCTATAGTCGTCGTCTGGTCGTCCGTCTGTCCGCACATAACAGAGCAAAATCTACTCAACCGAATGGTTTGAAATTTAATATTTATAATCGTTGCAGAATTTTGCCAAGTCATTTCAAATTTTTGAAAAATCGAATAAAAACTTTAAAATATATTAATAAAAGTTTTTTTCATTCTATTAAATTCTATCATACGTAATTAATTCAATGGCTCCCATGATAAGTAATTTTTATAGGTTGCCATGGTGATTACGCCCTATTTAAGATGGAGTCATATTACTTCCGTATTACTGAATTTACTATATATAATCGTAATATTCTTTTGCATTCACACATTTTTGCATAAGAGTGCAACAGCTATTGCATCAAGATCTGAATATTTATAAAACTAGTTATAGTATGAACGCACCTAATTTGTCAAGTTTGATGTACAATTCCCGACTTCTTCTTCTACTTCTGCTTAAAAAAAAAAAAAAAAAAATACAAGCTTTTATTTAACTTGCCTTGTCTGTCCGTTCGACTTAAATCTTGCAATTCGTTTTTAATACACTTTCTGTGCTACATTTGACCTAATTTTTGGTAGTGTGACGCATTTCAAGTGATAATACAATATTCCGAAAAAATAATATTTGAAATTTTCCTCCGCCCTCCCCCAAGGGATAAAAATATTTCTCCAATAAGGGTATGTAAATGTCATTATGCATGTGATCACGTAAATGTCATTGACTGCTTCTGAAATAAGCTGACGTTCTTCGATTGAACCGTGGCATTTATGTACAGTCGTGGAAAAAAAAAAGTAAACACCCCCTACTAACTCCTCAACAAATCATCATAGAAGAAAGTTACTGGTACCGAACGATTGGAAATAAAGTCTACTTTTAAATGATGTATATAAAATTTTCTTAGGGGGTCATCTACATATTAAAACGAATCCTAACTTCATTT
The DNA here is from genome assembly GCA_963932465.1 of Maratus speciosus. Lineage (NCBI taxonomy): Eukaryota > Metazoa > Arthropoda > Arachnida > Araneae > Salticidae > Maratus > Maratus speciosus. The sequence goes on from OZ010789.1 coordinate 224,214,060, forward strand.
TTTTCAATAGCAATACCCAATTTTAGCGAGATATTTCAAATCTTCGGTTCAAACTATGCCTAGACACCAAATTTCAAGTCATTTGAATGATAAGTTTTTGAATTATAAACATTCAAAATTTAGTGCTTCTAATGTTAAATTATATTTTCATATTTTTATTTATATCTCCCGAAATTATGCTCCTAATGTGCTAATTTTTTTTGTGGTAATAATACTAATATACCCAAACATAAATAAGCTAAATTTGCAATTTTTATAATTTTATGATATGAATTATGAATTATGAAATTAATATTCGAAAAAATTATGAATTGCAACCTACAATTTTTTTGATGGATTTAGATTTATTAAGTCCTGCTTTATGGAAATTCAAAAATTTCACATTTTTCTTCCAAGTAGTTTTCAAATTATGCTTAAAAAACGGCAAAATGATGGTTTAAGGGGCCGTCTATGATGGAAGTGAGTAGACATTTTGAAATTTATTCCGCCGTACTGTAATCTAACACGCTTCATTGACTCCTTGAGTGTCGCTTAAGGTGCCTTGATCAAGGAAGCGGCTCTCTCAGTTAACAATCCAGTACGGAACTTCAATTTGGATACAGCCCTTAAAATACGCTCGTTTTAAAATAATTAATTTCTCGGAAACTTATGGTACGAATTGCATAAAAATTCGTTTTTAGGTTAATTGAAGAGTGTAGAGTTCATTTATGCTGTCAGAATTGGGTACTGTTATTGAAAAAAACAAAGTTATGGTTCGTTTTAATATGTAGATGGCCCCTTAAACAAATTTTATATACATCATTTAAAAGTAGACTTTATTTCCAATCGTTCGGTACCAGTAACTTTCTTCTACGATAATTTGTTGAGGAGTTAGTAGGGGGTGTTTACTTTTTTTTTTCCACGACTGTACTTAACCTATATATTTCACCTATAACGTGTGTTCTCAAATACCGGCCGCAGAGGACGTGTTTCAAGACTCGACTTTTCCAAAATTTAAAAAGAAAAAGTGTTTTCTCTACCAATCTATTCTATTCGTAACGATGCACCGAAAAAATATTACACTCTTCCAAAAAACCAGTTTTATTATGTATATCTGGCATTATAAAATCTCCAGCCAGATAACCGAGCTACGTATGTTTATTGTTCAATCGTAGCACCAAATGTTGCAACAAAATTTTACAATCATATGGTGGCAACATATTTGGTAACATATTTTGGTGAACTGTTGAACAGATTTTTTAATTTTATTAATTTTTATTATAAAACAAATCTCACAACCACTGATAAAATTTATTGCAGATACTTTACCAAATAAGTTTAAAATTTCCAAGTACAGCTGAAAAATTAATTAGAATAATTACGCGTTTAGTAATAACTGATTTTATCACACCAGTGCTAGAATAATTAGCGTCGTTCTTATGTTTATTTCTTTTAATGAAAGTAAAGTTTTAGAATCTTCACCAATAGTTTCAATAATGAATGAAAAACTTAATAGAAAACTGAAATATTAGTTAGTAATATTCTCTAAATTATGTGCATAATAATATTTGTAATTGAATTCAAATGCTACTGTCATTTAGTAATTTATTTCAAGTGGCTAAAATAATCTTACCTTTCACCCCTTTTTTAATACTGTTGTAATATACATTGTCTGCAAGTAATCTTCAACAAGTAACATCTACAACAGGTAAAAAATTAAAGTGCGTTTCAACCTTTTAAGTCACCCTGTATTTCTTTTACGAAAAACATAAAAACTCTCGCACCTGCTAATAAAATTTATTGCAGATACAATATGAAATAATTTTTAAATTTTCCAGTACAATTGAAAAATTAATTAGAATAATTATGCGCTTAATAATAACTTCTTTTACCATACCATGGTAGAATAAATAGCATCATTCTTAGGTTTATATATTTTAAGGAAGCTCAGATTTGAGAATCGTCATCAATAATTTCTATAATTAATGAAAACATTAAATTGAAAACTGAAAAATTTGTTCATTAGTATTCTTCCCTAAATTATACACATTAATATTTATTAATGAGTAGAATTAGTGTTAATTTTATTGCTACTGCCATTTTTTATTTTCTTGTAGGTAAATTTTTTGTCTCAAGGTTAATTACATATCGTATTGATTTTAATATTTACTTTTGCAGTTGCCTGATAATCTTCAACAAATAAAACTAGTATGTTGTGGGCATTACAAAACTTTCTTGCATATAAATAACATAAACAGCACTAAATGATATCAAGGTATACCTGAATCTAAAGTTTGACAAAAATTCGTGCATTAGGTCTTGAGATAGAGCTACAGTGGTAATTCTGAAAAAGGTAGCATAGCAGCGCCATCTGTTGAGCGATTTGTACCAAAACATAAACAGCGCTAATTCATATCAAGGTATACCAGAATCTGAAGTTTGTTGAAAATCCAAGCATTAGTTCTTGAGATAGAGCTCTTGTTGGAATCGCAAAAAATGCAGCATAGCAGCGCCACCTGTTGAGCAATTTACACCAAAATCTATAAAACGTCAATTCATGTCAAGGACTAACTGAATCTGAAGTTTGATTGAAAATCCGTGCTTTAGTTCTGGAGATTGAGCTATTGCGGAAATCGTGAAAAATACTAGAGATCCTACATTAGAAAGAGATTGGACATTGACGAAATGTCCGCCATTTTCGTTACAAAGTAGATGGAACGCCGTACAACGCAATGCATTTTCATCATCGTCTAACACTTTTTATTCTATTAAAATATGAAAATTTCATTTTATATGCCTTCAAGGAGTCTTTCAGAACATAAATATGAGCACATTTCCATTTTAATGAGTAAGAATTCTCAGAAAATGCATTTTTTACTTTATTTTTTTTACTAATTAAAATAGTGGGAAGAGGAAGATTGGGCATGTAAAGAACTTTATTTAAATTTCGCAATATTTGAGAAAATAATTTTTTAAGATTATCAGATAGAAAATGAACTATAGAATTCAGTTTTTTAAAACTATCAATAATTTTTACGCAAGTTGAAACAAGAGTAATTATTATAATTTTTACCATTGATAATTCATTGATAATTTCAGAAACAATAAAATTTGAGCATATCATATACCACTCCTATTTAACTATGTATGTGATTCAAAATTCATTTAATATGTGCGCTGAAAATATTTTATGATAAGTTTCTACGTACTGCTACTTCTCTTTGATATTCTTTCTAAATATATAGATGTCTCGTAAATATATAGTATTAGAATAAGTATTGTTACCAAAACATTAAATGAAAGATTAGAAAAAAAAATAGGGGCACTGCTGTTAAAAGAAACTAATAAGAAATACGAAAAACAAATTCCGTAAATGAATCAAAACCGATAACTAAGTAAAATCGCACTGCTGCGTAGCGTTAAACAGCTCAGTAAAAAAATGAATTTTTTGATAATTCTTACTCATTAAAATGGAAATGTGCTTAAATTTATGTTCCGAAAGACATTTGAAGGCATATAAAATGAAATTTTCATAATTTTAATAGAATAAAAAGTGTTAGACGCTGATGAAAATGCATTGCGTTGTACGGCGTTCCATCTACTTTGTAACGGAAATGGCGGACATTTCTTCAATGTCCAATCTCTCTTTAATGTAGGATCTCTAAAAAAGTACTGCATATCAGCGCCACCTGCTGAGCGATTTATACCTAAAACTAATCAGCACCAATTTATATCAGGGACTAACTGAATATAAATTTTTATTAAATTCCGTGCATTAGTTCTTGAGATAGAGCGCCCACAAAATTTGTGTCATATACAGACAGACAGACAGACTCACAGAGAGACATTTTGTAAAAACATGTTTTTCGGAATTTCTGACCCCTAAAACGTGTAAATCCGTCGAAAACCGGAATTCGAAAATTTTTACGAATCCAATACTTTCTTCTTGTAAAGAGAAGAAAGTAAAAATTATAGTGCGCCTAACCCCAACCTTTATATGACAATGTATATTTCTATTATGCAAAATATAAAAACTCTTGTACCTACTAATAAAATTTATTTCAGATGCCATATGAAATAATTTTAATTATTTCCAGTGTAGATGAAGAATCGATTTGAATAATTATGCCTTTAGTAATAAGTTCTTTTATCATACCATACTAGAATAATTAGCGTTATTCATATGTTTATTTATTTAATGAAGCTCACATTTGGAAATCGACATCAATAATTTCAATAATTAATTAAAACATTAAATTGAAAACTGAAAAATTTGTTAATTAATACTCTCCACCAAAATCATACCCATTAATATTTATTAATGAGTAAAATTAGCATCAATTCATTTGCTACTGCCATTTTGTATTTTCTTGTAGGTACATTTTTTTCTCAAGGTTAATTACTTATATCTTATTAATTTTAATACTTTGCAGTTCCCTGATAATCTCCAACAAATAAAAAAAATTAAAGTGCACTCCTTCCCTCTCCCCCCCCCCCTTCCCCCCAACCTTTCTATCACACCTTGTATTTCTATTATGAAAAATATAATATAAAATAAATAAAAATATAGTTCTAGCACCTTTTAATAAAATTTATTGCAAATACCGTATGAAATAATGTTAAATATTTCCAGTGTATATGAAAAAATAATTAGAATAATTATGCGTTTGGTAATAACTTCTTTTATCATACCATACTAGAATAATTAGCGTCATTCTTATGTTTATTTATTTAATGGAGCTCAGATTTGAGAATCGTCATCAATAATTTCAATAATTAATGAAAACAGTAAATTGAAAACAGAAAGATTGGTTAATTAGTACTCTTCCCTAAATTATATGCGTTCTTATTTTAAAATTAATTTAATTACTACTGTCGTTTCGTATTTTGTATCTTTTTTTAGTAAAGGTTAATTACATACCTTATTAATTATCGATTGCGTGCACTTTACCAGAAAATCACTTTTTTTATTTCAGTGTTTTCTAATTTTTAATGGTAAAATGCGAACTGTTTAAAATAATTTTTAAATTAAAGAAACAATAATGTTAATAATTTTCCATCGATATTTTAACATTTCCTTTAATATAATTTACATGATTTAAGAAAAGAAATAAGTTTTTTTTTTCTTTTTAATGGTCTTTTTACCCGACTGAAAAGAAGGGTTATGTGTTTCAGGCGTATCTGTGTATGTGGATTTCTTTATACTCTCGAAACATCTCAACGGCTGGATGTATTTTAATGAATCGTCTTAACGGCCCGATGGTTATAGGCTAGGTTTTGTTTTTATAAATTCAAAATGGCGGCCGTAAAATACGAAATGGCGGTAGAGACGAAAAAAAATTACGCACCCTATTGAGTGGCATATTATTGGATAGGTCTTTCAAAATGAAGACGACGTTTCATTGACTATTTTACAGTCAGAATCTCCGTTAAAATATTATACAACCTGGAAGTTGTGTATGTATTGTGGATCTCTAGCTTTACTGCAACTGTAACGTAACCCTCATAGACATCTATAGACCTCATCAAAGAAGTGTTTATAGATAGGAACTAACAATTAAACACAACTTAAAAATCATTAATACAAGTAAATAAAAAAAAAATAGCAAAGTAATATAAAAAAATATATATTGAGACAATTCCTACTTACGTCAATAAGAGAAAATTTTCCCCCCATTCTTCTTTCCTTTTGAGTGGCGCTTAAAATGCTTGATCAAGAAGAGGGCTCTCTCGGTCTTAAAATTCCTTGATCAAGAAGAGGGCTCTCTCGGTCTTAAAATTCCTTGATCAAGAAGAGGGCTCTCTCGATTATTGAAAATTAATTAATTTAATTTAATTAATTAATTAATATTTGAAAAAAAAACTGGATTAACATCAAGTGTCATCCACTAAAAGTTTAAAAAATTTATTTGAGCTTGAATGGATGAATAATAAGTATTTTATTAACGATTGAAAATTTGAACAAGATATACAGGGTGCGCCATAAATTCGTGCAAACTTTAAAAATCCATAATTAAAGAAATAATGGTCGGAAAAATTTTTGGTTTGCGCGAGTATGATCAGACGGATTTTGGATTTTTTTCCCATGAATAATAAAAAATGATTCCAAGAATAACCAATAGAGGGCGCTCACATGCCATATTGAGACGTTTTATGCAAATCAGACAAACACAAACAGACATTGAAAGAAATCACAATAACATGACACTGTGCATTAACTTTTATGGTACTAAAAGATGCTCAACATGACCACCACCACAAGGTATTAGGCAAGTGAGGCGTGTCAATACGCCTGTAACAGCTGAGTGTAGCATGTCGGCATCGATGCCACCGACGGTCAGTCGAATGGCATCTTTCAGTTCCGCCAAAGTGGCTGAGGAGCACCGATAAACACGAGACTTTAAGTATCCCCACAACCAAAAATCTGCTGGGGTCAAGTCTGGAGATCGTGGGGGCCATTCAAACTTACAACCTCGACTTATCACTCGGTCTTCAGTGAAAGTGTCTAACAGGAACGCCTTGACTTCACGTGCAAAGTGGGGCGGGGCACCATCCTGCATGAAGGTGACGGAAGGTAACGCATGTCTTTTCTGCAATGCAGGCACAACTTGGTTACGCAAAAGCGTAAGATACCGTTCTGCAGTGACTGTACACGTTTTCCAGCCGGATTCAGGACAAGACTCTTCAAAAAAGAAAGGACCCAGAATGAAAGCCGCGGTGAAACCACACCAAACAGTCACACGAGGAGAATGCATTGGCTTGGTCTGATACTCCCGAGGGTTTGACGTCGCCCAGATACGACTGTTTTGCGTATTGGCGTCGCCATGGAGTGAAAAATGTGCTTCATCCGTCCACATGACATTCAGCAACCATTGTGGGTCACGATCCATTTGTGCCAGTGCCCATGTAGCAAACTTTAGTCTTTTATCTGTATCTGTCGGTAATAACTGGTGAAGTGTCTGTATCTTGTACGGATACAGATCCAAGATTCCGTGCAGAATACGTCGAATCGACGATTCCGGAATTCCCGTTATTCTACCAGCTTCACGAGCACTGCTACTTCCCGTTGATGTCTCGGCTGCCATTTCTTCCATGGCACTTTTTACAGCATGGACGCGATCCGCGTTCAAGGATGGTCTGCCACTACGTGGACGATCCTAAAAAACTCCCCGTTTCCTCAAAACGTCGTACTAAATTGAGTATTCCATTCAACGAAATAGGGTTTTTTTGCGCCTTTAGTCCTTTCTCCGTGCGAAACTTCCTCAATGCAATAGTAGTGGATTCCCCATTCTTGTAGAACAGTTTGACCAGCAGCGCTCGATCTGGTAACGATAGCATGCTGCCGAGATCGAATGACGAATCCATTTCCATCCAGGTGTTTTATTGCTAGCCTGATTTGCATAAAACGTCTCAATATGGCATGTGAGCGCCCTCTATTGGTTATTCTTGGAATCATTTTTTATTATTCATGGAAAAAAAATCCAAAATCCGTCTGATCATACTCGCGCAAACCAAAAATTTTTCCGACCATTATTTCTTTAATTATGGATTTTTAAAGTTTGCACGAATTTATGGCGCACCCTGTATATGACGAGAGTGTGAGCTAATAGTAGGAATTGAAAAAAAAAAATAGTTTCACATTGATGAGAAATAATTAATTAGTTCGCTTTTTACGCAGTCGGGTTTTTTGATTTTTTAAATTTAATTGTTTATTATGGCTATAAATTTTGTGAATTGAAAAGTGTTTATAATAAGGGGTGATTTAATATAATACAATTTTGCAACTTCAAAAAATCTGTTAAAAAAAGTCATAAAGCTATTTTACACCGAATATAAAAATTACCATCAAGATTTAATGCAAAAGCTAAATGTATCCTATTAAACGTATACTTCTGTGCTCGGGCTTTGTTCGCCTTAAAACGTATATTTTCAATTTTAGGACTTGGGAGTAAGAAGGTTGTACAATTCGATAATATATACAATACACTGGTGGACAAAACTTAAAGACCAAGAAGATATGTACGCGTAAATGAGAATCTACGTGAGATTGTGAATAAAGAAGCAAACAATAGTATTAACAGAATGTTACACAGGATTTAATATGAAAATTTTGTTGAAAGGTGCTACAGGGTATTACCAGAGTTTCTTTTTCTGAAACATTAATATTTTCCAAAAATATGACTGTACAAAGAAAGCAAAATACTCACAATTAACACTCGTCAGGGCCATATCTTTAAAAGGATGTGTCCACCATGTAATGCGAGACAACTTTCAATACGGCGCAAGGGCGGATCTGGAGAGTCCTCAAGAAGGGGGGGGGGGGGAGGCGATTTTAGAAATTTGGAGACTCCAATCTGATGCGCTCGTCGGTCTAGTTTTTTTCACTGCGGCTCGTATTACTTCTACTTTTTGTTGTGGTGTCGCGTTTGGGTCCGGTTGACTTCTAATTTTTGCTGCGGGTCGGGTTAACATCTACTTTTTTGCTGAGGATCAGGCTTGGGTCCGGTTGACTTCTACTTTCCTGCTGCGGGTCAGGTTGACTTCTACTTTTTAGCTGCGCTCTAGCGCGTTGGATTTGGGCCAGATTGACCTGCGGGAGTTTAACATCTACTTTTTTTTGTTGCGGATCGGGATTGGGTCCGGTTGACTTCTACTTTTCTGCTGCGGGTCGGGTTGACTTCTACTTTTTAGCTGCGCTCTAACGCGTTCGGTTTGGGGCAGATTCGGATTGGGTTTTCGCTTTCACTCTTGCGCGATGGGTTCGGGCCGATCCGAATTTTGAAAAGAAAGTCTAAATATTTTTTAAGATAAAAACTATATACATTAAAAGCTCCCTAACGGGCACGCCCAAACAATTGTTTAATGATACTTTTTAATCTTCAGGATTATGTAAAAAACACTAATTTGGTATAAGATCTCTTTATATCTAAGATGAGTTGTAATTCAGTAAAGAATTCTATGAAACATTTAAAAATATACCGGGTGTCCTAAAATGGACTGACTGATTTTAAAATTCAGTAACTTGGAAATTTTGACAGCAATTTAAAAAAATCTTGCAGGAAGGTTGCGTAAGATGCCAGGAGATACTTTTACTACGATTCTTGATTTTACTTTGCAATAGCAACGATAGATTGCGCTGCACACAATAGTCGTTAAATCGGGAACCGATTTAGCGTCCATTGCATGCAGCGCCATCTGTAGTTTCTATTTTAAACTAAAATTAAAAATCGCAGTAAAACAAAATCTGGATCAAGGGCGATTCTCAGTAAAAAAAAAAAAAAAAAAAAAAAAAAAAAACTGAAATTTAAAGCAAATTTTCTGAAACGTTACAGCAAAGGGGAGGGGCTTCCCTCCTTGCACTAATTATTGTTGTTGCAGGTCGGGTTAGCTGTTTTCGATTTGGATCGATTTCAGGCTGAGTGTAGATTCCTGCAAGCTGGGTTTGGGTTAAACCGTTTTCTTCAAAAGTTAGTTCAGTATATTATTTCAGATTAAAAACAATACCTATAATAATAAACATAGGTGTATGTATGAGTGCTATTTACTAAGGAGACCACTGTATTTTTCGCATTTCTTCCCCGACTCTCGGTCGGCGAAGCGAATGAAATGAAAAAAGCGAATGAAATTCGCTTTTTTCTGCAACTCTTTCACGAAATTCGCTTGTTTTTGCAGCCCTTTTATAATATTTGCGTTTTTCCTTAGCCGTTTGATAAAATTCTCATTTCTTCCATAGCCCTTTGACGAAATTTATGTTTCTCCCGCACCCCTTTGACGAAATTAGCATAATTTTGCAGCCCTTTGATAAAATGCGTATTTTTTTCCCGCGACCCTTTGACAAAATTCGCGTTTGTTCGCCCTCCTTGGACGAAAATCGCATTTTTTCAGCGATCCTTTGACAAAATTCGCGTTTTTAAGCGATTCTTTGACGAAATTCACTTTTTTCACGATTCTTTGAAGAAATTCACGTTTTCTCTGCGATCCTTAGACGAAATTTCAGTTTTTTTCGCGACCCTTTGACAAAATTCGCGATTTTTCGCGACCCTTTGATGTAATTCGCATTTCTTTGATAAAATTTGCATTTTTTCCGCGATCCTTTGACGAAATTCGCGTTTTTTCGCGATTATTTGACAAAATTCGCGTTTTTCCGTGATTCAAGAATTTCGCGATTTTTCTCATGGCCCTTTGACCAAATTCGCGTTTTATCCGCGATTCTTTGGTGAAATTGAAGTTGTTTTCTCTGAGCAATTGACGAAATAGATTTTTTTATGGCGACCATTTGTCAAAATTCGCGATTATTTTTATGTGCGAATTTTCGGATTGATGAATTTTTTAAATTTTCGCAACCGAATGCCTTAACTCTCTCGCTGCGTATATATATATATTATGAAAATATGTTCAGAAATTGCGCTTTTATTTTGCTTTTTAGATGCTTACTATTGAATATGATGTGCCATTCATCTTTCATATACAGGGGCACATAAAATAAATCGGTTTTATTTTTCTCTGTATGAACAATAATTGATGGAAGTGCGTTTTCAGTTGTGGAACACTTTTTTAAATTATAAAAATTGCATACTATTTAGCGTGTATAAATTCTATAAATCATATACAGGGCTGCACAAAACATCTGAAGTACATTTCTGTTTATTGACGGAAATTGCTGACGAAGAATTTTCAACTGCGCTATGCGTTGACTAACTGTTCTAAATTTTAGCACATTGTGAATTATATGATAAAGCTATAGTTCATATAAAGGGATGTACAAAATTTTCAGCTACTTTTTCGACTTTGGTTGAAATTGTGTTTTTTAACGTGTTATATGTTTTACAAATTATTACGTAGACATTGTTTGCACGTTATTAAGCTATGAAGTTTTATTATAGTAGTCCGAATACGTTGAAAAATATTTCATAATCTGATTGACGTATGATTTTACGTTTTTCTTGATAATTTTAATGATACTCTCTTAACGGCATGGAAGCTAAAGTAATAAAACTATTTCTGGATTAGCATAACAAATCGCAAAATTTCTTTTTCTAAAATTTGAGATACGGGACAAACATTCGACAGCTTTAATGAAAATTGCTGTGTTGTATATTCTGTTGTATATTTATATTTATCTCTACACAGAGGAACCTTATGTAAAGAATGAGAATCATAAGATGTCATCAGAAAATGCCTACATTAGGTTTTGCATTGTATCAAATTTGAATTTGAAGAATTTGTCTGGATCAGTGTTGTAGCCACTCGAAATTTGCAACCAAGTAATATATTTTAAATCATTTTGTCCTGAGATATCTACATAAAAGTGGTAATTTTTGTCCAGATTTGGTCATAAATTTAAACATTTCGCTTTTGTAAAACTTTATGTGCTCTTCATTGTAATTTTCCTCTATAAACAAAATATTTTCAACCAAATTCACATTTTCGTTAAATTTAAAATCTTGTTGCCGTTGCATAATGGTGCAAAAGTTTATTTATGTGACTAACTTAAATTATGCTGTCTTTGATTAAAAAAAAAAAAAAAAAAAAAAAAAAAAAAAAAAAAAAAAAAATTGGTACTTGAACTAAAATTAAAAAAAAAAAAAATATTTAGACTTAATAAGCTAAAAACAATTCTAAAAACTGGGAGGGCACCTAAAGGCAGACAAATTAAATTGGAACGAAAAGGTAATAATTTAAACTATTTAATCATATAAAAAATTGAGCTTAATCGTGCTTTATCATATAACTTTTTCTATATTAAAATTGAAAAATTGTAAAAAAATTGTAAAATTTTTTTGTAAAATTGTAAAAAAATTGTAAAATTTTTTTGCGACATTAAATATGAAATAACAGCTGATGTATGCAAACTTTATGCACATAAATCCTATAAAATAAAGTCCATATTTTGTTTGGAAGCATCCATAATCAAGCAGTATATTTTATACCACTTCAAGTAACAGATTAAAGAAGTATACTCAAATTGGTTGATTCATTCCCAACTAAGAAGTACCAACTTTGCGCTAGTCTATGGATCATACAATTATATTTATATCAAAACCAATAGCAGGGTAAAACGCCCGAACTATTGAGCTATAACAGGCAAAAAAGAAATTACGCTAGGATAAACTTTTAAAAATCGACTTTTGGCCTGCTAGAATCGGCAAATCACCCACCGTGCGGCGTGGCATACGCAGAACAACATGATTCAGTAGCTGTTGAGGCAAATTGCCCCATTCCTCCTTCACTGCACGGATGACGGTTTCCTTGTTTGTGGGAGGAAATTGTCCAGCAGCAATACCTCTCCCCAAGGCATTCCATACATTTCCAATGGGATTCAGGTCAGGGGGAACGTGCTGGCCAGTCTATGCGATGGATATCTTCGGCCTCAAGACAGTCCTGTACAGACTGTGTGCGATGACAAGGTGCGTTATCGTCCATAAAACGAATCTTTTCGCCGACAACACCTCAAAAAAGTCGAACATGTGGAAGCCTTCAATGCACCGTCTACCGGTCATGGACCCTTGGTCAAGCACATAGAGATCCGTGCGGCCATTAAACATTATGGCTGCATACACCATGATACTTGAGTCGCATATCGATCTCTTTCTAGAATATTTTCGCGACAGTAAGCACTACCAACCTCGCGACATATCAGTTTAAGTCTACAATCAGACCATAGACTGGATCTACTCTCGTCTGAGAAGAGCATGGTAGACCAGTCGTCATCAGTCCAATTGCGATGCATACGGCACCACTGTAAACGGGCGCTACTTTGGCGTCTCGAGAGTGAGACACACACAACAGGTCTTCGGGCGTATTGTCCACCTTTTTCCAAACTTCTTGCAACAGTTTTCGACGATATTTTAGTTCCTGTGGCAGCACAAAGTTGATTTGCTAATATACCAGCTGTGCTCGTCGGTTCCTTTTTACCGAAATAACAATATAGCGATCATCTTGGGACCTCGTACTGCTAGGACGGCCTCCTCCGATGCGCCTACTACATATTCCATTCTTTTGGAATGTCGCCCGTAGCCTAGAAACAATACTGTGCGAGATGTTAAATTCATGGGCAACATCTCTCTTTTTGCGTATTACTGTGTTTAAAAAAATAAAACCATATTTTAATTTTTAGTTATCAAAATTGCTAATCATTAAATGTATATCCATTTAATGTAGCATATACAAATTTTTATGCATTTACTACTCGACTGGTTAGTATTTAGTCACTTACTTTTGAGCAAAAGTATATCTTGATTCTTTTTTGAGATTATAAAATCGGTTCTTGAACAATAAATAATTAATTATAAATAAATTTCAAAACATATAGGTGTTTCAAAAAACTTCACAAAAAGGATTTCTCAGTTCCGGGCTTTTTCCTTCGGGGCGCCATAGACTTCAGCCTACTCAGCCTATTTGATAATCCGCCTCTGATATACAGATTACTATATAATTTTTTTTTCTAAAGAGACTTTTAGATTTTTTAGAACTTTTAGACCTTTTAAAACGTTTCACACATAGATTCAAACAGAAAAAAAAAAAAAATCATAAGCATTTCGTTCCTCTGCAAATTTCACTGCATACGGCTCCATCAGATGCTTTTCGACGAAACTTACACAAATGGGCAGTCCTTCAAAATCGCCCGTCCACTTCGGTCAGTATTACAAACCTCGTCAGATATGATAAATATCGAGATACTATATCCGGTTTGAAATATGACGCAGTTTTAATGAATGTCGATATATGTCCCTGACTGTTGTAAAATTAATATTTTTAGGACATTGGCCCATATAAATCAGATATTAAAAATAAAATAGTATTAAATAATAAAAGTTCTTAAAAACAGCAAACGTATTAAATTGACTTTTTAGAATACTGTTTCTGTGTTATCCCTTTCAGGCACAGGCAAATTTTGTTGTAAAATGATGAAATGATCTACTGACACCGGAATTTATATATGACTTTTTTAGAAATTAAAAACTTGTTCTTTCAAATATTCTTAGTGCCGTTCGTAAGTTCGGAATTAAAATTAGGTATCCCGACCCGGGACCACTGCGTCGGAAAGGATTATAATGTTATAAGTAATGCAATTTTAAATGATTTTTTTAAACAATATGTTATGACAGAGAATATCGGCAGATATCGTAAATTTCATGTCCGAGTAGATATTAGAAATATTGACAATTATATGGAAAGGACATTGGTCAATATCTTTGTGCCACCTGGGGCATTTTTATGCTTTTGTTAAGTTTTTCAAAAGGGAAAAATAAAATAAAATAAAGGTTTATAGTACAATATGTGCTAAATTATAAATTTAAATATATTACTGCAACTTGAATTAATAAAATAGATTTTCTGTTTATTACTAGCGAACTACTAGCCAAATATAAACGTAGATTCAAAAACTACAAAATGCTTCAATGGTTTTTCCCAATTATTTCTAGCAAACTGCACGGTATAAAATAACATACACACATAAAAAATATTATGGAACAGATGTATAACAATCCCACATCCGCCATCTTGGAATTTTTTTCTTGGCGTGAATTAAAAATTGTTTTTTAATTAATAGTTATAATCATTATATTCCAGTTTTTTCAATATTATATTAATCTATCAACAATATTTAACCATTGGCAACATTTACAACTTGGCGAAAAAGGAGTTTTCATGCAAGAAAAAAATCCAAGATGGCGGATGCGGGATTGTAATACATATAAGCCAAAATAATAATAAGATAGAACAAGCAAACATAGTAGGATGTGAATAAGAATTAATAAGCAAATAAAAGGTAAAATTTTTATAAAATTTGCTTTAAAATATTCGAACTTATTGGCAGTTACAAAATAAATATTAAACCAGGGTCACAAATGAGAAATTTTATCAGCACTAATTCCAAATTGTAAACTCCGTCTTTTTTAATCAGAGACATTCGGCAATTAAATATTAATATATTTGCAAATAATGATAAAATAAGAACACAATTGAACACTCTGAAAACACAATTGAAGAGCTGAGTGGAAAAACATGTTATGCTACAATTTTCTATAAATGATTTTATCTTTTGGACGAAGGTATTCTATATTACATGGTATGGTTAAAATACCAAACTTATATTTAGCCTTGAAGATTTAAGACATTATTCATTAATATTTAATACTTAATAAGGCAAATAATATTAATATTTTTTAATATTTGAAAATTAAATATGAATAAGTTTTTTTGATAGAGTTTAGTACCACACCTGTTAATATTTTAAACACATGGTATCAGACAGAAAATAAATCATTAAAATTGACAACAAAAACTTTCACATCAAATTTCTTCAAACGTAATTTTTGTTACTTAACACGTTCTTCCACTTAGCTCTTCAATTATGCGATGCAGCTCGCGAAGGCCGTCGGAACCACATCACACCAGACTAACGACAACATAAAATGAAACTCGTACCTACAACAAGATAACTTTTATTTAATATTCAGATTCAGAAGACTAGCCAGTCCTCCATTACTAGACAAAATGCCCTTGAATTATGATTCAAAAGAGAATCATGCCTGTCGAATACTGCCAAATAGTGATTAAATTTTATCTCTGAAATTCTACTGGTTTGAGTATTTTAAAATATCAACTTTAGTTAATAAGTGGATTTACAAATATTTTGCTAAATTCTGAAGTTAAATAATAATAATGTTAATAAAGGAAACATGCGCAGATCACTTATATAAATATTCAGCTGGGAAATCATATGATCAAATGAGATATGAAGGTCAAATAAATACTTCAATGCTTAATGATAACTAATTTAAGTTATCGAATGCATGAAACTTATCTTTGAAACAATATTGATGCAAACTTTATGGCAAAATATATTGCTTGATAATAGGTACACAAATACCACTTGACATATTTCAACCACCACGTGTAAAAACCGCAGGTTTTTCTAATTTAATATAAACAGAAACAGAAAAATTCTTTCTCTGAAAAAATGAAATATGCAAGAGTGGCTACCATGGGAGGGGCTTCTTTCAGCAGCGTGCGAAGAGAAAACTGCGCATGGGGCAAAGTTTCAATTTGACGCCCTCACCCTCTCCCTTTTTAACTTTTCTTTGTGACAGGTGTCACAAAATGGAAAAGTGTGGAAGCAGAAACAATTTCTATTGAATAAATATTTCGCGTTTATTTTGAAACTTTAGGTTTAATTTTAATTCAGAAATTTCAAAAAACTAAATAACATAAGAAAAAAAATTGCACTTAAATTTTGGCAAAGAGTATCTGTAAAATTGGTTTGGAAAAAAATGTTTCTAACAGTGCATTATAACAGTTGTGAACCGTTTTATATTCCAAGAAAGAAACCGCATGCTATTTTGAGAGTATATGTTTTTACCACAAGCAAAGACTCAGAAAAAATAAGGTGTTAACAGACTAAGACAAAGACCCAAAACAAGTTTTGAAAAGAAAGAAGTCCTAATTCATAAATTTGTATTTCGGTGTGTGGTAAAGGACAATGCAATAACTTTGAAACAAAAAATAGACGTACTTTTATGGGGGAAAAATTCCCAATATGTAAATGTACAGTTAAAAAAAAAAAAAAAAAAAAAAAAAAAAAAAAGATCTGTAGTATAAATTTGGCACGACCTCAATTTCAGCGCCCAATCAAGGCTGCCCCCTTAACCCCCTGCTTCGCACGGCCTTGGCTTCTTTTTGAAAAGACGAAAACTGAACGTCTGCAAAGTGTTAAAAGAATCTAAATACATTAAACATTCTAAAATAACTTTGTTGATGTAACAATAAAAACAATAAAATGATACTATAGTATAATTTTATCGTTTATGTAAACCAGATATTGAAAATAAAACATTAAATAATGAAGTTTCTTAAAAACAGTACGTGTTTTAAATTGACGATTTTAGAATGCTATTTCTAGGCCAGATTTTTATAAGTAATTACATTTTAAGCGATTTTTAGAAGCAACATGTTGACAAAGACAATCGGCATATATCGTAAATTTCATATACAAGTAGGGATTCGAATTACTGGCCAATTATAAAAAGGACATAAGTGCATATCTTTGTGCTACCTGGGGCATTCTTCTGCGTTGTTGTAAAAATTTAAAATAGGTAAAAATAAAATAAAATAAATGTTTACACAACATCTGCTAAATTATAACTTTAAATATGTTACTGCAACTTGAATTTAAAAAATTGATTTTATGTTTATTGCTAGCCAACTACACGCCAAGTATAAACGCAGATTCAAAAACAACAAAATGCTTCAATGGTTTTCTCCATTATTTTTAGCAAGCTTCACCTTATAAAATAACAAACAAACATAAAATTAATTATTTCACAATAATTGCAAAAAGATATCCTATCATCAAGCACTGAGAACATTATTTTTCCTAACAAGTTAAATCCTTAGAGAAATGAACTATCGATGGGCGGAGCTATATTAAAGTGTTTTAGTAACACCATATCATTTATAAACAAGGCCGTAGCCAATGGGAGGATCACCAGGGTTTGATTCCCCTCCGAAATTTTAGTGGGAATGACTATAAATATGCCATTAAGTATCAGCCAAGACAGCCAAAATTAAAAAATCAAATACATTCAAGATTCAAAATTCCACTCTATATAGTGTGGAAATCAACAAGCGAAACCATATCCAAAAAATTACAATTTCGCCAGAGGGCGCTAAGATCAAGCTCATTGCAACGAATGTATAGAAATCCTATGTGTATTAGATACTTTTGATGCGGAAAACTTATTTTTTGAAAGATAATTTTTTTGAAAAACACAGTAAAAAAAAAAAATTAGCTTGTAATACGCGATATATTAAGAATGAACGAAAATTCAGGCATATATTTTATATGCATTTCACATTTGTACGAACTGCAGAACACTTTATTTTCAGATTGCTCTATTATAAACCGATTTAATATTTCATGTGATCGCCGTGCATACTACATATATATATATATATTTTTAGCCTATAGATTTATTATAGTACAAGTATTTTATTATATATATGTTGAAATTATAAAAAAATAATTTATGCTTATGAATGTAAATGATATGAAGTAATTTTATCGTTTGCATTTTGAATAGGCTCTTTTTTGTATTAAATATATCTTTTTTTATATTAGTAAATTTTTACTTTCTTATATCTTTATAAGAAGAAAGTATTGGATTCGTGAAAATTTTCGACTTTCGGTTTTCGACGGATTTACACGTTTTAGGCATCAGAGTTTCCAAAAAACATGTTTTTACAAAATGTCTGTTTGTGAGTCTGTGCATCTGTGAGTGTGTCTGTCTGTATGTGACACAAATTTTGTGGGCTCTCTATCTCAAGAACTAATGTACGGAATTTAATAAAAAATTATATTCAGTTAGTCCCTGTTATAAATTGGTGATGATTAGGTTTTGGTGTAAATCGCTCAACAAGTGGAGCTGCTGTGCAGCCTTTTTCACGATTTCCACAATAGCTCAATCTCCAGAACTAATGCACGGATTTTCCTCAAACTTCAGATTCGGTTAGTCCTTGACATGAATTGAAGTTTTGTACATTTTGGTGTAAATCGCTCAATAGGTGGCGCTCCTATACTGCATTTTTTACGATTTCTGCAACAGCTCTATCTCCACAACTAATGCTTAGATTTTCATCAAACTTCAGATTCAAGTATACTTTGATATGAATTAGAGCTGTTTGTGTTTTGGTGCAAATCGCTCAACAGGTGGCGCTGCTATGCTGCACTTTTCAGAATTTCCATTATAGCTGTATCTCAAGAACTTATGCAATAATTTTCACCAAACTTCAGAATCAGTTAGTTCTTGACATGAATTAACATTTTATACAGTTTGGTGTAAATCGTTCAATAGGTGGCGCTGCTATCCTTTTTTGTAATTTCCGCAATAGCTCTATCTCAAGAACTAATGTTTGGATTTTCAACGAACTTCAGATCCATGTACACCTGGATATCAATTATTGTTGTTTATGTATTGGTGTAAATCACTCAACAGGTGGCGCTGCTATGCTACATTTTTCAGACTTTCCGCTATAGCTCTATCCCAAGAACTAAGGGACGAATTTTCATCAAACTTCAAATTCAGATATACTTTGATATGAATGGGTGCTAAATTGATGTAATTTCTTGTACTATTTAAATGATTTAATTGACGTGATTTATATAGAAGAAAGTTTTGTGATGGCCACAACATACTAGTTATTAGTTAATTATATTAGTTATTTATTTTCCATTTTTCAAAAAGATTTTGATTTTTAGGTACACCGAAAATAGACAGCTTGCTGTTCTTGTATTGCGTAACACAGCCGGGATCAAAACAATGATAATCTCGTTTTTTCATCATTTTCGATAAATTTTACATATTTTCACATAAATTTGCAATATTTGTAGACGCTATACATAACGCTAAAAGTGTTTATAACAAAAAGAGAACCAAAACAAAACCTACTGATTTTTAGGTACACCGAAATTAAACAAGTTTGCTGTTCTTGTATTATGTACCACAATCGGGAACAAAACTATGAGAATCTCGTTTTTACATCATTTTCGATACATTTACATGTTTTCACATAAATTTCTAATAATTGTAGACGTAGCGCTAAAAATGTTTACAACAAAAAGAAAGCCAAAACGAAACCTACGCATTCACGCAATAAATTTGACGGCAGCGCCACCTAAGAAAATGTAATTTTTTGGATGCGTTCAAAAGCTATACCGGTATTAGCGATCTCCACACTATATATTTCTAGACACGACACTGTAACATAAATTGAAATTTGTACAAGATAACTTTTATTTAATATTCAGAAGACTAGCCAGTCCTCCATTACTAGACAAAATGCCCTTGAATTATGATTCAAAAGAGAATCATGCCTGTCAAATACTGCCAAATAGTGATTAAATTTTATCTCTGAAATTCTACTGGTGTGAGTATTTTAAAATATCAACTTTAGTTAATAAGTGGATTTACAAATATTTTGCTAAATTCTGAAGTTAAATAATAATAATATTAATAAAGGGAACATGCGCAGATCACTTATATAAATATTCAGCTGGCAAATCATATGATCAAATGAGATATGAAGGTCAAATAAATACTTCAATGCTTAATGATAAGTAATTTAAGTTATCGAATGCATGAAACTTATCTTTGAAACAATATTGATGCAAACTTTATGGCAAAATATATTGTTTGATAATAGGTACACAAATACCACTTGACATATTTCAACCACCACGTGTAAAAACCGCAGGTTTTTCTAATTTAATATAAACAGAAACAGAAAAATTCTTTCTCTGAAAAAATGAAATATGCAAGAGTGGCTACCATGGGAGGGGCTTCTTTCAGCAGCGTGCGAAGAGAAAACTGCGCATGGGGCAAAGTTTCAATTTGACGCCCCCACCCTCTTCGTTTTCAACTTTTCTTTGTGACAGGTGTCACAAAATGGAAAAGTGTGGAAGCAGAAACAATTTCTATTGAATAAATATTTCGCGTTATTTTGAAACTTTAGGTTTAATTTTAATTCAGAAATTTCAAAAAACTAAATAACATAAGAAAAAAAATTGCACTTAAATTTTGGCAAAGAGTATCTGTAAAATTGGTTTGGAAAAAATGTTTCTAACAGTGCATTATAACAGTTGTGAACCGTTTTATATTCCAAGAAAGAAACCGCATGCTATTTTGAGAGTATATGTTTTTACGACAAGCAAAGACTCAGAAAAAATAAGGTGTTAAGAGACTAAGACAAAGACCCAAAACAAGTTTTGAAAAGAAAGAAGTCCTAATTCATTAATTTGTATTTCGGTGTGTGGTAAAGGACAATGCAATAACTTTGAAACAAAAAATGGACGTACTTTTATGGGGAAAAAATTCCCAATATGTAAATGTACAGTTAAAAAAAAAAAAAAAAAAAAAAGATCTGTAGTATAAATTTGGCACGCCCTCAATTTCAGCGCCCAATCAAGGTTGCCCCCTTAACCCCCTGCTTCGCACGGCCTTGGCTTCTTTTTGAAAAGACGAAAACTGAACGTCTGCAAAGTGTTAAAAGAATCTAAATACATTAAACATTCTAAAATAACTTTGTTGATGTAACAATAAAAACAATAAAATGATACTATAGTATAATTTTATCGTTTATGTAAACCAGATATTGAAAATAAAACATTAAATAATGAAGTTTCTTAAAAACAGTACGTGTTTTAAATTGACGATTTTAGAATGCTATTTCTAGGCCAGATTTTTATAAGTAATTACATTTTAAGCGATTTTTAGAAGCAACATGTTGACAAAGACAATCGGCATATATCGTAAATTTCATATACAAGTAGAGATTCGAAATACTGGCCAATTATAAAAAGGACATAAGTGCATATCTTTGTGCTACCTGGGCATTCTTCTGCGTTGTTGTAAAAATTTAAAATAGGTAAAAATAAAATAAAATAAATGTTTACACAACATCTGCTAAATTATAACTTTAAATATGTTACTGCAACTTGAATTTAAAAAATTGATTTTATGTTTATTGCTAGCCAACTACACGCCAAGTATAAACGCAGATTCAAAAACAACAACATGCTTCAATGGTTTTCTCCATTATTTTTAGCAAGCTTCACCTTATAAAATAACAAACAAACATAAAATTAATTATTTCACAATAATTGCAAAAAGATACCCTATCATCACGCACTGAGAACATTATTTTTCCTAACAAGTTAAATCCTTAGAGAAATGAACTATCGATGGGCGGAGCTATATTAAAGTGTTTTAGTAACACCATATCATTTATAAACAAGGCCGTAGCCAATGGGAGGATCACCAGGGTTTGATTCCCCTTCGAAATTTTCGTGGGAATGACTATAAATATGCCATTAAGTATCAGCCAAGACAGCCAAAATTAAAAAATCAAATACATTCAAGATTCAAAATTCCACTCTATATAGTGTGGAAATCAACAAGCGAAACCATATCCAAAAAATTACAATTTCGCCAGAGGGCGCTAAGATCAAGTTCATTGCAACTAATGTATAGAAATCCTATGTGTATTAGATACTTTTGATGCGGAAAACTTATTTTTTGAAAGATAATTTTTTTGAAAAACAGAGTAAAAAAAAAAATTAGCTTGTAATACGCGATATATTAAGAATGAACGAAAATTCAGGCATATATTTTATATGCATTTCACATTTGTACGAACTGCAGAACACTTTATTTTCAGATTGCTCTATTATAAACCGATTTAATATTTCATGTGATCGCCGTGCATACTATATATCTATATATATATATTTTTTTTTAGCCTATAGATTTATTATAGTACAAGTATTTTATTATATATATGTTGAAATTATAAAAAATAATTTATGCTTATGAATGTAAATGATATGAAGTAATTTTATCGTTTGCATTTTGAATAGGCTCTTTTTTGTATTAAATATATCTTTTTTTATATTAGTAAATTTTTACTTTCTTTTATCTTTATAAGAAGAAAGTATCGGATTCGTGAAAATTTTCGACTTTCGGTTTTCGACGGATTTACACGTTTTAGGCATCAGAGTTTCCAAAAAACATGTTTTTACAAAATGTCTGTGTGTGAGTCTGTGCATCTGTGAGTCTGTCTGTCTGTATGTGACACAAATTTTGTGGGCTCTCTATCTCAAGAACTAATGTACGGAATTTAATAAAAAATTATATTCAGTTAGTCCCTGTTATAAATTGGTGATGATTAGGTTTTGGTGTAAATCGCTCAACAAGTGGAGCTGCTGTGCAGCCTTTTTCACGATTTCCACAATAGCTCAATCTCCAGAACTAATGCACGGATTTTCCTCAAACTTCAGATTCGGTTAGTCCTTGACATGAATTGAAGTTTTGTACATTTTGGTGTAAATCGCTCAATAGGTGGCGCTGCTATACTGCATTCTTTACGATTTCTGCAACAGCTCTATCTCAACAATTAATGCTTAGATTTTCATCAAACTTCAGATTCAAGTATACTTTGATATGAATTAGAGCTGTTTGTGTTTTGGTGCAAATCGCTCAACAGGTGGCGCTGCTATGCTACACTTTTCAGAATCTCCATTATAGCTGTATCTCAAGAACGTATGCAATAATTTTCACCAAACTTCAGAATCAGTTAGTTCTTGACATGAATTAACATTTTATACAGTTTGGTGTAAATCGCTCAATAGGTGGCGCTGCTATCCTTTTTTGTAATTTCCGCAATAGCTCTATCTCAAGAACTAATGTTTGGATTTTCATCGAACTTCAGATCCATGTACACCTGGATATCAATTATTGTTGTTTATGTATTGGTGTAAATCACTCAACAGGTGGCGCTGCTATGCTACATTTTTCAGACTTTCCGCTATAGCTCTATCCCAAGAACTAAGGGACGAATTTTCATCAAACTTCAAATTCAGATATACTTTGATATGAATGGGTGCTAAATTGATGTAATTTCTTGTACTATTTAAATGATTTAATTGACGTGATTTATATAGAAGAAAGTTTTGTGATGGCCACAACATACTAGTTATTAGTTAATTATATTAGTTATTTATTTTCTATTTTTCAAAAAGATTTTGATTTTTAGGTACACCGAAAATAGACAGCTTGCTGTTCTTGTATTGCGTAACACAGCCGGGATCAAAACAATGATAATCTCGTTTTTTCATCATTTTCGATAAATTTTACATATTTTCACATAAATTTGCAATATTTGTAGACGCTATACATAACGCTAAAAGTGTTTATAACAAAAAGAGAACCAAAACAAAACCTACTGATTTTTAGGTACACCGAAATTAAACAAGTTTGCTGTTCTTGTATCATGTAACACAATCGGGAACAAAACTATGAGAATCTCGTTTTTACATCATTTTCGATACATTTACATGTTTTCACATAAATTTCTAATAATTGTAGACGTAGCGCTAAAAATGTTTACAACAAAAAGAAAGCCAAAACGAAAACTACGCATTCACGCAATAAATTTGACGGCAGCGCCACCTAAGAAAATGTAATTTTTTGGATGCGTTCAAAAGCTATACCGGTATTAGCGATCTCCACACAATATATTTCTAGACACTGTAACATAAAACGAAACTTGTACAAGATAACTTTTATTTAACATTCAGAAGACTAGCCAGTCCTCCATTACTAGACAAAATGCCCTCGAATTATGATTCAAAAGAGAATCATACACGTTGAATACTGCCAAATAGTGATTAAATGTTATCTCTGAAATTCTACTGGTGTGAGTATTTTAAAATATCAACTTTAGTTAATAAGTGGATTTACAAATATTTTGCTAAATTCTGAAGTTAAATAATAATAATGTTAATAAAGGAAACATGCGCAGATCACTTATATAAATATTCAGCTGGGAAATCATATGATCAAATGAGATATGAAGGTCAAATAAATACTTCAATGCTTAATGATAAGTAATTTAAGTTATCGAATGCATGAAACTTATCTTTGAAACAATATTGTTGCAAACTTTATGGCAAAATATATTGTTTGATAATAGGTACACAAATACCACTTGACATATTTCAACCACCACGTGTAAAAACCGCAGGTTTTTCTAATTTAATATAAACAGAAACAGAAAAATTATTTCTCTGAAAAAATGAAATATGCAAGAGTGGCTACCATGGGAGGGGCTTCTTTCAGCAGCCTGCGAAGAGAAAACTGCGCATGGGGCAAAGTTTCAATTTGACGCCCCCACCCTCTTCC
Organism: Maratus speciosus; assembly: GCA_963932465.1. Taxonomy (NCBI): domain Eukaryota; kingdom Metazoa; phylum Arthropoda; class Arachnida; order Araneae; family Salticidae; genus Maratus; species Maratus speciosus. The sequence continues at coordinate 224,238,779 of OZ010789.1, forward strand.
TTTTCAACTTTTCTTTGTGACAGGTGTCACAAAATAGAAAAGTGTGGAAGCAGAAACAATTTCTATTGAATAAATATTTCGCGTTATTTTGAAACTTTAGGTTTAATTTTAATTCAGAAATTTCACAAAACTAATTAACATAAGAAAAAAAATTGCACTTAAATTTTGGCAAAGAGTATCTGTAAAATTGGTTTGGAAAAAATGTTTCTAACAGTGCATTATAACAGTTGTGAACCGTTTTATATTCCAAGAAAGAAACCGCATGCTATTTTGAGAGTATATGTTTTTACCACAAGCAAAGACTCAGAAAAAATAAGGTGTTAAGAGACTAAGACAAAGACCCAAAACAAGTTTTGAAAAGAAAGAAGTCCTAATTCATAAATTTGTATTTCGGTGTGTGGTAAAGGACAATGCAATAACTTTGAAACAAAAAATGGACGTACTTTTATGGGGAAAAAATTCCCAATATGTAAATGTACAGTTAAAAAAAAAAAAAAAAAGATCTGTAGTATAAATTTGGCACGCCCTCAATTTCAGCGTCCAATCAAGGCTGCCCCCTTAACCCCCTGCTTCGCACGGCCTTGGCTTCTTTTTGAAAAGACGAAAACTGAACGTCTGCAAAGTGTTAAAAGAATCTAAATACATTAAACATTCTAAAATAACTTTGTTGATGTAACAATAAAAACAATAAAATGATACTATAGTATAATTTTATCGTTTATGTAAACCAGATATTGAAAATAAAACATTAAATAATGAAGTTTCTTAAAAACAGTACGTGTTTTAAATTGACGATTTTAGAATGCTATTTCTAGGCCAGATTTTTATAAGTAATTACATTTTAAGCGATTTTTAGAAGCAACATGTTGACAAAGACAATCGGCATATATCGTAAATTTCATATACAAGTAGAGATTCGAAATACTGGCCAATTATGGAAAGGACATAAGTGCATATCTTTGTGCTACCTGGGGCATTCTTCTGCGTTGTTGTAAAAATTTAAAATAGGTAAAAATAAATAAAATAAATGTTTACACAACATCTGCTAAATTATTACTTTAAATATGTTACTGCAACTTGAATTTTAAAAATTGATTTTATGTTTATTGCTAGCCAACTACACGCCAAGTATAAACGCAGATTCAAAAACAACAAAATGCTTCAATGGTTTTCTCCATTATTTTTAGCAAGCTTCACCTTATAAAATAACAAACAAACATAAAATTAATTATTTCACAATAATTGCAAAAAGATACCCTATCATATCATCACGCACTGAGAACATTATTTTTCCTAACAAGTTAAATCCTTAGAGAAATGAACTATCGATGGGCGGAGCTATATTAAAGTGTTTTAGTAACACCATATCATTTATAAACAAGGCCGTAGCCAATGGGAGGATCACCAGGGTTTGATTCCCCTCCGAAATTTTCGTGGGAATGACTATAAATATGCCATTAAGTATCAGCCAAGACAGCCAAAATTAAAAAATCAAATACATTCAAGATTCAAAAATCAAAATTCCACTCTAGCATATCGTTATTGTATGCAATATTTAAGAAATCTTTAAAGTTTATTCGAATTTCTTAGAATGTGACTCTCTGAAAGCAAAATGTTAATGCTGTTAAAATAAAATGATTACAACAGCCCAATACAAATCATCAGAATTGTTCAATCATCAAATTCTTGAAAAATGCAACGGAACCTCATTTAAAATATTCACAAACTTAGTTGTGCCGACGTATGCTTCTGGACAAGTATTTTTGGCAATATAACACTTGAAAACATTAGTAAAAAATGCCTTCTTTCAATTTGGTTGACACTAATGACAATACGACAATGAAGAAATACCTAAATGAAATTATAATTTTACTCGCAAAGAAAAAGGCTTTCATTTTGTTTGTAACTATATTAAATTGAATTATTTGAATTCAGAATAAAACTTAATTAAACTCGTAACACTCGTTTCTATTCAATTAGTAAAAAACAAATCTAAACTAAATCAAGATTAAAATTCATGGCCTTAAATTATCCTGCGAAATATTTTTCTGGCTACGCCTTCTTTATAAATTTATGTTGAAACGAATACCATGGTAGGATATAAATAGATTAAAAGGGTATTCCCGCGTTACAGCAAACCATCACTCTACAGAGCATTTCGAAATTGAATTCATCATTGTTATGCATATAGGATTATGTGAAAACGCATTTATCTTGCAAAGAACATGTGATGCACATCCTAAAGAGCATCCATAACGGTAACAGACAAATCAAACTGAATCCAAATCTTCTAAGATATCTGCTGTTTTAATATTCGGAAGAGCTAATGTCTTTTATTCCATGAAATTTTTTGGCCTGAGGATTCACTGAAGATCACTTATAACAAAATTACCCCAACACAGAAAATTATCAAATAAATTTTATCTATAAAATTTTACGGCTGTGAGTTTATTGAAGCATTAAATTTAATTTTCAAAAAATTTATCTGGATTCTGAAAATAAGACAATAATGATACTAATAATAATAAATGTGACGATCATGCAAATAAATATGCAGCTGTGAGATCACACGGATCAGTCAAATTGTTCGGTAAATATGGTAATGGCGAAATCTAAATCAAAATTTCAAAATAGTAGTTTAAATAATCTATGTGAATGATAAATGAAGTTAAAACTGAGTGTCAGTAATACACCAAATCACCTTTTTCCAATAGATGGCGCTGAATTTCACTCGGAAAGAGCGATCGCGAATTATTTCTGGAAAACCCATGTTTGGGAAGTCTATCACGTCACTTCCTGATGAACATAGGGAAAAGGAACAGGGGAGGAAAGGAGAGAGGGATGGGAATATCTGCCCTGTATCATGTTGATAGTTGTAGGGTTGAGGACTTTTCTTTCAGGAAATCTGAGTGGAACTCTTCTCAGACATTTTTTTTTTCTTCTTCTTCTTTGTGATACTGACATTGAATTTCGAAACGCGTCCTATGCATTGTTTTTATTTTATGGTTTAATAACGACATTATATATTTCTGAAAGCAATCTTTGGGAATTTACTTTGTGTTTAGTAAACTACAGAGGCATAATATTAAAGTTCTACTTTTTATTATTATAGAGCTTAAAAATTAATTTTTTTTTAAATTTCTTTGCATTTTTTTCTAAACGGTATTAATTTTTTTAATGCATTCGATAGCTTGCAGACATATAGTTTTAAATATCCGGTAAAACTGCTGCATATGTATCTTTTCAGATTTCGAAAAGAACCTTAATTGTACGCTTAATTAACACTTTCGATAGAAATTGAATCGGGTTGGAGTTGGGACTGATTTAATTGATTTTTGCACGGGGCCGTGTACCGAGCACATATAAATGGTCTGGGCTGGGCCTGGGGTAAAATGATTATCATTCAGGCCGATCCGGAGTTGAAATTTTCAGTCCAGTTTATAAATTAAATATCGATTAGACGATTGTAATTCCATGTTATTGAGGAAAACACATGGTTTATGTAGTATAATAATAAAGGATTTTTCAATGTGACATTTAAAATATAGCTTTGCTAAATAACGCTTTTAAATTAAAGAGCTCAAATTCAGAATTTCCGCAATATTGACATAGTTTAAATATATTTCCCCACATTTACAGTTACGTTGCTGATGTATTTAACTAGTCAAATTATGGGATAATTTTGAGGGAAAGTATTTCCGCTCATCCATATCAGTTGAACTCTGACAATCCAAATCGAATTTTGAGGGGGGGGGGGGGGGGGGGATAAAGATGAAGTGCAACGTGGTAAAAAAATATTAATTAATTAAAAATGAAAAAAATAAAATGTATAATATACATAATAATATGCTAAATTTTTGCATATATATTTTATTTACATAATAAATCTGTTTTTAATTACAGACTTAAATTTTTAGCATGTATATTTTAGTTACTTAATGATGTACTCAAATCCAAACTGACTAGTTTCTGATATCTTTTAACTCTTTTTTGTTCACGAATGCACCAAATAGGCCGGTGCACTTATTAGGATACTATCTTATCGAACCGTTTATTCGGTAAAGGCAGAAAATGCTGTCAAAGTCAAACTTAACATTTTGAATCAAATTTCCTGACGTTTTCCGAAAAAGGAAAAACTGCCGCCCTGAGGCAATAACCGTTTATAACTCAAGATGTAATTCATTTAAAAGATTACGAATCACTTCAATAGCCATGCTTGCAAGTATCATTCTTTTATGTTTAAAAATGAATCAGATGTGCCAGAAAATTTCGTGTTGAGCAAGTAAAAATATTTTTTGAGAACCATTTTAATGTTTAACTAGTCGGATGTGTCAATCCCAAAACTTTCTTCTGTCTCATCAGGGCCGAAACTAAGGAGGGGAGGGGGGGGGGCAGAGAGGAAATGTGCCCGGGCGCCAGAACGAAGGGGCGCCAAATGATGGATTATACCTTTGGAATGGATCATTTTCTTCTGATAGACTGATGGTTTCCATTATTATGAAACATCCATTATAAATGAAGTAGGCGAAGATGAAAGAGCAGCCGTAAAAAGTTAGAACTCTGATTTTCTGGTCAGAATGGAGGAAAAAAGGCTCATAATTTTTTTTGAAAAAAAAATGGCCATAATTATAAAAAAAAGGGCCATCCCCCCCCCCCCCCCCACACACACACACACCTTCTGACCAGAAAATCAGACTTCTAACTTTTTACGGCTGCTCTTTCATCTTCACCTAACACTTTATTCATAATGGCTGTTTCATAATAATGGAAGCCATCAGTCCATCAGAAGAAAATAACTCGGTTAAAGCGGAAACTCGGATAATCGGGACTCTACTGTATATTTCATTTTAAAAATGATCTTTAGAATATTTATGTTGACGTTTCAGAGGGGGGGTCACGACCCCCGTGACCTCCTTCTTAGATCTGCCATTGTAGATTACGTAGTTCAGTATTAGGTATTTTATGATTACATATTTTAAATTTAAAAATAAGTCGGCTATTAGAAAATTAGTAAAATTCTCTTTGTAAATATACTTTTCGGAAGAGGGGGGGGGGGGGGGCAAAGTCCATGTTTGCCCCGGATGCAAAAAAGGCTAGTTTCGGCACTGTATCTCCTACATGTCAATACTTCAAAATTCGCTATCACAATGCCAAACTTAAATGGCAATTTATGCCCATCATGAGGATTCTAAAAATATGAAATTCCGTGCATTAGTTCTTGAGATATGACTATCGCTAAAATCGTGTAAATCCTACAAAATGCAGCCTAGCAGCGCGACCTATTTGGCGATTTACACCAAACCATAATCAGCACCAATATTTATTAAGGTATAATGAATCTGAGGTTTGATGAAAAGTCGTGCATTAGTTCTTGAGATAAAGCTATTGCGGATATCATGAAAAATGCAGCATAGCAGCGCCACCTGTTGGGCGATTTACACCAAAACGTAAACAGCACCAATTTATATCATGACTAACTGGTTATAATTTTTTTTATAAATTCCTTCCATTAGTTCTTGAGATAGAGAGCCCACAAAATTTGTGTCACATACAGACACACAGACAGACATTTTGTAAAAACATGTTTTTCGGGTTCTCTGACCCCTAAAACGTGCAAATCCGTCGAAAACTTGAATTCAAAAATTTTCACGAATCCAATACTTTCTTCTTGTTAAGACAGAAGAAAGGGAAAAACTAGTATAGTAGAAAGACATTGTTCAGCTGCCAAACACCAAGAAAATAGTGCTTATCTATCAGTCTATATGTGTTGGTCCGGATAATATGCCTTAGTGATCCAATGCAGAATGGACCATACCCGTCTGAACAAATGAGTCGTCATTATAGTAGCATTTTTTCCCCCACAGTCAATGTCGAATACATTTAAACTTAAAAAAATATCTTATTGTTTCACCTCTAATCGTTTGAGTTCAGAATGTAATGTTTCCGACACCTGTGTATAATTTTCGTGCTAAAATTTTGATATTTAGTGGTAAAAGTGTTTCAGATCCAGAACAAAAGCCATGTACGTACTGCGTATTCACTTTATTCATGAATCATTGCCTACGGAAGCGTAAACCCATGGGGGCTACGCCCTCTCCGTTCTAGAATGAAGTAAACCTTGTTGAAATTTTTTTCAATTCAGATAAAAATTAAATTTTCAGCATCATCTTCACGTTCCTATAGACATCGACTTGGCAATGCTATATAGTATTTTGTCCTGACTGACTTATAATCAACGGACAGCCCAAATTAGTGAAATTAGAATCATGAAAATTGGGGGGGGGAGGGGGGAGAATACTCTTATAAGCGTGCACTAAGAAAGGATTTTTGAAAATCCCCCCTAAGGGTGTTAAAGGGAGGGGTTCGAAAATTATAGACAAACTGGCCATATCTCAAAGCCGTTTTACGTAGGAGAGTGAAATTCCAGAAAATAAATCTACTAAAAAATAATTAAACACATATTTCAGCAATTTTAGTCTACCCTAAGGGGGTTAAAAGGGGAGTCGGAAATTTTAGAACATTTGGAATATCTCAGCATCCGTTTTAGGTAGGAGCGTGAAATTCCAGAAAACAAATCTACAAAATAATAATAATTATAATAATTAAACACTTATTTCAGCGATTTAGAAATCCCCCTCCCCCCTTAAAGAGGTTAAAGGAGAGTCGAAAATTTTAGAACATTTGGCATATCTCAGCAGTCGTTTATATACGGTGGTCCATCTGTTGGTTCTTTTTTGAACTATGAATATTTCACAGGTTATTTGTGTCAGCTGTCATGCATCATGCATATATGAACTGTCAAATGTATGCCATTTGTAATTATGGACCCGTTGACAACACAACAACGGTGCAACGGCAAACACTACTCGGTAAACCATCAACTTATGGTACTACACTATCAATATTTCAGTAATTTTAGAAACTCCCCCCGAATAAATATATTATATTCTTTTCACTCGTATTATTATATTAATTTTTCATGGATAAACACATTTTTTCATACTTTTATTGCCTAGAAATATATGTACTATTCTTCAAAAAGAATAAATTTAAAATTTTAATTAAAGAATAATGGTGATTAAAAAATCTATACATTTTTTGCGAAAATTATTGACCAGGTTTATGTTACGGATTTTTGAACGGGTCATGGCGGTCCGGACCGTACCAATGATTTTTAAATGGACTGGCACAGAACCGAAACTGAAAATTCCGGCCCTAGCCTGCAGAAAAAAAAGTAAGGCTCCGGGACGGCGTGGAAAGAGTAAGGACACGGTTCAAGTCCCGTGAATAAAATTTGGTCCGAGAGCGAGCAAATCTCTTATGTATATATGTATATAAGTTACCGATTCGGACAAATGAGGTGCCATTAGTAGGGCAAATATTCTAACGGATGTTGTACAGCACATGGTTTCAATATATATGTAAAATGGTGAATAAAATAGTCAAAATATCAGATTTTCCTTTCTTCCTTTCTTTTTTTAATCTTCAAATCCTACCATGATAGATAGCAGTATCAAAGTTCTTATTGGTCTTTTCATTTATCACTGATTGAATCATAAAATTTGTCATATTGGAAAAAGGATTAATATGAACAGGTATTTGATATACAGTAGCGCTCAAAAGTATTTTGACAACCTTATATTCTGTCTTATTTTATTTAGTATAAAAATGTAAAAGAAAATATATTGCCACCGAAGAAATATGACTCCTCCTTAGCTCAAAAGTATTTTGACAATTAGTTTGCATTTAATTGTTGAAGGTGTCAGTGGCGCTATAGCTTCGATTAGTGCTTATATTGACTTATTGTGATTAATTTTAAGGATCAGGAATGCCAAAATGTAAAAAATATTGAAGTGAGATTAGAAAAGCCGCTGTAAATGCACTTAAGAAAGGTAGACTGCAAGCAGAATTAGCTCGTTCTTTTAATGTGTCTCGGCAACTTGTTATTACATGGAATAAAGTTCTTAATAAACAGAAATACATCGAAAATAAGCCTCAAAGTGGCCATCCGAAAAAAAAACAACTTGCAATGTTGACTGTATTATAAAAATGATATCTACAAGTGATTGTCGTAAGTCCACTGTAATAATAAAAACTGAATTGAAAGAAAATTACGGCATAGACATAGACGTTTCATCTGTCAAACGATGCCTAAACCTCCATGATTTACGTGGTAGAAGACCAGCAAAAACACGTTTCTAATCTACTAAGAATAGGAAGGCTAGAGTTGCATTTGTAAAAGGGCATAACCCTTTCAGGGGCAAATCAATGCTATTGCTGAAGTGTTGAAATTAATGACTGACACTAGAATTTTGGTCAAAAAAAATTCGGTTTATTATGTGTGTGAAATATAGCTTTTTCCTATTTAAAAATAAATTTGTTTTCAAATTCCGGTGTCAATCATTAATTTCAACACTTTCACAATGGAATTGCATTGCCCCTGAAAGGATTATGCCGTTTTACAAATGCAACTCTAGCCTTCCCATTCTTAGTAGATAACAAACGTGTTTTTGCTGGTCTCCTACCATGTAAACCATAGAGGTTTAAGCGTCGTTTGACTGATGAAACGTGTATGTCTATGCCGTAATTTTCTTTCAATTCATCTTTATTATTACAGTGGACTTACGACAATAACTTGTAGATATCATTTTTATAATATAGTCAATATTTCAAGTTGTTTTTTTTCGGATGGCCCCTTTGAGGCTTATTTTCGATGTATTTCTCTTTATTAAAAACTTTATTCCATGTAATAACAAGTTGCCGAGACACGTTAAAAGAACTAGCTAGTTCTGCTTGCAGTCCACCTTTCTTAAGGGCATTTACAGCAGCTTTTCTAGAATCACTTCAATATTTATTTTACTTTTCGGCAATCCTGATCCTTAAAAATAATCACAATAAGTCAATAAAAACAGTAATCGAAGCTATAGCGCCACTGGCACCTTCAACAATTAAATGCAAACTAATTGTCAAAATACTTTTGAGCTTAGGCGGAGTCATATTTCTTCGGTGGCGCCGAATCTAAACAAACAAGTTGAAACTTGATACATTTAAATAACTGCAGTCACAGTGTTCTCAATGATAGGGAATATATTTTCTTTTACATTTTTATATTAAATAAAATAAGAGAGAATATAAGGTTGTCAAAATACTTTTGAGCGCTACTGTATATATATAATAAATTTGAAATCACAAATATATGAAGAAATTGATAAAGTTCTAAAGATGATTTAGAAATGAACATAGGAAACCAATATGTAAAATAAGAAACTATGAATGACTCACAGAATCGTCAGAGGAGCTTGTGAGTTCATTCAGAAGATGCTATATACTAAACAATAATAATTAATAAATAATAATAAATAAATAAATAAAATAAAAAATCGCCGAAAATTCAAAAATCGCAGAGGTCAAAATTTACCAAAATTACATACTAGATTGAAATTTTTTTTCTTTTTTTTTTTTTTTTTTTTTTTATGAATGCCAAAAAGTCGCCGTAGAACGCAAAATATATTTTTAAAAAATCTCATTAAAAATTCAAAAATCGTTCTACAAATTCCGAATAAACTTTATTGAAAAGAGAATAAAATTTACGATATTGGGCTAAAAGAATGAACTCCGAACATTTCTAGTAATATGGAAACACCGCTGTGTAACGCCCAAAGAAAGAGAGAGAGAAAACGCAGAAAAAATCAGACTTTTTCTGAAATTGCCAAATGTTCTTTTAAAGAAACTTTTTTTTCCGTTTTCTGTTAAAGACAAAAGATTTTTCACGAAAGGTCTGTCAAAGCTGGTGTTTTGAATAGAATTTTCTGTTTGCTACAACGTAGGCAAGGAAAAAAAACCTGCCGCCGTGAGACAGCAATCGCTTATAACTCAAGGTGTAATTCAATTATCGGAAAATGAAAAAAATGTCGGCTTCTTCAAATCCCTTCAATAATCATCCCTACAAGTATAATGAATTTATGTTTAAAAATGGGGCAGAATTTTCGCGTTATTGATTGTTGAAAAATATTTTTCTTTTTTTGAGAACTGGTTTAAACTTTAAAAAATCTAATCAAAAAATGCCTTGAGCGCTTGTCTTCTCACATCTTTCTTAGAAAATCTCGCATGTCTATGTGTTTCTTGTTGAGCTAGTTCAAAATAATAATGATAAATAATAATAATTCCATGTGCAAGGAAGGATGTTGGAGATGTTCTTTTTAAATAAGGCATTTTTTTTTAGCAGTAACCGGACCCCAAAATTATTATATTTTAGCTTATTTTTCAGACAAATCAGTGCACTGTAAATGCTGTACCACTTATCAAAGAAAGGTTTCACGAGCGAAAGATGCGAAATAGCTTCCCAGTATTTAGAAAAAATGACCAACTCTTCCTACAAGAACAAATTTCCTTTTTAACAGAAGGCAGAAAAAATGCCCACAAATAGTGACCCTTAATTACTCCTCACCCGTTTCAAAGGTCAACTAATTATTTAACCTTTACCTACTAACCTTTCCACAGAACGTACCTCCCGACTCTACGGAGTCTTCATATAGCATTTTCCTCCGTTTACGAAGCGGAAGTTTTAAGGGTTACAACAAATTTGGAGGAATCTTCATTCTGCATTGGAATTTTACGAATAAAATCATATTTCGAAAAAACACAAAGGCTTGTTGAGGGATATTTCATATAATATCGCCTAAAAGATATCCTTTATTAAATTGACAAGAGAGATAATTATAACAATTAACAAGAAAATGTATAAAAACTAAAAAAATAGTTGCTTTGTGGTCTTTAGAAAATAGCAACTGCACCCGTTGTACCATCTGGTAATTTTTGCTGGAACCAATGTAAGAAATTTTAAAATTTAATTTTAAAAAGGATGCCGTATTTTTTCTTTTATAAAATTAGGCCATCTGAAAGAAATAAGTTATATCAATCACCAAAAATTTTTTTTAATCAAATCGGTTGAATAGCAAATGTGCAGCTATGATATTTAGAATATAGTATGATGAGTATAGGGCAAAATACTGCCGATGCTCCCCCTTAAATAAACACTATAGACAAAAATAAAGTGTTTCGATTAATTTAAAAAGGACTCTCACTACCTGTTTTATCTTTGTACTAAATAGCAATGCTATCACACATATGTGTATTAATTAGACACCCTTTTCCATTTATACACATGAATTTAATCCATAATAAAAGAGAATGGAGCGTCATTTAAGTAAACACTATAGATAAAAATAAAGTGTTTTAATTAATTTAAAAGGACTCTCACTACGTGTTTTATCTTCGTACTAAATAGCAATAATATCACACATATGTGCATTAATTAGACACCCTTTTCCATTTATACACATGAATTTAATCCATAAAAAAAGGAATGAAGCGTCATAAATCTTTCTTTTTTTCTTGTAATTAAATATCTAGAAACTCTTTTTTTTTTTTCACTAAAAAATATCATTTTAAAGTAAAATAAAAAAAAATAAGATAGAACAAACAAACATAGTAGGATGGGAATAAAAATTAATGAGTTATTAAAGGGTAAAATGTTTATAAAATCTTCTTTAAAAAATTCGAACTTATTGGCAGTTTCAAAATTATTAAACCAGCGTCACATATAAGAAGTTGTATGATTTTTCTCTCTGACAGACTTCTCAGAGCTTTTATTATTCGAAACTCTCTGTAGATGGCAGCACCCAAAATCTGAAAAGCTGTCCTTTTTTTTTTATCAGGATTATTTACTGCTGATAAATTAGACTTTAATTTATTGTAAAACATATTCTTTTAAACTTTTTTTTTAATTTAAAAATTCTTATTGTCATTTTTAGGTATCGTGTATATTAATCATTGTCCTTTTCTCCTTAATAGATAGTTTTTCTTGCATTCGTTGCAGGACTACTGACGAATTCGTTCTGTTATGATACTAGATTCTAAAGTGTGAAAACCAATTCTGATTCGATTAAAATGTGAAATACAAATCTTATTCTCCTTTATTCAGTGGCGTACCCAGGATTTTATTTCGGGGGGGGCTGACTTAAATTTTCACAATGTTCTAAATCTTACGAAACACGTTGAATTGTGTTATAAACAGAAATCATTTTTGCAAATAAGGCCGTAGCCAGGGGGCGGGGGGGGGGGTGATTTTGTTCCGAATTTTCCGAAAATTTGAAAAATTTGGTCCAGTCCGAAAATTTGGACGTAAAAAATATCGCTATTTTTGACATGGTCGCCGAAAAAAATCCATTTCATCAATCGTTCGCAGAAAAAAAGCTCCAATTTTTTAAAGGATCCGAAAAGGAAAAAACCGAAATTTTGTCATAGGGTCACGGATAAAATGCGAAGTTTGTCAAAGGATTGCGAAAAAAAAATGCCAAATTTCGTCAAATGCTCGCGGAGGAAACGCTAATTTCGTCAAATGAGTACAGAAAAAACCCAAATTTCGTCATAAGGCCGCAGAAAAAACACGAATTACGAAAAAAGATCGGTAAAAACACGCATTCCGTCGAAGGGCTGCGAAAAAAAGAGCTAATTTCGTAAAGGATCGCAAAAAAGCTAATTTCGTCAAAGGAGATGGAAAAACGTGAATTTCGTCAAAAGGGCGCAGAAAAACGCAAATTTCATCAGAAAGACGAGAAAAAACGCTAATTTTGTCAAAGCCGCAGGAAAACGCAAATTTCGACGAAGGATCGCGTAAAAACGCGAATTGCCTCAAATGACCGCGGAAAAAACACGAATTTCGTCAAAGGGCCGCAGAAAAAACGCAAATTTCGACAAAGGATCGCTAAAAAACAAACGCATTCCGTCAAAGTGAAGCGGAAAAACGCGAATTTTGTTAAAGGATCGCAAAAAAAAAGAAACGCAGAGTCACAAAGAAAGGCCATAGAAAAGCGTGAATTTCGTCAAAAGGCTGAGGAAAAAAGCGAATTTCGTCAAAAAGTCGCGGAAAACGCAAATTTCGACGAAGGATTGTGAAAAAACGTAAATTTCGTCAAATGGCCATCGAAAAAGCGCGAATTTCGTCAAATGACCGCAGAAAAAACGCGAATTTCGTCAAAGGGCCGCAGAAAAAAACGCAAATTTCAACAAAGGATCACTAAAAAAACACGCATTCCGTCAAAGGGAAGCCGAAAAAACGCGAATTTCGTCAAAGGCTCACAAAAAACGTGAATTTCGTCAAAAGGACGCAGAAAAACGCAAATTTCATCAAAAAGACGAGAAAAACAGCAAATTTCGTCAAAAAGCCGTGGAAAAAATACAAATTTCGACGAAGGATTGCCTAAAAAAACGCGAATTTCGTCAAAGGGCCGCAGAAAAAAACACAAATTCCGACAAAGGATCACTAAAAAAACACGCATTCCATAAAAGGGAAGCGGAAAAAACGCGCATTTCGTCAAAGGCTCACAAAAAACGTGAATTTCGTCAAAAGGACGCTGAAAAACGCAAATTTCGTCAAAAAGCCGGGGAAAAAATACAAATTTCGACTAAGGATTGCCTAAAAAACGCGAATTTCGGCAAATGACCACAGAAAAAACGCAAATTTCGACAAAGAATCGCTAAAAAAACACGCATTCCGTCAAATGGAAGCGGAAAAAATGCGAATTTCGTTAAAGGATCGCCAAAGAAAAAGAAAAAACAGGGTAACAAAAGACCACAGAAAAGTGAGAATTTCGTCAAAAGGCTGCGGAAAAAAGCGATTTTCGTCAAAAAGCCTCGGAAAATGCAAATTTCAACAAAGGATCTCGAAAAAACGCTAATTTCGTCAAAGAGTCGCAGAAAAAACGCGAATTTCATCAAAAAGTCGCGGAAAAAACGCGAATTTCGAAAAAGAGCGCTTAAAACACGCATTCCGTCAAAGGACTGCGAAATAAAAGCCAATTTCGTAAAGGATCGCAAAAAAACGCGAATTTCATCAAAAAGACGAGAAAAAAGCGCAAATTTCGTCAAAAATCCGCAGAAAAAACGCAAATTTCGACGATGTATGGCGTAAAAAAACGCAAATTTCGGCAAATTACCTCGAAAAAAACTTGAATTTCGTCAAAGGACCGCAGAAAAAACGCAAATTTCGACAAATGATCGCTAAAAAAACACACATTCCTTCAAAAAGAAGCGGAAAAACGCGCATTTCGTCAAAGGGACACAGAAAAAAACGTGAATTTCGTCAAAAGGCCGCAGAAAGACGCAAATTTCATCAAGAAGACGAGAAAAAAGCGCACATTTCGTCAAAAGCCGCGGACAAAACGCAAATTTCGACAAAGGATTGCTAAAAAATCACGCATTCCGTCAAAGGGAAGAGGGAAAAAAAGCGAATTTCGTTAAAGGATCGCAAAAAGAAGAAACAGCAGGGTCACAAGGGCTACAGAAAAACGGAAATTTCGTCAAAAGGCTGCGGAAAAAAACGAATTTCGTCAAAAAGCCGAGGAAAAAAGCAAATTTCGACAAAGGATCTCGAAAAAAACGCAAATTTCGTCAAAGGGCGCAGAAAAAACGCGAATTTCATCAAAAAGTCGCGGAAAAAACGCGAATTTCGAAAAAAAGATAGCTTAAAACACGCATTCCGTCAAAGGGCTGCGAAAAAAAAGCTAATTTCGTAAAAAATCGCAAAAGAACGCGAATGTCATCAAAAAGAGGAGAAAAAAAAGCAAATTTCGACAAAGGATCTCGAAAAAAAAAACCGCAAATTTCGTCAAAGGGCCACAGAAAAAACGCGAATATCATCAAAAGGTCGCGGTAAAAACGCGAATTACGAAAAAAAAAGATCGCTTAAAACACGCATTCCGTCAAAGGGCTACGAAAAAAAGCTAATTTCGTAAAGGATTGCAAAGGAAAACGCGAATTTCATCAAAAAGACGAGAAAAACGCAAATTTCGTCAAAAATCCGCGGAAAAGACGCAAATTTCGACGAAGGATTGTGTAAAAAACGCGCATTTTGGCAAATGACATCGGAAAAAACGCGAATTTTGTCAAAGGGCCGCAGAAAAAACTCTAATTTCGTTAAAGGATCGCAAAAAAAGAAAAAGCAGGGTCACAAAGAAGGGCCGCAGAAAAACGTAAATTTCGTTAAAAGACTGCGGGAAAAAAAGCGAATTTCGTCAAACAGCCGCGAAAAAATGCTACTTTTGTCAGAGCCGCAGAAAAAAAGCAAATTTCATCAAAAAGACGAGAAAAAAAACGCGAATTTCGTCAAAAAAGTCACGGGAAAGAAGCAAATTTCGACGAAGAATTTCGAAAAAAAAAACGCGAATTTCGGCAAAAATCCGCGAAAAAAACTTGAATTTCATCAGAAACCCGCCGAAAAAACACAAATTTCGATAGGATCACGAAAAGAAAAACGCAAATTTCGTCACAGATCCGCGGAAAAAACGCAAATTTCGACGATGGAGTGCGTAAAAAAAGCGCGAACTTCGGCAAAAAGCCGCAGAAAAAGCGAATTTCTTCAAAGGACTGCGGCAAAAATTCAAATTTTGTCAAAAAACCGTGAAAAAAACACAATTTTTCGGCAGGGAGATGCGACTGAAAAATCAAAGTTAATAAGCTACTTTTACAGTCCGCACCGGATTTCCGATTTAGCCGAAATCGACTTGTGATTAGCTGTAGGGTTACTGTACATTAACATACTTCCGCATTGACAATCTTGGCGCCCGTCGACTGTGAGAGAAATTAAAAAACTAAGTTAAACTACTTTTTGATTAGTGGAATTTACTTGTAGGCCTCTTGAACTGACCATATACGTTTTCATTTATCCAGTAAAACAGGTATGGAACTATTTTTCAGTCATTTGAAAATTTATTTTGTGGTTTCAAGTAAATTTGGTCGCAGGACTGGGGAGGATATTGGATTAACAAGAAAAACGAATTCCTGGCATGCCAGAAAATAAAACAAATTTATCTGAAAAAGAAGGAATATCAGCCCTTTTTTTCATTTCACTGCGATCTCTTCGGAGGAGGAATGGAGCTGTAACCTCATAACCCCCGTCGCCATCGACTTCGTTGGGTGTATGCGGGGGCATCACTGTGCGGGTAGCATCACTGTGCACTAGTATATAGGACTAACCAGACTAGCTGCGCCGCAGAAAAAAAAATTATCTCAAAAGAAAAAAACAGGGGTTTTTTCTTCCTTTTTGATTACTTCGAAACCCCATCAGCCCCTTCCCCTCTTTGGGTATACTGTTGTGTAACTGTGCAGTGATATGAGACCAGCCAGAAAGCCTAATTCGTTGTATTGCAGAAAACAATTGCATTACAAATTTATCTCAAACAGAAAGAAAAAAAAATCAGCACTTTTTTCATTTCATTTTCAACTATTTTGGGAGAGGTCTGTAACCCCATCACCTTTGGTATAAAGTGGTGTCACTGTGCACTAATATGGAACTAAACAGAAGAGTGTAGCTAGTCTGTTGAATGATAGGAGAAAAAATGAAAATTTATCTCAAACAGAAAGAAAAAAGCAATATTTTTTTTCGACTATTTCGGGAGGAGGGGGCTGTAAGCCCATCAGCCGCCTTCCCTTCATTCGGTATGCTGTGATGTCAATGTGGACTAATATGGATTTAACGAGAATGGCTATTTCACTGTATGGCAGAACAAAAATTACAAATTTATCTCAAACAAGAAGAAAAAAAAGCAGCTTTTTTTTCATTTCATTTTCAACTATTTAGGAAGGGAGCACCCCATTAGCCCCTTTCACCTCTTTGGGTATAATGTGGTGCCACTGTGCACTACTAAAGAGAAGAGAGCGGCTAGTCTGTTGAATGATAGGGGGAAAATACAAATTTATCTCAAACAAAAAGAAAAATATCAGCACTTTTTCTTGGGAAGAGGGCTGTAACCCCATTATCCCCCTTCTACTTTTTTGGGTATAACGTTGTGTCACTCTACACTAATATGGAACTACAGCGAAGGGAACGGCTAGTCTGTTGAATGATAGGGGAGAAAATGCAAATTTATCTCAAACAGACAGAAAAAAATCAGCACTATTTTTTCATTTCATTTTCTACTATTTCGAGAGGAGGGGGCTGTAATTCCAACAACCCCCTACCCATCTTTGGGTGTGCTGTGATGTCAATATGGACTAATATGGAGTTAACGAGAATGGCTATTTTGCTGTATGACAGAAGAAAAAAATTACAGATTTATTTTTAAAAAGTAAGGAAAAAACACTTTTTCATTTAATTTTTTGACTATTTCTGGTTTGGTTGGGGAGGGGGGGGGGGGTGTAACCCCGCCAGCCCCCTTTCACTTCTTTGGTGTCAATATGGACTACTATGGAACTAAAGTGAAGGAAGCGCATAGTCTGTTGAACGATAGGGAAAAATGCAAATTTATCTTAAACAGGCAGAAAAAAATTCTGCACTATTTTATCATTTCACTTTCGACCATTTCGAGAGGAGGGGGCTGAAATTCTATCAGACCCTCCCCATCTTTGAGTATGCTGTGATGTCAATGTGGACTAATATGGTGTTAACGAGAATGTCTATTTTGCTATATGAAAGAAGAAAAAATTACAGAATTACCTTTAAAATGTAAGGAAAAATTACTTTTTCATTTAATTTTTCGACTATTTCGGGAGGGGGGGGGGGAGGCTGTAACCTCGCCTGCCCCCTTTCTCTTCTTTGTTGTCAATATGGACTAATATGGAACTAATGGGAATGACTAGTCCGCTGTATAATTGAAAAAAAATTAATTTTTTTTCCAAAAAAGAAAGACGAAAAAACAGCACTTTTTCATATCTTTGAAAATTTCGGGGGCGGGCTGTAGCCCCATCAGCCCCCCCCCTTGGGTACGCCCATGCCTTTATTAGTAATAGTGAGTAAATTAATTTTACGTATTCAAAGCTTTAATAATCTACAATATTCGCTGCAAGTCGTCAAAAGACTCTTGAATTTTAATTAAGTGCTTTCGTAATTCATCTTTCGAACACCGTTGGATTCGGCAACGAGAAACTAAAGGTACTGTCCTTTAAAATTATTCTGTTCATTGAAATAAAATCTTGTATTCTATCAATCTTAAAACTTTACAGAAGTTATTTTCTATTACCACTACTTCAAAATAGTAATTTTCAACTTGTTTCATCAGATACATTCGGCAATTACATATTAATATTCCGAAATAATGATAAAATAAAAAACAAATGCACTCTATGAAACGCAAATAACACTATATGGCCAAAGGTGACCGATCACTTGCGATTTTAAACGTTTTGTTAAATATCTTGAAAAATACATGAGAAATTAATCTGAAACTGCAGGTGTGTAAACAGTATTGTATAGGTCATATATTTCCGCGAATATTTTTTCCTGAAACCCCATAGGGGACCGTCAACAAATTGAAAAAGAACGAATATCTTTTGGATAACCCTGTAAATGTACCCCGTAATGTACCAAAAGTGTTCAAACACGTGATTATTAATAAGTGGCTTATTGTAATATACTGTGTTCATTTTTATGAGGATAGCATGTATACTCGTAGGGAAATTAAGGTTTTTATAAAAACAGCCTCAAATTTTGCCAAGTTTTTTGCTTATAATTTGCAGAGTTCTTAATATAAAAAAAGTTCCTTTCAGAAAATATGACAAACAATATTGTACACAATACTTTGCAATCAGAATTAAAACACAGTAAAAATTGGATGAAAAATGTTTACTAAAAATGTTTCACTGCGCATGCGCAAATGCAATCAAAATATAATGCGCATAATGTATTAGCTAAGTATATAGAGCAACTTTTGTGAAAATCTCAAAATCATAGCTTGAAAATTCTGAAAATAATCGCCGATAGAATAAGCTCGAAATCCGTTGTTCCCAATAACAAGCAAAAAGATCAGGGGTTGTATCAAATATCTGTTGATTAGTGCTAAGATAGCGTACACAATATTGCACGTACTACTATATTTGGATACAACCCCTGATCTTTTTGCTTGTTTTGAGAACAACGGATTTCGAGCTTTTTCTATCGACGATAAGTTTCAGAATTTTCAAGCTATGATTTTGAAACTTTCACAAAAGTCGCTCTAATTATTTAGCTTATACATTATGCGCATTATATTTTGATTGCATTTGCGCATGCGTAGTGAAACATTTTTAGTAAACATTTTTCATCCAATTTTTATTATTTTTTAATTCTGATTGCAAAGTATTGTGTACAATATTGTTCGTCATATTTTCTGAAAAGATTTTTTTTATATTAAGAACTCTGCAAATTATAATAAAAAAACTTGGCGAAATTTGGGGCTGTTTTTATAAAAACCTTAATTTTTCTACGAGTATACATGCTATCCTCATAAAAATGACCACAATATATTACAATAAGTCACTTATTAATAATCTTGTGTTTAAACGTTTTTGCTGCGTTAGTTTTTACAGGGTTATCCAAAAGATATTCGTTCTTTTTCAATTTGTTGACGGTCACCAATGGGGTTTCAGGAAAAAATCTTCACGGAAATATATGACCTACACTATACTGTTTACACACCTGCAGTTTCAGGTTAATTCCTCATTTTATTTTTCTAGATATTTAACATAACGTCTAAAATCGCAAATGATCGGTCACCTTTGGCCATATAGTGTATGTGATGTAATGCAGAATGCAGGTCACCGAGGGCGTCCAAAAGAATCTGAATTTGAAAGCACTGCCAAACACTAATAATATTTTATCTCTGAAATTCTACTGGTGTGCCTGTTTTAAAATATCAACTTTAGTTAATACGTTCATTTACAAATATTTAGCTAAATTCCGAAGTTAAATAATAATCAATACAAAAACCCTTAACGGGTTAAAAGTTTGTGACGCAGCGCTTTATCTTATGCTCTAAGAATTTTAAATATGGAACTTAAAAATAATGATATCAAATTTTGAGTGACACTATGCTATTAATTATAATATCTATATACATTTATTTCATCATTTTATTTTTTTATAATTGCATGTGCAAAAATTATGTTCATTTTAAAAAGATGTATAAAAGTTTATTCATTGATGCATTATCATCCGTATCTCTCATAAATTCAAAATATGAGTTTTAAAAGATATGATATCAAAATTTAAGTGACGCCTTGATGTTGCTTAAAACGATTAGTTTTAAAATTCAATTTAAATTTTCTTTTGGCTAAATACATTTACACATCTAAACAATACTTTTCATTTTCCAATGCACTGTTGAATATATTACTTTCACTGAATCTATATAATGCACTGAAATGTATTCATTTGAATAAATTGATTTATCTTTTGTGCCACGCTATCCAAAAATCAAAAGTAAAATTTATGTAAATAGTTTTTTTCGTCATATTATCCATTTGCATACATTTAACTTAGTTTGGATACAATGACGCAAAAACTATTTACATAAATTTTACTTTTGATTTTTGGATAGCGTGGCACAAAAGATAAATCAATTTATTCAAATGAATACATTTCAGTGCATTATATAGATTCAGTGAAAGTAATATATTCAACAGTGCATTGGAAAATGAAAAGTATTGTTTAGATGTGTAAATGTATTTAGCCAAAAGAAAATTTAAATTGAATTTTAAAACTAATCGTTTTAAGCAACATCAAGGCGTCACTTAAATTTTGATATCATATCTTTTAAAACTCATATTTTGAATTTATGAGAGATACGGATGATAATGCATCAATGAATAAACTTTTATACATCTTTTTAAAATGAACATAATTTTTGCACATGCAATTATAAAAAAATAAAATGATGAAATAAATGTATATAGATATTATAATTAATAGCATAGTGTCACTCAAAATTTGATATCATTATTTTTAAGTTCCATATTTAAAATTCTTAGAGCATAAGATAAAGCGCTGCGTCACAAACTTTTAACCCGTTAAGGGTTTTTGTATTGATATCAGTACTTTTTTTAAGTTAATGATAAAAAAAAATAAAACAACAACAACAAAAATTAAAGACCAGACAAAGAATTCATAGTCAGGATTTCTATTCACCTTCAATCTCTCCCCCTCCCTCCCCGCAAAAAAAGATGCCTCATACTTCAATTTTAAAGAGCACTGTGCAATGAGATTTTTTTAAACCACTCATTGGTAAATATGGAAGTAATTCACAACATGCATGTTTAGATGGTATTTCTGTTGGTTTGTTTCAGAGATATAAAAAGCTATGTTAAATTTTACTAAATAAAAAATTTACTGTCTTAAGAAAAATAGCAAGAAATATTGCTCTTTAAACATACATATATATATATATATATATATATTTCCACCATCCTTCTTTAAAGCTCTTTATTGGCAATAATAGTAAATCATATAAAATAATCTCCTGAGCCCCAAAAATTTCACTTCTCCCTTCTCACCCATCTCTCCAGCTTACCTAAATAATTGAAATCTTTCAAACTTTAGTTTGAAAAAAAAAAAAAAAAAAAAAAAAAATCTGCAATATTTGTTGCTCACTAACATAAATAAATAAAGCCCTAACTCCCCAAATGTACATTTCTCCTCTCCTCTCCCCCCCCCCCTCCACCTACTGCACAGCATAAAAAAAAAAAAAAAAGCACTCGCAGATATTAAATCTTTAGGGTTTTTGGTGAGTGAATTACATATGAAGATAAATACGATAGATCTTTATAACACACCTTGGGATGAGAAGTTCTGCATATTACAGAATTTTGTATTATATAGATCATATTTCATTCATCATTAAATTTACCTTGTAAACGTGCTTTAAATTACATTCCTTGGAACTAGAAATAGTGAAAATTATAAAATTTTACATAATAGTATAGGTGCAGATTCCCAATATCTGGAAGGAGAAAGTGGCTCCTAAACCCAAAAAGTCCAGTGGCCTCATTATGAAACAAACACATAAAAAGAATTTAGTGTTTGTAAGGGACTGAATTCAAAGTGGAAAATAATTTATTTTATATATACATATGTCTATGTACAAGAAAACACAGACTAATTACATCAAATGGGTTTGTTTAATTTAATCACAAAATTCTTTAATTATTAAGTCTAATACAAATCTTAAACTATGTTCATTCAGAAGATATAGTTGGACAAGATACATTTTAAAAAAATGTAAAGCTAAGCAATCATGGTAGTGGGAAATATTAGGATAACAATATTTCTAATTTTGATTTTATCGTATAACATTACATTAAAAAATTTGTGAATGTGAAAAATTATTTAGCGCTATAAAAATCAAAACACACTTCAGACGTTTGTTTTTCTATGTAATACAATAGTTTTCTGTGTTATCATTCAGGATTGTAGGAAGGAAAATACACTGATTTCATTTTTTTAAAAAGGTAGAAATCCACCATTAGCAGAAAAGGAGCATCCCTGTATAGCGTATGGCGACTGAGACAATGAAAGTTAGCAGCCGAAGCAAAAAATTTAGTCGTCACATGGCGACTGTGAATCTGCACCTATACATAATAGGATCACAGGGCCAAAACTAGCCTTTTTTGTACCCGGGGCAAACATGGATTTTGGCGCTTCCCCCCCCCCCCTCTTCTGTAAAGTATATTTACAAAGATAATTTTATTAATTTTCTAATAGCCGACTTATTTTAAAATTTAAAGTATGTAATCATAAGACATGTTATTCTGAACTACATAATCTACAATGGCGGGTCCAAAGGGGAGGTCACAGGGGTCATGATTCTCCTCTGAACACCAACAAAAATTTTCTAAAGAGCATTTTTAAAATGAAATATACAGTAGAGTCCCGATTATCGAAGTCCTGCTTAACTGAGTTATTTTCTTCTGATGGATTGATGGCTTCCATTTTTATGAAACAGCCATTATAAATGAAGTGTTAGGTAAAGATGAAAAAGCAGCCGTAAAAAAAAAAGCTATTTCCCTTGCCCCCCCATTCTGACCAGAAAATCAGAGTTCTAACTTTTTATGACTGCTCTTTCATCTTCACCTAACACTTCATTTATAATGACTGTTTCATAATAATGGAAGCCATCAATCCATCAGAAGAAAATGATCCATTCCAAAAGTATAATCCTTCATTTGGCGCCGGGGCACATGCCCCCTCGCCCCCTTAGTTTTGGCCCTGATAGATCATGTCGCACATTATTAAATTACCTTTAGCTCGTGACTGACAGTTTGGGTGCACTAAATGCATGGCTGGCAAATTTATTCCTTTTTCACTATTTTTAATAATGAAATCTTTGCCTTATTTTTGGCAGAAGTTTCTTATATTAAATAAGGCAAAAATTTCTTTTTAAAAAAATATTACTTTTGGAAGGCATGAATTTAGTGCCTAAAAAAAAAAAAAAAAAGACCCCGTCAAGAGCTGCCACCGATTATAACACTCATTTACAAAAAAATTTAATATATTGTTTTCATTGCTCCAAAATAATGCGTTAAAAGAAGACAATGTATCAAATTTAGTGTTTCAAGAAATTAGCAATATTTGTGAAACACATGTGCTTCTTAACTGCAAAAGTTATTGTTTACATCTGAGAAAAACATTATATGCATCTTCTGTATTAAAATTTTTTAGTGGCAGGCTTTTGTGATTGAACAAGGACTGCTTGCAGAATACTTTAATAATTTTACAATATAAAATTATGGCTCTCGAACTACTATTGATGAAATACAGTAATAGGGAGGAAAAAAAAAAAATCATTAAATAAATATAGTTTATTTTTAAAAAATTAATTGAATTTTCATCAGATATACTGATTATTACTACCATACATTATATGTAACATATTTATTAGAAAAATTACAACTATTTAGGTGAAGTTTTAAAATGTAAACAAAATGATGCCTTATAAACACATCAAAAATACAGTTCGTTTTCGAAAGCTGTGCCTGACACTCTGAGACAATTTTAAGATCAAAAGGGGTAATGCTGAGATGGGTATTTGCCGAAGTTCCAGTTGTATGTTGTCACTCAGCTAAACAGCCTCCGATCATCCTTATTTTGATAAAATCAAAACAGATCTGATGCATGCACAAAAGCACAGAAGGTTTCGCTTTACGAAAACAAACAGTACCTCTGAACAAAATCATTATACAGTAGACGCCCTCAAATCCACTCAACTTGGGACCAGAGGTTGTGCAGATTTTAGAATTTCGCAGATTTCTGGTTCTTGCTTTGTTTACAGTTTTTAAACAGTCATTTGAATGTATTTATGCAATCAAAGTTATAAAATATCCTTGCAATATAGTAAAATATTAAAATAATTAATTACAGTAATAAACTAAAATGATAAGAAGTAAGATAATTTAAAAAATGATTAAATTATTAAAGATAAAGATCAAGTAAATAATAATGTATAATTAAATCTGCATTATAAAGATAAGAATCATTTTCCTTGAATTATTGAATGAAACTTACCTCCTTCCTAATGGTACCTATTAATTTGCATCAAAATTATAAAGTAGGGAAGTTTTATTTCAGGTTTAGCCAGTCTTAATAGTCAAAAAATCTGGATTAAAATACATAAAAAGATTTGATAAAAAAATTGTGATTACCAATTTTTTTTTTTTTTTTTTTTTTTTTTTTAATTAGAAATAAATTGTACTTCCTTCCTAAAAAATCATGAGTTCAGTCATATTATAGAGAATTAATTACATACTGAAATACAAACGGAATGATATAAAATTTAAAAAAATCTGAAATTTTGCCCTTACATCTGAACTGAAAGTTTCATTGTTTACATCTGTGATGATGTGCAGATTTAATGCTGGTAGCTGGTTGGGTACCCGGGCAGATACCCACTACAACCCTGAAAATTATTGCTTGTTTTTAACACAACATATATTTGTTTTAAATGCTTTCTCGTCACTTCTTTATATGAAAAACAAATACAGGAATAAACATAAACATCGAATCTGATTTATACCTAAAACTAAGATTGAATCAGATATGAGGAAGATGTGTTTGGTAAAGCAAGCATCACCCTTATCATTAGCAATACAACAGAATTAATAGTCATCCTTGTGCATATGTATCAATCTACACCAATATGCCATTAAATATTGTAGCTTTTTTTTAAATCAAACCACTATATTTTGATAATGTACATATTAATAATATAGTAATAATGATACTAGTACTTTTTACTTGAATGTTAATATAAAGCAGTCAATCTAAGTATACCAATTTAATAAAGTAATATCCAATTAAATACAGTAAAATCTGCTTAGACGGAGCACAAAAGACTGCACAAATACCTTGTTTTAGACATATTCCATTTACACAGGTTTTTCTGTAATAGCATGGAGTTTGTAACTTGGTGGTATGCGGAAGTATGAACTTCTATTCAGTGGTACGTCGACCTAAAAGTTTGGGAACCCCTGCTCTAGAGGGTAGCAATATTTCTACAAAATGGATTGCAGGCTCTTTTTAAGAGTAAAATTCATTGTTTACATTAAAGAAGCTGTCTGTTATACAGAGAATTGCATTAAAAAGATCTTTTACTGCAACAATGCTTTTACTACAATGCGGTCCTTTGACGAAATTCACATTTATCTCGTGATCCTTTGATGAAATTCGTGTTTTTTTTACAATCCTTTAACGAAGTTAGTGTTTTATCTGCGATCTTGTGTCAAAATTTGTGCTTTTTTCAACATGCTGTGACAAAATTTGTGTTTTTTCGCAATTATCTGACAAAATTTGTGTTATTTCCGCAATCCATTGACGAAATTCCAGTTTTTTGCGGCCTTTGGCTAAATTTGCATTTTTTTCCGTGTTTTTAATCAATCCTTTGGCGAAATTCACGTTTTTAACCAATGCATTGACAAAATTCCTGTTTTTCAGCATTCCTTTGACAAAATTCGTGTTTTTCAGCGATCCTGTGATGAAATTTGCATTTATTTCGTGATCCTTTGGCGAAATTCGCATTTTTTTATGATCCTTTGGTGAAATTATTGTTTTATCCACGATCTTGAGGCTAAAATACGCACTTTTTCTGCAATAGTGTGACAAAAAGTGTTTTTTCCGCCATCCTGTGACAAGCGTTTTTTCGCGATCCTTTGATGAAATTAGTGTTTATTTCGTCATCCTTTGGCGAATTTTGCATTTTTAACGACATTAGTGTTTTATCCTCGATTCTGTGGTGAAATTCGCGCTTTTTCCTCGATCTTGTGACAAAATTCGCATTTTTTCGCAATAATCTGACGAAATTTACGTTTTTTCTTGATCATTTGACGAAATTCATGTTTTCTTTTGTATCTTTTGGCGAAATTCGCGTTTTTCACGATCCTTTAACGAAATTCATTTTTTTCTGCGATTCTTTGATGAAATGCGCGTGTTTTCCACGATGCAGTGCCTAAATTCATGTTTTTTATTGAGTCCTTTGACGAACATCGCGTTTTTTCGTTATCCTTCGTTGAAATTCACGTTTTTCCAATATATATATTTATTTGGTGGGCAGGATGATCGGGGCCGTTTGCCACCCCCCCCCCCCCCCGGGTTTCCGTTTGTTTGTATTTTCCGCAAAAACTGCCATAAAAAAATTGGATTTATATTGTTTTTTGGAGGGGGGGGGATCAGCGTGATTATCCCCCCCCCCTGCACCTACCATAGGGACCTGCTGGATTCGCACCTGCCATATGGACACTAAATGGTAAAAAGTGACTATTAAGAAATTGTCAGCGACTACCTTCCTACAAGGACAAAATATTTTTTTTCAAGAGAAAAACAAAAACTGCCTAATATTCATAAAATATTGGTTGACGGTTTTTCGGGTGCGAGGCCCTTTGCGGCTGCACGTGTCGCACACTCGTAGGGACGCCTCTGTCGTATGAGGTAAAGGAGAATGCAATAACTTTGAAACGAAAGATGTTTGTACTTTCACTGAAAAAAAAAATTAACAACATGTAAATATACATTTTTTCAGGGGTGCAGAAAATGTTTCTACTCCCAACATTTCCCCCAATCCACATGAAAATTTCCCGAAAATTTTACAGTATGTTGTAGGTAAATGCTGTTATTATCGTAGGTTCCAATATTTCTCAACTTATGCGCGAGTATATTAGCAGAGGTGATTTTGAGTGAAAAGCAAAAATTCTGAAATTAACAGCAAATTTTCTGAAAGGTTACAGCACAGTGGAGGAAAAAGGGGGGGGGGATCCACTCCCAGCACCATGTTTTTTTCGCGGCCCTTTGACGAAATTTGCGTTTTGTAGCGATCTTTTGACGAAATTTGCGGTTATTTCGCCTTTCTTTTGACGAAATTGGCGGTTGTTTTGCCATCTTTTGACGAAATTCGCGGTTGTTTTGCAATCGTTTGACAAAATTGCGGTTGTTTCACGATCTTTTGACAAAATTGCGGTTGTTTCACGATCTTTCGACAAAATTTGCGGTTTTTCCGCGATCTTTTGACGAAATCTGTGTTTTTTTCGACGAGTTTTGTGGTTATTTCACCCCTTTTGACGAAATAAATGGTTGTTTCGCGATCTTTTGATGAAATATGCGAGTTTTTTCACGTTCTTTTGACGAAATTCGCGATTATTTAGCTATGCTTTGACGAAAATCATGGTTATTTTGTCCCTTTTGACAAAATTTGCAGTTTTTTTGCGATCTTTTGACGAAATATGCGTTTATTTCGCCTTCCTTTTAACGAGTTTAGCAGTTATTTCGCCCTCTTCTGACAAAATTTGCGCTTATTTCGCCCTGCTACGAAATACGTGGTTGTTTCGCGATCTTTTGACGAAATTTGCGTTCATTTCGTGCACTTTGACGAAATTCGCAGTTGTTTTGTGATTGTTTGACGAAATTTGCTCTTCTTTCGCGATCTTTTGACCAAATATGCGGTTTTTTTGGCAATCTTTTGATGAAATTTGCGTTCATTTTCCGAACATTTGACGAAATTTCCTAGTTTTTTCACGTTCCTTTGACGAAAATCGTGGTAATTTTGTCCTTTTAGACGAAATTCGCGGTTGTTTCACGATCTTTTCCCGAAACTCAATTGTTTTGCGATCGTTTGACGAAATTTCCGTTCCCTTCCGGCTCTTTTGACGAAATTCGCGGTTTCTTTGCGATTGTTTGGCAAAATTTGCTCTTTCGCGATCTTTTGACGAAATTCGCTGTTATTTCGCCACGTTTTGATGAAAATCGTGGTCATTTCTCCCCTTTAGACGAAATTTGTGGTTGTTTCACGCTCTTTTGACGAAACTCGGTTGTTTTGCGATCGTTTGACGAAATTTGTGGTTATTTCGCGATCTTTTGACAAAATTTGCGGTTATTTTGCGATCTTATGACAAAATTTGCGTTTTTTCCGTAATTCTTGGACAAAATTCGCAGTATTTTTATGTCCGAATTTTCAGATTGATGAAAGATTTTTTAAATTTTCGGAACCGAATGCCTTAATTTTTTGGAAAATTGGGAACAGAATCACCTGATATACGGTACATATTATTCTGAGATTGATTTTGTGAAGGTCACCATACGGATCTTTTTATTTATAGTGAAATTTTTCTATCTCAGGAAATTATGGAATTTGTTGTTAAAACCGAAATCAATTGTATATGTTTCTGCAAAATTTCCCCCGATCCTAGATCGCCGGATCGGACATATTCTGCACCCCTGCATTTTTTTTTTTTTTTTTTTAAAGAAGAAAAAGACGAGGTTTGTAGTATAAATTTGGCGCCCCCTCCGTGCCTGCACCATTCGTACAGCCCTGCTGAGACATATGTAAATCTGACAGCATAGCAAATTGGATTAAGCTTTCAACCTGGTCAAGTTATGCTAATATATTATCATGATGCAAGAAGTTCATCCAAGCGAAGACTGACAAAATTTCTGAGTATTAGGAATAACCAAATGTAAATAAGCAAATGTAAATAATTAATTTCAAATCCATCTCCTCGCAAGAAGTACACAAATAAATATAGATTATCTATCACTTGAAAGTGACAGCACTTCGCACTCAGGAATTCACGTTTGTAATCAAAGATAGGTGGCGCTTTTAGACCTGCTAATGTTTGCAAACAGTTTACGTGAACGCGGTTATCACTGCTGGCTTTCGCTTGTGTCTTGTGTTTGCCTCATGTGAATTGGTTACTTGTGGAATAAATTTTTAGCTTTTTAAAGTCTCTTAATGGAAAATCAGCTTACTTTAGTATGTTTGTAATGTAGTGTGTAAAAAAACAAGTATTTTTATTATAATTATTAAAAATGGATTTTTATGATTGTTTTTCTGTATTAACCTTTTTTGTGCCGACGATATTTTAAAGTACCACTGAAATTACTTTTCATAAAATTCATTTAATACATCGATTAGTAGTAATACAGTTTAGAATCAGCTATAGATACATTATTTTATCTTGTTTCAAAATCATTATTGGTTGCACAAAACAAAAATATTTAAAAAAAAAATGATTTCTTTTGCCTTTGCATCTTTTCAGTTTTCTTGACGTTAAAAGATTAGGGAGGGGGGGTAGTTTCAGTTCGGAAATATTTCTATTGTAAGAACATTATATTTGTACATTTCCTAATTCTACAAAATACTAAAAAATATTTTTTAAATAAAAGATTTGAATGGAGTTATAAATATTGCACAAAATCTCAATAAATTCAAATTTAATTAATTTTATTTGGCAAAATCCTTTTAAAATTTATTATATGATTATGTAAATCTTCTAATATAGTTTAAAAAATTCACGAAAAATGCTTTAGAAGATGAAATTTTCATGAATTCATAATTTGGGACATAAAGGGTTAATCACCGTCAAAATTGTAGGTTTTTAAAACAACCAAACCGGTAATTAGGATATTAAAGAATATTTTTATCGTTAATTATTAAAATAATAGATGGTAATTGGATAAATAATAAAAACGATAAATAAATAATTTCATTAGGTAATTTAATGCATGAAATTAATAGAATTCTTAGAATATAACAAATAAAAGAAATTTCATGGCAGTTCTTTATGTATTTGTAAAATTATTGCAGTTGCATAATTCTAAGCTGATGCAGATATATGTGCATTAACAACAAAAATAATAATAATATCTGTTAATTCATACATATACAGAGACTAAATATAATCATATTAATGGTTAGTCATACATTCTATCAACATTAACTACCCAAAATATTAAAGAAAAAAAGAAGAAGAAAGACAGAATATATTAGTTTTCATGCTAAGTGCATTATGTTTCAATTTCTAATTTGTATGGACTCCGAAAATATTTATAGTCATCGATATGTTGACCATTTTGAAATTATTGTGATATTTATTAACTTTGATTGGAACGTAGCTCTTCCAATTAAAAAGCAAAAAAATTTTGTTACTTTTCATCTTTTATCAATTGCTTTCTTTGATATGTTGTGCTAATCCAAAAGTAGAAAATATTTTATAACCTTTTACTGAAGTAGTTCTTCCTAAACATTTTTATACTAATTAGATTTTTTTTTTACTTTTTTCCATTCTCTTACTATAACTGTATAACAGATGTTATCATTCTGAAATTTTCTTTTACCTGAAATTTATTATGTATTTATTTATAAAAAACAAATAAGAATCTTTTATTTATTTATTTTATTTAATCTAGAAAAACTTATTTTATTTGTTGTGCTTATTTTCTATAAAAGAGTGAATAATTTGATTATTCAAAGAAAGTTTTTATGACGATGACCAGATTTAATTAAAGCTTTAAATGAAATGCTTTTTAAACCTGGTAACATCTATTTTAATATATTTTCACATCATTAAAAAAATATTTTAATCCATTATTTTTTTTTAATAATCTGATTTAAATCACGATTAAATTTGAACAAACTGTCAGCCTCAACGAGACATCGGATTTTCTGCTGATCAAAGTTTTGTTGCCGTTTTTAGAGACGACAGGTATTTTATTTTTTTCATTTGGAAATAAATGAAAGCTTAAATCGGGATTTTTCGATTATCTAGAGTTGCATTGGGGCACATAGCAGCATGTATTATCTTTTTTTTTGCGGTTTTATTCATATTTATTAAGAATTAAAAATCCCAAATGATATTTGACTCACGGTAAGTAATGCCGGTAATGCTAACGCGATGAAAGAAGCAGTGGTACCCTTTAGATCGCTAGAGGGCGAGTTTTTTGTTACAAACGCGAATAACTAAATGTAAATAAGGAAATATAAAATAATTAACTTCAAATCCGAGAGGAAACGACGACTTAAAACACTAAATCCATCGTTATAGCGTAATTTGTAATTTCTGCTCGGTACCCAAATAAACATGGATTTGGATTATCTTAATCTATCTTCTGAAAGTCACAGCCCTTCGCGCTCATGGCGCGATGTGATGACGTCAAACCTACTCATTACGAGGCTAATGTTAGCCTCGCACTCACTAATCACAGACGAGAAAATTACCAGAGATTAATGGTTGACTGGGCATTAACGGAAACGAAAATGTCAAAAATAAAATGAGTTTTCCCAGATAAAAGATATATCTTATTCACCTCGCCTTAATCACATTTGTATTATGTATCAATTTAAAGATAATCGTAAGAACCGTTTTCGAGATTTTCATATTAGGAACTTCCTCGATATTATACCAACGTTTTCACTTTAAAAATGGCTATTTAGATCTCAAAATATACTGCACGTAGAAATGTAAAAATTTCAGTATACGATTAGACTGCAGATATAAGATTGTTCTAGAAAATTCAGAACAATAGGACCTATATCTGCTGAGTTATTAAAAGGCGGCTTTTCGCGTTTTCTTTGATGTCCAGTTAGCTGTATATATGAGTTCCGCCATCTACGAATTCTACGATACGATACGATACGATTTTAACGATACGATACGATACAATTTTAGGCTTAAGGCTGCGTCACTCGGAATACTACCGTCTTCCATGATAATGATAATAAAGAAAACATGCGCAGATCACTTAAATAAATATGCATCTGGGAAATCATATGAGGTATGAAGGTCAAATAAATACTTCCATGCTTAACTATAAGTATATCGAACGCACGAAACTGATCTTGGAAGTAATATTGATACAAACTTTATGGCAAAATATATTGCAATGTAATAGGCACGCAAATACCACTTGACGTATTTGAACCACCACATGTGAAAAATCGCAGGTTTTTGTAATTAATTATAAACATAAACACAAAAATTCTTTCTCTGAAAAAATGAAATATGCAAGAGTGGCTCCTATACTACGTCTTTTTGAAAACACGAAAACTGTACGTTGTCAGTTTGTTAAAAGAATCTAAATACAATAAAACATAATGCAATAACTTTGTTGATGTAACAATAAAAACAATAAAATTATACTACACAAGGTCGCCCGGTGGCGTGGTCAGTAAGCGGAGGCTGCTGTCACCCCGAGTGCCCGGGTTCGAGTCCCTGGGTAAGACATGGATGTAATTGTGAATATCCCATTGTAGTTATATAATATATGTAATGGAAAATAAAAATTGTTGTGACTTGTTGTTGTTTCTATATATAATAAGGATCATTCGAGGCGACAGCCATTGTAGCTATAGGCCCCAAAGCATTCTCCACTTCGGTGGACTTCAAATGTCAAAATATACTACACAGGTAGCACTGCAATTATTATTATTAATCTTTTTAACTATTATAATTGCTGCTTAGATGAGCAGTGTTCTAATTAAAATAAAACTTGCTATTGAAATAAAACATGTGTACTTTCAATAATAAAAAATGAAGTTTGTATAAAAGTTGAAAATTCGGAAGCGTTTTAAGAAGGTAAAGAAACATGAATTTAAGAATTACAGAAAATGATTTTCTTTCTTTTTTTGCTTGTAAAAATATTATGTACAGACCATTTCTTTAGTTGTTTTCATATTTTAACATCCTTATAGGCTTTATATTACTTTTATACTCTTTTATATGATTTTACTTAATCCATGTATGTAAAGATAGAATTTTGTAAACAATATTTGACTCATTTCCTGATAAGCTGAAGTTGAAAAAAAAAATATTCCCGATGCCAATACAACATTTCAATATTTTTAGAACTAAATTATATATTGATAAATTAATTTGATACTTTTCGGTTAGCCGGGTGCCAGTGTTATATATACATATTTATATACATACATATATGTAAATATACATATATATATACATATACAAATATTGTATATATACACACACATATATATGTATATACATATGTATATTTACATATATGTCTGTATATAAATATGTATATATAACACTGGCGCCCGGCTAATCGAAAAGTACCATTAATTTTAATGCATTTTTCTCTTAGTGGGACGGAGATGAGAAACCGCAAAACTTTTTTTAATGTTAATATTTTATACTAATTACAACAACAATAGAGTTAATTATGCACGATACGGTGCTTGCTAAACTTTGCCAGATGGCAGAGAAACTGCAACAATGAAATATTTTTTAAAGTAAAATGTAGAAATTAAAGTTTCAATAAAAAATAAAGAATAACAATTCTAAAAATGTTCGCGTTTATTAATAAATAGTTTAATATTAATTAATTTATATTTATACGTCAAGAAAACTATTTAGAAATCCTGAATTGGTCGTTTAACTTTATCCTAAAAAAGAAACAGAGCTAAAATTATATACATTTTTAATAAAATCACAAGTTCAGGCTTTCTACCAAGCATAAATCAAAGCGGTAAATTTTCCTTAATTGGAACCTACAGTAAATTAACGTATTGCAGCTGATTATTTATTTATTATTTTTTTTCAACATGAACTGTGGTCATAAAATGAGGGGTGACTTTTAACATACACTGTGAATGTTTATAAAAAACTCTTTTATTAAGTTCAACCAAAAGTTCTGGGAAATTTTTAATCTAATAGTTACCAGAATTTGTATCGCATATGGGAGTACTAAAGGTATATCTACAACAGTTCAGGAATTTCGGCTCCAAAATACTTATTGGACAGTATGATTTGCGTGTGTTGATCCGGCATTATTGGAGAAAAGTTCTAATGATACTGAAAGCCGTCAATGAGATTAATGAGGGTGAAGGTGCTGGTACGGCGACAAACTTCGTACTTCCAGCAAATCCGGAATATGGCAGAAAGTTGTGATCTATGATGGTCTCAACTTTCAAGAATAGTCCTTGTTGCTTTTGTTGTTAATTTGCGCATAACAACGTAACTTCTACAAATTTCCAAGAACTTTTTGCTCAACCTAGTAGTTAAACTATTTTTGTTTTAAATACAAATAGTTCAACACCAAATAATTGCAGATTTCCTTATAGAATTTCTATTTACCATATATAAAATATTTTGAAAGAAGTGTTTCTATAGCAGTCTCCATAAATTTCTGTATAAAATGTTTTAAAGAAAGTGTTGTATTGCCATCTATACAGAAACGGATTACTATCTCCTGGTTCCCTATACTTGTCTGTTTTATAAATCTTTCGCTAAAAAATGTATATGCTATCATTTCTATTTCAAATGATACATAAATTTTTATAGATATTTAAAACATTTCTGAGAAAGTTTTTTTTATTGTGCAGAGAATTTCTTTAAGGCAAAAAGTACAGTAATTTAATTTTTTATTTAATTCTCTCTAACAGTCCTTAAAAGAATGTTTTATTACTTTGGTTATGTAATAATGAATTTTACTACAATAATTTTGATATTAAATATTAACTGCAATAGTTTTTATATATTGCACATTACTGTGTTTAAAAAAAAATCCAGATTTGTATCATCAGAATTACTAATAATTATATGTATATCCACTGAATGTAGCATCTAATAGTCTTTTTGCATTATTCCTGGGCTGTTTAGTATTTAGTTACTTGCTTATGAGTATAAGAATGTCTTGATACTTTTTCGAGATTAAAAATTCTGCACCTGAACAATTAATAATCATTAATTATAAATAAATTTTAAACATGTAAGTATTTCAAAAGTCATTTTTCAGTATTGTCATTTTTCTTCGGGGCCCATAGGTTTCACCCAGCCTATTCTGGCGATTTGATAATCCGACTCGGAATCCATACAGGTTACTAATTTTTTTTTTCTAAAGAACCTTTTCTTTATAAATAGCTATAGATTCATATAGAAAATTTGTCATAGGCATTTTGTTCGTATGCAAATTGCACGGCAGTCGGCTCCATCAGATGTTTCTTGACAAAACTTATACAAATCTGCGGTCCTTCATAATCGTCCATTCACCTTCGGCCAGGATTACAAATATCGTCAGATATCATAAATATCGGCATATATCGTGTTTAAAACATGATGTAGTTTTTCTGAATTTGGATTTATGTTACTGACTGTTGGAAAATTATTATTTTTACGACATTGGCCAATGCAAACCAGATATTAAAAATAAAACATTAAATAATGAAGTTTCTTAAAAACAGTAGACGTTTTAAATTGACCTTTTAGAATGCTATTTCTATGCCAGATCTTTATAAGTAATTAAATTTTAAGCTATTTTTTTAAACAATATGTTTACAGGGAATATCGGCATATATCGCAAATTTCATGTACAGGTAGATATTCGAAATACTGGCCAATTATGGAAAGGACATGTGTGCATATCTTTATGCTACCTAGGGCATTCTTCTGCGCTGTTGTAAAAATTTAAAATAGGTAAAAATAAAATAAAACTAGAAAACAGGAATTCTGCTTTTTCAAAATTTAGTGTTGTCCCCGATGAAAAAAAATATATGTATATATAAATAGTACAAAACATATTTCAATTTTAAGACTTAAAGCACACACTTTTTTGTTATATAAAATGACGTCATTCGCATCCGCTTAAGAATTCAACATTTACGATCCACTCTTAAACATCTACAGTAAAGCATGCATAGGATGTCACTATCGCAAAATAATACACAAATACAGCAAAAAGATGCCGTCATAAAGAAACTCGACAAAAAAAAAAAATGCTATCTAAATTATTCATAGTCCTTCATTTGTTTGTAACATTAATATAGACGATTTCAGTCGTGACGTCAGTCATGACGTTTTGGTTGGAAACTGACTCCAAAGAAACGGTTGCTATGTTGTATTTTCTAGTTTGTTTGTGTATGCAGCTATATCTTATATCTATATTTCACATTTAAGTGTTTTAATACTTGATATGTACTGGTAACATTTTCCACGATATATATTTAAAAAGAAATGACACATAGCAACCGTATGTTTGGAGTCAGTTTCCAACCAAAACGTCATGACTGACGTCACACTGAAAGCCTCTATAGGTATCTTAAAATTAAATATAGTTTATAATAGCTCCATGTTTTAACAGAAATTATTTGTTTATATTTTTTCAAAATAGTACGTATTTTAATTACATTTTCTTTCGGTTGTTATGAGAAAACGGCAACAAAAAGATATAATTGCTATTTTTCAATTATTTCCCCTTTACTTTCTAAATAAATGGAGTACATGAGTTGCCAAAATTAAACAAATGGAGCTAAAAACTACAAAAAAATTAATATTTCAAAAATAAATGGAAATACAGTTTTCAAACATATTGCATTTAAAAGTACATTTTTTTCCCAATACGACGGTATAAAAATTGAAAATGTGCGATGCTTAGAAATTTAAAAAAATGTTATAGAGCATTTAATCATACAGTGATACATCTGCTTTGTTTATTGCAGGCTTCTGTAAGGTAGCGTTATATTTTGGTGACAAAATAAGCTGGGAGAAAGAAATAGCATACCGTACCGGGGGCTAATAAATGTTTGTACAATATGTGCTAAATTATAACTTTAAATATATTATTGCAACTTGAATTTAAAAAAAATAGAGTTTCTGTTTATTGCTAGCCAACTACTCGCCAAGTATAAACGCAGATTCAAACTCTTGAAAATGCTACAATGGTTTTCCCCATTATTTTTTAGTAAACTTCACCTTATAAAATAACAAACAAAAATAAAATTAAGTACTTCTCAATAACTGCAAAAAGATACCCTGTCATCACGCACCGAGAACATTATTTTTGGTAACAAGTTAAATCCTTAGAGAAATGAACTATCGATGGGCGGAGCTATATTAAAGTGTTTTAGTAACACCATATCATTTATAATTAAGGACATAGCCAATGGGGGGATCGCCAGGGTTTGATCTCCCTCCGAAATTTTCGTGGGAATGACTATAAATATGCCATTAACTATAAATCAAGACAGCCAAAATTCAAAAATCAAATACATTCAAGAGTAAAAAATCAAAATTCCTCCCTAGCATATCTTTATTCTATGCAATTTAAAGGAATCTTTAAAATTCATTCTAATTTCTTAGAATGTGACTCTCTAAAAGCAGAATACTAATGGTGTTAACCCCTTAACAGTGACATTTATTTTCTTACAAAAAAATTAAAAATGGGGCTGGACACCACTTTTTCCATACTAAAATATTTACCTTACTTAATCGAAAAATATCTGCCAATCAATTAAGATAAATTTACAGTTACAAATTAGGGGTATCAAAATGCTTTTAATAACGAAGCAAGCAAAGTGTTCTTGTCCGAATCCAGTTCGGGCCACATTGTTAAGGGGTTAAAATAAAATGATTACAGCAGCCCAATACAAATCATCAGACTTGTTGAGCCCAAATTCTTGAAAAATGCAGTGGAACATCATTTAAAATATTCACAAACTTAGTTGTTCCGACGTATGCTTCTGAGCAGGCAGTTTTGGCAATAAAACTTTTGAAAACATAAGTAAGAAATGTCAACTTTTAATTTGGTTGACACATACGAGAATACGTCAATGAAGAAGTATCTAAATGAGATTCTAATTTTACTTGCAATGAAAAAGGCTTACATTTTATTTTGTAACCAACCGCCTTCCTAGCGCCATAACTATATCTCAATTCTTGGCATTATTTTCAATTTTTTGCTTGCTAATTTTAATAAGAAGTCTAAAAAAATTTAGTTTATCTAATCATATTAGTTTAAGTTTAGAACTAATAAGTTTGAAAAAAGGTATTTCACAGAATGTATTTATTGGATTATCTTAAAGCCAACGCTAACATAGTAT
This sequence comes from Maratus speciosus, assembly GCA_963932465.1. Taxonomy (NCBI): domain Eukaryota; kingdom Metazoa; phylum Arthropoda; class Arachnida; order Araneae; family Salticidae; genus Maratus; species Maratus speciosus. The sequence goes on from OZ010789.1 coordinate 224,276,680, forward strand.
TTATCGCAGTCGTTTTAAATATTGGCCATGGGTTCCATGTTTATATTACTGAAAATATTATTAAATGTATTTTTTTTTTCATTTCTTTTTCAAGCAACATCCTCTTCCTTTTTTGTATAATCAAAATTTCCACTTGAAAACTCAAAAGTAAAGAAGGAAAAGAAAAGTGTATGATTTCTTATGAGCAGAGACTTTAATACTGAAAGATAGATATAGATGGCAGCACTAAAATTTGCAAGGACTGCTTTTTCTTATAGACGGGTTGCACATGACGTCACATGTCTGAAATCGCTTCATATGGCGCCCAAATATAAGGCGAATATGGTGCTCTCCATTTGATTTTTTAGACTTATTTACACTATAATAATAAAAATAAGAAAGCTCTAAATTAAAGAGAATGATAACACGTGCTTTTAACGGCAAACGGGGAGTTCTGTGCTCCAGAAGCTCCAGTATCAGTCGTTGCTAATAGCAACGTGACGTCAATGCAAGGGGTCTATTCCAACTATTTTTGCCTTGAAAATTAAGACTTTAATTTAATTCAAAATCATATTATTTTAACTGTTTTTTAATTTTAAAATTCCTATTATAATTTTTCTGTATTATATGCATATTAATCTTCTTTTATTTTCTTTTATTAGATAAATTTATTGCTGTATTTTGATGATTTTGTGCGAGCCTGTGAGCGAAGTCAGAGAGTGTGTTCAAGAAGCACGCGCGTTACGCGCGCGAGCTCAGGAGACAGGAACATGGAGTGGGTCCATATCATGTATGGAATAACACGTAGTATGTTCAGGAACAGATCATGGATTTGATTAATTAAGGTGCTAATTATAAAGATATTTTGTTGCAAACGGAATGTGTGCTTGATGGCCGAATGGATAAGGCAGTGAACTCGAGATTAGGGATTGTGGGTTCCAGTCCCACATTGTGTCACAATTTTTTTTTTGTTTTGTTTATTGGTTGTTTTATATTTTTCATAATGAATAAGATATTTTTGATGAAGATATATTTTTTATTTTTGTTATACAGAGGCACGTGTATTTTTATTATAATAATAAAATACTCATTTAAATGTGAGAAAATGAGGTATTTCGAGATGAAAGTTTTAGATCTGAACTCCTTTTAAATATTCAAAGTTTTGTTTCTAAGTGATTATATATGTAGTATGTATATGTATAATGATATAAACATTAAGCAAATCCAAATGAAAAAATAATATATATTGTGCGAAAATATCCTTTTGCATGTAGAATAATTCCTTGTTTTTTTTTTTTTTTTGTTTGTTTGTTTTTTTTAGTACTTTACGAGTGAATTTTTATCGAGACTAGGCTAGAAATCATATTCTACTTTGAACATTATAAAAATAAAATGTAATAGTTGTAAATTATTTTAACTAAAAATATCTGTACATATATTTTTTAAAGAGATAAAATATATAGGTCTGCTGTCTAGTTTGTAAGGAATAAAGTATGATTAGAATGTTTATAAATTTTTTACTGAAAGTATAAGTAAGTATTTTGCTTATACTAACAGAAATTTGAATGCCATTTATTTCTCATGTTTTATGATGTATTTTGGTCTGTTATCCACACGGTATTAAAATATGCAATCATAAAATAAGAAATATATATATTAAAACCTACTCTGAAAAACTGTCTAACTAACAGTGCAAATTCCATTGAAATCCATCCAGTATAGTAGATTACAAACAAATCTCATATGTTGATATCAGAATCTTGGTTTACTAACAGCATTCTATTTATCACAGAAGATATAAATCAACTGATAAATCATTTTTAAATAAATAAAAAGAAAATTGTTAAAAAGTTAAAATTTTTAGATCACCAGTTGAATTCTTAAATTGTATCAATCAACCTACCAAACAAAGCACAGCCAATAACACATAAGCAGAAAACGCACAATCACGTGATCAAATCGCCCACACAATTTTTTTGAGCAGCTCGCGCGGAGTTTGCGTGCGGTTGGTTAACTAATTTTAAATGCTAAATGGGCTAAAGTAGATAAAGAAGGTCACGTGATGTTTTTCCCGACTATTTTAGATTTTATCTGAGTGAACATAGGCATGTATTCCTGTTACGAAAACCATGTTTTGGAAGGATGAAGAAATATAGTCGTTGGTTTTACCTTTTTTGAACCATAAAAATAATGAAATAATTGAATTATGTTAAAATTCCTTTCTTCGATAAGACCTACTCCATGGCATAAACTTCTGAGCGCGCGCGCGGCGCGAAGTGCACTTCTGAACACGCTCAGAATGTTTTTTTGATTCTGAATTCTAAGGTGTGCAAGTAAAATTCGATTCGATTAAAGTATGAAAAGACGAGTTATTCGTAATTCTTTGTCTGAAATCTTTATTCGTTAAGTATGCTTTATCCTCACCAATGTAAATTCGACAGTTTCTTGTTTATTTAATTCATGCACTTCAAAAGTCGCCTGCTTGGAATAAATTCTTCGATGACAAAGTTTTGAACGCCAGTGGAGTCTGAAACCAAAGGTACTCTTTTCATTTATGATTAATTCTGTTCAAATAAATACAATCTATATTCTATGATTTTTAAAAATCTAACAAAAAGAAAAAATAACATGATGTATCCAGATTTTCTTTTGTATCAGAAACCCTGATTGCTTTAAATTCCAGTTCCTCAGTGTTATGCATTCAGTAAAGAAAAGAGGGGTTTTTTTTAATCCCTGAAACCGAACAATCAACCAATGCCCTGTCTGTTACAGCAACAGTCCCAGGAACAGGTCTTGGTGTCTTCTTTCCTTACGAGATAGCGTGACCTGAGGGATGGGATCACATCAGTTCGTTTCCGTTTCTCAAAAGGAGCAGGAACGCCCATCACTACATTTTGATAAAATTTATCCATCCCAGCCGAGACAGATTTTTAAAGAAAATCTCCTCTGATGATTATTACTGAAGCAACTTATTTCATTCTTACACTGATATCTGTATAATTTTTCCGGGTTGAGTTTAATATATTAAAACTCAGTATCTCTGATTATTTTGTTTCCGTATTTTTATAACCACAATTTTCTATATAAATCCTGTGATTAACTGCTTAACCCTTTGACCTCCAGGACGTACCTCCCAGTACAGTACGTCCTCTCATTTCATTAATCACCGACCATGACGTACTCTCCGTACGTCGTCCACTACACAATAATGGTTGCAGGGCTTAATTTGCGCCGGAGCTCAGCTCCGGTACTTCTCTGTTTTCAGTAAATATTTAAGTATTGGTCGGAATTCACCAGAGCTCATAAATACAGGGCTCCGGAGTCCAATGCAATAGCACTTTTGAAAAACCGAACACTAAATTACCCTTTCCGTTCCTTCCCATCTCCAAGCTTTTGCATTCTTTTTTATCAAAACAATTGTGTGACGTAATGAGTTTTTGGGATTGGATTGACTCAAGCTCAATCTGTCTTACATTCAAAATTTTATTTATTCATGTATAGAAAAAAAGAATTTTTTTTCTCCTTCAAAATTACGTATATTCAAATTTACGTATTCTATTTCAAATCATTTTAGAGCTATTTTGATCAGAATGAAGGGAAAACAGAAATCGTGTTTTTCTATGCTAGCGGTATTTGCAAATTTATGTCGGCGACGTGTTGATAAGGCGGCACTCAAGAGACTGGACATTAAATTTGCTTTAAGTTCGATTTTCTTTTGTGACAGTAGGATAATTTTTAATTGGCTGTTTTTATTTAAATATGTGGGTTAAATATTGGCTGTTTTTATTTTAAATATTAAAAAAGAATATTTTCTGTTTTTAGCAAAAAAGAATCAGATTGAGGTTTTGTTTGCTTGAGATTTTTCTCTTCCATTGCGTACGAGTATAAAAATCATGTTAGTGATTTTTCTATTTATTTTGTATCATGAATGCTGTCCATGCTAAGGCTCTGCTCCGCACATTTACGAAGTCACTTTCATTTGTAAGTAAATATAATTGCGATGTATTGTTATTCTGATAGAAAGCAATCGAGCATAGTGTTTCCCCTTTTCCTATAAAAGCATCGAATTTTTCAGATAACGATGTTAAATTTTTAATTTAATCTGATTTTCAGGGACTCACCACAACGGATTGTTATGCGGGAGGAATCATAGTTTAAGACATGCATTTTTTATAGGAAATTGAAAAGCGTTGTTCCATTCTTCAGCATATAAATATTAATTTCAGTAAATTTCATTCATTTTTTCGTAAAAATGCATAACTGCGCACTATCCCTTTTCTGTATTAACACTATTTCCGAATCATAATCCTTACCATATTTAATCGCAGAATTCTGCAATTAATTAACATTAAAGTTAGTCAAAGATTGCTATTTTAAAGGAGTGATAACAAAAAAGTGGAATTGTTGACAGCTAAGTAGAGGAAAAGGTCCAAATACCGGCTACTAGGTGTTCTGAGAACTGAGCGCAGCGCAGCCTAGCGGTGATAGGCAGCGTTTGTAGCTTTAATTGAGAGAAGAAAGTTACGAAAAGTACGTCACTAAAGTATGTCTCATTTACAAATAGTAAATACAAAGTGTCGAATCGCCGTAATCTGGTACATCAAAAGTTTTTCACATGTGTGTTTCTCATTTTTTAAAAAGACACTGGCAGGGGCGTAAACCACCCTGGTTGCGTAGGGGGGTGTAGACTCATAAATTTCCGACTCCAAGAAGAAAAATTTCCGAGTACTATTGCCAACAAAATGCCGACTAATTAATATATATATATATATATATATATATATATACACTCATGTCCAAAAGTTTAGCATATATGATAAAAACGAAGAAAGGATATCGTAAATATCTTACAAAATTATTAAACTTTATAGATGATCAGGGTTCGTAAATATCATGATATTTTCGAAAATATCAAAAATATCCGATATTTTGATATATATCCGATATTTTCGATATATATCCGATATTTTCAAAATTGTCAGCTTACTGCTGATTATAAATATTTTTAGACTTAATATAAATTAGAATCTAAAACATATTACATTTAGGATGAAAACATAATAAAACAATATTCTAAATGACTTTTTTTTATTTTTTTCTTACAATTTATGATCAAATAAATGAAAACAAACAATTTTCTGTAAAAGTTGCTTTTTCACTCATCAAAACACAAAATTCAGGATTCAGTTTAAAAAATAAATAAAAATAAACAAATTCTGGAATACAAAATAAAGTTTATTTTTTATTTTTTCTATTGAAGAATTTGAACATGAATGTAAGTTTGTCTGCTTTTTCATTCCCTAACGTACTGTGCTATTTATTTAGACTGAAGTAAACCAAAACTAGAAAAGATTATAATGCATCTACTGAAGGAGAAGCTGTAAACAACTGATAAATTAAATAATCTTTTATGGGTTGTTCTAATTTAATATTATCCCACCAAATTTTTGGTTCAACATTTAAATATTCAGTTTCAAACATAAAGCTTAGAAAATTGAGATTTTTTTACTAATATCCAATCACCAATTAACCCCTTTATCCCATTTTAACAGTCTACAAAAAGAATCGAGACAGGCTAGGGAGGTATTGTTGAAAGACAGAAGATTTCTTATGATGGTAATGGGAAAGCTGCAGGTACAATCCAAAACTAGTTTTTGGAGTGTAGGGAATATTTTGTGAGCTATTCTTTTTAATTTTTATTAACAGATGGACTAATTTTTAATAAGAGTTGAAGAATTCATTTACACTTCTTTTGACTGAAAATATTTTGAAAATATCACATATATGAAAATATCCAGAAATACGACATTTAAAAAATAAATATCAAATGTATGAAAATGAAAATATCGAAAATATCAAAAACCTTGATATTTTGAAAATAAATATCGGATATATATCATGATATATATCAAGATATATATCCATTGATATATATCAACGAACCCTGTAAGATGATAGATGAAAGTCTCAAGATAATTATGACTGAGCGTATCGAGATAGTCAAATAGGTTTTAAAGCGCTAATGTTGATTCCTTTTGAATTATTAATGTATGTCTCTAAAAATTAGTGGTGAAGTACTATATGATTAATATGTGTAGAAAATTGCGGTTTGGAACTCCAAACTGCTTTGTTTGATAGCAATATATCTTGTTTCTAAATGTACAAAATTTGATGAAACTGGATGATTGAAGACCTGGGGATTCGATGCCCGTTTTTTTTTTTTTTACCAATAAAGGGCTGATTGCATTTTATTTTTTCTGCGTATAACATATTTATTCACATAGACTCCACTCCGGATAGAAATTCAAATTCTGAATTAAGCATAAGGAATCCTGTTACCAGTGTACGATGTACGTCTACAACATAAAAAAAGTCAAAATTTAAAAGATTGAAAATTTTCGAATGAACAAAACTTATATCCATTTCTTAGTACTTCAATAAAAGTTAATCAAATTTTGTACGTTTAGTAACAAGATGTACGTTTAGTAACGCTATGTAACAAAGCAGTTTTTGATTCCAATCCGCATTTTCCTATTCATATTAATCATAGACTTTCTCCCCTAATTTTTAGATAAATTTATTAATAATTCGAAAAGAATCGACATCAGTGCTTTAAAATTATTTAACTAGTATCTCAATACGATACGCGAAGTCATAATTATCTTGTGAATTTGGGCTATAAACTTCAATAATTTCGTAAGATATTTAATACACCCTTTCTACGTTTTTGTCATATACGCTAAAATTTTGGATATGAGTATATATGTCGTAGGCTAATTGAGAAATCCGGCTCTTTGCAAAGAGCCGGGCTAATTGGAGAATCCATCTCCCTTTTTCCAGTTAGCCTGATATTTTTCAGGCTTATTGCAAAGAGCCTAGAAAGCGTTAGGCTAATTGAAAAATGGCCACTTATTATCCGATCAGGGTGATATTTTTAGCTCACAGGCTATCAAAGCCTGAGAGCTTATGTGCCCGCCGATTCTGTATGTACGTGTGTACGTACGTATTTACGTAAAGCGATAACTCTTGATAGAAATATCCGATTTGCTTCAAATTTTTTTTCTAGGTTCATTCTGATAAGGTGCTTCCCCGATTGGTTTTTGGGGTTCATTGGTTAAGGATAAAGGGGAAAAGGGGAGCTAGTCCCCCCCTTAATTTATATAAATGGGTTTTTCATGCAGAAATATTCGATTTGCTCCAAATTTGGTATACCGGTTTATTGTGTTAAGGAGCTTCCCTGATTAGATTTGGAGGTTCATTAGTTAAGTATAAAGGGAGGAAAGGGGGGCTAGACCCCCCCCCCTTAATTTAGATAAATGGATTTTTCATGCAGAGTCATTCGATTTGCTTCAAATATCGTATACCGTTTTATTATGTTAAGGAGCTGCGTTGATTAGATTTGGAGATTTATTGGTTAAGTATAAAGGAGGGACAGGGGGCTAGTGTCCCCTTAATTTAGATAAATGGGTTTTTCATACAGAATTATTCGATTTGCTTCAAATTTGATATACCAGTTTATTACGATATGGCTTCCTTCATTTGATTTGGAGGTTCATTGGTTAAGTATTAAAGTGGGGAAAGGGGGGGCAATTGCCCTCCCCTTAATTTAGATAAATGGGTTTTCATGCAGAATTATCTAATTTAGTTTATTTTTTTTTTTTAGGTTCATTCTAATAAGGAGCTTTTCTGATTAGATTTGAAAGTTCATTGGTTTAGCATAAAGGGAGAAATTGGGGAGCTAATACCTCCCTTAAATTAGTGAAATGGTTTTTTCATGCAGAATTATCTGATTTGCTTCAAATTTGGTATACCAGTTTATTATGTTAAGTAGCTTCCCTGATTAGATTTCGGGGTTCTTTGGTTAAGTAGAAAGGGGGGCATCGGCGACTAATCCCTTCATTTATTTTTCGAGGGGCATTATTCTTTGAAATAAGAGTATAATATACAATTAGTGTGAATAGCATGTGAGCTCAATGCCATCAGTTTAACTAGGCAATTTTCTTTTTATTAGATTTATTAACGCATAACCCTACCCAAACCCGAAAAATAAATTACAACAGACCGTACCCCGATCCGAGCAAGACAAAATAATTTCAGTCTACATGCAACCCGACCCGAACCTGAGAACCCTCCATTTGAAAAAACCCGAAATCCCGAATCAAATCTGATAACCGACAAAAATATTCCAAAGATCCATAACCGGATCCGGACAAGACAAATTAGTTTCCGTAAACACGCAACGCTACCAGAACCTGAAAATTCCATTCGAAGTCAACCTGAAACCCATCCCGAACTAAATCTTAACCGACAAAAATATTCCAAAGAACTATAACCCGATGCAAGCCAGACAAAATAATCTCCGTCCATCGGCAACCCGATCCGAACCTGAAAGTTCTAATTGAACTCAATCCGAAGCCTGGTTTTGGTCGGTTTTCCGGTTGACTTCAAATGGAACCTTCAAGTTCGGATCCGGTTGAAAAAAAATTAAACTAAATTAAATAATTCTGCATGAAAACCCATTTATCTAAATTAAGGGGAGGGGCGATTGCCCCCCTTTCCCCCCTTTTATACTTAACCAATGAACCTCCAAACCAAATGAAGGAAGCCATATCGTAATAAACTGGTATATCAAATTTGAAGCAAATCGAATAATTCTGCATGAAAAACCCATTTATCTAAATTATGGGGACACTAGCCGCCGTCCCTCCTTTATACTTAACCAATAACTCTCCAAATCTAATCAAGGCAGCTCCTTAACATAATAAACCGGTATACGAAATTTGGAGCAAATCGAATAACTCTGCATGAAAAACCCTTTTATCTAAATTAAGGGGGGTGTCTAACCACCCTTTCCTCCCTTTATACTTAACTAATGAACTCTCAAATCTAATCAGGGAAGCTCCTTAACATAATAAACCAGTATACCAAATTTGGAGCAAATCGAATAATTTTGCATTAAAAACCCATTTACCTAAATTAAGGGGGGGGCTACCTTCCCCCTCCTTTTCTCCCTTTATACTTAACTAATGAACCTCCAAATCTAATCAAGCCATTTCCTTAACATACTAAACCAGTATGCCAAATTTGAGCTAATCGAATAAGTCTACATGGAAAACGCATTTATCTAAATTAAGGGGAGAGGCAATTGTCCCCCTTTCCACCCTTTATACATAATAATGATCTTCCAAATGTAATCAGGGAAGCTGTTTAACATAATTAACCGGTATACCAAATTTATTGCAAATCGCATATTTCTGCATGAAAAACCCATTTATCTAAACCACGGGGGGGGGGGGTACCCCCCTTTCCTCCCTTTATATGTAACTAATGAACCTCCAAATCTGATCAAGGCAGCTTCTTAACTTAATAAACCGGTATACCAAATTTGGAGCAAATCGAATAATTCCTCATGAAAAACCGATTTATCTAAATTAAGGGGGTAGCCCCCCTTTCCCCCCTTTATACTTAAATAATGAGCTTCCAAATCTAATCAAGGGGACTAGCCCCCCTTTTCCCCCCCTTTATCCTTAACCAATGAACCCCAAAAACTAATCAGGGAAGCACCTCATCAGATTGAACCTAGAAAAAAAATTTGAAGCAAATCGGATATTTCTATGAAGAGTTATCGTGTTACGTACGTACGTACACACGTACATACAGAATCGGCGGGAAAATAAGCTCTCAGGCTTTGATAGCCTGTGAGCTAAAAATATCACCCTGATCGGATAATAAGTGGTCATTTTTCAATTAGCCTTACGCTTCCTAGGTTCTTTGCAATAAGCCTGAAAAATATCAGGCTAATTGGAAAAAGGGAGATGGATTCTCCAATTTTCCCTGCTCTTTGCAAAGAGCCGGATTTCTCAATTAGCCTACGACATATATGCTAAATATTTGCAATTCAGTTTTGAATTTTCATCGGATATCATCTAAATTCCGTGATACACGTTTCTAACTAAATTTAAAGTTAGAAAAAAAAAAAAAAATAGAAGTTTCTTCACTTCAATCAGTATGTCTTAAAATTTCCAGACTAAACTAAAAACTTTCTGACTATAAATAAATACAACTGGATCTCGATATCTCGAAGTCAAGGGGAACAGAAAAAAGTTCGGAATATCAAAGTTTTTGATCAAAATATCAAGGTTACAAATAATATTAACATTGCTGGAATATGTATATAAATATTTTGTTTCTTCATATCGAGGTTTTCGAGTTCACAATATTTGACAAGTCAGAGTTTTTCTGATTAGTTTTAATCACAAAAATAAAATCCTTACTATTTCCGACTAAGTATAAATTTATATAGGTTTTCTTCGTTCTAAATTGTTTTTTCTAATTTTCTAATTAAAAATTACAAGGGAAAAAAATCCGACTAAGAATAAAATTTTATAGGTTTTCTTCGCTCTAACTTGTTTTTCTTATTTACTAATTAAAAACTACAAAAATATTTCTCCAATTCTTAAGTTTTTATCCGTTAATGCCATTTTTTTTCGACTAAATTTACTTTTTTCCGATCGAACGGGAATTTTTCCGATTGGTTTTTTTCATTTTTCCAATTTATAAGTTTTTATAGTTTAATACCATTTTTTTCCGACTAAACGTACTTTTTCCGATCGAACGTGAAATTTTCCGACTGATTTTTTCTTAGGGGGGGTGTTGCACCCCCCGTACCCCCCCAGGATTTACGCCCCTGGACACTGGTTGTATATTGGCTTGAATTGTTGATGAAGTTATTTTCTAATCATATTTAGCACTCAATTGCCAAGCGTACATTATTGGTATTTTATTATATGAATGAGTAATACCGGTTTTAACTTAAACATAGCAGTGGTACGAATACCGGCTACCTAGAGTGGTCTAAATACCAGCTAGCCGGTATTTGGACCTCTCTCGGTTGCTCTACATGAAGGCGAGGAAAATAAATTAATTTAAATGGTTCCATAATTAATAAATTAATTTAAATGGCTCAAAAATAGTTCTAGTCCCATTTCGAAATAAGAAATAAGCAACCGTGGCCATAATTCTTCAGGATCGACACTGGTTATCGGATCATTTCCCAAAAAAGCTCTCTTGGATACTCCAAAATTGCTTGTAATAAATGTGAAGAGAAAGAAAAGAAAATGGCAGAGTAAACCAGGCGAAAGAGGCAGAAATTGGATTTTAACCCTCTTGCTGCGCAACCCAAGATTTCCTCGGGGATGTAATTTTTTCCGTCTAATTAATCTTCCTTGATTATTCCCACCATTTTTTTTATTGTAAATTTTGCCTTATTTAATCGGAACATTTTCCCGATTAAATTAGACAAAAATTTTTGTTTTGAAAAAAAAAGGTGACAAAAGAATAAAACTTCTTAAAAGACGCTCGTCGCGAAGGGGTTAAATACGCAATTTTTGATGCTATTTTGATAAAACAATTACACGGCGAGAGGGTTAAAAAAGTGAAAAGGGAAAATATCCAACAGAGAAAGATGATGCAATTTGTGTCTTCTGCATGGGTGTTTTCTCTGTGGACAAGGAGGGGGGAGGGGATTATGCGTTAAAGTTAAGAATACGATATGTCGGCTGATAGGGACTGCACCGACGCAGAAAGCGATATTATGTTTGTGATTTTTTCGGATAAAATAATTATCATTTCAATCAGCAAGCATTTTTTTTGTTTTACACGTTAAAAAACAAAACTAGAAACATAATGGGAAAAAGACTGTGAGAGTTAGTCGTAAAGAATTTTATAAATTTGACAAAAATACTTGTTTATTAAAAATTGCGTACTTTTTGAACATAAGAAATGTTATTAATCAATAAAATTTATTAAAATAACATTCTTATTGCTTAATAATTGTCATTAGCTCTATGTGTGTGGTCTTTTGGAAAAAAAAAAAAACTTAGGTAGCCGGTTTTAGACCCCATTTTAAAAACTCAAAATTTGAAGACTTTCGGAATTTTGCTTTTTATAAACAGAAAACGCCTTTTAAACTGATTTTTTTTTTCTCTAAACACACGTAAAACATGTCAAGGTACCCTGCTGTCATATTTTCTTTTATTAATTTTGAAAATTGCATTATCTAGATTGAAAACAAAAGTGGTAGCCGGGATTTGGACCTTTTCCTCTATATGCTGGTAGATACATTTAAAATTTTTATTTTGCTAAAGAAAAAAATGCTTTCAATTTTGCAAATAAACATACGAAATATAAATATGCAGATTTTAGTGACAGGGGGAGGGGGGGAACGGTACAGTTGTTAGTACCGGTACCGCAGAATATTAGGGTTTCGGTGCTATTTTTGTTAGAAATTAAGCCCTGAATGGTTGCATATTTGAACCGGATTGGTCAGTGATGTGCAACTGATATAACAGGGCACTGGTTGAAGGTCAGTTTTATGACACAAACATTTTACACCGCTTAGCTTGGTACATAGCCCTTCTGTTCGAAAAGATGCCATTTCCAGAAAAAGAATTGCAAACTGCATGTGCCATTCGTGAACGATGATAGTAAGATTGAATTTTAATAAAATTTTTCAGTAACTGGTATTTAATATTCGGACGACTAGCCAATCTCCATCTATTGACAATGTACCCTTGAATTATGATTCAAAAGGGAACCATTGTCGGAAAACACTGCCAAATTATAATTACATTTTACCTCTGAAATTCTACTGGTGTGAATGTTTTAAAATATCAACTTTGGTTAAAACATTGATTTACAAATATTTAGCTAAATTCTGAAGTTAAATAATAATAATAAAGGAAAGACGCGCAGATCACTTGAATAAATATTCTGCTGGGAAATCATATGATCAAATGAGATATGAAGGTCAAATAAATACTTCAATGCTTAACGAAAGTAATTTAAGTTATTGAATGCACGAAACATATTTTTGCAATAATATTCATGCAAACTTTATGGCAAAATATATTGCTAGATAATAGGCACACAAATACTACTTGATATATTTAAACCACCACGTCTAAAAAAAGCAGGTTTTTCTAATTTAATATAAACAAAAACACAAAAATTCTTTCTCTGAAAAATGAAATATTCAAGAGTGGCTCCCATGGGACATACAGTTTAGACATACAGTTACAGACATACAGTTTTCGTCTTTTTAAAAAGACGAAAACTGTATGTCTTCAGTGTGTTAAATGAATCTAAATACAATAAAACATAATATAATAACTTTGCTAGTTTAACAAAAAAAAGCAATAAAATAGGCTTAGTTCATTACATCGCTAACAGCCAAAGTAAAATAAACGTCTGGGGATAATTAAAAGTTTTGTGATAAGATTCGTTGCCTATGCATATGACCTCCCCTACTACTAAAAAAGTGGATAATTCACAGATGTCAGGCAGGCATAGTTGTAATTTTCTATAAACACTGAGCCAATCTTCGAAAGAGCCGCTAGTAGTGGGAAAAACAAGTAAATTTTGTTAATGGGGCTGGTCACTCATCTTCGGAATTTTTACAATAGCGTAGTAAATTTTAAACTCATTATCATAAATTAACAATTTGCTGAAATTCGTATTTTTAGTCCCCCCCCCCCTCCTTTTAAGTCCTTTTTTTAATGTAGGTCATTTTTATAAATTTTGGATAATTGTTATACTTGAAGCACATTTTTATTTAGCTTTGCGTAACATTTTGCATAATTTATATTAAAAGGTTTGTGATAAGATTCTTTGCCTATCCATATGACTTTCGCCAATACTAAAAAAGTTGATTATTCACAGATGTGAGGCATGCATAGTTGAAATTTTCTATAAACACTGAGCCAACCTTTGAAAGAGCTATTAGTAGAAGTGGGAAAAACAATTACTTTTTGTTAAAGGGGCTGGTTACTCAGCTTCGGAATTCTCCTCCGTAATGTTAAATCACAGCACGGCCAAACTGGATGGCCTATCTTATACGGCCTTCACAATATCCCTTGGTTTCGGAATCGTTAAAGATTACAGTCGCCACCAGATGGCGCGAATACCTACTGTAAATTGTATTTTCTCTACTGTAAATAATGCTTATTAAGTGTTACCTTCATACATAAAAATACGAAAAAGTCTCTGTATATACGTTATAAAAGGTATAGATAATATACGTATATTTTGCCTAGGCGTTTTTTATACTGCAAGCAGGGAAACTGAAGGATTTGAAGATAAAATAAATAAATGCAATGCATTAAACATAAGCAAGTAAAAATATATTAAATAACACGCTACTTTAACACTGAAAACAAAGATTATAATTTCTGCATTTGTTTTTAAAAAAAATTAAATTTAAATTAAATAATATTGCAAATTTAAAAAAAAATATATTATTTACTAGTTTCAAAATATTAGGAAAATTAACCAAAACTTTTTCAAAAAACCAAATTATTCTCAAATCAGGATAACTTTTTAAACCATTCAATTATTTTTTGCACCAGACTTCTGATGTAAAATATAGGTATATAAAGTTGATTGTGGACAACTTAATAATAATGGATGACGACAGTAAACATTAGAGGTACTAAAAATGAAGTGTACAGGGAAATAGGAAAATAATAATAATTATAGGTTTCTATCACTTTTAGGAAAAAAAATAAAAAACAGGGGAAATTGTAAAATCAAATGTTAGAATTTTAGGCAGTTATATTATAAAAACTATAATAAAAAATATTTTCACAATATTAAGAGAATAAGCAAGTTCGCCAGTATCCGGCACCCAACTCATAACGAAATATTTTTTTCAGCACATTAATTATTTTTGCAGAATTCTTAATTAATTAAAAAAGTATAGATATATGTACATTGCAAACAATTTTCAATAAATTTGGCCATTATATGTGTTGATCTGAAATATTCAAGCATGTAGAAAAATAACAAAATTACATATAAAATTAAATATTCTAATTCTGGACACTGGTGGTATAAAACTATGATACAATTAAAAGGACATTTGTATGTTTTCATAATATCAAGAAAATAAGCAAGTCTTTTTGCCAATAACCGGCAATCAACTCATATCGATTTTTTTTTTTTTCAAAACATGGATATTTACATGATTCTTAATTATTAAGAAAATATATATGTCTGTACATTGCAAACAATTTTCAATAAATTTGGTCATTATATGTGTTGATCTGAAATATTCAAGTACATATAAAAATTATAAAATTACATATAAAAGTAAATATTCTAATTCTGGACAGTTATGGTATAAAAGTATACGATTAAAAAAAATATATCTTTACATGTTTCATAACATAAAAAAAAATAAAGACTTTTTTGCAATCAATTCATATCGATTTTTTTTTATTTTCTTAAAAGAAAAACAAACATGGATATTTATATGATTCTTAATTTAGAAAAATATAGATATGTGTAAATTGTGAACAATTTTCAGTAAATTTAAATATTGTAGGTGCTGGTTATGAAATACGGGGAAACAAAAATCTAATAATAAATATTTTTTTTTTCATGTTTCATTATTTTAAAAAGCCACAAAGTCTTTTTTTTTTTTTTTTTAATTTCAACAGTTTGTACACCAAATTTGAAGGAAATTCACGAAAAACAATTTCTGGAACTTTTATATTGAATCGTAAGTGCAGTATGGAACACAGCAATAAGTCTGTTTTTACTTTAAAAAAAAAAAAAAATCGCAATTTTAGTTAAGTTATACCTAAGAAAACAGAAGCGTACAAGGCAAATTCTTTATTAGACGCAGTAGGTAAAAGCGTCCCCTACAATTCTCCGGAGAAAGACTCTGATTCACCGAAAACAAAGGGATTTCGAGTTTTTGTTACGGCCGTATAAGGAAGGGGAGTCCAGTTTGGCCGTCGTCACGGCCAAACTCGAACGCCTGTCTTATACGGCTTTCACAATATTCCTTAGTTTCGGAATCGTTAAAGAATACAGTCGTCGCCATATGGCGCTTATACCTATTGTGCATTGTATTTTTAATACTGTAAATAATGCTTATTAAGTGTTACTTTCATACATAAAAATACGATAAGCGTTTCTGCATATGCGTTATAAAAGGTATAGATAATATACGTATATTTTGCCTCGTCGTTTTTCATACTGCAAACAGGAAAACTGGAGGATTTGGAGATAAAATAACTCTGATGTAAAATATAGGTATATAAAGTTGATTGTGGACAACTTTGGATTATAATAAACGTTAGAGGTACTGAAAATGAAATATACCGGGAAATAGAAAAATAATAATAATTATAGATTTCTACCATTATCAGGAAAAAAAAAAAAAAAAAAAAAGGGGAAATTATAAAATCAAATGTTTGAATTTTAGGCAGTTATATTATAAAAACTATAATAAAATATATTTACCCAATATTAAGAGAATAAGCAAGTACGCCAGTATCCGGCAGCCAACTTATAACGAAATATTTTTTTTCAAAACATTGAATATTTTTGCACGATTCTTAATTAATTAAAAAATATAGAAATATGTACATTGCAAACAATTTTCCATAAATTTGGCCATTACATCTGTTGATCTGAAATATTCAAGCATGTAGAAAAATAACAAAATTGCATATAAAATTAAATATACTAATTCTGGACACTGATGGTATAAAACTATGATACAATTAAAAGGATATTTGCATGTTTCATAATATCAACAAAACAAGCAAGTCTTTTTGCCAATAAGTGGCAATCAACTCATATCGATTTTTTTTTCAAAACATGGATATTTACACGATTCTTAATTATTAAGAAAATACAGTGAAACTTCTGTTAAAGGCCACCTCTATTCAAGGGCCACCTCTATTAAGGACCAATATTTTTAGGAACGAAAATTTTTCCCATAGACATAATGTTAAATTTACTCCTATTACAGGCCGCACCTACCCCTCATAAAGGCCATTTTTTTTCACATGTGCCTTAAATCCTAAACAGGTGTATTAAATTCCTGAACCAAAAAATAAGAGTTCAGAAAACAACTGCACTTGCAACAGAGAAGGGAGGGGAAGATGGGGGATTTAGTAACACATGAAGGACCACAAACTTTTCCACAAATGAGACAAACAGGTGTTCCTCCCACTTTGTTTGACCTTTCAACCTGTAGGGGTTGGGTTGGAGGATAAACTTGAACTTTTGTAATGGGCACACAAAGGATAACAGATTATCTAGAAAAACTGATACCAGATTTACTAAAACTGTGAATGCATATTGAAGCACAATTTTTGCACTAGAAATTTTATGTCCAGTCTTATGTAAAATTTAAAATTATGGCACCTAAATCGAGCCAAAGAGTACATTTGGATTTGAATGACAAAATGAAAGTTCTTAATTGTTATGATGAAGGAAGATCTTCAAGAAAATTGGCTTCACAGTTTAATTGTAGCAAGAATAAAATAATCAATATCGTTAAAAACAAAGAGAACTGCAGATTTTGACAATCGCGGTATAAAAGGGAAGAGAAATAAAAAATTTGGTCACCCTATTCAAGGGCCACCCCTCATAAGGGCCAATTTTCAATGGAACGGCAGGTGGCCCTTACAGAGAGGTTTCACTGTACCTATGTCTGTACATTGCAAAAAATTTTCAATAAATTTGACCATTATATGTGTTGATCTGAAACATTCAAGCATATATAAAAATTATAAAATTACATATAAAATTAAATATTCTAATTCTGGACAGTCATGGTATAAAGATATGATAAAAATAAAAATATATCTACATGTTTCATAATAGTATTAAAAAAAATAAAGTCTTTTTGCCAATATCCGACAATCAACTCATATCGATTTTTTTTTTTTTTCAAAGCATGGATATTTACATAATTCTTAATTATTTAGAAAAAATATATATATATCAGTACATTGCGAACGATTTTAATAAACTTAATATTTATATGGGCTAATCTTAACTATAGAAACATATAGAAAAATTACAAAATCACATGATAAAATTAAATATTCTAATTCTGGACAGTCATTATATAAAAGTGTACGGTAAAAATATAACTATATTTACATGTTTTATAATAAAAAAATAAAATAAACAGGTGTTTTCGCCAATATCCGGCAATCAAATCATATCGATTTTTTTTTCTTTTCTTTAAAAAAAAAAAAAAAATATGGATATTTACACGATTCTTAATTTAGAAAAATATAGATATGTGTACATTGTGAACATTTTTCAGTAAATTTAAATATTGTAGGTGCTGATCATGAAATACAGGGAAACAAAAAACTAATAATAAATAAATAATATTTTTTTTTTATGTTTCATTATTTTAAAGAATCAACAAGTCTTTTTTCCCCCCTTAAACAGTTTGTACTCCAAATTTGAAGGAAATTCATGAAAAGAAATTTCTGCAATTTATTTAGTGAATCGTAAGTGGAGTATGGAACACAGCAATAAACCGTGTTTTACTAAAAAAAAAAAAAAAAAAAAAAAAAAAAAAAAATTAAAAATTGCAATTTCAGTTAAGGCATACCTAAGAAAACACAAGCGTGCAAGGGAAATTCTTCATTAGACACAGTAGGTAAAAGCGCCACATACAATTCTCCGGAGAGAAACTCTGATTCCCCGAAAACAAAGGGATTTCAACTTTTTGTTACGGCCATATAATCATGTTTGTCCGTGGTTGAGTCTGTGGACTTTTGATTCCTTCGTATATTTAAAATATCTTCTCGGGAAATTCATATTTTTAACATCTTTTTTCTGTGTACTCTTCTTAAAGGTTGTCTTTTTTCCCCTTAGTTTTCAAAATATTTCTATAATAGCCAAAACGTCAGTGAAGGCTTACTATGGAGACCCGAAAAGCTTTTGGTTTCCATCTGTTAGTTAGTTAGTTTGTCTGTCCCGCGATAACTGCCTTACGGCAGTTAGGTTAAGCATCCGATTAGCTTGAAATTAAGGATGCATGTTGGTTAGATCCCCGGATTTAGCTGTATAGTTTTGGGTTAAATTTGGTTCATTCGTTCGGAATATATAGAACATTTTATTTTGCGTCTTAATGCTTTCCTATAGCAATTCAGACGATTTTTCCATTTTTATTTGTTGAAAGAAAATGGCTCATATGATTGAAAGATTTAAATGGTAAATTATGGATGAGGAAATTTTCTAATCAGAACCATACATTATTTATATTAGTTTGAAATTTTGTGTATACATTTGTCAGATTTTTTAAATTCGGTGTATAACTTATGGAGGGATTTTATATACGTGTTCCAATACTATAAAATATTTTCTTTTATAAATTTACTTTTTTAAATGCACATATTTCATTGTTTTAATTTTGTTTTAACCTAGCAACGGAGCTACACCTAAAAATATCATAAATGTAAAAGTATGCGTAATTGTTTGAAATCAAATCTACGTCGAAAGGTGGAATTAATGCCTTTGTGTCTTTACATATAGATGGAATTTACCTCAGAAATAAAGAAAGGCTAAGTTCTATGGATTTTGTGTAAATATTTTTCATTTAAATTAAAAAGTTCATTATTTTCATAAGGAATAAATTGACATTTTGTTATAAAATTTGACAATTTTTTTTTTTTTTTTTTTTTTTTTTTTTTTACCGTTGCCAAGAAAATCCTCCGATCCCGGAATAATAATTTATCCTAAACGGTTAATTTAGTTTCAAATGAAAATCTAATTTTCAAATTTCAAAGTAATTGCTTAAAAGGCGCAAAGGCTAACTTAGTGAAAAAGATTCCAAGCCGGGACTCGAACCCGGGCCATCAGTATAGCGCACTGACGTTCTACCGACTAAACCACTTGGAACGATACCCAGCTCGGAAAATTTCTCAGTATTACTATGTTGGCCTTTGCGCCTTTTAAGCAAATACTTTGAAATTTGAAAATTAGATTTTCGTTTGAAATATTGTATGCAAGGCGAATGTTTCTCTCTGGAATAATTTCCATGTATTAATACAGTTAATTTTGATTTGAAAGATTTTCATCTGCAAAGGTAAAATGAAATAAAAAATTTAGACACGAATACGTCTTCATATTAGAAATAAAACGAAAATACGAAAAGAAGGTGAATACCTCATATATCAAAAATAAAACGAATACGCTTTGAGGTTGAAATAAAAGGGGCTTGTGATATGATATTAATTCTCATTATTAAAAAAAAAAAAAAAAAAAAAAATCACTAATATCTCATGGTTTATCGTCTGCACACAGCTAACAGAAATGTTTAATTTTTAATCGAAAATTTCAATGAGAAAAAAAAACTTTTGAAAAGCAAATAGATAGCAAATGTCAAAATTATGCACCGCAAAATTATCGCTGTCGAAAATGACGTCATTGTATCGGGAAATAAATATTTTCATTCTTAAACCAAACATTAACTAAATTGCCTGAAAAATTATTTTTTGACGAGTGTTACTTCTTAATGCCGCCTCATTTCAGAAAATATGAAGGAAAATTATTTATTTTTAAAAGGAAATTACATTTTCGTTCATAAAAACCTAAACTTTTAATATAATTGTGTTAATGTAAATCATTTTCTGTCCACCAGTATTGAAAATAAGGCTCGGAAGTGTAAAAAGATACCAAAAGATTTACGATAACCATTAGCGCAATCAATAAAAAGTTACATATGTAAATTAATGAGACCACGGGGGGTTCAGGGGGGCGGAGCCCCCTCCCTCTGAAGAAATCTACTTTATTATTTAAAAAATACCAGAATTAGTAGCTCATGAAAATTTCAAAATATCCTTCGATAACAACGTTTTTAATTTAACGCTTCTAATGTCTGAAAACTTCGTATTTTTTATTCTTATAAATAATTACATTATTTGAAAACTTTAAATTGCGGTTTGCAGGAAATTGAATATTACCAAAGTGTGTCAAAAAACAAGTGGGTAAGTGTGATCACAGATCGCACAGAGGGTTTCGTTTAGTATTCATTTCAAAACACTTTATCCTTTTGAAAAATCTGTTAGTTCCACATTTCGCAACCAGCGGCGCACTCTATTCTAAACAAATCTCTATCCGAACGAAACTCCGTTTTACATACTATCCGTATATATATTAGTCGAAGGGATTGGGCCCATAGCACTCGAGATAAGTAGGCGCCCCTGGCGGTAAAAAGTGGAACTGAAATATGTAAGGCTATGAAAGAATGGTCAAAGGGGTGTCGGCAAAAGTTGGAAAAGTGCTCCCCGGGTGTAAAGGGCGGAGGTTAGAAAAATTGCTTAAAATATACGTTAAAGCACGGAGGAGTAAATAATATAAGACTTTTTGAAAATTTTATGATTTGTCGTGTGGTCTAAGGTATTCAGCTATACGTATGCAAAAATTCATGTCTCCAACTTAATTAGGGGCTCTCTTAGAAGGAATTGCTTAAAATACATATGTGGTAGCTCAAAGGGTTAAACGTAAGACTTTTTCAAGATTTTATAATTTGTCGCCTGGCCTCAGGTGTTCTGCTATAATAAGCATGGAAAATTTCAAATCTCCAATTTAATAAGGGGCTCAGTTAGGTAGAATTGCTTAAAACACGCATGTGGGAGCCCAAAGGGTTAAATGTACGACTTTTTCAAATTTTTATGATTTGTCGCATGATGGTGTTCAGCTAGTATGCAAAATTTCACGCCTCCAACCTAAACAGGTGTCACTTAGAAAGAATTGTTTAGAATACACATGTGGGAGCCCAAAGGGTTAAATATACAACTTTTTGAAAATTTTATGATTTGTCGTTTGATGTGAGGTATTCAGCTACAAGTATGCAATATTTCACTCCTCCAACCTAATTAGGGTTCACTTAGAAAGAATTGTTTAAAATACACATGTGGGAGCCCAAAGGGTTAAATGTACGACTTTTTCAAAATTTTATAGTTTGTCGTTTGATGTGAGGTGTTCAGCTATAAGTTTGTAAAATTTCACGCCTCCAACCTAATTAGAGTCTCACATAGAAAGAATTGTTTGAAATATACATGGGGGAGCCCAAAGGGTTAAATGTACGACTTTTTCAAAATTTTATGATTTGTCGTTTGATGTGAAATATTCAGCTATAAGTATGCAAAATTTCACTCCTCCAACCTAATTAGGGTTCACTTAGAAAGAATTGTTTAAAATACACATGTGGGAGCCCAAAGGGTTAAATGTACGACTTTTTCAAAATTTTATGATTTGTCCTTTGATGTGAGGTATTCAGCTATAAGTATGCAAATTTTCACGCCTCCAATGTAATTAGAGGTTCACATAGAAAGAATTGTTTAAAATACACATGTGGGAGCCCAAAGGGTTAAATGTATAACTTTTTCAAAATTTTATGATTTGTCGTTTGATCTGAGGTGTCCATCTATAAGTATGCAAAATTTCACTCCTCCAGCCTAATTAGGGTTCACTTAGAAAGAATTGTTTAAAATACACACGTGGGAGCCCAAAGGGTTAAATGTACGACTTTTTCAAAATTTTATAGTGTGTCGTTTGATGTGAGGTGTTCAGCTATAAGTATGTAAAATTTCACGCCTCCAACCTAAACAGGTGTCACTTAGAAAGAATTGTTTAGAATACACATGTGGGAGCCCAAAGGGTTAAATGTACGACTTTTTCAAAATTTTATAGTTTGTCGTTTGATGTGAGGTGTTCAGCTATAAGTTTGTAAAATTTCACGCCTCCAACCTAATTAGAGTCTCACATAGAAAGAATTGTTTGAAATATACATGGGGGAGCCCAAAGGGTTAAATGTACGACTTTTTCAAAATTTTATGATTTGTCCTTTGATGTGAGGTATTCAGCTATAAGTATGCAAATTTTCACGCCTCCAATGTAATTAGAGGTTCACATAGAAAGAATTGTTTAAAATACACATGTGGGAGCCCAAAGGGTTAAATGTATAACTTTTTCAAAATTTTATGATTTGTCGTTTAATCTGATGTGTCCATCTATAAGTATGCAAAATTTCATGCCTGCAACCTAATTAGGGGCTCACTTAAAAAGAATTGTTTAGAATACACACGTGGGAGCCCAAAGGGTTAAATATACAACTTTTTGAAAATTTTATGATTTGTCGTTTGATGTGAGGTATTCAGCTATAAGTACGCAATATTTCACTCCTCCAGCCTAATTAGGGTTCACTTAGAAAGAATTGTTTAAAATACACATGTGGGAGCCCAAAGGGTTAAATGTACGACTTTTTCAAAATTTTATAGTGTGTCGTTTGATGTGAGGTGTTCAGCTATAAGTATGTAAAATTTCACGCCTCCAACCTAATTAGAGGCTCACATAGAAAGAATTGTTTGAAATACACATGGGGGAGCCCAAATGGTTAAATGTATGACTTTTTCAAAATTGTATGATTTATTGTTTGATCTCAGGTGTCCATCTATAAGTACGCAAAATTTCACGCCTGTAACCTAAATAGGGACGCACTTAGAAAGAATTGTTTAAAATACACATGTGAGAGCCGAAAGGGTTAAATGTACGACTTTTTCAAAATTTTATAGTTTGTCGTTTGATGTGAGGTGTTCAGCTATAAGTTTGTAAAATTTCACGCCTCCAATCTAATTAGAGGCTCACATAGAAAGAATTGTTTGAAATACACATGGGGGAGCCCAAAGGGTTAAATGTACGACTTTTTCTAAATTTTATGATTTGTTCTTTGATGTGAGGTATTCAGCTATAAGTATGCAAAATTTCACGCCTCCAATCTAATTAGAGGTTCACATAGAAAGAATTGTTTAATATACACATGTGGGAGCCCAAAGGGTTAAATGTCGGACTTTTTCAAAATTTTATTATTTGTCCTTTGATGTGAGGTATTCAGCTATAAGTATGCAAAATTTCACGCCTCCAATGTAATTAGAGGTTCACATAGAAAGGATTGTTTAAAATACACATGTGGGAGCCCAAAGGGTTAAATGAATGACTTTTTCAAAATTTTATGATTTGTCGTTTGATCTGAGGTGGTCATCTATAATTATGCAAAATTTCAAATCTCCAACATGTGTAGTTTCTGAGAACGGGCTCTGTGACGGACAGACAGACAGACAGACAGAGGTGCGAGACGAATAGCGTTTCGTCAGATGAACGAAACCCTAATAATGACTTGGGGAGCTGACGTTGAGGCTCCTGATCTGCAGATTTACTAGTCTATGCTGAATTTAATATCTTATGTGTTCAAAGGGGGCGAACTGTGAGTAAGATTTTAACACTTCATATAAAATTAAGTCTATACTTTAGAAATATTTTGAAAACTAAGAAAAAAAGAGACATATTTTAGGAAGTGTACACAAAAAATAGAGTTAAAAATATTAATTTACCAAGGAGATATTTTAAACATAGGAATGCATCAGATGTTTGTGTACAAAATTCAAACGTTTGTAACTTTGCAAACAATAATCGCATCTGCATGCGGTTTTTCGTAAATGGCTCAGAAGAAACAGGAGAATAATAATAATAATACACGAAAAAATATTTTTTCGATTTTTGCTCAAATAAAGGTCCACGCCCCCCTTAACATCGTAGAATACAGAGAGATAATTTCTATCTGACGTAATTAGATTTAAGACGAAATTTATTGATAAAAATATTCCCCAATAAAATTTGCATGGACGAATAGTTTTTAAAATATCTTCGCTTTTAAATATGGTATTCGTGTTTACAAAGAATTATCTTTTAAAATGTATTTTAATATGTATTTATGTATTATATATATTTCTTAAAAAACAATTGATTACAGAAGTTTTAAAATTTTACAAATGTCGTTATAAAACACGAATAGTTTTCTTTATTAAATTTAATTCAGAGCAAAACGTTTCCCAGCGTTCATAAATATGACAAAAAGTAAAATAAATAAATAAATAGTTCTAGCATGTAGCATTAACAGACATTTCTCTCTTAAATATTAAACGCACACGCTTAGCGAAACCGAAAAGAAAGTTCTTTCCGTAAACACCGAAACATTCAAACTCAATCACTGCCACATCTCCAAAATCATTTTCAGGGGGTTGTGCACATACAATTGTATCAATTTTTTGGCAATTTTGGACACCTCCCCCCTTACGATATCATACGTAATCATTCCTCGAATCACCCTCCGTAATGATATTGTTTTCAGTGTCATTTTTTAATGGAAAGGACATAGGTGCATATCTTTGTGCTACCTGGGCATTTTTCTGCGCTGTTGTAAAAATTTAAAATAGGTAAAAATAAAATAAAATAAATGTTTATACAATATGTGCTGAACAATAATTTAAATATATTACTGCAACTTGAATAAAAAAAAAATAGATTTTATGTTTATTGCTAGCCAACTACTCGCCAAGTATAAACGCAGATTCAAAATCTACAAAATGCTTCAATAGTTTTCACCATTATTTTTAGAAAACTTCACCTTATAAAATAACAAACAAATATAAAATTAAGTACTTCTCAACAACTGCAAAAAGATACCCTGTCATCACGCACGGAGAACATTATTTTTCGTAAGAAGTTGAAGTAGAGAAACGTTAGAAAGACCCCCACGAAGAGCACCCCCCCCCCCCCCTGGGCCTATATCCCTCGAGCAGATAATTGGCCGTCAAAAATCAACCAACTAACCAACCTTAGAGAAACGCAATATCGATGGGCGGATCGAAGTACACGAGCAAAGTACACACGAAGTAAAAAATGTCAACTTTTAATTTGGTTGATACTTACGAACGAGAATACGTCAATGAGGAAATATCTAAATGAGATTATAATTTTACTTGCAATGAAAAATGCTTACATTTTATTTTGTAACTATATTAAATTGAATTATTTGAATTCAGAATAAAACCTAATTGAACTCGTAACACTCGTCTCTATTCAATTAGTAAAAAACATATCTAAAATAAGTCAAATTCATGGCCCTAAATTACCTTGCGAAATGTATTTCTGGCTACGGCCTTGTTTATAAATATATGTTGAAACGAATACCATAGTAGGATATAAATAGATTAAATGGTTATTCCCGCGTTACAGTAAACCATTACTGTACAGAGCATTTCAAAATTGAATTCATCATTGTTATGCATATAGGATTATGTGAAAACGCATTTAAATTACAAAGAACATGTGATGTACATCCTAAAGAGCGTCCATAACGGTAACAGAGAAATCAAACTGAATCTAAATCTTCAAAAATAGTAGGATGTAAATAAAAATTAATGAGCTATTAAAATGTAAAATGTTTATAAAATCTGCTTTAACAAATTCGAACTTATATAAATATTAAACCAGCGTCACATATAAGAAGTTATTTTCTATTACCACTATTTCAAAATAGCAATTTTCATGAGATACATTCAGCAATTACATATTAATATTCGGAAATAATGATACAATAAGAAAAAATGCACTCTGTAAAAATGCAAATATGTGATGCAATGCAGGTCACGAAGGGCATCCAAACACAAGCACACCGCAGTAAAAAATATAAAATAAAATAAACTGAATCTTTAGTAATGCGGAATACTAGCCAATCTTCCATCTCTTGATCTTTTTGGGACCTGACGATTAAAAAAAGAACCTGATTTGAAAAACACTGCCAAATACTAATAACATTTTATCTCTGAAATTCTACTGGTGTAGTTAATACGTTGATTTACAAATATTTAGCTAAATTCTGAAGTTAAATAGTAATAATGATAATAAAGAAAACATGCGCAGATCACTTAAATAAATATGCATCTGGGAAATCACATGATCATATGTTTATGAAGGTGAAATAAATACTTCCATGCTTAACAATAAGTATATCGAATGCACGAAATTGACCTTCGAAAAAATAATACTCAAACTTTATGGCAAAATACGAGTATATTGCTATGTAATAGGCACATAAACACCACTTGACATATTTCAACCACCACGTGCGAAAAACCGCAGGTTTTTGTAATTAATTATAAACATAAACACAAAAATTCTTTCTCTGAAAAAATGAAATATGCAAGAGTGTCTGCCATGGGAGGGGTTTCTTTTTGAAAGGACGAAAACTGTACGTCTTCAATGTGTTAAAAGAATCTAAATACAACAAGACATAATACAATAACTTTGCTGATGTAACAATAAAATTATACTACGCAGGTAGCACACACATATCGGCCAACTAAAGAACATTTCAAAATTTAATTCATCATTGGAATACATATGGAGTTATGTGAAAACGCATATTTGTGACAAAGAGCATGTAATATATAGGGTGATTCATAAATATCGAAACAATAGGCTATCTCCTTAAATATTGCTCCTAGACACATACTTCCAATTGCGAAGTTTCATAAAAAAGGTGCAAAATTTAATGACACAAGTTGTAACTCCATGGGGGTCTATTTGAGAAAAGACAAAAACTAATTTTTTATACGTTCCCGTTGGGTAAAATTTCCAATTAGGAAATTTTCTCTTATTCCTTCCTGAATTAAACAAACAAACAAACAAAAAAAATTCATCTCGGTATCTGCAAAACTCGCAGAGTTATTAAAATTAAAAATTCGCGACTAACACCATTTTCCCATGCCTCTGAGTGACGAGTTATTGACTCATTTTGAATGCAAGATAGGGATCATCCACAAATTGTACGTTATTAAAAGTAGATTTAAGACAGTGCCTCTCCTTTGGACATAAAATGGCAGCGTATAGATTTTATGTTAAACCTTCTTTCAAATTATGCTGGAGGCCTTTATTAGAGGTCTGCACGGGTCGAAATACCCATACCCGGTGTCGAGCCGACCCATAGAAAAAAAAGTTCGTCCCGGCCTGGAAAAATGTTTAAATCTTAGCCCGAGTCTGGTCCGGCCTGATTGAATTTCTAGAAAACATAGTTTTTTACGTCGATAAGGTTAAAAATTGTTTTGTATGAAAGAGTTCTGACCAAAAATAGCTTTATAGCTTTATAATAGTTTTTAGATTTTCTTTTTATATGTTTATAATCTTCATTTTTAAAGAATCGTCAAAGGCTGTGATATTTATTTTTTTTAATGAATCTCTATTTGTATGTAAATGTTTCACTTACCATTTAATATCGTTAATCCATAATTCCTGTATTGGAGACTTTCAAAAATGATATACAATAAAACCTTATAAGACGGAATCACACAGACAAGAAAAAAATGCCTTATAGACAATTTCCCATCTTAGGCGGTGCAAATGTATTCTATTCTTTTCTCAAGTATTATTATATTCATTTTCCATGGATCAAAAAAATATTCCGTTTTAGACAGGATTCCGTAATAGACAAGTTCTTTTTCACTTGTTTTACTGTATTTATTCAATGTTTTTAATTTTAATTTAATTTAATTTATTTTTTTGCTTTTAAATGTACTATCATTTCAAAACGATTTTGAAAGCTTAATTGTAAATGGTAATATGTTTTAATTGTAATGGCGATTTAAAAATATATGCATTTCTTGTAAATTTTTTGGGTTGAGTCAAACTTTACTGATTTTTTGCACGGATTAGTTGAGTCAAGACTGGGACTGAAGATTTCGCGCCGTGCAGACCTATGAAGAAAAGAAGCCAGTCCCGGTTCGGTATGAAAAATACATTAGACCCGGTCGAGACTGATCTGGCCCCAGAATGCAGACTTTTTTTAACCGCTCGCCGGGACGATATAAAACCTGAAGTTGTGACGGTTAAAATTATGAAAACTCTCTTAATCGGTATGCTAGAAAAAAACTTGTTTTAAATAGTACAGAAAGAAGGTGGAAAGGGTAAAAGTTAAACTGAATTGGAAGTTTAAGCAGGAAAGAGTTACATACTCACCTGCAATTTTTAAAAAAGCATTTAAACATTTTATTAGGAGCCAATCTTTGTTTAAAACTATAAATGCGTTTAAAATTATTAATTTAAATTCGTAATTAAAATAAATTTAATTTAAATTATTAATTTACATTTTTAAGTCAAGAATTGTTAAAAAAAGGGTGCAAACTCGGAATATGACCTTTTTGATTATTTTACATTAATTTTGTTTCGACAAATTTGAAAATATATTTATTTTTGAAAATATGATTTTTTTTAAAAATAAGTTACATCATCTTTTTTTTATTTGTGTTTTTGATATTTTTAATATTAATATTTAAAAAAAATCCTGAAACAAAATTTAAATTATATTTTCCTCTTTAATTAAATGAAAAAAAGTTTGAAATTCGACGATAATATTTCGAGTTATAACGATTTTAAATCACCCCAATTAAAATAATAATAATAATTTTAAAAATTTTAAACTTTCTAAGAAATTTTAGCATGTAATTTTATTTGCAAATTATATCGTTAATCATCACAAAAAACAGAAAAATCTAATTCTAACTCAATAAACATATTTTTTACATGTATCCTGGAACTTTTAAAGTAACATTTTTTCTTGAATAACACGCATTTCAATTTGTATCTAATCCCTTAAAACCTGACGAATTATTTAAACAGGCATAACTCCATGAATTTTGCAGATATGAAGATAGAACTTTTTGTGTTTAAATCAGGAATGGATAAGGAAAAAATTCCTAATTGGAAATTTTAACGTAAGGGGGCCGTATAAAAATTTAATTTTCGTATTTTCTCAAATAGACCTCCCACGGAGTTCTAACTTATCTCATCAAAATTTCCACCTTTTTAAATGAAACTTTGCAATTGGAAGTATGTACCTAGGGGCATTAAGTAAGGAGATAGCCTATTGTTTCGATATTTATGAATCACCCTGTGTAATGCAGATCGCAAAGAGCGTCGGGAACGGCAACGGACTTGCCAGCAGAAACTCAATCCATTTGATATAAATTTACTGAGACATTTGTTATTTAATATCCTGAAGACCTCAGGTCCTGTATCCCATAATAATATTGGTTTTAATGATTTTGACAAAACTTTGTAATTACACAGGAAATTATCTTTTGAATTCTATCTATAAAAGTTACCTGGCGTGAGTTTATTGAAATATTAACTTTAGTTAATTAATACCTTTGATTTGATTTGATTTACGAAACATTTATGTGGATTTTGAAGTTAAGACAATATTGATTAAAAAAAAAGAGACGATCAAGAAAATAAATATGCTGCTGTGAAATCACACGGATCAGTCAAATTATCCGGTAAATTCGGTAATAGTGAAACTTGTATTTCAAATAAAGTCAAATTTCAAAGTAATTGCTTAAAAGGCGCAAAGGCCAACATAGTGAAAAAGATTCCAAGCCGGGACTCGAACCTGGGCCATCAGTATAGCGCACTGACGTTCTACCGACTAAACCATTTGGAACGATACCCAGCAAGGAAAATTTCTCACTATTATACGTTGGCAAGGCTGCAAACGCAGAACAAGATGGAATATTTATCGTGAGCCACCGACCTGGGACAAACACGGAACGTAATTAAATCCAGCATCGATAGAAACTATATTAACACATGGAAATTATTCCAGAGGGAATCATTCGCCTTGCATACAATATTTCAAATGAAAGTCAAATTTCAAAGTAATTGCTTAAAAGGCGCAAAGGCCAACATAGTGAAAAAGATTCCAAGCCGGGACTCGAACCCGGGCCATCAGTATAGCGCACTGACGTTCTACCGACTAAACCACTTGGAACGATAATGACCAGTGGAATAATTTCCATGTGTTAATATAGTTTCTATCGATGCTGGATTTAAATATGTTCCGTGTTTGTCCCAGGTCGGTGGCTCAGGATAAATATTCCATCTTGTGCTGCGTTTGCAGCCTTGTCAACATATAATAGTGAGAAATTTTCCTTGCTGGGTATCGTTCCAAGTGGTTTAGTCGGTAGAACGTCAGTGCGCTATACTGATGGCGCGGGTTCGAGTCCCGGCTTGGAATCTTTTTCACTATGTTGGCCTTTGCGCCTTTTAAGCAATTACTTTGAAATTTGATTTTCATTTGAAATATTGTATGCAAGGCGAATGATTCCCTCTGGAATAATTTCCATGTGTTAATATAGTGAAACCTGATTCAAAATTTAAAAATAGTTTAATTAATAAGTGTGAATAATAAATGAAATTAAATAAATACTACAGTAAAAAATAAAGTATTTCGACTAATTTGAAAGCACTGTCACTACCAGTTTTATCTTTGTACTAAATAGCAATTACAATCGCATATATGTGTATCGAATGGACATTATTTTACATTTATACGCACCAATTTAGTCCATAAAAAATGAAAGAATGGAGCATCAGAAATCTTGCATTTTTTCCTTGTAATTTAATATCTAGAATTGTTTTTGTTTTGTTTTGTTTTTTTACTGAAAAAAAAATCTTTAAAAAATAATTATAAGACGGTACAAACAAACATAGTAGGATATGAATAAGAATTAATAAGTAACAGGGTTCGTACGGGTCCTGGAACTTCCGAACAAAAAAATTCTTCGATACCAGTATTTTGTCATAGACAATCTCTCCTGAAATAAGGTGAAATTTCGTGCGTCTGAACTTGATTTATTTTTTTATAAGAAAATACTGATATATCACCTTGAAAATAACGGTACCCGTACGTAACCTGAGTATCTGAAAGGTAAAATTTTTATAAAATCTGCTTTAAAATATTCGAACTTATTGGCAGTTTCAAAATAAATATTAAACCAGCGTCACAAATAAGAAATTTTCTCAGCACTACTACTTCCAAATAGTAAGCTCCGTCTTGTTTAATCAGAGACATTCGGCAATTAAATACTAATATTCGCAAATAATGATAAAATAAGAAAAAAATGCACTCTGTGAAAACACAATTATGCGATGCAGCTCGCGAAGACCCTCGAAATCATAGCACACCACACTAACACACAACATAAACTGAAACTTATACAAGATACTGTGTGGCCGAGATAAGAAAAACCCTGAGTAGTTTTCTTGCTTTCGAAGGTTCCAAAACTTGTATGCATAAGACAAAAAAGGACCTCTAATTTACAGAATGATCGGTTGAACGGGAGAAAAGAGAATTGATGGACGTCCCTAAAATAAAGTCGCCTGACCAGTTGTCTTGATTACAGTGCCTAGAAGTATATAGTGTGTTTATCGCCAATAGAACGGTAATGAAAAAAATGATCCCTGAAAGGAGGAAAACCAGCTTCTCCGCGAGAGGGCGTCGAGTTCCCACCGTCGTTGGTTTACGTTTCAAATTGCATTTAAAGTGCTTGATCTTGATGTTAGTGGAGATATAATTAACGCTACATTTTGAAACAAATTATACAAGTGTATCTTTTTTTTTTTTTTTTTTTTTTTTTTAACATTTTGAAATAAAGGCATATACGTTTGTTTAATAATAAATCATTATTGATATGTACCAAAAGAAAGAAAAAAAAAACGCTGGTCGAATATGCTTTATTCCTGGATGCATTAGTGGATATAAATGCAACAAAACTAAAATGATTCTATATTTAACTGAAGAATAAATATTTAAAATGAGCATTTATCTAGGTATATACCCTTAAATATAAATACCCATGTATGTTGCACCAGTGGTTACTTCCAAATATAAATGTATATTAAATTAACTTTAGAAAGACACCACTACTTAGGATGAATTAAACTTTTTATAACAAAATTATGTCTTTAGTCAGCAGTACTTTAAGATACATAAATAAAGTAATAATTATTTTTTTCTTATTTTATCTAACTTTAACAAAAAAATTGAATATTTTAAAGAAAATGCATCCTACTACATTTGAAAAAATCATTAATTTCTCATTTGATTTTTTGCTAATAAATTTTAAATTATTTTATCAAAAACTAAAGCTCTGAAATGTCAGAAAAATTTAAAAACTCAATTTACTCTTAAATTATTAACTGGCTGTAAAGAAGTAATAATTAATTTTGATTAAAAAGTTGTCAAAATGGAGGAGGGGAATATTTTAGCTGCACAAAAAAAAAAAAAAAAAAAAGAGAGAGGAGGGGGGGGGGGGGAGGAAAAGAAACCTATGTTTTTACAACAATCCATCAGAGTATGATATATATTCCATATATTGTTTTAGAAATAACGAAATATATTACTAAGAGAAACACCTTGTTCTATTACTAAATTAACTTTAAAAAGACCTCTACTTAGGATGAATGAAACAACAAAATTATGCCTTTAGTCAGCAGTACTTTAAGATATATAAATAAAGTTAATAATTATTTATTCTGATTTTATCTAATTTTAACTAAAAAAAAAAAAAAGAATATTTTTGAGGAAATGCGTCCAACTTTCAAGAAATTTTTATTTTCTAGTTTTCTAAATATCAATAATTTCTCATTTGGTTTTTTGCCAATACACATTAAATTATTTTACCAGAAACTAAAGCTCTGAAACATCAGATATTTTTTAAAAACTCAATTTACTCTTAGTTTATTAACTAGCCGTAAAGAAGTAATAATGAATATTGATTAAAAAATTGTCAAAATGGGAGTAAATATTTTAGCTGTACAAAGAAATTTTTTTTTTTACATATATCATAGTACGGTGTACATTCAGTATATTGTTTAAAAAAAAAAAAAAAAAAAAATGTTTCACTACAAAGAATACTACAAAGAAAAACTTTGTTCTACTATTAAATTAATTTTAGAGAGACGTTTACTTAGGATGGATGGAATTTAATAAACAAAATAATGCTTTTAATCAGACATAATTCAACACATATATGAATAAAGTTATTAATTATTTATTCTGATTTTATCTAATTTTAACTAAAAACAAAGAACATTTTAAAGGAAATGCATCCTACTTTCAGGAAAGTATACACATATATATATTCTTGATTTCAAAAATCATTAATTTCTGATTTGATTGTTGGCTTACCTCAAATTATTTTATCAAAAAATAAAGCTCTGAAATATCAGAAGTTTTTAAAAACTCAGCTTAGCTTATTAATTGGCAGTAAAGATGTAATTATGAATACTGATTAAAAAGTTGTCAAAATTGGGGGGGCGGGGGGTGTATTTTAGCTACACACACACACACACACACACACACACACACACAAAATTACAGCTATGTTTTTACAACAATTTATCATAGTATGATGTATATTCAATATTGTTTTAGATATAACGAAATATTGTACAAAGAAAAACCTTGTTCTATTATTAAAGTAACTTTAGACGGACCACTACTTGAATGAACGAAATTATGCATTTAGTCAGAAGTACTTTAAAAAATATAAATAAAGTTAGGAATCATTTATTCTTATTTTATCTAATTTTACCTAAAAATAGAAAATTAATTAAATAAAATAGTTTGTATATGTTTAATTTCATTACAAACTAGTCATGAAATCATTTAAATTCCTCTTCAACTGCATTTCATTATTACAAAAAAAAAAAAAATAATAATAAAATAAAAAATCTTGTGTATTTTTAATCTAGAGCATTTTAAAGTATTGATTTAACAAAAAAACTTCTTGTGTATATTTAATCTAGAGCATTTCAAAGTACTGATTTATTATAGAAAAAAAAATGGATTTAACAGGATGTGCATGGGAAAATGACAGATACTATAGCGGCGGTGGGAGCGCTAGCGCCATCTATCGGCGTCCTCTGTTTCTGTATAATTTTGATGCTGATAATAACACAATTCACTTCTAGGCACTATACCTTGTTAAAAAGACGGACCTGAGCTGAGACTGGTTGTAGTTCTAGAGTCTTTCTGATCCCAGTTCCCAGTCACAGACAGTAACTATTATTTAATATTCGGTCGGAAGACTAGCCAATCCTCCATTTATTGAAAATGTACCCCTGAATTTATGATCATTTAAGTGAGAATCTCAGGTTCGAAGATGATTTGGTCGAGGAGCCCGGGGCACTTGCATGTTCCGCATCAAAGATTTCCGAAATCCTCCCAAAATCGATCTGCGCATTGCTTCGCGCATTCCCTCGCCCTTCAAAGATTCCTTGCTAACATGGTATATTTTCATAGTGTCGCCATCTAGGGAGCAGATAATAAAATATAATCATGTTAATCTAATGCTTTTGACTAAAATAAATTATGTTTTAATTGTTTTAACTTGTTGTATTAACATAATTTGTAAATTTTAATTTATATTTTTTTTACATTTCTTATAGTATTCCAATTTATAATCAATAATTAAAGAAAAAAAAGAAGAAGAAGAAGAACGAAAGAGAGATGTTATTGTATTCGAATAGTTTAAAAAATGATAGCTAAAAATACATTTTATTTTTAAAAATTTTCTTTTCTTGATAAGTATCAATTCAAAACCTTACTGAGAAAATATTGACGTCTGCTATATCAAATTTTTATTATTATTTTTTTTCTACCATTGTGATATAAGTCTCCAAGCATAGTAATGCACTAAGATTAATAAATTAAAACTTTTTAATGCTGAAAATATACAAGAAATCATAACATGTTAAATTATGCAAAAAAAAAAGTAAATAAATAAGTAAATGAATAAAAACAATAAATAAATAAATAGAAATAAAAGAAGACGAAGGAGGAGAAAGAGAGCTGTTATTGTATTCGGTTAGTGATAGCTAAAAATACATTTTATTTTGTTTAACATCAATTCAAAATCTTACTAAGAAAATATAGATTTTAGAGAGGTCTCCTAGATCAGATTTTTATTGTTTTTACCAATCTGTTACACGTCATCGAGTATAGTTATACACTAGTTAAAGTTTTTAATAATCAGTGTAATATTGCATCTTTCTGCTTTAGTTTTGCATTTTCTTAACGTTCTCGTAAGTCAATAAATCTGACAATTTTTGCTCATAAAAGTGAAAGCATATACAGTCATACACATATTCATGTGTGAATATTTGAATGCATATCAATATATGTACATAATAAATATGAATATATACATGTCTGCATAAATTTTATGTATGTGTGTGTTTCTAATATATTTGAAAATCGCATATGGTTTAGATATCTGCTGTCATCTACTCTAATTTTCATAAGATTCTTCAGATCACAATGTCATTCAAATATATGACTAATGTAGACAACATATACCAAAAAAAGAAAAAAGAAAAAAAAGAAAGAAAAAAGTATAGCTTCCAGATTCTAAGGATGACCAAAAATGCATACCTATGTTTCAGATACTCATTATTACTAATAACTTGCATTTAAATTAAAATATTTTTGGCGTTATTTACATCCATTTTTGTGAAACTGTCATTTAATACACCCTTCCTATTCATAAGTTGATATGTCTATACTAAACATATATGAATATAATGATTGGGTTTCTACAAAGTATATAGTACAAAACAAAAGTTCATTTATGTCTAAACAACCCAAGTTTTTATCTAATATA
Source organism: Maratus speciosus (assembly GCA_963932465.1). Taxonomy (NCBI): domain Eukaryota; kingdom Metazoa; phylum Arthropoda; class Arachnida; order Araneae; family Salticidae; genus Maratus; species Maratus speciosus. The sequence continues at coordinate 224,312,823 of OZ010789.1, forward strand.
GATTTTTTTTTTTTCATATTTAATATCTCACAAGTTAGACATTGAAAACTGAAGAAAATTAATAACAAACTACTAAGCTAAAACATTAATTATATGTTTAAATAATAATATTTATTAATATGAATTGTAGATTAATATGAAATAATAATGTTAATTAATATAAATTATATACATTTAAAAATATATAATTTTATAATTATAATACATATATTAATTATAATAATTACATATAATAATATTATAATAATTATATATAATAATATGTATATATTAATTAATTAATAATTAATATTAGTTATATATATTTAAATGAAAATATTAATTATACATATTTAAATAAATATTAATTAATATCAATTATACATGTTTAAATATTTAAATATCAATATTAATTATATATTTAAATAGTGATAATAATATAAGAAAAATATATTATTATCATTATATCAATAATTATTACTTGATATCAATTATGCATATTTAAATATTAATTAATTTGGTATATTTAAATATCAATATTAATTATATATTTAAATAGTGATAATAATATAAAAAAAAAGAAAATCTTTAATTATGTTAGTGGAAGATTAACATAATTAAAGATTTTCTTTTTTATTGGTACATTGTTATCACTATTTAAATATATAATAATATTAAAATTTAAATATGTGTAATTAATATTAATTAATATTTTTATTTAAATATATATAATTAATATTTTTATTTTCCACTATTTTATAATTACAACTAAACCAGTAATTAGCAAAATTAATACTAGTAAATTAATAAAGATTTTTTATATATGAACGATAATACTTCACTTTAAAACATAAGAACTTTAAAAAATTGATTTTACTAATTTGATATCTATCTCTTACAACAGGGCGATATCACAATTAACATAAAAATATTTTCATTTTATTTTAAGAATTATTGCATTTTAATAAATGTTAATTTAATTAATAAAAAATAGAATTTAAAAATTTATTTGAATTACTTAAATTTATTTAAAATTAAATTTTATAACTTAATTGTCATTTAAATTTAAATGTCTAATTGACAATTTAAAAAAATACAAAGCAACTGATCTTTATGTTAAAGATCAAAACTAAAATCTACAACAAATAGGACACAACTCACAACCTGTCTATTACAAAGATTGTGCTTTAACCACCGCGCTATGACGTTCGTTCTTCTTTTTCGCCTTCAACAAAGTCCCTCCTGTACCACAAAAATGTAAACAAAACATCCGAAGCAGCAATAATGCGCGAGAAAATGCGCAGATCTGTTTTGGGAGGATTTCGAATCTTTGAGGCGGAATATGCTAGTGCCCGGGGCCGCTTGCCCCACATCCCCGTCACATAGCACATAGGATTGTGCAGGTTAAATGGAATAGCAAAATTCATAGCTGGCAGCATTGAGGGAATTTGAACACTGCCAATTATAATTAAATTTTACCTCTGAAATTCTACTGGTGTGAGTATTTTAAAATATCAACTTCAGTTAATACGTTGATTTACAAATATTTAGGTAAATTCTGAAGTTAAATGATAATAAAGGAAACATGCGCAGATCACTTGAATAAATATTCAGCTGGGAAATCATATGATCAAAAATCTTCTAGGGATTCAAATCCAGATGCGGAAATCTGCAAAAAATAAGTAGTGTTCGCATCTGGAGTAATTAACAACTGTTGATCCAGGTGCAGGGGCGGCGCCAGAACTTGCCCGACGGGGGGCACAGTCAGTGGCGTATTTATGAAGTGAGGGGCCCCTCTCACTGGAACTTTTTGGGGCCCTCCGTCTTGTAAAATTGGGTACATTTATAATTGAAAAATAATAGATATTCAAAACTTAATTACAATAATTACTTGCAAATTAATTTAAATGCATTCAAATCGTTAAAGATTAATTATGCAAAATTTATTTCCTATTCAAATTACATCAGATTATTTTCTATCAACTTGGATACTGCGACGGAGAAATGTGCTGAATTTATGTATGTTATTTTTTTCCATTTTTTAGAACATAAATTGATAATTCAATTTGCCAGTCGGTTGGCTGTTTCAAGCCTTTTAGAGCAAGACAACTTTTTGTAAACCTACTGTGCATTTTAAGGCCAATATTTGCAGTAATCTAAAAAGTTGGTAAATAGTTTTTCTCCTTATATTAATGTCGCTTTTTTTGGAAACCTTGAAGTTTCGAAGGAGAAGAGCTAGTGATAATACAGAGAAGGTGTAAAACTCAACTGCTAAATCTCAAACCATTCCAGGAATTTCTTATGAAAAGCTTTCTTTTGAATAAAGGTCAAAATTGTTCATTTAGTGTTCTGACAGAAAAATCAGACATCCCAGATAACAAATATTTCAAAGAAAAAGTTTTGGATGAGGAGTGGGAAACTATATTCATAAAACCGCATCAAATATTTATTTTTATTACTACATTCATAAAACCGCATCAAATATTTATTTTTATTATTGACTAGTTGATTCGCCCGGCGTTACCCAGGTCCGTCAAAAAATAGCACGAAACGCGAAAAAACTCTGAAAAATACAATAAGAAATCGCGAAAAAATTAAAAATTGCTGCGCGAAAACTTCACTGCGAAGAGAAAAAAATTACTGTATTGGGCAAGAAGATTTTTAAAAAAATTACTTTTACTAATGTGGAAAATCACAGCGAACTGCTAAAACCCACTAAAATATCAAAGTTCGCAGAGGACAAAAATTACTATTGAGCTAAAACATTAAAACAGGATTTCTTCTACAAATGTCGAAAAATTCTAAAAATGGCATAAAAAATTCACGAAAAATTCAAAAATCGCTGTACGAATTTCGAATAAACCTTATTGAAAAGAGGATAAAAGTTACTACATAGGGTTAAGAGAATAAAACCATATTCTTTTCACTAATGTGGAAAAATCGCTTCGAATCGTGAAAAAGCGCTAAAAATTGCATACAAAATTAAACTGAAAAAAATTAATCAAAAAATTAAAAATCGGTCCTCGAGGTGCAAAACTACATACCTCTATGTGCAGCCGTCTCTTCAGAACACGGCCGACGAGCACACACTCACACACAAACTTCTATTATTATTACTATATATGTCGAAAGGTTCTTGATAAGATTTTCAAAGTTTCAATGTTCTATTTTATTTTTTGTTATAGAGATGATTGAGAGAGATGAGATTCTGATTTCTCTGAGATTCCCTTGAGATTCCTACAAAATATTCATGCATTTGAAAATCCACTTTCAGTAATTATCATCCATAGACGATAACGTATTCGAATTCTTTTGTACAGCCTTATTGTATAAGATTTTGGTACACACCACATAGTATACAAAATTTTAATTCATTTGGAAAACGGATCCGCTATTTGAAATGGCTCAACTCGTCCCTCTGCCCCCCCCCCCTTTACACCTCCGCCTAGATATTCTTTGATCTGTACAGAGTCCGGCTAAGACGAAGACAGGCCCAGGGTCTGATATTCGTTCGTTGCCTTTACTAAAATGAAAAAAAATATATTTTCCATGTCGTCTTAAAATACAGATATGAATATATAAATATATAATTAGACAGACATACATATTTTTTAATCCTATCCAACATTAGAAACACAAAATTTTGATTTTAATCAGTCAAAATACACTTAAAATATCAGCGTTATGAAAACTACAGACCAAGTGCTGGGCCCCCAAAATTAGGGGCCCCAGGATGACGGCTCAATTGGCCATGATTTAATCAGGCCCTGAATCTTCACAATTAAGTCGTCATAAATGGTCTCTAACAGGGTTCATTTCCGCTCAGATCCAAGTTTCATTTGAATCCCAACCCATCCCTCCTCAACCGATCACAATCCTGATAATTCATATAGGAGAAAAAGATACGGGAAAGATAAACCATTTCTGGAAGTGGCAGATGATAGAAAAAATATTCTATTTATTACATGAAAATGATGTAATACTAACTGAAAAATAAAAAAGAAGGCTAAGAAAATGTTTTGACCAAAATGTCACATTTTCTCTCTGAACTTGAAAGAAGAGTTGGGGGCCCTTGGAATGCGGGGCCCCTCGCGATTGCGACAATCGCGACCCCTTAAATCCGCCCCTGGGCACAGTATCCCCGACAGGGGGGCCGAATTCAAAATATATATTAGAGGTTTCCACGAGCCCTGGCCTGTTCCGAAGCCCGAACTCGGTAAAAGTTTCTTTCATTAAACTCGGGCTTGGCTTAATTTTATCTGAAAACTCGGTACGGGCTCGGGTTAAACTTTAGCTTTTGAAAAGTTGGTCCAGGCCTGAACTTCATTATCCCCGAGACACGTCCGGGTCTTGCATTTTTTTCTGTAGATTCCGGTCGGACTGGGACTGTATTTATACTTCAGAATTTTTTTGGAGCAAATGAACAATAAAACATTTCTTTGTTTCTTTTTACCCCTTTTGAAATAACAGGTGGAATATGTTGATCAATCACGTGAAAAACATAAAATTTTCGAGTCCGGATTTGGCATATTCCCGAAACGCGCAGGTCTCTAACACTCATACTGCTATTTAAATTAGAGATAAATTGCAGAGGGCCAAACGATTTTTACTCGAAACATAAATTTTGAAGCTTGTCAAAGAATATTGTAGATAAATAAAGTGAAAAAAAGCTCTTAATGTTATTTTTGAAACACCTCACTAATCACCTAATCTTTATAGGCGGACGAATCCACGACAGAAAGAGTTTCCACACTTTTGAGCATTACCCTAAAGGAAAAACTCTTCTTCGTACTCTTCTTCCACACAGCAACCTCCCAATAAGCGGTCATTCAATATTACAGATTTTACGTGCACATATATGGCATATACACAGCAGTGCGTGAAAGACAAAGTATGGAGCATTTCTCCGGTTATGAGTCGAACCAAAGAGTCGCGCATCAGGTAAGGTGGATAACCAATTTTTTTCGAAACGCGGTTCGTGTTCCAGCCGGGTTGAGCTGACCATATATTTTAATGTCGGAGGTAACTGAAAGAAAGAAAAAAAAACAGCCGACAAATCCCTATCAAAAATGCATAAAGTGACCAAAAATTATTTTAAAATAAAATTATTTAAATTTGTTAGTGAAAGTGTCATTGCGAAAACTAGCAGTTAAACGTTACACCTAACTACGGTCCTTCTCGGGTAATAAATAAAATTTGAAGACCTGCAAATTTTATTTAAAACAAAGCTGTAACCCGAACCGAACCCAACCAAAATTATTCTGTCTACCCGCAACCCGAAATACTTAATTCCAATCCCAACCTGAAACCCGGAATCGGAGAAAGTTGATCCACAATATAATGTAATTATTAAAAAGAAAAAATATTGTCTGTAATCATATCTCCAATATTAATGTTATCTTTTATGTGGAAAAAAAAACATGCAAGGAGTCATTCATATTCAAAGGCGTAGTTTTTCATCTGAAATAGATTCCTGCGCGGATTGGGTTATACCCGATACAAACATTCAACTTAAGTCTCCTGTCCCTGCCGGCGAAGACACTCACGAGCTAATGCTAATCCTATGGGGAGGGATTTATCTAATAACTTGTTTGCATTTCGATATTTTTAAATAATTTTTTTTAATTGGATAGCCGAGGTCTGTCTCTACATCACACCTTTTTTACTTTTTCGATTTTGGTCGCAGATATTTTTTATAAAGCTACTTTCACTTTCAAATCCGGTTCTGTCTTTCTAAAAAATATCTGCAACCAAAATTGAAAAAGTAAAAAAGGCGCGATGTAGAGACGGACCTCGGCTATGCAAGCAAAAAAAAAAAAAAAAAAAAAATATTTAAAAATGCGAAATGCAAACGAGATATTAGAAAAATATCTACCTATAGGATTCGCATTAGCTCGTGAGTGCCTTCGCCGGCAGGGACAGGAGCCTTAAAGTCAGTCCGAAACCTAACAAAAAATTTCCGTTGACGCAAAACCTGACCTGAACCCGACAGCAATTTTTTATTGACCCTAAACCGAGACACTTCAACTTGAACACGACTCGACGCAAAAAAAGATCTATAATTTAATACAGTTATCAAAAAATAGTCTGCAATATTAATAGTATCTGTAATATTAATTCTGTCTTATGTAGAAAATAAACACGTAAAACGACTCATCCAAATTTAAAGATATAATTTTTCATGTCAAACAATAACTTAAACATTCTTTTCGTAAAATTGAGCTAATTCCAGCTTGGCTCGTAAGTAGTGTTGTCAGGTCAAAAAGCGGGACAGAGAGAGAAAAAAAGCCGGACAGACGCTTCAAAATCGGGACATTTTAAGCACTACAATAAAAACTGTTAAAACGGAACCAGTGTAATAGAATAATGCTTTAAACTGAAAATTTTCGTAATATTGGCTAAAACAGGCTAAGATTGTCTAAATTGGAAAGTTCTTCCAATTCTTTGTCGTTCTATCTTAACAGGTTGCTGTATTAAATAGCTTCCTTTCATCGTATTGAATGTAAGTGAACTATACTTTATCCATAAAGGAATGGTGTGAAATTAGTCGAACTAGAGTTTTCTAAATAATTAACAGTAGTTTTATGACAATAATGCTTACTTTACAAATACCGCGTTTTATTTTTTTTTTTCAATATTTTGCCTTTCAGCCGTTTAAGAAAAAGCACAATTATTATTACGTACACACTCAAGAAAACATTTCCTCAAACGTAGAAAGCACAGGCAGCAAGTTGCGGAACGCGTCTGTGGTTGGAACAATTTTTCTTATTATTTGAAGAAAATTTCGTGTTCTGACTGAAGAATTAAAAAAAAAAAAAAAAAAAAAAAAAAAAAAAAAAGGGAGCTTCAGTTCGCGAACTTTTCGTGAGCTTAATAATTATATATATATATATATATTTATTTTTTTTTGGGGGGGGGGGAGGATGGGCAAATCAAAACAGGAATTTTCGTGTTTTAATAATAATAATAAAAGCAATTGAAGAAACACCTTCAAATCACGTATTTTTTTAGAATGTATATTGATTGAAACCAGACAGCATGGTCCTCTAACTTCTGATAAGATACAGAATTTAAATCTGAAATTAAAACTGAAATATAAAATTCTGAAGAAAAATATAAGTATGTAAAAGAATGTGAAATATGTATAAGAATGTAAAAGTTCATTAATATCAACTCAATCATAAAACAAAGTCATGTTGATGTTAAAAAAAACCCTTTAAATTCATGCTTATTTTGTAACAGCCAAAGTTTAGAGGTCTGCACGGGCCGGGCTCGGGCCTATTTGCCTTCATGGCACTCTGGCCGGGTCGGACCTAACTTCTTTTTTTCGTACCGAGATGAGGCAGGCTTCATTCTTCCTAGGTCTTCATAAGCCGATATTTTCAGTCCCGTCTCGATCCAACCTGGAAATCATTGTCTCGGCATGTCCTGGTCCGTGCAAATATCAGTAAAATTTGGCCCAGGCCAAAAATTTTTGCAAAAAGTGTATATATTTTTAAATCGACATTATTCTACAATTAACCCCTTAATTCTCGCTTCCGTGGTATTCACAGGCTGTGGCTTTTATTCAAATTGTTTGATTCCCACCAGTTTTATTAAACGGTGTAATTGGCTTTATTATGGCATCATTTTACTTGCCATTAAATAAGGTGAATGTTTCTTTTTCAAAAAAGTGGTGCCAATAAGCAATTTGAATTTTTAAACCGTAATTTAACGCGACCGTGAAGGGGTTAAACATTAAAATTTATTCGTTTTAAAGAATAGTTGATTTCTAGGGTAATTAATATTAAAATACAGCAAAACGTGTGAAAAAGAATTAGCCTATGATGGAATCCTGTCTTATATGGAAAAAATTATTGATCCATGCAAAATGAATATAATAATACGTGAGAAAAGAATACATTTACACCTGCTAAGAAGGGAACTTGTTTATAACGCATTTTTTTTTTCTTTCCTATGCGATGTCTTAGAAGATTTTACTGTATAGCATTTTTCAGATTTTTAAGTCTCCAATACATAATTTTTTGATTAACGATATTAATTATAGCTGAAACATTAACATGCAAATAGAGATTCATTAAAAAAGTGTATGTCGCAACCTTCTTTAAAAGTGAAAATTACAAACATGAAAAAAGAACTAAAATAAGTATTTTTGGCCAGAACTCCTTTTAACAAAATCGACGTAAAATTTCGTCGGACTTGGGCCAAGATTTTAACTTTTTTCCGGCCCGGACTCGGACCGAACTTTTAATTTTTATACCGTGTCGGGCCATTACTGTTTTTTGTACGGACCAGGCCGGGACGAAGTTTGAACTTTTATACCGGGCCGGGCCGAATTTTTCTTCCTACTAGTCGGGCCGAGCCCAAACCTGGAAATTTGGGCCAATACAGAACTCTACAAAGTATAACTAAGTTATTAATTAAAATTGTTCAGTCTAACAATACAATCAAGTTTAAATTATCAAGTAAGTCGATATTCTGTTTTACACGATTTTTTAAATTTCTAAATACGAACCTACGACCCTAAACACGAATTGTTAATTACAAACCTGCACGGTTCGAGTTATGCCCGACCCGAAATCGACAAAATATTTTTTTTCGAACCTGCAACTTGATTCTAAGCATGAAATGAAGAAAAAAAAATCAATCCTAAATGTAAAACAATTCTGGAAAATAGTTTGCAATCATATCTCTAAAATCAATTTTATATTTCAAGAAATGAATGCAGTGGCGTAGCTAGAGCATTTCGTTTGGGGGGGTGTGGACATCGAATTTACCGAATGTTCATAGTAAATTTTGTATTTTTTTAAATTTTGTATTTATTTGTATTTTGTATTTATTTGTATTTTGTATTTTTTCGCATTATTTTCTTTTGAGCGAGGGGGGGGGGGGATTAGACATTTATTTATTATTTCAGCAATATATAAATAAACAGACCAAAAAATTTTAACAAAAAAACTAAATAATTTCAACCATTTAAAATTTTACAAACTGGGGGAGCGAGGGTAGTAGAAATTATGAATGGAGGGAGTGAAGTAGATAACTGCTGATTTATTTATCGTATTGCAGAATTACGAATAAAGCAGAGGAAAAAAGTAATTTTAAAGACTTTAACCCTTAACTGATCAAGTGAGGGTTTTTCCACCCAAGAGAAATTTCAATTATGAAGAATTGTATTTAGATACGTGTATTTATATGTATATGTATGTACACTTACAGTACTTTTCAGTTGTTTTTATTCAAGTAAATAATGCAAAATTCACAGCAGATTTTCTTATTTTAATTCGCTACATTTTGTGGAGTGCACAAGACAAGAAATCAAATTTTGGGGTTACATACACACCACCTCACCACGTTATTAAAAAAAAAATCACCTCATCACTTAAGGTTTAAGCTTTTCGTGCTCCATACTTTAGTGAGGGGGGAGGGGGCAAAGGTAAAAGCAGTAATTTGGGGTGAGGTTTAAAAAGACAGATTTAGATTGATTATTTATTATTACAATAAAAAATAAATTCAATAGAAAATATTTTAAAAATAATTCTTTTTTTCTTTTATTTATAACTCAAAGTTTGAAATTTGCAATACTTTTTAAATTTTAAGTTAGAAGTCTGTACGAGTAGAAATTTTCAGGCCCGGACCAGGCCGACCCATAGAAAAAAATTCGACTCGGCCCATTATAAAAATTAGGCCTGAACTCGGCCAGGCCTGTCGAAAAAAATTATTGGCCTGGCCCGGAAAAAAATGAAAATCTCGACCCAAGCCTGGGATGGCCCGAGTGAATTTTTACAAAGCATTGATTTTTACGTCGATTTGGTTAAAAATTTGTCTGTACGAGGAATTCTGATCAAAAATACTTAATCTTAGCTTTCTTTCTTTCTTTCTTTTTTTTTCTTTGTAATCTTTACTTTTATAGAAATGCCGTAGGCTGCGATACACATTTTTTTAAAAATAAATCTCTATTTGTTATATGCAAATGTTTTGATTATCATTAATTTTGTTAATCCATATTCCATGTATTGGAGAATTAAAAATCTAAAAAATGCTATACAGTAAAATTTTCTAAGACGGAATTGCACAGTAAAGTAAATAAAAAGAAAATTTCCCAGTTAAACTGATGGCGTTGAGCTCACAGGCTATTCACACAAATTGTATATTATACTCTTATTTCAAAGAATAATGCCCCTCGAAAAATAAATGAAGGGATTAGCCCGTTCTTCCCCCCTTTATACTTAACCAAAGAACCTCCAAATCTAATCAGGGAAGCTCCTTAACATAATAAACTGGTATACCAAATTTGAAGCAAATCAGATAATTCTGCATGAAAAAACCATTTCACTAAATTTAAGGGGTATTAGCTCCCTTATTTCTCCCTTTATGCTGGACCAAGGAACCTTCAAATCTAATCAGAAAAGCTCCTTATCAGAATAAACCTAGAAAAAAAAACTAAATTAGATAATTCTGCATGAAAACTCATTTATCTAAATTAAGGGGGGGGGGACTATCCCCTGTTCCGCCTTTATACTTAACCAATAAACCTCCAAATCTAATCAAGGCAGCTCCTTTATATAATAAACCGGTATACGAAATTTGAGCAAATAGAATAACTCTGCATGGAAAAACCCAACTATCTAAATTAAGGGGGAGGCAGTCTAGCCCCCTTTCCTCCCTTTATACTTAACTAATATGCCTCCAAATCTAATCAGGGAAGCTCCTTAGCATAATAAACCGGTATACCAAATTTGGAGCAAATCGAATAATTCTACATGAAAAACACATTTATCTAAATTAAGGGGCCCCCCCCTTTATAGATAAGTAATGAACTTCCAAATCTAATCAGGGAAGCTGCTTAACATAATTAACCGGTATACCAAATTTGGAGCAAATCGAATATTTTTGCATAAAAAACCCATTTCTCTAAATTAAGGGGGGGTGGGGGTTCCTCCCTTTATATGTAACTAATGAACCTCCAAATCTAATCAAGGCAGCTCCTTAACATAATAAACCGGTATACCAAATTTGGAGCAATTGAATAATTCTACATGAAAAACCCATTTATCTAAATTAAGTGGGGGACTAGCCCCCTTTTCCCCTTTATCCTTAACCAATGAACCCCAAAAACTAATCAGGGAAGCGCCTCATCAGAAGGAACCTAGAAAAAAAAATGTGAAGCAAATCTGATATTTCTATCAAGAGTTAACGCGTTACGTACATACAAAACCGGCCAGCACATAAGCTCTCAGGCTTTGATAGCCTGTGAGCTAAAAAATGCATTATAGACACGTTGCCTCTTTAGGTGCATTCGTAATTATATAAATACGTAACACCTATAGTCGTCGTTCAGTCCGCCTGTCCGTCCGTCCGCATATAACAGAGCAAAAACTACCCAACCGAATGGTCTGAAATTTCTAATATATGATTGCTGCAAAATTTTGTCGAGCCATTTCGAATTTTATGAAAATCGGATGTATAGTTTAATTACAGGGACAGTCAAAAGTTTTTCTTTACATTACAGCCAATGGGAAAAAATTATTGCAAGAGCATTTTAATGCTGTTACAGTCTTCCGACTGGTCTCAAATTTTAAATATATAATTATTGCAAAATTTTGTCGAGCCATTTCAAATTTTATGAAAATCGGAAGTATAGTTTAATTACAGGAAAGGTCAAAAGTTTTCCGTTACATTACAGGGAATGGGAAAAAAATATTGAAGAGCATTTTAATGATGTTACAGACTATGTGCACTTATGAAGTGCAAAAAAATATGCATTCAGTACAATATGGGGTGCAAAAATGATTATAAAACTAGTTATAGTACGAACGCACCACATTTGCCACGTTTGACGAGCAATTTCCAACTTGTTAATAGGTGTAAATGTGTTATATATTCTTTTCTCACATATTATTATATTAATTTTGCATGGATCAACACATTTTTCAGTTTAAAACAGGATTCCGTCATAGGCAGGTTCTTTTTCACACGTATTACTACATTTTAATTTAACTGTGTTTCGCTACCAGGCCACGCTGAGACAAAGATTTTCATACGGGTTGGTTGAAAACCGGGACTGAAAATTTTGGCCCGTGAAGACTTGGAAGAATGAAACCAGTCCCAGCTCGGTACAGAAACATTAATTCGGCCTGGTCAGGCCTAATTTATGTTTTGCCAAAATTATTTATTACTGACTCATTTAAGTAGACATTTTTTTTAAATCCAGAAGCATGTAATCAGCAGGCATGTGGCATAAAGTGCTTTGAAATCAAATAGCACCTTTAAATTTTCTGATAAATATATTACATATTAAGTTATAATCAATTGCTACCTTATAATGATCTTTTGTCGATTGTCACGTTTAAAAAAAATCTGTTACAGACGTCAACTTTGGCACCATTTTCTGAAAGACCGCAGTTACCTTTATAGGAAAAAAGAGAAACACTATTCGTTTACGAATAAGAAAGAATATCTGCAAATTTCGTGCATTTAAAAATGAAAATTTCTTCACGAAAGTGTAAAAAAAGATGCAAGTTACGATTTCAGAACAGCTTTAAATGATTTTTAAAAACCACAAAATGTGGCTAATCAAAGATGCACTTTATTTGTACGATATTTTTTCTGTTGAATTTTTAAGCTGGAACTTGTAACATAGAAAGTTATCAGAACTGAAATAGTCAAATATCATGTTGAGCAATTGAGCATTAGTATAAAAAATTAAATATAGTTATTTTAATTTACAATAATAAAAACACAAAGATTTTTTTTTTGATGGAATGGGAGAGGGTAGAAAGTGTGAAAAATTATTTTATTTTCTGCAAAATTACTTTGCTTGCATTTTTTTGTGAGCTGTAGCGTTGATTCTGTTACACGAATTAGCCTGATTCAAGTCAAAGGATTTTTTTTTTTAATTTACTTAAATTAAATTTGAGATCCTTTCATTTCAGAAAACAAAGAAAAAAATTGCTTTCAGTTTTTGCAGCAGAAAGTAAATGTATGTCTCAAAACGCCAATTAGAAGAAAGATTAATGCACTTATCTTTAGATATCCATACAACCGATGATTTTAAAATAAGTTCAAAAACATAAATAAAAAATATCTTTTCGAACTGAATGACAAGAACCAGTGTTGCAGTCGTAAAAAACAAAGGGTATACGCTAAAGTCATGAACATTCATGGATGCAGTATACGCTAATGCTTTATTTGAGAAGCAGAGCGTATACGGTGTATATCTCCGTATACCCTCCACTACCCCGTGACAAAAACAGATCCAGATCTTAAAATATATCGTCGGTTTACATTAGGTTACAAAGGAAAAATTCCAATATTTTATAGTTCTCTATCTTATTTTTCTTTTAAAGCAGTTCTCGAGCTTCCTATTGAACAACGCAAAATTTTCTGCCACATTTTCTGTCTCATTTTTAGGGTTCCGTACTTAAAAAGTAAAAACGGAACCATTATAAGATCACTCCTGTGTCTGTCCGTCTGTCTGACCACTACCCCCTACATACTAAATGCCTCTCGCATTCACTGTTTTCCCCATATAAGAACTGGAAGTCAGCTTAGCCCCAAAATGCTCTGCCATCTATCGGTGACAATTGACATGATTTTTAAAACCTATAGATAAATAACGTAAACAAAAGTTGTTTTGAGAATATTTAAATAGAAAATTTTAAAATAAATTAGCTTAAAAAGCAAAATTTGTTAAAATTTTTTTATTTATTCCTAGAATTTCCCTTTTTTTCTTTCTCTTTTCGTATTTATTTTAATTGTTGCATTAAATGACATTTTTTCTATAAAATATTTGAAAAGAGAAATTATTTCATAATTTCTCTTCAATTTCAAATGATGAATGATAAAATAACGCACATAATTTATTTTATTATATGAATTTTAAATTATATGTTCTTTTTTTAAATTAATTATAATATATAAATTAATAGCACTTACATTTACTTGTAAATAGATTTCCATCAAAAATAAAATAAACAAGGTTTATGAAGTGAAAATATTTATTAACACTATAAAATGGTACATGAATTTTAATCAATGTATCAAAAACTATGAGCAAGTTTTAAAAGGTTATTGCAAAACATAAAAGTATTTGATTAAATTAAATTTTACTAAATAGTAAGACATGTATTTCTTTCAGGCAAAATATTAATAATAAACAAAGTTAATGTGGGGTGAATGTGTCAGTGGAGGATAATCTTAAGGAATTGCTTTAAAAATAATTTGTAATTAATAATTATAATTATTATATTCCTGTTTTTTTGACATAATATTAATCTATTAACAATATTTAACTAACTTCATAGTTGTACTTCCCACTAGTACCATACAGTTGCCTCAATAAATAGATTGCAATATTTTTCTGAACTTCCCTATTTAATATTTTCTATCTAAAATAATTAAATCATTGATATTGTGATGATAATACTATAAATATTAATTACCTTTATCATAATAATGAAACTAGCAAGTCTTTTTTTTTTTAAGTGTTTAAAAAACATTTAACTCACAGTTTCATTTCTTTTATATTTGAATTATTAATTATTATAAGTAATCATCAAGTACTTTCAGGAAATTTAAATAGTTGGAAATATGATTCTGTTCAATGATGCTCCAAGACACTTTTTTTTTCATCTTTTTGACTACCCCCCCACCCCCCAACACACACCCACACACACCAGGGCCGAAACTAGCCTTTTTTGCCCCCGGGGCAAACATGGTTTTGGCGCACCTCCCCCCTTCCCCCTCCCTCTTCCACAAAGTATATTTACAAAGAGAATTTTACTAATTTTATAATAGACGACTTATTTCAAAATTTAAAATATGTAATACTGAACTACGTAATCTACAGTGGCGGATCCGAGGGGGAGGTCCCTCTAAACACCAGCAAAAATATTCTAAAGATTATTTTTAAAATGAAATATACAGTAGAGTCCTGATTATCCGAGTCCTGCCTAACCGAGTTATTTTATTCTGATGGACTGATGGCTTCCATTATTATAAAACAGCCATTATAAATGAAGTGTTAGGTGAAGATGAAAGAGCAGTCGTAAAAAGTTAGAGCTCTGATTTTCTGGTCAGAATGGGAAAAATATGGGCAAAATTTTTTTGAAAAAAAAAAATTATGGGCATTTTTTTTTTCGAGAACTCCGATTTTCTGGTCAGAATGGGAAAAAAATGGGCATAATTTTTTTTGCCATTTTTGTTCCCATTCTAACCAGAAAATGAGAGTTCTAACTTTTTACGACTGCTCTTTCATCTTCACCTAACACTTCATTTATAATCGCTGTTCCATAATAATGGAAGTCACCAGTTCGTCAGAATAAAATGATCCATTCTAAAGGTAAAATCCTTCGTTTGGCGCCCCTTCATTCTGGCGCCCGGGGCACATGCCCCCTCTGCCCCCCCTTAGTTTCGGCCCTGCCACATACACACGCACGTTGCCTGAATAAATTGATTACAGTGTTTTTCTGAAATTCCCTATTTAATATTTTCTATCTAAAATAATTAAATTATTGATATTGTGATAATAATATTATAAATGTTAGTGACATTTATTGTAATAATGAAATTAGCAAGTCTTCGGGTCAGGACCTCAAACGTCAATTCTGCAGCTTTTTTTTCTTTCTCCCTGTCTCTCTCTCTCTCTTTTTTTTTTTTTTTTTTTTTTTTTTTTTTGGCAGTGTTTAAAACAGTCAGCTCACAGTTTCATTTTTATTTGCATTATTAATTATTACGAGTAATAGATCAAGTACTTTCAAGAAATTTAATAAGTTGGAAATACGATTCTGTGCACTGATGTTCCAAGACACTTTTTTCATCTTTTTTACTATCCACCCCCCCCCCCCCCCTCCCCGATACACACACATGTTGCCTCAATAAATTGATAATAGTATTTTTTTTAATTCCCTATTTTATATTTTCTATATAAAATAATTAATTTATTGATATTGTGATAATAATACTATATATATTAATTACGTTTATTATGATAATGAAACTAGCAAGTCTTCCGGTCAAGGCCTCAAAACGTCAATTCTGCAGTTTTTTTTTTTTTTTTTTTTTTTTTTAAACATTTAATTTAGTTTCAATTTTTTTATATTTGTATTATTAATTATTACAAGTAATAATCAAGTACTTTCAGGAATGAAATTATTGATATATTTCAATTACATAATATTTATATTGCTTCAAAACACAATGCTATGAATACATATTTATTTTGATCACATTACTAATTCGTATTCGATTTCATCGTGTATCATTTATTATTATTATTATTATAATTTTGCTGGAAGAAATTTAAATAATTTTGAATGTTATTGTATTTTCATTTTCATACAGAAAAGGCTTAGCATAATTATCTGATAAAAAGAAATACTTTGATCTATCATTTTTATTATTAATAATAATATTATTTCAGATTCTTTCAGATTAAGGTACTCTTTTCCTTTTAAGGCATTGTAAATTAATAAAAATACATCTTATTAATAGCAACTGTACATTAATTTAATTTATTATTATTCAACGGAATGTTATTAGAAACATGCAAATAATAGTAGTAAAAATATCTATTTGTATTTTTAAAAATACAATGAAAAAAAGTTAAAAAGACTCGTTGACTGTCTTCTACAGGAATGGTGAAAAGAAATATTTTCCTTTATTTTGCTGGATGAACAGCAGTAAGGCACACAGCAATATGGCAATTTATAGAGAATATATTAACTTCATTAAAAGTAAACATTTTGTTTAAAAAAATCACAAATTACTGCAAAAAATAAAAAAAATAATAGCTTTCAAAGGCAGGTCTATGAGGCGATCCATGTAAATACAGCAATAACATACCCCAAACAGTAGCGCCATCTATCAAACTTGCTGACTTCCATTTTTGAGTCAAATGCGAGAGGCATGTAGTATGTAGGGGGTAGTGGTCTGACACAGCCATTTTAATCGTAAACTATGGAACATGGAAAGTTCAAATTCGAGGAAGTAATAAAGACCATTAACCCACATATCTTCAGATTAATAAACATTCATAAATATATTTAGCAAAAAAGTAGAGGGGCTAATTATGCTACTTGAAAAAAAAAAAATCTTTTCTTTGTATATCATGTGGGGTATCCTGTGAAAGCTTTTGTAACGCTGAACTCAAAAATACATTCCTTTTAATTTTAGGTATTATATTGTCAAATATATTGTTGAAAATCTAGCGCAAAAATATGTTCCCCCCCATCTAATTCCGAATTTACTGAAACTAAAATTATGAAAAAATTATAGGTAGTAGACGTTAATATAAACCTAGCCAGAAAATTATAGCGATTACCCTAGGTCACATAGTTTTTGAGTAATTAGCATTTTTCTGTTATACACAAATTTCGA
This sequence comes from Maratus speciosus, assembly GCA_963932465.1. Lineage (NCBI taxonomy): Eukaryota > Metazoa > Arthropoda > Arachnida > Araneae > Salticidae > Maratus > Maratus speciosus. Next base: position 224,330,181 of record OZ010789.1, read on the forward strand.
CTTACGGGCATTCAGAAAAATTGTTGAGCATCGCTGAATATACCTATCGTTGCAGAAGAATAAAAGCATTGTTGATAATGATTTTCGAAAAAAATCACCGGTAATTAGCTGAGATATTAACCCTTAAAGGTACGGTCAGTTTGGACATACACAAGGACAGGGCGGCGTACTCTATGCCCAGGGGTGCAGAATATGTCCGATCCGGCGATCTAGGATCGGGGGAAATTTTAACCCCCTGGGGAAATTTTTTAGAAACATTACACAATTGATTTCGATTTTAACAACGAATTCCATAATTCCCTGAGATAGAACAATTTCAGTACAAATAAAAATATCCGTATGGCGACCTTCACAAAATCGATCTCAGAATAATATGTACCGTATATCAGGGGTGATTATGTTTCGAATTTTCCGAAAGTTTAAGACAAAGTACCGCGAATTTTCGCGAAGAATAACGGAGAAAACGCGAATTTCGTCACAAAATCGCAAAATAACCGCACATTTCGTCAGAAGATCGCTAAAGAACCGCAAATTTCGTCAAAAGATCGCGAAAGAACCGCAAATTTCGTCAAAAGATTGTGAAAGAACCGCAGGTTTCTTGAAAAGATCGCGAAATAACCGCAGGTTTCGTCAAAAGATCGTGAAATGAACTCAAATTTTGTCAAAAGATTGCAAAATAAATGCACATTTCACCAAAAGATCGCGAAACAATCGCAAATTTCGTCAAAAGATCACGAAACAATCGCAAATTTCGTCAAAAGATCACGAAACAACCTTGAATTTCGTCAAAAGATCGCAAAACAACCGCGATTTTCGTCCAAACATGGCGAAATAACCGCGATTTTCGTCAAAACAGGGCGAATAACCTTCTATTTCGTCAAAGAAAAGCGAAAAAAACCGCAAATTTCGTCATAAGATCGCAAAATGAACGTAAATTTACTCAAAAGATCGCGAAATAAACGCAAATTTTGTCAAAAGATTGCGAAACAACCGCGCGTTTCGTCAAAAGGGGCGAAATAACCGCAAAGTTCGTAAAAAGATCGCAAAAAATCTGCAAATTTCGTCAAAAGATCACGAAAGAATCGCAAATTTCGTTAAAAGGTCGCAAAAAACTGCAAATTTCGTCAAAAGATCACGAAAGAACCGCAAATTTTGCCAAACGATCGGAAAACAACCGCGAATTTCATCAAATGATGGCAAAACAACTGCGAATTTCGTCAAGAGGAAGGAGGAATAACCGCAAATTTCGTCAAAAGATCGCGAAAAAGCGCGAATTGCGTCAAAAGATCTATGAAAAATACATAGTATTGGGAGTGGATTTCCACCACTCTGCTGTAAACTTTCAGAAAATTTGCTGTGAATTTTAGGAAATTTTTTTTTCACTCAGAATCACCCCTGCCATATATACACGCGCATAAGTTGAGAAATATTTGAAAAATAAATTTTCTATACCTACGGTAATACAGCACTTACCTATAACATACCGTAAAATTTTGGGGAAATTTTCGTGTGGATTGGGGGAAATGTTGGGAGTAGAAACATTTTCTGCACCCCTGTCTATGCCTAGTTAACGACTTTTAATGATATATATGTGTAATGTAATGTCCAGTAACAGTATAAAAGCAATAAACGTCAAATTGTTAAAAACATACTAATTTAAGGGTCTCGGGACTTTAAAAAGTGGAAAAAATGAAAGAAAGACCATTTTCAACATTTAATGTCTTAAAATGTATATGATTTTAAAACACAATTTTAATTGGAATGAAAGATATAAGTATGTTCTTTCGTTTCATGTATTTAAAAAATTGCAAGATACAGAATTAGTATTTATAGGGGGCTCGAAACTGTTAGACATTTGTCGAACAAAAAATTGGCATAACAGTTAACGCGCAGGATTACAAAATAAATATTGCAATTAGAATGAAAATTTTGGTGCTTACTTATACTTCCGATTGTAATAATTTCCCTGAACAAATTTGTATTTAAAGCATTTTTATATTTTTAATGCAATGCTGCATTTAGCTAGTACAAAATTTTGAAAATTTCAACAGTAAAATCACCTAAAAAAATATTTTTTTAACAATAAAAAGGAAATTTTAGATTCAGTTTATACAGAATAACATGGAATATATGTTTGGAAAATTTCATGAAAAAATATTCAGAAGTTTTTGAGGTATCCTGCGCGTTATACCCAAAAACGCCATTTGGAAAATAATGACTTTAAAGTTTCGGAAACGCCGCTTCAGCTATTGAGCGGGTATAATTCTAAAAGCCAAAACTTCTGTTCTAATGGGAATTTCAAGGAAACAATTATATCAAAATATTCAGAAAAGATAGGAGTTTAACATCTAAAAAAATTAAAATTTCTTAAATTTTGAAGCTTTAAGAGTCCTGCGACCACTTAATCCTTTCCTGCACAGAGTAATTCTATTTACAAACTTATGAAATAGTGAACTGACACCAGTATTTATAAACGAATTTATTAGAAAATGCGAACTTGCTTATTTTCACGTACATGATAAAAGAAAAATTTTAATTAAATATTCTTGGTGGCATTTGTCTGTTTTGGAATTAAAATTAGGTGTCCGTTTTTTAAGGGCATCGCCCTCGAAATATTTAATTAGAATTAATCGCATAAATACTGTGAGATTCGCGATAGTTTGCATTGATTGTATCTCTCAATACGCCTCGAGTGACTTTAAAAGTTAATTAAATACCTATCTGGAAAAACGCGGCACTGACCAAGGCGGCGTTGCAACTTTGAGACCTCAATTCGAAGCGCGCTTAGCACAATGCCCAATTTAAACTTTGAACAAAGGTTTTGTTTTAGATACACTGTAGAAATAAAGGTTATTACTACGCTGAATTTAGTTTCATGAAATGCCAAATGAAGTTTAACTATGCACTGCCTTTATTGTCAGTACCGAATTAAGTTCATCATAAACAGATTAGGATAATATTAAAAAAAGAGTTATACGAATAGCTATATTTGATATTGTTCCATATATCTCTTTGAACTTACATGGTATAACCGATTACACTTTCTTAATATATACAGTTATACCCAACCCTACGTTATATAGTTTTTTAAAAAGTCTTAATATTCTTTTAGCAACTTTTTTTTTTTTTTTTTATAATACAATTACAAATTCATGTATTTATTCTACGGAACCCTCTGTACGCGAGTAATGCTCGCACTTGACCGTTTATTAAGCATATTGGCAGGCCTGACTGTTGAAGCGGAATACAATTTTAACAAACTTGCTTTGATTTCTGTGAAATATAATATCATGATGAGAAGTGCTGTAAATTGCCACTTTTCATATTTAAAAAACTATGAGGTAGACATTCCTTTATTCAGAATGCAATATATAGTATTTATACTGCGTCACTGGCCAAAATTCAGTCATTCTCAATGATATCATCACATTTAATACAAACTAAATTAATATGAAACAAATCTTGCTAAAATATCTTCATTTACTGATAAAGTTGTGAATGAAAATTCAGTTTCGGCTTGTAGTTGCACACCCAGAATATTTGACTGAATGTATTGTAATTTTGATGGAATAAATGGAGTGAGGTGTTGTTTCTTGCTCAAAACTTTTTTGTCTTAACCACATTATCTCTGTTGAAAGTTTGTTACAATTTTTTAGGAACAATGTGTATGTTTACAATCTCTGAAAATAATCGCCCATTCGAAACACTGATCTAAGATGCATTTAAAAACTTCCTTGCTAAATCAAAGACAGTAGAAAAGTTATTTCTGCTGAGTTGTTTGTTTTAGAATTTAAAAAATATATATTCACTTGGATAACAATTCATCAGAAGAAGCTATGAAATATCAAACTTTTTTAATTAACAAAATTTTAAAATTCTCTTCTTAAATACCCCAAACCAGATTTTTTTCATGTATAACATTTACTTGTGAAAAGTTCTTGTTTATCAATATGTATGTTTCTGATTTAAATATTATGTAAATTATTTTAAAATTTAACATTTTAATGCTTCTAATCTTTGAAATATAAAAGTATTCGACCAGCCGAGTACTTGATATTTGGCCGAATAGTTACTACTCGGCTGGCCGAATATTCGGCATTCGGCCAAACAGTTAATTCGGCTAGCCGAATATTCGGTATACGGTTCGCCTGTAGGCCGAATATTCGGTAGAAAAGTTATTTTTGCTAAGTTGTTTGTTTTAGAATTAAAAAAAATATATTCACGGTTTAATTCCCCAGAAGAAGCCATGAAATATGAAACTTTCTTAATTAATAAAATTTTAAAATATTCGACCAGCCGAATATTTGTTATTTGGCCAAATAGTTACTGCTCGGCTAGCCGAATATTCGGCATTCGGTCAAAATCACTGTTCGGTACATCCTTAGTAGCTGATGTAATTTTATTACACCGTTTTAATTTTCTTTGATAAGAAAAAATTCCCGGTTTTCTCTTATTTTTGGCTTTGAAAAATAGACAATACAACAGTAAAGATCTGGCGACATCCTGCCCCCTAAAAAAACCGCGAAATATCCACCCCCCCCCCCTGCCCCCCATAGTTTTCAGAGTCCAGCAAAACAAATTTTAACGAACAAGAAGTCTGGCCTTCTAATTTCATTTGCATTGGTCAAGGAGTGTACGCATTTACCCTCAGGGCATTTTTCTCCAGATTCCTTTCTTGAATAAAGCGAAGATATTCTCTACAGGGATACTGCATAAAAATAGGAAGAAGGTATATTTAATCTTCTAAGGGATACTGTATCATGGATACCCCCTCCTCCCTCCCCTTCTTACATACATGGAATAGCTAAAAAGTGAAATTGCAATCGACTCCGAGCGAAAAAATAATTACATAATGCAAAGAGAAAGGTTAGTTTCTAATCAGAAAATATTTAATAATTTTAAATATTTTTTGACATTGTTTTCTGTTTTGTAATATGTTTTTAAAAATTCTTAAAAAAAAAAAAAAAAAAAAAAAAAAAAAGAGCCAAATGATACAGTTTTTGAACGAAAGTGAAATTACCGAATGTATATGAGTTTACCGAAGTGTGTGTGTGTGTGTGGGGGGGGGGGGGGGTTGCCGCACCCCCACACACACACCCTGTAGCTACGTCCCTGAATGAATGCATATATTTACTTATTCATATACAAGTATTTTTTTTTTATCATTTGAAACAATAATCTGGACTTTTCTTTGGGTTGGGTTGATTTTTGACGGCCGATTATCTACTCAAAGGATATGGGCCAGAGGGGGGGGGGGGGGGGGGAGTGCCCTCCGTGTGTGTGGGGGGTCTTTCTAAGGGAACCTAATTCGTATTTACGCATGGAAAGCCAAGGTTCGAAGAAAACTCCGAATGATTGGGCCGACGGGCGCGATTGGGTTCAAACCCAACACCTCCCGTCTACCAGATTCGAGAGCACAGAACCTCTCGGCCACTGGTGGGACGGACTTTTCTTTGGAAAAATTTGGCGTACTCGAATCGACTCCCAAGAAACAAAAACTCTAATCTGAGACGACCCGAAAATGGAAACGCTAGTCAACCCGATCCGCAGCAAAATTTTAAAGCCAATGGCCAACACGTTCGGGTAAAATCGGGTTAACTGACCCGATGCAAGATTTTAGTAGTTGCTATATACACATCTTCCCGCAGTTTACAATGAAGTTATGTATCTATATAATTATTTTCTTATTTATACCTTCCATTTCTCTTCTATATATTAAATAGAGATTAATATCCATAAAATGAGACTCTACTCACTGTATATTGAAATTAATGAACAAAGAAGGAATTAATTTTTAGTTTGATACTAAGTTTGCTTGAATAATTATACAAAACTCTCTTTTTATTTACTCATTCATTTATAAAAATACTTACCCTGCGCTTTTTAATGAGAAGATTGAAGCGAGCAGATGAATTTAAACGTCCTCTCTCTCCTCTTGAAATCGTATTTCTTATAGGCGCGTAAGTTTGCGATCAATCGAATAAACAGGACCGCACATGAATGAGATCTAGACAAAATGTATAAGGTTTTCGGTAACATCCGGCCGTTGAGACAACAGCCTTTAACCGACATGTGGTTAAATTCTAAAATTTTCTCGTATCAGACTAAGGAATACAATTTTAATTTGAATTAAACTCGTAAAAATTTGACGAAAATTCGGGACGTTCCACATAAATTCCGGAAGTTCCACACCTGGCAACACTGCTCGTAAGTATCGAAATCTTAGAGATCAAAACTCAACCCCAAACCCATCTGAATCCGAAACCGAACCCAACCACAACGAAAAAATTATCCTCAATCCGAGCCGTCGGATGTAGGTAAAATCGGGCAACCTGAATCGATGCAGGACTCTAATTTGAGATATAATTCTGGGCACTTTTTTGAAAAATCAACTTAAACAAAACCGACGCCTAAGAATCAAAACTCATCCCGAAACCGAAAAAATTATAGCCAAGCCAATCCGACTTCAAAGCAAAAAAAAAAAAAAAAAAAAAAAAAAAAAAAAAAAAAAAAAATCAGCGCCCTGCTATTCCATGTGTCGCATTTTCTATAAACTAACTTAAGATCACTAGATTAATATTAACACAATTATTCTAATTGGTAAACAAATCATATTAGATGTAAATTTCCAACTGGGCGAAAAATGTCCGGACCAGGATTCGAACCCGGGACCTCCTGGCTGAAGCCGCCAGTGCTCTGCCATCTGAGCTATCCCAGACGACTCTGGTCGAACTTTTCACCCAACTAACCTTGATGATTACAGCATCTGGTCTGAAACCTGGTTCAGCTCAACAGAATAAATCACAGGTAATGGAACTCCAGAAATCGCTGGATACGGAATTACACTAGATTAATATTAACACAATTATTCTAATTGGTAAACAAATCATATTAGATGTAAATTTCCAACTGGGCGAAAAATGTCCGGACCAGGATTCGAACCCGGGACTCCTGGCTGAAGCCGCCAGTGCTCTGCCATCTGAGCTATCCCGGACGATTCTGGTAGAACTTTTCACCCAGCTAACCTTGATGATTACAGCATCTGGTCTGAAACCTGGTTCAGCTCAACAGAATAAATCACAGGTAATGGAACTCCAGAAATCGCTGGATACGGGCCGCCCAGTTGGAAATTTACATCTAATATGATTTGTTTACCAATTAGAATAATTGTGTTAATATTAATCTAGTGTAATTCCGTATCCAGCGATTTCTGGAGTTCCATTACCTGTGATTTATTCTGTTGAGCTGAACCAGGTTTCAGACCAGATGCTGTAATCATCAAGGTTAGCTGGGTGAAAAAGTTCGACCGGGATAGCTCAGATGGCAGAGCACTGGCGGCTTCAGCCAGGAGGTCCCGGGTTCGAATCCTGGTCCGGACATTTTTCGCCCAGTTGGAAATTTACATCTAATATGATTTGTTTACCAATTAGAATAATTGTGTTAATATTAATCTAGTGTGATTCCGTATACAGCGATTTCTGGAGTTCCATTACCTGAGATTTATTCTGTTGAGCTGAACCAGGTTTCAGACCAGATGCTGTAATCATAAAGGTTAGCTGGCTGAAAAAGTTCGACCAGAATCGTCCGGGATAGCTCAGATGGCAGAGCACTGGCGGCTTCAGTCAGGAGGTCCCGGGTTCGAATCCTGGTCCGGACATTTTTCGCCCAGTTGGAAATTTACATCTAATATAACCTAAGATCTTTTTATAAAAAATTAACTTGCACCCGACTCGACACGACTCGGGTCGTGTGCAGTAAAAATCGGATTACCCGACCCGATGCAGGACTCAACACTCAAGTCAAAAAAATTTCCCCGACGACGATAAAATTTGGCCCCGACGGGGGGGCAGGTGTGCCCGACGGGGGGGCATATGCCCCCCGGTTCCCCCTCTGGCGCCGCCCTTGTCCAGGTGGTAATCATTTATTAGCCATCTAGGATCCCTGTACCGAGAAACGAAAGGGAGGTCCGAGACCAGTTCCGACCATAAATTCCTCCCCCCACCTTCTGATGTGTTAACCAAATAATTGCTTGAGGACAATTTCTCCCCACTGCCCATCCCTTTACTTCACTTTCTCATGTTCATTGCCAGAAAAATACAGAAGTCTAACAAAAATCCTTTTTTTCCTTAGATTTTAAGAAATATAGCCAGTCTTCTAAAAATTCCCTAGAAATCGGAAGGAATTCCCTAAATCCCTAGATAGGCTTCAATTTCTCTAGATCTAGGGGTTTTCCCCTAGATATGAGAACGCTGCACCAGACTAACGACAACATAAAATGAAACTTGTACAAGATAACTTTTATTTAATATTCAGAAGACTAGCCAGTCCTCCATTCCTAGACAAAATGCCCTTGAATTATGATTCAAAAGAGAATCATGCTTGTTGAATACTGCCAAATAATGATTAAATTTTATCTCTGAAATTCTACTGGTGTGAGTATTTTAAAATATCAACTTTAGTTAATAAGTGGATTTACAAATATTTTGCTAAATTCTGAAGTTAAATAATAATAATGTTAATAAAGGAAACATGCGCAGATCACTTATATAAATATTCAGCTGGGAAATCATATGATCAAATGAGATATGAAGGTCAAATAAATACTTCAATGCTTAACGAAAGTAATTTAAGTTATTGAATTCACGAAACTTATTTTTGAAATAATATTGATGCAAACTTTATGGCAAAATATATTGCTAGATAATAGGCACACAAATACCACTTGATATATTTCAACCACCACGTCTAAAAAAGGCAGGTTTTTCTAATTTAATATAAACAGAAACACAAAAATTCTTTCTCTGAAAAATGAAATATTCAAGAGTGGCTCCCATGGGAGGGGCTTCTTTTTAAAAAGACAAAAACTATAGGTCTTCAGTGTGTTAAATGAATCTAAATACAATAAAACATAATATAATAACTTTGCTTGTTTAACAATAAAAGCAATAAAATAGGCTTAGCTCATTACATCGCTAACAGCCAAAGTAAAATAAACGTCTGGGGATAATTAAAAGTTTTGTGATAAGATTCTTTGCCTATGCATATGACCTCCCCTACTACTAAAAAAGTGGATAATTCACAGATGTCAGGCAGGCATAGTTGTAATTTTCTATAAACACTGAGCCAAACTTCGAAAGAGCCGCTAGTAGTGGGAAAAACAAGTAAATTTTGTTAACGGGGCTGGTTACTCATCTTCGGAATTGTTACAATAACCTAGTAAATTTGAAACTCATTACCATAAATTAGAAATTTGCTGAAATTCGTATTTTTTATCCCCTCCCCTTTTTTAAGTCCTTTTTTTTTTTAATGTAGGTCATTTTTATAAATTTTGGATAAATGTTATACTTGAAGCACATTTTTTTTTTTTTTTTTAGCTTTGGGCAACATTTTGCGTAATTTTTATATATACAGGGTGTTCCGTTAAAGGGGTCCAATATTAATAGGGGTAATAGAGGAGATCACACGGAGCATAAATCAGTACATAATGCCTGGCCGGATCTCAATAATTTTCAAGTTACAGCAAATAGAATGAAAAATCGGAAATTTGTAAAAAAACCCTCATTGCTAAACTATCGATAATGCTACATAAAAACGAAGCACATATTTAGAAAGAGCAGAAAAAATCCTACGAAATGACATAAGTTGTTTTAGAATATTGAGAATTAATGGCGAGTTACAAGCTCTGAAACAGTGAAAAAATACAAAATCAAATATTTAGCAAAATAGTTAATCGTTAATTCCAAAAATGCAACTCTACCTACATCAAGGAAAATGTTATAAAATTTGGTCCATTCCGAAAGGTTTCGAAGAAGCTGACAATAAACCATATCAGTTTAATTGTATGGGAGAAATCAAGCAGTTCCCTAGTTACAACTCTGTACTGTTGCACGCTCGGAAAGGGCGAAACTCCGCCCATGACGATTGTAAACACCCCGTTTTAATATCTTTCAATTATACATTTCTGATCAACCTCTATCAATACCCTTTCATTATTCAGTCTGGTCAAGTGAATGACATATTGTGCAGCTCTCGCCTTGTCTTAAAGCAAACTCCGTGACTGCTGCGTTTCCTCCTTGAACTTTCAGGATGATGAAGAAGAAGTACTTTTTATGCAAATTTTCTATGTGTATAGGAAGAAAAGTGTAATAAAACAGCAGTCATCAGTGGGCGTTATGTTAAAGGGAGGCTGTTGTAAGTGGGATTGTAGTAAGTTGATGTATAATAATTATGCCGGAATACTCTAACGAAGATTATGCGGACATGCATCTGATGTACGGGCAAGCTCATGGAAATGCATGTCTAGGACAGCTCATGTACCGTGAGCAATTTCCAAGGAGACGTTGCCCAAGTTCGAAACTCTTCATAAAAATCGATAGACGATTACGGGAGACTGGATCGTTTAATACAGCAAGCATTGATGCAGGGAAACCTCGACATGTACGAACACCTGCAATGGGTACTGAATATTTTTAAAGATAACCCCTCCACGAGTACACGAGCTGCTGCGTCTGAAGTCGGTGTTTCTCACCAAAGTGTGTGGCGTGTTCTGCGTGCAGAAAACATGTACCCCTTTCATGTGCAGCGGGTACAACTGTTACCAGTAACAGATTGTGCTCAGCGGACAGAATTCGTACGCTGGTTGCTTAATGTAACAGAAAATAATCCACAATTTCTGGAAAATATTTTATTTACTGATGAAGCAACATTTACGAGAGAGGGCGTGGTAAACACGCACAATATGCACACATGGTCATATACAAATCCGCACACTGTTTTCCCGTCGAACGCACAACAAAAGTTCAGTGTGAACATATCCCAGATAGCAATTTTAATTTGCAGAAAATTTTCAGCAATCTTACTTTGCAGACTTTCAAAGTTGCAGCAAGCTCAGCATGACAAGTCTGAAAGTTCATAACAAGACTGCAACAAGATTATGCAAACTCCGAACTCACCATACTTTGAACTTGCAGCTAACTTGTCGTGCAAGTTGCAGTCTTCTTGCATCAAGCTTACTGCAAACTCATAGCAACCTAGTAATATTGCGATGTCACATTATTTGCAAACGCATTGTAAACTTGCAATCTTGTCATGTCAGAACATCTGCAAACTCGGAATCTTGTCATGACAAGTTCACGACAAGCATAGCTGCAAATATGCAGTAATTTCATTGAAATGTTGTTAATTCTCTGAATTTTGCGTTTACAGGTAAAATAGAATTTTTTTTAGACAGCAGATGTGCATTCACCAAAATTTGAGAAGAATTTCGTTTTGATGCTAAAAATGAAAATCCGATGAGTACTAAAGGAATAAAATTGTTTTACCATGTTCTGTAGGCAAAAAGGGTCATTTTTAGCTCAGGGAAGAGGGTAACTCAAAAGAATTTTAAGTAGGTAAAAGGAGATATTATTTATTATGTATTTTCTAATTCCGAATCAGGTGAAATCATCAGCAAGTCAATACGATAATTTCTTACAAAGTTACGGCAGGTTTTATGAACACAAAGCCAAAAATTATACTTTTGCAGGTAAAATAGGATGTGTACAGTAACAACTATTCACGAAAGCTTGAAACAAACTTCGTTTTGGCACTAGAAATTAAGACCCGGTGTGTCCCCAAATGTAAAGTTGTTTTGCCGTGTTTTGGGGGAGGGGGGGGATGGACATTTTAGCTCGAGAGGGGCAAAATTCAACTTTTTTTAAATAGAGCAAGTAGGATATCGTTTCGTATGTATCTTTTAATTCCGATTTGAATAACATTATCCGCAAGTCGAAACGATCATTTGTAAGACAGTTACTGCAGTTTTATCAATACAAAATGGAAAATTATACTTTATTTTTGAGCATACTTTTGTCATATTTATTTTAGGTTCAAAACAAGTTCTTTATATCATTTTAAGTCATCTCAAAATTATTAAATGTCCTCAAAATAGCAATAAATAAAATCAGGATAGTTTTGAGTTCACTTCAAAGTCATTAAATTTACCAAAATCCACTACTTATAACCTGCCGTAACTTTGTAAATAATGATCGTATTGGCTTGCGTGCGGTATCATTTGATTCAGAATGAAAAAATTCATAACAAACGATACCGCCTTTGACCTTTTAAAAATAAGTTCAAGTCTCCTCCCCCCCCCCCCCCCTCCTCACAAAAAAACTTGATGAAAGAACTTCATTTTTTAAGGGACTCATCGGATCTTTATTTCTAGTGCCAAAGTTCTTAACAAATTTTTGTGATTGGCTATCAGTTGCTGCTGTAAAAACTTACTTTACCTGCACTAAAGTATAATTTTCGACTTTACATTCATAAAACTTAACGAAACTATGTAACAAATGATCGTATTGATTTGCAAATTGCATATCATTCGATTAAAAAACATAATAAACGATACCCGTCTCTTGACCTACTTAAAAAATTTTCCGCTTTCCCCTCCCGCTCCCTGAGTTAGAAATGCTCCCAAAACATGGTAAAAGAACCTTATTTTTTGATGACTCATCGGATCTTCATTTTTAGTGTTAAAACGAAGTTCTTCCCAAATTTTCGCGAATGGCCATCAGTTGTATATTATTCAATTTTTGGTATATATGAGGTGCATTTAAGTTCTAAGACCTCCGATTTTTTTTCTAACTAACTACTCACCCGAAAACTATGAAACTGGTGTTACTTCTAGATGTAATCTCCCTGCAGACATACGCATTTTTCACAACGTCGATGCCATGATTCCATGGCCACGGCGAAGGCTTCTTTAGGAGTCTGTTTTGACCACTGGAAAATCGCTGAAGCAATAGCAGCACGGCTGGTGAATGTGCGGCCACGGAGAGTGTCTTTCATTATTGGAAACAGCCAAAAGTCACTAGGAGCCAGGTCAGGTGAGTAGGGAGCATGAGAAATCACTTCAAAGTTGTTTTCGCGAAGAAACTGTTACGTAACGTTAACCCAATGTGCGGGTAAAACAGCACGATTTGCTTCAGCGATTTTCCAGTGGTCAAAAGAGACTCCTAAAGAAGCCTTCGCCGCGGCCATGGGATCATGGCGTCGAAGTTGTGAAAAATGTGTACGTCTGCAGGGAGATTACGTCGAGAAGTAACACCAGTTTCATAGTTTTCGGGTGAGTAGTTACTTAGAAAAAAAATCGGAGGCCTTAGAACTTGAATGCACCTCGTATATTTTACCTGTACGCTAATAGTCGTAGTTTTCATTGTTGTGCGTGTTTTGTGCAGGATTCTATATAATCGGAGGTTTGTCAAATGCTCGACATTTTTATGCTATATAGACTGAGTAGACAAGGACTTATAGTTTAAAGTAGATTCCAAATCACCACAAATACTCTACCACACCTAGGAATTAAATCCGACATAGTTGAATGGAAGGCCACGGTGTTAACCATTCAATTACCTGGTAGGTAATCCCCAATAACTTCCAATAATGTACTTTAATTTGCTTAGGAGATTTATTAGGCACACCAATTCTCAATTAACTGCATATACTTCTAGTTCTTAGAAAGTAATTGAAAACATTATCTAAAAACAAGTAGTCCATTTACATAACCAATTCAAAGCAAACTGTATTATATGTCTAATTTGATTAATAATTTATTATATCAGAGTATATTAGCTCTTAAATTTCTATTTTTCCTAATAAATTTCACGCAATTAGGAAATAAATTTAGTTTAGACATAACTATCATATCATAATGTGATATGATAGTATCATATCCTATCATATCAAGACATAGCTGCCAATCAAGAAATTCTAATTTCTTGCAAAACTAGCCATTCCTGGCGAGTCGTTTGGTTCTCCCTAAAATATATGGTAATTATAGCATGTTATAATTTATTTTACTTGCTTAAGCATTCGCCAAATCGGAAGATTCTGATAGAGAAATAAAGAAATCTGTATTTTTATGTTAACCGGGTGCAGGTGATAAATCGCCAAATATCCAAAATCGCATCGTATTTTTTTTTCTATTTCATTAAAAATATAATCCTTTCACTTATTTTATTTAAAATACATAACTTTAATCTAAAATACTTAATTTTCACTTAATTTTTATAAAACAGTAAAACAATAAATAATACCATAAACCAAGCCATTAAATTTCAACATCGAAGCACTGTTTTTTGTTTACTAAGCGAACAATAAAAAATGCTGCAGGCAGTGTTAAAAAAAAATGCTATAGGCGAGATTTGCGCCCGGCTAACATTCCACTTTAAACAAAACTATATGAATATAAACACAACCCCCAATCTCAACTTCATATATAATTTTATTAAAGAAAATATAATTTATTTTAATTTCTTTATGGCCAAAGTGGAATATATTGCTAAAACACTGAAACTTCTCGGAAAAGAAAAAACTCATTTTAAAATTAAAATTGCCTTATTCTCAAATCTGAATAAATATAAAACCACAACAACAAAATATTTGAAAAGTTTGAAGAATTTAAAAAGAACAAAGTTAGAATAAAACAGTACAGGCTATAACATAATTACAGTTTATTTTCACACAGTTACAGATAATAGTTCGCACAGTTCACAGTCAACACAGTATACAACAAATATATATACAACATAATAACAATAATAACAAAGTATAGTATTTACCAAATTAACATTATGCAACATTCTTCTCTATAATTGTTTCCTGTCTTTGAATCCTAAAATAGAGAAACAAAAGAGTGCATTTAAAGAAATTACAAGTTAAATTTTTACAATATTTCAAATGAAAATCAAATTTCAAAGTAATTGCTTAAGAGGTGCAAAGGCCAACTTAGTGAAAAAGTTTCCATGCCGGGACTCGAACCCGGGCCATCAGTATAGCGCACTGACGTTCAACCGACTAAACCACATGGAACGATACCCAGCATGGAAAATTTCTCACTATTATATGTTGCGCCTCTTAAGCAATTTCTTTGAAATTTGATTTTCATTTGAAATATTGTATTCAAGGCGAATGTTTCTCTCTAGAATAATTTCCATGTATTAATATACCCGAACAATTCATCAGTAATAGTCCAAGAGCTGTTAAACATTTTAGGGAAGGTATTTGAGGCACCCTGAAAATTTGTGCAACACTTCTTTTGTAATGCCTGAATACAAAATCGAATGTCTGGCTGAAGGATCGTGGCCCAAAACCTGTGCCAGACAAAAAATGGCACTTGACACGTGTCTGGCACAGTTTTTGTGCCGACTAAAGTGTCTGTCATTTTCAAAATATTTTTTTCTAAGTATAAATATTATTCTGTTTCAATCTCAGCGTGCCTCAAATACTTTTTTGGAGTAGTGTCAAAAAATGGCACTTGACACGTGTCTGGCACAGGTTTTGGGCCACGATCCTTCAGCCAGACATTCGATTTTGTATTCAGGCATTACAAAAGAAGTGCTGCACAAATTTTCAGGGTGCCTCAAATACCTACTCAAAAATGTTCAACAGCTCTCCTACTATAAAATTCTTGTGAAAATGGAATCCCCTTCTTATTGTATCGAAGACTTTTATCATTTTTTCCTTTGAATGGAAATGATTAAATAAATAAAAATTTTCATTTTCATACAATACGCTGAAATAAAATCATACCTTCATCGCAATAGCAACCTCTCATTTTGAACGTTCTACACGCAGGAAAGTGGAATAAACTTCGTTTATAGAATGTATTTTTCGTAACATAGAGAATTATTTGTATGTTAATGGTGTTCAAAGTCAAGGTTCAGCAGAAAATTTCGTTAAGTAGAAAACTTCGTTAAAGGGAAGTTCGACTATCTTGTTTTGTAGAACACAGGGGGCAGTGAACTTTTCAAGTGGTAAAATTCTTTTCATAATCAATACTATTAGCTGGTCTTCCATCCATAAACAAAATTGTGAAAAACGATTCAATAAAATCCTTTTTACTTTTAGTCCAGGCAATAGAGACCGCATTGGGGCTCTACCTAGCAAAATTCATGGTAGTTCTGGAAAAAGGCTTACTATATGTTTTTTGGGTCGCTGAATCCGAATTTTTAACTTCCCACCAAAATTTCCCCCGGCAACCTCCCCAAATTTTGGTAAAATGCCCCCAAAAAAGGTTTTTATCAAAAAAAAAACAATTTTTTTATTGTTTTAGGGAAAAAGTATCTAGAAATTCAGAAAGTAGCCAAAATTTTCAACAAATAAGATACATAACATTATGACGTAGGATGAATGGGGAGGGGGTGATTTGCCTCAGAACATGCGCCGCGGTGCTGCGTATACTAAGTTGCGCAATTCCACTTAACCACTCACGTCGTTTACATTCGCCCTCCCGTCTCCCCTCCGAACTTTCCCTATAAGGTTTACTTTATACCCTGTTCACACTGCGTTATCGGAACTCTCTTAAACCTCCGAACTCTCTGAGGGAGTTCCACAAACTCTCTGAGAGGCGACATTTCTATTTCCACTAGACTTCTGTTCTAGCGTACTTCAGAACATGTTCTAGCGTCCTTAGAGCCGTTCTGATTGGCTGGTCCGATTCAGATGAAGTGGCTAGACGTCCGAGTACCGTTTGCACATATTCGGATGTTTGTTTTGACATATTTTGTGTCTGATGCTACATAAGTTTGATTTGAATAATTTTTTTCCATTTTTAGATGATGAAACTGCTATTTTCTACTTGAAAATATTCAAAAATACCTGTATAAAACAAACCTCCATCATTTCCATACTAAAACTGTTTTTTTTTCCCAAACATTTTAAGTTAAAGTCTGTTTCATAAATTTTGAATGTTATTTATATTAAAAATTATAAAAATATATATATAATTTATATTAAAAACGCATTGTCACTTACAAAACGCTGCAATTGTAGGAGGAATTTTCATATCTAAACCATGAAAAAAAATAAAACCAGGGTTATTTTTTATTTATTGATTTTTGTAACCCTGATAACACTGATAATAAAAATAACCCTGAAAAGTATTTTTTCTTTAGCACTGAATATGGAATTTTTAAATATGTTTCATGGAGGTACAGGAGAATTCAGTTGCAAATTCAGGGGACAGTTAGAAGGTATTCCCACCCCCCACTCCCACCCCCCCCCACCCCCCCCCCCCCCAAAAAAAAAAGAAAAAGGAAATTTCTCATTTTATATTTTTTCAGGATTTAGATATGCAAATTCTCCCTGCAACTGCGGCGTTTTATAAATGAAAATGCGTTTTTAATATAAATTATGTATTTTTTAATAATTTTTAATACAAATAACATTTAAAATTTATGAAACAGTCTTTATGACTTTATCTTAAAAGATTTAAAAAAAGAAAAGTAAAACGGTTTAGTATGGAAATGACGGAGGTGCGTTTTATACAGGTATTTTTGAATACTTTCAAGTAGAAAATAGCAGTTTCATCATCTAAAAATGGAAAATAATTTATTCAAATCAAACTTATGTAGCATCAGAAACGAAATAGTAGCTGAAAACAAATATCCGTTCCATGGTGCAAACGATGCTCGGACGTCTGGCCACTTTATCTGGAGCGTACCAGCCAATCAGAACGGCTCTGAAAGACCCCAGAACAGAAGTCTAGTGGAATTAGAAATGTCGCCTCTGAGAGAGTTTCAACTTTCTTCGAGCTAGAGACAGTCACGACCATTCCCTCTCGCTGGCTGTAAAGCTTCGCATTAACTGATTGGGTGTTGTGGGCGGTTTTATCTTAAGCGCATGCGCAAAGAACACAGTGACGTTCACTGAGTTATCTTAAGTGAGTTTTTCCATGTGAACAGGTTTCCAATTTCGGGAGGGTACCACCTCAAAATTAAGAGAGTTCGGCGGCCTAAGATATCTTAAGTATCGTAGTGTGAACATAGTATTAAGTTTTGTGGGTCGCTGAGTCCGAATTTTTAACTTCCCCCAACATTCCCCCCCCCCCCCACCTCCAATCCCTCCAAAATAATTGTTTTAAAACTAAATTTTTTATTGCTACTAAATAAAACTAAATTTAGGGGAAAAGTATGTAGAAATTCAGAAAGTAGACAAAATTTGCAACAAATAGGATACATGACATTATGACGTAGGATGATCGGGGAGGGGGGGTGGCTGCCTCTGAACATGCACTGCGGCGCTACGTGCACTAAGTTATGCAAGTCCAGGCAATAGGGATTTTACCTGGAAAAATTAATGCTAGTTCTGGATTTTGACTCACTTTATAATTTTTGGGTCGCTGAATCCGAATTTGTAACTTCCCATCAAAATTTCCCCCAGCAACCCCCCAAAAAATTGATTTTTTGAAAAAAATTAGTTTTTGAGAACAGCGCGCGGGGAATGTTCCGAGGCAGCCCCCCTTCCCCCCGTTTATCCTACGTGATAATGTCATATATCCTATTTGTTGCAAATTTTGTCTACTTTCTGAATTTCTACATACTTTTCCCCTTAAACAATAAAAAATTTAATTTAAAAACAATTATTTTTTTTTTGGGGGGGGGGGAATTTTGGGGGAAGTTAAAAATTCGGATTCAGCGACCCAAAAATCTTAAAGTAAACCTTATAGGGAAAGTTCGGAGGGGAGACGGGAGGGCGAATGTAAACGACGTGAGTGGTTAAGTGGAATTGCGCAACTTAGTATATGCAGCACCGCGGCGCATGTTCTGAGGCAAATCACCCCCTCCCCATTCATCCTACGTCATAATGTCATCTATTTTAGTTGTTGCAAATTTTGTCTACTTTCTGAATTTCTAGATACTTTTTCCCTAAAACAATAAAAAAAATTGATTTTTTTAATAAAAACCTTTTTTGAGAGTCATTTTACCAAAACGTGAGGCATTTTGAGAGGCATTTACCCAGCCTTTATGATTTAGTCGGTTGAACGTCAGTGCGCTATACTGATGGCCCGGGTTCGAGTCCCGGCATGGAAACTTTTTCACTAAGTTGGCCTTTGCACCTCTTAAGCAATTACTTTGAAATTTGATTTTCATTTGAAATATTGTATGCAATGCGAATGCTTCTCTTTAGAATAATTTCCATGTATTAATAAATTTTTACAGTTTTAAAAAATTCTACTTACAATCAGTTCTACAGGCCATCACAAATTAGAACTCCTCACGCTAATGTTAATGCAATGGGACATATTTTTAAAAATAAGTGTTTGTATTTTTATATTTTTAAAATACTTTTTCTTTTGTATTCGATAGCTGAGGTCAATTTCTGAAATTGTCGTTTTTTATATTATTTTAGTTTTGTTGAAGTTTTTATTTTATTTATTTATTTTATTTTATTTATTCATTTATTTATTTATTGATGTGGACACTTTCATTGGCTCTAAAAATGAAAGTATATAAAAAGTCATTTAAAAATATTGAAATGCAAACGAGATATTTTTAATAATATGTCCTGTTAGCGAGCTATCGTTTCCGCTGGAGTGAAGTAGCTGTTTAAGGGTGATATTCTTGAAATGTATTAAAACATTAAAGGTTTCCAGTAGAAATAAATAAATCTATTTTTGCAGGCAATAAGCCATAGATCTTTTTGCCAAACTTTCAGTCAAGCCAGACTTAACAATGTGGAAATTGCTTCTGGCAAACCGCACAATAATAAAGTTAATCTCTGGCTTAACTTGGCATAATTAAAATAATAATAATAAATAAATAACGTTTGAAATGTCCAAACTTAGTCAACCATAATAACTATATCACGAGCTAAGCTCAGCAACCACCATTCAGGCTTCGCAGCCTCTAAAAACATGGCTATATATCCTGCTAGAAAAAGACTACTCTGTTACAAATAATGATGTTATCACGAACGGACGGTGACTATTTTCTGTAGTCGTATTGCTATGCTTTTCCTTTTTAATGGGGTATTTTTCGGTTACCATAGCCACGGCTGCCGCGATAGCTGGCGTCTGTTTGGTGATTGATAAATAAGGCAAGCCACACACTAGCGACACATAAGACATGTCGCTTGAATTCGCTGGAAAAACTGATTTAAAACAGGTTTGAAACAACTTCATCCTTTGTTTCGACCGGTTTTTGCGCTACATGTTGCGGCTACATGTCGCTTGTCGTCTCAGTGTGGGGTGCGCCTTAGGCACATGCCACCAACAACCGACATTCCGTTAAATTATACCCGTGGGAAATTGCAATTTTTAAAAAACACTGTTCTGCGTATCTTTGTCCCATTGGTTGGGGTAAAAGTACGCAGTGGTGGGGCAAAGATACCCAGTGCATATTTATGCCTCATTACTGCGGGTTTTTGCCCCATTTCCACTCAAACGAATGAGTTATGTAAAAGCATTAGTAAATGTCACTAGTACCGTACACATACTGCGAAACAGCACCAAAAACTGGCAATAAGTAATAATTAAAAGAATAAAACTTTTAAAAATCGCCATAGGTGATTTTTTACAAAGTTTTATTCTTTTAATTATTTTTTATTTTATGGTGATTTTTTACAGTTTTATTGTTTTAATTATTTTTTATTTTATGGTGATTTTTTACAAGTTTTATTATTTTAATTAGTATTTTGTAGTTAACCTTTAACTGATGTTACCGGTCTCACAGACCGCTGCTTTTTTCAATTTTTATAGTTTAACGTGTAACTTTCAGTTTAACTACAAACACTATCAAAATATTGTTTAATTTGGAACTTTAGTGCTATCACCAGAGACTTTTGAATAGGTTAATTTTAATTATAATAGCCCTGTATAAAAAGTTTAGTACAAAATCCCCATCCTACGAGTTAATCGCGCCTTTTATTCATCTTTCGATAGAGCGGTCTCACAGACCACTTCACAGTAGTTATGTGATGATTTCTGTCACACCAGTTAAAAGTTAAACTGAAAATTATAAGTTAAACCATGAAAAAAAAAAAAAGAAAAAGAAAAAAAAAAAGAAAACAGCGGTCTGTAAAATCGCAAATAGCAGTTAACTGGTAACTGTTGTGACAAAAATTGTTGCATAAATACTGTGAGCGAGGATTACTATAATTAAAACTCACCTATTCAGAAGTCTCAAGCGTTAGTAGCGTTAGTTCTCTAGCGTAACACCTGAAGAAATTAATACGTATAGTTAAATTAGAATTTATAGTAAATCCCACTAATCTATAGTAAACTGAAAATTACAACTTAAACCGCGAAAAAAAGGAAAAAAACAGCGGTCAGTATGACCACAAACAGCGGTTAAACCTTAACTGCTCTGACAAAAAATGTTCCATAAATGCTGTGAGCGATGTCCGAGAACGCTTGATCTTAGAGTAAATAAAAAAAAAGGGTTGACTGACTCGTAAGATACTGTTTCTGCGCTAAACTTTATATAAAGAGCTATTACAATGAAAATTTCCTTATTTACATGTCTTTAGCGATATTACTAAATTTCCAAATGAATCAAAATTAAACTAACATCAATAGTTAAACTGAAAATTACAAGTTAAACTGTGAAAACTGAATATAGTAGCCGTCTGTGAGACCGTTAACAGGGGTTAAGGGTTAAGACTTAAAACAAAAGCATTTCATGAAACAATAATATTGATTTTTAAAAGTAGGTAGGTAGATACCTATGTTCTATATTTAAATAAAAACGGTCAAGTGTGAGTATTACTCGCGCTCAGATGGTTCCGTACAATAAATATATAAATTATTAACTGTATTATTAAAAAAATCGTTGCTAAAAGAATAATAAGACTTTCTAAAAAACTATACAATGTAGGGTTGGGTATAGCTGTAGAGGGGAAAGTAGGGGAATGGCTGTCACTTAAGGGAAAACATGAATAGCTAGTCAAATTTAGAGAAAAAAATGAATATTTTATTAACGAAGTATAACTCCAAAGCATAAGGAACAGTTTACAAAAAACTAATTTGCATAAAAGTTTAAGGAATTTTTTTTAATCGTTTTATTTAAATAACCATCGATTGAGCGGTAATGCCCGACATGGTAGGGTAATTGAACTCAGAGTTTGAATACAACATTTAAGTAAGACAAAAGTCACATATGTAGTTCTGTGGACTGTTCACACCACTGCAGACTTTTTGCGACCACCTCACACATATTGAGCACACATATTGTCTATTGTGTTACACATATAGTGGGCTACTTTTTTACAATTTAGGTTTTTTTATTTTCACCACTTTTTTGAAATCATAAAATTCTCCTTGTTTAATGACATACTAATTAAGGTGAAAACAGGGGAAATTTACCATTTCAAAAAAGAGGTGTTTCTCAATAAAATTTGAATTTTAAAAAAGTTGCGCACTGGCAAATCTTCTGGAATTCCACGCGAGCGCCATTACCCGTTATCGCCATGTTGGGTTTTAATGCATTATAATTGGCGTAACAACGCACTACAAAAATAAATAAAAGCATTAAAGTACAGCTACATGTATATATTTTGTAGACATAATGAGTAAATTAATATTTGAAAATAAGAGTGTCCACTTACCTTCAAGTTAGATGTCGTAGAATTTTATAATAAAACAACTGCAAGCTAATAACGTGAGGACACAAAAATACTTTCCATCCGACGGTTATTATATCCTTAACTGGGAACTTACGATGAAGTTCGCTAGGTGCCGGTACCGATCGCACGTTTTCAATTCCATTCTGTTTAGAGATATATTGGCTCAGCGGGATTGCCCTTCTGAGCGTCATTACCCTAATTTCCCCTATATACTGGAAAAGTATGAATGGGTTTACCATAAAAGTTCAAAGATATATGAAGCTTAAATAATGTCAAATATTGCCATTCTGTGTAACTCTTTTTTTAATCTTATCCTAATCTGTTTGTGATGAACTTAATTCGGTACTGACAATGACAGTAGTTCATACTTAAATTTCATTTGGCATTTCATAAAACTAAATTCAGCGTAGTATATAATCTTTTCTTTTTATAGTGTAGCTAAAACAAAACCCTTGTTCAAAGTTTAACGCCGCCTTGATCCGTGCCGCGTTTTTCCAGATATGTTTTTAGTTAACTTTTAAAGACACGGGAGGAGTATTGGAGATCCACTCAATGCAAACTAGTCGCTAATCCCATAGTATTTATGTGATTAATTCTAATTAAATTAGTCTGTTTTTAACAATTTGACGTTTATTGCTTTTATACTGCTACTAGTACAAAAATGAATCATTAAAAGTTATTATCTGGTCTTTAAAAGACGGTGGTACATAGAGTACGCCGCCCCTGTCATTATGCATGTCCAAACCGCCCGTGTCTTTAAGGGTTAATATCTAGGCTAATTACCGACGGATTTTCTCGAAAATCTCTATCAACAATGTTTTTATACTTCTGCTACGGTAGGTACCTCCGCGCTCCGCAACACCTTTGTTGAATGCTTGAAAATCGAAATTTGTGTGTAATGAAAAAATGCGCTTTTCTCTAAAACTATGAGACCTAGGGTATTCTCTATAGTTTTCCTACAAGGTTTAAATTAACATATACTACATCTAATTTCTTCATGATTTTAGTTTCAGTAGATTCGGAAATAGATGGGGGTGGGGGGGCATATTTTTGCACTACATTTTTGACGATATCTCTGAAAATATAATACTTAAAATTAAAAGAAATGTATTTTTGAGTTCAGCGTTACGAAAGCTTTCACATGATACTCTACTCATAAACAAAGAAAAGATATTTTTTTTTCAAGTAACTTAATTAGCCTCTTTACATTTTTCCTGAATATATTTGTGAATGTTTAATAATCTGTAAATATGTGGTTCAATAGGCTTTATTACTTGCCCCAATTTGAACTTTTCACGTTTCATATCTTACGAGTAAAATGGCTGTGACAGACACAAGAGTGATCTTATAATGGTTTCGTTTTCACCTTTTAAGTACGGAATCCTACAAAACGTAACTAGAAAAAGGAAAAGGTTGTTAACTACCTTATGTTAGTTAAGTAGATATGATATTTTATACAATGCTATCTTAGAAAAAATTTAAAGCTTTCAAACAATTTGATTGTGGAAAGCATTCATCTAGCTAAAACGATGGGGCAAAGCCCCGCATCTTAACCCCTTAACAGTGACATTTGTTTTCTTACAACATAAATTAAACATGGGGCTGGACACCACTTTTTCCATACTAAAATATTTACCTTACTTAATCGAAAAATATCTGACAATCAATAAAGATAAATTTACAGTTACAAATTAGTGGTATCAAAATGCTTTTAATAACGAAGCAAGCAAAGTGTTCTTTCCCGAATCCAGTTCGGGCCACACTGTTAAGGGATTATACTTGTGGGTATCTTTGCCCCAAAACGGATGCATACTTTTACCCCATTCTGTAGTATTTTGCTTAATCGACTACCTACAAGTTTAAACAAATGCGATCGAGGTTAACCACACGGCATTTAGACGTTAAAGAACTTTTGTTCTCCACTGAATTTTTGGTGTTGGAAAAAATTCGAGGTATAGTCAGCTAAACAATGAAGTGAAATTTAAAAAATACTACACGAAAATTCGAAAATTTAAACTTGTCTCTTTTCTTTGGCATGGAGTCAGTGCTACTTTTTTCACAAGGTTTGAACACACTTCAAGCCAAACTGTAACTAGCGTCCCCACCGGTGGCCGAGAGGTTCTGCTCTCAAAGCTGGTAACCGAGAGGTGCTGGGTTGGATCCAAATCACGCCCATCGGCCTAATTTTTCGGAGTTTTCCGTGGTTTTCTTCGAACCTTGGATTTCCTTGTGTAAATATGGGTTAGGTTCCCTTAAAAAGACTCCCACGGAGGGCACCCCCCCCCCCTTTGGGCCGATACCCCTCGTGTTGATAATTGGCCGTCATAAACAACACCAGCAACCTAGCGGTCAGGATTGTAGAAATATTGCTTCATATTAAATCAGCCAGTGCGTATCTTTGCCCCGTTCGTATCTTTACCCCTATCTACTCTATATTGTTGTGCTGTTGTACTTTTTAAAA
The DNA here is from genome assembly GCA_963932465.1 of Maratus speciosus. Lineage (NCBI taxonomy): Eukaryota > Metazoa > Arthropoda > Arachnida > Araneae > Salticidae > Maratus > Maratus speciosus. The sequence continues at coordinate 224,355,025 of OZ010789.1, forward strand.
TTTTATTACTTCTCTTTTATCTGAGGACAGTTTCATTTTCAGAACCGGTTTCAAAATTGAAAGCCGTGGTGAATACAAGGAGTGGCCCGGGGGGATACATTCCCCCCGAATTAATGAATTGTCCCGCTCGAAAGATTTGAGATTTTGTATTTTCAATGGTCAAAAAGTGAAATCCCCCCCCCCCCCCCCGGAGAAAATTATCTGAATTCAACACTGCATAAGTACAATTGCCCAACAATAGATATCAAACAGATGCATCCCATGAAAAAAATATTAAAATGTGTGCCCGAAATCTGTAAAGAACTGTCCATATGATTCACATTAGCTGGAGTGTTTCTCCGAGTGACTAGTGTCGGCACTTAAATTTTATTTTTTATGAAAGATTGTTATCATAGAAAATGATAACGCATAAAAATGCAGTTGAACAATTTTGTACATGTAAAAAATAATACAAAACGAATCATCTTTAATAATAAAACAAATAAATAAAGAAACCAACATATCATTTTAATAGTTATAAAATAGTTTTGTGTGATAATTGAAACTTTCGACACCTTAATCTCATTGTTATATTATTAATGTCAGATTTAGACTATGTTGGTGTTTAGGTGTCCAAAGTTTTAACTATCACACAAAACTATTTTATAACTCTTTTTTTTTTGGATTGGGGGGGGGGGGATTGATGTGACTATTCAATGCATTTTAGTTATTTAGCTACAATTCATTATAAAAAAAACTCACAAATCAAGTTTTAGTAAAATTGCTTTCGGCAAGGCTCGAAAAGGAAAAATTACGAATAGGAAAACTATTTTTAAAAGTTTAACTTTTTTTTTTTTTTTTTTTTTTTAAATTTTCGGCAAATTTATGTCTAACAATACAAAAAATATTTTTAAAAATGCATTCAAAATTCAAAATAATCAAAAAAAGTTACAGACAGCACAATAAAAGATGCATGTTATAATTATCTACAAACCAGAGCAATATTTGGCATAATTTAACGAACCGGAATATTGTTCCTATTTGCTCCGGTACAATTCAAGCCCTGGTTTTCTGACACGAAAAATGAACAATTTCAAAATATTCATATTTAAAATGTAAGAAAAATTTCGAAATAGAGACTTATACACATCCGATTAACAAGCAGTTATGTCAAAAGAAAAGAGAAATTTTAAAAGAATTAAATAAAACTGACACCGGTTGAAAATACTGTTAATAATTTCAATAAAAAATAATAAAAATTAGAAAACAGGGTACAATAGAATTGTTAAGAATCTTGGAGAATAGCCAACTAAGAAACTGTTTAAAATACTTTATATTTATGTAGAAAGAATGGTTTAATGGCAATGAAAACATAATTTAAATTTTAAAATCTTACACTAAAACGCAGTGTTGAATACAGGGTTGGCCGGCGAGGGTACAGTACCCCCAGAACCTTGAGTTACCCTCCCGAAGGTTTGAGATTTTATGCTTTTTTATGAACAAAGGTGTAATTTCCTCACCAGATCTCAAAATTGCCCCCCCCCCCCCGCCACTGAAATTGCTCCCAGATTATAATGTCTGGATTCAACACTGCTCGAACAGCGTGAAAGATGAAGAAAAGAAAAAAAAAAAAAGGTATATTTATTAAAACGATATCTGAGAAACTCTCAGATAACTGAGAAACTCTGAGAAAAAAAATCATTTAAAAATTTAAATTTTTTACATTGGTTTAACATGGACCAAAATAAATAAGCATAACTTTTAAATTTATCAGAATTTTTATAAGAAACTGCACCAACCTTTACAAAAAAATAATCACATTTCAATAATTAAAATAATACCTCTGGGTCAATCTGGGTCTTCAACACTAAATTGGTCGATCTAAGTAGATTTTTCACTGTTAGCGAAACGAGATTGACCAATCAGAAGCCTGCATTTTTACAAACAGCAAAAAAAAGTTCGAAAGAATGCAGGCTTCTGACTGGTCAATCTCGTTTGGTTAACAGTGAAAAACTTATCTAGATCCCGGACAATGATTCGCTAATCATGGGAAGGAAGTGTCGTAATTTAGTCTTTGGATGCAAATTTCCGCGCATGCGCTGTTTATATCTGTTCTCCTTCCAACAAAAGCAATTTTTCGCTTCCGTTGTTATTTTATGACGATGTTGTATCACGTTTAGAGCAAAGTTGCGTTGCAAGGGAGCGATTGATTACATTCCGTCTACCTAGTAGTGCCCTTGCGGCAATATTATTACTTCAAATTTGTCGTGACAAGAAAATATCAAGAAAAAATTAATCTTGCTGCAATTGTTCATGCTATCTGGGATGGGCAGGTGTCCTCGGCGATTATCTCATAGGACCATATTTACTCCCAGATGTACTCAATGGCAGTACGTACTTGGTTTTCCTACGGGATATCTTACCGCAGTTACTGCAAAATGTGCCAGCAACATTGCGCCACAATATGTGGTTTATGCACGATGGCGCACCGGCACATTTTTTCATAGGTGTTCGCAATCACCTCAATTCAACATATCCTGGGAAATGGATTGGACGCAGTGGACCTGTTGCTTGGCCTGCATGCTCTCCAGACCTCAATCCGTTAGACTTTTTTGTTTGGGGACACCTTAAATCGCTGGTGTATGAAACGCCTGTGGATACACCGGAGGATTTACTAGCGCGAATCGTTGTCGCTGCAGGAGACATTCCCAACTCCGTCGGAGTTTTTCGGCGTGTTCGCCAATCTTTACGACGTCGCTGTCGGCTGTGCGATTCTGTTAATGGGCGCAACTTCGAACACCTATTATAATAATGTCCGTTCGTCTGCCTTCCGACATTGAACTGTGCAGCGCAGGCCAGAAGACTATGCTTCACATATGTCATAAAGTACGTGGAATGTAATTCTTTATTTGTCATTTTTCTTTTATTTTCAACACTTTTTGGCACAGTATTTTGTAAGTCACAGACTGTGGTGTACTCAAATTGTAAATTACAAAGTTTGTATGAATTAATTTAAAATTTAGTGTCTTTTTTAAATTTATAATTAATAAAATTATTATGCTATTTGTTATTATTATTTCCTATCATAAATTATGATGCACATATACATACAATAATTGTCCATGTAAAACATGTACTGAAACTTCTTGCATAGTTACAAATCGCAATATTTTTAATTATTTCCGAATTTTCACCACCAGTTTAATTTTAAAGAATTTAACTTAAGCTTTATATCAATAAAAGACCACTTTAAAATGTAGACTATTATTGTAAAGTTATTTTGGTTCATTCAACTCTTGAATAATTAAAAATGTTGCATCTCAGAAGAAGCATGATCGAAAATGTATAGTTGAGAGTAATTAAAAAGGCGGCGTTTCCAATCGTGATGGGCGGAGTTTAACCTTTGCTAGTGTCAAAGAAAGCGGAGTTGTAACTAAGAAACTGATTAATTTCTCTCACACAATTAAACCGATATGGTTCATTGTAAGCTTTTTCGAAAGTTTTCGGAATGGACCAAATTTTACTACATTTTCCTTGTTGTAGCTAGAGTTGTCTTTTTGGAATTAACGATTAACTATTTTGATGTATATTGGATTTCGTACTTTTTTCACTGTTTCAGGGCTTGTAACTCGTCAATAAATATTGCTATTTTAATACAATTGATGTCATTTTGTAGGTTTTTTTCTGCTCTTTCTAAATATGTGCTTCGTTTTTATGTAGCATTATCGATAGTTTAGCAATGAGGTTTCTTCTACAATTTTCCGAATTTTCATTCTATTTGCTGTAACTTGAAAACTATTGAGATCCGACCAGGCTTTATATACTGATTTATGCTCCATGTGATCTCCTCTATTACCCCTATTAATATTGGACCCCTTTAACGGAACACCCTGTATATATATATATATATAATAAAGATATGAACATAGGAAACTAGTATGTAAAATAAAAAAACTATAAATAACCCACAGAATTATCAGAGGTGCTTGTTGGTTAATTCATAGTGAAGATGCGTTATTTCATCAAATTTTGTCGGCATTAAGCCTAAAATGAGAAAATTTAGCACCTAACAGCGCATGATAAAAGAAAAGAAAAAAAAATACCAAGAGATCTAAAGAAAGATACACCTCACACAGGATATTAAAAATATAAGAGCACAATACCTAAATTATATAGAAGGATCCAAAACATTATAAAGTTGATTCACAATGTTAAAGCATTTAAGGATGCAAACAGTTCAGGTTAGGACTATTAGAACATGTGGTCATGAGTTGCTGAGAATCAGAACATTACTGGCATCATGCCATCTGGTGTGAAAAGGAAAACTATATTGTAATTAGGTTTATTAAAAAGAAATGTTAAGTGCTGCCATCTATACCCATTAAACAGAAATGAAATTAATTTAAGAAATTAAGAAATGATTAATATTAACACTTATTTAAAGTAAAATGAAAAAATAGGAATAAACTTAATAAGTACTGAGTAAATATAAAATAAAATAAGTAAATAGAAGGGCACTGATTAATTTAAATAATTTAAAAACGAATATTATAAAGTAAAAAATGAGTATATAAATAACATTTAAAAAACAATTAGGATTATGTTGAGAAAGTAAAATATGACCTTGTATTATGCACCAATATGTGAAAAATAATGAAAAATATGATGTTAAATGTATGATACCCCTATGATTATTTTTCTTTTCTAAATATATTCATATAATATATAAGCACACATACATACACATATACATGCTCACACGCATATAAGCGTAAGGTTTTAAAACTTTTTTTAGCATTCCTGACCACAACCCTCCATATTGGTATTTTTATTTATTTATTTATTTATTTTTTTTTAATTAATAATAGTGTATAATGTATTTAAAACATATATACACTTTTTTTGTTTTTAATTAAATTTTTGTGTATGTTTTATAATGTTTTCAGCCATCCATATCCCACCCTCCATAATAGTGTTTTCGATTTTTTAATTTTTTTTTCCTTTTTTAAATATATGTAAGGCTATACTGGTAAAAAGTAGAGAAAATGAATATTAAGATTTGAGCCATGCAGAATATATATATATATATATATATATATATAATTAAAAGGTTTGTGATAAGATTCTTTGCTTATGCAACTAAACTAAACTATACGCCAAAACTAAACAAGTAAGAAAAATCATGCGTTAAGCATAGATTATGAAACACTTTCCAACACTTCCTGAATGCTTTAACAAAACTTCGTTATTTAGGGGAATAGAGTATATAAGAGTGGACATTTTAGTGGACATTAACTAAACATTTTAGAGAACGCGTAAAACATTTGAAAAACTGATTTCAGCAGTTACCTTCCATAGCAAATATGTATTCCAATTCTTTTGAACAGCCCTGTATTTGATCTGTAGGTTGATATAGATACTATATAATGGAGAAATTTAGTTTAGCAAGAAAACATATAACAGGTTGAAATTTCTCTTTCCGCAATTTATACTAATAGATGAAAACATACTTGTATACTTTTGTACAACCCTGTAGTTAACCTAGTACCTTTATTACACGCCACTATTTATCTAAAGTTTAATTCAAAGTAAAACACTCTTAAAACTACTGGAATCACATTTCCAGAAATTATCATTTATAGGCGGCCATGCATCCAATTCTTTGCGTGACCCTGTAATTCATTTTATGCATATTCTAGAAACATTTCTTAGTAAACTAAATTAAGTTCAGTGTAAAAATGCATAACTCATTTAAAAACAACCTTTAAGCAATTTGCAATCATACCCAGTAACCATTACGAATTCGTTTGTGTAGCCCTGTATATCAATTAGAGCATTTATACACACTATATACAATGCATACATATAGTGAAACATACCATAATTAAAAATGCATTTTCAGCAATCATTGCTAATGTACAGTACTACGGATACAATATAGTATCTGAAATCTTTTGTGTGTCCCTGTAAATAATGCTATGCACTTCGTATTATACATGAAATAACTTATAGTAAACCTCAGCGACGTATATCTATTTCATTATACATGAAATAATTTAACATAATTGAAATACGCCGGAAAAAATTCCCTCCACCCCTATATCAGTATGTAACGGAATCCTTTTGTGTGGCCCTGTAAATGAATAATAAGTATTCCATATTCTACAGAATGCATATTTTAGTGCACTTGATAAATGTATATCAATTTTATTATGTTTGAAAGCATGTAACATCATTAAAAAACATTTTAAACGATTTTTTCCCATAGGCCGTAATGTAACGGAAAACTTTTGACTGTCCCTGTAAATGAACTAAACGTGTTATAAACTTCATTTGAAATAGGGTTCGTGCTATGGTAGAGGTTACTAACATCCAAAAATTTCAGAACAATCCGAGTATATTTACGAGAGTTAGAGCTCGGACAGACGAACAGACGGTCAGACAAACCGAAGTCATAAACACTTTTCAACTTTGTTGGAAATTGTTAAAAAGCGGATTATTCACAGATGCGAGGCATGCATAGTTGTAATTTTCTATAAACACTGAACCAACCTTTGAAGGAGCCGCTAGTAGAGGTGGGAAAAACAATTCTTTTTGTTAAAGGGGCTGGTTATTCAGCTTCGGAATTCTCCTCCGTAATGTTAAGTCTATGGACTATTGATGCATTCGTATATCTTCGCCGGAAATTCATATTTTTAACATTTTTTTTCTGTGTACTCTTCTTAAAAGGTGTCTCTTTTTTTCTTAGTTTTCAAAATATTTCTAAAATCTGTGCTGAATTTAATATCTTATGTGTTAAAAGCGGGCGAACTGTCAGTAAGATTTTAACACTTCATATAAAATTAAGTCTATACTTTAGAAATATTTTGAAAACTAAGAAAAAAAAAAAAGAGACCTATTTTAGGAAGTGTACACAAAAAGTAGAAGTTAAAAATATTAATTTACCAAAGAGATATTTTAAACATACGAATGCATCAGATGCCGTACGAATGCATCACATGCCGTACGAATGCATCAGATGTTTGTGTACAAAATTCAAACGCTTGTAACTTTGCAAACAATAATCGCATCTACATGCGGTTTTTCGTAAATGGCTCAGAACAAACAGGAGAATAATAATACGCATAAAAATATTTTTTCGATTTTTGCTCAAATAAAGGTCCACGCCCCCCTTAACATCGCAGAATACAGAAAGATAATTTATTTGAAATAACTTATTAAATTCTATCAGACGTAATTAGATTTAAGGCGAAATTTATTAATGAAAATATTCCTCAATAAAATTTGCATGGACGAATAGTTAAACAACAACAACAACAAAAAATCGTCGCTTTTATATTTGGCATTCGTGTTTACAAAAAATTATCATGTTTAAAATGTCTTTTAACATGTATTTATGTATTATACTAGGGGGCTCTGCCCCCTGCAAGCACGCTCGTCAACCCCCGTTCAGACACCGCAGAATCTAAAATCATGCTAATCTGATGGATTTTAAAAATATTAGAGAAGATTGAATTATACTGAAAAAAGATGTGCAGATCTCACTGTAAACGGGTTTCCATTCAATTCTCTTTGATTGCAAAAATTTAAGGCCGAATCCGTTGCTGTTAAGACTTCCAATGGTTGTTTTCGTTTTTGATTAAAGAGAATCAGTTAAACATTTGAAAAGAAGCTAAAATAAAATGAATTAAGTATTCAGAGTCTTTGTCTCCCGGTATTTTAAAACAAACTCTATAACAATAGCCTAAGTCATGTGACTATCATCAACAGTTCCGGGCGGACCACTTCGCTTTTTATACTCTAGGTGCCATTTTGGTACTTTAATGTTAGCCAGGCACAAGTGATAAGTCGCCAAATATTATTCTATCGCCATCATTTCATCTATATTGTAATAGTTCAAGTCATCAACTACCATAAACAAATACTGTCTGATCCCTTCGTCTTTCATATGAAACTTTGGCACAGATGTCATATACGCCCCATATTGGCGCGATTTTTTTTCGACGCCAGTTTGGGGAAAGCATCAACAGCATAAACAACAACATCCGGCTTACCATATCAAGCAAAATAACGATACTTTGACGCCAGTTAAGTACCCGTTGCGTATATGACATTGGCGTCAGAAAAAAATTGCGCCAATATGGCCGCATCTGTGCTGAAAGTTTTCCATTTTGATTAAAAAATCAAAAAAAGTTTTCCGAATAAAACTACATAAAAGTTGCCATGGCCGCAAAGAATTCTTGGTACTGCTCCGCTAGCCGGGTGCAAATCTCGCCAATAGCTTTTTTTTCAACTCGCCAGTTAGCATTTTTTTTATTTTTCGAGTGGCAAATTAAAACTTTGATTTGAAGTTGAAATTAAATGTCATGGTTTGTTGCATTATTTAATATTTGGCCAGATGTCATATATGCATCGCAGGTTTGGCGTGATATTTTTAACGAAAATTTGGCGAAAAGAACACCAGTTAGAGATATATTTTTGGTACTATACTTAGTTATCCCGTCGACCAAAAATCTATCGCCAAATTATAAGATTAAATGCCAATAATGGTTGATCGTAAATGTCACATTCGCTTGACTTTAAGCAAGTTACACGTGTTTACGTCATCCAATGATTTTTATTTCGACGTTTTATTTGTATATTTATTAAGGTTATACTAATTTTTTTGTTCTTTCGTTATTTAAAAAAAAATTATGTCAATTTGTATAATTTGTCGATTTATATAATTTGGCGAAATTGGGCGACGGAATAACTAAGTAGTACTGTATTTTTTACTTATTTTCTAAAAAAGAAATAAAAGTAAATATATATTTATTATTAAATAAACAACAATAGTTGGGTTCCCATGTCAAACAAATTAATGCCATTTTGGCGCCTTTTAGGTACCGCGGTGCGTATATGACATCTGTGCCTAATATTTTTCTTTTCGTTTTGTTTAAAAAAAAGGAAAGAAGTGAAAGCCATCAATTTTAAAAGTATCAGTTTTAAATGAAAGTTTTGTATTTTAAATAAAATGAATGAAAGGATTATATTTTAAATGCAGTTAATGAAATTTAAAAAGTCCTTCCGGCCAGTGCCGGGAGGAAGAGGTAGCTTTCATATTCCTTATTTTAAAAAAAAGCCAACTTATATTATTCAAACACACGAAGCTCAATTAAGTGGAAACCGAATGTGGGAGATTCAATACTAATTTTTATCAATACTAAATCATTATGAATGAGAATTTCGCAAAATTAGTCAGCTTTATCCAAGCTGCTTTTATTTAAAGTAACTTATATTTCGCTGCCAAATTCGGCGATTTCTTAAAGTGCCTGCCATTTTAAGACAACATGGTGGATGAGGCTAACCAGTGAACTTGGTCGAGACCTTAGTAATTGCTGTGCACATGCTCACTCACATCGGAATCGGTTGATACATACGAGTGCTGTCGCATGCAAAAAATCAGATTTTTCAAAATGTCAGCCACATTAGAAATTGAAACTGCTATATCTGAGCCATTTTTTAAGATAAAGACAAACAAAAAATGCTCCTGAATCCTTATATCAAGGTCAAATACTTAAGAAAGAAACCTTTTTCAATTTCTAATTTTTTTGCACCTCACTTTAAATATATATATTTTTTAATTTAATGGCCGCCATTTTGAAACAAGATGGCTGATTAAGCTGGCCAGCGAACTTGGTCGAGATATTGATGTATACTATCCACATGCCTTCTTCCATCGAAATAGGCGAATACGTGTGGTATCGCGAGACAAATACAAGATCGTTGCAAAGTGTTAGCCATGATAGAAATTCAAAGTGCTATAATTCAACCACTTTTTAAGATATAAACAAAAGAACAAATTTTCAGAAACAAAAACTGCTCCAGAATCTTTGTATCAAGGCCAAACACATAAAAAAACCTTTTTCATTTTCCAATTTTTTAACACCTCATTTTAAATTTTAAATTACATTTTTTTAAAAATGGCAACCCTTTTGAAATAAGATGGCGAATGAAGCTGGCCAACAAACTCGGTCGAAACATTGGTATGTACTATGTACAGACCAAGTTACATTCAAATCGGTTCATAAATACGCCTGTTATCGCGTGACAAAAATCAGGGCGTTTCAAAATGTCAGCCACGCTAGAAATTCAAAATGCTATAACTCAGTCATTTTTTAAGATATAGACGAAACAAAAACTGCTCCCGAATCTTTTTATCGAGGTCAAACACATAAGAAAAAAATATTTTTTCATTTTTCAATTTTTTGGTACCACATTTCAAATTTAAATTTTTCTTAAAATTTTAAATGGCCGCCATTTTTAAACAAAATGGCGGATGAAGCTGGCCAACGAACTCGGTCGAGACATTGGTCTGTACTATGTATAAACGAAGTTACATCCAAATTGGTTCATAAATACGCCTTTTATCGCGTGACAAAATTCAGGACGTTTCAAAATGTCAGCTTCGCTAGAAATTCAAAATGCTATAACTCAGCCATTTTTTAAGATATAGACGAAACAAAAACTGCTACGGAGTCTTTGTATAAAGGTCAAATACATAAGAAAAAAATATTTTTCCATTTTCAAATTTTGGTACCACATTTTAAATTTTAAATTTTTTTAAAAATTTTTAATGGCCGCCATTTTGAAACAAAATGGCGGATGAAGCTGGCCAACGAACTCGGTCGAGACATTGGTATGTACTATGTACACACCGAATTACATCCAAATCGGTTCATAAATACGAGAGTTACAGTGTGACATAGGTCAGATATATATATATATATATATATATATTGATATATATATATATATATATCAATTTTGAACGGAGGGTGGTTTCGGTGTCTGGGGGTCATGATCGATGAAAATATACCAAAATTTTTTGAAATCGCTTTCCTCCGAACGGCTGCAATAGGTAGCTTTTTGTAAAGAAAGCTACCTAAAAAATGCGACGGGAAAAATGTTTGGCGATTTATCACCTGCGTCTCGCTAACATAAAAATACCGAGTTCTTGATTTCTCTATCAGAATCTTTCGATTTGGCGAAAGATTGTTCAAGTAAATTGAATTATGAATAAAAGTAACATGATACATTTCTTGGCATACATTTAAGGGAGGCCAAACTGGTCGCCAAATTAGTTTAAAATAATAACGTTTTCTGAAATATGAAAAAAAAAAAATATCTGTTATGATTAAAATTTGAGTTGCCATCATTAGAAAAAAGTATTTAAAATTAGAAGAAAATTAATATTTCGAAAACTAATTAGAATTTAAAAAATTCTAATACCAGTTTTGAGATCTGCGGATCAATGCGGATTTTTGGTGTTAATTTCCTTGCAAAGTATTCCATATTTTAGGAGAAATCGCCGTGAAACATAATCAGTTGTTTAATCAGTCGTTTGAAAGAGTCGTTTCATAAATGCGTTTCATTTCAGTCGTTTCATATATCCGTTTCATAAATTCGTTTCATTAGGATTTTATATATATAGGTTAGATATATTTCTTTTAAAAAAATTGATTACAGAAGTTTTAAAATTTTACAAATGTCGTTATGAAACACGAATCGTTTTCCTTTATTAAATTTAATTCTGAGCAAAAGGTTTAACAGCGCTCATAAATATGACAAAAAGTAAAATAAATAAATAAATAGTTCCAGCATGTAGCATTAACAGACATTTCTTCCTTAAACATTAAACGCACACGCTTAGCGAAACCGAAAAGAAAGTTCTTTCCCTAAACACCGAAACATTAAAATTCAATCACTGCCACATCTGCAAAATCATTCTCGGTGGGTAGTGCATATATAACAGTATCATTTTTCTGGCAATTTTGGACCCCCCCCCCCCCGCCTTACGGTATCATACGTTATCATTCCTCGAATCGCCCTCCCTTCCTCCGTAATGATATCGTTATCAGTGTCATTAAAAAAAAAAAAAAATCCTCTTTTTCTTTTTGTACTTGCTAAGATATACGTTTATTATTAGCATATTTTACTAATTTAAATGCAAAAAAATCAAGCAGAATTTCTTATCATCAAAACAGGCGATCAAAATTCGTCCCCTCTTTTTACTAGCAAATTCAACAAATATCATTTCGAACCTGGTGTCTCTAACGCATTATATGCGCATATGACAGAAGAATAGGGATGCCATACGTTGGGACATTACATGTTTTGGAATAAAATATTTTTATAATCATTTAACGATTTTACTAATAACTTTGTATTTTCATAAAAATAGAAAATAGATAACAGACTATTTGGTGTAAAGAGAATGTTACTCAAAAAAGGAAATTTTGGTTGGTCCAAAAGGGATAACGATATCAAAGACAAACATCCCTCTCTCTACAGATATTTTACGATATCCAGTGCCAGGCCCCCTCTCCCCTCCTAAATTGATAACGTTATGTATGTACAGCCCCTTTCCTAATGTATATAATCTTAAAATCCCCCCCCCCCCCCGATAAGTTACCCCAAAAAGGAAATTTTGGTTGGTCCAAAAAGGATAACGATATCAAAGACAAACATCCCTTCCCCTACAGATATTTTACGATATCAAGTGTCAAAACCCCTCGCCCCTCCTAAATTGATAACGTTATGTATGTACAGCCCCTTTCCTAATGTATGTAATCTTAAAATTTCCCTCGATAAAAATATTACAAGGCGAGATAAACAACGCTTTCAAAGCGAAATACCTTTTTACAATGTATAACTTGTTCACACTTTTCCGTTGTAAAAAACTGGAAACTGTATGAAGGCGCTATAAATTATTTTCGCTTTTCGAAATTGAATGGACTTCAAATCTCATTCTAGAAAAACATAATATTTCAACGTTTAACACTGTAAATGGAATAATAATTTCAACTGCGAATTAATTTTTATTCCAAAATAACAGTAATAATATGTGAGCCTGAGAAAAGTTTTTTATTGGCAGATGTTTGGGACATCATGCCATGGGATGCCATGAGTTTATACTACTCACTGGTTGCTCTCGAGATAGCTTGCTTCCCAGCTTCTAAGCTCTACTGATTTCTCTAAAGCCGATAATACTTGCTAGCCACTGAAGGCTTGCAAAGACTTAAAAAGAAGATTTTTTAATGTGGTTTCGGTTGTTTTCATGGGATATTTTTTTATTTGAAAGTACTTCTTTAACCTTTTTTTTTATTAATATAGAAAATATATTTCCGAAATTTATTTTCATTTGAATTTGAATGTGCATTTCTAAAAAATAACTTTTTCAGCTTTTTTTTTAATACTTTGCAGGTAATGCTTTCCAAATTTAAGAGGGTTGTCCGGTAATTAGCTACAAAATAAGAAACGGTCAAGTGCGAGTATTACTCGCGCTCAGAGGGTTCCCTGCAATAACTATGTGAATTAATAATTGTACTATTAAAAAAATCGTTGCTAAAAGAACAATAAGATTTTGTACAAAAAAACTGTACAACGTAGAGTTGGGTATAGCTGTTATACAAGAAAAGTATAAATGGATATACCATAAAAATTCAAAGAGATATATATGAAGCCTAAATAATATCAAATATTGCTATTCTGTATAACTATTTTTTAATCTTATCCTAATCTGTTTATGAACTTAATTCGGTACTGACAATTAAAAGTAGTGCATATTTAAACTTCATTTGGCATTTCATAAAACAAAAATGTAGCGTAGTAATAATCTTTTCTTTTTACATTATAACTAAAACCCTTGTTCAAAGTTATATCTTGGCATGGTGCTAAACGCACTTGGAAAGTAGGTCGCAAAGTTGCAACGCCACCTTGGTACTTGCCGCGCTTTTCCAGATAGGTTTTTAATTATTTTTTAAAGACACGGGAGGCGTATTGCGAGATACACTCATTGCAATCTAGTCGCGAATCCCGTAGTATTTGTGTGATTAATTCTAATTAAACTAGTCCGTTTTTAACAATTTGACGTTTATTGCTTTATACTATTACATGGCATTGCATTACACAAATATATCATTAAAAGTTGCTATCTAGGGTTTAAAAGACGATGGTAATTAGCATACGCCGCCCCTGTTATTATATATGTCCAAACCGTCCGTGTCTTTCAGGGTTAATATCTAGGCTAATTACCGACGGTTTTCTTCAAAAATCATTATCAACCATGCTTATATACTTCTGCTACTATAGGTACCTCCAGCGCTCCCCAACACCTTTGTTGAATGCCCGCAAATCGAAATTTGTGTGTAACGGAAAAATGCTATTTTCTCAAAAAACTATGTGACTTAGGGTTATCGCTATAATTTTCGTGCAAGGTTTAAATTAACGTCTACTACCTCTAATTTTTTCACAATCTTAGTTTCAGTAGATTCGGAAATAGATTGGGGGGGGGGGGGACATATTTTTGTCTTACATTTGCGATGATATCTCTGAAAATATAATACCTAAAATTGAAAGAAATGTATTTTTGAGTTCAGCGTTGCGAAAGCTTTCACACGATATCCTATACGATATACAAAGAAAAGATTTTTTTTTCAAGCAACTTAATTAGCCCCTCTACATTTTTCATTAGTTTACGAGTAAAATGTCTGTGACAGAAAGACACAGGAGTGATCTTATAATGGTTCCTGTGATGTAGTAATCACATTTATTATTATTTTTTTTTAATTGTAATGCAGCATTATTATCTCACGTTTTAAATTATTTATTTTCAACTCAAAACATTGTTCAAATCGCTTTTTTTTTCTTTCCTTTTTACCGCAAGTAACAGAACTTTTTATTTCAGCTTTCCCCCCCTCTTCCTGTTCTATTTTTAGAAACAGCGTGACGTCGACCGCGTCATATTAGAGGTGTGTCTTCGATTGCCTTTTGAACGTAGTTTCGTTTTCTCCGTGCTGTCATTCGTTCTACAATTCATACGCAATTTTAATTTAACAAATAGATTTAAATCAATTGTGGATGTAGTTTTGTGGACCCCTTTTATGTAGTATATATATCAATGCAGCCAGTTTTTTAACAGATTTTAAGATTTTAAGATTTACGGAAGTTTTAATATGTATTATTTTTGACAATGTGATTTGTCTTTTGAATTTCGGGCCTTTACGCCTAAATTCAAAGAGCGATGTTCTTCAATAGCTACATCTCGATATCTAAAAGTTTATCTTCGGTCTCTGGCTTTTTAATTTAACGCATGTTTGATTTCGGACTTTTTATTATCAAGACCTTCTTTAAAAAGTGATTTTAACCAGCATTCATTTTTATCATGGAATTACTTCAAGTTTTTAATAATTCTACGTGGAACGATTATCTGATATGTACAGTGACCAGATTATATACTACCTCCTGCTTCACCTCTCTCCATTTCTCAAGAATAAAGTTGGATTTAATATGAATATGTGTCTTCATTGAACAAGCCTCTTGTGTCAACTGTTTGTTCTTTAAGTAAGACAATTCCTTTTTATTTTTACTGCAACTCAATTTATTTATTTCACGGCATCTCTTTAATTATTTATACCACAATTCCGTTTTTAATTTTTAAGTACAAAACTCTAATAAACTATAAAACATTGTTATTTATGCTAATTACGTTAAATAACTCTCTTTTTGGTGGTTTTACTATGATGTTGGTATGTATGTAGTGTCTGAGTGAATACGACAGCTACCAAACTATGCTTTTGATTGATCTCTTATTTAGTGAATATGTCACTGGCCTCTGTTGAAGGAACCGTGAAAAAATATATGCCGTATGAGGAAATCGGCTGATGCGTTTGGTATCAGAATCATTTTCTAACCATTCTGTCACGATAACTGATAAACATTTTCTATTCTATCTTAATCCTTCAATTAAATTATTTTTATTGCTCAAATTAATCTTATGTCAATACAATAATTATGCTTCACCCTAACGGGTACCCCCTAGTATATATATGATATTACTTAGAGCCAAAAACCCTGAACAATAAAACATATGATTAGAAACTACCTAAAGTTTTGTTTGAATTTCAATTTTTTAATTTGTATTTAATATTATCCATCAGTGCTGTGGTTGTATAAACACTCACTTTAGAAACCCTCCTTTCAAATTTTTGCTCTTAAAATTTAAGATTTTAAGATCTCACCACTTGAAAAATAAATATATATCAACAAGGACTAGTTCACCACGCGCTAATGCTGCAGAAAGCCTACGAAGCTCTACGAAACCTTAAATAACTTCAAAAATATTTCCCCTAAAGTTGAGCATAATTCAGAATTTGAGTCAATTTCACAAGATTAAAAACCTCACTTTTATTATAACTTCTAACTTTTTCGTTTTGAGTTCTCGAATCCTGAGTGCAAGATCGAAGACTGAATTTCGCCAGTTACTCCTGCCTAAATGAGAATACATACAGAAAAATATAGCCGTAAATCTTGAAAATTTAAAAATTTCACCCTACAATCTGCAGTAAGCATAAAACAACCCCTCTTGGTCTGTATTAAACTGAGTTGAGTTGATTTTTGACGGCCGATTATCTACTCGAAGGATATAGGCCCTAGGGGTAGTGTCCTCCGTGGGGGTCTTTCTAAGGGAACCTACCCCGTATTTACGCAGGGTTTCCCAAGGTTCGAAGAAAACCACGAAAACTCCGAACGGTTAGGCTGACGAGCGCGATTGGGTTCGAACCGAGCACCTCCCGTCTACCAGCTTCGACAGCAGAACCTCTCAGCCACTGGTGGGGCCTGTATTAAACTGAAATACAAAAAATAAAGTGTGAGTGCAAAGCAAAAGAGCCACCTTTTCCTGAAATAAGACGTTAACACACAAATACTTGTCTTTAACAACATAACCTCCAAAATCTCATTCATATTCTAGAGGAACGGAATTTCGTGGAATATTTGAAACCTTCTCACAAACACCGACTATCGAAAAACACTAGCGTAACACGAGATGGAAGGTTTTAGTTAATGTTAGTACAATTGTAAAACTGCAGGTTGTCAAGGTCAAGGATAACTGTGACCTCGTCTACATGTGCCCAAATAAAGTTCAGAGGTGATTACTTGTTTAATATGAAATGCATACATTTAAATTAGAAAACATACAACATTTAAACAAGACATTTTCAACATACAGTAGGGCGCCGATTATCGGAACTCCAATTAACCGAACTTCCAATTATCCGAACAGCCAATTTCTCTCAATTTTTTTTTTAAAACAAACTTCTATTTATTCAAACGCCATATTAGACCTGGATATGAGATTTTAAATGATGATGAGATTGTGGATTAGATTCAAGACGAAAAAGAAATTGAAGAAAATGAAAACGAATGCTCTAAAAATGACTCAGGTCCGTCACATACCAATGTTTGTTACCAACAAACATTGATACCAATGTTAATCTTTGAATGTTTGGAAACAACTATGAAATGGCTCGAACGGCAGAAGAACGCTGATCCTATTCAACTGACATATTTAAGAAGAATTCCAAACATGGCAGCGTTGAAAAGAATGTCTTCTTTAAAGCAAGCAACAATCGAACGCATTTCTGCTTAAATTATAATCTCTGTAGTTCAGCAAATGAGATAAAAAAGTAAACAAAAAAAAAATTGAAATGCAAAAATCAATTTTGAAACATACCAGCATTAACTAGTGCTGTCAGTCCGAAACGTGGATAAAATGTGAAGATTTTAATATAGTCAGAAACATCCCTTAAATTGTCTGTCCATTTATCCGAACTTTTGCTTATCCGAACTGGGGTCGGTTCCGGATTGTTCGGATAATCGGCGCTCTACTGTACATTTAATACAGTTTTTGAAATACATTTTAACATATTTATAATATACATCATTTTCCATATAACAGGATGCAGGTTAGACAAAACTAATGTAGATTGCTTCATTTCTAAAATTTTCAGATAATTTTGATTTCTTTATATTAAGCACATTATTTCAGTAAAGCCGGTTAAGGATAAATAAGGCCAAAAGAAAATAATGATTCCAATCAATATCAGTTCCATAAGCAGTAGCGAAAACAAAAAATGGGGGAGGAGACTACGGCAAATTTCTATTAACTTATAAAGTAAAAATAACTATTAAAACTTTCTAGTGAGAATTCGGAATTTCTAAATAAAAAAACAGCTTTCAAATCGGACATTTCATACTTAATGACCTAATATTTTAAATGCAATTCGCAATACATGTTTCTATACGCTGTAACTAACATTTAATGCTTACGCTTTCAAGCAATAAATTCGATGGCAGCGCCGCATAAAATAATGCAATTTTTTGGATACATTCTAAAGCAATACCGGTATACATAGTTTGTTTGTTTTATTGGACACATACATCAGACTTGTGTGCTTGACAACAAGGCCCGCTTATAAGTCATCGTCGATATACAGGGACGAGATAGCACAATGAAATTTACAGCACAGAGAATTTTTACATCCGGGAGCTCCACAAAGAGTGTGCAATGGAGCCAGCGGGAGTCGAACCCGACAAGCCTCCTACGCTCTAAAGCGATTAGCAGCGTGGTGTCTTAACCACTCGGCCGCGGAGGCCCCACCGGTATACATGGTTTCCACACTGTATATTTCTAAACACTGTAACACGGCATAAATAGCAAGCGGGAACTTCATTACCGCTAGGCAAGATCCAATCTAAATTTGCTGAACCCAGCTATCACCAAAGCGATATAAAGTAAGCGTCCTATCTTAAATGGGAGAGGTAACCGCAAGATTAAAGGCGAGGTCACATCAATCAAGGTCGCACGCCACATAGCGGGCGGGGTTGAACTACTGAAAGATGCTAGCTGTTTTCTTCCTTATGGCTAATATATTAATTGTACATCTATGAAATAACTGCGCAAGAGCAAACGTCGAGTTTTCTTTTGTTTGTAGCATTTATATTCTGACAGTAATAGATTATTGTATTGATTTTTATTTGTGTTTTTTGATTTATTTATTATAGTTCATTATTTAAATAAAAACAGTTCTTTTTAGAATCAATATTATTTGTTAAAATGGCAAAATGTTGGCCATCGAATAGCTGTAGTTTTCGAAATTGCAAGAAAATTCTTTTTCTTATAGAATTCATATCTATCCTTTGTCAAAGAGTAAAAAAGTTAGTTACGTATTTTTACTTTAATTTATAAAAAAAGATAAAATATTATTTAATATATATTATCAAATGTTGTTGATTTAAATACGCTCGACTTTAATTTTTTTTTTAATGAAAGGAAAAATGACGCATAAAAGTTAATAAGTAGTTAATGTGTAAATATAGAATTTTGTAGTCTCATTTTTTACTCAATTCTTGATGTGCTAAAGTTATAAAAAATGATACACATGGTTGTATTCCCGATGAGAATACAGCGTTTATGAATGTTTAGAATATGTATAGAATTTAATTATAAATAAAATATTCAATTTTAAGTCCTTTTGTTCGTTTATCGAACGCAAACGATAAATTTCCAATATTCTCTTAATCTCATTGCATCCATCTTATTTAACTTATAAATATTTCATTCATTTAATTTAAAACTCATTTCATTTTATATTCGGAATCCCTTTAACGTAAAATGCATGCATTAAATGTTGTACTATTAAACGAGCAAGTGTTGTTCATTTATTTGTTTAAATATTTTGCGTGTCTAGGCAATAATTTCAATATTTTTTCTAAAATCGACAGATTAGATTTTTTTTTTTTTTTTTTTTTTTTTTTTGAAACAGACAAAGCCATTTAGAGAATCCCTGTTAAAAATTCAGTTACGAATTTCAGATTGTTACTTACTCACAGAAGATTAATCTTCTTTACCAAATTTATTGCAAAATATTTTTGTTATAGCTTGTTTTGATAAAAATATGTGCATTTAAAAAAAGTACGCAATGTCATTTTAGTTTAAGGGCAAAAGGCAGTAATGCTTTCGTAGCATTAGTGCTTATCGCTCGAAATTAAAATGATATTGCGACTATTTTTTTAAAATGTACATAATTTTATCAAAACAAACTGTAATAAAAATATTTTGCAATAAATCTGGTAAACAAGATTTATCTTCCATAAGTGAGTAAAAATTCAGAAAATATGCGCAAGAGATGCGCAGATAGTAGATTTTCTGTCACATATGACGTCAGACTGAAACCCCGCGTATTTTCATTATCAACTCCGTGTACCAGATGGCGCAGCTGTGTCAATATACTCCAGGTTTCAATATTGACATTGTACGCTTAATATATATATGCAGTTTTGGCTATCACCTTATTATATTTAGTCACTATATAACAAAAGAAAAGTCACCAAATTAGCATATCATTACAAAATAACCGTGGCAAAACCAGATTCCGGAGCTACATCCGCAGTTTGCGAAATTTAAAGATCGATAGATTTCCCATTCACGCAGAAACATTAGTGGTTCAGGAAAACACGATTGCACGCAAAATCACAAAAAGTCTCTCGTCCACTAGAGTACACTTATAAGAGAGTAATTACGCTGTTAAAAATATCGTGAAAATTACATCTGTTATTAAAGGCTATCTATTTTCTGACCAATGAGAACGCTACATATACGCTTATGGAAAGTTCCCATTGGTCAGAAAATAGATAGTCTTTAAAAAAGAGGTAATTTTTCACGATATTTTTAACAGTGCTACGTTATATGTTTCTGTTTTTCTGTATATGTAAAAGTTCAGTTGACGAATTAGGAATTCTTTAAAATCAAACGTACTAAGGTAAATGCTTATATTCGATTTCAAGCAATGGACTATATTCCAAATCTGGGTTTGAGGCTTAAAAAAGTCACGTGATACCGGTAATTTACCCAAAGAACATCTAATTGATAAGAAGGGAGGCTACTACTGCTTTCCGCATGAACTATTTCACTGGTTGGCGGGGATTTACATTACGTCTACGGAGCGTTCCCTTCTTTACGCTAGAAGTTTTTACCTTGACCACGTGATCATAACGTAGATGGAATATCCTCCATTGTTCTAGATTCAAGTTTAAAAATGCTCCAATCTTTAAAGAGAGATTCTAAGTACTTTGTGATGAAAAAAAAAAATGTGCAT
The DNA here is from genome assembly GCA_963932465.1 of Maratus speciosus. Lineage (NCBI taxonomy): Eukaryota > Metazoa > Arthropoda > Arachnida > Araneae > Salticidae > Maratus > Maratus speciosus. The sequence goes on from OZ010789.1 coordinate 224,375,982, forward strand.
ATTTATACACGGTACACTGAAAAGAGTACTTTAAAGTTTAATAATTGATGAACCACAACATAAACAGTAATAAAAATGAAATAAGTAACATGTTTATAAATTAATTCATAAATTTTGTATACAAAAATGGCACTGCGCGCTCGCAATCTGTAAAAATGCTTAAAGAAAATATATAAAACTTGGTCGAGTATTACCCAATTTTTATTCTTCTACCTGTTTAGCTGTTGAAACGCGAAAAATATGACATTTGCAATTTCAAGTTTTGAAGTTAGTTTGATCATTTATTTAGGTTTAATTGGGAATTCTATAAAATAAAACGTACTAAGGTAAATGCTGTGCAGTTTCATCTCTTGATTAAAATATGAATTCATTTTTTAAAATATTGAATGCAAAATTTATGAGTCTCCTTATAAACATATCATTTATTTAATCCTTATATTTATTATTGCTAATGAATTATTGCATTTTAAAGTTCGAGTGCCTTTTTTAAGAATATAGTACATGAATTTATGCAGTTCTAAGAGTTTGGAAACTTCGATATTCTTTTTTCAGGCCTTACACATTCTTACTAGAAAAAAATCCCATTATGAAACACTTTTCGTTTTTTTTAAGAGAATGTCTGAAGAAAATTTATAATGACTTACTCACGAGGGAGTACTTTTTCTTGAAATATCTATCTTCATTTTTATTTTACTTTTTCCAGTTTCAAAGGCAATTACATCAAAATTTATGTTCCGTTGAACTACAGAAGTTGCAGACAAGAAGAAGAATAACTGAGGTTTAGTTTTGATAAATATTTTAGAGGGTAGAAAATGATAAATATTCTTGTGATAGAAGATATCCGGTCATAACAAATGCTATTTTCAGTTATGCCTTCGCTACGAATTTTTTCTATAAAAATTACTATCTCTTTGTGTTTACTTTCTGTTGCAAGCCGATATGAAAATAAAAAATGTTTATGATGAGTATAATTGTATGGTATTTGTTCATGATGAGTACGAAGACAGTTTTTTAAATGAAAGTTTGTTTATAAATAAATAATTAATTTAGTTGTTACGTTTTCAATAGACACGTGGAAAATGTTTGTTTAATGAACCACTTTGAACGTTTCACACACACACATGTATACAGGGTGTCTTATGGTACATACATTAGGGTGTGATAGAACACAACTTCACAAGCACAAATCACCATTAAATCCATGGTCGGAACGCAAGTCGTAAAAAGCTAGAGCGCGAAACATACCGTGGCACAAAATGAGGAAAAAGAAGATAGACAGCGATGGAATGAAAGGAAACCGATAATATGATGAAAAACATTTTATTCAACAAATTGAAAGTAAACAACACGTACGTCCTCCATCACAGCAACTGCTTAAAATTGCGACCGCCAACAGTAACGCACGCTTCACACCTCCGCACAGTGGAGTATTTGGTGGATTTAGCCGGCCAAAAATATTTCTTACTGAAAAATTGGACTAAAGTTTATTATTGATTAGTTTATCTTATTACTATCACTTTTTAGTAGTTTTCTTTGAAAAATACATTATATATATATATATATATATATATATATATATACAGGGTATATGGAAAACATTGTAATAAGTAAAAATGATTTTAATGCAACAGAATATTAGTGAATATATTGTATTCTATCCGTCAATACAAATGTATTTTTTCATATACAGTGAAACCTCCCTGTGCGACCACCTCTATTAAGCGACCACCTGAACGACCCTTTTTTCATGGAACGAAATTTATTCCCATAGGCTCAATACTAATTTTACCTCCATTCAGAGACCACCCCAATTGAACTCCCTCCATGAGCGACCAATTTCTTTGAAGAAAATGAAACAAATTTCGTTTTTTCGAGGTCACTTTTAAAAGGTTTTATTAGAAAAATAATTCCTGAGAGCGCATTGTTCGTCAAACTTCTAAACTAAGTTTAGAATTTTCTTTTTAATATCTGTAACTATTAAATCTTTAAACCCCTTTGTGCCTTTTTATGTTCCTTGTAACCAATATTAATTTTTTTTTTCAAGAAAGAATGCTTATTCCTACTTGATTCATGCCATCTTTTCTGAAATTCAGGCTTGATATATTTTTTAAAATCATTTTTTATTTGTAGCTTTTGGTTTTCTGAATAATTATTTTTGTTAACAAGATAATCCTCGAGAAATTCTAGTTTTTTTTTAAAATCGAAATCAGGCAAATTCTGGTTATCCATAAGGTTGAAGAGTTCTTGTCTTGATATAATTTTAACTCCAGATGGACCTGAAATAATTTTGTACAGAAAATAATAAGAGTAATTAATTTTAAAGATATTTAGCTTTTAGAATTTTATTTAAAAATGCTCATATATAGAAACACATAAGCTTGTGTAAAAAAAATCCATCCTGACAGTTTTTTTAAGTTATTAACTGCATAGCTGATGCATTTAAATTGAAAAACATCAACTAGAATCATCGGAAAGCATAAAAAATTCCTTATACATTATACAAATTTAAAAAATATAAATATGATGCTTGATCTTACATTTTAAAAACCATATATAAACATATGATATGAAATATAAACATATTTACTTGTCTCTTTTAAAATCTAAAAATGATTGATATAAGTAAGAGTTTAAAACAAAAAACTGACTTAAATAAGTAGTCGCATAATCGAAGTTGAAAGTACGGCAGATCAAACTATTTCTACAAGCAAATATTAACTGTCGTATCATAAAATCGAAGTTGAACAAAATATTGATCATAAATATAAATTTTAATTATTTTATGTCGTAGACGATACTTTCTGACAATATTTGCAATTTATCTTTCCTAAAATATAGTTTTTTAATTTCTTTTAATGAAAATGAAACATTTATCATTTAAGGAAACAGAACGTGCTTAAAATAAAGTATTCCAAATTACCGATTATTCGTAGATATTGTTTTCAACGTTATTAATTAAACATTTAAAGTATAAAAAAATCATTTGGACTCATCGGGAAGTGTAACGAATTTTTTATAGAATATTGAAATTAAAAACACAAATTTCAAACATGTTCGATAGATTTTTTGCCTCTTTACAAAATCTTCTAAATAAATAAATATAAACATATTCATGTGGATTGTATAAATATATTTACCTGGACTTTCACAATCCATAATTAAATACTAGATGTATTTAGGAAGCAGAATTTATAAGATGTAAACTAAAACAGCGCAACATTTTCTAAGAAGACATATATCATTTTTAAATTTAGAACATAAAAAAAGTAACATAGAACTGCAGAAACAGGCGCAGACAATATTAAAAAGAATTATGGGTCAGATAAGTAAATTGGAACTTTTTTATGTCCGCAACGATACATTCTGACAATAATTTCAATTTATCTATCGTAGAATACTTTTCAAATCGAAAGGGAAATGCAAAAAATATCATTTACAGGAACATACAGTTGTGTGTTTGAATGGAATTCTTCTAAGATCGCAGTTTTTCGCAGCTACAGTTTTCAAAATTATTAACTACATATCTTGAACTGTCATTTAGATTAAAAAAGATCATCCGGATCGGCCCTGATGTATAACAAATGCTTTATAGAATATTGAAATTAACAACACAAATTTCACACATATACGGCACATTTTATGTCCTTTTATCATATCCGTTAAATTAACAAATATAAATATATTCATGTGAAACGTAAACATATATACATGAGCTTTCAGAATCCAGAACTATATGGTATAAGCAAAAGTTTATGGGGAAAAAATCACAGTGAAATAAACAGGCACAAAATGGAACTTTAAAGTATAAATAAAAAACTTACTGCTACAAACAAGTTTAACCTTCCCTGGTACCAATTTTCTCGCACAACAGAAAAAAAAATATATAAATGTACAGTGAATCCCCATTTATTCGTCTTCTTAATTAGCTACATTTTTCTCTTCTCAAATGCGTTTCGAAAAATTGACTTTTGGCCGGCTAAATTGGAAAAATACTCCACTGTGCGTCGATGGAGTGACTGCCGTACATTGGCGAAAACATCAGGTATCTCTCGTATGGTGTCAGCAGCTACGGATATCCGGGCAACAAGACTTCAACGGAATCTATTCGACCATCGTCGTAGATGAAGCTCTTCATGTGACACCAGAAGAAAAAGTCCACATATGAGAAATCGGGTGAGCAGGCCGACCAGTTGATTGGTACAACCTTTGGGCTTCCCTTGCATTGACGTCTGACGCTGCGTACATGCAATGCATCTTGGCTTTCTCCTGATTTGAGTACGCACCCATCTCATCGATGATCCACAGAACGAATGAAGATAGCTTCAGTGAACAGCCTTTTCATTGCGGTCGCTGGGAGGCGCCCTCTAGCGCTTTACGGTTTGCGTTCCGACCATGGATTGTATGGTAACTTGTGCTTGTCTAGTTGTGTTCTATCACCCTTAAAGTACGTACCATGAGTTTAGGGACACCCTGTATATATTAGCAGAAATTAAAAATCATTTATAAAATGAAAGATTAGAAGAAATATTCATATGTTTTTATGTATTTTCATGTAACAGCAAATTGAAAACAATAAACTTGTAAATGTGAAAATGTATAAATTCCTGAATAAAAAAATATATATATATACGAACTAGCTAACCTAAAGAATTATACATGGGAGATAAAATCGTTAAAATATTGTGATGCAGTATTTTATTTGAAAATTTTAAAACTTCAGAAAACCGACTATCATTTTAAATAGAAATATTTTGTATAAAGTTGACATTAATACATAAAACGTAAAGCAAAATTAAGGCAAATTTTTGTTTCATCTGTAGAAATTTCCGACCTCTTTTGGCGTCGTATTTAACACTAGAAAGACGAGGAATTTCGATCAAATTTTATAAAACTATTTCACACCAGGATTTTTATTTTAAATTATTAACGTAATTATTTAACTAGTTTTTTTTTTCCTTTGTATCTATTAAACTAGTATTATAAAGAAATTTCTGGTTCTAACCGAAATATATTCACTCGGTAGCGGTCAATATGACCGCTCGCCGTCTTTCTAGTGTTAAATAATTGAGGATTTTGACACTTAAATACCACATAAGTGTCAATATTACAAAATGGTATTTTATTTTAATTTTTAGACCTACTACATATGAAAATATACTGCCCACTTTACATATTTTTTTTAACCAACTGTAGCTTATTTAACAAGAATGAAAAATCAGGCATCCAACATAGATTATGAAATACTTTCCAACACATACAGAATGCTGTAATGTAACTTTACAGTTTATTAAAGTGAAAGATGGCGTCTAGATAAACAATCTAGAAAACGCATAATGTTTTGAAAACCCAATTTCTGCAATTACCACCAATAATCGAAAATGTCCGAAATCTTTTTTGCAGTCCTGTATATGATCTATAGATATGCATATTGCATAGTATGCTAAAAGTTAGTTCAATTAAACGGATTACACAGCTGAAAATTCCCATTCAGCAATTTTCGTCAATAAAGGGAAATATACTTGAGATATTTTGTGCAGTCCTGCATATGATCTATAGAATTTATACACCAAGTAATATGCAAAGAAAAAAATGTTAATTTTCAAAACGCGTATCACAATTGAAAACGCACTTCCAGCAATTCCTGTTCATAGATAGTATTGTTGCTAAATTCTTTTGTGTGTCCCTGTGAATGAACAATAAATTATATGCTCACTTTCTACAGTCAGCGCTTTATAGTACACCTTAGTATACTAAGGGTCCTGCTCCTTACGTGATACGCTCGCCAGCCCCCGTTCAGACACTGAAGACTCTAAAACTAGAACACAGGAACTCTGCTTTTTCAGAATTTAGTGTCGCCCCCGATGAAAATGAAAAAATATATATGTATATAAATATAGATAATACAAAACACAATCTTTCAGTTTTAATACTTAAAACACACGCTTTTATTTTATATAAAAGGATGTCATTCGCATCCTCTGAAGAATTCCTCATTTACGATCTAGTCTTAAACAACATCTACAGTAAAGTATGCATAGGACGTCACTATGGCTGAATAATACACAAATCCAAAAAAAGAGATGTCATTCAAGAAACTCGACAAAAAAAATCGGCTTATCTAATGATTCACATGCCTTCATTTCTTTGTAATATCAATATAGATATTTTTAATTAAATTTGGTTTATAATAGCTCCATGTTTTATCAGAAATCATTCATTTATATTTTTTCAAAATAGCACGTATTTTAATTACATTTTTAAAAAGTTGTTATGGGAAAATGGCAACTAAAAGATATAATTACTATTTTCCAACTATTTTTCTTTTACTTTCTACAGAAAAGGAATACTTGAGTTGCCAACATTAAACAAATGGCGCTAAAAACTAAAAAAATTAATATTTCAAATATAAATTAAGATGCAGTTTTCAAACAAATTGCATTTAAAAGTACTATTTTTTTCCAATACAACGGTATAAAAATTGAAAATGTGCGATGCTTAGAAGTTTAAAAAATTTATGGTAGAGTATTTAATAGTACAATGATAAATCTATTTTGTTTTAAGGCTGGCTTATACAACGGAACGTTATTTTTTGGAGACGACATTTTAATTGCTGGGAGAAAGAAATAGCACATCGGGGCTAATAAATTTCATTTTTTTAAATAGTGAAATATCATTATAATACGCCGCAAACGATTTTTCCCTGTAGACCATGTTGTAATGGAATTCTTTTGAGCTTCCCTGTAAATGAACCGTTAATGCCATACACTTCAGCTTCAATATCGAAGATTCCGTAGTAAACCCAAATAACATATATCAATAATATGGCAATCTGACTGTACTTACGCGAGTTAGATCACGGACAGACCGCAGACAGACAGAGAAACAGAATTAATAAAAACTAAACTTTTGAACGATGTTGAAAAGTGTTAAAAATGAAGTAGTAATTTTGAAGATTTTACAAAAAAATTTTAGAATGTTCTTCAACATATATAAAATTAATCGTTTTTATAAATTTATAGTAGGTATATCATTGATATACGAACTGACAATGGGCATAAGGCGCGCAACCTACAAAATGTAGATTTTTTTGTTTAGAATTTGAACAAATAGCGCTGCTATGCTATGTTCTGCATTGTGTACTTGATAGCTATACATCTGCATCTATTGGATGGAATTGAGGGAAACTTATACGTAAGATACTTTCGATAATTATGCTGGATGAATTTTGCTTTAATTCTTAAAGTTAGAGTGCTTCTGTGATATTCTTTTTACGGTGACATTATGACGCTATCTCCGCTAGTACGAGCGTGTATCAATAAGTTTTTACCCGCACATAGAAATAATTGAGTAAAATTTATGAAATTGCTACATTACATTAGTCCTTTTCTATATAGTCACCGTGCGCAGTAACACATTTCTGAAAACGGTATTTCAAAAAGAGGGAAGAGGATGTATTCCAAGAGCCACGATAGTAGACCCAAAGGGAGGCATTTTTAAACTTTTACCGACCCCCATATGTGACATATTGTTGGAAAGGCTTTTGATTACTTATTAATGTTATGCACATCCTGAGTCCCTCACCCTAATTTGCACTCCAGGGAGGGCACTTTTATAATTTTTTCGGACACCATTCATGCCCCCGGGGGGAAATTTGGAGGAAGGGGAACGGGGGGGGGGTGTGCACAACAGGAAAAGGGGTCACAGGCCTTTCCAACAATATGTCACAGGTGGGGGTTGGTAAAAGTTAGAAAAATGCCACCCTTTGGGTCTACCATCGAGCCTCCTGGAATACATCCTTCCCCCTCTTTTTGAAATATTGTTTGCAGAAATGTGTTACTGTGCACGGTAAGTATATAGAAAAGGTCTAATGTAATGTAGCAATTTCATAAATTTTACTCAATTATTTCTATGTGAGGGCAAAAACTTATTGGTACCCCCTCGTATTGTGAAAAATTCACCAAGTTTTACGTTATTAATATAAACATACATGTTTTGGCCCAATTTTGTCTTTGAATAGCGGGCAGTGAGTCTGCTGCACGATCTCTCTTGTTCCAAAAGGGATAAATAACTCCGTCTTAAATTCGAATATATGCTATAAGTTCTATATTAAAATAAACACTTGATACTAATCATCGTACACTGCCAGAAAAACTCGTCTATATACACTAAATTATTCCTCATTTTTTAACAAATAATTTCCGTACTCCTATAAAACATGTTTTATCCGGGAATTCATTGAAGTCTGAAAAAGAGGGAGAATTTCCGTTCATTCCTAGCACGCGTGCGCATTGGTTCTTTTAATACTAAAATGCGAATTCGTTTTAAAACGAAAGACCAAAAATTCTATAAATTAAGTGTTCTAATTTAATTAAAAATAAATAAATAAAACCAAACCAACAACAAAGAAAAGAAACGTTTTCGAATTTAAAAGTAAATGACAATTAATTTTCACTTTCATTTAAAAATATTCACAATTTATTTTTTAAAGTCAGATAAAAATAATCACATTTAAAATATATTTTAAATGAACCCATTTTAAATAGAGATTTTAATTAAAATATTAAATGGAAAAAATCGGTTTTACACAAAAAATATTCACATTTTACCTCTAGCAATTTACATAAAAATATTCATAATTCATATGTTAATCCCATTTTAATACTAAAGTATTAAAACCCCAGCCACAATCTCATTAAAGACGAAATCTTCCAGAAATTAACTTCAAAATTCAAAGCTTATTAAATAAATTAATCAAGCTATAACCATCTGAGGTAAGCATATTTACTTCAAACTGCATGACTACTGTACAACTGTAACCGAGTGGTTAGAGTACTGGTCCCGTAGCACTAAGGTAGCTGGTTCGATCCCAAGGTCAGCAACTTTTATTTTATCCTAATTTTCTTCAACTGACGTATATTTTACCTCCTCTAACGGATAAAAAAAGAAACGGATATTTGTCTATTAGCTGTAAAATCCTGGTAGCACTGCTGCCAATAAGTGGTTAGAGCAACAGCACGGTACTCTGTGGATCCAGGCTCGAGTCCTGGCCCTGGCTAATTTTTCACTCCTGTTGGGTTATGGTATTAATTGTGTTCAAAGTCTGTTTTAATATATGTTCCTTTAATAAAAACGTTTTAAAGGGTCAGGTAACCTTTGAACCAATAAAGTACATGGAAAAGTGACCTCTGTAAGAATTGCAGACATTCTTTAACTAATTAACTTTTAATTATAAAATTGAAAACTCATGTTAGCAACGATTTATTTCAGTAATCAAAGTTGTTAGAAAAGGTATACACATATATAGTTTTTTTTAATTTATTTTTAAAGATAATACAATTTTTACGAAAGAATTATTCTTGCATGCATTGCGCGCATGATTTTTCCCATTTCAATGGCTGAAACAAGCCAGGATTTTTTTTATTGAGTACAGATATAAAGAGTTTTCAAAAGACCTACAATGAAAAAAATAAAACTTGTAGATCTCGAGAAAGTTTTTTTTTTTTTTTTTTTTTTTTTTTTTTTTTTTTTTTTTTTTAAGAGTAATTTGAAATATCGAGATTTTTTTACACAAAAGTAGCCGTGAATTCTAAACTTCTTACTTGAGAAACATAATAATAGGTCATATTGTGCTTCTGTACGTTTAATACATCCATCAAAAATTTCGTGAAATTCTAGGCAACCGTTTTTCAGAAATCGTTCGCGCAATGATCAAAATCGCTGTTTTGAGAAAATTGGCTTTAAAGATTGAAAAACCCGTTGATCATATAGCAAAAGCTCAAAGTGTTTTAGACATAACTTCTCTTCTAATACGAATTATTGTATGGAGTTTGATTTTAAATGTTCCCAAAGAATCATATTTAATTATAAGCTATTTAAAAAAAAAAAATCGATTTTTGGACGCTTCAAAGGTTACCTGACCCCTTAATGTTTGTAAATATAAAGTAAAACTATGTAATTAAAATGTTGTATTGTCATCAGAAACATACATGTGAACACAATTCTTCCTATATCAGAAAGTGCGTGAAAAATCAATTACAAAATTTCATCTTTACATACAAAAACCAACTTTAGTTAAATAAAAGAATATGCAAAGATGAATACTCTCTATAAAAAAGAAAAACAAAATTGGGAAAAGATTTCCAATCTATTTTTTTTTAAAGTAAAGCTAATAATTTAGCTTTTCAATTTTTGTTATTTAATTTTGATAAGCGAGAAAATTTTCTGCCAGCACAAAGGAAAAATGTTTTGAGAAAAATAAAAGAAAATACGAGTTAAAATAAGATGAAAAAATCATTTATCGTAGAGAGAAGAATATAATTAATGTTTTGTTAAAAAAGCGAAACCGATTTGGTAATTTGGATTTGCATAAAAAGAAATTTCACAGTAAAAACATAAATCATTTTAAAGAAAAATTTTACTTTTTGTTGCAATGAAAACTGAAAATAGTGACATTTTTATAAATCTTCATCTTGAAGACATGCTTATTAATTTTATTTTTCTTCAATGATAACAAAAATACAGTAAAGAAAAAATAGTTTTATTTAATTTCGATTATTCAGTAGGAATGTACTTAAACCCATTGTTTGATATGAAAAAAATTCCTGAAATATTTTTTGACTTTTTAAATCTTCTATTTACTATTATTAAATAAAATATCTATTATATTAGTTATAAAAATTCGCATTAATTTATTTAATATATTTATTTGATATGTATAAACTTTAACTTATTTCTAATATCCGATAGAGGTTAAATTGTGCATACTGATGTAAATCCGATGACCATATAAAATTACTATGATTTTCCATGTAATATTATTATGATTACTATTTAAACTTATTTTACAGGATCACACAAAAAGTTTTGGATACATTACTACCCACAAGTTTAAGAAGTAAGTTTTAGATTAGATAATCTAAAAGCATTTTAGAATATGTATCATTTTGTAAGGAATTGAGGCTGTTGCTTTTCATCATATCATTTAACAAGAATTCTGTTATTTTTTCTCGTACGTTTATAGCACAAATTATATATTTTGCTTTCATATGTCAGGATGAAAATAGATTTCAAATTTATATTGCCATGTTAATTTTATTCTCAACTATTTTTTTTTTTTATTATCGAAGTTGATAAAAATGAATTTTCTGCTTAAATGTAATTTTACGCTGCAAAAAAAGAATTCTGTATTTTACGACAAAAGATGCTGGCACACCCAGCTGCCAACACAGTTGCTGTAAAATTTACAACCTGCTGTCTTTAAGATTGCTGTAAAATTTAACGAGTCTGGGGAATATCTCGTTGCTATTGACTACGTGGTGCACGTGACAAAAATGACTTTTACTTCAGTTCATGCTTGAATTCGCTTTCACAGCATCGGGGCTTAAAAAATTGTAACATAACGTGCAAGAAAAATCACTGTATTTTACAACAAAAGGTGCTGACACCCGGCTGCGTACACTGTTGTGAAATTTACAAGCTGATGTTTTAAAGAGTGCTGTAAAATTTCTTAAGTCTAGGGAAAGTCCCGTTGGTATTGGCTGCGTGGTGCACGTAGCAGAAAGAATTCGATTTATACTTCACTTGTTGCTTGAATTTGCTTTCACAGCATCAGTGGTTGGATTCTATTTCACAGCATAGCTGCTTGAAAATTTACAATATAAAGTGCAGGAAAAATCACAACATTTGTTTAGAGTGTAGAATCATGGCTATGGAAGGGCTATCACATTTATCTCCCTGATATATTATTTCATTCCAAAATTTATTCTGAAACATAGTTCTAATAACGCATTTATTATAACAACTAAAATTAACAGTTAGAAACTTGATATATTGTTTCATTAAGATGTTTTAATCACAGAAGAATGAAACATACTCCAGAGGTTTTACAAGCTCCGAGTAAAAATAAAACACGATAGAAAAATAATCTATGGATCACTAAGATTTGAAGTTTGCAGATTAGGAGTATTTCGTATGACTGAAGAAGAAATTAAAATTCAAAATATCGACAGTAGAAGTCTGCAAAGAAAATTGTGAGAGGTAAAAAATGTGAGAGATAAAATTTTTTTAGCGAGATTTACAGCTACAAATGCTGAATGCGTACACATTACAGTATTGAGTACAATCGCGGTGAAACAGCATAGACAAGGGCATGGCTGTTGCTTCTTGCCATACAATCTTTTTCAAAGCACATAAAATTAAGAATTTCATCTATAAAACACGGGATTGTAGGTAGCCTGACAACCAAAAATTATATGGTGTATTTTGGTGTGATTCTAACTTTGCATAGTGTAAATTTATATGCACACTGCACATCCTGTTCATTACCTTCTAAGCATTACCCTCTAGAACAGGGATTACCAAACTTTTATGGAGACGTAGCACTAAATAGAACTTAATACTACCAAGGTGACAAACTCAAAGCTAATACAGAAATATCTGTCTAAACGGAATATGTCTAAAACGAAATATTTTTTTAGTATTTTGTGCTTCCGTCTAAGGAGGTTATACTGTAAATTGTATGATGACATTATTAAATTGGTACTTAAATTGATTGCTTTATACTAACATTCAAATAAAAGGTAGCATTTTCATTACTACATCTTAATAGTGTGTACATTATCAAAATACATCATTTTGATAAAAAAAAAGTTACAATACTTAATGACATTATTGGCGTAAATTAATAATACAGTAGGGTGACTATCTATTCACTCGTATTGCTAATGATAAGGGTGTGCTTGCTTTATCAAACATAGCTTCCTTATGTCTGGATGAATCTTAGTTAGTTTAAGACGTAAGTCAGATTCGATGTTTAGTTTATTAATATATTTGTTTTTTATATAAAGAAGGGAAGAGAAAGCACATTCACAAAGATATGGTGTGCTAAAATTAAGCAGGAATTTTAGAGCTTTTACATATATCAGAGGGTATTCTTTTTTTCTTACTAACCAAAATTCAGTTACATTCATTTTTTTGAATGCGGATTCCAGCCATCCATCATTATTGCTGTATTTTTATTTCATTTCACGTACCAGTATCGTATTTCCCGTACCAGTAAACAGAGCGCTTCATGTACCAGTAACTGGTACGCGTACCATAGTTTGCGAATCCCTGCTCTAGACAGTAGAGAGCGCATCGCCCTCTACTATTATTTGTTTAAAATTCATATATCTTGTTCGTTATAGTCATGCTCAGGAAAACCGACGGAATTATTCTAAAAAAAATTCATATCAACAGACGATTAAAAAACATAAGCAATAGAAAAAAATTCTTTTTAACTCCCAAATAAAAAAAGAGATGCCAACTTTTATTTCATAAATTTTAACCTCTTCTCGTGAGATAAAAAAAAATGTAAAAGAAAGGCAAAGAAAAACCATAGCATTGAAGAAAAAACATGACAACGAGCCGCATTTAACAAATAAAATGAAATATCACAGCAGCATTTCCCAAAAAGGGGGACATGTATGTTTTTTTTTTTTTCACTCCAGTTGGGTTTATTGTGTTTAATTGTATTTAAAGTCTGTCTTAATATATGTATATCTTTAATAATTAAAAAATGGAATTCAGACGTTAATTTATGTGCTTTAATTTATATTGTGGATCGATGGAAAAAAGAAATTTATTCATCGTTGTCACGTCATCCTGTGCTATCTGATAGATGGACGGTGACGTTCCCCAACTAGGTTTATTAGTGAGAAATTGCCAGGCTAGGACATCGGCCAGGGTAGCTTAACGGTAGAGCAACAGCACGTTATGCTGCCGACCCAGGTTCGATTCCTGGCCCCGGCTATTTTTTTCACTCCAGTTGGGTTTATTGTATTTAATTGTATTTAAAGTCTGTCTTAATATATGTATATCTTTAATAATTAAAAAATGGAATTCAGACGTTAATTTATGTGCTTTAATATTTATATCATTTACTTTTTGTACGTGATTGTGGATCTAACACAGATTTTTAATTATTTTTTAATATTTACTTTCTGTTTCCTATGCTTCTCTCTGTTCTTGTGTTAGGTTTGATATTTATCTATGTTTATTCATTCATATGTAAGATATATATTCATTTAAAGATATTAATATTGAAAGGAATTTACTAAAATGTTTCACAATCAACGTTTATGTCATTTACTTTTCGTACATGATTGCGGGTCTATCAAAGATTTTTAATTATATTTTAATATTTATTTCCTGTTTTCTATGCTCCTGTTATTGCGCTAGGTTTGATGTTTATCTATGCTTATTCATTTTTATATAAGATATAGGTCTATTTAGAAATATTAATATTGAAAGAACTTCACTAAAATGTTTCCTCATCAACATTTATATCATTTACCCTTTTTAAGTGATTGTGGACCTATCAAAGATTTTTAATTATTTTTAAATATTTACTTTCTGTCTTCTATGCTTCTGCTCTTGTCTCAAGTTTGATATTTATCAATTCTTATTAATTCTTATGTAAGGTATCGGTTCATTTAAATGTATTAATATTGAAAGAAATTTACTAAAAAGTTTTCTAATCAACATTTATATCATTTACTTTTTATACGTGATTGGGGATCGATCAAAGATTTGTAATTATTTTTTTGATATTTACTTTCTGTTTTCTATGCATCTGCTCTTGTTCCACGTTTGATATGTAGATATTCTTATTTATTCTTATATATGGTATGGGTTCATGTAAGGAGATTAATATTGAAAGAAATTTAACTAAAATGTTTTATAATCAATATTTATATCATTTACTTTTTGTACGTGATTGAGGATCTAACACAGATTTTTAATTATTTTTTAATATTTACTTTCTGTTTCCTATGCTTCTCTCTGTTCTTGTGTTAGGTTTGATATTTATCTATGTTTATTCATTCATATGTAAGATTCATTTAAAGATATTAATATTGAAAGGAATTTACTAAAATGTTTTACAATCAACGTTTATATCATTTACTTTTTGTACATGATTGCGGGTCTATCAAAGATTTTTAATTATATTTTAATATTTATTTCCTGTTTCCTTTGCTTCTGTTCTTGTGCTAGGTTTGATATTTATCTATGTCTATTCATTTTTATATAAGGTATGGGTTCATTTAAATATATTAATATTGAAAGAACTTCAGTAAAATGTTTCCTCATCAACATTTATATCATTACCCTTTTTACGTGATTGTGGACCTATCAAAGGTTTATAATTATTTTTTAATATTTACTTTCTGTTTTCTATGCTTCTGTTCTTGTCCGAAGTTTGATACTTATCTATTCTTATTAATTCTTATATAAGATATGGGTTCATTTAAATGTATTAATATTGAAAGAATTTTACTAAAATGTTTCATAATCAACATTTATCCTATTTACTTTTTTGCACGTGACTAAACATGCTTTAACTTCAGATTTAACTTGGGTATTTATACCCGGAAGTAAAAGCTCTTCACTACTATGAAACAGAAGATACACTCTTAGAAAATAATATGTGTCATGTATTTGACCATGTAATGAAAACGTAACACTAAAATGAACTTGTACTCGATTTCTTTTTATTTCATCAAAGCTGCTAGCAATTAATATAAATATAGATTTTTTTTCTTCCCTTCGAGAACAATCTCAAGTAAACACCTTAACAACGTCATTATTTTTCATTTAAAGATAAACATATTTTCTAAAACACTTTCGACATATTTTAATAATAAATGAAACAGGTTTCAGAACATGAAAAACATTGTTTCGATGTAATGAGTTTTAATCTTGTTAAGAAAGTATGACTTGTTAATTGGGGAAAAATTTTGTTCCACCGTCAAAAGTGCATGTCCAGCTGACAATTAATGTTGATTAAAAATGCTTTCGATTAAAAAATATAATTTCAGCTTTTAATAAATTATTTAGGCATCGGATCAGTATTTTGGCATATTTTGTTTTAATAAAATAATATTATTTTTTTTTTCAATAAAGGAATAAGACTATTATTTTTATTAGACAAATCTATGTCTTTATTATACTGACAAAAAAAAAAAAAAAAGCTATGATAATTTACGGCATTAAAAAAGGTTAAAAACATTTATATTTGGTCAAAAGTGATAATTTTGTTTATTGTTGTTATGTTTAAAAAACGTAACAAAATAGTATTAAACAAAAACGTAATTTGAAGAACAAATTAAAAAAAAACAAAATTTATTTCCTACATTGTTTAAGCCTGAGAAGGGACAGATATTAAGTTATTTCATTCAATTAGTTCTACATTTAATGTTAAATTTTTGTAACAAATTAGTTAAGCCAATTGAAGATTAAAAAATAAAAATAAAATTAATAGAATATGATACTTAAAACATTCTAAAAAACTTAGATTCCGTTCAAATGAAATCGAAATAAATCTTAGACTTCTTCCATTTTTAATTGAAAATATTTGTATTGCAGATTTCGCATTATGTTTATGAAAATTGTGCATAAAATGATAAGATGCATGCAAAATACAAAACTTTAAAAAAAGTCTAAGATTTATTTCGATTTCATTTGAACGGAATCTAAGTTTTTAGGATGTTTTAAGTATCATATTGTATGAATTTTATTTTTATTTTTTAATCTTGAATTGGCTTAACTAATTTGTTACAAAAATTTAACATTAAATGTAGAACTAATTGAATGAAATAACTTAATATCTGTCCCTTCTCAGGCTTAAACAATGTAGGAAATATTTTTTTTTTTTTTTTTTAATTTGTTCTTCAAATTACGTTTTTGTTTAATATGTCAAGTTTTTTAATGACTACAGCACTCAGACGAACGCATTTCAAAATTAATACAGAATATCATCATCAGGCTTTGATGTATGCGATATTGCATCACAATGTGGGATGCAGTTTACCAATGTGTAATTCAAAATGTTTCACCACTGTAGTAATGCAGGTTGCGGTAGTTTGGACAAAAACTTCCAATCTGAACGTAAAAAATCTATAATCAAAACATAAAAAATTAACTTCACTTAAATTTAGATACCCTATTTCCCACTCAGGAACGCTATGAATGTAAATGTAAATTCTGTTGAATCCTTACTGCTAATATTTAACAATATTATAGCTGTGATACAGTAAAAAATAAAAAAATAAAAGTTTTACTTGAATTTTTAAACCTTATTCTCTCCCAAAGGGTGATGTAAACACATCAGAAAATTATTACCTAAGTTTAACTTGGGGTATAAATAGTTCTCATCGCGAAAAAAAAAATACATTTTAAAATTTAAGTTATGTAATTCCCCACTAAGTTCGCTACCTGCGTAAAAATAGCTATCCATTAGAAACCTTTTACTAAAATGTAAACTTGACCAAAGCAAAAACGTATTCTGAAAATATCCTTTTTTTTCCACTATGACGCCATATTCACCTTTTTAATTTTTGAAAAAAAAAAAAAACTATTTCAGTTAAAATTTTTCACGCGGGAATCTTTCTACTAAAACCAAATAAATTATTATTACGGCTTTTGAAATTTTTGCAACAATGAAGAAAAAATGTTACATTTTCTATTAAAAATGTCCGTTGATTCTCATTGAAAAAAGTGAAATTTGGAATTATTAAGAAAAATATTTGAATAATATACAAAAAAATTGGCCCTTGTTACTCTCTGGGTTATAATTCACCCATATGCAAAAGTATTTTGCCATTCGTTTTGACCCTGACTTCAGGCAAACTTTTTAAACTTTAAATTTATAATATAATTAGAATTAGTTAAGAATAAAAAATGAGTGGCATCAGGGACAAAAAGGTGGGAAGAAAAAATGAAAAAGTTATCATCTCCATAGGCTTTTCTATGTTAAATTAACATTGAGAAGTGACACTGGAAATAAATAAGTATTGCGCTGCCGCGCAATACTTAAATATCATTAGTGAAATGGAATCTTTTGATATGGTATTGTGCTTATCAGAATAAATGAAATGCGCTGGAAACATAATTTTTCATAAAAGGAAGTGCGTAGATGGATGCGCTTATCCTTTCTAATTCTGGAATATAAAAAAGTGTCACAATTGATGTACAATATATAATTTTAGCGGATTCCGATAGCGAATATAGACACGAGCAGTTTTAAATTCAGGCGCTGGCCCTGGGTGGGCCTTCTCCTCGGAACTTTGAAATGTTCCCCCCTTGAAGGTTTGAGATTTTTTGTTTTTAATGAACAAAAATGCTTATATAGGCCCGTGGGGCGCGAGCCAACGCAATAATTTGATCGCCCACCCAATTTTCTTTCATTTATTTCGTTATTTATTTATTTATTTATTTAATCGCTGAATGAAAATTTGATTTTTTTGACGTTCTCAAAAAATTTTGTTTGAAAATAGTAAGGAGAACAATTAGACTTACAGAAGAGCTGAAACCCCCTTCATCGGATGTATAATTGAATTTCTCTCGAAAATAAAAATCCTGCATACTTTGCGATCGTTTTAATGTCTTGATTCGATAAATAACTCAAATGACTAAAATGTGTGCTTCTCTTGACAAATTTAGTTTTTTGCATTTTCCATTTTTTTTAATATTTATAATATATATTAACGTATTTATAAGAAAGAAATTAAGAATATAACTTAAAAGAATTATTTATTAAATTATAGCAATTTTATATTTCACTTAGATAAACTATAATTTGTCTTCGAATTATAATCTTTCGTCATTTGCTCCATGCCCACCCCTCTCTCCACACACATACATTAAGGGGGTAAAAATTGTGTTATTTTACTCAAAAAGTTTGGAGAAAACCCAATATTTTTCAAAAGTTGGCGCTCCTGAATTCAACACTGGATGTGAGTATGCAAAAAAAAAAAGGGGGGGGGTGCGGATATTGAAATATATCGTCATATTCGAATGTTGCCATGAACATAAATGATATAATGGAGTGTTGAGATCCATGTAACTAGGGTTAGGATTTAACCGATCCATGTTAACCCTTAAATGCCTGAGTTTTCAAAAATCATTTAAAAAATGTTTTTCGGTTTTCTTTTTTTAAATAAATCATGGGAAAAATACTTAAAAAAATCATATTTTGTTTTAAGTATGGTTTACGGCTAAAAAACTGTTTATTACTAATCGGCAATACTGGTGTTTATTTGGAAAAATAATTTTCCTTGATAAAATTCTATAATAATAAACACACAAGAATTTTGAGAACTATGATAAGAAATAAATTTTACTTGCTCACTTCAGAACAAAATAGGGTATTTTGCAAGCTTCCAAATAAAACAAAAAGAACATGTATCAACAATTGAAAAAATAAATCTATCTTTATTCTTAAACAACACAAGTGTTGCCATCTAAATATTGAAAATCGATTTAATAATATTTTCAGAATGTATTTTATTGGCAACATTAGGCATTATAGCTTCAATATTATTATAACAGTATTTATAAGCCTAAATTGGGTATGTTGCCGAAAAGCAACACCCGGTATTTAAGAGTTAAAGACTCCTTGTCGCATGTCCATCTTGTTGCTCAAAACAACCGCCATGTTGGGGCCCGGCTGAGCTTTAATCTACAGTCAGAGCTGGAATTGCAGTGATTAAAAAGAACTGTCATTCGTCGTCTATAGCGCTAATGCTAACAGGTTTTAGCCTGGTTTTTGACCGTTAAGCTAATAAATGGCGGCGATGATTCAGTTTGATTGCAGGACATCTAATTCATGCGCATGGATATTCAGCCAGGACATTTGCATAAATACCATACTAAAAGCTTTTGACATAATCTCATGAACCACAAACTTCTAGTTATGGATTTCCGCTCAAGGTGTCATTCAACAAGTCAGTTGGCGACATAGTGCGGAAACTTTTAGGTCAAAAGGCGTATTTAATTTTCTTTAGAAATGCGAGGGAAACAATAAACAAGTCTTCGATTTAATTTTTAGGAAGATACATTAATTAAAATTTTTTTAGTATATCAGATTTGAAGAATCGGTACATAGGTAAATATTATTATTGATGCTTTGATATTTATAAATATTTATATCGATTTTTATAATTTATTATTATTATAATTTATTATTATCGCAAGATAATGGAATTAAAATCCTTATTTGTTTGAAAATATTGATTTTTTACTTTGAGATAAAAAACAAACAAACATTTAGTTTCCTTATATATATATATATATATTTACATATACTAATTTTATGTGGTATTTAGGTGCGTTCGTAATTATATAAATACGTAGCACCTATAGTCGTCGTCTGGTCCACCTGTCTGTCTGCCCACATATAACAGCGCAAAAACTACGCAACCAAATAGTTTGAAATTTAATATATAATCGTTGCAGAATTTTGTCGAGTTATTTCAAATTTTATGAAAATCGAATCAACGCTTAAAAAGATATTAATAAAAGTTTTCTTCATTCTATTAAATCCCGTCATTCGTAATTAATTCAATGATATCCCAAGATAGGTAATGATTCTAGGTGCCATGATGATTACGCCCTGTTTAAGATAGTCATATTATTTCTGTATTACTGAATTTAATATACATAATCGTAATAGATTTTGTATTCATGATTTTTCGCATAAGAGTGCAGCAGCCATTGCACCAAGATCTGAATAGACATAAAACTAGTTATAGTACGAACGCACCTCATTTTCCACATTTGACGTTCAATTTCCGACTTGTTTTTTATTTTTTGTTCACTCTGAAACTTCGGTAGTAATTTTGCATTTATAGCAACTATTATGTGTTCAGAATCTGTTTTCGCACGAAGTTCTTCGATAATCCTAATGGAAAACTAGTCGGACGTGGCAATCCTAAAACTTTCTTCTATTTCATACATGTTACTACTTCAAAATTCGCTATCACAGTGCCAAAATTAAATAACAATCTATGCCTATCATGAGGATTCTAAAGACATGAAAATCCGTGCATTAGTTCTTGAGATATGACTATCGCTAAAATCGTGGAAATCCTGCAAAATGCGGCATAGCAGTTCCATCTATTGGGCGATTTACACCAAAACGCACCAACTCACATCAAGGGCGAACTGAATCTGAGGTTTAATGAAAACCTATGCATTAATTCTTGAGATAGAGCTATTGCGGAAATCGTAAAAAATGCAGCATAGCAACGTCACTTGTTGGATAATTTACATGAAAACGTAAACAGAACCAACTTATATCAGGGGCTAACTGTATGTGAAGTTTGAAGAAAATCCGTGCATTAGTTCTTGAGATAGAGGTATTGCGGAAATCTTGAAAAATGCAGCATAGCAGCGTCACCTGTTGGCCGATTTACATCATAAACTATCAGTTCAATTACGTGCATTAGTTCTTGAGATAGAGCACCCGCAAAATTTGTGTCACATACAGACAGTGTCACATACAGACAGTGTCACGGACTCACAGACAGACATTTTGTAAAAACTTGTTTTGGATCTCTGAACTCAAAAACGTGTAGATCTGTCGAAAACCGGAAGTCTAAATTTTTCACGAATCTAATAGTTTCTTCTTGTGAAGATAAGCAAAAATAAAGATAATAAGCAAAAATATAAATCGATATCAACAAATCTTTTTATTGTAAATTTTTTACGAATACAGTAAAATTTTACCTGTTATGATTTTTTGAAAACAATATATACTCCACTCCGTAAATGCGAAATGTATGGAAATTGTAAAAATAAAGGGAAATAGAGGAATTTTATTTGAAAAAAAAAATGTTCCGCTTCCAAATATGAAATCTCTGACAAATCATCAGAATACGAATGATGGAAGTATTTTAAAACTTTACTTAGAGTGGTCATTTTTCGAGAACATGCTTGAATTTAGGTCAAGAATGATTTTGAAATTCGGATTTCATTTAGTTAAACGGATCTTACAAATACTGACTTTAAAGTTTCTGTCGAATGTAAAAAACATTAGGAAAATCCCGAGTGGAACAATACCTTTTGTAATCCATAAAAAACAAAAACCCTACCTAAAATAATGAAAAAGATCATTATATGAAAATATGAACTACATGATTGATATGAAAAACATCATTATATGAAAACATGAACTAGATGATTAATATGAAAAACATCATTATATGAAAACATGAATAACATGACTAATATGAAAGACAGTATAATACCGTATATATCTTCTATATTATAAAGGACAAACATATGTGTGCGTAACACTGACGTCATTCTGCGAATGGCAACACTTTGAAATTTGAAATGAAATTTCGGTTTTGAAATTTCTGCTGCTGCAAATTTTTAACCCTCTAAACAACGTACATTTAACAAATAAAACGACTGATTAAACGGATATATGTTAAATGCTGGGTTTGCAGAACGCTGACGTTAATGTAAGTTTAGTATGTTGTTACAGTCACCTACAGCTTGTTTTTATTTTGAATAACCGTGTCTTCAATTAACTTTACGAACACATTTTAAGCTCACGTACTACGAATGAATTTCGCACAAATCTTCATAAAAAGCTTCCGCTATTATCACACACACACACACACACACCAACACACACACACACACGCACATATATATGTATATATTGATTTAAAAATCAGTTGTGTTTCTGCGCTGGTAGCGCTTCTGGTGAGAAATGGCATAACTAAAATTTTAAAAAGAATTTTTTTGTGTTTTCTCATATAACAAACATACTTCAAGTCAAAAGGAGATAGAGTAATTCAGGTTCAACTTTCTTTTACGCCAAAAACGCCTAGATAGGAAATACATTAACAAAAACTGAAATAAAAGTACAGTCGAGCCCCGATTTAACGAATTTCTCGATTTAGCGAATTTTTTTATGTCCCGATGAAAATGGAAGAAAAATACTTCGATTTAACGAATTTATAATTCCGATTTAACGAATAATTTTCGATTCTTTGAAACGGTAGTTGATGGCTCTTGATGTTGGTGACACTGTTTTCACAGCTTCAGAAGAAAATCGATAAAGAAGTTTGGAATACAAAATCGAAACAAAGCAAAGAAACATCTATAAAAGTCTTATTATTTACCGATAAAATTTGAATAAATGAGATTTTTTCTTAATTACAATGCTTTTGATTTACAGTAGTATATAAAAAAAAAAGAATCCATTTTTATACAGAGTATTTACTTAAAGCAACAAATGTTTAACATCATTATTAGGGTAAGTTGTTCTCCTTATTTATTGCCATTTTTTAACTTGTTCTGTTGTATAAAAATATTCCTTTGATTATCCCGATTTAACGAATAATCTCTATTTAACGAACAGAGTTGCTAGTCCCAAACGATTCGTTAAATCGAGGTTCGACTGTATCTTTTTTGCTTATGCTTCATTGTATGATGGCTGTATTGATAAAATTGAGCTGTACTAATTCAACACAATTTTCTTCTATGTTTATAGCGTCTTCTGTAGCGAAATAGGATAACTAAATTTAAATAAAATTGATTTTTTAATTTTTTTAAAATAAATTTTCAGAGTTCTGTTACGGTAAAATTTTTGATTTGATAAAATTTTTCATAATGCAGTTTTTTACGCTGGTAGCGCCGCTAGTGGGAAAATTGCATAACTAAAATTTTAAAATGGATTTTTTATGTTTTATCATGCAACAACCATACTCCAAGGTAAAATTACGCAATACAGACTCAGATTATTCTTTTACGTTTGTAGCGTACCCTGCTGGAAATGGGTAACTAAATTTAAATAAAATTTATTTTTATACAATTTGAAGGAATCTTTATAATAAGCTTCTGTTGCGTCAATTTTATGTTTTGATAAAGAAAAAAAAATGCATGATAGATGTTTTACGATGGCAGTACCCCTGGTGGGAAATTGCGTAACTTAAATTTTAAAATTTATTTTTTATGTTTTTTTTTCCGCGGCAACCATATTCCAAGATAAAATTAGATAGGAGAATTTGAACTCAAAAAATTTTAACGCTGATAACGCCCCCTATCTTGAAATGTAATAACCAAATTTAAATTAATGTATTTTTTTGTTTTGTTTTGCTGTATGACGTCGGTACTCGACATAAAATAGGTAACACTAATTCAATACAATTTTATATTGCATTTGTAGCGACCACTGGCGAGAAATAGATTTTACATTACATTTACATCACAATACATTTAAATGAAGTTGATATTCTATATTTTAAAAAGGTTTTTTTGTACTGTATAGAATAACTGAGGTCTAACCGAGTATCTGCACGCTTTTTCGATTTTCGTTGCATTTTTTCTTTCCTAAGGACACGGGTTCTGTTCCGAAATTCAAAGTGTCCGTTGGAAAAAAAAAAAACAAAGACATTGAATAAGACAAAACTATTGAAACCGAAATCAGAAAAAGTACGGAGGTACATGGATAGAAATGTACTACAGATATGCTATTCATGGGAAAAAAATCATTTAAAAATATTGAAGTGCAAACGAGTGATTTGAAAAGAACGCTGCCATATGTTTAATATTAGCTTCCGAATAACTTTTCGCATGACTAGCGCAGGATTTTAACAGAAGTTTTTTTTTTGGATTTAACACTATTTTTTTAAAAAATAGCTTTAATCCATTAATTTTTTTAATGTAAAAAAGAAGAAAAAAAAAACACTTTTATTGGGGTTCCGTACTAAAAAAAAGTAAAAACGAAACCATTATAAGATTACTCGTGTGTCTGTCTGTCCGTCTGTCACAGCTGTTTTTCTCGAAAAGTATGGAACGTGAAAAGTTAAAACTTGATAGAATCATAAAGGCTATTGACGCACATATTTATAGATCATTAGCAGAGTTGCCAAGTCTCCAGGTTTTTGCACACCAGTATTATCTTAGCGAAAGTGTTGTTTTTTTAAATCACCCAAATATTCCAATTAAGTAAAACAAAAATTTCTGTATTAAAATTCCGGTATCCAAAAAGCCGGAGACTTGGCAGCTCTGTTATTAGTTATTCACAAATATTTTTATGAAAAATTTAGGGGGGGGGGGGAGGGCTAATTAAGTTACTTGAAATTTTTTTTAATATCGAATAGGATATCGATCTAAAGATCTGGTGACACCGAACTCAAAAAGATATTTATTTTAATTTTATGTATTATATTTTCAGAGATATCGTTGAAAATTTGCTGCAAAAAATATATGTCCGCCTCTTGTTTCCGAATCTACTATAACTAAAATTATGAAAAAATTAGAGGTAGTAGGAATTCATTAAAACCTTGTAAGAAAACTATAGCGATTATCCTTGGTCACCTAGTTTTTGCGAAAATCTTATTTTTCCGTTACACATAAACTTTACTTTGTGGGTACTCAGCGGGTAGTTGAGGAAAGATCGAGGTTCCTATAGACGTGTAATCCTCGAATGATTGTTGATAGTGATTTTTGAAAAAAAAAATTGACGATAATTAGCCGCGATATTAATTAAAAACCTATCTAATAACCAGCGGAATAGGCGATGGTGGTGTTTCAACTTTGCTACCTGCTTTCAAAGCGCGCTTGGCACAATGCCAGTTTAAAACTTTGTATAATGTCTTTGTGTTAAGTCATTCGATACACAGTGATACATAGTAAACGTTTTCCATTCCAATTGAATTCAATTACTGAAGGCAATTATTAAAAAATCAATTCATAGAACAATTAAGAGACATTAAAAGTTAGTAGTTTTGAGACAACAATCGCTTATAACTCAATATGTACTTCATTTATAATGATAAAACTTTTCGATTACAAATCATTTCAATTTTGTAATATTGCAACTAGTAATTAATAAATTTACTGAACGGAACCCTTTGTACGCGAGTAAAACTCGCACTTGACCGATTATTTTTTTTTAGAAATAGTTCATGTTATAAGTAACAGGTTCAGCTATACCCGGATAGAGTGACCTAAAACAATAACCTGTGAATCTGGCCATAGAATACTTTAATCATATATTCTCTTTTTATTTACAAACGCGTAAAGCTTTGCTTATGGATAAATTAAACTTAAAAACAGACTTAAGTCTGTCTTTGTGCAAATGAAACTATTTCAATAATTGATTTCCAAATTCCTTAAAAAAAAAATTAAATTTTTTGGCATATAATTCTAGTATTGTTTTGAAAACTATGTTTCTATAATTGCATGTGCATTACAGAGAGTATAATGAAGATAAAAATCTTTAACCCTTTCGCGTCAAGTGGCATGTACACGTGAAGCAAAAAGTGCTCCGAGTCTTTCTTTATACCTATCAGTAATATTCAATTGAAAAGAGATTGGAGTCGGCTTATGCGCGAGTCTAAGAAAATTTTAAAATTTGATATTCTAAAATAAAAACGATGGTAAATATAAAAAAACATAAAAATACCTACAAATTTCTAAAAAATCTTTAATACTCCATTCTTTTATAATTACTAGGGGGGCGCTGCCCCCTACGAGCTACGCTCGCCAACCCCCGTTCACACACCGCAGACTCTAAAAGCTCTCTAATTTGATCGGCTTTAAAAAGATTTCGGAAGATTGAATTATAAGTTAAAAAACAGTGGCGATCTCCCTATAAACGGATTTCTATTCATTTCTCTTTGATTGGGAAATTTTAAGGCCAAATCAGCTGCTGTTAAAAGATACAATGGCTGTTTCCGTCTTCGATTAAATAAAATCAGTTAAACATTTCAAAATAAGCTAATATAAAATGAATTAAGTAAACAAAGTCTTTGTCTCCCGGTATTTTTTAGCAAAGCGAAAAGAAAGTTTTTTTTTTTTTTAAATAAGACACTTTAAATGTATCGTTTTTAATCTGACGTAATTTTCACCAAACTTTTCTTTCTCTTTTCACGTGAAAATATTTTTATTAGAAATGAAATATTATTTGTGCTGCCCTAATAAAAATAGTTGAAAAGATCATCTTAAAATATCAAAATAAATGTCTCGCGTAATTTTTAAATTTAAACTGTTTTGCAATATTATTTTTTGTTCATTTTACGGAATAAGTGTAATGTGACGTAATTTCTCCTATTTAAGACTTCTAACGCATGTTAATGAATTTATTATTTTACAATATTCTTTCTCTTTTAAAATTCACGTGTAAATATAGTTTTTATGACGTAATTTTCAATGAGTTCCTGCTTTTTATATTCTCTGTTTATAATAGTCACGTGTAAATAAATTTTTAATTTGAAGCAAACATTATTGTTTGCGCTGTTTATACAGTTGGCAACAGTTTAAACTAATACCATTTTCTAAAATATGTAAAAAATATCTCTCGAAATGCTGAAAATTTGAATTTAAAACAGAAATAAAACCTCTACAAATGAGTCAAATTAAAGAATTAAATTCAGTTTGCACACCGGGAAATTCTAACGCATAAAATGATCTAAAAAGGATTAAATTCCTATGCATAGTTTTTGCTCCTAGAAAACTTTCTTAATGGAATGATTTTGTCCAACTTTAGCATTAAATATCTCTTAAAATAAATCTTCTATTTGAAAACTGTCTGCATCAGCGTGTTTATCAAACATTTCTCTATAATACCACAGATTTTCATATTTTTTTAATGCAATATTTTGCTTAATATTAACGAAGAAAGACCTTCGGTCACAAAAAATTCAAAACCGGCGGCGGCGGCGGTGACAGCGTTAGTTACTTTTTTTTAGAATAGAGAGAAACAAGTCACCAACCATCTTTTACTATTCAATTTATTATCAGGATTTTGAAGCAACTCCTTAAAATTCTTTCTCTTACTGGTATATCAGGATGAATATTGTCAGGATTTAGTTCATCACCATATTCTTCAAAAAGGGTATCATCCTCGGTTCCACGAATCGCATTGCTGATGCAACATTTTTTGAAAGATCGGATAATCATTTCTTGTTATAATTCAAGCCAAGTTTCTTTCACCCATTCAGAGATAGCAACGATGTCAGCTTTTTTTAAACTACCGACATTTGAAACAGCTGCATCTCCAGAAGACATCCATTCAGTTCATTTCGAATGGAGTCTATATTTAAAAGACTCATTTAGAAAAACGTACGAATGCTTCAGAAAAGAAGTAAGGCCCCCGGGGATCTACTGAAGATCTCTAGGAGATATGAATAATTTCGGAGAGTGCATTTTTTTCTATTAGATATGCAAAAAAAAAAAAAAAAGGTGCTAAGTTTTCGTTCGCTGAATTTTTCATCGCGTTTGTTTAACGTCGGCTTATATACGGGTTTCCGATTTTGGACGATTTTTCACTGTAAAGTACTATACTCGGCTTATACACGGAAATATACAGTAACTATGAGAAACTGTCCTAAAACGATTTACCCTAAGGAAAAAAGCTTTTATTCATACAAATGTTTTCTAATGACCTTTATTTTTTAGAAACTAACTTGAAAGCTATACCAAATTCAAAGGCGCCTTTTAAAAAGTAACAAATATAGTCACAGCGTCATAATAACGATTTACATGAAATGCTGTACTATGTCATTTTATTAACCATTTGGAAAAATGGTTATTGTTCTCGTCAGGGTAGGAAATCAAAAGCATATCTGAACGTTTTCATTGGTTTAATCCGCAATTTATTCGTTATCTGATTGGTATATATAGTAATCTGTATTTCCCTTTGGTTTCAACAACGATGGACAACAGAGTGTTGCCACTATGACAAAAAAGTAATAAAAACTACAAAAAAAAAATAATAAATCAGAAACAAATTGAGATACAGCTTTCAAACAAATTGCATTTAAAAGTACATTTTTTTTTCTATCCGACTGTATAAAAAGTAATATTGTCGGATGTTTAGAAGTTTAAGAATGAAATTTTATTTAAAATGGGTCGTGAGATTTTTTGGAAATCTGATGATAGAAAAACCTTTTGCCGAACAGCCAATGAAATGCTTGGCTATTACGTAAGCTTCGTAGGAAATCTGACTAGTCGCAGGCGATTTTTCTTGCTTGCAATTTTTACGTGTAATAACACTATTAATCTTTAATTCATGGCGTACGTAATGTATGACCAGCTCCGTAGAAGTTTAAAAATTTACAGTACCGAAAATTGTAAAACTGAAATTTCTTTTAAAATTTGTTCATGATGGGTCCAGGAATGTTATCGTTTAATCCATGGCGTACGTAATGTAGGATCAACTCCGTGCGATTTTTTATGTCTTAAATTTTAGTCTTTGAAAAAATCATTTTCCAAATGGTCGTTGTAATTTGTTAAATTGCTTTTTTTTTATCTATAGTGGTATCCTAAAATCACATACCCATAAGTTGCTATTAATATTGTACTTGTATACACCATAAATACTTTTTTTGCACACCAAGCAGCTCTGGCACATTCACTATTGTTGTGCATATTATTGCCCAACACGTTTGAAATAGTTTTTTATAATAATTACTGTATTATTTTTTAACCATTTAGAAAAATGGTTACTGTTTTCGTCAGGGTAGGAAATCAAAAACATATCTGAAGGTTTTTATTGGTTTAATCCGCATTTTATTCGTTTTCTGATTAGTCTATACAGTAATCTGTATTTCCCTTTACTTTCAACAGAGATGGATACCTTCTGTTGCCACTATGACAAAAAAGTAATAAACTAGAGAACAGGAATTCTGTTTTTTCAGAATTTAGTGTCGCCGCGGCATTTCCATTATACTTCATTTTCTTCTGGTGGACTGGTGGCTTCTATTATTATGAAACAGCCATTATAAATGAAGCCTTAAAAAAAATTATGGCCATTTTTTTTCCCATGCTGACCAGAAAATCAGAGTTCTAGCTTTTTACGGCAGCTCTTTCATCTTCACCTAACGCTTCATTTATAACGGCTGTTTCATAATAATAGAAGCCACCAGTCCCTCAGAAGAAAATAACTCGGTTAAGCGTGACTCGGATAATCGGGACTCTACTGCAAAACATATTTCAGTTTTAAGACTTAAAGCACACGCTTTTATTTTATGTAAAATGACGTCATTTGCATTAATATAGATACTTAAAATTAAATATAGTTTATAATAGCTCCCTGTTTTATCATAAATCCTTCATTTATATTTTTCTCAAAGTAGCACGCATTTTAATTAATTTTTTTTTCAATTTAATTTTTTTTAATTAATTTTTTTTCCATTTTATGAGAAAATGGCAACAAAAAGATATAATTGCTATTTTTCAGCAATTTTTTCTTTACTTTCTACAGAAATGGCGTACTTGAGTTGCCAAAATCAAACAAATGTCGCTAAAATCTACAAAATAATTAATATTTCAAAAACAAATAGAGATGCAGTTTTCAAACAAATTGCATTAAAAAGTACTTTTTTTTTCCCAATACGATGGTGTAAAAACTGAAAATGTGCGATGTTTAGAAATTAAAAAAAAATGCTATAGAGCATTTAATTGTACAATGATACATCTACTTTGTTTATTGCTAGCGTCTGTAAGCTAACGTTATTTTTTGGACACAAAATAAGCTGGGAGAAAGAAATAGCATACCATACCGGGGCTAAAACTACAAAAAAAAAAATTAATAACCCAGAAACAAATTGAGATACAGCTTTCAAACAAATTGCATTTAAAAGTACATTTTTTTCTCTATCCGACGGTGTAAAAAGTAATATTGTCGGATGTTTAGAAGTTTAAGAAGGAAATTTCATTTAAAATTGGTAGTCAGATTTCTTGGAAATCTGACGATGGAAAAGCCTTTTCCCGAACAGCCAATGAAATGCTTGGATAATACGTAAGTTTCAGGTAGATAATAACTAACGAAAAGAAAGAAAATGAATAACAATTTCTGCCAAAGAGTTAATTTTAATTTGTAAGATTTTCACGTACAAAAGAAAAACGGAATAAGCCAATTAAAAAAAAAAAAAAAAAAGAAAAAAAAAAAGATAAATAGGACAGGAATGAATACATATAAATATTTCACACCAAATACGAGTCGCATGCGACCTCTGTCGCTTGCAATTTTTACGTGTAATAACACTATTAATGTTAAATTCATGGCGTACGTAATGTATGATCAACTCCGTGCGATTTTTTATGTCTTAAATTTTAGTAATACATGGAAATTATTCCAGAGGGAAACATTAGCCTTGCATACAATATTTCAAATGAAAATCAAATTTCAAAGTACAAAGTAATTGCTTAAAAGGCGCAAAGGCCAACATAGTGAAAAAGATTCCAAGCCGGGACCCGAACCCGGGCCATCAGTATAGCGCACTGACGTTCTACCGACTAAACCACTTGGAACGATACACAGCTCGGAAAATTTCTCACTATTATATGTTGGCAAGGCTACAAACGCAGCACAAGATGGAATATTCAACGTGAGCCACCGAACTGGGGCAAACACGGAACATAATTAAATCCAGCATCGATAGAAACTATATTAATACATGGAAATTATTCCAGAGGGAAACATTCGCCTTGCATACAATATTTCAAATGAAAATCAAATTTCAAAGTACAAAGTAATTGCTTAAAAGGCGCAAAGGCCAACATAGTGAAAAAGATTCCAAGTCGGGACTCGAACCCGGGCCGTCAGTATAGCGCACTGACGTTCTACCGACTAAACCACTTGGAACGATACCCAGCTCGGAAAATTTCTCACTATCATATGTTGGCAAGGCTACAAACGCAGCACAAGATGGAATATTCAACGTGAGCCACCGACCTGGGGCAAACACGGAACATAATTAAATCCAGCATCGATAGAAACTATATTAATACATGGAAATAGTTTCTATCGATGCTGGATTTAATTATGTTCCGTGTTTGCCCCAGTTCGGTGGCTCACGTTGAATATTCCATCTTGTGCTGCGTTTGTAGCCTTGCCAACATATGATAGTGAGAAATTTTCCGAGCTGTGTATCGTTCCAAGTGGTTTAGTCGGTACAACGTCAGTGCGCTATACTGATGTCCCGGGTTCGAGTCCCGGCTTGGAATCTTTTTCACCATGTTGGCCTTTGCGCCTTTTAAGCAATTACTTTGTACTTTGAAATTTGATTTTCATTTGAAATATTAAATTTTAGTCTTTGAAAAAATCATTTTTCAAATGGTCGTTGTAATCTGTTAAACTGCTTTTTTTTATTTTTCTTATTATTTTTATATGTATTTACGGTGTGTAAAGGGTTTTAACAGTGTTACTACAGATGCTAGGTCTGTTTTTCCAAGGCCTGGATGACGGGGACAGGCTGGTTTTAAGGTGATATTATCTCGGTTCCACTTAATTTTACGATGCCGATGGTGAGTCCTGATGTCGGGGCATGTACAATGATAGTGGCAGTTTGTGTCCAGACTGAATATATGACTGAATTTATACGGTCATTATCCCAAACCTCCCAGGATGGAGAGGTGACCGGAAAGGTGACCGAAGTCCGCTACTAACAGTAGGCAGCAGTTCCCTACGGCCCGCTCGCTCAGATTTTTAAATGGGAGAAAAACAGTAAAAGAGCGAATTTAAATATGAATTGGCCCGATGATTATAATGAGTATCCAGGGCCCAGCCTCCTATTATTCTAAGAAAAGAAGATGTTTTTCAAGAGAAGAAGTATTCTCTCAGTATCATTTATTCAGTTAGATGTAGTTAGAATCAGTATTAGTCGAGATCTCAGAGTTGCAGTTCAGATCAGAGAGAGTTAGTATCTCTCGCAGATCAGTATGAATTCAGCTAGCAGCGTTAGTAGTAGTATGTAGCAAGGAGTCTCTCTCAGCTAACACGGACTTGGATTTTATATCTCATCTTATTGATAAAGTCTTGTGAGTCTCATCTAGAGTCAATGATCATCCACGATGACTCGATTGAGAGTCATTTGAATACAGACTCGATGTAGAGTCAAGTGTTTTTCTTGAAGAAATGAGTGTGTGCGCGGTTGTAAAATGGAAAGAAAAATTATGGACTTTTATTGTTCTTGGGACCAGTGTGATTACCTAAGCTGATGTGCACTGTTCATCAACTTGTGGTATACAATTCTTCTAGATTAATTTTAACACATCTATTCCAATTGGTAAATAAATCATATTAGATGTAAATTTACAACTGGCGAAAAATATCCGGACCAGGATTCGAGCCAGGGAACTCCTGGCTGAAGCCGCCAGTGCTGTGCCATCTGAGCTATCCCGGAAGAATCTGGTGGAACTTTTTCACCCAGCTAACCTTAATGATTATTTGATTTATTACATGATTTATTTACCAATTGGAATAATTGTGTTAAAATTAATCTAGAGTAATTTCGTATCCAGTGATTTCTGGAGTTCCATTAACCGATATTTATTCTGTTGAGCTAAACCAGGTTTCAGACCAGATGCTTTAATCATTAAGGTTATCTGAGTGAAAAAGTTCCACCAGATTCGTCCGGGATAGCTCAGATGGCAGAGCACTGGCGGTTTCAGCCAGGAATTCCCTGGTTCGAATCCTGGTTCGGGCATTTTTCGCCCAGTTGGAAATTTACATCCAATGTATACAATTCTTTTTTATTGTTCCCATGTATTTTAAGTGTAGTAGTATGAAATGTACTGTAGGATATGTCATGCCCAATTATGGTGATAAACCACAAATGTTCAAAATGAGTAGTAAGATAATAAGTAATTTTATAGGAATTAAAATGAGGTTAATTATTCCTCTCGGATGTGAGAGAGTTTTTGTAAGGATTGATTTCTCAAATGCAAATATGTGTTTTGTAAATAAATAATGATTAATCTTAATCACTAGTTATTTTACTTGCATCAAGAGTCTTTTCTATTTAACTATACTATTTTATTGAAAGAATTTAATAATGATTTTTGCATTGTAATGCACTTATGTAATTTGTGAATTAGTCCATCTACTAAAGAATCACAATGCACTGGGCGGTCGAAGTTGTCTTCCTGTCTCATTTAAGGTATAGGGTTTATTTATTATCTTAGGGCTAGCCAGGATCTGTAACGATCGCGTAATTTGCTTATTGAACATTTTACTTCACTGTATTATGAGAATACAGGTTAAGGGATTTACTTTAGGGTAGTTAAATATCAGTATTTATTTTACCCAGGCTTTTCATCAACTCGTATGGTTGGGGTTGGTCCTTGATTGTGAATTACGTTTCTCAGCAGCGTTGGCCTTCGCTTCGGTAATATTAGGACTGCTAGTCAGATTAGTGCAGCTTCATGCTTCATCGTTTCAGAGGATGACCTAACATGAAGTGCACAATAAAGTAGAGGCATATAGAGTGGTCAGATAAGTGAAGATGATAAATATGAAGATGCTGCCTGTTGAAAAGATATAAAATGTCTTTGAGTATTAGAAACAGCTGTTGTCGGCGCTGGAGTTGGAGGAGGTGACATTGACACTGTGAAAATTGTTGGATTGGGTCTAGATAGGCTGTTATCTGTAGAGCTTGTGTTGTTGTCGTTGCTTTCCATATATTACAGAGGACTTTCTGTCACAACTGAAATACAGAAAACATAATCAAAAAAGATGTCTGGGTTAATGGGATCCATCAAAGCGCTATAAGGATCCATTTTTAAAAAAATGATATATCATTTTACCTACAGTCACCATTTTGTATGTACAGAGGCAGTATTCGAGATCATATGCATTTATAATTTTTTGCATATACATAAAATAATCTAGAAAGAAATAGATCCTCAAATTATACTTCAGATATGTAATCACTGAAATGAAACAGACGTGAATTATTAATAGCACCAAAAAATAGTCCCAAGAAATTTCTGACAAAAGTAAAAACAATTTCTTTGTAAATAATGAAAAACGCAAACTTGAAACCTTCGTCATTAAATGCTTATCGTTGCTCGTGCTGTCCTCTAGTAACAAGATTAAGAAACATGAGGTAAGTCATTTTAGCTAAGTACGTCAGGACACAGGTTTTAGGACAGTTTCCTCTACACAAGAAAACCACTTTTTTAAAGAGATTTGAAATGGTATCGAGTAAAGATTATAGACACGTTTTTTACAAAGCCTTTTGCTAACATATAAGTAAATAAAAATTTTCATATAAATAATTATTGTAGCCTCAAGAATCTCCAAGCCCTTAATAGAGTTATAAATAAAAAGAATATTGCCCAGTTAAACAGATGGCATTGAGCTCACAGGCTATTCACACTAATTGTAAATTATATTCTTATTTCAAAGAATAATGCCCCTCGAAAAATAAATTAAGAGATTAGCCCCCGTTTCCCCCCTTTATACTTAACCAAATAATCTCCAGATCTAATCAGGGAAGCTCATTAACATAATAAACTGGCATACCAAATTTGAAGCAAATCAGGTAATTCTGCATGGAAAAACTACGTCGCTAAATTAAGCGGTGTATTAGCTCCCTCATTTCTCCCTATGCTGAAAAAATGAATCTTCAAATCTAATTAGAGAAGCTCCTTATCAGAATTTTAGATAATTCTGCATGAAATCCCATTTATCTAAATTAAGGGGCGGGGATACTTAACCCCTTTCCCCCTTTTATACTTAACAAATGAACCTCCAAATAAATGCAGAAAGCCATATCGGAATAAACTGGTATAGCAAATTTGGAGCAAATCAAATAATTCTGCATGAAAAACCCATTTATCTAAATTAAAGGGGGGCTAGCTCCCATCCCCCTTTATACTTAACCAATTAACCTCCAAATCTAATCAAGTGAGCTCCTTAACATAATAAATTGGTATACGAAATTTGGAGCAAATCGTATAACTCTGCATGAAAACCCATTTATCTAAATTAAGGGAGGTAGCCCTCTTTCCTCCCTTTATATGTAACTAATGAACTTTCAAATCTAATCAAGGCAGCTCCTTAACATACCGGTATACCGAAATTGGAGAAAATCGAATAATTCTACATGAAAAGCCCATTTATCTAAATTAAAGGGGCGGGGCTAGCCCCCCTTTGTACTTAACTAATGAACCTCCAAATCTGATCATGGAAGCTCCTTAACATAATAAACTGGTATACAAAATTTGGAGTAAATAGAATAATTTTGCATGGAAAAACCCATTTATCTATATTAAGGGGAGGGGGGTAGCCCCCCTTTCCTTCTTTTATACTTAACTTATGAACCTTCAAATCTGATCAAGGCAACTCCTTAACATGATAAACCGGTATACCAAATTTGGAGCAAATGGAATAATTCTACATGAAAACACCATTCCTATAAATTAAAGGGGGTAGACCTAATCCCCTTCCCCTTTATACATAAGTAATGGACTTCCAAATCTAATCAGGGAAGCTGCTTAACATAATTAGCCAGTATACCAAATTTGGAGCAAATCGGATATTTTTGAATGAAAAACCCATTTATCTGAATTAAGGGGGGGGGGGGTAGCCCCCCTTTCCTCCCTTTATATGTAACTAATGAACCTCCAAATCTAATCAAGGCACCTCCTTAACATAATAAACCGGTATACCAAATTTGGAGCAAATCAAATAATTCTACATGAAAAACTCATTTATCTAAATTAAAGGGGCGGGGCTAGCCCCCTTTGTACTTAACTAATGAACCTCCAAGTCTGATAAGGTAACCTTCTTAACATAATGAACCGGTATAGAAAATTTTGAGTAAATCTAATAATTCTGCATGAAAAACCCATTTATCTAAATTAAGGGGGGTAGCCCCCCCCCCTTTCTTCCTTTTATACTTAACTAATGAATCTTCAAATCTAATCAAGGCAGCTCCATAACATAATAAACCGGTATACCAAATTTGGAGCAAATCGAATAATTCTACATGAAAAATCCATTTCTATAAATTAAAGAGGGTAGTTCTCTTCCCCCCTTTTATACATAAGTAATGGACTTCCAAATTTAATCAGTGAAGCTGCTTAACATAATTAATCGGTATACCAAATTTGGAGCAAATCAGATATTTCTGCTTGAAAAACCCATTTATCTGAATTAAGGGGGGTGGGTAGTCCCCCCTTCCCCCTTTATACTTAAGTAATGAGCTTTCAAATCTAATCAGGGAAGCTCCTTAACATAATAAATCAGTATAACAAATTTGGAGCAAATCGAATAATTCTGCATGAAAAATCCATTTATCTAAATTAAAGAGGGGACTAGCCCCAGTCCCCACTTTATACTTAACCAATTAACCTCCAAATATAATCAAGGGAGCTCCTGAACATAATAAACTGGTATCCAAAATTTGGAGCAAATCGAATAACTCTGCATGAAAACCCATTTATCTAAATTAAGGGGGGTAGCCCCCTTTCCTCCCTTTATATGTAACTAATGATCCTCCAAATCTGATCAAGGCAGTTCCTTAACGTATAAACCGGTATACCAAATTTGGAGCAAATCGAATAATTCTACATGAAAAACCAATTTCTATAATTTAAAGGGGTAGCCCCCTCCCCCCCCCCCCTTTATACATAAGTAATGGACTTCTAAATCTAATCAAGGCACCTGCTTAACATAATAAGCCGGTATACCAAATTTGGAGCAAATCAAATAATTCTACATAAAAAACCCATTTATCTAAGTTAAGGGTGGGGTTAGCTCCTCTTCCCCCTTTATACTTAAGTAATGAGCTTCCAAATCTAATCAGGGAAGCTCCTTAACATAATAAATCAGTATACCAAATTTGGAGCAAATCGAAGATTTCTGCATGAAAAACCCATTTATCTAAATTAAGGGGGGACTACCCCCTTTTCCCCCTTTAACTTTAACTAATGAACCCCGAAAACTAATCAGGGAAGCGCCTTATCCGAATGAACCTAGAAAAAAATTTGAAGCAAATCGGATATTTTTATCAAAAGTTATCGCGTTACGTACGTACATACGTTCGTACATACATACGTACGTACATACAGAACCTTCGGGCACATAAGGTCTCAGGCTTTGATAGTCTGTGAGCTAAAAATGTATTTATTAGTTATGCAGAATACTACAGAAATTATCTTGTTACTAAGAAACACTTTATTTCTTATAGCAGTATAACAAGATTTCTCTGCTATAAAATATGATTTTATTTCTTATTGCAATAATATGGTTAAGTATAATTATGACTGATTTCATATATTAACTGATAGATGCATCTCTTTCTTATTACTGATATATGTGAGTTCTTTTTATCTATTTGTTTAATACCAAAAATTTATTAACGACTAAGCATCTTTTTCTCAGAACCTTATGATTAATTCAGTACCTTAAATCAAGTCCGAGAAAAAACAATTTACTTTCTTCCATATCAGCCAGAAAAAGAGGAAATTAATTTTATAGAATTCAGTGAGTAATTTGGGAAGATTGATAAGTTTAAAAAATGTTCGATCTATTTTCTTTTTTCAAAGTAATCAAATTCTGTTTATAAGAGTAAATTTATGATAGTACTTGTAAAAATAAAAGAATTGAAAATGTTTGTAAACAATAGAAGTTAAAACCGTTTTTATGTATTCAGAATAATGTTATTGTAAGAAAAAAGTAGCAGATAATCAATTTAATTAAATTATTGAAACTAGAAAAAACATATTACGGTTTTATCCGAAATTCAATAAATACACTGTTCAAAAAATTAGGGGAGCAAGCAAAAAAGTGAAGAGAACAGTGCAAAACAGCCATGTGTGGGCATAAAATGGATAGTACACGTGTATCAATGCGCAATACAAAAAAAAAAAAAGACGCAAAGAAAATGTAAGATAGCTTTTTCTCTTTGAAAAAATAAAAAGAACATGAAAAGATGGTTTAGAGCAACAATTTGTTTTCATGTAAATGATATAAAAAAGTATTGTTTAGAAATGATGCAAGATTTTTAGTATGGCGTGTGGTCTCCTCGAACACCTAAGACTGCTGCATACCTGTTTTACATGGATGCGATGAGATTATACGTAAGATTTTGGGGAATACTGTTCCACTGCTCAAGAACTGCAATCTCCAAGTCCCGGACAGTAAAAGGAGACCTCGGTCTC
Source organism: Maratus speciosus (assembly GCA_963932465.1). Taxonomy (NCBI): domain Eukaryota; kingdom Metazoa; phylum Arthropoda; class Arachnida; order Araneae; family Salticidae; genus Maratus; species Maratus speciosus. Next base: position 224,414,718 of record OZ010789.1, read on the forward strand.
GCAGCAATGTGTCGTCTGAGTTTGTCTCAAACATGCTCGATCGGATTTAGATCAGGAGAGCATGCTGGTCATTCCATACGCTCTATTGTTTTAGCTTCAAGCATGTTTTCAACAAGACAAACTGTATGAATTTTAGCATTATCATGCATGAAAAAAAAAAGAAATCACTAATTTCTGCAACATAAAATACGACATGAGGTCTCAGTATCTCGTCTGTATAACTTCGGATCGTCAAAGTGTCATTCCAAATGATATGCAGGCCCGTACGTCCACCTATGCTGATTCCAGCCAATAGCATCAACTCACCTCGTCTGTAATGTGATCTTTCACGATCGAATGTGGGTTTATTTTGAGTGCCTCTTTCTCTCCATGCCAAAACACATCAGATGTCACATCCAGACTGAATCGGGACTCGTCTGTAAACAGAATTTGACTCCAACATCGTTGCCTCCAAACTCGTTGTTCAGTTCCCCACCTTCTTTGGGACACACAGTGGCTTGAGGTCAACGGAATACAGACCATTGGCTTACGTGCATGGAGATTACCCTGATGAAGCCTATTTCGGTCTGTTTGGCTGGACACCCTTCGTCCTGTGGCTAAGAACAACTGTGTTTGCAGCTGAGTAGCATTGTTCGTTCCCTCTCGACGAGCTGTTAACAGGATATATCGGTCATCAGTTTCTGTGTTAGCACATTTTCGACCTTGCACTTGTCGATGACTACCATTCCATGTATCTTGGAATCGATTCCACAGCCTTTCATGGACACTTCTTGCGAATCCAACAGCGTCCACTACATTTCGTTGTCAGGGATGTAGTGGAGGGTATACGGGGGTATACGCCGTATATCCTCTGGATTTTTTTAAGGAACACCGTATACCCTCTGTTTCTCAAGAAAGCTATAGTATATATATACTAGGGTATACCCTCTGCCTTGAGCGTATACCCTCTGCTTAAAACGTATACCCTCTGTTTTTTTTACGACTACACCACTGTTCGTTGTGCTTCCCCAAATTCAACTGTCCCGATAACACGCCAAGTCATGGATTGCGGTAATTCATGTTGTGACATTTTCAAGCCACCTTTTCTAAAAATACAAGCTGAACAATTGAATTTTACAATTGAGGCAGTGAAACAGACGTTTCTTCAAAAATCCCGATTTCTGCACTTGTCTCCTTTTTCTAGTTTTTGACGTCATAAACTTTAATTTACATGTAAAGTTTTCTTTATCTGTTTTCTACAACACTTTAAATTACGGATGCTTTATTTTACGTTACTTATCGGTGTAAATATTTGCGTAATTTCGTTAAAACCATGCGCTCCCCTAATTGTTTTGAGCAGTGTAATTTTTGTCAATCCAAATTAAGCGTTACTTAATGTGAGAATTTTTATGACTTAAAATAATATTGTAAGGAATTTACAAATATTGCTACGCTCTTCTGATTATTCGAAAATAAATCTAAAATTGCATAGAAATGCTATTTTTTTTTGGTAAAGGTATTTTTAAAGTGATGTAATTTATTTTTCTCTGTTCACTTTTAATTTTAATGTTAAAACCTAAGAAAGAGTGTTTTTTAAAATCCTTCTATTACTTGCATTAAATAGTCTAAACATTTAAAAATATTTGACAAAAATAAAGTATTTTGGTTTTTTATCTGTTACTCTTATGGATGTATGTGGATGAGATAATTTCCAAAGACAAGAAGGAGCTAATAATCTTTTTTTTTAAGTGAATTTTTTTTAGGTTAATTAGCCAGTTTTTCATGCTTTAATAACTTAAGCTGTAGCACAGTTTGAAAAGTACTAGGTGCAGTCAATAAATAACGAGGTAGAGGCTGTTTCATACAATTTATTTAATGAAACTCAAAAGTATTGTCTACAATTGTTTAGGCATTTATCCCATTGTGACACTAGTCACACAATTCCATGCTCGCAAAGAACCTTTGTTGCTCTTTGAACCAGTTGCGCATGCTCTTCTTGGCTTTATCGTCCGTTTGAAACCATTATTGTCCCCGCAGTGCTTTTTTGAGCTAAGCGAAGATATGGAAATGATATGGGGACAGACTTCTCAGCACCACGCGTCACTCCGAAGTGACATGCGTCCTTCGGGAAAGCGCTTACTCTACTTCTTAACCATTGACAGGGATATACAGTGCTGCCCATAAAATTTTTCCATTTTTCGATGCATTTCACGACCTCCTGCACCTTCCACTGTCAAAAAGCGCACAACCTCCCCCTGTCCTTCTTTGGATGCCTCCATTACGCATCGCATTTAGAAACGGGATGAATGGACTTGCCAACTGCTCTGTTATCATACTTTTATCATTGTTTGCATGACACGTAACGCTACCTAGCAAGTGATAAGGGGCGAATCCTTTTCGTCACACCGGCGAATACGAGGGGTGTTTAAATGAAAGTGATTCGAGGTGTGTATCCATGAGATGCGTAGGGGCAGAAATGAGACAGATACATAGATAGAAACAACAATATTTAATGAGTGAAATGCATACAAAGTTTGTTGAAAAATCACCCATGGCGTTTAGGCAGGCGTCCCATTAGGAAGGTTACGAATTCCGTCCGCGAAGAACGATGTCGGTTGAGAAAGTTGGTGGCAATATTGTGAACAGTACCGATGGAAGCGTTGAACTCAGTTGCGACGTCACGAAAGTTTCGACGTCGATTTCCCTTGATTGGAGTGTCAATGTACGTAATCAGCTTCTCTGTCATAACTTTGTACGCCTGACCGGGCCGCGGCAAATCCGTTGCCCCCTGTCGACCGTCGCTAAACATTCTATCCCAGCTCGTCACCGTGGGCTTTTACACACACGTGTCACCGTACACAGCTAGCATTCGGCGATGAATAATCCACCGGTTTACATCCTTCAAGCATTAAAAACTTAATTACAGCTCGCTGATCCGTTTTGGATGCAGTTGCATCTCACCAGTCATTTTTAACTGAATGCCACGTTACGTCCTTACGAATGAAGTTATCACAAATCTGCGTGCGCACCTACATGCACCTTCACCATCCCGTTTGTTTCACAAAAATACATTAAAAACTGTTCGCATTCGACGCTTCGAATCTCATTTGAACATGCCTTATATATTTCAGCCCCGTCTCAATTTTCTAAATATTATACTTTTGGTTTAATGGCCTCTGCCTCGTTATTCATTGACTGCACCTAATATTTGAAAATATTCCATGAAAACGTGAAATACACATGGTAGACTCCGCACATACGTATATTCCTTTTACAAAAATAAATTATACTGCAAAGGAAGGTATACTGCTCTAACTTTGCTTAGATTCATTTGCCTTCATTTCAGCAAATTAAATTTAACCCTTTAAGCGCCCTGCAGAATTTTTTGTGTATGTTTAACGATTCATAAAATAACAGCCATGACAAGTAGTTCCATGAGGATATGCATTTGGTAACTTTACATATTTATTTATCTTATATATTAAAAAAAATTAACGTTAATATCAATTTTGTGTTAATAAAACCTTTGAATTAAAAAATTACGTAGAGGAAAAACATGGTTAGGATGCTTAAATGGTAAAATAAAAATAATTTCAAAATGCCAATTCTTGCAATATATTTAAATGCTAAAATGTTGGAAAAAAAGGGGAAAAATTTGCTCATCGCATTAAAATGTCGATCTTGAATTAAATAGGCTACGCACATGACTCAATCCAGTTACTTTTATTATCCACCCAAGGGTAGTCAATAAATCTGTATTAGTTTTGATTCTCATAACGCCGTTAGTTGAAGTGAAGGTCCGTTCAGTTCACATTCTACGAAGAGAAGTCATAAATTAGTTCTGTGAAATAAAAGGCTCTGTGATCAGTTATGAAATTTTTTATTGCTTTTCAAAGGTTTGGAAGCAAAGCGCACAAAATTAACAAAAGAAATTCTCTGCAAGGGATGTGATAAGCATGTCGAGAACTTTGCTCTCTTGCAGTACGACAAATATTTACTACGTCAAAGAAGCCGAAAAAGAGCCACCGTCGCAGAATGACCTGAACATTGAAATCACGTCTTGCTTCACATCTAAAAAGTTTTATAGTTAAATTGTTAGTAGAGGAATACTGTTTTTTATATTTTAATGATATGTCTGCTACCCTTTCTTTTCAGTGTCACAGTTCTAACATACTATTTATTATGCAGGATGTCTATAAAAGAATGTTCCACTTTCAAAGATATATTTAATTTAAACTAATTAAAACAAATCATACATCAAATCAAAGATAAACTAACCTTGCTTTTCTTAAAAATGTTCAATATGTGCACTTTTAGTTATATGGCACACATCCAACCTAAAGTCCAATTCTTCCCACAATTCGGACGTAATTTAAGCAATTGCTTCTTTAATTCTGTGTCTCAACTTTGGCAAATCATTAGGTAGTGGCGGAACATAGACACGATCTTTTATAAAGCCCGAAAGTAAAATAGTTGCATGACTCTAGCTGCTATTAAATCTTTAGATGAGTAATACAGTCGTCCCCGTTTAAACGAATATTGGCGGTTCCAGAAAAAATATTCGATTAAGCAGGGTATTTGATTAAACGGGGATTCATAACTGTAATATTTAATGCGGGATAAAAAGGCAAAATAACTATTTACGGTATATTTAATTAACAGCGTAATAAATCGTTAATAGAATAATATACAATAAAAATAAATACAAATGCTAATATAAAGTAAATACGTATTAATTTAATGTGAATACATTCATTTATATGATTTACATCACACTTAATGCAGCTCGTTTGGATTTGGCCAAAACCTCGCTACTTCTAATATAGGTTACTTATACTGCCTTAAATAAATCTTTTTAAGTGGTTTGTTTAAGTGGGATTTTAAAGGAGTAAATATCGGGTTATTTTTCGAACGAGTACAAAATATCAAAATTACCATCTCGAATCTCGAAGGGACGGCGCACACTCTCAGAAATAAAACTCTCCCTTTTGACGATTCAGAAATCCTCGAGCTGTATTTCGTCGTTTTTGACGATCACTTCCTATTAACATCACGTGACTTTTAACGAAACGTAAACCCTCAAATATTTGACGAAAGTTTTGCCTCAATCACGGTCAGACTCAATACATTTTAAGGAAACATTTCCTCAAATCCTCCTCAAATCCTGCGATCTTAGCAAACAGATATTTGCTTGTTTATGTTAGTCCTGTAATAATTTATTTTAAAACAACACTTAGTGCTTTTCAGAAAATACTGAAATATAGGTAGTTATTGTTTCTTCATTAGTTATTTTTTTAGCTGTTAGAATTTTTAGGAATGCTTATTAATATTATTATTATTTTATTTATATGTTGTCGTTCGTTATGTTTTAATTTGAAAAGAATAAATTTCCTGTGTTTTTCAAAACCATTCAATAAGAAAATTAGGTCAATAAAATTTCAAACTTCTAGGATATCCTTTTTTTTTTTTTTTTTAAGAAGTATATTAAGTTTTCAATCAAATTAAAAATAAACATAATTGATCCCTCTCCTCTTTATAAACAGTAAAGTGTTAAAATCTTATCCTCCTACTCAAAGTGATAAAATCTCACGCAATATGCACTTCACAATTCATTATTAGTGAGCAACAAATTAACCAGACCATATTCTAATCATCCATTGATCAAAGAAAAATTTCACTTGTAAATTATTTAATCAAGCCATATTATAATTATTCATTGATACGAGAAAACCATAAAAATAAATTAGCTTTCCTTAAAACTTTCAGAAAATATAGCAGCCCGATAAAATTGCAATCTACGTTATAAAAATAAAACACTAAGTAGAATTCATTACACCAGTCTAAAAGCAGACACTTTCAAGTCCCCAGCAACCAGGTTGGAAGAACACAGACCTCCCTTACGAAAGGTCGTGAGTTCGAATCACGCTGGGGAAAGAGAGAGGTGATTTTTTTTCTTTCCCCGTGTCAAATACTGGAGCTTCTAAACTGTTTGAGAGATGGCGCCACCAGCCCTCTTTTGACGAAGCTATTGACGAAATTTATATCATCAAGCAAGTGAAGAAACTAATTTCATCAATTTGACGAAATGTTCGCTCGGAGCATTTTCCAGGAAACTATTTCGTCAAAAACAAAGAAAATTTCGTGAAATCTGAGTATTCATTTCTGAGAGTGCATTGCCATTAAAGCCTGGTTAACAACAAGAAGAGATGTTGGGAGAGATCATGGTGGGGAAATCATTTGACCTGCCCATTATACACCTGCCGGCCGAAATCATTGCAGGAAGAACTGAAAATTTGTTTTTAGCGCAAAAGAACCGAAAATAACAAAAGATGCAAAGAAATTCCCGATGAAATGTGCTTTCCGCGCCTATTTTCAAACATCGATCACACAGTTGTTATTCGATTAAGCGGGGACGTTCATAAAAGGTATTTGGTTTAAGCAGGGAAAATAACATAGAACCAATAGGAATAAATTCGGTTCCGGAGGATTCTATTCGAATTAGCGGGGTATTCGATTATCCATGACCCGATTAAGTGGGGGAGGACTGTATAACGCCTTAGTTAGAGTTAAGAGTTAGTTAAAATAATATTAAATGCTGCTGAAAATTTTAACATAGTAAACATATGAAATGGAGTAGAAAAGATTGCCTTCTTGGGAAACATTTACGGGTAAATGAAGAAGAATTGATAGAAAGGCTTCATAAAGTTTTGACAACTATAAATCATGAAGTGTTGAAAAATCTATTCGATAAAGGAAGGACTAGAAAGAGAAAGAGATAGACAGACAGCAAGTAAAAGAAAAGAAAGACATCCTTCTGAGCGGTTTGGATGTATTTTTCTGTTTCTCAAAAACAACTTTAATCTGTTGTAGACAAAATTATTTTAAGCAGAATCGTATTTCAAGATGTGTATCAGATAAAGGGGCATGAAGTGTATTTTAGAAACAAATAGGGAAAGAAAAATTTTAATTAAGATTATTTTTATAAGCATTTTTATGAAAATGCAGGAAAGCCCTCAAGACGCTCGGAGGGTTAAAATAGTGCTGCTTTGCTAGGAAAAGTTGGGTTATTCTCAGATGATGGTAAATTTTAGGTCCTAAACTAAAAAGTGTGAATTAAATGTGTGAATTCCATTATGGCAAGTGAGCCATGATGGAATATGTGGTCAACATTTATTTTCAAACAATATATTGTGTCCTACATGAAGTTAAATAAAAAAATATTTGAAAAGAAAAAGAAAATTTGTAACTGCCATTACGAAGACTTGTCCCAAACTTCAAATTTATTAATTGAAACCTTTATCAATGTGGAAAAAAATAATTACAATTAGATTGGCGCCACGTGATATGTACTTCTATTTTCACTTTCACTCCCAGAACACCTTTTTGTTTTGAAATAGGACGCAAAGCAATGTTGCTTTAGAATGATTTTGATATGATTGAAAGATGTGACATTTATCGTCATTACATGAAAAATGAAAGTGGATCATTGCGTTTAATAGTATTATGATTTTAAAACTTGTATATATCATATATAACTGTAAATATTTTACTTTCATTCAGCGTTTGCTTTAAGAATATTCCAAGCCACCATTATTGTCTTTCGATTTCGATTTCGATATAGTGATGTCTATTTATTTATTCATGAGATTATTTTAAGATGCTTTTGATATTTGATGCTCGAATTTCTCGATATGATATTTTTATTTTTAATAAAAATAGAAATTGGAAAGCCTTGAGCAAAGGCAACTATTATCTGGCTTTAATTCTTTATTGTGTATATAATTAAAACTTTAGACAGAATGGAAAACATTTTCATTAATTATTCTTATTTAAAGTTTGTTCCTAGAGGTAACTGGCACTATCAAGGTACACAGTAATGTTTTGTGCATCTCTCCAATAAATAACGTTTTGACATGATGACGTTCTTAAATAGCACAGTTCCACATCCTCCTACAAGCACTGATTCTTTTTTTTATCCCCTATTTAAGTACTATTTCATATTTTTCTTCTTGTCCAAAGGTTTCGGCAGTATATCTATTATGTGTCATTATCAAACTTATTTTTTCTGAACGATTATATTTTTAACAATTTAAATTTTCTGAATAAATTATAAAAGAGGTTTAGAACTGCTTTCAGAAGAAATAACCATAAGTTTTTGATTATTATAGTTGAGCCCAAAATAGTGTTCATGTTAAAAATATCATGACCGTGGTCATTACCACGACGTTTTGGAGTTATGGTTACCAGATCATTGCAAGGATACTTAAAAAAATATATAAAAAAGCTATTCCTTAGCAATATATTGCCATTATTATAGTATATTGAATAAATTGAGTAAAAAATAAGGATATTAAAAAATTACATTTAATCTTATCTTAACGGCCAATATTTACCATTACCTGAGAATGACCCAGACACGGTCTTTGGATACAAAATAGCATCACAAAAAAGTTGAAATGAGCAAATTTGTATTTGGTTGAAGCGAAATATATTCTGAAAAAAAAAAGGAAAAAAATTAAATCAGCTCCGGGCAGTTTTTGTTCACTTCTACTCTAGCAAGACGCCACAGACCAGCTATTGAGAAACATGACACCTACCAGGAACAAACTTCTTAAATCTAGGAGAAAAATTGTAAAATTTTGAAATAACTAAAACACAGATCGCCAGTTTTTCTTCTACTGTTCTATACCCCTTGTTCTGATTGAAAAACTGTATATTCTAAACTTCGGTGCGTTTTTGCTTTTTTATAGTGCGTTTTTTATTTTTTATAACGCTTATTCCCGGTGTCCATAAAAGAATGTCCCAGTTATAAATTTTAGTACAGTAGAACCTCGATTATCCGAAGTAATTGGGACCGACCCTCTTTCGGAAAATCGAAAGTTTCGGATAATCGAGAATGCTTCAATTTTAAGATTAAGAAGAAATATATGCAATATTTCATATTATGGTAACAAGTGCTTAATAAAAATAAAGCAGTAGCAAAATAGAAAAATGAATAAATTACGTGAATTTTAATTTTGAAATGAAGTACAGTCGTGGAAAAAAAAAAGTAAACACCCCCTACTAATTCCTCAACAAATTATCGTAGAAGAAAGTTACTGGTACCGAACAATTGGAAATAAAGTCTACTTTTAAAGGATGTATATAAAATTTGCTTAGGGGGTCATCTACATATTAAAACGAACCATAACTTTGTTTTTTTCAATAGCAGTACCCAATTCTGTCAGCATAAATGAACTCTACACCCATCAACTAGACTACAAACGAATTTTTATGCAATTCGTACCATAAGTTTCCGAGAAATTAATTATTTTAAAACGAGCGTATTTTAAGGGCTGTATCCAAATTGAAGCTCCGTACTGGATTGTTAACCGAGAGAGCCCCTTCCTTGATCAAGGCACCTTAAGCGCCACTCAAGGAGTCAATGAAGCGTGTTAGATTACAGTACGGCAGAATAAATTTCAAAATGTCTACTCACTTCAATCATAGACGGCCCCTTAAACCATCATTTTGCCGTTTTTTAAGCATAATTTGAAAACTACTTGGAAGAAAAATGTGAAATTTTTGAATTTCCATAAAGCAGGACTTAATAAATCTAAATCCATCAAAAAAATTGTAGGTTGCAATTCATAATTTTTTCGAATATTAATTTCATAATTCATAATTCATATCATAAAATTATAAAAATTGCAAATTCAGCTTATTTATGTTTGGGTATATTAGTATTATAACTACAAAAAAAAAGCACATTAGGAGCATAATTTCGGGAGATATAAATAAAAATATGAAAATGTAATTTAACATTAGAAGTACTAAATTTTGAATGTTTATAATTCAAAAACTTATCATTCAAATGACTTGAAATTTGGTGTCTAGGCATAGTTTGAACCGAAGATTTGAAATATCTCGTTAAAATTGGGTATTGCCATTGAAAAAAATGAAGTTTGGATTCGTTTTAATATGTAGATGACCCCTAAGAAAATTTTATATACATCATTTAAAAGTAGACTTTATTTCCAATCGTTCGGTACCAATAACTTTCTTCTATGATGATTTGTTGAGGAGTTAGTAGCGGGTGTTTACTTTTTTTTCCACGACTCTACCTTTTACATATATCACAAGGGTTTGAAAAACTATTTTGTTTATCGCAGCTTCGATTGCCTATGCTTTGAAGTTCTATCATGGAGTTTTCCAATATTATTAGCTCACCAGTATCACAGTCTTTCTGCTGTTCCAGCCATGCCAAACTTTTTGCAAAAACTTCAGAATGACCAATTTGTTCCACTTCGCAACTTACGGAAGCTCAAGTTAAATTCAAAGGAACTTCAAGAAAGGTGATCGAAAATATTTATATGTATTCGTATTTCGGAAAGGACTGCTTGCACACAAGGAATATGGTAGTTTAAAAAAAATCTTTCAAAATGGATTGTGTATACAAAAACTTTGATAGAAAAAAAAAATTGGTATAAAAATATATTTCGGTTAATCGAGAGTTTCGGTTAAAAGAGTTTCGAATAAAAGAGGTTCTACTGTAGTTTCAACTATAAGCGATGTAGAATGTTGGTTCAAGATCACAAATAAAAGTAACTCAAACAGTTTAAGTGCATGCGCAAGTAATGCTTTGTTGTTTCGCTTGCAGTGCCACATACGCAAAATGGCGACTCCCGGGCGTAAAGCGTTATTGCTGAGCAGAAGATTTAAAAGCGTACATTACCGGAAAAAATTGCTTTTGAGCCTTTATGAAACAACGTGTCTACATTCCGCCTCTATCTAATGATTTGCCAGAGTTGGGACACAGAATTGAAGAGACTGTTGTTCCATTTCTCTGGACTTGGTGGGAAGAATTGGACTTTAGGTTGGATGTGTGCCGTATAACTAAAAGTGTATATATTGAACATTTGTAAGAAAACTAAGATAGTTTACCTTCAATTTGATATATGATTTGTTGTAAATAGTTTAAATTAAACTGTTATATTAGGTTGAGCAATAAGTTCAGAAAAATTTGTGAAAGTTGCGTTGTTATGCGCAAATTAACAACAAAAGCAACATGGACAATTCTTCAAAATAGAGACCACCATAGTCAACGGCTTTCTGCCATCGTTTTGCCAGATTCCGGATTTGTTGGAAGTACCATGGCGGCTTCTTGGAATCGAAAAACTCTTGAAATTCTTCTTCAGTTTCATTCGTTCAGAATCGTTAGACTTTTTCGCCAATAATGCGGCATCAATACACGCAAATCATACTGTTCAATAGGAATTTTGGAGCCGAAATTTTTGAACTCCCATAGATATACCACTTGTACTCCTATATACGATGCAAATTCTGGTAACTATTATATTAAAAATTTCCCAGAACTTTCTGCTCAACCTAATAATATACCATTGAAACTAGGACATTAATTTCATGGATATTTGTATTTGAATTCCATCGCAGCATTCAGAAACAAATAAGTTGTTTCTTCGAGAAAATCGGGAGAAGTCATGTTTCAATTCACGAATGTGATTCTGGAATGAATTGATTGGGTGTCTTGAAGAAGGGCTTATGATACAAATTTAAAATTTTACAGAAATGAGGAAAAAACTGTTAATGTCTTGATTAGTGATGCCCTGATCACTTAGTGGAAGATAGGCCCTGCTTCCGATCTTAATTACCCTCCACTTTTGTCTTTATATGAAGCTTGGACGAGTAATATAAAACTACTTAGGTGGGTAAGAAAAGTAATAGAATTAGTAATTAGTAATTCCCTTTAGTTTATTGTTTTATTTTTTTATTTAAATTAAACAAACTTGTATATTATGAAATTACAATTTTTATCACTGGATATTCTAAAACATTTCTATCTAAGCCCTTTTCCAATACCCTCCCCCCCACTTTTCAAAATTTGTAAGACAGGATCTTCTTACAGACACCCATTTAATGATATTCGCTAGTTGAGGTATCACTGAATTTGGGCAGATTAATAACGGATGGTTTAAAATCTCTACATTTTAAATCCTAGATGTAACAAGGGAACCACTTTTGGTGCTGCTTACACCTAGCATCGAGACTTGGTGCATTTTGTAGCCCTATACATAACAGTTAGAGAACCGTCAAAATTTCTCTGTTAAAATCATATGTTATACAGGGTGATTCATAAATATCGAAACAATAGGCTATTTCCTTCAATATTGCCACTAGAACCATACTTCCAATTGCAAAGTTGCATAAAAAAGGTCCAAAATTTAATGACATAAGTTGCAACTCCATAGGGGGTCTATTTGAAAAAAAAAAATACGAAAATTAAATTTTTATACGGCCCCCGTAGTGTAAAAATTCCTATCAGGAGAACTTTTTTTATCCATTCCTGAATTAAGCACAAAAAATTGCATCTTCATATCTGAAAAACTCGCAGAGTTATGGCCGTTTAAATAATTCATCAGGTTTTAAGGGATTAGACACAAATTGAAATATGTGCAATCGAAGAAACAATGTTACTTTAAGAGTTCTATGAAACATGTAAAAAATATATTTGGTGAGCTAGAAGTTTGATTTTTTTTTTTTCTTCTTTGTGATGGTTAACCATATAATTTGCAAACAAAATAACATCCTAATATTTCTCGTAAAGTTTTTAAAAATTTAAATGTTTAGTATTTTTTTAAGCGGATTTAATTTAAAATCTTTATAACTCGAAACATTATTCAACGGATTTCAATTTTTTTCCCTTTAATTAAAGAGGAAAGTATAATTTTAGTTTTGTTTCAGGATTTTTTTCTTTTATTTTAATTTTAAGAATATTAAAAATATTTATTTAAAAAATTATGTAATTTATTTTAAAAAAAATTTGACGAAACAAAATTAATGTAAAATAATCAAAAAAGACATGTTCCAAGTTTGCACCTTTTTAATTTACGATTAAAAAACATCATGCAGAAAAACGCATTTAAAGTTTTAAACATTGATTGGCTCCTAATAAAATGTTTAAATGCATTTTAAAAAACTGCACGTGAAAAAGTAACTTCTTTCGGTAGCTTAAACTTCCGATTCAGTTTAACGTTTGCCATTTCCACCACCTTTTTGTACTACTTAAATGTCCATAAAATAAATGTTAAATGTATAATTTGAAACAATGCTTTTTCTAACATGCCGATTGAGAATTTCATAATTTTAGCCCTTACAAATTCAGGTTTTTTATCGCCCCGGAGAGGCCAATAAAAAAGTCTGTATACTGGGGCCGGACCAGACCCGGGATTGGCGACTTTTTTCTGAAGACTCGACCAGGCCGGGCTTAACGTATTTTTTCATACCGAACCGAGTGTTGGTGTGATTTATGACGGCCAATTATCTATACGAGGGATGTGGGCCCGAAGAGAGGGTGCCTTCTGTTGAGGTCTTTCTAAGGGAACCTAACCCATATTTACGCAAGGATATCCAAGGTTTGAAGGAAACCACTGAAAACTCCGAACGATTGGGTCGAAGGGCGCCATTGTGTTCGAACCCAGCATGAGAGCAGAACCTCTCGGCCATTGGTTATATCGAACCGGGACTGGCTTCCTTATTCGTAGGTCTCCCCTAGGCGAAATTTTCAGTCCCGGTCTCAAGACAACCCGTATTAAAATCATTATCTCTGACTGACCTAATCCGTGCAAAAACAACTAAAATTTGGCTCAGCCTAAAAACTTTTACAGCAAATGTATATATTTTTAAATGGCCATTATTTTACAATAAAATTTTAAAATTCACATTTTTAAAGGATGGTATATTTTAAGGCAAAAAAAATTTAAATACAGTAAAACTAGTGAAAAAATCTTCCTAAGACGGAATCCTTTCTTAAACGGAAAAATTTGTTGATACATGGAAAACGAATATAATAATGCCTGAGAAAAAGTAGACTACATTTACAACTCCTAAGAAGGGAAGTTGTCTATAACGCTTTTTTTTCCCTTTCCTATGTAATTTCATCTTAAAAGATTTTACTTTATAGCATTTTCCATTGTCTCGAACACATGGAATATGGATTAACGATATTAAAGGAGAAGTGGATCATTTACATATAAATAGAGATTCATTAATAAAACAAATAATCATAGCTTTTCGCGCTTCTTTAAAAATAATAATTATAAACATGAAGAAAGAAAAGATACAATAAGTATTTTTGGTCAGAACTCTTCCATACGAAACAACTTTTAACCATATCGATGTAAAAAACTATGTAGAAATTCAGTCAGGCAAGGGTCAGGCTACGATTTGAATTTTGTTCCAGGCAGGGCCGAACTTTTTTTCCTATGTGTCGGTTCGGGACCGGACCTAGATATTTTGACCCGTGCAGACCTCTAGTCCAGACCACCAGCATACTTTGAAAACAGGTTTAACGTAAAATCTATACGCTGGCTATTCTATGTCCAAAGGAGAGGCACTATCTTATATCGACTTTTAATATTGTACAATGTGTAGCTGATCCCTGTCTTGCATTCAAAATGAGTCAAAAACTCGTCGCCCACAGGCATGGATAAATGGTGTAAGTCACGAATTTTGGATTTTGATATCTTTGCGAATTTTGAAGATATCGAGATGAATTTTTTTGTATTTAATTCAGAAATGGATAAGGAAAATTTTCCTAATTGGGAATTTTACTCTACGGGGGCTGGATAAAAATTAATTTTTGTATTTTCTCATATAGACCACCCATGGTGTTGAAACCTATCTCATCAAATTTTGCACCTTTTTTAATGAAACTTTGCAATTGGAAGTATGTGCCTAGGGGCAATATTTCAGGAGATAGCCTATTGTTTCGATATTTATGAATCACCCTGTATATAGCTTTTAATACTTTTAATTTTTTATTATTGGATTTGTAATTGTTTATTTCACGCCAAAAATGTGTTAAGTCGCCAAATATGGCACTAAACATTTTTTGCCTGCTTTATTCCTCTAGTGTCTAGAATATGTACGGTACGTATTAGAATTAAATGAGATTGCGATTTGTTTGATGATAGCATTAGAAAAAAAATAGTTCTTTTTTTCTATGCAGACGATAAATGTATAAATAGTAAATATATATCTATTAAAAACTTTCAAGATCATTGAAAGCTATTTCTTTATTGAAATACAAAATAAGCAACACACGACAAGCAACTATGACATTTTGATAGGGTTGCCGGAAAGCTCTACTTAAAAAAAAAAACTTTTCTCCTGCCAAAAATATGAATATAATGTTGTAATTTTTCAAAATTAATTCCGTTGGCTCTTGAAGGAATTTTAAAACTTTTTTTCAATATTTTATACTTATTATTGACTAATTTGTATTTATAAATGCTTTTCTTTGAAAAAAAAAATCTATGTTAATAGTCCGATAAGTGGTTTCGAAAATTGCATTCTATTAAAAGTGGTTCCCTTGTAAGTAATCTACCCGTTTCAGGGCTATTCCATGAAAAACAGACAACATGTCCTGCGTGTAACATTTACATAAATACTTCTATCTATTAACTTGTTAAAATATAAACTATACATTGAAAATGACAAAAAACTTCTAGATTTTCACATTAGCATAGTTGTTTTAAGTTGAAGCTAAAATAGTATTGTTACAACAGTAGTAATGTAAAAAAGCTGTCCCACAATACCATAGAATGGCCCTTGGGTGGAGTTGGTTCGCAAAATTTTATTTAATCATAATCCATCTGTTCACCAACTATCTAGTCATTCGACATGGATTTTCATGAAGAAGGTGATTCATCGATTTCAATAAACATTACACACGGGTGGCAACAACCACGACTCTGCGGGTATAACACACTCAGAAAAAAAATGTTTGTTGTACATGATGAAAGAAGAATTTAAATATCTTTCAGGACTATTGGTGTTTATTTCTACATACTCTCAGATGATGCAACATGGGGAAAGTTCCTTGATCAATCGGTACACTGTAATTTCTCAAACACAAAAATCAACACTTTTGTCACAAAATTAACAATACATTAACGTGTTGTGAATTAGAAAACTTTATATACAAAATATTTTTTGTGTTGTGATCGTGTTCTTATGTTGCTATCTAGAAATATGTTCTTAATATGTTGCAAAAGTGTTGCTATCTAAAAATGTGTTCTAAAAATAGTTTTGTTAATTGTGTTGAAATCGTGTTGTAAATAGTTTTGATGAAAATATTTTCTTACAATAGTGTTGTGCTGCACAACACTTTGTCACCAAATTAACAACACATTGTAAACACCACACCATTTAGAACACTATAAAGCAACATATGTAAAACACTTTCTACACGGTGCCTTTAAAGTAACACACACACTTAAAACATGCTATTTATTTAACATTTATAACACAATTTAAAAAATGAATGTTTTAAAATAATTTTAAAACATATTTTCTCCTCTTGTAACTTTTAACAATACTTTTTACACAATCTTTTTATTTGGCACAACACATTCGCAACACATTCACCACACAATCGAAAATTATTTTAGTTAGAAGTGTTAATTATTATGTTCAGTTAATGTTGCAAAAGTGTTTCCCGTATTTGCAGTGATGCGTGATCTGTCCTTGAGGTCAAAATTTCGTTTTTTGAAAAGGGTGGAAAACAACGGCGGGCAGTATACTTTGAGGCAATGCAGCATTTCCATACACAGTAAAAATCTCACGAGCAACTTCGGCGACTTTTATACCTCGGTTAATTTCAAAAAGCCAATGATGTCGAAAACGCTCAGTTTTGTCCAGTTTCCATTTTTATGACATGAAAATATACAAAAATCAATAAAATAATAAAAAAATTAAAACCCTTAATCTTGTAGAGCAAAAAAGTCTTCTTTAAATAAAACATTTTGCCAATGCATTTTATAAGTTAGTACATTTTTTAATTTAAAAAAAAAGGCTCATAAATTATTCCTCAACACAACATTGATACTATTTATTATGGACACGGAGGGAAATAATTTTAGTTTTATCCAAAATTAGCGGAAAATTAAGTAGAATTTTTAGAGGTAAGGTTTTGAAATTGACAACACTATTTCTTGTTGTCATGTTTGTATTTCAGTTGATTAACTCTAGATGGCAGCATCAAAACTAACTTTCTTCCCACAATTATTTTCCAGAGAATTCTCTTCTGTTTACTTTTGTGTAGTCATGTGATCTATGTTCTGTAAGTGTTGTGTTTGCTTGTGAAGTACTTATTAAATGTTTAAATGTCTACCAGCGACCTCGTTATTCAGAGTTAGGTTAATTATTATTAATTAATTACTAAATATATATATTATACTTGTCATAGCCAATTTGACAGTTGACAGATGATTTGTGTTCTGTATGTTTTGCCATTTAACGATGAATAAACTTACGACAGAACAATGCTGGCAAATTGCGCCAAACACCATCAGTTTATTGGGGGACATGTTCGGGGAGTGCATAATTTCGGGTAATGGACCTGTGAACTGGACTCCACGGTCATGTGATCTCACACCAATGGTTTATTTTCTGTAGGGATATCTGAAGTCACTGGTCTACGCAGATAAACCACAGACGTTGGACCATTTGGAAATCAACGTTCACCGCGTTATTACTGATATACAACTCCAGCTGCTCGATAAAGTGGTCAAAATATGGACTTCCTGATTGCGCTTCCTTCGTCCATATGTCCGAATCATTTTAAAAGACTAATGGCATAAAAATATTTATTTAATAAAAACCAATATCATGGGCATTAATTTTATTTTAATGAGTTTCATATCATTTTAAATTAGTATACATACACAATGTTACTACAGTCCATGTAGGATCTTGACCTCCCTCAATATACCTCGCCAGACCTTCCGATCTTTGTCCTTTAATTTATAATTTATAATTTAGTTTTGTGTTAGATCTTTCTCAACCTCTTCTATCTATCTCTTCCCGGGTCTAACAATACTTCTTTTCCCTATTAATTTACCATTACATATCTTCTTTTTGCTTCTCTCATCCCTCATTCTGATTAGATGGCCAAGCCATTGCATTCTTTTTATTTTAATAGTATTGATTATATCTTTCACATTATATAGCTGTTCAATCTCCATATTTGTCCAGATACGTCACGTACTGCTTCCCTTAATAGGTCTAAAAATTTGTCTTAGGATCTTCCTTTCCCAAGTTATAAGTAACTTTTCATCTTTTTGTGTAGTGGTCCAGGTCTCACTACTATAAATTACTATTGGTTTTATGACAATTTTATAAATTTTAAGTTTAGTTGTTCGGGATATTAGAGATGATTTTAGGATGTTTAGAAGAGAGCATCTATTTCCAGCTGTAAGTTGAGTTTTAATCTCTGCTCCTACCACATTATCACAGGTGATCATAAATCCTAAATATTTAAATTTTGTTGCTTCATTAAATTGTAATTCATTATTAATTATTAACGTTGCAGTTGCCTGTGATTTCATTCGGTCCATTTTCATGTTTTTTGTATTTTCTTTATTAACTTCGAGGCCTACTGCCCCCCCCCCCCTTTAGTTTCTAGTTTATTGTAAGTTTCAATCAAGACTTTCTTATATCTAGCAATTATATCATCATCTGCAATTTAAATATGTATACCTCTAAAAAACACCCTTTATTTTATATTCAGCCGTTTTACCTTATGGCGTTTAAATTTTTTTTCTGTGTGTGAAGAACATTTAGTTATATGAGTGCTGCATAAATTCTACAATATTCATTAATAGTTTCCATTAATAATAAAAAAAGAACAAATTGAAAAAAGATAACTTAGCTTATTAATATTCCTTTTTAAAATTATGTCCACAATAGGTATTTTAAGTTAATTAATTTGCTATTGTTATTTCATAATTTATTTTGCGTGCCTTATTCCCAAGGTTAATTAAGCATTTTATTAATTGTCAGTAGCTCACAATTTTTCAAAAATTACGTTTTTTTCATTTAAATTTTTTTAGCAGCTAATGAAATAAAGCAATACTTCTCATATTTTAATAAAAATAAATAATGCTGCTAATAATTTACCCGGGACATTTACATGTTTTAATAATAGAATTTACATATTTTATGAATAAGTAAAATTAAATGTTTTTCTCCTGCTTGATTAAATAATATTTTCATTGTATTATATATGGAGTTTTTAAAATTGCAAACTATTTCGATCTAGAAAAACTTATAATGCTAGTCGAGAAACAAACAAAGAAAAATATAATATTGATTATTTTTTTCTCATTGCTTAAAAATGTTAGGAAAAATTGAGAGTATTTTTATTTTTTTTTTTACTTATGGTTTTGTTGTGGCATTCTGTACTTGTCTAAAATAGCGATAGGAAAAAAAAGTAAAAACTGGAAGCTATGATGTTGATGATGGTACTCCCATAATAGACACGTGAGTAGGTAAATCTTCACGTGTTAGGCACGTGAGCAAACCAGTTTTCGCATGCTCTTGATACATTACGATGCATAACACAGCGTGTGAAAACACAACTTCTTTATGAATGAAAATAATTGGAATTTATCAGACATGAAATATTAAGCTGTTGTTTAATTTTCCTTTTAGTGTAAATTTTAGTTGATAATTATGAACAGTGTCTGTGTAGAATAAATATAGTATATTCTCCAACAATATTGATAGGAAAAGCGTAGAAGTTGGCAGCTATGATGTTGATGATATCACATTCATAATAGATACGTGACTAGACAAATATTCACGTGTTAGGCATGTGAGCAAACATGTCTTTGCATGTAATAGACACCTTAAGATGTAAAACGTTGTGTGTTGAACTACTATGTAGTGTAGTGAATAGTGTGTAATAGCATAACATAGTGTGTAGAACTTATAATAGAACTTATAACTACTTTATGAACGAAAATAATTGTGAATAATCATTCATTAAATATTAAACTGTTGTTTAATTTTCATTTTAGTGGATAATTATGAAATGTGTCTCCATAGAATAAATATAGACTACCCTCACAATGCTAATATTTCTAACCATAGTGTGGTTGTAACTTTAATAAGTTCATTCCTTTTCAAGAATTCATACATTTTAATAAATTCACTCAATTGGTAGCAGTGTTTGATATCAATGTTTTCATAATTAAACACTTTTTCTATTTTCGGAAATATCGCAAATGGTTTACAAAATTAAAATGATGTAACTTGTAACTTATATTTAGTATTAAATATAAGTTCTTAATTTCATTTTAATTGCAATAGGGTTTTGGGCATTTTTATCCATGCAAGGCTCAGAAGCAAATCAACGTATGTAAAGAAATGTTTGGATAGAAGCACTTCAGATTTTGAAAAAAAATTGCATGTATTATTTTAGTGAATTAAAAAATATATATTTATTGGTGTAAAGATTGCGGAAAACTTCTAAATGATAGGAAAATAAATTTAACCCTAGTGCGTTTTTCATAAAAATAGGTTAAATAAAAATAAAATGCTTTAGAAGAAATGCCCAAAGATATTTGTCTGTACTGCTTCGTTCTTGTTATTTTGACAACTTATTTCAAGCGGCAGTTAAAAGTTATCGCTGTACAAATAAACGTGGAATACATAACTCATTTTTCTGGGCAAAAAAGTGATTTATACTGAGCACTTCACGAGATAGCTTAATAGAAATCACTCGGAAGTTTAGTAGGACATGATCCACATGGGAAATTTGAAAAATTATGATCTAGAATATATTAATATTTTGTTAGAAATTTGACCTTCAAATATACGTATGTGTAATTCTGAAGAAAGAAAGCAAAGAATTAAACGCACGCTACTAATTTGACCACAAAAATTTGTAGAAAAATAAAAGCCGTTACCAGTTGACTTAGAATAATGTCTTTCTCTCTCTCTCTATATATATATTTACACTTTTTCTTAACGGTTTATCTCTGTAAAATGAAAAAAAACCATCATTCTTTCAGCTGAAGTCCCAAAATCTACGTGGTGATATGCTAACGTAAATACAAATTTTCACGACGTTTCGACTATTAATTTCAAAACATTCACGACGTATAAAGAATCTATTTCAAGGGTTTTTTACCATTTGTAATGGGCTATTTTCTGACTACTTATACCGAGTTACATTTTTATTTATGTGCTTATGTCGTGATATATTTTTGAATATTTATATCGAGTATTCACAATAATAAAATTAATGCTACTATAATAACTTTATTTAATTGTTGCAGGAATTTTATTCAAAATTTTCTTAACAAAGAAAGAAAGCTAGTTGTATGTATAAGAGCAAATAAAATTGTAATAAAATGAAATAAGTCGTTTTTCAACTCTTAAACCATTCCCTAAGCCCATATTATGATTTTTGCTTTTTAGTATAACCAACAAAACTGTTCAAAGGAAAATTTTCAAAGTTTGTTTTTTGCTATAAGAAACATTTGTGAATTGAATGCAAAAAAATTTGATATGTTACAGTTTATAATTTTTTTTTCGAATTTTAAGCTTTTCATGAGTAATATACGATTAAAATATTTATGTTTGGATTTAAGTAGTAAGTTCTCTAAAAATCAGCATGATTTTATTATTATTTAACTAAATTTAAACAAAAATCTATTTAAAAGTAATTTAATACAAGAGTGTTAAAAATTTCAACAATTTAATTTCGAAACGCTTTGTGCAAATGACTTACCCACACTTTAAATAAATTAATGATAGAATAAAAATATTTTCTCAAAATTAAATATAGCTATGAAAGTTAAAAGTTAATTAAAATTTTTATTTTAGGTGGGTGTCAAAAGTTAATTCAGAAATGAAATTTAATAGATATACGATATTATTACGGATGCTGTATAGTCGTTTGGTTTATTTCACATTCAATTTGAAATATGTGTCCATTTGAACCCGGAAAATCCGCTTACCTATCATTTCATTGCTGACAAAATTAATGATAAATCTGAGAGAGATTACTGAAAATCACAGAGATTTTATCACTAAGAGAACTTTCAAAAGTTGGCACGAGGTTGGTCTGATTTAATAGCAGTCATTATTCTAAATCGATTCGCACTGGTATTAATTGATATTTTTTTTCTACCGAGATTTGTGGTAAAATTAATGCGTGAGGTTTAACCATTTTTCAAAGATTGCAATTCATAACAAATTCATTAAACAAAAACTAAAATCATTAAATAATTCTGATTTCAGTTGCTTAATCTTTCAACTCTATTTAATGGAATTAATTAAGTTTAATGGAATAAATTAGTTAATGGAATTTGCAATATTTAAAGTTTATCGCATTAAGTAGAATATAATCTCTTTAAGAAAATATGACTACCACTAAAATTGATTTCAAGAATTCTAATGTTTAAAAAAATATCTAGAATTATTGTTTAGGATTTTACATATCTCTAATAAGCATAAAAAAAATTATCTTTCGGAAATCTAGAAAATGATTTACAAAATTAATATGATGTAACTTTCTAACTTATATTTAGTATTAAATATCAGTTCTTAATTTCATCTTTATTACAATAGGGTTTTGGGCATTTTTATCCATGCAAAGCTCAGAAGTAAATCAACGTATGTCAAAAAATGTTTCGATAGAAGCATTAAAGATTTTAAAAAGTTGAAAAAAATTGCATATATTATTTTAGTGAATTAAAAAATACGTATTTATTGATGTAAAGATTGCGAGAAACTTCTAAATGATAGGAAAATAACTTTAACTCTAGTGGGTTTTTCATAAACATAAGTTAAATAAAAATAAAATGCTTTAGAAGAAATGCCCAACAATATTTCTCCGTACTGCTTCTTTCTTGTTATTTTAAAGTCTTATTTCAAGCGTAAATTAAAAGCTGTCGCTGTACAAATAAACTTGGAATACACAACTCATTTTCCCGAGGAAAAAAAAAAGGACTTGCTCTGAGCACTTCACAAGATATCTTAGGAGAAGTCACTCGGAAGTTTAGTAGGACATGATCCACATGGGAAATTTTAAAAAATCAGTAGTATATGGGGCATTCTCACAATCTTTTAACTTTCATGTCCCTGAATAATAATTTTTTATTTAATAAGCTTTTTTTGTGTTTTTTTTTATTTCATATCCTTGGAAACATCCCAATGCATGATTGCACAACAATATTAACGAGATAAATAGGTTTTGGACGATGTTGGGGGGTCCAAAACACATGGAAAACTCATCTACCGTCCCGTGTCCCTGATGCTGATTTTGAAGTTTGGAGCTGTCTGGATGAAATTGTTTCAATAAAAATAATTCGATGTAATTTTTTCTGAAACTGGAACTATTGTTTTATATAAATATGTAGCTAAAAATTAACCTGCACACATTTTTAGGGTTGAAATTATTTTTTGACCTCTGTCCCTGGGTTTTAGATTTTTTACCATCCCTCTTCTAAAATGATACAGAAAATCACTTCAGATGCAGCGACGGAATTTTTTTCAAGTTTTTGCTCCTTCAGAAGTATGCTAGAGAAAGAATATCTAAAATTCTTTGACAGGAAATTTACTGCAGAATATAAATAAGCATTTAAATATCAATTTCAAGCACCGTGGCTTTATTGGTAGTCTTACCGTCCGCAAGGTTTAATCCTGCAATTTTCGAGGTAAATTATTTTTTTTTTTTAAATTTAATCCAATGTAAATAACTGTTTCTAAAAATGAATGAACATTTTCGCTACCACTTAGTCTTAACATGATCTGCCTAAAATAGGTGGTAATTTTTCCTTGCTGTTCCATCCTTGCCGTTCCTTTTTTCCCCATTTTGTCCCCTTTTCCCCATTTTGTTCCTTTTTTCCCCATTTTGTCCTTTTTTCCCTATACCATCCCCCCTTTTTTTACATTACCGTCCCTTCTTTAACACCCCTTTAAGACAATGTTATACCAAAATTTTGCACTAAAAATACTACATTGTCATTATTTCTTATTTGAATGTCCTGTGGGTACTATGCAAATTCATTATAAGTAAAAAATTAGAAGAAAATAAAAAGTTATAGTGGTAAAATGGTAAGGAAAATTAAACTCGCAAGTTTAACTTAAACCTCAGTTAAATAAATTTTTTTTCGCTGCTGACCGTTTTTTTCTTTATTTTGAATCATTATAGCATTCGTCTATTAGATTAAAATGTTATTTTAGCAAGTTTAATTTCGCCAGATTTTTTTTTCTCAAAAGTAAAAAGATTGTGAGAATGCCCCATATATATTAGTGCATGAAGTTTTACCCTTTTTCAAAGACTGCAATTCATAATAAATTCATTAAACAAAAACTAAAATCATTAAATAATATTGATTTCAATTACTTAATCTTTCAACTTACGAATAATGAAATTTGCAATATTTAATGTTTGTCGCACTAAGTGGAATATAATATCTTTAAGAAAATATATCACTACCGCTAAGATTGATTTCACGAATTTTAATGTTAAAAAAAAAAACAACAGCATTATTGTTTAGGATTTTAAATATCTCTAATAAGAAAAAAAACCCCTTATATAAAGGGTCGAAAGAAAATGTATAAAGCTTCTCTTTCCGTTTTCTCGAAAATTTATTTATCTTTAGTTTCAGCATGCTTTTACACGACATAAAAAACAATTGTAACAAATTTTATATGCCGCCGAACAACAATCTTCACCTTCATCAATATTTTAGAGAAAAAAAATTCTGATATAAATTGTAATAGGAGAGGTGTGACCATATAAAACGGTTATCTCTAAATTATTTATGTTCTTGCTACGAGTTTCAAATAATTTTCTTTTTTATATCTTTAACTTTAATTTGTAAATTTCTAATATTTAGAAATGTGTAGTATTATCTTTTAGGGAATTGCGCATTTCTCATACGCAGGAGAAAAAAATCCATTATGACACACTCATTATAAAAAGTATAGGGAAAAAATTATACTAACAGATAAAAAAGAAAACCTTTATTTTCTTTTGATAATTTTTTTCCAGTTTTAGTTTTCTTTTATCCGAGTTTAGAAACAATTGCTTCTAAATTTATGTTTTATTGATCGACAGAAGCTACAGACGAGAAGAAAATCATAACTGCATTGTTTTCAATTAACAATGAAGTGGAAAGAAGCTGATGTAGTATCAATCGGGCAGATATGAGACAAAATTCTAATTTTTTCCATTTACTTGTGTTCTATTGATTCTGGGCCTAATTAAGATAAGTTGGAAATTGCACATCAAATGTGGCAAATGAGGTGCGTTCGTACTATAACTAGTTTTATAAATATTTTTTGCACTGCATATTGTACTGAATGTATATTTTAGTGCACTTCATAAGTGCATATCATTTTCATTATGTTCGAAAGGCTGTAAAATCATTAAAAATCACTTGAAATAATTCTTTCCCATTGACCGTAATGTAACGGAAAACTTTTGACTGCCCCTGCAATTAAACTATTCTTCCGATTTTAGTAAAATTTGAAATGACTGGACAGAATTTTGAAACAATCATATACAATTTCAGACCATTCGATTGAGTAGTTTTTGCTCTGTCATATGTGGACTGACTGACGGACGGACAGACAGACCGAACGACAACTGTAGGGGCTACGTATTTATATAATTATGAACGCTCCTAAAAAATACTGTAATTAGTGCTTGTTTTTCCTTTATCTGATAATGAGTAAAAAAATATTGCTTGCCATAAAAATAACGGTAAAGTAAAATTAAAGCATTGCCTCCTATTAACTCCACCAAATGGGGCTAATATGGTTTCAATTGTATTATTCAGATTTTTTTTTTATTTTTCATTTTGACTGAATTTCTAGAAATCTTTCACGCATTCAGCAGAATACTCATGAAAATCCACAATAATAAACCCCTTTCTCAATTTAATAAACGGTAATTTAGGATAAAAAAGTACGAAAAGTACCAACAATACTTTCATTATAACGGTTGTAAATTTCCAAGTGGATGAAAAAGTCCAGGCCAGGATTTGAACCATGGATGTCTTGGCTGAAGCCGCCAATGCTGTACTAACTGAATCATTCCGGACGAATCTGGAGAGCTATTGCACTTAACTAACTTTTAACGATCACAGCATCTGGTCTGATATCTGGATCAGCTCAACAGAATAAATCGAAAGATTGTTTTTGGAACTGCAGTAAACGCTGCATGCGTAATTATATTAGATTAATTTTTAACACAATTATTCATTCAATTGGTAAATAAATGATAAAAGTTATAAATTTCCAAATGGGTAAAAAAAGCCCGGGTCAGGAACTAGGAACGTTTTGGCCGAATCCGCCAATGCTTTACCAAATCAGCCATCCCGGATGAATCAATAATTAGTTTAGTTATAGTTATATGAAGATTTAGTAGTAAATTTAGAATGATATAACACTTACGAATTGAATATTTCCTACTGAGAGAAAAAATGCCCAGTCCGGGAATCAAAGCCAGATCCTTGGCTTACTAGGCCAATGCTCTACCGTTAAGTTAACCGGGCCGACAACCAGAGAGCATATTTCGCTCAGATAACCGTATTGGTAATAACATCTGGTCTGTCATGCACTGTAAAAAAAAGGACTAAAAAACGGAAATACTACTGGCAATCTAGACGCCAGTACGATTTCCGTTTTTTACAGGAATTTTTACCCATAAATTACAGAACATTTTCCGTTTTTCTGATTAAAAACGGAAATTTTTCTGTAATTTATGGGTAAAAATTCCTGTAAAAAAACGGAAATAGTACTGACGTCTAGATTGCCAGTAGTATTTCCGTTTTTTAGTCCTTTCTTTTTACAGTGTGCAGACAGCTCAACAGAATAAACCACAGGTAAAGGAACTCCATATAAACGATGTGTACGTGGATAGACTATTATTTTTTAATACAATCAAACTGATTGATAAAGTTATCATACGAATTGAATTTGATAACTTTACCAATTAGTTTGATTGCGTTAAAAATAATAGTCTATCCATATACCCATCGTTTATATGGAGTTCCTTTACCAGCGGTTTATTCTGTTGAGCTGTCTACATGACAGACCAGATGTTATTACCAATACGGTTATCTGAGCGAAATACGCTCTCCGGTTGTCGGCCCAGTTAACTTAACGGTAGAGCATTGGCCCTATAAGCTAGGGATCTGGGTTCGATTCCCGGACTGGGCATTTTTTCGCTCAGTTGGAAATATTCAATTCGTATGATAACTTTACCAATGAGTTTGATTGCGTAATAATAGATATAACACTTGCTACTGGAAATCAAAAGTGTAGTCTACGAATTTGATTGTTAATTAATTGTGCAGTCATACTTATTATTTTTGGTGTATTTTCCTTAAATATTGAGAGTATTAGTAATGGATGTAAATAAAATGATATATTGTTTACAAAATAATCAAAATAAAAAATTTTTACTGTAAAATTTGGTTCTTTTTTTTTGTATATCTCACATTAGTCCCATTTTTTTCTGTGTCTCATATCTATTGACCCTGTATTTTTTTGATAGAAGCTGTGAGGCCATAATAAACGTTATCTTCATCTATGGCTCTTTTCGCAGTTTTTTGTGCAACTTTTTCTTTTATTCATCTTTTTTTTTATTCTATGTTAGAAATAATGATGCAAATAAAATTTTCATCAGAGAAGGAAAATATTTTCCTTTTCATATAAAATCATTTGCTTAAAATAGTTACGTCAAAATAAAGATATATATTAACAACCGTAAAACATTTATTTAAAACATTCAGCTTAAGTTGAGGAAAATTATAATATTTAAACAATTTTGTTAATATTATGAAATAAAAGATAATGCTTATGACTGAGATTAGTTTTAAAAAGACAAATTTGAATATTTGTTGAAATCTGTAATTCTATATTTACAAAAGATAGAAATTTCTTTTGGAATTTATACATTTTCTAATACGCAGAAAAAAATCTATTGTGAAGCGTCCTTTATAAAAATCGTCTGGTAAAAATTTATAATGATATATAAGAAAAAAAGGATCCTTTTCACATCGTTTCTTAATTTTTTTTGTTGAAAATTTATATTCAGTTTTAGCTTACATTTTTTCGAGTTAAGAAACAATTACATTACGTCAAAATTTATGTTTCTTTGGACAATTGAAGCTGCGGACTGGAAAAAAAATATTCTAGTCTTGTTATTTTTCATTAGTACTTTAGAAAAAAAAGAAACATATATGTATATATATCTTTATAATAGAAGTTGTGCGATCATAAAACATTCTGTCTTAAATTATTTATATTTGGAGAGGTTTTTTTTGTACCACTTTCTGTTTTATTTTATTTCGCTTTCATTCTGTGTTGGAGACAATGGTGTGAATAAAGTTTTTATTAGGGCTGTAAAATCTTTTTCTTCACACTACATATTATTTTTCAAGTAAATAAATATTTAATAAGTTATATATTTAAGAAATAAGTTATATATTAATATCAAATATTAAAAAATTGATAAATATTTCTTTTCTCAAAAATATAAGCCTTTCATAAATGAAAGATAAATGAGAATACATATGAAGACGTGAGTTTCTAAACTCGCCTTATCCAAAATTTGAAAAATCGTGTTTTTTTATCAATCTATTCTATTGGTAAATCTGCATCGATAAAACACAACAATTTAAAAACAAGTGAGTAAGAGCGATCACAGATCGCACAGAGGGTTTCGTTGAATATTCCTTTCAAAACACTTTATCCTTTTGCAAAATCTGATAGTTCCACATTTCGCAACCAGGAGGCGCCCTCTATTCTAAACAAACCTCTATTAGAACGAAACTCCGTTTTACAACCTATCCGTAGATATATTAGTCGAGGAGATCGGGACCATAGCACCCGAGATAGTTAGACAACCCCTGGCGGTAAAAAGTAGAACTAAAATATATAGGGTTATGGTTCATAATATGAAAGAATGGTCAAATGGGTGTCGGCAAAAGTTGGAAAAGTGTCCCCACGGGTGAAAAGGGTGGAGGTTAGAAAAACTGCTTAAAATACACAATTTAGAGACGGAGGGGGGGGGGGGGGTAAATATAAGACATTTTGAAATTTTCATGATTTGTCGTGTGATCCCAAGTGTCCAACAATAAGTATTCAAGATTTCAAGTCTTCAACTTAATTAGGGACTCAGTTATAGAAAAAAGCTTAAAATACACAAGCTAGAGCCCAGACGGGTGACTATAAGACTTTTTCAAAATTTTATGATTTATCGTTTGATATGAGATGTCCAGCTATAAGTATCCAGAATTTCAAGTCTCCAACATACATGGTTTCTGAGAACGGGCTCTGTGACAAATAGACATATAGATAGAGGAGTGAGACTAACAGGGTTTCGTCAGATGAACGAAACACTAAAAAAACTAGTTTTATCCTGTATTTCTGCCATTGAGAAGTCTTGGCTTACAATGAAAACTAATGTACGTAGACAGAGGTTTTTCGCGATTTCCTAAAATTTGATTTTCTGGATAAGCGAGTTTTGAAACTCACGTCCTCATATTTTTCATATGTTTTCGTCATATATTTTCAGTATATCATTTGATATAAACATCAGGATGTTTTTAATGTAAAACAGAAAGCAAAGCGAATTATAATTACAAATAAAAGTTTATGTATGAACAAGAATAATTTATAAAGTATCAATATTTAAAAAAAAATGCTGCATTATTACTAGGAAGTTGTACATTTTTCGCAAGTAGGAAAAAAATCCATTATGAAATACTCTTTATAAAAATAGTCTTGGGAAAACCTACTATTATGTATAAAACAAGTTGGAAATTGCAAGTCAAACGTGGCAACGGAGATGCGTTCTTCCTATAACTAGTTTTATAAATATTTTTTTGAACCACATACCGAATGTATATTTTACTGCACTTCATAAGTGCATATCATTTTCGTTCTGTTCGAAAGGCTGCAACATCATTAAAACGCAATTGAAATAATTTTTTCCCATTGGCCGTAATGTAACGGAAAGCTTTTGACTGTCACTGTAATTAAACTATACATCCGATTTTCATAAAATTTTAAATGACTCGACAAAATTTTGCAACAATTATATATTTAAAATTTCAGACCATTCGGTTGGGTAGTTTTTGCTCTGTTACATGCGGACAGACGGACTAACCGAACGACAACTGTGTGTGCTACGTATTTATATAATTACGAACGCACCTAAAAAAGGGGGGAATACTTTTTTTTAATCTTTTTTTTTTCCCTTCTTTTTTTTTCGTTGAAATTTTTTTCTACTTTAACTTATATTTATTAGAGTTCAGAACCAATTACGTCAAAATTTATCTTTGTTTTGACAATAGAAGCTGCGAACAAGAAAAATATCCAAGTCGCATACTACTTTTCATTAATATTTTAAAGGAAAGAATCTTATATATACACGTTTGTGATTGAAAGTGTATGATAATAAAGCATGCACAATCTTAAATTATTTATCCCTTCTATAGGAGATTTTTGTGTGACTTTTCATTGCAATTTGTTCTCATTATGCGTTCTAGACAATGATATGAATAAAGTATTCAGCAGGGGAGTAGGATATTTTTCTTTACACAACAAATTTGTTTAGTAAATACATATTTAATAAATATGTATAATACTTGTAACATAAATTATATACAGGGTGTTCATAAGAGAATGTTTCAGTTATAAATTTTAATAGTATTAAGTGTAAGCGTTGTAGAGTGTTGGTTCAAGATCACAAAAAAGAGTAACTCAGACATTTTTTGATAAGCGCATGCGCGAGTACTTCTTTGTTATTGACTAGCTTGTAGTGACACATACGAAAAATGGTGACTCCCAAGCGTAAAGCGTTATTGCTGGGCTAAAGATTGAAAAGGCGTCAGAGCCATGCGAATTTTTCCTTTGGGGCATTATGAAAGATCGTGTCTACGTTCCGCCGCTTCCTAATTATTTGCCAGAGTTGAGACACAGAATTGAAGAGGCTATTGCTTCCACTAAGGACTTGTTAACCGAAGTGTGGGACGAATTGGACTTAAGGTTGGATGAATGCAGTATAATTAAAGGTGCACATATTGAACATTTGTAAGAAAAACTAGGTTAGTTTACCTGCAATTTGATGAATGATTTTTTGTACGGAAAACGATTAATATTTTTTGTAACAGAAAATGCAAACGTGGGTAAATGAAAGATAAAGGAAAATACATATACAGTCGAACCTCGTTATCCCGACACTCTCATGACCAGAAAAAAGTGTCGTCAAGCGGAGTGTCGCGGTAACCGGAGTTGGAGAAAAATATGTTAATAAAAAGTTGTATTTTTAATTAATTTAAAATAATTTAAAATTCATAACTGTTCTTGCAGTTTTAAGAAATAAAATATTATCATTAAGCAAAATAAACGCCAAAAAAAAATTGAAAAGAATAAAAATCAGATTTATGATGACTTTTATTTTCACATGGAATATTGATGAATTAAGTTTTGCTTATCCCTAGATTGTTTCTTACAATTCTTTTTCGAATATTATACAGTGAATTGTAAGCAATATTCGTTGTTTCAGAAATGGATGGTAGATAATTTCTGATCGTTTTAATGCAATGCAATGATTCGGTATTAGTCCGATAAAAACTCCGTGTAACCACAAGAAAGCGCCGCCTGACCAGAACAAAAAGACCTCGAGTAGACTGACACGTCTATCTGAAGCCATTCATAGTGCATGGGCTTATTTATTGAGATAAAGGAAGGAAGTAAAATTTATCATTTTTCTCAATGGGTATTTTAGACACTTTTGTGAAAAATTTTGGCTAAGACGTTTCTTATCGCTTAATTTCCGTGCTTATAGGAGTGGCCGAGAGGTTCTGCTCTCGAAGCTGGTAGACGGGAGGTGCTGGGTTCGATCCCAATCGCGCCCGTCGGCCTAATCGTTCGGAGTTTTCGTGGTTTTCTTCGAGCCGTGGATCTTCCATGCGTTAATACGGATTAGGTTCCCTTAGAAAGACCCCCACGGAGGGCACTCCCCCCGGGCCTATATCCCTCGTGTAGATAATTGGCCGTTAAAAATCAACCCAACCCAACCGTGCTTATAGGATGGATTGTGAAAAATGGACAATTTTCCTAACTGTCGGGATATCATGAGTTGAAAATTATTCAACGACGTAAAACCCGTAGTTTATTTACATTAAAAGCATATACAGAAAATCGGGACTTTGAAAAACTGACGTGATAAGCGGAGTGACGTGAAAACCGGGTGTCGGGATAGCGAGGTCCGACTGTATTTATGGTTTTGGTTAAGCTTTCAATATAAAAAAAAATTAAATTAAGTTAAACAAATAAATACACGAAAAAATAAATAAAAGAAAATAAATGCACGGCGACCCATATAATCATTCGCATTTGAAAAATTCAAAAATCGTTTTCGACTGCGGTTTCCTCCACAATAGATGTCAAAATGTCGGATATTTTGCGGTTAGAAAATTTTTTTCAAAGTTTTTTTTAACTACCCTTTTGTCATAAAAATTTCGATAATTTCACATGTTTTGTGCTGCATACTGCACTCTGATACATTTTTTTTAAAAATTTTCCATGAATGGTAAGAATGTAAATAGATTTACTAGATTCTGATTCTTTTAACTATTGTTTTTATTTTTATTCGAAAAATCCCACTTTTTGATGTGTCTTAGGGTGCAAACTACACTTCGGTAAGACATTTTGTTAAATTTTTATGAGTATTATAATCTGAACATATGGATCTGTTTAAATTATTTTTGTCATTAAATTTCCACAAAAAATTACGACTTTTTGAAAAATCTCGTGATGATGCAAACGGTAGTCTAGTATGACAATGTGTTAATTTTTTAATGCACTTTTGAAATAAGAATGGACTTTTGCGACAACCTATAGGTGTGTGCATATGACCAAGATTAATATAACGTTTATCCCATAATTCATTATTTGAAAAAAATCACAAAACTTTAACAAATTGTTGTGTCAGAGCACGCTTTGAACCATAAGACATAGAACCATTTAATACCATACGCTGTTAAAAAAAAAAAAAAAAAAAAAAAAAAAAATTGGAGATTCTACTGACAATTGAGACGCCAGTACTATTTCCGTGTTTTAACGGAAAATTTCCCCATAAATTCCAGAAAAACGGAAAATTTTCTGTAATTTATGAGGGAAATTTTCCGTAAGAATACGGATTTCTAGAATTTATCGGGGGGGGGGGGGGGAGGGAATTTTCGTTAAAATATAGAAATAGTACTGGCGTCTCGATTGCCAGTGGAATATCCGTTTTATAGTCCGTTATTTTACAGTGCAAGAAGCACAGAATCGTAAGACAAAGAGCCGGATAAAGCTTGCGGAAAAAGAAAAAGTATCACTGATGGATGGTGCTATTAATGTTTACATATTAAAAGTCATTATCATATTGAGCTTATGAAACAGATATTTGCTTGCGCTTGACAAAATAGTGTGTTCTAAAGTGCATAAAATAAACAGCTTTCAATGAAGAAAAAAATGAAAGTTCTACACGGTGTAGAAAGTCCTGGTACTAGCAATGAAAAAAACATTTTAGTCAAATATAGATTTCATTCTTCAACATAATTTCCTTCAAGAGCAGTACATTTTATTCAAACGATTTTGTAACATTTGGACATCTTTCATACCGTACGATTTCTAAAAGGCTTTAAAACATGCAGCAGTTTTGCATGCGGCATCCTCATTCGTTGCAAATATTTTCCTATGAAGCCACTCTTCAAGTTAGGAAATTAATAATACCAATGGGGGGGGGGGGCAGATCTAGAAAATACGAGAGGGGGTGAAAGAATTCGTCATTTAGGGGTCGATTCAGGAATTTTGTCACGCTTCCATGGATGTGAGGGCCGGCGCGTTATCTTTGTGAAACAGAACTTTCTTCGCTATATGCGGCGTTTTTATTCTGATTTCTTTGTTCAAACGATACAATAATGCTTCATAATACTCTCATGTGACCGGTTTTCCTTTCTCTAGAAAGTACATAAATATCATGCCACGTGCATCCCAAAAATCACTGGCTAAGATGTTTGCAGCTGATTTTTGCGGATTTCGTCTCTTTGGGCGGCTTTTGTTCGGTTCCAAACACTCAGGTGATTGCTCTTCGGACTCGGGGGTGTTAATGGATTCATGTTTTACCCTTTGTTACAAATTGGCGAAAAAACTCATTTGAATTACGCTGAAATATCGCCAAATTGTGCTCTAAATCATCAACACGTTGCTGTTTTTGGTCTTTTTTAATAAACATGGCATCCATCTCGTATAAATGTTTTTCATATGAAAATATTTATGCAAAATATTCCTCACACATACTGTATATATCTTTACGATGTCCGCTATCTTCCTCACCGTCACTTTGCGGTCATCCAAACAAATATGGTGCATTTTTTAGTGTTTTTTGGAGTTGATGCCCAATTGGTCGTCCAGAACGTCGAGCAGCGATCATATTTCTACGCCTACATTTAAATTTACAAAACCATTGACAAATGGTTATTTTTCACAGGGTTTACATGTCCATTAATGGGCATTTTCAAAATCTGCCCATGTTTTGGAATAACAAAATCAAATTTTTAGAAATAATCAGAAAGTTTTAATGTTTTGTAAATAATTACCATACCTCATAAAGTTTAATATACAAGCATCAGCAGAGACCAAATTGCTACTTTAACATTTTCAAACTAATTTTTAAATTTTAATTAACTTTGTTAATGAGATAAGTGAGATATATAATAATCTTTTTTTTTTAAGTGAAATTTTTTTAGGTTAATTAGCCAGTTTTTCATGCTTTAATAACTTACTTAAGCTGTAGACAGTTTGAAAAGTACTAGGTGCAGTCAATAAATAACGAGGTAGAGGCTGTTTCATACAATTTATTTAATGAAACTCAAAAGTATTGTCTACAATTGTTTAGGCATTTATCCCATTGTGACACTAGTCACACAATTCCATGCTCGTAAAGAACCTTTGCTGCTCTTTGAACCAGTTGCGCATGCTCTTCTTGGCTTTATCGTCCGTTTGAAACCATTATTGTCCCCGCAGTGCTTTTTTGAGCTAAGCGAAGATGTGGAAAGGATATGGGAACAGATTTCTCAGCACCACGCGTCACTCCGAAGTGACATGCGTCCTTCGGGAAAGCGCTTACTCTACTTCTTAACCATTTACAGGGATATACAGTGCTGCCCATAAAACTTTTCCATTTTTCGATGCATTTCACGACCTCCTGCATCTTCCACTGTCAAAAAGCGCACAACCTCCCTCTGTCCTTCTTTGGATGCCTCTATTACGTATCGCGTTTAGAAACGGGATGAATGGACTTGCCAACTGCTCTGTTATCATCCTTTTATCATTGTTTGCATGACACGTAACGCTACCTAGCAAGTGATAAGGGGCGAATCCTTTTCGTCACACCGGCGAATACGAGGGGTGTTTAAATGAAAGTGATTCGAGGTGTGTATCCATGAGATGCGCAGGGACAGAAATGAGACAGATACATAGATAGAAACAACAATATTTAATGAGTGAAATGCATACAAAGTTTGTTAAAAAATCACCCATGGTGTTTAGGCAGGCGTCCCATTGCTTAGGAAGGTTACGAATTCCGTCCGCGAAGAACGATGTTGGTTGAGAAAGTTGGTGGCGATATTGTGAACAGTACCGATGGAAGCGTTGAACTCAGTTGCGACGTCACGAAAGTTTCGACGTCGATTTCCCTTGATTGGAGTGTCAATGTACGTAATCAGCTTCTCTGTCACAACTTTGTGGGCCTGACCGGGCCTCAGCAAATCCATTGTCTCCTGTCGACAGTCGCTAAACATTCTATCCCAGCTGGTCACCGTGGGCTTTTATACACATGTGTCACTGTACACAGACAGCATTCAGCGATGAATAATCCACCGGTTTACATCCTTCAAGTGTTAAAAACTTAATTACAGCTCGCTGATCCGTTTTGGATGCAGTTGCATCCCACCAGTCATTTTTAACTGAATGCCACGTTACGTCCTTACGAATGAAGTTATCACAAATCTGCTTGTGCACCTACATGCACCTTCACCATCGCGTTTGTTTCACGAAAATACATTGAAAACTGTTCGCATGCGACGCTTCGAATCACTTTCATTTGAACATGCCTTATATATTTCAGACCCGTCTCAATTTTTCTAAATATTATACTTTTGGTTTAATGGCCTCTGCCTCGCTATTCATTGACTTCACCTAATATTTGAAAATATTCCATGAAAACGAGAAATACACATGGTAGACTCCGCACATACGTATATTCCTTTTACAAAAATGAATTATACTACAAAGAAAGGTATACTGCTCTAACTTTGCGTAGATTCATTTGCCTTCATTTCAGTAAATTAAATTTAACCCTTTAAGTGTCCTGCGGAAGTTTTTGTGTATGTTTAACGATTCATAAAATAACATCCATGAGAAGTAATTCCATGAGGATATGCATTTGGTAACTTTGCATATTTATTTATCTTATATATTAAAAAAAAATTAACGTTAATATCAATTTTGTGCTAAAAAAGCCTTTGAATTAAAAAATTACGTAGAGGAAAAACATGGTTAGGACGCTTAAACGGTAAAATACAAAATAATTTCAAAATGCTAATTCTTGCAATATATTTAAATACTAAAATGTTGAAAAAAAAAGGAAAAATTTGCTCATCGCATTAAAATGTCGATCTTGAATTAAATAGGCTACGGACATGACTCAATCCAGTTACTTTTATTATCCACCCAAGGGTAGTCTATAAATCTGTATTAGTTTTGATTCTGATAACGCCGTTAGTTGAAGTGAAGGTCCGTTCAATTCACATTCTACGAAGAGAAGTCATAAATTAGTACTGTGAAATAAAAGGCTCTGTGATCAGTTATGAAATTTTTTATTGCTTTTCAAAGGTTTGGAAGCAAAGCGCACAAAATTAACGAAAGAAATTCTCTGCAAGGGAGGTGATAAGCATGTCGAGAACTTTCTTCTCTTGCTGTACGACAAATATTTACTACGTCAAAGAAGCCGAAAAAGAGCCACCGCCGCAGAATGACCTGAACATTGAAATCACCTCTTGCTTCACATCTAAAAAGTTTTATAGTTAAATTGTTAGTAGAGGAATACTGTTGTTTATATTTTAATGATATGTCTGCTACCCTTTCTTTTCAGTGTCACAGTTCTAACATACTATTTATTATACAGGCTGTCTATAAAAGAATGTTCCACTTTCAAAGATATATTTAATTTAAACTAATTAAAACAAATCATACATCAAATCACAGATAAACTAACCTAGCTTTTCTTAAAAATGTTCAATATGTGCGCTTTTAGTTATACGGCACACATCCAATTCTTCCCACAATTCGGAAGTAATTTAAGCAATTGCTTCTTTAATTCTGTGTCTCAACTTTGGCAAATCATTAGGTGGCAGCGGAACATAGACACGATCTCTTATAAAGCCCGAAAGGAAAAAAGTTGCATGACTCTAGCAGC
Organism: Maratus speciosus; assembly: GCA_963932465.1. NCBI lineage: Eukaryota > Metazoa > Arthropoda > Arachnida > Araneae > Salticidae > Maratus > Maratus speciosus. The sequence continues at coordinate 224,452,042 of OZ010789.1, forward strand.
TATTAAATCTTTAGATGAGTAATACAGTCGTACCCGTTTAAACGAATATTGGCGGTTCCAGAAAAATATTAGGTTAAGCGGGTTATTTGATTAAACGGGGATTCATAACTACAATTTTTAATGCGGGATAAAAAGGCAAAATAACTATTTAAGGTATATTTAATTAACAGTGTAATAGAATAATATACAATAAAAATAAATACAAATGCTAATATAAAGTAAATACGTATTAATTTAATGTCAGTACATTCATTTATATGATTTACATCACACTTAATACAGCTCGTTTGGATTTGGCCAAAACCTTGCTACTTCTAATATACGTTACTTATACTGCCTTAAAAAAATCTTTTTAAGTGGTTTGTTTAAGTGGGATTTTAAAGGAGTAAATATCGAGTTATTTTTCGAACGAGTACAAAATATCAAAACTACCATCTCGAATCTCGAAGTGACGGCGCATTGCCATTAAAGTCTGGTTAACAGCAAGAAGAGATGTTGGGAGAGATCATGGTGGGGAAATCATTTGACCTGCCCATTATACACCTGCCGGCCGAAATCATTGCAGGAAGAACTGAAATTTGTTTTTTGCGCAAAGGAACCGAAAATAACAAAATATGCAAAGAAAATCCAGCTGAAACGTGCTTTCCGCGCCTATTTTCAAACATCGATCACACAGTTGTTATTCGATTAAGCGGGGACGTTCATAAAAGGTATTTGGTTTAAGCGGGGAAAAATAACATAGAACCAATAGGAATAAATTCGGTTCCGGAGGATTCTATTCGAATAAGCGGGGTATTCGATTATCCGTGACCCGATTAAGTGGGGGAGGACTGTATAACGCTTTATGCTCAGGAGCTGCCATCTTGCGTATGTGGCACTGCAAGCGGGTAAATAATAAAGCAGTACTCGCAAATGTGCTTATCTAAAACTATTTGAGTTGCTCTTTACTTGTGTTCTTGATTCAACACTGTACAACGCTTACAGTTGATACAATTAAAATTTATAACTCTTTATATATACATATAACTTTTCTTAAATAATTTTTAATTTCTTTTTTCTTCTTTTTTTTTTTTTTTTTGTAAAATAATAGTTTAAAAACAAGTTAATGTTTGTTTATGTTAATTGCAGCTGAAAGTTAGTTAAAATAATATTAAATGCTGCTGAAAATTTTAACATAGTAAACATATGAAATGTAGTAGAAAAGATTGACTTCTTGGGAAACATTTACGGGTAAATGAAGAAGAATTGGTAGAAGGGCTTCATAAAGTTTTGACAACTATAAATCATGAAGTGTTGAAAAATCTATTCGATAAAGGAAGGACTAGAAAGAGAAAGAGATAGACAGACAGCAAATAAAAGAAAAGAAAGACATCCTTCTGAGCGGTTTGGACGTATTTTTCTGTTTCTCAAAAACAACTTTAATCTGTTGTAGACAAAATTATTTTAAGCAGAATCGTATTTCAAGATGTGTATCAGATAAAGGGGTATGAAGTGTATTTTAGAAACAAATAGGGAAAGAAAAATTTTAATTAAGATTATTTTTATAAGCATTTTTATGAAAATGCAGGAAAGCCCTCAAGACGCTCGGAGGGTTAAAATAGTGCTGCTTTGCTAGGAAAAGTTGGGTTATTCTCAGATGATGGTAAATTTTAGGTCCTAAACTAAAAAGTGTGAATTAAATGTGTGAATTCCATTATGGCAAGTGAGCCATGATGGAATATGTGGTCAACATTTATTTTCAAACAATATATTGTGTCCTACATGAAGTTAAATAAAAAAATCAATATTTGAAAAGAAAAAGAAAATTTGTAACTGCCATTACGAAGACTTGTCCCAAACTTCAAATTTATTAATTGAAACCTTTATCAATGTGGAAAAAAATAAATTAGATTGGCGCCACGTGATTTGTACTTCTATTTTCACTTTCACTCCCAGGACACCTTTTTGTTTTGAAATGAAAACCACTTCCTTAAAACAGCGCATTAATAAACTTGCTAAAAATTTTTATAAATCTCTATACAACCTCCCTAACCAAATTATAGCGGAACTACCCGACTACGAGGTATCCGACCCCATTAACAGAAAACGCCCTAAATACTCGCTTTTGCTTAACGATGAAGACTGAGTTTCCCTCACCTTCTGCTATACTTAACCTTTCTGTTTGTTCTGTCCTGTCTATAGTTTAAAAAAAAATTGTTTTTCTGCTAGTTCTTTAGCATTTTATATTTTTAAACTAATGTATGGTCTCTGAAAAGAGTCTTTTTTTTATGGGGCCACTCCCCGGTAGCTTTTTCGTCTTTTCCTTCTTTTTTTGGAACTAATGGAATTTTCTTTCTTTTTTAATTAATTTTTTTCTTTTCTTTGTTTTTTTTTTCTTTTTCACATATGTTATACTAGTACTTATGTACTTTGTTATTTTTTGTTAGTCTTTTTTTTTCTTAAAAGTAAATTTAACTTTTGTGGCTACCAGCCACGTCTATACATTATTTTTTTTAAGGCTCCCTAATGCCCTTGCAACACAATCACCTATCCACTGGATGTAAAGTTGCAGCGCAACTAGGTAATCCATTCAGCTGCTCACATTGTTCCATTGTTCCATTGGACGCAAAGCAATGTTGCTTTAGAATTTATCGTCAATGTGACATTTATACGTCATTACATGAAAAATGAAAGTGGAGCATTGCGTTCAATAGTATTATGATTTTAAAACTTGTATATATATATAACTGTAAATATTTTACTTTCATTCAGCGTTTGCTTTAAGAATATTCCAAGCCACCATTATTGTCTTTCGATTTCGATATAGTGATGTCTATTTATTTATTCATGAGATTATTTTAAGATGCCTTTGATATTTGATGCTCGAATCTCTCGATATGATATTTTTATTTTTAATAAAAATAGAAATTGGAAAGCCTTGAGCAAAGGCAACTATTATCTGGCTTTAATTCTTTATTGTGTATATAATTAAAACTTTAGACAGAATGGAAAACATTTCCATTAATTATTCTTATTTAAAGTTTGTTCCTAGAAGTAACTGGCACTATCAAGGTACACAGTAATGTTTTGTGCATCTTTCCAATAAATAACGTTTTGACATGATGACGTTCTTAAATAGCACAGTTCCACATCCTCCTACAAGCACTGATTCTTTTTTTATTCACTATTTAAGTACTATTTCATATTTTTCTTCTTGTCCAAACGTTTTGGCAGTATATCTATTATGTGTCATTATCAAACTTATTTTTTCTGAACGCTTATATTTTTAACAATTTAAATTTTCTGAATAAATTATAAAAGAGGTTTAGAACTGCTTTCAGAAGAAATAACCATAAGTTTTTGATTATTATAGTTGAGCCCAAAATAGTGTTCATGTTAAAAATATCATGACTGTGGTCATTACCACGACGTTTTGGAGTCATGGTTACCAGATCATTGCAAGGATACTTTAAAAATATATATAAAAAAAAGCTATTCCTTAGCAAACATTGCCATTATTATAGTATATTGAATAAATTGAGTAAAAAATAAGGAAATTAAAAAATTACATTTAATCTTATCTTAACGGCCAAAATTTACCATTACCTGAGAATGACCCAGGCACGGTCTTTGGATACAAAATAGCATCACAAAAAAGTTGAAATGAGCAAATTTGTATTTGGTTGAAGCGAAATACATTCTGGAAAAAAAGGGAAAAAATTAAATCAGCTCCGGGCAGTTTTTGTTCACTTCTACTCTAGCAAGACGCCACAGACCAGCTATTGAGAAACATGACACCTACCATGAACAAACTTCGTAAATCTAGGAGAAAAATTGTAAAATTTTGAAATAACTAAAACACAGATCGCCAGTTTTTCTTCTACTGTTCTATATCCCTTGTTCTGATTGAAAAACTGTATATTCTAAACTTCGGTGCGTTTTTTATTTTTTATAAAGCTTATTCACGGTGTCCATAAAAGAATGTCCCAGTTATAAATTTTAGTACAGTAGAACCTCGATTATCCGAAGTAATTGGGACCGACCCTCTTTCGGAAAATCGAAAGTTTCGGATAATCGAGAATGCTTCAATTTTAAGATTAAGGAAAAATATACGCAATATTTCATATTATGGTAACAAGTGCTTAATAAAAATAAAGCAGTAGCAAAATAGAAAATGAATAAATTACGTGAATTTTAATTTTGAAATGAAGTACCTTTTACATATATCACAAGGGTTTGAAAAACTATTTTGTTTATCGTAGCTTCGATTGCCTTTGCTTTGAAGTTCTATCATGGAGTTTTCCAATATTATTAGCTCACCAGTATCACAGTCTTTCTGCTGTTCCAGCCATGCCAAACTTTTTGCAAAAACTTCAGAATGGCCAATTTGTTCCACTTCGCAACTTACGGAAGCTCAAGTTAAATTCAAAGGAACTTCAAGAAAGGTGATCGAAAATATTTATATGTATTCGTATTTCGGAAAGGACTGCTTGCACACAAGGAATATGGTAGTTTAAAAAAAATCTTTCAAACTGGATTGTGTATACAAAGAATTTCATAGCAAAAAAAAAAAAAAAAAAAAAAAAAAGCTCTAAAAATATATTTCGGTTAATCGGGAGTTTCGGTTAAAAGAGTTTCGGATAAAGGAGGTTCTACTGTAGTTTCAACTATAAGCGATGCAGAATGTTGGTTTAAGGTCACAAATAAAAAGTAACTCAAGCAGTTTAAGTGCATGCGCAAGTAATGCTTTGTTGTTTCGCTTGCAGTGCCACATACGCAAAATGGCGACTCCCGGGCGTAAAGCGTTATTGCTGAGCAGAAGATTTAAAAGCGTACATTACCGGAAAATATTGCTTTTGAGCCTTTATAAAACAACGTGTCTACATTCCGCCTCTATCTAATGATTTGCCAGAGTTGGGACACAGAATTGAAGAGACTGTTGTTCCATTTCTCTGGACTTGGTGGGAAGAATTGGACTTTAGGTTGCATGCGTGCCGTATAACTAAAAGTGTATATATTGAACATTTGTAAGAAAACTAAGATAGTTTACCTTCAATTTGATATATGATTTGTTGTAAATAGTTTAAATTAAACTGTTATACTAGGTTGAGCAATAAGTTCAGAAAAATTTGTGAAAGTTGCGTTGTTATGCGCAAATTAACAACAAAAGCAACATGGACAATTCTTCAAAATAGAGACCATCATATTCAACGACTTTCTGCCATCATTTTGCCAGATTCCGGATTTGTTGGAAGTACCATGGCGGCTTCTTGGAATCGAAAAACTCTTGAAATTCTTCTTCAGCTTCATTCGTTCAGAATCGTTACTTTTTCGCCAATAATGCGGCATCAATACACGCAAATCATACTGTTCAATAGGAATTCTGGAGCCGAAATTTCTGAACTCCCATAGATATACCACTTGTACTCCTATATACGATGCAAATTCTGGTAACTAATATATTAAAAATTTCCCAGAACTTTCTGCTCAACCTAATAATATACCATTGAAACTAGGACATTAATTTCATGGATATTTGTATTTGAATTCCATCGCAGCATTCAGAAACAAATAAGTTGTTTCTTCGAGAAAATCGGGAGAAGTCATGTTTCAATTCACGAATGTGATTCTGGAATGAATTGAATGGGTGTCTTGAAGAAGGGCTTATGATACAAATTTAAAATTTTACAGAAATGAGGAAAAAACTGTTAATGTCTTGATTAGTGATGCCCTGAGCACTTAGTGGAACATAGGCCCTTCTTCCGATCTTAATTACCCTCCACTTTTGTCTTTATATGAAGCTTGGACGAGTAATATAAAACTACTTAGGTGGGTAAGAAAAGTAATAGAATTAGTAATTAGTAATTCCCTTTAGTTTATTGTTTTATTTTTTTATTTAAATTAAACAAACTTGTATATTATGAAATTACAATTTTTATCACTGGGTATTCTAAAACATTTCTATCTAAGCCCTTTTCCAATACTCTCCCCCCAACTTTTCAAAATTTGTAAGACAGGATCTTCTTACAGACACCCATTTAATGATATTCACTAGTTGAGGTATCACTGAATTTGGGCAGATTAATAACGGATGGTTTAAAATCTCTACATTTTAAATCCTATATCTAACAAGGGAACCACTTTTGGTGCTGCTTACACCTAGCATCGAGACTTGGTGCATTTTGTAGCCCTATACATAACAGTTAGAGAATCGTCAAAATTTCTCTGTTAAAATCATATGTTATACAGGGTGATTCATAAATATCGAAACAATAGGCTATTTCCTTCAATATTGCCCCTAGAACCATACTTCCAATTGCAAAGTTGCATAAAAAAGGTCCAAAATTTAATGACATAAGTTGCAACTCCATAGGGGGTCTATTTGAAAAAATACGAAAATTAAATTTTTATACGGCCCCCGTAGTGTAAAAATTCCTATCAGGAGAACTTTCCTTATCCATTCCTGAATTAAGCACAAAAAATTGCATCTTCATATCTGAAAAACTCGCAGAGTTATGGTCGTTTAAATAATTCATCAGGTTTTAAGGGATGAGACACAAATTGAAAATATGTGCAATCGAAGAAACAATGTTACTTTAAGAGTTCTATGAAACATGTAAAAAATATATTTGGTGAGCTAGAATTTTGATTTTTTTTTCTCCTTTGTGATGGTCAACCATGTAATTTGCAAACAAAATCACATCCTAATATTTCTCGTAAAGTTTTTAAAAATTTAAATGTTTAGTATTTTTTTAAGCGGATTTAATTTAAAATCTTTATAACTTGAAACATTATTCAACGGATTTCAATTTTTTCCCCTTTAATTAAAGAGGAAAGTATAATTTTAGTTTTGTTTCAGGATTTTTTCTTTTATTTTAATTTTAAATTTATTAAAAATATTTATTTAAAAAATTATGTAAGTTATTTAAAAAAAATCATATTTTCAAAGGTAATTTTTTTTTCAAATTTGACGAAACAAAATTAATGTAAAATAATCAAAAAAGACATGTTCCAAGTTTGCACCTTTTTAATTTACGATTAAAAAAATATCATGCAGAAAAACGCATTTAAAGTTTTAAACATTGATTGGCTCCTAATAAAATGTTTAAATGCATTTTAAAAAACTGCACGTGAAAAAGTAACTTCTTTCGGTAGCTTAAACTTCCGATTCAGTTTAACGTTTGCCATTTCCACCACCTTTTTGTACTAGTTAAATGTCCATAAAATAAATGTTAAATGTATAATTTGAAACATTGCTTTTTGTAACATGCTGATTGAGAGTTTCATAATTTTAGCCCTTACAAATTCAGGATTTTTATCGCCCCGGTGAGGCCAATAAAAAAGTCTGTATACTGGGGCCGGGCCAGACCCGGGATTGGCGACTTTTTTCTGAAGACTCGGCCAGGCCGGGCCTAACGTATTTTTTCATACCGAACCGGGTGTTGGTGTGATTTATGACGGCCAATTATCTATACGAGGGATGTGGGCCCGAAGTGAGGGTGCCTTCTGCTGAGGTCTTTCTAAGGGAACCTAACCCATATTTACGCAAGGATATCCAAGGCTCGATGGAAACCACTGAAAACTCCGAACGATTGGGTCGAAGGGCGCCATTGGGTTCGAACCCAGCATGAGAGCAGAACCTCTCGGTCACTGGTAATACCGAACCGGGACTGGCTTCCTTATTCCCAGGTCTCCCCTAGGCGAAATTTTCAGTCCCGGTCTCAAGACAACCCGTATTAAAATCATTATCTCTGACTGACCTAATCCGTGCAAAAACAACTAAAATTTGGCTCAGCCTAAAAACTTTTACAGCAAATGCATATATTTTTAAATGGCCATTATTTTACAATAAAATTTTTAAATTCACATTTTTAAAGGATAGTATATTTTAAGGCAAAATAAATAAATAAATAAATAAATAAATACAGTAAAACTAGTGAAAAAATCTTCCTAAGACGGAATCCTTTCTTAAACGGAAAAATCTGTTGATAGATGGAAAATGAATATAATAATGCCTGAGAAAAAGTAGACTACATTTACAACTCTTAAGAAGGGAACTTGTCTATAACGCTTTTTTTCCCTTTCCTGTGTAATTTCATCTTAAAAGATTTTACTTTATAGCATTTTTCATTGTCTCCAACACATGGAATATGGATTAACGATATTAAAGGAGAAGTGATTCATTTACATATAAATAGAGATTCATTAATAAAACAAATAATCATTGCTTTTCGCGCTTCTTTAAAAATAATAATTATAAACATGAAGAAAGAAAAGATACAATAAGTATTTTTGGTCAGAACTCTTCCATACGAAACAACTTTTAACCATATCGATGTAAAAAACTATGTAGAAATTCAGTCAGGCCGGGTCAGGCTACGATTTGAACTTTGTTCCAGATAGGGCCGAACTTTTTTTCCTATGGGTCGGTTCGGCACCGGACCTAGATATTTTGACCCGTGCAGACCTCTAGTCCAGACCATCAGCATACTTTGAAAACAGGTTTAACGTAAAATCTATACGCTGCCTATTCTATGTCCAAAGGAGAGGCACTATCTTATACTGACTTTTAATATTGTACAATGTGTAGCTGATCCCTGTCTTGCATTCAAAATGAGTCAAAAACTCGTCGCCCACAGGCATGGATAAATGGTGTAAGTCACGAATTTTGGATTTTGATATCTTTGCGAATTTTGAAGATATCGAGATGAATTTTTTTGTATTTAATTCAGAAATGGATAAGGAAAATTTTCCTAATTGGGAATTTTACTCTACGGGGGCTGGATAAAAATTAATTTTTGTATTTTCTCATATAGACCACCCATGGTGTTGAAACCTATCTCATCAAATTTTGCACCTTTTTTAATGAAACTTTGCAATTGGAAGTATGTGCCTAGGGGCAATATTTCAGGAGATAGCCTATTGTTTCGATATTTATGAATCACCCTGTATATAGTTTTTAATACTTTTAATTTTTTATTATTGGATTTGTAATTGTTTATTTCACGCCAAAAATGTGTTAAGTCGCCAAATATGGCACTAAACATTTTTTGCCTGCTTTATTCCTCTAGTGTCTAGAATATGTACGGTACGTATTAGAATTAAATGAGATTGCGATTTGTTTGATGATAGCATTAGAAAAAAAATAGTTCTTTTTTTCTATGCAGACGATAAATGTATAAATAGTAAATATATATCTATTAAAAACTTTCAAGATCATTGAAAGCTATTTCTTTATTGAAATACAAAATAAGCAACACACGACAAGCAACTATGACATTTTGATAGGGTTGCCGGAAAGTTCTACTTAAAAAAAAAAACTTTTCTCCTGCCAAAAATATGAATATAATGTTGTAATTTTTCAAAATTAATTCCGTTGGCTCTTGAAGGAATTTTAAAACTTTTTTTCAATATTTTATACTTATTATTGACTAATTTGTATTTATAAATGCTTTTCTTTGAAAAAAAAAAATCTATGTTAATAGTCCGCTAAGTGGTTTCGAAAATTGCATTCTATTAAAAGTGGTTCCATTGTAAGTAATCTACCCGTTTCAGGGCTATTCCATGAAATACAGACAACATGTCCTGCGTGTAACATTTACATAAATACTTCTATCTATTAACTTGTTAAAATATAAACTATACATTGAAAATGACAAAACACTTCTAGATTTTCACATTAGCATAGTTGTTTTAAGTTGAAGATAAAATAGCATTGTTACAACAGTAGTAATGTAAAAAAGCTGTCCCACAATACCATAGAATGGCCCTTGAGTGGAGTTGGTTCGCAAAATTTTATTTAATCATAATCCATCTGTTCACCAACTATCTAGTCATTCGACATGGATTTTCATGAAGAAGGTGATTCATCGATTTCAATAAACATTACACACGGGTGGCAACAACCACGACTCTGCGGGTATAACACACTCAGAAAAAAATGTTTGTTGTACATGATGAAAGAAGAATTTAAATATCTTTCAGGACTATTGGTGTTTATTTCTACATACTCTCAGATGATGCAACATGGGGAAAGTTCCTTGATCAATCGGTACACTGTAATTTCTCAAACACAAAAATCAACACTTTTGTCACAAAATTAACAATACATTAACGTGTTGTGAATTAGAAAACTTTATATACAAAATATTTTTTGTGTTGTGATCTTGTTCTTATGTTGCTATCTAGAAATATGTTCTTAATATGTTGCAAAAGTGTTGCTATCTAAAAATGTGTTCTAAAAATAGTTTTGTTAATTGTGTTGAAATCGTGTTGTAAATAGTTTTGATGAAAATATTTTCTTACAATAGTGTTGTGCTGCACAACACTTTGTCACCAAATTAACAACACATTGTAAACACCACACCATTTAGAACACTATAAAGCAACATATGTAAAACACTTTCTACACGGTGCCTTTAAAGTAACACACACACTCAAAACATGCTATTTATTTAACATTTATAACACAATTTAAAAAATGAATGTTTTAAAATAATTTTAAAACATATTTTCTCCTCTTGTAACTTTTAACAGCACTTTTTACACAATCTTTTTATTTGGCACAACACATTCGCAACACATTCACCACACAATCGAAAATTATTTTAGTTAGAAGTGTTAATTATTATGTTCAGTTAATGTTGCAAAAGTGTTTCCCGTATTTGCAGTGATGCGTGATCTGTCCTTGAGGTCAAAATTTCGTTTTTTGAAAAGGGTGGAAAACAACGGCGGGCAGTATACTTTGAGGCAATGCAGCATTTCCATACACAGTAAAAATCTCACGAGCAACTTCGGCGACTTTTACACCTCGGTTAATTTCAAAAAGCCAATGATGTCGAAAACGCTCAGTTTTGTCCAGTTTCCATTTTTATGACATGAAAATATACAAAAATCAATAAAATAATAAAAAAATTAAAACCCTTAATCTTGTAGAGCAAAAAAGTCTTCTTTTTTGAAAAGCCAATGCATTTTATAAGTTAGTACATTTTTTAATTAAAAAAAAAGGCTCATAAATTATTCCTCAACACAACATTGATACTATTTATTATGGACACGGAGGGAAATAATTTTAGTTTTATCCGAAATTAGCGGAAAATTAAGTAGAATTTTTAGAGGTAATGTTTTGAAATTGACAACACTATTTCTTGTTGTCATGTTTGTATTTCAGTTGATTAACTCTAGATGGCAGCATCAAAACTAACTTTCTTCCCACAATTATTTTCCAGAGAATTCTCTTCTGTTTACTTTTGTGTAGTCATGTGATCTATGTTCTGTAAGTGTTGTGTTTGCTTGTGAAGTACTTATTAAATGTTTAAATGTCTACCAGCGACCTCGTTATTCAGAGTTATGTTAATTATTATTAATTAATTACTAAATATATATATTATACTTGTCATAGCCAATTTGACAGTTGACAGATGATTTGTGTTCTGTATGTTTTGCCATTTAACGATGAATAAACTTACGACAGAACAATGCTGGCAAATTGCGCCAAACACCATCAGTTTATTGGGGGACATGTTCGGGGAGCGCATAATTTCGGGTAATGGACCTGTGAACTGGACTCCACGGTCATGTGATCTCACACCAATGGTTTATTTTCTGCAGGGATATCTGAAGTCACTGGTCTACGCAGATAAACCACAGACGTTGGACCATTTGGAAATTAACATTCACCGCGTTATTGCTGATATACAACTCCAGCTGCTCGAGAAAGTGGTCAAAATATGGACTTCCTGATTGCGCTTCCTTCGTCCATATGTCCGAAATCATTTTAAAAGACTAATGGCATAAAAATATTTATTTAATAAAAACCAATATCATGGGCATTAATTTTATTTTAATGAGTTTCATATCATTTTAAATTAGTATACATACACAATGTTACTACAGTCCATGTAGGATCTTGACCTCCCTCAATATACCTCGCCAGACCTTCCGATCTTTGTCCTTTAATTTATAATTTATAATTTAGTTTTGTGTTAGATCTTTCTCAACCTCTTCTATCTATCTCTTCCTGGGTCTACCAATACTTCTTTTCCCTATTAATTTACCATTACATATCTTCTTTTTGCTTCTCTCATCCCTCATTCTGATTAGATGGCCAAGCCATTGCATTCTTTTTATTTTAATAGTATTGATTATATCTTTCACATTATATAGCTGTTCAATCTCCATATTTGTCCAGATACGTCACGTATTGCTTCCCTTAATAGGTCTAAAAATTTGTCTTAGGATCTTCCTTTCCCAAGTTATAAGTAACTTTTCATCTTTTTGTGTAGTGGTCCAGGTCTCACTACTATAAATTACTATTGGTTTTATGACAATTTTATAAATTTTAAGTTTAGTTGTTCGGGATATTAGAGATGATTTTAGGCTGTTTATAAGAGAGCATCTATTTCCAGCTGTAAGTTGAGTTTTAATCTCTGCTCCTACCACATTATCACAGGGGATCATAGATCCTAAATATTTAAATTTTGTTACTTCATGAAATTGTAATTCACTATTAATTATTAACGTTGCAGTTGCCTGTGATTTCATTCGGTCCATTTTCATGTTTTTTGTATTTTCTTTATTAACCTCGAGGCCTAGTTCCCCCCCCCCCCTTTAGTTTCTAGTTTATTGTAAGTTTCAATCAAGACTTTCTTATATCTAGCAATTATATCATCATCTGCAATTTAAGTATGTATACCTCTAAAAAACACCCTTTATTTTATATTCAGCCGTTTTACCTTATGGCGTTTAAATTTTTTTTCTGTGTGTGAAGAACGTTTAGTTATATGAGTGCTGCATAAATTCTACAATATTCATTAATAGTTTCAATTAATAATAATAAAAAAAAAATTGAAAAAAGATAACTTAGCTTATTAATATTCCTTTTTTAAATTATGTCCACAATAGGTATTTTAATTTAATTAATTTGCTATTGTTATTTCATAATTTATTTTGCGAGCCTTATTCCCAAGGTTAATTAAGCATTTTATTAATTGTCAGTTGCTCACAATTTTTCAAAAACTACGTTTTTTTCGTTTAAATTTTTTTAGCAGCTAATGAAATAAAGCAATACTTCTCATATTTTAATTAAAATAAATAATGCTGCTAATAATTTACCCGGGACATTTACATGTTTTAATAATAGAATTTACATATTTTATGAATAAGTAAAATTAAATGTTTTTCTCCTGCTTGATTAAATAATATTTTCATTGTATTATATATGGAGTTTTTAAAATTGCAAAACTATTTCGATCTAGAAAAACTTATAATGCTAGTCGAGAAACAAACAAAGAAAAATATAATATTGATTATTTTTTTCTCATTGCTTAAAAATGTTAGGAAAAATTAAGAGTATTTTTTTTTTTTTTTTTTTTTTTTTTTTTACTTATGGTTTTGTTGTGGCATTCTGTACTTGTCTAAAATAGCGATAGGAAAAAAAAGTAAAAACTGGAAGCTATGATGTTGATGATGGTACTCCCGTAATAGACACGTGAGTAGGTAAATCTTCACGTGTTAGGCACGTGAGCAAACTAGTTTTCGCATGCTCTTGATACATTACGATGCATAACACAGCGTGTGAAAACACAACTTCTTTATGAATGAAAATAATTGGAATTTATCAGACATGAAATATTAAGCTGTTGTTTAATTTTCCTTTTAGTGTAAATTTTAGTTGATAATTATGAACAGTGTCTGTGTAGAATAAATATAGTATATTCTCCAACAATATTGATAGGAAAAGCGTAGAAGTTGGCAGCTATGATGTTGATGATATCACATTCATAATAGATACGTGACTAGACAAATATTCACGTGTTAGGCATGTGAGCAAACATGTCTTTGCATGTAATAGACACCTTAAGATGTAAAACGTTGTGTGTTGAACTACTATGTAGTGTAGTGAATAGTGTGTAATAGCATAACATAGTGTGTAGAACTTATAATAGAACTTATAACTACTTTATGAACAAAAATAATTGTGAATAATCATTCATTAAATATTAAACTGTTGTTTAATTTTCATTTTAGTGGATAATTATGAAATGTACCTCCATAGAATAAATATAGACTACCCTCACAATGCTAATATTTCTAACCATAGTGTGGTTGTAACTTTAATAAGTTCATTCCTTTTCAAGAATTCATACATTTTAATAAATTCACTCAATTGGTAGCAGTGTTTGGTATCAATGTTTTCATAATTAAACACTTTTTCTATTTTCGGAAATATCGCAAATGGTTTACAAAATTAAAATGATGCAACTTGTAACTTATATTTAGTATTAAATATAAGTTATTAATTTCATTTTAATTACAATAGGGTTTGGGGCATTTTTATCCATGCAAGGCTCAGAAGCAAATCAACGTATGTAAAGAAATGTTTGGATAGAAGCACTTCAGATTTTGAAAAAAAACTGCATGTATTATTTTAGTGAATTAAAAAATATATATTTATTGGTGTAAAGATTGCGGAAAACTTCTAAATGATAGGAAAATAAATTTAACCCTAGTGTGTTTTTCATAAAAATAGGTTAAATAAAAATAAAATGCTTTAGAAGAAATGCCCAAAGATATTTGTCTGTACTGCTTCGTTCTTGTTATTTTGACAACTTATTTCAAGCGGCAGTTAAAAGTTATCGCTGTACAAATAAACGTGGAATACATAACTCATTTTTCTGGGCAAAAAAGTGATTTATACTGAGCACTTCACGAGATAGCTTAATAGAAATCACTCGGAAGTTTAGTAGGACATGATCCACATGGGAAATTTGAAAAATTATGATCTGGAATATATTAATATTTTGTTAGAAATTTGACCTTCAAATATACGTATGTGTAATTCTGAAGAAAGAAAGCAAAGAATTAAACGCACGCTACTAATTTGACCACAAAAATTTGTAGAAAAATAAAAGCCGTTACCAGTTGACTTAGAATAATGTCTTTCTCTCTCTCTCTCTATATATATATTTACACTTTTTCTTAACGGTTTATCTCTGTAAAATGAAAAAAAAACATCATTCTTTCAGCTGAAGTCCCAAAATCTACGTGGTGATATGCTAACGTAAATACAAATTTTCACGACGTTTCGACTATTAATTTCAAAACATTCACGGCGTATAAAGAATCTATTTCAAGGGTTTTTTACCATTTGAAATGGGCTATTTTCTGACTACTTATATCGAGTTACATTTTTATTTATGTACTTATGTCGTGATATATTTTTGAATATTTATATCGAGTATTCACAATAATAAAATTAATGCTACTATAATAACTTTATTTAATTGTTGCAGGAATTTTATTCAAAATTTTCTTAACAAAGAAAGAAAGCTAGTTGTATGTATAAGAGCAAATAAAATTGTAATAAAATGAAATAAGTCATTTTTCAACTCTTAAACCATTCCCTAAGCCCATATTATGATTTTTGCTTTTTAGTATAACCAACAAAACTGTTCAAAGGAAAATTTTCAAAGTTTGTTTTTTGCTATAAGAAACATTTGTGAATTGAATGCAAAAAAAATTGATATGTTACAGTTTATAATTTTTTTTCGAATTTTAAGCTTTTCATGAGTAATATACGATTAAAATATTTATGTTTGGATTTAAGTAGTAAGTTCTCTAAAAATCAGCATGATTTTATTATTATTTAACTAAATTTAAACAAAAATCTATTTAAAAGTAATTTAATACAAGAGTGTTAAAAATTTCAACAATTTAATTTCGAAACGCTTTGTGCAAATGACTTACCTACACTTTAAATAAATTAATGATAGAATAAAAATATTTTCTCAAAATTAAATATAGCTATGAAAGTTAAAAGTTAATTAAAATTTTTATTTTAGGTGGGTGTCAAAAGTTAATTCAGAAATGAAATTTAATAGATATACGATATTATTACGGATGCTGTATAGTCGTTTGGTTTATTTCACATTTAATTTGAAATATGTGTCCATTTGAGCCCGGAAAATCCGCTTACCTATCATTTCATTGCTGACAAAATTAATGATAAATCTGAGAGAGATTACTGAAAATCACAGAGATTTTATCACTAAGAGAACTTTCAAAAGTTGGCACGAGGTTGGTCTGATTTAATAGCAGTCATTATTCTAAATCGATTCGCACTGGTATTAATTGATATTTTTTTCTACCGAGATTTGTGGTAAAATTAATGCGTGAGGTTTAACTATTTTTCAAAGATTGCAATTCATAACAAATTCATTAAACAAAAACTAAAATCATTAAATAATTCTGATTTCAGTTGCTTAATCTTTCAACTCTATTTAATGGAATTAATTAAGTTTAATGGAATAAATTAGTTAATGGAATTTGCAATATTTAAAGTTTGTCGCATTAAGTAGAATATAATCTCTTTAAGAAAATATGACTACCACTAAAATTGATTTCAAGAATTCTAATGTTTAAAAAAATATCTAGAATTATTGTTTAGGATTTTACACATCTCTAATAAGCATAAAAAAATTATCTTTCGGAAATCTAGAAAATGGTTTACAAAATTAAAATGATGTAACTTGTAACTTATATTTAGTATTAAATATCAGTTCTTAATTTCATCTTTATTACAATAGGGTTTTGGGCATTTTTATCCATGCAAAGCTCAGAAGTAAATCAACGTATGTCATAAAATGTTTCGATAGAAGCATTAAAGATTTTAAAAAGTTGAAAAAAATTGCATATATTATTTTAGTGAATTAAAAAATACGTATTTATTGATGTAAAGATTGCGAGAAACTTCTAAATGATAGGAAAATAACTTTAACTCTAGTGTGTTTTCATAAACATAAGTTAAATAAAAATAAAATGCTTTAGAAGAAATGCCCAACAATATTTCTCCGTACTGCTTCTTTCTTGTTATTTTAACGTCTTATTTCAAGCGTAAATTAAAAGCTGTCGCTGTACAAATAAACTTGGGATACACAACTCATTTTCCCGAGGAAAAAAAACAGGATTTGCTCTGAGCACTTCACAAGATATCTTAGGAGAAGTCACTCGGAAGTTTAGTAGGACATGATCCACATGGGAAATTTTAAAAAATCAGTAGTATATGGGGCATTCTCACAATCTTTTAACTTTCATGTCCCTGAATAATAATTTTTTATTTAATAAGCTTTTTTGTGTTTTTTTTTTATTTCATATCCTTGGAAACATCCCAATGCATGATTGCACAACAATATTAACGAGATAAATAAGTTTTGGACGATGTTGGGGGGTCCAAAACACATGGAAAACTCATCTACCGTCCCGTGTCCCTGATGCTGATTTGCAGTTTGGAGCTGTCTGGATAAAATTGTTTCAATAAAAATAATTCGATGTAATTTTTTCTGAAACTGGAACTATTGTTTTATATAAATATGTAGCTAAAAATTAACCTGAACACATTTTTAGGGTTGAAATTTTTTTTTGACCTCTGTCCCTGGGTTTTAGATTTTTTACCATCCCTCTTCTAAAATGATACAGAAAATCACTTCAGATGCAGCGACGGAATTTTTTTCAAGTTTTTGCTCCTTCAGAAGTATGCTAGAGAAAGAATATCTAAAATTCTTTGACTGGAAATTTACTGCAGAATATAAATAAGCATTTAAATATCAATTTCAAGCACCGTGGCTTTATTGGTAGTCTTACCGTCCGCAAGGTTTAATCCTGCAATTTTCGAGGTAAATTATTTTTTTAAAAAATTTAGTCCAATGTAAATAACTGTTTCTAAAAATGAATGAACATTTTCGCTACCACTTAGTCTTAACATGATCTGCCTAAAATAGGTGGTAAGTTTCCTTGCTGTTCCATCCTTGCCGTTCCTTTTTTACCCATTTTGTCCCCTTTTCCCCATTTTGTTCCTTTTTCCCCCATTTTGTCCTTTTTTCCCTATACCATCCCCCCTTTTTTTACATTACCGTCCCTTCTTTAACACCCCTTTAAGACAATGTTATACCAAAATTTTGCACTAAAAATACTACATTGTCATTATTTCTTATTTGAATGTCCTGTGGGTACTATGCAAATTCATTATAAGTAAAAAATTAGAAGAAAATAAAAAGTTATAGTGGTAAAATGGTAAGGAAAATTAAACTCGCAAGTTTAACTTAAACCTCAGTTAAATAATTTTTTTTTCGCTGCTGACCATTTTTTTTTCTTTATTTTGAATCATTTTAGCATTCGTCTATCAGATTAAAATGTTATTTTAGCAAGTTTAATTTCGCCAGATTTTTTTTTTCTCAAAAGTAAAAAGATTGTGAGAATGCCCCATATATTTTAGTGCATGAAGTTTTACCCTTTTTCAAAGACTGCAATTCATAATAAATTCATTAAACAAAAACTAAAATCATTAAATAATATTGATTTCAATTACTTAATCTTTCAACTTACGAATAATGAAATTTGCAATATTTAATGTTTGTCGCACTAAGTGGAATATAATATCTTTAAGAAAATATATCACTACCGCTAAGATTGATTTCACGAATTTTAATGTTAAAAAAAAAAAAAAAACAGCATTATTGTTTAGGATTTTAAACATCTCTAATAAGAAAAAAAACTTCCTTATATAAAGGGTCGAAAGAAAATGTATAAAGCTTCTCTTTCCGTTTTCTCGAAAATTTATTTATCTTTAGTTTTAGCATGCTTTTACACGACATAAAAAACAATTGTAACAAACTTTATATGCCGCCGAACAACAATCTTCACCTTCATCAATATTTTAGAGAAAAAAAATTCTGATATAAATTGTAATAGGAGAGGTGTGACCATATAAAATGGTTATCTCTAAATTATTTATGTTCTTGCTACGAGTTTCAAATAATTTTCTTTTTTATATCTTTAACTTTAATTTGTAAATTTCTAATATTTAGAAATGTGTAGTATTATCTTTTAGGGAATTGCACATTTCTCATACGCAGGAGAAAAAAAATCCATTATGACACACTCATTATAAAAAGTATAGGGAAAAAATTATACTAACAGATAAAAAAGAAAACCTTTATTTTCTTTTGATAATTTTTTTCCAGTTTTAGTTTTCTTTTATCCGAGTTTAGAAACAATTGCTTCTAAATTTATGTTTTATTGATCGACAGAAGCTACAGACGAGAAGAAAATCATAACTGCATTGTTTTCAATTAACAATGAAGTGGAAAGAAGCTGATGTAGTATCAATCGGGCAGATATGAGACAAAATTCTAATCTTTTCCATTTACTTGTGTTCTATTGATTCTAGGCCTAATTAAGATAAGTTGGAAATTGCACATCAAATGTGGCAAATGAGGTGCGTTCGTACTATAACTAGTTTTATAAATATTTTTTGCACTGCATATTGTACTGAATGTATATTTTAGTGCACTTCATAAGTGCATATCATTTTCATTATGTTCGAAAGGCTGTAAAATCATTAAAAATCACTTGAAATAATTCTTTCCCATTGACCGTAATGTAACGGAAAACTTTTGACTGCCCCTGCAATTAAACTATTCTTCCGATTTTAGTAAAATTTGAAATGACTGGACAGAATTTTGAAACAATCATATACAATTTCAGACCATTCGATTGAATAGTTTTTGCTCTGTCATATGTGGACTGACGGACGGACGGACAGACAGACCGAACAACAACTGTAGGGGCTACGTATTTATATAATTATGAACGCTCCTAAAAAATACTGTAATTAGTGCTTGTTTTTCCTTTATCTGATAATGAGTAAAAAAATATTGCTTGCCATAAAAATAACGGTAAAGTAAAATTAAGGCATTGCCTCCTATTAACTCCACCAAATGGGGCTAATATGGTTTCAATTGTATTATTCAGATTTTTTTTTTTTTTTTTTTTTTTTTTTTTTTTTTTTTTTCATTTTGACTGAATTTCTAGAAATCTTTCACGCATTCAGCAGAATACTCATGAAAATCCACAATAATAAACCCCTTTCTCAATTTAATAAATGGTAATTTAGGATAAAAAAGTACGAAAAGTACCAACAATACTTTCATTATAACGGTTGTAAATTTCCAAGTGGGTGAAAAAGTCCAGGCCAGGATTCGAACCATGGATGTCTTGGCTGAAGCCGCCAATGCTGTACTAACTGAATCATTCCGGACGAATCTGGAGAGCTATTGCACTTAACTAACTTTTAACGATCACAGCATCTGGTCTGATATCTGGATCAGCTCAACAGAATAAATCGAAGGATTGTTTTTGGAACTGCAGTAAACGCTGCATGCGTAATTATATTAGATTAATTTTTAACACAATTATTGATTCAATTGGTAAATAAATGATAAAAGTTATAAATTTCCAAATGGGTAAAAAAAGCCCGGGTCAGGAACTAGGAACGTTTTGGCCGAATCCGCCAATGCTTTACCAAATCAGCCATCCCGGATGAATCAATAATTAGTTTAGTTATAGTTATATGAAGATTTAGTAGTAAATTTACAATGACATAACACTTACGAATTGAATATTTCCTACTGAGAGAAAAAATGCCCAGTCCGGGAATCAAAGCCAGATCCTTGGCTTACTGGGCCAATGCTCTACCGTTAAGTTAACCGGGCCGACAACCAGAGAGCATATTTCGCTCAGATAACCGTATTGGTAATAACATCTGGTCTGTCATGTAGACAGCTCAACAGAATAAACCACAGGTAAAGGAACTCCATATAAACGATGTGTACGTGGATAGACTATTATTTTTAATACAATCAAACTGATTGGTAAAGTTATCATACGAATTGAATTTGATAACTTTACCAATGAGTTTGATTGTTTTAAAAATAATAGTCTATCCATATACCCGTCGTTTAAATGGAGTTCCTTTACCAGCGGTTTATTCTGTTAAGCTGTCTACATGACAGACCAGATGTTATTACCAATACGGTTATCTGAGCTAAATACGCTCTCCGGTTGTTGGCCCAGTTAACTTAACGGTAGAGCATTGGCCCTATAAGCTAGGGATCTGGGTTCGATTACCGGACTGGGCATTTTTTCGCTCAGTTGGAAATATTCAATTCGTATGATAACTTTACCAATGAGTTTGATTGCGTAATAATAGATATAACACTTGCTACTGGAAATGAAAAATGTAGTCTACGAATTTGATTGTTAATTCATTGTGCAGTCATACTTATTATTTTTGGTGTATTTTCCTTAAATATTGAGAGTATTAGTAATGGATGTAAATAAAATGATATATTGGTTACAAAATAATCAAAATTCAAATTTTTTACTGTAAAATTTGGTTCTTTTTTTGTATATCTCACATTAGTCCCATTTCTTTCTGTGTCTCATATCTATTGACCCTGTATTTTTTTGATAGAAGCTGTGAGGCCATAATAAACGTTATCTTCATCTATGGCTCTTTTCGAAGTTTTTTGTGCAACTTTTTCTTTTATTCATCTTCTTTTTTTAATTCTATGTTAGAAACAATGATGCAAATAAAATTTTCATCAGAGAAGGAAAATATTTTCCTTTTCATATAAAATCATTTGCTTAGAATAGTTATGTCAAAATAAAGATAAATATTTACAACTTAAAACATTTATTTAAAACATTCAGCTTAAGTTGAGGAAAATTATAATATTTAAACTATTTTGTTAATATTATCAAATAAAATACAATGCTTATGACTGAGATTAGTTTTAAAAAGACAAATTTGAATATTTGTTGAAAACTGTAATTCTATATTTACAAAACATAGAAATTTCTTTTGGAATTTACACATTTTCTAATACGCAGAAAAAAAATCTATTGTGAAGCGTCCTTTATAAAAATCGTCGGTTAAAAATTTATAATCATATATAAGAAAAAAAGGATCCTTTTCTCATCGTTTCTTATATATATTTTTTGAAAATTTATATTCAGTTTTAGCTTATATTTTTTCGAGTTAAGAAACAATTACATTACGTCAAAATTTATGTTTCCTTGGACAATTGAAGCTGCGGACGAGAAAAAAAAATATTCTAGTCTTGTTATTTTTCATTAGTACTTTAGAAAAAAAAAGAAACCAATATATATATCTTTATAATAGAAGTTGTGCGATCATAAAACATTCTGTCTTAAATTATTTATATTTGGAGAGGTTTTTTTTGTACCACTTTCTCTTTTATTTTATTTCGCTTTCATTCTGTGTTGGAGACAATGGTGTAAATAAAGTTTTTATTAGGGCTGTAAAATCTTTTTCTTCACACTATATATTATTTGTCAAGTAAATAAATTTTTAATAAGTTATATATTTAAGAAATAAGTTACATATTAATATCAAATATTCAAAAATTGATAAATATTTCTTTTCTCAAAAATATAAGCCTTTCATAAATGAAAGATAAATGAGAATACATATGAAGACGTGAGTTTCTAAACTCGCCTTATCCAAAATTTGAAAAATCGTGTTTTTTTATCAATCTATTCTATTGGTAAATCTGCACCGATAAAACACAACAATTTAAAAACAAGTGAGTAAGAGCGATCACAGATCGCACAGAGGGTTTCGTTGAATATTCCTTTCAAAACACTTTATCCTTTTGCAAAATCTGATAGTTCCACATTTCGCAACCAGGAGGCGCCCTCTATTCTAAACAAACCTCTATTAGAACGAAACTCCGTTTTACAACCTATCCGTAGATATATTAGTCGAGGAGATCGGGACCATAGCACCCGAGATAGTTAGGCAACCCCTGGCGGTAAAAAGTAGAACTAAAATATATAGGGTTATGGTTCATAATATGAAAGAATGGTCAAAGGGGTGTCGGTAAAAGTTGGAAAAGTGTCCCCACGGGTGAAAAGGTGGAGGTTAGAAAAACTGCTTAAAATACACAAGTTAGAGACGGAGGGGGGTAAATATAAGACATTTTGAAATTTTCATGATTTGTCGTGTGATCCCAAGTGTCCAACAATAAGTATTCAAGATTTCAAGTCTTCAACTTAATTAGGGACTCAGTTATAGAAAAAAGCTTAAAATACACAAGCTAGAACCCAGACGGGTGACTATAAGACTTTTTCAAAATTTTATGATTTATCGTTTGATATCAGATGTCCAGCTATAAGTATCCAGAATTTCAAGTCTCCAATATATATGGTTTCTGAGAACGGGCTCTGTGACAAATAGACATACAGACAGAGGAGTGAGACTAACAGGGTTTCGTCAGATGAACGAAACACTAGAAAAACTAGTTTTATCCTGTATTTCTGCCATTGAGAAGTCTTGGCTTACAATGAAAACTAATGTACGTAGACAGAGGTTTTTCGCGATTTCCTAAAATTTAATTTTCTGGATAAGCGAGTTTTGAAACTCACGTCCTCATATTTTTCATAAGTTTTTCTCATATATTTTCAGTATATTATTTGATATAAATATCAGGATGTTTTTAATGTAAAATAGAAAGAAAAGCGAATTATAATTACAAATAAAAGTTTATGTATGAACAAGAAGAATTTATAAAGTATCAATATTAAAAAAAAATAAAATGCTGCATTTTTACTAGGAATTTGTACATTTTTCGCAAGTAGGAAAAAAATCCATTATGAAATACTCTTTATAAAAATAGTCTTGAGAAAACCTACTATTATGTATAAAACAAGTTGGAAATTGCAGGTCAAACGTGGCAAATGAGATGCGTTCTTTCTATAACTAGTTTTATAAATATTTTTTTGAACCGCATACCGAATGTATATTTTACTGCACTTCATAAGTGCATATCATTTTCGTTCTGTTCGAAAGGCTGCAACATCATTAAAACGCAATTGAAATAATTTTTTCCCATTGGCCGTAATGTAACGGAAAGCTTTTGACTGTCACTGTAATTAAACTATACATCCGATTTTCATAAAATTTTAAATGACTCGACAAAATTTTGCAACAATTATATATTTAAAATTTCAGACCATTCGGTTGGGTAGTTTTTGCTCTGTTACATGCGGACAGACGGACTAACCGAACGACAACTATAGGTGCTACGTATTTATATAATTCCGAACGCACCTAAAAAAGGGGGGGATACTTTTTTTTTATCTTTTTTTCCCTTCTTTTTTTTTCGTTGAAATTTTTTTCTACTTTAACTTATATTTATTAGAGTTCAGAACCAATTACGTCAAAATTTATCTTTGTTTTGACAATAGAAGCTGCGAACAAGAAAAATATCCAAGTCGCATACTACTTTTCATTAATATTTTAAAGGAAAGAATCTTATATATACACGTTTGTGATTGAAAGTGTATGATAATAAAGCATGCACAATCTGAAATTATTTATCCCTTCTATAGGAGATTTTTGTGTGACTTTTCTTTGCAATTTGTTCTCATTATGCTTTCTAGACAATGATATGAATAAAGTATTCAGCAGGGGAGTAGGATATTTTTCTTTACACAACAAATTTGTTTAGTAAATAAATATTTAATAAATATGTATAATACTTGTAACATAAATTATATACAGGGTGTCCATAACAGAATCTTTCAGTTATAAATTTTAATAGTATTAAGTGTAAGCCTTGTAGAGTGTTGGTTCAAGATCACAAAAAAGAGTAACTCAGACAGTTTTTGATAAGCGCATGCGCGAATACTTCTTTGTTATTGACTCGCTTGTAGTGACACATACGAAAAATGGTGAATCCCAAGCGTAAAGCGTTATTGCTGAGCTAAAGATTGAAAAGCCGTCAGAGCCATGCGAATTTTTCCTTTGGGGCTTTATGAAAGGTCGTGTCTACGTTCCGCCGCTTCCTAATTATTTGCCAGAGTTGAGACACAGAATTGAAGAGGCTATTGCTTCCACTAAGGAATTGTTAATCGAAGTGTGGGACGAATTGGACTTAAGGTTGGATAAATGCAGTATAATTAAAGGTGCACATATTGAACATTTGTAAGAAAAACTAGGTTAGTTTACCTGCAATTTGATGAATGATTTTTTGTACGGAAAACGATTAATATTTTTTGTAACAGAAAATGAAAACGTGCGTAAATGAAAGATAAAGGAAAATACATATACAGTCGAACCTCGTTATCCCGACACTCTCATGACCAGAAAAAAGTGTCGTCAAGCGGAGTGTCGCGGTAACCGGAGTTGGAGAAAAATATGTTAATAAAAAGTTGTATTTTTAATTAATTTAAAATAACTTAAAATTCATAACTGTTCTTGCAGTTTTAAGAAATAAAATATTATCATTAAGCAAAATAAACGCAAAAAAAATTGAAAAGAATAAAAATCAGATTTATGATGACTTTTTTTTTTCACATGGAATATTGATGAATTAAGGTTTGCTTATCCCTAGATTGTTTCTTACAACTCTTTTTCGAATATTATACAGTGAATTGTAAGCAATATTCGTTGTTTCAGAAATGGATGGTAGATAATTTCTGGTCGTTTTAATGCAATGCAATGATTCGGTTTTAGTCGGATGAGAAACGCCGTGTAACCACAAGAAAGCGCCACCTGACCAGAACAAAAAGGCCTCGAGTAGACTGACATGTCTATCTGAAGCCATTCATAGTGTATGGGCTTATTTATTGAGATAAAGGTTTGAAGTAAAATTTATCATTTATCTCAATGGGTATTTTAGACACTTTTGTGAAAAATTTTGGCTAAGACGTTTCTTATCGCTTAATTTCCGTGCTTATAGGATGAATTGTGAAAAATGGACAATTTTCCTAACTGTCGGGATATCATGAGTTGAAAATTATTCAACGACGTAAAATCCGGAGTTTATTTACATTAAAAGCATATACAGAAAATCGGGACTTTGAAAAACTGACGTGATAAGCGGAGTGACGTGAAAACCGGGTGTCGGGATAGCGAGGTCCGACTGTATTTATGGTTTTGGTTAAGCTTTCAATATAAAAAAAATTAAATTAAGTTAAATAAATAAATACACGAAAAAATAAATGAAAGAAAATAAATGCACGGCGACCCATATAATCGTTCGCATTTGAAAAATTCAAAAATCGTATTCGAGTGCGGTTTTCTCCATAATAGATGTCAAAATGTCGGATATTTTGTGGTTAGAAAATTTTTTTCAAAGTTTTTTTTAACTACCTTTTTGCTATAAAAATTTCGATAATTTCACATGTTTTGTGCTGCATACTGCACTCTGATACAATTTTTTTTATTTTCCATGAATGTTAAGAATGTAAATAGATTTACTAGATTCTGATTCTTTTAACTATTGTTTTTATTTTTATTCAAAAAATCCCACTTTTTGATGTATCTTAGGGTGCAAACTACACTTCGGTAAGACATTTTGTTAAATTTTTATGAGTATTAGAATCTGAACATATGGATCTGTTTAAATTATTTTTGTCATTAAATTTCCACAAAAAATTACGACTCTTTGAAAAATCTCGTGATGATGCAAACGGTAGTCTAATATGACAATGTGTTAATTTTTTAATGCACTTCTGAAATAAGAATGGACTTTTGCGACAACCTATAGGTTTGTGCATATGACCAAGATTAATATAATGGTTATCCCATAATTCATTATTTAAAAAAATTCACAAAACTTTAACAAATTGTTGTGTCAGAGCACGCTTTGAACCATAAGACATAGAACCATTTAATACCATACGCTGTTAAAAAAAAAAAAAAAAAAACAAAAAAAAAAAACAGAGATTCTACTGACAATTGAGACGCCAGTACTATTTCCGTGTTTTAACGGAAAATTTCCCCATAAATTCCAGAAAAACGGAAAATTTTCTGTAATTTATGAGGAAAAATTGGATTGGTTATGAGGAAAACGGATTTCTGGAATTTATGGGGGGGGGGGGGGGGGAGGGAATTTTCGTTAAAATATGGAAATAGTACTGGCGTCTCGATTGCCAGTGGAATATCCGTTTTATAGTCCGTTTTTTTACAGTGCAAGAAGCACAGAACCGTAAGACAAAGAGCCGGATAAAGCTTGCGGAAAAAGAAAAAGTATCACTGATGGGTGGTGCTATTAATGTTTACATATTAAAAGTCATAAACATATTGAGCTTATAAAACAGATATTTGCTTGCGCTTGACAAAATAGTGTGTTCTAAAGTGCATAAAATAAACAGCTTTCAATGAAGAAAAAAATGAAAGTTCTACACGGTGTAGAAAGTCCTGGTACTAGCAATGAAAAAAACATTTTAGTCAAATATAGATTTCATTCTTCAACATAATTTCCTTCAAGAGCAATACATTTTATTCAAACGATTTTGTAACATTTCGTCATCTTTCATACCGTACGATTTCTAAAAGGCTTCAAAATATGCAGCAGTTTTGCATGCGGCATCCTCATTCGTTGCAAATATTTTTCTATGGAGCCACCCTTCAAGTTAGGAAATGAATAATACCAATGGGGGGCAGATCAAGAAAATACGAGAGGGGGTGAAAGAATTCGTCATTTAGGGGTCGATTCAGGAATTTTGTCACGCTTTCATGGATGTGAGAGTCGGCGCGTTATCGTTGTGAAACAGAACTTTCTCCGCCATATGCGGCGTTTTTATTCTGATTTCTTTGTTCAAACGATACAATAATGCTTCATAATACTCTCATGTGACCGGTTTTCCTTTTTCTAGAAAGTACATAAATATCATGCCACGTGCATCCCAAAAATCACTGGCTAAGGTATTTGCAGCTGATTTTTGCGGATTTCGTCTCTTTGGGCGGCTTTTGCTAGGTTCCAAACACTCAGGTGATTGCTTGTCGGACTCGGGGGTGTTAATGGATTAATGTTTTACCCTTTGTTACAAATTGGCGAAAAAACTCATTTGAAATACGCTGAAATATCGCCAAATTGTGCTCTAAATCATCGACACGTTGCTGTTTTTGGTCTTTTTTAATAAACGTGGCATCCATCTCGCATAAAGATTTTTCATATGAAAATATTTATGCAAGATATTCCTCACACATACTGTATATATCTTTACGATCTCCGCTATCTTCCTCACTGTCACTTTGCGGTCATCCAAACAAATATGGTGCATTTTTTAGTGTTTTTTGGAGTTGATGCCCAATTGGTCGTCCAGAACGTCGAGCAGCGATGATACTTCTACGCCTACAGTTAAATTTACAAAACCATTGACAAATGGTTATTTTTCACAGGGTTTACATGTCCATTAATGGGCATTTTCAAAATCTGTCCATGTTTTGGAATAACAAAATCAAATTTTTAGAAATAATCAGAAAGTTTTAATGTTTTGTAAATAATTACCATACCTCATAAAGATTAATATACAAGCATCAGCAGCAGTGGCGTAGCTACATATTCAGCGCCCTGGAGCAAGTAAAGCTTGTGCGCCTTCTTGTCACTCAAAAAAGTTCTGCGTAATTTTGATTTGAAATTACACATATATATATATATATATGTGTGTGTGTGTGTAACTAGCTGACCCGCCCGACGTTGCCCGGGCCCGTTATAATAACGTAAACAAAACTCAAGTTTGTATGATTTTATATATTCCGAAAGTAGTTCAAATGAACCCGGTCTTAGGGGTGGCCTACTGCCTTCAGTAGTGTCTAGTGTGTTCCCGACAATCCTCTTTCTGAACTAACCTGTGGCCTGGGTCCCCGCTACGAAAGGCAGTGTATAAGGCAAGGGCAGCTGACGTCACTGTTGGTCGAATTACTGTTGGTCAGTAAAAAAAAGCTGTTCATTCATTATGGCTCCTACAATACACATGAACTCCAGGAATTTGATTGGTCTTTAACAGACTGATTTAACAGATCTATGATATGATTGCCCTACGTCGCCAAGTTGATTCCTGCAATGATCGCTATGCAAAAAACGTAGTGGTAGATTGATTGACAGAAGTGTTTGTTTGTAAACATGCCCTTTCTTTATACCAGGAGTGTTCTGTACGCGCCGGAGACAATTGAAAACCAAGTTGAATGAGTCAAACCCCGTAGTAATCGGGCTCATAGAACCCGAGATAAGAATGCGAATCCTGGCGGTGAATCTATAATCTTTAAAACAGTCGTAAGCTAAGTTGAATGGACCAATTTCCGTCGAAATAGGGCCCATAACAAACGAGAAAAGAATGCGCCGTTAATGTTCAAAAATGGTGGTAACAGAAGTCTAACACAAACTTTATAACACAGAAAGTAGCTGAATCGTAATCTAGGTTGAATGAACCAATTCCCGTTGAAATCGAGCCCCTAAGAACCCGAGGAAAGAATGCGCCTCCAAGCAGTGGAAGGTGTTTGTGGCTTCCACCCCCAGTAAATTTAACAAATTACCTTTAACATTAACGCGATATTTAACTCACGGCTGCAGTGAGTAAACGTAAGTTGATGCCGAAAAAGAAGATTAACATTCGAAAAAGGTGGTAGCTGGAGTATAAGAAAATTTTTTAGTCGTTTATAAGTCGTTTATAAGTAGCCGGAGAACCCTCGAACTATGCTAAAGAAAATTACAAGACAATCGGATAATTTTTAAAGAAACTGCATCAAGGACCCTTAAAAGGCGATTAATATTCAAAATTGGTGGTAGCTGAAGTGCGAGTAATTTTTTTGTTATTCATTTAGTAGCTGGGGGACGTAAGAATTTGTTAGGAAAAAAATCTTAGTGAATCGGACCATTTTTAAGGAAGCTATAATAGGGGACCAAAAAGGGCCAACTGATAATTGAGAGCAAGGTCGAAGGTGAAAACATGTTAAAATGTCCTAGTACTTACAAGGAAGGTCTCCATACGGGCATATTCAGAAAAATCTGAAAAAATTACAGAGTGTTCATCTCATGTGGATATATATGTTTATAGAAATTTTTTTGGCGGAACCCCGATAGAACGTTCGTAAAAAAATATTGAAATTTTCGTTTATTTGGCGATTTATCATCGGTTGGCGATGAACTGAAATTTCGAAAAATACTTTTTCATATCATACTCTTTAAGATAAAAATATTTCATACTGAACTTGTTTAAATAAATTTAACTTAAATAACTGTAGTTTTGTCAGTTTTAGTTTGATTTAGCTATAGTTTTGTCATATATGTATTTACAATGAAAGTTAAATATCAAATTTTATGAATTAAAACAAAATTAAAATTGTTTCAATATCTCAAAATTAAGTCCAATTGAGCGCTGTCGGTTCAATTTTGTTGCTATGGAAACGACGAATTCCTTGGTTTGAAATGAATAACTGCTAAATGAATCTTGCCTTTATTTTGGAATATGCTTAAATATATGAAAGTATTTTTTATAGATGAAATTGTTTTTAAAGTAATAAAATTAAGTAACAAGCAACATAAATATGTAATACGAAAAAATGTATTTATTAAACTCTCTCACTGTTTATGTTTAAATTCATTAAATACTTTTTACACGCATTCTAAAAATCAATTAACAAACAATTTTCAGATGCATTAAAATCGTTTGCTTCTGGCGAGGAAAAGTACTGCTCGCCAAATCGCGTGACGCTTTCGTCTTTTCGAGCCAAATACTCGAAAGTATTTTATTTTTTTTACAGATTTTCTACTGTAATTCCGCCGCTAAATTTGACTGATCCTTTGTTACATAAATAAGTAATTTAATTGGTATTTTTTTCAAAATATTCTGAGTATGCCCAGTATGGAGACCTTCCTTGTTAGCGCTTTAGATTTTCAGTTCGAAATTAAGTATAGAGTATAAGTACTAATCAAGTACTAACCATTAGAAATTTTTTTCAAAGAACTGCTTAAAGATCCCTTGGGTCCCAATAAAAATATGAAGGTGTTGTCTCGGGGAGAGAAGTCCAAGATTCAATTTTGAAGTTATGCAATGAGAGTGTGACACATTTAGGGGGTAAAAAAGCATGGCGCACAAAAAGTTACCCTAGGGGGCCAGTGTCTTAACTGAAATGTAGAAGCGGAAGAAAAACTAAATGAAAAAAGAGCTCCAAAATCGAAGATCAGATTAAAAGGAGGCAATTTATTAACAATTTAGGAACTTTAGGAACACAAAAACTTCAAGTGGCTCTGTACCAAGCCCCAGTGGTCCAGGGTCACAACTGGAATGTTGCGGGGCGAAAGGAAATTTATTTAGTATTTTACATAGTAGTCAAAGGACGCTAGAACAACGTCAAAGAAAATTGCAAGATAATCGGATAAAGCTGCACCAAGGGCCCCAAGAAGGTGATTAATATTCAAATTTTGTAGTAGCTGAAGTGTAAAAAAAAATTTTTGTCGTTCGTATAGTAGCTGGATTTCCTAAGATGTTGTTACAAAAAAAGTTAGTGAATCAGACCATTTTAAGGGAGATATAATTGGAGGTCCAAAAGGGGCCAAATGATAGTTGGGAGCAGTTCTTTAAGATAAAAACATGTTAAAAGGTTCTAGTACTTGGCGCTTTAGATCTCAATAAGTCGAAATTAAGCATGGGGTATGTATTAATCATTCGAATAAAATTTTAAAGAAGCACGATAAAAAGTGGGGAAATTCTTTAAAAAGGGCACTAGGTGCCCAATAAAAGTGGGAGGGTGCTGGCCCGGGGAGAGGAGTCCAACTCTCAATTTTAAAGTTATGTATTGAGAGGTTGACAATATTAGGGGTTGAAAAATGTATGGCGCACAAAAATTTCAAGGGGCCCTGGGTCTTGACTGGAATGTAGAAACGGAAAATAACTAAATGGGAAAAGGTCCCCCAAAACGAAGAAGATCGGGGCAAGTTATGAGCAATTCAGGGTATAAAAACTGAAAGGTGCTCTGGGGGACCAGTCATAAACAATTAAAAATCTGAGCTCCAGGCGCATCAGGACCTGTCTTGGGCTACCCTCACCCAAGTTTTCAGACTTCTATGTGCAATAGATTTCGTTAGCCACCACACACAGAGCGAAACTTTCTTTTATTAGTATAGACTAGCTGATCCCACCCGGTATTGCCCAGGCCCGTAATAATATTCTTAAATGAACTTGAAATTTGTAGGATTTTATTTCTTAAGGCTGTTCTTAAATCCAAAGGAGCAACTTTATGACATACGTTTTAATTAATTTTTGCTTGAGAACGCGTGAAACTAGCAGATGTTGTTATTCAGAAACTTTGTAATCGAAAGACGTTTTCCGTATTTTTTGTAAACACAATAGATATTACAGAAAACACTATCAAAGTTGGCATTTTCAATGGAATTTCCCGACGAAAGCAGAAAAGCCAGTCAACGAAGGGAGAAAAACGTCTTGTCATATATCTTTAACAAGACTGTGTGTGAAATACGCGCTCCAAAAATCGGTTAAAAAAAACAGTCCTGCTCTAATTTATATACAAAATTGCTGACCGCCGCCGTTCTGATTATCACATTTATAGACAATATTGAACAAGTTAGAAATTGCTCGTAAAACTTGGCAAATGAGGTGCTTTTGTACTATAACTAGTTTTATAAATATTTTTTGCACCGCATATTGTACTGAATGTATATTTTAGTGCACTTCAATAAGTGCATATCCATTTCATTCTGTTCGAAAGGCTGTAACATCATTAAAATGCATTTGAAATACTTTTTTCCCACTGACCGTCATGTAACGAAAAACGTTTGACTGTCCCTGTCATTAAAGTATACATCCAATTTTCATAAAATTTGAAATGACTCGACACAATTTTGCAACAATTATATATTCAAAATTTCAGACCATTCGGGTGGTAGTTTTTGCTCTATTATATGCGGACAGACGGACGGACAAACAGACGAACTGAACGACGACTATAGGTGCTACGTATTTATATAATTACGAATGCACCTAAAAAGGCCCGTTTTCATATTAAAAGGTAATTTTTTACAAAAAAGAATGTTTGAATTACATTTTCTTTGCTGAAAATATTCTTTATAAATATTTTTGTACAAAGCGCAAAAATCAATATAATAAAATTTATTATAAAGGAAATTGCAATCACAGCATTGTACGAATACACGAAGCCTATACACATTTCAAACAAATACTTAATACATGATTTTACAAATAACTAAATAAAATAAAATACGTATATATATATAAAGAGAGGCCACGCTCTTTGGTACAAGACAGACTGAAAATTCTTGGGGCAGACCATGTACAAACTGGTCACAGAAAAAGTTCCAGAATATATACGTTAGTGTTTAAAAGATTTAAATGGTCCTCTGAAGCAAAGAAACTATAAAAAAAAAAAATCAGTTCTTCTGCCCTGCAAAGAGAAATAAAAATCATTAGTAAAAAATGCTTCAAAAAAGTGATTTAAAAAATATTATATGATTTAAGGTTTTTTATATCTAATGCTTATAGCAAATTTTAAAACTATTAGTTTCAGCTGATGGAGGGAGCAGCTTTACCTGATTTAGGGAGCACCGACCCGCAGGTCGGTTGCCCGGCGGGCCAGTCTGAGCCTGCCAGAATGGGACTTAATTTAGTAAAATTCTTTTTTTTTAAATTATTATTGTTTATAGGCCTTGCTTCGGCATTGGCGGAATGAAAATTTATTGAAAATTATGTCTTTAGAAAAATATTTAAGCTTTATGAATGAAAGTGCACGTTTTCTTTAAAACACGACGTCTTTATCACTAGTGGAAATATTCCGCCTCTGTATAAAATTAGGAACTAAGTTTTTATTCATTCTTATACTGTTTTGAACAAACAATATTTCTGTAAACTGTTCAGAAAATTGAATGGAGTAACTCCAAACATTTTCTTTCCCTTTTTTTTAAAATCTAAAATTCATCGACTACTAATATGTGCTATCAGATGGTGGTGGAATGTGCGTGTGTGTCGAGGGAGTAGGCACAGCCTGATTATGGCCTAAGCAAGCTCACATTACTATGTTCGAAAAATATGTTTTGCCTTATTTAATCCTAAAATTCTGTGATTAAATAAGGTTTAATGTGGAAAATTACTGTTAGAAAAAGTGGTGTAATTTTGCATAGGCTATAATTAGGCCCTTAAGGAACACTTAATTTGGTACTTAACTTTTCTCTCTTTTTGAAGCTTATCGATTCTGCATTTGACATTTGCAATATTTTCAAAATCTGAAGAACAATACGCACACAATTTAAGTTGCTGTTTTCCCCTCACCCCCCCCCCCATCTAAATTTTGTAGCCGTGGGCTGATGTAGAATATGTTTCAATCCGGCTCTTATTATTGTTTTGTAATCTGTATTGATGCATGTTTAGTTTCCACAAAACAAACAAAAAGAAAAAACCTTCAAAATTTTCATTTATTGGTTTTCGTTAATAAAATGGTCAATAATTTTCTTCAATTTCTCACGCTATATTTTTTCCCAAATCGTAAAATCATTTTCGCAAATTACTACTGTTACATCGTACATATAGGTTTCTCAGCGGTGAATTCTTTGGCTACCATTATTTCCGTACAGTAATCATCATGATAAATGTCTAAAACATTTCTAATAGAAATGTACCAGAAAGATTACTGTTTGCAAATAGTAGTAGTCAGTAAAGTGGCCGATGTTAAATAAGTTGAATAAGCCCGGTTAAATAAGTTTTGATTACTTTAAGATCTGAAAATATCCGAAATAGTTGAGGTTAAACACAAGGTAAAATATCATAGAAATATGCTGATTGTAACAAGATTCATCTATAATGTCTGATTAATAATGAAAAAATATACAAATATTTTAAGAAATCTTTATTTCGCTTTTTCTAATTTTGCGCCCTTAGGATTCGTGCGCCTGGAGCAGTTTGCTCCAACTGCTCCACGGTAGCTACGCCCCTGATCAGCAGAGACCAAATTGCTACTTTAACATTTTCAAACTAATTTTTAAATTTTAATTATTTTAGTTAATGACATAAGTGAGCACGGTAATGACATCTACGGTAATGACAAATTAAGCAAAATACTTTTATTTTTCCCCAAGCGTAAACGGCAGCCATTATATCTTCTGGATCATACAATGATTTTCCATTTCTTATATGATAAAATCAGATTAATAAATAAAAGTTTATTTAATTTATCAATTAGAAATGGGTACGGTAATGACGTACAAAAGAATACTCACCAAAACATTCAAAGTCTTTGCTTGTTTTATTATAAGACTATTTACTCTATTCACCTAAACCTGATAACAAGCTGACTTTTAAGGAGTATGTGCCTTGATAAAAAGACGTGTGCTGCCCTCTAAAAAATTCCAGATGAACTTTTTGTCAGAAGCATGGCAATGACATTTTTTCTTGAGACACGGTTTAAAATAATTAAGAATTATAGATAAGTTTAATTAATGAAAATAAATATTTTTTTAATTAATAGTATCTTAAATAAAAATGTATTAGAAAAATTATAACCATCTCTTTTAAATAGAATTTAGTCAAATCGATACC
Source organism: Maratus speciosus (assembly GCA_963932465.1). Taxonomy (NCBI): domain Eukaryota; kingdom Metazoa; phylum Arthropoda; class Arachnida; order Araneae; family Salticidae; genus Maratus; species Maratus speciosus. The sequence goes on from OZ010789.1 coordinate 224,487,235, forward strand.
TAATAAATTGCTTGTTGGGACAACCTACGGTAATGATATTTTTACTACAAAAAAATATATTTCTTATTTTAAAATTTTTTATAAATAATAATATATCTCTAAATTATCATTAAAAAACATGATAGTTAAAATACTATAATTAAAATTATGATATTTAATTATTTTTCTGTACAAATGTGAAAGGACAGTAAAACACAACACTTTTTGAAAATCACCCTAATACTTTAGAGGAACACGTTAACAGAGTGCCTAATGTTTCATTATTAAGTCTTGGGTTTGAATCTTATTTTCTTTCGCCAAAAAGCAATATTTAATCAAAACACGGAATTCTTTTTTGTAAATTGTTTTTACAAAAGCAAAAACACACGCAAAAGTGTCACTTACACGATTACAATTTGTAAAGAAAGGGCCAAAACATCATTGAAAATTGACATTAATCTTTTGAAGGATGGTACTTTCTAGAAACAACATGGATAACTTGTCCGCATTGACGGTTAAAAGCGAGTCCCGGGAATTTTCTCTGTATGTAGCAAATTAGAAATAGAATAAAAGTATGTTTATAACCAAGATTAATGTATAAAGCTTTAATAGTTTTATAAATACAGATTTATTGAACGTTTATTGTAGCAGAAATAAAAATTCATCATAATGCACTGTTTATGGAAAGTTTTAAGTAAAAATAACTCGAATGGTATGTAAGAAAGATAATTTTTCCCTTCTTTCTTTCTTTTTTCCTTTCTTTCTTTCTTTCATTCCATTTCATTCCATTTCATTTCTTTTCTTTTCTTTTCTTTCTTTCTTTTTAAAAAATTATTTTCAATTTTACTTTATTCTTCCCGAGTTCGGAAACATGAAGGATGCCCTTGCCGTATTTGTTCATTAATACTTAAGAGGAACGAAGATTATACATACCTTCGTGATAAAAGCTATGCGTCATAAAGGATCCTATCTGGAATTATTTATTTTCCTACTACGAGTTTTTTTATGTTCTTCTCTCTTTTTAAAAATAATCTTTACTTCTACTTTACTTTTCCACGAGTTCAAAGACACTGACAACAGAATTTATGTTCTGCCGCACAACAGAAGTTGTATACAGTAAAAAATACCTTAAAGAAGATGTGTACAGTCATAAAATATCTTACCTTTAATTATTTATCTTCCGGCTATAACTTTCTTGTATGTATTTACTCACTGAAAAAAATCGTCAGTTATGCTTTACTTTGTACAATTTCAACAAAACTTATATTTCGTCGGACAACAGAAATTGTGCACAACAAAATCAACCTAAACAAGAAGATGTGTGCGGTCATGCAACACCCTATCTTAAATTACACTAGCCTGCCAAATTTGGGTTGTGTTATGTTGTTTAGCTTTTGATAATTGATTTTTATGTATTTTTTACCGCTGAATTCGATAATGACCTTCATTTTTAACCATCACTTTTGGATTTTTCGCAAATCGTAAATTTCAAAGTTAAAAAGTTCAAAGTTAAAATTGAACCCCCTATTCCCCATCTCATCGGATCCCTGAGCTGTTTAGCTGTAATCATTCCCTGTATAAGCCAGAAAATTGAATAAATTATCCAATGAAATAAAATTAAATTGAATAAAAATTTTTTACATATATTTTATTGTATCAGCTTTTTGCTATTTTTTAACTTTGAAATTTACGATTAGCGAAAAATTCTGACGCGATGATTAAAAATAAAGGTTATTTTCAGATTCAGTGCTAAAAAGTACATAAAAATCAATTATTTAAAAAAACAAAAACAAAAAACAAACAAATAAAACAAACAAAACAAACAAAAAAACAAAACAACCATTTCCTCTATTTTATAATATAAGATTTTTGCTATTTTTTAACTTTGAAATTTGTGATTTGCTAAAAATCCTGACACGATGGTTAAATATTAAAATAATTTTCGGATTCAGTCCAAATAATACATAAAAATCAAATATCAAAAGTTAAAAAGCAGAACCATCGCAGGCTTGTGTTATTTATCATCTCTCAACGAGTTTTGCGACTTCCTTCTTTTAACATTTGGTTTATTCTATCTTAGAGAAAATTATGTAAAGCCCGTTTTCCTTAGAGAGGTGGAGTATTTCCTTCTCCTAAAATATTATCTGTTTAAAAAATATTTAAGTTAAATATTATTATAAACATTTAATGAATGAATAAATTCCTATTATCTTATTTGCAGCATAAAAAACAAACATGTATAAATAAAAAATTAATGACAGCATTTCTTTTTAATCTTTTTAGTGATTCAGAATTCCAAATATACACAAAGTCGTTTTCTATGCAACTAAAAAAAAAAAAAAAAAAAAAAAAGGACAAATACGGGAAAAAAAAAAAAAAACTTGTCTATATCACAAATTTCCCCCTAAGGAATTAAAATATAAAATTGTAAATGTGTTGATATTCACCTTTATTCTAATAAAGTCTTTAAACATTGATATTAAGATTTTAAGAAACAAAATAATCATTAAAATCATTATAACCACAATGGAATACTCTGTATAATAAGAATCAGGTGAAAATGTATCATCATATATCAAAAATAGATATCCTGTTCTTTTTCTCTTACCCCTATTTTTTTAAGGAAATTTATCTTCAAGTCTAGCTTATTATCCTCGTGTTCAGAAACAATTACATCAAATTTTAAGTTTCATCTGGACACATAAGCTGCGAATAAGAAGAATACTGTAGTCGTATATATTATTTTTCATTAATATTTAAAAGGAAAAAAAAACTGATATACTATATCTTTGTGATAAAAGATGTGCTGTCACAAAAATGCTATAAATATATATAATTATTCATGAACTCTCTGTGAGTTTTGTAAAAAAGAATTTTGTTCAAAATATGTCAACTATTTCTGATTTCCAACACATTTATTTTTATTTATTTATTCTTTTTATGCATTTGCCTTCCTGTTAATAATGACCTTTCGCCAAATTTAAATGTTATAATATCTTAATACTTCATTTATAAGTGATTGGATCTATTCTTAAATAATTCATTAGTAATTAGTTAATTTAATAATTGTTGTTTCGAATTTAATATGTATAATGTTTGTATCATGTCTTGATACTCAATTTATAAATTATATTTGAAATTGATGATGAATTGTAATTTTCCATAGTGGTTATACATATATATATATTTATATATATAAAGCTAAAACAGGTATAATTAAAAGATTATGCATTTTTTCTTCTTTATTTCCTTTTTATTTTTTAGAAATACACTCAAAATAATCCCAAGAAAGTTTTCAGTACGGAAAAAAGTAAAAGAAAATCACAAATAAGAAGAAATTATTATGAAACTAGTTACTGACATCACAAGTTACTCTTGAAAACCCAAAATGTGAACTGAAGATAACAAAGGTAAACTGATATTTACCTTCGTTTAATAAACATTTTATTCTTTCTTGTTATGAATTAATAAGAAAAAGCGGATAAAAATGTCAAAATTGAAGCAAAGCGTCAGAAAAGACATAAACTAGACGTAAGAAAAATAAACATAAATGACTGTAAGACAATCTGTATAGATGTTTAATGTACTGATGATAAAATTTCTTATTTTCAAACCACGAATTAATATTTCCATAATTATGAAGGCTTAAAAATATTATTACATTAAAAACGGCTATAAAATTTAGGAATTGCATTAACGTTAAATTCACAGTGATCGCACAGTCTTATGAAGAGTCTTCTTTCTCACACCATTCTTAGCATAAAAAATATCATATTTATGTTAAAAATAACTAATTTATTTGGATATTCTTTTAGGCATTGGTCATCATCATAAATTCTGTAAAAAGAAAAAAAAATCGTTTATAAGCGCTAAAATTATACGTGTCCCCCCTTCTTCCAACAAACTTTCTAGTCACGCTATGCCTATGCCTGTAGTAATTGAGTTTCAGTATAACAAATGGTCGCATGAAGGAAAGTCTAAAACTAAAGGAAGAGTATTAACAAATTTAGTTTATTACGATCCATTGTGCAGATTATCAAATTGTTAATAAAGTTTATTTTCTGTGTATCAGATGTTAAGTAATTTTTTTTTTATGTTTTACTCAAGAACTATGCATAGCTGGATACAAATACTGGGAAATTTTAGGTAGCTTTCATTACAAAAAGCTACCTATTGCAGCCGTTCGGAGGAAAACGATTCCGAAAAATTTTGGTATATTTTCACCGATCATGACCCCTAGACACCGAAACTACCCTCCGTTCAAAATTGATATATACAGTAAAACTCGGATATAACGCTCTCCGCTTAAAACGCTTTCCCGCCTTTTACGCTCATATGTCCCGATCCCTTGAACCATACCCATAAGAATAATGTAAAAATTACTAGCTTTTAACGCTCTCCGTTTTTAACGCTTTCCCGCTTTTAACGCGCTTTTTTTTTTTTTTTTTTTTTTTTTTTTTTTTTGTCCTTTGAACAAAGAAATCTCGGATATTACGCTTTGGTGCTTTGGGATCAGAGAACAAAATAATTTATGCCGTCCTTCTCAGCAGCACCTGTCTGTCTCTTATTCACACAAACTGTTTTCCCTTTTTTCATTTACACAATAAGTAAGTAGCATCGTTGCCGACTCCAATTAGGTGCAACATGGAAGCTAAGAGTATGAAAAGAAAGACGCTGACACTTTCGAAAAAATTAGAAATTCTAAAAAATTATGACAAAAAATCGCCTATTCTGAGCCAGAAAGATTTTGCGTTATCTATGAATATCGCGCCGTCGTCTCTTCGGACTCTTCTTCAAAACAGAAAAGATATTGAAAAAAATGCTGCGATTGGTGGCTCAAAGAAAAAGAGAGTGAAAGCAGGATAATATGAAGATTTAGAAAAAGTTATGTACGAGTGGTCTCTTGAATCAAGACACTGTAGCATACCTATCAGCAAATCCATAGTTAAAGAAAAAAGCTGCGTAGCCCAAACGCCAAGAATTGAAGAATTTACTCCATCTAATGGGTGATTAGAGCGATTTCGAACCCACCACGGTATTGTGTTCAAGAAAATTTGTGGAGAATCCGCTGCCGTGAACATAGAAAATGCAGAATTTTGAAAAAAGAACAGTCGTCCAAGGCTTATCAAAAATTATGCCACTTGTGATATTTATAACGCCGACGAATTTGGCTTATTTTTTAAAGCGATACCTGATAAATCTTTAACGTTAAAAGATGAGCAGTGCCATGGAGGGAAGCTCAGTAAAGAACGTGTGACTGTGCTTGTTTGTTCCAACGCCGATGGAAGCGACAAACCCAAGCCTCTAGTGATTGGAAAATCGTCCAAACCTCGCTGTTTCAAGAACATCAAACGACTGCCCTGTGACTATGCACATCAACGTAAGGCTTAGATGACAGGTAACACAGTTCCAGTGATGTAGTCGTAAAAATCACAGAGAGTATATGCTCAAAGCAGAGGGTATACGCTCAAGGCAGAGGGTATACCCTAGAATGTATATACTATAGCTTTCTTGAGAAACAGAGGGTATACGGTGTACCTTAAAACAATCCAGAAGGTATACGGCGTATATCCCCGTATACCCTCCACTACACCCCTGCACAGTTCATTAAATATGTTTCTGATTTTGATGTCGCGATGCGGAAGCAAAATAGGCATGTCATACTATTCGTTGACAGTTGCACAGCGCATCCCCAAGAAATACCAGATATTTCAAACATCTCTCTGGAATTTTTACCTGCAAACACCACAAGCGTACTTCAACCGATGGATCAAGGGATCATAAAGGTATTAAAACAACATTATCGCAGATGTATAGTGAAACGATTTCTACATGAAATGGAAATTAAAAGTAGTCGATCTTCTGTAACTCTCCTCGACGCCATGAATTACCTTACCGCTGCTTGGGATGCAATCCAACGTAAAATAATTCAAAATTGCTTTAAAAAGGCAGGCTTCATAACGGACGCCGATGATGATATGGATGCGGCTGAAGAGGAGTCGGATCCTATAGATGTCGAGGACTGGCAAGCTGTTTGCGAGCATCTTGCAGAAAACGCAGAAAGCCTTCACAACTATCTTAACATTGATAAAGACGTTATAACAAAACGTTAGGAGCATTGACGACATTTAGGGGACACTGTACAGGATACCACAGAAGAAGAAGACTTTGATGAAGTTGCTGATGGCAATGTTCAAGAGTGCATCCTAACGATAGCTGAAGTAATGGAAGCTTTTAGCACTATCCGCCTATACACCGCTTCCGTAGATACTGCCGCTTCACATGGAGATATATTAAGACACATAAACAAAGCAGAAAATGCTCTTTTTTGTGGTTGTTCGACCACCCGTCAGACGAAACTCGGAAGAGTTTTTCTCTAAAACAGAATAAACAGTAAGTGAAAGTGTACAGTCCTCACAGTAGTGCTCAAGAATACAAATGTTACATTTAAAAAATAAAAACAAAATATTATTATTAGTTTCTTTCATAATTTTATTTTATGTTTAATATAAGGATAAAGGTTCCTATTAGAAATGTTAAATATATTTTGTAGCTTTTGTTTTAATGCTAACAATTCTTTTATTTATTCTGATTTGAAATAATAATACACTTTGTAAACACTATGTAAATTTGCGACATTTTAAATGAAGGAAACGTTTTTATACCTATGCTGTGGAGTTTCTATTTGAAATAATACACAAAAATGATTCCCTGCATTATTTAAAGCATATAATCTAATGTTCTCAATTTTAAAATGCCAAAAACCTTCTCCGCATTTAACGCTTTCCCGCTTTTAACGCTCTTCTAGCCCGGTCCCCCGGAAGAGCGTTATATCAGAGTTTTACTGTATATATATATATATTTATATATGTTCACATATATATATATATATATACACTGCTCAAAACAATTAAAGGATATTTGAAGTTTTATATAAAATAAAGATATAAACGAAATTTTTTTTGCCGAAAATAGAAGAAGAGAATCACAAATGCAAATTTTTCTGGTTTTCAAACTGTGGAGTATGCAAATTTTGAGTTCGACGTCAAAAACGTCGCTTCAGCGGCAGCGAATGAAATTTGACTTTCAACTGGATAAAAGAGAATGAAGACAAGGATGATCGGCATTCAGTGATTGCTTTGTTTTGATGAGTACGATGTCTCAGCGAAGTCATTTGACAGATTCAGAAGCTTTGAGAATTGTTGGTAGGTTAGAAGGGAGCCAAACTCAAGCCGAAGTAGCGCAAGCCATTGGAGTGTCACAAAATGTCATTTCCAGGATCAGGAACCGTTTTTTGGAGAGTGGATGTGCAGGCCGAAGACCAGGGCAAGGTCGTAGACGGGCAACAACGCCCAATGAAGATCGATATTTAGCGTTAACAGCTCGGAGACACCGAACCATGAACGCTACTCTTCTCCAACAACACCTTCGCTCGGCTACAGGCACCACGATTTCAACTCAGACTGTCCGAAACCGGCTCCATGCTGTAGGTCTGTATGCTCGCCGACCGATGGTATGTGTTAGATTAACATCAAGGCATCGCCGCGACAGCAGGGAGTGGGCAACCGAGCATGTCAACTGGAGGAGAAATGAATAGAGCAATATTCTGTTTTCTGACGAGTCGCGTTTTTCTGTGCATGAGGATAATAGGCGTATTTTCATCTGGAGGGACCGTGGCAGTAGGAATAATCCTGCGTTCGTGCACGAAAGTGTCAGATTTGGCGGTGGAGGAGTGTTGGTGTATGGTGGCATATCCATTGACGGGCGCACTGACCTCTACATCATTCGAGATGGAGCTCTGACTGGTCGCCGATATAGGGATGAGATCCTCAGACCTATTGTAGTCCCTTACGCTGCAGCAATCGGAGATAACTTCATTTTAATGGACGATAACTGCAGGCCACATCGTGCAAACCTGGTGGAGGATTTCCTTTTCGAGGAAGGAATCGTTCGAATGGAATGGCCAGCGTGTTCTCCAGACATGAATCCAATCGAGCACGTTTGGAAGACGAGTTTCTGGCCGCCAACAACCCCCACAAACTCTCCAAGAACTGGAAAGAGCTCTTCTGGAGGAGTGGGGCAGAATGCCCCAACTCGTCAATTATAGCCTCATTGAGTCCATGCCTCAAAGGTGTTCAACGTTGCTGGCCGCCCGTGGAAACCTGAAAATGATTTTCTTTGAAGAAAACACCTTTTCTTATTATTTTTTTCTCATATGCACAAATTGTGTTTTTTTCCTTTAGTACACAAATGCGCAATAAAATGCATTTTTTTCTGCCAAACATGTGTAATTTATTCTCATATAACCTACTATGTCTGTCGACCATGTATCAATCAGCTAAACAGTTTACCAGATACAAAATCCACCTAAAACTGCAATATCCTTTAATTGTTTTGAGCAGTGTATATATATATATATATATATATGATCTTTGTCATACTGTAACTCTCGTAATTATGAACCGATTTGGATAAAATTTCGTGTGTACATAGTACATACCAATGTCTCGACCGAGTTCGTTGGCTAGCTTCATCCGCCATCTTGTTTCAAAATGGCGGTCATTTAAAATTTTTTTAAAAATTTAAAATTTAAAATGAGGCACAAAAAATTAGACATTGAAAAAGATTTTTTTCTTATGTGTTTGGTCTTGATACAAAGATTCTGGAGCATTTTTTGTTTCGTCCATATCTTAAAAAATGGCTGAGTTACAGCACTTTGAATTTCTAGCATGGCTGACATTTTGAAACGATCTGATTTTTGTAACGCGATAATACACGTATTTATGAACCGATTTGGATGTGACAAGGAATGTGCATAGTACATAGCAATGTCTTGACGGAGTTCGTTGGCCAGCCTCATCCGCCATCTTGTTTCAAAATGGCGGCCATTTAAAAAAATTTAAATTTAAAATGAGGCACAAAAAAATTAGACATTGAAAAATATTTTTTCTTATGTGTTTGGGCTTGATACAAAGATTCTGGAGCATTTTTAGTTTCGTCTGTATCTTAAAAAATGGCTGAGTTATAGCACTTTGAATTTCTAGCATGGCTGACATTTTGAAACGATCTGATTTTTGTCACGCGATAATACACGTATTTATGAACCGATTTGGATGTGATAAAGAATTTGCATGGTACATAGCAATGTCTCGGCAGAGTTCGTTGGCCAGCCTCACCCGCCATCTTGTTTCAAAATAGCGGCCATTTAAAAATTAAAAAAATATTAAAATTTAAAAGTGAGGTACAAAATAACTAGAAATTGAAAAAGATTTTTTCCTTATGTGTTTGAGCTTGATACAAAGATTCCGGAGCATTTTTTGTTTCGTCTATGTCTTAAAAAATGGCTAAGTTATAGCACTTTGAATTTCTAGCATGGCTGACATTTTGAAACGATCTGATTTTTGTCACGCGATAATATGCGTTTTTATGAACCGATTTGGATGTGACAAGGCATATGCATAGTACATAGCAATGTCTCGACCGAGTTCGTTAGCCAGCTTCATACGCCATCTTGTTTCAAAATGTCGGCCATTTAAAATTAAAAAAAAAATTAAAATGAAGTACAAAAAAATTATAAATCGAAAAAGATTTTTTTCTTATGTCTTTGAGCTTGATACGAAGATTTCGGAGTATTTTTTGTTTCGTCTATATCTTAAAAAACGGTTGAGTTATAGCACTTTGAAATTCTAGTGTGGCTGACATTTTGAAACGATCTGATTTTTGTCACGTGATAACACGCGTATTTATGAACGGATTTGGATATAACTTGGTGTGTACATAGTACATACCAATGTCTCAACCGAGTACGTTGGCCAACATCATCCGCCATCTTGTTTCAAAATGGCGGCCATTAACTTTTTATCTAATTTAATTTAAAATGAGGTACAAAAAAATTAGAAATTGAAAAAGATTTTTTTCTTATGTATTTGACCTCGATACAAAGATTCTGGAGCATTTTTCGTTTCGTCTATATCTTAAAAAATGGCTGAGTTATAGCACTTTGAATTTTTAGCATGGCTGACATTTTGATACGATCTGATTTTTGTCACGCGATAACACACGTATTTATGAACCGATTAGGATGTGACAAGGCATGTGCATAGTACATAGCAATCTCCCGGCCAAGTTCGTTTGCTAACTTTATCCGCCATCTTGTTTCAAAATGGCGGCCATTTAAAAATTAAAAAAAAAAATAATTTAAAATGAGGTACAAAAAAATTAGAAATTGAAAAAGATTTTTTCTTATGTGTTTCAGCTTGTTACAAAGATTCCGGATCATTTTTTGTTTTGCCTTTATCTAAAAAAAGTCCGAGATATAGCAGTTTGAATTTCGAATGTGTGTGACATTTTGAAAAATCTGATTTTTTGCAAGCAACAGCACTCGTATATATCAACCGATTTAGATATGAGTAAGCATGTGCACAGGAATTACAAAGATGTCGACCAAGTTCATTGGTGATCTTTGTTGCACCCATTATGTTGTTTTAAAAAGGTGGGCTATCACCGATAATTCGGGTTAATATAATTATTAATATAATTCGAGATATCACCGAATTTGGCGACAAAATATAAATCACTTTAATAAAACCAGCTTTGATAACGCTGACTAATTTGGCGAAATTCTCATTCATATTCAATATTGACAAAAATTAGTATTTAATCTTCTATAATCGGGTTCCTCTAATTTGAGCTCCGTGTGTTTGAATAATATAAGCTGGTTTTTAAAAAATAAGGAATATGAAAGCTACCTCTTCCTCCCGGCACTGGCCGGAATGACTTTTTTTATTTAAAGCGAGCACCTATTTTCACCCTTAAAAAATTACTTTTTAATAGGGTGACATTTTATATCTTCTTTGGGCAGCTAAATATTTAGAGGGCAACACTTTTCTCTATTTTTTTCGTGTCTCTTTCAAGTTGCCTAATGCACAAAATTAAAAGTTGTTTCCAATAAAGTTTTAATGAAAAATATGCATCGACTCAAAATCATGTGAAAATAACATTAAAAATATGCATAAAGATTTTGACATTTGACGACCCAGATAATAAAGTGGTAAGCGATGCAATCATGATTATGAATAAATGAGTTGTAAAGTTCCAAATATTTAAGAGGGGGTTCAATAATTATTGTCTCGAGTGTATATAAAATATTTGTACTGTGATGGTTTATGTGAATACTGAAGCCTAATGTCTTAGATGCCTATATGCTCAAATTCAGAACTATAGCTTCTATATTAATATATATTTTTTCTTTTTTGGTGTGAGAGGTCGCACCTAGCTTGAAAGGGGGCAGGGCAGTAAGTGAGACGTGGCTACTGTAACTTGGACTCGGTATCATAGCGGTGTAGCCACGTCTCATCCACTGACGTCAAACGGCTTCACGTCTCGAGTGACAACTTCACGTCACATCACAAATCTATCACAGAACTGCTTCAGGTCTGGCCCCATAAGCTCCATATCAGCCTTTCCCCCCAACACCCCCTTTCAAGTTAGGTGCCCCCTCTCACACCTCTCACATCTAAAATGAAAAAAAAACTATGTTAATATAGCAGCTACGGTTCTGAAATTGAGCATATAGGCATCTAAGACATTAGGCTTTAATATTCCACATCAGCCATCGCAGTACAAATATTTTATACACACTCGGGACAGTAATTATTGAACCTCCCTCGTATTTGTGTTTCTTGACAAATGCCTCTTTTACTAATTAAAATTTATGTGAGTATTAGTTTTTTTTTTTTTTTTTTTTTTTTTTTTTCAAATAGTAATTTAACAAATGGTAGAGGAGCATTGATTATCTTCAGTCATATGATTAACTAACAACATATGATTAACTAACTAAATGTTGTCACATGCAATCTTTATCATCTAAGTTCTTCATTTGTATTAATAAAATAAGATATATGGATATTTCAATATTTATATTAACTTTATTAGTTTAAAATCATATTTTAAAAAGTTCATATGAGCATGAATATAGTGATCAGGCAAATAAAAGAATTTAGGCTTTTAAATGTTTTTAAATGTGATTTTATTGTGTATTTTATTAAACTGTCTGAATTTAAAGTGTTATTTTTCAAATAAAAGAAATTTCTCCACAATTTAATCTTAGTAGTGCTTATATTTATTTTGAAACCAACACGGAATTCGATAAAAAAGATTTTCTGAAAATTCGATAACATTCTAAAAAGGACTTCTACGGATTTTTTCTGCTGAACATTTTGGAGAAGGTTATTGCTTATGAAATACATGAATTGAAAATAATAAAAGTGTTCAGCAGATGTGTTTGACACGCTGAATATGTCACTTGAGTGATGTTTTTGCTAAAGCATTTCGCTGTAACAGTTTTTCTGAGATTTTCTACAGAAAGTATGTTACTGTACTATTTTTTCCACTATTACAGTATTGAATACGCATTTGACATTACCAATAGAGCGTCTGAAATTTTATTAAATTAAGAGGAAGTTAAAAATGAAAAAAAAAATTGAGTCTTATTTAAAGGGATTTCATCTATTTTAAAAGTTTTAAAAAAATTTCAGCGCATTTTTATTTATTTACTTATTTTTGTTGCTTTAATTCTTTATGGTGAAATGTCTAAGTTTTTGGATCTGGCTTCGGGGAAAATGACAAAAAAAAAAAAAAAAAAAAAAAAAAGAAGTAAAATTGTTTAAATATAAAAGAATAATTATAATAAAATATATAATTCGTAATGAAGGAATTTAATTGAAAACTGAAAGTAATACGCAAACGAATTCTTTATGCTGAAATGTCCAAGGACCTTTTTGGGCCAAGGGCCAAGGATCGGGAATCCGGGAAAATGACAATTTCAAAAAATGAAGTGAAATTATTTGAATGAGTATAAAAGAATGTAATTGAAAACTGAAAGTAACGTTCAAACGAATTCCATATGCTGAAATGTCAAAGTTTTTTGGATCGGGAATCGAGGAAAATGACAACTCCAAAAAATGAAGTAAAATTATTTAAATGTGGTACAAGAATTTAATTGAAAACTGAAAGGAATATGCAAATGAATTCTTTAAGCTGAAATGTCCAAGTTTTTTGATCGAGAATCGAGGAAAACGACGATTTCCAAAAATGAAGTAAAATTGTTGGAATGAGTATAAAAGTATTTAATTGAAAACTGAAAGGAATATGCAGACGGTTATTAAAAATCATTTTTAAAAATTAAAAAGTATAAGTATGGTAATTTTCCAATGTTATAGATTTTGAATAAACTTTTCAATAACCTAAGCATTGATAAATTATTTTATTGTTTAACGTTAAACAGTATATATTTAGTATACTCATGTTCAAAATTAAGAGAATTTCTCAATTTTGTCGAATTTCATGAAAAGCACTGAATGAAAGGTAAAACGCTTCTAAGCAAAAATGCAAATTTTTAGTGTCAAATACGTAAGCGTGCACGTGTGTATGCGTGGAACAAGTCGAGGAACAGGCTTTATAAGCGAGCGTGGCAATCTTCGCGTTTCCGCTCGCACACCTCGCGAAATATCTTGTTTTTTTTTATGTTTTTTTGCAACATTCAGTGAAATCCAAAAGCAAACAGTAAAAATGAGTAACCACAAAAGTTTGGATGATGGGTTGAGGTGGCGAATAGCGGGGTGACTGTAAAAAGGGCAATATAAAGTGCATATTCCTAGGCAATTCAAAATTACGCTCGTGTCATGTCCAACTTATGGAAACAGTTTAAGGGCACTGGTTCCATAGAGAAAAAGCTTGAAAAAGGTCGTACAGCAATCACGACTGCCAACGAAGATCGCTTTTTGTCTATTACATTGAAGCGTAAGAGAATTGCAACGGCTTCAGCTCTCTCGTGACCTTTATGTGGCCACAAGAAGACGAGTTTCAAGTTTTACTATTTGCAGAAGCCTTCTGCCAGAAGGCTTCATGACAAAAGGTTGTTTTCAATAAGACATGCGGCTTACGTCCTGCTCAGTTCTGCACGTAGGAGAACCTGTTGCATGGTGCAGAGATCATCGACTTTGTAAAAAAGATCAGACGGGACCATCCTATTTACTGATGAGTCTCGGTTGAACCTAAATACCAATTCTCGACGTACTTTCATTGGGAGAAAACAAGGGATCCGTTAACTTCCTTCCAACTTCCAAGAAAGAAACCACTATGGCAGCGGTGGTTTAATGGTCTGGGAAGGCATCATGTTGGATGGTCGCACACACCCTCCCTGTGTTTTTTAAGGCCTCTGTGACTGGTATGAGGTGTAGGGTTCATATCTTGGTACTCTATATTCGCCTTTTCAGGGATGCAGTTTGGTCCTGATTTCATTTTAAAGGACTGCAACGTGCACCCAGATAAAGCTCATTTGGTCAATGAATTTCTGGAAAGTGAGGATATTCGCTTGATGGATTGGCAGCCAGATCTTCAGGTCTAACTCCTATAGAGCATCTCTGGGACGTTCTGGAGAGAACAATTGGAACCTGCTTTCCGCCTCCCAGAATCACTCAGGGCCTGAAACAGCGTTGCTAGGGGGAATGAGACTAACTGCCGCAGGGACTCATAAACTGCCTGATTTCCAGTATGAATACCCATTGTGAGAGCTGTATAAATGTAAGAGGGGACCATACTCGCTTTTAATCCATTTTTTGGTTCAATATTGTAAGATCTGTTTTTATTCCTTCTGACTCTGATGAGTGTTACGCACGATCATGCGTTCGTATTATAACTGTTGAATGGTTATTTTTCTTGCATTATATCAACCTATGTACATACCTAATTTCATTAAAATCTGTCTAGTAGTTCTGGAGATAACCGACCAAATCTGAAAATTTTCTTAATTTTGAACGTGAGTGTAAGTTACTATAATAATGCAATATTTTCACTTTACAACTAAATATTTTAAACGTTGCTATTTGACTGGAAGTACATTCGTGTTTAAAAATAAGCAAAAATGAATAATTGTGAATACAAACCAAACATTTTTAACGAAAGTGTATGAACTTTAGATTACTGATTTTTGTTTTCGGATTACACCACTCATTAAAATGTAAGGAAGTAAACAAAATAATAGTTAAATTATGATTATCACACTTTCAGAAAAAAATTTGTTATTATGGTTTTTCAAACGGGAACATAAGTCTTATGCATTTAACAACACGCATGATACTCTCTTTCTGAAATAGAGAATTCTAGACGTCATACTTTAAATATTAATGTCGATCGCGTAGTTGGACATACCCATTCTTACAGTGAGAAACAGTAACATTGAGTAACATATAGTAACAGTCATATTGTAAGTTATTGTTGGGTGTGGAACCTGACTGTCTTTTAAATATATCTCATACATGATCTTTCTGATTCAGGTCTAGTTATCTTACAGATCACAGTTAGGACTGAATCACCAAATAGGCAAATGATGTAATCATGTAATTGCCTATGAATCTAGCGGCTTTTTCAGGAATTAACTTTTAGTGGCCCAGTTGCTTGAGAATTTTAAAATATCCGTTTTTTAATTTTTAAATAAGTATATTTTATCATTAACACATACGCCTTTTATGGTTTTCGAAATACACAAGACAGGTACCCCCTTAAGGCCAATATAATCGACTGGACGAGATCGCTTCTTTACAAATTATCGGTGGTTTTATCTACTCTGTTGAACCATTAACCGAAGAGTTTATTAATAGTTTAAAATATGCTTATCAATTTTTAAATGCTCTTCGACATTTTCATTTTCCGTCGAACAGAGCCATGACTTCACTAGTTTGTTGTAGCTCTATTTACATCAATACCAATTAGCGCATGCAAAATTATTGGGAAAATATGTCAAAATTACAACTTCGAATCTATAGTATCGAACTTGTACGTTTATGTTCAACTTCGAACTGCTTTATTTTTGAAAATACACTTTATAAACTAATTAACGGACCGACTATGGGATCTCTTATCTCTGTAAGAATAACTGAAATCGTGAAATAATTTTATTTTAAGGCTCCAAAATTTACTTCTCGAAAATACATTTTGACAACTTTTTCTTATTGTCAAACAAGAAAATTTAACTGAAATTTTGGAAAAAGCTAATTTTTATGTACAACAATACAGTTCACAATTGAAAATGAAACTGTCTGTAAACTCTCATTCTTAGATATTTTGATTCAAAGAAAATAAAAAGTTACCGGTCAAAAAATTCAATTCAATCAGTGTACCGTAAGGGAAATTTTATGGTCAGTGCTTAAATTTTAATTCTACTGTAGATTAGCTGGTATGTTCGTAAGCAAGGAGGTAAGCAAAAAATATAATAGAATGCAGATTAGTTAATTAGCAAATACGAAAGCTCTGTCATTATGCTCTGTTTTTACTGAACTAGCATCTCTTTTTAATACATTTGACCAAAAAGCATTTTTATATTAAACATATCAATTATTTATTCAAATAAAGTTTTGAAATTCAATAGCGATACTTTCATACTCGCAACATTCCAAGAGTTAATAGTCGAAGAAATTGCCAAAGATTTTACTATCTACAGCAGTTTTTTTTTTTAAATTCTAATAGTTTTAGTAGTTTATTATTGAACTTCTATAAGTAAAATTAGTCGGAAATGTTCGTTTTTTTTTTCACCTGACAAGTGTGCGTCACCTAACAAGTGCGTCACCGTGGAAGTCACCTAACAAGCGCATCTTTGTTAGATAAAAAGATAGAACAAACTTTCTTCAAATCTGCTAAATTAAAGTAATATTTACAAGTAAATAACTCCAAATAACGAATAGCGGGCGAACCCAGACGCCAGAGATTGCTTAGACGTCATCCAAATATGACGTGAAAATTACGTGCTCGTATAAAAAAATTCAGATTTTGGCATAATTTCACTATGAAGATGACCCCTTAAGTTTTTAAAGCCTAAATGAAAAGAAAACGTAATTTCCAATCGAATGGCTATTTCCGTTTTTTCATTTCTGGGGAAATTTGGTGATTAAAATATATGGGGTGTTCTCTTTTTTTTGGCCAACTGTGCAAAAGTTTTGACGTTTTGAAATATCTTAGTTTATTATTGAACTTCAATAAGTAAAATTAGTCAGAAATGTTCGTTTTTTCACCTGATACTTCATCTTTGTTAGATAAAAAGATAGAACAAACTTTCTTCAAATCTGCAAAATTAAAGTAATATTTACAAGTAAATAACTCCAAATAACGAATAGCTGGCGAACCCTGAGGTCAGAGTTTAGCCACAAAAAGTATACTCAGTGATCTTACCCATCAGCACAATATAAAGCCCCACAGAAGAAAAGAACACATGTTATAATAAATATATATTGCTAAATAAAACAAGTAATATACAAATTTTATTTTTAAAGTCAATTCCTACTTAGGTCATCAAGGAAAAATTTAATACAATCCCTTAAGCTATTATTGGTTTTTGTTGCATTAAAATACCTCAATTTGTTGATTTTCTATAAGCAAGCAGGTTTACAATGGAAGTCTATGGGAATTTGGCGAAATATTAGAGATTTCGCCAAGTTGGCGTCACTTTTGGCGACTCATTTTGGTCGACAAATTTGGTGATATCGCCAAGTTGGCGACAGAACGGGGTCCCCCCTATGGTTACCCCCCTTATAGATATGAAGATGCATTAAATGCTTCAATAACCAATGGCCGCCCTTTTGTCTCCCATGTAAAACTAAAATTATTTAATTAAAATTTAATAAATGAATTAATATCTGAAAAAAACTGTATTAAAATCAATTGTCATCCAGTACAAGTTTTAAAAAATTTATTTCAACTTGATAGGATGAATAATAAGTATTTTATGAACGATTTAAAATTTGAACAAGATATATAAATAAATAAATAAATAAATATAGGGAGAGTGTGAACTAATAGTAGGAATTGAAAAAATTGAGTATTTTCATTTTCAAGATAAATTTCTATGCAATTTTTGTGCTTTTTATGAAATTAGGAATGTATTCTATTCTTATTTCTTTTGCTCATTTTTTGAGATTAAGCTATTTATAATGCTTAGTTAAAATTCTGTAATAGCAGCCAAATACATATTGATAATATTCCAGTAAAATGTGCTGACTAATTAGTTACTGTAGCGATGAGGATGGAAGGAGTGTCAAAATTTAGGCAAAAGGATGCATTTACCAGTGGACTGATACTTCTATTTTTCATGAATATTCTAAGTTGGGATATTTCTTTAACTATTACCTATTACAATTGTATAGCTTTTCATTTATATTACTGGCGAAAAAGATTTTTTGCGGGAAATTGTCAGACGAAGACATGCAGAAGTGAGTTGTAAAAATGCTGAATATAGATATTAAGCTTCACGTAATGAAATTTCGATGCGCGTTTTTTCTGATTTAGGGTTCTTTTATCAACCGTATATAATATAAATTGTAATTATATAGATAAAATAGCCGTGTTTTTACTTTAATATCCTAAACTATTGGTTCCGTTGAAATCTAATCTAATCATCTTTCTAAAAATGTTGAAAAATACGTCATAATATGATAAACAATATCTTTACTCGAATTTATATTAGTTATTTTTTTAATGGGAGCTATTATCATTATTTAAATATAATCCAAACTATATTTATTTTGTTTCTGAAAATGAAAAATATTTAAATATAAAGAAACTTTTAGTAAGTTTGGAAAAAAGTACAAATAATTGCATTATGCTCAATCTACTTTGCATGAAAACTTGTTTGTATAAAATATTCAAAGTTTAAAAGTAAAAGTTTAAAATATTTCTTCTCTGATGTTCTGAAGTTCTGTGTAAACGGAAACTTTATGGTAATATTGGAATTTGCATGAAAAAGCAACCCGGAAAAGAACGTTAAGTTGGAAAAGTTTTGCATATTACAAGACGCTCTCTCTCTATTACGGAACATTATATCTAAAATCAATAGGTTATTTTTTAGAAGTGCGCAATGAATATATTTCATGTGGTTTTTCATAAAATAAACTATTAAAAAGTTGGGTAGCTATGTTTTATGTTGACATATGAATTCATTACGGTCATTTTTAGACGCTTTTATTACATGCTTTCTTTTAACTTACAATTATGTTTTTGTGTGGCAGTCAAATATTGTGACTCATTTTTCACCCCCTTCCTGTTGGCATAGATCTTTGAAAGTTGGAATATATGTGTATTCCTGAGGGCAATACATGAATTAGACATTGATTTTTTTAATTCGACCCCTAAAGGGAGCAATAGAGAGGGGCAACGGTTGATTTCTTATGGAAAAATTAGTATCAGCTTCAACAATGAGTAATTGCTGGAAAGCAGTAATGGCAGTGTTACCACAATAGCGCCAAATTTTGACCAAATTGGTGAAATATCGTCAAATTTGGCGACAAAAATAAGTTGCCATATATTAAGCCAACTAAGCGATAGTTGACTAATTTGACAAAATTTTCTACATTTTAGTGCATTAAAAATATACATATTTTGCATATTTTTGTGAATGTTAACGATAGCATGTCTTTTATCATTTATTTAACTTAACTTAGTTCACGTATGTAAAGATGGAATTTTGCATTTCATTTTCCTTTCTCTTTCTTTTGTCATATTTGAACAAAAAATTTAACAAAAATATTACTTTTTAAAACAAATTTACTACTTCACGTTTTCAACCAAGCATAAATAAAAGCGATAAGTTTTCCATAATCGGGGCTCTTGCCAAATTTACAAATTAAAATGAACATGTTTCGGAACAGCATGAACTGCAGTCATGAAGTTAGGCGTGATTTGTAAGATTAATCTTGAATGGTTATGAAATCGTGGAGTTTTAAAAAATATTTTTGCTTTTACAAATTAATAGTTCAGTTAATTTACATCAATTTTTTTAGAAGATTCAAACTTAAAAACTAAATAATTTTGCAAGCATAAGAAGTATATATATAAGTTATTATTAAGACGGTTATATAGCAGCTTATATTAAAAAGGAACATGTGCCTAGAAGAAAAATAACATTGTACAATAAAATATATAGAGTTTTATAAGCTATTTAAGTCAATAAATAAAAAACTTCATGTGTCTTTTACAAATTATGAGAACTTTCAATATCACAGAAAAACAACCAACATTTCAAAATCTTGCCTCTGTTGAAAAGTACACAGGAAAAGGAAATCATTTTCAAGTAAGCAATTATTAATACGAAGAAAGTTAAATAGAATTTGAAACACTGATCATTCCTATTTATAATTTTGAAAGGTATTCGACATTAATGATGCATTCAAACTATGTTTCAGTCTCAGTAAGTTTACAAAATTTAGATCATAAACTGACAAATTGTTGCTCTACGTGACTAAGCCAAATATAATTATATTTAAATTCAGTACGTACGTATCCTCATTTTTAAAACGGCGCATAGCAAGTGAAACACTGACGTATAAACAAAACAAAATAAAGTGGATTCATAAACACCTTTTGACTGGTAGGATGGAAATTGCTAAAAACAAGAAAAAAGGTAAAAAACATTTTATATGAAACACAAAATATATTTTTAATTTTCATTATTAGTATATTATGATAGTTTTATAATGTTTACTAACATATTTAATGTTTTAGGGAAATCATGCTCAAGTAATATTTGCATTTTATCGCCAATATAAAAAAATAATTTGTACAAAAAAGCAGATAAATTATAGCAATGAAAACAAATGAAGCAGTGAAGGCACATCAAGCGATGATTAACGTCACTCACATCGACAACATTTAAGAATATTTTCTTGTTATTCATTTAACATCTATTTCCTTACCATACTCTATTTCTGGATTTTTATGTTTTATTCTTATGTATTTATTTGCATACATATATATAAGCTATCTCTCTTTCTCTCACTCCTCTCTCTATATACATACACACAATTATATACTTATATGCACATATATAAAGAGAGAAAGAAGTCAGACTTCTTATAGTCCAGTCAATCTAAGATTCTGCCTGGAAAGTTTTGGAGAAGTTTTTTTCTCTTTCTTCCTTTATGTTTTTGGGGGTGCTGAACGCAATTTTCAACGTTGCCACCTCGTATCTGGACGGCTTAAAAGTTATAAGCGAAAAACCGTGAAAAAATTCGTTTTTTTTTTCGGGTTTTCCATTGTAGTTGCTAGAGGCTTAAACTTTTTTGAATAAACTGCTACACCAAATTAAACTAGAGAAAATTTTCTACATTTTTCATATGTACAATGTTTTTTTTCTAACACGAATACTTGTGACAATACCAGCAAAAAGATTTTTAGCGATATATTCAAATTCCATCATCGGAGGACGAAAACACAATACAATTACAATGTATCCATTTCAATCACCAATTTGAAGCTTTTTAGTTAATTGTACCGGGTGTCCCAAAAAGGACTGACTGATTTTAAAATTCAATAACTTGCAAACGGTGACAGATATTTAAAAAATTCTTGCAGGAGCGTTATGCATAAGGTCAAAAGTTTTTTTACAGTGATTTTCAATTTTAGTTCGAATTACAAACAATAGATGGCGCTGCGATCAATAGACGCTGAATTCAGGCTCGATTTTTGGTACTTCGTGGCCCGGATAATACATTCCCATCTCCTTTTTCAGCATGGAACAAGAGAAAGGACCAGAAATCGAGCCTGTATTTAGCGACTATTGCTTACAGCCCCATCTGTTGTTTGTAATTCGAACTAAAATCGAAAATCACTGTAATAAAACTTTTGACCTTATGCATAACCCTCCTGCAAGAATTTTTTAAATATCTGTCACCGTTTGCAAGTTATTGAATTTTAAAATCAGTCAGTCCTTTTTGGGACACCCGGTAGTTGCATTTCGAATACGTTAACATTTTCTTACCAAGTTTTAAGCCTTTTATATATTTATTAACAAAATAAATTAAAATCAGGTAATTAAGAAAAAATATAAATCACAAACACTCCGAACAGATGAGAGCACCAATTTTATTTTCCTACCAATCTCATTATGACTATTACATGATTATGATTGTACAATTATAACTATTATAAGTTTAACATAATAACATAAGTGGAAGATTGTAAACAGGAAAAAAAGAGAAATGCAGAGTTGTTCTCCCATTAATGTCGTTTTGGTAACTTTGAAAGGCCTGGTTGATCTTCTTCGAAAGGAGAATATCTTCAGCCACTATCCTCGCCGTAATCTGAATAATACGCCGTCATTCTTCCTGGTGAGATGACTACCGTTGTTGATATAAAACATCGCTCAAAATCTTGTGACATGTGTGATCTTGAAGCAAAGAACAGGTACATTGTTTGCAGTGGTTGATATAACAATATCTTCTTCACACGTGTTTAGAATGCGTGATTTAACTGTTTTGACTGAAGGACAGTATTCACCTGCTTTAATCTGGTCTGTTAATTCTTCTATAGAAATATGGTATTGTTCTTCATTTTCCTCCAGATAAAATACATGATTTGGATAGCTGTGTCTATGTCAGAGGCAAATGGACTTTTCTGCGTCTCTGTGGGTTTTGAGAACTGATAGGGCTTTTTCATACATTTCAAAGGGCATTACCTATCAGCAGTAACCAAGTCAACCATATGATCTAGTCCGTAGATTATGGCAAGCCCCACCTCATCTTCATGATTTTCAGAAAGTAGTTTAACTATTAAAAGGACTGTCAATGTAGAATATATTTCGTTTTGTTATTTCTTTATGAATTTCTTTTGCTTTAAAGTACGGTGGGATTTTTCCTTCAAACAAAAAGTAACAACTTTGAAACGAAAACTGTTGTACTGTTGAACGGTTGGTTTTATTACGTCTTGAGAAATACTCTTGAAGTTGCAGCAATGTGTTTTTTGCTTGTGTACTGTTTACGGCCTTTTTTATGGATACTTAGAGACTCCTTGTTCAATAAATAATTCCTTTTCCCATCTTTTCGTTTTTTACTTGCTAATCTGAAGGACTTCACAGCTTTTGATTTCACTTCTGTTACTTTAGTTCCGTCCATTAACTCCGTGTCAGAGATGAAACGCTTCTCTGCCACCATGAATATCACCACGTCTCACAATCATTTTAAAACACATAATAATTTTTAATTAAATGCACACTGCAGATACATTAAAGCAAATGCATAACCGACCGTCGAGACGTCTAGAAACAAACTGAGAGCTGATCTTTCAATTACAACAAGAACCAAAAAAGCCCTAACGTAGAAGGGAAGGCGGAGAAAGGTGAAGGGCTTCTCGTAATATCATGTCCCTGGCGCCATGGAAGTGTTTCAAGGACACCCACCCACTCGTTTTGCATTCACAAAAATATTACATTAAGCGTTTCCGACATCCGATTATATAATTCGAATACATCGCTAAATTCCTTTTTACTCGTATTGCCTAAACTATTGTTCTTAGAAAGAAACACTGTGAAACAAACAAACAACAAACTTGATACACATGTCTAAGAGTTTACCACCAGTACAGCTACGGCTAGGTAACTGTAAAAAAGCTAAGGAATGGGGCTGGAATAAAACTAAGAGAAGCACCACACCAATAACAACTGTCAAACTCACGCACCAGAAGCTGTTCTGTGAGAAAAATCCTGCAAATGAAAACAAACTGCAGTGACAAGTGTGGCTATAGGAATGCAGGTTTCTTTTGTTTGCTCCTTCGTTTGAACTGCGATGGCCATCGTGACATTCTCAGCTCCTTCATCGCCGAAAATGGCTTGGAAATAGAGGTTGACAAATCAATTCTCTAGGATATTTTAAGCCAAGTAAAGACCCAACCTGAGCAATCAAGATAACGATGAGCCTCCTATCGAAGAACATTACCAAGGCCTTCAAAGCCATCAAAACGACATTAATGGGAGAAAAAAAATCTCCATTTCTCTTTTTTTCCTGTTTACAATCTTCCACTTATGTTATTGTATTAAACTTATAATAGTTATAATTATACATTTATAATCATGTAATAGTTATAATCAGATTGGTAGGAAAATAAAAATTGGTGCTCTCATTTGTTCGGAGTGTTTGTGTTTTATATTTTTCTTAATTACCCGATTTCAATTTATTTTGTTAATAAATATATAAAAGGCTTGGTAAGCAAAAAAACTTGGTAAGCAAATGTTAACATATTCGAAATGCAACTACAATAAACTAAAAATCTTCAAATTGGTATTGGTGATTGAAAAGAATGCCTTGTGATTGTATTGCGTTTTCGTCCTCCGATGATGGAATTTGAATGTATCGCTAAAAATCTTTTTGCTGGTATTGTCACAAGTATTGGTCTTAGAAAAAAACATTATGTATAAAAAATGTAGAATATTTTCTCTAGTTTAATTTTGTGTAGCAGTTTATTAAAAAAAAGTTTAACCCTCTAGCGACTACAATGGAAAGCCTGAAAAAACCTCGATTTTTTCACGGCTTTTCGCTTATAACTTTTTAAGCCGTCCAGATACGAGGTGGGAAAGTTTGAAATCGTGTTCAGCACCCCAAAAAACATAAAGGAAGAAAGAGAAAAAAACTTCTCCAAAACTTTCCAGGCAGACGCCTTTTTTGGTCTAATTTTACTGGACTATTAACACATTGAACGCATTTAACCGCATGAATACATGTGGCATTAATACAGTCTGTTACAAAATTATAAGACCACTTAGAATTTCACTTTTTTTCAACAAAGATAATATTAGTTTGAATTTAAAAGTAGTTGAATGAAAATAAATAACTCTATAATGTTTATTTAGCTCAGGGAAAAAAGTTTGAATATATTTTTTGTTTCATGCCAAACGATTTTACAAAAAACCGGCTGTTTCATAAATATAAGACCACTCTTATAGTATTAATAAAGCAGACGATTTTATTTTGAACTGAGAGTTTAACTGTAACCTAAACAATCTGTAAAACTTAAAAAGAAGAATAAAATGGAGAAATTCTGAATTGTATCTGAGTCTTTGAATTTATTAGTAAAATGCCTCGTTCGAGTGAGCTGTCTGAAATAAAAGTGAGAAGAGTTTGCTACAAAATAAAAGGAAAGTCTGAACGTGAAATAAGGGAGATTCTTAATCATTCTAAAACTGTGATTCATAATGTTTTAAGTAAAAAAGAATTGTATGGAACGCATAAGCGACCTGGTCGTAAAAAGAAGTTATCAAATCGTGATAATAGGCGGATTGTCAAACTGGCAACGAAAAAATACCAGTCGACTCGTAAAATAGCACAACAGATAACTAAAAAGGTATCACATGCAACCGTCTGGCGAAGTTTGAAATCTAATGCTGGTATTATTCATCGAAAATTAAAAAGTAAACCACTACTACTGAAATGTTACAAAGAGCTCGTCTTAAGTGGGCAATAAATGTCATGTCCGGGAACTCTGCATGGAGAAATATATTGCTTTCAGACGAGAAAAAATTCAGTCTTGATAGTCCAGACGGCAATAATTGCTACTGGCATGATTTAAGGCAAAGATTTCGCGAGTTCTTCAGTAGGCAGATGGGAGGTGATTCCGTTATGGTGTGGGGCGCATTTTCATATGCAGGAAAATGCGATTTTCAAAGAGTTGAAGGGAAAATGAACTCGGACAGTTACCAACGAATGCTATTTCAAAGTCTGATATCCTTAGGACACATTTTAGGAAGTGCAAAATGGAAGTTTCCACAAGATAATGCTCCCAGTCATTTATCGAAATCAACAAAAGAGTGGCTTAAAAGAGAAAAGATTGATGTTTTACTTTGGTCAAGTCTAAGCGCTGACCTAACCCTTTGAGCTCCGGGTTATTAAAATTTTAAAAATATGCTAGAAAAACACTTAAAATGTGATTAGGGGACTGTCTGAAATTGAACCATGTTATTAAAATTTTTTTTAAATACCCCCTTTAGGCTGGGGGACGTAGGAAGTTTTTCCACCATCAGAGCTCTAGAGCATTCATTTCAACACGCAAATACAAGAAATGACACCTCAAAGTTATTCTAAAATTACTATAATTGCTGAAATTTCAACATATTTTAAGCAGTTACATTGTTTAAACAAATTCTAAGACTGTTAAAATATTTTAAAAATTTATTAAATGAGAAAATTCAAAATTTAAAATTTTTTAAATCATAATATAAAAATACAAACTAATCAAATTTATAGATGAAACAGATTTTAAAAATATTTAATTTTTATTTAGAAATATTTAAAACATAATAAACTCGTCAATCTGCTAAATGAAACACAAATTTAAATTCCTTGGAATTAAATTATAAGCATCTAAATTTTGGTTCTGAAACACTGTCTGGTATGTAATTTTAGTGCTGCCATCTAGTGACAAAGCACATTGTTGTAGTCCTTAGAGCTCTGCTGGTAGAAAATTCTACCATTACTCATTTCTATCCCCTGTAATTATTTAAATTTTCAGTTTAGTGATTTGCATGTAATTATTAAATGTTTGATGTGTCCAAGAGAAAAAAAATGTTATGTCCTTTGAAAAATATTTCTTTATAATGCTTGAAAAATACAAAATTTCTAAACCTTCAAAATTGGAGTGTTTTTAAGGTCACATTAAAAACCTACTAGATATTTGCAGAGAATAGTGCTGCCATCTAGATTTTAAGAAGACAAGTAAAATCTACAAAACCCAGTTTTTGCAATTAAAATGGAGACTTTTTGAAGGAAATTAAAAGATTTTGATTTTATGTGGGTGAAAATTCACCCGGCAGAGCTCAAAGGGTGACCTAAACCCCATAGAAGCCTTGTGGGTTTATTTGTCCCGCCAAGTGTATGAAAATAATAAACAATATCATTTAACATATGAATTAGAAACGGTCATTATGGAGAAATGGGACAATATTTCCGAATCGTTCCTTAAAAAATTAATTAACTCTATGCCAAATCGTGTGTTTAAAGTTATTTAGAGAAATAGTGGAGCAACATCTTACTAAATTTGAGAAAACTGTTCTTTTCCACAGGTGGTCCTATAATTTTGCAACAGTTCTTTTTGACACTTTTTTGTTATATTGATGTTTTTCTTTTCGAATTAATTTCATTTGTGTAAGTTGCTACATTTGACTAAAAACTTGATGTACTAACATAAAATATTCTTTATTTTCATTGAAATATTTCTTTAATTACCTAAATAGCAAAATATGTTGTGGTCTCATACTTTTGAAACAGACTGTAGTTTGATTGAAGACAATTTATTACTATAAAATAGAACTGCTAGTTTATTACCATGCATTAACAAAAATAATTTGGATTCTCCTTAGGTATGGTTAAGGGATTTCAGTCTGGCATTGAACGTGTAAAAACAACTAAATCTGATGTTTTTGAATTCAAAATATATAAAATGAACACTTTGTACAAAATTAACAAACATTGCCGTGATTGGGAATTCTGAACAGATTACATAAACACTGAAATCATTTTGTAAATGTCTGCCAAAAAAGCCACTTTGACACACTATGTGACAGGTAACGTTTAAGAGGTAATTTGGATAAGGATGCAGACGAAGATATCCTTGTCTGGTCAAGTTAAGACTCCTTTAACTCGAGCTGATTCAGACCGCTATTTAATTGATAGTAGGAGAAGAACGATACGCCACAATTTAGTGAAAAATGTGGATTTTAAATATAATATTTTATTATTATTTTTAATCATATAAACACTGAATCAATTTCAGGAAAGCAATCTTGAAACAATTCAGGATTCTACTTTAAAATATTTTAAAGTTATTTAAATCGTCTTTTTCTTAAATCATCATTTTCTTCAATCGCATTTTCCTTAAATTGGAGACTATTGAGGCTTGCGATGTTTGCTTAAATTGGATCCTGTTAAATCGATTTAATACCAGCAGTTTCCCTATGTTAGTAATATAAGTAATCGGTATTGGTAAGAAATAATCGATATATTTTTTTAAAGCGATTTAAAGCCAATAGATGAATTGTTAGCTTTAAAATTGATTCTTTGTTTTAAAACAATTTAAGACCAATAGTTAAATCGGATTTCCGATGTTAGACTTAAATCAAAATTTATAACCAATGCTTAAAACGGATTTCCCACGTTATATTTAAATCGATTTGAGGGCCAGTCCTAGTGGGCAACAGGGCCCCACCAGTGGCCGAGAGGTTCTGCTCTCGAAGCTGGTAGGCGGGAAGTGCTGGGTTCGATCCCAATCGCGCCCGTCGGCCTAATCGTTCGGAGTTTTCGTGGTTTTCTTCGAGCCGTGGATCTTCCATGCGTTAATACGGATTAGGTTCCCTTAGAAAGACCCCCGCTCCGAGGAATTAACATTCAACACGGATTTAACGTGCATCAGATGTCATTTGCGTAAACAATATTTAGCTGTGCTGAGTCTTGTGATTGTGATCTTCCTATTCATAGTATTATACTCTTCCAGACGGTCTATTACAGCCAGTATGTATATATGTAATCGTGAGAATGTGTAGAACTAAAATACTTAGACGATTAAAATATCTTATAAAATATCTATCGATGACCATATTTTAGGTCATTTTTTAGACATGTTTACTATCATCAACATTTGGCTCTTGTAATAAAAATATCAATAATTGACTTGTACCTTCAAAAACATGATGAATGTTTATTTACGAACAAAAACTTTATGGGTACTTCATGTTAAGAAATAGAAAACATAACACTGAAACGTCTATTCATTTTTATCATGTTAACACATTAAGTAATTAATACGATAATAAGGAAATTCTTTTAGAAAAATATCACCAAACATCTTATTACAACATTATTATTTTCATTTAAAGAGAAACAAAATTATTTTCTACATATTATAATAATGAACAAAACATGTTTCAGCAAAAGAAGAGCACTGTTCTGATGCAATAAATTTTACTCTTGTTTGAAAAGCATGTTCTGTTAATTGAGAGAAAACATATTTATGCTATCAAAGTACAGTTCTTGTTGAAAATTATTAAAAATACGTTGTTTATATAAGTTTCCACTTACAAAAAAAAGAAGCTATCAAGCTATTAGGAAATTTATTTATAAGTACTGGACTAGAATTTTCACATTTTATGGGCTTTCGTTATCTGTTAAACATATTTTTCTTAAAATGAAAGATAATATTTTGTAAAGTAAAATTTGCGTATACTTGCGTATTTTATACTTCCCCAACATGGTTTACTAGTGAGAAATTGCAGACTCAGGCATCGTCAGGAGTTGCTCAGTGGTTAGAGCAGCAGTCTTTTATACTGTGGTCCCGGGTTCGATATTGGCTCTGGCTAATTTTTCACTCCAGTTGTGTTTATTGTATTTATTGTTTGTATGTATGTATAATATTTATATATACCTTTAACTGTTGAATGCAGGCGTTATTTATGTGTGTATGTGTGTTTTAATATATATTGTAGTATAAGTGTTTTATTATAATTATCGTAGATCGATGTAATAGTAAAAGCTATTCATCGTTGTCCGGTCATCCAAGGCTGTCGTATAGATGGCTGGTGACTTCCCCGACATGGTTTATTAGTGAGAAATTGCAGACTTAGGCATCGGCCGGAATAGCTCAGTGGTTAGAGCAGCAGTCATGTATACTGTGGTCCCGGGTTCAATTCCTGGCTCTGGCTAATTTTTCACTCCAGTTGGGTTTATTGTATTTATTGTTTGCATGTCTGTATAATATTTATATATACCTTTTACTATAATGAAATTTGTATGAGCTTCAACAATGAGTAATTGTTGAAAATTAATAATGCCAGGGTTACTACAATAGCTCCAATTTTTTACCAACCTGGCAAAATATCGCCAAATTTGGCGACAAAAATAAGTTATATAGGAAGCCAACGTGGCGATATCTGGCTAATTTCGCGGAATTCTCATTGAAATCCATTAACATTTCATAATCGAGCTCACCGAAATTTCATTTAAATTCTGCTCTTTTAAGATTTTTTTTTTTCAAAATTTATCGGTCAGAATTTAAAGTGTAATACATGAAAATGTGTCTTTACAACTTCATAGCTCTTAACTGCCCGATTTTAATGTGCTTTACATTACCGGATACAAAAATTAAATTCTCTGTTTTTTTTCCAGTGCACGGGCTTTGTCAAACTTGGCATCCACTCCTACAGTGAATCAAGTCTATTTTCACATACTTTCTCATGTATGTCATCTGTTTAAATTCTTGGTTTATTGTGGGAGTGGATAAAACAAATTTTATGCACCTTCTAAATGGACTATCTCATTTTTTTTTCAAAATGGACTTGGTCTAATATGGTTGCGAGCCCCTCATATATGGAAAAGAAAAATGTAAGGAAAAGAGAAAAAAATATAATGGAAATGTGGAAAAGATATTTTTAATAACGCAAAGAAAATGTATTCTTGATTAGAGATATTTCAAATAATTATAATTAAAGTTTTGTGAGACGTTACTCCAAATACCCAGTGTCCATAAAAGGGTGTCCCAGTTTCAATGGTATATTATAACAGTTTAATTTAGACTATTTGCAGCAAATCAGCATCAAACTGAAGGTAACGTTTAATAACCTTTGGTTATACGACCCACATCCAATCTAAAGCCTTACCACACTTCGGTTGACAAGTCCGGAGTAATGGAAGCAATACCCTCTTTAATTCTGTGTCTCAACTCTGGCAAATAATTAGATAGCGAAACGTAGAAACGATCTTTAATAAAGCCCCAAGGGAAAAATCGCATTTCTCTAACGGATTTGAAATCTTCAGCCAAGAAATAACACTTTACGCTCAGGAGTCGCGATTTTGCGTATGTGGCTCTGCAAGCGAATCAATAAAAAAGCAGTATTCGTGCATGCACTTATCTTAAATTGTTTGAGTTACTCTTTATTTGAGACCTTGAACCAGCACTCTACAACACTTACAAATGATACTGTTAAAATTAATAACTGGGGCATTCCTTTATAATCATCTTGTATATTACAATCTCTTAATAAATTTTAAATATATATATGAATATAAATTAAAAAGCATTTAACTTATTTAATTTAAGAAGAAAAAAAGTAATATATAACACAATAGCAGGAATATACATGATGCTTTTAAAATATATTTTCTTAACAACAACAACAACAACAACAAAAACCCAGAAAAATAAACTTTATACACGCACGCTGAAGCATAAAAGATAGTACAGATAACAAAAATGTTTGTCTGGTAGAAAATGTTTGCAATTCAAAAAATAACCCAATTTAGAATCAAGCTACAAATTTTCGGGAGAATCTGAAACAGTTTCAATAGAAAGTAAGGATTTGTGAAAACTGAATAAAATGGTTAGTATAAACAAACAGAAAACCCTTCCATATATCCTCCGTGGACCCAGGGGACGTGAGCTTATTTTAAAATTCCGCTTTAGAAATAGAAAATTCTATTTTTATATTTTGCACCTACCGTTTCAACTAATGTAAGTAAGCTTATATTTTATATTTATTGCCCAATTCGAAGAAGTGTATTTGGCAAAGGGAAAGAGATTTTTATGTGCCCCAAACGTTAGTGTGTGTGTTTTTTTTTTTCTTCTTTTTTTAAGCAACAGCATATTTTATTTAAAGGAGTAAAAACTTTTTCCTGGAAAAGTATACGAAAAAGTTTTACTATTTTGAATACTGAATTTTTAAGGGTATGTTTGAGTACATTTAAATTGAAAAGTGTCCAATACTCATTAAAATTATCATTACTTTAAATTGTTTTTCAGTAGAAAATATTAAATAGCAGTCTCTTTTTTTTTTGGTAAAGACTTTTAGTTTTATATTTTAATTTGAAAAATGCCAAAATTACGAGGAAAATGTTTTAGAGAAAAATAAAGATAAACTCTTTTAAACCGAATTAAAAATATCCGGATTTGATACAATACATTTATTTAATAAGATAATCAAACAGGAAAGGCAAACTGATATAAAGGGCTGTACATATATAACGTTATCACTTTGGGGGGAAGGGGGAGGGTTCTGGCTCTTGATATCGTTAGATATTTCTAGGAGGAGGTGGGGTTTCCTTTGATATCGTTATAATTTTTGACCCAACCCAAATTTTCTTTTTTTTTGCCTGTTATCTCGTTTTACATTCTGTTATCTATTTTTATGAAAATACAAAGTTGTTATGAAAACCATTAAATGATTATAAAATAATTTAATTTCAACATGCGGAATATCCCAATATTAGCCATTCCTATTCTTCTGCAATATATGCATGTAATTCGTTATTAGAGAAACCAGGTTCGAAATGACACTTGATATCTTTACTAGTAAAAAATGGGAAAGAATATTGTGTTTTATTTTATAAGAAGTTTTGCTTATCTCGTGCAGTGGGCACGTGCAAGAAGACAATATTACTGTTGAATGCATTATGTAACAAAAAGCTATTATTAAATACTTTTAAATAGTAAATATTTCTTTAAAGTTATTTCATATTTGAAAATGATTATTTACTTTTCTAATAATTTAAATCAGTAAAGTACGCGCATAATAAATGTATAACCATATCTGTATATCATTGCAAACGTATAAAAAAAATGCAATTTAACAAATTACAACGACCATTTAGAAAATGATTTTTTCAAAGACTAAAATTTAAGACATAAAAAATCGCACGGAGTTGATCATACATTACGTACACCATGGATTACATTTTTCGGTACTGTAAATTTTTAAACTTCTACGGAGCTGGTCATACATTACGTACGCCATGGATTAAACATTAATATTCCTGGATCAATTTTAAATGAAATTTCATTCTTAAACTTCTAAACATCCCACAATATTACTTTTTATACCGACTTATAGAGGAAAAAATGCACTTTTAATTGCAATTTGTTTGAAAGCTGTATCTCAATTTGTTTCTGAGTAATTAAATTTTTTTGTAGTTTTTGTCACTTTTTTGTCATAGTGACAACAGAAGTATCCATCTCTGTTGAAAGTAAAGGGAAAATACAGATTACTGTATAGACCAATCAGAAAACGAATAAAATGCGGATTCAACTAATAAAAAGCTACAGATATGTTTTTGACTTCCTACCTTGACCGAGGACAATAACCATTTTTCCAAATGGTTAAAAAAAAAAAAATAAATAAAAAATTGTTTAAAAAATGTACTCACTCATAACGATATCATTAGCGGAACGGAGGGGGCTTCGAGGAATGCTAACGTATGATATCTGTTAAAATAAATAAAAAGGCAGACATAAAGACGTGGATCGAAGTGAGTATATTTGATATTAACAAGAACAATTACACAAACATACTGAAAGAAAACAGAAAATTTACAGGTATTTATAGATTTTGCAAGGACCATGGCAGAGATTTGGCGGCCGTGAAAGAAAGCTACATTAAACAACCAATCACAAGAAACATAGTTGTACAAAAAGAAATTAATAAGAATTTAATGTAATGCTGTGATTATTTTCAACACCCGCCCATAATCTAGCATTACATCAGAAAACAAAGAAATTTCTTGAAATCAATCATTAATAATAATATGACACAATTTAAACATTACTTGTACAAACAACAAAGAAATAATAGTTCATAAAATTTAACTTTAGGTAATGCCTTTGTAAATAAATCAGCAATTTGCATATTCGTAGGAACATATTCAATTTTGATGTTATTTTCTTTTATAATATTGCGAACAAATTTCAATTTGATATCAATGTGTTTCATTCTATCATAATTACTCTCATTACTGATACATTTTATACATGATTGATTATCCTCAAAAATTACTAAATCCTTAATATTTACAATTTCACTAGCAATATTTTAAAACCATAACAAGTCTTGCAAACTTTTAGTTAAAGCAATGACTTCAGCTTCAGTTGACGATAAGGCAACTGCTTTTTGTTTATTACAACACCACAGAACAGGCATGTTACAAAACATTAAAATATAACCTGTTACTGATTTGCGGTCATTTGTGTTAGCCCCCCAATCAGCATCAACATACATGGATAATTTAGGATCAGAATTTTGCTTTTTATACACAAGTTTTAAAGACAATGTTTCTTTTAAATATCTTAAGATTTTCTTAAGTGCTTTCCATGCAATTTCAGTAGGATTTTCTTGCAATTGGCTTAAACAGTTAATAGCATACAAAATATCAGGTCGAGAAATATAAGTTAAATATAATAAACAACCTACAAGTTCACGATATGGGCCATTAAAAGGTTTACCATTTTTGAAATCAGATGGGGTGGACTTAGGAGAAATAGGAATGTCAGTGGGTTTACAATCTAGCATATTAAACTTACTTAACAATTTAATTATATAAGACTCTTGATCCATTATTAAACTATCAGAATTGAATTTCATTTGAATACCTAGAAATTCTGAAACACTTTCCGATTTTGACATGTGAAACTCGTTATGTAATAGGGAAATAACTACATTAGTTTCATTTACATCTGAACCTGCAATTAACATATCATCTACATACAAAGCAATAATTATTTTATGATCATTATTATACCGAATAAAAATACAAGGTTCATTATCACAAGATTTAAAATTTAACTTTGAAATAAATTCATGAAACCTTTCAAACCATTGTCGTGGGGCTTGTTTTAAACCATATAAACTTCTTTTAAGTTTACACTTTCGCCCACTTTTATCATCATAGCCTTGCGGCTGATCCATAAAAACAAGTTCATTTAACTTACCATTCAGGAACGCTGTTTTAACATCTAACACAGATGCATATAAGTCTTCATTTAAAATCAAAATAAGAACCAAACGTAAAGCTGGCATACTTATTACAGGGGAAAAGGTTTCACTATAGTCTAGCCCTTCTTTTTGCATAAATCCACGAGCTACGAGTCTCGCCTTATGTCGACCATCTCTTTTGATGGTAAATACCCATTTGCAGGAAATAGGTCGTTTGTCAGGTGGTAATTTTTCAAGATCCCAGACATCGTTGATTTTCATACTTTCAATCTCCGCGTCCATAGCTTCTTTCCACAAGCGTTGTTCATCACTAGGGAGGGATCTGATATCATCAAACGTTAATGTTTCTTGTTGGCAAAGTAATGCTTCGTAAACTTCAGGATCTGGATACTGTACAGGTTGCTTTTTAAATCTTTCAGATTTTCTTGTTTTGTCTTCTTTCTCTTCAGGATCATGTAATTCATCACTCGTATTTTCTAGAACATCTGGATCAATTTCATTATCGACTGGTTCTGAATTTTCTAGAATGTATTGTTTCGACTGAACATTTTCCTTTTTCTCTTCGTCGAATTTCACATTTCTTGATACAGTTATGCGCTTCGTTTCAGGATCTAGTAATCTATATCCCATTGAAGAATAACCAATGAAGATCATTTGTTTAGACATATCGTCAAGCTTCTTTCGATGAACGGAAGGAATTAACATGTAAGCACTGCATCCAAAAACATGTATGTGCTTGAAATCGGCTTCTTCTCCATATTTCAGGAAGTACGGAGTTTTGTTCTCAATAGTGCTGCTTGGCATTCGGTTTTTCAAGTAAGCTGCTGAAAGGATAGCTTGACCCCAAAAAGTCTTTGGTAAATTTGATTCAGCAATCAAAGCACGTCCTATATTCAGAAGCGACCTATTGCAGCGTTCAGCTACTCCATTCAAAGATTGCGTGTATGGAGGAGCGGGATCTATCACTATACCAAGATCTCTAGTAAAATTCACTAAATCATTAGAAAAATATTCCTTCCCGTTATCACATCTAATTTTCTTCACTGTAGGGTTGGATTTTAAGAACATTTTTAATTCTTCCGAGACTTCACTTTTATGTTTCAGTAAACGTACTTCAGTAAAACGAGAAAAATCATCGATAAGAGTGCTATTTTAATAGCACTCGCCAGAAAAGGTTGTCGGAAAAATAGGTCCACAAATGTCACTATGAATCAAAGTCATTGGCTTGGTTTCTCTTTTTCTTGGTCCTCTTCCCATTGGTGTTGCACTCTGTTTTGCCCGGGCACAAATATCACAAAAAGAGTCAGGTACCGGAAGCTTCATATCTTTCAATACTTTGTCACTCGGATGACCAAGTCTGCGATGCCAGATATCACAATGATTTTTCTTTGAAGTAAGAACGGTTTAAAAAACAGGGACAAAGTCACTTACGTATTGTCCATTCAAATCCCGTTCACCGAAGTAAAAACGGTTTCTCGAACGGTTTTTCGATAAATACTTTTTGATTCTTGAAAATAACTGTATAATTTGCACTTTCAATTTTCCTAACGGAAATGAGTTGCCCGTTTAAGTCTGGAACATAAAGGACATCCTTTAAAGTAATTTCCATTCCATTTGACAGTTTTCCATTAATATTTCCAATACCTTTGATTTCTAGATTCGTTATTTTTGATGCGCATTTAATAGTTCCTGAAGAAGGTACTAAGGATGCGAAATAATTCTCATTAGAACACATATGGGAAGTTGCTCCGGAATCTACTATAAATTCATTCCTTTTAATGCTTCCAGCAACGAAAGAAACAGCTGAAGAGGCAAATTTTTCTTCATTTGAATTTTTAACAGCTTTACAGTTACGTTTTATGTGTCCGAATTTTCCACAAGAATGGCAAGTAATTTTCTTTCTACAATATTTCGCTGTATGCCCTTTAGAGTTGCAAATTTTGCAAAAGAATTCTTTGCGAGTCGACACAAATGCAGTATTATCATGAGCAGCCTTAGTATATACTTTTTCTTTCTTTGAATCCAAAAGAAGTGCTTCAGCATCTAATAATCTTTGTGTCACGAAATCTAATGTCAAAACAGAATTCGGTTGGTTTTCTAAAGCAATCTTAACATTTTCAAATTCCTGAGGCAATGACATCAAAATATAAACAATAGTATCCGTTTCATTAACTTCTGCCCCAGACAGCTTAAGATTTATTTATTTCATCAATGTGATTTCTCATAGAAACTGTACGATCTTTCTTAATCGTTGCCAATCTCTTCCGAATTAAAATTTGATTCACTGCACGCTTTGTATCATAAGTGCGTTCTAATTTATTCCAAATTTTATGAGCTGTATTTTCATCTTGAAGTGATGCAAGAACATTATCACTTAATAATGATAATAATAAAGCGTAAGCCTTTTTTGCTTTCACGACATCGGCGGCATTGTCGGGAGCCGCTTCAATTTCCAAGAATTTTTCCAATTCTTTAGCAGCAAAAATTGCCGTTACTCTTCGTTTCCATACCGAAAAAACTTTTCCATCACCTTCAAAAAGAGGGATACCGTAAA
This sequence comes from Maratus speciosus, assembly GCA_963932465.1. NCBI lineage: Eukaryota > Metazoa > Arthropoda > Arachnida > Araneae > Salticidae > Maratus > Maratus speciosus. Next base: position 224,524,323 of record OZ010789.1, read on the forward strand.
CATCTTTTGAAGAATCCATTCTGCTCAATAAAGTATATAAAAAGAAAGATAAAATCTTTTTCACTCAAAATCCCAGCAGAAATGAAAAACAGAAAGATAACGGCGTCAGTATGTCTCGCAGCTCATTTCAACACTTGCTAGAACCAACGCTCTGCTGTTAAAATAAATAAAAAGGTAGACATAAAGACGTGGATCGAAGTGAGTATATTTGATATTAACAAGAACAATTACACAAACATACTGAAAGAAAACAGAAAATTTACAGGTATTTATAGATTTTGCAAGGCCCATGGCAGAGAATTGGCGGCCGTGAAAGAAAGCTACATTAAACAACCAATCACAAGAAACATAGTTGTACAAAAAGAAATTAATAAGAATTTAATGTAATGCTATGATTATTTTCAACAATATCGCAAGGGGGGAAGGGTACAAAATTACCAAAATGTTGATAACGTTACATATGTACAGTCCCAAAGACAGTTTTTTCTTATCTTATTTCTACAATTTGTTTTCATCTGTTTTATTTTTCTTGTTTTCTTGTTTTGGGATGCACCGAATGAGAGCCATATATCCGACTGAGTAACATACTGACCACAGACGTATTGAGGTGCTAATATTTCTTAGTATGTTCAATTACTATAAAAAATTCTTTCTCATCTTTTTTCATAATATAAATACAATTTCAGCTTTTCCAAATTACAAGGAAAATCCATAATAAATATAACCTATAGTCCGATAACATACAAAGAAAATTCATTGCATAATTATTCAGAATATTTATCAACTTATCTCGAATTTTTTTCTCAAAATAAAATTTGATTTGCTAAAATAATATTTTAAAATAAAAATTTCCGAATTTAAAGATTGTTAATTTGTTTAGATGATGCTTTTGTAACTGTGAATACATGTTCAACTTTTTTGTTGTTGTTGTTTTTCTTATCTGTCTTTTATAATGATTCTCAAGGGTTACATGTTTTCATCGGTTACTTAATAATCTATATTGGGCAATTCCACAGAAATCATCATTTTTTTTGGGGGGGGGGGATCAAATTTATAATATGTTTAATTTAAGGGTATGATTGGAAAACCTGATATTTTTATATTCTATAGAAAAAGCCTAATAAAAATGCATTATAAATTACTGTTTACAAACTAAGTTAAGTACCATTATTGTCCTTGTAAAGTCATAATGTTACGTCAGTTACACAATAAAAGTTACGTCAGTTACGTGTGTAAATGCCATTTTTTTCTTTGTTATTAATCAGAAATTAATTAAACAAGTTGCTGTTATAATTTGGCCTTACTTAGTGTTGTTGAGGACATTAAATCACTTTTTTTAACTGGATAGTTTTGATAATTTTTACACTTCAATGAAGGCAGAAAAATGTATGTCTATTTTATGTTACTTAAGTTACAGAATTTTGAATTGCAATTTTTGGGATTCAAAGAAAGATTGAAATAATCTGCAGATATTCGGGTATTAAGACACTTGTGAGAAATATTTTAAATTGTAAAAAATTGTTCTAGCTTTATTAGTAAATTTTCTGCATAGATTTGAAAACAAAATTTGATGATAAAATGTTACGTCCGTTACGATGGAATTGCCCTATTATGAAATAAACTTTGTTTTAATACAAAAGTTTATGTTCCTCTTTAAAAAAACATTTTCCCAAGAATTGAGTAGGTGCCTCAGAATAACATGTTTTGCAAAGAGGCCAGACATACAAAACACAGCAATGAATTATTTTTTCATGTTTTGTTTTAAGTATAGTACAAAAATGGAGTCGAATAATTTAAAGTAATTTATTAGGCCCCGATATGCTATCACTTTCAGGTAACAATTAAAGTGTCGTCCCTAAAAAATACACTGTAAAAAAAACGGACTAAAATACGGAAATACTACTGGCAATCTAGACGCTAGTACTATTTCCGTATTTTAACGAAACTTTTTCGCGGTAAATTACATAAATTTTTCCGTTTTTTTTGGAATTTAACGGAAAATTTTCTGTAATTTACCGGGAAAAAGTTCCGTTAAAATACTGAAATAGTACTGGCGTTTAGATTGCCAGTAGTATTTCCGTATTTTAGTCCGTTTTTTTACAGTGTAACGTTACGTTACATAAGCCAGCCGTAAAACAAAGCAGATGTTTCATTGTTCGGTTAAATATTGATAATCTCTACTGCAATTTTTTAAACTTGTAAGCATCGCACATTTTCAATTTTTACACCTTTGTACAGGAAAAAAAGGTACTTTTAACTGCAATCTGTTTGAAAACTGCATCTCAATTTATTTTTGAGATACTAATTTTTTTGTAGTTTTTAATGCCATTTCCGTAATGGTGGCAACTGAAGTACTCCATTTCTGTAGAAAATAAAGGGAAAATAGTAGATTACTATATCTTTTTGTTGCCATTTTCTCATAAGAACTGAAAAAAAATTGTAATTAAAATATGTGCTAATTTGAAAAAATATAAATGAATGATTTCTGATAAAACATGGAGCTATTATAAACTATATTTAATTTTAAGTATCCATATTAATGTTACAAACACATGAAGACCTAAGAATGATTAAATAGCCGATTTTTTTGTCGAGTTTCTTGAATGACGACATCGCTTTTTGTGGGTTTGTGTATTATTCGGCGATAGTGACGTACCATGCATACTTTTCTATAGAATTGTATAAGACTGTATCGTTTATGAGGATCGGCCAGCGGATGCAAATGACGTCATTTTATATAAAATAAAAGCGTATATTTTAAGTCCTAGAACTGAAATATGTTTTGTACTATCTGTCTATTTATATTTTTTTTCATCGGTGGGCGGCACTAAATTCTGAAAAAGCAGAATTCCTTATTCTAATTTTTAATTACTTTTAGTTATAGCTGTGTGCAACAATTTAAAGAAAAATATCCCTTTTGCTGTCTTTTAAAAGTCAACTCTTTTATAATTTTCAACTTTTAAAATCTAAAAAAGGAAACGAGTATCTTATTTTAAAGCTCCAGAAATCAATAAATCTTCAACGTAAATGCCGGGAATATCGAACCTTAAATGTTTAAAATGATTATGAAGCTTCCTTTCTATTGCTTTTTTTCATATGTGCTTGCTATTAGATTCTTTTAGGATGATAAAAAATATTCATTTTGCCGGAAAATTTGTTTCAAAACATTTCCTCCACAAGAAAAATTGATTTCGGAATCAGTTGAGCATTTATGACAATTTACAGATAAATTGGAAAATTATGGCTTGGCAACGACTGAAATTTGGACATTTGTATAATTGAAAGATCGCCATTAATATTTTTACTCGTTCTGGGAATTTATTTTACTTTTTAAGTAATGTTGTTTTGCATTGCTAAGTCAGAAGGAATGAATATTCAATACATTAAGGGGAAATAAGATAAAAATATTTTTTTAGGAATATTTGAAGAATGTTCTCAGCTGAAAAACTGGTTTCTGCTAAAACACCTTTAGGTAGCTTTCATTACAAAAAGTAAAAAGCTATATATTGCAGCCGTCCGGAGGAAAGCACTTCCGGAAAATTTTGGTATATTTTCACAGATCACGACCCCCAGACCCCAAAACCACATTTCAAAATGGCGGTCATTTAAAATTCTTTTTTAATTAAAAATTTAAAAAGCGGTGCAAATAAATTAAAAACTGAAAGATATTTTTATTAAGAGTTTCACCTTAATATAAGGATTCCGAAGCATAGTTTGTTTTGTCTTTATCTAAAAAAATGGCGGAGATATAGCTGATCGAATTTCTAGGGTGGTTGACATTTTCAAATAATCTGATTTTTGACATGCTGTAACTCTCGTAGTTATAAACCGATTTGGATAAGAATAAGTATGTGCATAGTACATATGAATGTCTCGACCGAGTTCGTTAGACAGCTTCATCCGCCATCTTGTTTCAAAATGACGGCCATTATTTTTTTTATTGCTGTGCAATGCTTAAATATTATTAATGTCTGTTAGCTTCAAATTCTTGCCAAGCTTGTCGACAGTTGGCGAAATATCGCCAAATTTGGCCCCCAAAAATAAGGAACCATAAATGATTCCAGCTTGGCTATTATAGCTTACAAATTTGGCGCAATTCTTATTGAAATTTAGTATTGACGAATATTCTCTTATCGGGTTTGTCGCGTTTCAGCTACTTAAAATTTGAGTTAAATTAGCTTCGAGTAAAATTTTCAAAATTTTCAAACCAAGAAATATGAAAGCTATCTTTTCCTCCCGGCACATGCTGGAAGCACTTTTCTATTTTATTCTCATCTTTTAGGTAGCTCTCCTTTAAAAATAGTAAGAAGTTACTTATTGCAGCCGTCCGTAGGAAATCAGCTACGGAAAATTTCGATATATTTTCACCGATCATGATCCTCAGACCCAAAACCACCCTCCGTCAAAATGTTGGCATACAAGTATATATATGTGTATATACAGGGTGTTACTGAATTCAACCGACAAACTCAGAGTTGTGATAGTAGGCATCAGGCGGACGAAAAATTACAACAGAATATGGGATCGCAAACCACGTATATAATTAAAAATACAGCGTGTTCTACCCTAATTCTATTTTTGGTTAACGGTAATAATTATCAGAAATCTGAAGTTTATTGTAATAAAATTTTTAACAGACATTTTCACCTCTGTTGAAAATGTGATAATATCTAAAAAAGCGGCAGAACATTCTCAGAAATAAAACTCTCACTTTTGACGATTCAGAAATCCTTGAGCTGTATTTCGTCGTTTTTGACGATCATTTCCTATCAACATCACGTGACTTTTAAGGAAAAGTAAACTCTCAAATATTTGACGAAAGTTTTGCCTCACTCACGGTCAGACTCAATGCATTTTAAGGAAACAGTTGCTGTACCTCCTCAAATCCTGCGATTTTAGCAAGCAGATATTGGCTTGTTTATAATTATTATATGTATTATATTTATTAGTCCTGTAATGATTTATTTTAAAACAGCACTTTTTAGTGCGTTTCAGAAAATACATAAATATAGGTAGTTATTGTTTCTTCATTAGTTATTTTTTTAGCTGTTAAAATTTTTAGGAATGCTTATTATTTATTTATTTATTTATTTATATGTTTTCGTTATGTTTTAATTCGAAAAGAATAAATTTCCCCTGTTCTTCAAAACCATTCAAAAAGAAAATTTGGTCAATAAAATTTCAAACTTCCAGGATATCTTTTTTAAAAATTTATTTAAGAAGTATATTTTCTATTTTCAATCAAATTAAAAATAAACATAATTGATCCCTCTCCCCTTTATAAACAGTAAAGTGTTAAAATCTTATCCCTCTACTCAAAGTGATCAAATCTCACTCAATATGCACTTCACAATTCGTTATTTGTGAGCAACAAATTAACCAGACCATATTCTAACCATTCATTGAGCAAAGAAAATTTCACTAATAAATTATTTAATCAAGCCATATTATAATTATTCATTGACCATGAGAAAACCACAATAACAAATTAACCTTACGTAAAACTTTTAGAAATTATAGCAGCACCGATAAAATTACAATCTACCTTATAAAAACATAAACACGCAGCAGAGTTCATTACGTCAATCTAAAAGCAAATCTATACAAGTCTCCAATAGCCAGGTTGGAAGAGCAACGGTCTATCACGCCAAAGACAACGGATTCGAATCACCCCGAGGGACACGAGAAGTGAATTTTTTCTTCCCCCTGTCAATAAGGAGCTTCCAAACTGTTCGATAGATGGCGCCACCAGCCAACTTTTGACGAAATTTATATCGTCAAGCAAATGACGAAAGTAATTTCATCAATTTGATGAAATATTCCCAGGAAACTGTTTCGTCAAAAACAAAGAAAATTTCGTGAAATCTGAGTATTCATTTCTGAGTGTGAAGTTGCCATTATACGCGCCAGCAGTATGCATTTGGCGCTCCACATTTTGAACTGCGACTACCAGTTCATCGATTGCTTGAGGAGCTTGTTTTTACAGAACGTTTTGTGATGTTATAACATTTCACACAAAAAAGGAATATATCTGGCATTTTCTTTACAATGTTTTTATATTTCTCAAAATTATTACCGTTAACCCAAGTTCAGTTCATAGATTAACATACAAGATCGGACACTTCCATAGGGCATAATGGTAATGCGATTGCGATCGCAGGCCCTTTAGTGACAATGGAGAAGAAACTTCCCATTCTTGGAATATTTTTGTTATTGAGCGTCTACTTTATTGTGATCTTTCTTTTTTTAATGTTGCATGTTTACATTTTCAACAGAATGTTACACCGATACATGAACATAGAACAGATATTCTATTCTACATGTCTAATATCTATTCTATCTTCATGCACGGCCATATATATATATTTTTCGTACATAATGGGTGACCGATTTAAGTGCAACGAAAAACAAGTTAAAAATTTCGTGCGTCTACTTTATTGTGATCTTTCTTTTTTTAATGTTGCATGTTTACGTTTTCAACAGAATGTTACACCGACACATGAACATAGAATAGATATTCTATTCTATATATCTAATATCTATTCTATGTTCATGCACGGCTATATATATATTTTTTTTCGTATATCATGGGTGATCGATTTAAGTGCAACGAAAAACAAGCTAAAAATTTCGTCTTGAATATCATAAGTCAAGTAATATGATATAATAGGATTTAAATGTACTACATAAAGTGATGGTGTAATGTAAAAATATACGAAATATTGCACTCTACAAGTCCCAGAAAATTTCATAAATACTATTCCTATTTGGTAGAATTTTTTTTTTACAGCCGAAGTTTTATTAATTTATGAAGTTTAATGTATTAAAGAATCGTTACAATAATCTTTTAAAATTTACATATTTTCGCTTTCTTACAGATAAAATGAAAAAATATTGTTTTTAATGTAAATAACGTACAAACAATTCAATAATATTTATAATATTAACATATTGGAAATAATAATAAAGCTACAGATGGGGAAAAACTCCTTTTTGCAAATGTTTAGTATACAAATCTAAAAGTAAAAAAAAAAAATGTAGAGATACTGATATTACACTTGATAAAATTTCGTTTGATGTGAATAAATTAACACAATACCTGAATCTGATTTTTTACAATTTTGTATCATAAACTTACATATTTACGCTTTCAACAGAATTTTCTGGGGTTTATCTTTTATATTATCATAATAATTATCAAATTGTAAGTTAAAGGTGAACGGACAAGTAAGATAAAAAAAAAGCAGCTAAATAAATCAAACATCGTCTGCCTCTAGTTCGTTTAGGAAAGAATAGATATTCAAAGAATAGAGCGTAAACATATATCATCAACATAGGTAAATTTCGGACGCTTGTTAATTCTTCCCTCTTGTTGGTAGTGACGCTAGTATTGTTGTCATTACATATTTTGCCGTAAATGTCCCATGCTTGTATGTTAATCCATGGTTCAGTCAGGATGAAATAATAAGTGGTATGTGACCCCATGCTCTATGGCAAATTTTCATCCTCTTGATGCCTACTATTACCCCTCTGGAATTGTCGGTCGAATTCGGAACCCCCCCCTATATATATATATATATATATATATATATATATATATATTCTGTTTTCGTCATGGGATAGCGTTTGTATTTATGAATGGTTCTGGATGTGATTAAGCATGTATACAGGACTTAGCAAGGTCTCGACCGAGTTTGTTGGCCAGCTTCACCCACCATCTTGTTTTAAAAATGGTAGCTACTTAAAGATTTTATATTAAAAAAGGACAAAAAATAATAAATACAAAACTTAAATGTTTCTCCCATTCAATTTTCGGCTTTGGTACGAGGATTCTGGGGTATATTTTGTTTCTCCGTTAACTTAAAAAATGGCAGAGATATAACAGTTAGAAATTCTACGGTGGCTGAGAATTTGAAACAATACAGCAGTATTCCTTTGAAAATGTGTTTAATTTATTACTTTTAGTGATTGTGTTTCTCAGATATTTTCTTTCATTGTTGTAACCATTGTTCCAGCTCTCACATGCTTAAAACTATATACTCATTTGCGCAGCGACAGATTCATTCAAAATCTTGGCGACGTCTGTCGAAATATGACCGCATTTGGCTACCAAAAAATAAATAGCCATAAACGAAGCCAGCTTGACTATAACTGGCTAATTTGGTGAAACTCTCATTGAAATTGACAATTAATAAAAACAGAGAATGAAACTGCTATAATGGTGTACCACGTATTTTTAATTCGCGTGTTTGCGTAAAATTAGCTTAATTCTTAAAAAAGTCCTTCCGGCCAGTGCCGGGAGGAAGAGATAGCTTTCATATTCCTTATTTTTAAAAAGCTAGCTTATATTATTCAAACACGCGAAGCTCAATTTAGTGGAAACCGATTATAGAAGATTCAATAGTAATTTTTATCAATACTAAATCATTATGAATGAGAATTTCGTCAAGGGCAAATACATAAGAAAAAAATCTTTTTCATTTTCCAATTTTTTGATACCTCATTTAAAATTTTAAAAATTTTTATAAATGGCCGCCATTTTGAAACAAGATGGCGAATGAAGCTGGCCAACGAACTCGGTCGAGACATTGGTATGTACTTTGTACACACCAAGGTACATTCATATCGGTCCATGAATACGCCTGTTATCGCGTGACAAAAATTAGGACGTTTCAAAATGTCAGCCACGCTAGAAATTCAAAGTGCTATAACTCAGCCATTTTTTAAGATATAGACGAAACAAAAACTGCTCCGAAATCTTTGTATAAAGGTTAAACACATAAGAAAAAACTATTTTTCAATTTTCAATTTTTTGGTACCACATTTTAAATTTTCAATTTTTAAAATTTTTTTAAATGGCCACCATTTTGAAACAAGATGGCGGATGAAGCTGGTCAACGAACTCGGTCGAGACATTGGTATGTAATATGTACACACCGAGTTTCATCGAAATCGGTTCGTGAATACGCTTGTTATCACGTGACAAAAATTAGGACGTTTCAAAATGTCAGCTACGCTAGAAATTCAAAGTACTATAACTCAGCCATTTTTTAAGATATAGACGAAACAAAAACTGTTGCGAAATCTTTCTATAAAGGTCAAACACATAAGAAAAAAATATTTTTCAATTTTCAACTTTTTGGTACCATATTTCAAATTTAAAATTTTTAAAATGTTTTTAAATGGCCACCATTTTGAAACAAGATGGCGGATGAAGCTGGTCAACGAACTCAGTCGAGCCATTGGTATGTACTATGTACACACCGAGTTTCATCCAAATCGGTTCATAAATACGAGAGTTACAGTGTGACAAAGATCAGATATATATATATATGGATATATATAACCATATATATATATATATATATATATATATATCAACTTTTGAACGGAGGGTGGTTTCGGGGTCTGGGGGTCATGATCGATGAAAATATACCAAATGTTTTTGAAATCGCTTTCCTCCGAACGGCTGCAATAGGAGCTTTTTGTAATGAAAGTTACCTAAAAAACCGAAGCCACCTTTTCCTCACATTATCGGCCAGAATCATTTTTTTTTTTTTAATTTAAAGGTTAAAAGCCTATTTACAGAAAAATACACAAACGCAAAATATTAAAATCCTCAATAGTTTCATCTGACATATTAAATACTAAATACATCATAAGAATGTATAGATGAGATTGGACTTTATTTTCGGAGTCCGAATCTGCTCGAGACCAAATAATTCTATAACAGGGTTATTCGGAAACTAAGATCCGATTTCTTATAAAACATAAATCATCACATATATTTTCAAAACACTTTTTTACTTAATTCCTAACATGTGTCTCTATTTTTCTACATAGTTTATACATTTGTTTACACATTTGTCATAATGCTGTGCAAACTTTTGTATGCCTAGTCATAGACATCTGCCGCCTTTTAAAATAACTAGTCTTTAACTGCTTCTTTCACCTCGTCATCTGTGGCGAAACGCTTGCCACTGAGAAACTCCTTTATGTAGCGAAAGAAGTTTAGACTGTACGGTGGATGGTCAATTTGTTCCCATCCAACAGATCTGATCAGATTTTGGGTGTTAATGGCAGAATGGGGTCTAGCATTGTCATGTAGCAATAAAACTACAGACATCAGAAGGCCACGTCACTTATTCTGTATTGCACGTCTAAGTTTAGTCAGGGTCCTTGCTATCAAAAACCCAATTACTGACCGTATTTCAAAGTCCGTGGGCTGATCAATGGTTTTAAACATTTTGAACTGACAGTGTAACCAGTATACTTCAACAATACGAATGCAAATGCCATTGTTTGACGAACAAGGCATGCCGGGAGACGGTGTGCATGCGCGTACAATTCAATTAGCTACGGCGATTAGAACCTTAGTTTCCAAATAAACCTACTAATCATCAGAGGCCAAGCCTGCCCAAGTACGATACTGAAAATTACTAATAACATATAAAGATTGCTTAAAAATAAATTATCTTATTTAAAAATGTCGTATTACATAGAAATAAATATTAAATCTAAATAATCTGTGTTTTTTTACAATTGTTAATTAAACATTATCAGCTGCATAATTAAATTTATACGTCCTAAAGTAACAAAATAATATGAATTTTAATGATAATGTTAATGCTGTTAATTTGTTTTGTTTGTCGATAAAAAGGGATTGTAGAACATGAGAATGTTTACTTGAAAATTGATAGCATCGAAAAAACATATTAAACATATTCCGAGTTTAAAAAAGAGAGAGAAAGAATAATACACTATAAAAATACTTGGGAACGTATTCGACAAGCAGTGGTAACAATGTAAACTATTTTTTTAGTAACCGCTTTTTTGAATTTTGAAAATATATTGGTTTCTGAGGTTTCTAGAGATACAGAACGATTTTCGGAATCGCGAGTAACTCGGAGGAGATTTCAATACACTTTCATTCGTCGTTAAATTTTCCTTGCTTAAGAGAGATTTTTTTTATTATTATAGTTTACTGTTTTAAGATTATTTTATCTGGCTACCCTACGCTTCATTTTGAAACATTTCATCGTGATTCTTGGCTTGAAAGGACTGGGATCTCTGTTTCGTATTTCATTTCGAACCCTGATAATGTGAACGTGTGTACTTGGAAGTGCAGTAAATTTTCTATAGCATGGTACGTTCGGGACTTGAAGCATGCCGGATTACGAAATTTTCCGGATTACAGGATGAATTTCGGGATAAACGTTTAAGTTAGAGTTAAACAAAAAATTACTTTAAAGCATGCCTTTTAGTCTTTAAACAGCTTGAATAGAATAAAAAAAAACCAGTCAATAATGTAAAGAACTACAACATATGTACATGAGTATAAAATGAAAACGTGCACAGTAGGCCTACTCGTAGAAGCCATATTAAACAAATCTCGAATATCAGTTTGTTTTGTAGTAGTCTTCTCTCTTCATTTTTTAGGAAGTCTTGTCGAAGGATGTGGAGCTTCATAATTTCCGCATCGTTGAACTAACTGCCGCACTCAGAAAACTTGATAAATGTATTGAAGGCATCAGCTGCTTTACTCCAACTGATGTTGTTTGTCTCGTCCATAACCATCTTCATCATAGTCAACATCTTTGGGAGCTGTTGGATTGATAACACTCTGAATGAGGACCTCATGTGTCAAAATTTCCTCTGTCGGCTCGTAAAATCTGATTCAACCCATTCTTTTATTTCTTCTCGATTCAGTTGTGACATGGAGTTCTTCATCTTCAAATTCATCGTGAACTATATTGCTTTCAGTAACGGCAACATTTTTGTCCATTACTTCATGCCAAAGTTTACTGCATGGCTTTTTCAAAGTTTCCAGTTTCATTCCTCATTCTGAAGTTCCATCAGATTATTATAAAAATCAGGCGTGATTAAACAAAGAATACGATTTTTTTCGAAATTCGTGCCGGATTTTCCAGCATACCGGACCTTAGGAGGCCGGATTAGAGGATGTTTACTGTACTTCGTTTTTAGGTAGACAATTTTTGGTATTTCATATAATTATAAGCATTTTAAACACTTTTTAGTAAATATTGACTTAATTAATTGTGTATTTAATTCATGTATTATGTTGTATTTTATCTGTTTTGCGGAAACTTGCAGATATTTTTTAAAGACTTTTCATGTTGGGAGGAAAAAACTCACATAAGAAAGAAAAGATTCAAGTGAGATGGAAAAATGTAAGGAAAATCTAAAAGAAACTTAAAAAAAATTCTTGTAAAGTATTTTCTAAAATACATTCTAAATTTACGAGGGGAGAACTTTTGTTTAATATTCTTTACCATTTTCATAAAAATATATCATCTAAAACATTTTGTACTTAGTTTAATAAACATGGAATTTTTCAAAATAAAATTGTTTCTTTTTGTGGATTATTATAAATATATTTTGCTGACATCCATTTTCATAAGGCTCTTCTTAAGAAAAAACAACCTATAAAAATAGTTGATTCGAAAGATTTTTTTCCGTTTTATACTTTCCTTTCATTTATTTATTTTTTACTGAACAGGAACGAAGGATACTGTTTACGAAATATACAGTAATATAAAATAATAAAGCGCTCAGCAGATGTATCTGACATAGTAAATGTGTCATCGGAATGATGTCTCCGAAAATGCAATTTCCTGTGTCATGTTTTCAGATTTTGTTCAGAAATCTTCTTACGGGGCATTGCCGACAATAAATATTTCAGTGTTGACTATGTATTTGGTGATGCAAAAAAAGAGCGACTGATGTTTTAGATTGTACAGGAAATGTGAAAGAATTAACTAAATTTAAAATAAATCTTTAATTTTTATGCTTATGAAGTGTGTCTCAGAACCCGGATTACAAACTCTAAAAGGTGGTACACTCTAAAAAATAAATGTGTAAATTAGTCACTTTTAAATTTGTATAACTATACTTTTTTATTAATTTCGAATGCTAAAAAGTGTAAATTAAAACTTTAAAACCAGTAAAAATATGTTTATTTCGACTATTGACATGTTTCGACTCACCCGAGTAATTTTCAAAACAATTAAATAAAACTATTCTAAATTTACACGGTCTATGACATGCCATCATTCAGTTTTCCACATATTCTTTCTAATTATGCATGTTATACATTTATTTTTTTTTATTTGGATGTTTATTTTATTTTTATTTTCATACCCATTGAGTAGCTTGATTTCTGGTAAGTGAAATGATGCTGAATCGTTACATACTGAGTTTATATTATTGAGTTACATAAACTGTGCAAATTTAGAGTAGCTTTAATTTATTTATTTTGAAAATGACTCGGAGTGAGTCGAAACATGTCAACAATCGAAATAAACGTAATTTTACTGGTTTTAAAGTTTTAATTTACACCTTTTAGCATTTGAAATTAGTATATTATTACAAGGTGTTAATTTGCTACATAATTATACTTTTGTCATAAAATTTATACACTTGTCGTTAAAATTACCTGTATTTATGTGTGTTTCTTGGTTTAATGGAAGTGTGCAATTTGTTATCCCTTCAAAAACTCAAACAAGTGTGTAAATGGTAGAAAATTAAGGATTTACCCGAACTGGTGCGATAATGTAATTTACAAATTTTGCTTATTACACAAATATCTGCGTATTTTTGCATATTACACCGAAATATGTGCAAGAATATTACACAGATACCGGGTGTCCCAAAAAGGACTGACTGATTTTAAAATTCAATAACTTGCAAACGGTGACAGATATTAAAAAAATTCTTGCAGAAGGGTTATGCATAAGGTCAAAAGTTTTATTACAGTGATTTTCAATTTTAGTTCGATTTACAAACAATAGATGGCGCTGTAAGCAATAGTCGCTAAATACAGGCTCGATTTTTGGTCTTTTATCTTGTTCCATGCAGAAAAAGGAGATGGAAATGTATTATCCGGGCCACGAAGTACCAAAAATCGAGCCTGTATTTAGCGACTATTGCTTACAGCGCCATCTATTGTTTGTAAATCGAACTAAAATTGAAAATCACTGTAATAAAACTTTTGACCTTATGCATAACCCTCCTGCAAGAATTTTTTAAATACCTGTCACCGTTTGCAAGTTATTGAATTTTAAAATCAGTCAGTCCTTTTTGGGACACCCGGTATATGCGTAAGATCAGAATATTACACAAAAGTATGTGCACAAATTTTACACAGCTAAATGTGTAAGAATAGAATATTACACAGGCTTATGTGTAACAATATTACGCAGAAATATGTGTAAAGGCAGAATATTACACAGAAATATGTGCACTTATGTGAACACAATAAGTAGCGATAGTTAAAGGCTTAGAAAGCCGCAGATCGTGAGTTCAAATCCCGTTTCGGTAAGTATTGCTTGTTTACTGCAGATTTAATTAAATAGCGATGTTCTCCTCTTGAAGTAGATGCATCTTTCTAAACTTGTGACAGAAATTGATAAGAAAAAAAATCCGACAAAATACAGAAATAATACCAGCGTCACGATTTTCGTATTTTTCAAAATTTTATTTTACAGTGTATTTATTCAGATTATACATATTCGAATTCTATTCATAAATTATGACTATACTATTTTAGGACTTCAAAACAAATTTAACAGAGAATGGTACACATTAAACATACCTGTTTTTTGTAAATTAAGGTTAGACTATTTTGTTGTCTAAAAACAAATCTTCTGGAAAGAAAACAAACACTCCAAGCACACGTGTTTGCTCTTCATGCAAATTTGTTTTACGACCATAAAAATATTTAGTTCAAAATTTATATCCCAGACTACAAGCTTATGTACTATGTTCTCAAAATCCATCTTTTTTGTAAATTACACAGATATATGTGTACTCATGTTCAATTTACACGTTAAACTATGTATTTCTGAGTTATCTAATAATATTTTACACACTTAAGCCGCTTAATGCGCTACACAGGGAAATGTGTATTTTGAAATTGACATACCATCGCATGTATTTGACAATTTACGCGCTTTTTACACATATAGAAAAATCGTTTTTGTATCATCAGTATACCTGTTTTAATGTGTAAATTTACGTATTTGTTTTTTACAGGGTAGAGCATACTTAAACGATTTTTTGAAAACCAAGGGTTGCAATCCATTTACTCAATTAAAAATATAGGTTGCCTCATTCTAATCTGAACCCGAATTTTTATGCATAACGTAATAAAAATGAACATATTTTGATGAAAATTGCAACAGATTCAACTTGTTTTGTGTGAAATAAAACGATATCATAAGGGATGAAAGGGCTGCCATCCATATCCAAATAGCTGTAAACTAGATGCGGTATATTTTACAATGCACTTGATACTATATAAGGATCCACAGACAGAATTACCGGTAACTTCAAGTACATTTCGTGATTTAATCGAATTTCCTACACTGTTAAAATTTTGCAGCATTCTGTACAGTCATTTGACCGTTTTTTCCGAAAAGGGTTACACAACCGTTAATTTAATACTATTCTGACTATATTATTGGCCATTTTATGGTCAGAATATAGTTAAATTACGGTTATGAAACGTTTTTTCAAAAAACGGTCGAATGACTGGACAGAATGCTGCAAATTTTTAACAGTGTAGATAGTAATTATGATTGAAATTATTAACCTCTTCATGTCCTTGGGCATATATGTGGATGTTAAGTTTTTTATAATTATTGTCAATAATAAAAAGAACAAAGATTTGATAATAGTTTATTCACTACGGAATCCCACAACAAAAGAAGTAAAAAAAATATGGTTTCACTTCACTGATAATGTTATTTCCGATGTTAGAGATATAAACTAAAAAACAGGAATTCTGCTTTTTCAGAATTTAGTGTCGCCCCTGATGAAAAAACAAATATATGTATATATAAATAGTACAAAAATTATTTCAATTTTAAGACTTACAACACACGCTTTTATTTTATGTAAAATGACGTCATTCGCATCCGCTTAAGAATTCCACATTTACGATCCACTCTTAAACATCTACATCAAAGTAGACCTAGGACGTCACTATCGCAAAATAATGCACAAATGCAGCAAAAACATGCCACCATTAAAGAAACTTGAGCAAAAAAAATAAAAATAAAAATAAAAATGAAAATAAAACCGTCTCTCTAATGATTTAGAGGCCTTCATTTGTTGGTAACATTAATATAGATACATAAAATTAAATATAGTTTATAATAGCTCCATGTTTTAACAGAAATCATTCGTTTATATTTTTTCAAAATAGCACGTATTTTAATTACATTTTCTTTCGGTTTTTATGACAAAATGGCAACAAAAATATATAATTACTATTTACAACTATTTTTCCTTTACTTTCTACAGAAATGGAGTACTTTCGTTGCCAATATTAAGCAAATGACTCCAAAAACTACAAAAAAATTAATATTTCAAAAATAAATGGAGATGAAGTTTTCAAACAAATTGCATTTAAAAGTACTTTTTTTCCCTATTCAACGGTATAAAAACTGAAAAATTCCGATGCTTAGAAGTTAAAAAAATTGTTGTAGAGTATTTAATCGTACTGCTTTGTTTTACGGCTGGCTTCTGTAAGATAGCGTTATTTTTTGGAGACAACACAAAATAAGCTGTGAGAAAGAAATAGCATACCGTACCGGGGACTAAAAAGCGTGAAGTAATATTTTGGTCGTCAGTGTTTTTGGATCATTTGAACAAATCTTAATATTTGATAAGAATGATATCGGCTATATTAAATATATTAAGTTTTAATAATTTGTAGAAATGTAAGAAAGAAATTTACTGTTAGGTTTTATTTTATAATAAATCATTTCACTCATATTAATGCTGAGCTGCCATAAATGTGGACGTTATTTGTATTTGTGAATTTTTATTGTTTTTCCCATTTTTTGTGTATTATTGAACTCCTATTAATATAAAATGAATAAATCATAGAAAAAAAGTCATTTTTCTCTCACCATAAAGGAATAGTCCCATAAGAGAAAAAAAAAAAAAAAAAAAAAAAATAACAGAAATTTCAGATTGGAGTGAAACGGCGTGCACTTTTGACTAAAAAAATGGATTGCGACCCTCTTTTTCGATGAAAAATTGTTTTGTGTACGCTATCCTAAATTAAAGATTGGAACCGTAGCACCGACCTGTCCTGTATCAAATACTATAAGTATGTTTTATTCATATCTTTATAAAATGTTTAAGATAGACTCTTATATAAATGTATATTATAAAGCGCAAAATTGTCCGTCGTGGCGAGTCTTGTATAATAATAGTACAATTGAATTCAAAAGTTCAAGCTTAATATCTATCAAAGTTGCTTTATAGCAAAGATACAATAGAACTCTGTCATATTCTAAAAAAAATATTCTTAGAAGAAAATCGTGTATTTATTATCGATTATTCGCTTATAAGTCTCCGTCAAGTAGGGGACAGACAGCTCAAGATATGTACAGGGAGTCCGAAATGTACCTTTACACTTAAAAGAATAAATAAAAAATAAAGAAACAATGATATGCACTTATGGTTGTTTATGTTCTTTAACCTCTTCAGTTCTGAAGCTAAAATAACAATACAAATGCTTATTCATTGGTTTTTTCCAAACAGAATGACATCGTAAATGACTTAGCTATAACGTATAGCTATAAGATATGGCTGTAGTATACAATCGAAGTAGTAAACAAAATAGAGGAGCCATTTATATAGAGTGAGTTTGATTACACGTTGAAAATATTTGATAGAATGTGACGTCATATCTAGCGTTTTTTCCCCCTGAATTCCTTTCATGAAATTTGACTGTCTGTGTTAAAGTAGATGTTTTAATTTAAAAAAACATTCAAATTAAGGTCCTACATCATTTTACCTCTCTTATAGTTAAAGTTTTTATTTTACATATAAAAAATGTGCGTTTTCTGCTTAGAATGACGTCAATTTCAAAAATGCAACAATATGCTGAGGCATCTAATTTTTTATTGGCAAATAAAAACAAAATATACGCGTTATAGTTTTTTTTTCATTATTGTGTCATTCTTTAAGGAGTGGCAACAGGAAAGAAATGATTGAATTAGAAAATTTAAAAAGAGATATTTCTATAATGTTAAATTATGGAAGGTGGTAGAAAAATGTGATAAATAGTGGTCTGATGGTTTTTTAAAGTAGACAGCGATCTTTTCCACGTTCTAAAACGTATGTGCATCAAGTTTCGTGCAAATCTGTCAAAAATTGAAGATTTGTATAAAGGACATACACTCACAGAACGGTTTTATATATATAGATTGCAGCCGTATTTCAAAGAAAATTACATATTTGGATTCAGCGTTAAAAAATAGGCAAAAATGTGTTAATTTCAAATTGTAAATGCAATATTAAAAAAAAAATTATATAGAGTTGCAAATTTGCCTAGTCTCTTTAGTCACGTGTTGTTTTGAAATAATTTTGAGTACTGCTCGAAGAACACCTCAGTGAAAATTTATTCTGCGGTTTCATAAAAATCTATGCTTTTGCTGAATTATGAATACTTTTCCATTCTTTTAATCGGGGATTTTTAATTAATTTCTCCTCTAATTATTAAAAATTTAAAATTCTGAACTCAGGTACACCAGGAGATGCCTTTGACATTCCTCACAAAAATTTTGACCCTCGTACGTGCCATAGATTTTGCTAGCCATCGCAGACAGACACACACACAGAGCGATTTGTTCTTTTATTAGTATAGATTAGAGATATTTTTAATAAGACATAATCTGATTGCTGGATGTAAGATATGGATATTATATTTTTTAATTAAATTCGAGAATAAATCTTTACTTTTTTGAATAAAATCGATTTTCTTAAGTTGATTGAACTACTATACATTTTTACCCGACTGAAAAGAAGGGTTATGTGTTTCACGCGTATCTGTGTATGTGGATTTCTTTATACCCTCGAAACATCCCAACGACTGGATGGATTTTAATGAATGAGGTCTCTATCAATTCGTCTTAACGGCCCGATGGTTATAGGTTAGGTTTTGTTTTTATAAATTCAAAATGGCGGTAGAGACGAAAACAAAATTACACACCATATTGAGTGGCATATCATTGGATAGGTCTTTCAAAATGAAGACGATGTTTCATTGGCTATTTTACAGACAGAAGCTCCGCTAAAATATTATACAACCTGGAAGTTGTGTATGTAGGATCTCTAGCTTTACAGCAACTCTAACCATCATAGACATCTATAGACCACATCAAAATAGTGTTTATAGATAGGAACTAACAATTAAACACAACTTAAAAGTCATCAATACAAGTAAATAAAAAAATCCCTTGCGGCCCGGCCTACAGGCGGAGGTAGATTTCGAAGTTAAGTATATTAATGGCTCCAACAAAAACTAAATCATTATTAGATATAAATCCACTTTAACAGTTATATCTGGTCACTTTTGACGAGTTTTTATTTCATTTTTATATAATAGCTGGTTTTATGAGAATCATGTTAAGGCGGTATTAAAAAAAAATACTTTTCCATGCTCAACAACTCGAAATTTTCTGGCACATTTTCGGATTCATTTTTAATAGCAAAAATACGAAACTTGCTGACGTGATTTTTGAAAATATTTATAAGCGGAATGTGTTCTTGTTTTTCTTTCAATTAATTGAAACTTGATTAATAAACAATTATTTTCCTCAGTATTTTTCTTTCTAACACAATCGCTTCGGGAATTTTGTGTTCAAAATGCCCACTTTGACATCATTTTTTGAAATATATTCTGCCTCTATAAAAAAATCGATCATTACGGTACATTATATAGTTTCTAAAGAAGAGAATCTATCAATTGGATGCGTTCGAGAGCAAAAATGAATTGTAGAATGAGTCAGAAAATAAGCAGTTTGGATTTGAATATTAAGATGATTTTTTTTCTTCAACCGCTATGTATTTTTAATTTGTTTTGGCTGTAAGAATTGGTCCTATCAAAAACTTATCTATATAAATGTTGAAGACAATATTAAGAAGATATATGTTAAAGTCATGGGGATTTTATATCTTGTGAATTGACGGAATTATGGAAATTTTTCTTCTTCACCCCCCTTTTTTTTTGTTTTCGTTTTTAATATTTTTTGCGGTACAAATTGGTTCTATCAAAAACTTGTGAATATAAAAGTTGTAGATAATATTCAGGAGATGCATAATAAAATTAATTGAATTTGATATCTTGAGAATTGACGAATTTATGTATTTTTTTCTCCAAAAAATCCTATTTTTTGCGCCCCTTGAGCACATTTTTAATTTTATCAAAAATCTGTGATGCATAAATTTTTGACCCTATTTTTAGGAGTAATAAAAACTTTAAACTGATTTGATATGTACAAAATTTAAGAAGTTATGGGTTTTTTTTTAATTTCCACAAAACTCCTCCCTATTTCCAGCCACTTGGCCCGATTTTGCCCATTAACGAACTTGACCGAGATTTTATGCAGCTTGATTTTATGTATCAGTTTGGAAGAGATTTGCGCAGAATTGTGGAAGTTATCGTGTCCAGAAGAAAGGGATATATATAGATAGATACATAGATAGATACCGGGTGTCCCAAAAAGGACTGACTGATTTTAAAATTCAATATCTTCCAAACGGTGACAGATATTAAAAAAATTCTTGCAGGAGGGTTATGCATAAAGTCAAAAGTTTTTTTACAAGGATTTTTGATTTTAGTTCGAATTACAAACAATAGGTGGCGCTGCGATCAATAGAGGCTAAATTCAGGCTCGATTTTTGGTACTTCGTGGCCCGGATAATACATTTCCATCTCCTTTTTCTGCATGGAACAACAGAAAGGACCAAAAATCGAGCCTGTATTTAGCGACTATTGCTTGCAGCGCCATCTATTTTTTGTAATTCGAACTAAAATCGAAAATAACTGTAATAAAACTTTTGACTTTATGCATAACCCTCCTGCAAGAATTTTTTTAATATCTGTCATCGTTTGTAAGTTATTGAATTTTAAAATCAGTCAGTCCTTTTTGGGACACCCGTAGACAGATACACACACATACACACACACACATATATATATATATATATATATATATATATATATAAAGTTTTTTACTGAGGGTGGTTTTGGGTTCTAGGGGTCATGATCGGTGTAGATCTGCAATTTTTTTTTCGAAATTCCAACATAGGAACGACGCCAATAAGTAGTATTTCATACGAAATCTACCTAAAATAGGTAAGTAATATAAAAAAAAATTTAAGTAAATTCCTACTTAGGTCAATAAGGTAATTTTTTTTCTCCCATTCTTCTTTCCTGTTGAGCAGGGCTTAAAATACCTTGATCAAGAAGAGGGCTCTCTCGATTATTGAAAATTAATTAATTTAATTTAATTAATGAATTAATATTTGAAAAAAACTGGATTAACATCCAGTGTCATCCACTACAAGTTTAAAAAAATTGAGCTTGATTGGATGAATAATAAGTATTTTATTAACGATTGAAAATTTGAACAAGATACATATCCCTTTATGACCCGGTGTATTTGTAAACAAAGATAGTTATGCCTGTAGAAAGTAAATCATGACTGCAACCGCTACCTGTTGATAAAAAATGATACTTTACTTTATCATCAAGCCAAAACGATCGTTCTATTTGAGTTTTTATTATAAACGACTCAGAAGCAAACAATTAAATGAATGTCTAACCTGCACGATCGTGCGGGTTGGGTCTTAAAGGGTTAAAGCGAGACTGTGAGCTAATAGTAGGAATTGAAAAAAATTGTTTCACATTGATGAGAAATAATTAATTAGTTCGCTTTTTACGCAGTCGGTTTTTTTTTTTTAATTTAATTGTTTACTATATTTGTGTTCCTTCAGAATATATTTTACATCTTTTTTTAGTACCCTAAAAAATAAATTGCGAATAAGTTTAAATGAATGAGAAAATTGATACTTTATTAAATTCGAAAGCATTATTTTTATTTGTTTGTCTTATAATAAATCAGAAATTTTAATTTATTGAATTTTCAGTTTTCATTTAAAAAATAAATTCAAAGTTTGGTATTAATACAACCAAAACGCAGCATGCAAGGGATAAACGGAATTTCGTGTGTCTCTTTCGCTAGCTGATCTTTGTTATAGTGAAACGCAGACCTCCAATGTTAGGGACCGATTAGTGGGAAAATACCGTTGTACTTCTATGCCACAAATGTTCATCATGTCAGTCGTTAACAGTAAGCAGAAAGGTAACACAATATGGCTGGACAAAAACTATTGTTTACACATTGATTGCATATCTCCACCCCCAAATATTGCATAATTCAGTTTTTACACCCTCGTATAGAACAAAAAATAAAGTTTATTTGAAAACTGATTGTTTACTACGAAAAGGTAAAATAATATTTACAGTACAATAAAAAGAATGCAAAATGAAGGATGATAGTACAATCTTGACGAGTATACTTTCTACAGATGGGTTTTTTCATTGTACTAAATTCAAAAGTTCAAGCTTAATACCTATCAAAGTTGCTATATAGCAAAGATACAATAGAACTCTCTCATATTCTATAAAAATATTCTTAGAAGAAAATATAAAAAAATAACCTAGCAAAAGATATGTATAATTTCAATTCCTTAAAAAACATTCTTTTCTATCTTGTTTTATCTCATTAACAGTTTGAAGTATCAGAGAACAGATGGTTCAAATTTAATATTTTTACTATTTTTTAACTGCTTTGAACTCTGTATCTGAGCAAATGGGTACATTGAAAGAAAACAAATATAAAAGAGCGAAATTGTCCTTAAAGAGAAATGAAAAGCAGTTCTTTTTATAACAGTAACAGAAAGGAAAAGTATCCTTCAAATCATTATTTTTTTTCGAAACAACTTTCTATGTGGAGAAAATTCTTTCAGATTTTTCACTTTTTACCTCTAAAGTTTGGGTGAGTTTTTGAGCCTAAGGGGAGAAAACTATCAAGAGTAAAATTAAAAAAGTAATATGTTGATTTTAAATTTCACGAAAGACCTTTTTAGATAAAAGATATTTATAAATAAATATAAATAATAAAAAGTTAGCTTAGCTATTAAAAAAAAGATTACTTTAAAAATTTTGATGAATTAATAGGGAATTTTATTCTCTTGTTAATAAAATATTTTTATCTAGCTTAACTAAACAGGACCGTAGTCAATTGGACCACGAAGTAAAATAGACGATGCATCTACAGATTAAGGTTGTTCTTAACTGCTTTGCTCAACAAGCGCAAAACGTTTTGACATATTTACAAATTCATTTTTTAACGGAAAAATATAAAATTAGAAAGCCTGGCCATGGAACCGATTTGGAATTGAACTGTGTTTTCCATTTTTTGTTAAATAAATTACCTGTTTAGTTATAAGCGATTTTGATCACATGACAAACACGTTTTTTGCCCTCTCAGAGTGGCTATTCCGCCTTCGCGCGGAAATTCGGTTCAATACGGTCACTTTGACACTATTTTCTGAAAGATCTATTGCGTTTGCAAAAAAATGGAAAAAACAGCTCGATTATATAGTTTCTGAACAACAATACCAGCTAGTTTCATGCATTTTCGAACAAGAATAAATTAAAACTTATGTCAGAAAGTTGCCCTTTTGGATTTGAGTACACCCTTATGCGTGATACAGAGCAATTGCAAATACCCCTCAAAAAACAGCATAAATTGATCCAGGCAGTTTTCAAATGGTAGAAAATATACTTATCCAAGGACGATATGTTTTTAATCAACACTTTCCAACGAAGTGGAAAAGTGTTTATGAATTCGGTTTGTGTCCGTCTGTGTGTCTGTCCGCGCTCTAACTCCCGCACATATACTCGGATTTTCATGCAATTGATATATGTAAATGATATTTATCATGACATGTTTGGTATTGAATATGAAGTGTGCAGCATTACTATTTCAGTTACAGGGGCACTCAAAAGAATTTTATTACATTACGGTATACGGGGAAAAATAGTTTGCAGGGTATTTAAACCTCTTCGGTCCCTGGGTCGCCATACGGGGACCTCTGTTTTTTTTTCTTATAAAAACTAAAATGTCCGATTTTTTTTACATTTTCACATCCCTTCTTAATAGCTGAATGTTTTTTGCGTTCAAAGCAAACGAATAATTAGCAGCATCTAAGCTGATTCCCATATAAAATAAATGTTATTTTCATCTGAGTTTGCAAAAGGCCTAAAAATGCCCAAAAGACAATATGACCAAGAAAGTGAGAAATTTTCATAAATATTTAACTTAAATACTTTTCAATGAGAAATTTTGAGGATTTGTAGATTATTTACTTGTTTAAAGGTCTTAACTATGTGAATGCGTTAATTTAGGTTAATGGTTATTAAATTGATGTTTTTAAGGGGGTTTGTAGTTTTAGATCCATATTTTTGAACCTAAATTACTAAGCGCCTAAAGGATCAATTTCAGAAAAGATATTTTTTCTATCATTTACGATGTCATTTTGTTTGGAAAAAATCAATGAATAAGCATTTGTATAAAAATAATAAATATATTACAAATCATCAAACATACAAGTAAAATTACATAAATACATTTAATACAATTAAAAAGCAAACGTTTCAAGCTAAATTTTAGCCCCTCATCAGTGCAACAAAACATTCAAATGACAGAAAACTATATATCATGTTTACAGTTAAAAATTATTAGCAGTTAAAATTAAATAAAGTATAATTTTTTTTAAAAACAATGCTGAGTATTCAGGAGGAAGTGCACATGATTCATTTATCGGCGACGTTTGCTTACGAGTGAACACACCTTCCAGAAAAACTCTACTTTTAATATTATTGCAACCGGATCTGATAACTTTCATATTCGTGAAATCTGGGATATGGTCGGTATCCAAAGAATGCTGTACAATTTTAGACTGCAGGTTTCCAGATTTGTAAGTACGTTTATGCTCGGCAAGGCGAATGGCGCAAGTGCGACCAGTTTCGCCAATATATACTGAGTCGCAACCTTTACATGGTATACTGTAAATTGAACCGGTTCTTAGTAAGGGGGGAATTTTAGGTTTAGATTTACAAAGTAAGTTTTTCAAAATATTTTGAGGCTTGAATGATGTTCTGATGTTATGAGACTTCAAAAGGCTAGAGATTTTTTCAGAAAGATATTTGTTGTAGGGTAGAGATATGTAAATAGCGGGAGCCTTACAATTTACAGAGGATGACACGTGATGCTCAGAAAAAATCCTTTTTAACCATCTTAAAGGATATCCATTTAGAATTAGGTCACTAAATATCTTCTTTTTTTCAAATTGGAAGGCTGCATCAGTATTACAATAACTTTTAGCTCTGTGGATTAAAGTTCTAACGACTGCGATTTTATGGGAGAGTGGGTTCATAGATTCAAAATTTAGGTATTGCCCAGAATTTGTCGCCTTACGGTATACAGATGTTAAAACTTTCTGAAAATCAGTATTCTCTACTCTTTCAACCATAATGTCGAGGAAAGGTAATTTGCGATCAGTCTCGATTTCGGCAGTGAATTGGATTGCTGGACAGATAGAGTTCGCAGTTTGTAGAATTTCATTCAAATTCTCCTGCTTCGCAACAAGAAAAACGTCATCGACATAACGTCTCCAAAAACAGACCTTAGAGCCTAAAAGGCACGTTATTTCATACTCAATGTACTGCATTACTATTTCAGCTATTCTAACGGAAACTGGGGATCCCATAGCAGTTCCATTAACTTGGCTATAAAATTTTTCATCAAAAATGAAACAATTAGATGTAAGACAAAATCTCACAAGATCAACAACGTCCAAAATGTCAAGACTTGAGTCCATATTATATTTAGGCCATGCTTTCTGGACAACTTCGCAAGCAAAATCAATCGGTATAGATGTAAACAGAGACACTACGTCAAATGAAGCCATCATGCAGTTAGGTGGAAAACGGAAACTCTTAAGACAGTCCAAAAATTGATAAGCTGATGTAAGACAGTAAATGGATTCCAAAGTTAGAGGTTTCAACAATGTCGATAAAAAACTAGACAATTTATAGACAGGTGAACGAGTATAATCTATAATTGGACGGAGAGGCATATTAGTTTTATGAACTTTAGGTAAACCATAAAAAGCCGGAACAATGCCAGTATAACACTTTAATTTTTTAGCTGTATCTGGGGGGAGTTTTTTCTTTTTTTTCTAGGTCGCTAAGTAAAGCATTGAGGTTCTTCTGAATACTTGGTGTAAGGTCTTTACTTAAAACTTTATATGTAGAAACATCATCCAATAACTCATGTGCTTTAATAATGTAAGTGGATTTATCCATAATCACAGTCATCCGGCCCTTGTCGGCTCTGGTAATCACGATAGAAGGATCCAACGACAATGACTTTAATAGTTGCATATCTGTAGATTGATTAATAGGGTCACTGTTCTGGTGTCTTAAAATTAATTTCGTCAGATCACTACGAATCGTATTTTTAACTGTAAACATGATATATAGTTTTCTGTCATTTGAATGTTTTGTTGCACTGATGAGGGGCTAAAATTTAGCTTGAAACGTTTGCTTTTTAATTGTATTAAATGTATTTATGTAATTTTACTTGTATGTCTGATGATTTGTAATATATTTATTATTTTTAACTCGTATATCAGACGTTAAACAATGATTATTTATTTTAATTTTAAGCATTTTTATAATTATTTTAGCTTCGGAACTGAAGAGGTTATTGACATTACGCTATTTCAAATGTATTGAAACTAATATAAATCACTGAATTTCACTACAAGATTATTATTATAGAACGATATAGTATCATTGAAAGGCACTATAAACAATTTTTTGCCGTGGCATTCATAGCATTTGTCGTTCAGTTACAGGGGCACACAAAGGAAATCGGTTACAGTACTGTGAGCATAACTGTTTAAAGTGCGTTTAAAATTTCGGTATGTGCTTTTAATTTTTACTAACTTTTTGCATGTTATTCGTAGTATATAAGTTCTATACCTCGTATACAGGGCTGCACAAATAAATTCACGCACCATTCTCCTTATTAGCGGAAATTGCTGATGGAGAATTTTCAATTCAGTTATGTATTTCCTAACTGCACTAAATGCTTGCATGCATGCAGTTAATAGATACAAATCTATATATTACATACAGGACTGCTCAAAGAATTCGGATAATTTTCCGATTGCAGATGGGAACAGTTGAAATTGAGTTTTCAAATGTGTTATGCGTTTCCATATTATTGAATTAGATATAATATTTTAACTTACTAAACGGTGTTATTTTGTTACATTATTCTGAATGTGTTGGAAAATGTTTAATATTGTATTCTCAATGCATGATTTTTTTTCTTTCTCGCTTTATTATCTTAACACCTTAATAGGATAATTTAAAACATTAAGCTTTAGTACAAACCTTAGAAACTGGAATTCGCATTTCAGGCACGCACTGCCGATTAAAAAAAATAATTAAAAAATGACATTTATATAGGGTAAAATAGCGCTAAGAATAGCCGCAATTTTGAAACAAGATGGCGGATGAAACTGTACAACGAATTCGGTCAAGACCTTCGTAAATGTACTTTGTATCTAATTGTACTTTGTAATTATTGATCGTTTTAGGTAGATTTCGTATGAAATACTACCTATTGGGATCTCCCCTGTGTTGGAATTTCTGAAAAAAAATTGCAGATCTACGACGAACACTACACTGTTAAAAATATCGTAAAAAATTACCTCTGTTTTTAAAGGCTATCTATTTTCTGACCAATGAGAACTCTTCATAGGTATTAATGTAGCGTTCTCATTGGTCAGAAAATAGAGAGCCTATAAAAACATAGGTAATTTTTCACGATGTTTTAACAGTGTAGAATCCAAAACCGTCCCCAGTAAAAAACTTTATCTGTCCATCTATCTATTGATCTATCTATCTGTTTGTATAACTTTTTTATGGACAGATATCTTCTATAATTCTACACAAACAAGTTACTACAAAAACAAATAAGTTTAACTTCTATAATTCTACACAAATCTTTTTCAAACTGATACATAAAATCAAGTGGCATAAAATCTCGGTCAAGTTCGTTAATGAACAAAATCGGACCAAGGGGGTGGAAATAGGTAGGAGTTCTGTGGAAAACGAAAAAAACCCATAACTTCTTAATTTAAAAACATATCGACTCAGTTTAAAGTTATTATTACTTCTAAAAAATGGGCCAAAAATTTATGTATGACAGATTTTGGACAAAATTTTGGGCTCAAAGGGCGAAGAAATAGGCTTTTGGGGAGAAAAAAAATCATAACGTCGTCAATTCTCAAAATATCAATTCCAACTACATTTATTATACATTGTCTTATTATTATTTACAACGTTTATATTTACAAGTTTTTGATAGGACCAATTCTTACCAAAAAAAATTAAAAACGAAAATAAAAAATCCCTGCCGGGTCGGGAGTACAGTTAGATTTCGGCGCTTTAGACTAGTTTTTAATTTCATTTTTACATAAAAGATGGTTTTATCAGAATCATGTTAAGGCGGTATTTAAAAAAAAAAATACATTTTCTATGCTCAACAACTCGAAATTTTCTGGCACATTTTCAGATTCATTTTTAAAAGAAAAAATATAAAACTTGCTGACGTGATTTTTGAAGAGATTTATAAGCGACCTGTGTTTTTATTTTTCGTGCAATTAATTAAAACTTGATTTATAAGATGTCCTATGATTGTCCTATGATTTTTCTCAGTAGGACAATATTTTTCGTTTCCAACACAATCGCTTCGGGAAATTCGGTTCAAACTGACCACTTTGATATAATTTTTTGAACTATATTCTGCCTCTGCCCAAAAATCGACCATTACGGTACATTATATAGTTTCTGAATAAGAGAATCTACCAATTGGATGCGTTTGAGAGCAAAAATGACTTAAAAATGAGTGAGAAAATAAGCAGTTTGGATTTGAATACACCGTTAATACGATGGTTTTAGGCAGATTTCGTATGAAATACTACCATTCTCCCCTATGTTGGAATTTCTGAAAATTGTTTGCAGATCTACACCGATCATGACCCCTGGAACCCAACCCCCCCTCAGTAAAAAACTTTATTTATCTATCTATCTTTCTATATATATATATATATATATATATATATATATATATATATATATATAGCTTTCTTCTGGATACGATAACTTCCCTAATTCTGCACAAATCTCTTCCGAACTGATAAATAAAATCAAGGGGCATAAAATCTCGATCAAGTTCGTTAATGGGAAAAATCGGACCAATGGAATGGAAATAGGGAGGGGTTTTGTGAAAACCGAAAAAACCCCCCATCTTCTTAATTTTTCTACATATCAAATCAGTTTAAAGTTTTTATTACTTCTAAAATTGGGCCAAAAATTTGTGTATCACAGATTTTTGATAAAATTAAAAATGGGCTCAAGGGGCGCAAAAAATAGGGTTTTTGGTATAAAAAAATTCATAACTTCGTCAAGTTTCAAGATATCAATTTCGAAACTGAAAGTACCTTTAAAAAAAAAAATGTTCAACCAAAATCAAAAATGTCATTAAAGATTGAGCTCAGTTATCCTACGCAAAAAAAATCGTTTAAAAATATTCAATTTGAAACGAAAAATCCGAAAACAACCTCCCCATTGGTTTAACATTACGGAGCGGATGTTTTCAAGTGAGTGAAGAATGCCCCTTAATGCCAGCGCACTGGGTATAACAGTTTTTATATTTGTCACCACTATTTTTCTAAAAGTAATCTTCAGCTTACTTTATCGCAGAATTTGTAACAACTGTGTCCGACTAAATAAGATGACGATTATTATTTGTATTTATTGGTTACAAAGTAAAAACCATTCATATATTGGATGTACGCGATTTCCTTCGGGTTAAACAAAAGTATTGTGTGGTCTGCATTTTTATTGCCACAAGAAGAGACTTCCATTTTTGGTTTTTATTTTTATGGAAAACACAATACACAAAGAAGCATTTTAATATTCTCATATTTATCAATTTTCAATAGCCATTATTCCCCATCAGAACAAATTTCTCTGTTTTCCATTTCCCATTAGCGTTAACTGACTTCCATGTTTTATCTGATTTTAAAATTTAAAATGTATGTAATATATCTATTTACTGTGTAGAAGATCTGCACTGGAGGCATAGGTATTTACTATTTACTCTTTTTCTCTTATATAATAATACTTGTGATGTCTGGAGATGTCTGGATAACTTTCCTTTGATTTCTCTGGCGCCATTGACACGTTATACGTGGGTGCGCGGAGAGGTAGGGTGGACACTGTTTTTCAGAGTGGAACTGGTTTTTGAGAAGTGTAGACGTAGCCGTGCATGTTTGGGTGGCGAAAAGTTTGATTTATAAAACGGAAGTGCGTCAGGTGGCTATGAGCACCGGGATATAGTAATTTAATAATATAGTGAAGTGCAGCTTTTGGGAGTGAAATATAAAGGTGTTGCGCAGCTATGTGAAAAATATAATTATTTGTATATAGTGTGACGTCCAACGTATTGTCATTTGTAGCATATTTATGTACTATGTAAATAAACTTAGTGTTGTGAAAAAGCTAGTGATATATTTACAAAGGAATACACACCTGGATGATTAGTGGGAATCGAGCGTATATGACAATACTATTTAAGATTTATGTATTTTATAAAGTTGGCTGTAGCTTGTTTACATATTTCAAATATTTTTTTGGTTAAATACAAGACAGTTATATTTAGATATACTCTAAAGTAGTTCCACGTGTGTAGAAGTTTTCATGTGACACGCGGCAGAGCAAATAGGCTCATTTAATAAATAATTAAAAAAAATGAAAATGCATTGAAACCAGAAAAATTATAGAGAATTTGAAATATGAAGAAAAAAAGAAAAAAAGAAAGAAGGGTTAAAATTTATTTAAAAATTTATCGTATAATTATTCTGGTTTAGACTGTTTTTAAATTTTTTGATTTGGAACTTTCAAATTTCAGCAAGAAAAAGAAAAAGCTTAATTTTTAACTTTTAGTTTAAAATTTTACATGTTCATATTACATTTATTTTGAATCTATAACATCAATTTTCTAAAATAACTGACAACTAATGGGTCAGTTACAAATATGTAATTGCCCCCTGGTGGGTCGTAGGCCCCACGTTGGGAATCACAGGGTCAGAGGTGCAGGGACCCAACTTGGGCCACACGTATAATTCGTTAGTAATTATGTATATTTAATAAGCACGTATAATTAATTAATAATTATGTATATTTATGTAAGTATTAATTACTAAAAATTTTTAGTGGCCTTTTCGTTTTCGTTTTCGACCAAAAATCGGAAGATTACAGAAATTCGGTTTCGATTTCGGTCTTAAAAACCTGTTTCGGCCAATCCTTAGTAATAAATAAAATTATCTTTTAAAGTCCACTTTATGAATAATAATCACTTTTGGGTATGTTGATGTATGCACGCGGTGATACAAAGGGTTAATATACATTTACTGTATGTGAAAATTTATATTTTGTACCTATTTAACAGCAAGATAGACAACTTACCATCGACAGACTTATTTAAAAAATAAACGGCCAAGTGCGAGTATTACTCGCGCACAGAGGGTTCCGTATATAATATATGAATTAGTAAGTGTACTATTAAAAAAATACCGTTGCTAAAAGAATACTAAGACTTTGTAAAAACTATACAAGGTAGGGATGGGTATAGCTGTATAGTATACAGGGTGCAAAGGAAAGTCCCTTTTTACCTGAAAATACTTGCGAACGGAGAAAGCTACAGTTATACAAGTTAGATAACGGCACAGTAAAGCTACTACGACCAACCTAATGCAAACGACAGCAGCACCCCTTGTGACGAAATTTGGAAGATAGCCATTGAAAATCGAAAACGAAAAGAGGTAGAGCAAATTTTCCAATTAGAAAGTTTTAGAGTATCAATTAATTAGTACGAAACGACATTTGGTCCACACGGATAAGATAAATCGTCGCCTGCATACCCAAAAATGTCCGAAATCGATGAGCGACGATTCTACTTTGCCTATTCATATTCCGGAAATGTAGCAGTGCACAATTGCAAATTGTGACGTTGTACTGTGCTGTAATGTCTGTAAAGATTTCATTTCCACTGCATTTAAAATGTTAGGATAACCCTTTCAGGGCCAGAAAAATTCTGTTCGTGAACTGATGAAATAATTGACTGACACCAGAATATTCAAACGAATTTCTCAGAAAACAAAACCCGCTAATTTGCACTTTGATTACAAAAGCAACATTTTATTAAAATGTTCTTGGTGCCATTTGTCAGTTTTGTAATTAAAATTAGGTGGCTAGACCGTTTAGTCACCGCCCTTAAAAGGGTTAAATCTATGTTGCCGTATTGAAGAGGCTTGCAATTGACGTTGCATGCAGAGAAATGTGCATGCAGAATTACTCTCACGAATACAAACGTGTGTCGTGAGCAATGGCGAATTTTTCGAACATACTGAATATTAACTTTTTATTAGTGTGAGACAGTTTGTCTTTTTTTTCTGTGTGATGTTATCAAAATGTATTGAGATAAGTACGTATTTATAGCATAAATTGTGCGTATTTCTTCATACTTCTGAGTATTTCATTCGAACGTTTACACAAAATGGAGTGCATCGATTTCGGATTTTTTTGGGTAAACAGCCGAAGATTTATCTCATCCATGTAAACCAAATGTCGTATTCTATTAATTAATTGATTCTCCAAAACTTTCTAACTGGAAATTTTGCTCTATCTCTTTTCGTTTTCGATTTGCAGTGGCTATCTTCCAAATTTTGCCACTAAGAGGCGCTGCTGTCGTTTTCATTAAATCGGGCGTAGTCGCTTTACTATACCGTTACCTCACGTGCATAGCTGTAGCTCTCTCCGTTCACAAGTATTTTCAGGTTAAAGGGAGTTTCCTTTGCACCCTGCATACAAGATAAGTATAAATGGATATACCATGAAAGTTCAAAGATATATGGAACCTACATAATAGCAAATATAGCTATTTTGTATATTTGTTATTTCACATAGGGGAACGTCCACTGTTACTTTTGTGACCATCAGAGCAAATTTCCATATATATTTCCAATTCTTTTATTACAAAATATATTTAGGATAAATTTAATGCAACTACTTAAATATACATGTACTCTACTTTCATAAACCATATACAGTTTGTAACAAAAAGCATTTTACTTGCCTTTATAATAGATGAAAATTTTGTTACTCTTGTGACCACAAAAAAAAATGCAATTTTAAAAAATTGTGTTTGACGCAGAAATTTTGTGAATTATATGAGACTATAGAAATAAAATTGACAGAATATAGCAGAGTAATTATATCTTTTTAAAAAGCATTAATCGTTGAACTCATCTGATAACGCATGAATTAGTTACATTTGATTTTGCAAAATGCTAAGTGTTACTCTTGTGACATTTTGTCCATAATGTAATTTTAGCAAAAATTCAGTTTAAATACTAAATAAAATAATTAAAATAAGTTTAAAAGAATTATTTTCCATAGAGAACAACTGTTAAGGATGGTTTAATTTTAAAATAACATAAAATAATATAAAATATTCTAAAATTAACAAACACTATAACCACATAGCAACCTCTCAGTTTCTGCTACTTAACAAAATAAGTTATTGTCTTTATTGTCATAAACATCATTTGCAACTTCTCCTGTATCATGATTTACTTAATGAAACACAAATTCTTTGTACGAATCATGTTAGTGTAAGGTTTGTAGTAGATAGTGTCATTTTTCATAGTTTTAGCAAATTGTATTTGTTGAATGCCCTTCGCTGTTGGTATTTTCTCGCAAAGTAATGAAACTTTACTGTTTTATTTCTTTTGACAAAAAAGCAGTGTATCTTAGAATTGCTTTTTTAGCACGCACTTCATTCCATATATATCATTATACAACAACACAAAATAAATCTACAGCATCTATACCAGGAGTATTTGAAAAAAAAAAATATGCCCAATTAAGTTAATTGAGAAAGGAGTCTGATTCATTGCAGGCATATTTGCATAGTTATATTTTTATTTAAATTGGAAAGAACAACCATCATATAAAAAAGTAAAACAGGTACATTTTAGGAAAATACAAACTCCCTTAAAGATGCAATGCTAAAATTTTACATACGAAAGCATTTACAAAAAATTGGTTATGAGTTACATTGTCTAAAATAATAGCATAAGATTTTACTTTATTGGAATCATACTAAATAAAAATCTGAAAATACAGTCGCTTGTGGATTTGACCAGTAATGTAGTATTTCATACCAAAATTTCTTCTTGGCATGAAAATAAAACAGTTTCCAGAAAATCCACTGGTATAACTATTCTTTGAGAAATGTTTATTTTTTTTTGGCATTACGAAAATAATCCGTTGTACAAGTTTCAATGAATGTGTGCCACAGAAATGGATTTAGTTGCTTTCGAAAATTTAAAAAAAATCAGAAATGGTTTCTTTAACTGTTACTTTTTCAAAACGTTTATCAACGTTTTGAAAAAGTAACAGTATTAATGAAGATGTTGATAAAAGTTTTGTCAATAGCAAAACGTCTATCAATGTTTTGCTATTTACAAAAACTGTAGTTCTGTATTATGGACTTCCGTTTCAAATAATTCTTCGATGTTATCTCCGCAAATTAGACATTATGAATTCCTAAATTCTAATTATAGTGTATCTCGGCAGACAAAGTCATTAAATCCATCACAGGAATGTTTAATGTAGGAAATACACCAGTTACTACATTATGAATTGCTTGAATGTTTTCGTGACAGCAACAAATGGAGATATTTTGATGAGTTATTTTTTATTGTTTTATGAAACTAGGCTTTAAAGCTGCAAAGGAATCTCCAATTTTTCAATTTAGGAAAGCTTCTTTAAACAAAAAACGTATTCTCTTATTAAATGTCCCCTAGAATTGATGAAATTATGTGACCTTTTTCACTCTTAACTAACGTAGATTTAGCTGAAGAATAACCTCTTCTTAAATCTTCATCGACATAAAATTTTTCAAAGCTGTGGAGTTAGATTTTTTTCCCGTTACAGTATCTGAGGTTAGCTAGTGCTTTACTTTTTCCTTTTCTAAATATTTCCATTTTCTTGCTGAAGTTTTTGCTGGTTCTAAGACTTTTCTTCACCTTGTCGTACTATATTTTGTTTTATTTCTTTCTCACAACAACATATTCAATTTCATTCTTATTTTTTGTCTACAATTTTTGGCCTTAGCAGAATTTTTCCTCCTCTTTAAAACAATGTCGTGTATAAGAAGCAACATTAAAATATTTCCTTTAAAATATACTATCAGAATCCTTTCCATAAGAGTTACTATAAGAACCGCTGTAGGTTATACAGCAGAATTTAGCAATCGAAGCTTTACAAATCCTATAAAATATCTAATCAAAGACCATGTGCTTCAAACCAAAAGAAAGTACACAATAATGATACGAGTTGAGTTGTTTTATTATATCTTTAATTACTTTCCATGATTATTTTATAATCTTAAGTAATACCAAAAATGAATAAAAAGAAATCTACTACCTCTATTTTTATCATAATTTTAGTTTCAGTAGATTCGGAATTAGATGGTGGTGGTGGTGGGGGGGGGGGGGGGGGTACATATTTTTGCACTATATTATCCACCATAACTTTGAAAATATAATACCTAAAATTAAATGAAATATATTTCTGATTTCAGCGTTACGAAAGCTTTCACACGTTATCCAACACGATATACAAAGAAAAGATTTTTTTCCAAGTAAATTAATTAGCCCTGTACATTTTCCCTAAATATATTTATGAATATTTATTAATCTGTAAATATGTGGGTCAATAGTATTTATTACTTCCCCTAATTAGAACTTTCCACGTTGCATAGTTTACGAGTAAAAGGGCTGTGACAGATAGACAGACACAGGAGTGATCTTATAATGGTTCCGTTTTTACTTTATAAGTACGGACCCTAAAAAAATAACAATGTTTTAAACTTTCCTAAGAAGCAAATACAAATTACGCTATAACTGGCCGGGAGCATTTCAAATCATTATATATGTATATATATATATATATATATATCATAACTATATAATAATCATATAAGGGGTGCATGACCTTTAACCTGAAAATACTTGCGAACGGAGAGAGCTACAGCTATGCAAGTGAGGTAACAGTATAGTAAAGCGACTACACCCGACCTAAGGCAAACGACAGCAGCGTTCCCTAGTGGCGAAATTTGGAAGATAGCCATTGCAAATCAAAAACGAAAAGGGGTAGAGCAAAATTTCCAAATAGAAAGTTTTAGAACATCAATTAATTAGTAGGAAATGACATTTGGTTCCCACGGATAAGATAAATCGTCACCTGTATACCCAAAAATGTCCGAAATCGTTGAGCGGCGATTCTACTTTGCATATTAACATTTCGGAAACGTAGCAGTGCGCAATTGCAAATTGTGACGTTGTACTGTATTGTAACGTCTATATAAATTTAATTTCCAATGCATTTAAAATTTTAGTTTAATCCTTTCAGGGGCAGGAAAATTCTGTTCGTAAAATGATGAAATAATTGACTGACACCAGAATATTCAAACGAATTTCTTAGAAAATAAAAACCCGCTAATTTGCACTTTCATTACAAAACAAAATTTATTAAAATATTCTTGCTGCCATTTGTCAATTTTGGAATTAAAATTAGCTGGAAGGACCGTCTAGCCATCGCCCTTGAAAGGGTTAAATCTATGTCGTCAAATTGAAGAGGCTTGCAATAGACGTTCCATGCAGAGAAATAAACATGCAAAATTACTCTCACGAATACAAACGTGTATCGTGAGCAATGGCGAACTTTTCGAACATACTGAATATTAACTTTTTATCACTGTGAGACAGTTTGTCTTTTTTGTTTTTTGTGTGATATTATCAAAATGTATTGAGATTGAGATAAGTATTTATAGCATAAATTGTGCGTATTTCATCATACTTCTGGCTTATTCCATTAAAATGTTTACACAAAATGGAGTGCATCTATTTCGGACATTTTTGGGTATACAGGCGAAGATTTATCTTATCCATGTAAACCAAATGTCGTTTCGTACTAAATAATTGATGCTCTAACACTTTCCAATTCAAAATTTTGCGCTATCTCTTTTCGTTTTCGATTTGCGGTGGCTATCTTTCAAATTTATCCTTTAGGGGCGCTGCTGTAGTTTGCATTAAATCGGGCATAGTCCCTTTACTATACCGTTATCTCACTTGCATAGCTGTAGCTCTCTCCGTTCGCAAGTATTTTCAGGTTAAAGGGACTTTTCTATGCACCCTGTATGTAGATAATTATTTTAAATAATACTAGGGGGCTCTGCCCCCTACGAGCTACTCTCGCCAATCCCCGCTCGGACACCGCAAACTCTAAAAGCACGCTAATTTGATCGGCTTTAAAAAAATTTCGGAAGAATATAATTAATATAACAGTGGCGATCTCCCTGCTAACGGGTTATTTTTGTCTTTGATTAAATCAGAATAGTGAAACATGTAAAAATAAATAACTATAAAATGAATTAATTAAACAAAGTCTTTTTCTCTCGGTATTTTATAAGTTTTTTAAACAAGACATTTTAAATGTATCGCTTTAAATCTGACGTAATTTTCACCAAAGTTTTCTTTCTCGTTTTAATAATCACGTGAAAATACTTTTGTTGTTCGAAAGGAAATGTTATTGGCGCTATCTTAGAATTCTCAACAATAGTTTAAAAAGATTATCTCAAAATATCAAATAAATGTCTCGCGCAAATACATTTTTAAATTTAAACTGTTTGGCAATATTATGAATTGGCAATTTTAAATATGACGTAATTTCCTCCATGTACACTTTTAACGCATATTAAAGGATTTATTATTTTACAATTTTCTTTCTCTTTCAAAATTCACGTGTAAATAGAGTTTTTATGATGTAATTATCAATATCTACCTGCTTTTAATACGCAATCATTTAATTCTCATTTGAAAGTTTTATTCTGTTTATAATAATCACGTGTAAACAATTTTTAATTTGAAGGAATTATTATTCATTGCGCTGTTTTAAAACTTGGCAACAATTTAAAATAATACCCTTTTCTAAAAATTGTAAAAAATGCCTCTGAAAATGCTGAAAAATTGAATTTAAAATAGAAATAAAACCTCAAAAAATGAGTCAAATTAAAAAAAAAATGCAGTCTGCACGCCGGGCACTTTTAATGTATATAATGTTTTAATGTAAAAATGTTTAAATTACCATGTATAGTTTTTGCTCCTATAGAACTTTTTTAATGGCACGATTTTGGCCAACTTTAACATTAAATATCTCTTAAAATAATTCTTCGATTTGAAAACTGCTGCATCAGCGTGTTTATCAAATATTTCTCTATAACACCACCGATTTTCATATTTTTGTATGCAATATGTCTCTTAATATTAACGAAGAAAGACCTCCGGTCACAAAAAATTCAAAACCGGCGGCGGCGGTGGTGACAGGGTTAGTTACTTTTTTTTAGAATATATATATATATATATATGAGTTAAGTAGTATTTAAGACACGTTTTATAAACGAATTGCTCTTTTAATGCTATTTAGCTAACCTGGAAATAACACTGAATTTGTAAATTGAAACAAATATGTTTGTTTAGTTCCTTTATTTGTGAATTATTTAACATTTTTTCAATCACCTTTGAACATTATGTATGGTAATAAGTCGGAGAATATATTAAGATATATTTTTTAGAATAAATTTCTTATTTAAATGAGTTCTTTTTCCTATTATTTTCATAACTTAAATGGTATGAATACTTTGATTGATAATTTAAAAATCTAAAAATAAAATCCTTTTTGTTGCTTTTTGGTAATATTAAATCATCTAAGTCCTATCCCCGCCCCTACACACACACCTTCACCTTCTCCAGAATACACATTAGAAAGGGGAGAAGGAGCACGGAACAAACTCAACTTTTTTTATTCCTCGTTTTTTCTTTGTTTGGCGTCACTAGCATAATCTGTTTTGCATCCAGGAACAAAGTACTTATACTTCATCTTAATTTATGTTATGTAATCTCAATAATGAAAGATAAATGAATAAAATAAAATATTTTTAATTCTAAAATACACGTCTTATGCATACAATCCAATGACATTCTGCTAAAAGAACGGCCAACCACGAATTCCAGCGCCCTCAGTATTTAACGAAATATCGTTTGCGTTTTCGGCGAGTCATGCGTATTAAGTTTCCTCTCCATAGTTCTTACTCCGTGGTTTCAATTTAGGGCCCAGTCTCGAGGAGAAGATGTATTTGCAATGCATCAACATCGGTAAAGACAACACCTATAGAAAGGAGTCGACACTGATTGTTTAATGATCATGAGTTTAGTGTGTAGCTAGATAACAAAAAAAAGTTGTGAAACACTACGCTACATCCAAAGCAGCGGTGGCCCAAGTTGCCAGAGTAGCGGACTGATAGCCGAAAGGTGCGGATTTGAAGCTCACGCCGACTAAAACTCTGCGATGCACACTAATGGCGCCAGGTGCATGTAAAATCCGTCGCACGGTGGGGCAGGAAGCCTCCGCAGTTGGCAATAAATAAAATTTACTTTGAGCAAAGAAAAAGCACATCACACATTCTTTTATAGACTTTACGTAGTAAAACTTAAAAGTGTTACATAATCTATAGAGCAATTCATTAGTTAATTTAGAAAACTTTTTAAAATATTTTCTGTACAAAAATAAGTTAAAAACAAGAAATTAAGATAGTTTTATACAAATTAAATATTTATATATCATCCATAATGTCGCATTAAAAATGCAAAAAAGCTGGAGTTGCAAACACAGTTAATAATTTTAATGATTCTGAATGGCACCTTAAAGTGAATATCAGCGACTCGTTTTGAAGGAATGAATTCCCCTTTCTCAGGCAAAATGTATGTACTACTGTCAAAACAGCAGAAGCAAAACAGTTTCTGATGTCTTAGAAGTAGCAAACACTTTTAGTCTGAGGAAGAAGCGTTCATTCTTTCAAAACACGTCCTTAGTATTAATTTCATAGTGTGTTTTAAAAATTTTAGAATATTTAATCCATACTATCATCTGAGTCATCATCACTGTCACTATCCTGATCACCAGATACATTGAGATATAGAGTTTTTAACAAATGTAGGGCATATCCTGGCATATGTTCTAACTTTTCCTTCTTTTCATTTATTTGCTAGTGATCACTGGATCCGAACTTAGAAGTAAAAAATTGAAAATATCTCTGTTAGTTTTTTCTCGGCTGCACTTTCACTCTGTATCTTTTAAAGTCTTTATTCCTGGTTTTTTGCACTTCCGCAGTCATCTGTCCTATGGGCATGGGCAACACAGCTGAACTTACAATTTTTGGTCCTTGAATCAAATACTTGTGTAAATGTCGGGGGCATGTTGTACCATGGAAACTTGAAGACAAAATATCTTGCTTGTATCATGCGCAAATACACGATAGTTTTCGATGATACGACATTTTAGCTTCTTTTTTAGGTCTATAGAACTACTAAGTTCGCAGTTTATCCTATTCTGAAGCTATTTTACCAAAAAATTGTATTGCTTTTCTAAAGTTTTTTATTTCGAACGTTTCATGATATTCAAAAGTTCTCTTCTGGTAATATACAGGGTGCAATATGTTATCTATCGCCGACTTTTAATTTCTCAACCGTTGGTCGTAGACATATAGTTCCAATTACAAAAATGTTTCAAATGAGATAAATATTCATGTTGTGGCATTATTTAAAGTCAAAAGATGAATTTTATAAAAATTATGAAATCTAACTTTTTATACGGTACCCCAGTCCCTATAGTTATATTTAGTAAAAGTTTCCACATATCATAACTGATATAACACAATAAGTTTGACATTTGTACTACAAAAATTGACACAGTTAATAAATTTCAAAGTTTGAGATTTTTGCACATGATTTTGTCTTTAATTGTGGGATCAGCGATAAACAGCGAATTTTTGTAACAGTATTTTCAATTTGTCGGAAAAAGTTTCATAAGCTGTGTTGGACGCATGGTTTTTTGTTCTTGTTTATATTGTAATTATAACATTTCACGCTGTTAAAATATTGTGATTTCATTTATAAATTCAATTTCTTTATAAGGTACTTGTACCCAATATGGACAGGGCTCTCAATATGGACACACCTAATATCTTTAAAACTAACAATTTTGATTGAGAGATGGCGCTACATGTCCGTGAAGAAAATCAGTTGAAAATATAATTAAGCCTGGGAAGTGCAAAAAGTGCGTTGTTCGCCATTTGGAAGGAAACTTGTTGTTTAGTGGTGTGCTGATCGTAATTACAGGTAAATTTAAATTCTTATTAGATACGGTAAAATTACTTTAAATATTGAAAGTGGAGTGTTTTAGAAAGCTGATAAAACATATTTTCGATTACTATTGCATATATTGCTTAAAAATGTTTT
Organism: Maratus speciosus; assembly: GCA_963932465.1. Lineage (NCBI taxonomy): Eukaryota > Metazoa > Arthropoda > Arachnida > Araneae > Salticidae > Maratus > Maratus speciosus. The sequence continues at coordinate 224,565,780 of OZ010789.1, forward strand.
CTTTGTTTATTTATTACAAGATTTAGTAAAACTATGCTCGATTCCCAATATGGACACCTTATGTCAACATTGGAAATACAGGAAGTGAATCTTCAGATTCACAAACTAGTAAAATATCTGTTTAATGTTATGTGAACAATCCTCCTAGAAACCTCCTCCAGGAAAATAAATCCTCCAGAAAGCCCTTGCAGAAAAATCAAAAGAAGCCTCCCCTCAGTAGGGTATCTGTTGGCGAAATCGCAGGTACCAGCGGTACGACTTCCTCAACAAAGGAGAGCTGGTACTGCTTCTTATGCAGTACTGATGCTGTTGCAGACATGCGGCTATGCATCACATGCGGCAGATATGTCCATGAGGACTGTGTGGGACTTACCGCCCATGATGAAGAGGTTTTTATTTGTCCATCCTGTGAGGACTGAGTAATAACGCATGTAAATTCTGCAGACAGATGCAATAAACCTAAGCAAAACCAACTATATTATTTCATAATATTTTGTAGTAACTGAGGTGCTTTGCATAGGTCTTCGAAGAGCCACAACCGAAAATGACTCCCCCTTCTAAAGTGCATGTTCTAAAGATATTTACTGTGCCCCCCTGCAGTGTTCTCGCTGGCTTTTGACCACCATTAGCGATTTGGCGAATAAGAAATAAAAAACAGTAGCCAGTTGAACAGAAATGTTAGCAAAATAGATTCGGCTTGAAACATTGAAAAATCTATTTTTAACTCTTTATTGTCTTCCTTTTTATCAATATGTTCTAAAATAACCCAGGTTTTTGTAATTACTTATACAATAGAAATTCGAGAATCCGTTACAGAAACTATTAAAAATAAATACATTCTAAATTTTTTCTAAATGTGTAAGTGTTTCAGCCATTCTTTAACTGTCTAAATAAAAATTAAATAGAGCAATATTTGATTAACCGTTGGGAAAATGTACACTAAAAATGTCTATAAGATTTCGACTATTAACCGACTGAAAAAAATTGACAAGTCAATGATACTTTGCATAAATTTAATAAATAGTATGGTAAATGGCTAATTTCAAGACCGCATTCCAGAAAAAAATATTCTTTATTTGGCGCGTAATGCAAGTAATTTTGTTTGTGTTTTTACTGCCGCGACGCTGGAGCATAGTGATTAAAATTGACAATAAATACCTATCGCATAATCTTTTCTGTGTCTTTGCCTGTTGTTAAACTAAATTGGTATTGATTCAGTATCTCTATAAATAGAGGTAAATGACACGGTGTACTTGAACATATAAAGCGACATTAATCGTTCAGTAACGCGCCTAAGAATCTCGACTGTATTGGCACACCACACACACAAACACACAAACTGAGCACTCGCAATTTGGCGAATTTGACTGTTGGTTTACTCGCCAAATGATGAATTTTGTCGCGATTTGGCGCAATGGCGAGCGGCAGCGAGAACACTGCCCCCCTGCCCCGCATACTTTAAGATATATTTCTTTTATCCCTCACCTCTAAAATCCCTTGGAACAGTAGCTATTCCATACACCCTGTGTAGTAGGTTAATAAGGAGCCACCTGTCCCTAATATGGACATGCATGTCCATAATAGGGACAGGTGGTTCCTTATATGGACACTTGTAAACATTTTTTGTTTTTATCATTAAAATTAAACCCGAATAATTACAAGGTCGCTAATTTTAATAATGATAGTCAACATTCCAGGGATAGTGGTCATATATTTTTCGAGTCCTATGACGAGTACATGGGAGTGTAAAAAGTCAATTTTCCTTAGGGTGTCCATATTGGGTACAGGTACCTTATAGGGCTCTCAATATGGACACCCCCAATATCTTTAAAAGTAACAATTTTGATCGAGAGATGGCGCTACATGTCCGTGAAGAAAATCAGTTAAAAAGATAATTAAGCCTGGAAAGTGCAAAAAAGCGTGCTGTTCGCCATTTGGAAGGAAACGTGTTCTTTCTTGGTGTGCTGACCGTAATTACAGGTAAGTTTAAATTCTTATTAGATACGGTAAAATTACTTTAAATATTGAAAAGTGGAGTGTTTTAGAAAGCTGATAAAACATATTTTCGATTGCTACTGCATATATTGCTTAAAAATGTTTTCTTTATTTATTTATTACAAGATTTAGTAAAACTATGCCCGGTTCTCAATATGGACACCTTATGTCCACATTGGAAATACAGCAAGTGAATCTTCAGCTTCACAATTTTGTAAAATATCTGTTTAATGTCATCTGAACAATCCTCCATGAAAAAATCATCCACAAAGCCCTTGCAGAAAAATCAAAAGAAGCCTCCCCTGTAGGGTATCTGTTGGCGAAATCGCAGGTACCAGCGGTATGACTTCCTCAACAAAGGAGAGTTGGTACTGCTTCTTATGCAGTACTGATGCTGTTGCAGATATGCGGCTATGCATCAAATGCGTCAGATATGTCCATGAGGACTGTGTGGGACTTACCGCCCATGATGAAGACGTTTTTATTTGTCTATCCTGTGAGGACTGAGTAACAACACATGTAAATTCTGCAGACATATGCAATAAAGCTAAGCAAAACCAACTATATTATTTCATAATATTTTGTAGTAACTGAGGTGCTTTGCATGGGTCTTCGAAGAGCCACAACCGAAAATGACTCCCCCTTCTAAAGTGCATGTTGTGAAGATATTTACTGTGCCCCCCCCCTGCCCCGCAACACTTTAAGATATATTTCTTTTATCCCCTCTCCTCTAAAATCCTTGGAACAGCAGATCTTCCATACACCCTGTGTAGTATGCCAATAAGGAGCCACGTGTCCCTAATATGGACATTCATGTCCATAATAGGGACAGGTGGTTCCTTATATGGACACTTGTAAGCATTTTTTTATCATTAAAATTAAACCCGAATAATTACAAGGTCACTAATTTTAATAATGATAGTCAACAGTCTAGGGATAGTGGTCATATGTTTTTGGAGTCCTATGACGTGTACAAGGGGGTGGAAAAAATCAATTTTGCCTAGGGTGTCCATATTGGGTACAAGTACCTTATTACAAAAAAAAATTCATCAAGTTCCAAAAAAATTCCGAAAGCTTATTATATATTCTATCAGACAAAATTGGCAAATATTACTTACGTTTGGATTTAAAGAAATGAAACAGAACACTTTTTAGACTTCCAAGATCGCCTGTTTTGCAGTTACAAAATATTTTCACTAATAACGGCCATAAAACAAATGATAAGACAAAAACAGCGCTTAAATAATGTGATACAATGTGTTCTTTGTGAAATAAACACAATAGCGCCTATTTTAGTTGTATTTTATAATATATGAAATGGAAAATAAAAATTGTTGTGATTTGTTGTTGTTTCTATGCATAATAAGGATCATTCGAGGCGACAGCCATTGTAGTTATAGGCCCCAAAGCATTCTCCACTTCGGTGGACTTCAAATGACTGAAAAAATCAAAAGATTCAAAATATGGCAAAGTTGGCCTGGTTGATGGTATTTGAAGTTTCTGTTCAGTCACAAAACTAAACAACACTGAAAAGAAAATTACAGACATCTCCCGACTTACGTGTTGCGCGACTTACGTAAATTTGCAGTTACGTAATAAATCTCGAAAATTACGTTTGTGACCACACTAGCGCGTTTGATACGCAGTTAGATATTTTTGATATTTATTTTATAAGTAAAATATATTGATATAAACTACAACCATAATATAGTTTATATATTAGATGGAGTTATATTTCTATAACAAACTAATCTTTAATGTTAGTTATTCTCAGTAGTCATCTAATTCATAATAAATACAGTTTGTGCTTATCAAGGATTATTTTATTTTGTGAGTGTTATTCATTTGTCTTGCCATCAGAAATTCATGGAGAATTGGCTAAATTAGTCCTCTTTAATTATTTCTTATTTTTATAGTCGTTTCATGTAGATACAAAATTGCTATAAATAAGTTCATCCATGTTAGATTTATAAATCCCGTATTCCACAAGATATTTGTAAAGTGTTCTTTAAGTTTGTTTTTATTTTTATATTTTTTAATACTTTTATAGTTTATATAGTGTATATGTGCATATACATAATTATATTGCAGTTGCTTACAAAATTTAACCTAAGCAAAACTTACAAATTCGACTTGCGTAAAATTCAAGTTATGTAAAACTTTACGGAACGCATTACTTACGTAAGTCGGGGGATGTCTGTATAGGGAGACGAATCTGAATGCGCAGTGAAATTACCAATCAGACACCATTTACACAAAAAAAATATGTTTTCTAAAAAAGAACTGTAACAATTATTGTCATGTCATTAAGTAAATGTCAAAATGGACGGAAATTAAAGATTAATATAATGTTAATACAATATATATTATTTCCAAAATCTCCACACTGTAAGAGTTGACCAGTATTAATAAATCTATTTCAAGATTTAAAATAAAAGTACGACACATAAATGACAAATCTCCATATACAGTCGTATCCGGTTAAGACGTGTTTCAAGGGAGTGGACAAAAGTCGCGTATTAAGCATGATCGCGTATTAAACGTGATTTGTATAATGTTGCAGGAAATGAGCTTATTTACACATCTAATCGTTTGAACTTAGAGCTTTCATTTATATGTTTACGGTTGAAAATTGTTTTTTTTTACGTATATTTAGATTAAAATTTAATTGCATTAAACTTTAATGAATTGTTTCTTTTTATAAGACCGACTGGAATAATAATTGAAAATAAATATGGATCCAAACATTGCTTTATTGTCGTTTAATTGGTTAAAACAAAAAATAAAAGAACAAAAATAATTTTGCTGCTATACTGATTTTTTTTTTTTTTTTTTTTAACACAAAGAAGAAATATTAAATCTTTGAAGCACAAACCGGTTATTCAAAACATGGTTAGAACTTGTGATAACGAACACCCTTATAATATGTACTTATTTTTTAACATAATAAGAAAAACTATCCTTTTTAATCTTTGTGTAAAAATATTGTTAGCATAGCAAAAATTAAACAAACCATAGAAAACATTAAAAAAATTATACAACTGGCAATCTCATTTGTTTAATCTTCACGCGTTTCTTTCTTCCTTATTTCTCTTTTTTGTCTATAATATGCATTTTAGAACATAGTAGTGATATAACGTACATTTACCACATCACTAACAAAAGGCATAATCATCTCTAATCATAATATTTTTTATGACGTACCTGAGTATTCTGAATTTGTCTCTCTCTCTACCACAGTAAAAGCATACACGAAGACTGATACAAAGGCTGTTAGGTCGCAAAATCAAAGAAGAATTGCTGTGTTGCTAATTTAGCGGGTTTAATTTAATTCAAATATCTACCACTATTTCCGATTAGTAATTTTCGCCTTAATTAATCTGTTATTAAATAAAGTAAATATTACTATACGGAAATAGTATTTTTTATATGAATAAAAAGAATCCGCTAAATTGGCAACACTGGAGAAGAGAGAAGGAATTCGCATCTTGATCAATGAATTCCCGTCTTAAACGTGATTTCTTGCATCAAAGGACCGGAAATCTATCGCGGGATCGCGTAATAACCGTTCGCGTATTAAACGCGATATTTTTGCATTAGCCTTATGGGCAATCTTCAAGCTATAAAAAAAAAAATGCGCGTATTAAGCGGGATCACGTATTAACCGTGAGCGTCTTAACCGGGTTCGACTGTATTTTTTATGGGAAACTTAAAGTTAGGATAACACGATTATAAGCAAAATTAATTATAAATATGAAATATTTTAAACATACACTTTGATAAAAAATATTTTGCTGTTTGCAACTTCTGATTCTAGTTTATTCAGAAAAGAAGCTGAGCGTTATTCCAGGTTTTTTTTCTATATGTATATATATATATATATATATATATATATTACTGTAGAATTATGACATCTGAAACAACAACATTCCATTGCCGTAATATATGAATAGTCATACATATATTCTATTGTTCCGAAAGAATGTCTGTCTGCTGCATATATGCAGAATGTCACGTATTCAGTTTATTTAGGGATATTTATTTATTTCTCTTTTAAATACAAATGGTACACATAAAACAAAAATTCTGATACTTAAATTTTCACGTGTATACGTTTTGATTTATGATTTCTGGAAATAGGGTAATTCTAGGATAGGTGGCCATAGAGAGAGATGACCAGTCTAAATATTTCAAAAACTATATCATAAATTGCAGCATAAACTTTGTTCGTAAAAAATAGTTCAACGTGTTCACTCATTGCGACGTGCAGCTGTGTTTTTCAATTATGAAAAGAAATTGTAATTTTACCGTTTATTTAATTTAGGGGTTGAATTTTTTTGTTGCGTTAGGTATCTGAATGTTTTGCAGTACCCATGTTACATTTTGTTTTACTATAAGGACTTTTAAGGCACGTATATGATCAAATCTTTGCTTTTAAGTCTAAAATAAAGACGTACAATGGCGGAGTGACGCTGTAAATTGGATGGCAATCTGTCCATCAATTTTAGGATAGATGGCCACATCAAATCGAGGAGAGATGGCCACCTATAATCACTATTTCAAAATTATACGTAGTGATGATTTTGACTAAATGTAATTATTTTAAAAATAATTATATAATTTTTATGTTTATAATTATATTAATTGATATAATTATTTAAAGTGTTGGTTGTGGAGAAGAATATAATACCACAACCAAAAAGGATTACTGGATACAATGCATAAGGTGCCAGAAATGGTTCCATGAAACGTGTACAAACTATCAAGATCTTTGCTGAAAATGTGGTAAAATTTTACGAAAAGGGAAGGATTAAAATTATACTTCAAATTTTGTTTATTTAGATTTTATACACTGATTTTCCGTGATATAATTGCATCTTTAGAAATTTCTATGTGTTTTTTATGATTAACTACATGAGACGTGTTACATTTTGCTATTTTAACTTCATTTTTTATTTCTTGTATTAGATGGCCATCTCTCCTCGGCTTGAAGGAGAGATGGCCATCTGCCGTTTTAATTTTAATTTTGTTTCCCACTTTTTTTTCTCAATATTTAATTATTTTTTGTTCAAAATATGATGAGTATATGTATAAGAATTTCAAATATGCATAAATATTTCTTGTATTTGCATTCTAAGGATTTTTACTTCAATCTTTAAAAACTATGGCCATCCCTCCTAGAGTTACCCTATGGCCAGTATCTATACAAAGGGAACTATTTATGATAATAATAATAATAATAATAAACACGAATATCATATTTGTAAATCGTTTCACTTTCTGTGAAAGAGATCGGTTTAATATTACTTTTTGAATATGGTTTTACATTCTATAAAAATTGCAATTTCAATTTCCTAAAGTGTATGCAACAGTTTCGTAATGAAATTTTTGAATAATAAAAATAATAATAACAACAAGTCTAAAATTGTATGTCAAACGTGGCAAATGAGGTGCGTTTGTACTATAACTAGGTTTATAAATATCCAGATCTTGGTGCAATAGCTGTTGTACTCTTATGCAAAAATGCATGAATGCAAAATTTAATATGATTATCTATATTAAATTTAGTAATACAGAAATAATAAGAATCCATCTTAAATAGGACTTAATCACCTTGGCAACCTAGAATCATTACCTATCGTGGGATATCATTGAATTAATTACGTATGATAGGATTTAATAGGAGGAAGAAAACTTTTATTAATATCCTTTTAATTTTTGATTAGATATTCATGAAATTTGAAATGACTCGACAAAATTCTGCAACGATTATATATATTAAATTTCAAACCAATTGGCTGGGTAGTTTTTGCCCTGTTATATGCGGACAAGTGGACAGATAGGCGGGCGAACCAGAAGACGACTACAGGTGCTACGTATTTATATAATAACGAACGCATCTAATAATAGTATTTTTTAAATATTCTTGTTCTTATAGAGTACTTTAAAACAAATTTAACTAAAGAGGAGTAATTTGAAATTAAATTATATATTGAAACATATATTCCTTTGGTTTATAATATAATATTCTTTCTAGTTGATTAAACAATTGTGGTACTTCAACATTTTAGTACCAGGTTTTAATTTTCGAAGTAACAATAGGAAAGGAAAAAGAGCATTATCGTGAATTCTATTAGTACATTATAAAATTAAATTTTAAAGAAAATTATTGATTGCATTTTTTTTTAGCTACGTTCATTTTCGTTCTTTTACAATCATTGAATTCTGAAAAGGAAAAATGATGGATATACTTTGTTAAAGTGTTTGAAAATACCTAATAAATTATTATCTATAAACAATAGCTACTGTTTATATAGTTATCAATTATTAAGTAATGCATATGTTTTTAACATTTTCATTTACAAAAATTTAAGAGTATTTTGAAGATTTAATTTTTTTGATTAACTAGATTATTAACTAACCGTTAATTTAATAAAAATTTCAATTGTTAAGTGTGTAAATTCTTATAAGCATAAAATAGCTTTGTAAAATACATAAAGGGTTCTTTATTTAATATAGAATTTAACAGAACAAAAGAATTAAAAGACGAAATTTTAAAAGTATCACACTTTTCAATATTATTTTCGATTTTTCATAGTTGAAAAGCAACGCAAAAAAATATAGTTTGCATTTTAATTTAAAACATTAAAAGTAATAATTTTTCAGTATATTATTAACCTAATAGGAACATCAATTATATATTTCAAAGTGTTAAGTATATGTTTAATCATATGCTTCACTTAAGTGAAAGAATTTAAGGCTTATTTTACTGCTGTTTATTATGTTTACCCTTTAAGCTTTCATTGTTTTTCAAACTCCACGCATAAAACTAAAATTTCAAGACAATACAGCTATGGAAACATAAAGCATCTGAATATTTTAAAACATCGTGCAAAATGAAAGGAAGCATTTAAAATTTTTTATTAACTTAATTATTAAGTAACCGTTAATTTAATAAAATTTTCAATTGTTAAGTGTGTAAACTCTTGCAAGCATAAAATAGCTTTGTAAAATATATAAAAAGTTCTTTATTTAATTTAGAATTTAACAGAACAAAAGAATTAAAAGACGAAACTTTAAAATATCACGCTTTTCAATGTTATTTTCGATATTTTTCATGCTTGTAAAGAAACACAAAAAAATATAGTTTGCATTTTAACTTAAAACATTAAAATTAATAATTTTTCAGTACATTAATAACTCAATAGGAATATGAATTTTATATTACAAAGGGTTAAGTATATGTTTAATCATGTGCTTCAGTTAACTGGAAGAGTTTACGGCTTACTTTACTGCTGTTTATTATGTTTACCCTTTAAGCTTTCATTGTTTTTGAAATTCCCACGCATAAAATAAAAATTTCAAAATAATATAGCTATGGAAACATCACGCATCTGAATATTTTAAAACGTCGCGCAAAATGAAAGGAAGCATTTAAATTTTTTTATTAACTTAATTATTAAGTAACCGTTAATTTAATAAAATTTTCAATTGTTAAGTGTGTAAACTCTTGCAAGCATAAAATAGCTTTTTAAAATATGTAAAAGGTTCTTTATTTAATTTAGAATTTAACAGAACAAAAGAATTAAAAGAGGAAATTTTAAAAGCATCATGCTTTTCAACGTTATTTTCAATTTTTCATAGTTGAAAAGCAACGCAAAAAATGACAGTTTGCATTTTAACTTAAGACATTAAAAGTAATAATTTTTCAGTTGAATAATAACCTAATATAGAAACATCAGTTATATATTACAAAGAGTTAAGTATCTGTTTAATCACATGCTTCAGTTAAATGAAAGAATTTAGGGCTTAATTTACTGCTGCTTATTATGTTTACTCTTTAAGCTTTCACTGTTTCATTGTGTTTGAAACTCCACTCATTAAATTTCAAAATAATATAGCTATGGAAACATCAAGTATCTGTATATTTTAAAACACTGCGCAAAATCCAAGGAAGCATAAAATCTGTATAAGATCTTTTTCATGGGTCTCAGGACTCTTAAAAGTGGAAAAAAAGAAGACTATTTTCAACATTTAATATCTTAAAATGTATATGATTTTAAAACAAATTTGTTTGGGGGGGGGGGTGAAAGATATAAGTATGTTCTTTCATTTCCTGTATTTAAAAATTGCCAGATGCAGCATTAAAATTTATAAGGGGCTCCAAACTGTTAGACATTTGACAAGCAGAAAATTTGTATAACAGCTTACGCACAGGATTACAAAATAAATTTTACAATTAGAATAAAAATTTTGGTGCCTACTTATACTTGAGATTGTAATAATTACCCTGAACCTAAATAAATTTGCATTTAAAGAATTTTTATACTTTTAATACAAAATAGTATTTAGCCAATGCAAAATTTCGAAAATTTCAACAGTATAATCACCTAAAAAATATTTTTTGAAACAATAAAAAGGAAATTTTAGGTTCAGTTTATACAAACTAACATGAAACATATGAGTTTTGAAAATTTCATTTAAAAATATTTAGAAGTTTTTGAGATATCGTGCGCGTTATGCCCAAAAACGCCATTTGGAGAAAAATGACTTGAAAGTTTTGGAAACGTCGCTTCAGCTATTGAGTGGGTATAATTCTAAAAGCCACAACTTCTGTTCTAATGGGAATTTCAAGGAAACAATTATATCAAAATGTTCAGAAAATATAGTAGTTAACATATAAAAAAAAAAAAAAAATTTCGAAAAATTTGAAGCTTTAAGAGTACTGAGATCCCTTAAAAATCTCATAAGAATGATAGGATACGAGAGGTGTGATAGACACGTAATAGAAGGTACAAAATTATATGAGTGTGGTTTACATAAAAACCACTGTCAAAATTATTTTAAGGCAAATTCGTGAAAAAAGTCGTTTTTTGATTTTTTGGTATTTTGAACCCCTTATTTCCCCCCTTTCGAATGGTATGTTATTTTTGTTTCTACGACAACGAGACTTTAAAATATATTTTAAGCAATTCAGCTTGTTTACATACATAAATTTTAAACTCAATTTTCTGAAAATGTTGTTTTTTTAAACTTCTATGTACCTTTTTACAGAAACTACTACAGATTATTGTTTTTAATCTTGCCTGAATATTTTACGCATATCTCTGGATCAATCTGAAATGGTTTTTATTCCAGATAATTTTGGAAGGCAAATTCGTGGAAAAAGTCGTTTTTAGATTTTTTGACATTTTGAACACTTTATTTCCCCCCTTTCGAATGATATGTTACTTTTGTTTCTACGACAACGAGACTTTAAAAATTTTTAAGCAGTTCAGCTTGTTTACACAATACATAAACATTACATACATAAATTTTAAACTCAATTTTCTGAAAATGTTGTCTTTTGAACTTCCGTGTACCTTTTTACAGAAACTACTACTACAGATTATTGTTTGTAATCTTGCTTGAATATTTTACGCATATCCCTGATCAATCTGAAGTGAACTTTTATTACAAACATATGTACAAAATTTTTATAAAGAAGTTTTTCTTTGGAAAAAATGCATTTTTTTTTGTTATTTAAAAGTGGTTTTTATTGCAGATAATTTTGGAAGGTAAATTCGCGGGCATTTTTTGATTTTTTGATATTTTGAACACTTTATTTCCCCTCTTTCGAATGGTATGTATGTTACTTTTGTTTCTACGATAACGAGACTTTAAAATATTTTAAGCCATTCAGATTGTTTACATCATACACAAATTTTAAACTCAATTTTCTGAAAATGTTGTTTTTTGAACTTCGATGCACCTTTTTACAGAAGCTACTACAGATTATTGTTTGTAATCTTGCCTGAAGATTTTACGCATATCCCTGATCAATCTGAAGTGAGTTTTTATTACGAACATATGTACAAAATTTTTATAAAAAAGTTTTCCTTTGGAAAAATGCAAGTTTTTTGTTATTTAAAAGTGGTTTTTATTTCAGATTATTTTAAAAACTATTTAAGGGGTCTCAGGAGTCTTAAAGCTTCAAAAGCTTCGAAATTTTAATTATTTCAGATGTTAACCAACTATCTTTTCAGAACATTTTGATGTAATTGTTTCCTTGAAATTTCCATTAGAACAGAAGTTATGGCTTTTAAAATTATTCCCGCTCAACAGCTGATGTGGCGTTTTCGAAATTTTGAAGTCATTTCTCTCCAAATGACGTTCTTGGAGCATAACGCGCAAGGTATCTCAAAAACTGCGGAATATTTTTTCATTAAATTTTCAAAACATATATTTCATGTTAGTTTGTATAAACTGAACCTAAAATTTTATTTTTATTGTTCAAAAAAAATATTTTGTTAGGTGATTATACTGCTGAAATTTTCGTATGAAACTTTGTATTAGCTAAAAACAACTTTGTATTAAAAATATAAAAATGCTTTTAATACAAATTTATTTAGGTTCCGGGTAATTACCACAGCTTGAAGTGTAATTGGGTATAAGAAATTTTTATTCTAGTTGCAAAATTTATTTTGTAATCCTACGCGTAAGCTGTTATACCAATTTTCTGCTCGACAAATATCTGACAGTTTGGAGCGCCCAACAAATACCAATTCTGCATCTTGCATTTTTTTAAATACATGAAATGAAAGATCCTACTTATATCTTTATTCCAATAAAAATTATGTTTTTAAATCATATATACATTAAGATATTAAATGTTGAAAATGATCTTTTTTTTTCTTTTTTTCCAATTTTAAGAGTCCTGAGAATATATATAATACATAAAGAATATGTTTATAAAGCTTACTTCACTTTATTAGGAATTATACATATTATGTATATTAAAAAATTCAAGTGAATACGATTAGTAGTTTCTGAGAAAAGGTACATTAATTTACCGTAATTTCCCGCGTATCCACCGCGGCTTAGTTAAGTCTTTTTCATACCGGAAATTTTATTGAAAAAAAGAAATCAAATAAGTGCTAAGCAGAAGCAAGTCACATTTTATATAAAATAAATTCTGGTAGGAAATCGAGTTTTCTGAGGTGCGGCGGATATGCGCGAAATTACGGTAACATGGTAGGTATAGGTCCTCTCATCTGCCCTTAATGGAGTTGCATTACCTGTGGTATATTCTGTTGAGCTGTCGACGGGACAAACCATATGCTATAGTTAACAATGTTGTCTGATTAAATTGTGTCGGCCTTCCAACAGCCCTTAATGGAAAAATAGCTGAAGTTCAAAAATTCACCGGTAGGGGATTTAATGTGATTACATCTTTTGAAAGTACGCAGATATGAATGGTTACAAAAGAAGTGGCTATCCGTATTTTTCTTTTATTATTTGAATGAAACATCAGTTTAGACTTTAAGAAGAAATTTCGGTAATACTAAAGTCATTTTCTTCACAAAATATTTTTGTGGTTGGAACTTTCGCATTCGTTGTGAAATTATTTGCAAACGAATTATTTGCATGGACGATATTTAGCACACAAGTATAGGTACTATAGTAGTATGGGGCGGCGAATTTCGATTTTTGCAGCTCATTCGATTCGTCTTATCTAGCTAAGTAATTTGCTACCTCGCATATCGGCTATTGAGTTTTAATAATGACAGGGGGCCGGGTCAAAGTTTAAAAATTTGCATAATGCGAGCTGCTGGAAATAAAACAGTAGCAGAAAATTCCTTCACATGCAACCGTACGCATGCACCGTACGTTCCGCAAGTTACGAAGTGACTGAAAAACTGACAAAAGAACTGATCATGCGTGGTTACAAAGATTTTTGCTCGTAATTCGGGAAAAAGTATTTACAGGAAGAACAAAACTAGACGAGTGTTGCCAGTGGGCTACTTTTTTAAAATTCAGATTTTTTGATTGGCACCACTTTTTTGAAATAGTAAAATTCGCCTTATTTAATGACATATTAATTAAGGAGAAAACAAGGGGTATTTTACCGTTTCAGAAAAGAAATCTAAAATTAAAACAAGTTGGAAATTGCTCGTCAAACGTTGCAAATGAGGTGCGTTCGTACTATAACTAGTTTTATAATTATTTTTTGCACCCCATATTGTACTGAATGTATAATTTTTTGCACTTCATAAAGTGCATAGTCTGTAACATCATTAAAATGCACTTCCAATAATTTTTTCCCATTCACCGAACACTTTTGACTGTCCCTGTAATTAAACTATACATCCGATTTTCTTAAAATTAAAAATGGCTCGACAAAATTTTGCAACATTTATATCTTTAAAATCTCAGACCATTCGGAAGGCTGTAACATCATTAAAATGCACTTGCAATAATTTTTCCCATGGGCCGTAATGTAAAGAAAAACTTTTGATTGTCCCTGTAATTAAACTATACATCCGATTTTCATAAAATTTGAAATGGCCCGACAAAATTTTGCAACAATCATATATTTAAAATTTTAGACCATTCGGTTGGGTAGTTTTTGCTCTGTTATATGCGGACGGACAGACAGACGGACGGACAGACTGAACGACGACTATAGGTGCTACGTATTTATATAATTACGAACGTACCTAAAAAGTAGTCCATTGGGAACACTGACATAGACGAGGACATCATAACTTGCGAAAACCTGCCTGTCAAGTAACTTGCGAATATCTGATCTGCAATTACAAATTCTTATAATAACAGCAATATCACATTATAGTAGTTATTGGCAATGTATGGCACCGTAAAAACAATTAGTAGACTTAAATCGAACTTATTTCTTTGAAGGCATGTGCTTTTCAATGTACGAAATTTTGAACTTTGACCCGGTCCCCTGTCATTATGAAAACTCAATAGCCGATAAGTGGAGTATAAAATTACTAAACTCGATGAGACGAATCGAATGAGCTAAAAGTCGAAATTCGCCGCCACAGACTATAGTACCTTGTCAGTAATTGTCAGACTATAGTACTTGTCAGTAATTTTTTTTTAAGTATCAAATTGGTGATCAAACTGAATAAGGGATTCACCGATTAGTCAGTTCTTTTATAATCTAATCCTAAAGGAAGATATATTCGTGACAGAAAATAAATCAAAGAAAATATTTGATAATAAAAAAAAAGTTAAAATAAGAAAATATATGATGAGATATGGACATTTGCATGGAAGAAAAATAATAAAAATTTTGGAATCTTCCACGCATGCGCAGTTAAAATGTTTTTCACACAAATGTCCATATCTCGTTAAATGTTCAATATATTCATGTTTTAGTTGCAGTATACTGTTTCTACTGTTTTTTGTCAGTTTTTCGGAAAGTTGTGTTAAATTTGGATGAAAACTCTGTATGCTATAAACAAAAAACGTATGAATTTTTCACAGAAACGTTAACATCTTCACGAATATGAGTGCTATGCCTACACAAATATACACAAACGTTGAATAGGATCCAAATAGTCATTTAACACAGTAACAGACCATTTAAGCATTTTCTGTCACGTAGGTGATCCCAATATTAATTTATTATTAAATTTATTATTAGCCCTCTAATTGTACACTCGACTAAATCTTCATTGAGAGATATGAAGTCAAACATGTTCTTAACATCCTAGAAGTTCAAGAACAATTCGTCAAGAATTTCAGTAGATATTTGATAAAACATGTAAATTCAAAAGCGCCCGGTTGTTTACCCTTAATTTTTGGACATGAGTGTAAATATGTTTTCATTAATTCAATTAAAATATGCATTAATTCATTTTATTTCGGGTTTCGGGTTGAAGTGCGCTAAATTTAGGGTAGAAATAAAGTTCTTGGGCCCAGTTAATATATAATCCAATCTGGGAAGTATTGTAATGGGGATAAAAATGCAGGGTTGCTACAAAAACAGGAAGCTAAGAAACAATCCGCAGCCTTTTTTTTGCTAAAAATTATTTGATTTTGAAATACGGGATAAAAATATTTACATATCTTGGGCACTATACAAAGTACATTTGCCTATAAATTATGACAATTTGCTAATAAAACTATACAAAATACATCTATACACACAACTGCCATCACACATAAAAGTTTTATTATTTCTTTGGTTACATATTTTTATACCTGCTTTACACGGGTGTATGTAAGGCGATATTCCCTATATGCACCGTCAATGCATAATCATAAAAACTAACCTTGATTTAAGAACAACTATCTATTACTGAATAACTTGAAACAGCATTTGAATTCAAATGAAATTTATGGAAGATTTCTGGCCACACTAATATAGGAAAAAGAAAGAATACCAGATTACTTATAAACGGGTTCTAAACGGATTTAATTATGAATTATAAAGGGAAAAATACATTGGGGTAATTTGAGACAAAAAAAAAACAAAACATTTAGAGCAATTAAAAAAAAGTATATCAAATTATTTGCTTTAATGTATAGGGTGAGTACAAATGATGAACCCGATTTTAAAAAATCATATTTTTGAAACTACTGCACATATTACAATAAGTGAAATATGAATTTAAAGAGAAATATACCAAGGTTTTTTCAGTTACAAATGTTCGATGTGTGACCCTCTTGTTACACGGCATACATCCAATCTGTAATCCAGTTCGTTCCAAACTGCAAACGCCCCATCCACCAGTGTGGAAGCTTCTGGTTCAACTAACTACGTACCTGCAAAGACCAATGAGGTGGGGCTCTATTCTGCTGAAACACAAAGTCTGCGCTGTCCTCAAGCGGGTGATGGTGATTTACCCTTAATCACATAGCCACCAAGATCACCAGACCTAACACCATGTGATTTCTTTTTTGTGGGGTTATGTCAAAGACATTGCTTATGTACCACCAATGCCGAAAACACTTCCAGAACTTAAAGAACTCATTTGTGCAGCATTCAGAACCATTGACAGAGTGATGCTACAAAATGTTTGGAACGAACTGGATTACAGATTGGACGTATGCCGTGTAACAAGAGATCACACATCGGACATTTGTAACTGAAAAAAACTTGGTATATTTGTCTTTAAATTTATGTATCACTTACTGTAATATGTGCAGTAGTTCCGAAAATAAGATTTTTTAAAATCGGATCCATCATTTGTACTCACCCTGTATTTGTAAGTCGCATATGGCCTTTTCAAAAATCATTTTCATATAATTCTACTGAATACTTTAAATAAAAACAAACCGTACAGTTTGAGACGCATAAAAAAGCTTTTATTTTATTTAAAGAAACTTTCGCTTACAAATATGTCAAAGCTATATGTTTTAAGAAAGGCACTTTTAGAATTTTTTTATTTCTTGATGAAAGGCGTTTTTAACCCGTCATCATGCTGTCTTCTCTCAATTCTAAAGTATTTTAAATTTAATTTTTATGTCAAAATGAAAATATTTATTCGAAAAGAGAACATTATTCAAGTGTTACACGCACTTTTTTACAAAAGAACTGCTTCATTTCTAAGTAATGTCGAATAAAACTTTTCGTAAAGAAAATGACATATACAATCAGTTTATCGTTTCAATTTTGCAAATTACTTTTGAATTTTCCAACTCATTCTTTTATTCATTCCATTTCTACATAACATCTACCAGAGAAATAAGTTTTTAAAAAGTGTTTTTTATTACTTAGCTTCTGGTATGTAACAAATATATCAAATTTTAATGGTTTTGTGTGTTTATTTAGTTTTTATCTTACCACACTCTGCTGTGTGATGAATCAATGAAGCAATGATTTCTTCACAATTTTCATGCACAAGACTTCTTAAATTATTATGTACTAAAGATAAATTGTGGCGATTGTCAGTAAACCTTTTAAAGTCATGACAAACGCAAAATCTCGGCAACGTCGAAGTGTAACGATTCAAAAGGGCGCGACGAAAGCTGTAAAGTTATAAAAACAAACCGATTATAACAGCAAGTTTTGATTTTTTTTTCAAGAATTACGGAGCGCAATGGTCAAACATTATCAAAGATATTATATACAGCAAAACTAATTTTTGTTAGAATTGTCCGCTATCATATATACATGGCGTTTCAGCACAGCGGTTACAATGTTTCAGGAGAGACAGAGGACACGCAGACGATACGAAAACACATAGCAATAGTCGGAAACGCTTTCCTAACGCGGTAGTGGCGACACAAAACACAAGAACGGAAGGACACGAACAGAGTGAGAAAACTTGTTTATTATTCTTAGTACCGTTGCTGGTGTTCGCGATAGATGCACTGTAAAAAAATAATCCTAGTTTTCCGGTAGGAATCGGAAAAATAGTTGCCCTTATCGTACAGAATAATTTCCAACCCAGCTCAAATAAAATCCGTAAAATCGGAAGAAAATCCGTAAAATATAGTTTTACTGACCATTTTCTTATTTTTACGGATTTTATTCCGAGCTGGGTCGGAAATTATTCCGGTACGATAAGGGCAACTATTTTTCCGATTCCTACTGGAAAACTGGCAGTATTTTTTTTTTTTTTTTTTTTTTTACAGTGTGGCGTTACGTAAACCCGGGAATGAGACGACGTTGCATGTAAGCGGGTGGTTGCAGCCTCGCTCGCTGTGAAGCTTCATTTCGCCTGACGACAGAGTGAAAGTAGGAAGACATATTGACCACACTTGCCGTGACAACTTTCTCTGGTGGTACACTGTAAAAAAAAAAAAAAAAAAAAAAAAATACTACCAGTTTTCCTGTAGGAATCGGAAAAATAGTTGCCCTTATCGTACCGGAAAAATTTCTGACCCAGCTCGGAATAAAATCCGTAAAATACCGTTTTATTGACCATTTCCTTATTTTTACGGATGTTATTCCGAGCTGGGTCGGAAAATTTTCCGGTACGATAAGGGCAACTATTTTTCCGATTCCTACAGGAAAACTGGTCGTATTTTTTTTTTTACAGTGTACGTCAAGATACTGATGTACAAAACGCCGTTAAGGCTGCTCGTCGCTCAGCTTCCGAATTCCCCTTGGTAATGCTAAGTCTATGAGCATTTGATGCATTCTTATATTTGAAATATCTCCTCGAAAAATTAGTATTTTTAACTTCTTTTTTCTGTGTACTCTTCTTAAATAATGTCTCTTTTTTCTTAGTTCTCAAAATATTTCTAAAATCTATGACTGATTTTATGTGAAGTCTTAAAATTTTACTCCCAGTTCGTCCGCTTTTAACACATAAAATATTAAATTAAGCATAGATTTTAGAAATATTTTGACAATCAAGGGAAAAAAGACACCCTTTAAGAAGAGCACACAGAAAACATAAATAAAAAATATTAATATCCGAGAAGGTATTTTAAATATAAGAATGCATCAAACGTCCATAGACTTAACATTACCGAGGGGAATTTGTAAAATGAGTGACGGGCAGCTTTAACAGTGCTAAGGAACTTGTTGCACGCATCGTGGTAGCTAGCGGGGAGACGCACGGGACGCTCCCGTATTTTCGAGAATATTAGTTCTTCCATCCGCAGGAATTTATTCCTTAGTTTTTTGCTGTACAAAAATGTATAATAATGTATAATAATAATTTGCTGTATAATAAACATGTTTTCTCACCCTGTTCGTGTCTTGCTTTTCTTGTGTTTTGTGTCGTCACGACCGCGCCAGGAAAGTGTTTCCGACCCTTAGGAGTAGTCTATCTATCCTGAAACTTTGTAATCGCTGTGCGGAAACACCCTGTATATAAATGAAAGCACGAAAAACTAACTCTTTGATTTAGAAATATTTTTTATTAAGGGATATTTTTAAATTAAGAAATACTTTTATATATTGAAAGTACGAATTTGAATTGCACACTGTAAAAAAATAATGCCAGTTTTCCGATAGGATTCGAAAAAATAGTTGCCCTTATCGTACCAGAATAATTTCCGACCCAGCTCGGAATAAAATCCGCAAAAATATGGAAATAGTCAGTAAAACGGTATTTTACGGGTTTTATTCCGATTTTACGGATTTTATTCCGAGCTGGGTTGGAAATTATTCCGGTACGATAAGGGCAACTATCTTTCCGATTCCTACCGGAAAACTGGCATTATTTTTTTACAGTGCAGGACATGCGTTTTAGAAATTATTATTTTAATATGTTAGTTATCTGCACTATTCTTTCGATAATTATATTTTTAAATGTAAGGTAAATGCACGTATAGCGGTCCACGTACCGGTAGGAGGCCACTAATTTTTAAAGTTTTAGAAATATTTTGACAATTAAAGAAAAAAAGAGACATCCTTTAAGAAGAGCATAAAGAAACCATTAAGAAACTAGTATGTTGTGGCCATCACAAAACTTTCTTCTATATAAATCACGTCAATTAAATCATTTAAATAGTATAAGAAATTACATCAATTTAGAACCAATTCTTATCAAAGTATACCTGAATTCGAAGTTTTATGAAAATTCGTGCATTAGTTATTGAGATAGAGCTGTAGGGGAAATTCTGAAAAATTCAGCATAGCAGCGTCACCTGTTGGGCGATTTGCACCAAAACACAAACAGCACTAATTCATATTAAGGTATACCGGAATCTGAAGTTTGATGAAAATCGGTGCATTAGTTCTGGAGCAAGAGCTATTGTGGAAATCACAAAATATGCAGCACAGCAGCGCCACTTGTTGAGCGATTTAAACGAAAAGGTACAAAACATCATTTCATGTCAAGGACTAACTGAATCTAAAGTTTGATGAAAATCCGTGCATTAGTTCTGGACACTGAGCTATTGTGGAAATCGTGAAAAATGCTGCATAGCAGCGCCACCTGTTGAGCGATTTACACCAAAACATAAACAGTACTAATTCATATCCAGGTATACCTGAATCTGAAGTTTGTTGAAAACCCAAGTATTAGTTCTTGAGATAGAGCTATTGCGGAAATCTAAAAAAAAAAAAAATGCAGCATAGCAGCGCCACCTTTTGAGCGATTTACACCACAAGATGCAAAACGTCAATTCATGTCAAGCACTAACTGAATCTGAAGTTTGATGAAAATCCGTGCATTATTTCTTGAGATTGAGCTATTACGAAAATCGTGTAAATGCTTCAAAATGCAGCATAGCAGCGCCATCTCTTGGGCGATTTGCACCAAAACGTTACCAGCACCAATTCATATCAAGGATTAACGGAATCTGAAGTTTTATAAAAATCCGTGCATTAGTTCTTGAGATAGAGCTTTTGCGAAATCCTGAAAAATGCTACATAGCAGCGCCACCTGCAGGGCGATTTACACCAAAAACTAATCAGCACCAATCTATATCAGGGACTACCTGAATATAATTTTTTATTAAATTCCGTGCATTAGTTCTTGAGATAGAGCGCCCACAAAATTTGTGTCACATACAGACAGACGGACGGACAGACAGACAGACAGACAGACTCACAGACAGACATTTTGTAAAAACATGTTTTTTGGAATCTCTGACCCCTAAAACGTATAAATCCGTCGAAAACTAGAATTCGAAAATTTTCATGAAACCAATACTTTCTTCTTGTCAAGATAGAAGAAAGTAAACATATTAATATCCCGAGGAGGTATTTTAAATATAAGAATGCATCAAACGCCCATAGACTTAGCATTAGCGAGGGAAATTCGGAAAATGAAGCGTTTCCGACCATGCATTGCTATGTCATTTTCCATTGTCTAGGTATACTCTATCTCTCCTGAAACTTTGTTACCGCTATGCTGAAACACCCTGTATATAAATGAAAGCACGAAAGACTAACTCTTTGATTTAGAACTATTTTTTAATAAGGGATTTTTTTTTTAATTAAGAAATACTTTTATATATTCAAAGTACAAATTTAAATGGCAAGACACGCGTTTTAGAAATTATTATTTTAATATGTTAGTTATTAGCACTATTCTTTCCATAATTATATTTTTAAATGTAAGGTAAGTGCACGTATAGCGGTTCACGTACCAGTAGGAGGCCACTAATTTTTAAAGTTTAAACAGAAGCCCAAAATGCATTTCTGAAAAAGACTGAAAGAAATCTGGTTGACTAACATTTCCATTAACTGTTTGAATAATTGTTTTCTTTTCTGCTATTACGTTTGTTTATTTTATAGAGCATCTACAAAAACAGATTTTTTGGCAAATTCTTAGAGATTTCAAAAAGAGATAAGTTTTTATCTAAAATATTGTTTCTTTAATATTATGTTTTATTTTGAATTGAACTGCTGTTGATATATTATGCTACACTGTAAATAATTTGTTGGATAATTCGAAAAGTTAAAAGTTTATAAATCCGAAACTTACTATGCCCACTACTGGAGCATAGAGAAAGGTAAGATTTTTTATTTTTCATTTTTTCTGAAGAATATATTTTGAAACTTTGAATGTTTATTCTGATACATGAAGGCTAGGACTAGGCTAAAAAATATATATATATATATATCTTTTGGAATTCATTAGCAATTTAATAATAATTAGATAAATGTCCTTAAACGGACCTCTGCTGATGCGTTTACATTACACATATTAAAAAAATACCGAAACTTCTAATTTTTGCTTTAAGTTATTAAAATTAAAAATCCTATGAAAGTGAAGAGAAATCAATTAAAAATGAACATTTGCATTATATTTATTGCGAAACATTGTAAAAATAATCTAACAATTTAAAAATAACTTTCATTAAACGAACAATGCCTTTATAAACATTGTATCTAAAACAGAGAAAAGATTAATGAGATATCTTGCCTGAAGATATCGTTTAAAATAAATTTTCCCTTCTGAAATTGAATAATGAAAACAATAATTACATTCGATTGTTTCATTTTACATTCCTTGAAAACTTTCCTAAGCAATTTAAATGCCTTTATTAATGTGAAGTTGTCAAATGTAGTAAGAGCCAGATTAAACTATCTTAAAAATTAAAAGAATTTTAATTAAAAGCTATATCATTCTAAAATAAAATCTACATTTGATATGTAAACAACATTTAATATTTAAAGAATATCTAAAATAAATTTTAAGCTTGTTCACCGCAATTGCTTCTTCATGATGTGTTAGTTTGAATAATATAAAATTAAATTTAACTTTAGTATTTTTTTAAATAGGATTCATTTAAATTCATAAAGATTTATGATTTATGTTGTCTTGATGTAACAAACAGTTGTATTTGGTAATTATTATGTTTAAACACGGTGTCCCACTTAAAATGAGAAATCAACTAAAATGAGCATTTACATTATATTTATTGCGAAACATAAAAAAAAAAAACTGACAAGTTTTATGAAATTTAACTTTAAAATGTTTTTTTTAATAGGAATTATTCCTGAAGGTTTTATAATATGTGTGTTTTGATGCAACAAAGAGTTGTATTTTGTAAGTCTCGATATCCCACTCAAAATGAGAAATCAACTAAAAATAGGCATTTACATTATATTTATGCGAAACTTTGTAAAAAAAATTTAATAATTTAAAAATAACTTTCATTAAACGAACAATGCCTTTATAAACATTGTATCTTAAACAGAGAAAAGATTAATGAGATATCTTGCCTGAAGATATAATTTAAAATACATTTTCTCGTCTGAAATTGAATAACGAAAACTGTAATTACATTCAATTGTTTCATTTTACATTCCTTGAAAACTTTCCTAAGCAATTTAAATGCTTTCGTTAATGCGAAGTTGTTAAATGTAGTAAGAACCAGATTAAACTATCTGAAAAATGAAAAGAGATTTAATTAAAAGTTATCTCATTCTAAAAAATAAAAATTACGCTATCTACATCGGATGTGTAAAAAACATTTAATATTTAATAAATATCTAAAGTAAATTGTAAACTTGTTTCTTCATGATGTTTTCGTTTGAATAATATAACATGAAATTTAACTTTAGAATGTTTTTTTTTATAGGAATTATTCCTGAAGACTTTATAATTTATGTGTTTTGCTGTAGCAAACAATTGTATTTGTTAATTATTTTGTTTATACACAATGTCCTACTTAAAATGATAAATCAAGTAAAAATGAGCATTCACATATTTATTGCAAAGCATTGTAAAAAAAATCTAACAATTTAAAAATAACTTTCATTAAACGAACAGTGCCTTTATAAACATTCTATCCAAAGCAGAGAAAAGATTAATGAGATATCTTGCTATCTTGCCTGAAAATATCGTTTAAAATATATTTTCTCGTCTGAAATTGAATAACTAAAGCTGTAATTACATTCGATTTTTTCATTTTACATTCCTTGAAAAATTTTCGAAGCAATTTAAATGATTTTAATAATGTGAAGTTGTTAAATGTAGTAAGAACTGGATTAAACTATCTTAAAAATTAAAAGAATTTTAATTAAAAGCTATATCATTCTAAAATAAAATCTACATTTGATATGTAAACAACATTTAATATTTAAAGAATATCTAAAATAAATTCTAAGCTTGTTCACCGCAATTGTTTCTTCATGATGTGTTAGTTTGAATAATATAAAATTAAATTTAACTTTAGTATTTTTTTAAATAGGATTCATTTAAATTCATGAAGTTTTATGATTTATGTGTCTTGATGTAACAAAGAGTTGTATTTGGTAATTATTATGTTTAAACACGGTGTCCCACTTAAAATGAGAAATCAACTAAAATGAGCATTTTCATTATATTTATTGCGAAACATAAAAAAAAAAAACTGACAAGTTAAAAATAACTTTCATTGAACGAACATTGGCTTTATAAACATTGCATCTAAAGAAGAGAAAAGATTAATGGGGTATCTTGCCGGAAGATATCATTTAAAACATATTTTCTCGTGTGAAATTAAATAATGAAATTTTAGTTACATTCGATTCTCTCATTTTACATTCCTTGAAAGCCTTCCCAAGCAATTTAAACGCTTTTAATAATGTGAAGTTGTTAAATGTAATAAGAACCTGTACTCCTGAAGATTTTATAATACATGTGTTTTGATGTAACAAGCTGTTGTATTTGGTAATTGTTATGTTTATACATGGTGTCCCACTTAAAATGAGAAATCAACTAAAAATGAGCATTTACATTATATTTATTGCGAAACTTTGTAAAAAATGTAACAATTTAAAAATAACTTTCATTAAATGAACAATGCCTTTATAAACAATGTATCTTAAGCAGAGAAAATATTAATGTGATATAGTGCCTGAAGATATCATTTAAAACATATTTTCTCGTTTGAAATTGAATAATGGAAACTGCAATTACATTCGATTGTTTCATTTTACATTCCTTGAAAACTTTCCTATGCATTCTAAATGCTTTTATTATAAGTTGTTGAATGTAGTAAGAACCAGATTAAACTATCTTAAAAATTAAAAGAGATTTAATTAAAAGTTATCTCATTCTAAAAAAATATAATTTACATTATTTACATTTGATATGTAAACAACATTTAATATATAATGAATATCTAAAATAAATTGCAAGCTTGCTTCTTCATGATGTTTGAATAACATAAAATGAAAATTAATTTTAGCATTTTTTTTTTTTTTTAAAGAGGAATTATTCGAGCACTGTCAAAATTTTTCTGTGAAATTACAGAGATTTTACTGGTAATATATTATTTTAAGCCATTAACTGCTGGTGTTGCGTTGACGGAGCAGTCAAACTAAATGCGCACGTTGAAATTATTTACCTATCCACCACTATTTTTCAATTACAAAATTAGCCTTCCTTAAAGACACAAAATTTTAATATCAAATAAAGCGAAAATTTTCTTTCAGAATTTTTGGTAGCAAACGACGTCCAGCTAAAAAGTTGCCAAACTGAACCTTATTGTTTTGGCGGTTAATGGGTAAGTCTTATGTGAAATTACAGACTAGAAAAACTGTTAAATAACAGAGAAATTATTTACATGTAAATTCACATCGATAAAAATGCACAATACTCTGTAAATTTATTCAGTTTATTTTTTGAAATTAGTGAATTAAAACTTTTTGAGTGAATTTGAACTGCGGTACCATTTAATTAGCACCATATTTATTTCAAACCAACTTGGGATTTTATTCCGATTCCTCTGGGCTGGGGACGAACATCTTACTGACTCTGCTATATGCTATTCACATGGCGAATGAAACAAATGCTAAGTGATTGTCGATAAAAATCCCCGCTAACTCCGCAGAGACGAATTTTCTCTTTTCAAAATATTCCATTTTCAATAAAACAATTTTTAAACCAAATTTTCTTCTTTAATATTTCTAATAAATTTTTAAAAGAATTTAAAAAATGTATATTTTGAATTACAGGTTATAACAAAGAAAAAAATATCTTTAAATAAAGACATGGAAATCCCCACAGGGAATTTTATATAAGAAAAATGTAATGTCCGTAAAATGATGATCTAGAAACTAAATCGATTGAATTTAACAGAGAACTAATATAAATTTACAAAGAGTCTCGTTTTTTTTTCGGAGTTTTTACAGAATTTTTTAACAGTGTAAAGATTTTATGATTTATGTGTTTTGATGTAACAAATAGTTGTATTTCCTTATTATTATGTTTATACACGATATCCCACTTAAAAAATATTTCTGGAAAATATTGGATTGAGTAAACCTTACAAGAGGAAAAAAACAGTTATGTGTCATTTCTGTATGCTTAAGGTAGGAAAAATAATAGAATGTACGGTCAATGCCTTGATTGCTTTATCATACTGAGTTACACATTACAGTATATTTTGTTTAGATACCTAGAGGGTTTTTTCCTCTACGAGTTACGCTCGCCAGTTCCGTCCAAGCCCTGCAGACTCTCAAAACAGGGTAATTTTCTCGGTTTTATAATGATTGAGAGATCACAGAAGATTGAATGATTTTATCACGGCCAGTGGCAATCTTCTGTAATCGGATTCATTCATTCCCTTTTGACTGAGGGATTTTTCTTTTCCCAAGACTGCTCTCCCCCCCCCCCCCCATGTTGCAAAATCTGACGCCTTACTTTGTGTTATCTTTATAATATATATCATACATTTGAAAATAAGCTTTTATAAAATAATTAAGTAAATATTGTCGCAGTCTCCTAAACTATTATAATAGCATCTAGAAAAAAAGTTTTGCCTTTATGAACTATAAGAAGTGCGTTTTTATTATGACGTTTTAAATATATCGTTTTAAGTATGACTTGGTTATTTGAAAATTTTCTTTTTCTTTTAATATCGACGCGTCAGTATATTTTTCGATTTAAACGAATTCGAAAATATTATTATTTGGGGTTTTATGACGTAATTTTCATAATTAAATGCATTTCGCACTCAGTAATTTACTTATTTTAAATATTTTTTTTCTTTTTTGATATTCGTGGATATTTTGAAAAATAAATCTGGCTATAACATGCACAAAATAAAAATTTTCGAAATATGATATAAATCTCTATTAAAATAATGAAATTTTAAATGAAGAATTGGGGAAAAAATCTTAAAAAATTAGACAAATTAAAAAAATATCTGGACACTGCAAACCTCAAGTCCAGTATATGGCAGCGAAAGATCGTTACGTGTCTCTGAATAGTTTTTGATCCTATAAAACTTTTTTAAATGGGCTATTTTGAACGATTTTAAAATCGAATAACGTTAAAAGTAATTCTTCGATATGAAAACTGTCTGCTTCATACACTCTCTATAAAACTTTATAATTCCGCTATAAAACTACCAGTTTTCATATTTTTATACGCAAATTTATATTTTATGTATATATTTTTTTATTTTAAGTCGAGAAAGAGCCCAGAGATTTCGAAAGAAAGAGAGCTGGGAAAGAGTATTTCCCAGTCATAAGAAATTCAATTACGGCAACGACGGTGTTAAAAAAAAAAACGGACTAAAAAACGGAAATACTATTGGCAATCTAGACGTCAGTACTATTTCCGTTTTTTTTACGGGAATTTTTACCCATAAATTACAGCAAAATTTCCGTTTTTAATCAGAAAAACGGAAAACTTTCTGTAATTTATGGGTAAAAATTCCCGTAAAAAAACTGAAATAGTACTGGCGTCTAGATTGCCAGTAGTATTTCCGTTTTTTAGTCCGTTTTTTTACAGTGTAGTTACATTTCCTTAGAATAGAGATAAAGCAACATTTTCCGTGGCTACCTTTTAACCAAGTTGTAATACACCCTGTTGTAATATGATATTCTAATAATATACTGATAGATTTTTAAAAAAGTACACTTTGATATTAAATTATTCATTTCAAGAATGTTATTTAAATATACATCCTTATCGACAATGATAAATTAAAATATAACTTGAATATCTTAATAAATTAGAGGGGTCTACAACCAAATTACTTTTTTAATAATTTTAATTTTAAATATTTTTGTGCTGAATTCGGAAATCCTGATGAAAATTGCATTCCATTTATGAGTTTTGCACAAACTTGGCTTTTATCAGTTATTAACTACTTAACAATTTGCTTTGTTAACTAATTTTTCCGTTAGAAACAAAAGTTTGTTTTTATTGTATAGAAATAAAACTTTTTGCACTTTACTTGTTTTGTTTGCAGCATTGGGCAGTTAACTGGTTTTGTTTCAATATTTGGTGTTGGTCCTTCTGTTTTTAAACTAAACTAAACCTGTGAATATACGATTCGTGAAGGATCAGGGCCTACAGCGCCCATCCCTGTTTTCTTGATCCCGTGCCCCGAGATACCATACACCTTATGGCCCGGTCAGGTGATAAGCCTAAAGCTGGACCCTCGGTGTTTAGTTCCCTTGCTATCGTGGTACTCATTTTATCGACCTCGAAAAGATGAAAGGTGGAGTGAACCTTGCCCAGTCTGGAATCGAACTCACGACCTGCAGCGTAGAAGTCAGACATGCAGACCACTAAGCCACTGGGCTTCCTTCTGTTTTTATATACGTTTTTGTCTATCC
Source organism: Maratus speciosus (assembly GCA_963932465.1). Classification (NCBI taxonomy): domain Eukaryota; kingdom Metazoa; phylum Arthropoda; class Arachnida; order Araneae; family Salticidae; genus Maratus; species Maratus speciosus. Next base: position 224,594,482 of record OZ010789.1, read on the forward strand.
GCATATAACAGCGAAATAATTTCCTAGCCGTATGGTTTGAAATTTAATATATATAATCGTTTTTGAGTTTTGTCGAATCATTTCAAATTTTATGAAAATCAAATAAAACTTAAAAAGATATTAATAAAAGTTTTCTTCAATATATTAAATCCTATCATACGTAATTAATTCAATGATAAGTAATGATTCTAGGTTGTCATGGAGATTCATATTTAAGATGAATTCATATTATTTCCGTATTACTGAATTTAATATATATAATCGTAATAAATTTCATGGATTTTTTTTGCATTGAGTGCAACAGTTATTGCACCAAGATCTGAATATTTGTAAAACTAGTTATTAGGAACGTATCTTATTTGCCACGTTTTATGTATAATTTCTGACGTGTTATTCATTTGAAGTTGGCAAAACATGATTAACACTGCTTGAACAATTTACATTTTACAATGCTCTACTGAAGCTTTAGGTCCAGATTAACGAAAAAATTTGTTTCCTCCTGAAAGATCTATTGCTTTGTATATAACCAGAGATCAGGAATTTACTTTGTGCTTTCCTCTGGTTGGTAACTTAGTGGATTACAAAGATATTAACAGACTAGCAAAACCCGCGGCTTTGCTCGCGTAATAATTGAAATATGCAACGTGATAATTGTATGTCTAATTTTTATTAGAAGAAATTATACTTTTAGGAATAACTCAAAAATTACTAATTAAGTCACAGTTTGACTAAACTTCATTATTACACTGCATTAAGTAGAAATAAGAGTAAAATTAATAATTTCATCGCTCATTTCAGTATTCATTTGAAGTTTTGAATTTTTAGAAACCGTTCTTAATACGCATTTAAATCTTAAATTAACCATCATGTCAAATACCGAGTTTCTTGTCTAACGGTCTACCACCTCTCTGGTGGTAGTTGCGCTAATGTAAAGTGTCTATGTTGAAACAGAGACTATCAGGATTAATTTGCTACTATTAATCTTGAAGTCGGTTTGTATTTTCTAATATTACATAGAAAACGTAATTTAGAAAGAATTTAAAGGCGTTTTTAGAAAATTTGTTGTTCCTGCTAAGCCCAGGAGCTAGTAGTGGCACCACAAAATATAGCCTGCGTAGGATCTGAGACTGTCACCACTGATTTGCAATCATTACTTTTGAAACCGGATTATAATTTCTTGAGATAGAATAGAAATCGTAATTTAGGACTTTTATTAAACGATTTTCGCTCCTTTCCTTCGCTTCACCTCTTTTAAATTTCGAATTTATTTTCGACAGGTCTTAGAGTGCATTTATATTTTATAAGTAACTACCGTGGCATATTTAAAGTTTCTAGCCTCCTCAGTATCACAGGAATTGCAATTTAGAAAGTCTTTACTTCTGCAAACCTCTGGTAGTAGTGGCACCCATATAAACGATAGCTTAAGTTTGAGCAGGGTCTATCACCACCAATTTGTAACCATTATTTTTAAATCGTTTTGGTATTTCATAAGATTGCATAAAAGCCGCAATTTGAAGCGTTTAGAATGCTTTTCTTTCACATCATCGTTTAAATTTGGAATTTTCTTTCGACGGTTCTTAGGAAACATTTGCATCTTTTAAGTGCCAAATTTCAAAATCCCACCAGTATCTAAAAAAACCCCACAATTTAGTCAATTTATGTATTTATTTATTTATTTATTTTTGCTCCTGTAAACCCCAGGTCGTAGTCACAACAACATAAAGTATAGCCTATGTTGGAGCAGGGACTGTCACCATCAATTTGCAACCATTACGTTTGAAATTGATTTGATAATTCCTGAGATTCAGTAGAATTTGCAATTTAGAATGCTGTTCGCCCATTTTTACCCTCCTTTAAATTTCGAATTTTTTAGGGAATGTTCTTAAAAATCCCTTTTAACTTATAAGTGACTACCATGCCTAATTTCATAGAACTTGCAGTATTACAAAAATCGCAATTTAGGACATTTTTGCTCCTGTAACACCCCCACCCCACCCAGGTGGTAATGACACCAACATAAAATAGAGTCATGTTAGAGCAAGGGCTATCACTGTCAATTTCCAATCATTACTTTTGAAATCGGTTTGATACTTTCTAAGATTACGTAGAAATTGCCATTTAGAACGATATTAGAACTCTTTTCGCGTATTATCACCTTTTTAAATTTCGAATTAAAGAACATGTTCTTAGAGACCATTTATATCTAATAAGTAACTACCATGCCAAATTTAACGTTTCTACGCCCTTCAGTACCACAAAAAGCGCATTTTTAAAACGTCTTTTGCTCCTGTACCCCTTTTGGGGTAGTGGCATGGACATAAGATATAGCCTATGTTCGAACAGGGACCTAACATCATCATTTTGACACCATTATTTTTTAAATTGGGCCAATACTCCCTGAGATTTGTAGAAATCGGCAGTTTGAACGTTTCTCAGAACGCTTTTTGCACATTTTTAACCCTTTTAAATTTCGATTTTTTAAAGAAATGCTCTTAGAGATCTTTTATATCTTGTACGTAACTACCATGCCTAATTTCATGTTTCTACGCCCTTCAATAACATAAAAATTGCATTTTTAGAACATTTTTTGCTCCTGTACCCAGTTTGGGGTAATGACATGGACATAAATATAGCCTACGTTGGAACAGGGATGAACACCATCATTTTGATACCATTTCTTTTGAAATCGGTTCGGTAGTTCCAGAGATTACCTCGAACAAAGAAACAAACAAATAAACTTTACTTTTTTATAATGTTAGTATAGATTGATGTATAAATTTACATAGAATATAAAACCGTGAAATGGAGATACTTAAAAGAAACACGACTCTTCTAAAAGAGACCATAATCTTGTTCTTTTACATAACTGGCCAACTATTGTATACCTATTTCACATAATACAGATTTCTAACAAGACAATGGATATCTGGAATCGGTCTTCGCTCGTATAAAATACAATGCCTGGTCATGTTTGGATGATTTATGGAGACCATAAACTAATGTAAGGGTTAGCCTAAATGATTCATCCTGATTCAAAAGACTGTTTATTTACACGACGTACAAAGACGGTTGATGCATGGAAAGATACATACACTCACCAAATTTCTGATACGTACTACAAATGTTCAATGCGTGCGCCCATAGTCATCCGGCACACATCTCAATGGTAATCCAGTTACGCCCATACGTTAAATAGCATGTTTCTGTTAATGTCCTTCACAGTAGCAGTGATGCGTTCATGCAATGTTTACAGCGTTGTTTGCCTTAGGAGCGCATAAACTTTATCCTTCACATAACCGCACAGAAATAGACAGAAATCACATGGCACGAAATCTGGTGACCTGGGAGGCCATGGTAACAGAGGAACATCACCCAGACCAGCGGAACATCATCATTCCTGCCATCTTGTACAGTGGCGCTACAGGCCTGCCATCTAGTGTGCAAGCGAGCCACGAGGCGAGATTTTAAACTTGTTGAAAGTATGGATATTGCCATATATCACCTGTCTTTGTTGGTCGCATACCTCTCAATACACAATGTTTCGAAACCGATGAATCATTTAGGCTACTTCTGTATATTTTTTTGGTCTATAGAGCGGCAATTCTATATTACCATGTTTTATACGTGAATGAGACAATCGAGCAAATAAGTATTAAAATACAATGAGTATTAAACAATAAGTATTAAAAATACAATAAGTATTGAACAATAAGTATTAAAAATTGATATATTGAACTGAGCACAAAAACTTTTCAGCAAAAATCTAGTTAGGACTAGAAAAACTTTTTTAATACAATTCCACATAAATTATTCCACATTAATTTCCATGTTTCAAACATTGTCTTGCACGGGATGTTCTGAGAAAAAACTATAAGTTTTGAATATTGAATGTTTACAATGCGACTTTGGCTGCGCTATGTCTGTTCAAAAATTTTGCCTTTACGAAACAGTTTGTAAAGACGTAGCTAAAAAGCGGCAATTGCGTTAGATACTTGTGTAAAAAATTGTCTGACTTATCAGAAAAAGAAAGGAGTTCATCTGAATAAGACATCCAAAAACTGATATTTGACAAAAATATCAATGGATGCAGTTTAGAAAGAAACTTCGATCGCCATAAAAGAAGTCGTTATTAAGAGTTTGTATAAGATATAATAAAGATCCTTGTTATATCGATCTAGTTGAAATTATGTTAAACAAATTTTATGCTTTAACATACTAATTGAGTTTAAAAATCCATAATCTCGTTGAATTTACTGAAGACTTTCATGAGTATTCCAAATTCATGACTTCCAAATTTTCTAAAAAATCTCCCTTCTTTAAATCAATGATAATATATGTACTATAGAATTTAAAGATAAATAAAGGATACTATTATATACTTTATTTCCAATTCAGTTTATAAATTATTATAGAGGTTTATAGATATTCGATAATAAGACAAATCGTATACGTCACAGAAAGTAAATGTAGAATTTATTCTCAAATGAGATATGAAATTGCAAAGAAATTATTGTAGCATAAGCATTTACGATTATTTTTTTCTACATTGAATGAATTTATGAGACATAATTTTTAAAGTATAGTGCGTATAATTTTATTAAATATTATCTGTAAATGTGTAATACAAAGTAACTTATTTAGTCTGTCTTAATAAAAGTAAACTATTTAAAATTAGGATTAAACCAGAAACAAATTATTAAAATGTTGATAATAATTTTAATAGCGATATTGAACTTCAAAAAGCAAAATTTTGTCTACCTTTTAAATAAATGTTTAATTTATAGAATAATTTGGGTCTAACAACGAAATGGCGCTTTTTAGTGACAGAAAACGCTGAAATTTTGTAAAATTCCAAGTATCATGTTCAGATGTTTTTATTAAAAAATAAATAAGTAAATAAATTTCTATATTTACTTATTAAAACACAGAGAATTTTTTTAAAATTTAATTTAAAGATACAAGAGATCCTAGCTAATGTTAAATTTCATAGCTATTTCAAAAAACTTTTTTGACGCAAATAGTTTTTACAACGATAAGTTAGAACACAAACACACTATATAAATTTTACATATACACGCACACTCACACTGTATAAGTACACACACACACACACACACACACACATATATATATATATATACATATACATACGCACATATATGTGTGGGTTCTGACGCTGCACCTGAATACGAACGTGTAGATTGAGCAAAAGTTGCACTCCTATGAGACGAAACATTCTGTCGAAACTGAGGCAGGAACCAGCTCACGAGTGAAGAATTCCCAATCGATTTGGTTGTGGTTCTAGACTGGTCAAGTAGTAGCTAAGAGACGGTCGAGTATAAGATATATCAGAAGTTGTATTATAGGATTCATAATAAATGGTTTTGTTTATGATAATCTTAACGACGACATTTGAATAAGTGTCTTTTATTTGTTTCTATGTCTTTCTTCTTCGTCCTGTGCTACTCATAATCTAATAAAGGTTTGTTAATAATTAATGGAGTATTCTCGGAACTTTACCATCTATTTTGGTGTGAAACAGTGTGTTCTGTCACACATCTATATTGCCAACACTAAATTTCTACATGTTTAAAAAGTTGGATATATCCAAGACTTCGTTTCCTAAGATGTCGCTGCGGCAGCTCTAGCCATCAGGACGGTAGTGTGTGGGTCATGATGTTACACCTCAATACAAACTTGCAGACGGCACGAGAGTCTCAGAAGAATTCCCTGTCGACGTGGTTACGGTTCTAAGCTGATTAAGTAACTAAGAAATGATTAAATATAAGATGTATCCAAAGGTGAACTATATGGCATACTATGAACATATGACAACTATATGACTAATGGCTAATGATTTTGTTTATGTTCATCTCAATGACGACAGTTGAATAAGAGTTTTTTTATTTGTTTTTATGTCTTTCTTCGTCGTCTTGTGCAAAACTTAATCAATAAAAGTGTTCGTTAATAACTAATGGGGTTTTCCGTGAACTTTCCCATAAAGACACACACATACACACGCAAACACACACTTTTACATATATACAGGGTGATTATAATGGCCAAGAAGAGGAAGCTTTATGCAAAACAGGTTAGGATATAAAACGTTTGTAGACGTTGTCATGTTTTATGTCGATGTTTCCGGCTGTAATGATGACGTTATCTTTAGTTGAACGTGCGTTATTGGTGAAGCTGTTTTACGAAAACAAGGGGAATGCTTCTGCTGCAGCTCGTGAATTTTGTAGCATAAAGAGCCTACGGCGTGGACCAATGTCTACTAAAAATATCCGGGCGATGATTAAGAAATTTCAAGACACGAGGAAATAAGGAGTTCGACCTGGAAGAGGCCGTAAACCTGTCACACCGGTACTTGTTGATGCCGTCAAGGCAGGTGTTGCCGCACAGTAGCATATATCAGAATTTGGGGGCAGTAGCGCACGTGCAGGTTCTCGACAGCCGACTGTTGATCTATCACGCGCCTTCGAATATTTTGTGGGGCGACGAGGCTCATTTCTACCTCACTGGGACAGTCAACACAAACAATTGCCGCATTTGGGATCAGGAAAATCCGCGGATGAGCACTGAAATTCTCCTACATTCTCCAAAGGTGATTGTCTGGTGCGAATTCACGGTGACATTCATCCTTGGGCCATTCTTTGAGGAAATAACTGCACGTGGGGCTGTCACATGTTCTGTTATGGGCCATCGGTACCATGGCATGCTGCAGACGTTTGTTGTGCGCAACTACAGTAAAGACGGGTCCTTACATCGACCATTTTCATCCAGGATAGTGCGGCTCCACATATCCATGAGTCCGTGAAGGCGCTATTGTTCCAACACTTTACAGACGAACCTGTTATTAGTCGTTTCTTTCATAATCCATGGCCATCACGTTCGCTGGATCTAAATCCGTGCGATTTCTAATTACGGGCTTCTTAAAAAGTCTGGTGTATCGTGGATGCGTTGCGAAGTTGAATGACTTAAAGAACTCCATAACAACACTTCATGTGCGAATGCATCACAACTGATCAGTTACGATTTGCTGTGGAAGACACTCTCCATCGACTTGAAATTTTGCAGGTGAATGAGGGTGGTCACATGCGGTGTGTTTCCTTATATTTCTCGTGTAATTTCGTCCTAATCTGTTCTTGTTTCTGCAAACTAAACTTTTAAAAAAAAATCTTAAATAGCATACTGTTTCTTTTTTCTTATCTTTACTTAATGTGGTTCGAAGACAAGGTGATCAGAAAATGTTAATATTGTTTCTGGATTCTGTTTTGACCGTTTATTGTGATAAATTTAACATTTTTCCGGAAAAGGCGCCCTATGGTGGACATTTTAGAACAATTTTTTTTCTCGAAATTCCGTGAGCGCATCTCGTGTATAGTCTATATACCAAATTTCGTTGCATTCCGTTCACCTGTTTGCGCTGTAGGATGATGTTTATAGGGAAGTTGAATTATAACCACTCTGTATATATATATATGTGTGTGTGTGTGTGCGTATAGTAAAATAAATAAACTGACTATTAAATAGAATAATAGTAATAATACTAAATATACTAAGATAAAATTAATACTTGAAAAAATGACTAAATGCCTTTTCAAACGTTCTAAGTAAAATTGAATGACTCTTTTAAAGCAAAAAGGAAAAAAAGAGAAAATGTTCAAAACACGAATAAAAAGCAATCTTTTATTAAGTAAAATTTGAAAATTACTTTACCTTCTTGAAATAAAATTACTTTAAAAGAAATGTTTCTTTTATAAAATAAGGAATCTTAAAAGACAGTTAAAAACGTTGTGTAAGAATGAAAACGTTTTTATGTGCGAAAAGAAGAAATAATACACCAATAATCCCTGAAATCATCCTTTTAATATTATAAAAAAGAAATCAAAGTCGATTTTTGAATTGTATCATAATTCAAATACTATTTTTCTGAGAATCGTTCATTTATATTTTGCTGAAGGTCTCAAACAGATTTCATTTTTAAAATCTTAAACTATGTATAATGCTTTATGCATATGCTGCTATTTTATTCAATAGTCAGAAAAAGTTTACGGTGTGGTGGCACGTACGTAATATTATATATAATGCTTTTTACAATACACCAGGAAGCTTGTGTACGCACATAAAAAATATTTGTGTATCAAAAGATATGATAAAGTCAGCTGGAAATTATTATCGAAGTGACATTTTTCAGCCTCACTATAGTGTCACCATCTTATGGCATTTTATATCAAGTAAAAAAAAAATCTGATGTAGTCGAAGCTTTGTTTCATCATGTGATGAAGCCCCAGACAACCACAGTCGTCCTCCGGACGCTCTACAATGATCCTAAAAATCCTGTAGTCGTCATATCCTATAAAACTATCCTGTGAATGTCCGCAGAATACTAAAGAACGGACCAATTCAAACCGTCCAGCTGCAACCGTCCTCAAAACGACCGGAGGATATTCCAAGACGGATCTCGAGAATGCAACCGTGAAACCAGCCAACCTACTTACCAGAAATGGCGTTTATTTTGATTCCTCCGTCGATGTTTAGATGAGATCTGTCGCTGGTCATGGCAAATTCAAATATGAAGAAAGTGAATGTGGATGTAAGGTAAGAATTTTCTTTTGCATTTCTTTATAACTATTCTGTCTATATATTTATATTATGTTAGAAAAACTTTTACTTTATTAAGATGAAATTTAAAAAAGAAATTAGGCCTAGTCATCGCACGATTAAAACGTGGAATAGAAGGAAAAAGATGTCAGCAATTCTTGTCGGTTGAATTAAAACTACAATATATGTTAAAGTTAAAACAGACAGAATTAAATGAATTGTATTCTTAATTCCAAAATAAACAGTAAGCGTATAAGATTTTTTATAGACACATCAATTTAAGCTGACATTTTAAATTCATTCTTTAACCACTTAAAAATAAATTTGAAAAATAGCCGCGTTTTTCGACACCCCTTTTTCGCTATTTGTTCACATTAATTTAATATTTATCAATGTTTATTTAGGTTCTAAACAGGGTAGGTAACTTGAACTTATTACGATATTTTTTTTTAAATTTCTATGCAGGTGTTTTTGCATATCAAAACATTAAATACATTTAAGGCTTTTCTTGAAACAAAAAAAAAAATTCAGAAAATTAATATTACTTCTAGAAAAAATAAATAATACTTCTGAAAATTACCATTACTTCCTGAAATAAAAAAATACTTCTGAAAATTAATATTACTTCTTGAAAAAAAATTAATAATAGGGTGAACTACCCAGTAATTGACCATTTAGTGAAAGTTTCTTCACAATTTTTTTTTCTGTGCTAAATTTAAGGAGATATTTCTTGAAACTTTTTTTTTAAGCAACAATCACTTATAAGGATCAATAATAAATAAACATTTTTTGTCTACTTTTTTGCCATTTTATTTTATTAAATATAATAGTTGTCAAGTGACATTTTGCCAGTAATTGACCACTTAATGCTAGAAAATAACCATCACTGTGTCAGTAATTGACCACTCTGAAGTTGAACTGATAAACCTTCTTAAAATTAATCATATGAAAAAATGGGGAAGTTTGCCAAGTTTTATTTTACAGAAACTGGATGTCTAGCCTCCTGGACAGCCAGAAAAAAATCGGAGAAATTTCAAATTTCTAAAAAAACTGACAAATTTAAATTTCTGAGAAATTTTTTAGAAAATGAATTTCAATCATAAAACCAAGGATTTTTAAATTGCAGTAGTAGCAAAGCAAAATATGTAGCTGTGCTCTTTATAAGGATTGTTCGAACCTCTTATAGATTTTTTTTTTTTTTTTTTGCTTAACCTCTTTTACTCTCCTTGGCAATTATTAAGGTTTTTGGTATGTAACATCACACAATCTCGACACCTGAAAAATTGTTGCCACCTGGCTAATCAAAAAGTACCAATTGTTTTTATTGGCATGGAAAACCTAGAAAAGTAAAGGAAATTCATCACTGAACTTGGCTAGTCAGTCACTCTGTATGGAAAACATAGATGTACATTCTATATAGAGCACATTATGATCTGATTTTAAAAAACTAGTCAAGAGATTTTTTGTAAAAAAATTAAAACTGTTTCTGAACAGAAAACATATTAGTGAATTTCCACAATGTTTTGTAAGATTGAAATTAGTGGTAAAACATGATATTTATATGTAAATATAGACAAGAATAGAATAGTTACTACTTCGAAATTTATTTATAAAAAAAAATCCATTAATTTAAAGTTAACACAAAAATGAAACTTAATCCTCATCTGTTTCACCAAAACAACTGACACACATGAAGTCAACTTCTTTGTCACTCTGTCATCCAATGCAAATTGTTACATGTGTCTCGTAGACGCACATTTTAGTATGATAGGGCTCATACCAGATTTCTTTTATTCCTATCATATCTTCTTCCATCTAGATTTCTTCACATGCCTTTCACACCCAATCATTTATCAGACTTTGCCTATATGTAGAAGTCTTTATTGCTGCTTTTTCACCTTTTTTTGTTTTCTTTAATTTTTTAACTTGCCTTACTTCCTGTCTTCTTTCTTCTGTTTCTCTTCTTTACTTTCCCAATAATTTAGTCATGCTTTAAAGCAGCCATGCTCAACCTGCAGGCCACATATGGCCCAGTAATCTTATTACTTGTGGCCCGAGATACATAATCATTAATCTCTATTTATAAAATTGATATATGCATAAAATATAATTAAGATTTTCCCTATTGCTTTATATTTTTGTGGGATGACAAAATCTGTCATGTTATTTATAATTAATTTTAAATTATGTTTAAATATTCTAAATGCCATTTTCGTTTAGTGAAAAGTTTTTTTTTTTTTAGTTGTAGTCCTATTTGTGCTACAGTTATGCATACATTTCTGAAGCACTTGGCAATCAACACTCTACTTTTGTCCCTCAAAACTTACTGTAATATTAATGTAAATTCTGTATTGTTATTATGTTTTATTATTATACAACTGCAGTTAATTAGGGTTGAACTTTGTCATGGATAAAATTAGCATAAAAAACATTTTATATAGCAATTTTAACAGCATACTTTCACAACAATTGTAATAGAAATCTATCACAAACTATGTTTGGAGCTGATGGTGGTAAAACTTTTTTCATAAGATTTGTGTGACAAACCCTAACGATATTTAGAGCCTCACTATACTAATTTTGTTATCTTTACATTTTAATTACACTTTTCTTACATTATTATTATATAAATGTGTTATGACCCTCTTAACATAACAAATGCGTGCTTGCTTGATCAGTAATTGACCAAGCATATTTAGTTATTAACTACCCTGGTCAACTACTGAAAGAACTCATTTTTAAACTAAAAAATTGGTGAATATTGCTTTCATAATAGAAATCTATGTATTTTTTTAAGTATCAAAAGGAATGGATGCAAACAAGCAAAAAGTCAGTAGTTGACCACTTTGGTCAATTACTGAATGCTTTCAACATTCACACATCTAGTAGTTGACCACCCCCCTTAACGTCATTTAATTTATGAATTTAATATTAAATGCATAATGATTAACTTAAAACAAACAAAAATGAACTACACACCTCATTTGATGAACCAATGGAACTAAATTAAACTTGATGCTGCAAGATTAATAAAACAACTCACAAAACAACACTACTATTACAGAATGTATTCATTTTTGATATTGTTAGAAGATGCATTTTCTTTAATTTTTTACATTCAATCAGAATATAGATAGCAAAAGTAATTTTTTCCTATGCAATTCATTGGATGTTAGATATTTTTATTCAGCATTCAAAAATACTTTATCAACACATTGATTCTTGTTTTTAACACATAAATGTGTTTTTGGTCAATTACTGGCATGTGGTCAATTACTGGAAGTTCACCCTACTTCTGAATAGTGTGAATTTCTTGGTGCATTAACAAAGTCATTTTTATATGCGCATACAATTTGCAGGCATTAATATTCAAGTGCTATAGAATTAAAGGAATAACTTGAATATTCGCCCTGAGTCCGCTATCTATTTTTTTTTTTTTTTCATTTATAACCACTTTAAGCTTAATTTTCGAAAATTCAAAGATTAAAAATAACAACAACAAAACAATCCAAATGGAAAAATTTTAAACAGAAATCGGCATTCTAAACCTCATTTGTAAAAAGAAAAATAGGGAGGGGGAATTTGTAAATAGCAGACAGCAAATATGCATAAGTTTTAAAACAATAGAATAAAGAAAGTATTCATTTTTAAAAGTATATATTTCAAATTTACAGGCAAAAAAGATTCGGATATTAACATAAAAAATTTATAAATGAAGAAATTTAAAATCGGCAAAAAAAAAATCTTGCCCATCTCCAGGTGAATACTCAAGGGTAACTGAATTGAATTAGCATTGCCGATTTTACTATAAATGCATTATTATATTACATCTAGTAATCCATGGAAAGCTTATTTGATTTATATGTTCATTTCTCTCAAAACAGCATGATATCAGCTTAATTATTAAGATGCTACATGCCGCAGAATGATATACATTTTAAAAGCAACATTAAAAACGCCAGAATAAACAAAAATTCGCAAAAAATTTTTGTTTATTCTGGCGTTTTTAACGTTGCTTTTAAAATGTATATGATTTCAGCTTGTCTTGATAATGCATGTCAATGATGAATTCAGAGGGTAGACCAGCGAGGATATTCCTCTCCCTCTCCTGAAAATTCAAGAAAAATGCTGATTTCTATAATACTGCCAGGCTGTTTTTTAAAAGAAATGTGAACACTATTTTATATGGTTTTCTTTGTAGAAAATATGTTTTGGTAGTTATCTCGTAGATACACCAATATTTCTTTTTGGTGCAAAAATCATAATGTTTTGTCTGGTATAACAACACGGCAAAACAGATAGTGTGTTTTTTATTAAATTAAACTTTGTCTGTTTTATAAAACAATTTGTATTTTTAAAAAATGTGTAATGTTTTATTTATTATAGAGTAAATGTGTGTGCCTAATAATAAAAAAAATGTGGTTTTTTTTTTTTTTTGCAATAACGTAAATGTGTGTTTTATATATATATAAAAAAATGTGTGTGTTTTATATTAAAGTGCATGTGTGTGTGTTTTCATTGTAAAATAAACTGATTCAAAATATAATAAAACTAACATGTAGTTTTTGCACAGTATGCCCAACAAGTATTTCAGACCAGGGTTTTCTTGCCAAAATGGCTCAAAAAAAAAAAAAAAAAAAAAAAAAAAAAAAAAAAAAAAAAAAGCACCAACCTTGGTGTGGCTGCAGCATCTGTTCAATTTTGTTTTAGGCTGAATCCATATCAACTCAGGCAGGGGGGTTACCTTCATAGTCTCAGAAGTTTTTGAATTGAACATATGTTAAAATTTAAGAAAAAGTAAGATACTTGTATATTTTCATTTTGCCCCAAAAAATTCCTGGCCTGAGATGACATCCCCGGCATCCTTTCTCATTCGCGATTTTCGATAAAAATTTTAAAGTGCTCTATCTCTAGAACGGTGCAAGATATTTTGTTGCAGTTTATTTTATTTTGAAGATAATATTCTTCTGTTTAAAATTATATACCCAATTTTGAAAAATGTATTCAATTTTTCTTGTGGCAGCCTTTTGAAAAAAAAAATTTTTTTTTCAAAAAAAATTTTTTTTTTGGAAATGCCAATCCCAAAAATTTTGATTTTTTTGCTGTTGATCAATACCATTAGGAACTACCTTCACTGTAAAGGAGAACTTCCACTTTTGAGTTTAACAAATTTTAGAAACATTTTAAAAATTCAGAGAAGTTTACAGGAACTGTATATATACAGTTCCAGTAAAAATCACTGAATTTTTGCTTATTTGTATCATATTTGTAAGGATAAGCCTACTATATATCCTAAACAAGTTAGAAATTGCAATATCAAATGTGGCAAATGAGGTGCGTGCGTACTATAACTCGTTTTATAAATATTCAGATCTTGGTGCAATAAGTTACACTCTTGGGCAAAAAGGGCATGAATACAAAATTTATTATGATTCTACATATTAAATTCAGTAATACGGAAGTAATATGAATTCATCTTAAAAGGACTTAATCGCCATGGCAACCTAGAATCATTACCTATCATGGTATATCATTGAATCAATTATGTATTATAGGATTTTTAAATAGAATGAAGAAAACTTTTATTAATATCTTTTATGTTTTAATTTGATTTTCTTAGCATTTGAAGTGATACATACTTTATTTTCAATACCGAACATAGTAAAACAATCTCAATGACATACATCAATTACACAGCAATACAAATTATATTAATACAAGTTAGAGTTCAGACAGATGGGCAGACAAATCGAATCCATAAAGACTTTCAACTATGTTGGAAATTGTTAAAAACACATAAATAGGTCGGAATTTGACTTTTAGAAATTTATGTCAATAGACGGAAGCATACTTGAATACTTTCATACAACCCTGTATTTTACCTACTATCTTTATATACATGCCACTATTTAGCTAATATTTAATTAAGATTAAAACATCCTTAAAACCAGTGAAATCACACTTCCAGAGATTATCATCCATAGACGGCCATTTATCTAATTCTTTGCGTGGACCTGTATATCATTTTATCTATATTCTCCAAACATATCTTAGTATACTAAATGTAGTTCAGTGTAAAAATGCATATAACTCATTTAAAAATCACCTTTAAGCTACTTTCATTCATACTCAGTAAACCCTTAAGATTTCTTTTGTGTAGCCCTGTATATGATCTACAGCATTTATGCACACAACGTAACATGGAAAAATTTAGTTAAACTTAAAAACTCAAACACAACTAAAAATGCACTTCCAGCAATACCCTTACGATTTCTTTTGTGTAGCCCTGTATATGATCTACAGCCTTTATATGCACAACGTAATATGGAAATATTTAATTAAACTTGAAAACTCATATCGCAACTAAAAATGCACCTCTAGCAATCATCGCTAATGTACAGTATTTCCAATAAGGTAAAGTATCCGAAATCTTTTGTGTGTCCCTGTAAACACTATGCACTTTCTATGACACAGGAAGTAATTTTTTGTAAACCTCTGCAATAAAGTATGTATCACTTCAAATGCTATGAAAATCAAATTAAAACATAAAAGACATTAATAAAAGTTTTCTTCATTCTATATAAAAATTTTATAATGTATAATTGATTCAATGATATACCATGATAGACAATGATTCTAGGTTGCCATGGCAATTAAGTCCTTTTAAGATGGATTCATATTACTTCCGTATTACTGAATTTAATATATGGAATTATAGTAAATTTTATATTCATGCCTTTTCGCCCAAGAGTGTAACACTTATTGCCCCAAGATCTGAATATTTATAAAACTAGTTAATACTATGGACGCACCTCATTTGCCACATTTGATATTGCAATTTCTAACTTGTTTAGGATATATAGCAGGCTTATCCTTACAAATATGATACAAATAAGTAAAAATTCAGTGACTTTTACTGGAACTGTATATATACAGTTCCTGTAAACTTCTCTGAATTTTTTAAATGTTTCTAAAATTTGTTAAACTCAAAAGTGGAAGTTCTCCTTTACAGTGAAGATAGTTCCCAATGGTATTGATCAACAGCAAAAAAATCAAAATTTTTGGGATTGGCATTTTCGAAAAAAAAATTTTTTTTGAAAAAAAATTTTTTTTTTCAAAAGGTTGCCACAAGAAAAGTTGAATACATTTTTCAAAATTGGGTATATCATTTTAAACAGAAGAATATTATCTTTAAAATAAAAAAAACCGCAACAAAATATCTTGCACCATTCTAGAGATAGAGCACTTTAAAATTTTTATCGAAAATGGCGAATTGGAAATGGTGCCCGGGATGCCATCTTTGGCGGCCTGTATCTCGGGCCAGGAATTTTTTTGGGCAAAACCAAAATATACAAGTATCTTATTTTTTATTGAATTTTAACATATGTTCAATTCAAAAACTTCTGAGACTATGAAGGTAAGATTTTTTCTTTGGCTGCCTGAATTGACATGGATCATACCTTTAGTATTTTTGATGTAGCAAGGCTGTTTAAAAGATTCAGATAATAAATCAATTTGAAAATGTTTACAATGCAAGCAGGTCACTTTAAAAATTTAAGATGATTTGGATTATCAATTTTCTATTAATTACATGTTGTAAACAATATATTTTTGCTTTATTTTGTTCGATACATAAAAATATTCAATCCTGTGTTTTTATGTACAGGTCAGCAAAAAAATAAAGCACTCCATTGTTGCTCAACACTTTGTGTTGTTACATTTCAATTAAATTAAAAAAGTTAAATATTTTTCTTTAATGTAATTATGAAATTTTAAATGAACTTCATGTTGACTCTAGAGAAAAAAAAGGGGGGGGGGGTTCTCGGATTGGAATTTAAAAAAAAATGGCACTTGTGTCGCAAAAAATATTTTTGAATTTGTTTGTTTAGTATAGGTGAAAACTGGGAAATTCAGTTAGTAGCCAGTGGCCGGTAGACTCAGTTTCATTAGTGGCCACATTTTAAAGTTAGTGGCCACTATAATGTTTCAAACGTTCTTGACATCTAGATAAACTATAATCGTTGTATATATAGGGGAGAGGGGGGCACATATGAACAATTTTTACATTTTTGACTATTTCTCAAAATTGTTATGAGCTATTGAACCAAAAATTGATTTATATGGATATTTATAATTTGTTTGTTCTTTTGGTGAAACTTTTGGATGCATTTATCAAGAATTTCTAACTTATAGCATCATTCTAAAATTTGTCTAAATTTGTTCACATGTGCCCCGGTGGAGGGGTAGTTGTGAACATACCTGGGGCACATGTGAACACATGCACAAACAAGACAAAAATAATTTTTTGTGAATAAAAACTGTGATAAAACTAATTAGATGCCCTCTTTCTAGTTGTGTGAATAAATAAATAAATGTTTCAACATAGATACAAGAAATTATTCATAAAATTGTACACTAATATACCTACTCCTTTTGAGTCACTTTTAATTGTTATCTAACTTCCAGTAAATTAAAATTGTGAAGTAATCCTAAAAACTTTGAATTTATAGCTCAATGTTTGACGAGGGTAATTAAAATTTAAACTAAAAAAAAAAATTGCATTCACAGACTTAAAAAAGTACACTTGTGAACTGTTTGAACACTGTGTTGAACACTGTTTGAACACTGTTTGAACACTGTTTGAACACTGTGCAGACTGTTCACATCTGCCCCCATATGTTCTGCTCACAAGTGCCCCATCTACCAACTTCAGCCTAACTTATAAAAAAAATATTTTTTTAATTGAAATAAGGAAACAAAACTTTTTCTAGACTTGCCTAATTAATGCCACTATAGAATGCAATGCTTATATTCTACTTTAAAAAATGTCTTGAATGAATTTTTACTTCAATAACTTCGAAGAGTTTCAATAACTTCACACCTTCTAAAACAAACAAATTAGAACTACCAGAAATCAAAATGGCTTATTGTTCTGAAAATTCAGTTAAAAGAGGTTACTACCATCTATTGGTAATTTTTTGAATATTTTTATTTCAAATTAACTGAGTGAAATATGCACTGTTCACATGTGCCCCCCTCTCCCCTACATATTTTTCTATAAATCAGAGTTTTATACCAGCCAACTATTCACAATAAGAATAGGGAAGCAGTCGAAATTCAAGAAAATTACTTTAAAACCACAAAATCTGTTATCATTAATTCTTTTAGAATTTATTTTTAGATAATTTGTATATATATTCATAAACACCATTATCTATCAAATTCATTTGACTTTCTTTATGTGAAAAATAACTAATTCCAACAGCTAGGTGTATTCAATTAAAAAAAGAAAATCAAATAAAACATTATTTTGATTTTATTTAATAAATGTGTTATTAACATGCTACACACATTACATACAGTTGAAGTCTAAGCTGGCGACTGTATTTTGCAGGATTAAACACTATCTCTTGAAGAAAAATAATCTAACATATTGAAGATATTGCAATGTCCTTAACCTTTTCGTGTCGGATTCTTTTTTTCAGTTTTGAGAATAAAATTACTTTGATTTTAATAATGCTAATCATAGTTATCCGAATAGATTTACTGAAGTTTAAAGATTATCTCATTGTCTGAATTCTAAATTCTAACGAATGTACTTATTTTGTGTACTATTTAATTCATATTTATATGATAATAGGTTAAGGAAGAGTTTTTGGAGACGTTTGGAAAATATCATATTACAATAGGGTTTAACAGATATTACAACTTTCTAATGTTTTTTGCGTTTTATCACACATGATTCATTCAGAAAAGTAACCTATGCTATTTTAAATTTAAAGAGTGATATATATTTATAAAATAAAGGAATCGCCAACGGTACAAAGAGAATTAAACAAACTTTTATTGTTATTACTAAATGCCCAAACATAAATGAAATCATAATAAGAAAGGCATAGCCATATACTATCATTACTATATGTAGATAGTAGCAAAAGTAATTGTTAAGACAAAACAATACTCGATGAAAAGACATGTACTATTAATAGTACTCCAAACCCGAAAGGGTTAAAATGCACTTGCATTTTAAAAGTGAAAGAAAACGAATAAATTATTTGAAACACATGTGGAATCAAAGCTGATGAATATATTTTGCAGAATAGAACTGTAAAAAAAAATAATCCAACTGAAGAGCGAGCACTTGGCGAAAAAATGAAATATTGAAAATACAGCTAAATCATTGAAATCTGCTTGCATCCGGTAGGAAAAAAAATTAATCAGTTTGCTAATTAGATATAATCAAAGGTAGAGATGGATATTTTCATGAAAAAAGTTGTATTTCAGTTGGCGATCGATAATAGATTTTTTAATCACCACTTGGCGAGTGGCGATCGATGGCCGATTTTTTAATCGCCACTTTTACAACTTTAATCGCCACGTGGCGAGTGGCGACCGCTAATTTACGCCTATATTGTTTAGACTCCTTTTTATCAGTGGATTTTTGCTATAGTTTCCCGCAGTTGAGTGAATTTTGCTAATTTTCTCCTTATTGATTGATGAGTTTCAGGATTTATTCCGTGCAATCAGTTGATGAATTTTGCATTTTTTTCTGCAACTGGCTGAAAATTTTCATGATTTTCTCTCACGATTGACTGTTGAATTTCATGTTTTTTCCTGTGATTGATTAACAAATTTTGCTGTATTTCAAAGCAACTTCCTGAACAATTTTTTTTTTTCCAGCGATCGACTTGCGAATTTGTTTCTTTTGAAAACTGAAAGGCAATTTTTTTATCCAACCGATTGATGAATTTTATGATATTTTATCTCTACCAATTAGTGAAATTTGCCTTTTTTTGTCCTTTGCTACCGATTTGCAAAACTTTTGGGGCTTTTTTTTTTTTTTCATATAATCGGTACTTGAATTTCACAATTTCCCCATGGCAGATCAATGAAGCAATTGATGAACTCCAGATTTTTCCTCATGATTTACTGGCAAAACTTGCAAAGTTTTTTTTCCATGTGATTGAATGGCGAAATAAGCGATTATATTATTTTCTCATGACAGTCATGCAATTCTCATGCAATTTTTTTTTTCTCTAACTAAATTAATCTGTCAAATTTCTTTTTTTCCCCCTCCTGCATGACCGATTGACAAATTTTGCAACACTTCCCCACAAACAAATGCTGAAATTTATATAATATTTCCTGTAAATAATGGACATATTTCATGAGTTATCCCCCCCCCCTTCCCCTCACAGCTAAGAAAAGAAATGAGTCGAAAGGGTGCATCATAAATGTCAGCAAGGGACACAGGGTGTATAAAATAATTAAAAGGACTGCCAGATGCATACACTGTGTGAAAAAGGCTGTTCTGACGCCACATAAACGAGTTAAAAAAAAGCTGCCAGGCGTTGCGCCCTGCAAAATTGGCCTAGGGTCCACACTAGAATTGCATTTATAACTTTTTAAAATATCTTTATTTAAAACTGTACCGTAAAATCCTGTTATTTCCCCTCCCCCTAAGAAAGACATGACGAAAAATTGTAAAATAATCGGGGGGGGGGGGGTGCTTGCACAAGATTTTTTCATGACATTTGTGGGGGATTTTGGGGACATTTGGTGAACCTTGCAGGAGTTTTTTTCGCATTGCTCTGACCAAAATCACGTTTCTTCCGTAATACTTTGACGAAATTTTTTTTTTTTTTTCATAACCCTTTGATGAAATGTGCAGGGTTTTTATTTCAATCCTTTGTTGAAATGTATCTATTTTTGCGATCCTTTGATGAAATGTGTGTTTTTCACTGGATTCTTTGACTGAATTTCTTTTTTCTGCAATCTTTTGATGAAATTTGCATTTTTCCAAGATCTTTTGATGAAATTCATGTTTTTTCTGCGGTCGTTTGACGAATTTGGCTTTTTTCGCGATCTTTAGACAAAATGTGCAGTCTCTGCTATCATTTGGTATAATTCATGTTTTTTTTGCAGTCCTAAGACAAAATTGGCAATTTTTTTCTGTGAACGATTGATGAAATTTATTTTTTCTGTGACTGACTGTCGAAATTCACACTTTATTATGTCCGAATTGTTGGACTATGGACTGATGCCTGATTTTTTTATTTTTTCAACCGAATGCTTAATTTTTCAGAAAATTCAGAACAGAATAATCCCTGTGTTGGGAATGTGATGTTTAGAATTTCTAATGTGGCGAAAAAGTAAAATACTTGGTATTGATTCTGACATTGACATGCAGGGTAGAACTTTTTTGGAAGTAGGTGATGCTTTCTTGGGATTTTTTTTTTTTTTGGTACTTCTTAGTTATCCCGTCGACCAATTTCGCCAAATTATATACATTGACATAATTTTTATTTTAAATAACGAAAGAACAAATAAATTAGTAAAACATTAATAAATAAACAAATAAAATGTCAAATTAATGGTTTTATTGGCCATTATTGACATTTAATCTTACAATTAATTAATGAATGGCAACCATTATTGGCATTTAATCTTACAATTTGGTGACAGTAATTTGGTCGACGGGATAACTAAGAAGTATCTTTTTTTTTAACAAAAGGTGGAGGGAGAGGGCGTTATCGAGAAAAGTGGATAAACGGGATATTATGGTGTACCAAAAAACGATGATAAAATAAGTACCTGTAGTTTTAGCTATAATATTTTACACATAATTTTAAATGTATACAGTAGTCTCAAAAACCATCTCTGTATAAAACTTTGTTTTTTAAATTGTACTTTGACACCATAATTATTATTAAAATTATTCTTTTATTTTAGATACCTTGGAAATAATTAGTGAAAAATCTATATACAAACGAAGCTGCATGCTGTCAAAAAAAATCATCAAAAATTCTCCCCAACAGTGGTATGTTTAACTGAATTTTTTTTGTTGTTGTTGTTGTTTCTTCTAAAAAAATATAAGATCATGTGAGCATGTATTTATTATAATATTTAAATTATTATATTTTATTATTATTTAATACAGTATAATATTTTTCTTTGAATAGTAATAGTTTTGGTTTCAAACATAATTATGAATTGTCAGTTTAGGATATTTTGATATTTAAAAAAAGAAAGTTTGCTTTGTTATGAAAACTTTTTTTTTTTTTTTTTTTTTTTTTTTTTTTCCGATAATTTTAAAAATGTTTCTGTTGTCAGAAATTCAACCTAAGTTTAGAGAATAGACTTAATTTTAAAATGTAGTCCGTCCTGTTTAATTGCATACAGTTGGTTCCACTGAATTGTATGCATTTAAGCGAGGACATTAATTAATGTTATCAGCAAACGCTATCATTTGATTATATGCCACAGATATGATAAATATTAATGGAGAATAATTATTTACCTAATAAATTAAAAACTACTGTATTAATAACTTTAATAAATAATTTATTATTACTCTATATATAAAAGTATATGTAATAAAGTATAAGGTATTATAACACTGTTTACGGTACATGGTTTAATTTTTCATTATAATTTATGTGAAAATTAAAATGAAAGTTAAATAGAAAATTTTTGTTTTTAAATCATACCTTTGAAAATAAAAGTTTCTGTATAAATTCTTTTTTATTTTTCAATTATTTGTCAATTTATTTCTCTTTTTTTCTTTTGCCTACACAAAAAATCCTTTAGGAATTTTTTTTTTTTTTTTTTGATATCTTGACATTGCATTTCTCCACTTCCAGCTCTAAATATTTATCTTTTATTGGTCTACTTTCCCCCGATTCCAGAATTTTTCAAAAAATACCCCCCAGCATCTTGAGTCACTATATGTACGACAAGCTTTAAAAGAAAAACACAATTGTCCAAATTCAACACTCTCATAAGTTGCCAGAATTAAGATAAGTCATCTCATCTTACATGACTATTTCTGCTCTTTGATTGTAAATATAACAAACCATTGTTACAAAAAAAAAAAAAAAGTTCTTCCTTTTTTTTCCATTCACCACTATACAGGGCTGGC
The DNA here is from genome assembly GCA_963932465.1 of Maratus speciosus. Taxonomy (NCBI): domain Eukaryota; kingdom Metazoa; phylum Arthropoda; class Arachnida; order Araneae; family Salticidae; genus Maratus; species Maratus speciosus. Next base: position 224,617,010 of record OZ010789.1, read on the forward strand.
TATTTGCCGGCAAAAAAGGGTTTCTGCCTTGCCAGTGGCAGAAACTGGTTTTAACCGGCAGAAACTGGCATAAACACATTTCATGACATAATCTGAGACTTTTTTACTAGTATTAAATTCCTTAAGTACATTTTATTCCGTATAAATAGCAAATGAAATATTGTGGGTAGTTTTAATTAAAAAATAAATAGATTTGTATTAGAAAAAATGAGTAATGTAACAGATAAAATTTTTGTTATAGTATGGTTATATAATTTTATATGTAAACAATTATTAGAGTATTTTAAAATTTCAGTTTAAAAATCAAATACAAAACTATATCCAATACTTATTTTAAATTAAACAATGAAAAGAAAAGAAAAATATTCAATACTTGCTCAAAATAATTTTCTGTAATTTAACGTAATAATTTAATAATAACACTATAAATTATCTCTCATAGAAATATTATAGTTATATGCAGATCTTGTAATTCCATGAATTTAAAAAACATTTCATTTAAATACAGTATTCAAAGGAACAAATCTGACTTTTTTTTTTTCAATTTAAGACTGTTATAAGCATAGATCAAATTTTGTGCGAATTTTACTAAAAAAGCTAAAATCTTTAATAATGATTTTACGCACAAATAACGTATAGACACGACAAAAAACGATTATATGGGATATTTGTGTCGTGTCTGTATGTTATTTGTGCATAAAATCGTTGTTAAAGATTTTAACTTTTTTATTAAGACTGTTAGTTGAAAATGTTCCAACCACATTTTGCACTTACAAAACAAACAACTACAAAGGTTCAAAGCAGATTTGATACAGTAATAACCGACTACCATATGCTAACTTATTTACTTCATCCTAAGTATATGGGATCAAAATTGACATATGAGCATAAAGAAAAGGCAAGGAAATTGCTTTCTGATATCAGGGTTGTAATTTTAACCGGTCAAAATTGATTTTGACCAGGACACTGGATAAAAGTGGTTTTAACCGTCCAAAATTGGTCAAAAGTGGTCAGAAATGGTCAAAACGGTTAAAAATGGTCTGAATTTTAATAATTATTTTTTCTTTGCAATTAAAAGTAACTTAATAAGTAATAAAAGTAACAGGCAGTTAAAAAAATAATAGGAACAGATGTCGTATGTTCCCTGCGTCGTTGTTGTTTTGAAATGTTTGGTGATTTTTTGTTGGCGTGTTGACGGTGGTTATGGATATGGCAACCTCGATATGTTGAATCTCGTGTGAGGTGTTGTTCTGACAACCGAGAAGTTAATGTTGTAATATTGTGAATGTATTTTGATATCGTATTGTATAGTTCTGCCTTTTTATTTTTATGTGAAATTTATTGAATGTATTTGATTGACTATGTTTTCTGTAGTCCGTTTAACCGCTGTTGCTGAAATAATTAGGAAATATGAGGAAATTTTGACAAGAAAAGAAGGTTTGTTTATAGTTTGTGAATACGTATTGATAAGCCTATTTTGGAAAATGTCGGCGATAATATTTCGAGCTGGATCTTTCAAGAAAGCAGATGTTTGTTAAGGTATGTTGATAATTTTATGTATATTTTACTGCTTTTGAGTTTTTTACATTTTGTGATTGCTAGAAAGCGAGAATTGCTGAATTTTGAGAATGCTATATTGCGAGAAATGCTGAATTCGGCGATGTTTTTTTTTCGGAAAATGTGCGCGAAGCGCACATACAACGATTACTGGTTGCCATTTTAGCGAATTTTGTTTTTTATATGTATTTTTGCTTTAAAAGTTTTTTACATTTTGAGATTGCTAGAAAGCGAAAACTGCTGAATTTTGAGAATGCTACACCTCGAGAAGTGTTGAATGCAGTGATGTTTTTTTTTCGGAAAATGTGCGCGAAGCGCACATTCAAGGATTACTGGTTGCCATTTTAGCGAATTTTGTTTATTATTTACATTTTATTTTCGTTAAGCCAAACATGCGTATAAACCGGTGCTTGGCGACATTTACTACTTGGAGGAAAAAGGGTTTTCACGCCAAGAAAATTCCAAGATGGCGGCCGGGGAGAACTTATGACATCTGTTCCAAATAATACACTGATAAGTTGAGCAGGCTCATTAGTAAAATATGCTTATGCAAATACAATAAGAAAGCTTATGCAATACAATAAGAATTGCCCTATCATTGTTAATAGTGTATCAACAGGAAAAAAATCATTCTTCCTTTCAGCTGTTGATACAAGGGCATCTAAAAAAACTGCCCAGTATTGTTTAAAACTAGCAGCTGATGCTAAAGAAGAGGTAGAAAACAAGTTTGCTTGTAAAGTAAGAAGCTTTGTAAGTGACAATGAAAACAAGATGAAATGCATGAGAGAAGATTTTCAAAATGCATATAGAGACGAACTGTTTATTTCTTATGGATGTGCTGCAGATTACTTGAATCTTGTAGGACAAGATATTACAAACACAAGCAAAGTTAATTCAATAATGAAGAATGTTATTGAAATGAAAAATTGCAGATGAGCTGTGAAGATAATATTGATGATACCATTGTTAAAATCATTAACAATGTATACAAAGAAGTAAAACATTTATAAAATCAACTTACGCCTATTTCCCTTGCTTTAGATTAACTTAAATAAGAAGATGCTACTATATATCTGATGCATGCAATGAATGGTTAAGACTGCTAAAAGAAAAAGATCTTGAAACTTATTCTAAAATGATACAGTCTCGATTTAATGAAAATGTTACTCCAGTTCATTTTCTGGCTCATATGCTGAATCCTGTCTACATGAGTAAAAGTATTGATGAAGAGAAGCAAAAAATAGCAAGGCAGTGGTTACACGATAATATTGATCCTACCTTTTTGCCTCTTGTGATTGTATTTCAAGCAGAATCCTCACCATATCCAAAATCCTATTTTTCTGAAAGTGTAAAAGATACAATTGGGCCTGATGCCTGGTGGGCAGCAATGAAGAAGGTTAAAGGCATTGATATAAAATTTTTTGAATTCCCATTACATCTAATGAACTGTTGTGCCAGCTCATCATCAATTGAAAGATTGTTTTCTAAATTTGGAATAATCCAAAATAAATTACAAAACCATCTAAGTTTAGAGACAACTGCAAAACTTGTTACTTATAATCATTTTTTAAATTCAACACAACTTACATAAAAAAAATAAAAGAGCTTGTTATGAAAAATAATTCAAACATTTGTGTTGTATCTCGGTGTTATGTTATTTATGTTATGACTTTTTTAATTTGGTATTTGCTGGTGTTATGTTACTTATATTATGACATTTTTAACAAATGTTAACTTAGTTTTTAACATATGCTAGTAAAACATATTTGATTAGTAGTAAATAAATTGAATAGTCAATTTCAGTGGTCAAAATGGTCAAAATTGATTTTGACCAGGACGGTTAAAACCGGTTTAAACCACTGGTTAAAACCACCATGGTTAAAACCGCGACAACCCTGTCTGATATTAATCCCAATTTTGTGCCACATATAATATCCTTCGAAGCAAAATCGACTCCTGCCTCAGAAACATATTTTTCCAAGGAAGACCTAGAAAATGTCTTGCCCTTACCTTCTATGTGGTGGTCATCTTTAAAAATGAATACTGGTGAAAATGAGGATTTTTCAAATTTGCATCCTCAATAATGACATTGCCAGCAAGTAATGATAGTCTTGAAAGAATATTTTCAAACTTTTCTTTCATTCAAAACAAAGAAACTGTGTTCAGAAAGATTAGCAAAATTTTGTCCTATGCTATGGAATGTTCTGTGGGAAAAGTAATAATAGTATATTTGAGGGGCAATTTTGTTCTTTCAATATTGTAAAATAATTGTGCAAGATATTTCATTAATTTTTTTTTCTGTTATTTATTGTGCTTCAATTATTTACTTATATAATTTCACAAGAATCATAATCTTTAAGTTATTGCATTGCATTATTTATTTAAAAATACTCTGAAAAATACATTTGTTAAAATATCAGATTTTTTTTGTAAATTTCTTTTTTTACTTTTAAATAAAAATTCAACTCTAAACAATAATATAAAATAGTTAAACTTGTACAGCGACTACCATTGAAAATTTCTGTTTTTCAAGTGAAAAAAAATTAGTACCTATTATTATTATATAAGCAAAGTATATTTATATGATAATTTTGAAACTTTTTTACAACTTTGAATAACATTCATAATCTTTAATTTTAATTTTTAACTTAATTGTTTACACATCAAATACATGTATGAATTAAGAATCATTGCACATTAAAGTTCTTATTAATATTATTTCTGAGTTTCTGCCAGTTTTTGCCATGCCGGTTTTAACCGGTTATAACCGCTGGTTTTTAACCACTTTGGCAGAAACTTGCCAACCCTGCCACTATAACATGAATTCATAAAATCCGGATTACTACTAGTAGATTGGCGATATTTATGCAATTAACCGGGGATTGTTATGCGATAAAACGAGTACATTTAAAATTAGCCTTATGGGGAACGTCTCTGTTCCACGGCATTTTATGCATATAAGCGGGGTATGCAATTATCCATTACCCGATTAAGTGGGGCCGACTGTATTTTATAATTTAAACATTATGAAATGTTTTTTTTTTCCTGGTATTTTTCACATGAATTTGAGTACTGCAGTATTATTTATGGATATCCCAAATTAACTTATGTATAGAAAATTACAATATCATACCAGCCAAAAAGCAATGACTATTAAACTGCTTATGTCAAAGATTTTTTTTTCAGTCGTGTGACTATTGAAATTTTCTATTATACATTTTACCTGCCAAATACATTTAATTCAACTTGTATTCTTTTTCAGTTCGAATAAATCTTTATTTTATGTTGGAAATTTTTTATGTTATGACCAGGGCTGTAAAAGTGTAGGTGCCCAATGCGTCTCTCACCTATAAATTTTATTAGTTTTCTTCGTTTAAATTTTATTAGCATTCTTACAAAAAATTTAGACGAAAATTAATGAATAAAATTTATTGATGAGAGACTGCCCGCTGGTGCTTAGATTTTTACACCCCTGGTTATGGCTATGAGCTTTATTTCGAATGTAAACGAAAACAAAGTAGGAACTCCGTGCAGTAAAAGTAGGAAAACAGAAAAAAAAAAAGTTTTTTTTTCTAACCAGGTCAGTAAAAAATGCTCTTGTTAAGCAATTAAAAAATAGAAAGAGAAAAAAAAGCTTAGAAGGGATTGTTTTGAAAACAAACTCTGCCTGCTACAGACTCTGATGATGATCCAGATTTTTTTTTTTTCCAGGCCCAGCTGGTCGTCGGGGTACTAAGAATGGGATATCCACACACAACCTTTATGGCACAAGCAGTATCCGTATAAATGGGAACAAAAGGAAATATATACCGTTGGAGAAATCATACATTTAAATGAAGTCAAATGTGAAGTACTTGATATAAAAAGACTCCAACCAGGTTTTATTTAATTTTTTTTTAATTTCTTTTTAGAAACTTACATTAAAAAAAAAAAAAAAATCACTGTGTTGAAACTACCACCCCATATTCCTTCAGGAGCAACTGAAATAAAAGCAGAAATGCTAATTTTTGAAACTGACTATTTAATATAAACTGCCTATATATTTAATGTTAATATTATATAATTAACTATATTTAATGAAACTGCCAATTTAATATAAAATGAAAGGCATTTCTTAAACTAATAGAATTTTCTTATTTTTCATCTTAGACTATAATATTTTTATCAAGTTCCTTATTAATTAAGTTTTGTTTTTGTATTTATCTCATTTTTAATAAAATAAACTATACTGGGTGAAAATTGCTTCCATCATTTGGAGTGTTTCATTGTACCCCAGTATGCGTTTCATTATACCCCGGCATACGGGGTACAATGAAACACTGTAAGACATTTATTTTTTGTCATTTTTCAAGCATAAAGATATTGTTTAGAACTTAATAAAAATTTATTTAGATGGGGAAAATACAAGATTAAAAATATGCATTAATTATATTTTTGTGCATGCAAAATTTTGGATAGAAAAAAAAAAAAAATAGTAAATTTTATTTCATTGTACCCCGTCTTCCCCTACATAAATTTCGTACCAGGTACTATTACCCTTGCATATAGGGTAACACAAGAAAGATAGTCACAATAGAACATACCAGTGTTGCAGTCGTAAAAAACACCAGAGAGTATTACGCTATAAGCAGAGTATACCTATAGAGTATACGCTACAGTTTTATTTTACTTACAGAGGGTATACGGAATTTCTTTAAAGAATCCAGAAGGTATACCGTCCACTACGCTCCTAAAATACACTACTTTTTTGCTTGTAATTACCATAATTTTTAATTATTAAAAATGGTATTCTCATCAGTTATAAATATTAACTCTCTTTTGATACAAAATGAGACAGGTGCTTCATGTTGATGTTTGACATAAAATAAGATGTGCAATTATGCTTCTTTGTACTTTTTAATAGTTTTTTCAAGCATTTCCTAGGGCTTAAAATAATAAAATTCCTAAAAATAACTAAATTTTACAAAAAGATCTTTTGAAGAAACAAACAATAAGAAATTATTGTATATCTTGTGTATATATATATTGATTTATTCCTTTTGAATGAATGTGATGCACCAATAAAGTTTAGTAGAAATGTATATTTTGTCTTTTCTTCATTATAGATGTGTGCAGCGTAAAAATTATTTTGTGACAAGTGCAGGCAGGAGAAACTGGAAAGTTGGATTGTTGTTAAAAAAAAGTTTTGAAACTATATTTTGTAATGTGGAAGATTGTAAAAAATATTTGTTTTGTATTTTACTGTGAAAGTTTTAAATAAATATTTTTTGTATTTTGCTGTGAAAATTGTAAATAAATAGTTGTTTTGCTTTTAATGTGACTGTTTTATTGTGTAATTCGTAACTTTAAGCTTTTTAATATAGGAATTATTTTAATAATTAATAAACAAAATAATTCAACAGCGATTATTATTTTTTCGTACTATCATTCTTAACACTGCAGAATATATTTTATATTTCTTTTTGTCTTTTATTTTTTTTTCCTTTACTGGTCTTAAATTAAATTAGGAGTAAACTTTGACTTTTTATTTTGAATAACATTTTCAGGTATTCACTTTTGATAATTTTTACGTAAAGATTAAACTTTTCTTTGTCAAATAATTTAAGTTTATTGTTTTATATTCAGCATTTAGTGTAATATGTGTAATCATTTAAAATGCAATTAAAATATAGAAGTTCTTATTCATTAAAATAAGAACAAGGGATGAAAAGAGTATCTTAACTTTTCTGCAGTTTGTGTTAATTCTTCATGTTCATAAAAGGCATTTACTGAGCTATTACCAATTGTATAAAGTTAAATGTATCCATGGCACTATCATATTTTGTTAAAGTAAAGTAATGTATTTAAAGGTAAGTAAATCATTAAATTTAAAGTTGTATTTTACAGCCAAATTATCACAACAGTAAAATGTGCTTTGGTCACTAAATATAAAATGGCATACTTTTTCTACTTTATTTATTTGACTTCAAAAATATTAAGATGTCTTATGCAGTAGCTTTTTTCTATAAAAAAAAAATGTAAAGCAATCATCGGAGCAACAAAATTATACTTTTTAATTTCATGTGGCACTTCATCACAGGACAATCAAATGCATAACATTTGTTACAGATACTGGGTGTTCCTAAAGTGCATAGTGGATCAGGTAGTCCCATGCTTTTTTTAGTAAGTAAATCAAATAATTGCAAAATGAATAAAATTGTCATTGAAAAAATGGTTCTTATGGCAAAAATAGTAAATTAGAAAAATGTTCAACTCCAGATATTAAAAAATATCTGCAAGACAACATCTTAAATAGTGATGAAGCTATGATGGAAATTGCACCACTTTTTAAATTGCACCATTTTGGATAATATTTGTTTAAATTAAGAATAAAGTATGTAAAACTATTATTGTATGCAAGTAAGGAATTTTACCAAATTTCTTAAATATTCTTGAATCTTATCAAAAATATGTAAGATATATTACTATCGTCAATTTGCATTTTTGAAATTCCTATATTGTCACTGAAAACATTTTTTACTTAATAAATTGTATAAACTAAGATATCTTGAAGATTGATTTTTTTTTTAAAGAAAGGTTTACTGAATAATCTTTTTACAGGCTATATAATTTATTAAATAATTGTTATAATTGATTATAATAATTAAAAGTGACAAGACATCAATGAATTGCCATAAATTTCAAAAATGCAAATTGTAGGCAGTAACATTCATTAAGCAATCCAGAGGTTATCGAGCCATCATAAAAAAGTCATCCACAGGATGTTGACAGGTGTGACATTTCTATAGCCAGGGGATGTCCTATTACTGTCTGCAAGACGACTGCATCCATCCACGGGATGTCAGCTTATCCTGAATATGACATTATTTGGATGATTTTAGGATGTCATTAGGACCATCCAGAGGATATCATACAAGTGTCCTATAATCGTCCAAAAGGTGTCATGAAATGACATCCGTAGGATGTTGACAGGTGGGACATTTCGAAACCCAGGGGATGTCCTAAAACGGTCGGCAGGACCAATTCATCGGTCCGCAGGATATCAGCTTGTCCTGAATATGACATCTTTCGGATGTTCTTAGGATGTGTTTGTGTTGTCTGGGGCTGTGTTTCGAAGCTTTTACGACACGTTATTTTCTTTTTCCCTCCCTGTGGTTCAAAGATAATACTTTTTATTATTATATTTCCTTATTTTCTTTCATACTTTCATCACGATATTAACCTGAAGGAATGTTAATTTTTTAAAGCCAAAGTCGCTATAAGAATAATTCGTGAGATATATTTTAAAAGAAAATCTTTTATGTTTTAAACTTCATAGTTTATTTAGTAAAAGTGTTTTGTTGATTTTAATTGCGTGAAAGTAAATGGAATTAAAAACTATTTTTATACATCTATGTTAAATAAATTTAGTATTAACCAAATGACAAAATTAATAAAAAATATTGTTTATTTTAAATGAGATTTTAAAAAAAATGGAAAACCTTATGTGAAGGCAATTAATTGATTGCGATAACTTTTACAAAATTGATTTTTTATTATCAAAATAGAAATGACTTAGACAGTTACTTTAAATTTTCCATAAAATAAGGAATCTTTAAAGATAGTTTAAAATGTTGTGTAAGAATGAAAAACGTTTATATGAGCGAATAAAGGAACAGCACAGCGACAATCTCTGAAAAAAATCCTTTTAATATTATAAAAAAGAAATCTGAATCAATTCTTAAATTGTATTCTAATTCAAATATCACTTTTCTGACAATCGTTCATTTATATTCCACTTAAGATCTCAACAAATTTTCATAAAAAAATTTTAAACTATGTATATGTATATGTATATGCATATGCTGCTATTTTATTCAAACGTCAGAAAAGTTTACGGTGTGGTGGCACGTACGTGATTGTGCATATTATATTTTTTACAATACACCAGGAAGCTTGTATACGTACATAAAAACTCTTTATGCAGCAAAAGCTGTAATAAAGTCAGCTGGAAATTATTACCGAAGCGACATTTATCAGCCTTACTATAGTGTCACTCTCTTATGGCATTTTGTATCAAGTAAAAAAAAAATTCTGATATTATCATCAGTCATCTCACAAGATAAAGAAGTTTCATCTTGTTTCGAAGCTTTTACGACACGTTATTTTCTTTTCTTTTTTCCCTGTGGTTCAAAGATAATACTTTTTGTTATTATATTTCATTATTTCTTTTTATACTTCTATCACGATATTAACCTGAAAGAATGCTTATTTTTTTTAAGCGAAAATCGCTATAAGAATAATTCGTGAGATATATTTTAAGAAAAATCTTTTACGTTTTATACTTCATAGTTTATTTATTAAAAGCGTTTTGTTCATTTTAATTGCGTAAAAGTGAATGGAATTGAAAATTATTTTTAGTATACCTATGTTAAATAAATTTAATATTAACTAAATGGCAAATTAATACAAAATATTGTTTATTTTAAAAGGAAAAGAATTGAAAAATTTTATGTGAAGACAATTAATTGATTTTGATCACTTTTATTAAATTGATTTTTATTTTATTATCAAAATAGAAATCACCTAGAAAGTTATTTTAAAGGAAATACCTGTTTTCCATAAGGTAAGGAATCTTTAAAGATAGTTTAAAATATTGTGTAAGAATGAAAAACGTTTATATGCGTGCAAAATAAGAGAATAGCATACCAATAATCCCCAAAACAATTTATTCAATATTATAAAAAAGAAATCAAAATCAATTTTTAAATTGTATCGTAATTCAAACGCCGTTCTTCTGGCAATCGTCCATTTATGTTCTGCTGAAGACTTAAAAGAATTTAAAGAAAAAAAGAAACAATAAAGAAAAGAATAAAAATCTTAAACTATGTAAAAAGCTTTCCGCATATGCTGCTATTTTATTTAAAAGTCTGAAAAAGTTTACGCTGTAGTGGCACGTACGTGATTGTGCATATTATGTCTGTTACAATACACCAAGAAGTTTGTATAGGTACGTAAAAACTATTTAGGTAGCAAAAGATATAATAAATTTAGCTGTAAATTATTACCGAAGCGGCATTTATCAGCCTCACTATAGTGTCACCAACTTATGGCATTTTGTATCAAATAAAAAAAAATCTGATATAGTCGTGACACAATCTAACAAGAGAAAGTACTTTCATCTTGTTTCGAAGCTTTTACGACACGTTATTTTGTTTCTTTTTCTTGTGGCTCAAAGATAATACCTTTTATTATTATATTTATTTCATTATTCCTTTTCATACTTCTATCACGATAATAACCAGAAAAATGTTTAATTTTTACAACAAAAATTGCTTTAAAAATAGTTATTTTTTATTTTAAGAAAAAGAACTTTTATATTTCATATTTTATACTTTAGTGTTTTGTTTTTTTCTAATGATATTAAAATAAATGGAATTGAAAACCATGTTTGTAGATCTATGTTAATCTTCACTAATTGGTAAAACTTAGGGACAATATTGTTCATTTTGAATAATATTTAAAAAAATATTTTGAAGTTTTAAATTCAATTATTTGAACATGATTGTTTTACTAAATTCATTATATTTTTTTTCATCTTTGCAAGAAGTATTGTATTTGTATAAAATTTAGACTTTATTTGCTGAACTTTGTTCATGCAATAATAATGGTTACCAGAAATGTATTCTCATCACTAAAGCTACAGAAAGAAGGTGTAATTGCAGTGTTCCCCCAAACTATTTATTCTAAAGCCTTGTTTTTAAATACTTTTATCATCTTTTAAAGTATTTATTTGATATTCTGAAAAATAAGTCAGATAAAAAGTACCGACACACTGTTGTGTAATTTGAGCAGTTTAGGCATATACAAAATATGATTTTCTGTAATTATAGCATCGAAAGTATACTTTTTTTACAAGTGATATTATCACGCAACATATACGTTATCTAAATACTCGTTATGTTATCGCCGTTAATGATATTCTTGTTTATTTGCTTATTTTTTTTTTCTGTGCCGATTTATCTTTTCATAAAGTTAGATAAGAAAACTATGTTATTTACGAGTTACTCTATGACTATTTTAGAATTTTAATGGTTATGTATGTACAGAAATTTTCTGATAGGTTATATTTATGCAATTATATTAAATTGTTACGTAAACGTACAGATTTTTGAAACTTTGTTCAATGTAATATTAAAATTCACCCGTAGTTTATTCCCATTATTAAAAGTAAATAAAATATAGTCGTATTGCTCCTTAAATTATTTATTTTGATATGCTTTAGAGATTTTTATCAAATTTTCAAGCATTTAACTGAAATTCCAAAAATTAAAATCGACAAAAAGTATCGATACTGCTGCCTAATTTAAGAACGTTAACTATGGAAAATTTAATAGTCGTTGTCTTGAAAGAAAGTTTTTAGGTAAATTTCGTATGAAATACTACCTATTGGGATCGTTCTTATGTTGGAATTTCTGAAATTTTTTTGCAGATCTACACCGATCATGACCCCTAGAACCCAAAACTACCCTCAGTAAAAAACTTTATCTATCTACCTATCTATCTACCGTATTCCCCCGCATTTGCCGGCATGCCGCAAAATTCGAGGGGGACCAGATTTTTGAATATTAGTCCCTGGTCTTTCCCGGCATGCCGGAAAAAGCGAGGATAGTAATTTCGACAAATATCTTAAATCCTTGCTAGTAAATTTTTTTAGGGGCGCGATCAAATATTTAAATCCGTTCCGTTTTCTACCGTTTTAGATGTGGATTTTCGATAGAGTCCTGGGATAAATATTACTTATTTAAAATTTAATATAAAATTTCAAAAGTGTATATACTACTATTTTCGAATAGTAATTTCAACAAATATCTTAAATTCTCGCTTAAGTCCACCACCCCCTTGACTAATGCATCTACAGGTAGGTTGTTTAACGGAGTTCCTTCAAAAACAGCTTTATTAAGAATAAGAATATAGTCCGCCCCCTGGTGGTGGAATGTGGAACTAAAAGATTAGAGAATTTTATTTTATTTTTTGGCAAGATTTTGCAGTGCGTGAGAAGAGCGCTTGCAAAATGGTACTGTAGGCAGTGGGGACCCGTTTCAAGGTTCGCTCGGTTCGAGATTGGGTCTTTTTATGAGATTTTGCAGTAGAAATTTCAGGTTCCTTTTAGCATATTATTACGGGCAGGGACAACGCCGGGCGGCTTAACTAGTAAGATAAATAGAATTTAATATCCAAATAAATATAAAGGAATATATGTATAGAGAGAGAGAGACAGAGAGAAAAATAAGTATTGATTTTTTACCTTAAAAGGAAAAATGTTGTTAGAAAAACCAAAATAAATCAGCCGCCCGTCCCCCAGTAGCGAAACCTCACATTTTCCGGCATGCCGGTAAATACGAGTTTTTCCGGCATGCTGGTGTACCTTGATTTTTTTTCCGGCATGCCGGCTAATGCGGGGGAATACGGTATCTATCTATCTATCTATCTATCTATCTATCTATATAGATCACTTTCTTCAGGACACGATAACTTCCACAATTCTGCGCAAATCTCTTCCAAACTGATACATAAAATCAAAGAGCATAAAATCTCGGTCAAGTTCGTTAATGGGCAAAATCGGGCCAAGGGGCTGGAAATAGGGAGGGGTTTTGTGCAAACAGAAAAAAACCCATAACTTCTTACATTTTGTACATATAAAATCAGTTTAAAGTTTTTATTACTCCTAAAAATAGGCCCAAAAATTTATGCATCACCGATTTTTGATAAAATTAAAAATAGGCTCAAGGGGCGCAAAAAATCGGGTTTTTGGGAGAAAAAAATTCATAACTTCGTCAATTCTCATGATATCAAATCCAATTAATTTTATTGTATATCTCCTTAATATTATCTACAATTTTTATATTCACAAGTTTTTGATAGGACCAATTCGTACCGAAAAAAAAAAGAAAAGAAAAACGAAAACAAAAAGGGGGTTTGAAGAAGAAAAAAATCCGTAACTCCGTCAATTCAAAAGATATAAAATCCCCATGAATTTATCATATATCTTCTTAATATTGTCTACAACATCTATATAGACAAGTTTAGGATATTACCAATTCTTACAGCAAAAACAAATTAAAAATACATAGTGATTGAAGAAAAAAATAATCTTAGTAAGGGTGTACTCAAATCCAATCTGCTTATTTTCTGACTCATTTTAAAATTCATTTTAGCTCTCAAAGGCTTTCAATTGATACGTTTTCTTACTCAGAAACTATATAATGTTCCGTAATGGTCGATTTTTTGATAGAGCTAGAATATATTTTTAAAAATGCTGTAAAAGGGGGCATTTTGAACCGAACTTCCCGAAGCGAATTGTATTGGAAAATTCATTGAATTAAGGGAGCTCTCAAATCCAAATTGCTTATTTTCTGACTCATTTTTAAATTCATTTTTGCTCTCAAACGTATCCAATTGGTAGATTTGCTTATTCAGAAACTATATAATGCACCGTAATGTTCGATTTTTTGATAGAAGCATAATATATTTCAAAAAATGATGTCAAAGTGGGCATTTTGAACAGAATTTCCCGAAGCGATTGTGTTAGAAACGAAAAATATTGTCCTACTGAGAAAATAATTGTTTATCTATCAAGTTTTAATTAATTGAACGAAAAATAAAAATACAGGTCGCTTATAAATCTTTTCAAAAATTACGTCAGCAAATTTCATATTTTTTCTATTAAAAATGAATCTGGAGTTATGACAGAAAATTTCGAGCTGTTGAGCATGAAAAAGTATTTTTTTTTAATATCGTTCTAACATGATTCTGTTAAAACCAGCTATTATATAAAAATGAAATAAAAGCTCGTCAAAAGCGGTCTGATAAAATTGTTAAAATCAGTTTATCTCTAATCATGATTTAGTTTTTGTTTGTGAAATTAGTATATATAACTTCGAAATCTACCTCTGCCTGTAGGCCGGTCCGGCAGGGATTTTTTTAAAAGTTATACTAACGTGGAACATGCACTTTATCTAAACACACTCATAATGCTATTAGTGCTAATTAAGGATCGACCGAAACAGGTTTTTAAGGCCGAAACCGAAAGCGAAACTAAATTTCGGTAATCTTACTATTTTCGGCCCCAAACGAAAACGTCCAAACATTTTTTAAGTAATTATACATACATAAATGTACATAATTATTAATTAACTAGCGAACTTGCCCGGCGTTGCCCGGGTACGTCAAAAAACAGCAGGAATTACGAAAAAACTCTGAATATCACAATAAGATATCGCGAAAAAATTTTTAATCGCTTCTCAAATTCTGAAAAGAGAAAATATATACATATATTATGTTCCAAGATTGCAAGTTGATTCCTTTCACTAATGTGGAAAATTAGTAGCAAATCGCTAAAATACACTAAAAATCACATACAAAATTCCCAAAAAATTCGAAAATTGCTATACGAAATCCGAATAAACTTTATTGAAATGAGGGCAGAATGTACTTTAGGTCAAAAATGGAATGTCAAAAAATTGCAGCAGATCGCGAAGAAACGTAAAAATCGCATTAAAAATCACAAAAAGTTCACAAATCACGAAAGTCAAAATTTACTATAATTGGACAAAAGTTTCAAGTCAGATTCCTTTGACCATGTGGGCTCTCTTAAAATTTATGGTTTGGAAATCATGCTAAGCATTAGATCATGTTACTTTTGTTCGTAATTAATTTACTTGGACTCCCTTAAATATAATTAATATAATCCCTTAAGTTAATATTAGTTTTTGTTGCATTAAAATACCTCAATTTTTTTATTTTCTGTAGCAAGTAAACCCTATTGTTTTAGAGTGGAAGTCTATGGGAATTTGGGGAAATATTAGAGATATCGCCAAGTTGGCGTCACTTTTCGCGACTAATTTTGGTCGAAAAATTTGGCGATATATTTCCAAGTTGGCGACAAACTTGGCGTTATTTGGCGACAGAACTGGATCCTCCCCTACGGTAACCCCCCTTATATATAGAGAGATGCATTACATGCAGTTCAATAATCGCATAAAAAATGCGCTAAAAATTCAAAAATCGCTGTACGAATTCCGGATAAATTTTTTTGAAAAGAGAACAAAATTTACTATATTACCATATTGGGTTAAAAGAAAGAAACCGTATTCTTCCCCCTAATGTGGAAAAATCGAATTAATATAATTCCTTAAGTTAATAAGTTAAAGTTAATAAGTTAATAAGTTAATATGTCCTTAAGTTAAGTTATTCCTTAAGTTTTTGTTGCATTAAAATATCTCAATTTGTTGATTTTCTGTAAGCAAGTAATCCATATTGGTTTACAATGGAAGTCTATGGGAATTTGGCGAAATATTAGAGATATCGCCAAGTTGGCGTCACTTTTGGCGACTCATTTTGGTCACCAAATTTGGCGATATACCGCCAAGTGGGCGACAAACTTGGCGGCATTTGGCAACAGAACTGTGTCCCTCTACGGTAACCTCCTTATAGTAATGGAAATACATTAAATGCTGTTCAATAATTGCATAAAAATTTCGCTAAAAATTCAAAAATCGCTGCACGAATTCCGAATAAAGTTTTTCTGAAAAGAGAACAAAATGTACTATATTGGGTTAAAAGAAAGAAACTATATTCTTCTCACTTATATGGAAAAATCGCCTCAAAACTTAAAAAAGTGTTAAAAATCGCATAAAAAATTAAATAAAAAAATCGAAAATCAGGCTTCGAGGTGCAAAACTTCATATATAGACGTACCTTTCCCCCAAATTTTGTAGCTCTACGTGCAGCGGTCTCTTCAGAAAACCGTCGACACACTCACTCACTCACACACAAACTTCTTTCCTTATTATTATAGATTATACGCGTACCCAAGTTGGCTCACTGCGCCTCTGACAAAACTTTTTTATTTTCATAAAAATTAAAGTGTAATTAATCCATCAACGATACAAAAAGATTTTCCAATTATTCGAATTTCATCTAACTAAAATATATTTTTGGTGTACATACCTCGATTTACCTTTTATAACAATTTTTGTAAATGGTCATATGTAATACTAGAACTTTCTCAAAGAGTATTCGAATCACTTCTGCGGTTTCAAACTAAAAACTTGCTATTACTGTTAAGTCAGCAGCTTTTAACGAGCCCGTGAAAAAGTTTAGTTATACATGATTTCTTGCTAGATAATTATAAACAGTAAAGTTCATGGTAATAAATAAAGAGTGTCTCATTTGTCCCGTTGCAGCCCAAATCAATGAGTAATGTTGAAAATTTACGAAGGAAGAAACGAGATTTTTGGAATACAGATAGTTTCGATCGCATTTCAGTCCGACCGAATTTTCAGCAGCACTCAGATTTTGGGCCGAAAACAAAAACGAAACCGAATTTTCGGTCAATTTCTTGTGCTAATGATGTTTCTGCGTATGTGCTTATTTTTATTTCCGCACGGCATTTTTTATTCGTAAAGTTAAATCAAACAACTATTTAATTTCGACTTACTCTCACTGTAAAAAAAATCCGACCAGTTATCCTGTAGGAATCGGAAAAATAGTTGCCCTTATCATAGCGGAAAATTTTCCGACCCAGCTCAGAATAAAATCCGTAAAAAAAGGAAATAGTCAATAAAACGGTATTGTACGGATTTTATTCCGAGCTGGGTTGGAAAATTTTCCGGTACGATAAGGGCAACTATTTTTCCGATTCCTACAGGAAAACTGGTCGTATTTTTTTTTTACAGTTTATAAGTATTGTTTAATGACTATATGACATTTATTATCATTATTATTATTGTCACATTTATTATCATTTATTATTATTATTTTCAATAGCTATATTTATACTGGATTTTTCTAACAAATAATATTCGTGCAACTATATAGTAACGTAATCACATAACATAATCATATAAAATTACTATAATCATTACGTAAGCTTTCTTACTTAGAATTTAGCTATTAATATTTTTGAAGATTTATTCAACGTAAATATTGAAGCGTACCAGACATTTATCCTCGTTATGAAATTCACGCCGTAAGTTACCTAGTCCAAATTTTTAATTTTAGATGTTTTCCAAAAGCTTTTAAAACCTTGTTTTAAAATTTTAAAGCAATGTTCATTAAAATATTATTCTGAAATTTTACTTTTAGATATTTTTAAACAACTTTTAAAGCATTCATTTGATATTCTGAAACAAGAAGAAATATATAAAGTGCAACGTCTCGTTACTTTTTATATAATGTTTGTTGTTTAGCAAATATCATAGATAGAAAATTTAAATATATGTTAGATATACATTAGCAAATTTCAATATTTGTTAATTTCAGCAAGTTAAGTACATGTAAAAAGTAATTTTCTGTAATTATTGCATTGAAAAATTAAATTTTTTACCAGTGATAGTATCCAGCAACATACACGTTATCTAAATTGTCGTTCTGATATCAGAGTTAATGATTCGTTTATGCATTTCATTCTTTTTTTTAAAACCTCTGTGGCTGAATGATATATTTGCAAAGTTAAATAAAAGTTTAAAAAATCCCCTTTGCAACCACTAACTATTTTTAAAGTATTTATTTACGTCTCTAATATGGCTATATTTACACAAAAATTTTCTAACTGGTAATATTCATGCAATTATTTTTATTTTTTACTCAAGCGTAGGCAATTAAATATTCAGCTGCTTACATTTTTAAAACTTTTCTTTCAAGGTAATAATAAAATTCATGAGAAATTTATGGTAATTATTAAATCATTGAACATATAGTCACACACTGTAAAAAAATAATGCCAGTTTTCCGGTAGGAATCGGAAAAATAGTTGCCCTTATCGTACCGGAATAATTTCCAACCCAGCTCGGAATAAAATCCGTGTAATCGGAATAAAATCCGTAAAATACCGTTTTACTGACTATTTCCTTATTTTTACGGATTTTATTCCGAGCTGGGTCGGAAGTTATTCCGGTAGGATAAGGGCAACTATTTTTCCGATTCCTACCAGAAAACTGGCAGTATTTTTTTTACAGTGCATTTGTTTATTAACCTATTAATTCCGAAGTTTTACAGATTTTTTAGCAGTTTTTAAAGCATTTATCTGATATTCTAGTGAAACAAACAGAACAAAAAATAATGACACCTGAGTAGTTTTATATTTTGAGCGAATTTATTATATACGGAAAGTACTTTTTCGTTATTATTCAGTTGAAAAAACACGTTTCTCGAGTAATAGTAATACTAAACGTACACATTATCAAAATACTCGTTGTGATATTAGAATTAATAATTTTGATAATTTTTTTTATATTTGTTTAGTTTTATTTTCCCGCAGAATTACTCATTCGAAAATTTAAAATGTATTTTTATATAAATTACTCAGAAAGCATAGTTATGATTTCTTACGGTTATATTTACACTGAGGTAATATTCATAGAATTATATTAAATTTTTACATAAATACTCACATTTGAGCATCCAGCTGTGTATTTTTATGAAGCTTTATTCAGAGCAATTTTGAATTTTGCCAGAAATTTATTTTCATTATTAAACCCACACAAGATATAATGGAATTGTTCTTTAAATTATTTATTCCGAAGTCTTATTTTTAGATGTATTTAATCAATTTTTAAAGCATTTGTTTAACTAACAACACTGCGTAGACTAAGTTGAACAAGTTAAGTATGCGTGAAACGTAATTTTATGTAATTATTGCGTTAAAAGAATATTATTTCCCCAAGTGATTTTATCATGTAACGTATACGTTATCGAAATAGTCGTTATGTTATCAGGTTTAACAATACAGGGTATCCCAAATTTATCTTTACAACTTTGATCCTCCATAAAATTTAAATTAAATTAGATAAAAAAAATGTTTAGTATACAGGTTGTTTCTAAACGAATATCGGAATTTTAACGCTTTGTAGTATCTATTATATAAAACGTAAAATTATACCTAATACATAAAATGAAAGAGCAACTCAAACAGTTTATTGGTACCTGTGCATGTACATGCGCACGCAGTGTTTCTTCCGTCATCCGTTAGAAAGTGCTAGTAGCAAAAATGGTGACTAGTGAACGGATAGCATTTTGCGCTCTGCAGTTTGGAAAGACCGAATCTTTAGTTACTGTGCGACGTGCGTTCCGGATTAAGTTCAGATGTGATCCCCAAATGATAATAACATCCGTAGATGTATCAGCAGTTTGAAAATACCGACTGCCTTTGCAACAATTACCCCACAAATACTAATCAACGTTTGGGAAGAACTGAGCTATCGACTTGATGTGTGCCGTGTGACGAAAGCTGTTCACATTGAACACTTGTAAGCTTGTAGGTAAAATTGTTTGAGTTTCTCTTTCATTTTCTGTATTAATTATAATTTTAACTTTTATGTAATAAATATTACCAAGCGTTAAAACCCCGATATTCATTTAGAAACACCCTGTATAATGAACAGAAAGTTCCAAAATTTTATCCTCGACGTTTTATCCCTACTATACGTTCCCTATTCTCTTGACTTGTACTTGGCTGGCCGGAGGCTTTTTTATGAAGCACACTGACAGTTCCGATAAACGACTTGCGCCACGCGTCTATTGAAGGACTGGATGGTGGGTGACACCCGTATTTTGTTTGAAAATTCCTTTGGACTTGTGTATATGACTTCGTATGTATGAACCAGGCCATATACATACCTTTTCCTGTGGTGTATCCATCACCAGTTATGGATCTTACTGGGTCGTGCATACCTGAAAGACAAAACGTTCTTTTTAGTACAAATAAAGCTTTATGAGTTGTTAAAGCACATAAATTAAAGTCTGAATTCCATTTTTAATTATTAGCGATACACATATGTTAACACAGATAATAAATACAATTAAATGTAATAAACCCAACTGGAGTAAAAAATTAGCCGCGTCCATTACTAGAACCTGGGTCGACAGCATACCGTGCTATTGCTCTAACCGCTAAGCAATCCCGGCCGATGCCCCAGCCTGGCAATTTCCCATTAATAAACCAAATTGGAGAATTATTAGTGGGAAATTGCCTGGCTCGGACATCGGCCAGGGTAGCTTAGCGGTTAGAACAACAGCACGGTACGTTGTCGACCCAGGTTCTAGTTCTGGGACTGGCTAATTTATCACTCTAGTTGGGTTTATTGTATTTAATTGTATTTGTTGTCTGACTTAATGTATGTGTACCGTTAATAATTTATGAGTTTGTGTTATACGCACACAAAACCGAACTTATCTCATTTCGTTTAGGTTTTATGAAGGATCAAAGTTGTAAAGGTAAATTTGGGTCACCCTTTTCACTTTTATTTATTTGCTCTTTCTCTGTGTCGAGTTATCAATTCGTAAAGTTAAAAATAAAGTGTGTTTTCTAGTTATTCTATAGCTATTTTAGATTTACAAAGCCTATATATATATATATATATATATATATATTAGAAACCTTTCTAACACGTAATATTTATGTAATTATAGTAAACTTTTATGTAAGAGTTCACACTTGAGCATTCAGCTGTTCATAATTTTGAAGTTTTGCTCGATGCAACATTGAAATTTATAGACTTTTATCCATGTTATTAAACCTATAGTAGCATAGCAACTTAACACGTTTATTCTCATGTCTTATAGATATTTTTAATCATCGTTTAAAGCATTTATTTCATATTACTGACAAAAATAGTAAATAAAGGAAAAAAATATGACACTTTGAAGTCTAATTAGTGGAATTCAACTACGTGTGAAATGTAAATTTTCGCAAACGTTGTTACATAGTTATTTTCCTTAATTATTGCGTTGAAAGAACACATTTCTTTTTCAAGTTATAGTATCACGCAACATTTACATTATCTAATAACTCGTTATGCTACCAGAGTTAATGATACTTTTTGTGTATTAGTTTAGCTTTATTTTCATGCAGCGTTACTTATTCGTAATCAACATCTGCGTGTAGAACTACTTATTCTATAAATATTGATTGGATTTATAATGGCTATATTTCTATTGAAAATTTTTTATTCAGGCAATTGTATCAATCTTTTACATTAACGTTCGCATTTAAAATTCATTTGTTCATATTTTTGAATATGTATTCAGTGTAATATTGAAGCTTAGCATAAATATATGTTCATTGTTGGAATCACACAAGAGATGTAGTCGCATTGTAACCTAAATATTTATATTAAAATGTCTTTTTTTAGATGTTCTATTTTGAAAAAAAAATTAAATAAAAAGAAACGACACTAAATAGTGTGATTTGCGTAAGATGACTATGTGCAAAATGTAATTTTCTCTAATTATTATGTTGGAAAAACACTTTTCTTTTTCAAATGATAGTATCACGCAACACTCACATTATCTAATTACTCGCTATGCTATCAGAGTTAATGATACTTTTTGTGTATTTGTTCAGTTTATTTTTGTGCGGTGCTATTTATTAATAAAGTTAAACAAAACACCTGGGTGTAGTACTACTTATTCTATAAGTATTGCTTGGGTTTCTGATGGTTATATATCAAATGAAAATTTTTTTAACAGGTAATATTTAGGCAATTATATTAACTTTTACGTTAGAGTTTTCACAGTATTCTGTTGTTCATATTTTTGAATGTGTATTCAGTGTAATATTGAAGCATAGCAGAAATATATGTTCGTTATTAAACTCACACGAGATGTAGTCACATTGTAACCCAAATATTTATATTAAAATATCGTTTTTAGATGTTTTATTTTGAAAAAAGGAAATAAAAAAAGGGTCACTAAATAGTGTAATTTGCGTAAGTGCACTACGCGCGAAATGTAATTTTATCTCATTATTGCGTTGAAAGAATATCCGCACCTCACCCTTAAGTGATAATTTCACGCAACGTATAATTATCTAAGTACTCTTTATGCTATCACAGTTAACGACTTTTTTTTGTTTGTTTTTATATTCTCACTACCAAAGCAAATTAAAGCAAATTTGTATTTACTATATATTATAGGGGAGACTAGGGAGGGTTGACAAACGGTAGGTTTGGCCCACCCCTCAGTTTTCATATTTAAAAGAATTTCAGAGTTTTACCAATAGCTGTCAACCACAGCTACCAGCATGGTCAAACAATTGTCTTTGTTTTTATACAGATAACAGAAATAAGTATGGAAAAATGAATTGTGTGGTGTTTTCAACCAAAAAGTCGTGTTTTTTAGAAATATTTTGTAAGCTTTTTTCAGATAAAATATATCATAGAAATTTAAGTGAGTAGGTTTTAAGTAATGTAGAAATATTGAGCTTTCATTCCAGGCATAAAGATTTTACAGTAAGTTAGGCTTAACATAACAATGTGCTATTCTTTAGAAAAGGGTTGTGTGGGGAGGCTTGATCCAATCAGTGTGAGGGAGGGTTCGCCAGATGGTCAAGGTTCCCTTAATTAAGTGGATTTCGAAATCTTTTTATTATACATTGTACATAATGAAAGGATAATGGTTGTATGCAAGAAAGAATGTAATTTTATTCTGTAAAGCTACAGTAAAATTGGGTGATGGTAAAGAAAATGTTTCAAACTGAATAAAGATAGATGTGAAAAATTACTATAGTAACCACTGCAAGAAAATATTTAATGAAATATAAACGGGAATGTTGATACAAACTTTTTCTATTTAAATAACACCTACAGTCGGTAAATAGAAACAGTGGAAATGACTAGAAATGACTATAACTAATGAAAGCAGCAGTCTTAACCCTTTCAGTAGCAACCAAATGTGATTCCATAATGTTGAATTCACACCGGAATTTTCGAAAAAAATTACTTCAAAATAAGAAAAAGCATTTTTTCACCCTTTTTTCCCACCAAAGTTGAAAATGTATTGTTAATTTGTAATACCATACATAAAATCTTGCCGAAGTCTCCTATTGATACTGATTTAAATGCCGATGAGATTACTGACTTACTAAGATTATGTTGGACTTCAAATTGTTTCGTGTTCAACGATTGTTTTTATAAACAGTTGTCCGGAACCGCTATGGGCTCCCCCCTTTCGGTTGTGGTTGCCGAAATAGTGCTACAGAAAATTGAATTAATTGGATATTATTAATGAACTTGGCCCCCGTCTGAGATTTTGGAGAAGATACTTGGATGATATTTACATAGTAGCCAGTAATAGCGACCTGGATGACATTCTCTCGACAGCCAACTTAATAGCAGAACCTTTAGAATTTACTCTCGAGTGTGAAGTTAATGGTAAGTTATCATTTTTGGATATCCTTGTTCAAAGGAAAAAAGAAATTAATTTTCAGTTAATTTCAACTTCAGTTTATAGAAAACCAACTTCAACGGGTTTAGTATACGCATTTTGATTCAAATTGTCCGATTAGCCACATAATATCTATTATAAAAACATTAGTATTTAGAGCCGTAAAGTACTGTAGTAGCGATGAAATCCTTAAAATTGAAAGAAATAAAATATACGAAGATCTTAAGAATAACGGTTACCCAAAAAAATTTAATAAAAAATTTTTTCAAGAAAACTTCGGAGTTCATGAATTCAACCCCTCCTCCTTTCCAGCGGTTTAAAACTCATTTTTTTTGTTTCTTTACCATATTATAATACTGTGTCAGAAAAAGTTTCATCTGGGTTTAAATCTTTTGACATTGGGGTTTCTTTTAAACCAGTGAATAAATTAAGTTCTTTTTTAAATAGCCATAAACATAATTATGACGTAAAAAATCAACCTGTGTGGTTTACATGATTCCATGCAGTAACTGTGATAACGTGTATACAGGTGAAACTAGCAGATCATTGGATATCGGACTTAAAGAACATGTCGGCGCCTTTAAAAATGGAAGATTGAACTCAAAATTAGTACAACTTGCGTATGAAACAGACCACACCCCAGCCATCGAAAATTCTTTAATTTTGAAGAGAAATTGCAACACATATCATTACAGATTGTTCATGGAGAGCTGGTTTACAGAATTATACCCTTATATACTCAACGAATCCGGTGCGATCCCGATGGAATATTTTTTGTTTTTAAATGATTAACTTTAACTTTGATTTTGACTGTGTCCAGGACATGTTTTGATATTCTGCTGTAGCTGATTGTGTACTGATGAGGCTGTGCGTTTGCACAGCGAAACGTCTTTTTGTATTTTTTGTATTTATAGTTTTTAATTAAATGTTTTTATATATTTTTTAATTTAAGTGTAGTCAAGTCTGTCTAATGTATGAATATTAATTCGAAGAGGGTTTATTTTTTATTTTATGCACGAGAGAGCATTATTGTCATTGTGGAAAACCGAAAAGGATAAAGAGTACATTCATATGTCCTAAGTGCTGCCAATTTTTTCATGTCAGAAGAATAAAATATCAAATTGATTATTACTGCATCCTGATATCGCAATTACTGGTAAGTAAGAGACATTTGTCAATTTCTAGGGCTGTAGAGTTTGTATCTTTAGAATTGGGCAATTTACATGCCATTATTACATGTTATTTTATAGTTTTGTTTACATGGCGTTATTACCTAGATAGGTGGGTAATAACGCCAAATAGCATTGGTCAAGAAATCACGCCATTAAATTTTTTGAATACATATCTGCTAAAATATTCTTTCTTGTATACATAGTCATTAAGTTGTTGTATCAAATTCTATATTTGTTTGAAAAAACAAATATAAAACTAAGCCTTGAAAATTGGTGGAAACTTTACGTGGCGTTATTAACCCAGGACATCTTAATACTATATTATTACTACTAGTAGTAATTTTAATCTATTAACATTACTAAAATTGAAATTATACACTTTCCATTTATTGTGAATAATTATCTAGAAACTTATGTACAACCTAATTTCAATAACATTTACAATGAGCGAATAAGCACCATTAAACAAACGTAGAACTTAAATACGAACTAACAATATATATATATGTATATGTACAATATATAAATTTAAACAGCAGAATCTATTTTAACTATTTTATCCATCTATGTGATAATAAATAACCATACATATTTTTCTTTAATTTAAAAAATATAGAATCAAACAACAAATATTCTACTATAATTAGTTTTATAAATGATTGTTGGACTTGTTTACATTTCGGCTGTAGAAATATGCATTAAATCGAAAGTGTCATGTATGAGTCATGAATTCATACTAACATGCATGAATTGTAGAGTAAAAATAAAAAAAACCATTTCCAATGGTTTAATGTTTATTCTACATGTTAACAATTATCCAAAAAATTTCACACTAATGTTCGTTAGTTATACATAATTTTTTTAGTATTATATAAAAGTATTTAAATCTCTATATATTCATTCTTTATTCGGATTCATTTCATATGAAAATTTAATAAAAATGTCATTATTTGTAATTCTTTTTCATCTATTAATTCTAAATCTTTCGTGTCTTCATTTATTTTGAAAAGCATATTCAACCAAATTACAAACTCATAATGAAGTTAATAAATTTCTCCAGAACTAAATGATACTTATTAAGTAATTATGAAAAGAAATTATATTTTCTGTAACTAACTACTTACAAATTGTTTCAACTTAAGTAAACAAAAGTTGTACCCGAGTAAATGAAAATCGAGTGACATTGAATATTCTTTGTCATCCATTACAAAGTATCTGTAATAATATTAACATTTAAGTTACATAACTTCTAAATCTAGTTTTATTTGTACTGCGTTCTGAATTAGTATGTTTTTTGAATTGAATTAATAATATAATTTAAAATGTTACATTTTTCCCTTTTTCTTCCTTTTTTCTTTTTTTAGTAATTAGTTGAAAATATAATTATTTTCTGTTCAGATATTTTGGATACAAATAGATTCGGAAAAAATATATCGATTATAAATTTCAGAACAATTGACTTTAAAATGCAAACACCACTGAATCGTTGCAAATTATTTTAGAAAATGATTTTATTACATTATTTTAATGCAATTTTAATAAATGTCAATATCATTGTTTGTGTAGATAAAATTTTCATAAAACTTAATGAAAAGGAATATTTATAAGGAAAAAAATCTTTTCGAAATCTTTTATGTTAATAGATTTTCTATTATTAATTTAATGTTTTTTAAAAGTTTTGACAACTTTAAGAAGAAGACATAAAGAATTACCTCTTTTTACAAATTGTAAATTAAACAAAATGTATAAAACACATTTTATTAATCAGTAGGTATATCTAGCAGTGTATTAAGTAATTTTTTATATCTTATCGCTTAAAAATTTTGTATTAATGGTTTTATTCTTTTATCATGTGCAGTAGAATTTTTTATGTTAAGGCGTACACCTTCTAAATATAAAAGTTGCTTTATGAAATGAAAAAAAACAAATTATGAGTGTATTTTTGAAGTAAACGTTTGAGAAAAACTTTGCTATTACTAAATTTTAATTATCAGATTAGTTTTTTTTACACGCAAGTACCAGAAAAAAATTAAATATACACACATATGATTTGTGGAAATTTGTAGAAAATTTCTTATGCCTATTGTACCGAATATTGTATCGAAACTGTGGGATAGGGAGCTACAAACCTAATTGTAGGAGTGCCACGGAACATTTAACTAAAAATCACTAAGCCTGTAAATAAAATTATAAGGCGAAAGGCAATATCCACAGCTCTACCACGCTTAAATTTTAATCAAAATAACACAATAGGTTTTTGATCAAGCAAAAATTATATACCCAATATCCAAATTACTAAGATTCCATTATCAGAGGATTTGTAGAAATTCGGTGTAAAAGCAACCAAGTTTGTAACGATGCACTATCATAGAATATCCGAAATATATGGTTAAATATCCTGAAAATAAATCCTGAAAACTAAGCACCCAATAATTTTCCTCTACGTGAACTTAATCCGATTCTACTTCCACAACTTCCCATTTAAAAGGAAGTGACGTATTAAAGTGAATGGAACGGCAATTAAATATTTTCCTCTATACAAGTTTAATCCAAAGCACTGATACTTCTACTACGGTCCTGCTAGGCATTTAAAAACAAAACTGAAGTAGATGAACAAAGTGACGTATCAAAATAAATGAATCGATAGTTAAATATTTTCCTCTACAAAAGTTTAATTCAGAATGCTGCTAATTTTACTTCCAGCTACCCTAAGAATTATACATTCTCCCAATTCAAACGAAGTGGTGTATTTAGAATGAATAGAACGGCAATTAATAAAAATATCCCTTGACGGTGGTTGCGGGTTTTGCAGGCCGAAAGTACTAAGAAATTTAAATAAAATGTATATTTTAAACTTGTAACATCTGTAGTATTATTATCTGCCACGTTTTGAGTAAACAGAAAAAAGTTTTAAAGTTCATATTTGTCTCTAAGCCTGTTTTTCGAATTTTGAATGTTACATTTATGTATTACTGTTTTTGGGATTAGCATTCGAATTCGATTTTTATAACAGCTATAGTGCATTTTCCCAACTTTTTAGTAAAGCTTGTCTTGAAATTGTAAAAAGATTTTTGTATTTTTTAACACTAGAACCGCCGGAAATTTTACTGAAGCATTATAAAAATATTTTTCACCGGAAATTTTAATTGAAACTACTTAACTTATTTATTTAATTTATTTTTCCGTGGTACATTTTAAACTTATTTTAGAAAAAAATTTCTGGTGATAATCGGCATATTTTTATTTGGTAGCGGTCAAAATGATCGCTACGGCGGTTCTAGTATTAAGATTTTTTACTAACGTAAAAATATGTCTTTCCGACATAGTTGAAAAAAGCTTACAAATATTCAGTTTGTCTGTTTTTCACGCTCTAACTCTCGTAAATATAATCGAATTTACATGTAATATTTATACGTTAGTGAGGTTCACTGTAGAATGTTCGCTTTTGAAAATGAAGTGTGTAGCGTTCATAGTTAGTACAGGGATAGTTAGTACAGGGAATTTCTAAATATCATGGAAGATCGTAAAAAATCGTCTGCGAAAGAAATTTGACGAAAATCCTCATTATCGTTTAGAGGTGCGCTGATTTAAAAATAAAAATATCGAAATTAAAAAAATATGAAATATAAGAACTGAGATTTCTGCGTTAATGAGTATGCAAATTATTTACAAAACTTAAAACAACTTATGAGGCTAGGTGGCTCAGCCCCCTACTCGCTAACGCTGGCCAACTCCCGTGAAATGAAACGCAATTCACATTGGTATTGCCAGGCGATCCCAGCTCGATTCGCTCGCTCGCTACTATTTGCATCAACTCTAGTCAGATTGAGTATTACAGTAACTTATTTTAGCATATGAAATTTACAAATATTTTTAATGTGTAAAAAGTAATGAAAAACTTATGAAAATGCAAATAAAAAAGCACTTTTTGTATATAATATTGCACAGAATGGTTTAAATTCCTTTAAAACTGTTTGGAAACCATAACGCTAACGAAATGCAAACAATTATTTTCACATGTTGCTATTCATACATCGATCCAACTAAGGCTCCTACAATTCGGGCTGATTCACGCTGCCATTAATCATGGAAATAACAATATAACTTTCTTCTTTCTTTTGTTATTCTATACATTTAAGGGTCCACACTAGTCACGCGGAAAAACTCGAACGCTAATGCTAAGTCTAAGGGAGTGTTATTTTCAAATTTCCCGCTCAAATTTTAAAGCTTTTGAATGATTTATTTATTTATTTAATTAATTAATTTATTTATTTTTTGAAATGATAGCTGAGGTAAATCTACAACCGGGCTTGCTTTTACTTTTTCGATTTTGGTTAATTTTTTTTTTTTTTTTTTTTTTTTTTTTTAATAATAGGATAGTTTCAAATTCGGAACCGGTTGGAATCGGTTCCGAAAGAAAAGTAATTTTTTTAAAAAGAATCTGAAACCGAAATCGAAAAAGTAAAAACTAGCCGGTTGTAGATCGTTTTCAGCGACCCTATGCAAAAAAGTCCTTAAAAAATATTAAAATTTGAGCGAGATATTTGAAAATAACGCTCCCATAGACTTAGCACTAGCGTTTTCCTTTCTTACCATGACTAAAGTGACCTATAGGAGAAGAACGCCTGTGCTTAAAAAGAGATTATCTCTGAATTTTGATTTGCTGAATGGTTCGGGTTATCTGATAGACTCGTCGCTGCGTGTTATTGCCAAATGGCAAGCTGGAAATTCTGACTGATTTCTGCGCCATGTAAGAGCAATATATATATACTATAGATAATAATATTAATTATATAATTATAATATACTAGGGGGCTCTGCCCCCTACGAGCTACGCTCGTCAAACCCCGTTCAAACACCTCAGACACTAACAGCACGCTAATTTGATCGGCTTTAAAAAGATTTCTGAAGATTGAATTATAATTTGAATCTACAATTATAATCTGACGTAATTTTAACCAAACTTTTCTTTCTCTTTTTAATATTCACGTAAAAATACTTTTGTTAGAAATGAAATATTATGATCATCTTAAAATATCAAACAAATGTCTCGCGCAATTTTTAAATTTCAACTGTTTTGCAATATTATTTTTTGTTCATTTTACGTAATAAGTGTAATGTGACGTAAATGTGACGCAAATTCTCCTATTTAAGACTTCTAACGCATGTTAATGAATTTTTTATTTTACAATATTCTTTCTCTTTTAAAATTCACTTGTAAATATAGTTTTTATGACGTAATTTTCAATGAGTTCCTGCTTTTTATATTTTCTGTTTATAATAGTCACGTGTAAAATAAATTTTTTATTTGAAGCAAACATTATTGTTTGCGCTGTTTATACAGTTGGCAACAGTTTAAATTAATACAATTTTCTAAAATTTGTAAAAAATATCTCTCGAAATGCTGAAAATTTGAATTTAAAATAGAAATAAAACCTCAAAATTGAGTCAAATTAAAAAAACTAAATGCAGTCTGCACACCGGGAAATTCTGACGCATAAAATGATCTAAAAATGATTAAATTCCTATGTACAGTTTTTGCTGCTATAAAACTTTTCTAATGGAACGATTTTGTCGAACTTTGGCATTAAATATCTCTTAAAATAATTCTTCGATTTGAAAACTGTCTGCATTAGCTTATTTATCAAACATTTCTCTATAATACTACCGATTTTCATATTTTTGTATGCAACAGATTTTTTAATATTAACGAAGAAAGGCCATGCTTAAGCATTCAAATTGGATGCCGATCTGCCGGGAATATCTACGCAGATTTTCATTGGTCCATTTCCAAATCTAAACTTTTTTTTTATATATAGAAGGATATTATATATAAGATAAAATATTCATATATAGATAATAATATTCATTAACGGATAACAAGAAAATTCTGTTGTATTCATCTTCATTTATATTTCCAGGTATATCTATAGGTTTCAGGTGCGTCCACTTTATTCTCACTGTCGTTATCGCCCGCCCATAAATAAACAAACATCCTCAGTTCCATTTAGAATATTGGGTAAGCCGCAATTTTAAAATGACTTTTAAAATTAATCTGGAATTTATCAAATCCCATGCTTTGGTATTCTCTCATACATTATTTCGAGAGGAGGAAGCTACAAATATTATAAACATTTTTGTTGTTGTTGTTATGAAGAGGATCAGCATCATGCTGGCAATATAGCTAAAAATGGAAAAACAAAATATAATCTCGAATATTTGGTGCGAATTATACGACGGAGCGTGTTAGAGCAGAATATACGGCATTATAAAATTCAATTTAAACTTCATTCAAGGGATTTGTAACAGAATTTTTGTAATCAAGATTAAGTAAAAAAAAAAAAAAAATTCCAAACTCTATATGTCTAAGATTTAAATCAAGTTGTCTTTTACAACACAATACTTTATTTACATAAACACAATTTTAACATGAAATTACTATTTCGGAAATAAACGAGGAAGTATTAAAGCATCAAATCTTTCATAATGAATCTCAATTCTGACGATATTCGTGCAGGATAGTGAATTTAACAGGAACAAGTTTTAAATTGTACGTCAAACGTGGTAAATGAGGTGCGTTCGAACTATAACTAGTTTTATAAGTATTCAGGTCTTAGTGAAATAGCTGCTGCACTCTTACGCAAAAAAGCATGAATACAAAATTTATTCCGATTATATAGATTAAATTCAGTAATATGGAAATAATAGGACGTAATCCCCATGGCAATCTAGAATCATTACCTGTCATGAGATATCATACGTATGATAGGATTTAATAGAATGAAGAAGCTTTTTTAAATATATTTTTAAGATTTGATTCGATTTTCATAAAATATTAAACGATTCGACAAAATTCTACAAAGATTATATATATTAAATTTCAATCCATTCGGTAGGGTAAGTTTTTCGCTGTTATATGCGGACAGATGGACAGACTTACGGACAAAGAGACGGACGGACCAGACAACGACTGTAGGTGCTAGGTATTTAATATAATTACGAACGCACATAAAAAACAAACACATTGCTAAATACTGGTTTTATTTATTTATTTAAAAAAAATTTAATTCTTTACCTTATGCTGCTTTTACGCGCTATATATTTTCCATGTAACATTTCTTAAAGTAAAAACAAAACAAAAAACAAAACAACAACAACAAAAAAAAAAAAACTTATAGCAATGCATAATTTTTACTGCGATCCTATTAATTATATTTAAAATAACATTTTTGAGTTTTAAAATAAAAAATCCCTCTCAATGTTAGCTTTTAACTATTATATAATTATTTCTAAAGACAAATAAAAATCCTCCTCTGAGGCCATTGTTACATCCATTTTGTAGTTTCCCTTTAGTTTTAAGGGAAATTCAATAGAAAACTGGATTTTCTTATTTATGAGTTGCAATTAGAATTATTACTAAACAAGGATTATGAAAACTTAACGCTACTCATGTAAAATTGCAACTTGATAATAATGCTTTTAATTATAAATTCCATCATCCTTATTCCAACGTCTTTAATCAATATCTTACTGATTTACGACGACGCCTAAAGATGCCCGAGGTTTTATAAAGGTGCATTGTTAAGACAGTATCTAGTAATATAGTTAATGAAAGCAGGCTATCTTGAAAGATTTAATTAAAGAATCTAGTAAAGATTTTGTTTGAAAGTTTTATCAGAGAGTATTAATTATGAACTGTTCGTTACAGTTCGATTATTTTTGTAAATATATTAATGTGATCACAGATCGCAACGAATTCGTCGGTGCGTCTCATTATCCTATAGAACATTTAAAAATTTGTATTAAAACGTAATCTTAAAATCAATTTTAAACTATACGCTGTAAAAAAAAACCGGACCAAAATACGGAAATACTACTGGCAATCTAGACGCCAGTACTATTTCCGTATTTTAACGGAACTTTTTCCTGGTAAATGACAGAAAATGTTCCGTTAAATTAAAAAAAAAGGAAAATTTTCTGTAATTTACTGGGAAAAAGTTCCGTTAAAATACGGAAATACTACTGGCGTCTAGATTGCCAGTAGTATTTCCGTATTTTAGTCCGGTTTTTTTTTACAGTGAGGGTGTCTATAAAAGAATGTTGTAGTTTCAATGGTACATTATTACAGTTTAATTTAGACTATTCACAACAAATCATACATCATATATGTTAGTAAAACTTATGATTAAGGCGTGAGTACGACTATACCTCAAAATATACTTATATAATCACAATAACTATATAATGTAGGTAAGTTAAATTTGCTTACCTTTTCTAAGATATCCAAACTTTTACTAGTCTCCTGATCAACTATCAATTCAATCATTCAGCGACAGCTTGAAGATGTAATTATCGCTTTTATTTACGTGTGTCATTTTAGTGTATTACGAGTTGCTGTGTATTTTTATTTTCTTTGATAAAACAAGTTTCTGAAATATACTGAGGTATTTATTTGATATAATAATCACAGGAAGCAGCTATAAAGCTGCATGTCTCTCATTGAGACTTTCAAAAACAACTAACTTATTTAATTTACACATGAAAAGTATTTTTAGAACAGGAAGTATAAAATAAATTTAGGAAGATTTATGATATATTATTAGCGTCATTATATGAAGAATGTTCAAAAGTTTTATAAGTCATTATTGATCATTGTATAGTGTCCTTGAAACACTCAACGTAGATCGGATAAATATGCTTCACTTCCTTATTTATCTGTCAAACCTGATTGACGTTTCTTGATTGACTGATACAGACGAAAGAAGTTTATGAGATTAATCATTATTTATGTTCATTTGGGGATTATAAAATTTGATATATTGTAACAAAATTCAAGGTAAACTAACCTAGGTTTACTTAAAAATGTTCAATATGTGCACCTTTAGTTATACGGCACGCATCCAACTTAAAGTCAAATTCTTCCCACACTTTGGTTTACAAATCCGGAGTAATGGCAGCAATAGTCTCTTTAATTCTGTGTCTCAACTCTGGCAAATTATCAAGTAGCGGCGGAATGTAGACACGATTTTTTATAAAGGTCCAAAGGAAAAAAAAATCGCATGGCGTAAACAACTATTAAATTTACAGCCCAGCAATGACTCTTTACGCATAGGATCATCATTTTGCGTATGTGGCACTGCAAGCAAGTAAATAACAAAAACTGTTAGAGTTACTCTTTATTTGAAATCTTGAACCTGTTGGCAAAAAGGCCGCCTCTATTGCACAGTCAGTTTCGCGCACTCACATTTAGATAAAAGAAGTATAGATATAGTATTCTGGTCAATATCTCAAAATATCTGGTAAG
Organism: Maratus speciosus; assembly: GCA_963932465.1. NCBI lineage: Eukaryota > Metazoa > Arthropoda > Arachnida > Araneae > Salticidae > Maratus > Maratus speciosus. The sequence continues at coordinate 224,651,249 of OZ010789.1, forward strand.
ATAAAGCTCTTATCTGTTCATTTCCACTGCAGCAATTCCTTTGTTGCATGACCGTTTTTTAAATCCAAGTTGGTTTCTCTGTTTGATCCATTTTTTTTTTGCTTTTGTGCTAATCTGCGAGAGAAAAGATTCTGTTAAGATTATATATTGTAACATGTTACGCTGCACTTTTTGGCAGCGGTTTATTTTTACATCTCTTATTTAATAAACATACAGCATAAAGAAAAACAGTCAGTAGAGTCTTTTTAGTCCTGTACATTCAATCACGTGATACTCTTGCATCATGTCTGGGGGGGAACAGTCTTGTTTGATTTATTTGTAATTACAGTTCATTTTCGGATGAACACAATTTAGTGTTGATTTTGCAACACTGGAAAATTGTAAGTTCGTATTGATTTATAGTCTAATTTTATTTGGATAAGAATTCTGAAATGTTATTGTACCGAATAATTAATGTCACAATTTACTGATTGCGTGATTTATTTATCATCTGATGGTGGTTATATTTTCATCAGAATTAACACTCTACAACGCATACTGCTGATTACGCAGCTGATGCTATTAAAATTTTTAACTGGGACATTCTTTTATGGATACCATCACTGTGAAAAAAAAACGGATATACTACAGGCAATCTAGACGCCAGTACTATTTCCGTTTTTTTACGGGAATTTTTACCCATAAATTACAGAAAATTTTCCGTTTTTCTGATTAAAAACGGAAATTTTCCTGTAATTTATGGGTAAAAATTCCCGTAAAAAAACGGAAATAGTACTGGCGTCTAGATTGCCGTTTTTTAGTCTGTTTTTTTTTTTTTTTACAGTGTGTATTTTACATTTATTTTTTATAAAAGTAAATTAAAACTGACCTCTAAGGTCATTCTTAATATATTTTTTAAATAATTTTGAAGGAAGTATAAAGTTCCACTTTCAATTTTAGCTATTTCCGTGTAGGACAATATAAAAATGTCCTTACCCATGCTGAACTGAAGCACAATAATACGGGTTTTAATTATAAATTTCGTCATCTTACAGAGTAGAAAATAATATATTAAGGATTGAAAGATGTCAGAGGTTTTATAAAAATGCAAGATTACATATTTCGTTAAAAAAAAAATTCTTGTGAGTTATTTAAATAAAAGCTGACTACATTACATAATTTAATTAAATAATCTACTAATGAGATTATTGAAAGCTGTAACTTCGAAGTAGTATTAATTATGAACTATTCGTTATAATCCTCTTATTTCTCTGAAGATGAAAATATTAATTTGATCACGAGTTGCTACGAACTCGTTATTACAATCTGAATCTTAAATGCTGCACAAAATCAAGTAGAAACTTCACTAAATTTTTATCAAAAATTTAATAACAATCATATATGTAATGAGAGGAGAGTTCAGTTTCAAACAAGACTCAATCTTATGTCTTAGCTAAAGATGAAATATTTGATATACTTTCAGGAAGTTCGAAATTCCTGTGGACCCTTCTGTGCGTCTTTCTTGTGCGCCTATCTCTGAAGATGAAAATATTAATTTGATCACAAGTTGCGACGAATTCGTTGTTATAATGTCAGTCTTAAATGCTGCACAAAATCAAGTTAAAACTTCACAAAATGCTTATTAAGAATTCAGTAACAATCATATATGTAATGATATGTGAGCCAATTTGAAACAAGGCTAAATCTTATGTCTTACCTAAAGATAAAATATCCGATATACTTTCAGGAAGTTCGAAATTCCTGTGGACCCTTCTGTGTGTCTTTCCTGTGCGTCTATCATTAAAGACGAAAATATTAATTTTATCACAAGTTGCGACGAACTCTTCGTTACAATACTGCTCGCCAAGCTCAAAAATTGCTGCAAAAGTTCAAGTGGTAAGTCTGGAGCCACCGCCAAAAGCCCAAATTTGGCATCCAGTGGCTGTTTTCTTTTTCCAAAATTAAAGAAACATTTATATGAAACAGGTTTCTCTTCAGACAGTAATGCGAAAACAGCTGGCAAGAAGTGGCTCAACAGACAGGGACGAGATTTCTACCAAGACGGGTTAAGCAAGTTGGTTCTGCGTACAGATAAATATCTAGATAGATTTGGTGATTCTTTAGAAAAGTTATCGGCAAATACGCCTCTTAATTCTGTTTTGTATTTTCTGTCTATTGTTAATAAATAATTTTTAATTGACTTTTCAACCTTTTTGGATATATCCTTAATCCCCTGACCGCCTTGCAAATGGGCAAAATTGTAATGTTGTTTTCTCTGTAATTTTTTTAAAGTGCCGAAAAAAAATACTTTTTTTCAACGTGATATAAAAATTGTAATTATATATAGGAATAATATACTTGAGAGAATTAGCCTTAACATAATATTTCAAAACTGGAATATATCTGTAGAATTACATTAATTAAAAAAATGCTTCTATTGCAAAGAAGGCGTGCTTTTATTATAATTAAGTGTCACATTTATTATAATTAAGTTTTTCTGGCGAGGCGATTGAAAGTAATAATAACTCTGACTCTTAACAAAAAGTTAACTGAAAATACATTTTGTAACAATTACGTAATTTTATTAAAAAAATATTTTCGCTTTCAAAATTGAAAAAAAAAATCAAGAATAAGACCCAATACTGGAAAAGTACCCTTTTAACTCTTATACACATTTAACGGAATTGTTACCATAATTTGGTCAGCCATTCGCTGTATAATTAAAAATTAATATTATATTATATTAATATTATTATATAATTGCAAAATATTTCCCTATGCTTTTTGTGGCGAACATTAGAGTCGTATAACACCTCTTAAGCCTTAGCTTATTTTCTATTGTCTAAAAATGCATCAAATTTTGAGTTTAAGCATTGCAAATGTATATGTTGATCTAATTTCAAGTATTGGTTTCATGAAAATTTTCGAATTCCAGTTTTCGATGGATTTACACGTTTTAGGGGTCAGAGAACCCGAAAAACATGTTGTTACAAAATGTCTGTCTGCGACTCTGTGAGTGTCTGTCTGTCTGTGAATGACAGAAAATTTGTGGGCGCTTTATCTAGAGAAAAAATGAACGGAATTTAATAAAAACTTTAGATTCAGTTAGTCCCTGATATAAACTGGTACTTATTAGTTTTTGGTGCAAATAGTCCTACAGGTGGCGCTGCTATGCTGCATTTTTCACGATTTCCGAAATAGCTATATCTCAAGAACTAATGCACGGATTTTTTTTTTTTTTTATAAATCTTCAGATTCAGGTTAGTCGATATAATTTGGTGCTGATTAATTTTTAGTGCAAATCGCCTAACAGGTGGTGCTGCTATGCGGTTTATTCATGATTATCGTAATAGTTCTATCTTAAGAACTAATTTACGAATTTTCACCGAACTTCAGATTCAGTTAGTCTCTGATATAAATTAGTACTGCTTAGTTTTTAATGTAAATTACCGAACAGGTGGCGCTGCTAGGCTGCATTTATCACGTTTTTCGCAATAACTGTATTTCAAGGATTAATGCATGAATTTTCATCAAACTTCAGGTCCTGATTAGTTTTTGGAGTAAATCGACCAACAGGTGGCGCTGCTATGAAGATTTGTTTTACGTTTTCCTCAATAGTTCTATTTCAAAAACGAATGCAGTGATTTTCATCAAACTTCAGATTCAGCTACAACTTGACATAAGTTGTTGCTGATTAGATTTTGGTGTAAATCACCAAACCGGTAGCACTGATATGCTTTATTTTTCAGGAAATATAAACATGTATGAGATAGAAGAAAGTTTTGGGATTGCCACATCCGACTAGTTTTTATCTGTAACTCCGCGTTAAATTCGAAGAAATGCTCTTTGCTTTATATTCATAATTGTTGATGCTATTACAAAAGAATACATTAAAAAATTGTATAAGTAAGTTTTGTAATCGCTCCATCATACTAGTTAAGTTTTAAAGAAGATTTTCATATGCAATGTGAAACATTTTCTAATGAAACAACATTCAAACATATGCTATACATGCAGAAATCTCGTTCAATAATACGGCTTTCAATTATAAATTTCGTTATATTAATTCCAGTGTCGTAAATTAATATTTTAATAGCTTAATGATGCATGATGTTTCATAAAGGCCACGTGATTACATACTTCGTTAAAACATTTTCTCATAAGATACTTAATGAAAGCATGTTATGTTACAAGATTTAATTAAACAAACTAGTAATGACGTTGTTGAAGGTTTAGCCTTCGGAATAGTATTAATTATAAACTGTTCGTTATAATCTTATTATTTTTCGAAAAATGAGTATTATTATATCAGAGATTTTCATATTTTGATCCTATTTCTTCTAAATCAATTTCGATTAATCAAAATATGTGAAAAATGATATTCGTAATGGTATTAGTGTTGTTCAAAACTGGAATAGAAATGATAAAATTATTTTTATGTTTTCTTAAACAACTTTCAACATTTATAGCTTTTAGCTTGCATGGTAATTGCTTTTAGAAATGGGCACATTTCAGAGTAATCTTTAAGCGACAGAGTTACTTGTTGCTTTCATCTAGAGGGAAGAAAAATGTAGTGTCATTTACAAAAAACGGCGGTATTTTAATATTTTTCCTATACAACATTTGTATTGACCGGAGAGTAATTTATTAACTGAGAAGATAATATATTAAGAAAAGAACCACTACATTTTGTAATTACTTCACAATTAAATGATACAAAACAAAGCTACAAATAAACAATATTGAAACGCTCAACTTATACCAACATGAGACTGTAAACGGCAGTATGTTGTTTGATGTCATGTTGGCGTAATTTGTGCGTTTCAGTGTTGTAAATATGTAGTTTATGAATTTAAAACGCACACAAAGTGATTATTTTATAGAAATTTCACAATTACAGTTAATTATTGTGTTCTGCATAAGAAGTATTTTGTTACTAAATTTGGTGCTGTCTCATTGATTTTCATTTCATTTGACTGTACTGTTTCCTTCTTTCAGTTTTTTGTTTTTTACATTTTGTTTTTTTACAACCGGGGCTATTTTGGTCCTACTTTGGTCCATCTCATAAAAAAAGATTTTATTCTTTGTATTGAACAAACAATACAAGATAATTTGGAGTTTTTACCCTTGCAAAAATATTTTATACCCTACTATAGGGTATTTGAATAGTTTGGGGGTAATTTAAAATTATTTAGTGGCAACACTGGAGGTGTTTGTAAACAACTGTTTTCGTGTGTAAATTTTAACTCTCCAAACTTTCTATAGTGAAATAACTTGGATAAGAGCTACAAATAAGGTAAGCATCAAAATATTATCTTTAGTAACCTGTAACCCATGTGTGACGATAGTTTTCCTTTAACTTTTTATTTTGAGAGGAAATTTCATAAAGCTAACATGAAAACTAGTATTTCGAGACTACTTTGTGCCAGGCCTTTTTTGGTCCGAAAATAGCCGCAATTACTTAGGAATGCCTTTTATACAACCAAATCTCTTAAAACATGTTTTAAGTAACATTTTTTTCAAATGTTACTGTAGCAAAATTTTACATTAATTGTTTTTGTTCCAATTGCTGAGGATAACATGACAAAAAGTGTTTCTCGTTTCTTTAATATTAACAATTGTTTTATTGTGTTAAATGCAAATGAAAAAAAATTTGTTTTATTGTGCTTAAATGTAAAAAAAAAACCTAAATAAAAAAACATTTGTTTATCGAGTTTGCAGTGTCAATTTATTAGCAAATGCTGTTGCAAGAGAGTTTCAATAAAAATGTATTCATTACATATGAAATTGTATGTACATATGAAATGTATTCATTATATATGTACATATGAAATATATTCATTTTATATAAGAAATAAGAGAATGGAGCAAAGCAGTCCCCAGCAGGGGCTACTTTGTTCCAAAAGTTTAAAAATAGTTAAAAAATAAAAAAATAAAAAAATTCCTCTTTAAAACAACACAGTTTGCTTCATTGTTTCATGTTAATTGTTTACAACTCCATTTCGACGTTGAAAAATCACATATAATATTTTTTAATAATGGAAATGTGAGTGGAACCAAGAAAAAGTGGACCAAAGTTGACGATTGTAAAAAAAATACGGATGCTTCTCAATCTAGCAAAATATAACTACATACGAAAATGCGTAATGAAAATTTCCGATTTACCCACGATTCCGAAAAGCGTTCTTTATCTTTAGAAACCTCCGAAACCAAAATATTTATCAGTTTTAAAGAAACATTTATAAGAACATGTTGAGCTTGTTACCACTGATTTCCGGAAACGTTCCCGGGTAGTTTTTAGGGTTTCGTTCTTAAAAAGTAAAAACGGAACCATTATAAGATCACTCCTGTATCTGTCTGTCTGTCACAGCCTTTTTACTCCTAATCCATGGAAGGTGGAAAGTTCAAATTGAGGGATATAATAAAGACTGTTGATCCACATATTTACAGATTATTAAACATTCACAAGCATATTTAGAAAAAGTGTACAGAGGCTAATTAAGTTACTTGAAAAACAAAAAATCTTTTCTTTGTATATCGTGTGGGGTATTGTGTGAAAGGTTTCGTAATGCTGAACTCAAAAATACATTTCTTTTAATTTTAGGTTATTATATTTTAAGAGATATCGTCGAAAATGTAGTGCAAAAATATGCTCCCACCTCCCCATCTATTTCCGAATCTAATGAAACTAAAATTATGAAAAATTAGAGGTAGTAGACGTTAATTTAAACCTTGAAAAAAAAATTATAGCGATTACCTTAGGTCGCATAGTTTTTGAGAAAAGCGCATGTTTCCGTTACACACAAATTTCGATTTTCGGGCATTCAGCAAAGATGTTGAAGAGCGCTGAAGGTACCTATCGTAACAGAAGTATAAAAGCATTGATGATATTGATTTTTGAAAAAAAAAATTAGTAATTAGCCGAGATATTAACCATTAAAACACGGACGGTTTAGACATGCATAATGACAAGGGCGGGATACTCTATCTACTATCGGCTTTTAAAGCCTATATATAAACTTTTAATGATATATTTGTGTAATGTAATGCCCAGTAGCAGTATAAAAGCAATAAATGTCAAATTGTTAAAAACAGAATAATTTAATTAGAATAAATCCCACAAATGCTATGGGGTTTGTGATTAATTTGCATTGAGAGGATTCCTCAATACACCTCCCGGTGTCTTTGAAAGTTAATTAAATACCTATCTGGAAAAACGCGGCCCCGATCAGGGTAGCGTTTCAAATTTGCGACCTCCTTTCGAAACGCACTTTGTACAATGCCAACTTTGAACTTTGAACAAGGGTTTTATTTTAGGTACACTGTAAAATGAAAAGATTATTACTATCCTGAAATTGGGTTTATGAAATGCTGAATAAGGTTTGAATATGTACTACTTTTATTGTCAGCATCGAATTCAGTTTATCATAAACTATATGGTAAAGATTAGAAAAAGACTTATACAGAATAGCAATATTTGATATTATTTAGCCTCCATATCTCTTTCAACTTTTATTGTACATAGAGCTATACCCAACCCTACGATGTATTGTTTTTTCCAAAGTCTTATTATTTTTTTTAGCAACGATTATATATTTTTAATAATTCAGTTAATTATTGTACGGAACCCTCTGAGCGCGAATAATATTAGCACTTGACAGTTTATTATAGTGTTTTTTCGCAACTTGGAATATCGATTTTTTGAATGCTATCAAATCTAAAAACATTTCTATGTTGAGAAATCATGTGTCAAAGACAAACATGATTAATAAACAGCATTAAAATTAAAATTAACATTAAATTTAATATTATTTTGTTACTCTTGAATCTATGAATTCAATTGAAAAACTGAAAATGTTTAATTCGGAATTAATAGTGCCATTAAACCAATACTTCAAAAAGCGTTCATTATATTTTGAAACTTCAGTAACCAATATATTTTCGAGATTTAAAGAAACATTGATTAGAAATGTTGATTTTGTTGCAATTGATTTCCGGAAACGTTCCCGAGTTGTTTATATAGTATACTTTCACAACTCGGGAAATCGGTTTTTCGTATACTATTAATTCTCAAGTAATAATTTTTATGTTGAACATATTTCACAGCTAAACATGATTAATAAACAGTATTAAAATTTACATTAACATAAAAATTAATATTAATTTGTTATTCTTGCATGTATAAATTCAATTATGTAACTGAAAATGTTTAATTAGGAATTAATAGTACCTTTAAACCAATATTCCAAAAAACGTTCTTTATTTTTTAAAACCTCAGAAACAAAAGTATTTTCGAGATTTAAAGAAGCATTTATGAGAGCATGTTGATTTTGTTGCCACTGATTTCCAAAACGTTGCTGAGTAGCTTTTATAGTATACTTTCACAACGAATCGGTTTTTCGGATACTATCAGTTCTCAAGTAATATTTTTTATGTTAAATATGATAATTAAACTGCATTAAAGTTAACATTAATATTAAAATTAATATTAAAACTAATATTATTTAATTATTCTTGCATGTATAAATTCAATTATGGAACTGAAAATGTTTAATTCAGCATTAATAGTACCCATAAACCAATATTCTAGTTAAAAAAAAAATCCCTGGCGGCCCGGCCTACAGATGGAGGTAGATTTCGAAGTTAAGTATATTAATTGCTCCAACAAACACTAAACCATGATTAGATATAAATCTACTTTAACAGTTTTATATGGCCGCTTTTGACGAGTTTTTATTTCATTTTTATATTAATAGCTGGTTTTATCAGAATCATGTTAAGGCGGTATAAAAAAAAAAAAAAAAACTTTTCCATGCTCAACAACTCAAATTTTTCTGGCACATTTTCAGATTCATTTTTAATAGAAAAAATACGAAACTTGCTGACGTGATTTTTGAAAAGATTTATAAGCGGCATGTGTTCTTGTTTTTCTTTCAATTAATTGAAACTTGATTAATAAACAATTATTTTCTCAGTAGGGCAATATTTTTCCTTTCTAACACAATCGCTTCGGGAATTTCTGTTCAAAATGCCCACTTTGACATCATTTTTTGAAATATATTCTGCCTCTATAAAAAAATCGATCATTACGGTACATTATATAGTTTCTGAAGAAGAGAATCTATCAATTGGATGCGTTTGAGAGCAAAAATGAATTCAAAAATGAGTCAGAAAGTAAGCAGTTTGGATTTGAATACACCCTTAATAAGATGATTTTTTTCTTCAACCGCTATGTATTTTTAATTTGTTTTTGCTGTAAGAATTGGTCCTATCAAAAACTTATCTATATAAATGTTGAAGATAATATTAAGAAGATATATGATAAATTCATGGGGATTTTATATTTTGTGAATTGACGGAGTTATGGAAATTTTTCTTCTTCATCCCCCTTTTTTTGTTTTCGTTTTTAATTTGTTTTGCGGTACGAATTGGTCCTATAAAAAACCTGTGAATATAAAAGTTGTAGATAATATTAAGGAGATGTATAATATAATTAATTGAATTTGATATCTTGAGAATTGACGAAGTTACGATTTTTATTCTCCCAAAAACCCTATTTTTTGCACCCATTGAGCCCATTTTTAATTTTATCAAAAATATGTGATGCATAAATTTTTGGCCCCATTTTTAGGAGTAATAAAAACTTTATACTGATTTGATATGTACAAAATTTAAGAAGTTATGGGTTTTTTCTATTTTCACAAAACCCCTCCCTATTTCCAGCCCCTTGGCCCGATTTTGCCCATTAATGAACTTGACCGAAATTTTATGCCCCTTGATTTTATGTATCAGTTTGGAAGAGATTTGCGCAAAATTGTGGAAGTTATCGTGCCCAGAAGAAAGTGATATATATATTGATAGATACATAGATAGATAGATAGATAGATAGATAAAGTTTTTTACTGAGGGTGGTTTTGGGTTCTAGGGGTCAGGATCGGTGTAGATCTGCAAAAAATTTTCAGAAATTCCAACATAGGAACGACGCCAATAGGTAGTATTTCATACGAAATCTACCTAAAAGGTGATTGACACATTACCGAATAGAAACAAGAAATATCGTTTATATATATATATATAAAATCACTGACTAAAACGTGGCTCCTACTTTACAGTAAATGCATTTATATCATATTTTCCATATTTTTTTAGGACATTTTTTTAGGGTAGGACATTTTTTATTAAACCCGTACATTTAATGATCTTTACCGATGCATTAATTAAAGAAAGATATCGTGGAAATAAATTAACGAAAGATTTTCAGACGAAAGGAGAGCTTCTATTCCTTAAAAATTCAGTTTTCCCCAAAGCACTATAGTCACTAATATGTTGATTCGCTATGAAAACTAATCGTTAACTTTTCCGAAAACCAGTGGCAACAAAAGAGACATCGATTTGACACATGCTTGATTTTGTTGCCATTGATTTCCAAAAACGTTGCGGAGTAGCTTTTATAGTATACTTTCACAACGAATCGGTTTTTCGGATACTATCTCTTTCAAATCTCCAAAATATATTGCTTTCTGGTTTTCTAATTATATAGGAACTCATTGTAGAATCGTGAGTAACTTGAAAGAGGTAATAGTATTATTTCGTTTGCGGTTATATTATATTTTCATAAATTGTGAAACTTTTTTTTATAGTGTGGCGGACAAAAAATTGCCAATAAATCAGCAATAAATGCTAAATATGGCTTCAGGTTATACAAAACAGCAGAAGAAAAAGGAAAGGGTTGTATGTGTAAAGTTCAAAGAATCTCAGAGATAAATTTTCGGACCACATAAAATGGAGATAAATTTCCAAAATCTGTTCATGTTTTGGAATAGCAAAATCAGATTTTTAGAAATAATCAGAAAGCTTCAATCTTTTGTAAATAATTACCTTACCTCAAAAACATGGATATACAACCATCAGCAGAGACAAAAATTACTAATTTAACATTTTAAACTAATTTTTAAATTTTAATTAACTTGGTAATGAAATAAATGAGCACGGTAATGACATCTACGGTATGACAGATTAAGCAGAATACTTTTGTCCCCCCCCCCCCTTCCGGCATAAATGTCAGCCATTATATCTTCAGGCCCATACAATGGTTTTCTATTTCCTATGTAATAAAAGCAGATTAATAAATAAAAGTTCATTTAATTATCAATTAGAAGTAGGTGCGGTAATGACGTACAAAAAGTACTCACCAAAACATCCAAAGTTTTTGCTTGTTTTATTGAAACTATAAAACTATTTACGCTATTCAACTAAACCTGATAACAAGTTAACTTTTAAGGAGTATTTTTGCCTTGATAGAAAGGCATGTGTTTCACTCTAAAAAATTTCAGATGAATTTTTTGTCAGAAGCATGGCAACGACACTCTTTCTTGGGACATGGTTTAAAATAATTATTAAGAATTATAGATAAGTTGAATTAATGAAAATAAATATTTTTTTAATTAGTAGCATCTTAATAAATAAAAATGTATAAAAAAATTATAACAATCTGTTTTAAATAGAACGGTAGTGACATTTTGACTACAAAAGTATATATTTAATTTTTTAATTTTTTTTTACAAATGAAAATATATCTGTAAATTATCATTAAAAAATAAGATAATGCAATGATTAAAATTATGATATTTAACTGTTTTTCTGTGCTAATGTGAAAGGACAGTAAAACACGACACTTTTTAAAAATCACCCTAATATGTTTAAAAAAAATTCACGCTTTGTGACTTAACAACTCAGATTTTAGAAAAACGTTTGCTCAAATGTTAGAATACATATCCTTTAATGCACGTAAAAAATAATTTTAATCATTTAAAACATAAATATAAAAAATTATTGCCTTACAGATACCTTTTTCGCGTCTGCAATAAGCAGAAATTTACATACTTCTCAAAAATATTGCCAATTTTCAAATACAAAATTGTAAAGTATTTGAACTTATCTTTTTAAAAAATCTATATTTGGAGGTCTTAAGCCTCCTTCATTTGACAAAATTTAATAAGTTCATTTTAAAAATAACGATGTGAAACTGCTTAAATGATACACGGTGTCTCTAAAAGAAAGTTCCAGTTATAAATTTTAATAGTATCAACTGTAACTCTTATAGAGTGTTGGTTAAAAGTCACAAATAAAGAGTAACTCAAACTATTTTAGATAAGCACATGCGCGAGTATTGAGCATTATTCCCTTGCAGTGCCACCCTTGCAGTGCCCTATTTATTCCCTTGCAGTGCCACATACGCAAAATGGCGAATTCTGAGCGTAAAGCGTTATTGCTGGCTGAAGATTTAGAAGCCGTTAAAGTCATGCGATTTTTCATTTGGGGAATTACAAAAGATCGTGTCTACGTTCTGACGCTACCTAATGATTTGCCAGAGTTGAGACACAGAATTGAAGAAGGTATTGCTTCTATTACTCCAGACATGTTAACCGAAGTGCTTTAAGTGTTGGACCAAAGCGATATAAGTAAGCGTCCTATCTTAAAGGGGAGAGGTAACCGCAAGATTAAAGGCGAGGTCACACCAATCAAGGTCGCACGCCACGTAGCGGACGGGGTTAAACTACAGGAAGATGCCTAACTGTTTTCTTATTTCACACCACTAAAATTGTAAAGTTTTTTTCACCTTGATTAGTAGCTGAAATCTCTCAGACAAGGCGAAGAAAACTTCGTGGTGTCAAGTGCATCTGGATGCCCCTCTCGCTACGCCATTATTTTGCAATACATGTGGTAAACAAAATTCAGTTCCATGAGTGACTAAAGAGTTAGAAAATATGCGCAGATGGTAGATATCCTGTCATATATGACGCCACACTAAAAGCCCGCGTATGTGGATTATCACCCCGTCCACAAGATGGTGCAACTGTGTCAGTTTACGCCCGATTTCAGTACTAAGTTTGTACGCTTACTTATATCGCTTTGGTGTTGGACTTTAGGTTGGATGTGTCGTATAACTAAAGGCACACATAATGGACATTTGTAAGAAAAAACTAGGTTGGTTTACCTTCAATTTGATGTATGATTTGTTGTAAATAGTCTAAATTAAACTGTTATAATATACCATTGAAACTGCAACATCCTTTCATGGACACCCTGTACTTTGGCATGAAAAATGAATTCAGTATCGCCGTCTGTTGTGAAATATATGAACAATGTATATTGACTGCTGTGTTGGAAGATAGCAGCAATCAATAAAATCATCTTTTAGAGCCCACTGTATAAGTAAATTTGGCTTTTGTGTACGTTGCAGATATGCAACGCGGTGATACAAAGAATTAAATGAACTTTTTAATTTGTGTATTTATATTTTATTAATGGTTTAAAAGGAAAATTGTGTTAGAAAAACGCAATAGCTTATAAAGTACTTACCAGTTTATGTTGTTTTGATAAATGAATTTTAAAATGGAGAAAATAGCTATTTTTGAAGGAAAATAATTTCAGTACTTTTCATTTAAAAAAAGAAATTTCAAATTCTGTTTATAATAATAGATATTGCATAATTTTAAATGCATAAAACTATGCGCATGAATAAAGTTAAAGATAGATATCTTTTCAGTCCTAAATGTAAATATTCGTATTTATCCTGAAAATCCTTGAGCCATATTTGATATATGAAAAAGAGACTTTTTTGACAGATGCATATTTTTAGAGAAATGAAAAATGAATCTCAAAACTCCGGAGTAACGCGCGCTATATACATTTCTTTTAAAACAAGATCAAATATGACGGAGATTTGTTTTTTTTTTACGTCTTAATGCCTATTGAAGCTTTTGGTAAAATATACATATCATATACATATCTTACTGTTTTGAGTATAATAATTTAAGAGAAAATTTAAGTACAAAATAAGCGTAAATGCAATAATAAAGATATTTATAACAATTAATTATGACAAGTCGAAGATTTTGCACTATTAAATAAATCTATTCAAAAGAAGAACCTGAACCCACCGATTTTTGAATGTTTATGTTCATAAATTTGGCATGATACTCATATTTAGTTGATCATGAACATATCATAAATTTGGCATAAATAGATGAAATTTGTTTGATAAAGTACAAAACTTCTTAAAATCGTTCAAATATAAGAAATTTTAAAGAATTTAGTTAGAAAAGAATAAATTCTTTTTCAGGCTAAATCATGTAAGTAAGTAAGTAAGCACCCACCCTGGGAACCCGCTTTTGGCTTATGGTTAGGTTTGAACCCCGAGCCCAGGGCAGGGAAAAGTACTATTACCTGTAAAACCCTCTAGTATTTAAGACACTTAATAGAATTAAAAAAATGAAAAAATTAAATTAAATTAGTTTTTTTTTTTTTTTTTTTTTTTTTTTTTCCAGTCAGCTGCTGGCCCCTCTAGAATATGAGGTAAAAATTACTAAAAATATTTAAAGATAAAATAATCTAAATTTAAAGATAAAATTACAATAATATATAACTTAAAGGCCAAAACAATAGCTGTAGTAATGAATTTATATGTCCAGCACTCCTGCTCACTGCCCATAACTCGGAGGAGGACCGTTGAACTGATATATTGATGTATGAGATCCACGTTCATATTAAACCTTCTGAACGATATAAATATAGTTTTAAGCTAGATTTGAGATTAATTACTGTGAGCTATATATAAGTACAATAACGTATAGGGAGGGTTTATCGGTTACCCACAACGTACTAGAGCAAGATTAATGTTTTTAAGAGCTGAATTTAAAGTTTTTAAGAGTTTATCTGAAGTTGCTATACATCACGAAAAGTTCAACTGGTTATCACAGCGACATACAAGTTTACAAAAGCAGGACACCATTTTTGAAGATATTAGCCTTCGATACTCATATTAAAATCTTTCGTTGATGAGTTAATGGAAGTATTTTGTAAGAGATATTACTGTAGATATTTTCAAGATGAATGAATATTTTTTTTTCTTTTTTTCATGTAGATACTTTATCTGTACCTCCTGTCCACCAATTGAGACTGAAATATAGGACACAAACTAGAGTCTGCTGTATGCTTCCTATAGTTTTCTTGATAATAGCAATTAGTACAGCGATGCTGTGATGGATCGGTGATATAAGGACAGTTGAGAGTTTGATGACCCATGGCACATTTGGCACATATCATGTGACAATCAAACAATATGAGAATAAAAAGCAATTTTAGCACTTTGCAGCTTAGTTGGGAAGTATTTATGACTTCCGTTTGTCTGGCCCACTGCCTGTCTGTCCGGCCGAGTATAAATGCTCATGTAAATATACTTGGACCGAGTTTTAGCATAGACCATTCTCTATTAAAAATGGACTTTGTAGTAGTAACAGTTTGTTTCCTGGACCCATAAAATAATTCCGCTACATTATGGTCAATATGAAAAGATTGTTTGCAGTGAAATTTAATAAAGTTAATGTATTTCAGACATAATGAAATTGATATGCAATACTGAGGTGCAACAGAGCATTCTTCATATTTCATTGCATAAATCATGATCAACTAAAAGTAATGTGGGATATAAATGTCCTCAACAATGCAACTTGACAAACGCAAGAGTTTGATTAATCGATACGCGGTATTATAAAAATAACTAGTTGGATGTACCAATCCCAAAACTTTCTTCTATCTCATATATTTTAATATTTGAAAATATTGTGACAAATGTCAAAATTTCATTTTTATTAGTTCAATACTACACCAACTTTGACTTTCATCTTAAATTTCCATTTCAGTCAATTAATCAAAGTAATAAACAATTAAATAAAAAAAAATTAAAAAACCCGACTGCGTAAAAAGCGAACTAATTAATTATTTCTCATCAATGTGAAACTATTATTATTTTGAATTTCTACTATTAGCTCACACTCTCGCTATATATATATTGTTCAAAATTTCAATCGTTAATAAAATAATTATTATTCATCCAATCAAGCTCAAATAAAATTTTTTAAACATGTAATGGATGACACTGTATGTTAATCCAGTTTTTTTCAAATATTAATTCATTAATTGAATTAAATTAAATTAATTAAATTAAATATTCAATATTAAATATTCTTGATCAAGGTATTTTAAGACCGAGAGACCCATCTTCTTGATCAAGGCATTTTAAGCGCCACTCAAGAAAAAAGAAGAATGGGAGAAAAAAAATTCTCTTATTGACCTAAGTAAGAACTGACTTAAAATATTTTTTTATGTTACTTGTTTATATTACTTACCTATTTTTTTTATTTACTTGTATTGATGACTTTTAAGTTGTGTTTAATTGTTAGGTCTTATCTATAAACACTGTTTTGATGAGGTATATTAGATGTCTATGATGGTTAGAGTTGTAGTAAAGCTAGAGATCCTACATACACAACTTCCAGGTTGTACAATATTTTAACGAAGCTTCTGACTGTAATATAGTCAATGTAACATCGTCTTCATTTTGAAAAACCTATCCAAAGATATGCCACTCAATAGGGTGCGTAAATGTTTTTCGTCTCTACCGTAATTTTGTATTTTACGGCCGCCATTTTGAATTTATAAAGAACAAAACCTAACCTATAACCATTGGGCCGTTAAGAGGAATCGATAGAGACCTCATTCATTGAAATACATCCAGCCGTTGGGATGTTTCGAGGGTATAAAGAAATACACATACACAGATGCGCGTGAAACACATAACCCTTCTTTTTAGTTGGGTAAAAATGGGTTAATGTCGATCATGATATTTATTAAAATCAATAGTTTTCCGTTATTCTGTTGTATATTAGCTGTTCGCGAATAGTCGGGTTAACAGGATGGATGTTCCGTTGTACAATACAACTATGAAAATTCAAGAAAATTACACAAAAATCGCTATTATAGTGCCCCCTTTCGAAGGAATATTTCCAAATTCAGGGAAGACCTTCTTGTCATAGCCAAAAACATACACAAAAAGTTTAGTTCAAGTCTATGCATAATATTCATACACTTTTCGATCGTACAATATTAAAAATGGCACAAAAATAACTATTACAGCGCCCCCTTCAGGCGGATTTTTTCCAAATTCAGGGAAGATCTTCTTGTCATAGCAAAAACATATACAAAAAATTTGGTTCAATTCTATGCGTAATTTCATACACTTTTCGATGGTGTACTATCCAAAATGGCACAAAAATCGCTATTACAGCGCCCCCTTCCAGCGGATCTTTGCAAATTAAGGGAGGACCTGCTTGCCTTAGCCAAGAACTTAAAAAAAAAAATTGGTTCAATTCTATGCTTCATACATTTTTGATGGTACAATATTCAAAATCGTACAAAAATCGCTATTACAGTGCCCCCTTCCGGCCGATTTTTTCCAAATTAAGGGAGGACCTGCTTGTCATAGCCAAAAACTTCATATACTTTTTGATGGTACAATGGCGACAGGCACACGGTCATACGGGCACACGAACTCACGGACAGACAGACATTTTCTATAAACAGGTTTTTGGGATATGTGATCCCTAAAACGTGTAAATCCGTTGAAAATTGGAAGTCGAAAAAAATTTCGATTACAATACTTTCTTATATTGAAGATAGAAGAAAGTAAAAAGAATAACATAAGGAACGTGAAAAAAGCACAAGATATGAGGCTATCTTCCCGTGTGGAAAAGAGTTGAAAAAGGAAAGTAATAAGAGAGATTAAGAATTCCATAGTTTTATCTCACCATAAAGGTTGAAGATACGCCGATGGCCAAATAAAGGATTTTAACAAGAAGTCTAGGTGATTTCTCGTATTTATGTTTTATGTATTATATTATGAATGTTGTTTGCTCTGATCTACTAAACCTATCATTTGTGCAAGTGAATAATAAATGTAGTACAATGTTGAAAAACTGATAGATGCATTCATTTGTAGTTATAATATAAGTGAATCAATTAAGTTGAAGCCCAGTGGTGTAGTGGTCAGGGTATCTGACTGCCGCACCGCAGGTCGAGAGTTCGACTCCCGACTGGGCAAGGTTCACTCAACCCTTCATCCCTTTGGGGTCGATAAAATGAGTACCAAGCTTGCTTGGGAACTAAACACCGAGGGTCTCGCGTTAGGCTGACCACCTGGCCGTGACGCATGCTGTATAGCACCTCGGGGCCCAGGGTCAAGAAAACAGAGATGGGCACTGTCGGCCCAGATCCTTCATGGATTGTATAGCCACAGAGTTTAGTTTTAGAATCAATTAAGTAGGTAATAGATATAAAATCCTGCAAATTTTGAGGGATCGGCCGGGATCTAATCAGGAAGATTCTTTGAACTGATAGAAATAAAAAGAGAATAAAAATAATAAGAAGTAAGAATTGAACAAAAAGTGAAACGATTGCGGAAGAGATAGTTTTGAACCAGTATCTGAATACAAAGTTATTTTGTGCTGGGATAACAGTTGAAGGAAAGCTGCAGATTATAAAATATCTGTAAGATAAAAAAATAACATCATTATGTCGATTTTGAACAATGCGCGAAGAAGTGATGTGTTTGAACTAAGTCAGGAATGCGAAATAAGCATGCCAGGAAAAGTTAGCCTTCCGTCACTAATTGAGATAATAAAAAATTGGGAAAGTTATGATGAAGAGTTTATGAAAGACAGTCTTGAAGAAATATTGGCTAGCAAAGATCAGAGAAGAAGAAAGAGGAGTGAAATTTACTTGAAGCTCAAGTAGAGCTGAGAAAACTACAGCTTGAGGAGAGGAAATTGATGTTAGAGACAGAAGATAGAGAAAAAAAATGGAGGAATTTGAGCTAAAGAAATTGATAATGCAAGCCGAGATAGGCTCTCAGAAGGATGTGGAAATACCAGCTCCAAAGACCGGAACAGGTAAATTTTTTTATCTGTTAAAGTTATTTAAGGGGTCTCAGGACTCTTAAAATTGAAAAAAATGAAAAAAATATGACCATTTTCAACATTTAATATCTTAAAATGTATTTGATTTTAAGACACAATTTTAATTGGAATAAAACATATAAGTATGTTCTTTCATTTAATGTATTTAAAAAAATATAAGATGCAGAATTAGCATTTACAAGGGGCTCCAAACTGTTAGACATTTTTCGAGCAAAAAATCGGCATAACAGCCTACGCGCACGATTACAAAATAAGTGTTGCAACTAGAATGAAAATTTTGGTATCTACTTATACTTCAGATTGTAATAATTACCCTGAATCTAAATAAATTTCTATTTAAAGCTTTTTTATATTTTTAATACAAAGTTGTATTTGGCTAATGCAAAATTAAGAAAATTTCAACAGTATAATCACCTAAAAAAATATTGTTTTGAACAATAAAAAGGAAATTTTAGGTTCAGTTTATACAGACTAACATGAAACATATGTTTTGAAAATTTCATGAAAAAATATTCATAACTTTTTGAGATATCGTGCACGTTATGCCCAAAAACGTCATTTGGAGAAAAATGGTTTCAAAGTTTCCGAAACGACGCTTCAGCTATTGAACGTGTATAAATGTAAAAGCCATAACTTGAGTTCTAATAGGAATTTGTAAGAAACAATTATATCAAAAAGTTCAGAAGAAATAGGAGTTTAACATCTAAGAAAATTAAAATTTCGAAAATTTTAAAGCTTTAAGAGTCCTGAGACCCCTTAATTGTTATGACTGAGCAAATAGTGATATCTGTACGTTTTTAATATTATACGAGAGACAAGTATCTCAAATGAAAACAGACAAGGATGAATGAGTATCGTATCTATTAAGCTTATTACCATTAGAGATAGCTCGCATAATTACAAGAGAAAAGGAACCGGAGGAAAATAATTACGAATATATAAAAAAAATATTCTTGAAAACATTCAAATTGTGGCCGGAAGAGTTTACACAGAGATTCATGGCTCATAAAAAGGAGCCAACGGATAATTTGCGCGATTTTGGTTATCAGTTTATACGTACTTTAATGAATGAGTACAGGGAAGGAAAGTAACAACTTTTGATGGATTAACGAAACTATTAGTAACTGATAAAATGAAGCGAAAAATACTGCCAGAAACTAGAAACTCTTTATTGAGGGATTGCCAAGGACTAAAGAAGTAAATTTATTAGTTGAAAAACTGGATGATTTTGATACGGCGTCGAGATGATTAAAAACAGCAAAATTACATAAGACACAAAATAGCATGAACAGGGAGGAAAATGATAACTAATGGCAACAAAACACAGAGCACAATAATATTGGACGAGGCAAAAGAGCTATTGATTCAAACTTAAAATAACTTTGCCAACAAATATTAACTCATATTACGCCATTTTGCATAATATAAATTT
Source organism: Maratus speciosus (assembly GCA_963932465.1). Lineage (NCBI taxonomy): Eukaryota > Metazoa > Arthropoda > Arachnida > Araneae > Salticidae > Maratus > Maratus speciosus. Next base: position 224,671,475 of record OZ010789.1, read on the forward strand.
TAAGAGATATCGTTTAATACGATGTACAATTCTGAAATATTTTAACCGAATAATTTCAGGGAGAAAATCACATTTAACGAATTATATCCATGGCATACATACACTGATATCCAAAAGTATTGTACATTTCAATAAATCATTTTTTTTCTCAAAAAGTATTTGTTCGAAAACTTTGAAAATTCACACATATAATAAAAAAGCCTTATGCAAACTAGGGGTAATTATGATTTTTTTAAAAATAATCAAATCAGGCGTTTCAGAGGATTGGACGACAAAAGCGCGAATTACAAAGTAGTTGGATTGCGAGAATTGATAACTCTTTTAATTTGTTCGTGCTTCTAGTGGCTATTTCAATCTATTTCGTTGATGATAACTTAATTACGTACCAAATAGATGAATTTAAGCATGATCGTGTTATCAGTATGTATGATGCAGTGTGGAACGCGTCAGACCGATGTTGCCGAAGCTGTCGTTATCGACCAATCTACAGTTTCAAGACTGTGGCAACGCTACATTTAAGCAAGAAATGATTGTAGAAGTTCTGTCGTATAACAACACTGTCAGATGACCAATTTGTGTCATAAATGGTCCGGCGCAACCGAATAACACCAGCAAGAGCGATAACAGCAGAGTTAAATGCTGTTGGTGGACCCCTAGTTTCGCGAAAAGTATGTGGGACACATATTGTCGGATGACTGGAATAAAGAGCATGTTAACTAAGGCAGGTCGCACACTGAGACGACAGGGGACAATGAAGTGTGACATAGGAGAAAAAAGGGGACGACTCAAAGGCAAATATCGTTTGAAACCTGTTTCAAACCTATTTTTTCCCCAAAATCGCACAGCATGTTGTATGCGTCTCCTCAGTGTGCAACCAGCCTTGGTCGGCTGTATGCAGGTTGTCTTGAAATAGGTTGTCAGTGATATATATCAATTTAAATATGTTTGAAAGAGTGAAACATCTTTAAAATACACAACAAACGATGTTCCCCCACAGACCGTAATGTTACGGAATTCTTTTGTGTGTCTTTGTTAAAGAACCACAAATGCTACAACATACTTCATTTTCAATGTCAAATATGCCATAGTAAACTTTAATAATATATATAGTTTGAATGGCAATCTAAATATATTGACGCAAATTCAAGCAGGGATAGACAGACAAGCTCAATTAGACAAACCGAATTCATAAACACTTTTCAAATATGTTCAGAAAAAAAGATATTCTATACTGCGTACAAATAGGATTAGAGCAGAATAAGAAACTGTGAGATTGAACAACTTTATGTAGGTTTTCATTTTTCCTACATTGCAGCGTTTGTGCTGATTCAAGACTATAATACAACAAAAAAGTAAATTGATTTATTAAGTATTTAAGAACCAATTTCGGGTAATACTTTTTAATAAAAATGACTGAATGCATAGAATTTTACAGTATGCGAAATTTAAGTCTTTAATATACTGTAATTGGTACGAAAAATAAATTTTTGTGATCTGATTTAAAAAAAAAAACTGTTTATTTTATAAGTATTTTCAAAATTCTCTAATCTATAGTATTTTCAGCATAATTACCAGCTTCGCAATCTTTCCGTTTAAGAAAGAAAAAAGAATCAATTTTAATTAATTTATTTTTAAATATGTAAGTTGTACAATAAGTTATAGGGGAGACCGGGGCTAGTAGGCGCAGTTTTTAGCTATGGATTTTTATAAATTTTTTGTTTAAAATTTTTAGCAAAGTTTCCCTGGACTTTTAAAGCACAGAGATTTGGCTATTAATATCCGGAGTATATTTGTAGGTATATTTGTTCGGTATATTTGTAGTTTTTGTAATTTATGTTTAGAGGAAGCCTGAAGTAAGAGAAAAAATATCTGCCAACCTACCTCGCTGCGGAGCAAGTTGCCTATACTTATGGAGTAAGTTGGCTCACGCTTCATAAAAAGTTAATTCAAGGTCAAATAAGACACGTAGCTAAGAGAAATCAATTTTATTATTATCAGCAAGTTTAAACAAAGGAATTATCCGCGTAGAATGTAGTTTCTAAATTATACAGACATAAAAATAAGGAATAAAACATGAACACTGAGTAGCTTCTAGGAATATTAAAAGCTTTTAATAGTTTGCCTAATGGAGCGTCCGTTAATTATTACGACTTCCACATCATTTCTTATAATATTCTTCGGTGTGTTAACCTGTTCAGTTTTTTTTTGTAATTACGCATGTTTTTCGTAATAAAAGTCATTAATTTATCAAACGGGATAAAATAGCAGAAAATATTACGAAACCGTGTACGGGGTTAGTTGGCGCACCGAGCCAACTGGCCCTGTAATGCGCCTACTAGCCCTATAACAAATTTCTTCACAAAACTGGAGATGTAACACTCTAAACATAAAAAATCGAAGTAAATCGCATATGGAATAGGTAGAGTTAATCATACACTATGAAAAACTACAATAATTAAATCGCAATTATTAAGATAAGTATTAGAAATTAGAAAAAGAATGAAGCAACAAAAAATTACTAATGAATGCAAAAAAGAAGAAAAATCGTAATAAATGTCCGCTGCACGTGGGTAATGCTACAAAACTACAATGGGGATTGTAGAAAGCAAGAAGAAATGTACTCTGTGACTGGGTGCGTCATCTATCCATAAACAGACAAATTATGAGGTCTACTTACCCCTGTAGCCAACTACAATTCCCTAATGTATATATTTTAAAACGGTCTACACATAGATTAGTATGCTCTGGCTATGAAATTCTTTTTTCTATACAATTCTAATATACGCATTTCTACAGCGCAATACACAACAACACTTATGAATATGAAATATAGTGCATTTCTTTGAATTTAGTTTCATCCAATCACATTAATTCGCGGTTTGATCAGAAAAGTTATCCTACTTAGGTAATCACGTATATTCTAAGTGAAGCAAATTTCCCTTATATTCAAAGCGATAGAGTTTTTTTTTTTTTTTTTTACTTTTCATGCTTTTAGATATGTTCTCAATTAGGAAGTGATCAGAATAAGATTTTTTTGTTTTCAAAGCCTTCCTTATTTTTTTCTATATTATTTATCTCTTTTACTATTACTAAGGCCATAAATTTTATTTCTAAAAAGAGACTTAATGATTTTTTTAACGTATATTTATTTAAAATGTTATGAGACTTCGAAGAACTGTAGGTTATACGATTTGTCGTTATATGTTTTTATTTTACGCATGACCGTACATAAAAAACAGCCGAAATAATCAGACGTTACAACTTATGAAATTAAGCATATTTTCTATTAATGTTTTAAAGGTAGAGAAAGACAACTTATTTAATTTTTAAAAGGTATTTTATTTTTATATAAACAAACTTGTATTCAATGAGAGTTTTAAAATTAAAATATTAAATATTTCTGTTATGAAAATATGTGAGTAATTTCAATAGAATTCACATAAAAATACATTGAGATCCAGCAAACATTTTTTCAAACAATCTAATGAAAAATTAATAGTTAATTTTTACAGTAACATTGCTTTGTTGCATTCTTGTACAAGCCAAAACAATAAAATAGCGTGGGATGATGTTTTTTAGATGTTAAACTCCTATCTATTCTGAACATTTTGATATAATTGTTTCCTTGAAATTCCTATTAGAACTGAAGTTATGGCTTTTACATTTATACACGTTCAATAGCTGAAGCGTCGTTTCGGAAACTTTGAAGCCATTTTTCTCCAAATGACGTTTTTGGGCATAACGCGCATGATATCTCAAAAACTTATGAATATTTTTTCATGAAATTTTCAAAACATATGTTTCATGTTAGTCTGTAAAAACGGAACCTGAAATTTCCTTTTTATTGTTCAAAACAATATTTTTTTAGGTGATTACACCGTTGAAAATTTCTTAATTTCGCATTAGCTAAATACAACTTTGTACTCAAAATATAAAAAAGCTTTAAATACAAAATTATTTAGGTTCAGGGTTATTATTACAATCTGAAGTATAAATAGGTACCAAAATTTTCTTTCTAGTTGCAACACTTATTTTGTAATAGTGCGCGTAAGCTGTTATGCCGATTTCTTGCTCGAAAAATGTCTAACAGTTTGGAGCCCCTTGTAAATGTTAATTCTGCATCTTATATTTTTTTAAATGCATGAAATGAAAGAACATGCGTATATATTTTATTTCAATTAAAATTGTGTCTTAAAATCCAATACATTTTAAGATATTAAATGTTGAAAATGGTCTTTTGTTTTTTCCAATTTTAAGAATCTTGAGACCCCTTAAAGCAACGAAAAATGCTCTATTGAGACACAAAAATTAATTTTTATTTTCAACGAAATCTAAAAATGGCGTCGTTTCCACAGTAGCAGAATTTACATGCATACTTTTTCATATTCATAATTGCTATTTCAAAAATATTTTTACGTGCAATAGATTATTAATAAATATATTCCCAAGCTTGATGTCACGTTTGCCAGTTACAATTTTGCACGTAACAATTCTCACTCTTGACTTGAGGTTCTAATCTGATAGCAGGTGAAATCCAGAAATTTATTTTCAGACGCATTCGTTGTAAAATATTTAATTTTATCAAAGAAAATACTCATTTCATTTTTATTTTGACGTCATTTTCACTCTCTAAAGCCCTTTGAGCTTAGCGTCTCACTTTTAGTATCAGCGGACAGGGGAAAAAAGTTGAAATGTAACAGCTTTATGTGTAAAAATGCGTTTTTTATATTTTTAATCGTGAAGTCATTTTCTGTTCAAAAGTTTTAAAAAGGTTATTTTTAATTACAACACGAAATGCATCCGTAATTATATGATCATTCTCATTTTTTCCCTTTTCTCTTCAACAATGGAAGTAACTCGTTTGCCACCAGTGTAAAAAATTTTTATAAAGGACATTTAAAATAAAAATAAAAATATAACAATGGGATAATTAAAAAAAAATAGCAAATGCTGGCACATCTGTAAATAAAGTGCTTTCATTTAAAAAATAAAATATCAAAATCGGTCGAGTAGAAAACTCAGGCCAAATGATTAAAAAATCAGTCTTGTCTTTTAAATATATAGATTATTTTTCTTTCGCCGGGTGTGAGACCCTTTCTATTTCACGGATAGTTACAATTTATTTCACAGGAAATAAAATGCGAAAGTAGTATAATTTAAGATGTGAAAAGTGTTACGAAACTTTTATTGCTAAAACTATTATTCTTTGTCAAGTATTCATTCGACACGGATACGAGGCTTCTCATAAATATACAAAAATAGAATATAGCTGCAAAAAACTCAAAGAGAATTGAAAACCGACATGAGGAAAAATATTCCGAAAAACGTTAGACACCCAAAAACAGTAAACTCAGTCGTTAAAGGCGAAATACAAAGTCTCAAAGGATAATACTGCGCAAAGAAAAGAGTTAGAGAAAGAAACAAACATGTAACAATGGAAACAATTGTGTGAAAGAAAAATTTATGGTGGAGGAAGAATAAAAAACAGTCTAAGCACAGATGATACTTTGTAAGTAAACAATGCTAGATTTACGAATGTTTTCTCAAATATATTTCATGCGTGTAAAAATGCTCGTTAAATTTAGTAAATCAAGTTGTTTAGATTGTTTAAATTAATTAAAAAGGTCTATATAATTTTCTCGAAAGTTAATATCGAGAAAATTATGTAGACATTTTTCATCTTTGGAGTAGCGAGATTTAATGATAGTTAAATTAGGTCTGTCATTTTGTATACATGTTAATTAAAGCATAAAAAAAAACAATTATAATATTCCCATCAGTATTGGATAGACTGTTTGATTTGAAAAGCCATTTCAATTTTATTTTTATTGTAAATAGTTTTCTATTTAAATATCAATTAATTTCATTATTAAAGATAAAATTGTAGAAGAATCGTTTACAAGATTTCAATTACAGGATTAGGCGGGCGTGTAAATGATTCTTCTTGAACGTAAAACGAACCTAACATTCTCCGAATTTTAGGACGTCCTCAAATGAGGGACCGTAGTTCATGCCCACTTTTTTTAATTTAAAAACTTATTAATTTTTAGAAAAAAAAACTGAAAAAGTTGTACATTTTGATTTTAAGAAAGATTTTACAAAATCTCATAGTAAAAGCGTTAGAATATTTAGTCACCTTAGGAATATGAATAATGGTTTACAATTTTTATGGTTTTAATGGTTTACAATAAAATTCATCGAAATACAATTTTTAATATAAAACTATCTTGCTTTCAATATTCATAAATTATTATTAAAATTTGAAATATGAATAAATAAATAATAACAATGATTCTTTGTAATTATATATTTTATACAAACTATAAAGTTGCAGATAAACAAGAATGAAGAATAGAAATCAGCTGCAAAGGAAGCGAAAAGAAAATCAAACCACCGAAAGGTAAAGGTTAGGAAAACCCTAAACGTTGCCGTAAAAACTTATAAAAAGAATTTTAAAAGAGAAAAACTGCCCAATTAAAAGGTTAAACATAGATATAACGTTGTAATAGGCTAAAGAAAAAACAAAGAAAGAAGTTGTAATAGAAGATATAAAACGCATCCTAGCTATGAATAAATTTTTGTTAATTAGAAACAATGTTTTTTTCTTTTTTTATCCTTATTTAAGCAATGTTTTTTGCCATTAATATAAAAATATTGTATTGAAATCAATTATTTCAATCTTTCAAATTGATTTTTTTTTTAAAATTTCAATTAAAAGAGGGGAAAATGAAATGCTAGAATTTTTTGGATAAGAATGGCAGATTCTTAAAATGTTAAAAATTCAAGTTTTAGTCATAAAACAAAAATGCAAGTAACAGTTAAAAATATAAAATGTAATCCCCCCCTCCACCTAGTATCTTCATTTTACTCAAAATATAAATCAATGAAAAAAAGGCAAAGTGATATTTTAAAATTATTTTAAAAAATGGTATTTAACTTAATACCTTAAAAACACTTCAGTATTAACGCATCGTAGCTTAATGGTAGAGCATCCGAGCGTTATTCCGAGGATTCGGGTTCGATTCCCGACTTGTACATTTTTCATTCTGTTGGTTTATGCTTATTTAGCAGTGTGAAAAATCTCACGTATTTAATATTCAATAATTTCGGGAGTAATTTCACTGCTGAAAATTAAATATACTTATATGTGTTCACCTAGGCTGGGCTTTATTTCGTCCCATGTTTGCCACAGGTTTGTATGCTCATGAAGACTTCTCCATCTTATACAGCCTTACCAACATTTAGAGTGAGAGATGCCAAATCGTCCTCGCTTCTAAATGGTAGAGGATTTGAATGTTATTCGAAAGATATGTGATCGATTCCCGGCTTGAACATTTTTCACACTGTTGGTTTACGTTTAGTTAGCAACGTGAAAATTTTCATGCATTTAATATTCAACACTACAGGTTTAGCATACGTTAATGACCAGATTAAAAAAAATATATATTAAAAAAATTATTGCACATTTGCACATACTATAATAAGTGATATCTGAAAAGAAAGAAAAACATTCCAAGTTTTTTTCCCCATCGTTCAACGCTGGATTGGACGTGTGGGTAATGATTATTTATCCTTATTCACATGATCTCTAAGATCCAGTATCTTATGCCATGCGATTTCTTTTTGTGGGGTTACATCAAAAATATTTTTTTATGGACACAATTGCAGAAAATAATCAAATTACTTAAAGAACGCATCAGTTCTGCATTAAGTGACCCTGGACCTTTATTTGATCAAAAATCTACCCAAAAATCTAAAATTCTTTTTATGTGCATTGCTATCCTCCAATTTGTACTGAGTCATGTGTGAAAAACCGCATGCAGATGCAACAGTTTTTTGTCCGTTTAATATACTTCAAATCTGTTTTTCTGAAAACTGACTGTTCAACCTTTTTAGATTTTTGAAATGCTCCATCCGTCTTAATTTTTGATCAAAATTCATGAAAATGTTATGGAATCCTGATATTGCTTTCAAAGAAACTGCGTATGCATTTTAAAATTCGACTTCATTAAGATAATTAAATTACATTTTTAGCCTACAAAAGGCAAAATTGAAAATCGATATGTAATTCAGAGAAAAAATCTCTAAAATATTAACTATACAAGGGATTAAAAATCGATACAAAGATAAGTTTGTAATAGAGTTTTAAATGATTAAAATGTAAAATCAAGGAAATATCTCAAAAATTAAGACGCATGGACCCTTAAATTTTCGTTTTAAAATTTAAAATTTTATAAGAAATCTTATAAATTATAATAATATCGGAAATTTCTGTTAAAGTGTTCTATATACTTATGGCAAAATGTAGGGTAGATTGGGTGAAGATGCCGTAGCTTTTTGACTTAATTGTTTTAAAAATCGCCTGTTGTTTACATTTGTTATTCATTGATTCCTTGTTAAAGTTTAGACTCTTATGAATGATTTAACAACTTATTTCCTTTTTACAGATGTTATAGAAAGCATCTAACTTTTTTTGTAAACACATGCATTTCAGCATCTTACGCATAGGTATGGGTAAGATGGCCAGCTATCTAGTGGTAAGATGCCTTATGGAGTTTCAATGTAAACAATAATTTTTGTGAAGCGGTATAAAACATAAAGGGACGTATAAAAGTAACTTTAATATTTTAGACATGCTAAAGTTGTTAACTTACTTAATATTAGGAAATTACAAAAATATGAATGTACAAATGTTGCAATATAATAAAAGAACAAACTAGTATTTATTTGTTATATAATTATTTATGTTATCTTAATATATTTGGTTGTGTAATATTTATTGAATATATTATGTTCTACTTAACATTTAAAAGAATTATGGCTCTTAAGTATAACTATTTTTAAATATTATAACAAGTTTAACTACGGCAAAACACTGTGATAAAGTGCTTTAGAGTCAAGCTTTTTGGTTAATGTTTTTCATATGTCCATTTATTCTTTTTAACAATATCTCAGGTCTGCCACAAACTGCACATTTGTTTAGGAACTTTGAGCAGATTTTATATAACTAACAGTTTCACTGAATGCACTTCATCCCATCACAATTTCCCGAGGGTTTTTTGCACTCTGCTAGACACTCTGAACAATTATTCTGATTCACTTAAAAAAAATAATCATGTTCTGAATCTGGGGAGGGAATTTAATCATCATCCATATCATCGTCAGTTGAAGATTTTGTCTTTCTACCCTTTGATTTCTTATCTAATTCATTTTTAGTAAGGCCTGTGACACCTGGAAATTCGCTGTTGATACTGTCACACCGATTTAGTTTGGCTTTTATAGGCCTTTAAAACTATTTTTATTTGAATACTAAAATGAGAAAAAAAAAAAAAACTTTGGTGAAAATTACGTCATATTTAAAACGATACATTTAAAATAATTTAAAATAAATTTCTTGTGGTGTCTTTATAAAATTGTTTACTTAGCTATTTTATACAAGCTAACTTTAAATTGTTGGGTTGATCTTATTTAATCAATCACGAAAGTAGCAGTTAGCTTCTCGACAGCCATTGATTCTGTCATAAAATGCCTCAGCCAAAGGGAAATAAATGGAAACATGATTACAGGAGATCGCCACTAATCGTTTAATTACGAGTTAATCTTCCACAATCTTTTCAAAGTAGATCAGATTAGCGTGTTTTTAGAGCCTGCGTTGTCTGGATGGAGGTTGGCGAGCATAGTTCGTAGGGGACAGAAACCCCTAATTATCTAAAACTATACTACCTACTATACTAATACTACCGATATTTACATTTATTAAAATTATTTATAACTGCATTTAGCATAAAATTTTTAACAATAATTAAAATGAATAATTATTAAACAATTATTTATAAGGCCAATAATGTTTATTTATAATGCAGAATAAATATAGAAACTTTTCAAATTATGTTCACCTTAGATTTCAATATTTCTTTATGTCATTTTAAACATTTAGAAAATTTATAATTTTAATCAATGATTTTCTTAATCAGTTGATTAAAATCACGATTTAATCACTGATTTAAATTATCTGATTAAAATTGTAGCAAGTTAGTTAATAGCCAAGAGTAATTTAAACAATGAAGAAACAACCAGGCATTTGACAGCAATGGAAAATAACCCCAAGGGAAAACAATCGGCATCTTACAACCAAAAATTTTCGTCGACTCATCCCAAAGTATTGGACAAGACGCCGGTGCAACCCTCTGACGTGAAAAAACGGGGACCGGCCACTATTTATGCTTTGCAGAAAGCCCAAGGTACCAGTACTCTATAAAAAAATCAGATTTATTTCTCTGGAGTTTAAACTAAGACTTATATAGGGAAATAAAGAAGTCACGTAAAAGCTTTTGGACACTTACCAGAAGTGTTAAGACAAAATAGCAATAAAAAAGTACCACTTAAAAAAAAAAAAAAAAGGAACGCAAAATGGAAATTAAAGTATCACTAGGGAACCGTCTTCCTTTCAACTGAGCAGCGTTTCCCTACATCGCCTGCGCATATGAAAACTACGTGATACGGCATCTTGTACAACACGGCATCTCACCTCAAGTTACCCTATATTTGCACAAAATTTAATATTTCTACGATGAAAAAAAACCCCACCACAAACAGCAAAAAACAAAAACAAAAACAAAAAACCCGCCCACCCTTTCCTTAAGAACCGTTGGCAGTGTAAAACAGCAAAATGTGTGGAGCTAACTTGATTACAAATAAGATGTTTGTCGTTTTATGAGAGGTTACACATTGAACATTTGTACATTAAAAAAACTAGGAATGTTTTTCTTCATTTTCATATATCCCTTATTATAATATGTGTAATAGTTTTGAGAATATAATTTTTTAAAATCCGGTAACTCATTTATGCTAACCCCGTATTGAAAGATGCTTTACAAAATTGTTTTGATTATTTGTCTAAAAAAATAAAAACTTAGAAGCTATCCTAAATATTTTATATTAGAAAAGTTTCTTTTTACAATTGCTGTGAAAGAAGCATTAAGAAATATTCTTGTGAAAGTAACATTTAAGGTTTAAAAATTAGTCATATTTTAAAAATTATTTTATTATTATTATTATTTTAGTATTAGAAATCTGATTTTTTTCGAAATGTGCATTTGACACAAACTATAAAGTTTCTGACAAATTGTCAAAAATAGGCTACAGAGAAGCAATAAATGTAAAATCACCAACAGAAAAAAGAAATATATTTTTTGAAAAAGGTTAGACGCAAGAAAGCCATAAACTTAGTCGTAAACCGGTGAAGTAGAACTTCAAAGGTGGAAACTGCACAATGAAGATAGCTAAAGAGAGTAATAAAATAATAAATAACATAGGAGAAAAACACTGCACAAGAATTTGGGATAGGAGATAGATAAAAGTCTTCTATAGAATAACGAAATTTTGTAAATGAAAATTTCTAGAAAAGTACATCTGGAAAAAAAGAAACTATTAAAAGAGAAAAAAGTATTATATTAAAGTAAACTAGTAAAATTACATTATTTTAATCAAATTATTATTTTCTACATGTTGTCCATAAAATAATATAATATAGGAAGTACAAGACAATATAATTATAAAGATAAAAACAGCGTATGTTTAATCTGTAATAAAATTATCCAGTGCAGTGGTTTTTAAGCTGGGGTTTGCGTACCTTAAAAAGTGCGCAGTGTATCTTTACGGGTCCGCAAACGTCTGTTGTGGAATAAAAAATGTTGCAATAATCTGCAGTTTGAGTCAAATCACGAGAATAAAATAAATGCATAAATTAATAATACTGTTAAAAATGTTATATAGTTAATTTCTATGCCTATTAGATTAGTTTAGATATTTTATATCCGATATTCTGAGGAATCCAAGTAATTTCAGTTTTAAATCCGGGGGTTCCCCGAATATCCCAGTGGTTAGGGGATTAAATTCGGAATTAATTAGGGGAAAGCTGGAAATTGTTTTAATCCATTAAGTTTAGGCCTAGAATGAATATGCTATGTTTTCCCTCTCGTACTAGGTGAGCGTTAGGAAATATGTATAGATTTATAGTCAAAAAACACGTTTTTTACATACTATAACAATATCTCAAAACAGCTAACTCTGTTAAAAACATTGACAATGCAAATGTTGTAGAGCTTAAAATTCTGAGTAAAATGAGTACCTACAGTTAATATTTTTGTTGGACATTAAGATCACAATTCTACTTTAAAGTTTTAGGACCGTGGTCAAGGGGTTGAACTCAGAATTAATTAGGAGAAAACTGGAAATTATTTTAATCCCTTCAGTTTAGGTCTAAAATGAACGTACTAGACTAGGTTTTCTTCCCCGTACATGGGTGAATGTTAAAATATGTACATATTTATATTCGAAAAACACATTTTTTTTAATTACCTTAACAATATCTAAAAACAGCTAACTCTATAAAAATCATTGCCAGTACAAATATTGTAGAGCTTAAAATTCTGAATAAAATGAGTGTCATCATTAATATTTATGTTCAACATTAAGGTCGCAATTCTATTTCAAAATTTTTGCCTTAATCTCTAATCAAGAACAGCCAGGTGAGACCAAGTTAACTTAACAATATCTCAAAGCAACTAACTCTATCAAAAACATTGTCGCGACAAAAGTTGTAGAGCCTAAAATTTTGAATAAAATGAGTACCCACATTAATATTTTTGTTCCATATTAAGGCCGCAATTTTGAGATTTGCTAAGTTAACTTGTTCTCTCCTGGCTTCAATCTCTTGATTTGAAAATATTTGAAATAGAATTGCGACCTTAATGTTGAACAAAAATATAAATGATAATACTCATTTTATTCAAAATTTTAAGTTCTACAACATTTGTATTGATAATGATTTTTATAGAGTTAGCTGTTTTGAGATATTGTTAAGATAATTAAAAAAAACGTGTCTTTCGAAAAAAAAAAATATGGTCATTTAAAAAAATCGTGTTTTTCGAAAACAAAATATGGTCATGTTTTGTAACATTCACCCAAGTACGAGGAAGAAAAAATAGTACGTTCATTTTAGACCTAAACTGAAGGGATTAAAACAATTTCCGGCTTTCTCCTAATTAATTCTGAGTCCAACCGCCTGACCACGGGCCTAAAACTTTAAAGTAGAATTGTGACCTTAATGTTCAACAAAAATATTAAGTGTAGGTACTCATTTTACTCAGAATTTTACGGTCTATAACATTTGTATTGTCAATATTTTTTGACAGAGTCAGCTGTTTTGATATATTATTATGGAATTAAAAGAAAAAAAACGTGTTTTTTGACTATAAATCTGAATATAAATTTCTAACGCTCACCTACTACGGGGAGGGGGGGGGGGACTTAGCATATTCATTCTAGACGTAAACTAAATGGATTAAAACAATTTCCAGCTTTCCCCTAATTAATGCCGAATTCAGCCTTTTTTTCTTCCCTGCTACTGGGCTAGAATAGAAATGCGGAAAAGAATCCGTGATAACTAAGAAATTAAGGACCGTTGGTATAGTGGTTAAAAAGAAAAAAAAATCAAAACAGAAAGTTAAGTTTTTTAGCCTCTTAATTTATAAATTTTAAAAAGTTATTTAACTTTTAAAAAAATCAGAACAAAAGCGTAATATTGAAATTATTTTGTTTGTTTTTTACGAAGAATTGTTTCTTCAAAAACACTGCTTGAAGATGGTTTACTAAATCTTCTTCCCTATTTGATGTCGTATTCAGAAAAACAAAAGCTTTAGATAAGTTTTTTAAATATTTTGCAAAATGACGTGTCATTTTAATATTTTTTTTTAAAGAATTTAATTTGAAAGAGTGTTTGTCGATTATATACACAAAGGAAAAAAATATCATTGTAAGATCAGAAAAACTAATAAAGAAGATACAAACTACATTCTTTTTATGTTTTTAACTAATTAATTAATAATTACCAAATTACACAAAATATGAGGCAGACTGGAGATTAGATACATAATTAACATTCAATTACACACATCAAAAAATGAGCACAACATACACTTAGACGATCAGATTCTAAACTGTATTCTATTTACATAGGAAAATTGCACCAGTGGCTGAGAGGTTCTGTGACTCTCAAAGCTGGTAGACGGGAGGTACTGCGTTCGAACCCAATCGCACCCGTCGGCCTCATCGTTCAGAGTTTTCCTTGGCTTTCTTCAAACCTTGGATTTCCTTGCGTAAATATGGGTTAGGTTATCTTAGAAAGACCGCCAAGGAAGGCACGCCCCCTGCAGGTCCACATCCCTCGTGTAGATAATTGGCCGTCATAAAATTCTATTCATTCATAGGAAAACCATTTTCATAAATTCGGGAGATTATTTTGTAGTGCTCCCTCCTAGTGACTTATATCAAACTAAAGATAGCAGAATTCTAATGAAGAAAAAATATTTAAAGTGAACAATGTTAAGGATACAATACTTATTTTAAAGAAATTTTTTAAAGAAAACTTTTATTACTTAAACAATAAAATATCTTATTGAATATTATTATATTGACAATAATAATAATAGTTATTATTATTATTATTATTATTATTATTATTATTATTATTATTATAAATATTGAATATTATTATATTATCCGAATTCAAACGATGAAAACAATATATATTTGACGCGTCAAAGTACTTCAAGATTAAGATAAAATAAAACAAAACAAATAAAAAGTAAAATAAAGAAAAACTTAAAAAAATATATAATTTAATTTTCCCTAGGTTTTATGTTTAATATAAAAGTATTTCATTAAAGAATAATTAAAAATCATTGATAATTTGATTTTGAAATTATTTTAAATGTAAACATAAATTTATAAAACCTACATAATAACACTCTTTACGAATGTTTTATTGATTGTTTTTCACAATTTCCCAAAGAAAATACAATATAAACTATTCAATTTTTTGAACAGAATAAAGTTTTTCTAGTCTTCAACAAATGTATCCAGAATTTAGTTGCAGAATATCGTCATGTAAACAGAACTCGTTTAACTAAATTCTTTTTGGTAAACACGTTCCTGGTAAGTAGTGTTAGTGTTATTTACATGCATAATGGTTAATAGCAGACAAAAACAAATTTCTAGCACAGCTGCCTTTCCTAATCTAAACGTAACTATTAATATTGCGGTCTGTTTTCATCTGTCTAAAAGGAATGTGGGTAAACAACCATCTGTATTTAAACTGTGCGAATATGCAACATAATAGAAAAATAGCAGGTTTAATGTTATTTCTTGATCTTATAGTAAAATATGCGTTTAGATTTATACTTAACATAAATGCTGAAATCATACAGTTAAATACAAATTTATGTAATTAATAGCTCATTTTCAACGATATTTAATAATAAAAAAATTAAATATCTCATACGGGCCCGGCTTAGGTTATCCGGACCCCGGGGGAAGCATCATTCAGGGGGCCCCCTTAAATTTATCCATAAAAATTGTTCGCGAATAACGTGGAAGTGGCTAGAACTAAACTTTACATATATTCTATGCATGCATAAATTTCCTTCCAGGTATTATTCACATCTGTATACAGGGTAACACAAAAGATGGCCACAACTTAAAGAAACAATGGTTTTGACCAACGGTCTTGATTTTATGTATAGGTATATGATTCACTAAAACTTTAAAAACCAATATTTGATTAATTAAAGTTACAAATTTAAGCTTTTTTTTACGAGGAAGTTTGTTGTTATAAATGTAAACATGATTAATAGTTCAATTATTTTTTCACAATTATTCTACGTTTTTTTTAATGTTATATAGTTATGTTTTCTCATGGGTTATACAAATTTTGGTACAAAAATATACATATTTTAATTTTTTATAATTGAATTATTGTTTTCAAGCATTAACTGGTCACATTGCTATGTACATCAATTGGTGTGTACAGTGTACATTCGAGGTAAATAAAAACCAGTTGGAAATTCCACATCAAACGTGGCGTTCGTATTATATTTAATAAAAAAAAAATTGCACCGCATATTGTACTATGCATATTTTAATGCACTTCATAAGTGCACATTAATTTCACTCTATTCGAAAGGCTATAACATCATTAAAATGCACTTGAGATAATTTTTTCCCATTGGCCGTAATGTTACTAAAAACTTTTGGCTGTCCCTGTAATTAAACTCTACACCCGATTTTCATAAAATCTGAAATGGCTTGCAAAATTTCGCAACAATCATATATTTAAAATTTCAGACCATTCGGTTGGGTAGTTTTTGCTCGGTTATATGCGGATGTATTATTGGTATTTATATTAATTGATACATACAGTGTACATACGAGGTAAATAAAAATAAAAAGAGATAATGATAAAAGTTTTTTCCGAACAATAGTGATGGTTTTATTAAGACTTACCTCTTTTTTGCAGCTTTGTATTGATAGGCTTAAGGAAATAGGAATATAAGTTTTTCCAAATGGATTTGAAAGCCTGACTATATCCAAATATTATCCTTTTCCCCTTCCAATAAATAGTTCTGACAAAATGGAGAATCATTTTGGATTTCTTTCATTCCTTTGCTTCAGATATTTTACTTAAACATAAATTTTATCAATCATGTAAACTATTCGAAAACAAAAAAATAAAGAACTACATTATAATAGTAAATATACGTGGAAATATATGAAAATCAATAAACAGCTACAGCAACAAAAATTAAATCTATTAAATCTGAAAAACAAAATCTTAAATGTTAAATGAAGCACATATTTTAAGAGTCTAACGCAGGCGTGTTAAACACACTGCCAGCGGGCCATAACTGGCCCGCCGACGACTTATCTGTGGCACGCGAAGCCTTTGGCATTTTACATGTATTTAATGTAGTTTTTAGAACGTCATGATGAAAATACACTTTGTATGAAAACGCACTTGCACCAACCATGGTCTTACAGATGGCAAACGTCCAAAAGATATATATATATATATGTATGTATATTAGGATTTATGCATATATATATACATATAGTTATACATATATATATATATATATATGTATATACATTATATATATATATATATATATGTATATATTTTAGGGGTGCTAATTTTAAGGGAATTTTAAATAAGTATAATGAATACCTTCCGGATAAAAACATACATATTATTAAAGCTTACAAATACGATAAACCATTAGGCAGAGTTATATTTAACTACAACAGTTACTCTAGGAATTTGCAGAGCTGTATTGAGAACAGTATTTGTCATTGTAATAAAGGTTGAATATAATTAATACGTTAATTCAAATTACGGACATATTCTTACCGGGGATCTTACTATAGTGGCAGACACAAATCTCAGAAATTACATGAGGTATGGTACAAAATACAGATTGAGGAGAGTCTTGAGTAGAGGTTTAGCTAAAAAACGTTTGTCAAGCAATATAGATATCTTCATTCAAAAATTAATATATAAATATGGTTTACCAAAAAGTGTTTTTGAGGAATGGAGACACTATATTTTAAAAGAATTTCAAGGCTTTTACCATAAAAATTTTGAGGGTGTCTCGGGAGAATCTTACAAAGATTTGATTAAATCAGTAAAAAATCTACAGGATGATTTTATCATTACGTATGTGGATAAAGCTAACACCAACTATGTTATAATATGTAAAAAATTATACGGAGATATTCTAAGGGAAACCTACAATAATGAGGGAAACTATCAACTACTAAAAACTACTAAACAAGTTATTGTAAACAGAGTGAAGGCGTTTTATAAAAAAATAAAATCAAAGCAAAATAGTATGGAATTTCCTTATCTTGTAATGATTCCAAAATTCCATAAAAACCCTATTACTTTTAAAACCGTAACTTGTGGGTTTGGTTCTTACCTGGAATGTGTAAATAAAAAATTGTTGATTATATTACAAAAGATTTTCGATCAGGTTATAAATGAATATTCTTCGATAGTAATAAAAAATAGCTATGAACTTATAAAAAGTTTAAAAAAGCTGAAAAACATTACAGGATTGTATACATATGATTTCGAGGATTTGTATAACAGCATAAATTTAGATGATTTGAAGTACAGAGTTGTGGATTTTTTCAAGAAATCTAAAGAGAAGGATATCAGTATTGAACTATTCACCGATTTATTTCAATTTGTTGTTTACGAAAATTATCTGTTTGAAGGGAAACAAATATATAAACAAGTGAGAGGTATTCCAATGGGGGGCAGTCGTAGCTCCATCCTTGCAGATATTTTTCTGTTTACATATGAAGCCGGTTTATTGTTGGAAAAAGACTTAAAGATATACAGATATATAGATGATGTTTTGGTGGTTGAGCTGAATAACAATAAAGAAATTTATCAATTTAAATGTTATCCAGACACTTTAAATTTAAAGAGTGCTTCGGATAATCAAGGCAGTGTCAACTACTTGGATGTTGAGTTGGAGATTATAAACGGAATTTTAGTATATAGTATTTATGATAAAAGAAATTATTTTGATTTTGATACAATAAAAATATTAAACTTTAATAGTAACGTGCATGTTTCAATTTTTAGAAATATATATTTAAATGGTTTAAATCGTATTGCAAATTTGTGTTCAAATGTTGATAAATTGGTTGGTGAAATTTTTAACCCTTACATAAACGCCAGTAAACAAAATTACCCAATACATTTTCTGAATGATTTAACTCTCAATTTTATCAAGAAAAAAAGCTATCGAAATAAAACATTGGAATTGTTCTATGATGGTGATTTATCGATACGTGATTCCTATCGAAGATAGCTTAGCGGTGAGGATATTCACGGACTTCATTTGACGACTTTTGGGATAGTTTGTGGTTTTCATTTTTTCAATTTCTATTTGTTTGGTCTTGGCGAGTGAGGGGGAATGTTGTGCACGTAAAACATGTAAAACCCCGCAGAGCAAGTCATAAGCCTTGGCCTTTTTGTCTTCATATTTAGTTTTTTCTTAGTTACTCTTGGTTTTGTTAATTATTGTTTTAGTTACAGTTTGTTAGATTTTTTTTCGTGTACTAAATTATATGAATTTGGATTTTTCAATATATATATATGTATATATATATATATATTAGTGTTATTACTTTGGCAGGCTTTTTTCAAAATTCAGGATTCTACCACTATTTTTGAACAGTAGAGGAAAAGGTCCAAATACCGGCTACCACTTTTGTTTTCAATCTAGATCATACAATTTTCAAAATTAATAGCATAAAAAGTGACAGCAGGGTACCTTGACATGTTTTACACCTGTTTAGAGAAAAAAAAAATCAGTTTAAAAGGCGTTTTCTGTTTATAGAAAACAATATTCCGAAAGTATTCAAATTTTGAGTTTTTAAAATGGGGTCTAAATACCGGCTACCTAATTCTTTTTCCAAAAGATCACACAAATAGAGCTAATAACAATTATTAAGCAATAAGAATATTATTTTAATAAATTGTATTGATTAATAACATTTCTTATGCACAGAAAAGCTATGCAATTTTTAATAAATAAGTATTTTTGTCAAATTTCTAAAATTCTTTACGACTATCTTTCACAGTTTTCTTCCTATTATGTTTCTAATTTTGTTTTTAACGTGTAAAACAAAAGAAAAAGCTTGGTGATTGAAATGAGAACTATTTTATCTGAAAAAATCAAAAACTTAATATCAGTCTCTGCGTCAGTATAGCGCCTATCAGCCCACATAGCGAATTCTTAACATTGAATCCAGAATCCCCTGCGCCATTCTTGTCCACAGAGAAAGCACCCATGCAGAAGACACAAATTTATCATCTTCCTCTGTTGGATATTTTCCTTTTTCACTTTTTTAACCCTCTCGCTGCGTAATTGTTTTATCAAAATAGCTTCAAAAATTGCGTATTTAACCCCTTCGCGACGAGCGTCTTTTAAGAATTTTATTCTTTTGTCATCGGTTTTTCAAAACAAAAAGTTTTGTCTAATTTAACAGAGAAAATGCTCCAATTAAATAAGGTAAAATTTACAATTAAAAAAATAACTGGTGGAAATAATTAAGGAGGATTAATTAGACGGAAAAAATGCATACCCGAGGGAATCTGGGGTTGCACAAATTTTGCTACTGTTACGTTGCACGAGGAAATCTCGGGTTGCGCAGCGAGAGGATTAAAATCACATTTCTTCCTCATTCTTCTGGTTTACTCCGTCATTTTTTTCTTTCTTTTCACATTTATTACAGGAAATTTTGTAATGTCCAACAGCGCCTTATTGGAAAGTGATCCGGTACCCAGTGTCGGTCCTTAAGAATTAGGTCATGGTTGCTTTTTTCATAATGCGAAATGGGACTGGAACTATTTCTGA
Organism: Maratus speciosus; assembly: GCA_963932465.1. Classification (NCBI taxonomy): domain Eukaryota; kingdom Metazoa; phylum Arthropoda; class Arachnida; order Araneae; family Salticidae; genus Maratus; species Maratus speciosus. The sequence continues at coordinate 224,691,748 of OZ010789.1, forward strand.
ACCATTTAAATTAATTTATTAATTATGGAACTATTTAAATTAATTTATTTTCCTCCCCTTCAAGCAGAGAAACCGAGTGAGGTCCAAATACCGGCTAGCCGGTATTTAGACCATTCTAGGTAGCCGGTATTCGGACCACTGCTATGTTTAAGTTAAAACCAGTATTACTCATTCATATAATAAAATACCAATAATGTGCGCGTGACAATTGAGAACTAAATATGTCTAGAAAATAACTTAATCAACAATTCAAGCCAATATACGATCAGTATATTTTTAAAAAAATGAGAAACACATGTATTAAAAAACTTTTGATGTTCCAGATTACGTAGATTCCACACTTTTGAATTTACTATTTGTAAATGACACAGACTTCAGCGACGTACTTTTCATAACTTTCTTCTCTCAATTAAAGTTACAAACTCTGCCTATCACCGCTAGGCTGCGTTGCGCTCAGTTCTCAGAACACCTAGTAGCCGGTATTTGGACCTTTCTCCTCTAATATTTATCTCATTTATTCTGTCATTAAATAAAGGGAATATTTCTCTTCAGAATGTTGTTGCATTCTGATTTAAAAAAATCCCGCCCATACCGCAACAGTGATGTATATAGACCATATAATTCAATTTCATATTTTAGCACAAAATAAGTGTGGATACAAAAAAAGCGTAGGAACGTAGGAAAAAGCACGGGGTCGTGTATCTGAAAATGTAAAATTTTTACAGTATTTTACTTACGCTTTTTATTTTTTAACACTTTCCAACAAAATTGAAAAGTGTTTATGACTTCGGTTTGTCTGTCCGTCTGTACATCTGTACGCGTTCTAACTCTCGTAAATATACTCGGATTGCCCTGAAATTTTTGGATGTTATTGACGTTTACCATAGCACAATCCCTATTTCAAATGACGTTTGTAGCAAGTTTAGTTCATTTACAGGGACAGTTAAAAGTTTTCCGTTGCATTACGGCCAATGGGAAAAAATCGTTTCAAATGATTTTTAATGATGTTACACTCATCCAAACGTAACAAAATTTATATGCATTTATGAAGTGCACTAAAATATGTATTCTGTAGAATATGCGGTGCAAAGAATAGTTATTTTTTATTTACAGGGCGTTACAAAAGAATTTCGTTACATCATGACATAAGGGGGGGGGGATTCTTTGCGGCGTATTTTAATTATGTTAATTTATTTCACATATAAAGAAATTGATATATGTCTCTGAGGTTTACTATAAGTTATTTCATGTATAACATGAAGTGCATAGCATTTACAGGGACATGCAAAAGATTTCAGATACTATATTGTAGCAGAAGTACTGTTATTAGCAGTGATTGCTGGAAATGCATTTTAAATTATGATATGCGCTTTTATGTTTCACTATATTTATGAATACTGCATGGTGTGTATAAATGCTATAATTTATATACAGGGCTATACAAAAGAATTCGTAAGGGTTACTAGGTATGAGCGCAAAGTGCTTAAAGCTGGTTTTTAAATGAGTTATGCATTTTTACGCTGATCTGCATTTAGTTTATTAAGAAATGTTTGTAGAGTATAGATAAAATGATATATAGGGTCACGCAAAGAATTGGATACATGCCGTCTATGGATGATAATTTCTGGAAATATGATTTCAGTAGTTTTAAGAGTGTTTTAGTTTGAATTAAATTTTAGCTAAATAGTGTCGTGTAATAAAGGTACTAGTTAAACTACAGGGCTGTACAAAAGTATTCAAGTATGTTTTCATCTATTAGTATAAATTGCTGAAAGAGAAATTTCAACCTGTAATGCGTTTTCTTGCTAAACTAAATTTCCCCATTATATAGTATTATATCAACATACAGATCAAATGCAGGGCTGTTCAAAAGAATTGGAATACATATTTGCTTATGGACGGTAACTGCTGAAATCAATTTTTTAAATGTTTACTTAGTTATCTTATTTACCTTATTTCCCTAAATAAGGAAGTTTTGTTAAAGCTTTCAGGGAGTGTTGGAAAGTGTTTCATAATCTATGCCGCACGCAGGATTTTTCTTTTTTCTTTTATGTTAAAAGTAATAATTTATTATGCTATATTCTCTACGATTTTACTCCACTTTACAAAATAATATGATATATTCAATAAATATATGTATTGTAAAATTAATAAAATTCGGTCGTAATTAAGGAAAGTTAAAAAAAAAAATCTAAATATAATATTAAATAATATTCAATGAGTCGCTTTAAAAATTACGACCTACAACAAAAATTATCACTCCCCTTTTGTACTTGACACAAAATTCGAATATGGCATCCAAGTTCTCCACTTGATCTTTATTCCAACTTATGGATTTTGTATTTAAGTCCATTAGTAATTGTCATTACTTAGGTTTGTAATTGTTTCATTGAATAGAATTTATGTGTTCTTTCTTTCCTTTCTTTCATTTTTTATTGATATACACACATTTTATTGATATGCTCGCACGGATCCCGGGATTTATGAAATAAATATGTTAAAAATCTTTACTACTACGAATAAATAGAATAAATTGACAATGAACGAGTTTCACATGCCTGTTATACGGGTATTCATCACAATACGTAAACCTCTATTTTGACATTTCTAATCAAAGGAACAGTGCGTTAAAGTTTGAATTGCAGCATATTAAAATCTTAGGTAAAACTATCATATCAAACGGAATACCAAACCTCCCGACATAATTCTCGATTATTTTGTAATTTTAAAATATCTGCAAACTTATAATATTGTACAATCATACAAGAAAATGTTTATACATTTTGGAAATTTATTCGTTTGTGATATTTTCATATATTAAACTTTACAACTGAATATGTTTAAATCGTGTGTACTTTTTATTTGAAACAAAACATAATATTTTAACATTTCATTAACTTTTATTTGCTGTTACATAACAGGTAAAATAACATAAATAATAATACATACTATAATATAAGATTATTTAAAAGCCACTGAATTCAATAAAAAAAGACCAATTTACAATTTTATCCAGTCTTTCGTATTGTAAAATACATTTAGCAAAAGTGTATCACGCAATAAATTTTACAAAAAAAAAAAAAATAAATAAATAAAAAAAAAAAAAAAAAAAAAAAAAAAGCCTTTTGTTTACTAGTAAACCTGATTCTCTTATACTCATTTCAATGGATTTGTTTATACATATAAATTATGTATATTTTCAAATATCGTAAATCCACAGCACAAAAGCATATATCAAATCCATAAAAGAAAAAGAAAAGAAAAGAAAATATTTAATGTGGAAATCTTAGATACGGTATTGTTATGCTGAAGTAACAGCCATAATTTAACACTTGAACTTTAAAAGAAGTTTGAAACTGCAACAAACGTCTTTATATACTAAAATGTAAAAAAAAACCTTTTGTTTACGGTTAAACCTGAAACTCTTATTCTCATTTCAATGAGTTTGTTTGTATGTTCTTCTAATCAAAGGATAATCAAAGTAAGATTAGTTCAAATATCGTAAATCCACCGCACACAACCAAATATCAAATCCATCAAGGATAGACAAAAAGGAAAAATCAATCTTAAAAAGTAAAATATTTGACGTGGATACGTGGATCTAAGATACGGTATTTTTATATCATACTAACATAACCGCCATAATTCAACAATTGAACTTCGAAAGAAGTTTGAAAGTTCAAGATAAGAACAAGATGAGAGTGTTCCGACCCAAATGATTAATTTTCACCACAAAATTTTAATAGTATTTTTTGCGTTATTAAATCTCTGAAATTCTGTCATTAAATACGGTTAAAAATACTATTAAAATTTAGTGGTAGCAGTGAACATTTTGTGATACGGATCTTCTGAAACCATTAGCTTCGTAGCCGATTATCATTCTTACACATGGAGCCATGGAAATAAACTTCACACCACTCATAAAATCTTGACACTACACATATTTAAAACTCAATCGCGTCCGTCGGCCTAATCATTAGGAGTTTTTCGTGGTTTTATTCCTTGTTTTGGATTTCCATTCGTAAATAAGGGTTAGGTTCCCTTTGAAACACCCCCACGGGGGGCCACCCCCCCTTAGGACCTATATCCCTCGTGCTCATAATTGGCCGTCATAAACACAACCAACCAACCTTATTATTTTCCAAAAAAGTTGTATTATTCATTCAATGCATTAAGAGTTATTGTATACATACATGACACGATTTCACTCGTATCATATAAACATGTAGATCTTAAGCACTAGCATACCCACATTATATACTCAATGAAGAAATCATGGTTTTTTGCAGTCGAACAATCGTGATGGAAGAGTGGAAGGTCAGGCTGTCGTCCATTGGAATGTTTCCCGAGGCATAAATAATCAAAGCCGAGAGATGCATCAAAACGTTTATTAATCGACCATATAATGCATCAAATTCCTCTAGATAAAGGTGATCCATGTGCGGGCAGTCGCTACTTAGTAAAATGTGCTACAAGATGTTACTTATTAGAACAAATGATGAAGATTCAGGAAAAATAAACATTCCAGGTGGCGTGGCTAAATTAAGCAACTCAATAATCGTCAAATTCTCCTAGCCCATGCAACGGGTTATATCTTTGCGAAAACGGCATGCGTATGAATACAATACACGATAAATGACAAATCATGTAAAAAGTAGCGGAAAGCACGCGGTGAGAGCAGAATACGATAGGACCTAACTCCGGGGAGAGGGGGGGGAAGCGCGGGTGACGACGATACGAACTATATAGTTTCGGCTTCAGAATTATTGCGCAAACAATATGGCTGACGGGATTGCAAGGAATGATGGGAATAGAACACCAAAGAACAAATGATATTAAAAAATATTCGAAAGAAAAAGAATTTATTTTTAGAATAAAATGGAAAAGTAATTTAATGGGTTTTATGAGATGAGGCGAATGGATTGAGGTTTTTAGACTAATAAAAGAATACGCAGTTTTAAATACATGAAATAAAAGACAAAAGATATTAAAATATTATTAAAGATAGGTAAAAAAGGAAAAATGTTAAAAATTTGGAATAGTTTTACTAAGATAAAAGGGCGAAAATTTTTATTATTACATACATATGTGCTATAAGAAGGATGCGAATGTAGAAAAATGTAAGTACGCCTAATAAGTAATAATTAAAACAATAATTTTAAAGTTTAGGAGTATTTATTAATGTTAATCATTTTAGAAAAAATGAAATCTGCTGATAGCGCTGTTTTTAACTCTTTAAACGTACTTGAAAAGTGTTTATGAATTCGGTTTGTCTGCGGTCTGTCGTCTGTCCGTGCTCTAACTGTCGTAACTCTGCTCGGATTGCGTTACAATTACTTTATTGGTGTTTACTATGGTATGTTCGGTATTGAAAATGGAGTGTGTAGCACTTACGGTTCATTTACAGAGACAATGAAAAGAATTTCATTACATTACGGTCTACGGGGGTGGGGGGGATCGTCTGAGGTGTATGTTAATGATATTACACTATTTTAAAAGTATTGAAATTTATATATATCATTGAGGTGTACTACAAGGCACTTACAGTAGAACTGGTGTGCATATAATTTATCGTTCATTTATAGGGACACGCACAAGTGTTTGGCCATAGTACTGCCTATAAACAATAATTGCTAGGACTGAGTTTTCCGTTGTGGTACGGATAAAAATTTAATTATTATTATTTTTTCACATTTTGGTGTGTAGAAATTCTATAGATCATATACAGGGCTGCAAAAAAGATCTCAAGTACATTTCCATTTAATGACGGAATGGGAATTTTCAACTGTGCCATGAGTTTAATTGGATTAACTTTTTTCATACTAGGTAGTTTACATACAAATAGATCATATACGGGGCTGTACAAAAAAATCGGATATTTAATGGACTATTGATGGTAACTGAAGAAATTAGGTTTTCCTAGGCGTTATTCTAAATTGTTTATTTAGACAACAATTTTCATCTTAATAGACAGTAAAGTTTTGTTACAGTACTTTCAATGTTTTGGAAAATGTTTCATAATCTATGCTGGGCGCATGGTTTTTCGTTCTTTTTTCGAAACTTACTTGTTTATTTGTTAAAATGTGCTGAAATCAACAATGCACTTTATTTCTTTTAAATAGTTAAGCTTTACTTAAGGAATTCATGTAGCTATTATAAATTTTAAATATCATCTGACATTTGATGAATTTCCTACAGTGTAAAGTTTTAGTAAATATACTTTCTATAAGGAATTTTAGGCCTTGTTTGTATTAAATTAATATAGCATATGTTATTCAAGACGTTAAGATACATCATTAGAAATTAGATCCACGGTACATCAAGTCACGCATGAAAAGTAGCTTTGAACATGAAAGATTAAGTGTATTAATGAATGCACATATGTTACAGTTATAAATTTAGATATTGACTTGAATGAGCATTTTAAAAGATTTATAGTAAAGGTTTCAAAGAAAATTCATTAAATTTACTCATAACGTAACAATCAATCATTTCTCAATGGGCTTTGGAAATATATAATTACTCCAGATCTTACATAGAAATATTCTTGATAGGAAATAAATACATACACGCACACACACATAATATGTATATATATGAGCGCGCATATGTGTGTATGTACGTACAGTGATACCCCATCTAACGAAGATATTTCATGCTCTTTTTCTGGCTTGGATAACGAATATGGATTCAGCTAAAGAACGTTTGAATAGATTAGGGCGACCTGATATAATATAGCTACGCAGCATTTTAATTGGACGCGAAGTCTTGTTACGAATGACAAATGCGATTCTGGAATGAAATTTTCGTATTAGCCGAAGTATCACATAAATATGTATATCTATATCTAATGTACGCTCATGTTCAAAATTAAGAGAACTTCTATATTTTGTCGAATTTCATGAAAAGTGCTGAAAGAAAGGTAAAACTAACGTTTCGAAACAAAGATTCAACTTTTTGGTGTCAAATACGTAAGCGTACACTTGTTTATGGGCGGAGTGGTTAGAGGAATAGGCTTTATAAGCGAGAGTGGCAATTTTCGCGTTTTGCTCGCTCGCACACGTCGCCGAATATCTTGGTGTATTTGTGCAACATTCGGTAAAAATCAAAAGCAAACAGTAAAAATGAGTAACCACCAATGTTTGGATGATGGAATGCGGTGGCGAATCGCGGGGCGGCTGGAAACAGGGAAGTCTCAAGTGCAGATTCTGGGAGACTTCAATGTAACACCCAGCGTTGTGTTCAACTTATGGAAAGAGTTTAAGGATACTGGATCCATAGAGAGAAAGCCTGAGCAAAATCGTCCAGAAGCTACGACGGCCAATGAAGATCGCTATTTGTCCATCACAGCGAAACGTTACAGGAGTGTAACAGCTTTTCAGCTCTCTCGTGACCTTTATGCAGCCACAGGAAGCCGAATTTTAAAAAATACTGTTTCCAGAAAGCTGGATGACATAGGGCTGTTTTAAAGAAGACCTGCTGCTTGCGTCCCGCTCACTTCTGCACACAGGAGAATCCATTTAGCATTGTGCATAGATCATCGACTTAGGCCAGGGATCAATGAGGGGCCGTTCTATTCACTAATGAGTCTCGGTTCAGGCTAAACACTAATTCTCGACATACTTTCATGAGGAGAAAACTAGGGATCCGCTACCTGCCCTCCAAGGTACGAGAAAGAGACCACTATGGCAGCGGAGGTTTGATGGTCTGGGCAGGCATTATCTTGGATGTGTGCATAACCTTCTATAGGTCTGCCAAAGGCTCTGTGGCTGGTGGAGGTATAGGGATGATATCTGGGTACCCTTCGTTTGCCTTTTCAGGGATGCAGTTGGCCCTAATTACATTTTAATGGACTGGACGCGCGCCCAGTTAGAGCTCATCTGGTCGACGAATTACAGGAAAGTAAAGACATTCGCTTGATGGATTGACCAGCCAGATTTCAAGACCTAAACCCTATAGAGCATATCTGGGACGCTGTAGGAAGAACAGTTGCAACTGGCCTTCCACCCACCCAGGGCTTGAAAACAACGTTGGTGAAGGAGTGGAAATAGCTGCCACAGGGACTCTTAAACTGCCTGATATTTAGTATGAATTCACATTTTGAGAGCTGCATAACTGTAAGAGGGAACCATAACCACCTATTAACCCCTTTTTTGTTCGATATTGTAAACTCTGTTTTGTACCTTCCGACGCTGATGTGTCTTACGCATGATCATGCGTGTGTATCATAAGTATTGAACGGTATTTTTTTTTTGCATTATATCAACCTATGTAGATACCTAATTTCACTGAAATTTGCCCAGTAGTTCTGGACATAATCGACCAAATCAGAAAATTCTCTTAATTTTGAACAGTTGAGTTTATATATATATACATATATATATAGCTACCAGAAGATCCGTCCAGTTTTGTTCGAATTTACGTTAAATATGTCTAAAATTACCTAAAGTGTAAAATGCAAACGGGATCTTTATTTATTGAGGTACATTTTAACATAAATCCTTAAAAATTAGATTTGTAATATATAAAGCATGCACAGAAAACCGCTTTGAACATAAAAGATTAAACGTATGCTGAATACACGCATGTTACATTTTTTTAAATTTAGATGTTGACTTAAATGAGCATTTTTGAAAATTTATACCACTATTTTTGTGGAAATGCCATTAAATTTGCATATAACACACTAGTTTAATACCTCTTTCTAAAATTTTAAATGCATTTTTCTCAAAGTGGTATTATTTGAACTGGTGAAAATTGTGAAAATGTTAGTAATTAAGCTATCGTTTCAGCTATACACTGAAGCTACCTGAGACATGGTACGTATTTAGTAAACCATTGAATTTGGCTTTATGTATTTTTTAAAAACATGACTTTTCAAAAAATCTTATGCAATCTTTTTTCAAAAATTTAACTTTAAAATTAAAAAAATACTGATAATACATTTTTTATGAAAATTAAAGCTTTTTTCACATTTCTACATTCAATAAAAAAATTAAACACTGCGGAACCATCATTACCAAGCAGCAGTGGGCAGCAGTAAAAAAGATCTTGTGGTGAGAACAAGTAATTACTTCTTCTAAGCTTCCTAACATCGAAATTAATTTTGTTTTTACAGAATTTGTTATTTAAATTTTATTTAAACTTATATTTTTTCAATTGGAAAATAACTTGTAAATTTATTTCTCCAAAACCTACAATTATTTTTTTAATTTTTACTTGTGTTGCACCGGCATCCCCCTTAAATTAATTCCTTCATTTATTAAAATTCTTTACATTTTATTATTTAAATCGATAAAATGATATTTTACAATCTCAAGAAAAGACATTTGTCAAAAGCTGCTATTACACGTACTATTATATCTTAGGCAATGTCAGATATTTCCTCACCAGCGGGAAGACCGAGTTAATCTTGGTTAAAATTAGCTTTGCGTTCAACTCGATAAAACATCGACGTTGATGTGGTGGTTGTATTTCTTCAGCAGGTATAAGTTGAACGTAACAACATCACTGTTGTTTAAGAACGTTCTATGTACTCTGAATGGTTGAATCATGTATATCGGTTCATATTGAAAATTTCGGGAAAATTCCTTCAGATTCTGAAAGCTTATTTTTTTGCAAAGTGTCGTCGAAATTTATCAAAAACTCGCAAATTTGGCGACATTTTCACCGCCCAAATCTCAACAATGTCGTCAACATTTCGTCAAATATCGCCAAATTTGGAGAAATGTTGCCAACTTTGCGATTTAGTTTACTGGCCACTGTTTATAAATTTAATGAATACTTTAACCTTTATGCAAATTGAAATGCACTGACCTGTAGTGTCCCCAAAACGACCCACTAATCGAATTTTCGCAAACATGTGACCTAAACCAATGGTCTTCTTCCACTCCAAAAAGGTATAATATAATATTTAGTCAAAATCGCTAGGGCCACTTTTTAGATAAAATTAGCTTGACCCATAGTGATCCAAACATGACTCACTAATCGAATTTTCTTGAACATATGACTTAGCTCAATGGTCTTCTCTTAACTCAAAACGGTAGAATACAAAATTTAGTTGAAAACGTTGGAGCCGTCTTTAAGATAAAAATTTACATACACACATCCAAGATTTGCTCGTATCGTAAGATAAATATGTTTTTTAAGATGAAAAAAGTTATACAAGTGGGCCACCAAACATGGTGCTCACTGAATTTCATGAATTTGAAGTATATTGTAGAGCTTTTATCCCTAATTATTCTGGTGAAAGGATTTCTTCAAATGGGCCTTAGAGTTTGTTATGAGCCTTAGAGAGAGTGTTCGACACCAGCTGGACGACCCGGGTTCATTGCTGCCTCTGAATTTTTTTCCTTTTTAATTAATTTTACATTTTGGCATTTTACAACGTTTAAGCAATGTTATGAATTACTGCGACTTTGATTTTTTTTATATTTTCCTAAAAATTATTCAATTACGTTTATGAATTTTTCTTCATGAAAATTTATATTTTATTTTTTTGTGAACTAACATCTCTACAACAAAAATCCAAACTATTTTATGTCTAGATTTATTTATTTATTTATTTTTGTAATTACTATTTACCTTTATGTATTTTTATATTTTAAGCAAAATCAAAAATAATACATGATATATATATATATATTTACTTTATGAAATTTTAAGTGAAAATTTATTATTTCGTGTAAATTATGAGTAATAATTTTGATTTCAAATCTCCAAATGTATTTATCTTTAGATGAATAAAAATGGACAACTTGTACTTTAAAATAGTTTTTCATTCTAACAAGTAATGATAATAAAGCGAAAATTGTCAACTGAAAATGTAAAAATCGTCTGCGGATCCCGCATGATATATAACTTATGATATATATGATATATATAAGAAATCGTCAGCTAGACTTTCGTAATAATATCAAAATAAATAAACAAAAATTTTTTGTTTGATATCTTTAATCTTCTTTTGAAGACAAGTACTACGTAAGAATTTAAGCTCTATATAAGAAATTTTTTCGTATGAATATTCCGTTTTGAATACTCTTTACGATATATCTCAACCCGATGAACTGCATATTTACTAAACATAAATGCTAATGACAGTAATAACAAATATTTTGGTATTTCATCATTTGTCATAGTTTAATATATTTAAAACAAACCAAATATTAAAAAAATATATTTGTTTATTTTTTTTCAAATAAAATATTATGCATTATTTGAGAATTGTATTTAAAATTTAAAAAAGGTATTTAATAATAATTTTATGAAAACAAATTTTCTGCAGAAATTAAACACAAATTAATTTATATTTAAGTCAACAGAAATATTAGTTTAAAAATTACAGAAAAAATAGAAATTTTCATGAAAAATGAAAAATGTAAATCAATATTTTTTAGGAAAATATCAAAATTTCAAAGCTGTAGAAATTCAACAATCTTCAACAATTTCGATAACAACAATTGTGTAATCTTCAAGGTTAGCTGGGTGAAAAAGTTCGACCAGAATCGTCCGGGATAGCTCAGATGGCAGAGCACTGGCGGCTTCAGCCAGGAGGTCCCGGGTTCGAATCCTGGTCCGGACATTTTTCGCCCAGTTGGAAATTTACATCTAATATTCAACACTTTGATTAAAATTTGTTAAGTGGCAAAAAAAAGTCAGAAGGCAGCATCAAACCGGGCCCTCCGGCTGGCAGGAGAGCACTCTGGCTGTCATGCCACGAAATACTCGTTAGCAGGTGCAAGCTAATGAGTATTTAAAACGTATGCTGAACTTTAACCCCGATTTCTCAAAATCTAAGGTCCATTTGAAGAATTCCTTTCACCAGAATAATTAGAGAGAAAAACTCTACGATGGACTTCAAATTCATCTAAATCGGTGAGCACCATCTTTGGTGGCCTCCTTGTTAGACATCATGTGAAAGTGTACCTCTCATAATTTGATCAATGACAAACTTATCAATGTTTTTGTCTCTTATGATAGATATAAGCTCGAATTCTACTAATTAAAGTGCTTCAAAATTAGTTGTTTCCAAGTCTCAGTATTTACACAGCTTTTTAAAATACCCAGCTGCCATTACCTGCTAACTGTTCTGCGCGTGCCTATATTCAATATCATTATTAATAATTCTAATTAAATGAATAAAACTTTTAAATTTGACAGATAATTGTCGAAGAATATTATAATATTGTAATTTTTTAATTTATTCTCCAAAATTTAATAATCGTTTTCACATTTTATTGTATTCCTACTATTTATGTTTAAATAACGTCCACACACACAAAAAAATTTCAAATTGTATATGACTAACATTTTTATTCTACAAAAGATAATTAATATTTATTCTCTGTTTGAATTTTGAAGAAAATGGAATATAGTCTGTTGTTGATGAAATACTTGCCATTATCAGTAAGTTAAATTGTTACTAGGGCGAATGACTTAAATAATCACATTTTAAATTACAAAATTAATCTCTTAAAACAATTATGAACTGCTAGTTTTATGTGCATTACTTACCTAAGGCTAATTAAAAATATCCAAGCGAAATTAAGAGAATATTATATTAATTTTCTGAATTCAAATGTCGAAATTTAAGTTATCGAAAGTATGATTATTCGTAACAGGCTATTAAAAATAATTAAAGATTGTGGATAGATTTTTAAACTCAAGCTAATAAGTACTATTTGATTAATGGGATTCAAGTTTAAATAACAATAAAACCATAAGAACACAGATCATCATGTTCCACATAAAAACTGACATTTAAACTGACCAAATTCTATGTAATAATTACATTTGTTTCATATAAGATAAGATTTTATAATTTTGTTTATACTAGCGGAAATATCTGAGCTTGACTAAATATTTGACGTCATACGTAAATCGAACTGTTTCTCTCATATATGATTCAAATATTTACATTTTACTTACACGAAGTTACTCTATAAAAAATCTATTGACTGACTTTGAATATGTATATTAGGAAACATTACCTCAGGGGTATCGATAAAAATTTCCATGTGCAACTAAAAGTGCATTATTAATTTTCTTTAATTAAATGCAGATATTTAAGTGTTTAATTGAAGGGATGCTTTGAACATTGTATTAAAAAGTATTTATATATTATTTAATAGATTTTTAAACTGTTTCTTTAAATATTGTATTAATTAGGTTCAGATTTAATTAATATTACATATAATTGCACAGATTCTGAGGATATCTAAATTTAGTGATCTTAAAAATCAAAGGTTAAAAATTTAAAAGCCCGCACACTTTAGTTTTAATTAAAATTAACTTTGATTCCAATAAATTCCATCAAACACTCTTATTTTAAACACGTTGCTCAAATTTTAGAACGAAGTTTATTAGTTCGCGTGTTTAATTCGTTTATTCATAATTTGTTATTAAATTTTATAAATAAAGTTATTGTTAAATCATTAGAAAAATTGTTTCAGCGTCATTAATAAAAAGGCCTTAGAATTTTTTACTTCAAATTAGGTTACTATTGGTGCTGGAAAACTCGTCTAAAAATAATAATTATATATAATGTTTCAAAAAAAACTTACTGGGTGATCAAATTTAGAAAAATAAATTCAAAAAATCCATAATGCGAATAGTATAGATAGTAGCACGATGCGTTGTTCACTGAAATGCACAGGAAGTTACAGGATTTGTTTTATACTGAAGGTTTTATTGCTATAATAAATACCTTTGTCACGAACAGTTGGGGTTTCAGTTATATAAAGAGTTTATAAAAAGTCATTGCACAGTTCCCAACCAGAATTACAATTGTTGTCAGATGTCAAGCATGACAATAATTGTCAGACGTGGCTAGATATTTTACAGGATTTGTTTTATACTGAAGATTTTATTGCTATAATAAATACGTTTATCACCAAGAGTTGGCGTTTCTGTTATGTCAACATTTTGTAAAAAATCATTGCACAGTTCACAGTTAAGATTACAATCGTTGTCAGATGTCAAGCATGATAATAGTTGTCAGATGTGGCTAGATATTTTACAGGATTTGTTTTATACTGACGATTGTATCGCTATAATAAATACGTTTGTCACCAACGGTTTGTGTTTCAGTTACGTAAAGAGTTTGCAAAAAGTCATTGCACAGTTCACAAATAGGATTACAATCGTTGTCAAATGTCAAGCATGATAATAGTTGTCAGAGGTGGCTAGATATTTTACAGGATTTGTTTTATACTGAAGGTTTTATTGCTATAATAAATACCTTTGTCACGAACAGTTGGTGTTTCAGTTATGTAAAGAGTTTGTAAATAGTCATTGCACAGTTCACAGCTAGGATTACAATCGTTGTCAGATATCAAGCATGACATTAGTTGTCAGATGTGGTTAGATATTTTACAGGATTTGTTTTATACTGAAGATTTTATTGCTGTAAGAAATACGTTTGTCGCCAACAGTTAGCGTTTTTGTTAGGTCAACAGTTTGTAAAAGATCATTGCACAGTTTACAATTAGGATTACAATCATTGCCGAATGTCAAGCATGATAATAGTTGTCAGAAGTCGCTAGATATTTTACAGGATTTGTTTATACTGAAGATTTTATTGCTATAATAAATACGTTTTTCACCAACAGTTGGTGTTTCAGTTATGTCAAGAGTTTGTAAAAAGTGATTGCATAGTTCACAACTAGGATTACAATAGTTATCGGATGTCAAGCATGATAATAGTTGTCAGACGTGGCTAGATATTTTACATAATTTGTTTTATACTAAAATTTTTATTGCTATAACAAATGCGTTTATCACCAACAGTAGGCTTTTCACTTATGTCAACAGTTTGTAAAAAGTCATTTTATAATTCACAACTAGGATTACAATCATTGCCGAATGTCAAGCATGATAATAGTAGTCAGACGTGGCTGGATATTTACAGAGTATTGAGAACAATTTCTGCTGTAATCCCAGTTACATGATGGCTTGAATAGCGAGAAACAGAAGTGTTGGATCACTACATTGCTTATCTTCATCAGATATTCTGGCAATGGTATTTTTGCTATCAAAATATGCCATGTTTGTCTGACTGTTTATGCAAAAAATATATCGTGTTAGGGCTTGTACTGTTGGAACTATTGGATTTTTATTTCTTTTCTGACGTTTTGTATCATCTTGTATATATATATACTTTAAAGTATAGAAAATTCGTATTAACAACTGAAGTAGATGAAATACTGTAGAAACGCAATGTGATTTTTTTTCAAGAGATAGCAACATATACAATGTGGGGAAAAGGTAAAATCTGCTACAAATAGTCGTGTAAAAAAATTAGGTACAAATCCACTTTGAATAATGTTTACTAATTAATTCTATGCAAATATTATGCTTCGGCGCCCATATATTAAAATTTTACCAATTGTTTTAATCTTGAAAACGGTAACACCCACATTCAACATTTTATTTGAATTCTTTGGATCAATTAATTTGGAAAAATATATGGTTTATGCACATTAAAAAAAATTTTGAGTTAAAATGAGTGAAATTTTAAGGATATTAATGTTAAATTCACGATACACATTTTATTTTTAATAATGGATTTGTTTCTTCTTTGGAAGTGTGTATACATATTGTTTGAAAATCTCTGTATCAGTGAATATGCAAGTAATATGTGTGCTTGTGTTTACTCGAGACTTCAAATAAATAAATCCTTTTACATTACATCATCACATAAAAGGTATATGTGACACTTATTTTATGTTAAATACTATGTCATGGAATAACATATATTTATGAACAAATTATACTATAGAACTATTATTTGACCATTAAGGAACACTAAAAACGACGAATAATGAAATAATGCTCAACTGAAAATAACTTTATAGTGCAAGAGATTTTTATTATGAAAATTTAACCTCCCTGTTTTGCAAAATGCACGGCATTAACATATTTTAAAGTTTTTTAGTCTATTTATAAAACTGACGAATGTATGACATATATTTTTTAATTTAAACTGATGAATATGTTAAATATATTTTTTAATGTAAAATATTTCAATATCTATCGCAAGAGGAGAAATTGTTTTCCAAAATTTAATTTTTTTTCTTTAACAATAAAATTTTTCTTTTTTAGGACATGTTAGTAGCACATACAAAAATTACATGGCAATCTTAATATACTTAAGAGAATTAGAGAACGACCAAACAGGCTGCCAGGCCAACAGAATTCATAAACTCTTTTCCGCTATGATGGAAACTATTAAAGTGTTAAAATTTTGATAATGTTTCATCCCCCACAACAAGTAAAAAACGCGATCTTGTCGTTGATTATGTATCTGCATTGAGAAGCGTTCAGGACCAAAATGGTTGAAAACTCTTTTTTTTTTTTTTATTCTAGTTTCAGTTGAATTACACAGGCCTGCGATGGTAGTGTTTTTCGCTTTTGATAATTCCTTTTTATGTGTTTTTTAGCACTGAATTCGAAAATGACCTTCATTTTAAACCATAATGCCAGCATTTTCCGAAAATCGTACATTTCAAAGATAAGAAGTCAAAATATAGCGAAAATCTGATACAATAAAAAATATGTGATGATTGTGTTTTTAAAATTTTGATAATTGATTTTTATTTTTTTTTTCAGTGCTAAATTCGGAAATGACCTTCATTTTTCACGATCACATCAGAAATTTTCGGAAATTGTAAATTTCAAAGTTAAAAGTCCAAAAATAGCAAAAATCTGTCAAAGAAATTTCTTAAAGCCTTATTAAAAGAAGGCAAATGTTTTAAATACATCTGCGACAAATTTCCAGCCTTATCAACCACCAAATTAAGACAGGACGTCACAGAGAATACGAAAAGAAAAGCGCGAGGCAGAGCTTGAGGCATGAGCGGTTCAAAGAAACTTCTACACATGCAATAAAATTTTAAGGACTTTAAATGCACAATATTTTGCATGTTTTCTGTAAAAATTCAGACTATAAACCAAAAGATGAATAAGTTATTAAGAAAAAAAAGTTTTACGTCTATTTTATAGTATCAGATTTTTGCAATATTTCGACTTTTTTTAAATTTTAAAATTTGCGATTTGAGAAACGTCCTGACATGATGGTAAAAAATTATGGTCATTTTCGGATTCAGCGTTACAAAATACATAAGAATCAATTACCAAAAGCTGAAAAACACAATCATCACATCTATTATATAGTATCAGATTTTTGCTATTTTTTGACATTTTAACATTAAAATTTGCGATTTGGGAAAAAACCCTAATGTGATGGTTAACAATGAAGGTCATTTTTGCATTTAGTGCAACAAAATACGTAAGAATCAATTATCAAAAGCTGAAAAACACGACACAACCGAAATTTTGCAGCCTAGTGTTATTGCTCTATAAGCAATAACTAGCAGGAATGACCGAGCTAAGCTCGGTCAAAATTAGCTTTCTGTTTATCTCGATATATTTTTCCAACTGAATCATTCTTGCTGTTTTAGACGCAATTAGCTTGACTATGAAACATAGTGACCCAAAATGACCCACTAATCGAGTTTTTCCGAACATCCGACCCATCACAATGCTCTTCACGAGCCTGAAAACGATGGAATACAAAATTTAGTGAAAATTGTTAGTCGTTTTCAAGGTAAAATAAGTTTGATCCACATTGATTCAAAAAACCACTAACCGAAAGTCATTGACAGATGTGAGCTATTTCAACCAAAATAACCCACTAATACAATTTTCTTGAGCATGCGACCCAGCCGAATGGTTTTATCCTGTCCAGAAACGGTGTAGTACAAAGTTTTGTCAAAATCATTTGAGCGGTTTTTTAGATACAGTTAGCTTGATCCTGATCCATTATGACCCAAAATGACCCATTGATTGAATTTTCTTGAACGTGCGACCCTGTACAATGCTCTTATCATGCCCAGAAACGGTATTATACAAAATTATGTCAAAATGTTTTGAAGCGCTTTTTAAATACAATTAGCTTGACCCTGATCCATTGTGATCCAAAATGACCCACTAATCGAATTTTCTCGAACATGCGACCTAGCCCAATGGTCTTCTCGAGCCCTAAAACGATAGAATACAAAATTTATTCCAAATCGTTTAAGCCGTTTTTTAGATACAATTAGCTGGACTCTGAACCATTGTGACCCAAAATGACCCACTAATAGAATTTTCTCGAACATGTGACTTAGCTCAATTCTCTTCTCATGCCCAGAAACGGTATACGTAATATAAAATTTGGTCAAAATGTTTTGAGCATGTTTCTAGATTCAATTAGCTTAACCCTGGCCCATTGTGACCCAAAATAGTCACTAATTGAATTTCATCGAACATGTGACTTAGCCCAATGGTCCTCTCATGACCAGAAACGGCCGTATATTAAAAAATTTTGTAAAAATGTTTTGAGCCATTTTTTTAGATATAATTAGCTTGACCCTGACAAATAAAGACCCATTAAGCGAATTTTCTTGAACACGTGACCCATCCCAATGATCTTTTAGTGCCCGAAAATGATTAGATTCAAAATTTAATCAAAATCAACTAAGCCGTTCTCTAGATATAATTAGTTTGACCCTGACCCAAAATGACCCACTAATCGAATTTTCTCGAACGCGAGATCCATCCCAATGATCTTTTCGTGCCCGAAAATGATTAGATACAAAATTTAATCAAAATCGACTAAGCCGTTCTCTAGATATAATTAGTTTGACCCTTACCCAAAATGACCCAAAATGACCCACTAATCGAATTTTCTAGAACACGAGACCCATCCCAATGATATTTTAGTGCCCGAAAATGATTAGATACAAAATTTAGTCAAAATCGATTGAGCCGTTCTCTAGATATATTTAACTTGACCCTGACCCATTATGACCCAAAATGACCCACTAATAGAATTTTCTCGAACACGAGACCCATCCCAATTGTCTTTTCGTGCCCGAAAACAGTAGGGTGCAAAATTTCGTCAAAATCGTTAAAGAAGTTATCTAGATAAACTTAGCTTGACCTACGGTGACCCAAAAATGACCCACTAATCGAATTTTCTCGAACATGTGACCTAGCCCAATAGTTTTCTCGTAATCCAAAACTGTAGAATATGGAGTTTAGTGAAAATCGTTAGAGCCGTTTTTTAGATAAAATTGGCTTGACCCGTAGTGACCCAAAAATGACCCACTAATCGAAGTTTCTCGAACAATTGACCTACCCCAATTGTTTCTTAGTGTCGAAAAACGGTTGGATGTGAAATTTGGTCAAAATCGATTGAGCCGTTCTCTAGATATAATTAACTTGACCCTGACCCATTATGACCCAAAATGACCCACTAATGGAATTTTCTCGAACACGAGACCCATCCCAATGGTCTTTTCGTGCCCGAAAACAGTAGGGTGCAAAATTTCGTCAAAATCGTTAAAGTTATCTAGATAAACTTAGCTTGACCCATGGTGACCCAAAAATGACCCACTAATTTAATTTTCTCGAACATGTGACTTAGCCCAATAGTTTTCTCGTAATCCAAAACTGTAGAATATAGAGTTTAGTGAAAATCGTTAGAGCCGTTTTTTAGATAAAATTGGCTTGACCCATAGTGACCCCAAAATAACCCACTAATCGAAGTTTCTGGAACATGTGACCTAGCCCAATAGTTTCTTCGTGTCGAAAAACGGTTGGATGTGAAATTTGCTCAAAATCGATTGAGCCGTTTTTTAGATATAATTAGCTTGACCTTGACCCATTATGACCCAAAATGACACTCTAATCAAATTTTCTCGAACACGTGACCTAGCTCAATGGTGTTATCATGCCCGAAAATGGTAAAATACAAAATTTCGTCAAAATCGATTCAGCCGATCTCTAGACATAATTAGTTTGACCCTGACTCATTATGACCCAAAATGACCCACTAATCAAATTTTCTCGAACACGAAACCCATCCCAATGATCTTTTAGTGCCCGAAAATGGTTAGATACAAAATTTAGTCAAAATCGATTGAGCCGTTCTCTAGATATAATTAACTTAACACTGACCCATTATGACCCAAAATGACCCTCTAATGGAATTTTCTCGAACACGAGACACATCCCAATGGTCTTTTCGTGCCCAAAAACAGTAGGGTGCAAATTTTCGTCAAAATCGTTAACGAAGTTATCTAGATAAACTTAGCTTGACCCACGGTATCTCAAAAATGACCCACTAATCGAATTTTCTCGAACATGTGACTTAGCCCAATAGTTTTCTCGCAATCCAAAACTGTAGAATATAGAGTTTAGTGAAAATCGTTAGAGCCGTTTTTTAGATAAAATTGGCTTGACCCACAGTGACCCAAAAATGACCCACTAATCGATGTTTCTCGAACATGTGACCTAGCCCAAATGTTTCTTCGTGTCGAAAAACGGTTAGATGTGAAATTTGGTCAAAATCGATTGAGCCGTTTTTTGGATATAATTAGCTTGACCTTGACCCATTACGACCCAAAATGACCCAATAATCGAATTTTCTCGATCACGTGACCTTGTCCAATGGTCTTATCATGCCCGGAAATGGTAAAATACAAAATTTCGTAAAAATCGTTAGAGCCGTTTTTAAGAAAAAATTTACATACACACACACACAATTTTTGCACGCATTATAGTATAAGATTTGTTCTCCGGAGTAATATACCAAAATCTTAGGTATATAATGAGAGCAACAGACAGTGCTAGTCTCCCTTTCGTAAATAAAATGTAATAAAGCCCATAAATTTTACTTCAAAATATCTCTGCATGGTGTTTTATGGACTTTATCCATTTTCATTTTGAACCCTCATATAAATACTACAAAGGAAGCATTAAACAGGTACGTATACCACAAATCCGACACTTTATTAATTGCTGAACGATGTAAATAAAACAATAAAAAAAGTTTTATATACAAACACTTTAAATGTTTTAACTTCACTGTAAGCTATTATTAAGAAAAGTAAGAATATTCTACAGATGCACGATACAACGATTTTAAAAGACATCATTCATATTTTGTACAGAAAAAAAATTATATTAAATTAAAAAAATAATAAAATAAACTTGAGTAATCTGAGAGGGAATGTGAAAAACGTGAATAATGACTTTTTGAGTCATTACATTATAGAATAGATCATGCATCTGTAGAATATTCTCATTTTCTTGATAATGGCTTTAGTGAAGCCGAAACATGTAGCCAGTTTGTATGTAATATATTTTACTGATTTATTTTTGCACTTACTGACGTATATAAAAAGGAATGTTTAAGAATCTATTAACTCTTGGATTATGGGTCAGGGCTGGCGACTGTTAGGTAGCTTTCATTACAAAAAGCTACCTATTGCAGCCGTTCGGAGGAAAGCGATTTCAAAAAATTTTGGTATATTTTCATCGATCATGACCCGCAGACCCCGAAACCACCCTCCGTTCAAAAGTTGATATATATATATATATATATATATATATATATATGTCTGATCTTTGTCACACTGTAACTCTCGTATTTAGGAACCGATTCGGATGAAATTTAGTGTATACATAGTACATACCAATGTCTCGACCGAGTTCGTTGGCCAGCTTCATCCGCCGTTTTGTTTCAAAATGGCGGCCATTTAAAATTTAAAAAAAAATTTAAAATTTGAAATGTGGTACAAAAAAATGGCAAATTAAAAAATATTTTTTTCTTATGTGTTTCACCTTGATACAAAGATTCCGGAGCAGTTTTTGTTTCGTTTATATCTTAAAAAATGGCTGAGTGGCACTTTTAAAAAATGGCACTTTGAATTTCTAGCGTGGCTGACATTTTGAAACGATCTGATTTTTGTCACGCGATAACAGGCGTATTTATGAACCGATTTGGATGTAACCTGGTGTATGCATAGTGCATACCAATGTTTCCACCGAATTCGTTGGCCAGCTTCATCCGCCATCTTGATTCAAAATGGCGGCCATTTAAATTTTTTTTTTAAATTTAAAATTTGAAATGTAGTACCAAAAAATTGAAAATTAAAAAATAATTTTTCTTATGTATTTGACCTTGATACAAAGATTCCTGAGCAGTTTTTGTTTCGTTTATATCTTAAAAAATGGCTGAGTCCATAGCACTTTGTATTTCTAGCTTGGCTGACATTTTGAAATGACCTGATTTTTGTCACGCGATAATAGGCGTATTTATGAACCGATTTGGATGTACCTTGGTGTATACATAGTACATACCAATGTCTCGACCGAGTTCGTTCGCCAGCTTCATCCACCATCTTGTTTCAAAATGGCGGCCATTTAAAAAATTTAAAAAAAATTAAATTTTAAATGAGGTACCAAGAAATTGGAAAATGAAAAGATTTTTTTTTGTACATGTTTGACCTTAATACAAAGATTCCGGAACAGATTTTGTTTCGTCTATATCTAGAAAAAGGGCTGAGTTATAGAATTTTGAATTTCTAGCGTGGCTGACATTTTGAAACGACCTGATTTTTGTCACGCGGTATCAGGCGTATTTATGAACCGATTTGGATGTAACTTGGTGTGTACATAGTACATACCAATGTCTCGACCGAGTTCGTTGGCCAGCTTGTTTCAAAAGGGAACATTGAAAAAAAAATTATTTTTAAATTTAAAATGAGGTATCAAAAAATTGGAAAATGAAAAAGTTTTTTTTATGTGTGTGACCTTGATACCAAGAGTCCGCAGCAGTTTTTGTTTCGTCTATATCTTAAAAAATGGTTGAATTATAGCACTTTGAATTTCTAGCATGGCTGACATTTTGAAACGATCTGATATTTGTCACGCGAAAACACGTGTATTTATTAACCTATTTCGATGTAAGAAGGCATGTGGATAGTATATAGCAATGTCTTGCCCAAGTTCGCTGGCCAGCTTTATCAGTCATCTTGTTTCAAAATGGCTGCCAGTAAATAAAAAATATATATATTTAAAGTAAGGTGCAAAAAAATTAGAAATTGGAAAAGGTTTCTTTTTTAAGTATTTGACCGTGATATAAGGATTCCGGAGCATTTTTTGTTATGTCTTTATCTTAAAAAATGGTTCAGATATAGCAGTATGAATTTCTAATGCTGGTGACATTTTGAAAAATCTGATTTTTTGCCTGCGACAGAACTCGTATATATCAACCGATTCCGATGTGAGTGAGCATGTGCACATGAATTACTAAGGTCTCGACCAAGTTCACTGGTGAGCCTCATCCACCATGTTGTCTTAAAATGGCAGGCACTTCAAGATATCGCCGAATTTGGCAACCAAATATAAGTTATTTTAAATAAAAGAAGCTTTGATAAAGCTGACTAATTTCGCGAAATTCTCATTCATAATGATTTAGTATTGATAAAAATTAGTATTGAATCTCCTATAATCGGTTTCCACTAAATTGAGCTTTGTGCTTTTGAATAAAATAAGCTGGCTTTTAAAAAATAAGGAATATGAAAGCTACCTCTTCCTCCCGGCACTGGCCGGAAGGACTTTTTTCCTATTCAACCATACCACAATTTATGGTTTTTTTTCTTTCTATAAAATTTCTCTTGAAAATAACGTAGTATAAATGTATGACGGAGATTATTTTTCAAAAAGTAGTATGAGTAGAATAAAAAATAATTCTACTGCTGGTCATCTAGATAACAAATTCGTTACCGTTCGACTTATAATTGAAATGAGAAAGAAAAGCCATCCAAGTATCTAGTTTTCATTATACGATTTCTGAAAAATTCATAAATGAATTATATTCCAGATTAACAAAACTTTTTCCTATTAAAATTAATATGAATCAATTGAGACCAAAATATAACAACAGGTAAATGTGAAAGTAGTATAAAACAGAAACATGAATGCTGTCCATATATATATATATGTAATAATAAAAATTTTCGCCTCTTTTTCTTAGTAATACTATTCCAAATTCTTAATATTTTTCCTTTTTTCCCTATCTTTAATAATATCTTAATATCTTTTGTCTTTCATTTCATGCATTTAAAGTTGCGTATTCTTTTATTGTTCTAAAAACCGTAATCCATTCGCCTAATCTTATAAAAACCATTAAATTACTTTTTCATCTTTCTTCTAAAACTAAATTCTGTTTCTTTCGAATGTTTTAATATCATTTATTTTTTTGGGGTTCTATATCCACAATTCCATGCGTCCGCCAGAGCTATTTGCGCTTTTATTCTAACGCCGTATAAAGAGCTCATTATCGACGTCATCCTTTCCCGTCGAATCGTAATCTGTTTTATGTCCCATCCTTCCCCACCTCTCTTCTAGCATTGGTCTTCTACCTTTCTGTAACCGTCCGCGCGCTGTTTTTCGGAGTACATATATCGTTACATCGGCGAAGGAGCGGAAGATTTTACGTATTTCTGGTTGTCTAATTAAGCTGCGTCGCTTGGAGTGAACGTTCTAATGTGTAGATCCTATGCTTGTGACATCTAAAGTTTTATGAAGTGATGATCGATTTTTGAGAGTTGATGGAATAACTACTGGAAGTGTTTTACTATGTTTTTTGTCATTAAAACCAGTTTCAAGTGACGATGACTCTCTATATTCATTACGTAAGGGAAATTATCTCAATGTGTTTCGAGCCTGTCTTTATTCGCCACCCTGACTGCAATCCGATATTTTCAATATAACGGATGGATGGTCTTGATTGCTCTACTACATTTTATTTCTAGATGTGCTGGTGTTGCATAAATATCTGAAAGTCGGTAGCAGCATGCTACATATATATATAGTTAAAATTAAATAAAAAAGTCAACTACAGTTGACACAACTTAGCGGATTTCTATTCCCAAATCACTATAATGGTAGTTTAGAAACTATTAAAATAATTGGATTTGTTTTCAAAGTAAATAATAATCATCGCAGGTACAGATAAATTAGACTATTGCTTATAACGTATTACTAAATCTTTCAGCCGACCCCTTTATTTAATTTTAAAAGAAATGTTATTTTTGTCGAAACATTGTTCCCAAAAATAACATAGAAAACAAAACAGTTCAAACTTTACTACTAATATGACTAATATCTATAAATTGTTTTTTATTACTGTAATAAACTATCTTGCCTTTTAATAGCGTAACTACTTGAGAAAAAAGAAAGCTCACATCTAAACGTGCAAAAAATTTATTCTCTGAATAGTTAAAATAACTTCAGCAATTGTTCGGTGCTGCCGTTTGCCAAAAATGAAAACACTTTTTCTTCAATCATTCAATTATTCACTTTTTTATTTGTTACTTTATTTGAAGAAACTTAATTATCTTCGCATTGGCTGAAATATTTTTAACTTCGTTTAATTTGCACTAAATTATCCCCCCCCCCCTCAACCTTGCATGATTGTTTTATTTTTCCATTCCTAGCGTCTTTTGGACGCTATGGAGCACTTTTGGAAACATTTATGTAAGCTTATAGAGCTTCTAACGTTCAGTAAACATAAAATATTTTTTCACGGTTCTCAAATTTAGTGTAGGGTGTAAATTGATACAACGTTGTTTAGTTGGTCAGATTTACTAGAACAAATTTTCAGACATTCAAGGAATGAGTAAAATGAATAGAAAATATTTCCAAAATGACCACCGTCTGCACAAACCACCGTATAAAATCGAGACTGAAAATTTGCATATTATTGTACAAAACTTCATTTTATGGAAATTGGAGGCTTTGGGATAGTAAAAATTTACATATTTAACAGGAGGCACCGCTCGAAAATTGTGACTGCATGGTGTGCAATCAACATACAATGCATGATCGGATTGATATTCTTACACTAAGTTTTTATCGGTTCAAGTAAAAAAGCCATAGGACGAAATCCAGGCCATCGAAAAAGACGTGTTGCAGAATGTTGGCTAATTTACACTGCCGTCTCTATACGTTAAGAAGACGGTGGCGATTTAAAAAAAACTCTATAGATTTTACGAATTATTTGAGTTTCTCTAAAGATGATAGTAAATTTGATCGATTAATAACGACGTTACGTCGCGTTACTTTGTAACATTATTTCTTTTTTTTAAGATGGAGGATTTGTTTTAAACATAAAGCAGGTTACATTTCAAATAAGTCTCTGAAAGAGAGTGAAAACATTTGTGTTACCTATGACATGTCAAGTTTTGTTAGCTAAGCTATTTTTATAAACAGAGCCGGAGAATAGAAATGAAAGTACACTGAAAATTATTAACAATAGGTATGCTTATTTAGATTCGGGTAACAGTAAAAGTTACACATACTTGCACCAGTGGATAAAACAGGTTGATGGCGAGTGACAATAAGAGAGACTTCACAGTGCAGTAGCAAATTCATAAGAAATAGTTACTCAATAATTTTTTTCATACAGCAACTTAACTGGATTGTATAAGGTATCCACAGATTAGTCTGCTATTTACAGTCATTATTTGCATATTTTCGGAATATGTTTTCACGTTAGTACTATTGATGTCTTTTTGGGTTGTAACATTTTTTATTGGAAAAAAAAAGTTTCATGCCAATGCTTTAAGTGCAAACCACACATCCGTAGAATATTTTTTCTTTTATTTTTGAATATTTACAAATTATGCTAACTTTTTACTTCACCTTATATTTTGTTCACAACGAAATCTGATTAATGTGATATTTTGAAAATGCTGAAATAATTTGAAACATACTTTATATGTCTTATAATTTAATTGATGCTAATCTTTTCGAGTTGTTTTTCGGAATATTCGTCATAGAAACGCTAAATAAATATTTTAAAAATCCTTGAGGTACATTTTATTTCCATCTGAAAAAAATTATATTATCACAAATGAGTATTTGAATGCAATCAAAACCATACTGAATTTGGAAAATATTCATAACAATATTTCATAATACCTATTTAGATCCTGTAGAATTGTCATTCGGTTTCTTTTCAGTGTGTGTCATTATTTAAATTTTCATTTTAACAAGATCTGTTTTGAATAAGATTTCAGAAGGAAAATAAAATAAATTACTGATGTCATAGAATTATTTGCGTTTATGATTTTAAACTTAGGATATTAAATAAAATATTTTCACTTGAATGGGTTATAATGAACAACAAACATATAATGATATCATCATATTAAGCTATGTTGTTAAATATATCATTAATGAAAAATAAGAAAATTAATAAATGCATATTGTTGATAGTAATAAATTATTTTAATCAATGACCATAAGGGAAGTATGGGAAGTAAATGAGAGAATTAGAGTATTTCATTCATTAATCTTCTTATTGGCAAATAATGCAAATGCTTTGTCGTAAAATCAACGGGAATTCTACTGATAACAGCTATTAAAATTATATGTGAAGTTAGGAATTTCGTTACTACATTTGCATGCTTTGTTCAAAATATTGCCGATAGATTCAAAAGATTGTCACAAACTTCAATAATGCTCAAAATAACCCTGCAATTTCAAAATGCAAATTATTGTTTTTTTTTTCTTTTTTTCAACAGCTAACAGAAAAATGGATAAAAATTGAGTGAATTTTCATCCATCTTTATTCATTATTTGAAATGTTCTAACAGTTTAAGACAGAAGAACGTCATACATCGGCGATATTTGAGCTAAAAATAGAAAACGCATTAAAGAATTTTCCCGCCGTCATGCATTACTTTTTGCAAGAATGACTTCAAAAGTTGTAACCGTTTATTTTTTATTGATTTACACAAAAATATATCAATTCATTTTAGGAATTTTGTATTATGTGATAAACGTATCGCGTAATATATGCATTATAAAAGTCGGAACTCTTCCAAATGATAGAAACTGTCCAAACTGGTATTCGAACCCAGGGCTTTTGGATTTTCTGGCCTGGACACATTTTAACTCTGATGGAAAGGGTTTAGATTATGATCTCTTTGTCAATTAATTTTATTTACCATATTCTTTTTATCCCCCAAAAATTTACATTTCTCGCAATTCTCTTTAATCCTACACTGTAAAAAAAAAATCTGTAAAGTTACTAACATATTTCTCGGAAACTGGGATTCCAGGAACTATTTATGTAACGGCAACAGCAAAAATTTCTGTAACAGCATCTGTTACAGGAATTTTTCTTGTTGCCGTTACATAAAAAGTTCCTGGAATTCCAGTTTCCTAGAAAAATTTTAGTAACTTTACAAATTTTTTTTTACAGTGTATAATTAATTTTTTTTTATTACGGTAGATTACAGTGTGTATTCACAAATGGATGTATTAGAAACTAGATTGCAATGCGCGAGTCTGTTGAAAGTCCGTGGGTTGACACACGAATGTCGCATACAGCAGGGCCTCCTAGCAGTTCTGCCCGAAATCATCGTGTAAAAATAAGGCTAGTATCAATCGGTTTTAGACCGGCAGGCAGATGCGCTATCCATGATGTCATTGAGTTGACGTCTGAAATTCCAGGATTAGTTAAAATTCGATTCGCATATTAAAATGCAATTGGTCTATCAAGTCATACCTTGGTGGGAAACGCCTACAAATCCGAATATAGTGTTGACTGGTAGGTTTAACATTGTGTTTTCCTGGTCCCAGCCCTCCATGTTTTCATACTTTTGGGTGCAGGAAAACACAATGATAAACCTATCGATCAACCACTAACATCGGGTCTGCAAGTGGTTTCCAGCAAGATATGACATGGCAGACGAACTGCATTTTAATATACTAATCGAGTTCTGTCTAATCCTGGAATTTCAGCCGTCAACTCTTTGAAGTTATGGTATGTGCAGCCGCCTCGTACTGAAATCTGATTCTGAACTGTTCTACCAAACGTTAATAACTTTAACACTCCTACGTAATTTTGGCATCGTATAGGAATTTTCCGGTGAATTTTGCCTTAGGATATCAAACAGGAAGTCATCTGGTCAAGTAGTTTAGGAATTTTTCAGGTTTAAGGGGTCTTGTACCTTTTAAACACGTCGAAAATTAACGAAAAACTTCAAAGTCTGAATTAGTCTATCTTCAAAACCTTTTAACGTATAAATATGAAATTTTGGATATTGATTAAACATATTGTGCTTTGTAACATACTACCATTAAAAATTTATTAGCCTTTTACATAATTTGTGTATTGTTGAAATCAAAATAGCTCTTTTTTTTATACTCCAGAAGTCAATGCGCGCATGATATCTTGAGAAAGTATGTATGGATTGTCATGAAATTTGGTAAAGATACTAAACAGATATGTGTGTTTAAAATGAACTACTTTTAAGCATTAACAATGGTAATATTTTTAGTTATGACTATTTCTATTCATTAAAAATATGAATTTTTTATTTTTTATTTTTTACAAAAATATTTTTTTACATAGTTAATGAAATAATTTCGGACTAAGAGTAGTTCATTTTAAAGACACACATATATGTTTAGTACCTTTACCAAATTTCATGACAATCCATACATACTTTCTCACGATATCATGTGCGCAGTGACTTCTGGAGTAAAAAAAAAGAGCTATTTTGATTTCAACAATACGCAAATTCTGCAAAAGGCTAATAATTTTTTAATGACAGCATATTACAAAGCACAATCTGTTTAACCAATATCCAAAATTTCATGTTTATACATAAAAAGGTTTTGAAGATAGACTAATTCAAACGTTGAATTTTTTCGTTAAATTTTGTCGCATTTAAAAGGTACAAGACCCCTTAAGTTAGAACTCATATTATTATTATTTTTGTCTTTTTAAACGTTACAAAACAGATTTCAAGAAGTTAATTTTAAAAGCATAACTCAAATCCTACATAGCGGAATGAGCTATAAGATTGAATTGGCATACATGAAGCTTCTAGGAGCCGATAGATGTGAAAAAAAATCATATGTTAAATTTAATATTAATTTTGAAACTATACATATTTTGAAATAAATATTCCAAAGAAATATAAATAGTAATCTATAACTTTTTCAAGAGAAATCAATTTCTAGAAGATTCGAATATCAGAACCTAAAATTACAGCTTATTTCGCCAAGTAATTTTGAGTTAATTTAAAAAAAAACTATCCACATTGCACGTGTGTTGTAATTCAATAAAAATGAAATTAACATTGGAAGTGTCAAATTAAAAATCTATTTAATTCCTAAACTAATTGACCGAATGATTTCCCGTTAAATATCTTCAAGTAAACTTTATTAGAAAATCTAAATTAGGTGTTAGTATTAAAAATTTTACGGCCTAATACAATTTCTACATATAGATTTCCCCTAATGAAATTTTAAGTGCATCATTAATTACTACATGTTTTTGCTTATCGGTATCAATACGATGACAATAGGGGTTTGTATGAGGTGTTTTTTGCGATTGTACCCGTGTATGTTTCGTTATATGGAAATTTTAATCACATCTAACGGCTTTTAAAAATACAATAAGTACATTGTATAGTTAAAAATCTAGAAAATATTTTTTCGCATTAAAATATGTCAACATT
This sequence comes from Maratus speciosus, assembly GCA_963932465.1. Classification (NCBI taxonomy): domain Eukaryota; kingdom Metazoa; phylum Arthropoda; class Arachnida; order Araneae; family Salticidae; genus Maratus; species Maratus speciosus. The sequence continues at coordinate 224,722,122 of OZ010789.1, forward strand.
AAAAAAAAATTAAATATTTCAATTTACAAGAGGTTCTAAATATTTTTTATATTAAAGTAATGTTATGGTATATTTTCTATTTACTAGGTTGAGCAAAAAGTCCTGGGAAATTTGTGAAAGTTGCGTTGTTATGCGCAAATTAACAACAAAAGCAACAAGGACTATTCTTCAAAGTAGTGACCATTATAGTCCACGACTTTCTGCCATAGGTCTATCAGATTCCGTATTTGCTAGAAATACCATGGCGGCTCCTTGGTATCTTGGCTCTTGATATGCTTCTTCAACTTCGTTACAGGATTCAAATTGACGGTCCTTGAAAAGGTCTTGCATTGATTGAAAGAAGCCATAATCGGATGGATTGGCCATACCTGGACGATACATGAGTACTCCTAAATACGATACAAATTCTAGTAAATATTAGATTAAAAATTTCCCAGAACTTTTTGCTCAACCAATTTTATGTCTTACTTTTACAATAATGAAAAAAAAAATAAAAATTTCATTTAATAAGAAATATCTTTTCAACTAACGATAGATAAAAATAATTGAATATATCACGGCGATTGAAAAACGGTACTATCCTCTAAGTAAAAAATATATTAACAAAGAAACATTATCAAATAAAGTTATTTTCATTCAAAAGGAATTATTTTCGAATATAAATTATCTTTATGTTCTCCCGAATGGTACAAAATAAAATTAATGTAGCACCCAAAACATTTAAATGAATTTTAATCACACGAATAATATTCAAAGTTATTTTAAAACAGACTTTTAAAAAATGGTAGTAAAATAAATGCTGATAGCAAATTACAAATCAGCAAAATAACCATAAAAATATCTGAGCTAATGAAAATTTCAAAAACATTAATGAAACATCTTTGTCATCTGACTTTTGTTTAAAAAAATTTTGTTGAAAAAGTGTTTCATTGATCGAAAGAGGCCATAATGGGATAGAGTGGTCATACCTGGATTGTACCATAAGTGCTCCTATATACGATACAAATTCTAGTAACTATTAGATTAAACATTTCCCAGAACTTTTTGCTCAACCGAATATTATGAATAAATAAATTGTTTTAATAAACTACTATTTAATTTGCATTCTTTTTTTTTATTACTATGATTCAAATACTGTGAATAATATGTTGCGTTCTATAAATGGAGATTACGAAAGAATAAAAAAACTAAATTGAGTTTTCCGATTTCCATAAATATTTTATAGCTAAGGAAATACATATTTTATAGGTCAAGTATTGGAAAAGTATTTTGCGGTTTTTCTGTTTCACCGTTTCCCTTCTCTTACAAGTCCCGTGCATTTCATTTTGAATGATATATAAATGTCAGAATGTGAAAGTAAAAATATTTCACTTTATACGAAATCTTAAAATCCCTTGGATAGAATATTCAATCCTCAAAAGAAAGACGCCTAGATTTGAATTATGACGTAGTATATTGAAATACCTTAAACATATCTAATCATAATAAATTAAAATAAGTTACGTTTAAATATATCAGTTACCTACCCTTTTATATTTGAGGGGTCTTGTACCTTTTAAACACACTGAAAATCAACAAAAACACTGAAAGTTTGAATTTGTAAATCTCCAAAGCCTTTTTGTGTATAAACACGGATTTTTGACTATTGATTAAACAGATTTTGCTTTTTAAAATACTACCATTAGAAACTGACCAGTATTTCTCAGAATTTAGGTATTTTTGAAATTAAAATAGCTCATTTTTTAAATCCGTAAGTCATTGCGCGCATGATTTCTTCAGAAAGTATGTATGGATTGTTATGAAATTTGTTAAAATTACTAAAAACATGTGTATTTTTAAAATGATCTACTTTTAGACCGAATTTTTTTTATTAACCATGTAAAAAACATTTTTGTGAAAAAAAAAAATCAAAACTTTTTATTTTTAAAGGATAAAAATAGTTATAACTAAAAATCTTACCATTGTAAATACTTAAAAGTGGGTCATTTTAAACGCACAAATGTGCTTATCATCTATTTCAAATTTTATAATAATTCATCCATATGTTTTCAAGTTGTTATGCGCGCAATGATTTACAAAGTAATAAAAGGAGTTATTTTAACTTTAATAATCCATAAATTCTGTAAAAAACTAGTCAGTTTCTACTGGTAATATATTAAAAAAATTAATCTGTTTGATCAATAGTCAACATTTCTTGTTTATACATAAAAAGGTTTTGAAAATACACCAATTCAAACTTCGAGCTTTTGCGCTTTTGCTTCAAGTTTTTGCGGTTTAGATGCTGTATATTCCCGCTGCCGCCATCTTGGATGTTTTGAGATTTCTTGGCGATTTTTTGTTGGCGATGTCTTACATTTTATTATCGTTAAGCCTAACATGAGCATAAATCACTGCTTGGTGACATTTACTACTTGGCGGAAAAGGGGTTTTCACGCCAAGAAAAAATCCAAGATGGCGACCGCAGGAATACATAACATCTATTCCGTGTTTGTTGATTTTCGTCGCGCTTAAAAGATACAAGAGACCTTAAATATAAAAGTCTCTAAAACTGGAAAATAATTCAATCAACCCTTTACATAATCATCAATCAGAAATCAGAAATTAGCTTCCCCATTAATAATTGTCTTCGTTAAATGTCTGAAGATATCTAAAACAACTTATATAATAACAATTTGATTTTTAGACAGAATTTTGAATAAAACTGATTTAATAAATCTGTGTTTAGGGCTTTTTTTTTGTAAAATAATTAACAAGACTAATTAGACTAATTAACAAAAAACACTGTTATCGAAACCTCACAATTCTTACAAGAATAATGTAAATAAATGTATTGTGATCCTATCTGTAACTGAGAAGTGTTTTGTAGTAGGTTAATTTTTCCTATAACATTTTTTAATAGGAGAAAAGCTAAATCCATGTAAATAGTTGAGAAAATAACTCCATTAAAAATATTTAGCTTCGACTGTTTCGCTGTGCTTATTGAATGTGATCCAGCAAAGTAGGTTGTATCAAAAGTACCATATACATTTATTAGTAGACGAATTAAACAAATTTTAATTTTTGAATGTATATTTGTAGTGTTATTTTACCATCAGATCTCAAGAGATTAAAATTTTCTTTACTGTTTACTCGCTGTGGCGTTCTCTACTTCTAACGCTCCAAAATTGCCCTTTCAGTTTTAAAATCGATTTCTTACTAATAAATTATCAATTATGTGTGTATGAGTACTTAAATCTTTTACATCCCAAATTCTAAATCAAAAATTTGATCCCCTTCAGTAATTATCTTCTCTTCAGTTACTGTCTCCGTTAAATGTCTGAAGATATCCAAAACAAAATATATAATAACACTTTGATTTTTAGATAGATTTTTAAATAAAATTGATTTAATAAATCGAAAGTAGTTTTTTTTTTGTAAAATATTTACAAGAATAATTAAATTAATTAACAAAAAATACCGTTATGGAAACTTCACAATTCTTACAAGAACACACTGAGAAAAATGACACTTTCAAATCTGAGTAAATCGATGTTTTCATTTTGTTATGAAAATTTTTGTTTCAAATATGACGATCCAATGCTTTCAATTCTGAAATACTAGAAATACTCAGTTTCAAACAAAATTACTTTTTATTCGTTAAATGTAGTAAATTTCACCAGGGTAGTTGAATTTATTCATATTGTTTCATTTGTTATGATTTCGAACGAAACGCTCCTTTCAGTAATATTTTATAACATGAAATGTAGCCAACTACATTTTCATCGTGTTCGCGGAAGAACACTTAAAAGCCGTCGTAATGTAATTTCAGAAGCGTAGAGTTTATTCATCAATCTTCGAAACCGAAGAATGGATGAATTCGTAAAAGAAAGACTTCGCAGGTGGAATTTGACAACAATCAACAATATATAAATACAAACAACATGTACAGTCATGAATAAAGCGTCATCTGCTCATAATTGAGTATGCCCATGTTTTCAGAAATGAGTATATACATTAAAACACCAAATAAAATAAACTAAGACAGACTTGAGCACAGTTAAAAAATAAAATTTATAAATAATATACTTAAAAACAATTAAAAATACAATATGTAAACGTTTTGCCAAGCGACACGCAAGGCATCATCAGTGCAAAAAATATCCATTGCATTTCAAACGACAGAACAAATCAAGGACAGTTAAAGTTATGTATATATATATTGTATATATATAAATATATATATATATATATATATATATATATATATATATATGTTTCAAAATTGAGTAATTTTGATTCGGAGTCATTTTGACTATGCGACATACTCAGATTTGAGTATTTTTTACTCAGTTTTGAAAATGTCTTTTTTAGAGTGCAATGTAAATAAATGTATTGTGTGTGATCCTACCAGTAAATGAGGTGTGTTTTGTAGTTGCAAATTTTCCGTAAAACATTTTTTAATAAGAGAAAAACTAAATCCATGTAAGTGGTTGAGAAAATAACCACATTAAAAAATATTTAGTTTCGACTGTTTCGCTGTGCTTACTAAAAGTGATCCAGCAAAGTATTTTGTATGAAAAGTACCATATACTTTTATTAATAGACGAATTAAATGAATGTTATATTGCGTTTTCTTTCATTGAACTTAAAATTCCCGTCGGAGCATAAAGCGTAAAAATATTTTAAAAAGGTAATTCGGTATACGTTACTAAGGGGAGTTTACCTTGTCGGATCATGTTATTTAATATTTTGTGAAAATAGAAGCATTAAATATTATTCAATAAAAATACAAAATTCAAGCATTCATTTTTTTTTCAGAAGTTAATATTTTACATGAAAGTACATATCTTTTTTATATTCATGGCGAAGTAAATAAAGTATATGAATTAGGATGAACATTTTAAATAAACAAAAAGTATGATTTATTTTTTTAAAGCAAAAAGAGTATGCTTTTTCTCATTTCGGTTATTGAAGGATTTTCCTGTCTTAAATATTAATAGAATATAGAAATAATGTGTCAAGAATAGATTATCAAACATTTTCAAACAATTCCCTAATACTCTAACGGAATTAACATTTTATATGAAAGTAAATATCTTTTTTTATATTCATGGCGCAGTAAATAACGTATACGAATATATCGCTCACCCGCAAAAAAAGTGACACATCTCGACAAAAGTAAATTTTACAGGAGAGGCAAAAGAAAATTTGCATGATTTTACTGCAACATAAAATTATAGTACTTAACTCTGCATGCAGGAATAAAAACTTGCATGAAATCTTAAAACCCTTAAGAATGAAGACGTTAGATGAGGTTTGGAAAGTTGGATAATTTTACCTCGCCACACAATCCACCCCTCTTTTGTGGTCACAAATGGACATATGGTATAATAAAGTGACTTCCCATGTAACTACACACATGAAGCTTTTTGTGTAGCAAGAAACACCTATGACAGATCTATAATTGGAATAAAACGCAAAATGAATTTTTGCGAGATGTGTCACTTTTCTTGCGGGTGAGCGATGTGATGAATCATTGTAAATTAAAAAAATATACGATTAATTTTTTAAGGTAAAAATAGTATGATTTTTCTCATTTTGGTTATTGAGGAATTTTCCGGTCTTAAGGGGACGGTGGAGCTTAAAATAATTAAAAATAATTATTTTTATTTTTGTAAATTTCAACTTAAATATTATTCAAGGGTACATTATATACATTATGGCATGCATTTATCACAAGAAAATTAAAAAAAAATTATTTTTGAGAAAAAAATGGAATTTTACGCGTCGTCTTAGAAATCTTCGAAATGCCCCATGCGTCTTCAATATCAATGAAAATCCCCAATATTTTTTATAAAAGTTTGGTTTATATATATAAATAAAATAGAGCATCGAATTTTATATATTTGAATTTAAAGGTAAAAAAAAAAAAATTCAAAATTTCAAAATTTTTTCGAAAAAATTTCAAAATTTTTCAAAAAAAAAAAAATTTTTTTTAACCTTTAAATTCAAATATATAAAATTCGATGCTCTATTTTATTTATATGTATAAATCAAACTTTTATAAAAAATATTGGGGATTTTCATTGATATGGAACGCGCAGGAGGCACTTCGAAGATTTCTAAGACGCGTAAAATTCCATTTTTTTCTCAAAAATAATTTTTTTTTTTTTGTGATAAATGCATGCCATAATGCATATAATGTACCCTTGAATAATATTTAAGATGAAATTTACAAAAAATTAAAAAAATTTGAAAAATTTGATATTTTGAAAATTTTTCGAAAAAATTTCAAATTTTTTCAATTTTTTTTTAACCTTTAAATTTAAATATGTAAAATTCGATGCTCTATTTTATTTCTATATATAAACCAAACTTTTATAAAAAATATTGGGGATTTTCATTGATATGGAAGACGCATGGTGGGGGGGGGGGGGGGGGGCATTTCGAAGATTTCTAACACGACGCGTAAAATTCCATTTTTTTCTCAAAAATAAATTTTTTTTACAATTTTTTGGGATAAATGCATGTTATAATGTATATAATGTACCCTTGAATAATATTTAAGTTGAAATTTACAAAAATAAAAAAAAAATATTTTTAAGGATTTTAAACTCCACCGTCCCCTTAAAGATTAACAGGAAATAGAAATAATGCGTCAAGCATAGATTATGAAACATTTTTAAACGCTTTCCGAATACTTTAACGGAATTTCATCCTTTAGCAAGGTTATAAAATATTTCAAAAATAAACTTCTACAGACGAAAAGTACTCGCATTCTTTTGCCAACTGTATTCTATCTATTATAGGTCTGTATATGGGGCATTCTCAGAATATTTTGACTTTCAGGAATAAAAATCTGGTGAAATTAAACTTGCCAAAATAACATTATAATCTAATAGAAGAATGCCTTAATGATTCAAAACAAAGAAAAAATAGTCAGCAGCGAAAATTCTTTTATTTAACTGAGGTTTAAGTTAAATTACGAGTTTAATTTTCCTTACCAGTTTACCAATGAAACTTTTTATTTTCTTCTAAATTTTTACTAATAATGAATTTGCATAGTACTCACAGGACATTCAAATAAGAAATAATAACAATGTAGTATTTTTGGTACAAAATTTTGGTATAACATTGTCTTAAAGGGGTGTTAAAGAAAGTACGTAAGTTAAAAAGGGGGACGGTATCGGAAAAAAGGGACGGTAAGGGGAAAAAAGGAATGGTAAGGATGGGATGGTAAGGAAAATTACCACCTATTTTTAGGCAAATCATGTGAAGACTCAGTGATAGTCACAATGTTCATTGATTTTTAGAAGCAGTTATTTACATTGGATTAAATAATAATTGAAAAAAAAATTAATTTATCTCGAAAAGTGCAGGAATAAACCTTGGGGACGGTAAAACTAACAATAAAGACACGATGCTTGAAATTGATATTTAAATGCTGATTTAAATTCTGCAGTAACTTTCCTGTCAAAGAATTTTAGCCATTCTTTCTCTAGCATGCTTCAGCATGAGAACAAAGTTGACTAAATTCTGCGACTGCATGTGAAGTGATTTTCTGTATAATTTAACAAGAAGGACGTTAAGGAATAAAAAACCCCAAGGACAGAGTTTAAAAAAATAATATCAACCTTAAAAATGTATGCAGGTTAATTTTTTGCCACATATTTATATAAAACAATTGTCCCAGTTTCGGAAAAAAGTTACATCGAATTACTTTTATTGAAACAATTTTATATAGACAGCTCCAAACTTAAAAATCAGCATCATGGACACGGGACGGTATAGGAGTTTCTTGGATATTTGGACCCCCAACATCGTCCAAATCTTATTTATTTCGTTAATATTATTATGCTGTCATGCCATGGGATGTTTCCCAGTATATGAAATAAAAAAACCCAAAAGAATATGTACTGAAATAAAAACTATTATTCAAAGACTTAAAAGTCAAAAGATTGTGAGAATGCCCTATATACAATACATAGTGTGTTTAAATTTAGCTTAGTTATAAAACGCAATTGAAAATTCACCTTCAACAATTTCTACCAATAGATGGATGTGCACTCGAACAATTTTGTGCAGCTCTGTATCTTATTTACAGATTTTTATAAAATTTAATTCACGATTAAAAAAAAAAAATACAAACACAATTTAAAACGTGTTTTCAGAAATTACCGACCATGGACAGCAATGTATGCTGTTTTTTGCTTAGTCCTGTATGTGAATTTATTTGTATTCAACAAATATGACTCAATGTACTGAATATAGTTCAGGTACGACAGGGATGACCGCCCCGGGAACCCAGCTTTCGCTTTAGAGTATAAGTGCAATCCCGGGGGGAGACTCAAATCCACTGCATATGGTAAGATACATTAACAATGACAATATTTTTAAAATAGTTAATAACATACAGAAAAATAAATTCAGTTTGCTATTTTTGACTCTGAAACTCACAAGGAGTGTCATCAGTACATACATTGACAGAAATTGTACTATGTTGTATACATGCATAAACAATTACAAGACATGTTTTTTGAATATTAGAGCTGAAAAACTTTAAGTGAAATGCATATGCTGATAAATATAATGAAGATTCTAAATAAACAAACCATTGGAAATAAGACAAATATTTACATTATGTACAAAACATGGGCTCCTGTCTGAAATGGGAGCTAAAAACAATGAGTTTGCTCAGCTAGCTCAGAAAGGGAGAGGATTGGTAAATATAAATTCGTTGTCTTCTAAAAATTTCATACAATCCACTATACGTTGCAGGAGAACTGGACGGTCGTGCAGGTAAGTTAGCCAGTCAGGCAGTGTCATCTGTTGTGGCTTTTTAACGTGATAGTGGGACGTTAATGTGCAATGTAAAATATAGTGTAATGATGTTGATAAGGATCCACAAATGCAAAGAGGTGAGTCCCGTTTATTTATGGTATATAAGTGTTGTTGGAAGGGTCCATGATTTGTGAGAAAGAGATACAGGTATCTGTTACTTATGAAAATGTTTTGTGAGACCTTAGGTATGAAGTCACGCGTGTATTGACCCACCTGCACTGTAGACCAACGGTGTTGCCATCGGTGTAGCATTTGTTTTTTGAGTTCTAATTTCAATGTTGATTGTGGGAATGGAAGAAATGTTAGTTGTAAAGTTAAATCATCGACTGCCGACTTCGCCAGCTGATCAGCCAGTTCGTTGCCCGTTATACCAGAATGTCCTTTAACCCAATTAAAGAAGAACGATTTTTCTGAGGACTGAAGGAGTAAGGTTATGTCTAGAACTAAGTGATTATTGTTATCAAATTTTGAAAAGGCCATTAGACCTGATAAACTGTCTGATGAAATTAAGTATTGGGTGTCAGAGTCCTCTTCTGCCCAAAGAATCGCCTCCTTCATAGCAAAGAGCTCTGCCTGGAAGACAGAGTTCCCCGGATCAAGCCTTGCGCGCCAGGAAAAAAAGTGTGAGCTTTGCCTATAAACACAAAAAGCTGCCGCAGTTCCTACTTCTGTTTTAGACCCGTCTGTAAAGATGTGTGTTGATCCGTTAAAGTCTTTTGTTGCACAAATACTAATACCGTTTGAAAGTGAAGAGATCTGATACTTTGAACATTTTGTTGAGTACATTGCTGCAAAATAAGAAATATTAGAAGCACCCAGGCGAGTGATCCGAGCGAACTCAGCCTCCGCTTCTAATTGTATGTCCAATGGAGGAAGACCCGTGAGGACCTGAAGTGCTGCGGTAGAAGTGTTCCTATAGGCTCTGGAGATCAGAAGAAGTGCCCTTCTCTGAGCCGCTAGAATATGGCGAACTCCATGCGACTTCCGCATTCGCGGAAACCAGACTGCACATGCGTACGCCAGTTGCCGCTGTAGGATGGATGAGTACCAGACTTTAAAGAAGTATGATGGAAGACGACCTGATACTGAGGAGAATTTGTATAAATTTTGCGTGATTTTTATTATTTCTTGACGTTTTGATGCCAGGTGGGGTAAGAATGAGAGGTGTTGATCAATTTTGATTCCAAGATAATTAATTGTTTTTTCTGACTTTATATTTTTACCATGTAGTTTAAAGAGTGGGCCCCGTTGGAGAATTTTCGGTTTACCAAACGTTATAGAGCGCGACTTCTCGAAAGAAATTGTTATTTTGTGAATTTTCGCCCAGTTTTGAATAAAGTCTAGTACTCTGTTCCCTCGTTGTTCAAGTAACGCTCTTGTTGGGCCCCAGACTATAAGTAAAACATCATCCGCGTATGCGACTATCGCACAGAACTCAAACAGAAAGGTCAGTAGCAGAGTCTCGAGGAGAGCCAACCATAAAAATGGCCCCAGACAGGAGCCCTGAGGACAACCCCTTGAGAAAAAATACAAAAGATCTGGCAGCTGCCAGTCCACCAGAGCCCGCCTGCCCGACAGGAAGGAAGCAATTACATTAATTAGCTGAGGTGATAAGTTTAAATGGTGTAGTGCCTGTAGTGCTAGGTCCCATGGGAGATTATCAAAAGCCCCCATAAAATCTAGCGAAATAAAAGATGTATAATTTTTATTAGATTTGTTAATATCTATGTAAGATAATGCCTGTTCTAGTGCTGTTTCGGTCGATTTTAATTGAGTAAAACCGTGTTGCAGGCCTGTTAATGCGTTGCTTTGAGTTAGTGAATGATTAATTCGTCTTAAGAACATTTTTTCATAGATTTTGCCAAATATCGGGAGTAGCGTTATTGGTCTAAAAGAGGTGTGTTCATTTGCTGGTCTACCTTCCTTCCTGAAGTAGACGAGCTCGCCCACCTTCCGGGCCTCCGGGAAATAGTTTAAACGAAGTGCATTGTTATACATGTCTAGAAGAGTTAAGGGTATTTTAGAAAAGAGAGATCTAATCATCCGATGGTCTATTCCGTCGGGATCTGGAGCTTTGTTTTGGCTAAAGCTATAGATTGCATTTCGCAGTTCTTTTATTGTAAAGTTAGGCTGGTGTGCGTGAGTTTGTTGTGAGGTTGCCATATTTGGCTGAGCTGGTGATCCCAGTGATGCACCAAAAATTTTTTCTGTCAGTGTAAACAAAGAAGAGGACCTGGAAGCTGGGAATGACGAGTCCGGCAGATAGCTAATCTGACAGTCTTGAAAGTCCTGAAAAGCCAGTTTTTTAGATTTGCCAAATGGGTCAGTTTGTTTCTTGCAAAAATTTACCCAGGCGTCCTTCTTCACTCTTTGAATCAATTTCTGATATTTGGCACGCTCTCTTTTGTAAATTTGATATTCTACCGAGTCTAAGTTCGTCTTCTTTGCTCTTGTATAAAGTGCTTTTACTTTATTTCTTTGAGAACGAAGGTCCGTTGTCCACCAGAAGAACTTGACCTGTCTGAATGGAGGTTTTAGTTTAAAGGATGCTTTTGCACTATTTTGAATAATATTTTGAAAAGATTTGTAAGTCAGGTCAAAGGCCTGACGTGAGTCTACTGAAGAAAAAATTACGGAATTTAAGTAGCACGAGTTTTCAACCATGCCTATGAATTTGTTGAATGGGACATTTTTTGTTCTGAAGCGACGTTTCGGAAGGAACGGGATTGGAAGCAAAAGATCTGTTACGATAGGCCGATGGTCACCGAAAAGCTCAGGGAAGACATCCCATCCTCGAAAGTAGATGAATAGTGGTTGTATGCAAATTGAGAGGTCAGGACGCCCTTCCCTTTTTCCGGACCCATGGGTTGGTGTACAGGATGGTGAGTTTAAGACAATCAAGTTATTTGCTAATAAAGAATCTACGAGTAGCCGTCCTCTGTCATCGTCACGAGTATAGCCCCAAAGCTGGTCGTGTGCATTGAAGTCACCCAGGACTAGCTGGTACTCACTCTGGCGTGCGGAGCGCAGCCAGTCTTGTACGTCCACCAGTGGCGTAGCTACATATTCAGCGCCCTGGAGCAAGTGAAGTTGGTGCGCCCTCTTGTCACCCGAAAAAGTTTTGCGACTTTTTTTATTTTACTTTAAAATTTACATACCAATCTTAATTCGGTTTAAAACCTCACTTTTATTTGAAAGTCAGAATATTTAAACACGTATTAAATACGAATAATTAAAAATAAATAATGAAATGAATTATAATTCCATAAGTATGGAGTACCTACCAATATTTTCTGCGAATTGGGCGGGATTTTCGTTTTAAATCGGCCAATTAGCCAGTACAATCTGCTGTCCTTAATATCTGTTTTTCTTTTCAAAGATTTCGAAGCATTGTAGAAAATAATAAAAGGAAACCACTATTGTCAAGTTTTTACTTTTTGCATATGGATGAAACTGTTTTTAGTGTCAGAAAATACTAAAATTCCATAAAATTCAAAATATCATAACTTGATAAGTTTTGGTCATACAAAAAAGAAATTTTTATTATTTTACCCGTATACGGAGAAACTTTTTCTAAATATAACTTATAGAACCCAGGCACCGAATAAAAATGTAAATCTTGTAACTTTTAAAAAATAACTATTTTGATATAAATTACTTTTAAGAGGATGAAGAACAACTTTAAAACTTTATTACTATTGGAACTATATTTCCACAGCTAATGGTTTAGAAAATTAGCCAATGGACAGCGACAAAAGTTGACAGCGGATTTCTCACTGGCTTTTGCTAATTTGAATAATTTCGCTAATCACTAAAGAAAAACTAGACAAATCCAAATAATGGTAGTGATTGATTCGCCGCTAAGAAACACTAAGAATATAAAAACAAGAATAATGAGTTACACAGTAAAGGTTTAATCGTACAATAACATGACTGAGAGTGTCTCCGAAAGAAAAAAAAAACACCTCTTGCAATTTGGCGATTTCAGTCTTCCGTTTTCTCCCCAAATGAAACATTTTGGTCCCCCTGCAACGAGAACCCTAATTGACCCCCTTATACACTGGTGTTCAAAAATTAAGGGCTAGGTGGTTTTCCGAATGAAACATCATACAGAAGTTTTCCACATCGACCGAAATATCATACTATAAATTCTCCAAGATGTGAAAATATGGTACAAGTGATCAAAACATCTAAACAAGAAATCAAAAGGATACAAAAACACTTTATTGAAAAGGTAACTTGGATCACAATTGCAGAGAAGACAGAAATGTCTATCTGACAGGCACCTGGCAGAAACAATTGAAGAGCTAAGTGGAAGAACATGTTAAGTAACAAAAATTACATTTGAAGAAATTTGAAGTGAAAGATTTTGCTGTAAATTTTAATGATTTATTTTCTGTTTGATACCATGTGTTTAAAATATTAACAGGTATGGTACTAAACTCTCTCAGAATAACTTATTCATATTTAATTCTCAAATATTAAAAATTATTAATATTATTGACATTATTAAATATTAATGAAAAATGTCTTAAATCTTCAAGACTAAAGAGAATCTTACAAGGAAGGTCTCCATACTGGGCATACTCAGAATATGTTGAAAGAAATGCTAGTGAAAGTACTCATGTATGTAATAAAGGATCAGTTAAAATTAGCGGCGGAATTACAGTAGAAAATCTGTAAAAAAATAAAATACTTTCGAATAATTGGCGTGAAAAGACGAAAGCGGCACGCAATTTGGCGAGCAGCACTTTTCCTCGCCAAAAGCAAACGATTTTAATGAATCTGAAAATTGTTTGTTAATTGATCTTTAGAATATGCGGTATTTAATGAATTTAAACGTAAACCATGAAAGAATTTATTATTATTATCACATTTTGCATTATACTTGTTGCTTGTTGCCGATTTGAACGAAATTTTGCCATTGTTTTATTCTCCAATCCACAATTTTTTTAAATTTAAACGGCTTTATCGGTTATAAAAATAACTTTTAACGCCAGATGAATAATGCTGCCGTAATACATTTCCATACCGAAGAAGTTGTTTCCATAGCAACAAAGTTCAATCGACAGTGCTCGATGGGGCATATTTTTGAGTTTGGAACAATTTTAATCAATTTAAATTTTGTTTTAAATGGTAAAATATGATAGTTAAAATTCGTTATAAGAACATATAAATATATATGACAAAACTATAGTTAAAACAAACTAAAAATGACAAAGCTAAAGTTATTTAAATTAAACTTATTTAAAAGAATTCAACATAAAAAGTTTTTTCCTTAAAGAGTATTCGACAAGCGTATTTTTTTTTAATTTAATTTCTTCGCCAAACGGTGATAAGTCGCCAAATAAGCGAAATTTTCATTATTGTTTTACGGACGTTCTACCGAGGTTCCACCAAAATTTTTTTTATAAACATATATACCCATGGGAGAAGAACATTCTGTATTTTTTTTACAGATTTTTCTGAGTACGCCCGTATGGAGACCTTCGTTGTTAGTATTTTATCTTAACCGTGTGATAGGATACCTCATAACGCTTTCATCCAAAAGATAAAATTTTTTTTTAGAAAATGTAGCATAACATGTTCATCCACTCAGCTCTTCAATTCAGTCTTTAATAGGGGATATGGTCACCCCTGACTGCGATGCAAGGTTTACAACGTCTGTCCATGCTGAAGACGTGGTTGTTAAGGAGCTGTTGAGATATAGTCCCATTCCGCTTGTAACCCCAGTTGAAGGTAAGGAATAGTTGCTGGTGCCTTGTCAAACCCTGCCAAGCGTCTCCCGAGAAGGTCCCATACGTGTTCTATGAGATTTAGGTCCAGAGACCTTGCAGGCCAATCCACGCGTTGTATATTTTCACTCTCCGGGAGCTCTGCGACAGCCACTGTACGATGAGGTGTAGCATTGTCGTCCATGAAGAGGAAGTCTGGAACCACAGCACATCTAAAAAGGCACACGTTTGGCAAGATAATCTCAGTTCACTAGCGGCTACCAGTTACTGAATCTCCTTAGAAGACGTGGAGGTTCCAACGGCTGCCAAGCGTGATACCGCCTCAAACGTTAACCCCGGCAACTTCAAAACGGTCCCTTTTGATGCTGTTGGATGGGTGATTGCGTATTCCCTGCTCTCTCCAGATGCGTATATATCCAGAATTGCTCGTCAGACTAAATCGGCTCTCGTCCATAAAGAGTACTCGACCCCACCCCTGTTATGTCCAGTTCTTGTGTTCCTGGCGCCGCAGAAACCACCGTCTCCGGTGAGCAGTCGTTAATGGTACACACCGCACTGTTCGACGTGCGTATAGACCGCCTTTGTGCAGCCTCTTGACTCCACTAAAACGTGATATATGACGTCCAATAGTCTGTTCCATGTGCCTTGCGATTTCTCCAGCTGTCTGTTGCCTGTTTCTTTTCGCCTTAGGACAATATAGCGCAGCGGTCTTCTTCTGTTGTTGTTGAACGTGGACGACCACTGCTGAACACTCGGACAGCTTGTTCTATCGTTTGAAATCCTCTACAGGCTCGTAAAACGATGCTGTGAGCGATCCCAAACTCTTCTGTCACACTTTGACCACCTTCGAACCTCCCAATGATGCGACATATGGTAATGTCATCCATATGACATCTCCTATTGGCTGTTGGCCATATGATTGGCTGTTGGCCATATGGTTGGCTGTTGGCCATATCACACAGTAGTAGCTACAAACCGTCGTTGAAATCACTCTACAGCGTGCAATATATTTCACCAAATTGCTAAGTGTCCACCGCATCTGTGCTTTATACTCTTGCGACTTCCACCTCTTACGTTATATGCCATATATGCGCATGCCCAACAGCATCGGTCCAAGGTGTATCTCCTAATTGGCCTTTCAGTCCGTTCTGTTGCCCTGTTGGGCTTTTATGCTAATTTATCTGCTTCGTCCTTAATTTTTGCTCACCAGTGTATATAACTCAAGATTACAGTTTTTACTTTCCATACACATATACAATGTAAGGAAGGAATTAGGAAAGCATTGAAATCACACTAAAATAAATGAAAATAATGGTAAATTTTTACATTTTCAAATACTCTTGAATCCATTCTCACAAGTTTTACAATGGTTCAATATGTATGTGTGTATGTATGCGTGTATGTTAGAATTTCCCCACGTTTTCAGAATTACCAGAGCATGATTTGGTGATTTTTTGATGATGTCGGCAGGCATGTTTTAAATCGGTCGCAAGAATTGTATTAATTTTCGAAGAAATCGGCCGACGTATTTGGTATCTAAACGATTTTTCAACCATTCTGTGATGATAACTGACCAATATTTTCTCTTATATCTCAGTTAAATTATTTCTATTGCTCACGTTCATCTTTACCGCAACATTTCACTAGACAAACAGTAGCAGCTCAACAAGGAGTTCACAATCACTTCACTATTAGTAATTTCACAAATAAATTTCTCCTTGTTTAATCATAGAAAATCTCACGATTAAAACAAATCAAATTTTATATACCTATATTCTGGTAGAAACGTTATTGTGAACCCTTGCGGAGCCGCTACTGCACGCAGGGTCGGACTCGGTCACTGTCAAATATGCAGACCTTGGATTTTTGAAGGGCGCAACGTTTTAGAAATTCATTATTGTACCATTTTGCTATTAGAAACCAACAATATCCATTACCGAGTTTTTTTTCTGGGTATAGTGTTCTTAGGGGAAAAAAAATCGAAACAGCATAAAGATAACCGTTTAGACATTGACCTCATATATTCAATGCAAAGAAAAAAGCATTTAAAAATACTAAAAATGAGAAATTTGTAATGAACGTTCTTGTAATGAGCTTGCGAATGACTAGTGTCGGATTCTAAGTATAGAAGAATTTTAGTACTAAATAAGAAAGATTCTTTAAACCTATTTTAAACTTTTTTTGCAGCGGAAGGATAAAAAATCTTAATGCTGCTAGTAATAAAAAGAAACGTGCGAATATTTAATTACATTTTAAATCAAAGTATCTTTAAAATTTTATCGAGATTTTTATAGAGTAAACTCTGTCTAAAGCTCTATGTAAGACAAATTTTCGTCTTATGCAGAATATACTGTATTTATAAAAATCCTAGCAACAGGGTGTAATCGAAGGCGCGCAAAAAGAATCTCCAAACGGTTGAACATGAACAGTCCTGATTTAACGTATATACAAAATATCAGACCACCGTTTTGATCATCACACATAGACCAATGTCAGACGGGCGTCTTTTTTGCTTAGGTATTATCCATTCACAATGGTATAGCATTGTGAATGGATAATACTTAAGCAAAAAAGCAGCAAAAAAGACGCCCGTCTGACATTGGTCTTATAGACAATATTGAAACAGTCCCGTTTTCATATTAAAGTGTAATTTTTGACTAAAAAAATGTTTGATTTATCTTTTTTTTTTCCGAAAATATTTTTTATATATTTTTCTTTCATCAACCGCAAAAATCAATATAATAAACATTTATATACGTTAGTTTACAAACACAGCATTGTACGAATACACGACACCTACACATTTCAATCAAATACATAATAAATGATTTTACAAAAAACTAAATAAAAAAATTCGTATATATATTTTGAAATAGAGACGACGCATGGTCCTCTGAAACGAAGAAACTTAAAAAAAAAAAAAAAATCAATTCTGCTTTGCAAAGATAAAAAAAAAATCATTAATAGAAAAAATGCTTCAAAAAAGTTATTTTTTTTTAATTTTTCAATAATTTACAACTGTTCAAATCTAATGCTTATAGAAAATTTTGTAACATTTATTATTTCAACTCAGGGGGAACACAGCATTACATGGTTTAGGTCTCACCAACCCGCAGGTCAGGTGCCTAGCGGGCCAGCCTGAGTATGCCAGAATTTGACTTAATTTGGTACAATCCTATTTTTTCTTATTTTTTAAACTTATAGGCCTTGTTTCAGCATGTGCAGAATCAAAATTTGTTGAAAATTAGGCCATTTGAAAAAATTTTAAGCCTTATGAATGAAAGTGGACATTTTCTTTAAAACACGAGGTCTTTATTACTAGCGGAAATATTTCACCTTTGCATAAAATTAGGATCTAAGTTTTTATTCACTGTTATACTTTTTTGAACACGCAGTTGAGTAACTTCAGATTTTCTTTTTCATTTTATTATTCCAAAATTCATTGACTACTACTAATTATGCGATATCGGATGGTGGTGGTGTGTGGGCAGTGTCTGATTACGGCCTCAGCAAACTCACATTACTATTTTCAAAAAATGTTTTACCTTATTTAATCGTAAAATTCTGCGATTAAATAAGGTTTAATCGGGAAAAATATTTTTCGAAAAAAAAAAAAGATATAAATTTGCATCAGCGATAATCATGTGCTAAGGAACACTAAATTTGATACCTAATTTTTTCTCTCTTTTTGAAGGAAATGCTTATCAATTCTGCATTTAAGATTTACCATATTTTCAAAATCTCAAAAATAATATGCACAAAATTTAATTTGTCGTTTCCCCCTCATACCCCCATCTAAAGTTTGTCGCCTTGGACTGATGTGGAATATGCCTAAATCCAGCTCTTATTGTTTTGTAATCTGCATTGATGAAGGTTTAGTTTGCAAAGACACACACACACACACAAAAAAAAAACCCTTTAAAATTTTCATTTTTTTTTTTTCGTTTGTAATATAGTCAATAATTTTCTTCTACTTGTCAAACTAATTTTTTTTTTTTTTCAAATCGTAAAATAACTAAATTGCTAAGGTTGTTACATCGTAAACATAGGTTTCTCAGTGGTGACTTCTTTGACTACCATTATTTCCGTACAGTAATCATCATGATAAATTTCTAAAATATTTTCAATAGAAATGTACCAGGAAGTTTATTGTTTGGAAATAGTGATAGCCAATAAAGTGACCAATGAGAGGCCTGTAAATAAGTTTTGATTACTTGAAGATTTGAAAATCATCAGTTGTCGTCTACGAAAAAGTCACAGGGGAAAAAAATCCAGCATGCTGAAATGGTGTTGGAGAAGTTACTTGAGGCTGCAGTAAGTTATGAATTAAAATTAAAACTTCGCAAATAGAAGTAATTTCTGTTAACTGTGTATAAAAATATGTTTTAAAGCGAAATAATTGAGGTTAAACACAAGGTAAAATATCATAGAAATATGATGGCTGTAACAATATTATAACAATAAACAAGCTGTCTATAATTTCTGATTAATAATGAAAAAAAATATGAAAATATTTTTACAAATGTATATTTCGCTCTTTCTAATTTTGCGCCCTTAGGATTCGTGCGCCTGGAGCAGTTTGCTCCAACTGCTCCACGGTAGCTACGCCCCTGACGTCCACCTCAAAATCTGAACGTGGAGGGCTGTACAGGCTGCCTATGCTCAGAATAAAATTTTCTAGTTCTAGGTTTACAAAGATGGAATGATCGTTTTTTGCTGAGATACAGTGCTTTAAATTTTGATCCAAAATTATTATGTGGCTATTGTTGGAGCTAGAGCTGTAACAGGGAACTTCAACTGGGAGAGAAGATGGGCGTTTGTTAAAGAGGTAGGCATCCTGGACGCATGCCAGTGAGAATTTTTCCTGAATTATGAAACGGATAAATGCTGCCGTGTTGGACTTACTGTTCTGTAGGTTACATTGTATTGCACGGAATTTTATGCAATCTTAGTGTCCTCTGTGCTACTGCTTCTCGTTGTTGTTTAATATATGTCGGGCAGCGTCCGTCGAAACATGTGTGATTTGTTGGAATGTCCTTTCCTGGAGTTTCTCTACTTCTGTTTTCCTGTATGCAGTTGATACACTTTGGTTCCTTCGCCGTACATTCGTTTACATGGTGTTTCTCTGAGCAATAAGCACAAGTTAGTTCATTTGTACAGTCTCTTGATACGTGGCCTAGTCTTTGACAGTTGAAGCAACGTGGTATTAGAATATATGGCTTTACTGTGCATCTGTTAAAACCAAAGCACGGTTTCAGCGATTGCAGTTGCAATGCGTCCCTTTCATGCATTTGAAGAACTAGATGTGAAGTTGCTTCTCCCCTTCTTCCTTTCATCACTTTCAGCAGCTTGAAGGAGACATTATCCTTTCGTAGACATTTATTAAGAGCTGGGATTATGATGTTTTCTTCATAGTTTTGAATAGCTTCATCATTTTCTTTTTGCTTGTCTCGGTTTTCTGATTTATTGTCCATTTTCAACTTCATCGGGGCTTCTGGCGCTCCAAATACTATCACCCGTAACATCTTCGGTGGTTTCTTTGTTATGTTTATCATGTGATTGAGTTTTTCACTGGTTTGGAGGCTGGTTCTTATCTGTGCAAGTTCTTCATCATTGTTACAGGTTATTAGGAATTTCCCAGATCTTGTAGGGATACAGTTTGAGGTCTGTAGTTTTCTTTGATCCACTTCGGTATTTAAGACATTCCTTAACTCCTGGACTTGAATTCCATCTGTTTTCGGGCTTAGTATTAGGGTTGGCTTTTCCGTTGGCAGAGATGGGAATTGTGCCATTTGTGCGTAATTAAACATCTGTTCGCGTTCCTTGTCAATTCTTCTCATATCTGCGTTTTGTTTTGGTGTTTGTAGTATTGGAGATTTTTTGAGGAATTCCTGTATTGCTTCTATTTCTTGCTTCTGTTTTTTTAACTCAGATTTCAGGAACGTTCCATGTTGACCCAATATGAAAGTCATAGTTTCCTTTAACTATGCTAGAATGTCTATTTGCTTTTTGTTACCTTCTTCACGTTTTCGGTGTTCTATGCATTCTGTTTTCCAGTTTTCTCTTTCTTCATTTATTTGCTCCACTAGTTCCATCAGGCTGTGGAAACCTTCTATGATTTCATTTTTGATAGTTAACTTTTCGCTTTTTGGGTCTTCATTTTTATTTGCGAGGAGACGATTAATGTTTTCTTCTATTTTTTGGCGTATTGCGCACGGTTTTAATTTTTTGGCTTTTATAAGCCGAAGTTCGTCTTCTATTTCATTTTTTCACTGGAAAATGCTAAAACTTAATTAAAAAATACTCTTAAGCAATTCTCAGTCATACACAATGATGTTTTCGAAATATTTTATGTGGCCCTGTGTATGATCTATGGAATGTATACACATTACGTCGTAAGAGACAATTTAGTTAAAGATAATAACGCATGCTACATCTGAAAACACACCTCCATATTTATAATTAATGCAACTTTTTCTTTTACTATAATCGGAATGTTTTGTGTGTCCCAGAAAATGAATGATAACTGTTATGCATGCCGTATTCTACATTAAACATCTTCTAATGCATTTCGATAATGTATATAAATTTCATTATGTTTGAAATAAAGAAACATTGTGAAAATACGCTGCAAATAATTTTTCCCATAGATCGTTACCTAATCGAATTACTTTGAGTTATCCTATAAAAATGAATGAAAAATGCTTTGAACACCATATCTACAGAAAAAATGTTCTAGAGCGCCTCGCAAATGCATATAAATTTCATTATGTTTTAAACAAATTAAAATATAAAAAAATATGCAAATGATTTTCCCCGTTGGCCGTAATATACCGAGATTGTTTTGAGTGTCACTGTAACCGAACTATAAAAACTACACACTCCATTTTTAATAGCAAACTGTCATTATAAACTTCAATAACATATATTAATTACATGGCAATCGGAGCATATTTACTAGAGTTAGAAGACGGACAGATGGTAGACTAATAAACCTAATGCATAAACACTTTAAGCTAAATTGGAAAGTGCTAAAAAGTTTTGAATATTTTTAAATAAAATAACCCATTTCACTGAGGCAAATTTTTTTTGTTGAAGAAATGAATTGTGTATAATTATATTTTCGAATATAATTAAATAACCTTATCTATGGAATTCGACTTTATGACTTCTCCACATCTTATAAAAAACACCTTATAACATGATTAATATTTTTTACTGA
The DNA here is from genome assembly GCA_963932465.1 of Maratus speciosus. Lineage (NCBI taxonomy): Eukaryota > Metazoa > Arthropoda > Arachnida > Araneae > Salticidae > Maratus > Maratus speciosus. The sequence continues at coordinate 224,743,899 of OZ010789.1, forward strand.
ATAGTGTGATAACAATAACATTTTCTAGAATAATATTAAAACAATCTACATAGAAGTACTTATTTTATGCGCAAGCGATAATAAATTAGCTCCTGTAATACAAGTATGCTTAAGATTTCATTATTAGTAACTGACGTTTTAATTAAAAAACTTATTAATTGGAATTTTTTCATATCCCAGTGTCATTTACTAAGAGTTTTTTTTCAGTGTGTGATAAATTCGTTGTAAATTAATAAAATGATCTTTTTTTTCTTTTCCTCTACAATCACCCCCTGCTTAATTATTAATGAAGGAAATCATCTTTGGTATTGATGATTTTTTTTAGTCTTTCTTAATACTGTTTGTATTAATATTTCTTTGACTACTATGCTCTAAAAAGTTAATAACTTTTTCTTGCATTTAAGGGGGCAGTTGGTTTTTTAGAGCTCTGTACCTAAAAAGTAAAAACGAAACTAATATAAGAACACTTCCGTCTGTCTGTCTGTCTGCTACAGCTATTTTACTCGTAAACTATGGAACGTGAAAACTTGGAATTGGCTGAAGTAATAAAGGCTATTGACTCACATATTTATAGATTAATATTAAGAGATATTGAATCATTCACAAATATATTTAGGAAAAATATAGAGGGGCTAAATATGTTACTCGAAAAACAAAATCTTTTCTTTTTATATCGTGTGGATATAGTGTGAAAGCTTTCGTAACAGATTAAGTAAAATAATGCTATAAAAAGTTATAAAATATCTTTATTAAGATTGACGATCGTTTCGTCGCACCAACGGCGTCATTTTCAAAATTATTCGCGATAGAAAATATTTTCACATAATTTAAAAACAATAAACAAAACAATGTCACGAGACATGATGTATAACTGTCTACATCATCATGCATGCATCATGTTTCGTGACATTGTTTGCTATGTTTATTGTTTTTTAATTATGTGAAAATACATTCTATCGTGAATGATTTTGAAAATGTCGCCGTTGGTGCGACGAAACGATCGTCAATCTTAATAAAGATATTTTATCACTTTTTATAGCATTATTTTACTTAATCTGTTTATAAGTGATTATTATATATGTTTTTATAGCTTTTGTAACGCCGAACTCAAAATTTTTAGAGTATGATATTTTCAGAGAAAAATAGTTGAAAATATAATGCAAAAATATCCCCCTTCCTCTATTTCCGAATCTACTGAAACTAGAATTATAAAATAAATAGGGGTAGTTAGAAGTTAATTTCAACCTTTCAGGAAAACTACAGCGATTACCCTAGGTCACATAGTTTTTGAGAAAATCTCATTTTTCTGTTACACACAAATTTCGATTTGCGGGCGTTCACCAACATAGTTGAGGAGCACCAGAGGTACCTATCTTCGCAAAAGTATAAAAGGAATGTTGGTAATGATTTTCGAAAAAAATTGTCGGTAATTAGCCGAGACTTGGACGTACGTGAAGATACGGACGGTGTGCGCCATCGGCCTTTAAAGCCTAGATAATAACTGTTAATGATAAATTTGTGTAATGCAAAGCCGAGTTACTAATTCATATATCTGTTGTACGGAACCCCTGTGCGCGTGTAACACTCGCACTTGACCGGTTATTTGGTTGAAAAAATCGATTTTTTTTTCCTTTTTCCATTCCCTGTAGTCTGTAGATTATCCCTGTAAAACTATGTGGCTGAATTGGGAGGTATGGTGGGGGGGGGGGGTTCTGCGTAATGATCAATTACAAAGCTAAGAAGGCCGCTAACGTCTGATTTGCTCCTGATTAAGCATATTTCTTTCTTTTAATACTGTATCTGATCTGACGATCCTGTTATGTTAAATAAAATAAAAATAGTCACACGCACAACTTTACTTCTTCTTTCTTTTCAGATGCGTTCGTAATTATATAAATACGTAACACCTATAGTCGCCGTCTGGTCCGTCCGTCTCTCCGCATATAACAACTCAAAAATTACCCAACCAAATGGTTTAAATTTAATATATATAATCGTTGCAGAATTTTGTCGAGTGATTTCAAATTTTATGAAAGTCGAATCAAAACTTAAAAAGATATTAAGAAAAGTTTTCTTCATTTTATTAAATCCTATCACAAAGTGTTGCCAGTGGGTTACTTTTTTTAAAATTCAGATTTCTTGATTGGCACCACTTTTTTGAAATTGTAAAATTCGCTCTATTTAATGACATATTGATTAAGGTAAAAACAAGGGGAATTTTACCAGTTCAAAAAAGGGGTGCCAAACAGGAAATCTGAATTTTAAAAAAGTAGCCCACTGGCAACACTGCTATCATACGCATTTAATACGAATTACATATTTCCAACTGAGCGAAAAAATGACCATGCCGGGACTGGAACTCAGATCCTTTGGCTTAAAAAAAAAAAAAAAAAAAAAAAATCTGTCAAATTGACAGGAAAAAACTGTCAATTTTGGCGTTACTAAAAAACCATTTAATTTACAGAAAAAAGCTGTAATTTTTCATTAAAACAGTTTTTTCTGTAAAAAATACAGATTTGTTCTGCAAAAATTACAAAATTCAGTTTCTTCTACAGAAAAAACTTTTTTTCTTGAAAACAGTGTTTTTCTGTAAAAAATACAATTCTTTTCTGTAAAAATTATTGTTTTTTTTTACAGTGTACCGTTTAAGCTACCTGGAGTGAAAACCGACGAACATATTTCGCTCAGATAACCATTATTGGTAATAACATCTGATCTGTCATGTAGACAGTTCAACAGAATAAGCCGCAGGTAATGTAACTCCATATAAACGATGGGTATTCTACGTACCCATATACTCATCGTTTATACGTACCCATCGTTTATACGTACCCATCGTTTATATGAAGTTCCATTACCTGCGGTTTATTCTGTTGAGCTCTCTACATTTCAGACCAGATGTTATTACAAATAAGGTAATCTGAGCGAAATATGCTCGCCGGTTTCAGTCCAGGTAGCTTAAACGGTAACTCATTGTCAATGTAAGCCAAAGGACCTGGGTTTGAGTCCTGAGATGGGCATTTTTTCACTCAGTTGGAAATATTCAATTCATATCGTAACTATACCAATCAGTATGATTGTGTTAAAAATAATAGTATACACAATTAATTCAATTATATCCCATGATAGGTAATGATTGTTGATTGACATGGTGATTACATCCTATTTAAGATGGAATCATATTATTTCCGTACTACTGAATTTAATATATATAAAAATTTTTGTATTCATGCATTTTTGCATTAGAGTGCAACAGCTATTGCACCAAGGTCTGAATATTTATAAAACTAATAGTACGAACGCGCCTCATTTGCCCCCCTTGACGTACAATTTCCGACTTGTTAAACTGCATGCGATTCCTTAATTTTGCGTTCTCTCAAATCCAGCACCCGGGGTAACTGGCCCCTCCCGTTAGTTTCGTCACTGTCTGTAAATTACACTAGAAAAGAATGGTTCTGCTACTGAATTGAAATTAATTGTTTCTTAGTCAGTTTTTTACAGTGATTCCGAATCTAGTTTTAGATTTTCCCCAGCGCGTCTAAATTTTGAGATATTTTCAAATTTTGATTTGAGCAAATTTAAGATTTTTTGTGCCATTTTATGCACATTTTGGGTATAATAAATCCCAGACTGGCATCTTTGTTTTATGTTTTGAGTACTGGGCAATTTGTTTCAGATAAATGTGGTAGTATACATATTCTTAACTCTTATCTGTTAGTTATTAACCCTCTAATTCCCATGGTTCCAAAAATTCTGTAATTCAGAGAATCTGAATAGAACCAAAATATTTCAATTTCAGAGAACCAGAATATTTCAACAATAGATTTTGCTTTATTTAATAACGGAATGTCTGTTATTAAATAAAGCATATATTGCTATTTTTAATTTCTGGTATGGATTTGGAGTATGTAAATTAAAAAATCCACAAAATTAAAAACACTGATGGTAGCATATATGCTACCATGGGCATTAGACGATTAAGCTTAAACTTGCATATTTTTAAATGGTATAATGTTTACATTACTTTCAACTGTAAAGTAGTTGCTACAGAATTAGCATAATTTTTTTAGACTAGATTTTCATGCTGATTTCGAACCTGCAATCCTTCTATCGGTCCAGTTTTTGAGTAAAATGAATTTCTACTTGAGCATTTTTATTGTTCATTGGCACACGTTTGATATAAAATGCTTTTTAGAGGTGTGTACCATTATCAAAAACTGGACTTGATAGAAGAAATTGGACACCAGGTTTGAAATCAACGCAAAAAATTGGGTTAGAAACATATTAGTGTACTCATGTGGCAAAAATATTTGGACGTAAAGAAAAGTTATTAGAAAAGCATGAAAAATATGCAAATTAGGCACAATATTTTACTGTCATATGTCCGTATGAACTCGAACACAACATTTTTGTAAAGTAAACCGGACAGTAATCATAACATAAAACAAAATGCCAGTCTGATATTGTTTTATGTCTTAAATTTGAATATAATTATGCAAAAATTCCAAAATTTGCATAAATCGAAATATGCAAATATTTCAAAATCTAGACGCGCTGGGGAAAATCTAAAATTAGATTCGGAATGAGTGCATAAAACTGAAAAAAAAACAACAATTAATATTAGCTCAGTAGCAGAGCAAATTTTGTCCAGTATTTTCTTGACTCAAATTTTAACTCTTTATGGACCGATGCCGCGATATAAAAGACATTGTGACCCTTAAGGGCAGTCGAAATCCCTATACTTGCCATGTTAAATTAATGTACTTTTTCTCATAAACTACTTAAGCTATGAACTTGAAAAAAATTTTATGCATAAAATAAACAATTCTTAATAATCTGAAGTTAAATCTATAATTAAATAAAGCTTAGAATTTAAAAAAAAATCTGAAGTAGAAACCACATTCAAATTTTAAAAAACAAGCATTTTTTCAAAGATAATGATAATAATAAAAAAAGTTCTTTTTATGAGTTTAAACAATTCACCTCAGATTAAACAGGGATATGTATATAATGTTTAAGCAAAATTTCAAAGCATAACGTATGATAGTTTTTTCAAAAAGGTACATCGAAGTTAAAAAAAAAAAAAAACAACATTTTGAGAAAATCAAGTTAAAAGTTAATAAACGCACTAGTAGTAAAGTAGATAAACAAACAGAATTACTAAAAATTTTCCAACTTCTGGTTGCCCTAGAAACAAAATTAATATATCAGTAGAAAGAGGAGAAATGGTAGATTCAAAATATTAAAAAATCGAAAATTCGATATTTTTTAGGTTTTGATCTTTCAACTGTCCTTAACCAAATTTATTCGTTTGGTACAACTTTTCTGTTAAAAAACACTTTTGCTTAAACTTTGACAATATGTGCAAAATAAATTGACTCTAAAAATTACTTTTAGAATAAGTGGTGCGAATAGAATATAAAAAATAAAATCATGTATTTAAAGATACCGTCCGTTAAGGGTTAATTTCACAGTAAAATGCTCTATATGATGTTGGAAATTTACATCTCATATGATTTGTTTACCTATTAGAATAATTGTGTTAAAATTAATCTAGTGTAATTACGTATCCAGCGATTTCTGGAGTTCCATTACCTGCGATTTATTTTGTTGAGCTGTATCAGATTTCAGACCAGATGCTATAATCAATTAGGTTAGCTGGGTTTAAAAAGTTCTACCTTATCGTCCGGGATAGCTCAGATGGTAGAGCATTGATGGCTTCAATCAAGAGATCCCTGGTTCAAATTCTGGTCCGGACATTTTCGCCCAGTTGGAAATTTATATCTGATATGATTTATTTACCAATTAGAATAATTGTGTTAAAATTAATCTAGCGTAATTACGTATCCAGCGATTTCTGGAGTTCCATTACCTCCAATTTATTCTGTTGAGCTGAACCAGATTTCAGACCAAATGATATAATCAATAAGGTTATCTGGGTGAAAAAGTTCCACAAGATTCGTACGGGATGGTAGAGCATTGGCGGAAGAGATCCGTGGTCCGGACATTTTTCACCCAGTTGGAAATTTACATCTGATATAATGCTCTATCTTCATTTGTCTCTTATTTTTAAAGATTCTGATTTTAGATTTTTATGACCTTTTTTAAATTTTATTGTAAATAAAAAGTCATTTTTATTTCTCTTTTTTGCCTGTTTCCTTTTCACATTACATATTTTTAATTTATATTTATCCACATATATTCAGAGAAAAAAGAGCAAATGCAAAAAAGTCCTTCCGGCCAGTGCCGGGAGGAAGAGGTAGCTTTCATAATCCTTATTTAAAAAAAGCCAACTTATATCATGCAAACACACGAAGCTCAATTTAGTGGAAACCGAATATAGGAGATTCAATACTAATTTTTATCAATATAATGAATGAGAATTTCGCGAAATTAGTCAGCTTTATCCAAAGTGCTTTTCTTTAAAGTAACTTATATTTGGCTGCCAAATTCGGCAATTTCTTAAAGTGCCTGTCATTTTAAGACAACATGGTGGATGAGGCTAATCAGTGAACTTGGTCTAGATCTTAGTAATTGCTGTGCACATGCTCACTCACATCGGAATCGGTTAATATATAGGAGTGCTGTCGCATGCAAAAAATCAGATTTTTCAAAATGTCACCCACAATAGAAATTGAAACTGCTATATCTGAGCCATTTTTTAAGGTAAAGACAAACAAAAAATGCTCCTGAATCCTTATATCAAGATCAAATACTTAAGAAAGAAACCTTTTTCAATTTCTAATTTTTTTGCACCTCACTTTAAATATATATATATTTTTTAATTTAATGGCCGCCATTTTGAAACAAGATAGCTGATGAATCTGGCCAGCGAACTTGGTCGAGGTGTTGCTGTATACTATCCACATGCCTTCTTACATCGAAATAGGCGAATACGTGTGTTATCGCGTGACAAATACAAGATCGTTTCAAAATGTTAGCCATGCTAGAAATTCAAAGTGCTATAAATCAACCATTTTTTAAGATATCAACAAAAGAACAAATTTTCAGAAACAAAAACTGCTCCGGAAACTTTGTATCAAGGCCAAACACATAAAAAAAATCTTTTTCATTTTCCAATTTTTTAATACCTTATTTTGAATTTTAAATTTAATTTTTTTTAAATGGCAAACCTTTTGAAACAAGATGGCGAATGAAGCTGGCCAACGAACTCGGTCGAGACATTGGTATGTACTATGTACAGACCAAGTTACATCCAAATAGGTTCATAAATACGCCTGTTATCGCATGACAAAAATCAGGTCGTTTTAAAATGTCAGCCACAAGAGAAATTCAAAATGCTATTACTCAGCCATTTTTTTTAGATATATACGAAAGAAAAACTGTTCCGGAATCTTTGTATTAAGGTCAAACACATACAAAAAAAATCTTTTTCATTTTCCAATTTTTTGAAATCTCATTTAAATTTTTTTATCTTTTAATTTTTTTAATTGCCGCTATTTTGAAACAAGATGGCGGATGAAGCTGGCCAACGAACTCGGTCGAGATATTTGTATGTACTATGTACACACCAAGGTACATCCAAGTCGGTTCATAAATGCGCCTGTTATTACGTGAGAAAAATCAGGACGTTTCAAAATGTCAGCCACGCTAGAAATTCAAAATGCTATAACTCAGCCATTTCTTAAGATATAGACGAAACAAAAACTGCTCCCGAATCTTTTTATCAAGGTCAAACACATAAGAAGAAAATATTTTTTCAATTTTCAATTTTTGGTACCACATTTCAAATTTAAATTTTTCTTAAAAATTTAAATGGCCGCCATTTTTAAACAAGATGGCGGGTGAAGCTGGCCAACGAACCCGGTCGAGACATTGGTATGTACTATGTATAAACGAAGTTACATCCAAATCGGTTCATAAATACGTCTTTTATCGCGTGACAAAATTCAGGACGTTTCAAAATGTCAGCCACGCTAGAAATTCAAAATGCTATAACTCAGCCATTTTTTAAGATATAGACGAAACAAAAACTGCTCCGAAATCTTTGTATAAAGGTCAAATACATAAAAAAAAATATTTTTCCATTTTTAATTTTTTGGTACCACATTTCAAATTTTAAAGTTTAAAAAAAATTTTAAATGGCCGCCATTTTGAAACAAAATGGCGGATGAAGCTGGCCAACGAACTCGGTCGAGAGATTGGTATGTACTATGTACACACCGAATTACATCCAAATCGGTTCATAAATACGCCTTTTATCGCGTGACAAAATTCAGGACGTTTCAAAATGTCAGCCACGCTAGAAATTCAAAATGCTATAACTCAGCCATTTTTTAAGATATAGACGAAACAAAAACTGCTCCGGAATCTTTGTATAAAGGTCAAATACATAAGAAAAAAATATTTTTCCATTTTTAATTTTTTGGTACCACATTTCAAGTTTTAAATTTTTTTAAAAATTTTAAATGGCCGCCATTTTGAAACGAAACGGCGGATGAAGCTGGCCAACGAACTCGGTCGAGACATTGGTATGTACTATGTACACACCGAATTACATCGAAATCGGTTCATAATTACGGGAGTTACAGTGTGACATATGTCAGATATATATATATATATATATATATATATATATATATATATATATATCAATTTTGAACGGAGGGTGGTTTAGGGGTCTGGGGGTCATGATCGATTAAAATATACCAAAATTTTTTGAAATCGCTTTCCTCCGAACGGCTGCAATAGGTAGCTTTTTTGTAAAGAAAGCTACCTAAAAGTAAGAGAAATTATCATGGTTTTATTTTCCTAAAATTTTTTATAATAACGTCACTCTACAGGAAACAGCAGCAAAATAGATATTGTATTATATATAGGGGAGACTAGGGAGTGTTGACCCACTTTTTACAAAATTATTTTTAATTTTTTGAATATTGAACGTAGAATAAAATTTTATGTATCATTTTGTTCGTTATACAATCAGTTATCAAAATAAATTCCTACATTAGTGTAATATATAAGAAACTTGAAAAAGGATTGATTTTATTCATGAGAAAATAATGGTTCAAAGCTCCCCACATACTGGAGGCTTGACCCACTATAAGGGAGGCTTGACCCACTTTGTTTTATATTGAAATATTTGTGAGGAGAAAATCAGATTAAAAAAGGTAAAATAACTTTATGGTACATGATTTAATTATTATAAAAAAAATATTTTTGAAAATATGTGGCTTCAACACACCTTTTTTAGTCGCAATCGGATATCAGATGGGGGGAATTTATTTTATGCAGGAATTTGTCCGAGCAGGTATAATTCTACAACAGGGAAAATGAAATTTTAATATTTAAGACATCATTCTGTTAGAGGCAGGTTCCGTTTTCATAGGGTTTCATATATTATTAAGTCCGGTAGAAGCAACTGTCGCGCTTTTTATGTCTCCTTGCCCTACTTTCTGTGACATGCGATCTGACAACTCTAGTTGTCATATACTTTGGCCTCATCTCACTCTATACATTGTGTTGAAATTTCTCTACATACCTTCCTAGTTTTTAGATTTTTGCTATGTTCTTTTGCAGCCACATGAGTACTTAGCTTATCATTAACATCTTTTAACCCTTTCAGAGGCAAAGTACTTTCAGTACTAAAATGTTGAAATAAATGACTGGCACTGGAATATACGAACAAGTTTATTTGGAAATATGAAACAGGCTATATTTCACATGCATATTAAATTGAAAATATTTTAGAAAAATTCTGATGCCATTGTGGAATTTGGGAATTAAAATAAAATGGTTTTATAAACATACCACTGCCCCTGAAACGGTTAAGACAACTACTTTTGTACTCTCTAGTATTTTCCACTGTTTCTATTTACTTATTGTAAGTAATATTTAAATGGAAAAAGTTCCTATCAACTTTTCCATTTATATTTCATTAATTTTTTTCGTGCGGTACAAATAGCAATTTTTTACATCTTTCTTTAATCAGTTTTAAACGTTTTCTTTTCCATCACTCCATTTTTCTGTACCTTTGCAGAATAAATTTACATTCATTTTCATATAATAACCATTAATCTTTCATTATGCACAGTATATAATAAAAAGATTTCCAAAACCCTTTAATTAACACATAGCCGACGGGTAATTTTTATCAAATCTGAATTTTAAAAGAGTGGAAGCTCCTCCCTGTTCTGAAAGTCTTTTGTAAATTGGTGTTCTAGATAGGTTTCCAAAGTTTATGCATCGGTAAATATCTTTCAATGAACGATCTTAATAAACACTCTCTTACAATCTAAAAAAATATAGACAACATGATATAAATTCATTTTCTGTAAGATAGAAGCCGCGCCCTTAGCCAATGATGTTTTTTTTAATGAAAACGAGAATTCTCGTTTTCCGCCGTGAATATGTTAAAGGAGTCTTGAACATGTGGTCAACCCTCCCTCACATTGACTGGGTCAAGCCTCCCCACATAGCCTTTTTCTAAAGAATAGCACATTGTTATGTTAAGCCTAACTTACTGTGTAATCTTTATGCCTGGAATAAAAGCTCGATATTTCTGCTTTACTTAAAACCTACTTACTTAAATTCCTATGATATATTTTATTTGAAAAAAGCTTACAAAATATTTCTAAAAAACACAACTTTTAGGTTGAAAACGCCTCACAATTGATTTTTTCCACACCTATCTCGATTGTCTGTATGAAACAGAGACTGTCGTTTGAGCATTCCAGTAGCTTTGCTTGACACCTGTTGATAAAACCCTGAAATTCTTTTAAATATGAAAACTGATGGGTGGGTCAAGCCTCCCGTATGGTCAACCCTCCCTAGTCTCCCCTAATCCAAAAAATATTTACTTATTACTTCTTGTTATTTTGAACATTTACTGCAGTTAAAAAATATTCTAATTCGCCCCCTTTGCTAAACAAATAGATTTGCTCAAAATTTATCATCTGCAGTAATAATTAACATTCCTTAAATAATTTCTGAAATATGAACATTTTCGTATTTAAGTACGATTATGTTTCTATATTTGAGTAAGCTTGAGTAAGTATTTTAATTATAAATGTTAATGTCGTCTAATTACATTAAAGAAATTGTTATACGAAATGAAATCTTAATTAAATGTAGTACTATTGAACGGAGTAATTATTAATATTAATCTAATATAATTAGTTCCGAGATTCTCTATTAGCAAATGATTTATACGAATTTCATTGATAAAAATATAATTTCATTCTTTGTACTTCTATTTACTTATTAGTTTATTACTAATTAAAAGACTCATTCTTCATATTAATTCTATTTAATTATATTAGTTGTAAGTTACTAATAGGATTATTAGTTTTGAGATAAATTTGTAAAGATAAAATTGGTAAGAGTTCTGTGCACTTTATTAAATGTATGTTTAATGTTTGTTATAATTTTATAATAAAAAGTATTATTACTTTCTAAAATAGTGTACTTTCTTCTACCTCTTTTTGTGTTTTCAGCGCATTTTGCACACAGCAAGTTAATGGTGTAGTAACATTGGCACGCTGTAATTTGAACTGAATGGATAGATAGCGATTAGGGTTTCCCATTCAAAAATTGTTTGCTTTAGTGTAATATACCACTTGCTAAATTTTGTAAATGTTATGCTTAAACTCCCTATATATGACATATGTCAATCGTTTTGTGCTACTTTTTTTTAACTTTTGGATTAAATTTTGCTATTGAAAGAGTTTATAGAAGAAGAAATATTTAATTTTTTTCATTAATACAAAATTATTTCGTATGTTCAAAGTTTAAATTTTGTTTAACGTACGAAAGTCATATTTCATTGAATTTAATGACATTCAAAAGGTGAATAAAATTCGAAATTTTATTTTATCTTATATTATTTCATTTATATTGTTTATTTTGTTTTGTAGCATGATTTCTCATAAGAAAAAAAATTGTGAAAAAAAATATTTACTTAATAAAAACTGCTTTCTTTTTAGTTCTAGGTGAGAGACATTAACAATTACGATAGAAATATCTATAATCAGGTAAAGCGTCATAAGAGTTTGGCTTTTTAAAAAAGTTCTACGGAATTGGATGAGGCTTGTATTGGTTAGTCAGATAATCTTTTAGTAATTATTCTAGTATGTAAAATATCGTTCTGTGTTTTTTTTTTTCAAATTCTATTGTAAATGATCAACTAAAGAGTTTGTCCTTAAAAGTTCAAAATTTGTCCGACACACTAGAAAATATAATAGCGCAAAGCTGTTCGTATCGTTTTCAGCAATGCAGAAAAACATCCCAGGTAAAGGTCCATATTGCTTTATATTCCGAAGTCAAACTCACGGATATATTTCGTTTGATTCAATGCTCGTTTGTAGAAATCGGCAGCGTAGCTGGTGAAGTCTGTTGGTCTCTCTCTCTATATATGTATATTATATTCTTGTATGCACGCATGTATTGAAAAGCTCCAATAAATTATTTATATTTTAAAACGATCAATAAAAGAGTTATCCTTCTCTCTATATAAAAAAGTAACGATTTAGAAATGGATCAATGAAAATCTGCGTAGATACCGCGAAACGCATCTGATTGGTCAGAGCTTTCTGTCTTTTCAAAGCGGGAATTGTGCTTGGTGAAAACCATGAAAGTAAAGAATTTAGACAGGATGGGCAGGGAACGGGAAAAATCTTTTGCATTTCGATAGACTTCTGTTTTAGGGTTTTTTTTAGAGGTCGATGGCAAAAGTGATTTTTGCAGAAAGAACATAATTTCCATTAACTAATGAGAAAGGGGGTGGGGGTCATCTGCGTTTGGAATCTAAAAATTGAATGCATAGAAAATAATGATTGCGAAGCGATCCAGAATTACGTCTAGGAAACAATTACGTCTGGGATTGGCTAGAAAATAGGGAATACGCGAAACCGAACTTTGCGATACCGAAAGGAATTGCGAAGCTATTAGGCGGAGGGTTGGTGAGCGTAGCGAGCAGGGGGGCAGAAGCCCCATAGTTAAAGAGAAAAGTTTAAATAATTAAAAAGTTAGTATTAATTTGTCTTTATTTTTTTTTTCTAGAAATATGGGACCTCATTTTAATGTGCACGATTGTTATTTTTAAAAACAAATAATCATGCCTTTCAAATAATGTCGAGTTATATCCATATAGAGTTTCTTATTATTACATGTTTCCCATTAAATGTTATAATTTTTAATTTTTTTTTAAATAAAGAGTTCATATAAACATGTATTATAATTATATCAATGCAGGTTAAAAGAACAATAAATAGTAAAATGGCATATAGAATTTTGTAAATATGTTCATTTCTACACAAGAAGTTTTTATTGTTTTATTCTTTCGTCTTTTATAGCATAAAATTACTTTTACCGAAGCCAGTGGTGGAAAATTGGCGCAGAGGAGGAGCCTATTGACACCACTAATATTTTATAGTATTATTCCCTTTAATAAAAACTCAGAAATTCTGTCATTAGATAAGCCAAAAAATACTACTAAAATTTAGTGATGTCAATACGCTCCTCCTCTGCGCCAATTTTCCACCACTGCGAAGCTATTTGTATAAAAGTGGTGTATATTTTCGACTCCTTGTGTTTTTTTCAGCGACTACTCTTCTAACCTCAAACAAAATGCATACTTTACGGCTATTGCATTCATAGAAATTGGTGAACATGTTTTCGATAGTCAAGAAGATATTTCTATGCAAAACAATTTTTTCCCCGTTTTGGGGAATGTAGGTGTAACGGTGTTCAGTGGGATGGTTCACTTAAATGCAAAAACTCCAACCATATTATAGGAACTATTCTTTATTTAAAAGCATCTTTTAAAAGGTGGTTCAGTTAGAGAAAAATGGGAGAGAGAGACCCCCATAATACATGGGACGCCGAAGCGCCTTTTCTTTTCAGACAACTTTACATCTCGAAAGCTGAAACAGAAGTGAAGTTTTTGCACCGCAAAAATGTGGTGACACTACCGGACGGGTGAGGCCGAGATTGCAAGTAAGCGCTTCTAATTAGGATGAGAAAAGTAACAGACAAACCGAAATTGTTTATATTAGAGATAGGCCTTTGCCCAACTTACTGTTACATGAAATTGCAGACAGCAGATTGCTGAATGAGAAAAATACTGAAAATCCAGGACATCTGGCTTTTAATTCGACCACAATTCACAAAAGTGTACATGCTTCTCACAAAATCCGCTCTTTTTATTTTTGTTGTTAATACATTTTCAACGTTCAAGTATTAGTAGTGATAAAGAATTTCCTATCAATGTGGCGCGCAAAAATCCGATGCAATTAAATGCAGACCTTGATACCAGCAACTGCGAATCTAATTTTTATTTATTTTTTTTGCACAAGCAGCGGTAACGGGTAGATACTGATTAAAATAAGAAAGGGAAAAAAGGAGATGAATATTTGAGCGCTTTGAATTAAAGATGTTTTTAGAAAGAAGAAAGAAATCACTTTAATAAAATCTGGATGGTTTTGAGAAACGAATTTAACCACATATTTCATTATAGGAAAGAGGGGGGGGGGGGGAGGATAATATGATCTAAAAGTAAGAAAGTTATGTTTTAAATTAATTTTGAATAAAAATGATAGCTATGGGACAGAAAAGCTGTCACATAACTCATGTAAATCAAGATATCTTGTTACACTATATAAAATTGTATGCAATTTCTTATTAATTTTTTGTATAAGTTTGCCAGGGGTTAAATTTTGATCAATACACGGAAAGTCAGGATGGCAGTGTAAAAATTCATAAAATGCTAAATTATAACATACTGTGATTTTTTTGGAAACCGGGGACTTAGTTAAATTGCAGGAATCTAAAAAAACTACCCCTTATTATTTAAGGCAGAAGCCATAAGCTGATGCCACTGGAATTCACAAAATTTCAATATTTAGGGCTACACTTGTTTGACCGCGTGCAGCTTGCACAATTTTTGTCTCTGGTAGTCCTGTGCGTTATGCAAAAATTTTTGTAAGTCTCTTATGCCAGTAATGAAGCAACCTAAGATAATATAAATAAGCGTCAATTTTATGAAAGAATTCATCTTTCCTTAAAGTAACAATTTTTTTTTACTGGTGTGTTTTTGTCCTTTGTTTTTATTTGCTTGCATTTATTTAATATTATGATCTCATGTAAGATCAAATTTTTGAGAAGTCGTAAATACAGTAAATGCTTCTCTATATGAATAGATACATGACTAAAATGCTGGTACCAGCGCCACAAACACAATGCCACGAAAAAAAAAATATAGGATCCTATGTTATCAACTAATGTGGCCCTTGTATTTTGTGGAATATTTAATTTAAAAAAAAAGATTATTTTGAATATTATGAGCGCTCAGTCATGGACATAACACAATTCTTGTGAATTGTTTTGAAAGCAAGCAAATATATATTTTTTCTACTTACTTATAGTTGTATGAAATATTTTACAGGAGCTAACGGGTAATAGTTTCACAGACAAGTTAATATAGGTTTCTTGGTAGATATCAACTTAAATAGTTAATTTTACTTATTTTGTCATGGTACATATTCTGTAAGTGCGAAGGTGGACAAAGGATTTTATGTAGATATAAAGCTGCAACGTACACGTTTCAGCTTTCTTCTGTTGTGGGGATGAGTTATGTGACAGCGTTTCTGTCCCAGAGCTATCATTTTTATTCAAAATTAATTTAAAACATAACTTTCTTACTTTTAGATCATATTATCCTTCCCCCCTCTTTCCTATAATGAAATATGTGATTAAATTCGTTTCTCAAAACCATCCAGATTTTATTAAAGTGATTTCTTTCTTCTTTCTAAAAACATCTTTAATTCAAAGCGCTCAAATATTCATTTACTTTTTTCCCTTTCTTATTTTAATCAGTATCTACCCGTTACCGCTGCTTGTGCAAAAAAAAAAAAAAAATAAAATAAAAATTAGATTCGCAGCTGCTGGTATCAAGGTCTGCATTTAATTGCATCGGATTTTTGCGCGCCACATTGATAGGAAATTCTTTATCACTACTAATACTTGAACGTTGAAAATGTATTAATAACAAAAATAAAAAGAGCGGATTTTGTGAGAAGCATGTACACTTTTGTGAATTGTGGTCGAATTAAAAGCCAGATGTCCTGGATTTTCAGCATTTTTCTCATCCAGCAATCTGCTGTCTGCAATTTCATGTAACAGTAAGTTGAGCAAAGGCCTATCTCTAATATAAACAATATCGGTTTGTCTGTTACTTTTCTCATCCTAATTAGAAGCGCTTACTTGCAATCTCGGCCTCACCCGTCCGGTAGTGTCAACACATTTTTGCGGTAATGTTTATCGCCAAAAGCATTTGTTCACTTTCGCGCAGTCACCAAAAGTTTGTAAATTGGCGATTCTGTGCAACGCCAAGATTTCTTGACTTCGTGCAAAAATTTCACTTCTGTTTCAGCTTTCGAGATGTAAAGTTGTCTAAAAAGAAAAGGCGCTTCGGCGTCCCATGTATTATGGGGGTCTCTCTCTCCCATTTTTCTCTAACTGAACCACTTTTTAAAAGATGCTTTTAAATAAAGAATAGTTCCTGTAATATGGTTGGAGTTTTTGCATTTAAGTGAACCATCCCACTGAACACCGTTACAGTAGGCAATTTTTTTATGCTTTAAAAGATAAATTTATTCAATTTACCTTTTCATTGAATGTGAAAAACATAATTTTTATACAATAAATATTTTCATTCGTATGTTATTATTACGTGGATAAAAACATACTTTCATTTAAAATAGATTCAATATGTATTATCAAGAACAAATCATATTGAGTTTTTAAAAACGTTACAATTATTAGAAAATTACAAAGCGAGCTTCATACGACTGATATACGCCGAGGAGGGCATTGCTTTCTGTGGGAAGTGTCTAAGTGATTTTTACCCATATTTATGGAAAGGTTAAAATGGAAAATCATGGAAATCTTCCAACGTTTAGGCTGACGAGCACGAGTTAAGTTCGAATCCAACATTTTCCGCTTACCTGCTCTGAGAGTAGAACTTCTCAGCCACTGGTAGCAGTTTAAAATTTGCATACTTTAACACAACGTAGAAGTTAGAAACATTTTTTTCATGTTTTTATTTAAATCCAAACTCAAAAAAATTTTAAGAAAATCTTCTCTTATGCAGAACAAAAACAAACCTTTCAAAGGTGGATTTATCAACTGAATTATTTGAAAAGAAAACAACAATTAATGAATTTGTATGTAAGAAGGTAGTACAAATGAAATATGCACAGTTTTCTAAAGTTTGTTTCGTACATGAGATGATATACAATGTTCTTCCCATGAGTAATTTGAAAAAAAGGGGAAAATACCTCAGATATTTTTTACATCGATGTATATCTATTACAAAATTAAAAAAAAAATTATTGAAAAAAATCAAAAATCCTTTCAGTTATTTCGAAAAAAAGAAAAAAAAACTTAAATTTTAAGCATTTTTAAAAGGTTTTACGTTTATGTATGTATATATCATCGCCTCAGATCAACAGTAAGGCATAAAAAAGGCGAAAATTAGTTTTTTGATTTATAGGTATGAAAAACTGTTTCTGCATCTAGTTGAATGCTAGGACATTTTTTATGCCGTCACATCTATTTTATATAAAGCATAACTTTGTATTTCAGACTTTCCAAAAGTCACCTTCGTTCAGTGCAACACTTCGTTAAATCAGATATCTTACTGTTTCATCGAAGTACGTGCACACCAAAATATTGAGTGTCCTGTTCTAACATACCATTCTGTACTGTCTCCCCGCTTTCACTTGTGTGGACTTGTTCACACTGTGTCTGCGTTAGGTATGATTGAAAACTTCATGCAAATCTCCTGTTGAAAATATTCTATTACAAGTGTTTTTCGTCTTTATAGATGATTGTTATTTTGTTAAAATATGAGTGAAACAAATGCGCAGCGTGAGAAAACATTAAAAAGGTCTGATTACTTTGTTCGAGCAAAATTTAATTGCAAAGAAGCACCATTACTTCTTCATGTCTCTAAAGGGAACTACGATTAGTAACAATGATAATTGTGATTCTGAATAACAATCTAGTTATAAATAATGAACATTTTTTAGTACTTTTAATAAATATTTACTAAATTATTCTAAATTTCTATTTAGAAATATGACTCTAAATCGTTTTTTTACTATTCTTTTCATTAAATATCTCTTGTAAATTCGAAACAGGAAAAACTGCTCTACACAACTTAATGTTGTCCCATATAAATAGTTGATTTTTCCTGGTAATCACTAGGATAAGTTTACGATCCGCTTCTATATCCTAGATATTATCAGAAATAGTAAGAGCAACAATAGAACAAGTGAATTTAGTTCTTCTTCGATGATGTCAGTTATTTTTTTTATAAACGTCACCTGAAATATAACAAAGTGTTAGGGTAGTTACCAATTTTTTTTTTTTTAATCCACGAGCTTCCATCTAAAATATTTAGAATTGAAAAAGCGGCAAATATTAAAATCGAATTTACTCTAAACTAAGTTTTTAATAATATCCTACTGTTGCTCTGGGGCGACGATATATATGATTCATTAAAAATGATTTTTTATATTCGAATAAACTTACACGCATTATTATATTTATTTTTGTATCATAAGCCAATAGAACGAAATAAAATAGAACAAAACTCTCATAGATTTTAATCGCCAAATTCTTGTAGAAAGATGCAAATTCTGTCATTCTCCTTGCAGTAGATTTGTATTACAAATTCATATAAAAAATAATAATACTAATTTTGGCGGTATATCCATATTGACAGACGGGAAATTAATTTTATTTTAATTCTAAATTCTTATATCAAAATAGTATTTTAGAAAGTCTAAATATAAATTTCATTTCCTGTAAATAATTCAGGAAATATTTAGTATTAAAATTGAGCTTGTCTCTGAGTGTAATCTAGGAAAAAACTTTCGTGTTTAGATTTATTACAAAAACATTCAGTTTTACCAGAATATAACTAGCATTAGAAAAACACGAAATAAACGATTTAAATATTCCACTGAATAACTGATACCACTGTTACATTTAATAATATTTCTTATAAAATTAATATTTTTTCTGTGACAATGGTGTTTCGCGATTTTTATGAGAATAAAACAACAACAACTTTGAAAAAAGAACTGAGAAATTGTAGAAACGCACCCCTCTCAGTCTTACTCCCTCTTCCCGCTCCTTGTATGTATGCATATGCATATGTGTATGGGCGCCTTTCTTTTTTTTTGGGGGGGGGGGGGGCTGCATTGTAAACATGAACTTTTTTTTCAAAGATCTAATTTTTAATTTACTTAAATGAAATACAACTGATTTTAAATGATATTTGTTCCATTCTTTATATTTATTTGTGCCATGAATTTATATTTTATTGCACATATCGTAGTCTCATTGCAATAGTAGGACATCTATTGATGCAAAAAATGAGATGTCTGACTTACTGCTATGAATAACTGTGTTTGCATCTAGTGGAATAACTTCTGAAACACAAAGTTATGTTAGTTATGTTTAATATTGTTATATCTCAGATGTGTTGTATAAAAATTCCCTGCTGTTCCACTAGATGCAGACACAGTTTTTAATAGTAGTAAGCCATTTTCAATTATTACTAGATGTCCTAATGTTGCTGTAAGGCGACGATATCTAAATGCTTTTAGTGTTTGCTCCATTAATCACCTTGAAAATGAATTAAATACCATTAGAAACATTTGTAAAAAAATGAGATGTCTGACTTACTACTATGAATAATTGTGTTCGCATCTAGTGGAACAACTTTTGAAACACAAAGTTATGTTTAATATTGCTATATCTCAGATGTGTTGTATAAAAATTCCCTGCTGTTCCACTAGATGCAGACACAGTTTTTAATAGTAGCAAGCCATTTTCAATTATTACTAGATGTCCTACTGTTGCTCTGAGGCGACGATATCTAAATGCTTTTAGTGCTTGCTCTTTTAATCACCTTGAAAATGAATTAAATACCATTAGAAACATTTGTAAAAAATGAGATGTCTGACTTACTGCTATGAATAACTGTGTTCGCATCTAGTGGAATAACTTCTGAAACACAAAGTTACGTTTAATATTGCTATATCTCAGGTGTGTTTTATAAAAATTCCCTACTGTTCCACTAGATGGAGACACAGTTTTTAATAGTAGTAAGCCATTTTCAATTATTACTAGATGTCCCACTGTTGCTCTAAGGCGACGATATCTAAATGCTTTTAGTGTTTGCTCCATTAATCACCTTGAAAATGAATTAAATACTATTAGAAACATTTGTAAAAAATGAGATGTCTGACTTACTGCTATGAATAATTGTGGTCGCATCTAGTGGAACAACTTTTGAAACACAAAGTTATGTTTAATACTATGTTTCACATGTCTTTTATAAAAATTCCCTACTGTTCCACTAGATGCAGACACAGTTTTTAATAGTAGTAAGCCATTTTCGATTATTACTAGATGCTCTACTGTTGCTCTGAAGCAACCATATCTAAATGCTTTTAGTGTTTACACTATTAATCACCATGAAAATGAATTAAATACCATTAGAAACAATGCAGTTGAGAATATTTCCCAATACGCATCATTGATAAGCTAATCAACTCACAGAAGAACCATATGAAAATACAAACAACTCCACGAAGTAATATGAGATATTGCAAAATGAAGTACATACCAGGACTTTTCGAAAAACTCAGACACGCACTTTTTCGCTTTGGCGTAAACTTAATCGCCCCTCCTCCAGCAAAACTGAAAAATCTAATTAGTGCCAAAATAGACCCGATCCCGAAAAATGAAGTTTTTGGAGTATATATAATTCCACTGAAAACAGAAAATATTTACCTCGAATACATACATGAATGACTTCGCGTAAACTTAAAGTTCGTATTAAAGAACATTTGCGAGATTTAAAGTATAACCGACCAACAACAGCCCTGTCAAGACTTAACCAGAAGCAGAATATACAAATCTGATCAAGGTTCTAAATTACCAGATCAACTTGAGTAGCAATGTGCAGGTACCAATCAACAGGATATAACGTTAAGGAACCGGTAAAACAAAGTAAACACAAACGAGCAGTAGGCACTGCAGATAGGATGACGATCGAGGCAATGATGTCGGGTTTATTCCCGTCTCCCTCTGCAGCGATTCGTCTACTTTGCAATTCGGCCCAAAATTATCCCTACAGCGGTAAATCGTAGCTTTTCGGCCATTTTAATTTTAATTTTCCCTCAAAATTGCCCTCTTCTACAGCTGAGAAGTTTACCATCTTTTAGGCTTCAAAAATAATCCAGCCCTTTTCCAACTGGCATGGCAAGTACGTGGTGTGCGGCAACAATCATAGTTTTGCAAAGTGCAATAAACAACCTAGATTCATCAACTTGGCTTAGTAGAGTCGGTCCGGGTGCTTGCTGGTGTGGTCCGCCGCCTGCGGCGATCTGGCGTATGTACTCACAATGCATCGCCCTGCTTTCCAGGCAATTACAAACCCGTTCAGCTGGGTTAACCCAGTTAGGTAGGGGCCTGGTCAGTAGTCTCCGAGTAGTCTCCGAGTTAATTTCGAAGACGCAAAAATTATATATCCCTCAGAGAATTATCATGATTTAATTATCCGCGAATCAATAGAAATTTTTACTAAAGAAAATACTGTTTGTAATGACGTTTTATCCTACAACATGCCCAGAATTTGGCTCAGTTTGCTTAAAGAATGATAAAAACGAGTAATTTTCCACTTCCCTATATCCATGTTTTATTTTCCCAATGTTTCCGGATCTATAAATTAACTTCCACTTTCACTCCTTTCGTCACCATTTACGTGGATTTTGAAAATTAGGCGTCAATATCTGTTGTATTTCTTATATTCCTCTGAAGAAGACTATGTTTTTTATAGTTGAAAGTTCTAAGGTATTAAAATAATTTAACATTTTTTAAATACTGTCTCATCTTTTAAGTAATTTTGCACATAGTGTAACTTTAAGTTTAAATGCTTTTGTTTTTCTTTAACATATGCAAGTTTTGGTTTCACCGATATTCACTCTCTGCGTCAAGTCTAATATTTTTAAACTGCCGAAAGTTATTAACAGAAACGTGCCAAGAAAACTGTTCAAGATGCAGCAGTTTAATGATAACTATTAAAATACTCTGCGCTCTCTAATATAAAGAAAGAAAAAATCATCAACAACAACAAAAATTTGGAAGGACATTTTTCGCACTTTGAAATTCTGAACAAGAAAATATGCTCATTTTATTTTTCAGTTTTCTGGGATATAAATCTTTCTCTTAAAAAAAAAAAAAATAAAAATAAAACAGAGTTATTCGATTTGACGTACTTTTCAGCTCATGGAATTCTAAATTTAAACAAACGCGTATTTTATGGTTATTGCTTATATTCAACGAAATAGGTGAACACATTTCCAATAGATAAAAAGACATTTTTATGCAAAATAAACTTTTTCTGCAACGTAAAATTAGATATTAAAAAGAAAAAACAATTTAACATTAGGTCTCGGAAAAAAAGGACAAGTTGACAAAACCTCTTTTATATATAGATTTTTCATATTATATTTTCCTTCCGCATACATTTCAAACGTTTAAAAAATAAAAAAAATTAAATAATTTGAGTTTAAGTTTCATATTGTATTTTTGAGCATGTATTTCATTAAGAAATAGAAGTTTATTAGAAGAAAATATTTTAAATTATTGAAATTTTAAGCTTTATTTTTAGGTAGATTTCTTAAGAAATACTACCTATTACATTATCCTCTATGTTGGAATTTCTAAAAAAAGTTTGCAGATCTAAGCCGATCATGACCCATAGAACCGAAACCAACCCCAGTTAAAAACTGTATCTATCTCTCTCTATATATATATCATTTTTTATGGACACGATAACGTCCATAATTCTACACAAATCTCTTCCAAACTGATGAAAAAATCAAGACGCAGAAAATCTCGGTCATGTTCGTTATTGGGCAAAATTAGAGCAAAGGGGTGGAAATACGGACGGATTTTCCTAAAGCAGAAAAAAAACCCCATAACTTCATAATTATAATACATATCAAATCAGTTTAAAGTTATTATTACTTTTGATAAATCGAACTCTTGCAGAAAAAAAGGGGGATGGGATGAAGAAGAAAAAAATGCAAAGCTTCATCAATTCACACAAGATGTCAAATGTTCATTAAATTTATTATAAATCTTCTCAAAATTATCTATAGCATTTAAATTGATAGGACCAACTCTTAAAGAAAAAAAAAGAAAAAAAGAAAAAACAAATAAAAATAGAAAAAGAAAATAGGAGTTGAAGAAAAATTTATCCTATTAACATGATTCTGATAAAACCAGCTCTTACAGAAAAATGAAATTAAAAACTTGTCAAAAGCGAACAGACAAAATTGTTAAACTAGGTTTATCTCTTATCTTGATTCAGTGTTTGTTGATGAAATTTGTACTTGACATGGAAATCTACCTGTGCCTGTAGGTCGAACCGGCAGGGATTTTCTTTAAAAAGGGAATTTTAAGACAATGTATTTGATTGAGTTATTAATTTAAATTATTCTAAATATCATTTTATTACTTTATGATTGTATAATTAATACACAATTATAAATTCTTTTCTTGCTCAATTTCTCAGTTGAATTACTCTAATCAAAAACAGCACAATTGTTGTTCTTAATGGAACTCACAAATTTTAAACTTATTAAATAAAAACCGAAAAAATTGGTTTAAAGTTGTATGGAATCAACGCCTGCTCAGAGATATTTGTTCTTCCCGAATGATGTTTTTGATTTGAATCCTCCAATTTGTATTATTACTCAAGCCCGCTTCTCATTGTTTGAAGAAATACAGAATTACCCCAATTTAACGATACTTCATTTAACAATACTTGATTTAACAATACTTGATTTAACGATACTTGATTTAACAATACTTGATTTAACGCTTTTTGATTTAACGATTTTCTCAATTTAACTATAAATTTCAACTTTCTGAATTCACCAATATTTATTAATATGTTGAATGATCCTCATTTCAACGATAATTTCCATCTATTCTATGATAATTTTGATGAATTTCAAATATTTTAGTACTCATATTCAGATTTTTCTCTCTGTCATTTATCTATTGATCTGTATTTGATAATGAAGAGCTCTATGTCGGAGAATTTGAAACATCAGTTTGGAATTCTATCCAGAATTTTTTATATATAGATTACATGAACTACAGGTTGCAAAGAGAAAAAAATTGTAACTAAAACAATCCGTCTAATTTAGATTCTAATTCTGACACAAAATTACTTACTCGAACTGAAGAAAATGAGGTTTGGTATGGATACACATTTATATACGTTTTTGGAACAACAGAATAATCCATGTCATTGGCTATGTAAGGAAAAAGAAACACAAATATATATATACATGTTGCATTCTAGCAACATTGGATTGGCTTTATCGTTGAAAATGCAGTACTGGCTGTCACGATAGTAGTTGTGGATCACATCCAGCAATAATGGCATAAAAGAAGGGGTCAGAACAGATAATTCGAATCTGTTATATTAGTAGAACAAATTGTTGAAATGCAGTTGTCGAGTGAAAACAATGGAATACATCGTTCCGTGAAGTTTCCCCAGAAGAAATTGAAACAACTCATAATATCAGCTAAGCACTTTATTAGAACATCTTGCAAAAGGTGCAGTTTCCACCAAGATAATTAGCCATGTCTCCGTAGTAATAATTAGGTTTAAACAAAGTTCCAGATAATCGAATAAAAAGACGGTGACCAGGGGATGGATGAAAACTGGAAATACGACTAAAATCTGTCAAAATCTGCTGAAACACAGCGAGTATCAACTTTTTGTTTCTCACGTGTAAGAATACAAATATGACGTAGGTCGCGCTCTCAACCAATGAATAATTAAGAATGTCACGTCATATAAAGAGTGCGGACAGAGCACGAGGATGAATTTGAAGGGAAAAAGGATAACCTCAGAAATGCGCGGGAAAGTTAAAATGGAAGCTAAAAGAATATTCTCGAAAGAAAAAAGCGCGGGAATGGAACATTTAATTTAAGAATACTGAAAGCGTAATATTTAAGCGATTATGACAAGTGAGACATTAAATTAAAGGGAATTTAACAGAGTTAACGATAGAGATTATTTAATAATAAAGATTTAGTGGATATAAAGTAGTAATTAAGAATAAGATAAGGAAATCGCGGAATTAGATCTAATAATGTATCATACATATATAGGTAAAGACTTTTAATTATCAGTCTAACTAAAGAATATTCTAAATCTACCACCCCCCCCCTTTAAAGTTCCCCATTTATCTCTCTGAATATCATTAAATTCTTCCTCTTTTCAATAAGCGACGCATATTTATTTATTACATTTTGTCATTGCGCTAGTTCAGGCTGCCCTCTTAAAACTCCCTCTCAAAATTCTTCCCTTTTAATGTTCCCTTCGAAATTTTTCGATCTGGTTCGTTCTGGAATCTCTTTTTCGCGCTTTCTCGAGGTCTGTTTGCTCATTTTCTTCTTCCGCCGAATTGGGCTCTAGTGGTGGCTAAAAATCTTACGCATTGCGTATTTTTGTATCTCTACGCACTAACCAATAAATAGTTTTGCGCTGTTTCAGAACTTTTTTCAGTGATTTTGACTTCTAACATGTAACAGCGGCATTGTCAGATGAATGTACATTCAAATTCTTAATATTTTAATTTAACATCATTTTTTAAAGTGCTCCATCTGTTTGGACGATGATCATGTGAATAAAGAGATTGGATTAGAATTGAGTGATATTTATTTTTCGGTGAAATACACCAAGTATTCTCATTCTGCTGTTGCTTTGATTATTTATATCGCTCGGCACACGAAATGTAATGGTAGTGCTACTTTTGTGTGACAGATTATTCTTTTAATCAACGATATGCTGATATTGAATAAAGTATGCGAAGTGATTTCACAGAATCCGCTCTTAAATCAGTAGATATCTGATTAATAATATTGGAAAACACTGATTGCGTAGTGAATTTTTTTCTTTTACTGAGATGGAGACTTTTTGCTTATCGTTAACGTTACAATCATATATATATATATATATATATATATATATATATATATAGATAGATAGATAGATACCAGGGTGTCCATAAAAGAACGTCCCAGTTTCAATTTTTTATTATAGCACATTAATTTAAGCTATTTACAACAAATCATACATGAAATTGAAACCTTTAGTTATGCGGCACACATCCAATCTGAATTTGAAATATCAGTTTGGTATTCTATCCAGAATTTTTTATATATAGACTATATGAATTACAGGTTGCAAAGAGAAAAAATTGTAACGAAAACAATCCGTCTAATTTAGATTCTGATTCTGACACAAAATTAGTTACTCCAACTGAAAAGAATGAGGTTTGGTATTGATGGACATTTATGAAACGTTTTTGGAACAACTGAATAATCCATGTCACTGGCTATGTAAGGAAAAAAAAACACAGACATATATATACATACATAGGTAAAGTATTTTAATTATCAGCCTAACTAAAGAATGTTCTAAATTCCCCCCCCCCCTTTTTTCAGTACCCTATTTTTCTCGCTGAATATCATTAAATTCTTCCTCTTTTCAATAAGCGACGCCTATTTATTTTCATTTTGTCATTGCGCCAGTTCAGGCTGCCCTCTTAAAACTCCTTTCAAAATTCTTTTTAATTTTTCGTTCGATATTTTTCGATCTGGTTCGTTCTGGAATCTCTTTTTCGCGCTTTCTTGAGTTCTGTTTGCACATTTTCTTCTTCCTGCGAGTTGGGCTCTTTCCTTCTTTCTAACCGATGACCAGGCCCCTACCTGCTGGGTTGCCACAGCTTAACGGGTTTAGTACCTGGCATCGGGGCGAAAGACCGCCTAATCGCTGCGAAGGGGCAATAAACCTGACATCATTGCCTTGATTGTCATCCTATCTGCAGTGCCTACTGCTCATTTTGTGTATACTTCGTTTTGCCGGTTAATTAACGTTATATCCTGTTGTTTGGCACCTGCACATTGCTACTCAAGTTGGTCTTGTAATTTAGAACCTTGATCAGATGACGAGACCTTTATCTGGCAAGGCACCTCTAGAGGTATAATTCACAGGTAACTTGGAGGATTTTGCACCCACGACGGATTTTACATGCACCAGGCGCTATTAGCGTACATGGCAGATTATAGCCGGTAGTAGACCTACCGGTGGCTAAAAATCTTACGCATTGCGTATTTTTGTATATCTACGCACTAACCAATAAATAAATTTACTCTGTTTCAGAACTTTTTTCGGTGATTTTGACTTATAACATGTAACGGCAGCATTGTAAGATGAACGTACATTCGAATTCTTAATATTTCAATTTAGCATCTTTTTTGAGAGTGCTCCATCTGTTTGGTGGATAATCGTGGCAATAAAGAGATTGGATTAGAACTGAGTGATATTTCATCGGTGAAATCAAGTATTCTCATTCTGCTGTTGCATTGATTATTTTTCTCTCTCGGTACACGAAATGTAATGGTAGTGCTGTTTTTGAGTGACAAGTTATTCTTTTAATCAACGCTATGCTGATATTGAATAATTTATGCAAAGTGATTTCACAGAATTCGCTCTTTAATCAGTAGATATCTGATTAATAATATTTTAAACGCTGCTTTGGTTGCATAGAGATTTTTTTTTTTTTTTTTTTTTTTTTTTTTTACTGAGATGAAGATTTTTATCTTATCGTTACATATATATATATATATCATATATATATATATATATATATATACTCGTATATCATATATATATATATATATATATATACCAGGGTGTCCATAAAAGAACGTCCCAGTCTCAATTTTTTATTATAACACTTTAATTTAAGCTATTTACAACAAATCATACATGAAATTGAAACTTTTAGTTATGCGGCACACATCCAACTGAAAGTCTAATTCTTCCCACACTTCGGTTATCAAATCCGGAGTAATGGAAGTCACAGCCTATTCAATTCTGTATCTCAACTCTGTCAAATCATTAAGTAGCGGCGGAACGTTGGCAAGATCTTTTAAAAACTCCAAAGGAGAAAATCGCATGGCTCTGACGGCTTTAAATCTTCAGAGCAGCTATAACGCTTTACGCTTAGGAGTCGACATTTTGCGTATATGGCACTGCAAGCGAGTAAACAACAAAGCGGTATTCGCACATGCGCTTATCTAAAACTGTTTGAGTTACTCTTTATTTGCAACATTGAAATAACACTCTATAACGCTTACACTAATACTATTAAAATTTATAACTTGTGACTTTTTTTCATGGTTACCCTATATGTTAAATATATATTTAATGCGCATTTATGCAGCTTTAATTTATATAATGTACGAGGCCAAGTCAGTAAGTAAGTCACAAAAGACAATGAAAAGAAGGAAACCAAGATACATACTTAAAAGTCATGTTTATTTCTCTATATAATCGTCATTTACATTGATACATTTGTCCCATCTCTTTATGAGTTTTCTAATACCTGCTGCATAAATGTCTTTGAACTAC
This sequence comes from Maratus speciosus, assembly GCA_963932465.1. Taxonomy (NCBI): domain Eukaryota; kingdom Metazoa; phylum Arthropoda; class Arachnida; order Araneae; family Salticidae; genus Maratus; species Maratus speciosus. Next base: position 224,772,445 of record OZ010789.1, read on the forward strand.
ACTCTCAGCCATCTGTGTACCTCACATTCAACGTCTGCATCAGATGGCTGTAGGCTAAACCATGTAAACACCCTGTTGCAGTTGCTAATGCTGTCTGTTGTTGTTCGCCTATCAGCTCTAACCATTTCCTAAACCTTCCGCACTGTTTCTTATGTCACAATCTCAACAGGACGACCACTTCGTTCTTCGTCAACAACTTTTGAACACCCCTGCTCATCTTGTACAACTGTTGTCTCATAAATTCGAAATTGACATCTTACAGTTGTATAGTGCTGCTACCTATTGGCATATTTGGAAACAATTTACTACTAATTTCCAACCTCTCATATCGGTTTGTGACCTACTTACTGACTTTCTCTCGTATTTTCCGATTTAACGATAATTTTCAAGGTACCTTTTATAAATGTTTTTAGCGGTTTGTCTGTATATTCAAAACTGGATTACGCATATTCTACCTCGTGGTATTTTTTTGAACTTACAGAACTTGCAGTTTGATTTGTAAAAAAATGATTTTTAAGGATTTATAAATTTATAAGCGAAATAAATTTTGTAGATTTACAGATTGGCCGCCGCGGTCTGTTTCCTTTGGCAGTTAAATCGTCAGACATCATGCTGTATGTTTTTCCACTCAAAAAATGATATGTTAATAACAAGTGTGCTGTGTTTTGACGACAATGATTTAAAGAGAACAGTCATAACTGACATAGATTAGAGGATGCTTGGAAGAAATTAGATATAAAAAAACCCTAATGAAAACATCTTCCCTGCAAATAAATTATTATATATTGCTGCTATATGTGATACAGTCGTTGAAAAAAGGATACTATTCCTTCCTACTAATTCTGTTTCAAATCATCGTGTAAAAATTTTACAGGTGACAACAATCGATTATTAAAAATTCTAAATTATCCTTCGGAAGGGGGAGGGGGTATTCTACATATTGAAATAATAACAAACATTTTAAATATTAATGCATAATTTGGACATCATACTTGGATTTTCTGGTAAATTTTAACTTCAGATATACTGAAATTAATATAAAAAAAAAGGTCTATAATCGGCGAAATTTCAAATAGAAATAAAATTCTAGATGTTTCAAATATCCGAATCGAAAATTACAGTTCAGAGTTCCTAACTGTAAACCTCCATAATTCCTAAACTACTAGATCGAATGATGATTTCCCTTTTGGTATCTTAAAGTAAAATTTACCAAAAGACTAAATATGATATGAAAATTTGGTGTTCGTATTAATTTTAGCTTCAGGATTAATTTTTTAGAATAATATTTAAAAAAGACACATTTTACAGTTGAATAACTAATACCGTTTATTTATTTTCTTGTGGCCATTTGCAGATTAAAATGTATTCTCCATATTCTAGGGTGTTCTCTTTTTTTATTGGTAGACTGTACAAGCTTAACGAGATAAGTAATATTTAATTATTTATTTTCTAATTTAATGTTTTCATGGGATTCACTGAATACACAACACACACACAAAGTAAAAATGAGAGAAAATAAAGAAAAAACATCAGAATGTAGATGTTATATTGTATATTATTTTATAAATGAAATTTCATTTTTTATCATTTTTACAAATAAAAAAATACCTTCAGAAAAAGCCATCCGATAAATTAGTTTATTTTTTCCTAAAATTTTCCCGGATTTTTCCGAGCATTCCCATCTCTAACTATGATGACGCTGATATGTTTTATTTGATTATTTCACTTAGAAATCAGAGTGATTACAACTGGAACTGGAACGTTAAATAACAGTTTTTGAAATTTTCACTTTTTCGTTGAAAATAAACATTTATTTTTATTAAATTTCGAATGTATTTTAATTCATTATGAATATAAATAGTTGTAAAAGCATTAATTACAATTTTTAATAAGGAAGCTGATGAAATTTCCTATAAATTACATTAAAGATAAATACGTCCAAAATAATTAAAAAACAATAATTATATCATTATATTTTATCTTAAGAGAAGTTTCAACTTAAACCTAACTTTAACACAGAAATTCAAGGAAAAACTGCTTAAGCGGTTAAGAACATGAAAAAAGAAAGTATTACTTTTTAAAGATAGAATTGCGTGCTAAAGTTCATTCAGACGATATTTTTATATTTTCCTATAAAAATGAATACTTAAATATTGTTTATTATAAGTTTGAAGATTTTTAATGCTTCAGTTTTGTTGAAAATAATAGTTTTGAAATTCTAAATGAAAGAAAATGTGGTGAATGAACAATTTATTGACAAAGTTGGGATAAAAATTAGAGCTTTTTGTGAATACATTTAAATTTCGAAAATGCGATGTCAGTCATTATTTAAAAATTTTCAGTCAATGGTGTTTAAAGAAGTTTAACGGACTATAGTACACATGCTATTCTAAAAATATCCCCGCCTGCTCGACCTACAGGATTTCGAAGTTAAGTAAATTTCGAAGTACTAATTTCACCAACAAAAACTAAATAAAGATTAGAGATAAACCCAGTTTAACGATTTTACCTGACCGCTTTTGACGAGTTTTTAATTTCATTTTTCTGCAAGATCAGGTGTTTATCAGAATCGATATTCAAGGCGATATTAAAATAACTATTGACAGAACGTTCACATTAAAAAAAAGAATGTCCAGCTAAATGCCCAACTAAATGCCCAGCTAAACTGATGGCATTGAGCTCACAGGCTATTCACAATAATTGTATATCATACTCTTATTTTAAAAAATAATGCCCCTCAAAAAAATAAGTGAAGGGGAATTAGCCCCCGTTTCCCCCTTTATACTTAACCAGTGAACCTCCAAATCTAATCAGGGAAGCTCCTTATCATAATAAACCGGTATACCAAATTTGGAGCAAATCGAATAATCCTGCAAAAAAACCATTTATCTAAATTAAGGGGGTGGACTAGCCCCCTCTTTATCCTTAACCAATGAATCCCTAAAACGAATCAGGGAAGCTCCTTTACATAATAAACCGGTATACCAAATTTGGAGCAAAGCGAATAATTCTGCATGAAAAACCCGTTTATATAAATTAAGGGGGGTGGACTAGCCCCCCTTCGCCCTTTATTCTTAACCAATGAACCCCCAAAACTAATCAGGGAAGTTCCTTAACATAATAAACCGGTATACCAACTTCGGAGCAAATCGAATCATTCTGCATGAAAAACCCATTTATCTAACTTAAGAGGGGCAGGCTAACCTCCCTTTTCCCCCTTTATCCTTAACCAATGAACCCCCAAAACTAATCAGGGAAGTTCCTTAACATAATAAACCGGTATACCAAATACGGAGCAAATCGAATGATTCTGCATGAAAAACCCATTTATCTGAATTAAGGGGGGTGGACTAACTCCGTCCCCCCCCCTTTATCCTTAACCAATGAACTCCCAAAACTAATCAGGGAAGTTCCTTAACATAATAAACCGGTATACCAAATTCGGGGCAAATCGAATGATTCTGGATGAAAAACCCATTTATCTGAATTAAGGGGTGGACTAACCCCCTTTTCCCCCTTTATCCTTAACCAATGAACCCCCAAAACTAATCAGGGAAGTTCCTTAACAGAATAAACCGGCATACCAAATTCGGAGCAAATCGAATGATTCTGCATGAAAAACCCATTTATAGAATTAAGGGGTTGGACTAACCCCGTTTCCCCCCCCCCTTTATCCTTAACCAATGAATTACCAAAACTAATCAGGGAAGCGCCTTATCACAATGAACCTAGAAAATTTTTTTGAAGCAAATCGGATATTTCTATCAAGAGTTATCGCGTTACTTACATACATACATACGTACATACATACAGAACGGGCGGGCACAGTAGCTCTCAGGCTTTGATAACCTGTGAGCTAAAAAATATTTCCCCACGCTCAGCTGCTCAAAATTTTCTGACTCATTCTTAAAAGCAAAGCGTGAAAATTGCATACATGATTTTTGAGAGATTTATAAATGACCGGTGTTTTTATTTTTTTCGTTCAGTTAATTAGTAATTTATAAAAAAAATATTTTCTGAGTACGACATTTTTTTTTTCATTTCCAGCACTATCGCTTCGGGAAATTCGGTTGAAAGTGCCCACTTCGACAGTTAATTCCATAATTTTTTCTTCAACCCGTATTTTATTTTAAAATTTGTTTTTGCTGTAAAAGTTGCTCCTATCAAATGTCAATGGGAAACTTGTACATAAGATTAAGAATATTTATATTAAATTTCAGCTGATTTGATACCCTGAGAATTGACGAAGTTATGAATTTTTTCTCCCTAAAACCCTATTTTTTTCGCCCCTTGAGCGCATTTTTAATTTTATCAAAAATCTCTCATACATAAATGTTTGGCCGTCTTTTCAGAAGTAATAATAACTTTAAACTGATCTGATGTGTATTATAATTAAGGAGTTATGGGCTTTTTTCGGTTTTCACAAAACCCCTTCCTATTTCAACCCCTTTAGTACGATTTTCCCCATTAACGAACTTGACCAAGATTTTCAGTATCAATTTCGAAGAGATTTGAGTAGAATTATGGAAGTTATCGTGTCCATAAAAAAGTGATATATATATATATATATATATGTGTGTGTGTGTGTGTGTATAGAGAGAGAGAGGGCGAGAGAAATGGATAGATAGATACATAAAGTTTTTAACTGGGGGTGGTTTTGGGTTCTAGAGTTCATGATCGGTGTAGATCTGCCAAAAGATTTTCGGAAATTCCAACATAGGGGAGAACGTAATAGGTAGTATTTCTTACAAAATCTACCTAAAAGCAAAATAAATTTTCTACTATAATAACTACATGAATTAAAATTATTTAAAACTTATAAATAGCATGCTGTAAGACTTTGGATGTACACGACCTCATAAAGCAGTTTTAAAACGGAGCACAAACTCTCAAAATAGTAGCATGTGCTTTCAATTGAATATCTTTTTTATGATTTCCTCATTTAAAAGTATAAATTCAGACAAAATGGAGTTAAAGATATAAAATTCTACAAATTTGAGGATCATTCAAGTGTCATTTATCACGGACCCTGGCAACGCCGGGCGGTCAGCTAGTTTTAGAATTAAAAGATAATCAACTTAGTTGTGACAGAAATTCTGCTTTAAAATCAGACAAAAATTTCGATTTGAAAAGAGCAGTAATAAATTACTGAGACTTTTCCCCATCTGCCCATGACCTAATCTGCCTGTGATGATATAACTGATAGTTTGAATTCTTAGCGCAATGATAACAATTATTTAACAGAAGATAATTCTAGTACATATACTCAAAACATCTTAAAAGCAAAATAAAATTTCAAAATGGTATAAGAAAAAGTACGAATTCAGGAACAAGTCCCATCACCATGTGTTACTGTAACGCAGAGTTACTTACACATTTTTTTTCTTTAAATACCTAAGTACGAGACTCGTTAAGGGGTCTCAAGACTCTTAAAGCTTCAAAATTTTCGAAATTTCATTTTTTTAAAATGTTAAACTCCTATCTTTTCTGAACATTTTATGTAATGTCTTCCTTGAAATTCTCATTAGAAGAGGAGTTGTGGCTTTTAGAATTATACCATCTTAATAGCTCAAGCGGAGTTTCCGAAATTTTGGAGTCATTTTTCTCCAAATGAAGTTTTTCGGACTAACGCGCACGATATCTCAAACGCTTCTGAATATTTTTTCCTAAAGTTTTCTAAACATACATTTCATGTTAATCTGTATAAACTGAACCTAAAATTTCCTTTCTATTTTTCAAAAAAATATTTCTTTAGGCGATTATGTTGTTGAAATTTTCAAAATATTGTATTAGCTAAATACAAGTTTGTATTAAAAATATAAAATACTTTAAATACAAATTTATTTAAGTTCAGGATAATTATTACAATCAGAAGTATAAGTAAGTAACAAAATTTTCATTCTAGTTGCAATATGTATTTTGTAATCGTGCGCGTAAGCTGTTATACCATCTTTCTGCTCCTGTAAATGCTAATTCTGCATCTTGCAATTTTTTAAATAAATAAAATAAAAGAACGTGCTTATATTTCTCATGTCAATAAAAAATGTGTTTTAAAATCAGGTATATTTTAAGATATTAAACGTTGAAAACGGTCTCTTTTTTTTCTTCCAATTTTAAGAGTCCTGAGAGCCCTTAAAGTGCTTTACATTTTGAATTATAAATTTTGCAATAAACATAAGAAATTTTTAATTAAATGGAAAGTAACTGGAAATGTATAGTTACTTTCTTCTATCTATAATAGAAGAAACTAGTGTAATCGTTTTTTCCGATTTCCGGTTTTCCATGAATTTATAAGTTTTAGATCATAAATACTGAAAAATATGTTTTTTCAAAATCCAACGTCTGTCTGTCCATGTGTCGGTATGCGTGTGTGTCCGTGTGTACGTATGCCCTCTTTGTATCACTGAAAAGTATATGAAGTTATCAATAGAATTGAACCAAATTTCATATATATGTTTTTGGTTATGGCTAGTAGGTGCCATTTAACTTTGGAATATTCTGTCGGAAGGGACGCTGTAATAGCGATTTTGTGCCAATTTCATTATTATATCATTTGAAAGTGTACGGAGTTATGCATAAAATTGAACCAAACTTCATACATATGTTTTTGACTAGGGACTTCAGGTCCCAGTTGAAGACGGAGATATTATCTCGGAAAGGGGCATTGTAATAACATTTTATTTTTTTACAATTTTCTCGAATCTTTTAATCGTTCTGTTGTACATCAACTGCTCATACAGCATTGGGCACATTCGTATCCAGCTAACTCGGCGATTCACAAGCAACTGACGTACGACAGAATAACGAAAATATTGATTTTATTAGATTTTATGTTATATTTTATAGATTAACATTACCTGGGGGGAAACCTGAACGCAATAAAAATACAGAAAAACTGATGTATTCTTTATTTGTATCATCTAAGTTAAGAGAGTCCTAAAAACAGATTAGCAGTAACAGTATTTAAGGTTTGGGAATTCTATAAAATTTCTAAAAATGATTGTTTTTGCATTAAAAAAAATACAGAATAATTATGAATATTTAATGTGGCATTTTAATGTTGAAAAAATTTAATGCTGAAATGATAGACAAGAACTAAATTAATGGTACCGCGCGCGCGACTAAAAAAAAAGTCTAAGAAAGCTTTAATTCTACAATTAAACATTTAAATAATTCATTAATTAATATTAGGTTTCAGCATTAAAATTTTAAAATTTAGAACATTATATACAACGAAATTGTTTTTGGAACCAATAAGCCTGGTATGACAAGCTTGAAATACATAAATATTTTTAATTCAATAAATCGGATGCAAGTTTTTGTTAAAGGCATAGAATAATTAGGCGATATTTTGAAACGATAGATAAGACATGAGTTAGAAATAACAGACTAAGAAGATTCTAGTTGTATAAATAAACATTCAAATAATGTATTCATTAAAAATACGTTTCAATATTCAAATTTCAAATTTAGAACAATATCGAACGAAAATCTTCTTGGAATACATGAACCTGTCATAATAGAACTAAATTTAATTTTCTTTTCATACTGTGAATCGAATGCGCATATTAATGAAGAAAATTTTAATTATTTTACTTTCATTCAAAAGATGATTACCTGATAAAAAATAAATATATTTCAGCTTAGAAATGTATAAAAGGAAATGTATAGAAATGTATAAATGTATAAATGTATAAAATATTCTTATTACTAAAATATTTAGTTAAAAGAATATTCGGCGACAAGACTTATTCAGTTTTGATTTTAACAGTGATACGCAGTTTATTCTTGTTTATTAACTAACGCATACAAAAAGCAATTTTGGTATAGAAATGTGGGGTCGGAAATGAAAAGTTTTGGCGAAAAACAAGAAATGAGGATGAAATGAAAACAAGTGTTTTATTGGCATAAAAATTACAGTAAGTACAGTCATTCAGAGTAACTTTGATCCGCATTTTCTCTATTTTCATATGCCACACTCTTATTTTAAGAATATTGTTGCAACTAGGGGCATCAAAAAGAAGAAATGATCCTAAATTATTGTTTGACTATAAAAAATTAAGGAATAATAAGGATAAAAGCAATAAAAAATGAATTTTTAACCTGGTTCAAAGTTACCCAGCCATTTAGGGTAACTTTGCACCATATGATAAATATTATCTAAAATAATTCATTATAAAAAAATTACTATAGTTAGGACAACTTTAAACCCCCAAAAAGGTTTTCAGATATGTACAGACTCCGAATTTACATTTCCCAACATCACAAGATTTGTATAATTTATGATATTACAACAAACATTAGGCATAAGAAAAGTGCAAGAAGAGAACCATGAATATTTAGAAAAAAAAAATGTTTATTGTTCATGGGTCATTCCATGAAAAATGAGCAAATCAGCTGTTGCATACATATCACAGATTTTATTGAAAATCAGTCTGTATGTAGATCATATCTATTTATGAGTAAATGTAACATAATGGATTTCAGGATTGTTTATTTAAGTATTAAAATATACATTAAAAGTGAATGCAAAATCGAGGTATTGTCTACATGCTTAAAATTTCAATTCTGATTATTAGCCTTAGGAATGAAAAGACTATATTAAAAATTATTTATAATTAGGAATGAATAATAAGTAACAGATTGGCTTAAGTTACTAATTGTATTTTTATTCCGTAATGGGAAAAAATTATTTTTAAAAATTTTTGAGGTAAAAATGCAATATTTCTATTGTTCATTTACGCATGAAGGACAGATTAGACAATTTTACTTTTTTTTGGCGTTATAGCTAAAAGTATATATTTTAAATATCGAAAGTTTCATTCTTGCCTTTTTATTCCTTAATTAGAAAAAAATAAATAGTAAAAAATGTTGAGGGTAAAATGCAATATTTCTATCACTTCTTTTTAAGTGAAGAAAAGCTTTATTAAACTTCTAAATTATTTCATATTATAGATAAAAGTGTATAATTTAATATAGAAACTTTTATTCTTACTTTCAGTTTATTTTTGGCTAATAATATATTTATTTTTAAACCACAGTAAAAAAATATATTATGTTAAACAAAAAAATTATACATTTATCCTCTAAATCCATAGGTGGCAGCACTGCATCATTTTCCCTTTGAAATCACGCAATATCGTAAAAAAAAGGCGCGCGTATTCAAAGAAGAAAGCTCTTGGAATGCAACAAATATTACATTTTTAATCAAATTTTGTGACGTTAGGAATCAAAAGGCAATCTTGAAATTTTTAACATATCATGGACTTATTGATCTTTATGTCTGTGCAATAACTGTAATGTCTGACCTTTCCTTCATTATATTTTTACCTATAAATAAGAGGAAATATTACGATTTTGTCATTTTTTTTAAAGTTTCTAAATTTGGTGAAGGAAATACAAGGTGAAGGAAATACAAGGCAACTTACAAACTTTAGCAATTCGATCTTAATATGTAACATTACATCAACATCAATTTCACAGATGTTTTTCAACTCCTTTAATTTTTATAACGTTTTTAATTTTCTCAAAATTGACAAATTTTCAATTTTTACAACAAATTTAAGGTTAATCATGACATTACCTAATTAATATTACTAAATAAATATGAAGATAATTTTCCAGAGATTACAATATTATAAAAAGATTTAATTTATGTTAAATAGTTTTCAAGATAGGGAACTTCAAACTTGCAACTTTGAACGATTGTACACATGCCATTCTATGTCTCAAGTTTTTTAAATGTCCAGAACTTCCAAATTTTTTTATTTTTTTGTCGAAATATTTTGCAATGCTCTATTTGAATATGAATTGAATCTGTGTATCAAATTTTATTGAAATCGGTTACTGTGTAGCCACGATTTTTTTTAAATTTTTGCTCATTTTGTGTGGAATGACACTCATATAAAACATAAGAGTGCAATGGAAAACAATTTTCAATGTTTTAACTCAATTGTATATCCATAGTTACAGTTAATACAAACTTGTACTAGCATTATTCAAATAAGAATAAAAAAAGTCGAATGTATGAAATGTCAAATTTGAGTAGCTCCGCCCCGAAAAACGCCTTTAAATGAATTTTATGTATTTTACACATATTTGTGAAAATATTTACATGTTATATCTAATGCACACTTTCCGCATTTATATAAAATATACGTGCAAATATGGAAAATTTTGACAGTAGCACCTATAATCAGTAAATTATAAACATCAGTATAACTTTGAGTCAAACGTGGTAAAATGTTAGTACCTTCTTATTTTACATTTTATTAACTAATAATAAATAAATAATCACAAATATTAACACATTTACAACATTTAGATAATAATATGTCTTATAAATGAGTATATTGTTACTTACTATGAAAATTTAATTGGATTACAACTTCAAAACAGCATTCAAAATTATTTTGAAAGCAGTACTTCACAAAAATAGTTAGATGATGCATTTAATTGCGCATAATGTTGCTAATTTATTTTCTAAAATAAAGAGTAGGTTTCCCAGTTTAGGACCTTGCCAACAGAGCACAGTTCTGGAGTTTATTTAGTCTTTTGAAGTCAAAAATATTGAAAAATAGGAGGTGGTGCAAAGTTACACCCCATGGTTCAAAGTTACCCTGAATGACTGTACTCAAATGTGAAACCACTAACATCGATACATACTTGGCAGCATCTAGCAAGTGATTGGCGTACCTTTTCGAGTGCTCCAGTTGACTCCGATAAGGACCTCATTAGAGCAAGACTTTCAGTCGTTGCTGCAAATGTTAGTGAAACACTTGGAATCTATGAAAAGATATGCCAATCTCTAGCTAGAATCTGTCATTCGTACATTTGAGCACTTACTGTAATTGTTATGTCGATAAAACGCTCGTTTTATCTTTCCTCCGCATTTCCTGTTTTTCGCCAAAACTTTTCATTTCTGACCCCACATTGCTATACCAAAATTGCTTCTTTATGTATACTTTACCTTCCCTTATAGTTTGGCCCATGAATTCGGTGACACCCTGCATAGTATATATAATAAATTGTTATTGAAAATTTTATTAAAAATTTTAATTCCGTACTTGAATGCAAAACTAAAAACTCTAGTGTCTTCGTTTTTAATTTTTAATGATAATAAAATTGATAAAATAATTACACCGAAATTCAGGAAATGAAACTTCATAGAGCAAACACTCTTTTTAACTTTCTGAATAATTACCATTTTCCCTACTAAACTACGTAGCTAAAGACGACAATAACAATATTTATATTTTTCTACTACATTCAAAATATATTCTTAACACCATAGCTTTTTTATTAAATAATGTGATCCATAAACTGTTACGAAAATATAACGCGGGAAATATTATCTTTTAAATTTCTTACATCATACATGTGTACTATTTCCATAACATAATCATCTAAAAGAAAAACGTGAGATAACATCCATTAAAATAATTGAGTAATAAAGAAAGAGAAAAAAAAACTAGGTACAGAGAATAACTAATGGCATTAACATGATGTAGAAATTACGTGCAGTATACAACATTTTCATGTATTATTCATTTCATCCATGCAAGCATTTTTTAACTAAGAAAACACATTTAAAACAAATCAAATAATAATTTATTATCACATTAAATATGCAAAAAAGCTCGAAAAAGATGTATAAAGATATATTTTTTTAACTCAACGAAAATAATGTTAAGAGTTTTTTAAAACTTTTGATGAAAATAAAATTTATGCGAAAAACATTTTCCGGAAACAATTTATAAAAGATTAAAAATTCCACCTACTTTCATGAATAAGTCAAGAAATTTTCATATATATATCATTCTTATTTTTTCATGTATTAAAATTTAATAATTCACTCCCAATTTAAATATTTTTTTATTATAACTACATCATTTTCATTGTTTATAATATATATATATATAATAATAGACAATGATCTATATATATATATATATATATAACCATTAATAATAATAATATATATATATATATATAACCATTAAATAAACATTACCGACCACCAACAAAAATTGTGATATTATGAATGAAATGACAATAATACAGTGTCCCCCAACACACTTAACATGGATATCAAAACATGGTATATACCAGCTGTTATGTATAAAATATAGTCCCTTGTACTATATTACAAGTATTAATATATATATATATATATATATATATATATATATTTTAACAATTTTTAATATATATATATATATTTACCGATATATTTGAAAGTTTTTGAGTTTTTATAGTTAAATATTGCAGATATACACATTCATTTCGGAGTTATGTTGTTTTTGCATTTTAAAGTAGTGATGAAATATATATATATATATATGCATACACACTAGAGGACAAAATCTAAGAACGGTGAGAAATGGCCATGTTTAAAAAAAATCAGAAGTACCGTTTCAAGTCAAGTGAGATAAATTGGTAAAGACAGAATGTAAGAGATTATATAACTAAAGATGTATTGCGAAAAGGTCTAAAGAAATGTTGAAACAGGCCATTTCAGGGAAAGGTACAGTTTTGACCGGAAACAGAACAATTGAAAGACAGTAGATTACGCGCGACAGGCAAACTGGAGAAACATGTCAGTAGAAAATATGTCCACTCTCTAGTACAATGCAACTTTCTGCATGTCGTGGCATGCTTTTATGACGTTTTGAAGCAACTCGTCTCACTCGTCTTTCACAGCACGGATGAGGGACTGCTTGTTTGTCGAAGGACATGGACGAACAGAAAGACGACGCCGAAGGCATAACATGCATTTTTTATTGGATTAATATCAGATGAATATCTTGAACACATAATACGATGAATACCTCCTCTCTCCAGACAGTCCAAAACAGAGTTGGCGCGTTGACAGGCACGTTATCATCTATGAACAAAAATTATAGCGGACAGCAGCACAAAGAAGGTAAACATAAGGCAGCAGAAATTCAGCGATATGCCGTGCAGCGCTCATGTTCCCTGCTTCAAGAATGTGTAGTGAGGCGTGGCCATTGACATTGATGCCTGCCCATATGATGATGTTACAAGTACCATATAGGCTCCTTTCTGGGATATTTTCTGGACTATAAGCACTACCAACTTCACGCCATATCAGTTGCCCTCAACTATCAGAAGAAATATTGAAACGGCTCTCATCTGCGAAGAGGAAATTGGTCCAGTAGTTCTCAGTCCAATGATGATGTAGACGGCACCACCGATTTTGGGCACCATTACATAAGGGCGTTATGGTGAATTCTCAGAAGTGGAACATATACAACATGTATTTGGCGTATTGACCTGTCTGTAGGAAACACGTTGGAATAGTTTTACGGGATATCTGAGTTCCCTTGTCTGCATAAAATTGACTTGCCATTTGACCATCTGCACTGTGTCGTATCCTTTTTGCTGTTGGAACGATGTACTGCGTGGACGATCTTCTACCTTGCGCCTGTAAAGTATTCACTAGTTTGAAACGCTTGAAAAAACCTGGGAACAATGTTTCGAGCGATTTCGAATTTTCTAGCAACATCTGTAATATTTTTACTTTTCCTTCAGGTTTCGAATTATCCGAAATCATCAAAATGTTGTCTGCTACACAAGACTTCAGTTTTCAAAGCGCAATGTTTTTCCGACGTATTCAAATGGAACGTCCAACATTTACTGGCTATATACTAGGAATGCCTGCACACAAGTCTGTAGACAGTCACGTGATTCACACGTGCGGTAATCATCTTTACCTTGATTCGTATTGCGTAAACTGTTACGTTTGATTTATATTTTGTCCGTCAAGTGTATATTACCTATTTTGGCTAACCCTGAAATTATGACAATTCATAAATTTATTACTTATTATTCTTGTTATTTTATCAAAATTATGTGCACCGGCCAAATGAAATGCTTTGCAGACATGTATTTTAAAAGTAAGGCTCAGTTTTGCAGCTATAAAATCATGTATTTTGTATTTTTATTCGACCGAAATGCTCTATTTATAGGCCTTGCTTCAGTTGTTTGGGGAACTATTGATGAATAACAATGTTATAAGCTGAGAAATGACTCACAAGGAGAGGACCCGAGCTTGGGGACACTGAATCCGGCGACCTTTTGTACAATGATAGAGTATAGTTAGTAGATAAACATATCACAAAGATAAAGCTCAATATGCAATGGAGTAATAAAAAACAATCCCCAAAGTCACCCAGTTTTGACGGTTTAGTATATAATCGGATAAATTACACACCTATCAGAGCGGCCGAATGGTACAGATGGCAAAGCGGATGGCAAGGAATTGGTAAGAAATATTTTACGTTTTCATTGCTAACATTTCTATTGTCAAACAAGTATTTCTGAAATGTTGGCGTTTTATTGCAAATATCTTCAATGGAAAGTTAATATATAAGAGGTGTATTTTATTTTAAATAATTCCGATGAATGGAGTTTATGCTTAAATTTAAACAATATGAGTTTATCACGGAATGATTTGAAAAGTATCAATGTGTTTATAAAGGAAACACATTTTTCTGGATCAGCAGTTATACAAACCACATCAAAATTAAATAACCACATCAAAAATATTTAGCTTGGACTGTTTCGCTGTGCTTGCTGAATAATGTGATCCAGCAAAGTATTTTGTATGAAAAGTACCATATATTTTTATTAGTAGACGAATTAAGTAAATTTTATATTGATTTTTCTTTAATCGGACTTAAAAGTCCCGTCGATGCATAAAAATAATAATATTGAGTTGATTACTAAAATTGTTCTGACCATATTGGAATATAGACGGTGTGTGTGATGATGAGATCGTAAATCGTGACTGTATTAACCCTTTATATCTCGAATTATAAATCAGAAATTTGCTTCTCTTCAATAATTATCTTCGTTAATGTCTGAAGTTATCCAAAACAACTTATATAATAATAATTTGATTTTTAGGTAGTTTTTTGAATAAAACTGATTTAATAAATCGGTGGTTAGAGATCAGTAAATAAATAAATAGAATGCTAAATTCATCTTTAAAAAGTTAAACTTAAAATTACACTATGTGCAAATTACTTAAAAGATGATTAAATATTTAAAAAGGTGTTAAATTACTTTAATAATTCTTAGTACTTTCAGCTATATACATAGCCTTCGTCGGAGAATACAAAAGTAAAAATACTGTTATAGCATCTTATTTTCAAATTTCACGTTGTTGGTATCGAAAGGAGTGAAATTGAAAGTCAATTTTTAGATCCGGAAAACATTGGGAAAATAAAATATGGATGTAGAGGGAAAGTGGAATATTACGTGTTTTACATTCTTTAAGCAAACTGAGCCAAATTTTGCGTATGTTGTAGGATAAAACGTCATTACAAACAGTATTTTCTTTAGTAATAATTTCTATTGATTCACTGATAATTAAATCATGATTATTCTTTAAGTGGCATATAATTTTTGTAACTTCTAATTAACTTTTATATTCTGCTTCTGGTTAAGTCTTGACAGGGCTGTTGTTGGTTGGTTGTACTTCAAATCTCTCAAATGTTCTTTAACTTTCTTTTATTAGAGGTTTTTTGTAAGATATTTACAGGAATAATTAGACTAATTAATAAGAAATACTGTTATGGAAACCTCACAATTCTTACAAGAAGAATGTAAATAAATATATTGTGATCCTATCTGTAACTGATAAGTGTTTTGTAGTTGCAAATTTTCCGTAAAATACTTTTTAGTAGGGGAAAAGCTAAATCCATGTAAATGGTTGAGAAAATAACCCCATTAAAAATATTTAGCTTCGTCTGTTTCGCTGTGCTTAGTGAATATGATCCAGCAAAGTATTCTGTATGAAAAGTGCAATATACTTATATTAGTAGACGAATTAAGTAAATTTTATATTGCATTTTCTTTAATGGGACTTAAATGTCCCCATAAAGGGTGAATATTATTTTACGTTAAGGAAAAAAAAAAAATATATATTTAACAAAATAAGCGTTCAATTGATTAATATGCGCTATTGTATCCCCGTCAACTTATTATTGTTACGATAACTGCTGCATTCATTATCTATTATCGGTCTAAAAAGTTTTTGAATAACAGTTTTAATAAAATACGTAATATGAACTTAAAAAAAAATTCACTTAAAAGGCGACTAAAATAATAAAAGCGATGTTACAAGTTAAAAAATATACATTTTATTTAAAATCTTCTTGGTATTTTTAGGCTTTACCAAACCCTTCATCAGGGAATATTATATTGCAGAGTTGGGCAAATACGTAATCTCAATTATACGCATTGAAATTACAAGTTAATTGCATGTAATTGCTTATAGTTAGACACATTAAAACGCAGAAATTTCGTGACATAATGGAATGAGGGCAGTTCCGGCTACCGTGCTGCAAGAATCTTTTAACTATAATTAATTACACGCAATTAAATTGTAATAACATTGAATATAATTGCAATTACAAACTTGCTCAATTCTGTTATATTGCATAATATTCTAGGATGAAGGGCTTGGTAAAGCCTCAAAGTACTAAGAAGTTTTTAAACGAAATGTATATGTTTAAATTATAACATATCTTTTATTATTTTAGTAGCCTTTTAAGTAAAAATATGAACTTTTTAAAAGTTCATATTACATATTTTATGTTTCAATCAAGGTGAAAGATGGCGTTTCGTCTTATGATTTTATTAACAGCTTTCATTTTAATAATGCAATCATTACAAATTTGCAATATATAAGCAATAATTACATACATAATTTTTCTATTATGTATTAATGCTATTATAATCTTCATTTCAGCATAATTAATTATTTGCTTATGTATTAAAATCGTTTTCTAAATTATTATGCTATCGACGTAAAAATTTGTAGAGCAAGTTTCATAGAAAAAAATAAATAAAACCAATATTTTAAATACTATAAATATTACAAACTAATTTTTAAAAAACGTCGAGTGGAAAGGTTTTATCCAAACTTTAAAATGACAGCTTAAAAATATGCACATTAACTACATTTGAATGAAGAAAAACATGACTGCATAAAGAATTGAAGTAAATATTGTAATTATAAAAAACATACTAACTATGAAATCGAATAAGCATTGGTTGTAATTTGCAGTTTGATCTTTGATCTAACTTAATAAAATGTAAATGATACTTAGATATAATTTAATAAGCTTATAAATATCATCTGGAAAATCAAACTTCGTAAGCATTTTAAAAGCATAAAAACCAATATATAACATTTATCGAAAACCAATATTTCTCTTAAAATGCCGATTGTACCGTATTGTGTTTCATTTTCTGTTGCGTTTTATGTTTCATTTTTCTTGTTAATATATGAGAGTTGATTATTTTAGATGTGAGAACAATATTAAGCCGTATCTATTAGTAATTAAACATTTCTATATTTCGATGTTCCATATATCTTCTTTATTGAACTTTCGCTTAAATAATTTATCTGCAACTAAAAGATAACATTGTTATCTGCATTTTCAAATGTCAGTAAAGCAATCCCTATATTGTATAATCGATTTGGGGATAGGTATTTTTTATTTGCGCATTCGATCATCTAAACACAGTGTAATTACAAATGAACCATCGGGTTTTGATACGTTACTACGTGGGAACTAGAAAACGTATATGTTTCCATGACAACTCAAAGGAGAGTGTGTTAACAACAGTTTCGGTCTGCGTATGTGTCATGTGCGTGTGGTTGCCATGGTTGCTGCACGAACGTCATATTCAAAATGGCGATTGGACAGCAGAAATTTTCCACACAGTTGGATGTGGTATGGACAGTTCGCAAATAACGCGACTTGTTGATTTCTTGGGACTACGGGTGTAACTCTCTCTAAATCGGTTCACTTTTCCTTCAGAAACGCTTGGTCGGCCGGAACATTTGCATCTACACAAACAACCTGTTTCTTTGAACCGTCGATACCAGCGCAGAATTCTTTGTTGGGTGGTGGTTTGCATTTGTATGCCTTCAGGAATGCTCTCTGAACGGTTATAAGCGATTCACACTTTGAAAAATTCTAGTACACAAAACACTTTCTGCTGTCCAGTCGCCACTGGCGCGAAACTGTAGTTAACGCCCTCTCGTTTGATTTATCATGGAAAAATATACGTTTCCTCGTTCGCGAATTACGGAAAAAAGCGCACCGGAAAAAAGCGCACGGAAAAAAGCGCCCCGGAAAAAAGCGCACCTTTTTACAAATCACATATTAAATAAGTCTGATAATAATGCACAGGGTTAACCTCAGAATATAAACACTAGATTGAGATGATTTTTTGAAATCTGGCGTCTTGCTCCCTCGGTACGGAGAGGCTGTGGGGGGGGGGGGTCTTTAAAAGGTATCTCAAAACCTGCATTGCCTCGATGATGATAAAATTTTGTAAGGTATGCAGAATCAGAATATAAACATCAGGTACTTATATATACAGGGAAACCTCCCTGTGTGACCACCTCCATTAAGCGACCAACTCCCTGAACGGCCATTTTTTCATGGAACGAAATTTATTCCCATAGGCTCAATACTAATTTTACCTCCATTCAGAGACCATCCCAGTTGAACTCCCTCCATAAGCGACCAATTTTTTTTAAAGAAAATGAAACAGATTTTGTAAGGTATGCAGAATCAGAATATAAACATCAGGTACTTATATATATACAGTGAAACCTCCCTGTGTGACCACCTCCATTAAGCGACCACCTCCCTGAACGACCATTTTTTCATGGAACGAAATTTATTCCCATAGGCTCAATACTAATTTTACCTCCATTCAGAGCCCATCCCAGTTGAACTCCCTCCATGAGCGACCAATTTTTTTTGAAGAAAATGAAACAGATTTTCTACGGTACGCAGAATCAGAATATAAACATCAGGTACTTATATATACAGTGAAACCTCCCTGTGTGACCACCTCCCTGAACGACCATTTTTTCATGGAACGAAATTTATTCCCATAAGCTCATTACTAATTTTACCTCCATTCAGAGACCATCCCAGTTGAATTCCCTCCTTGAGCGACCAATTTTTTTTTTTAAAAATGAAAGAAATTCCGTTTTTTCCAGGTCGCTTGAAGAAGGTTTTATTAAGAAAATAATTCCGGAGAGCTCATTATTCATCAGGCGGTGGGGGGGGGGGGGCTTTAAAAGGTATCTCAAAACCTGCATTGCCTCGATGATAAAATTTTGTAAGGTACGCAGAATCAGAATATAAACATCAGGTACTTACATATACAGTGAAACCTCTCTGTGTGACCACCTCCATTAAGCAACAACCTCCCTGAACGACCAGTTTTTCATGGAACGAAATTTATTCCCATAGGCTCAATACTAATTTTACCTCCATTTAGAGACCATCCCAGTTGAACTCCCTCCATGAGCGACCAATTTTTCTAAAAAGCAAATGAAACAAATTCCGTTTTTTCCAGGTCGCTTGAAGAAGGTTTTATTAAGAAAATAATTCCGGAGAGCGCATTATTCATCAAACTTCTAAACTAAGTTTAGATTATTTTTAATTCCGGTAACCTTCAAATGTTTAAACCCCTTTGTGCCTTTTTAGGCAATGAATTTAACTCTGATGACAAATTAGGAATGACAGTCGATAAACTCCCTTGCCTATTCTGTCAGGAAACTCTCAAAGAAATAAATAAATTAATGATATAGTCATTATTTGTTTCCGTCCAAAAACATTGCATTTATTTACTGAACTTCGAAAAGAAATAAAAGTTATAAAATATAAATCCGTAAAATAAAGCAAAGGTCAATGTATTAATTTTTTAAACTTTACAGTAATTAACTTATGTAATTAACTTTTGGTTTGATACTTAAAGTTTTATATTTTTTCCTAATGTGAAAATTAAATTTTAGTAACGTTAATAGTTACCTTTTTTCAACAATTAAAATCTACATTTAAGGGTGTATTCCGATCCAAACTGCTTATTTTCTGATTCATTTCCAAATTCATTTTTGCTCTCAAACACATCAAACTGGGAAATTCTCTTATTTAAAAACTATATAATGTGCCGTGCTTCTTAATTTTTTGATAAATGCAGACAATACTGTAATAAACGCTGTCAAAGTTGGCGTTTTGAACCGAATTTTCCGAAGCGGGCGATCTGGGAATGAAAAAAATGGTCATACTGAGAAAATAATTGTTTAAAAATCAAATTCTAAATAATTGAGCTGAAAATGAAATCACACGGCATGTTAAACATGTCTTCAGAAATCACCCCAGCAAGTTTCATGTTTTTACTTTTAAAAATGTCTGAAAATGTCTCAGAAAATTTCGAGCTGTTGAAGGTGGAAAAATATTTTTTCGGATACACCCTTAAACAGGACCTCCATTAAGAGGACAACTCTCGGAGCGACCCATTTTTATTGGAACGGAACGTGGTCGCTTTTGGGAGGTTTTACTGTATACATATATATATATTTAGTCTCCCTTATCCTTCTGGAGTACGGCTGTGTGTGTGTGTAGGGGGGGGGGGGATCTACAATATCCGAATCTATTACGGTTTTAGACGATAAAATTTTGGATCAGGATAAAATCAGGATGTTTTCTAAGTATATAAACATCTAATTAGATGAGTTTCTTTTAATTTGGCCCTTTCCCTTCTACTTGGCGGGAGGGGGGGTGGGGTGGGGATTACAAAAATCTACGATTACCTTCCTCATAAAACTGTACAAGAGTCCATTAACATTTTATATAACTTCCACCCCCCCCCCCCTCCACACACTCACACACACACTAAATTTGATAAAAAACTTAATATAAGAACCCCCAGTGATCAAATTGTCACAACGGTTTGTTCTTTTAAGGGTGTTCTCAAATCCAAAGGGGCAACTTTCTGACATAAATTTTAATTTATTTTTGTTCGAAAATGCATGAAACTGGCAGGGGTTGTTGTTCAGAAACTATGTAATTGGGCTGTTTTTTCCATTTTTTTTTTGAAAATGCAATAGATCTTTCAGAAAATAATGTTCAAAACACTAACTTTCACTGTATTTTCAAAAAACTATTCTGCCTTTACCGAAAAATGGATCTGGATTACACAGTTTCTGCATAAGAGAACTTGACAATTTTTTTGAACAAAATAAAGTGAAAAATATATTAGAAAGCAGGTCGTTTGGATTTGAAAACAGACTTAAAAGCAAACTTGCATTTTAATACATAAATTTGGAAACTTTTATTAACATTTGTTTCAGAGTGATATCATTTTTTATCTATTTTAAGACACATCTATTTCGGGATTAAAACTTATGAAATACAAAATATTTCTAAAAAACATTAGTTTTTTTTTTATTCTATCTCCATTAACCTTTAAAAAGTAATGATATCAAAATAGGTTTAATGTTCTCAGCACTTAATCTTATGGCTCTAAGAATGTTATACGCATGGACCTTGAAAATAATATCAAATCTTGAGTGACGCTATGCTATTAATTCATATGTATATATGCATTATTTATTTAATCCTTTTTTTTTTCTATTTATAATCGCAGATGCAAATTTATGTTCAATATGAAAAGATGTATAGAAGTTTATTCGCTGATGCGTTTTCATTCACATCTCTCATAAATTCAAAATATGAGTTTTAAAAGATATGATATTAAAGTTCAAATGACGTCTTGATGTGACATTAAAAGGTTTGTTTTAAGATTCAATTTAAATTATTTTTGTTTTTTTCTTCTACAATATATTTACACAACCAGTTTTCTTTTCTAGAAAAAATAAAATCTTGTACCCATAGGCGTAGAGTTATATGGGCCCTGGGGTCCTCCCCCCCCCCTCCTCTCCAATATTTTTTTAAGATGGGATACAATTTTTTTTGCCAACTGCTATAGAAAAAATATTCAGATTTTGCAATTTATAACAATTTATAAAATTTAATTTATAATATTTTCAGTAGATAATTTTCTTTCTCTGTTTACTTTTATTCTTTGTAAACATATAGAACAAACTAGGGCAACTTTTAGCATGGCGTTTATTTTCGCAATTTTAAAGCTTCGCGAGTCGGATAACAACTGTTGCTAAGGCATCTTTTTAGTATTTTTACCCTCTTTTCCCGAGAAAAAAGAAGGAAAATATCTTTGTTCAATTTCCCTCTTCTGCCTTTCCCAAAACTCATGTACTTAGCAAGTTTTCCAAGAAATTACTAACAAGCACAGGGCCCTCCCCCACTGTTTCGTCTGAAACCTACTCTTCCGAATGACATTGACCTTTACCCATTGACCTAGTATCTTTCAAGAGTATTTTGCGTAAGTGACAATAACGAATTATTTTTATATATTTTCCTCTCCTGCATAAAGTCCCTGTTAAAAGAGACAAAGAAGTTGTTTTTTTTTTTTTTTTTTTTTTTTTTTCAAAGGGTCTGTTTTATCATAAACTTTTATTTGAACATTATAAGAAGATTTTAGGAAATGTAATATTTAGGAAATGTTCTGAACACTTTAGATCTTCATTTAGTCGAAATTAAGCATAGGGTATGAACTAATAATTAGAATAAAATTTTAAAGAAATGCGCAAAAAAGGGGGGGGGGGATGCTTAGGGCCCGACTAGCAAGTTTCTATGCCCAGGGCACTTTCAATTTTTCGTGCCTCTTTAGATTGGTTGATTTACTGTCACTAGGGTTTTTTTTTTATTTTTTTTACATGTTACACATTTGCCACTTCAAAATATTAAGTTTTCCGGGAAATTGAAAAACAGTTCCAGGAATAAAAATAAAATATTTTCTCTATTATTTATGGAAATGTGTTGTTTTTACAATATACTGAGACATATTTTTGTCATTTCATGTTATTAATATCTCAAATATCACATTTTTTCACAATTATTTTATTTTAGTTTAAAACGAGTTTGAAAGTTAATTTTTTGTCAAGTGCGGCGTTTACACCATGTACGGCGTTTACGATTTTTTGTTTTTTTCGGGCGCGTAAAATTTGAATAAAATTAAAATTCCTCAAGACTGTTCTCAAGTCCATTGCTCAACAATGCGAAACATTCTGATTTTGCCGATAATGTAAAGTGTGACATTTCCGATGATGATACCGAACCATACATACAGAGGTACAAAGAAAATTAACAACTCTTCCACTCGGATATTGACGACTCAGATTTTGCGGGCTTCGAATAGAAACTAAAAAAGGACTAAAGTGGATATGACGTAAAAAGTGTCATAAAAAGCGTGCTAAGTTGCGCCGACCTCTTATGCGTCCCACCCTCTGAATGGTTTTGATACCAATTGACGTCTCCTTAATTTAAAAATTACATAAAAATGTTTAAAATCAAATTTAAATATTTTAAATAAAATTCTAGAGTATTAAGTTATTAAAAGTGAGGCACCCCTACACTGTTCAGAAAAGTTTCGTTAAAGTTAGGTTAATGAGACACTGTCCAGAGAAGTAGCGTTCCCACAGGTGCGGCGTTTACGACGGGTGCGGCGATTACGATATTTTAAAGATTATCCAGACCAATTTTTAGGAGTGCGGCGCTTACGACGGGTGCGCCGTTTCTTCCATAAAATACGGTAACTGGAATGCAGAAACGTGAGAATAACTAAATGAAAAAAGGGTCCTAAAAATGAAGATCGGATTAAAAGGAAGCAATTTATTAACAATTTGGGGCATAAAAGCCTCAAGGTACCGGGCCCCAGGCGGCGAGGATTTTAACTGGAATGTAGAAGTGGGGTAATAACTAAATGGTGAGATAGACTAAAAAACGAAGATCGGATAAAATGAGGCAAGTTATTAACAATTTAGGGCATAAAAACTTAAAGGGCCTTTAAAAAATTAAAAATCTGTGCCTCAGGTGCATCAGGACCTGTCTTGGACTATCATCCCTTAAATTTTCGGACTTGTACATGCGATACCTTTCATTAGCCATCGCGAACAGACACACACACACGCACAAAGAGAGAAACTTTCTTTTTTTAGTACAGATTTCATTATTTAAATAGCTTTACTCACATCCTTATTTTATTAAAATTTCTATATTCATGGATTTTTCCTTTTGTACTATTTTCTAAAACTCAATACGTACGTGATAAATTGTTTAAAATGCTCACATTAATTTATTTAATGTGGTTCTCACATTCCCAACTTAACAACGCAAAACTTACTGACGCATTTTCAGTCAAATTTTAAACGGGTATAAAATTGACAGATCTGACTATTGAAGCGATTTCGTATCGAATAACATTTTTCATTTTTTATAAATAAATTACTTATTACGTAATTAGCTATTCTTGTCACGTGAAAAGTTCACCCCCCCCCCTTCTCAAGCTGACGCATCCGGAAATTTGGTTCGAAACACTTACTTTGACAGTATTTTTTGAAAGACCTTCTACCTGGTATCAAAAAATGGGAAACGCCATTCGATTACATAGCTTCTGAATAAGAACACCTGCCAATTTTATGCGTTTCCGAGCAAAAATGAATTCAGTAATGGATCAGAAAAGTAGTTCCTTTGAATTCGAGAACAGCCTTAATAAGATTTATCATATTTTGCACAAAATTGACTTTTTTAATTAAAAATGAGAAATTTTAGTATACACGTTTAGAACATTTAATTCATTATCAAGATACGGATTGAACTAGAAAAGTAAATTTTCTGAAATTTTTGAAGTGTTGAATTTTTTTTTAATCAGTAAAAATTGTTTTTTCGTAATAAAAATTTATCTCACAATAACATTTTCTAACAAAATTAGACTGTTCTGCCCATTACTAGCTTGTCAACTTCGTGCAGACTCCGCTAAAAATATGCTGATTTGTTCTCATTTGAAAAGATTACCTGATTGCAGAAGTTTGATTACGAAGCATTTATTTAATAAAATTTATCATTTTTTGTACAAAAATTGACTTATTTCAGTCAAACTAAAAATTTTTGGCATACACATTTAGAACTTTTAGTTCGTTGTCTTTGTTGAACTTATAAAAGTAAATTTTCTGAAAAGTTTGAAAAGGCTATATTTATTTTTATTTTTATTTGTTTAAATGAGGAAAAAATATTTTTTTGTAATAAAATTTTATTTCACAGTTACATTTTCTAACAAAATTAGGAGGTTCTGCCCCTTCGAGCTACGTGCCCGAACCCCACTTGCAGCAGACCCCACAGTCTTTAAAAACATACTAATTTGCTGTGTTTTAAAAAGATATTTTGATTACGAAAGATTGGGTGATAATATTAGACGTCTGCACGGGCCGACATTTCCAGGCCCGGCCCGACTCAGAGAAAAAAAAATTCGTCCCGGCCCGGCCCGTACAAAGAAAAAAATATTGGCTCGTTCCGCTAAAAAAGTTGAAAGTTCGGACCGAGCCGGCCCGGCCCGGTTAAAAAGTTAAAAGTTCGGCCCGAGCCCGGCCCGAAAAAAAGTCAAAATCTCGGCCCGAGCCCGGTCCGGCCCGGCCCGAGTGAATTTCTACATTGATTTTTATGTCGATTTCGTTAAAAGTTTTTCTCGTACGAGGAGATCAAGCCAAAAATATTTATCTTAACTTTTCTTTTCATGTTTATAATCTTCATTTTTATAGAAGTGCCGCAGGGTGCGATATTTATTTTTTTAACGAATCTCTATTTCTTGTATGTAAATATTTCAGTTATCATTAATATTGTTAATCCATATTCCATGTATTGAAGTGTAAAATATCTGAAAAATGCTATACAGTAAAATCTAAGACTGAATTGCAGAGAAAAAAAAAAAAAAAAAAAATGCGTTATATACAAGTTCCCTTCTTAGCAAGTGTAAATGTATAATATATTATTTTCTTACGTAGTATATTAATTTTGTTTGTTATTACTTTTTATAATCTTCTTACGTAGTATTAAGTAGTATATTAATTTTGCATGGATCAACATGTTTTTCAGTTTAAAACAAGATTCCGTCATAGACAGGTTCTTTTTCACACGTTTTACTATATTTTAATTTAACTATATTTTAATAAGTGTAGAAATCTAATACTCTTTAAAAAGAATAATTTGAATGTTTAATTGTAGAATAATAGCGATTTAAAAATGTATGCATTTTTTGACAAAAAAATTTGTGCCGAGCCTAATTTTACTGACCTTTGAATGGACCAGGCCATTCCAAGACAATGATTTTCATACGGGGTGGGTGAAAACTAGGAATGAAAATTTTGGGCTATGAAGATTAGGAATGAAACCAGTACCCGGGTGTGTGCAGAAAAAATAAGTTAGGCCCGGCCCGGCCTGAACCTTCAGGAAAAAAGTAAGGTCCGAGCCCGGCCCGTAAAGAATAGTGACTAGGCCCGGCCCGGCCCGAGTGCCGTGAATGAAAATAGGCCCGAGCCCGGCCCGTGCAGATCTCTAGATAATATCACGATCAGTAGGCATTTTCTGTAATCGCGTTGCTCTGAAGTTTCCTTTGGCTAGGAATTTTTTTGGTTTCCAAGACCGCATCTACTGTTGTCGCAACAGCTGACGGTTGTTTTCTTGTTCGATTAAGTAAGATCTATCAGACATTTGAAAATCAGCTTGTTTAAAATTATTAAGTGAAAAATTGCCTCAATCATAAAATTTTGTAAGGTACGGAGAAACAGAAAATAAACATCAGGCACTTATATATATTATATATATATATATATATATAGTTTCCCTTGTTCTTCTGGGTGCGGCTGTGGTGAGTGGGATCTACAAACTCCGAATCTCCGACGATAAAATTTTGGCAGGATGTTTTCTAAGTATATAAACATCAGATCGGATTATTATTATTATTTTAATTCGCCCTTTTCCTTCTTCCCAGGCGCGCAGGAGGGGGGGGGGAGGCATTACAAATATCTATGACTACCTTTCTCATAAAACTGTACAAAAAGCCATTATCATTTTATATACCCTACCCCCCCCCCCAAATTTTATAAAAAGCTGAATATAAGACCCGAAATTTTTTAATTGGTATAACCAGTGATCAAATTGTCACAACGCCCTGAAATTTTGTGTGCGTGAGCAACGTGATATAATTTTACAGTGCAAATTGTCCGTTTCTTTTTAACCGAAGCCCCCTAAATTTTAATACAGCACAACTATAAGGGAGCCATCGAGAACCACAAGTAACATAATTGTTTTAATGGCGGAGCGGGGAGGGCTCTGTCGAATTATTATAGAAGCCCTGTATTTTAATGTATCATAAATATAAGGTTCTGACAACTTTAAATATTCATAGCTGATACATAAAATCAAGGGGCATAAAATCTCGGTGGAGTTCGTTAATGTGCAAAATCGGACCAAGGGTGTGGAAATAGGGAGGGGTTTTGTGAAAAACGAAACTTCTTAATTATAATACATATCGCCTCAGTTTAAATTTACTATTACTTCTAAAAAATGGGTCAAAAATTTATGTATGACAGATTTTTGATAAAACCAAAAATGGGCCCAAGGGGAGAAAAAAATAGGGTTTTGGGGAAAAAAATTCATAACTTCGCCAATTCTCAAGATATAAAATCCAATTAAATTTATTATAAATTGCCTTGACAAGTTTTTCACAGCACCAATTCTTACCGCAAAATAATAATAATAATAATAAAATAAAAACGAAAACAAAAAGGGGGAGTTGAAGAAGAAAAAAATCCATAACTGCGTCAATTCACAAGATATCAAAACCGCATGAATTTATTATATATCTTCTTAATATTATCTACAATTTTTATATTGACAAGTTTTTGATAGATCAATTCTTGTAGCAAAAACAAATTAAAAATACATAGAAGTTGAAGAAAAAAATCGTATTAAGGATGTACTGAAATCCAAACTGCTTATTTTCTGACTCATTTTTAAATTCATTTTTGCTTGCAAGCGCATCTAATTGGTAGATTGTCTTATTCAGAAACTAGATAATGTGCCATAATGGAAGATTTTTTGATAGAGGCAGAATATATTTTAAAAAATTATGTCAAAGTGGGCATTTTGAACAGAAATTTTCGAATCGATTGTGTTGGAAACGAAAAATATTGTTCTACTGAGAAAGTAATTGTTTATAAATAAAGTTATAATTAATTGAACGAAAAATAAAAACAAAGGTCGCTTATAAATCTCTTAAACAATCACGTCAGCAAGTTTCATGTTTTTCCTTTGAAAAATAAATCTGAAAATGTGTTAGAAAATTTTGATTTGTTGAACATGGAAAAATATTTTTGAATATTGCCTTAACATGATTCTGATAAAACCAGCTCTTATATAAAAACATTAAAACACATCTTCATTAAAAACTCATCAAAAGCGCCCAGATAAAACTGTTAAATTTGGTTTATCTCTAATCATGATTTAGTTTTTTTGGTGAAATTAGTACTTAACTTCGAAATCTACCTGCGCCTGTAGGCCAAGCCGGCAGGGATGTTTTTTTTTAATAAAAACTTGCTTATAAAAGAAAATGCTTAAAATTTAATCATATGTGTTTAACCCAATTGTATGGTATTAGAATTATTATTAGTATTATTTTGAAAATGCGTATAAAGAGGTTTTAAGATTGTAAATAATACATAGTAGTTTATTACTGTGTATTAGATTATAATTTATATACAGTGTGTCCACGTATAACCTGACCGACCTTTATTTTCGCAACCGTTGGTCATAGATGCATACTTCTAGTTACAAAAATGGTCAAAATTACTTTCAGAGTTAAGATTTAAAAAAAAAAAAAAAAAAAAAAAAAAAAAAAAAAGTTTGAAACGAAAAAACAATTTAATGAAGAATTACAGAATCTAAATTTTTATACGGTCCCCAGGTCCTATAAGTTATATTTAGTAAAATTTCCCTGTTACACTGTGAAGTAAGGCAAGAAAAGTCCCGTTATTCTACGATTAAAATTGACCGAGTTTAAAGTTGGATTATATTTTTTGTTGCACATTAGGGGTCATTCACAAATTTAATAGAAATCTAATTTTGTCAGATATTTTAAAGAAATGGTTGAGAATAAAATTAGGATTGCAATATAAATTTGAAATATTTAATCATTCTGATGTATTACTGCAAAATGTACAATTTGTACTGAACATTATAAGAGGATAAAAATAACAGATTTTTTGTTAAATAAAAGGATTAAAAACAACAGCCTCAATTCTTTACAAAATGATACATATTTTAAAAGTCTCTTAGATAACACTGTCTTTCAAAATTTGGGTTGTCGCATGTTTCTTAGGTTTTGAAAATTGTTTCTTATGCATTTTTTAGCACTGAATCCGAAAATGGCCTTCATTTTAAACCATCACGTCAGGAATTTTCTCAAATCGTAAATTTCAAAGTTAAAAAGCAAAAAGTTAAAATTCATCCCCCCTCCCCTCCCACCCTCATCGGACAACCGAGCTGTTTAGCTGTAAGAAACCCAGTATAAGCCAAAAAATCTAATAAATTATTGAATTAAATAAAATTAAACTGAATAAAAAAGTCTTACATCTATTTTATAGTATCAGATTTTTCGTAGTTTATTTATCTTGAAATTTACGATTTGCGAAAAATCTTGACATAATGGTTAAAAGTGAAGATAATTTTTTGATTCAGCGTTAAAAAATCCATAAAATAGCAGCATTAGATTGAAATATCATTTTTAAAGCGAATGCATTTTATGCCCGAAAAGAATTTGCTTTTTACAAATTGCTTGTACTTATTTTTTAACAAACATAATCATTTAAGCTTATGTAAATACGTATTTAAAGCATTTTTCGTTTATTCATCAGACGAAATACCCATAGAAACTTTACAAATTATTTTCATCTTAGATTTCAATGCTTTTTTACACTGTTTTAAAAATTTAGAATTAATTTAAGAAATTTAGCATTTAGATCAATCAATTACCTATTGTGTTATAAGGGATTTCGATCACGTGACAAACCCGTTTTTCGCCGCTCTTGAGACTCTTTCTTCCTTCCTCGGAAATTCGGTTCCAAACGCCCACTTTGACATTATTTTCTGAAAGATCTATTGCATTTGCAAAAATATGGAAAAAACAGCTCCATTACATAGTTTCTGAACAATAACACCAGCCAGTTTCATACATTTTCGAACAAAAATAAATTAAAATTTATGTCAGAAAGTTGCGCCTTTGGATTTGAGAACACCCTTAAAAGAACAAACCGTTGTGACAATTTGATCACTGGGGGTCTTATATTAAGTTTTTTATCAAATTTAGTGTGTGTGTGTGGGGGGGAGTTATATAAAATGGTAATGGACTCTTGTAAAGTTTTATGACGAAGGTAATCGTAGATTTTTGTAATCCCCCTCCCCCTCCCGCCAAGTAGAAGGGAAAGGGCCAAATTAAAGGAAACTCATCCAATTAGATGTTTATATACTTGGAAAACATCCTGATTTTATCCTGATCCAAAATTTTATCGTCTAAAACCGTAATAGATTCGGATTTTGTAGATCCCCCCCCCCCCCTACACACACACAGCCGTACTCCAGAAGGATAAGGGAGACTAAATATATATATATGTATACAGTAAAACCTCCCAAAAGCGAGCACGTTCCGTTCCAATAAAAATGGGTCGCTCCGAGAGTTGGCCTCTTAATGGAGGTCCTGTTTAAATCTAGATTTTAATTGTTGAAAAAAGGTAACAATTAACGTTACTAAAATTTAATTTTCACATTAGGAAAAAATATAAAACTTTAAGTATCAAAACAAAAGTTAATTGCATAAGTTAATTACTGTAGAGTTTAAAAAATGAATACATTGACCTTTGCTTTGATTTTACGGTTTTATATTTTATAACTTTTATTTCTTTTCGAAGTTCAGTAAATAAATGCAATGTTTTTTGGACGGAAACAAATAATGACTATAGCATTAATTTATCTATTTCTTTGAGAGTTTCCTGACAGAATAGGGCAAGGGAGTTTATCGACTGTCATTCCTAATTTGTCATCAGAGTTAAATTCATTGCCTAAAAAGGCACAAAGGGGTTTAAACATTTAAAGGTTACCGGAATTAAAAATAATCTAAACTTAGTTTAGAAGTTTGATGAATAATGCGCTCTCCGGAATTATTTTCTTAATAAAACCTTCTTCAAGCGACCTGGAAAAAACGGAATTTGTTTCATTTGCTTTTTAAAAAAAGTGGTCACTCATGGAGGGAGTTCAACTGGGATGGTCTCTAAATGGAGGTAAAATTAGTATTGAGCCTATGGGAATAAATTTCGTTCCATGAAAAACTGGTCGTTCAGGGAGGTGGTCGCTTAATGGAAGTGGTCACACAGGGAGGTTTCACTGTATATGTAAGTACCTGATGTTTATATTCTGATTCTGCGTACCTTACAAAATTTTATCATCGAGGCAATGCAGGTTTTGAGAAACCTTTTCTAGCCCCCCCCCCCCCCACCGCCTGATGAATAATGCGCTCTCCGAATTATTTTCTGAATAAAACCTTCTTCAAGCGACCTGGAAAAAACTGAATTTCTTTCATTTAAAAAAAAAATGGTCGCTCAAGGAGGGAGTTCAACTGGGATGGTCTCTGAATGGAGGTAAAATTAGTAATGAGCTTATGGGAATAACTTTCGTTCCATGAAAAAAATGGTCGTTCAGGGAGGTGGTCGCTTAATGGAGGTGGTCACACAGGGAGGTTTCACTGTATATATATAAGTACCTGTTGTTTATATTCTGATTCTGCATACCTTACAAAATCTGTTTTATTTTCTTTAAAAAAAATTGGTCGCTTATGGAGGGAGTTCAACTGGGATGGTCTCTGAATGGAGGTAAAATTAGTATTGAGCCTATGGGAATAAATTTCGTTCCATGAAAAAATGGCCGTTCAGGGAGAACCCTGTGTATTATTATCAGACTTATTTAATATGTGATTTGTAAAAAGGTGCGCTTTTTTCCGGCGCGCTTTTTTCCGGATGCGCTTTTTTCCGGGGCGCTTTTTTCCGGTGCACTTTTTTCCGTGCGCTTTTTTCCGGTGCGCTTTTTTCCGCCTACCCTCGTTCGCACGTAGTAACGTATTAAAATCCGATGATTCATTTGTAATAACCCTGTACTTAGATGATCGAATGCGCAAATAAAAATACCTATTCTCAAATCGATTATACAATATAGGAATTCTTTTATTGACATTTGAAAATGATTAAACAATGTTATCTTTTAGTTGCAGATAAACTATTTAAGCGAAGGTTCAATAAAGAAGATATAGGGAACATTGAAATATAAAAATGTTTAATTACTAATAGATACGGCGTATTATTGTTCTCACGTCTAAAATAATCAACTCTCATATGTTAACAAGAAAAATAAAAAATAAAACGCAACAGAAAATGAAACACAATACGATACAATCGACATTTTAAGAGAAATATTGGTTTTCGATAAATGTTATTTATTGGTTTTTACGCTTTTAAAATGCTTACGAAGTTTGATTTTCCAGATGATATTTATAAGCTCATTAAATTATGTCTAAATGTCATTTACATTTTCTTAAGTTAGATCAAAGATCAAACTGTAAATTACAACCAATGCTTATTCGATTTCATAGTTAATATGTTTTTTATAATTACAATATTTACTTCAATTCTTTGTACAATCATGTTTTTCTTCATTCAAATGTAGTTAATGTGCATATTTTTTTAAGCTGTCATTTTAAAGTTTGGATAAAACTTCTTCACTCGACGCCTTTTAAATATTAGTTTGTAATATTTATAGTATTTATAATATTAGTTTTATTTATTTTTTTTTTCAATGAAACTTGCTCTACAAATTTTTACGTCGATAGTATAATAATTTAGAAAAATATTTTAATACAAAAGCAAATAATTAATAATGCTGAAATGAAGATTATAATAGCATTAATACATAATAAAAAAATTATGTATGCAATTATTACTTATATATTGCAAATTTGTAATTATTACATTATTAAAATGAAAGCTGTTAATAAATTATAAGACGAAATGCTATCTTTCACCTTGATGGAAACATATACGTTTCCTAGTTCGCATGTAGTAACGTATCAAAACCCGATGATTCATTTGTAATAATCACAACATAATGCATTCAATAATCACAACATAATGCATTCAATATCCTAACTGTAATGTAAAATATAGTAAATACAGAATATGCTTGTTCCTTGAGTGCAATTTGAAGCGATTGGTAAATATTTCAAAGACATTCAATACACTTTAGAGATTGCCTTTCGGTGATTTCTTTTAAAAGCACAATTGAAAAGTTTTTAGCACGAGATTACATTTAATTTATCTTAGAACGTTTGTTTTTCCAAAATTAAAAGATTTTGTTTCGAATAGTCTCTATGGTTACTACGCTTTGAGATAAATGAAATATCATTGTAGTATCATCTTATATAATTAGAATTTCATTTTCATGAGTAAAAATTAAATTTTGTTTAAGTTAGACTACTTTTTAAAAACTGTCTGAAAACGTCGTTATCGCCAAAAAGAATGTATTTTATTCTGACGGTAATCTTTTATACGTGTGAAATATCCTGATAACACTTCTGATTAATTAAGTTGTAATAGTTACAACTACTGACTTTCAATTTCATTTTTTCGAAGCTTTATATCTATACATTTTACACTAATTTACAATATATACATAAATTATGGACCATATATAGTAGGAAAAAATTAAATAAAATGTGCGCGTGTAGTTTTAATTACTGATTTAGACATTTTGTATTTTATTTAAGAAATGATGAAATGTAATAATTTAATCAACATTATAAAATATCGATAATAATGAACATCTTCAAACAAAGAAGTACATAGCAAAAAAAAAAAAAAGTTTCTTAATTTTGGAAAATATAATATAACCAATAATATAACCAAGAACGAAAATACACAATAGCATCTTATGAGCTATCCACTATTCCAAAAAAGCATTCTTTATCTTTAAAAACTTTAGAAACTGATATATTTTTGATATTTAAAGGGGGCTTCATCAAAACGAAGTTGTTTTTGCAGCAATGTATTTTCGAAAACGTTTCAGAGTATACTTGGGGAAACTTTAAGACGATAGTAAAAGAAAGCTTGACAGTGCCTGATCCCAGTTGGGGATGTTCCCTAGTTAGAATCTGATATTTTGGGTTGTAAAAACTGGTAATCAAGTTATGAAAATTATTCGGTAACGCTTCCGTAAACCAGTGGCCGCCAAACATACTTTGTTGTTTATAAGTGCTTCCTTAAATCTTGATAATACAGGTGGTCATAAAGCCTTTCCCTGATTACAAAAAAGTATTACGAAATAACCATTGAATGTAATACTGTAAAATTTTTATTATGGAAAAATCATGTTCTTAAGTTCTTTTTAATCCGTCAGACCATCTCACTGGGGAAGCGTTGAGTTCCTTGATGACAAATTTCCTGGAAAGTGGATTGGTTGGAATGGACCAACACCATGGTCTCCTCGCTCACCCGATATTCCTCCTTTATGTTTGCAACGCCACTAAAAGATGTTGAAACACCCAAGGTCAGGATCACAGATGCTCTATCTAGTGTATTACCCCGAATGTTGGGCAATTTGTGACGAGGAATGGATTACCGCCTTGACATTTTTCGAGCTAGCAAAGGACGTCAGTACTTGTATTAAAAACTTCATAAATGTCTTTACAATATATTAATGGAAGCGTAAGACTAATTATATTAGTTTCAATAAATTATTGTAATCGGGGAAAGACTTTATGGTGTTTTATATGACGGCCGATTATCTACTTGAGGGATATAGGCCCTAGGGGGAGTGCCCTCCCTGGGGGGTCTTCCTGAAAGAAACCTATCCCGTATTTACGCAAGTTTTCAAAAGGTTCGAAGAAAACCATGAAAACTCCGAACGGTTAGGCCAACGTGCGCGATTGATAAGACTTTATGACCCCCCTGTATATTGGTTTCTGAGGAAATATAAAGATCCTTTCATGGGGTGATATAATATTTTCGTAGATTAACAAAAAACTGACTTTTCTCACAGTGCAGCTACATTTTTCAGTCAAATTAACTTAGAAAAACAGAAATTTTAGGTAAATTGAAAAAAAAAATGCATAGGCAACTTTAGATTTAGTTTTGCATATACGTTTGCTATTTAAATAGTCCTAATAGAAAAATTTCAATTTCATACATTGATAAAAGTAAACTGCATTTTAAAGTTATTGCGAAATATTTATGGGCAATTTCGAATACCTCTTACGCCGAGAGAATAAGAGAGAAGTAAATTTCCAAATATGAAAAATGATTGACAACCATAACTGCTATTCAAGACGTTTTCTCATCATTATTTAACATACTGAGAAATATAAATTTATTTCTGTGTGAAAACACTTTTTAAAAACGCAATATTTGATTTCATGCGCTTTTCAAAGTTCTCTGAGTTTAAATAAATGCAAATTTTATGGTTATTGCTTAGAATCAACAAAACAGATGAATATATTCTAGATGCTGAAAAAAACGATGGTGCAATGTTTGCATTATTGCTTCTGAAAGAGAATCTATGTTATGAAAAGAGCATTTGCATGAAAGCAATGTTTTAAACAATTTTTCATAGTGGTGTATTACAAATAAAGTATTAACCGCAAATATTTGTTTGAATACTTCCATTTATAAAGAGAGATGCATTCGTCATTTTTCGCAATTAGTTCACAACTGTATCATAAGAAAGGTAATATTTGATTTGAAGCAACTTTTTCGGAATATTAATATTTTATTAAAATAAGGGATCATAAACAACGAATAATTAGAATAAAGGATTATTAGAATAAGGGATCAAATTTGTACATAAATGGGCTTTAATTTGGAAAAAAATACCATAATATTTATACTATAAAATAATTTGTCATAATAGATTTGACAAAAGACTTAATTTTACTCTTATGTATTAAAATGAATGGTAAAGAAAACTGGCCTATTTACTTTCTTCTATTTTTACAAGAAGAAAGTATTGGATTCATGAAAATTATAGACTTCCAGTTTTCGACGGATTTATACGTTTTAGGGGTCAGAGATCCCGAAAAACATGTTTTTACAAAATGTCTGACTGTGAGTCTGTGAGTCTGTCTGTCTGTCTGTCTGTCTGTATGTGACACAAATTTTGTGGGCACTCTATCTCAAGAACTAATGCACAGAATTTAATAAAAAATTATATTCTGGTAGTCCTTAATATAAATTGGTGCTGATTAGTTTTTGGTGTAAATCGCCCAGCAGGTGGCGCTTCTATCCTGCATTTTTGCGATTTCTGCAATAGCTCTATCTCAAGAACTAATGAATGGATTTTTATCAAACTTCAGATCTAAATATTCCTTGATATGAAATGGTACTGATAACGTTTTGGTGTGAATCGTCCAATAGATGGTGCTGCTATGCTGCATTTTGCAGGATTTACACGATCTCTGCAATAGCTCTATCTCAAGATTTAATGCACGGATTTTCCTCAAACTTCAGATTCCGTTAGTCCTTGATATGAGCTCATGCTGATTTCGTGTTGGTGTAAATCGCCCAACAGGTGGCGCTGCTGTGCTCCATTTTTCTCGATTCCCGCACTAGTTCTAACTCAATATTAATGCATGAATTTTCATCTAATTTCAGATTTAGTTAGACGTTGACACAAGTTGTTGCTTACTAAGTTTTAGTGTTAATAGCCCAATAGATGGCGCTGCCATGCTGGAATGTTTACGATTTTTGCAATAGCTCTATCTCAAAAGCTAATGGACGGAAGATTCTCTAAACTTCAGATTAATGCAGACGTTGACATAAGTTATTGCTCATTAGGTTTTGGTATAAATCACCCAATAGGTGGCGCTGCTGGCTGTATTTTGCTGAATTTACACGGTTTCAGGGATAGACATATCTCAAAAACTTAGGAATGGAATTTCATGTCTTTAGAATCCTCAAAAGGGGCATATATTGCCATTTAATTTTGACAGTGTCAATGCAAATTTTGAAGTATTAACATTTATGAGAGAGAAGAAAGTTTTGGGATTGGTACATCCGACTAGTTTTTGTTATGAGGAAAGATAGCTTTTTAAGATCTTATTTTTTGCTTCTTTCGACTACGACGGATATTTGTACTTCTTGAACGGTGTAATCCTTTAATTTTTCTCTTAATACTAGCATTACGGCGTTTTCCGTATACCTATAACTACGATCACCGGTCATTTTGACCGCTACTCTCGAATAAATGGAAGAGCGTATTTTTTGCTAGTATTGTTTAAGTTAAATCTTGTAAATATACGACAAATCTTGTAAATATACGACATGCTTTTTTAATAAGTAAACTCTATAGTTAATAAGATTTTTAAAAAAATGTAAACAAATGCTAATTTAGCATAACAAAGAGTTAAAAAATAAAATATATTCAAGATTTTAAAAACTTGTTATAGTTTAACAAATTTAAATACAAATTGATTTTATTTAAAATTAAATAAATTTATTACTTACATTATTCGGTTTGACAGCATACACAGATTACTGATTTCTTAATTTTACTTGTACAGGTTCCACAAACATATTTTCTACAGTTTCACAAATTGTTGCCTTTACAAGTATTTATTTGGCATTGTTTACGTTTACGGGATGGAGTGTGACAAACATCAATTCTCAACTGGTTAGAAGAAGAAAGCGCTGGTTTTTTTGATGAAACGTACATCTATCTGAGCTCTTCAGCTGTATCACAGCGGTTGTAGTTGTTATATCCAGTCGTCTCTCTATAAATAATCCATGCATTTATAGCTGCAAAATCAATAATGTTAAAAAAAACTTGAACTGGCCAACGTCTGGATGAGGACTTCACAGAATATTTTATGACCATCTGGTTCAAAACACCAGCTCCATATTTGGTCAAATTGTAAAAATTTACAACTTCAGGTTTTAGTTTTTCATTAGATGAAATTTCCAATGTTGGGTGTAAACTACTCAGGAGCAAGACGTTTTTGTTCTTCGTTCCTTGATAAGACGTAAGCGTTACAGTTTCATGCTTAGCAATCTTACTAGAATACAGCACATCGCTTGTTTTCTTGAAAGAATTAGGTACTTCTCTTTTTGAACGATTTATTGTATCAACACAGCTTATTCCTGCGTCTCTCATTTGTTTTACTAAATTGAGTGATCTAAAGAAATTGTCCGTTGTCAGATTTCTTCCAGTGTTGTAGTAAGATTCAATCAAGCGGAAAGCTGCATGTTCTCCAACCGTTCTGCCATAGGGCCTGGTTTCATCCTTACCTAAATACGGAAATCCATTCAGTAAATATTTTGAGTGCACATCAGTAGCAAGCCAAAACTTAATGCCAAATTTGTCCGGCTTTATAGGCATATACTGAATAAATCGACATCGTGTCTTCATGGGAAACAATTGTTCATCCACTACAATATTTTCCCCCGGTTTATAATTTATCAAGCAATTTTCGATAAATGTATTCCAAATATATGAAATAATGGCAAATGGATCAGTTTGCAACCTTTGGGATCTAGTTGACTTCATGTCGAAGCGCAAATACTTCATAATTTCCAAGAACCTATCCCTGGACATTGTCTCAGCGAAGAATTTCGGACCCCATGATTTTGACCACAAACTTAAAATAGAAAGACCTTTTGCAGCCAAAGCTCCTCGAGCATACAGCAGTGATATGAAAACGTCTAACTCATTGAGTGACAAAGACCAATTTGGATTTTGGGATTTTTTACGAGCCTCTTCTTCAGTGCACTGTTGAATATTACGCAATATTTTTTCGTTGCCATGCACAAATCTCCATGCACTACTTGCACTGCCATCAACTATTTTTCTTTTTGCATGCGACGTTGACCCAGACACTTCTCGTAAGACATTCTGATAGGGACGTCTCCCTGCAACATTTGTCGAAATAGTTCCTATTTTCCAAATTGAACCATCATTTGCTGTTTCTTCATCTTTTTTGTTTTCCTCGCATTGGGTACATCTAAGCTGTGTTCTAGTTCTGTTTGGTGGGTCTTGACTACTTTCTTGATCTTGACTGTTACCACTGATTTCATTTCTAGAATCTGTACTAGCAGCAGGGAACTAGCTTAAATGAATTATCGGATTTTAAAAATTTATATTTTCAAAATTATTATATGCATTATAATAAGTGATATATGGAGATAAAGAAGAACATTTAAAAAGATTGAAACATTGAATATTGAAAAAAAAAATTTTTCAAGTTTTTTTTTTCAGTTAGAAATGTTCGACGTGCAAATCTTTTGTTACGCGACAAACATATAATCTGTAATCAAGTTCCACACATTTGACAGTTTTGCACAGTTAACGATTCTTAATGGAGCACTGATGCATTAAAACACTAAATAATGCATCACTGATGCACGGTAAAATGTATAAGAGTCATCAGTGCTGCATCGTTTAGTGTTTTAATGCATCAATACAAGAATGCGCATGCAGATGGCACCATATCTTTGAAGATATTTCCTTTTAAATGTGATAAAAAATTTTAAGTAAATTTTAATAGATCTACAAAATCTATACATGCCTTTGGTTTGTTTAATAATTCTGTTTATGATTAAATTTCATTTTAAAGAATTTATAGTATCGAAATAAAATAAAAACTTGCTTAAAAGGTGCATTTTTATACAACAGATGTCACAATATAAAAGATGTTAACACATATTACACTTTTTAAAAACTTAAAAAGAGTTTACAAATATAATACACGCGCCGAGCGCTTTCGATCAAAACCTTGATCATCTTCTGGGCCGCTTTGAGTACAACTGATACGTTTCCAACGCACTTTCATCCTCGGTCGGACAACTGGGCAAGTCAACTTTACAGTGGAGGGGAGACAGCAAAACAGTTCCGAAAAATGGAGGGGGGGGGGTGAAGTGAGACGGACAAAAAGTTGAGCGTTACAAACCAAAACAACATCTATTTCAAAAGATTTAACCATATATTTGAAATGTTATATGACATATTATCATTAATAGCTTTATTATTCAATATTAAGATTTCAATGGACTCTTTTATCAACGACAAATGACAAGGTTAACGACAAGGTTTTGATCGAAAGGGCTCGGCGCGTGTATTACATTTGTAAACTCTTTTTAAGTTTTTTAAAAAGTGTAATATGTGTTAACATCTTTTATATTGTGACATCTGTTGTATAAAAATGCACCTTTAAGCAAGTTTTTATTTTATTTCGATACATTTTCAAGGTGAATGTGACATTCCCAACAATATATGATTATTCATATCTATACTCCTATTATAAAGAGGAAAAAATTGTTTATTTGTCGGAGATAAGCTCTGGAACTACCGAACCGATTCCAAAAGTAATGGTATCAAAATGATGGTGTTAGTCCAACTTAGAACATAGGCTATATATTATGTCGGTGCCACTACCCCAAAGGGGGTGTAGGAGCAAAAAACGTTCTAAGAATGCGATTTTTAGCGTTACTGAAGGGCCTAGAAATATGAAATTTTGAATATTAGTTACATATAAGATATAAATGATGTCTAAGAACAGTTCATAAACAATTCGAAATTTGAAAGGGGTGAAAATGCGCAAAAAGCGTTCTAAAAAACGTTCTAAATGGTAGTTTCTACACAATCTCAGGAAATACCAAACCGATTTAAAAAATAGTGGTGTCAAAATGATGGTGACAACGCTTGCTCCAAGATAGGCTATGTTTTATGTCGGTGTCACTACCCCAAAGGGGGTGTAGGAGCAAAAAACGTTCTAAAAATGCGATTTTAGCGTTACTCAAGGCCTAGAAATATGAAATTTTGAATATTAGTTACATATAAGATATAAATGATGTCCAAGAACAGTTCATAAACAATTCGAAATTTAAAAGGGGTGAAAATGCGCAAAAAGCGTTCTAAAAAACGTTATAAATGGTGGTTTCTACACAATCTCAGGAAATACCTAACTGATTTAAAAAATATTGGTGTCATAATGATGGTGACAACGCTTGCTCCAAGATAGGCTATGATTTATGTCGGTGTCACTACCCCAAAGGGGGTGTAGGAGCAAAAAACGTTCTAAAAATGTGATTTTTAGTGTTAAGAAATGCCTAGAAATATGAAATTTTGAATATTAGATACTTAGAAGATATAAATGATGTCTAAGAACAGTTCTTAAACAATTCGAAATTTAAAAGGGGTGAAAATGCGCAAAAAGCGTTCTAAAAAACGTTCTAAATGGTAGTTTCTACACAATCTCAGGAAATACCAAACCGATTTAAAAAATATTGGTGTCAAAATGATGGTGACAACGCTTGCTCCAAGATAGGCTATGTTTTATGTCGGTGTCACTACCCCAAAGGGGGTGTAGGAGCAAAAAACGATCTAAAAATGCGATTTTAGCGTTACTCAAGGGCCTAGAAATATGAAATTTTGAATATTAGTTACATATAAGATATAAATGATGTCTAAGAACAGTTCTTAAACAATTCGAAATTTAAAAAGGGGTGAAAATGCGCAAAAAAGCGTTCTAAAAAACGTTCTAAATGGTAGTTCTACAAAATCTCAGGAAATACCTAACCGATTTAAAAAAATATTGGTGTCATAATGATGGTGACAACGATTGCTCCAAGATAGGCTATGTTTTATGTCGGTGTCACTACCCCAAAGGGGTGTAGGAGCAAAAAACGATCTAAAAATGTGATTTTAGCGGTTACTGAAGGCCTAGAAATATGAAATTTTGAATATTAGTTACTTATAAGATATAAATGATGTCTAAGAACAGTTCTTAAACAATTCGAAATTTGAAACGGGTGAAAATGCGCAAAAAAGCGTTCTAAAAAACGTTCTAAATGGTAGTTTCTACACAATCTCAGGAAGTACGAAACCGATTTAAAAAATATTGGTGTCAAAATGATGGTGACAACGCTTGCTCCAAGATAGGCTATGTTTTATGTCGGTGTCACTACCCCAAAGAGGGTGCAGGAGAAAAAAACGTTCTAAAAATGCGATTTTAGCGTTACTGAAGGGCCTAGAAATATGAAATTTTGAATATTAGTTACATATAAGATATAAATGATGTCTAAGAACAGTTCATAAACAATTCGAAATTTGAAAGGGGTGAAAATGCGCAAAAAGCGTTCTAAAAAACGTTCTAAATGGTAGTTTCTACACAATCTCAGGAAATACCAAACCGATTTAAAAAATATTGGTGTCAAAATGATGGTGACAACGCTTGCTCCAAGATAGGCTATGTTTTATGTCGGTGTCACTACCCCAAAGGGGGTGTAGGAGCAAAAAACGTTCTAAAAATGTGATTTTAGCGTTACTGAAGGGCCTAGAAATATGAAATTTTGAATATTAGTTACATATAAGATATAAATGATGTCCAAGAACAGTTCTTAAACAATTCTAAATTTGATAGGGGTGAAATTGCGCAAAAAGCGTTCTAAAAAACGTTCTAAATTGTAGTTTCTACACAATCTCAGGAAATACCTAACCGATTTAAAAAATATTGGTGTCCTAATGATGGTGACAACGCTTGCTCCAAGATAGGCTATGTTTTATGTCGGTGTCACTACCCCAAAGGGGGTGTAGGAGCAAAAAACGTTCTAAAAATGTGATTTTAGTGTTAAGAAATGCCTAGAAATATGAAATTTTGAATATTAGATACTTATAAGATATAAATGATGTCTAAGAAACAGATCTTAAACAATTCGAAATTTAAAAGGGGTGAAAATGCACAAAAAGCATTCTAAAAACGTTCTAAATGGTAGTTTCTACACAATCTCAGGAAATACCAAACCGATTTAAAAATATTGGTGTCATAATGATGGTGACAATGCTTGCTCCAAGATAGGCTATGTTTTATGTCGGTGTCACTACCCCAAAGGGGGTGTAGGAGCAAAAAACGTTCTAAAAATGTGATTTTAGTGTTAAGAAATGCCTAGAAATATGAAATTTTGAATATTAGATACTTATAAGATATAAATGATGTCTAAGAACAGTTCTTAAACAATTCGAAATTTAAAAGGGGTGAAAATGCACAAAAAGCATTCTAAAAACGTTCTAAATGGTAGTTTCTACACAATCTCAGGAAATACCAAACCGATTTAAAAATATTGGTGTCATAATGATGGTGACAATGCTTGCTCCAAGATAGGCTATGTTTTATGTCGGTGTCACTACCCCAAAGGGGGTGTAGGAGCAAAAAACGTTCTAAAAATGCGATTTTAGCGTTACTGAAGGGCCTAGAAATATGAAATTTTGAATATTAGTTACATATAAGATATAAATGATGTCCAAGAACAGTTCATAAACAATTCGAAATTTGAAAGGGGT
Source organism: Maratus speciosus (assembly GCA_963932465.1). NCBI lineage: Eukaryota > Metazoa > Arthropoda > Arachnida > Araneae > Salticidae > Maratus > Maratus speciosus. The sequence goes on from OZ010789.1 coordinate 224,815,623, forward strand.
GAAAATGCGCAAAAAGCGTTCTAAAAAACGTTCTAAATGGTAGTTTCTACACAATCTCAGGAAATACCAAACCGATTTAAAAAAATATTGGTGTCAAAATGATGGTGACAACGCTTGCTCCAAGATAGGCTATGTTTTATGTCGGTGTCACTACCCCAAAGGGGGTGTAGGAGCAAAAAACGTTTTAAAAATGCGAATTTAGCGTTACTGAAGGGCCTAGAAATATGAAATTTTGAATATTAGTTACATATAAGATATAAATGATGTCTAAGAACAGTTCTTCAACAATTCTAAATTTGATAGGGGTGAAATTGCGCAAAAAGCGTTCTAAAAAACGTTCTAAATTGTAGTTTCTACACAATCTCAGGAAATACCTAACCGATTTAAAAAATATTGGTGTCATAATGATGGTGACAACACTTGCTTCATGATAGGCTATGTTTTATGTCGGTGTCACTACCCCAAAGGGTGTGTAGGAGCAAAAAACGTTCTAAAAATGTGATTTTTAGTGTTAAGAAATGCCTAGAAATAGGAAATTTTGAATATTAGATACTTATAAGATATAAATGATGTCTAAGAACAGTTCTTAAACAATTCGAAATTTAAAAGGGGTGAAAATGCACAAAAAGCATTCTAAAAACGTTCTAAATGGTAGTTTCTACACAATCTCAGGAAATACCAAACCGATTTAAAAATATTGGTGTCATAATGATGGTGACAATGCTTGCTCCAAGATAGACTATGTTTTATTTCGGTGTCAATACCCCAAAGGGGGTGTAGGAGCAAAAAACGTTCTAAAAATGCGATTTTAGCGTTACTTAAGGGCCTAGAAATATGAAATTTTGAATATTAGTTACATATAAGATGTAAATGATGTCTAAGAACAGTTCTTAAACAATTCTAAATTTGAAAGGGGTGAAATTGCGCAAAAAGCGTTCTAAAAAACGTTCTAAATTGTAGTTTCTACACAATCTCAGGAAATACCTAACCGATTTAAAAAATATTGGTGTCATAATGATGGTGACAACGCTTGCTTCAAGATAGGCTATGTTTTATGTCGGTGTCACTACCCCAAAGGGGTGTAGGAGCAAAAAACGTTCTAAAAATGCGATTTTAGCGTTACTGAAGGCCCTAGAAATATGAAATTTTGAATATTAGTTACTTATAAGATATAAATGATGTCTAAGAACAGTTCTTAAACAATTCGAAATTTGAAAGGGGTGAAAATGCGCAAAAAGCGTTCTAAAAAACGTTCTAAATGGTAGTTTCTACACAATCTCAGGAAATACCAAACCGATTTAAAAAATATTGGTGTCAAAATGAGGGTGACAACGCTTGCTCCAAGATAGGCTATGTTTTATGTCGGTGTCACTACCCCAAAGGGGGTGCAGGAGAAAAACGTTCTAAATTGCGGCTTTTGCGTTACGGAAGGGCCTAGAATCGTGAAATTTGGAATGGTAGTTAGTTATAAGATATCAATGATCTCTAAGGACATTTCCTAAAAAAAATCAAAATTTAAAAGGGGGTTAAAATGCGCAAAAAGAGTTGTAAAAAATTCTAAATTGCGATTTCTATGCAATCTCAGACAGTACTGAACCGATTTCAAATAAAATGGTGTAAAAATGATGGTGACAGATCTTTCTCCAAGATAGGGTATATTTTATATCTGTTTCCACTACTCCAGAGGAGATGCAGGAGCAAAATGAGCGGAAAGCTTTCTAAAAACGTTCTAAATGCCGATTTGTCGGCAATATCTCAGGAAGAATGAATCTGATTTCAAACGTAATGGTAGGAAATTCATGCTGACAGCCTCTGCTCTAACATAGACGCTATTTTATGTCGGTATCACTATCACCAAGACGTTGCAGGAGCTAAAAAGCGTTCTAAATTTCGATTTTTGTGATCGGTAGGGGCTAGCAACTTAAAATTAGGCAAGGTAAATATTTAATAGATATAAATGATCTTTAAGAAGAGTTTCGAAAAAATTGGAAATTTAAAAAGGGGTGAAAATGCGCGAAAAGCGTCCTAAAAACGTTCTAAATTCCGATTTCTAATCAATCTAAGGAAATACCAAAGCTATTTCAAAAGTAATGGTTGCAAATCAATGGTGACAGTCCCTGCTATAACATAGGTTATATTTTATGTTGCTGTCACTACCATCTGAGGGTTGAAAAAGCAAAACATGTTCTAATTTGCGTTTTTTGCAAAACTGAAGGGTCTAACACTTTGAAGTATGGCATGGTATTTACTTACAAGATGCAACTGCTTTGTAAGAACAGTCGAAAGAAAATTCCAAATTTAAAAAAATGAAGTGAGTGAAAAGGGTTATAAATTACAATTTTTAAGCAAACTCAAAAAATACCAAACCGATTAAAAAAATAATGATGACAAATTTTGGTGATAGAACTTGCTCAAACATAAGCTATATCTTATGTCTGTTCCACTACCACCAGAGGGTTGCAGGAGCTAAAAACTTTCTAAATTGCGATTGCTGTGATACTGAAAAGGCTAGAAACTTTAAATATGACATGGTAGTTACTTATAAAATATAAATGCCCTCGAAGAAACGTCGAATATAAATTCGAATTAAAAAGGAGTGAAGCGAAGGAGAGGTGCAAAAAGCATTCTAAAAAAGTTCTAAATTACGATTCTATGCAATTTCAGGGAATATAAACCGATTATAAAAGTAATAGTTGCGAATCAGTGGTAACAGTCTCTGATCCTACACAGGCTATATTTTATGCCGGTGATTCTACCACCTGGGGTTCACAGGAACAACAAACGTTCTAAAAATGGGCTTTAAAAGCTTTTTAAATTACGTTTCTGTGGAATATTAGGAAATAACAAACCCATTTCAAAATTAATGTTGGCAAATTAATGGTGACAGTTCCTGTTTCAACATAGCCCTTTGTGTTGAGAGAGGTGGTAGGACTTGGAATTTTACATGATGGTTAATTTTAAGATGTAAGAAGATGGTTTCTAAAAAATTCAAAACTTCAAATGAATACTGAAATGAGCGTATTAATTGAGCATAAAAGTTTCAAAATATTTTCTAAATTATCATTTATTTAGTTTTATTTCATTTTATTAATTGAAGTCTCATTTCTGCCTAATCCAGTGTAATAATGATGTTTAATCAAACTGTGTTTTGAATAGTAATTTTTGAATTATTCCTAAAAGAAATAAGTACCTTTTAATCGAAAAACTTAATAAAGTAAAATATTACCTTTTAATAAAATAAAAATTTAGTTAGTACCTTTTAATAAAAATTAGACATATAAATATCACTTAGCATATTTCAAATATTACGCGAGCAAAGCCGCGGGGTTTGCTGGTATATATATATTTATCAATTTATAGTAGTTAAAAGATATCTTTCATGGTTAAAAATCCATTTGGGGTAAGTACGAAACTGATAGAATGGGATTGCACAGTTATTGCAAATTTATAATACTATCTCCAGAGATATATATTTATTTCTGTCTGAAATATTTAAACGGAAAATTTGAATTTATGCAATTTTTAGAAAAAGTTATTCCGCGTTTAAAATAAATGGGAATTTTATGGGTATTGCTTATAATCTTCGAAAATGGCGAATATATTCTAAATAGTGCCAGAAAACTGTTTAAAGAATGGTTTTATAGCAATGTCATCAATATTTCTCTTAGATCCAGAAAACAGGTCCAACTTATTGGAATAAAGCTTAGATAAAAGTAACATAAAAAAACCGTTTTCAGATATTACAATAAAGAAAATACCAACCATAGGTGTATATTTATACATTCCCTTTTATCTAGAATGCTTCAAAACATGCTAGAAAATAATAACTTGTATTAAAAATTTTATTAATATATTCTTCTCGGAAAAGGTAAATTATCCAGAATTATGGAAAATCTTTTTGATGACAAGCTTAATTTCCTCAAAATTTTCGTAGGTCTCATATTATTTTTCAGTTAATATGTTACATTCACATATAAAATTCCATCTCATACTATACTACACTAAAATAAATTCAACCTAAAAAAAATTCTGAAATCCAATCCTTAATTTATTTCCTCAGTAATACTTTCAATCACGACTTATAATTAATATTTTTCAATTGATATGATTTCTGCCAACATATACGAAGGCACTTGACTTACAAATGGTAAATTTTTTAATGGAAAATGTTAAATAAGTACCATAATATAAGCTTGGAAATTTGATATCACACCATTTTTTAGCCACAACTTTCAACCTTTTTTTTTTTTTTTTTTTTTTTTTTTTAGCTTGGCTTTTTTTTTTTTTTTTACTTTTGAAAAGTTGGTTTTTAGTAGATATCAGTTCTTTTTTTAAAGAGATTATATATAACAACATGCATAATAATTACTTATAAACAGATTAAGCTAAATGATGCTATAAAAACTGATAAAATATCTTTATTTAGATTGACGATCGTTTCATCGCACAAACGGCGACATTTTCAAAATCATTCATCATAGGAAATATTTTCACAAAATTTAAAAACAGTAACTTGGTAAATAATACCACGAGACACCATTCAAAATAAAAAACAATGCAAACATAAAATAAAATAAAAATTAAATTGGATATTTGTGAGCGTGGATTAATTTTTCTATTGTTACTAAAATTGCATAGCATCTCTTTCCAAATTTTAGGTAAATCAAGGGACACTGAATCATTGCAAGTATTCTCGATGCATAAAAATATCTCTACTGATTCCCGGATAACGGATGGTAAATGGATGAATTAATTTATCCATCAAGATTTTATTTACCATTTATTTCAAGTTCATGAAGTTCGTGCTAGAGTTCATGCTCTAGCAATTCCATTCAAATTGGAATTTAGAACGTTTTCAGAAAGCTTTCCACTCATTTCATCCTTTTAAAATTCATTTTATTTAGAAACAATTTTTAATTAGCATTTACATCTTATAAGTAACTACCATGAGAAATTTAAGGATTCTATACCGAACTGTTTAACGGGAATCGAAAATTTAAGAAATTTTTTGCTCCTGTACACTTTATAAATTTCTAATTTATTAGAAAACGCAAAGCATTTATACGCCTTAAAAAATAGCATCCGTGTCAAATTTCATGTTCCCAGCCCATACAATCCCATTAAAATCATAATGCAAACCGTTCTTAAAACGTTTTCCGCCCGATTCACCTCTTAACATTTCGATTTTTTACTAACAGTTCTTAGAGAGCGTTTACATCTTTAAAGAAACCGGCATGCCAAAATTCAGGCCTTTATCCCGAACGGTATTACAGAAATTGCAATTTTAGAACGTTTTTTACGCCTGCATCCATTTAAATTTCGAAAATTTTTAGAAACTTTTCTGTAGGATCATTTACGTCTTAAAAGTAAAAATCATGTCAATTTTCAAGTTTCTAGCATTAACAATTGAAAATAAATCGTAATTTAGAACGTTCATAGAACGCTTTTCCATTGTTTCGAACTTTTAATTTCTAATTTTTTAGAAGTCATTCTTAGCAAGTATTTAAAAGTAACCTCCATGCCAAATTGACGGTTTCTATTCCGAACGGTATAGCAGAAATTTGAATTTTAGATTTTTTTTTTTTTTGCTTTTGAACTCTTTTCAATTTCAAATTTATTAGACTATTTTCGCCTCTGGCTAAATGTGACTCTGAATCTCCCCTAACTATATACTAAGTATTGCAACATGTTACTTCTATTCATAATTTAATTAACTTGCTCAATACTTCGCCAAATTGGAAGATTCTGATAGAAAAATCATGAGCTCGATACCTTTATATAAGCGGGCGCTGGTGATAAATCGCCAATTATTGTTCCCTTTTCATTCATTCGTAGTGCATTAATTTTACTTGAACTATAATCCTTTCCCGCATTTTATACAAAATGCATAACTTTAATTTAAAACACAAACATTTAAAATACACGCCTTTGACTTATTTAATTTTTTTTTTTAAAGAAAAGAAAAAAATAATAAAAAATGCCAATAAATGCCAATTATGAAACACTTGCCAACACTTCCTGAAATCTTTAACAAAACTTCTTTATTTAGGGAAATAAGGTGTATAAGATAATTAAGTAAACGTTTTAAAAAATAAATAAAACATTTGAAAATCTGATTTCAGCAGTTACCGTCCATAGCCAAATATGTATTCAATTCTTTTGAACAGCCTGTATTTGATCTGTAGGCTTATATCTATACTATATAATGGGAAAATTTAGTTTAGCAAGAAAACGTATAACAGGTTGAAATTTCTCTTTCAGCAATTTATACTAATATATGGAAACATACTTTAATACTTTTGTTCAGCCCTGTAGTTTACATAATACCTTTATTACACGCCCTTATTTAGCTAAAATTTAATTCAAACTAAATCACTCTTAAAACTACTGAAATAATGTTTCCAGAATTTATCATCTATAGACGGCCATGTATCCAATTCTTTGCGTGGCCTGTATATCATTTTATCTATATTCTACATACATTTCATAGTAAACTAAATGCAGTTCAGTGTAAAAATGCATAACACATTTAAAATCCACCTTTCAGCAATTTACGCTCATACTCAGTAACCTTTACGAATTCTTTTGCGTAGCCCTGTATATCAACTATAGCATTTATAGAACCATATAGTATGCATAAATATAGTGAAACTTAAAAGAGCATATCATAATTAAAAATGCATTTCCTGCCTTCATCGCTAATATACAGTACTTCGGATAAAATATACTTGTCTCAAATCTTTTGTGTGCCCCTGTAAATGCTATGCACTTCGTATTATACATGAAATAACTTACAGTAAGCCCCACTGACATATATCAATCTCACTATATATGAAATTGCATAATTAAAATACGCAGCAAACAATTGCCCCTATACCATTATGTAATGGAATTCTTTTGTGTGGCCCTGTAAATGAATAGTAACTATTCTTTGTACCGCATATTCTACAGAATGCCTATTTTAGTGCACTTCATAAATGCATATCAATTTTATTATGTTTGAAAGGGTGTAACATTTTTAAAATTCATTTAAAACGATTTTTTCCATTGGACGTAATGTAACGAAATACTTTTGACTGTCTCTGTAAATGAACTAAACATGCTACAAACTTCATTTGAAATAGCGTTCGTGCTAGTCTAAACTTCAATAACACCCAAACATTTCAGGACAATCCGAGTATATTTACGAGAGTTAGAGCGCGGACAAACGGACAGACAAACCGAAGTCAATAATGCTTTTCGACTTTTTGGAAAGTGTTAAAAACGCCTATCATAACTGAAAATGTTCATCCAGGAACCATACTAATCCAGCAATATACAGTATTTCGGATACAGTATAGTATCCGAAAACTTTTGTATGTCTCCTGTAAATGATATGCATTTCATATTATTCACGATGTAACTTGTAGTAAACCTCAGCAATGTATATCAATCACTATATATGAAATAGTTTAACATAATTAAAATACGTCGCGAATAATTTTCCCACTATACCATCGTGTAACGGAATTCTTTAGGTAGCCCTGTAAACGAATAATGCATATTCTTTGCAACACATATTCTATAGAATGCATATTTTAGTTAACTTCATAAATGCATATCAATTTCATTACGTTTGAAAGTGTGTAACATGATTAAAATGCACTTGAAACGATTTTTTCCCATTGGCCGCAATGCAACGGAATAATTTTGACTATCCCTGTAAACGAAGTATAACTGTTACAAACTTCATTTTCTTTAATAACGTGCAAAAATTTCAAGGCAATCCGAGTTTAATTACAAGAGTTAGAGCGCGGTAGACGGACTGACGGCCGAACGGACAGACAAACCAAAGTCTTAAACATTGTTGAAGTATGTTGGAAAGTGTTAAATACATTCCAAGGTAAAACCGTATTTCATTAACTCATCCGCATATGTTGTCAGAGATGTTTTCTAAGTTGATTATCTGTACACAAATGAAGTGCCTATAGTTTATTACACGGAATTTAAATTAAATTCCGGTGAGATTAATGATGGAAGATGATTGGATTTAAATGGGAATTTTGCCAAATGAGCCAGCTATCTCCAAGTTGGCTTCATACATGGCAACTTATTTTTGTCGCCAAATTTGGCGATATTTCATCAGGTTTGCTAAAATTTGGTGCTATTACCTGACCCGACCGGCGTTGTTCGGGCCCGTAATAATATTCTTAAATGAATTTGAAATTTTTATCGCAGGTCCGTACTGAAGGGGGGGGGGGATGTGGAGATAGTGCAAATTACCAGGGCCCGACTCTTGTTCTGTTCCAAAGTTGTGTAAAGTCACAGGTTAAGTTTTTTAATTTTCATATGTCCCATACTTTAAACTTTTTTATTCCAAATTAATTGGTGGATTCAATTAAAATTTAATTATATTTTCTGGAAATTAATTTTTTATTTAAAATCTTTAGATGAAAAAGCAATTAGAAATACAACATAAAGTGTAATACTGAAAAAGAAATAATAAAATTGTAAGTAAATATTATTATATAGATTTTTTATAAAAGTACCATCCAGCAAATTTATTTTCTAATAGAGTAAAGCCTGTTTATAACGGAATCCAGCAATAAACGCAAAAAAGTTCCAGCTCTCCCTCACCCCAAAAATGCTATTATGCTTTCTTCAATGTAAACAACCTGAATAAAACGGACTTTATCACTGGCCGTTTTCGTTTCCATCTAAGCAGGTTTTATTGTATCTTACATCTGGTGGGCCCGTAATAATATTCTTAAATGAATCTGAAATTTGCATCGCAGTTTCGTACAAAGGGGGGTAGAGACGATGCAGATTACCAGGGACGAATTTTGACACAACGAATATTTTATCAAATCGGGAGTTTCTGATAAGAGATTTTGTAAACTTCTTGCTGCTGTTAAATTCGCATTTCCAATGCAGTGTTTTGCAGAAATTGCACGTTTCACTCAAAGTTCCACAGTTATGACCCGGAATGTTTAAATCAGTAATTTGGATTTCTGAAGCAACGCGTGCATGCGGGGTTATTAACCGTATTTTGGCGATCGTTTACGCTGTGTACTTGAGGGCATTCTCGATCCAACCCATTTCTTCTTAATTCGGCTTCTTCTTCACTTTCAAGTATTCGCTGGGATCTTTTACGGGCATTTCAAAGGTTATTTTGAAGCTCCTTAATTGCAGCGAAAGAGCGATACGTAAATAAACCCGATCGCCCAAAATCCTGCCAAAGGACTTTTACACAATAACCAATGAGATGCGTTTCTTGGACATTGCCATTAAACAATAACAAATAATCGCGATATTTGTGGCACGTACATTAGCGTAATATAGATATAACAAATAATCGCGATTTCTGTGCCACGTACAGTCGTGGGAAAAAAAAGTAAACACCCCTACTAACTCCTCAACAAATTATTGTAGACGAAAGTTACCGGTACCGAACGATTGGAAATAAAGTCTACTTTTAAATGGTGTGTATAAAATTTGCTAGGGGGGCATATACATATTAAAACGAATCCAAACTTCATTTTTTTCAATGGCAGTAGCCAAATTTAACGAGATATTTTAAATCTTCGGTTCAAAATATGACTAGAAACCAAATTTCAAGTCATTCGAATGATAAGTTTTTGAATTATAGACATTCAAAATTTAGTACTTCTAATGTTAAATTACATTTTCATATTTTTATTTATATCTCCTGAAATTATGCTCCCAATGAGCTAATTTTTTGTGTAGCAATAATACTGAAATACTTAAACATAAATACGCTGAATTTGCAATTTTTATAATTTTATGATATGAATTATGAAATTAATATTCGAAAAAATTATGAATTGCAACATATAATTTTTTTATGGATTTAGATTTATTAAGTCCTGCTTTATGGATATCCAAAATTTCACACTTTTCTTCCAAGTAGTTTTCAAATTATGCTTAAAAAACGGCAAAATGATGGTTTAAGGTCCCGTCTATGATAGAAGTGAGTAAATTTTTGAAATTTATTTTGCTATCCTGTAATCAAACAGGTTTCATTGACGCTTAAACGTGCCTTGATCAAGAAGACGGCTCTCTCGGTTAACAATCGAGTTCGGAACTTCAATTTGGATACAGCCTTTAAAATAATTAATTTCTCGGAAACTTATGGCACGAATTGCATAAAAATTTTTTATAGGCTAATTGAGAGGTGTAGAGTTCATTTATGTTGTCAAAATTGTGTACTGCTATTGAAAAAAAGCAAAGTTATGGTTCGTTTTAATATGTAGATGGTCCTTTAAACAAATTTGATATACATCATTTAAAAGTAGACTTTATTTCCAATCGTTCGGTAGCAGTAACTTTCTTCTACGATAATTTGTTGAGAAGTTAGTAGGGGGTGTTTATTTTTTTTTCCACGTCTGTACATTAGCGTAATATATATATAGATTATGGTAGCCGTGTTATTAATACTTTTCAACAAATATTTATTGTTGTAACGGATGTTGATTTCTCCATAGGAAATCAAATGTCATCATTAAGTAAATTTGACCCCCGTTTCACCACTTAGGGATCGAATTTAAAAAAATCAATGTCCAATCCATGTATTGCCTACAGGAATACATATATATTCTAAATTTTAAAGCTCTCTGTCATATGTCAACAGGAGCTAAGTAAAAAATGAGCCGCAAGATTTGACTGTCATACACAAACATAATTGTAAGTTAAAAGAAAACATGTAAAAAATGACAATTTGTGGAAAATCCCTTAACATTCAGCTGCTTGTAGAAAGCAACTAAAAATTAGTTCACACTATAGCCGATACCTTTCTGAATTTTCGTAGTACTTGACTGTTTTTTTCTAATGAATAAGTGGCTTCGTACAGTTGACTATTAAATAATGAAAAAAAAATATATTTTTTATCGTTTGCGCATGTACAGATTTAAAAAAAAAATTATGCTACTGCTCATATTGCAACAAATGTTTAATATATGTATTCATATTCCAATTGCACTCTATTGTTTTTACTACATTTTGCCAAATTTTCAAAAACTAGTGTTAAATTTGGTTGAAAACCCTGCATGATATAAACAAAAACATGCAAGAATGTTTTGAACTTAAAAAAAAAATCGCTTCCATGAATGCACTCGCTATTCTTACACAACTGAATACACATATTGTACAATATTAAGGTATTTGTATGCTGTAGCGTAGCGATAGATCATTTCCTGCATTTATTTTGCAGGGTGATCCCAAATATTAGCCCCCGATATGCTATTTCTTTTGGACAGCAATTAAAATGTCGTCTCTAAAAAATAACATTCCATTACATAAGCCAGCCGCAAAACGAAGCACATGTATATCGTACGGGACAATCTCTATTGCAATTTTTTAAACTTCTATGCATCGAACATTGCCAATTTTTTTTTACCGTCGCATAGGAAAAAATATGTACTTTTAAATGCAATATGTTATTGCATCTCAGCTCATTTTTGAGACATTAATTTTTTTGCAGTTCTTAACACATTTTTTAAAAATTTGGCAAGAAAAGCACTACATTTCTGTTAGAAAGTAAAGGGAAAATACTTCGAAAATAGTAGATTACTATATTTTTTACTGCCATTTTCCCATAACAACTGAAAAAGAAGTAATTAAAGTATGTGCTATTTTGAAAAAAATAAATAAATGAATGATTTCTGCTAAAACAGGGAGCTATTATAAACTGTATTTCATTTTAAGTATCTATATTAATGTTACCAACAAATGAAGGCATATGAATCATCAGATAGCCGGATTTCTTTTGTCGATTTTCTTAAATGACGTCAACGCTCTTTGCTGCATTTGTGTATTATTCTGCGATAGTGACATCCTATACATACTTTTCTGCAGAGGTCGTTAAAGACTAGGTTGTTAATGTGGAATTTTTCAGCGGATGCGAATGACGTCATTTTATATAAAATAGAAGCGTATCTTTTAAATCTCAAAACTGAAATATGATTGGTGCAATCTATCTATCTATATTATAAAGGACAAACATATCTGTGCGTAACGCATACGTCATTTTGCGAATGGCAACACTTTGAAATTTGAAATAAAATTTTGGTTTTGTAATTTTCTCTACCGCAAATTTTTATACTTCTAAACATCGCACATTTTAAATTTTTACACCGCCGTATAAGGAAAAAAATGTTCTTTTAAAGGCAATTTGTTTGAAATCTGTATCTCAATTTAATTTTAATATATTAATTTTTTTGTAATTTTTATTACTTTTTTTGTAATTGTGGCAGCTGAAGTACTCCATTTCGGTTGAAAGTCATGTTGAAACTAAAGGGGGGGGGGATGAAAATAGTAGATTGCTGTATCTGTTTTGTTGCCATTTTCTCATAAAAACCGAAAAAAATTGAAATTAAAATACGTGCTATGTCAAGAATATCGTCTGTTATAAAACCCAGTGAGTTTTGGCTTTATTTCGCTTTTATTTATCAATTAAATGATTTTATCGTGCCAGCTCCATTGCGAAATATTAATAAACAATTTGCACATAAAAAAAGTTCAGAATTTCTCTCCCTCTAATTTTCTACAATGAAATTAAAGCTTCATCAATAAATAAATAAAAGAATAATGTATAAAAAAGCACGTATTTAACATATATGTAATCGAACAATTTAAATTTTTAGAGCCGAATTGGGAAAAATATGCGCTTTTAAATATAATTTGTATGAAATAGAGTTGCTAGGCAACTGTTAAAGTAAAAGAGAAAAATAATCTATACATTGAAAACACAAGATAGCTTTTTTAGACATCTTCCCTGAACTTTCTACTGTACCAATTTTGCTAATAATTCTTTTTTTTAAATGAAAGCTGTTCATTTGTAGATGTCCTCGCATTAGCTATTTTTCTAAATATTTCCACTTTTATATTTTTAATTTAATTTGAAAAGTTTTTTTTTTTTTTAATTTCATCAAAATGGTAGCAATCGTATTATTTCCACTGTTGCAGAAAAAAAGAAATATTGGGGTTTATTTATCCTTAATGATACCATTTACTCATTACAATTAAAAATAACTTTATTTTAAGTCTGAACAGAAAATGACGTCACTATTTAAAAAACATTTTCGCTCATAAAGCTAATGTCACAATATATTTTCATTCGGCTGATACCGAATTTGAGACACTTGGCGTAATGCTTCAGTAAGTGCCATATTTAAAAGAAACAATCCTTTTCTTTGATAAAAGTATATATATTTTACACGAATACATCTAAAAGACATCAGTTTCTGGAATTTTTACTTCGCGGTACTGAAATTAGAACCTTAAGCCAAAAAGTACATTTTCACATGCAACGTTTTAGCTGACAAACGGAATACTTCACGTTTAAAAATCTATCTATATTATAAAGGAAAAATATGTCTGTGCGTAAGGCTGACGTCATTTTGAGAATGGCAACGCTTGACGATTAAATGTCGGTTTTGCAATCTTTACTATTGCAATTTTTTGAATTTCTAAACATCGCGCATCTTCAATTTCTACATCCGTTATATAGGGGAAAAAATCTACTTTCAAATGCAATTTGCTTGAAAAGTTTATCTTAATTTATTTATTTATTATGTCCTTTTAAATAATTTTCAAGTATAATGTGTTTTAATCTATATCCATTGCGTACAGGCTCCATTACGAAATAAGCCATTTGCAGTTAAAATAATATAAATAATTCAGCATTTGTCCCTGACTAATTTTTATAGCGAAATTAAAACTTCATCAATCTATTATATTAAAAAGTGACTAACCGTTTGTATTTCACAGCTGTTCCTTTTAGAATATGGTATGTTGGGCGATCAAATTAAGGCCAGGTATCCACATGGGTCTGAGGATGTGAAAAGTGGTCGTAGAATTTTAAAATTTGATTAGTTTTCGAGATAAAAAATTTTACGTTATTTTTAATGACAATTCTGTAATGATGGAAAATAAAATTGCTCCATTTTTGTGGATAAAAAAAAAAGGGAAAATGACAAGGATTATTAGGTATCATTGTTTGAAATCATTTTCAATTTGAAATTAAAAATGAATTGAAATTAACGTTTATTTGACTAAATAGTGAAAACATTATTGTAGTTTTCAAGAAAATTTCACGAAATACAAACTGACACGTATTCAAGCTTCGGGAATCCGTTTATTTTAGAAACACAAATTCGACTCTCGACTGGAATATTGAGATAAATTCTGTTGACTTCAAAAGAAAAAAAAAACATCGTACGTTATTTTCATTTAATTTAAAGTTGAAAAGTAGATTTTCAACTATTCCCTTAAGATGGCTAATAAAACATTTCAGAAGCGGACATTAAAAATAAAATATTTTAGCGAGAAAAAAAATAATTCTCTAAATATTTATTTTAATTCATAAATATAAAATGCTTTTGAATAAATTCGTCCAAACAAATTCATTTTTGCATAAGATGACACAAATGACATCATTTCTACCAACTCCTAAATTCGAACCAAAATCATGGAAGAGCAAAAAGCTCTAGGCAAATAAAGTTATAATATATGTGCATTTTTATTGGGAAAGCTTTTGGCTTAAATTGTAAATGCAACTTATTATTTGAAATATTGTGTTTAATAAAATTAATATTGTAATGGCTTTCTAAATTTACAATAAAGTTAAGATTTCATTTTTCGCAAAAATATCGATTGTCTCATGCAATTCAAAAGCAACACAACGGGTTGCTACGCAACTAATATTTATATAGAAAAAATAAAAAATTCCCTCGGGGGCGACACTCAATTATGAAAAAGCAGAATTCCTGTTTTCTAGTTATTATTTTTCTTTGATTTTTTTAACCATTTGGAAAAATGGTTATTGTTATCGTCAGGGTAGGAAATCAAAAGAATATATGAAGGTTTTTATTGGTTTAATCCGTATTTTATTCGTTTTCTGATTGGTCTATACAGTAATCTGTATTTCCCTTTACTTTCAACAGAGATGGATACCTTCTGTTGCCACTATGACAAAAAAGTAATAAAACTACAAAAAAAAAAAAAAAATTCAGAAACAAATTGAGGTACAGCTTTCAAACAAATTGCATTTAAAAGTGCATTTTTTTCTCTATCCGATGGTGTAAAAAGTAATATTGTGGGATGATTAGATGTTTAAGAATGAAATTTCACTTAAAATTGGTCTTCAGATTTCTTGGAAATCTGACGATGGAAAAGCCTTTTCCCGAACAGCTTAATGAAATGCTTGTACAATACATAAGTTTCAGGTGGATAATACGTACGGGTCGCAGGCGATTTTTGTCGCTTGCAATTTTTACGTGTAATAACACTATTAATGTTTAATTCATGGCGTACGTAATGTATGATCAACTCCGTGCGATTTTTTATGTCTTAAATTTTAGTCTTTGAAAAAATCATTTCCGAAATAGTCGTTGTAATTGCTTTTTTTTTTTTCCCCTCTAAATGTCCTTATAAAATCGATGTTGATAAATATCAGGTCAAACATATTCTTTATAGTTCTGCAGTTCCAGAAGAATCCAATAAGTATATCTTTGCATATTTGACAAAATGTCTGAAATTGAAAGAATCCGGTGATTAATGGCCTTATATTGTATATGTACATTCCTGGGATAAAAGTAAACATTACTAACTCTGCAACATATTATTGTAGAAGAAAGTTACTTGTACGAAACGATTGGAAATAAAGTCTACTTTTAAATGATAAATACAAAACTTGCTTAGGGGCTATCTGCATATCGAAACGAACACGAACTTTGTTTTTTTTTCAATAGCAGTACCTATTTTAAATCTTCGATTCAAACAATGCCCATAGAAACAAAATTCTATGTTGTTTGGATGATAAATTCTTGAATTATAAACATTCAAAATTTAGAGCTTCTAATGTTAAATAACATTTTCATATTTTTATTATTATCGCCTGAAATTATGATCTTAATGTAATATTTTTTTTTGTGTGGTTATAATACTAAAAAACCCAAACATAAATACATTGAATTTGTAATTTTAAAATTTTTATAATATGAATTATGAAATTTATATCCTGCTTTATACGAATTCTCAATTTCAATTTTTTTTCTCGCAAATAGTTTTCGAATTATAATTAAAAATAGCCAAAAAAAAAAAGGTTTAATGGGCCGCCTATGATGTGCAGAAAAGCAGAACTAAAAAAATATATACTTTACTCATTTTGTTGAAACATTTGGGCTGGCAATAATCAAAACACATTAACCCATTTATGCCTAGCGTCCCATTTTTGGGACGTTTTGAATTTTAATAATTTTTTTAAATTTTCTTCTTGTTTACAACATGAAAATTGTATGAAATAATTGTCTATAAATGTTTTCATCTATTACCGAGAGATGACGGCATAAGATTGATATTTATTTGCTTAAATAAAGGCATTTTTCTGGTATTTATATATTTTTCATTTTTCAAGATAGCGTAGTGTAAAAAGTAAGTTTATTTGTATTTTTTGTATCAAAGATCCAAATAAATAAGCCATAGTCTTAGCTTGTAGATTTCTTTGAAATACGTATTTTTTTAATTTGCGAAATTATATGTTCAAGCCTATTTTTTATGCATGTTTGTGACGGACAAAATATAGGGCGCAGGCGCAAATGGGTACATATTTTAATTAGACGTTTAGGGGGCAGTTATTTATGTAAAGTTCTTTTCAAGGTGATTTTGAAATAAATTTTTTTTAGCCTCAAATAATATTATTCTTAATTTATTATTAATAATACTTATAATGTTATTAGTTTCTGTAAAGAAATAAATATATTTTTTAATAGTTTATAAAAATACTAATTATAGTATATAATATACAATTTAAAAGCTTAATTTATATAAACTGAGACAAAACATGTAATTATGCATTTTTCCACTTAAGGATATTCCCGTATTTAGTACTTTTACATTTTATCAAATAAATACAAAAATATTTTAGCATAATTTTTTTAAACATTTGGAAAAATGGTTATTGTCCTCGTTAGGATAGGAAATCAAAAGCATATCTGAAGGTTTTTATTGGTTGAATCCGCATTTTATTCGTTTTCTGATTGGTCTATACAGTAATCTGTATATCCCTTTACTTTCAACAGAGATGAATACTTCTGTTGCCACTATGACAAAAAAGTAATAAAAACTACAAAAAAAAATAATAACTCAGAAACAAATTGAAATACAGCTTTCAAACAAATTGCATTTAAAAGTACTTTTTTTTCTATACGACGGTGTAAAAAGTAATATTGTGAGATGTTTAGAAGTTTAAGAATGAAATTTCATTTAAAATGGGTCGTCAGATTTCTTGGAAATCTGACGATGGAAAAGCCTTTTCCCCAACAGCCAATGAAATTCTTGGATAATACGTAAGTTTCAGGTGGATAATACGTACGAGTCGCAGGCGATATTTGTCGCTTGCAATTTTTATGTGTAATAACACTATTAATGTTTAATTCACGGCATACGTAATATATGATCAACTCCGTGCGATTTTTTATGTCTTAAATTTTAGTCTTTGAAAAAATCATTTTCCAAATGGTCGTAGTAATATGTTAAATTGCATTTTAACATTTGTCTTTATATTATTATTATTATTATTATTATTTTGTATTGTTCCAGTTAATTTTGCAACTTTTTAAAGTGTTTTTATCAACAAATTTGAGAAAAAAAAATTCAGGCATAAATGGGTTAAGCGAGTGAAATGGTCATATCGGCAAGAAATAATACATTAATAAAAGTGTCATAGTCATTCTGTAGCATTTCAACAATCGAGTACCGAACTTCAATTTGAATATAACCCCTAAAATGTGCTCGTTTTAAAATAATTAATTTCTCTTAAACTAATCGTACGAATTTCATGAAAATTTGTACTTGGGCTAATTGAAGGATGTAGATTACATTTGTGGTGTCAAAATTGGGTATCGTATTGAAAAAAAAAAGAAATTTGGGTTCGTTTTGATATGTAAATCGCCCTCTAAGTAAATTTTATATACATCATTTCAAAGTAGTCTTTTTTTCCAATATTTTGGAACCAATAACTTTCTTCTTCAATAGTACTTTGTTGCAGAGTTAGCATGGTATGCTTACTTCTTTTTGTTTCCACGACTACAATCGTGAATATTTTTTGCTTGCCTTCCAATTTCCCCGGGTTTCTCCATTTTCATTGGCTGAAAGCTAATTTGATTTCGGTGATTTTGATTGGTTGGTGGAAAATTGGTGGGCATATGGTCACGTTGTTGAAACTGATCTGTACTAGTTTTCTTTCTTTTTGAAACTTGATCTTTTCCTAACAAATAATTTTTACATATTTTGATTTTATCGTTATTGAAAGGACAAAAAGCACAGCACTTGTGACCAGAATTTTAGGAAATAATTTTATGGCAAAATTTTTATTATTACAATTTAATTATTACAATTATTGATGAAATTTGGTGAAAATTGTTATAATTAATCAATGTCTTAAATTAGAATGTTTTAATCATATTATTTTCACATTTTTTAACCAACTTTCAAAATTATACATAACAACTTTATTTGCGCAATGGACGACAAGCATTTCTGTCGTCATACAACGTCATGATGGATTATAGCTAATCAGCTTCTCGATTTTTCCCACAAGCGTTCACCAAAAGCGAATCAAATGCCGCAATGCTTGGGGGAAAGATTGCGAGCTCCGCCCAGCGCGTGTGGTCAATTGCTATTGCAATAATAACTTTAAATGCAATTTATTAACTGTAGCTAACAGATGGCAACATAAAATGAAAATTTAAGATATTGATTCGAAACTAAATAACCGATACCGATTATTGTTATTTCATATTTCTTTGTTGTAAAATCTTCTTAAACTTTTTATTTAGTAACCCCCTTTTAATAACCTTCTTTATATTGCATTTTGTCTTAAGTCGTTAAGAGAGTGACATTTTTTGGTAAGTTATATTTCACAAATTAAAAGTATGTTTCATAACTTTTCCTCTTGTCTGACAGATTTTGACACAGTTGTCATATACGCACCACATTGGCGCGATTTTTTTCCGATGCCAATTTGTCGAAAATATCGTTTTCCAGTACCAGTTGCATATATATTTTTAAAAAGGGAATAACAATAAATAAAAAAAATAATTAATAACTATAACTATAGAACAAAACAATTTATATAATTTTAAAAAAGAAAATAAATGTAAATAAACAATTTATTATTAAATAAACAACAAAATCCGGGTTACCATATCAAGCAAAATGACGACACTTTGGCGCTAGCTAAGTACCCCGGTTCGTATATGACATTGGCGCCAGAAAAAAATCGCGCCAATGTGGTGCGTATATGACATCTGTTCCCAGATTTTGAGTGATAAGGGAAATCCAGTAATATTTTCCGATCGTGTTGTGCTAATATAGTACGCAGTTATTGTTTATCCCCAATTTGATACATTTTGATTTACACTGTTTTTTATGTATGAAAACAAATCATACGAAATTTGAAATAAAAACTTAACTTTACATTTGGAATGATTCGGAAATCATTCCCAATGTTTTGAATGATTCCCGATATATGTTTGTAAATATATATTGTATGAAATGAAGTGTTACAAAAATTTTAGCGAACAGAAAAGTTTCTTTGGAACTTCTTAATTATCCCGTCGACCAATTTCGCCAAATTATATAAATCGCCAAACCACTGGCCAAATTATTAGTATAACATTAATAAAAATACAAATTAAACGTCGAAATAAAAATAATTTGATGACGCAAACAGGTTTTGTCAAGTAAATGTGACATTTGCGATCAACCATTATTGGCATTTAATCTTACAATTTGGCAACAGTAACTTGGTCGACGGAATAACTAAGAAGTACCGTTTCTTTCAGTCTCATTACATTCTTCACTTTATTATAGGTCTTTTCCAGTACAGGGTCTTGGGTCTTGGCATTTTTTCTAAAAAGCTTGGCGCAATTTAAGATTCAGAAAATGAGATTTGTTGCCAAATTAATAAAAACAGATATGAAAACAAACCTAATGAACTTTTATAGTTAATCAATTATTTTAAACATTTTTATTCGTCGAAGTCGACGGGTTTCAACTCGTATATATAATATTATTGTTATGTATACATAATTTACATCTGTTTGCAGATATGAAAATCGATGAAAGGCTTTTTTTTATTAAATAAATTATGTAAATTTTTAAAAAATTGTTTGTGAATATGAAACAGTGAATCGTTTGCCTGAAAATATGTTGCCAAATTTCCTTATCCCGCCAAGTCCATTTCCGCTCCAAGGTTTCTATACTGGAAAAGTTGCTAAAATGCAGTTTTTGTTTTATGTTAATTCATATTTTGTCTCACGTGAACTTAGCACATGTGTATTGTGCATTAATTAATTGTTCTTAAGTAAAAGACAACTAAACTCGTTGTATCTTATAGATAATGTAATAGCGAGTAATTTCTGTTCTTTTGTCCGTATTAATGTTATTAAATTCTTCTACTAGTTTTTCATCCAGTAAGTTTCTTTTTTAAAATAATGCGTACCTTTCATGTTAATGTGTACTTAGTTTAAATATCAATCGACCCAAAGCAAACTCCAAAGTACTCTGCATGTCAGGATAATATATTTTTGGTACTTTTCGGTTAGCCGGCGCCAGTGTTATATATGCATATATATATACATATATATGCACATATATGTACATATATGTACATATATATATATATATATATACATATGCTTGTATATATATATATATATATGTGTGTGTGTTTACATATATATATACATATATGTACATATAGATCCATATACATGTATATATATATGCATATATAACACTGGCGCCCGGCTAACCGAAAAGTACCATATTTTTTAATAAAAGTACCTTATTATATTTAGCAATTTTGCTCTTTTTGTCTTCTGAAATATGTATATGTGGATCATTCGGCTTAGATGCCGTATATTCCCGCAGCCGCCAACTTGGATGTTTTGAGATTTCTTTGCGATTTTTTGTTGGGGATGTTTTACATTTTATTTTAGTTAAGCCTAACATGCGCATAAATCGCTGCTTGGCGACATTTACTACTTGGCGGAAAAGTGGTTTTCACGCCAAGAAGAAATCCCAGATGGTGGCCTCGTGAATATGACATCTGTTCCGATCATTCTCACATGAAGGGCATAATATGCTAATGAAAACTGGGTACTACTTGATTATCCCGTCGATCAATTTCACCAAATTATACAAATCGCCAAACTATTCGCCAAATTATACAAATGGAAGAATGTTGCCTTTCTAAAATTTTAAGATAGGAAAATTAATGAATTTAAGTTAAAAAACCACTGATGACTTAATGATGATGTTCACTTATGGCTCAGCGACATACCAAATATAAAATTTGATTTATTTAGATGATTTTGGACAAAAGAATACTAATAGTTTACGTATTTAAATGCACAATTATTAAATTTAACCATAAACTGACAGATATTTTTCAGATTTTAGAAGATATTGTATTTGTGAATAAAATGTAAGTATTTTAAATGTAATAATCGAATTTATTACGGGACACAATAAATAACAATGACTAGAAATCAGGAATTCTGCTTTTTCAGAATTTATTGTCACCCCCCGATGAAAAAAAAACTATATGTATATATAAATAGTACAAAACATATTTCAAGTTTAAGACTTAAAGCACACACTTTTATTTTATGTAAAATGACGTCATTCGCATCCGCTTAAGAATTCCACATTTGCGATCCACTTTTAAACATCTACAATAAAACATGCATAGGATGTCAATATCGTAAAATAATACACAAATGGGGCAAAAAGATGCGTCATTAAAGAAATTCGACAAAAAAACCCGACTATCTAATGATTCATATTCATAGGCATTCATTTGTTTGTAACGATGATATTTGTAACGATGATTATAGACTATTTCAACATCTAACTGTTTTAATACTTGATATGTACTGGTAACATTTTCCACGATTTACATTTAGAAAGAAATGACGCATAGCAACCGTTTGTTTGGAGTCAGTTTTCAACCAAAACGTCATGACTGACGTCACACTTAAAGCGTCTACAGCTGCTTAAAATAAAATATAGTTTATAATACCTCCATGTTCTAACACAAACTATTCGTTTACATTTTTCCAAAATAGCACGTATTTTAATTACATTTTCTTTCGGTTATTATGAAAAAATGGCAACAAAAGATATAATTGCTATTTTTCAACTATTTTCTCTTTACTTTCTATATAAATGGAGTACTTGAGTTGCCAAAATTAAACAAATGAGCATAAAAACTATAAAAAAAATTAATATTTCAAAATTAAATGGAGATACAGTTTTCAAACAAATTGCATTTAAAAGTACTTTTTTCCCAATACGACGGTATAAAAATTAAAAATATGCGAAAATTGCTATAGGGCATTTAATCGTACAATGATACATCTGATTTGTTTATTGCTGGCTTCTGTAAGATAACGTTATTTTTTGGAGACAAAATAAGCTGGGAGAAAGAAATAGCGTACCGTACCGGGGGCTAATAACGAAAAATTGTAAGGAATGTATTTAGTATAAAAACGTAGACGGATATAAAATGTATGTAAACATTAGAGACAGGCATGAAGAAAAAAAAATCAAAATTTGCAGTAATTTTAAATAACGAAAGAACAAATAAATTAGTAAAACATTAATAGAAATACAAATTTATTTATTTATTTATTGAACAACAAACGTATGACTTGTGCGCTTAACATGAGAGCCCACTTATAAGTCAGAGACAAGATAACAGAAGGAAATATTAGAACACAAGATAAATACATCCTGGGAGTTCCACACAAAGAGTGTGTGCAATGGAACCAGCGGGATTCGAACCCACAATTTCCTACGCTCGCAAGCGATTAGCGGCGTGGTGCTTTGACCACTCAGCTATGGAGACCCCAATATACAAAATACAAATAAAATGTCGAATTAAAAATACTTGATGACATAACAAACACGTGTAACATGTTTAATGTGAAGTGAACGTAATATTTACGATCATCCATTATTGGCATTTAATCTTACATTTGGCGACAGTGTTTTAGTCGACAGAATAATCAAGTAGTACCGAAAATTGTTTCAAACTGTTTAATTTATAGAACTAGGAGAGCTCCGCCCCCTCCTCGCTACGCTGACCAACCCCCCGCGTAATCGCTTTGCGATTCCATTTGGTATCTCGAAGCAATTCCTATTTTCTAGCCAACCCCAGACGTAATTGCTTGGCGTTTCCATTCTGGATCGCTTCGCGATCCCTTATTTTCTATATATTCAATTTTAAGATTTGACTTGGCAAAAACGCGCTCCTCTCCAACTCTTAACAATTTTATTTCCTTATCTCCATAATCATTAGAGCTTACAGAGTTTCATAATTATAAGAATTATTACATATAAAATCATTAAAAAAGGTAAAATTTATAATTTATTTGAATAATTACAAATTAAATAAATTTATAATTAAATAAAATTATAAATTAATAGAAAATTTAAAATTAAAAATAGGTACTTTTCGGTTAGCCGGGCGCCAGTGTTATATATAAATATGTATGTATATTAGGGTGGAACTTAAGTATAGGGTAAAAAAAAAACTTTTTTGTTTTAATGTGTAATAGTGAAAACTTTTTTCCTTTTTGGATGACTAAACTTTTGGCTGAAAAGGTTTTTTAAAATTAAGTTGTTTTCCGGTTCCTCAAGGAGGTCAAAGTTTTGAAATTTCAGAATAAAGTAACTTAAAGTAAACAACGTAACTGTTAGCTCATATCTACTTTTATTTAGCAAATACTATCCAGAGGTCACCACGAGGAGGTGGTTAAATATCGACTTCCAACCTCCTTACCTCCCTTTGTTATGGATTAATTAAATTGGATATTCAACCTACTGTCTTTTTAGGCAAACTTTGTCATTACATTGTGGGAATTCAACTTTCCCAAGATTAAGCCATCTTTTGCTTAATATTTAAAGACGATTGACGCAGCTCGCGGGACAATTTTGACACACGTTTCCACTGTTTGAGTATGACAAGGAAAATCTAAAATTCAGGTGTATTCCCTGTTTGTACTTTTTTTAAGTTCTTCATCCGATCAGTCCGTCAAGATAGGATCAACGTTTTTATAGTCTATATAATTTCAATATGTTCGCATTTTTTCATGTCGCTTTCCGACTGGTACAAAAAATCCTTTTGTACCCGTAGTTTTTCCAGCAAAATGTTGAAATAAGTATCTAAGAAAACAGTTTATTTGCATGCAATAATCAAATTATCCATTATAAAGTTTTTAGGGTGTGGCTTCCGATATTTTAATAACTCCAGATTTGCATCCTGCATTAAAGGCGTTTCTGTTTCACCCAATAACTTTCAAACTTGAAATGTCTGTATTATTATTTTGAAAATACACCAAAATTGCAGAGGCTATATTAATATAAGAAGAAGATGTCAATGAAATATGACCAATAAATTTTTTTCCTGGTTTTTGAACTAAGACCAGCTGTTCGTCTTTAATGATTCTTAGTTATACTTTTTTCCCTCTGCTTCAGTTATCATAGTGTTATCCTTTCTGCCATCAAAATACTAACCTTCTAAAATTAACTCATTTCGTCTTTCCTGTTCTTTCAAATTCTTCCTTTTCTTTTCTCTTTGTCGTCTTCAAGTCCTTCTTTCAGTTACCTTTTCTATATTATCATCAGAAATAACCGTATCTTCTAAGGTGCCATTTACAATAATATTTGCAGTTCTGTCTAATACTCCGGTTCTTTCACCTTATTGATTATCAAATTCAGGTTTAGAAAAACAACGAATTGAACTATTTCCT
The DNA here is from genome assembly GCA_963932465.1 of Maratus speciosus. Classification (NCBI taxonomy): domain Eukaryota; kingdom Metazoa; phylum Arthropoda; class Arachnida; order Araneae; family Salticidae; genus Maratus; species Maratus speciosus. The sequence continues at coordinate 224,840,444 of OZ010789.1, forward strand.
TCCGAACTATTTTTTACTCTTGACGATTATTCAATCAAAACATCATTTTTTTGTTTTAAAATAATTTTTTTCCTTGATATTTCCTTTTCCAGTCTCGCTACACATTTTTTGTAGTTTGTATATCTATTTATCCTATTGCCATCACCCCATCTCTCTTGGGTCTTTGAGAAAATGCGTTCTTGTTCTGATACACGATAATATTTAGTGCTTTTACACAAAGAAATATTTTTTGCAGGATTACCTAACATTTTGCAATTTTATATTGGATGTGGGATTATTCTTTCTAATCTTAATATTTTTCTTCAAATTTTGACATTTCTCGCGCTAGTCTCTAATCATTTTTTATGATTTGTGTATCAGAAACCGTTGGAATTGAAGGTCTCAGCAATACACTTTTAATTGTATCATCAACAGCTTTAGATATTTTAGAAATAGTGTGTACCAGATTCCAGCTGTCAGATTTTAAGTTAAATTGAACCCAAAAATAATGTTTCATAACATCTTCATACGTTCGTCAAAGATGACAGTCTAATGTTAATTGTTTTGGTTCACGAAATACAGGACACTTCAGCAATTATCTGGATTTAAGTTCGTTAACAGACTTTGTCACTTTTGACACCGAATGTTTATTGAAAAATAATTAAAGAAACTGTTAACACACGTTAAATCGGACTAACTTGTTATGTGTCGCAGCCAAATAAATCAGAGACAATGAAAGCCGACGGCCACGACGCTGGCTTCTGCAAAAGTCAAATAAAGTGGGGCTAACTTTTCTAAGGCACTCAAACTAAATTATTCTCTTTATTATAGGAAATTAACACTTAATTAATTTAATTTTGCAAAATATAAATTTAACAATAAGCTTAAAAAACTTTTCATGCAATTATTGGCTTTTTTTCGTTTTTTAGAGAAAATCAGGCGCTTTGAGGAACCGGAAAATATCATTTTAAAATTAAAAGAAAAATATCTGGGAGCACGGCAGTGCGTCCGCCAAGTTCGCACAAGCCGTAAGCTACCTTTTCCTGAACCATTTCGGCATACTTTTCACCCCTTCATAACGTCGTTTTAGGGAGAGATAAAGAAATTTTTCTTTTATACACATGTTCATATGGTCAAACTGAACTAAGGTTCCACAATTTCATGTTTCTGTATTTAGTAGTTTTCGAAATATTAAATTCCGAAAAAGCGCTTTTTTGTCACTGACTCACTTCGCATCATCAAATAACGAAGGTACTTCTAAAAGTCGTAGAAGCATGAAATTTCACAAGTATGTCGGGTTTGTAGCACAATTAACCAGAAAAATCTGAAAACACAGAATTTTCGCCTCTAAACCCTTCAAATAGGGGGTGTTCATTTGGCCGTAAACATTCAATTGTGCCAATGTTGGTCGCCAAAACTCGATTACAGCGTTTTGAAGGGGTCACGTGATTTCAACAAGAATAACATTTTATACATATGCTTTTCCAAAAATATTTGTTAAATAGAAAAAACTGAATATACCTAAAAATTTTAATCAGTATAGGTTATGATATATTTACGATATTAAAACAATAAAACATTTAACAAAATATAACCGCAATTCCGTACGTTTCCGATATAGTAGCCTTGGCAAAATATAGAAAATAGCCTTGAGGAGAACAGAAATTTGATAATAACGCATTTTCTGGCAACCTGTTTACTGTGTCATATACACAAGCAATTTTTTTCATATGTATACAATTTATTTAATGTAAGGAACCCGTTTATTTATTTTTATATACCAACATAAATAATTTGTATATAAAAAATAATATTTTATTCATGTGTAAATAAAATGTTTATATTTATATAAATACACACATATATAAATAACATAAAAGTTCATCAGGTTTGTTTTCATAGTTGTTTATATCATTTGGCAACATATCTCAGTTTCTGAAGTCCGAATTGCGCCAAGATTTTTAAAAAATGCCAAGGTCCCTATAGTGGAAAAATATCCTAATTCCATATGAAAGTTTAAAAATCTGCTTTTAATTAAATGAAATGTGTAACTAATAAACTGTCTTTAACGATGTGCGACAGATGCGGCGTCCGAAGTCCGCTGCTAATGTTATTTTATTGTATTATTAGCGTACTTACTGTTAATTTTAAATCTGTAAAAGAAAGATTATAGTTATAGATAAGATATGTTGGTCGCCAAAATTCGATTACAGAAAATTAGCCTGAGTTATAAAGGTGTTATATGATTTCAAGCTGTATGAATTTTTATATGCTTTTACAAAAATCTCAATAAGGCTAATCTTTCAGTTTATCTGTCCATCTTTCTATCTTTTACTTCCTTAAAACAAATTTTATTAAAGACCGGGAGGCGTCTACAAAGATCATCACCTCATCGAGTTGACGACTGAAATTTTAGGATCAATTAAATATAGATTAGCGTATTGAAATGTATCTGGTCTGCCAAGTCATATCTTAGTGGAAACCACCTACAGACCCGATTTTACGGGTTAATTGGTGGATTTTCCATTGTGTTTTCCTGCACCCATCCCTCCATGTTTCCAAACTTTTGGATGCAGGAAAATACAATAGTAAACCTATCAGTTAACCACTAAAATTAGGTCTTCAGGTAGTTTCTACCAAGATATGACTTAACAGACCAGTTGCAGTTTAATATGCTAATCTAGTTTTAACTAATCCTAAAATTTCAGCTGTAAACTCGATGAGGTGATGGTGTGTGCAGACGCCTCCCGGTCTATTATAAATGTCGGGATTCTAATCTCAATAGCACTCTGGTCAATCTGGCAATCATCCCTACTATTTATGGAACACTATTCCTTTAAGTGCGTTTTAGTGATGCTAATGAACTTATGCATATGCATCATACATATTATACATATGCATATAATACGTAATACATTTGCATCATAAATATTATAGGTATGTGTATAATACATAATACATATGCATCATTATGACGTCAGAATAAACAAAACATTTTCTGTCGCCAAATTTGAGAATTGACATGATATATTACCAAATTTGGCTAAACTTTGCTAAATGTCGCCAAGCTTGGCGAATATTTGACGGTAGTGGCTATTTTTCAATGAGTTAATTATTAATGCGAGACATCTATTTTTATTTTTCCGCATATCATCTGAATAGTTAAATGATATAACGTACGAATATTTCCAAAGTGCTAATAGTTTCGTCACTACCCAAAACCTCTGCTATTGTTATTATATTGTACTGTTATTATACTTACTGTGACTATGTTCTTAATCTTTACACCACTAAAACTTCTGTATTATATAAAGAGAATTTACGAAAACTATTAAAGCATTGAAACATCCAGTTCTCCTTATGATTATTATAATTCTATAATATGTAACCTGTTAATCGATATGTACGTTAGAATGAATCTTCTATAATCCGGTTCCTCGCATTTTAGTTTTCAGGTTTCGAATAAAATAAGCTAAAATCTTAAAACCATGGCACATTGACTAATTCTTTAACACGACCAGATGAGAAGAATGATAGATTTTCAAGTGGATCAAGGCAGTGAACCGGTAGACCTTCTATTGTTCCGTAATCGAGTCTATTGAAAAGGTTAACATGAAACTAAAAGATATTAGCATCAATATGGTTTAATGTAAAAGCAGATATCGTCAAAGGATTTCATAAGAACCATTTCACTTGTACCCCAGTCGTATCAGTTAAAATACAACAATTGGCAGTGAGCCCAATTAGAAAAGATTACTTAATATGATTAAAAATTTCCGCATTAGAGAACGAACCGTAACAGCTAAAGAAACATGCATAAGTGAGTTAAGAGATATTTGTTACGAAAGATGAAATACATAACAACACAAAATATATGATGTGCTTCTATGGTCGTAAAGAGTTCTTGATTTCTCTATCAAAAGCTTCCGACTTGGCGAAAGAATGGGCAAGTAAATTAAATTATGAATAAGAGTAACATGATGCAACGTTTAACATGGAATTGATAGAGTAAATACTGCTTGCTAGAGGCGGCTAGTACTTTAATATAAAAAGAAATAAAGTATAAATTTGTAAAGCTCAATAAAATAAATTTAGGTATTTTTATGTTAGCCGGGCGCAAGTGGCAAATCGCCAAATACTGTTCCCAACTCCATTCTTCATATTGCATTCATTTCATTTAAAAATACAAACTTTTCAGTCATCTCATTTAAAATAGATGCATTTCCTTCATTTTATTCGATAGAATATATAACATAGAAATAAATAAATAAATAAGAAATAATAACATAAACCAAAATATTTTATTTCAAAATCTAAGCATTGTTTCTAATTTACACAAGTGAAAAATGAAAACTGCTATTGGCGAAAAAACAAATTTCTAATGAGGAGATTTGCTCCCGGCTAACATAAAAGTACCGAAATTTAAGTTTTTCATATTAATATAGTTTAGAATAACAAACTTGAAAAAACATACAAAAAGTAGTGATATCCCAACAAAAAGTTTTCGGCAAAAAAAAAAAAAAAAAAAAAAAAAAAAGCGCCAAGTTCTTCTTAATGTTTCGGCCAGAAAAAGTAATGATATCTGAAGTTCGCACAAGTTAAAAGCCAAACATCCCAAATCTTTCATTGAAAATGGCTTCCTGCGACTTGGCCGTTAATGCCTTCGAGAGAGTTTTTCAAATTTTAAAGTATGTACAAATGAGCTACATGCCAACTAAATTTTTTGATTATTTTAGGCATTTTGTGGCACAAAGTAACGAAATAAAATACACATTTGAAAAAAGCATTTAAACAACTTCAGTCTATTTAAATGTTTAGAAGTTAAAAATAACAAAATACTTGTATTCATGAGATAATATCCCTAATTGCTAAAACATAATTAGTATCAGCTTTTAACAGTTTATAAATCGAATACCTCTTAATGTATGCAAAAAAACTATAATAAATGTTCAAACGAAAAAAATCTCTTTCGCCAATGCACACGATTTCAGTATTATACATTAAAATATAACGTAACATATTATGAGATTTGAAGTAAGTAAATTTTGTTTTATTTCTTGGATTTTATGTTAATGACTTAGCTTCAGACCGTACAAAATGGCAATTAAACCACAAGAGGACTAAATGATTTGTAATGAAAACTAATATTTTTTGAAACTGAGTTGTATTCACCAGAAATCTTTTACTTATAATGTCTTCATGTGAAATGGCCTCTTTGCATTCTAATATTACTTTTAATATTTAAATAATTCATAAATTCGTAATTTCCAATCATTAAATTGAAAATGCTATAGAGGGCATTAACGGCCAAGTCGCAGGAAGCCATTTTCAATGAAAGATTTGGGATGTTTGGCTTTTAACTTGTGCGAACTTCAGATATCATTACTTTTTCTGGCCGAAACATTAAGAAGAACTTGGCGCTTTTTTTTTTTTTTTACCGAAAACTTTTTGTTGGGATTTTCTTTTTATGGAGTTAAAAAGGAAAAAAATAATCACTATTAGAATATAAAATTCGAAACTTCGTTTTTTAGTTCCACCCTAATGTATATCTATCTATCTATCTATCTATCTATCTATCTATCTATCTATATATATATATATATATATACACATATATATAGTTGTATAAATATAGCTTCTATATATGTATAAATATACATATATATGTATATATAGGTATACATACATATGTATATATAACACTGGCGCCCGGCTAACCGAAAAGTACCTAAAAATATTATAAATTTTAAAAATATGTTAAATTTAAAAGTAACAAATTTATTAAAGTTATTTGGAATTTTTTTCCTTATGTTTGTAATGAAGTTGCTAATTTGTAGTTACAGTAAATAATCTTATCATATAAATCTCCTCTCCTTCGAAATTTTTACTTCGCCGCGTTTTCTCCGCCAATATATATGTGTAAAATTATATATCTAGTGTTAGGAATATTCTGGCAGCAAGTAAACCCTATAAGATTTCAATGGGAGTCTATGGAAATTTCGCGAAATACTGGAAATAGCGCCAAGTTAGCGTCACTTTTGGCGACTAATTTTGGTCGCCAAATTCGGCGATATATCGTCAAGTTGGAGACAAACTTAGCGACAGAGCCGGATCCCCCCCCCCCATTTGGTAACCCACCTTTATAGCGTCAGAAAGCTCTGACCAATCAGCTGCGTTTCTCGGTATCTACGCAGATTTTCATTGGTCCATTTCCAAAGCGTTACTTTTTTAGCTCACAGGCTATCAAAACCTGAGAGATTATGTGCCCGTCGGTTTTGCATGTACGCACGTATGTACGTACGTAACGCGATAACTCTTGATAGAAATATCCGATTTGCTTCAAATTTTTGTTCTAGGTTCATTTTGATAAAACGCTTCCCTGATTAGTTTTTGGGGTTCATTGGTTAAGGATGAAGGGGGGGAAATGGGGTTAGTCCACCCCCCTCTTAATTCAGATAAATGAGTTTTTCATGCAGAATTATTCGATTTGCTCCAGATTTGGTATACCGGTTTATTATGTTAAGGAGCTTCCCTGGTTAATTTTGTGGGTTCATTGGTTAAGGATAAAGGGGGAAAGTGGGGCTAGTCCACCCACCTTAATTTAGATAAACGTGTTTTTCATGCAGGATTATTCGATTTGCTCCAAATTTGGTATATCGGTTTATTATGTTAAGGAGCTTCCCTAATTAGTTTTGGGGGTTCATTGTTTAAGGATAAAAGGGAGAAAGGGTGGCTAGTCAACCCCTTAATTTAGATAAATGAATTTTTCATACAGAATTATTCGATTTGCTCCAATTTGGTATACCGGTTTATTATGTTAAGGAGCTTCCCTGATTAGATTTGGAGGTTCATGGGTTAAAGGGGGGAAACGGGGGCTAATCCCCCTTCACTTATTTTTTTGAGCGGCATTATTCTGTAAAATAAGAGTATAATGTACAATTAGTGTGAATAGCCTGTGAGCTCAATGCCATCAGTTTAGCTGGGCACTTTTCTTTTTTAATTTGTATGTACTAGGGGGCTCTGCCCTGTACGAGCTACGCTCGAAACCCCCGTTCAGACACACCAGATTCTAAAATCACGTTAATTTGATCGGCTTAAAAAAAGATTGAATTACCTCTCTATTCTAAAAAAAAAAAAAAAGTAACTACCGCTGTCACCGCCGCCGGTTTTGAATTTTTTGTGACTGGAGGTCTTTCTTTGTTAATATTAAGAAAAATAATGCATAGAAAAATATGAAAAGTCGGTGGTATACAAAAAAGTTTGATAAACACGCTGATGTAGACAGTTTTTAAATCGAAGAATTATTTTAAGAGATATTTAATGCTAAAGTTGGACAAAATCATTCCACTAAAAAAGTTTTATAGGAGTAAAATCTATTCATGGGAATTTAATCATTTTTTGATCATTTTATACGTTTGAAGTTCCCGGTGTGCAGACTGTATTTCTTTTTTTAATTTGACTCATTTTTTGAGGTTTTATTTCTATTTTAAATTCAAATTTTCAGTATTTCTAGAGATATTTTTTACATTATTTTAGAAAATGGTATTAATTTAAACTGTTGACAAATGTATAAACAGAGCAAACAATAATGTTTGCTTCAAATTAAAAATCTATTTACACGTGACTATTATAAACAGAAAAAATCATTTGGGATTAGAATTAAATAATTATGTACAAAAAGAAGGAACTTATTAAAAATTACGTCATAAAAACTATACACGTGAATTTTAAAAGAGAAAGGATATTGTAAAATAATAAATTTATTAAAATTAGCATTTCTTCTTATAGTTCAGCGACAGTTTTTTAATCGACGGGATCATCAACTAGTACCGAAAGTTCTTTTAAATAAGTCATTTTAAGTGTATTTTTTTAAATCTGACATAATTTTCACGAAAGTTTTCTTTCGCTTATTAATATTCACGTGAAAATACTTTTGTTGTTAGAAAGGAAATATTATTTGCGCTGTCTTAAAATTCACGATAATAGTTGAAAAGATTATCTCAAAATATGAAATAAATGTCTCGCATATTTTTTAATTTAAACTGTTTTGCTGGCTGTTAATTATTTGGCCTTTTTACATATGACAAAATTTACTCCTTTTAAGACTTTTAACGCATAATAATGAATTTTTTATTTTAAATTTTCTTTCTCTTTTAAAATTCAACTGTAAATATAGTTCTTATGTCGTAATTTTCAATATTTTTCTGCTTTTCACATGTAATCATTTAATTCTAATTTTTTCTGTTTATAATAGCCACATGTAAATAATTTTTTAATTTGAAGCAAATATTATTCTTCGCGCTGTTTTAAAAATTGGCAACAATTTAAAATAATAGCCTTTTCTAAAATATGTAAACATTATCTCTCGAAATGCAGGAAATTTGAATTTAAAATGGAAATAAATACTCAAAAAATGAGCCAAATAAAAAAATAAATGTAGTCTGCACATCGAGAAATTCTAATGTATAAAATGATCTAAAAAGGATTAAATTCCTATGTATAGTTTTTGCTCCTATAAAACTTTTTTAATGGAACGATTTTGACCAACTTTAATACTAAATATCTCTTAAAATAATTATTCGATTTGAAAACTGTCTGCTTCAGCGTGTTTATCAAATATTTCTCTATAACACCACCGATTTTCATATTTTTATGCAACAGTTTTTTTTTTAATATTAACGAAGAAAGACCATGATTATGCATTCAAAATGAATGCCGATCTAGGGATGATCTACGCGGATTTTCATTGGTCCATTTCTAAATCGTTACTTTTTTTTTATATATATAGAAGGATAGAAGGATGTAATTTTCTGAAAAACAATGTTCCTCAAAATTTCATTACTTTTTAAATTTGACCGCCTTATACTGTGTTTGAGACCCCCTTATACTGCACACCATGTGAATGGCTGAAAAACTAGACAATATCATTAAAAATGAATATGCCAAGTCCACGGAGGAAACAAAAACTAAGTTTACAATTTTTAAGTACTTTTGTTTTCTGGTTGCTAAAACGGTTATATAATGTTACAGCTGTCTGAAATTTGTATTATACAGTAGATTCTTTCAAATTCGCAAACGCCGAAAATCCGCACATCATCGCAGATGTAAACTAGTCGTTGGGGGCCACCGTAATACTTACCCATCATGGCGTCACTTTTGGCAATTCATTTTGGTCGCCATATTTGGCAATATATCGCCAAGTTGGCGCCGAACTTAGTGGCATTTGGTGACAGAACAGGGTCCCTCCTATGGTAACCCCCCTTAGAGGTATGGAGATGCATTAAATGTTTGACATTTACGATAAGCCATTATTGGCATTTATTCTTATAGTTTGACGATAGTTTTTTGGTCGGTGGGATAATCGAGTTCTACCGAATTGCATAAAAGAAACATCCTTGTAACTCGAAAAATTATAATCATATAAACTGACAGTTTACTGCGTCGGATTAAACGTCTCATTTCCAATTTAAATATATCTTTCAATTGAAATTTGAATGAAATACAGGGTCATGAAAAATCGAAGAGTGTGAAAAATATGATGACAAATATCTCGGCAACTAATTATTCGATCGACTTCATTCTTTACGCAAAATTTATGTCTTTGTATTGTCTTTCACTCCTTCAAATAAACTATTTCAAACATTTTTGTATACCTTTTATCAGAACGAATATTTCAAGAGTCCAAAAAAAAAAAAAAAAATAGTTCTGGATAATCGAGGTTACTGATATTCAATAGACTTCTTCCCATTATTACTTCCTAAGTACACACCAAATTTCAAGTCTCTATCTCAATTTGTTCGGGAGATAGAGCGATTACAGACACGCACATCCAACCGGACGGCAATTATTTTTTTTTTTTCTAAAAATATGTTTTTCGGAATCTCCAGTGTCTGAAACGTGTAAATCCGTCAAATTTTTTTTTTGATTTTTAAAACGATTACAAGGCTTACCCTATACTACGTATGATGGGTAAGTAACAAGGAAACTTTCAGTTCAGATGTAGGGGCAAAATTACAGATTTTTTTAGTTTTATATCATTCCGTATGTATTTTAATATGTAATTCTCAATAATATGACTGAACTCGTGGTTTTTCATAAAGGAAGTATACATTTATTTCTGAAAAATATCGAGATATTGCTGATATTACTGGTAATCACTACCTTTTTACCAAATATATTTATGTATTAATGAAGCTTTTTTGATTATTAAGACTGGCTAAACTTGAAAACTTCCTTACTTTATGATTTTGATGTGAATTAATAGGATACCTTTATGAGGAACGCCTCATTGAATAATTCAAGGAAAATGCATCTCATCTTTATTATGCATATTTAATTATACATAATTAATTATTTACTTGACCTTTACTTTTAATAATTTTTTTAATTATCTTACTTATTATCATTTTAGTTTATTACTTTACTTAATTATTTTAATATTTTACTATATTGCAAGCATTCATTATAATTTTGATTGCATTATTACATTCAAATTACTGTTTAAAAAAATTATAGGGGCAATTTTTTTAATTTTAGATTCTTGCGAGCTGTGCATTCATCTACAAAGAAGATTATTTTACGGTTCTCCGATTGCATTTTCTTATCCAGTTGCCGCGAATAATCTTGAATAATAGCTTCCGTCATCCAGGATTTTCTAAAAGCTTTGTAACTTGTGGAAAATTTTTAATGCTTTTAAAACAACGAGGTATTTTAGCACTGCCAATATAAAACGGTGTTAGTTTTTCGCTACCATCAGCATTACAACACAGTAAAACAGTTAGACGTTATTTTGACATCTTTCCTACGTTACATGATTGTTTTTTTACTGTGTACGTCTTATCTGGAAGGAGACTGTAAAATAATCTTGTCTCAAAAAACATTAAAAATTATGTGTGGAGTCTAATTTTCTACCAGAAATGGTAGTGCTTCCGTTTTCCGGTCATCGACTGTGGCTTGATGGACGATTGTGGATTCACCACACTCTGATCAGTATTCCAAGTTGTGTCTCCTTTTGAATCTGTCAATCCACCCATTTGATGTGGGAAATACTGTTGTTGCTAATCTAATAAAAATTTCCATAGATTTATCTCTTAATATTTTTCCATTAACAGGAACATTTGCAGGACGTGCTTGGTGAAGTCATTCATTTTAGTTTTTCCAGCCACATTTAAGAATTTAATCGTTTTGCAGCATTTCCTAGCGTATCTGATTTTGTTTCAACGTCATTGTGCTGGCTTAAAATTGTTTTAAGTGTAGATGTTGTATGTCCACTGTTATTTCATTTGATTTGATTTCGTTTATTACAGGAAATATCGATTCAAAGGAAAACGGAAATATAGATCGAAAAAAGCGCAAAATTCGTCGAAAATGATCAGTTATTGTTCAAAAAAGTGTTTATTTTATTTAAGAAAACGACGTTAAATGCGGGAAAGACATCCGAATGAGATGTTAAAGGCGGTTTTTTTTTACATTGTTGGTATAGGAAATTGATCGGACCAAGCTGAAACGACGTTAAAAACGGGAAAACGTAATATGCGGGAAGCGTTAAATAGGGGTTCCACTGTATTACGTCATCACTTTTTTATTGCAAGATTTTCACGTAAAAAATGAAATGAGTAGTTTGACGAATCCTTTCTATATGCTTTCTGACGCTATAAGGGGTCACCAAGGGGGAGGGGAGAGGGTGCGGCGGCTCTGTCGCCAAATTTGTCGACCAAAATTAGTCGCCAACTTGGCGCTATTTCCAGTATTTCGCCAAATTTCCATAGACTACCATTGAAATCCAACAGGGTTTAGTTGCCTGCAGAAAATCCACAAAGTGAGATATTTCAATGCAACAAAAATTAATATTCGCTTATGATATAGAGCTTAATTGAACTATTTACAATATTCGTAACACTATATATATAATTTTATTTAAAATTCTAATTTAAAATGCCGGGTACTTTAGCTAGATAAATATAATAATGAAAATGATTAAATAGAATTTACAGACGATAATATTTAAAAAAATTAATTTATAAAAACAGACTATATTAGTTAAGTGTTCAATATTTTACGTTGACATTTTCATCAGTCGATAAATGTTTATTTGCATATTTTCGTTTAGTCTTATTTATTTTCAGGATTTATTACTTGTTGATCTCTGTTTCGAAGAGGGCTTCAGTTTGATTACAAATGGCGACAAATGAAAAAACGGGCACGATTGAAAAAACAGTCCTAAAAATATTGTACGAAGAAACACACATTGAGTGGAGAATCCCTGGTATTAGTACGATCTATGAAACTGAAGACGCTGATTTTCATTATGAGAGTCCATCTTTCTTCATCAATGATGTATCGTGCTTTTTGAGTCTTTTTCACAATTTGGATGAAGAATCCATGCGTATGTATATAACTATTGATGTGGAACGAGAATTTTCTCCAGAATATAATATAAGTTTGAAAAAATTAGATGGCACAGTGGAACATTCAGTCAGTGGAATTCCGGAAAAATTGGATGAAACGTTTTTTGACATGGGGGACATTCTTCAAGTGGGAGAGTTACTGGATCGAGTGTCTGAGCTAACACCTCATGATGTTCTCACTGTTGTATGCAGATTCAAACGTGAACTTGCTGATTCCAGTGAAACACCGGGCGAAACAATGCCACTGAAGTTTATAAGTAAGTGCATTTTCAGGTTATTTTTAGATTTATACGTTCAAATTGAACAACATAAGAAAAAGGAAAGTTTATTTATTTGTTTTCATGTTTTATTCCCTGCTCAACAAAGCGAAATATTCTGACACATTTTTTTTACTTAAACAAAGGCATAACAGCTGCATTCATGACAAATGAAGCGATATGGAATCGGATAGCGTTTTAATTTTTTTGATGAATAAATTATTTATTGAGTTATAGAAATTCTTGTTACGTGAAGAATTTTTTTTTCCTTTTTCTTGCGCTGCGTCGTCGTGAATTCGGGTCAAAATGCCAACCTTGACAGTACCTAATTTTCTGAAAGAACTTCTGCTTTTACCAACAAATGGAAAACACCATTCAAATACTTACAGTTTGCTTAGGGTGTCATCTACATATAGGAATTATACCCAACTTTAATTTTTTTTTTTTTACTAACAGCTATTTTTGACATCATATTTAAATTATTGGGTACATTTTACCATAGGATAGTAAATGGGAAATAATTCCGCAGAATAGCTTAGGAATTATGCGGGTTCAAAGTTTAGAAAGTTTAATGTTAAGGTTGCTAGTCACTCAACTTCCGAATTCCCCTCACTAGTGCTAAGTCTATGGGCGTTTAATTTATTAGTATATTTAAAATATCTTCTCAGAAAATTAATATTTTTATTTAAGTCATTTTTTTCTGTGTTCTCTACTTAAATGACATCTCTTTTTTCCCTAGTTTCCAAGTATTATTAACCTTGGTCACATATGTGGACATTTAGTTTCTTATAATTACTGTCAATAACAGAAAAGAGGAAAATTTTTTATAATAACTTATTTACTTCCGAATCCCTTAATAACAGAAGTAGAAATTTTATGGTTTGGTTGCACGGATAATGTTATTTCCGATGTTAGAGATATAACAAGTAAGAAATTGCTCGCCAAACGTGGTAAATGAGGTGAGTTCGTACTCTAACTAGTTTTATAAATATTTTTTGCAACGCATATTGTACCGAATGTATATTTTAGTATACTTCATAAGTGCATACCAATTTCATTTTCTTTCGAAAGGCTGTAACATCATTAAAATGCACTTGCAATAATTTTTTCCCATTGGCCGTAATGTAAATGAAAACTTTTGACTGTCCCTGTAATTAAACTATACATCCGATTTTCATAAAATTTGAAATGACTCGAGAAAATTTTGCAACAATTATATACTTAAAATTTCAGACCATTCGGAAGGCTGTAACATCATTAAAATGCACTTGCAATAAATTTTTCCCTTTGGCCGTAATGTAACGGAAAACTTTTGACTGTCCCTGTAATTAAACTATACATCCGATTTTCATAAAATTTGAAATGACTCGACAAAATTTTACAACAATTATATATTTAATATTTCAAACCATTCGGTTGGGTTGTTTTTGCTGTGTTATATGCGGACAGACGGACAGACAGATGGACGGACTAAACGACGCGACGACTAAAGGTGCTACGTATTTATATAATTACGAACGCACCTAAAACAAGTTGGAAATTGCTCGTCAAACGTGGCAAATGAGGTGCGTTCGTACTATAACTAGTTTTATAATTATTTTTTGCACCCCATATTGTACTGAATGTATAATTTTTTGCACTTCATAAAGCGCATAGTCTGGTACATCATTAAAATGCACTTCCAATAATTTTTTCCCATTCCCCGTAATGTAAAGGAACACTTTTGACTGTCCCTGTAATTAAACTATGCATCCGATTTTCCTAAAATTTGAAATAGCTCAACAAAATTTTGCAACAATTATATATTTAAAATTTCAGACCATTCGGAAGGTTGTAATATCATTAAAATGCACTTGCAATAATTTTTCCCATTGGCTGTAATGTAATGAAAAACTTTTGACTGTCCCTGTAATTAAACTATACATCCGATTTTCCTAAAATTTGAAATGGCTCGACAAAATTTTGCAACAGTTATATCTTTAAAATTTCAGATCATTCGGAAGGCTGTAATATCATTAAAATGCACTTGCAATAATTTTTCCCATTGGCCGTAATGTAAAGAAAAACTTTTGACTGTCCCTGTAATTAAACTATACATCCGATTTTCATAAAATTTGAAATGGCTCGACAAAATTTTGCAACAATCATATATTTGAAATTTCAGACCATTCGGTTGGGTAGTTTTTGCTCTGTTACATGCGGACAGACGGACAGACGGACGGACTGAACGACGACTATAGGTGCTACGTATTTATATAATTACGAACGCACCTAAAAAGCGTGAAGTAATTTTTCGGCATTAGTGTTGTTGGATTATTTATTTGATCAAATTGTTAATATTTGATAAAAACAATATCAGATAGTATGTTAAATATATTATGTTTTAATAATTTGTAGAGATGTAATGGTGTTATTACACGAGGGGTCAAAGACGCTTCAGATTCCAGGCGTCTCCATGTTATTCCTATGGCTCCAGGGGAGTCGCTTGGAGAGAGATCAACTTTTTTCTGTCGGAGCGTCCTTGACGCCCGAAACGAGGCGACTCGCCAGTAACAGCCAATCAAATGCTTGGAAATCTGATAATAGAAAAGCTTTTTCCCGAACAGCCAATGAAATGCTCGGAAAACGTAAAAAGTGGCTTTCAAAAGTGTGTCGCAGGACATGGAGACCACTGGAATCTCAAGCGTCTTTGACCCCTCGTGTAATAACACTATTTGAAAAAAATTTACTGTTAGTTTTTTTTTTTTTTTTTTTTTTTTTTTAAATAAGAAATCATTTCACTCATGAATTACCATTAACGCTCAGCGGCGACAAATGTGGACGTTATTTTTACTTTCATCAATCTTTACAAGAAGAAAGTATTGGATTAGTGAAAATTTTCAAATTCCGGTTTTCGACGGATTTACACTTTTTAGGGGTCAGAGATCCCGAAAAACATGTTTTTACAAAATGTCTGTCTGTGAGTCTGTCTGTCTGTCCGTCAGTCTGACTGCCTGACTCTCTGTGTATCTGTATGTGACACAAATTTTGTGGCTGCTATGCTGCATTTTTTACGATTTCCACATCGGCTCTATCTCAAGAACTAACGCACGGATATTTATGAAACTTCAGATTCAGTTAGTCCTTGATATGATTTTATTTTTACTGCCTTTTGGTGTAAACCGTCCAACAGGTGGCCCTGGTGTAGAACATTTTTCACGATTTCCGCGATGGCTCTATTTCAAGAACTAATGCGTGGATTTTCATCAAACTTCAGATTCAGTTAGTCCTTGATATGAGTTGGTGCTGACTACATTTTGGTGTAAATTGCCCGACAGGTGACGCTGCTATGCTGCATTTTCCCTGATTTCCGCAACAGTTTTATCTCAAGAAGTAATGCAAGGATTTTAATCAAACTTCCGATTCAACTTCCGATGACTTCCGTTAGAGTTACCAAGTTGACTTAAGTTGTTGCTTATTAGGTTTTGGTATATATCGCCCGACAGGTGGCACTGCCATTCAGATTTTTTTACGATTTCCTCTACTCAAAAACTAATGCACGGATTTTCACGAAACTTCAGATTTAGTTAGAAGTTGACATAAGTTTGTTGCTGATACAATTTTGGTGTAAATCATCTAACTGGATGCATTTTTCAGGAAGTATTAACATGTATGAGACAGAAGAAAGTCTTGGGATTGCCACATCCGACAGGTTTTTTGTGGGTGGATGTGAATTTTTATTTTTTTCCCATTTTCTTTTTCATTTTTTAATTCTTATTAATATAAAATAATAAAAAAAAAAATTAAAAAAATTCTCACCAAGAAAATTGTCCCTGAAGTGGTTAATGATGCTGTTTTATATTTATGACATGTGGGTAATTGGCCCCACCCTTTCAATTTTTACTTATATTTTTATTATATGTTTTTTTACTATATTTATTATTTATTATTATATTTTACAATACTTTCAATATTTACCAATATTATATTTATGGCTTGCCGACTTATAGTATTAAATTTAATCTGAAAATTTTACTGCATATATATGTATGCAGTACCTCTCTATTATAAAAAAGTAATTAACGCTGTCACCGCCGCAGTAAAGGAATGTTTTGTAACATAGAGTCTTCCTTCGCTAATATTAAGAAAACCACAAACCACAAAAATAGGAAAATTGATAATATTATACAAAAATGCTTGATAAACATGCTGAAGCAGAATCATAGAATTTAAATTAAATCAAAGAACTATTTTAAGAGATATTTAATGTTAAAGTTGGTCAAAATCTTTCGATTAAAAATATTTTATAGGCGCAAAAACTATGCATAGGAATTTAATAATTTTTTCTTAGGATATACATTAGAAGCTCCCGGGTGTGCAGACTGCATTTTTTTTTCATTTGACTAATTTTTTAGGGTTTATTCCTATTTTAAATTCAAATTATTAGCTTTTCAAGAGATATTTTTTACATATTTTAGAAAAGTTTATTATTTTAAATTGTTGCCAGTTGTAAAAACAGCGCAAAGAATAATATTTCTTTCAAATTAAAAATTTATTTACACAAGACTAGTATAAACAGAAAAAAAACTTTCAAATCAGAATTAAATAATTATGTATTAAAAGCAAGATAATATTGAAAATTACGTCATAAAAACTATATCTTCACGTGAATATTAAAAGAGAAAGAAAAATGTAAAATAATAAATTCATTGATATGCGTTAAACGCCTTAAATGGAGGAAATTACGTCATATTTAAGATGGAAAAATACCCTCATAGCATGCATGGTCACGGTGACGTCATTGTGACGTCACTGTAAGTCACTGTGGTCACGTCACATCTGTGACGAAAATGCCACCACTCAGTGATGTCACGTTGTGACTGAGATGTGAACTTCTTAGAAAACTTTAAAAAATTACAAAAATTCATTAAAACATGTTATTTAGTGTAAAATTATATTTTTCTATCAATTAAAAAAAAAAATTGAGACGTCATTGTTATGTCATTGCATGTAACGTACATCACGTCATATATGTGACAAAAAAAAAACCAAAAAAAAAAAACCCACCATATTGTAAGTCACAGTGTGAAAAAAATATGAACTTTTAAAATCTTTGAAAATGAAGAGAAATATTTTAAACAGTATTTTAAACAGTCCCGAGTTACAGCGGCATGAGGAATGAAAATATATTAGTGGATAGCAAATGGTAAATTCTGTCACGAAGGGGGGGGGGGGGACATAATATATAAAGTGCACGATACAAGCACTAAAGCAATTTGGATAACATATTTAGAATTAGGAGTATTAAATCTGTACAGTATTTAGTTTGCAGAGAGGAAACTATTTTATTTTTTTTGCCAACCAGTGGTATTCGAAACACTTCTGTGGTTTCAAACTAAAAATTTTCTATTACAGTTAAGTCTGCAGCTTTTAATGAGCACGTAGAAAGAGTCTTCAGAGTTTAGTCGGAGTTTTTTTCTTGAGAGAGTTTTTTTTCCTGACAACTATTTAACTATTTTAAGTAACTATTTTTGAAAAAATTCTACTTCTTTCAGACTTTTCAAATAATTTAACATTTCAAATAATTAACATTTTCCGAAAAAAAAAAATATATACAAAATTTATGCAAAACGCATGATAATAATTAATTATTCGTATTTCAAATTTGTATTTTACAGATATGGCTTTACAAATTGTTTTATTTTACAGAAAATTAATATGAAAAGATTGTCAGATTGACAAAGAATTCTTTTATTTTATCCTCGATAATCCTTTTTTATTTATTAAGAACATATCGCTCACCCGCAAGAAAAGTGACACATCTCACAGAAATTCATTTTGCGTTTTATTCCACTAAAAGATTTGTCATAGGTGCGTCTTGCTACACAAACAGTTTCATAAGTTTAGCTACATGAAAAATCACGTTATTATGCTATATGTCCATTTGTAACCAAAGAAGAGGGGTGGATTATGTAATGAGGTAAAATTATCCAACCCTCCAAACCACATCCTAAGTTTTCATTCTTATGTGCTTTACGCTTTTATGCACTTTTTAATTCTTCTATGCAGAGTTAAGTGCTATAATTTCATGTTACAGTAAAATCATGCACATTTTCTTTTGCCTCCCCTGTGAAATTTACTTTTGTCGAGATGTGTCACTTTTCTTGCGGGTGAGCGATATTTTGTATTTATTACGTGTGAAACAAATTTTACTTTAAGAAAAGGGGGGTGGGGGTTCATTATTACCATTAAATTGATATTTACTCATTTTAAAAATTTAAACAAAGTTTTATCTAATAAACTCTAATTATTATTTTTATTATTATTATTTACAAAAAAGAACCTTTACAATCCATTGTAACTTAAATTGTTTGGAACCAATAAAAAGAAAAGATAAAATACATTGGAAAATTAAAATAATAAAACTTTGTAAAAAATCACCATAAAATTAAAACAAAACACAGGACGCGTTTCGAGCTAAAAACATAACAGCTCGTCATCAGCTAAGCATACACGTGTCCGAAAACGAACAAGTTCAAAAATGAACTGAAGAAAAAGAATGTTGCGAAGAATGCGACAGATGGCGCTACCTGATAGAGGGATATGCAAAAGGGAAATGTGTTGAAAAAAGATAGAAGAGAAAATGAAATGGAAAAAATGGAAATAAAAGAAAAAATAAAAATAAAAGAAGTAAATTAAAAATATAAATAAAAATAATAAATAAAGAACTATAAAAGAACAAGAAAAAACCAAATTATTATTATTATTTTTTTTTTTTTTTTCAAAATAAAAAGAAAAGAAACAAGAGAAAAGAATTACAAAATTAATTTCCACGCTGGAGATAGGAAAGGAGATGATGGGAGATCATTGACAAGATTAGCAGAATTTTTAGAAATAAAATATGCTTCATGAAAATCCAAGTGAGAGGGAGAGGCAGGGGAAGAAATAATTTTGGCCATGGAGAAATTGAAACAATGACCGGAAGACCAACAGTGAGAAGCAATCGAAGATTTAGAGATTTCTTGATTTGCAATATATCTCTGATGCTCGCCTAATCTGAATTTTAAAGCTCTCTTTGTTTGACCAATATAACCTAAATTGCAAGAGCAAGGAATGAAATAAACACCCCACCGGTTCTCAGTAGGAACAGGATCTTTTAGAGAAGAGAATTTAATTTTATTCATAGGTTTGAAGATAACTTTAAAGTTAAAACGAGAAAGTATTTTAGCAATTTTGAAACACAGAAGAGAATAAAAGGGCAGAACTATTATAGAATTAAAATTAGGAGGATTTTAATTCTATAATAGTTCTGCCCTTTTATTCTCTTCTGTGTTTCAAAATTGCTAAAATACTTTCTCGTTTTAACTTTAAAGTTATCTTCAAACCTATGAATAAAATTAAATTCTCTTCTCTAAAAGATCCTGTTCCTACTGAGAACCGGTGGGGTGTTTATTTCATTCCTTGCTCTTGCAATTTAGGTTATATTGGTCAAACAAAGAGAGCTTTAAAATTCAGATTAGGCGAGCATCAGAGATATATTGCAAATCAAGAAATCTCTAAATCTTCGATTGCTTCTCACTGTTGGTCTTCCGGTCATTGTTTCAATTTCTCCATGGCCAAAATTATTTCTTCCCCTGCCTCTCCCTCTCACTTGGATTTTCATGAAGCATATTTTATTTCTAAAAATTCTGCTAATCTTGTCAATGATCTCCCATCATCTCCTTTCCTATCTCCAGCGTGGAAATTAATTTTGTAATTCTTTTCTCTTGTTTCTTTTCTTTTTATTTTGAAAAAAAAAAAAAAAAAATAATAATAATTTGGTTTTTTCTTGTTCTTTTATAGTTCTTTATTTATTATTTTTATTTATATTTTTAATTTACTTCTTTTATTTTTATTTTTTCTTTTATTTCCATTTTTTCCATTTCATTTTCTCTTCTATCTTTTTTCAACACATTTCCCTTTTGCATATCCCTCTATCAGGTAGCGCCATCTGTCGCATTCTTCGCAACATTCTTTTTCTTCAGTTCATTTTTGAACTTGTTCGTTTTCGGACACGTGTATGCTTAGCTGATGACGAGCTGTTATGTTTTTAGCTCGAAACGCGTCCTGTGTTTTGTTTTAATTTTATGGTGATTTTTTACAAAGTTTTATTATTTTAATTGCTTCATATCGCCAGTTTTCGGTGCTGTTTCGCTACATTGGAAAATTCTCCAAAAAGAAAATTTTAATTAAAGACAGTCTCATAAAATTATTGCGCATCTGAGTTCGAAATCTTTTGTATTCAAAAACAAATAACGATAAAAAAGAACATCTGCGCTGAAAATCAAAATCGTCTGCGCACAGAAGAGAAGATGCCGGAAGTTTACTCTGTTAGAACATCACGAAGTCTACAACACTTTTTTATAAAATAAGAGAAAGAAGCCCGCCATTTTAAAATATTACAAATACACGGATATTATAAATGGGACGTAAATGTAAGTCTTATTTAATTTAAATGTTTTATCCCTGTTTTGTATATTATGATGACAAATAGTTTTATGTTATATTAGTAAGGGACTGTTCTGCAATTGTTTTCAAAAACATTTTCCTATTCGATGCTGCGTTGAAAAATATCTTAATCTGCGATCACTTAAAAAGAAAAGAAAAAAAATCAGCTGCGCAGAGACTGATTCATAACTGCATTCAGAGTGGAATTAATTTAAAGATTAATTTGCTGTTACTTGAGATTGAAAATATGTTGAGAAAATGATTTGGAATTTTTTTCGGCTTCTTACTGTTTTGTGTTTCCTGATTACTAACACTTACAGTAGTTATAGACATTATTATTTTGGAGTTAAATATGATTTTCGATTATTATGATATTACGAAACTATTTCAGATTAGAAATTAGCATTATATTGGGAAAATGTATTTTTACGTATTACACTAGTGAAACTTTTCAAAGATTTTTCTTTTGGTGCTAATAATATTTTAAATTATTATTTAAAATCATAAATCTTCATACCAATGGTTTTCAGATTTAGCATTTGCCAAAATTATAAAATAATAGAAATTTCTTATAATATATGCAAAGATTTTTGAGATATTGTTAAATCTAATAATACATTTAATTCATCTATTGTAATTTATTGTTGTTTAATAGTACAATTATAAATACTAATTATTATTTTTAGTGTTTTTCAAATTGGTATACTTATTTTTTTTAATTGTATATAAGCATTTTTTTTTGTTGTTGTTGTTTGTGATTTTAATCTAACATTTAATTATGGACATTCTGAAGCGGTTATTAAATTTTCGTCTATTATAAAATTATTTTCTAAGTTTATGATATACGTAATTATTGGCACTAAAAGTAAAATATGATATTTAAACATTGAAATAAAAAGTTTTTCGTGTCTAATAGGAAGTTTATAAATTAAACTACTTTAGTATATATATATTTTTTTAAGTTCATATTTATTTACATAATATAGGAATGAATATTTTTTTAAACAGATTAACAGTGTTTAACTTCGGTTTGCCTGTCCGTTTTTCTGTATGGCTGTCTGTCCGCGCTCTAACTCTCGTAACTAAACTCGGATTTCCCTGAAACATTTACATATTGACGTTTACTATAACACGTTCCTTATTTCTAATGAAGTTTGTAGCATGTTTAGTTCATTTACAGGGACAGTCAAAAGTATTCCGTTACATTACGGCCTATGGAAAAAAATCGTTTCAAAGGATTTTTAATGATTTTACACGCTTTCAAACAGAATAAAATTGATATGCATTTATGAAGCGCATTTAAATATGCATTCTGCTGAATATGCGATGCATAGAATAGTTATTTTTCATTTACAGGGCTAAAAAAGGAATTCCAATACATAATGATATAGGTGTGGAGGGAATTGTTTATGGCGTACTTTAATTATGTTAATCTATTTCATATATATTGAAATTTATATACGTCGCTGAAGTTTACATACTATAAATTATTTCATGTATAATACGAAGTGCATATAGCATTTACAGGGACATACAAAATATTTCAATACTATATTGTATCCGAAGTACTGTTCATTAGCGATGATTGCTGGGAATGCATTTTTAATTATGATATGCGTTTTTATGATTCACTATATTTATGCACAGTATATGGTGTATATAAATGCTACAATTCGTATACAGGGCTACACAAAAGTACTCGTAAGGGTTACTGCATATGGGCGCAAATTGTTTAAAGGTGGCTTTTAAATGAGTTGTTCTTTTTTACGCTGAAATGCATTTAATTTGCTAAGAAATGTTTGTAGAATATAGATAAAATGATATACAGGGTCACGTAAAGAATTGGATACATGGCCGTCTGTAAATCATAATTTCTGGAAATGTGATTTCAGCAGTTTTAAAAGTGTCTTAGTTTGAATTAAATTTTAACTAAATAGTGGCGTGTAATAAAGGTTCTAGGTAAACTACAGGATTGTACAAAAGTATTTAAGTATCTTTCCATTTATTAGTATAAATTGCTGAAAGAGAATTTCAACCTGTTATGTTTCAATTGCTAAACTAAATTTCCCCATTATATAGTATATATATCAACCTACAGATCAAATACAGGACTGTTCAAAAGAATTAGAAAACATATTTGGCTATGGACGGTAACTGCTGAAATCAGTTTTTCAAATGTTTTATGCGTTTTCTAAAATGTTTACTTAGTTATCTTATTTACGTTATTTCCCTAAATTACGATGTCTTGTTAAAGTATTCAGGAAGCGTTGGAAAGTGTTTTATAATCTATGCTTAACGCATGATTTTTCTTACTTGTTTTTTTTCTTTTTCGCAGATCAGTCTTTTCCTATAAAACATACAAAATCTATTTAGGTCATATTCACAAAATACAATATACACGGGAATAAAAAATTTAAATAAATATGGCTTATAATGTCGTATTTAATAAAGCAATGACTAATCATAACACATTAAAATCTTACACATTCTTAATATCGAGCTTGTACTCAAGATCAAGCTTGGAATTTAATAAAAAAAAGATGTCAGTTGATAAGCATTGTTTTTTAAGTGGAAAAATTTAAAATATTTTAGAAGAACAGGACTCCAAAATAGCGATATTTTGCTAAAAAGTATGGTAAAAATATAAGATTTTACATTTCAAACAAAACTTTATTTCAAAATTGTGCATTTTAAAATACATCACAGTGCTTATGACAAGAACCATCACAGTATTGAAACTTGGAAAATTTTCCAGAGAAAAACATTCGGCTTACATACAATATTTCAAATGAAAATCAAATTTTAAATTAATTGCTTAAAAGATGCAAAGGCTAACATAGTGAAAAAGATTCCATGCCGGGACTCGAACCCGGGCCATCAGTATAGTGCACTGACATTCTCCCGACTAAACCACATGGAACGATACCCAGCCTCGAAAGTTTCTCACTATTACATGTTGGCAAGGCTACAAAAGCAGCACGAGAAGGGATATTTATCGTGAGCCACCGACATGTGGCAAACACGAAACTTAATTAAATCCAGATTCGATTGAAACTACATTAGTACTTGGAAATTTTTCCAAAGAGAAATCTTCGCCTTGAATGCAATATTTAAAATGAAAATCAAATTTCAAATTAAAACTGCCTTTTAAGCATGTAATTTGAAATTACATTTTCATTTGAAATATTGTATGCTAGGCGAATGGTTCTCTCAGGAAAAATTTCCAAATATTAATATAGTTTCAATCGATGCTGGATTTAATTAAGTTTCGTGTTTGCCCCATGTCGGTGGCTCACGATAAATATCCCATTTTGTGCTGCTTTTGTAGCCTTGCCAACATATAATAATGAGAAATTTTCCAGGCTGGGTATCGTTCCATGTGGTTTAGTCGGGAGAATGTCAGTGCGCTATACTGATGGCCCGGGTTCGAGTCCCAGCATGGAATCTTTTTCACTATGTTGGCCTTTGCGTCTTTTAAGCAATTAATTTGAAATTTGATTTTCATTTGAAATTATCACAGTGTTTATGACAAATTCGTCACAAATGACACATATTTCACAAATTGGTCACAATGTGACTTCAAAACATTGTCACATTCGTCACAGGTTCGTCACAAAGTTAATGCCAAATTAGTCACAAATGACACACTTTTCACAAATTAGTCACACCGTGACTTCACAGAGTGGTCACAATGTGACGTCACAAACGACCTCTAAAACGGCCATAACGACCTCGCATTCTAGTCACTATGACGTCACATCGACGTCACGTGACGTCACATCGACGGTCACAAAATCACAGCGTGACTTCACAACGACGTCGCCGTGACGTCACCATGCCTTACGGGTAATAACATTGCAAAACAGTTTAAATTAAAAAATATATTTACACGATACACTTATTTTACATTTCTAGATGATCTTTTAAACTATTGCTGCCAATTCTAAGGCAGCACAAATAAAATATTTCCATTCTAGCCACAAAAGTATTTTCACGTGAATATTAAAAAGGGAAAGAAAACTTTAAAATAATAAATTCATTAACATGCGTTAAAAACAGTAAATAGGAAAAATTACGTCATATGACCAAAAAATAATATATTGTAAAACAGTTTAAATTAAAAAATATATTTACACTAGATATTTATTTCATATTCTGAGATGATCTTTTTAACTATCGTTGGCAATTCTAAGACAGCGCAAATAATATTTCCTTTCAAACAACAAAAATATTTTCGCGTGAATATTAAACAGAGAAATACAACTTCGTTGAAAATTACGTAAAACGATACATTTAAAATGTCTTACTTAAAACAACTTTCTTATAGCTTTGTTATAAAAAAAAAAAAAAAAAAAAAAAAAAAAAAAAACAGGAGGCTAAGACTCTGTTTAGATAGTTCATTTTATATTATTAGCTTTTTTTCAAATGTTTAACTCATCTTATTTAATCTAAGCGCTAATAGTGGCCGAGAGGTTCTGCTCTCAAAGCTGGAGACGGGAGATACTGGGTTCGAACCCAATCGCGCCCGTCGCCATAATTGTTCGGAGTTTTCTGGGGTTTTCTTCGAACCTTGAATATCCTTGCGTAAATATGGGTTAGGTTATCTTAAAAAGATACCCACGGAGGGCACTTCCACTTCGGGCCTATAGCTCTCGTGTAGATAATCGGCCTTCTTAAACAACACGACACAAATACATAACTTATTTAATCAAAGATGAAAACAGCCAGTAGATTTTTAACAGCAGCGTATCCAGACTTAAAAATTCTTTATCAAAACTTGCCAAAAAGTAACAACAAAGTCTGTATACGTTCAAAAAAAATGAGCTTGAGAAACTTATACAATTTAGATCATAATATAAGTGGGCCATGAAAATTACGTCAGATTTATAACAATACATTTAAAATTTCTTATTTAAAACAACTTTCTTATAGCGTTGTTAAAAAACATACTAGGAGGCAAAGACTCTGTTTAGTGGTTCATTTTATATTATTAGCTTTTTTCAAGTGTTTAACTGATCTTATTTAATCAAAGATGAAAACAGCTAGTAGATTTCTAACAACAGCGTATCCGGACTTAAAATTCCTTATCAAAATTTACCAAAAAAAGGGCAACAAAACCTGCATATGTTCTTAAAAATTTGCTTAAGAAACTTATACAATTTAGATCATAATATAAATGGGTCATGAAAATTACGTCAAATTTATAACGATACATTTAAAATGTCTTATTTAAAACAACTTTCTTATAGCGTTATAAAAAAAAAAAAAATACTAGGAGGCAAAGACTCTGTTTAGTAGTTCATTTTATATTATTAGCTTTTTTCAAATATTTAACTGATCTTATTTAATTAAAGATGAAAACAGTCAGTAGATTTCTAACAACAGCGTATCCGGACTTAAAATTCCTTATCAAAACTTACCAAAAAGGGACAACAAAACCTACTGATCTTATTTAATTAAAGATGAAAACAGCCAGTAGATTTCTAACAACTGCGTATCCGGACTTAAAATTCCTTATCAAAACTTACCAAAGAGGGACAACAAAACCTGTATATGTTCTTAAAAATGAGCTTGGGAAGCTTAGGCAGTTCAGATCATAATATAAACAGGTATAGTTTACTAATGCTTATTTTTCTTTCTTTCAGGATTTGATAAATTATCGGAGAACTTCATAGATCTTTTTGGGGAGAAGGAAACCTGTGACGTAACTTTGAATGTAAAGGACAAAGAGTACAAGGCTCACAGATCCGTTTTGATCGCTCGATCGAGTGTCTTTGCTGCTACTTTCAAACACGATACGTTGGAGAGGCAGACGGGAGTCATCACCATATCGGACTGTGATTCTGAATCTTTTGAGGTATTCTTGAAGTACATCTATTGTGGCAAGCTTGAAGAGATATCTTGTAGCTCTGCTTTAAACCTGTATTACACTTCTGATAAATATGACGTCCAAGAACTCAAGACATTCTGTATTGAATATCTGATGCAGTGTTTGACAGTGGAAAACTTATGTGAAGTTGCTGTGTTTGCTGACAGATATGACGAAGGTACATTATTCTCTGCAGTTCAAGATTTTTTCAATGAAAATGCCCGGAAAATTTTTGTAACTCCCGACTGGATCAATTTAATGATATCGCACCTTCGCTTGGGAAACAAACTTCTGATAGAGATGTCAAACGTGAAACTTAGAGATTGACTTTCGGAGTTTATACTTTATTTTTCATAAGAATAAAAGTTGAAGTTTTAGTATTTAAAAAATTTATATTACCAGAATGCTGAAGATTTTGTAAAAAAAATTGAAAATAAAGATAATAAAGCAGGAAACCGTACATTAATTTTAGTTCTTCAGATTGGTCTGTGTCCACCAATCACTTTACAACAGTCGTAGGTAGAGTAGATACAACAAACAGGAAGTATGCTCTATTTAGAAGTTTCTCTCCTAAATATGTCAAGCTAAATTACCAAAATTTAGATGATTAAATATCATTACATCATTAGTAATAGATAAAATAGGGAAAAGCCAATTTTTTTTTATCTTTAAAAAATAACCATGTTTTGGTCCACCAATCACTTTACAAATGTCACAGGTATAAAAAAAAAATAAATGTTCTTTATTAAAATCCTTCTATAAGAAAATTGTTGGTTATCTTCCATAACAATTGAAAACAAAATTTTCGTTTATATTATTGAACTGTACTAATTGGAATAACGCACATTTTCGGTATTGTGTCATGTGTCTGTCTACTCTCGAATTTTGTTATGCTGATTTACTTTTGCTTAAATCAGTATTTATTTCCACGTCCATACTATATGAGGTAGATTATAGCTGTAAACTAGCAAATCCACTTTAAATAATCGGGCAACACAGAACTCAAACAAAGTAAAGTTGTTGCTGTCAAGACGGAATAGGTGCTTGTCTAGCAAATCCACTTTAAATAATCGGGCAACACCGAACCCAAGGAAAGTAAAGTTGAGCTGTCATTAATGCGGCGTAGGTGCTTGTCCAGAAAACCGCCGCCATGCGTCGATCAGGAGATCCTGCACTGATGCCTGTTCAACTGGGTCATAGCCCGGTAGGTAGGGACCTGGTCAGGGGAAAGAAAGATGTAGATGACAGCTGCTATCTTCGTCGTAGTTTATCATTATTTTGAGTTTAACATAAAATTAGAATGTTCACTTTAGAATTAAAAAAAAAAAAACATTGAACAACAATACTCTCTGTTGAAAGCTAAAATTGGATAATATAATATACATATATTTAAATTAATAATCTCAAATATAAAATGTGACGCATTTTTACACAATAGAAACTGCGTTAATGGCATAGCTACCAATCTGTGGTAGGATTTAGCCGGTTCGGCAAAATCGGTTACTAACTTTTTGTCGAGTTCGACAAGCCAATTCTGAAGGCAATTGTCCCGCTCAATGACGCAATTTTTTTCCCCACATATACGGGCTCATTTTTAAACGCAAAAGCATGACACTTACAAGCCTGGACTATTGAAGCGATTTAGAATCGATTAGTGTTTTCTATTTTTTTAATGCACTTCTTATCTAGTCATAAGCGATTGTTGTCAGGTGACGACAGGTTTTTTCTTCTGCCACACTGTCGTGTCCGGAAACTTGATTCAAAATGTCAACTTTGCCAGTATTTTCTAAAAAATGGAAAAAATCATTCAATTACATAGTTTCTGAATAAGAAAACCTGCTAATTTCATGCGTTTCCAAACAAAATTGAATTCAGAAATGTGCCAGAAAGTAATTCTCTTGGATTTGAGAACAGCCGTAAAATGGCATGTGTAATTTAAAGAGATTGACATTCCTTATTCTCTTTAATTGTTCATCTGTACATCAACATGTTCTAAAATTAGCGCCGTAATATGTTCTCATTTATTCCAGTGACAAGATACATGTATTGCAAGGTGTTTTAGCACAGTGATTACAAAATTACACCAGGAGCACTGAAAGCCCCTTTAGCAGATGTATAATTAAATTTTCCTTAAAAACAGATTTCTTGTGTATTTTGCCATCTGTTTTATTATCTCGAATTGAAAAATCCCTTATGTGACTAAAATGCTGTTTTTTATCTTGACATTTAATTTCTTTCACTTTCAATAGTTAGCAATTTTTATTCTATTTATGATAAATATGAATGTATTTATAAGGAAGAACTTATGAGATTACAATTTAATTAAATTATAATAACTTTATCTTTTACTTAGAAAAATCATAATTTGACTTTGAAATATCCTCTTTAGCCATTCGTTCCTCCTCCATTCCTCCCCGCACAAACGCAGACTATAGTCCAGTAAAATTAGTAGCCCAGTCAAATTAGAGTTTGAAGTGGAAAATTCTGGTGTAATTGTTTTTAGTGTCTTACTTTATGTTTTCGGGGGTGCTGAACACGAATCTGAAGTTGTCCAACAAAATTTCTCACGGCAAATATGAAAAATCGTGAAAAAACCACTAAAAATCGCAGATTTTTCGAGTTTTTTGCTTATAACTTGCGAAGTAAGCTTTTTACGCAAAAGGTGACCCTATATTAAAATACAGACGAGACAATTACCTACAATTCATGTTCTTATACTTTTTCTTTTGTACGATATACGGCTTCCATAGAGGCGTTGAAAAAAAAGGCGAAAACCAGTAATTTTGGAAAATCCCAAAACAGATAATCTTACCCTTTCCATTCATAACACTAAAAGTAAGCATTTAACTGTAAACATTTGCAAACGTACTCACTTATTATTAGGTTATACATTTTTATGATGTAGGTATACAGTGTGACCTCGAAAATCCGGCATTCAGATATGCGACAACTTTAAAAATCCGGCATCAAAGTCATCTTACTCCTCTCCTTTTTTCACTTCCAACTTACGGCAAAAGTAAAAACAGCAATTATTTTCGAATTTAAAACTGAGATAAAAAACAATGCATTAGCTGTCAGCGATATCGCTGACGCGGTGCCAAATAGAGCCCTCGATAACACTGGTAGCAGCTCAGAGGAACGAGGTAAGGACCTGGCAGAAGATAAGGTCTCAAAAAAATGCATACATTTGACCGGAAAATGAACATCATCTTCAAAGAAGCAAGACTCTATTTCCGAAATTGATACAATTCTCTACAATTTATGTGCAAGTAATTTTTTTGGACCTCGAATAGTTATGAGAAAAACAATGATGAATGCACGAAGTATTCAGCTGCCTCTTTATTGAAAACATACTAAATGCATCATTAGACTTCTGTACACATATTTGAAACGTAAACGTTAGGTTTTATAGATACAACAAAAAGATAAAAAGTGATTAATGATCGGTTAGTGTTTAATGTTATACAGTATAATAAAATAGGTAGGTAAGTATTTTTTTTTTTTTTTTTTTACAGAACTTATTATTAAATGATTATTGACTTCAAATGGCACTCATTAGTCAAACCGATCCCTCTTGGCCAAAGGTTTCATGATTGCAGACATGTCTTCCAATTCTTCTACACCTAAAAAAAAATAATTAAATATAATATTTATTTAAGCACGTGGGCGCGAAAGAGCCGTTTTCGTCCCGAAGGAGAATATTGCTGCCCTATCCGTAGGCGAAGGCTGCAAACACTCAAAGGTCGAAGCTTAGGCTTCTGAGCAACTCTGGTGCATGTAGTATTTTTAAAAACGGTGGAATTAATTGTAATTAATTAAGTAAAGATTCATGCAAAATTTTATCATGACATGATTTTTACGTCTTTCTTTTGTTACCCCTCTTTTACAACTCAAGTCATGAATAGGTTACTTTTGGACCTCAATTTAGAAAACATAGCCTATTATTTTACGAACCACCGTTTAAAAAAAATAGTTTATGATTTAGTTCTAATTGTTTGAAAATTGAGTAGTTATACCACTGTATTAAGATAAATATTTTGATCACAAATTAAAAATGTCAGGGGAAAAGTAATGGTGAAATGGAATTACACTATGACGCAAAAGTTTAGACAATGACGTCATTCAGCTTTAAAATGTAGAATTATGACGTCAGAATTACAAAAACCTGTAAATATATTCAAAAACTGATTTAAAATGCTATGTACAAAAGACAGTCGTTTTATTTGCTATAATACTAATTTTTTTCATAAAAATTCAAATGTGCTTGTCGCAAAAGTTTAGACACTATTCTAAATTTCTTTGAATATTCGCTGGCATATGCAAATTTAGAATCGATGATGTCACAAATTTGGAGTACTTAAGTTCTGCAAACGATTGCGCTTCATAGTCGACATGCCGAGAGCTAAAGAAATTCAAGTGAATGAGGTTTCAAGGATTTGGCAGTTGAAAGGTGAAGGGAAGAGCGTTTCTGAAATTTCTGCTATTATTAATAGGTCAAAAAAATCTATTTATCGAGTTTTATCGAGTGGTTCCGAATATAAAGCAAAATGTCGGTCTGGGAGGCCACGTGTGACAAATGTACGAGAGGATCGCCTGATACAAAGACTAGCGAGTACTCAACAAATGAGCGTACGTGGAGTTCAAAGCTCATCGGGACTCTCTGTATCAAAGGATACGATTCGTAGACGAATTTTGGAAAAAGGAACAATCGTTTATAGCAAAATGCAGAAGAAACCAGCTCTGAAACCACATCCTAAGTTACAAAGACTTATGTGGGCTCGAAAGCATATGTCATATGGAGAGAAATGGCAGTCAGTCATATTTAGCGATGAAAAAAAGTGGAATCTGGATGGTCCAGATGGTTGTTTATCGTATTGGGTACTTGCGGAAGGAACCTCGACGTTTTTTTAGTCGCAGACAAGGAGGGGGCTCGGTGATGGTTTGGGCAGCCTTTTGCTATAATGGACAAGTATCTCTGACCTTCACCAGTGGTCGTCAAACTTCACAGCATTATACACAGACATTAGAAGAAAACCTACTGCCATTTTCTGAGCTTCTAGGGGGTCCTCAGTGGGAATTTCAGCAAGACAATGCTTCAATTCACACTGCAAAACATTCAAAATCTTGGTTTAATTTCCATAATATAAGAGTTCTCGACTGGCCAGCATGTAGCCCAGATCTTAACCCTATAGAAAACCTTTGGAGCATCATGTGTCGCAAAGTTTATAGCAACGCTAGACAATACTCTTCTGAAAAGGAACTTAAGACATCTATTGAGAATGCATGGTACGATATCGATCCACAAACTATGCAAGATTTAGTTTCTTCCATGCAATCTCGTGTATATGACGTAATACATAAGCATGAATGCGCAACCAGGTTTTAAAAATTGTTTATTTCGATTTTACTTAATTTGTGTCTAAACTTTTGAGACAGCAGTTTATTTTTGTTACCATTTAATGTATTGCAATATGCACAATTCCACCTTTCTTTGTTATAAATATTGTTTATATGTACAGCACATTAATTTCAAGCAGTGATTTGAAAATTGAATAAATATTTTTCAAAGTATGTAAGAATTTCTTCATTGTCTAAACTTTTGCGTCATAGTGTATTTATACATATTTACCTTCAAATACTTCAGGGAATTCCGGATCATCCTCGTCTTCCTCATTTTCAGTAAGAGGCATGTTATTGCAACTGCTTTTGCAGTTTATACACATATTGGAGCACTTGAGACCTGTTTTTTTGCATCCACAGTTCTTCTGGCAGGTCTTCTTGCATTTGCAAGAAATGAGTTTCAAAACGGCTTGAGGTGCTGGTGGCTGTAGTGTGGTTACTCGCTCCAGACCATTTTTCATTTTCTTCCAACCCCATTGCTCAGGATCTTTTTTATTCCCAAACCATTGTTGAACTTGAAAATATACCCTAAAGGAATGTTGCTGAGCTGCAGACTCAGTAGGAGGAAAGGCCGCCAAATGGATTGATGTCTTGTATGCAGACCTAAGGTAATATAAATACCTCAATTTGTTTAATGACGTGGCTTCCTTGTCATCAAATTTATACAATGAGACCAAAAAACGATTGCCAGCATTAGTAACTGCATCAGAATCTGCCATAGGGTCTTTAAAAACATCAATGGTATTAGTTAATGCAAAGTTTTCCTTGAGAGCGAAGAAACCTCATCTTTCCTACTTTGAACAAGGCTGAAGTAGTATCACAGCCTCCCATGGCATGCAAAAATAATATGTTGTTAGCAATCGATTGATCAAGTTTGTAGTCAGAAGAAAAAATGAGTGGTGAAACTGTCCCTTTTCTAGCTTTAGAAGGTATACATTTAAATGTACACCCCTACAGCGACAAAGCATGATAACTAGCAAATCGACGCCTTCACCCACAATAACTACAGGGTTATGTTGTTGTGCATTGTCCCTTGCTGTGGTGACAATAAGTGTATCCGCATTCTCTCGTGCTTGTTTTGTGTGAATGTCGGCTACTCCAAATTTGTAATTGATTTTGGAAAATTACAGATTTTGGAAAAAAATATCAAAAGTACTTACGATTTTCTTGATAGTGACATTTATTCGTTATTTAATACAGACCCAAATGATATTGACGTGAGAAAAAGAGAAATTGAATGTTTATTGTTGAGAAATTGAAAAAACTTACTTTAATTGATATTTTATATGTTAAAAAAAATCTGATAAGTAGTGCTGCCATTTCTTCTCATGTAATTTCTCAAGCATCAATGTCAAGTAACTGTCTTCTTTTTTGGATTTTATACAAGTGACGAATATCGATTTCGGAAATACAATCTTGTTTCTTTGAAGGTGACGTTAATTTTTCAGCCAAATTTATGCATTTTTTCGGTGATAACTTATCTTCTGATAGGTCCTCGTCCTCGTTCCTCTGAGCTGCTACCAGTATTATCGAGGATTCTATTAAGCACAGCGTAAGCGATCTCGCTGTCCGCTAATCCATCGTTTTTACCTCGGTTTTTAATTAAAAAATAACTACTATTTTTGCTCTTCCTGTAAGTTGGAAGTGAAAGAAAAGGTGTGTGTGTGTGGGGGGGGGGGAGATTTTTAAGTTGCCGGATCTCTGAATGCCGGATTTTCGAGGTCACACAGTATACCTACATCACAATAATATATAACCTAATAATAAGTGAGTACGTCAGCAAATGTTTACAGTAAAATGCTTACTTTTAGTGTTATGAACGGAAAGGGTAAGAATATCTGTTTTGCGATTTTCCAAAACTACTGGTTTTCGCCTTCTTTTCAACACCTCTATGGAAGCCGTATATCGTACAAAAAAAAATTATAAGAACATGAATTGTAGGTAATTGTCTTGTCTGTATTTTAATATAGTGTCACCTTTTGCGTAAAAAGCTTACTTTGCATGTTATAAGCAAAAAACTCGAAAAATCTGCGATTTTTAGTGGTTTTTTCACGATTTTTCATATTTGCCGAGAGAAATTTTGTTGGACAACTTCAGATTCGTGTTCAGCACCCCCGAAAACATAAAGTAAGACACTAAAAACAATTACACCAGAATTTTCCAATTTAGGCCCTTTTTTAACCTAATTTGACTGGACTATAGGTTGCAAAAAGGGCTTAAAGTGGAAAATTCTGGTGTAATTGTTTTTAATGTCTTACTTTGTTTTCGGGGGTGCTGAGCATGAATCTGAAGTTGTCCTATACAATTTTCCTCGGCAAATATGAAAAATCATGAAAAAACACTAAAAATCGCTGATTTTCGGGGTGTTTGGCTTATAGCTTGCAAAATAATCTTTTTACGCAAACCTGACCTTGTATTAAAATAAAGACGAGAAAATTACCAACAATTCATGTCCTTATTATTTTTTTGTATGACACTAGGGGGCTCGGCCCCCTACGAGCTACGCTCGCCAACCCCCCGTTCAGACACTGCAGTCTCTAAAAGCACGCTAATTTGATCGGCTTTAATTGAATTTTTTTGGAAGATTGAATTATAATTAAAAAAACAAAGGCGATCTCCCTATAAACGGGTTTCTATTCATTTCTCTTTGATTGGGGAATTTTACGGAAAAATCCGCTGCTGTTAAAAGATACAATGGCATTTCAAAATCATCGAATATAAAATGAATTAAGTAAACAGAGTCTTTGTCTCCCGGTATTTTTTTAACAAAGCGAAAAGAAAGTCCTTTTAAATAAAACATTTTAAATATATCGTTTTTAATCTGACGTAATTTTCACCAAACTTTTCTTTCCCTTTTTAATATTCACGTGAAAATGCTTTTATTAGAAATGAAATATTATTTGCGCTGTCCAAAAAAAAAAAAAAAATAGTTGAAAAGTTCATCTCAAAATATCAAGTAAATGTCTCGCGCTATTTTTAAATTTAAACTACTATTTTGCAATATTATTTTTTGTTCATTTTACGTAATAAGTGTAATGTGACGTAAATGTGATGTAATTTCTCCTATTTAAGACTTCTAACGCACGTTAATGAATTTATTATTTTACAATATCCTTTCTCTGTTAAAATTCACGTGTAATTATAGATGAAGTAATTTTCAATAAGTTCCTGCTTTTTATACGTAATTATTTAATTCTAATGTGAAAGTTTTTCTTTTCTGTTTATAATAGTCAAGTGTAAATAAATTTTTAATTTGAAGCAAACATTATTGTTTCCGTTGTTTATACAGTTTGGCAACAGGTTAAATTAGTACAATTTTCTGAAATAAGTAAAAAATATCTCTCGAAATGCTGAAAATTTGAATTTAAAATAGAAATGAAACATCGAAAAATGAGTCAAATTAAAAAAATAAATTAATTCTGCACACCGGGTAATTATAACGTATAAAATGATCTAAAAATTATTAAATTCCGATGTATAGTTTTTGCTCCTATAAAACTTTTTTAATGGAACGATTTTGTCCAACTTTAGCATTAAATATCTCTTAAAATAATTATTCGATTTGAAAACTGTCTGCATCAGCGTGTTTATCAAACATTTCTGTATAATACTACCAATTTTCATATTTTTGTATGCATTATTTTTTTTAATATTAACGAAGAAAGACCTCCGGTCGCAAAAAATTCAAAACCGGCGGCGGTGACAGCGGTAGTTACTTTTTTTTAGAATAGAGAGATATGACTTCCGCAGAGGCGTTGAAAAAACGGCGAAAACCAGTAATTTTGGAAAATCGCAAAAAAGATATTCTTTAACACCCTTTCCGAAGGTAAGCATTTTACTGTAAACATTTGCTAAAGTACTCTAAGTTACTAGTATATAACCCCGTCAAAAAATGACGGTATGTGAATTAAAGATCTTCAAAACAGTGTTTAGAAGTTTAGATCATGAAGATAGAACATACAGGAGAACAATGAAGATGGGCTTTCAATCAAAGGACTTGTACCCAAATATAATACTCGGCTCGCGCCGCTGATGCTCCCAGATTACGCATCATCCCAGCTTAAGCGTGATTTGTGTGTAGTTTTAAGTTTTGATTACAGATGGCAGCATCAAATGCAATTAAATATTTTATTATTTTCGGCACCTTTCGGTTTGCCGGGCGCCAGTGTTATATATGCATACATATACGTATAGATACGTCGATATGTATATATATATATATATATATATATACATATATATATATGTATATATGACACTGGCGCCCGGCTAACCGAAAAGTACTTTATTTTCTTTCTCTCTTTCAAAAATTTATATATGATTATTAAATATGAATGAAAATAAGAAGCAAAGGTATAGGCCCTTTTTTTTAAATTAAGTTCATGGTAAAAAACAAACTTCTATCAAAATATCTACATTTTCCGCTAACATTTAATCATGAAAATTGTACGTTAGAAAAATATTTTTCTGACTGGAAAAAAAAAAAAAAAAAAAAAAAAAAAAAAACCATGATGCATCATTTTATGATTTTTACATTTTGTTAATCAAAAAATATTATTCTTTGATTTTTTTATGAAAAAACAAAGATATTATGTAAACTACAATTTAAAATACAGGAATTTGAACGGAAAAATGCCGCTTTTGAAAAAAATTAGAATTACATCCCAATTTTTAAATATTGCAGCATAAAAATTGCTTTGCATTTGTAACCAATACATATATATGTGTATGTTATAGAAAAAAAAATACACTTAATTCTATAAAACTTGTTTAAAAGTATATTTGCAAATTCATATTACTGAACAGAAGACTATTTTTATATATTATTCTTTACCCGATATTAAATTTATGACTTACAAATAATTTTACTACTCAGAAACTAATTTTGAATTAATCTGTAGCGCACTAAACAGAAAATTTTTAATGATTTTAATCTACATCATTTCAGAAAGTAAATTGCATAATAAGTAAAGTGAATTGGAAAAGAAATGTAAAATTGCAACTATTAATTACATTAATATGATTTTCTTTCCCCTAGAAACTTCCTATAGCCCAGTGCTATAGCCCAGGGGTTGAATTCGGAATTAATTAGGGGAAAGCTGGAAATTATTTTAACCCCTTCAGTTTATGTCTAGAATGAATATGCTATGTTTCCCCCTCGTACTAGGTGAGCGTTAGGAAATATGTATAGATTTATAGTCAAAAAACACGTTTTTTTACATACCATAACAGTATCTCCAAACAGCTAACTCTGTCAAAATCATTGTCAATACAAACGTTGTAGAGCTTAAAATTCTGAGTAAAATGAGTACCTACACTTAATATTTTTGTTGAACATTAAGGTCACAATTCCAGTTTAAAGTTTTAGATCCATGGTCAGGGGGTTGAACTCAGAATTAATTAGGAGTAAACTGGAAATTGTTTTAATCCCTCCAGTTTAGGTCTAAAATGAACGTACTATGTTTTCTTCCTCGTATTTGAGTGAACGTTAGAAAATATGTACATATTTATTTTTGAAAAGCATGTTTTTTTAAATTTCCTTAACAATATCTCAAAACAGCTAACTCTATACAAAACATTGTCAATACAAATGTTGTAGAGCTTAACATTCTGATTAAAATGAGTACCATCATTAATATTTTTGTTCAACGTTACGGCCGCAATTCTATTTCAAAATGTTTTAAATCAAGAGCTTGAAGCCAGGAGAGACAAAGTTGACTTAACAATATCTCAAAATTGCGGCCTTAATATTGATCAAAAATATTTAGTGTAGGTACTCATTTTACTCAGAAGTTTAAGGTCTACAACTTTTGTATTGACAGTGTTTTTGATAGAGTTAGCTGTTTTGAGATATTGTTAAGTTAACTTTGTCTATCCTGTCTTCAAGCTCTTCATTAGCGATTAAGGCAAAATTTAAAAATAGAATTGAGATCTTAATGTTGAACAAAAATATTAAAAAGATACAATTCAACATTAAAAATATATAAAAAGATACAATTTCAATACAACGCTTCTGTGTTTCTATTAAATCACGAGAGATGGTGCCAAAACAATATATAGCAACAAAACGTTATCCAGTACAAAATATTTCACAGATCGAATCTTTCTTTCACAGACTAAATTGAACTTATAAAGCTCCTTCCCCTTTTGTCATACTGCTTATAAACGTAAACAAAAGTGAAAAATGCAGGAATTTAAACTGAAAAATACCTCCTTTGAAAAAAATTAGAATTACATCCCAAATTTTAAATATTACAGCATAAAAATTGCATTGCATTTCTAACCAATACATATATATATATGTGTATGTTATAGAAAAAAATACATTTAATTCTATAAAACTTGTTTAAAAGTATATTTGTAAATTTATATTACTGAACAGAACACTTACCCGACTGCCAAGAAGGGTTTTGTGTTTCACGCGTATCTGGGTATGTAGATTTCTTTATATACTCAAAACATCCCAACGGCTGGATGGATTTTAATGAATGAGGTCTCTATCGATTCGTCTTAACCGTCGGATGGTTATAGGCTAGGTTTTGTTTTTATAAATTCAAAATGGCGGCCGTAAAATACAAAATGGCTGTGGAAACGAAAAAACTTTTTTACGTACCCTACTGAGTGGCATATCATTGGATAGGTCTTTCAAAGTGAAGACGATGTTTCATTGACTATTTTACAGTCAGAAGCTCCGTTTAAATATTATACATCCTGGAAGCTGTGCAGGTAGGATCTCTAGCTTTACTGCAACTCTAACCTTCATCAAAACAGTGTGTATAGATTGTTAAATTATCTTCATTATTGATAAAATATTACAGTATATTATTTTTACATAATGTTTCCTGTTATTACTAAACTAAAGAAACTTTTATCTCTGTACAACCCTTCTTATTGTTGAAACTTTTTTTGAATTCTAATGAGTTTTCTTTGGTGAAGTAATAATTATTTTGATTATTCACATTCAGCTACTCTCTTTTTACAGAATTAATTTGTGAAAAATGTTGTGTGGAAGTTTGTGTTTGTAAAAGTAGAACGATTTTTTTGTCATAAAAAAACTCTAATTTTCTTACTAAGATCATCAAT
The DNA here is from genome assembly GCA_963932465.1 of Maratus speciosus. Classification (NCBI taxonomy): domain Eukaryota; kingdom Metazoa; phylum Arthropoda; class Arachnida; order Araneae; family Salticidae; genus Maratus; species Maratus speciosus. The sequence continues at coordinate 224,879,905 of OZ010789.1, forward strand.
TATTTAAGTATTGATACATATTAATTTTACATAGCATTTTTTTTATTGCTGTTTAGAAGTTTCGTTTAAAAGCATGTATTCCTCATCGTACAAACTTTCTTTAGTTAGTAATGAATTATTTTTTGCAAAGTAATAATTATTTTGATTATTCGTTTTCACTTAAAGGCTCTTATATGTAAATAGTTTCTAAAACTTTCTTCAGCTGCTAATCAGAGTAGGGAAACAGTTCTCCAGATCAGTGTTCCCAGTACGGTTGTCCTTGTCACTGTGTCAACAACAAATTACATTTCTACATTGAAATTTCGGAGTGCATACGTCTCACTCGAATATCAGTAAATGATCTTTATGCATAACATGCCACACCCACAAGCTGGGAGGCTAACGAAAAATACAGGCTGCAGAAGTACTTTCACATTAGACCTCTAGAATCACGTGATGCTCTTGTCGTACACCTGCACACTAGTTTCCAGACACCACGTAACCATACTTAGATTCTTGCCCTTTTACATATTTAACCCGGGAGAACTCGCTAGTGAGAATGCCCAATTGCTTTTCTTTTACTTTACATTCATATAATATCAACTTTTTTTGGTTGGCTTAGTACTTTTATTCACAAAATAGGTAAAATAATTGAAAAACATTTTGAAATTTTAATTAAAATGAAAAATGATTTAAATAAGAGTCTTAAAAAAGTACGACTGTGAGAGAAAATCTCATGCAGCGAGTTCTCCCGGGTTAAGTATGCTTTGCTTAAAAAAAGTATTTGATAATCTTGCACTCAAATGAAATTTAAATATTAAAAACGCTTTAATGTAAAATTTTAAGCACATTTTATCGTATTTAAATAAATATTTTATTAATAGAAATAAATCGAATTATTAATAATATCAAAATTAATTTTTATTAAAATATTCCATGCATAGCATAAAATCAAAAATCATTTAATCAAAAAGTCGAAAAAAAAAATTTGGAATAGAATATTTAAGTAATTATTTTCTTTTAAATATAAAAATAAATCTTTAATTGTAATTAAAATCAAAATTACTTTTATTAAAAATATTCCATTTATCATGAAAAATGTAAAGCAGCTGCTAAAATATTTTTAAATAAAAAAGTTGAAAATAAAACTGAAATAGAATATTTCACCAATAAAACATTTATAAATAAAAATGTTAAAAAAAACCCTGTAATAGAATACTTTAACTGGTAAAACAGTTTATAAAGATGTAAAAAAAAAAGATGGGAATATAAAGGAGACGCGGGGTTCGAATTTATGCTATCTAGACTCAAATGAATCACTCTAACTATTCAACCACCAAGTACATAGACGTTCAGAAACAAAACATTAAATTAAGTAAGCAAATCTGTGGTCTGAAGGCAGGAATCAAAGTATGGTCATGTGATGTCTGCCACGAGACACTAGGCACCAGCATTCGAGCATTCAAACATCACTCAACTCAAGAGGTTTGAAAAAAGCCACACGTGTAACTCACCGCGGCAACCTGCATTTTTCGTTATACTCGCCTGATCTGGCGGTATTTTAATATTTCAGAATACCATTAAACGAAGCCACAGATATCACTAGCAGACGCATTTTAGCCTAGACCAGGGTCGACGAACCTATGGGCACCACTTTTGGCACGCAAAAGAATAATTTTGGCACGGCATTGCTTGTGGCTCTAAATCAAAATAAAGTGCGATTACACAAAATTCCGTCTGATCTTTTCTAAATTCGATTAAATGGAAATTGAAAAATTTCAATTGCCGCATATATTCCAATCTAATTAATTATGGTCTTAAAAAAACATTTCAAAGAAAGACGATATTTGAAAAATATCGACAAGAATTGGTTATTATACATTACTAAATTCTAATGATAAAGTTTTGGAAACATTGAATTAATTTCCGAGCTATTCAAAGAAACTGGTGTTTGCCATTTTAACAGTTTTTCTGACTATCTATGCTTTCAAGCCACTGTTTTCACAAATGAATTATATCAAAACTCATACTGAAAGCACTTGTCAGATAAACCCGGCGTTTAGTTTGCATTAAAATTAACCTGATATTAATATGCAACAACAGAAATCAAATTACATAGCATTAATTTTTTTAAATATATTTGTTGCCATAATTATTGCAGTGTAATACCTACATGTATGTTCCTCATATTTTTAAAATCTTAACAGAAAATTTTAAACAATTTTATTCCATTATTTTTCCACCTACTAAATTTGTTTTTAGTTGCACGTCATGGTCACGTAAAATATTTTTTATCAAATTTGGCACGTGACAACAAAAAGGTTCGCCGGCCCTGGCCTAGACCAAGGTTGAGAGCACAAAGTTTAACTGATATTTAGCAAATAAAGAGAATTTTTTCGAATAAAGAATAATGTTTTGAATTTATATTACGATGTATTATGTATCTACTGCTGCAACAAGGAATTTGTTTTGGTATTTTTAACAAATAAACATTATTAACACATAATTTATAGAGCTCAATACTAATTAAACAAAAACATAATTTGAAGAACAAATTAAAAAAAACAAAATTTATTTCCTACATTGTTTAAGCCCGAGAAGGGACAGATATTAAGATATTTCATTCAATTAGTTTTACATTTAATGCTACATTTTTGTAACAAATTAGTTAAGCCAATTAAAGATCAAAAAATAAAAATAAAATTCATACAATATAATACTTAAAACACCCTAAAAAAAATAGATTCCGTTCAAATGAAATCGAAATAAATCTTAGACTTTTTTTAAGTTTTGTATTTTGCACGCATCTTATCATTTTATGCACAATTGTCATAAAAATAATACAAAATCTGCAATACAAATATTTTCAGTTAAAAATGGAAGAAGTCTAAGATTTATTTCGATTTCATTTGAAAGGAGTCTAATTTTTTAGGGTGTTTTAAGTATCATATTGTATGAATTTTATTTTTGTTTTTTAATCTTCAATTGGCTTAAATAATTTGTTACAAAAATGTAGCATTAAATGTAAAACTAATTGAATGAAATATCTTAATATCTGTCCCTTCTCGGGCTTAAACAATGTAGGAAATAAATTTTATTTTTTTAATTTGTTCTTAAAATTATGTTTTTGTTTAATATATCAAACTACTACACTCAGACGAACGCATTTCAAAATTAATAGAGAGTATCATCATCAGGCTTTGATGTATGCCGTATTGCATCACAATGTGGGATGCAGTTTACCAATGTGTAATTCAAAATGTTTCATCACTGTGGTAATGCAGATTGCGGTAGTTTGGACAAAAACTTCTAATCTGAACATAAAAAATCTATAATCAAAGCATAAAAAATTAACTTCACTTAAATTTAGATACCCTATTTCCCACCCAGGAACGCTATGAATGTAAATGTAAACTGTGTTGAATCCTTACTGCTAATATTTAACAATATTATAGCTGTGATATAGTATAAAAATAAAAAAATAAAAGTTTTACTTAAATTTTTAAATTTTATTCTCTCCTAAGGGGTGATGTAAACACATCAGAAAATTATTACCTAAGTTTAACTTGGGGTATAAATAAATCTCATCTCGGAAAAAAAATATACTTTAAAATTTAAGTTATGTAATTCCCCACTAAGTTCGCTACCTGCGTAAAAATAGCTATCCATTAGAAACTTTTTACTAAAATATAAACTTGACCAAAGCAAAAACTTATTCTGAAAATATCCTTTTTTATTTCCACTATGACGCCATATTCACCTTTTTAATTTTTGAAAAAAAAAAAAAAAAAAAAAAAAAAAAAAAAACTAGCTCAATTTAATATTTTTCGTGAAAACCTTTCAACTAAAAAGATATAAATTATTATTACGGCTTTTGAAATTTTTGCAACAATGAAGTAAAAATGTTACATTTTCAATGAAAAATGTCCATTGATTTTCAATGAAAAAAGCAAAAATTGGAATTATTAAGAAAAATATTTGAATAATGTAAAAAAAAAAAAAAAAAAAAAAAAAAATGGCCCATGTTTCTCTGTGGGTTATAATTCCCCCATATGCAAAGGCATTTACCATTCGTTTTGACCATGACGTCAGGCAAACGTTTTTACACTTTAAATTTGTAATATGATTAGAATTAGTAAAGAATAAAAAATGAGTGGCATCAGGGACAAAAAGGTGGGAAGAAAAAAGGAAAAAGTTATAATCTCCATAGGATCGCGCAATACTTAAATACTGGCAGCAGAGGAATTTTATTCTCGACCTCAGCCGTGGAAAAGATGTAAACACCCTCTACTAACTCTGAAACTAATCTATAGAATAAAAGCCGAAGTCATGTGACTGTCATCAATAGTTCCAGGCTGGCCGCTTCACTTTTTATATGCCAAACGGGCACTTCGGCACTTTTATATTAGTCGGGGGCATGTAATCGCCAAATATTCTTCCATCGCTATCATTTCATTAAAAATATAAACCTATCACTCATTTCATTTAAAATACACTTATTTCATTTACCTCATTTAAAATACAATAAATAAATAAATAGATACTTTCCAGCATAAGTTCTTGGCGAGAAAAAAAAAATTGGCATCGTATTTTCCGGCAATCTATATCCTATTTCATATACATAAGCATTTTTTTCCATATGTATACAATTTATTTAATCTAAAGAAGCCAATAATCTATTTTTATATAGAAACAGAAGTAATTTCTATGTAAACAAATATTGTATAATGTGTGTAAATAAAATGTTTATATGCAAATAAATACATATAAATAAAAATAAAAGTTCACCAGGTTTGTTTTTATAGCTACTTATATATTTTATCAACGTATTTCACGTTCTAAAGCCCGAATTGCACCAAGCTTTAAAAAAAATAATGCCAAGGCCCCTGTAATAGAAAAGCACCTAAGTGAACAATTAATCGTAATATTAATAACACAAACTAAAATATTTCATTTCAATATCAAAGTATTGTTTCTAATTTACATTCAAATAAATATATATTCCAAGATAATTTCAATTGAAATTAAGTTGACATATTTCTATTTCACTTCATAAAGTAAACAAACACAAGAGATTCATTCATCATAAAAAGTAGAAAATATTAGACCATGGTGGTAATCATTCGCAAAGCATTTTCCAACAATGAATAGACAATATTCTTATGACGCATAGTAGGTAAATTGGTGGCGCTAACGTTTGTTAACGGCTTGCATTCACGAGGTTTTATTTTGCTATTTCTCTTAGTTACGTCACTATAGTGTGATATTTATGAACTCAGAAATCAAATCTATAAAAGCAAAATTATATATATTCATTATTTAGTTATTAAGTAGTGAAAAAAATTTATAAATGCATGATTTGCAAAATTTTATTAAATTTATTATTACTAAAAAATAGCATTGAAGTAACAGCATGTTTAAGTAAAATAAGTTTAATTTAGATAATGTATGAACAAATCTTGAAATTTCACTCATTTTTACAGCTACGGAAATTAAAGGGTATTTGTCAAAAAAGACGAAGTACATATAACAACAAAAATGTATGAAAGTTATCAAGTTCGCAAAGAATTCTTGATTTGTCTATCAGAATCTTTGAACTCGGGGGAAGGATTGAGCAAGTCAATTAGTTTAAGAATGAAAGCAACATGATGCAATGCTTAGCATACATTTAAGGGAGACAAAACTGGTCGCCAGAGGTGGCTAGTTATAATAGAAGAAAGTTACTGGTATCAAACGACTAGAAATAAAGTCAGCTTTTAAATTTTTCTGAGGAGGTATCTACAAATCAAAGCTAGATCAAACTTTGTTTTTTTTCAATGGCAACACACAATTTTTTACAATATATTTTAAATCTTTGGTTTAACCTATGCATAGAAACGAAATTTCATGTCATTTGGATCATAAGTTTTTGAATTATAAACATTCAAAATTTAGAGCTTCTAACGTTAAATAACATTTTCATATTTTTATTAATATCTCCTGAAATTATAATCCTAATGTGATATTTTTTTACATAGTAATAATAGCAAAAAGTCCAAACATAAATACATTGAATATGTAATTTTAAAAATTTTATAATATGAATTATGAATTTAATATTCGAAAAAAAGAATATGAATTGCAACGTACAATTGTTTTGATAGATTTATATTTATTATGTCCAGCTTTATGCAAATTCTCAATTTCAAAATTTTTTTCAGGAGTTTTTGAATTATGATTAAAAAACGACAAAAATATGGATTAAGGAGCCGTCTATGATGTGCAGAAAAGCATAATTTTGAAAAATATATATTTTACTCATTTTATTGAACCATTTAGGCTGGCAATAGTCGAAACATATTAAGAGAATGAAATGGGCATATTGGCAAGAAATAATATATTAATAGAAGTGACATAGTAATTCTGTAGCATTTCAACAGCACAGTAGCGAACTTCAATTTGGATACATCCCCTAATATAGGCTCATTTTAAAATAATAAGTTTCTCTGAAACTAATCGTACGAATTTCATGGAAATTTGTTTTTAGGCTAAATGAAGGATGTAGAATTTATTTAACACTAAAACGCAGAGCAGATGTCAATTCGACACCAACCCATGGACTAATTGTCGATTCGAACCAAAAATTTCTTCGTAAAATAAGTTAAATATAAACTACACTGAAATAAGATAAACAATTAATTTAAATAATTTTAAATAAATTTTCTGGTTTAATATATTTTTTATAAAACTTACGTAAAATTTCCCGGCGTTCTAGTGTTAAAGTATTAAACGTGGTGTATTACTATTGTAAAAAACAAAGTTTGGGTTCATTTTGATACGAAGTTGGAACCCTAAGCAAATTCTGTACACATCATTTAAAAGTGAACTTTATTTCCAATCGTTTGGTACCAGTAACTGTTTTCTACAATAATTTGTTACAGTTTATTTTTTTCCACGACTGTACATTAGAATATGTGATTCATGATTACACTGATTTAACAAATTTTAACGAATTTTCCGTTCCTGTATATACATTGAGTATTTCTAGTATCCTTCTGAGTATCCTTCTAGCTGAAAAGGAGAATGTTTGTAAAAAGTTTCTACCACCCTCCAATTTTAAGGAATTTCATTTATACGTTTTCGATTAATAGGTTATCGTATAGCAGTTATAATTATATTGTATTATTCTTTAACATGCATTTGATCCACATGTACATTTTGTTTACTTATTACAGGGATAGAACATGCAGAAAGAGAGTAAAAACAGATTTCACTCTGATAAATTTTATGTATGCGACTCAGAACAGATGGCGCTAGCTACTGTCATTTGATTTTAACATTTACCATTTACATTTAACAGTACCATTTAACTTTAACTCAAGTCCCCGATAGTTGAAACTTGTCTTTCGTAACGAGTGTACTGCTATTTCTTTGCTGCTTAAACCTTTTTATTTAAATCTGTTTATAATTATCCTATTTTCCTCTAAAATAGCTGAAAATGTCTTGAGATTGTGTTAATGAACCTGATTCTTTTTGCTATATTTTCGGGCAGCTAACTTTGAAAAAACATCGACGAGTTTCAACGTCGCTAATAAAGACTGTCTATCACATGTACTTCGGATGTAAAGTAGGTGAACAACATAAGAAATAGGCACCTCATTCTTGCTGTACACGATGTGCTAAAAACCTCCAGCTGTGGATAAAATGTGCAAGAAAGCCATTACAGAAGTATGCCATTTGCTGTACCCATGATATGGAGCGAGTCAAATGATTATACAAATGACTGCTACTTTTGTGTTAAAAAATTTAAAGGATTCTCTGCAAAAAGTAAACATAAAATTAAGCACCCGAACATACATTCAGGAATGCGACCAATATTTTATAATGATGAATTACCAATATCGAAATCTCCAGAGAATTTTACAATTGATGATGCAGCTGATGGAAATTGATGAAGTTGAAATTTCCTTTTCATCTGATATAAACTATTATTGTGACATAAATGAAGAACCACATTTAATTTAACAAGAAGAATTAAATGATCTCGTGAGAGACATAAATTTACCTCCCAAAAAAGTCAGAATTACTTGAATCAAGATTGCAAGGTTGGAATCTCCTCCAGAGGAACACTAACATATTTATTTATCGAGATCGACATAAGAACAATTCAGGGTTTTCTTCGACAAAAGATGTTTTATGCCATTTTATAAAGATGTAAGTTGTTTAATGTCTGCTTTAAATTTTCACTATAACTCGGAATAATGGCGATTGTTCATCGAAGGCTCGAATACTGTGCTACCCCATAAAGGCTATGCTACCCCATAATGGAAATGCTTTGCCGTTTGTTCCAATAGAATATTCTTGCATAATGAAAGAATATTATGAAAATATGAAGGTACTGCTTCATGCAATTGATTACTCATATCATAATTGGAACATATGTGCAGATTTTAAAGTGATTGCCATTCTTATTGGTATTGCAAATAGGTTATAGAGAATACTGCTGTTTCCTATGCGAGTGGTGCAGCAGAGCAAAACATGAGCATTATATCACAAAGAAGTGGCCAGAGCACACACAATACAATGCAGATGCACAGAAAAAAATCCAAAACGTTCCTCTAATCAGTAAAAATAAATTTATTCTTCTACCTTTACACATAAATTTGGGATTGATAAAACATTTCGTGAGAGCGATGAATAAAGAAAGGGTGTGGATTTCAATATCTGCAAGAAAAAATTCCATCGCTAAGCTACACAAAAGTTAAGGCGGTAATTTAGTTGGCTCACAAATTAGGCACCTTATGAAGGACAAAAAATTTGAAGATACATTAAGTCATTTAGAAAAAGAAGCATTGACTGATTTTAAAAATGTTGTACACACTCTTTAGGAAATAATCCTAACAACAATAATAATTCCTAACTATGAAAAATTAATTAAAGACGTTAAAAAGTTACAAAAATGTAGGATGTTTAATGTCATTGAAAATTCACTTTTTAGCGACTCTTTTAAATATTTTCCCTCAAAGTATGTGAGCTGTGAACGACGAACATGGAAAGAGCTTCCACCAGCATATTTCTGCAATGGAGACGCGATATCAAGCAGGTGGTACCCCTAATATGCTCGGAGATTACTGTTGGAACCTTGGAACCATATTAGAGAAGGTACTGATTGTGTCTATAAGAGAGCATCCACAGTTAACCCTTCACTGCACGACGTGCTACATCTGGCACATACCTAAAAACACTGTAATTCTTATTATGTGGCACGGATTTGGCCAATATGATCTCTATCCCTGATCAAGAACATTCCAAAGAATGGAATAATACTTATTTTGTCCATGTCAGATGGCTGCATTTGACAAAATAGTATTAAAATTTGTTCTTCGGAAGAAAAAAAAATTCGATTAAGCTATTAAGGTAAAATTTACTTTCATTATTTTTAGTGAATACTTAAAAATATTAATATAAGAAATGTTGCAGAGTGTTAAGCAGATAAAATTAATTAATTTAAGCTCATTTAGTTGTAAAATATAGCAATCCAATATTTTAAAACCCTAATTGTGTACATGGGATAGCCGCCATAAAATATCAAATTTTAGCTGAAAATTTTAAATTTATTTTTTTTACTATTTTTCCCATTATTAGACCGATATATAGATTTCAAATAATTTTTTTCATAAAAATAGAAAAAATCGTGCAGTGAAGGGTAAAGACGTTTACCGCTGCATAAAGTATGAAATTTGAGAAATTTCTTACGAATATAATTTCTTTTCACAAAGATTCTTTTACATTTTTCTGAAACTTTACAAACAATGTTTATTTCCATTGTTTTAAATATTACTTTGAACTTATTTAACAGTTTATTATCACTAAAATACCAAATGACCAAATTTACAAGGTACAGTTGTGGGAAAAAAAGTAAACAACCCCTACTAACTCCTCAACAAATTATCGTAGACGAAAGTTACTGGTACCGAAGGATAGGAAATAATGTCTACTTTGAAGATGTATATAAAATTTGCTTAGGAGACCATCTACATATTAAAACGAATCCAAACTTCCTTTTTTTCAATAGCAATACGCAATTTTAACGAGATATTTCAAATCTTCGGTTCAAACTATGCTTAGACACGAAATTTCAAGTCATATGAATGATAAGTTTTTGTATTATATACATTCAAAATTTAGTGCTTCTAATGTTAAATTACATTTTCATATTTTTATTTATAACTTCTGAAATTATGATCCTAATGTTCTAATTTTTTTGTGTAGCAATAATACTAATATGCCCAAACATAAATACGTTGAATTTGCAATTTTTATAATTTTCTGATATGAATTATGAAATTAATATTTAAAACAATTATGAATTGCAATGTACAATTTTTTTGATGGATTCAGATTTATTAAGTCCTGCTTTATGGAAATCCAAAATTTCACATTTTCGTTCCAAGTAGTTTTCAAATTATGCTTAAAAAATGGCAAAATGATGGTCATTCTATTATACGAGTGTCTAAATATTTTGAAATTTCATTTGCTGTCCTTAATCTAGCAGGTTTCATTGACTGCTTAAGGTGCATTGATCAAGAAGGGAGCTCTCTTGGTTAACAATCGAGTACTGAACTTAAATTTGGATACAGCCCTTAAAATATACTGGTTATAACATAATTAATTTCTCGGAAACTTATCGCTGGAATTGCATAAAAATTTGTTTTTAGGCTAATTGAAGGCTGTAGAGTTCATCTATGCTGTCAGAATTGTGTACTGCTATTGAAAAAAACAAAGTTATGACTCGTTTTAATATGTAGATGGCCCCCTAAGCAAATTTTATATACATCATTTAAAAATATACTTTATTTCCAATCGTTCGGTACCAGTAACTTTCTTCTACGATAATTTATTGAGGAGTTAGTAGGGGGTGTTTACTTTTTTTTCCACGACTGTACGTCTATTGAATAAATACTACAAAATTGAGATTTTCAAGATTTTGAATTTTTTTAAAATCTGTGTATGATGGAATATTTTTAATGACATATTTTTTTCCAACACTGCCTAAAATATAAAAATCATCATTTATAAAATGAGAAAAAAATTCTTTTTAATCAGTATTATTCTTGTTACAAATTTCTAACGGCCAGTGAATTGCATTCGCTCATCGCTGCTCCTTAAATTAGTCTTCTGCCTCTCATTTCATAGTTTATGTCTAAATCAGCCTGTATTTAAAATATATTAAACTGATCGTTTAATGTAAATTTAACTAATTTATAGAATTCAGTTTCTTTATTTCCAGATGGCAAAGAATGACATTATTTGTATAACGAAATATGAAAGAAGGTATAAACTAGTTGGATGTGGCAATCACAAAACTTTCTTTTGTTTCATACATACTGATACTTCCTGAAAAATGTAGCATAACAGCAGTACCTGTTAGGTGATTTAAACCAAAATCTAAAGAGCAACAACTTATGTCAACTCCTAACCAAGTCTGAAATTTGATAAAAATCCGTGCATTAGTTTTTGAGATAGAGCTACTGCGAACATCGTAAACAATTTTGCATAGCAGTGACACCTTCTGGGTGATTTAGATCAAAACTAATCAAGACCAGTTTATATCAGGTACTAAGGGAATCTGAAGTTTAATGAAAATTTATGCATTAGTTCTTGAAATGCAGGTACTGCCGAAATCGAGAAAAATGCAGCATAGCAGCAACTCCTGTTGGGCGATTTACACCAAACTAAACAGCACTATTTTATATCACGGATTAACTGAATTTGAAGTTTGATGAAAATTCGTGAATTTGTTCTTGAAATACAGCTACTTCGGAAATCGTGAATAATGCAGCATGGCAGCGCCACCTGTTAAGCGATTTACACGAAAATATAACCAGCACCAATTATATCAGGGACTAACTGAATCTAAAGTTTTATCAAATTCCGTTCATTAGTTTTTTAGACAGAGTACCCACATAATCTTTGTCACATGCAGACAGAAAAACTCCCAGACAGACTCCCAGAATGACAGACAGATTCACAGACAGACATTTTCTAAAAACCATCAAATCGTGTTGATGGCACCTTATAAAGCATATAAATTCATCGAAAACCGGAAGTCGAAATTTTTCACGAATCCAATACTTTCTTCTTGTAAAGATAGAAGAAAGTAAAATGAACTTATTATCTTTATTAACGATATTAATTTTAGCTTGGTTACTTTTTTGGAATCGATTGAAATGTTACAATCTACAAGAGATGTTTTCAGCAAACAAACATTTTCTCCCTTTCAGTTAACCAATCCGGGCTAGACAGGTTGTTAAGTTAAAATAAAAAGACAAAGAAAAAGAAATAGAATTTAAGGTTTTAAAAAGAGATGTTATTTAATACAAATTGATTTTAAAGAATGGGCTCGTGATCTAAGTGGTAAAATAGAAGTACATTGCATAAAAGGAAAATACATGATGGATAACAATTAATAATTAAAGTACTCAGCAGAACTGCTCAGTTGGATCATCCATCTGAAAACCCTTATCGTAATTTATAAATGCAGAAGTGCCAAAATAATATTTTTGAAATTAATTTACCAATCAAAATACTTAACATTCATTATTAATCACTTAATTCTTTTGCACCTTTTTGCAAAGATATCACACATTGGTTTTGGAAGTTAAATTAGTTAATTAGGCAGAAAGTTCTACATATGAAAACAAAATACACAGTACACTAAATAAATACAATTCATATATGAACTAACGTATTTATTAAGATATGTATATAAGATAAGGTATTCTGCGCAGAACCCCTTAACAATTTTATTACAAAATCTATTCTACTGCATTCACAAAACTCAACATCTGCGCTGATACAAATTGCTTGATATTTATTTCAGAAGATATTAAAATGTTCCTTCAATAATTATATTTCTTATTTAATTCTATTATTGCTTTGTAATAAAAATATTTTGATTATAATAAGTATGATAAATCAATGTACAACGTTCTTATCTAGCTGCAATGTTTTTTTACACTAAATTTTCCTTTGCAATCATGTGAATAGCAACCCCAACTTGCTTGATCATGAGTAATAATCAATTATGGTTGATTCAAGCATAAGAGAAAAGTTTGTTAGGGCGCATCCTTCACCACGTTGAGGGTAAGTCTTGAAAATAGAAAATATTTTCTTACCAGAGAGGAACATGTGAATATGTGTGCACAAATATAAAGACGTTACTTATTAATTCTTCTAATCATCATGATAATCGGCAAGTTTCCAATCATCCCACAAATTAGTCTGCATGCGATGAGACTAAGGAGATTCCGATGACGGTTTGAATCAGAAACGGAACGGTGATCTTTTCTACAGAAACAGTACTTCTAAGTTTTTCCATTGAGATTTTCTTTGCTAAATTAGTGAAAGTTTTAAGATGCAGTTTTATGCTACCTATTGTAGTTTATTCTAAAATTCATGTTAAATTATTGGATCAGAAGCTCTTCGCCGGTGTACTGATTTCCACAATACAGTACATCTGCGGGGCTTTGCGTCTTATCGACACGAAGTTACAACGGCAAGAAGAGAGAGAGACGCTAGGAATCACGCTTACATCAATTTCCGTTGGGCGCGAAAGTCGTCGATTGGCCGTTTGATTTGTTGCTACACGGGATGATAAAAGATTTAAGTGAAAGATCTTTATGTTAAAATTTGAATTAAATATTTGAAAATTATTATAAGAAATATTTATTTCTGCTGAAAGTATTAAATTTAAGATTTATTATTTTATTATTGATATTTATTAACCATTTTTTCTGTTGAATAAATTAAAATTGTTTGTAAGTAAAATTTAACTAAACGAATCTATTTATATAAAATGCAAGTCTCTGTTTGACCCTCAAAATTCCGGTATGACCGCCTCATTGTAATGAGTAATTGTTGAAAAATACTAATGCAGGGTTACCACAGTAGCGCCAAATGTTGACCAACTTGGCGAAACATCGCCAAATTTGACGAAATATTGCCAAATTTTGCGGCAAAAATATGTTGTCATATATGAAGCCAACTTGGCGATAGCTGGCTAATTTAGCGAAATTCCCATTTAAAACTATTAATCTTTCATAATTAAGGTTACTGCGATTTAATTTAAACTCCGCGCTTTTAAGGGTTTTTTCGAAAATCTGTGGGTGAGAATTTAAAGTGTAATGTTTGAAAACATAAGCCTTTACAGCTTCATTCCGATACATTATATAAATAAACCTAAAAGTTCATTAATTTTGTTTACATAGCTGCTTATATCTTGTGGCAAAAAATCTCACTTCTGAAGCCCAATTTTAGTACAAACTTCAAAAAAGTACGGCAAGCCCCTTATACTGGAAAAGTACCGCGCTTTATATAGCCGGATACAAAATTTAAATTCTTGGTGCTTTTCCACTTTAGGGGCCTTGGCGAAGAAGGAAATTTGGCAATACATTTTTTGGGAACCTATTCACTGTTTAATTTTATATACACACGCATTTTTCTTCGATATTTATACAATTTATTAAACGTAAAGAAGCCATTTCTCTAATTTTATACAGAACCAGAAGTAGTTTGTACATAAAAAACAACAACAATAAATTGCATTTTTTATGTATTCATTATACATAGTTTTTAATAAATGTGTTTCGTTTTTAAACTGTGTAATTTTCATCTATCACTGCGGAACAAGCGAGAAAAAATCATATTCTTGCACATGTGTTGTATCTGGGAGCACGGCAGTGCGTCCGCCAAGTTCGCACAAGCCGTAAGCTACCTTTTCCTGAACCACTTTGGCATACTTTTCACCCCTTCATAACGTCGTTTTAGGGAGAGATATAGAAATTTTTCTTTTATACACATGTTTGCATGGTCAAACCGAACTAAGGTTCCACGATTTCATGTTTCTATATTTAGTAGTTTTCGAAATATTAAATTCCAAAAAAGCGCTTTTTTGTCACTGACTCATTTCGCATCATCAAATAACTAAGGTACTTCTAAAAGTCGTAGAATCTTGAAATTTCACAAGCAAGTGGGGTTTGTAACACAATTAACCAGAAAAATCTGAAAACACAGAATTTCCGCCTCTAAACCCTTCAAACAGGGGGTATTGATTTGACCGTAAACTTCCTTAACACATTCAATTGTGCCAATGTTGGTCGCCAAAACTCGATTACAGAGTTTTGAAGGGTTCACGTAATTTCAAGCAGAATAAAATTTTATGTATATGCTTTTCCAAAGATGTTTGTTAAATAGAAAAAATGAATATACCTAAAAATTTTAATCAGTATAGGTTATGATAATTACGATATTAAATCAATAAAACATTTAACAAAATATAACCGCAATTCGGTACGTTTGCGATATAGTAGCCTTGGCGAAATAGAGAAAATAGCCTTGACGAGAAAATAAATTTGATAATAACGTATTTTCTGGCAACCTATTTACTGTGTTATATACACAAGCAATTTTTTCCATATGTATACAATTTATTTAATGTAAGGAGCCCGTTTATTTATTTTTATACACCAACATAAATAATTTGTATATAAAAAAACAAGATTTTATACATGTATAAATAAAATGTTTACATGTATATAAATACATATGTAAATAGCATAAAAGTTCATCAGATTTGTTTTCGTAGTTGTTTATATCATTTGGCAACATATCTCAGTTCCTGAAGTCCGAATTGCGCCAAGATTTTTTTTTAATGCAAAGTTCCCTATAGTGGAAAAATATCTTAATTCCATATGAAAGTTTAAAAATCTCATTTTAATTAAATGAAATGTGTAACTAATAAATTGTCTTTAACGATGTGCGACAGATGCGGCGCCCGAAGTCCGCTGCTAATTTATTAGCCGCTAATTTATAAATCCGCTGTATTATTAGCCTACTTACTGTTAATTTATTGTTAATTTTAAACCTGTAAAAGTAAGATTATAGTTATAGATAAGATATGTTGCTCGCCAAAACTCGATTACAGAAAATTAGCCTGAGTTATAAAGGTGTTACATGATTTCAAGCTGAATGAATTTTTATATGCTTTTACAAAAATCTTAATAAGGCAAATCTTTCAGTTTATCTGTCCATCTTACTATCTTTTACCTCCTTAAAACAAATTTTATTAAAGACCGGGAGGCGTCTGCACAGATCATCAAACCATCGAGTTGACGGCTGAAATTTTAGGATTAGTTAAAAATCGATTAGCGTATTAAAATGTAACTCGCCTGCCAAGCCATATCTTTGTGGAAACCATCTACAGACCCGATTTTACCAGTTAATTGGTGGATTTTCCATTGTGTTTTCCTGCACCCATTCCTCCATGTTTCCATACTTTTGGATGCAAGAAAATACAATAATAAACCTATCAGTCAACCACTAAAACTAGGTCTTCAGGTGGTTTCTACCAAGATATGACTTAACAGGCCAGTTGCATTTTAATATACTAATCTAGTTTTAACTAATCCTAAAATTTCAGGTGTAAACTCGATGAGGTGATGGTGCATGCAGACGCCTCCCGGTCTGTTATAAATGTCGGAATCAATCTTAATAGCACTCTGGTCAATCTGGCAAATATCCGTGCTATTTATGGAACACTATTCCGTTAAGTGCGCTTTAGTGATGTTATGAACTTTATGCATATGCATCATACATATTATACATATGCATATAATACGTAATACATTTGAATCATACATATTATAAGTATGTGTATAATACATAATACATATGCATCATTATGATGTCAGAATAAAGAAAACATTTTTGTCGCCAAATTAGAGAATTGACATGATATATTACCAAGTTTGGCGACACTTCACTAAATGTCGCCAAGCTTTGCGAGTATTTGACGCTAGTGGCTATTTTTCAATGAGTTAATTATTAATGCGAGCCATCTATTTATATTTTTCCGCATATCATCTGAATAGTTATATTGTATAACGTACGAATATTTCCAAAGTGCCAATAGTTTCGTCACTGCACAAAACCTCTGCTATTGTTATTATATTGTACTGTTATTACACTTACTGTGACTATGTTGTTAATATTTACTCTTCTAAAACTTCTGTATTATATAAAGAGAATTAACGGCAACTATTAAAGAACCGAAACTGCCAATTCTCCTTATGATTATTATAATTCTATAATATGTAACCTGTTAATCGATATGTACGTTAGAATGAATCTTCCATAATCCGGTTCCTCGCATTTTAGTTTTCAGGTTTCGAATAAAATTAGCTAAAATCTTAAAACCATGGCACATTATTGGCTAATTCTTCAACACGATCAGATGAGAAGAATGATATATTTTCAAACGGATCATGGCAGTAAGCCCATAGACCTTCTATTCTTCCATAATCGAGTCTATTGAAAAGGTTAACGTGAAACAAAAAGATATTAGCATCGATATGGTTTAATGTAAATGCAGATATTATCAAAGGATTCCATAAGACCATTTCACTTGTACCCAATCGTATCAGTTAAAATACAACAATTGGCAGTGATCCCAACTAGAAAAGATTTCTTAATAGGATTAAAAATTTCCGCATTAGAGAACGAATCGTAACTGATAAGGAAACATGCATAAGTGAGTTAAGAGATATTTGTCACGAAAGATGAAATACATAACAGCACAAAATATATGATGTGCTTCCATGATCGTAAAGAGTTCTTGATTTCTCTATCAAAAGCTTCCGACTTGGCGAAAGAATGGGCAATTAAATCAAATTATGAATAACAGTAACATGATGCAACGTTTAACATGCAATTAATAGAGTAAATACTGCTTGCTAGAGGCGGCTAGTACTTTAATTTAAAAAGAAATAAAGTATAAATTTGTAAAGCTCAATAAAATAAATTTAGGTATTTTTACGTTAGCCGGGCGCAAGTGGCAAATCGCCAAATACTGCTCCCAACTACATTGTTCATATTACATTCATTTCATTTAAAAATATAAACTTTTCAGTCATCTCATTCAAAATAGATGCATTTCCCTCATTTTATTTAATAGAATATTTAACATAGAAATAAATAAATGAATAAATAAGAAATAAAAACATAAAGCAAAATATTTTATTGGAAAATCAAAGCATTATTTCTAATTTTTCACATGTGAAAAATGAAAACTGCTATTGCCGAAAAAACAAAATGCTAATGAGAAGATTTGCTCCCTGCTAACATAAAAGTACCGAAATTTAAGTTTTTTTTTATATATTAATATAGTTTAGAAAAACAAACTTGAAAAACATACAAAAAGTAGTGATATCCCAACAAAAAGTTTTCGGTAAAAAAAAAAGCGCCAAGTTCTCCTTAATGTTTCGGCCAGAAAAAGTAGTGATATCTGAAGTTCGCAGAAGTTAAAAGCCAAACATCCCAAATCTTTCATTGAAAATGGCTTCCTGCGACTTGGCCGTTAATGCCTTCGAGAGGGTTTTTTTTCAAATTTTAAAGTTATGTACAAATGAGCTACATGCCAACAACATTTTTTGATTATTTTAGGCATTTTGTGGCACAAAGTACAGAAATAAAATACACATTTAAAAAATGCATTTAAACCACTTCAGTCTATTTAAATGCTTAGAAGTTAAAAATAACAAAACACTTGTATTCAGAAGATAATATCCCTAATTGCTAAAACATAATTAGTATCAGCTTTTAACAGTTTATAAATCGAATACCTCTTAATGTCTGCAAACAAACTATAATAAATGTTCAAACGAATAAAATCGCTTTCGTCAATGCACAAGATTTCAATAGTATACAATAAAATATAATATAACATACTAGCAAACCCCGCGGCTTTGCTCGCGTAATATTTGAAATATGCCAAGTGGTATTTATGTGTCTAATTTTTATTAAAAGGTACTAACTAAATTTTTATTTTATTAAAAGGTAATATTTTATTTTATTAAAAGGTACTTATTACTTTTAGGAATAATTAAAAAAATTACTATTTAAAACACAGTTTGATTAAACATCATTGTTACACTGCATAAGGCAGAAATGAGACTTAAATTAATAAAACGAAATAAAACTAAATAAGTAATAATTTAGAAAATATTTTGAAACTTTTATTCTCAATTAATACGCTCATTTCAGTATTCATTTGAAGTTTTGAATTTTTTAGAAACCATCTTCTTACATCTTAAAATTAACCATCATGTCAAATTCCAAGTCCTACCATCTCTCTCAACATAAAGGGCTATGTTGAAATAGGAACTGTCACCATTAATTTACCAACATTAATTTTGAAATTGGTTTGTTATTTCCTAATATTCCACAGAAACGTAATTTAGAAAGCTTTTAAAGGCCTTTTTTAGAGCGTTTGTTGTTTCTGTAAATCCCAGGTGGTAGAATCATCGGCATAAAATATAGCCTGTGTAGGATCAGAGACTGTTAGCATTGATTCCCAACTATTACTTTTATATTTGGTTTATATTCCCTGAAATTGCGTTGAAATCGTAATTTAGGACTTTTTTAGAATGCTTTTCGCACCTCCCCTTCACTTCACCCCTTTTTAATTCAAATTTATTTTCGACAGTCCTTCGAGGGCATTTATATTTTATAAGTAACTATCATGCCATATTTAAAGTTTCTAGCCTTTTCAGTATCACAGAAATCGCAATTTAGAAAGCTTTTAGCTACTGCAACCCTCTGGTGGTAGTGGCACAGACATAAAATATAGCTTATGTTTGAGCAGGTTTTATCACCAATAATTTGTTATCATTATTTTTTTAATCGGTTTGGTATTTGATAAGATTACATAAAAATTGTAATTTATAACGCTTTTCGCTCACTTCATGTTTTTAAATTTGAAATTTTCTTTCGACAGTTCATAGAAAGCAGTTGCATCTTGTAAATAAATAACATGCCATACTTCAAAGTGTTAGACCCTTCAGTTGTTGCAAAAAACGCAAATTAGAACATGTTTTGATTTTGCAACCCTCAGATGGTAGTGACAGCAACATAAAATATAACCTATGTTATAGCAGGGACTGTCACCATTGATTTGCAACCATTACTTTTGAAATAGCTTTGGAATTTCTTGAGATTGAGTAGAAATCGCAATTTAGAACGTTTTTAGAAAGCTTTTCGCGCATTTTCACCCCTTTTTAAATTTCCAATTTTTTCCAAACTGTTCTTAAAGATCATTTATGTGTAATAAATATGTACCTTGCCTAATTTTAAGTTGCTAGCCCCAATCGATCACAAAAATCGAAATTTGGAATGTTTTTTTACTCCTGCAATGTCTAGGTGATAGTGATACCGACTTGAAATAACATCTATGTTAGAGCAGAAGCTGTCAGCATCAATTTCTTACCATTACTTTTGAAATCAGTTTGATTTTTCCTGAGACATTGGTGACAAATCGACATTTAGAACGTTTTTAGAACGCTTTTCGCTCATTTTGCTCCTGCATCTCCTCTGGGGTAGTGGAAACAGATATAAAATATAGCCTATCTTAGAGCAAGATCTGTCACCATCATTTTAACACCATTATATTTGAAATCGGTTCAGTATTTCCTGAGATTGCATAGAAATTGCAATTTAGAACATTTTTTACAACGCTTTTTGCGCATTTTCACCCCTTTTAAATTTCGAATTGTTTAAGAACTATTCTTAGAAATCCTTTATATCTAATAAGTAGCTGATACTTCAAATTTTATATTTCTAGGCCCTTCAGTAACACATAAATCGCATTTTTAGAACTTTTTTTGCTCCTACACCCCCTTTGGGGTAGTGGCACCAACATAAAACATAGCCTATCTTGGAGCAAACGTTGTCACTATCATTTTGACACCAATATTTTCTAAATCGGTTTGGTATTTCCTGAGATTATGTGGAAACTACCATTTAGAACGTTTTTTAGAACGCTTTTTGTGCATTTTCACCCCTTTTAAATTTCTAATTGTTTAAGAACTGTTCTTAGACATCATTTATATCTTATAAGTAACTAATATTCCAAATTTCATATTTTTAGGCTCTTCAGTAACGCAAAAATCGCATTTTTAGAACGTTTTTTTGCTCCTGCACCCCCTTTGGGGTAGTGGCACCGACATAAAATATAGCCTATGTTCTAAGTTGGAATAACACCATCATTTTGACACCAATATATTTTAAATCGGTTTGGTATTTCCTGAGATTATGTAGAAACTATCATTTAGAGCGTTTTTTAGAACACTTTTTGTGCATTTTCACCCTTTTTAAATTTCGAATTTTTTAAGAACTGTTCTTAGAAATCCTTTATATCTAATAAGTATCTAATATTCCAAACTTCATATTTCTAGGCCCTTCAGTGACGCAAAAATCGCATTTTTAGAACGTTTTTTGCTCCTGCACCACCTTTGGGGTAGTGGCACCAACATAAAGCATAGCCTAAGTTGGAGCAACGGTTGTCACCATAATTTTGACACCGTTATTTTTTAAATCGGTTTGGTTTTTCCTGAGATTGTGTAGAAACCACCATTTAGAACGTTTTTTAGAACGATTTTCGCGCATTTTCACCCCTTTCAGATTTCGAATTCTTTAAGAACTGTTCTTAGAAATCCTTTATATCTAATAAGTAGCTAATATTTAAAGTTTCATATTTCTAGGCCCTTCAGTAACACGTAAATCGCATTTTTAGAACGTTTTTTGCTCCTGCACCCCGTTTGAGGTAGTGACACCGACATAAAACTTAGCCTATCTTGGAGCAAGAGTTGTCTCCATCATTTTGACACGAATATTTTTTAAATCGGTTTAGTATTTCCTGAGACTGTGTAGAACCTACCATTTAGAACGTTTTTTAGAACGCTTTTTGTGCTTTTTCACCCCTTTTAAATTTCGAATTGTTTAAGAACTGTTCTTAGACATAATTTATATCTTATAAGTAACTGATATTCAAAATTTCATATTTCTAGGACCTTCAGTAACGCTAAAATCGCATTTTTAGAACGTTTTTTGCTCCTACACCCCCTGTGGGGTTGTGGCACCGACATAAAATATAGCCTATGTTCTAAGTTGGACTAACACCATCATTTTGATACCATTACTTTTGGAATCGGTTCGGTAGTTCCAGAGCTTACCTCCTACAAACAAACAATTTTTTCCTCTTTATAATAGGAGTATAGATTGTGAGATTTGAAGTAAGTAAATTTTGTTGTATTTCTTGGGTTTTACATTAATGAGTTTAGCTTTATATCGTACAAAATGGCAATTAAACCATTAGTGGACTAAATGATCTGTAATTAAAAATGATGTTTGTTGTAACTGAATGGTATTTATCAGAAATATTTTACTTATAATGTCTTTATAAGAATTTGCCTCTTTGCATTTTAATATTACTTTTGATATTTAAATAATTCATAAATGCGTAATTTCTAATCATTAATTTTCAAATGCTGTAGAAGGCATTAACGGCCAAGTCGCAGGAAGCCATTTTCAATGAAAGATTTGGGATGTTTGGCTTTTAACTTCTGCGAACTTTAGATATCACTACTTTTTCTGGCCGAAACATTAAGGAGAACTTGGCGCTTTTTTTTTTACCGAAAACTTTTTGTTGGGATATAGTATATCTATATGTCACATTTTCCGTCATTTTTGACGGGCTATCTCTCTAGTTTTGAATAATTATTATTAATTAGCTAATTAAATCTTTTAAAGTAACTAATTAAATCTTTTAAAGTTTCTATTACCTAACACAGGTTAAAGATGCTCTATATGCTGCCCGGTGTACAGAACATAAATGAAAATTGATTTTAAGCCTTTATGCTCCGACGGTTCTTTAAAATACCTTAGGTTTATATCCTAATCGAAACACAAACATTGAATTCATTCGCAATGATACTTTTAGGAAACTATACTAAACTAGAAAGGTAGCCCGTCAAAAATGACGGAAATTTAGATATAAAGATATATACAACTCATGTGCAAGAATATGAGTTTTCTGGCTTGTTCCGCAGTGATAGATGAAAATAACACATTTTAAGAATGAAACACATTTATGAAAAACTCTGTACAGTAGAAGACCACTAATCTGCGCAGTTTGGTTCCAAGTGTTATGCAGATTTGAGGCTTTTTGCGGTCATGTCTATTCAATCTTTATTTACATTTTTTTAAATTCATATATTGGACAATTTAGATTGTTGAGCCTTAAAAATAAATAAATAGCACACTTGAAGTAAGGTTAAAAACTATTAAATTATCGTATACGGTTTCATGAAATGGTATTATATGTGTGTGTTTCACGATCTTGGTTACGACGTTGACGAAATTGGCTGCAACTTGTCATAATCCTAATAGTGTGGGCCGCTGTAACAAAAAAGTAACCAGTTTTTAGTAAAATTTCTGATATAAAGTAGCTTTCAAAAACTTGTGAAAAATTGCAGGCCGTTCTCGTGTTATGTCAGTCCTAGGAATAATATTTCTAACACTGAAGATTTTCCATGTATATATGGAAAAGCTTTTTTTAGAAAAGCTTCTCCAAAAGAAAGATCCTGAAATGACATTGTAATTCCTCTAACTTCAAAGTTTAATCGGGCCCTGATGTTGAGTACTGAAATCTAATAAATACAGTTATTTTGAATATTACAACAGAATTAAACAGTTAAACTTATTTAACTTAAACCCGCTGTTACTTCCCGATGTTATTTTTTAGTATTAAGAAAGAAAATTATTTAAAATTTTCAAATCATGCATTCATGATTTTTTTCCGTCTTTAATAACTAAATAATGAAAAAATAGGCTTTTGTTTTGACCTCATAAATATGACAATAAAATAATGTAACTAAGAGACATTGCAAAATTAAATCTTTGTGATTACAAACCATAAACAACCGATACCGCCACCATTTTACCTACTATGACGTCATTAGCATATTGACCATTGATTGTTGGAGAACTTACTTTGTGAATGATTACCTCAATGATTTAATATTTTTGATGTTTCACAATGAATGAATCACTTGTGTTTGTTTAGGTTTATGGAATGAGATATTAAGCTGTGAACCTAATTTCAATTGAAGTTATCCAAGGATATATGTATTTTTAATCGAAATTAAAAACAATGCTTTGATCTCGCAATAAAAAGTTTTAGTTTGTTTAATTTGTTGTTTCTGTTAATTATTTATTTAAGTACTTTTCCATTATAGCGCATTTTTAAAAAAAGCTTGGCGCGATTCGGGCATCAGAAAGTGAGATATGTTGCGAAAATATATAAACAGCTATGAAAACAAATCTAATGAACTTTTATCTTTGTTTATATATGCACTTATATACATAAAAAAATCGGGAACAGATGTCATATTCGCCCCATATTGGCGCGATTTTTTTCGGTTGCCAATTTGGCGAAAACATCAACAGCATAAACAACATAATCCGGGTTACCACATCAAGCCCTTTGGCGCAAGTTAAGTACCCGTTGCCTATATGATATTGGCGACAGAAAAAAATCGCGCCAATATGGGGTGAATATGACATCTGTACCAAAAATCGTTTCTAAATATATATAATTTTTTTATATACAAATTACGGCACAGATTTCAGATATGAACCGAGATACCTAACTG
Source organism: Maratus speciosus (assembly GCA_963932465.1). Taxonomy (NCBI): domain Eukaryota; kingdom Metazoa; phylum Arthropoda; class Arachnida; order Araneae; family Salticidae; genus Maratus; species Maratus speciosus. Next base: position 224,904,411 of record OZ010789.1, read on the forward strand.
GCGCCAAAATGGTGTTATTTTGCCTGCTATGGTAACATGGCTATTGTTTTTTATTTATTAATAAATTGTTCATTTACTTTTATTTTCTGTTTTTTAATTATATAAACTGTTTTGTTCTATAGTTATTATTCAAACTTTTATTTATTTATAGTTATTTCAGTTTCAAAATGATAGCAAATAATTAAAAAATATATAAGTAACTGGTATTCGAAAGCGAAATTTCTGCCAAATTGGCGTCATAGAAAAATCACGACAACCCCCATGCGTAAATGACATCTGTGCAAAAATTACTTCTGTTTCTTTATAAAATTGGGTAAATAGCTTTGGTACAGATGTCATATTTGCCCCATATTGGCGCGATTTATTTCGGTTGCCAATTTGGCGAAAACATCAATAGCATAAACAACATAATCCGGGTTACCACATCAAGCAAAATAACGACACTTTGGTGCAAGTTAAGTACCTGTTGCCTATATGATATTGGCGACAGAAAAAAATCGCGCCAATATGGGGCGAATATGACATCTGTGCCATAGCTTTTTTTATATTAAATTGTCGGCACAGATGTCATATACGCCCATATTGGCGCGATTTCTTTTTGACGCCGATGTCATATACGCACCGGGTACTTAACTGGCGCCAAAGTGTCGTTATTTTGCTTGTAATGGTAACCCGAATGTTGTTTATGCTGTTGATGTTTTCGCCAAATTGGCGTCGGAAAAAAATCGCGCTAATATGGGGCGTATATGACATCTGTGCCAAATTGTACATATGGAAAAAATTGCTTGTGAGTATGAAGCAGTAAATAGGTTGCCAGAAAATACGTTGGCAAACTTCTTTCTCGCCAAGAAACGTTTCTCCGAAGTATTGTACATAAGCAATGATTGCTAGAAATGCATTTTTAATTATGATATGCGCTTTTACGTTTCACTACATTTATGCATACTATACTGTGCGTATAAATGCTACAGTTCATATGCAGGGCTACACAAAAGAATTCGTAAGGGTTACTGAGTATGAGAATAAATTGCTTAAAGGTGGTTTTTAAAGGAGTTATGCATTTTTACGCTGAACTGCATTTAGTTTCCTAAGAAATGTTTGTAGAATATAGATAAAATGATATACATGGTCACGCAAAGAATTGGATGCATAACCGTCTATGGATGATAATATCTGGAAATGTGATTTCAGTAGTTTTAAGAGTAGTTTAAATTAAATTTTAGCTAAATAGTGGCATGTAATAACGGTACTATTGGCTATGGACGGTAACTGCTGAAATCAATTTTTTAATTTTTTTATGCGTTTTCTAAAATGTTTACTTAGTTATCTTGGTACTTCTTAGTTATCCAGCCGGCCAAATTACTGTCGCCAAATTGTAAGATTAATTGCCAATAATGGTTGCCATTAATTAATTAATTGTAAGATTAAATGCCAATAATGGCCAATAAAATCCTTAATTCGACGTTTTATTTGTACTTTTGTTACTATTGATTTGGCGATTTATATAATTTGGCGAAATTGGTCGACGGGATATCTAAGAAGTAACGTTATCTTATTTACCTTATTTCCCTAAATAACGAAGTTTTTTTAAAGCATTCAGGATGTGTTGGAAAGTGTTTCATATTCTATGCTTAACGCATGATTTTTCTTTCTTCTTTAGTCTTATTTTGCATTTATTTTATTCTTAATTTTTTAGTCTTATACTGCTTTATAGAAACTTTGGCATAGTTGTCATATACGTTATCATATATTGGCGCGATTTTTTTCCGACGCCAATTTGGCGAAAACATCAACAGCATAAACAACAACATCCAGATTACCATATCAAGAAAAATTACGACACTTTGGCGCCAGTTAAGTACCCGTTGTGTATATGACATTGGCGTCAGAAAAAAATCGCGCCAATATGGGGCGTATATGACATCTGAGCCGAAACTTTAATATTTAATGTTTAAACTCTTCGCTCCACTCCCCTTGCATATAGTACAAACTATAACACGATAGCGCAAAATAATAGGCAGTTTGGTACTTTTCCACTGTAGGGGCTTTGGCATTTTTTTTTTTTAAAGCTTGGTGTAATTTGGGAATCAGAAAGTGAGATTTGGGTACTTTTCCGTTATGCGGACACCATTGTCACCAAGCGTAATAGTTGGCACAAAATCGTGAATTGAAGCATTTGAAAAATAAAAGAAAAACCATTGTCGATACTAAAGTGAGCATTTAAAAATATAACATTTGAAAATTCCAGACTTTTACGAACTATTTCATCAAATCACAAATATCCTTCTATATATAAAAAAAAGTTTTGATTTGGAAATGGACCAATGAACATCTGCGTAGATATTCCGGGTAGACCACATCCAATTTGAATGCTTAAGCATGGCCTTTCATCATTAATATTAAAAAAACTGTTGCATACAAAAATATGAAAATCGGTGGTATTATAGAGAAATGTTTGATAAATACGCTGGTGCAGACAGTTTTCAAATCGAAGAATTATTTTAAGAGATATTTAATGCTAAAGTTGGACAAAATCGTTCCATTAAAAAAGTTTTATTGGAGCAAAAACTATACATGAGAATTTAATCATTTTTAGATCATTTTATACGTTATAAGTTCCCGATGTGCAGATTGCATTTAGTTTTCTTATTTGACTAATTTTTTGATGTTTTATTTCAATTTTAAATTCAAATTTTCAGCATTTCGAGAGATATTTTTTACAAATTTTAGAAAATGTTATTAATTTAAACTGTTGCCAGTTGCATAAACAGCGCGAACAATAATGTTTACTTCAAATTAAAAATTTATTTACACGTGACTATTACAAACAGAAAAAAAAAACTTTAAAATTAGAATTAATAATGATTACATGTTAAAAGCAGGAAAATTACGTCATAAGAACCATAGGCACAGATGTCATATACGAGCATTTTGGCGCAAATTTTTTCCGCGCCAAAGTGTCGTTATTTTGCTTGATGTGGTAACCCGGATTATGTTGTTTATGCTGTTGATGTTTTCGCCAAATTGGAAACCGAAAAAAAATCGCGCCAATATGGGGCGAATATGACATTTGTACCCATCCGGGTTACGATATCAAGCAAAATAACAACACTTTAGCACCAGTTAAGTACCCGTTGCGTATATGAAATTAGCGTCAGAAAAAATTTGCGCCAATATAGGGCGTATATGACATCTGTGACGAACCATATTTATACTTGAATTTTAAAAGAGGAACAAAATCTTAAAATAAAAAAAATCATTATTATGCGTTAAAACTTGTAATTTGAGGAAATTACGTCATATTTAAAATGGCAAAAAAATATAGCAAAAAAATTTAAATTGAAAAATATATTTGTGCGAGATATTTTGAGATAATCTTTTCAACTATTATCGTGAATTCGAAGACAGCGCAAATAATATTTCCTTCTAACAACAAAAGTATTTTCACGTGAATATTAATAAGAGAAATAAAACTTTGGTGTAAATTACGTCAGATTTAAAACGATACATTTAAAATGAATTATTTAAAAGAACTATCTTATAGCGGTTTTAAAAAAATACCGGGAGACAATGACGCTGTTTACTTAACTAGGGGGCTCTGCCCCCTACGAGCTACGCTCGTCAACCCCCGTTCAGACACCGCAGACTCTAACAGCACGCTAATTTGATCGCCTTTAAAAAGATTTCGGAAGATTGAATTATAATTTGAATCTGACAGTTATAATCTGACGTAATTTTCACCAAACTTTTCTTTCTCTTTTTAATATTCACGTCAAAATACTTTTGTTAGAAATGAAATATTATGATCATCTTAAAATGTCAAGTAAATGTCTCGCGCAATTTTTAAATTAAAACTGTTTTGCAATATTATTTTTTGTCCATTTTACGTAATAAGTGTAATATGACGTAAATTCTCCTATTTAGGACTTCTAACGCATGTTACTGAATTTATTATTTTACAATATTCTTTCTCATTTAAAATTCACGTGTAACTATAGTTTTTATAACGTAATTTTCAATCAGTTCCTGCTTTTTATATTTTTTGTTTATAATAGTCACGTGTAAAATAAATTTTTAATTTGAAGCAAACATTATTGCTTGCGCTGTTTATACAGCTGGCAACAGTTTAAATTAATACAATTTTCTAAAATATCTCTATTCTAAAAAAAAGTAACTACCGCTGTCACCGCCGCCGCCGCCGCCGCCGGTTTTGAATTTTTTGTGACCGGAGGTCTTTCTTTGTTAATATTAAGAAAAATAATGCATACAAAAATATGAAAATCGGTAGTATTATACAGAAATGTTTGATAAACACGCTGATGCAGACAGGTTTCAGATCGAAGAATTATTTTAAGAGATATTTAATGCTAAAGTTGGACAAAATCGCTCCACTAAAAAAGTTTTATAGCAGCAAAAACTGTTCATAGGAATTTAATCATTTTTAGATCATTTTATGCGTTAGAATTTGCCGGAGTGCAGATTGCATTAATTTTTTTATTTTGACTAATTTTTTGAGGTTTTATTTCTATTTTAAATTCAGATTTTCAGCATTTCTAGAGATATTTTTAACAGATTTTAGAAAGTGATATTAATTTAAACTGTTGCCAACTGTATAAACAGCGGAAGCAATAATGTTTGCTTAAAAAATATATATATATATTTATACGTGTAAATAAATTAAAAATTTATTTACACGTGACTATTATAAACAGAAAAAACATTTGGAATTAGAATTAAATAATTATGTACAAAAAGCAGGAACTTATTAAAAATTATGTCATAAAAACTATAATTACACGTGAATTTTAAGAGAGAAAGGAATTTGTAAAGCAATAAATTTATTAACATGCGTTAGAAGTCTTAAATAGGAGAAATTACGTCATATTTACGTCACATTACAGTTATTACATAAAATGAACACAAAATAATATTGCAAAACGGTTTAAATTTAGAAAATGCGCTAGACATTTATTTGATATTTTAAGAGGATACTTTTCAACTATTTTTGTTAGCAAAGCGCAAATAATATTTAATTTCTAACACAAGTATTTTCACGTGAATATTAAAAAGAAAAAGAATAGTTTGGTCAAAATTACGTCAGATTAAAAACGATTAATTTAAAATGTCTCATTTAAAAGAACTTTCTTTTCACTTTGTTAAAAAATACCAGGAGACAAAGACTCTGTTTACTTAATTCCTTTTATATTAGCTTATTTTGAAATGTTGTTACACGTGTCTACGTCATCAAGTTATTTTTATTTCGACGTTTTATTTGTATTTTTATTAATGTTGTACTAATTTATTTGTTTTTTCGTTATTTAAAATAAAAATTATGTCAATTTGTATAATTTGGCGAGTGGTTTGGCGATTTATATAATTTGGCGAAATGGGTCGACGGGATAATCAAGTAGTACCGCAACGGATTTGGCGTTAAAATTCCCCCAATCAAAGAGAAATGAATAGAAATCCGTTTATAGAGAGATCGCCACTGTTTTTTAAATTGTAATTCAATCTTTCGAAATCTTTTTAAAGCCGATCAAATTAGCGTGCATTTAGAGTCTACGGTGTCTGGACGGGGGTTGGCGAGCGTAGCTCGTAGGGGGCCGAGCCCCCTAGTATACTTAAAATAAGTGAACAAATAACTGCTATAAAATAAAGCAATAAAATAAAACTCATATTAAACTGCTGGCATAAAATTACAAATATCTTTTAGCATTTTGAAATAATTGGCGCATTAGCATACATTTTGTCATGGTGTCCGTATAACGGAAAAATATTGAGATTTGTTGTCAAATCATATAAACAACTATGAAAACAAATTTAATGAGCGTTTTTGTTTGTTTTATATATATATTATTGATGTTTTTATGTATAAATTACATCTGTTTCTGTATAAAATTAGAAAAACGGCTTTTTTATGTTAAATAAATCGTATAAATATCGAAAAAAATGCGTGTGTATATAAAATGAAACAGTGAATAGGTTCCCGGAAAATATGTTACCAAATTTCCTTTTTCGCCAAGGCACCTATACTGGAAAAGTACCTAAAGAACATTAAAATCGCGCAGTTAGGATCTCACACAGTACACCGTTGTCTATTGGTGGTTATTTTATTAGTAGCATCGGGAGGAAGATTTAAAGATGTACTTTAAATTCTCACTCATAGATTTTGAAAAATATCTTAAAAGAGCGGAGTTTAAATTAAATTTCGGTGACCTCCTTTATGAAAGATTAATGGTTTTAAACGGGAATTTCGCCAAATTAGCCAGCTATCACCAAGTTGGCTAACATTTGGCGCTACTGTGGTAACCCTGCATTAGCTTTTTTCAACAATTACACATTTCAATGAGGCGGTCCTACCGGAATCGTGAGGGACACACAGATACTTTGATTTTATATAAATAGATACTTTTCTTGACCATCAATAGATAGCAATAGCAGCTGCAGGAACTTGAAAATTGTCCTGGGAACTATTTTGGCACGTGTGTGTGTCAATTTTACTGCCATTTTATTGTCTGACGTATACTTGGAAACATCTTAAATTTTATAGGTAAGACTATTTTTTTCAATTCCTACTATTAGCTCACACTCTCCCTATATTTATTTATATATTTATATATTTATCTTGTTCAAATTTTCAATCGTTAATAAAACTAGGGGATCGTACCCGGGCTTCCGGGTTATAGAATGTAAGCGAAAACAATTTTTTAAATTGAAAACTAATAATTTTTTTACCACTCACATTAAAAAAGCATTTCTCATATGGAAAATACGAAATACACAATGAAATAAATTTTTGAAGTTTATCAAAAGCTTATTCTTTAATTATTCTTTAATAATTTATTCTATACATTTTCTTATTAGCTCCTTTTATATTCTGATAATTTCAGAGCTTATACATGTCTGGTAATTTTGTGTTATATTTATATTATTTTATTTATTTATTCATAGGGAATTTTTTTTAATGGATATTAGCCGTAAGAAAATGATGAACTCTTTATTTTGTTTTAAGGGCAATCGGATTAATCTTGAGTAATCGAGCTCCGCGCGATATAGATAAATTAAAAAATATTTCATGCTTTAAAATTGTTTTTAAAACCATAGACAATCAGTAAACTGAGATGAACTTTGCAAACAAATTCCATTTGAAAAAAAAAAATCCTATTTGGTGACCTAAAAATTTAAATTGTACGATTACAAATATGTTAGATTTGTGTTTTTCAATATTATTCTTTTATTTGTTTATAAAAGAAGTATTAATTTCGATATTTGTCTTTCCCAAATATGTTAGATTGGTGGTTTTTTAAATATTATTCTTTTATTTTTGTTTATGAAGGAAGTATTAAATTCGTTATGCAAAGAAAGTCCGAAACAAATGCTGAAAAATCTTTGTTGCTTTATGTGCAAAATGGTTATTATGATTATGTATTGAAGCCGGCACGTGATAAGATAAACTTAAAAAAAATCATGCTTAAAAATTATTTTAGAAAATACAATACATCAGTCAATGAATGTAGTTTTTAAACAAATTGCATTTGAAAGTAATTTTTTTTCCCTGTGCGACGAAAATTGATAATGTACGATGGCCAGAAGATTAAAAAATTGCAGTAGCGAAAATTTCAAGACCGAAATTTGATCGTGAAGTGTTGCCATTCGCAAAATGAAGTCAGTGTTACGCACAGATACGTTTGTTCTTTATAATATAGATACTTAATCAGTAAAATATAATAAAGATCAGTTATTAGGATGTGGTTATCAATCGAGGCTCTTATGCTTGGGTTTCCGGAATGAAAACAGCAATTTTCACCTTCTCAAAATTTGCATACGCACTTCCCATATCTATAATCATTTAAAAATCCTTTTAACTCAAAACTTGAAGTCACGATTGTCAGCAACATCTTTTATGTGAACAGACGCACTCTTTACTTGAGATTCTAAGCTCAATTTCGGAGAGTAAAAATTTCCATAATTTATGTTTTTTAGACGCATTTGTGTTAAAATGTTTAGTTTTATCTAAGAAAGGGGTCGTTTTCTTTTAAATATGACTTCGTTTTTATTTAAATAAGCATTTCGCCTAGTGTCTGAAACTTAGTATCAGTACACATGCAAAAGGAAAAACAATATAGAAAATTTATGAGGAAAAATGCGTGTTCTCAAAGCAGTATGTCATTTTCCGTTAATATGCCCTAATATATATATTGTGTTCCTAATGGGATTTTGCGACACTAAACCCTATAGAACAATTTTTATCAAAAATTTTGAATTTTTATCAGAAAATAGCATGAGTAAAGTTAAAAATACATCATTATTTCTCTCTTGTCTGCAATAATGAAAGCTCTCTAATTTTCATGATTTTGAAGAAATTTCATAAAATGCTTTTAAAATTAAAATATAAAAGTGGGGATATTTAGAAAAAAATTCAGATAGTTAGATCACATCTACAAAGGAGGAGCTTTCTGTTTAAAAAAAATATCAGTAAAATTGGTTCAGCAGAAAGATCAGGGCAGATGACTAAAAAACACACTTGTGTTTTAAATATATAAATTATATAAAATTAGGAAAAATTAAATTAAGCAAATTATATTATTTTGATAAAATTGTTGTAGAATGTCCTAAAGAATAGCATTAAAATTTTATTATTCGAGAGAATTTTCGACAAAAACTTCAGGAACACGATGTTATTTTAAACCACGAATTATTTGTTTGCTTGTCTAACTCGGCGAAGTAAATCCATCCAGGCGAGAATCGTCAATTTCTGTAATATAAATCGCTATTATTTACATGTCAACTCTCTTTTATAAAGACACTCTAAATTTTTGTAAAACATTGCGTTTTATCAGTGTGTGATTTCAATTACATTATTTTCAAAAGTGAAGCATTTTCACCTGTGAAGAATTTCACAGCAGCTGGGTTGTGAAAATGACGCACTTCTACAAAACATAATTGAGGTTTAAGAATTATAAAATACACGCTTTTTAATAAAATGACATCATTTGCATCTGCTAAAGCAATCCACTTTTATAATACAGTCTTAAACTTCGTCTATAGAAAAGTGTGCATATGACGTCATTATCACGGAATAACGGACAATATTATTGACATAGCCCATATTTTAATTTCAACTTTTTTTTTCAGGATTTATGAGAAAATGGCATCAAAAATATGCAGTATCTCCTATTTTTTACTATTTTCCATTTACTTTCAATGACTTTTAATAGAAATGAGGTACTTTTGTTGCCACGATAAGAAAAATGGTATTAAAAACTACAAAAAAATTAATATCTTAAAAATAAATGGAGATACAGCTTTCAAACAAATTGCATTTAAAAGAGCATTTTTTTCTTTATACGACGGTGTAAAAATTTAAAATGTGCGATGGTTAGAAGTTTAAAAAATTGCAGTAGAGAAAATTGCAAAACCAAAATTTTATTTCAAATTTCAAAGTGTTGCCATTCGCAAAATGACGTATGCGTTACGCACAGATATGTTTGTCCTTTATAATATAGAATTTCAAATTTCAAAGTGTTGCCATTCGCAAAATGACGTATGCGTTACGCACAGATATGTTTGTCCTTTATAATATAGATACTCATTATTCATCCTATCAAGTTGAAATAAATTTTTTTAAACTTGTACTGGATGACTATTGATGTTAATACAGTTTTTTCAAATATTAATTAATTAATTAAATTTTAATTAATTAATTTTAGTTTTGCATGGGAAACAAAATGGCGGCCATTGGTTATTGAAGTTCAATGAAAGTATTTTCAATAAGGGGTTACCATAGGGGGACCCTGTTCTGTCGCCAAATACCGCCAAATTTGTCGCCAACTTGGCGATATATCGCCAAATTTGGCGGCCAAAATGAGTCGCCAAAAGTGACGCCAACTTGGCGATATCTGTAATATTTCGCCAAATTCCCATAGAGTTCCATTGTAAACCTACTTGCTTATAGAAAATCAACAAATTGAGATATTTTAATGCAACAAAAACTAATATTAGCTTGATTATATTAAATTTTTCTTTGATAGCCTAAGTAGGAATTGACTTTAAAAACAAAATTTTTATATTACTTGTTCTTTTTAGGTGCGTTCGTAATTATATAAATACGTAGCACCTATAGTCGTCGTTCAGTCCGTCCGTCTGTCCGTCTGTCCGTCCGTCTGTCCGCATGTAACAGAGCAAAAACTACCCAACCGAATGGTCTGAAATTTCAAATATATGATTGTTGCAAAATTTTGTCGAGCCAATTCAAATTTTATGAAAATCGGATGTATAGTTTAATTACAGGGACAGTCAAAAGTTTTTCCTTACATTACGGCCAATGGGAAAAATTATTGCAAGTGCATTTTAATGATATTAGAGCCTTCCGAATGATCTGAAATTTTAAAGATATAACTGTTGCAAAATTTTGTCGAGCCCTTTCAAATTTTAGGAAAATCGGATGTATAGTTTAATTACAGGGACAGTCAAAAGTTTTTCCTTACATTACGGCCAATGGGAAAAATTATTGCAAGTGCATTTTAATGATATTAGAGCCTTCCGAATGATCTGAAATTTTAAAGATATAACTGTTGCAAAATTTTGTCGAGCCCTTTCAAATTTTAGGAAAATCGGATGTATAGTTTAATTACAGGGACAGTCAAAAGTTTTTCTTTACATTACGGCCAATGGGAAAAATTATTGCAAGTGCATTTTAATGGTATAAGAGCCTTCCGAATGATCTGAAATTTTAAAGATATAACTGTTGCAAAATTTTGTCGAGCCCTTTCAAATTTTAGAAAAATCGGATGCTTAGTTTAATTACAGGGACAGTCAAAAGTTTTTCTTTACATTACGGCCAATGGGAAAAATTATTGCAAGTGCATTTTAATGATATTACAGCCTTCCGAATGGTCTGAAATTTTAAAGATATAATTGTTGCAAAATTTTGTTGAGCTATTTCAAATTTTAGGAAAATCGGATGTATAGTTTAATTACAGGGACAGTCAAAAGTGTTCCGTTACATTACGGGGAATGGGAAAAAATATTGGAAGTGCATTTTAATGATGTATCAGACTATGCGCTTTATGAAGTGCAAAAAATTATACATTCAGTACAATATGGGGTGCAAAAAATAATTATAAAACTAGTTATAGTACGAACGCACCTCATTTGCCACGTTTGACGAGCAATTTCCAACTTGTTACTTTCTTCTATCTTTACAAGAAGAAAGTATTGGATTCATGAAAATTTTCGAATTCCAGTTTTCGACGGATTTACACGTTTTAGGGGTCAGAGAACCCGAAAAACATGTTTTTACAAAATGTCTGTCTGTGAGTCTGTGAGTCTGTCTGTCTGTCTGTGTGTATGTGACAGAAATTTTGTGGGCGCTCTATCTCAAGAACTAATGCACGAAATTTAATAAAAAATTATATTCAGTTAGTCCCTGTTACAAATTGATGCTGATTAGTTTTTGGCGTAAATCGCTTAACAGGTGGCGCTGCTATGCTGCATTTTTCGCGATTTCTGCAATAGCTTATCTCAAGAACTAATGCACGGATTTTGTTCAAACTTCAGATTTAGTTAGTCCTTGATTTGAATCGATGCTGATTACGTTTTGGTGTAAATCGCTCAACAGGTGGCGCTGTTATGATGAATTTTGCAGGATTTACACGATTTCCCCAATAGCTCTATCTTAAGAACTAACGCACGGATTTTCATCAAACTTCAGATTCAGTTAGTCCTTCATGTGACTTGCTACTGATTATGTGTTGGTGTAAATCGTCCAACAGGTGGCGCCTCTGAGCTGCCTTTTTCCCGATTGCCTCAATAACTGTATCTATAGAACTAATGGACGTATTTTCATCTAACTTCATATTTAGTTATATGTTGACACAAGTTGTTGTTAATTAGGTTTTGGTGTTAATAACCCAATAGGTGGCGCTGCTATGCAGGAATTTTCACGATATTCGCAATAGCTCTATCTCAAAAACTAATTCACGGATTTTCTCCAAATTTCAGATTCAGTCAGACGTTGACATAAATTATTGCTGATTAGTATTTGGTATAAATTACCCAATAGGTGGCGCTGCTAGGCAGCATTTTGCTGGATTTAGAAGATTTCGGCGATAGTCATATCTCAAGAACTAATGCACGGAGTTTCATATCTTTAGAATTCTCATGAGATGCATAGATTGCCATTTAATTTTGGCAGTGTGATAGCGAATTTTTGAAGTATTAACATGTATGAGATAGAAGAAAGTTTTGGGATTGGTACATCCGACTAGTTTAAAAATAGATTACTTGAAAATGTGTTATGCGAAAAAAAATTAATTTTCTATTTGCTTAGCACTTTTCAAAGCGTTACTTTTGAGAACCGTCGGGAGTAGCTTGAACAGGATTTTAGCTTAGATTTTTATCATTTGAATATATATGGTGCATAAAAACACGTATATTTACTTAGTATGCGTGGGTACTAGACAGGTGGATTTTGATACAAAGTAGGGGAAGATATAGCATGGTTTAAGTATGACATTAATGAATAATAAAGTAAAAACTGTGTTTCTTTTTCTTTGAAACAAATATCGCACATTTATAAAATGAAATAAAAAAATAGAGATTAGAAAAAAAAATCGTAATATATCTTTTAGCATTTTTATGAATTATTTTGAGTTCTGCAAATTTCTTTCAGATATGCTTTTCATCGGACGATGGCTATACAACTGTGGAATATTCTTCTGATAAAGAAACACTGACTGATGATCCACCAACAGCATCACCATCTAGTCATATATATATCATAGTCAGATATATATATGACAAGTCACATTAAAATAATAAGAAAAAAATTGGATGTAGTTTTTTTCCCAAGGGTTATAACTCGGCGGTGCTTTGAAGTACCATATCAATTAATTAGCCAAAATTTAAACAAAATATATTTATATATTTTTTATTTTTAGTGCATATATCTTTTAGTGTATCATAGGAATGCAAGGAAAAAAAGCTTCGAGAAGATAGTTCTTTAAATTCAAAATTTGAGATACAAAGGGTTAATACAAAACTATAAAAGATATTTAAAATTTAGTAATTTTCATAGATTGCCCAATAACTAGACCAAAAACATTTTTGTTATTTTTGTATCAGCCTCATACAGCCGTAAATCGCGAAACATTTCACTATTATATCACTATCTTAGTGATTCTGATTATTTCAGTGTTTAAGCATGTATTTCAATTACATATCTGTTAAACTCATGTTTTATACATTTATTTATTTATTTGTGAAGTTTTAATTCCTCTGGAAATTTAGTTAAAGAATAATACACAAAAACAAACAAATGCCGAATTTTTTTATTTGTTTTTCGTATAAATGGATTAATATTCTGTAATTGTGGTGCTCTCAGATTTAAAAACATTCATGCTTTTAAAATTATTTTAAAATCTGGAAGAAATCGGTGAATTGAGATGCAGTTTTCAAAAAATTATATTTGAAAGTACATTTTCCTTTCTATTCGATTGTGTAAAAATTGAAATTGTGCTATGTTTTATTGCTAAACTCGTTGTCACCGTCAATATGGCATCAGGACAATTTTTTGATTTATAATGCGGATATTAATTAAATGGAAATCCTTGCGAAGTAGTCATTTTATGATTGCCATTTTGTTGCAGCAATCTAAGTAATTGTGCGCGGTATTTAAATAGTAAGCAATCCATCATATTTTAAGAAATCAGTGCAATATTTTAATTATTTCATTTACTTTGAAAAAACTAATTATGTAATGTTTACCTTTAAATAAATAAATAAATAAATAAATAAATATGTATATATATATATATATATATTCTGTATTATTCCATGCCTTTTTTGTCCAACGACAATTTAAAATCGAATTCACCGATTTAAACATAAATAGAGAAGGGAGGGAAGAGGGTTTGTCATTAACAGATTATGAATTTACGTTTATTTGAAGTTCGTTTATTCAAAGAATGGAGAAAAACGATGCACATCTGGGAACAAGAAATATTTTGTCTATTGAATACAATTGCACAAATTATATATATATATATATATATATATATATATAAATATATATATATAAATATATATATATATAAATATATATATATATCTATATATATATATATATATATATATATATATATATATATATATATATATATATATATATATATATAAAACAAGCTGATACATTTTTTACAGTCTTAAAATAAACCAAACGTTTGCATCAAGACATCAATTAGTGTACCTTAATAAACGTATATATTTTTGAACAGTCCATAAAATTTTATCTGACTATTTCTTTTAAAAATAGTATTTTAATTAAAAAAATGTGTTAAAAACAACTGCCTTAAAGGAATAAATTAAAAACAACTAGATTAGTAAGATATTGTTTTTCTAAATGAGTTTTATCTCTGGTTTAATTATGACTTTTGGACGTGCTTTTGCATTTTATAATTTAACTTATGAATGAAAAATGTGGAAAAAGAATTTTTGGTTTAAATATATAAATTCAGAAATATATTTATGCTTCTACAGGCAACTGGTAGAAATATATTGAGACGTTCGTATATTTGTATTTATCTAGGCACTTAAGCTTTATTTATTTATATATAAATCTCTACTTTTAGATCAATAAATTCTGGCATAAATTCAGATATAACGCTTCGAAAAGGAGTCTAAATTTATTTTACGACGTTAATATGTTTCCCTACTTTGAAATTCATGGTTTGACATTTCTTCAATTAATGAAATCGAATATAATCAAACAGTACTAAATATAGAAAAAAGTGATAAGTTCGGACGAAACAAAAAGAGAAAAAATGGTTGTGTAACGAGGAATGTTAAATTAAATATTGGACACTTCTAACGAGCTAAACTGTTTGAGAATTTACTACAAATCATACTAAATTAAATTTGATTGTGTTATAGCTAAAGTGATTTTACCTTAAAAATACAGGTACCATGCCATCTGTTTAATAAAGAAGAAAATAATTAAAACGATTATTGGCGAGAGTTTTAATGTATATTTATTTCGTTATGAATATCATTCAAATTAGTAAAATCTGATTAAAAGAAAAGTATTATAACTTAAAATAAAATATTTTGATTCAAAACTGACAAAGTGTAGTTTTAAATATGCACTTTACGTTTATTCATAGTCCTAAGTATTCCTTCAACAACAGGAACTTAATATCGATTAACTCTTACGATACAATTGCAAAAAGTGTTCTCGGAATTCTTTGGAGTGACACTGTAATAAGTTCTACATACAAGATATTTATTAAAAAGAATATTGTACATAATGTTGAATTCAAGGTGACATTCTCTCCCGGAGCAATGAGATGTGCCCCCCGAAAGATTTCAGACTTTGTGTTTTCAATGGTCTAAAAGTGCAATTTCCCCAGTAACTCTACAATGTTCCCCTGGAGAAAAGTGTCTGAATTCAACACTGATTGTAAATGACCATAACTATACACTGTTAAAAGTTTGCAACAAACTGTCCAGTCGTTCGACCGTTTTTTGAAAAAAAAAATCGGTCAGATAACAGTGCTTTAATTCTGTTCTACACACTGTTAAATATTTGCAGCATTCTGCCAGTTCATTTGACCGTTTTTTCCGGAAACTGTTAAAACAACCGTAATTTAACACTATTCTGACCATATTATTGGCCATTTTATGGTCAGAATATAGTTAAATTATGGTCATGAAACCGTTTTTTCAAAAAGCGGTCGAATGACCTGCCAGAATGCTGCAAAATTTTTAACAGTGCACTGTTAAAAATTTTGCAGCATTCTAGCAGGTCATTCGACCGTTTTTTGAAAAAAACGGTTTCATAACCATAATTTAACTATATTCTGACCATAAAATGGCCAATAATATGGTCAGAATAGTGTTAAAATTACGGTTGTGTAAGCGTTTTCGGAAAAAACGGTCAAATGACCTGCCGGAATGCTGCAAATTTTTAACAGTGTATGGTTCTTACGATGATATATGGTCAATAGTATAATCAGAACAGAGTTATATCACGGTTATATAATCGTTTTCTATAAAAACGGTGGAATGACTGGACAATTTGCCGCAAAATTGTAACATTGTATATCAGAATTTCATGAAAAGCGACATTTTAAGCATTATCACATCTTTCAATGAGATTTTCAATATTCATTGCGTATATTCTTGATGTAAAATTTTATTTTTAAACATTTTAGTGCTAAAATGTTTTTATATTTTTATCTATTTTCATATGTTAGCTTTCGACTCTGCAAAATAGAAGATTAAATTTTGCTTATATTATTTATTTCTGTTACAATTCTTCCTGCTAAATATCATTTACTAACAATGATAACATTTTTTTACTACTTTCTTCATCTTTAGTTTAATCAGAAGTAAAAAAAAAAAAATTCCTACCGGCTCAACCTACCAGCATAGGTAGATTTTGAAATTAAGTAGTAATTTCATTAACAAAAACAAAATCTAGATTAGAGATAAACCCAGTTTAACAATTTTATCTGTCCGCTTTTGACAAGTTTTTAGTTTCGGTTTTCTGTAAGAGTTGGTTTTATCAGAATCATGTTAATACGGTAATTGTTTCTCGAAACATATTTTTTTCATCCTTTGAGAAAATATTTGTAATATCATCCATTAGTAGAGTTTATCTTATCAAAAACTCGTTACTACAAAAGTTATAGAAAAAATTAAGAAGATTTATGTAATAAATTTAAACCGTGTGTTGATTATTTCATTAAATAAACCCCACACTATATTTTAAATTCTGACGTTCTTTTTATTGCAACACATGCGCGTTTAATAATGCAACTCTATATGCAGCATCTCTGAGGGTTGTCAAAAATTTTCATTACGCCAATGATACATTTTTTTCGCCGGCGGATTAACGGAGATACTATTTTATTCTTCTTAAACCCCACATCCCTTTATTTATTTATTTGTTTATTTTATTTTATTCTATTTTTTGCTGTAACACCTGGTCCTCTCAAGAACCTGTCAATATAAAAGTTGTAGGTAATATTAATAAGATTTATAATAAATTTAAGTGAATTTGATACTTGGTGAATTTTATTCTTCTTAAAACCCTATTTTTTGCATTTTGAGGCAATTTTAAATTACATCGAAAATCTGTCAAGCATAAATTTTTGGCCCTGTTCCTAGAAGTAAAAATAACTTTATACTCATTCGATATGTATTATAATTAAGAAGTTATGGGCTTTTTTCTGTTTACACAAAACCCTTCCCATTTCTATCCCCTTCGTCTGTTTTTGTCTATTAATGAACTTGACTGAGATTTTCTGTGTTAGTTTGGAAGTATTTCTTACAAAATCTACCTAAAAAGGCTTCTTTTAAGTGAGAATTTTGATTCTTAAACCGTGCTAAAAACTAGTAATTAGAATTCTCGAAGTGTTAAAGCACTGCCAGACTATAGTGTATAACTGTGCAAATAGAAGTGCTTAATTTTCACTGTTATAGAAATGATTGAGAATTTTCATTCTACAAAATCTGCTTAAGAATGAAAATAACAGTATAAAATTAAATATGTCAAGAAACAAAAAAGTAAGTTTTGTTTAATTTTAATCTTAGGAGGAAGTGAGGTGGACTGTTTCTAAAACATGATCGGTTCGCTCTATGTCGTGGGAGACTTTTTTTAAGAGGTAATTCTGCTATAAAAAGAGGTATCGTATTTTACGAAGATTTTAGAGATTTTGTATTCATCTAGAAAATAATGCATTATTTTTTTCTTGTATATAATGGCGAATTCCTTTATGTAAAAAAAAAAAAAAATCGTGCACGGGGCATTATAAAATGAAACTGGAAAGCGCCGAGTCATATGCACAACATTTCACCCATTACGAGATTAGGACAGCAAATGTAACTTAACTTTAAAGCCGTATTACACCAAAGTCGTTCGCCGAACATTTTCCCCAACAGAACATTATAGTCAGCAAAACATTCTTGACTTTGATGAAGGAGAGAATTTTGCTGGCTATTCTTGCTCACTCAACTTTTGTGCCGATATGTCTGCAAAGGTTGGATAATCATTCAGCCCTGAAACAACTGAGCCAATAGGAACGACGCTAGGAAGCTAGGATTTATATGAATGAATAGCAGGAATATATGCAAACGTATCAGGTAACCCTTCCACATCAACACATAATAGATAACCCTACAAAAAGTTTCATGAACATGTTTATCACACATGCAACATACTGGACAAACATGTTTCGTAAAATTTTTGCGTAAATGTTTGTTGTTCATCGTTTCCTTCTGTTACGACCATTACTGAACGATCCTTTATTTTTGTTTAGACAATTTTTTGTGACCAATTTCGAATTGTCCATTCAGTCATCCCATGTCAAATTTAACCAATCGGAATGAAGTATCTCACTATCACAAAGACATTCGTACTTATACACTAACCTTATCCATTCTGCTCATGATAGATAAAATCAGAAATAGCTCAGAAAAACTTGTTCGCTCAGTTTCTCCAACTTTCGGCGAAAGCTCAGCGAACATGCTTTGTAATAGCCGGAAGACATTCGTCCAGCATTTTATTCCCAACAACATTATGGTCAGCAGATATTGCTTGACCTTGCTGAAAGAGGCTAATTGTTTGCTTAAATAACATGACCGCTATCAGTTTCAAAATGCTGCTCACTGTTCCAACTCTTTTGATTCTATTCCAACGGAATCGATGAGAAAAATTCCAGGAAAGACATACATGCTTATGGTAAATTTACCAATTCGACATATGATAGGCAACCCTAAAAAACCTGTACGCCTACCTTCTGCAATTTTGCGAAAACGCTGGGTGAACCTGATTTTATAAAATGATTGTTGTTCTACCGTTTAATATTAATTTTAGATATTAGAACTTTATGTCCAACCAGTCATCAGATGAATGCTGGATTCACCGAGTTCCATTACTTATTAAAATTAGTTCCATTATTCGTGAAACACCTTATGTGTGTGTAGGATCTTGGCGTGATTAGGGGTGTTATTTTTTCATAAATCTAGCCGTTAAAAAACGTAAAGCATTTTATTTAGTGCAATACAAACGTTATTGTCATAGCACATTTGTGGCATTTACACAACATCATGGTCAAAGAAATTTGCTTGACTTTGCCCAATTAAATTCTACTTTTCCCTAGGAAACATTACCAATGTCAGGCCCGAAAATTTGCTCATTCTTCCAGCATTGTTGATTCTTCCTCAGTTAAACCAATCGGAACAAAGCTGGTAAGATATGCGTATTTATCTGGTAACCGTATCCATTCAAAAACACGAAAGATAGCACTACAAAAAAGCTCAGATAACGTGTTCGCTCATCTTCTTCCAGTTTCCGAAAGGATATGATAAAATATGCTGGGAAAGAAAGCTTGCTTACTATATTTTCCCCGTGTGCTTCGGCTCTAATACAATTTTATCATACATCCATAACCTGTCGCAACCCCAATAGAGCAGACGTTTCTTTAGATCTTCTGTCGCATGACGTCACGTCTTTTTCAACAGTTGCCAATTTCATTATATAAATACAGTGCGAATATAGTAACAGACATCATATGAAAATATAATACAAAGAGAAAATATGTTGTCAGTAATTTGCACATACGTATATGTATGAGAGTACGCTTTTCTTATCTATATATTTATCTTTTTCTAACACTTTATAAACATTTTTGAACAAAGGTAATATGTATAAATGGCTCTAACGATGAAAATATAACAGGATTTCTATACTTTAAGAGGATTTGAATGTCAGTATTTTCTATAAGTAATGGTCGAGATTTCTAAATTCAGAATTTCTTTCATAATATAACGTATTTATTTTTATTTATTATTATTTTTTTTTTAAGAACTGTTATTTAAAACTTCGTAGGCGTAGGAACTCTGTACCAATTATATTTTGTTTATTTTCCTGTTTTACTTTTCTTACTATTTTGCCTACTGTAACACATTTTTTGGAGCACAAATGTGAAGTTATTTACTTTTTTGTAAAATTTTTATTTTACTGAAATAATTATAAAAAAAACATACATGTATATTTTTGTGACTTCAAAACTCCATGCCTAAAATTTTAGAATTTAAGGTTTATATTTTATATCTTTATACGAGTAGAAACTTTCTGAATCAAGATTTGAATTTCTTTTAAAAATCTTATCTTATTTTTTTTTTTTTTTTTTAAATATTTATGGCGCAAACGGAAAATGTGCTAAAAGTGCAAACAAAGAAAAATGAAACGCAAATACAAATGTTATTGGAAAAGTTATCGCAACTTTATTTTTGGTCTTTAGGGATATGAATTTATTCCCATCCAAAATACTTTTATGAAAACGGAGTATTCGATTTCGAGTGATTTTCAGAAATCCTTTTTTTGAGTTTAAATAAATGCATATTTTACGATTATTGCTTACATTCAATGAAATGGAGAAAAATATTTTCGACACTAAAAAGGAAATTTTTATTCAAAGTAAAAGTTTACTGTAGTAAATACTGGATATTTCATTTGGACTGTTGGTACGTTATACTTAAGGGAATTGAATTCGAGCAAAAATATTATTAATTCATTATAACGAATAAATATTTATGAAAATTAGTTTTATTCGACAGTTTTTTTTTTGTTGAAATAAATTAATTTTAATAAAATATTTTAAAAGCGTCTTAATTTAAATAAGCAAATTATGCTTTTTATAAATACTTCCTATATTAAGAAAAAAATACATTGTTTTGCCTTTTGTTGTATTTTAGTAGGGGGCTCTGCCCCCTACGAGCTACGCTCGCCAACCCCCGTTCATGCACTCCAAAATCCAAAAAGCACGCAAATTTATCGGTTTTAAAAGTATTGAATTAAAAAAAAACAGTAGCGATCTCTCTGTAAACGGGTTTCCATTCGTTTTCCTTGGATTGGGGATTTTTAAGACCAAATCTGCTGCTGTTAAGAGATACAATGGCTGTTTTCGTATTTAATTAAAAAAATAGTTAAACAGTTGGAAATAAGCTAATGTAAAATGAATTAAGTAAACAGTGTCATTGTCTCCCGGTATTTTTTAACAGCGCTGTAAGATATTTCTTTTAAATAATTCATTTTAAATGTACCGTTTTAAATCTGACGTAATTTACACCAAAGTTTTATTTCTCTTATTAATATTCACGTGAAAATACTTTTGTTCTTAGAAGGAAATATTATTTGCGCTGTCTTCGAATTCACGATAATAGTTGAAAATATTATCTCAAAATATCTCGCGCAAATATATTTTTTAATTTAAATTGTTTTGCCATATTTTTTGGCGATTTTAAATATGACGTAATTTCCTCCATTTACAAGTTTTAACGCATAATAATTTTTTATTTTAACATTTTCTTTCTCTTTTAAAATTCAAGTGTAACTATGGTTCTTATGACGTAATGTTCCTGCTTTTAACATGTAATCATTTAATTCTAATTAAAAAAAATTTTTTACTATTTATAATAGTCACGTGTAAATAGATTTTTATTTTGAAGTGAACATTATTGTTTGCGCTGTTTATACAATTGGCAACAGTTTAAATGAATAACATTTTCTAAAATAAGCAAAAAATATCTCTCGAAATGCTGAAAATTTGAATTTAAAATAGAAATAAAACCTCAAAAAATGAGTCAAATAAAAAAAAAATAAATGCAATCTGCACACCGGGAACTTAAAACGTATAAAATGATCTAAAAATGATTACATTCTCATGCATAGTTTTTGCTCCAATAAAACTTTTTTAATGGAACGATTTTGTTCAACTTTAGCATTAAATATCTCTTAAAATAATTCTTCGATTTGAAAACTGTCTACATCAGCGTGTTTATTAAACATTTCTCTATAATACCACCGATTTTCATAATTTTGTATGCAACAGTTTTTTTTAATATTAACGAAGAGAGGCCATGCTTAAGCATTCAAATTGGATGCCGATCTACAGGGAATATCTACGCAGATTTTCATTGGTCCATTTCCAAATCAAATCTTTTTTTTTATATATAGAAGGATTATCCCATTTAATATAATATTGGATAACAGGATTATCTTTTAGTACCTAAAGTGTTTGTAGGAAGTTTTAGTAAACATATTTTATTTAAAAAATCAAAAGTGTTCATTACGATTCTTAATACTTTACATTCTTCAATGCAGTTTATTGATTTCAAATGTAAGCGGAATACCTCAAATTTGATTCAATGATTATGAAATGTTAAAAATTGAAAAAAAATTAAACAATATTATGTAGATAAAACTATAAAAAACAGTTATGTTCGCTCTGTATATATGTAATATGTATCACAGAATAACTTTTTTATTTATGTATGTATTTGTTCTTTTTTATGTTTTTTGAAAATTCATGAAAAATGATAATATATATGAATGTTAAAAACATCAAAATTGAGTTATTTTTACATGGTGTATTTTCATTTTTTTATCATCTTATATACATTTATCAAGGTATGGTACCCCCCCCCTTATACCCCCTTATACCCCCATACCTTGGGGGTATAAGGAGTTTATATTTTAATTACTTTTAAAATTTATGTCACCATCCTTAAGAATTTTCACTAAGAAGTGTGTTTCCTCGTGTAACAAAAGTATTTTTGAGAGTTTTTGTCTATAACATTACTTAACTTATAAGCTTTCAATGAAACTTCATTAGAATGTTTTCCAAGTCATGCTTGGTTTGGCCCTTTTTCGTCTCTCTTTTGGGCTCCATTCTTAAGTGATTTTAGAAAATTTGCACGTTTTTCATTCTACAGACATGCCCATACCATTTAAAGTTAGTATATTTAATCGTCTGTACAAAATCCTGTTTTACGCATGTGTATACTTATTCTTGAATTTAAAATTTTTAACTTTATTATTTATGTATGTATGCTTTCTGTTTCTATGATAAAGAAAATTTATGAAAAATGATTATATATATGAATGTTAAAAACGTGAATAAAATTATTTTTGCATGTTGATATATTTTTATTTTTGTACTATCTTATATACATTTATCAGAGTAGAAATAAAGAGTTATTTAATTTTTTATTTACTTTTAAAATTTATATCATTATCTTTAAGAATTTTCGCGAAGAATTGTATTTCCTTGACCAATAAAAGCATTTTCGAGAGTTCTTTTGACTATATATAAGCTTTAAATGATGCTTCGTTAGAATTTTTTTAAGTCATTCTTGGTCTGTCCTTCCCTCTTCTCCTTTTCTGGTTACATTCTTAAACGATTTTTGAAAATTCACACATTTTTCATTCTGCGGACATCCCCATATCATTTAAGGTAATTATATTCAATCGCTTGTTCAACATCCTATTTTACGCATGTTTTTACGTATTCTTGAATTTTTAACTTTTTCTACCCATAATATTCTCGTTGATTTTCACCAGAAGTCCATTTTGGTAGGGAGAAATTTCCGTTTTAGGGAGAAAATTTAAGGTGCTTGTGTCCCAACCATATAGAGTAAAATGCTTTACACAGTTCTACTATAAATTAATCTCTTAGTTTGAGAAGAATGTAACCAGTTCAGAGATCAGAGTTTAACATTGCAATTGCCTTTTTGCGTTCACCAAAAAACTCCATTTGGGAGAGGAATTTCTTTTTTTTTTAAGGAAAGAATTTAATGTGCATGCATCCCAATCATTCATAGTAAAATGCTTTATTCGATACCTCTTTAACCCTTTATCTACTGACTGTACTTATACCATTATAAGTACCATTAAAATAACTTGTCATACAATTAATTTAATACTTCAATTAGTTGTAATACAGTTTAGAATGAGTTATAGATACATTACTTTACCTTGTTCCAAAAGCATTATTGGTTAAACAAAACAAAAATATTTTTAAAAGGATGATTTCTTTTGCCTTTGTATCTTTTAAACTTTATTGGCGTTGTGAGGGGGAGGGAGGAATTTTTCAATTCGGAAATATTTCTATTGTAAGAACATTATATATGTACATCTCCTAATTCTACAAAATACTAAAAAATGTATTTAAAATAAAAGATTTGAGTGGGTTTATAAATATTGCACAAAATCCCTATAAATTCAAATTTAATTAATCCTACTAAAACCCTTCTAAAATTTATTAAATGATTATGTAAATCTTCTAATGTAGTTTAAACAATTCGCGAAAATTGCTTTAGATGATAAAATTTTCATAAATTCATAATTCAGTAGATAAAGGTATAAATTAATCATTTATTGTGGGTGAGAATATAACCACTTCACAGATCAGAATTCAAAATTGCAATTGCTTTTTTACGTTCAACAAAAATCCATTTCGGTAGAGAGGAGTTTCCTTTATTAAGTAGTGAATTTAAAGTGCATGTTTCAGAACCATTCAAAGTAAAATGTTTTGCAGGATTCCACTATAAATTAATCATTTTGTTTGAGGGAGAATATAACCACTCCACGGTTCAGAATTCAACAATGTAACTGCTTTTGTGCGTTCACCAACCTCTTTTACAAGATCCAGTTGATGAATGATAGATCCAAAGTATTTGATATCCTTAACAGTTTTTACATTTATATCATCAAGTGAAATATTAGCTTTATTTTATTCAGACAAAAAAACCTTGCATTTATGTTTTTAACGTTTTTTCAACATAGTTAAAAAGTGTTTATGGATTCGGTTTGTCTGTCCATCTGTCTATCTGCGTCTCTCTGTGCTTTAACTAGATTAAATATAATAGAATGTCAAGAAGCTGATATTTGTTATTGAGTTTTTCTATGGCATGTTCCGTTTTGAAAATGAAGTGTGTAACACTTACTGTTCTTTTACAGGTACACACACACACAAAAAAAAAAAAAAAAAAAAAAAAAAAAAAATCCGATACATAACGGTCTATAGTGGAAAATTGTTGTATTTTAGTGATTTTACATTATTTTACACATATTGAAATTTATATATATATATCAGTGAGGTGTACTACAAGCAGGGCCGTGCGAAGAGAAAACTGCGCCCGGGGCAGCGTGTCAATTTGGCGCCCCGCCTCCCCCTCCTTCAAAATTGATAAAGGGCAGAAAAAGAAATAAATTATATTGGATAAATATATTTTGCGTTTATTTTAGAACTTTAAAAGATTTAATTTTAATTCAGAAATTCCAAACAACTAAATAACTGAAAAGAAAATTGCACTTATTTGTTAATGATATCGTGATGCTTTGCGACAGATTTTTCTTAACCTTTCTCACATATTTTTCTAGCCATTTTTAGTTGTTTTTAGTCTTTAAACTGCAGAAAATGGGTAAAAATCGCTAACAACCAGATTGGAAACAAGTGGTCCCTTCAACCAATAAGTACTAAAAAAGCAAAACAAACAAAAAACCTGCAGAACATCATAATGTAAAAGATAAAAATAAATTATAATTTCAGTACATTAATTAAGGAAGATAACTGAAACAATGTTTTAATTAATATAAAATAAAATATAATATCAGGCAAATACATTTACTTCCATTTTATTACTGTCTTCTATCTTTACAAGAAGAAAGTATTGGATTGATGAAAATTTTCGAATTCAGGTTTTCGACGGATATTAGGAGTCAGGGATCCCGAAAAACATGCTTTTACAAAATGTCTGTCTGTCTGTGTGTGTGTGACACAAATTTTGTGGGAGCTGTATCTCAAGAACTAATGTACGGAATTATTCAATTAGTCCCCGATACAAATTAATGCTGATTAGTTTTTGGTGGCGCTGCTATGCTGCATTATTTACGATTTCCGCAATGGCTGCTAAGGAACTAATGCACGGATTTTCATGAAACTTCAGATTCAGTTAGTCCTTGATTCTGATCTGCCTTGATTCTGATCATGTGTTGGTGTAAATCGCTCAACAGGTGGCTCTGCTATCCTGAATTATTTACGATTGCCGCAATGGCTCTTATCTCAAGAATTAATGCACGGATTTTCGTGAAACTTCATATTCAGTTTGTCCTAGATATAACGTGATGCTGATTACGTGTTGGTGTAAATCGCTCAACAGGTGGCGCTGCTGTGCTGCATTTTGCGTGATTCCCGCAATAGCTCTATCTCAAAAACTAATGCACGAATTTTCATCTAACTTTAGATTTAATTAGATTTTAACACAAGTTGTTGCAGATTAGGTTTTGATGTTAATCGTGCAAGAGGTGGCGCTGCTATGCTGGAATTTTCATGATTTTCGCAATAACTATATCTCAAAAACTAATGCACATATTTTCCTCAAACTTTCAGTTAGACTTTGACATAAATGGTTGCTTGGTGGTTTTGGAGTAACATAGGTTTTGATGTAAAACACCCAATAGACCGAAACGCTGCTAGGCTGAATTTTGCTGAATTTACACAATTTCAGAGATGGCCATATCCTAAGAACCAATGCATGGAATTTCATATCTTTAGAATCCTCATGATGGGCATAGATTGCCGTCTAATTTTGGCAGTGTGATAGCTAATTTTCAAGTATTAACATGTATGAGATAGAAGAAAGTTTTGGGATTGGTACATCCGACTTGTTTTTCTTGCATTTAGGGTAGCAAAATCGTTTATTATTTTATGTGTAAAGATTGCGACACACTGAATTTTATAGAAAGTAAATTCAGGTTGCTTAATCTCTCGACTCATAGTAGATCTTAAGTAGTTTTTTACTATTTTATTGTAACTGAAATACTTATAAATTATGACGCTGTCTCCATGTTTTTGTAATTCCATAAATTAAAATTATGGAGCAACTAAAGGATTTCTAAATGATCCATTTTATAAAAGTTCTTATCTAATGGTAGAAATAAGGTTTTCGAATTTAAAACCTCGCTTAACAATTCAAGTCCATTCAAGTCAGCAATAAAGGGCCATGTCCAGGCAATATTAACAGATTTTCGATAACAGATTTTAGATTCGCAGCAGCCAGAAACTCAAATTCTTGTTATATATTTCTCAGTTTCTTAAACCTCCAGTTCATTTGCACGGTAAAGTGTCTCTACGTAACACGAAATCTTTCACTTTCATATAACTTTTTTATATTTCCACTTTCATCAGGAGCTTCATAGTCAAATTGTTCTGCGAATTTTACGTTTTCTGTTTTGCTCAAATAAGGACTCTACATTTACGGACATAACCAAATCTTCGCTTTCTTGTTCAAAAATTTCCTCTCTTATTGTCTGAAATGTGTTTTTTAGTGTTTCAATCAGTTTTTTGGGGATCAAAACATTGACAGTTTTTAACCATTTGGAAAAATGGTTATTGTCCTCGTCAGGGTAGGAAATCAAAAGCATATCTGAAGGTTTTTATTGGTTTAATCATCCTTTTATTCGTCTTCTGATTGGTCTGTACAGTAATATGTATTTCCCATTACTTTCAACAGAGATGGACAACAGAGTGTTGCCACTATGACAAAAATGTAATAAAAACTACAAAAAAAATTAATAACTCAGAAACAAATTGAGATACACCTTTCAAACAAATTGCATTAAAGTATTTAAAAGTACATTTTTTTCTCTATACGACGATATAAAAAGTAATATTGTGGGATGTTTAGAAGTTTAAGAAATAAATTTCATTTAAAATTGGCCGTCAGATTTCTTGGAAATCTGACGATGGAAAAGCCTTTTCCCGAACAGCCAATGAAAGGCTTGGATAATGTGTAAGTTTCAGGTGGATAAAACGTACGAGTCGCAAGCGATTTCTGTCGGTTGCAATATTTACGTGTAATAACACTATTAATGTTTAATTCATGGCGTACGTAATGTATGATCAACTCCGTGCTATTTTTTATGTCTTAAATTTTAGTCTTTGAAAAAATCATTTTCCAAATGGTCGTTGTAATTTGTTAAATTGCATTTTTTTTTCTGTGAGTAATATTAACTTTTTCTATTTCATTTAAAATGCTGAGTCAGACTACTAAGCCGTAAATAAAGGAGAATTTCTTTATTTGCTTTATTAAGCTTTTTGCTCCTGAGTAAGTTTACTCATTTTACTTCATTCGTATAAGGTCTTCCAGAACTTTTAAAATCTGTTGCAATTGTTCGTAAACTGCAGATATAGCTTTATTTTTTCAGGACCATAGAGTATCGCAATGTTTCTTTAAATAAACTGATAAGTGGGACATAAGTATATCCCATCTTTCAGTAGAAAAAAAACAAACGTATTTTATGCAGTTCCGGACATTTTTGGACATACACCAGCAGCACGAACTCAAAGTTTAGAGAATGTGCAGAACATGTAAAAAAAATAGACGAATTTATTTACTTCGAGCATACACAACATTATATTGGGAAGCCATATTTGCACCATATCACAACATTGAGCTCTGAAAGGTTGATATTGGTATTGTTTATGACGGCCGATTACCTACAAGTTGGATATAGTAGGACCAGTGTTGAATTCAGACACTTTTCTCCGGGAGAGATTTCTGTGGCTCCGGGGGGGGGACATTATAGAGTTCCGGGGGGTAAATTGTGCTTTTTGACCACTGAAAACACAAAATCTCAAATCTTCCGGGGGGGAATGTTCCCCCAGGCCACCCCCTGAAATCAACACTGAGTAGGCCGGAATGGGATGGGAGTGTCCTCTGTAAGGTCTTTCTAAGGGAACCTAACCCGTATTTAGGCAAGGTTCGAAGAAAACTACGGACAATTTCGAACGATTAGGCTGACGTGCGCGATTGGGTCGAACTCAGCACCTCCCGTCTACCATCTTTGAGAACAGAACCTCTTGTGCAGCTGTGAATGTCGAGATTGTCGGACATAAGCTTATCTTAAATTTCTTACGCTACTTTTTTCCCCCTTTTTTTTTTTTTTTTTTTTTTTTTTTTTTGTTGACTTGATGTAGTCAAGAAACCTTTCCTCGAATGAAAATTTTCTATTTTCGGTATCGCATAATTTGCGTCATTTGTCCTTTGTGAGGTGTACTAGATTCCTAAACTGGACTGTGTTCAAAATTCAATAACTTGCAAATGGTGACAATTATTAAAAGAAATTCTTGCAGGAGAGCTGTGTAAGATATTAGAAGTATTTTTACTGCGATTCTCGGTTTTAGTTCCAAATAGCAGAGATAGGTGGCAAGCAATAAGCACTCAAAGGAGGTCTAAACTGAAATCCTCTAGCATCATGCGAAGGAAGAAGGTTAAATATATAGAATAGGCCCCTAAAAATAAAATAAGATTGTATTGGAGAATGAGATCCACTCCATACATTTAACCTCTTCTTTTCGCATCAGTGATTTTCGCATCAGCATTTCGATTTCGGTTTTGGCCTTGATTGAGCACCTATGGCGCTAGATGTTGTCTTTATAGTTCTTGTGTAGTTATACATTGCTGGCATAATTGTCAATTCAATATAAACTGCATTGATTTTCACGAATATGGTTTAATAAAGTATACTGCTGTAACCTGAATTGACTATAAACCTGTTTAATTCTTCAACAAATCATCGATATTTATGTTGTAATGTGAAATTGTAAAACTGCAGTATAAGAATTAAAAAAGTCATTTGTAACGCGAGCAGCAAGTGGTCTGCCCCTCGGTATTGCACTATCACTCTAAAGCGTAAGCTGAGTTCCCGAGGTGGGCATCCCTGCTTGCAGCGCTATCTATAGTTGCTATTTGGAACTAAAGCCGGAAATCGAGGTAAAAAAAAAATACTGACATTTTACATTACCTTCCCGCAATTTTTTTTTAAATAGCTGTCACCATTTACAGGTTATTGAAGTTTAAAAACAGTCAGTCCATTTTAGGACACTCGGTATATGGAGTGCGATCGAACGAAATTGAAAAATACCTTGCTCTATTAATTTCTTCGACAATCGTTTTTCTTACTTCATTGGCAAGAAGGTTCATAATTTCATCCTGAATATATTTCGCCAATTATCTTTTTCACTTTCAATAATTTTCACTTTTGCTCTTTTCAAATTTGCTGTCGATTACGTGATTTAATTTTAAACGTCTCTCAAGTTTCTTTTAGCGAATGCATGCATTCCTGTGTTCTAGAGCATTTTTATGCTCAGGAATTTTAGGATTTAATTTCTTCCACATGAAAAACCCACAATTTGGATTGACCAACTTTGGAGGGCGATCATGATAATTGGTGTATAATAAACAGAGAAAACAAAATATAGCGATTCCCTTAATTAAGTTATCCAATAAGCCGCAATCACTGTTAATAATTTCTCCACTAGGTATAATTTTCTTGAACGTTAGTTTAGAAAATTGTCGTCCTTCTGCAATGGCAGATTTCATGTAATCAGCATTTTCATCCTGTGCTGGACCTTTTTTTAACAGGAAAGTAATGACCGAATGACTATAAGAATGATCCCATAGTGGGATCAGAATAGGTTAGCACAGAAACTTTCGTATACGATGTAAAAGGGGCCGCAGAGAGAGAGGGGCCGCAAAAGTTTAAGAAACACTGCAATAAAATATCACAAAAGCATATTATAAAATCATCAGATCTAAAGAGCTCAATGAAAAGTAAATGTGAACGACGCAATAACTTGGAAATGCAAAATGTACATGTACATACTTCCATTGGGAAAAAAATTCCCGCTATGTAAATACATACATTTAGTTTTACAAAAAAAAAAAAAAAAAATAGAATATCGAAGAGTGAAAAAATATTCCAATGAAAATGATCGACGACAATAAAAAAAAAAAAAGAAGAAAATTGGTAGTACAAATTTGGCGCCCCCTAAATTTCCGCGCCCGGGGCGACTGCCCCCTTCGCCCCCCCTTTCGCACGGTGCTGACTACAAGGTGCTAACTGTAGAATTTGAACTGTAGAATAACTGTAGAACTGAATAAAATTTAGCGCTCATTTTCAGGAACACACAAAAGATTTTTGCTGCAGAAGAAACTGAACAAGAATTAAACTGTTGAAGCCTATGAATAATAATTGCTGGAAGTGCGTTTTCAATTCCAGAGTCGTACGGGTTTTTAAATTTAACCCTTTTTTGCATGTAACTCGATATGTATAAAATGTGTAAATCATATACCGGGCTGCACAAAAGACCTCAAGTACATTTCCTTTTATTGACGGAAATTTCTGAAAGGAAATTACCAACTGTGCCATGTGTTAAACTGAACTAACTTTTAACATACTGTGTAGCATACAAACAAATCTATAGATTATATACAGGACAGTAAAAAGGAATTCGGTATTTTTCCGACTATTGCTGGTAATTGCGGAAATTAGATTTTCAAACGCGTTATCCACTTTCCAAATTGTTTATTTAGATATCATCTACTGTCTTAATAAAAATTGAAATTTTGTTACAGTATTCTGAATCTGTTGGAAAATGATTCATAATCTATGCTGAGTTCATTTTCAGGGACACACAAAAGATTTTCGCCACAGAAAAAATTGAACAATAATTGAACTATTGAAGCCTATGAACAATAATTGTTGGGAGTTCGTTTTTACCTGTGATACGTGTTTTAAAATTTAACTTTTTTTTTACACACAGCTTAGTGTGCGTAAATTGTATAAATTATATACAAGGCTGCACAAAAGATCTCAAGTACATTTTCATTTGTTCACGGAAATTTCCAACTAGGCTATGCGCTAAATTGAAATAACTTTTAACATACTATGTAGTATACAAAAAAAATCTATAGATCATATGCAGGACTGCACAAAATATTTCGGATACTTTTTCGACTATTGCTGGCAGTTGCAAAAATTGGGTTTTCAAACGCGTTATGAATTTTCCAAATTGTTTATCTAGGCATCCTCTTTCGCCTTAATAAACTGTGAAATTTTGTTACAGTATTCTGAATGTGTTAGAAGGTATTTCATAATCTATGCTGAGCCTTTCAATTTACGTTCTCGTTTAATCAGATTTCACTCCCCCATGCTCAAAATCTGAGAATTTAAATAGTACATTTTAGATATTGATATAAACTTTCTGAATCATAATTTGAATTTATCTCAAAACTATCTTAAAGAAATTTGAAATATTCTTAGAGAACAGAGAAAATGAGCTTAAAGTGGAAACAAAGAAAAATAAAACGCAAATACAAATGTTATAGGAAAAGTTATCACAACTTTATTTTCAGCCTCTAGGGGTATGAATTTATTTCTATTTGAAATACTTTTGTGAAAACGGAGCATTGGATTCCACGTGCTTTTCAGAAGTATTACTATCTTCGAGTTTAATTAAAGGCAGATTTAAAGATTGTTACTTACATTTAAAGAAATGTAGAGAAATATTTTCGATATTAAAAAGGAAATTTTTATTAAACGTGAATTTTACTGTTGCGTATGCTGTATGGCATTTGCATTGATGATATTTTATTATAACTAAAGGGAATTAAATCAGAACAAATATATTTTCATTTATTAATTCATTATTACAAACAACTTTTTATGTACGTTTTAATTTCATTTGATAGTTCTTTTTACAAAAATATGAATTAGTTTAAATAAATTAGTTTTTCCAATTTAAAGAGTATTATACTTTAACATGTTTTTAGAAATTATATAAAAATTAATATATTGTGTTTAGTCGTGTGTGCGGATCTGCTTGTAATGCGAACACTGTTTTGAATAGTTAAAAACGAAAAAAAATTATATTATAAATAAAATTCATCATATTGTTTCTTTAGCATCAAAAAATACCAGAATTTGGGAAAATTTCTGTAGGCCCTACACCCACAATACATATCATTTTTCAAACCTAAAATTCCATACTCTTACTCTATTATTTTATTCCACTCAATTCAACTAAATATATTTCAATTTCCTTTATTCTACATACTACTATTACACTTACGTGTGCACTAAACTGGAAGTTTTACAAAATTAACTGAAATATTTTAAAATATGTAAAAAAAAATACATATTTTTATTAAAAATTACCGTTTTCGTATATTCGAGTTCCGAATTAGGGTAAGGTGCCCTATTATCGTCCCCCAGTCCCTTTTAGGCCCTTCGAAGTTGTAATTTTCAGTGAAAATCTACCAAATTCGGGTTTTCATAGACTAACTAACTACCCACGCACATAGAAACGTAGGTAAATATGGTACAAAAAAATTTTAACAATGCGAAAAATTGTTTTTTCAAAAGTATCTAAATAATGCAAAAGAAAAAAAATGGTCACAATTTCGTCCCTCCAAAAAATCCAATACACCGATGCGTAACTTATAACTAAATCAAAATTTATTTCTAAATGAGTAAGTTATTTAATTTACATTAAAGTAAGGCACAAAGAAATGCACTAATTATCAGTGGAAGAATAGCATAACGAAATAGTAGCATAGTTTCCAACCTCCCGATTTTTTTCATACCAATATTTTTATGCAGAAATACTTGCTTTATACAATCGCAGTTTTAACGAATTTAAATAAAGAAAACATTTTTGTAAGATTTAACTGGTAACCAAAAAATTGGGAGATTGGCAACTATGCATTAGCCAACCAAACATGAGGAAAAAAATTAAGAAAAATGTCATGAAAAAGCATTCTTAATTTCGTCCCCGGAACGAAAATATGAACCGCAAGGAGGACGAAATTGGGAACACGCTACTTCCCAATATTACGGATCTTCAGTTCCCGTAAGATGAACTGAGCGTCCTAAAACTCGCCATATGCTACTGTCAGCATCTTGCCAACGTAAAATACATGCAATGAATAAGAAATGAATACTTACAGTACAGTAATAACGTTGTACAAATGACGTAATAAGAACTCAGGTCTTCTAAAAATAGAAAATTCGCGGTCTTTAATTTATGTATGCGTCTTGGCGAACAAAACTTTCAACACTGACACATTTTACCTTCCGCCCACTGTGCCTTGCCTCATAAGGGGCGCCACTTTCGCAGAAGCGGAGAAGTTAAGGGGGACAAAAATTAGGAGAAGGGACGAAATATGGGCACTTTACCATACATTATCACATAGAGCTTAGATTCTAGTTCGAAACGTAGTGAGTAATATGGAAAGCATTCTGACAAATTTTCACTGAAATATGTTTAAAACATTTTATGTAATGAAATGAAATTTATCGAACATGGAAACAACGAAAAAATTGATTTTCCAAAAGATTAATGACATAATGATCAATGACCAAAACGGCCATTTTAATGTAGGCTTAAAGTAGGCTTAACGCACCAAGGCCCTACCAATGGGGAACGACTCTGTCAGGCACAGTTGCTCACATGATCTGTTACTGTTTTCATCTACTTTACTGTTTACAGCTCAACAGATGAAATACTGAAGATGTGTGCCGCATAGTAAATGATAATGTCAACATGTTACTTGAATGAACTTTGTTGGTCAATCTTGTTCAGGATATTTACGTTCATAGAGCGTTGGAACATTAAGCCAAAAGTTCCACGATAGACTCCAGGCCTGAACGTTTTTTACTCATTTGGCATTAAATTTTTTTAAACTCCGTTAAATTTCTCTGCAACAGCATACTTTAACTAGATGGATGAGCCAATCCCAAAATCTTCTTCTATCTCATACATCTTAACATTTCAAAAAGTAGTTATAAATGTTAATGCTTCAATATTATTTGTTTAATTCTGTGCTAACATTGATTTTTATGTTAAATATCTGCTTCAGTCAAGTAATCGGGACTAAAAACGAGTTAACCTCGATCATGATATGTTTTAAAATCAATAGTTTGTCGTTATTATGTTTTACATCAGCTGTTAGCGAAAAACCGGCTTAGTAGGACGCGTATTCCCGTCACTGTACGAGCCGCCAATGGACAACAGAACTACGAAAAACCGAGAAAATTATACAAAAATCGCTATTACAGCGCCCCTTTCCGGTGGAATTTTTCAAAATTCAAGGAAGACCTGCTGGTCATAGCCAAAAGCATACACTAAAAATTTGGCTCAATTCTACTCATAACTTCATACAATTTTCGGTGGTAAAATAAAGAAAATGGCACAAAAATCGCTATTACAGCAAATTCTTCCGGCAGAATATTTTCAAATTCAAGGAGAACCTGCTTAGCAACGCCAAAAACGTACACAAAAAATTTGATTTAATTCTATGCATAACTTAATACACTTTTCGATGGTACAATAATGAAAATGGCACAAAAATCGCTATTACAGCGCCCCCTGGGGTGAAATTTTTTCAAATTCAGAGAGGACCTGCTTGCCATAGCCAAAAACATAAACAAAGAATTTGGTTTAATTCTATTCATAACTTCATACGCTTTACAATAATGAAAATGGCACAAAAATCGCTATTACAGCGCCCCCTGGGGTGAAATTTTATCATATTCAGGGAAGACCTGCTTGCCACAGCCAAAAACATAAACAAAGAATTTGTTTTAATTGTATTCATAACTTCATACACTTTTCGATGGTACAATAATGAAAATGGCACAAAAATCGCTATTACAGCGCCGGCTGGGGTGAAATTTTTACAAATTCAAGGAGGACCTGCTTGCCATAGCCAAAAACATAAACAAAGAATTTGATTTAATTCTATTCATAGCATCATACACTTTTCATGAGTACAATAATGATAATGGGACAAAAATGGCTATTACAGCGCCACTTTCGGCGGGATTTCTCCAAATTCCGAGAGGACCTGCTTACCATAGCCAAAAACATACACAAAAAATTGGTTCAATTCTATGCATAACTTCAAACACTGTTTGAGGATACAATGGTGATACACTGACACACGGACAGAGAGACATTTTGTATAAACATGTTTATTGGGATCTCTGAACCCTAAAACGTGTAAAGCCGTCGAAAACCGGAAGTGGAAAAAATTGCGATTACAACACTTTTATCTATTGAATATAGAAGAAAATAAAAATAATAATATCGTAAATACATATAGTTTTCTTGTTTTTTATATTGCTAATTTACTTCTATTCCATCTGAAATAGTAGTATTTTACTTTATCGCTGATGTTAAATTATATAACTGAAAGCGATAAAAAGACCTTTTAACAATATAAAAGTAAATGTAAAGACTGCATGCAAAAAGATTTATCATTTTGCATATTAGACATTTTACAATTTATATTATGAAGTCAATTTATTGTAGTCTGTATATATTGGTAATAATCTGTTACATTTATAAATCTTATTTTTTCTTTCAAAATTTATGATTTACTGCCATTTTACTTTATGTGTAGTTTCGTGTTAAAAGTACATTTACAATTTTTTTCAGTTAAACAGAAAATACTTTTCAGGCATTTTGAAAAACAAAAGTAGTTAGTTTAAAAGTTTCAGAAATATCCATTTTGAAAAATACGACATAAATCTTAAATAATTCTGTTTATTTTAAATCACAGATATTATTTTCATAATTCCTTAAAGTTTTTCTCTCATATTTACGAGAAAGTTTTCTTAAACCTAAATTCTGTCACAAAAGTAGTGTGCTCTTTTATTGCAGTACTAACATACATGAACTATACATGAAATATTCTATAAGTTTCAAATTTAAGAGATAGTTTTATTTAAAACATTCAAGTAAAATTTTAACTGTAAATTATTTTCCTGTAAAAAAAGTCTTACATTTCAAAAGAAAAGTCTAATTTTTAAATATATAATAAACACTAATTAATACTTAATTTCGTGATATAAGACATTTTCTAAACGTCAAAATTAAAGGCATATTGATTTCTAAAAAGATATTAGTTAAGAATGTTTGGCTATCACTTGTTTTCCTTACCTGTGATGACATAGTTTTTGTGGAATTGCATAATTTAATACTCAACCTTTTAAAGAACAATTTTCAACAACTATTTCTTGAAACAAAAGAAACAAAGAAACAGTAAGTAGTGTCCTAAATCTAACTTTAGAATTCACCAATTTCATTTGAAGCATAAGTCGAACTGTTTGTCAAATATTTTCTTTAAGTAACGCTATAAAATCAATAAGCACTTTTCCTTTTAAACAGTAGTTACCAGAAGTATTTTTTTTTAATGCTCCAAGATCTGATCTATTTAAACACTTTTCTATATAACACTCCAAATGAATGCCATTTAAAAACTGTGGGGGAGGTAGGGGTAATTAGGAACAGGGGTAATCGAGATCAGGGGCACTTGAGGGGCATTCTGTAGCAAATAAAAAAAATTGATCATGCTAATTATGAAGCCTGATTAATATTCTACTTGAGCAATTTTTTTTTGGAGTGAAGATGTATGTTTCTGTAGAAGTAATCACTGTTTTTCCAGAATACAAACACAAACGTTGTCAAAGTGAGAATGTTTTTATTTAAAAGATCCTGTGTAAACAATTGTTTTAAATCGAAATATAGCTATGGATTTAAATTTAGAAAAAGGTTGTTTCCAAGAGGAAATGGTTACTTTTTGCAACAGATGAAGCATAATGTTAATAATCTGCATGATTCTAATGATACCAGAAATAGCATTTTCGGGGTAAATAGTATCATAGAGCTTTTGGGTTAAGGGTAAATTGGAATCGCAAATTTTATTTGTTATTTAAGTCAAATTGTGATTTGGAATGCATATTTTAATCTTTCAGTTTTCAGA
This sequence comes from Maratus speciosus, assembly GCA_963932465.1. Lineage (NCBI taxonomy): Eukaryota > Metazoa > Arthropoda > Arachnida > Araneae > Salticidae > Maratus > Maratus speciosus. The sequence goes on from OZ010789.1 coordinate 224,941,869, forward strand.
TACTGTGAAATACTCCTAGTTTGGTTTACATTACTATATTTTGTGTTAACAAATCATTTATTTTACAATTTTTATTTTGCATTCCAAATTTTATCCTCCTTCACAACGTCTGAGCTTTGACTGATCCCTTTTACCCCGTTGCTCGCATTACATGTAATTTTGAAAAAAAAAAGTTTCTTTTTAACTTTAAAAATTAATTCTTTAGTAATACAACAAGGCTATTAATTTCCAATAGAAAATTTTGTATTTGATTTTGTTTTGTAGGCAAAGTGTAAAATATATGAATATTGAAAATCCTTTAAAAAACGTTTTTCTCCAGCGTACTTATCTTCCCAATACTGTATCTCTGAGAAAAGTTGTAGTTGTACAACCAAAAATATCTTACTGTAAAGCCCACACCGAAGTCTTTTAATCCCATTTACTCATGACTGTGTATCTTTTAAGGCATGAGAAAATACCGAGAATCAAAGAGGTATTTTTTGAAAAAAGGCATTTGTACCAGGTAACATGAGGCATTGAAAATAATTCTTTACACAATTCTACAGACAAATAGCTATTGAGTAAAATTATACATAGCATTAGCATGTTGTCCACTTCAATCTGTGGCAATTAATTGTCAGAGTTCAAATTGTCAAAAATTGATCCTTATTACCCCCTAATTATTTTTGCAGCCTTAATTTTAAGAAATACCATTACTCATTTACACATTTTATTCATAATATATCATTATAAATTTGATAAATGTGTGTATATATATGTATAAATAACTATTAAACATGGAAAAATACACTTTTTTAATTAGTTCTTACTCCAGAAAGAAAATCCCATCAAATAATTTAAAACATAATGGTACAAAATATTTATAATGATGAATATTATTAAATAAATAATTTTTCTGAATTACTAATTAGCTGGAGTTGTATGTATATTTCATTAATGAAAATGTCATACAGCATATGCTGTAACAGGATTTTACATTCTGAAAATATTTCCTTATCTTATTATCGAAAATAGTTTTCTCTATTTCGTAGAATGTAAGCAATAATTGTGAAATATGCATTTATTTAAATTCAAAGAAAGGATTTCTGAAAAGCACTTGAATTGAAATTCTCTGCTTTACTAAAAGTATTTTAGATGATAATAAATTCATATCTTTAGAGACTATTAATAAAGTTGCGATAGCTCTTTCGATAACATTTGTATTTGCATTTCATTTTTCTTTGTTTGCACTTTAAGCTCATTTTCCATTTGCGCCAAGTGTATTTCAGATTTCTTTAAGATAGTTTTAAAAGAAATTAAAATTATGATTGAGGAAGTTTCTATCAATATCTGAGATACATACTTTAAAATCGGAAAGATTTGGCATGGGGTGGTGAGCGTAGATGTCAAAAATACAAATGCAATCTTTTTATCTTCCTATATCGGTCAAATAAGAAAAAAGTAAATCAAAAGAAGAAAAAGGTAAACAATTTTGTATTGAAACTCTAATAAATGTATTCATATAGGCAAAATAATAAAGAGTGGAAAGTATGCAAAAAGTTAAAACTAAATCGATTTTAATACGAAAATTTATACTTCTTTTCATGTATTTTTATAAGCATAAAAATGGGGAATATGCATAAGTAAATAAAAATGTATACAATCTGATACAAATATACAGTGTGTTTCACAAGTATTTGATCAAATTTTAAAAGTTTGCTACACACAGTGAACTCGATAACCATTGCAAAAGAATAGAGAATTAGATCTAATGTATTAAGACAATGAACTTTTGATTCTTGAAAGAATCGCGCTTACTTTAAGTGAAATAAACAATTGGAAACTTGGGAAAATATTAAATGGTAAAATAAATTACAACAAGATACAACCATATTTTGTCCTTTATAATACGCGTTTTATCGAAAATTTAATCCAAAAATTGTGATGTGCAGTAAACACTGTATATTTGAAACAACCACATGGAACAACCTCTAGCTTTCACTATATCGCTGCATACAGCGAATAAATATTGTAATAAAATTGTGCATGATAAAAGTATTTGAATGAATTGCAATTCTTCATGCTGTAGTTTATCTATTATGAGTATTTAAACAGTATAGCCTTCCGGTGAAGACAAATAATTTCAAACAAGATTTTCAATGATAGAAAAGTGATCGTGCATATAAATAATGACTTATTTATAGGAGACTTAACAGTTTATTAGGTTGAAATATGATATCTAATTGAACAGGTTCAACTAGGTGGATAGGCCTAACCCAAGACCCAAGATCTACTAGTCCCAAGCATGTCTAATTGAAGAATTTGGCAAAAGCAGAACACATCTGGAAGCCCAATTTCAGCAATTTCCATCTACAGACGGAAATGTGTGCAAATGTTTATGATATATAGATCTGTATCTTTTAACTATATATATATATACAAGACTTTAGTTCAGTTATGAAATACATACTACAGTTGAAAATTCCAATTGTGCAGCCCAGTATACTCTGTAATACACGACGAATGCCATGAAAAATAATTGCTAAATTTACAAGCGCATACGAAATATTTGAAAACTCACTTCCAGCAATTATTGCTCAAACACGATAAGAAAAGTAATAAAGACAGTAATCGAATTCTTTTGTGTATCCCCGTAAAAGAACGATAAACGCTATGAATGCCCTTTTCAAAAGTAAGCATTTTGTAGTAAACTTCAGTGATTTATATCAATTTCAGAACATTTTAAATAGCTCAATATCATTACACTGCAAACGATTTTTCCCCATTGAGCAAATGTAAGGGGATTCTGTCGAGTGCACCTGTAAATGAACTATTCAAGCTAAACCCTTCATTTTCAATACCGAACATGCCATGGTAAACATCATAAACCTATGTCAATTACATGAAAATCCGAGAATATTTAAGCGAGTTAGAGCGCGGAGAAACAGACGGCCAGGCGATCAGACAAATGGAATTCATAAACATTTTTTAACTAAGTTGGAAAGAATTAATAAAAATTCCTCAAAATATTGTATATTTATACTATATCGTATCAAACTCAATTAATTATTTACTTTTTCGCGTCATCTAGGGGTTTTTAGCATAAATATAATGCCAGTTTTTTTCTTTTTACGGTTCCGTACTTAAAAAGTAAAAACGGAACCATTATAAGATCACTCATGTGTCTGTCACAGCCAATTTACTCGCAGACTATGGAACGCGGAAAGTTCAAATTGGCTGAAGTAATAAAATCTATTGACCCACATATTTATAGAGTATTAATCATTCACAAATACATTTAGGAAAAATGTATAGGGGCTAATTAAGGTACTTTTAAAAAAATCTTTCATTTATGTATCGTGTGGGTATCGTTTGAAAGCTTTCGTAACGCAGAATTCAAAAATACTTTTCTTTTAATTTTAGGTATTATATTTTCAGAAATACCGTTGAAAATGTAAGGCAAAAAATGTCCCCCTCCCATCTATTTCCGAATCTACTGAAACAAAATAATGAAAAAAGTAGGGGAAGCAGACGTTAATTTAAACCTTGCAGGAAAATTATAGCGATTACCCTAGGTCACATAGTTTTTGAGAAAATCGCATTTTTCTTGTTACACACAAATTTTGATTTGCGGGCATTCAACAAAAGATTTGAAGAGCGCTGGATGTACCTATCGTCGTAGAATTATATAAAGATTCTTTATAACGATTTTGGAAAAAAATTGCCGGTAATTAGCAGAGATAATAACTCTGAAAGACACGGACTGTTTGGATATACATAAAGACACATGCGGCGCACACCTATGCTCCATAGGCTTTTAAAACCTAGATAACAACTTTTAAAGATTTATTTCTATAGTGCAATCTCCAGTAGTAGAATAATAGCAGTAGACGTCCGTTAAAAACAGACCAATCTAATTAGAATTAATCACATAATTACTATTTCATTAGCGACAAAATACCATTGATTCGCTCTCTCAATACGCCACTTGTTCCTTTAAAGGTTAATTAAAAACCTATCAGGAAAACCGCGATACGGACCAAGGCGGCGTTGCAACTTTGCGACCTCCTTCTGAAGGGCGCTTAACACAAAGCCAAGTTTAAACTTTAAAGAAGGGTTTTGTTTTAGGTACAGTCGTGGAAAAGGAAAAGTAAACACCCCCTACTAACTCCTCAACAAATTATCGTAGACGAAAGTTACTGGTACCGAACGATTGGACATAAAGTCTACTTTTAAATACCGTATATAAAATTTGCTTAAGGGGTCATCTACATATTAAAACGAATCTAAACTTCATTCGTTTTCAATGGCAATACCCAATTTAAACGAGATATTTCAAATCTTCGGTTCAAACTATGCCTAGACACCAAATTTCAAGTCATTTGAATGATAAGTTTTTAAATTATAAACGTTCAAAATTTAGTGCTTCTAATGTTAAATTGCATTTTCATATTTTTATTTATAATTTCTGAAATTATGATCCTAATGTTTAAATTTTTTGTGTAGCAATAATACAAATATACCAAAACATAAATTTGCAATTTTTATAATTTTCCACTATGAATTATGAATTATGAAATTAATATTAAAAAAAATTATGAATTGCAACATACAATATTTTTGATGGATTCAGATTTATTAAGTTCTGTTTTATGGAAATCCAAAATTTCACATTTTTGTTCCAAGTAGTTTTCAAATTATGCTTAAAAAACGGCAAAATGATGATTTAAGGGGCCGTCTATGATAGAAGTGACTGAATATTTTGAAATTTCTTATGCTATCCTGTAATCTAACAGGCTTAATTGGCTGCTATAAGGTGCCTTGATCAAGAAGGGAGCTCTCTCGGTTAGCAATCGAGTACCGAACTTCAATTTGGATACAGCCCTTAAAATACGCTCGTTTTAAAATAATTGATTTCTCGGAAACTTGGCGTACGAATTGCATAAAAATTTGTTTTTAGACTAGTTGAAGGGTGTAGAGCTCATTTATGCTGTCAGAATTGTGTACTGCTATTGAAAAAAACAAAGTTATTGTTCGTTTTAATATGTAGATGGCCCCCTAAGTAAATTTTATATACATCATTTAAAATTAGACTTTATTTCCAATCGTTCGGTATCAGTAACTTTCTTCTACGATAATTTGTTGACCCGTTAGTAGGAGGCGTTTACTTTTTTTTTTTTTTTTCCACGATTGTACATTGTAAAAAGTCCTTCCGGCCAGTTCCGGGAGGAAGAGGCAGCTTTCATATTCCTTATTTTTTAAAAGTAAGCTTATATTATTCAAACATACGAAGATCAATTTAGTGGAAACCGATTATAGGAGATTCAATACTAATTTTTGTCAATACTAAATCATTATAAATGAGAATTTCACGAAATTAGTCGGCTATATCCAAGCTGCTTTTATTTAAAGTAACTTATATTTGATTGTCAAATTCGGCGATATCTTGAAGTGCCTACCATTTTAAGACAACATGGTGGATGAGGCTAACCAGTAAACTTGGTCGAGACCTTAGTAATTCCTGTGTACATGCTCACTCACATAGGAATCGGTTGATATATACAAGTGCTGTCGCAGGCAAAAAATCAGATTTTTCAAAATGTCACCTACATTTGAAATTGAAACTGCTATATCTGAGCCATTTTTACTTTCTTCTATCTTTACAAGAAGAAAGTATTGGATTCGTGAAAAATTTCGACTTCCGGTTTTCGACGGATTTATACGTTTTAGAATGCCCAGAACACGATTTGATGGTTTTTAGAAAATGTCTGTCTGTGAGTCTGTCTGTTACTCTGTAACTCTGTGAGTCTGTATGTGACAAACATTTTGTGGGCGCTCTATCTCAAGAACTAATGCACGGAATTTCACAAAACTTTATATTTAGTTAGACCCTGATACAAACTGGACCTGATTAGTTTTTGGTGAAAATCGCCCAACAGGTGGCACTGCTATGCGGCATCTTTCACGATTTCTTCAATAGCTATATCTCAAGAACTACTGCACTGATTTTCAGAAAACTTCAGATTTAGTTAGTCCAGGACATAGTTTGGTGCTGATTCCTTTTTTGTGAAAATAGCCTAACATGTGGCGCTGCTATGCTTCATTATTCATAATTATCGCAATAGCTCTAACTCAAGAAAAAATGCACACATTTTCATCAAACATCAGATTCAGTTAGTCCCTGATATAAATTAGCGCTGTTTAATATTTGGAGTAAATCGCTCAACAGGTGGCGCTGCTGTGCTGCATTTTTCACTATTCCCGCAAGAGCTGTATCTCAAGAACTATTGCATGGATTTTCATCAAACTTCAGATTTAGTTAGTCCTTGACATGAATTGACGTATAAATTAGTGCTGTTTAATTTTTGGTGTAAATCTCTCAACAGGTGACGCTGCTATGCTGTATTTTTTGCGATTTCCGCAATAGCTTTATCTCAAGAACTAATGATTGGAATTTCAACAAACTTCAGATTCAGGTATACCTGGATATCATTTAGTGCTGCTTACTTTGGTGTAAATCGCTCAACAGGTGGCGCTGCTATGCTACATTTTTCAGAATTTCCGCTATCTCTATCTCAAGAACTAATGCACGAATTTTCATCCAACTTCAAATTTAGATATACTTTGAAATGAATTGGTGCTAAATCGGTGGTTGTTATTTCTTGTACTATTTAAATGATTTAATTGACGTTATTTATACAGAAGAAAGTTTTGTGATGGCCACAACATACTAGTTTAAGATAGCGACAAAACAAAAAATGCTCCGGAATCCTTATATCATGGTCAAATAAGAAAGAAACCTTTTTCAATTCTTAATTTTTTTGCATAACACTTTAAATATAATTTTTTATTTAATTTAATGGCTTCCATTTTGAAACAAGATGGCTGATGAAGCTGGACAGCGAACTTGGTCGAGACATTACGATATACCATCCTTCTAACATCGAAAGAGGTTAATAAATACGCGTGTTAGTTATAACGTGACAAATATCAGATCGTTTCAAAATGTCAGCCATGCTAGAAATTCAAAGTGCTATAATTCAACCATTTTTTAAGATATATACGAAACAAAAACTGCTCCGGAATCTTTGTATCAAGGTCAAACACATAAAAAAATCTTTTTCATTCTTCAATTTTTTAATAACTCATTTAGGTAGCTTTCATTACAAAAAGCTACCTAATGCAGCCGTTCGGAGGAAAGCGATTTCAAAAAATTTTGGTATATTTTCATCGCTCATGACCCCCAGACCCCGAAACCACCCTCCGTTCAAAAGTTGATATATATATATATATCCATATATATATATATATATCTGACCTTTGTCATACTGTAACTCTCGAATTTGTGAACCGATTTGGATGAAATTCGGTATGTACATAGTACATACCAATGTCTCGACCGAGTTCGTTGGCCAGCTTCATCCGCCATTTTGTTTCAAAATGGCGGCCATTTAAAAATTTTTTTTAAATTTTAAATTTGAAATGTGGTACCAAAGAATTGAAAATGGAAAAATATTTTTTTCTTATGTATTTGATCTTTATACAAAGATTCTGGAGCAGTTTTTGTTTCGTCTATATCTTAAAAAATGGCTGAGTTATAGCCTTTTGAATTTCTAGCGTGGCTGACATTGTGAAACGTCCTGAATTTTGTCACGCGATAAAAGGCGTATTTATGAACCGATTTGGATGTAACTTCGTTTGTACATAGTAAATACCAATGTCTGGACCGAGTTCGTTGGCCAGCTTCATCCGCCATCTTGTTTAAAAATGGCAGCCATTTAAATTTTCAAGAAAAATTTAAATTTGAAATGTGGTACCAAAAAATTGAAAAGTGAAAAAATATTTTTTTCTTATGTATTTGACCTTGATACAAAGATTCGGGAGCAGTTTTTGTTTCATCTATATCTTAAAAAATGGCTGAGTTATAGCATTTTGAAATTCTAGCGTGGCTGATATCTTGAAACGTCCTGATATTTGTCACGTGATAACAGGCGTATTTATGAATCGATTTGGATGTACCATGCTGTGTACATAGTACATACAAATATCTCGACCTAGTTCGTTGGCCAGCTTCATTCGCCATCTTGTTTCAAAATGGCGGCCATTTAAAAAAGTTTAAAAAAATTAAAATTTAAAATGAGATACCAAAAATTTGGAAAATGAAAAAGATTTTTTTCGTATGTGTTTGACCTTAATACAAAGATTCCGGAACAGTTTCTGTTTCGTCCATATCTAAAAAAATGGTTGAGTTATAGCATTTTGAATTTCTATTCTGGCTGACATTATAAAACGACCTGATTTTTGTCACGCGGTAACAAGCGTATTTATGAACCGATTTGGATGTTACTTGGTCTGTACATAGTACATACCAATGTCTCGACCGAGTTCGTTGGCCAGCTTCATTCGCCATCTTGTTTCAAAAGGGTTGCCATTTAAAAAAAATTAAATTTAGCACTTTGAATTTCTAGCATGACTAACATTTTAAAACGATCTTGTATTTGTCACGCGATAACACACGTATTCGCCTATTTCCATGTAAGAAGGCATGTGGATAGTATACATCAACATCTCAGCCAAATATAAGTTATTTTAAATAAAAGCAGCTCGGATAAAGCTGACTAATTTCACGAAATTCTCATTCATAATGATTTAGTATTGATAAAAATTAGTATTGAATCTCCTATATTCGGTTTTCACTAAATTGAGCTTCTTGTGTTTAAATAATATAAGTTGGCATTTTTAAAATAAGGAATTTGAAAGCTACCTCTTTCTCCCGGCACTGGCCGGAAGGACTTTTTAAATTTTAACTTTAATTTTTTTTTTAAATGGCAGCCCTTTTGAAACAAGATGGCGAATGAAGCTGGCCAACGAACTCGATCGAGACATTGGTATGTACTATGTACACAACAAGTTACATCCAAATCGGTTCATAAATACGCCTGTTATCGCGTGACAAAAATCATGTTTAAAAATGTCAGCCACAATAGAAATTCAAAATGCTATAACTCAGCCATTTTTTTTATATAGACGAAACAAAAACTGTTCCGGAATCTTTGTATTATGGTCAAACACATACAAAAAAATCTTTTTCATTTTCCAAATTTTTGGTACTTCATTTTAAATTTAAATTTTTTAAAAACATTTTAAATGGCCGCCATTTTGAAACAAGATGGCGAATGAAGCTGACGAACGAACTCGGTCGAGACATTGGTACGTATTATGTATACATCAAAGTACATCGAAATCGGTTCATAAATACGCCTGTTATTGCGTGACAAAAATCAGGTCGTTTCAAAATGTCAGCCACGCTAGAAATTCAAAGTGCTATAACTCAGTCATTTTTTAAGATATAGACGAAACAAAAACTTCTCCGGAATCTTTGCATCAATGTCAAACACATAAGAAAAAATATTTTTCAATTTTCAATTTTTTGGTACCACATTTCAAATTTAAAATTAAAAAAAAAATTTAAATGGCCGTCATTTTGAAACAAGATGGCGGATGAAGCTGGCCAACGAACTCGGTCGAGACATTGGTATGTACTATATACGCACGAAATTTTATCGAAATCGGTTCATAAATACGAGAGTTACAGTATGACAAATATCAGATATATATATATATATATATATCAACTTTTGAACGGAGGGTGGTTTCGGGGTCTGGGGGTCATGATCGATGAAAATATACCAAAATTTTTTGAAATCGCTTTCCTCCGAACGGCTGCAATAGGTAGCTTTTTGTAATGAAAGCTACCTAAAAGTCCTTCCGGCCTGTGCCGGGAGGAAGAGGTAGCTTTCATATTCATTATTTTTTAAAAGCCAGCTTATTTTATTCAAACACACGAAGCTCAATTTAGTGGAAACCGACTATAGAAGATTCAATACTAATTTTTATCAATACCAAATCATTATAAATGTGAATTTCACGAAATTAGTCAGCTTTATCTAAGCTGCTTTTATTTAAAGTAACTTATATTTAGTTGCCAAATTCGGTGATATTTTGAAATGCCTGCCAAAGACAACATGATGGATGAGGCTAACCCGTGAACTTGGTCGAGACCTTAGTAATTCCTGTGCACATGCTCACTCACATCGGAATCGGTTGATATATACGAGTGCTGTCGCAGGCAAAAATCAGATTTTTCAAAATGTCACCCACATTAGAAATTCAAACTGCTGTATCTGAGCCATATTTTAAGATAACGACAAAACAAAAGGTGCTCCGAAATCCTTATATAAAGGTCACATTCTTAAGAAAAAACCTTTTTCAATTTCAAATATTTTTTCACCTCACTTTAAATATAATTTTTTTTTAATTTAATGGCTGCCATTTTGACACAAGATGGCGGATGAAGCTGGCCAACGAACTTGGTCGAGACATTGCTATATACTATCCACATGCCTTCTTACATGCAAATAGGTTAATAAATACGCGTGTTATCGCGTGACAAATATCAGATCGTTTCATAATGTAAGCCATGCTAGAAATTCAAAGTGCTATAACTCAACCTTTTTTAAGATATAGACGAAAGAAATACTGGTCCGGAATCTTTGTATCAAGGTCAAACACATAAATAAAGCCTTTTCATTTTCCAATTTTTTGATAAATTATATTAAATTTAATTTTTTTCAATGGCAGCACTTTTGAAACAAGATGGCGAATGAAGCTGGCCAACGAACTCGGTTGAGACATTGGTATGTACTATGCATAAACCAAGTTACCTCCAAATCGGTACATAAATACGCCTGTTATCGCATGACAAAAATCAGGTCGTTTCAAAATGTCAGCCACAGTAGAAATTCATAATGCTATAACTCAGCCATTTTTTTAGATATAGACGAAACAAAAATTGTTCCAGAATCTTTGTATTAAGTTGAAATACATAAGAAAAAATATTTTTCATTCTCCAATTTTTTGGTACCAGATTTTAAATTTAAAATATTTTAATTTTTTTTTAATTTCCGCCTTTTTGAAACAATATGGCGGATGAAGCTGGCCAACGAACTCGGTCGAGACATTGTTATGTACTATGTACACACGAAGTTACATCCAAATTGGTTCATAAATACCAGGGTTACAGTGTGACAAATATCCTATATATATATGTAATAATAAAAATTTTCGCCTCATTTTCTTAGTAAAATTATTCCAAATTCTGAATATTTTTCCTTTTTTACCTATCTTTAATAATAACTTAATATCTTTTGTCTTTTATTTCATGCATTTAAAGTTGCGTATTCTTTTATTATTCTAAAAACCTTAATCCATTCGCCTAATCTTATATAACCCATTAAATTATTTTTTCATTTTATTCTAAAACTAAATTCTCTTTCTTTCGAATGTTTTAATATCATTTATTCTTTCGTGTTCTATACCCACAATTCCGTGCACTTTTATTCTGATGCCGTATAAAGAGTTCTTTACCGACGTCATCCTTTCCCATCAAATCGTAATTTGTTCTATGTCCCACCCCCCCCCTCCTCTCTTCTAGCATTGGTCTGTTACTGTTCTGTAACCGTCCGCGCTTTGTTGTTCGGGATACAAATATCGTTACATCGGGGATGGAGAGAAGATTTTTACGTTTTTCTGGTTGTGTAATTAAGCTACGTCGTTTGGAGTGAACGTGCGAATGTGTAGATCCTATTCTTATAACATCTAAAGTCTTATGAAGTGATGATCGATTTTTGTGAGTGGATGGAACGACTACTGGAAGTGTTTATTATGTTTTGTCAATAAAACCAGTTTAAAAAAGTGACGATGACTCTCTATATTCATTACGTAAGGGAAATTATTAATGTGTTTCGAGCCTGTCTTTCTCGCCACCCTGACTGCAATCCGGTATTTTCATTATAACGGATGGATGGTTTTGATTGCTCTACTACATTTTTTGTCGAGGTGTACTGGTGTCGCCTAAATATCTGAAAGTCCGTAGAAAAATGCTACATAAGCCGCACAGGATGATCACTTGCTTTACTAAAGTAATGATTTGTAGAGAAACTCATCGAAACTTCAGAATGTCAGAAATGATCTGACAATGCAATGTGAATTATTATCATCGACTATCAATAAGTATGATTACGATGAGAGATGTTTTCATGAACGAATATCAGTAAAACTCTGACAGTGTTATATCACTAAGTTTCAACGACTTAATAGAATGATTAAAAATTCCTGATACCTAAAAGTGGCGGAAATCGGTAAATTGGATGCACGATTTTTCTTTTTAAATAAAATTCTAGCTCTCCGGCCAGAAGTTATGTTGAGAAAAAAACACCTTTCTGTGGGTGAGAATATATTATTTATTATAGTATTTTAGTAGACTTCTATTTATTTACAATATTGTTATTATTATTATTATTGTTAGAAAATGAATTATACTTTAGTTGTTGTTATTATTTATTAAGGAAAAAAATATATTTACATTGTTTATTTAATTTAAAGTTATATATTTTTTAATTATGTTTATACTATTGCACTTTTATATAAATGAGTTATCCCTCCTATATACAATTAAGATCTAGAATTGTTAAAAAATCAAATAACACCATGAGTGAAATAAATATTGTTCCCTTTGACCCAGAGTCCGGTATGAAAATACAACCTTGGTTAATGCATTTTGAGAAATCTTGCATTACCGAGAAAAAAGATGAAAATTGGAAATTAAATAATATTTCTAAATATTTGAAAGGAGAAGCATCGAAGGTTTATATAAATGATTGTCTGGAGTGCACTAGTTTTGAAAAAATTTCTGAGCTTCTCACTGAAAAATTTATTAGTGTTTATGTTCCAAGATTTTCTGAATTTAAAGCTTTAAAGTTATCATAGTTATTTTAGCTTTAAAGTTAAATGACTTAAATGAATTAGAACAATATTTTCATAAAAAGTTTGAAGTGGGTAGGAAGTTACAGTTATGTGAAACAATAATTGTGCAGGGACTTACAGATGGGCTAAAGCCCGAATACCAGAATTTTTTTATAGTAAATCCTCCAAGTAACACCGCTGACTGGTATCGGATGTCAAAACAACTAGTAATAATTCCAACTTCTTCTGTAAATGCTGTTAGGAATAATTCACATAATGTTAGGCCTTTTCAGCCTCATTAAAATGCACCCAGACATTGGACTCGTCAGGAGAATCCTAATTTAAATACAAATAATCCTCGATTTACAACTCCTAGAATGCAAAATACTCATTTCCAACAACGATACCCCACTAGACCTTGAAGGATTTGTCTTAACAAAGGGGTACTTAATGCCTATCATTGGGAAAGAGAATGTGTATTTAATGTTACCCCTGTACCATCATATGCTCCTACTAATCAACAACAATCTTCTACTAATACTATATGAGAATTGATAGTCTCTGGGTATGCAAAACAAAAATAAATTCCTTGTGTTATTGATAATGGATCCACTATTTCGATTTTACCTATTAAATTTGTAAATTTATTATATGCTAAAGTTAGAAATATTTCTCCAATTATTATTGGCCAAACTAAAGGGTCTATACAAATTAATCAATCATGTAATTTATTTATTAAAGTTGGTAAAATTAAGCAGAATGTAAAATTTTTAGTATGTGACACTGATCTTGAGTACTCAATACTAGGGTTGCAACCTGTGCACTCTTTCAATTAAATATAGATTGTGTAAATTGTAAAATTATGCAAGGAAGGACTATAGTAAAACAATGCATATCCAGAAATGTACTAAGATCTCTTCATTTTAATATGAATAACCAATATGATGAAATGCAACCTGATTATGGAAAGTTAGTTTATCCCCAATTTTTTATAATTTAAATAAATTCAGTGAGAAAAGATGGGATTGAGTGAACCTTTTACTGGGATTTTGACAATTAAAATATAGTTAAAAAATGATTAAATATAGTAAAGTGACTTGTTTGCACCATGTTTTGATATAATTTCTAATACTAAGATCTATTGCACCTACTCAAGTTTAATAACTTTTCTTGATGATTGATGATATCTGATGATAAATATGCAAAAATGTTCTTGTCTTAAAGCAAGCTTGGGTTTCTTGAATGTTTTTGTTGAGGAATTGCTGTGTTGTGTTTAAAGTTTACTACTCCAAAAAGTTTAACCTGAAAAGAGAATTAATAATCATTTTATTTTGTTTTTGAAAAATATTTTGTTTTTAAATTTAAGTTTTGCACTAGAAAGTATATAATTATAAATTATTCTTAAGGGCCACTGAAAACTTGTCCCATTTCGAATCCTTAATAAATTATCTGATGCTAACTTTGAGATAGATAGGAAAAATCAAAACCGAAATACGGAGATCGTCCATGTAGCTAAATTACGAAAATATTATTCTCCAGATCAATTAAAGTTATCCCATGAAAAACCCCAGCAAACTAATGTTAAATCCATAGCCGCGTCTTAAAATTATAATAATAAGTAATCTAACTAAACTAAATAAATACATTTATAAGTTAGTAAGCAATTATTTTCTATATAACAGTGTATTCTTGAATCACGCGACAGGAATATTACTGCTGAGATTTTTTACTTGAGTTAACTACTTATGCTGGCGTAAATTTGTTGACTTAGGTTGAGAATTTCTTGTACCGAAATTAATTGAATTAATAACTTAAACTAAATTAACTAAATAAATAAAATTAACTGGATTAGAATTAAATTTAAATCGAATTTCAATCTAGGATTAAAGTTAATTACTATAATTCAATAATCTGGATCTTTTATCAACCTTTCTTAAGTATGCTACAAAGTTTCATTTCCATTCAGCAACTATAGCTTCTTGTTTGATTGAAAACAAGATCATTGCATAATCATGCTGAATTGATAGTTATTTCACATTTCTTATTTATTTTTGTTACTTTATGTTATGCCTAATATTTGAGTATATTGTCATACCTCATTCGCTGTGATATGGATGAGGTATCAATTAGATACTTTAAGGATTAGATAAAGAAATTTATTTGATACTTTTGAATACTATTGACTGTGTTGTTGAATATAGTTGTTATTATTATTTATTATACTATGCATTATTGATATTGAGAGAAAAAGATCATAATGAATATTGATTACTATAACAAGTGAGATGATAATACTTAGCATGGGAGACTTACTTGAGAGAGTATTTATGCTATGAGTTGTGATATTTCAATTATTCATTATAAGTTAGTCCTAGAAATTAATATTATAAGATATAATATGTTTATTATTAGATAATTGGAAGATAATTACCGTGTAACTAATTAATGGACAGAATATGAGAAAAAAAAATCTTATGAAGTTTTAGATTTAAGAGTTTTTGTTAGTTTATGAGAATATCTGATTTAAGTGGTTTTAATTGTTATGAGTTAGAGAGTTTATTAATTATGAATAATTAATATATGAGTTAGAAATTTTAGATTACTAAATTTTTCAACTTAGAGGAATTCCAAAGAAGTTTCTGAAAAACCTATGATGACTGTAATAGGTAAATACCATGTGGTAAATAGTAAATAATAACAAATAGTAAAAAGGTACCCGCAAAGAGATGGACCATCAATACCATCGATGTATGTGTGCCAATACACTTCAAAGATACTGTAAATAGGTTTATTTAAAAAAATTTGTTATTATTATTGCTATTATGAATTTTATTATTATTTATTTATTGTAATATATTAATTTCATTTATTGAACTAAAAATGAACTTAGATTGGAAAAACTGAGTTGCTAATGTAAGGATAAGTAGGTTCAAATGAACATTATATTTACGAATCTAATTTTGAACTTATATTTTGAAGACATTTTTCAGAATTCCATTAGCACACTTATATTATAAAATGCTACGTTTAAGTCTTTACAACTGAATTCATGAATGCTTTGCACATTAATATGAGTCATGAATGGCCGTAAATTTATTATGTAAATAACAAAACTATGTTAAAAAATTATTCTCAATATTTATAGTAACTTTTTATTTTACATCTTTGTAATTTGTAAACAAGATTAATATCTTGTTATTGTATTTAATTAACAATTCCAGTAGTTCGCATTCTAAATTTTAAATTAATATAGCATTAAGATTTAAAAAAAAAAAGTTAAATCTTCAAGGTTTATTCCAAGTGGCGAAATTGTAATCCAAGCCTATGTAACATTTCCTTTCTATGAACTTGTGGGTTTTAGGACCTACCAGTTCATCCAGTCTTTTTGAGTGGGGGGATATGTAATAATAAAAATTTTCGCCTCTTTTTCTTAGTAAAACTATTCCAAATTCTTAATATTTTTCCTTTTTTACCTATCTTTAATAATATCTTAATATCTTTTGTCTTTTATTTCATGCATTTAAAGTTGCGTATTCTTTTATTGTTCTAAAAACCTTAATCCATTCGCCTAATCTTATAAAACCCATTAAATTACTTTTTCATTTTATTCTAAAACTAAATTCTCTTTTTTAATATCATTCATTCTTTCGTGTTCTATACCCACAATTCCATGCGTCCGCCAGCACTATTTGCACTTTTATTCTGACGCCGTATAAAGAGTTCTTTATCGACGTCATCCTTTCCCATCGATTCGTAATTTGTTCTATGTCCCATCCTCCCCCTCCTCTCTTCTAGCATTGGTCTGTTACTGTTCTGTAACCGTCCGCGCGTTGTTGTTCGGGGTACAAATATCGTTACATCGGCGATGGAGAGAAGATTTTTACGTTTTTCTGGCTGTCTAATTAAGCTACGTCGCTTGGAGTGAACGTCCGAATGTGTAGATCCTATTCTTATAACATCTAAAGTCTTATGAAGTGATGATCGATTTTTGTGAGTGGATGGAACGACTACTGGAAGTGTTTACTATGTTTTGTCAATAAAACCAGTTTAAAAAAGTGACGATGACTCTCTATATTCATTACGTAAGGGAAATTATCAATGTGTTTCGAGCCTGTCTTTCTCGCCACCTTGACTGAAATCCGGTATTTTCATTATAACGGATGGATGGTTTTGATTGCTCTACTACATTTTATGTCGAGGTGTACTGGTGTCGCCTAAATATCTGAAAGTCGGTAGCAAAATGCTACATATATATATATCAATATTTGAACGAGGGGTGGTTTCGGGGTCTGGGGGTCATGGCCGCTGAAAATATACCAAAATTTTTTGAAATCGCTTTCCTCCGACTACTGCAATAGGTAGATTTTTGTAATGAAAGCTTCCTAAAAGATAAGATTATTACCATGCTGAATTTGGGTTTATGAAATGCCAAATGAAGTTTAAATATGCACTATTTTTATTGTCAGGACCGAATTAAATTCATCATAGAGAGATTAGAATAAGATTAAACAAGAACGAAAAATCAAGCATACAGCATAGATTATGAAGCACTTTTCAATACATTCAGGATACTAAAACAAAACTTTAAAGTTTACTAAGGTTAACGATGATTTCTAAATTAACAATTTGGAAAACGCATAATGCTTTTGAAAACCTAATTTTTGCTATTACCATCAATAGTCGGGGAAAATATATTTTTCTTTGTGCAGTCTGTATATGATCTATAGATATGTAACGTATACTAATAAAAGTTAGTTCAGTTAAACGTATAGCACTGTCGAAAATTTCCATTCAGCAATTTCCACCAATAAACGGATGTTATTGAAAACTTTTGTGCAGCCCTGTATATGTTCTACAGAATTTATACGCACCAAGTAACATTTAAAAATAATTAAATTTAAAAAAGCATAGCACAACTAAGATTCACTTCCAGCAATTATTGTTCGTAGGCTTCAATATAGTTCAATTATTGTTCATTTTCTACTGTAGCCAAATCCTTTTGTATTTCTCTGTAAATGAACGATAAATTATATGCTCACCACGTTCTATATTAAGAACATTGTAGAACATTCAGCGATATATGTACCTTTCAGTATGTTTATAATAGTGCAATATCATTAAAAGACACCGCAAACACTTTTTCTCCAATATACAATAATCTCCTTGAACTTTCATGGTACATCCATTTATACTTTTCTAGTATATACAGCAATACCCAACCCTACGTTGTATAGTTTTTAAAAAGTCTTATTATTCTTTTAGAAGCGATTTTTTTTTATAATAATACAGTTACTAATTAATAAATTTATTGTACGGAACCCTCTGTACGCGAGTAATACTCGCACTTGACCGTTTATTTTTTTTAATCAATGCTTACTCTGTAGCAAAGTAAAAAACTAAACATACCATATGAAAAATTATAAATTTTGTTATTTAAACACCATACTAAAAAAAAGTAATGAAAACTGACATTTTTTCCATAATAAAGCATTTGAAATTTGAAATTGGATAACTAAAAAATCAAAACAATAACACTGTCTAGGGTTAAAGCCAGGGAGCAAAATATAAAGTACGAGGATAAAACATAAGCATAAAAACCATAAAAACTGCTTACGTCTTAAAGGATATGATTTTTTTTTTAATCTAATAAAAGTTTTATGGAAGCAAATTTTATTTAGTTTTTCGGTGGATCGAGAAAAATTCGGATAAAAGCATCTGAGATTCAAGCAAATATAAGGGTAAAATAACGAAATATGTTTGTGCTTCATTTTATTGACATAAAATTTCTCTTTGGCTCAAATATTATTAAATCAAAATGTGTTTTTTCGTTTAATGCGTTTCATATTTTTATTCAGATTCTGTAAATCTAACTTATCAGAAATAGACATAAAAAATTCAGATACAAACACTGTAGCAAAAATGTGTTTTTGTAGAATTTTTTGTATTTCGGAATTGAAAGACTAGGTCATAAAATCTGAAAAACTGGAATAAATTGCATAAAATGTTAGAGACAAAGTGTTTCTGATTTGAAGTATTATCAAAAGAAATTCTAAGTTAACGACACTTTTTTTTTTTTTTTTTTTTTTTTTTTTTTTTTTTTTTTTTTACAATTACTTCATTATCATAAGAAACTATGACATTTTTCCGTTCTGTAAACACATTCGGAAATTTATCACTATTTCTATATAACCCTAGCTACAAAACGCCGCGTAGACAAAATTTATGTGTCAAGTAAATAAAAAGTTATTTTTAAGCATGGAAATTGCGCTTTCAAAGCAATAAAAATTTTAAATACTTCCCAACAAATTAAGGAAGTTGGAAACTGTACGTCAAACGCGGCAAACAAGATGCGTTCGTACTATAACTAGTTTTATAGATATTCAGATCTTGCTGCAATAGTTGTTGCACTCTTATGCAAAAATGCATGAATACAAAATTTGTTACGATTATATATATTAAATTCAGTAATATGGAAATAATAGGACTCCATCTTAAATAGGACGTAATCAGTAATGCAACCTAGAATCATTACCTATCGTGGCACATCATTCAATTAATTACGTATGATAGGATTTGATGGAATGAAGAAAACTTTTATTAGTATCTTTTATTAATGTATTTTTAAGTTTTGATTCTATGTTCATAAAATTTGAAATGACTCGACAAAATTCTCAACATTTAAATATATTAAATTTCAAATTCTTCGGTTGAGAAGTTTTTGAGCTGTTATATATGGTCAGACGGTCAGACAGGCAGACGGACGGACCAGTCGACTACTATAGGTGCTACGTATTTATATAATTACGAATGCACTTAAAAAGTGTTCGTGATTTCGATTTGTCTGTCTATCTGTACATCTATCTGGCTTCTATATCTGGCTTCTTCGGAATTTTGGAAACTGTCCAAATTAGCATAGATTGTGGTTTATTGCTGATAATTGTTAGGAGCTCATATTAATAATTTTACTCTACTTAAAATTTTATGAAATTACTAATTCAGTATTGATATGCAACATTACATATATCCTATATTAAAAAAAAAGTTGTGTGATAAATTTATTGTTCATTTTCAGGGACACACAATAATCTCTGTGATATTATTGTCAGTAGCCAATAACAATTTGAAAAGTGCTTTAACCATTCTATACAATTTATTATATAATGAAATCTATACATTTATTAAAGTGCAGGTTAAAATGTTCTCCGTAGCAAATCATGCATGCAACATCTAATGTTCATTTACAGAGCCGCGCATAATAGATCAGATAAACTAACATATATGAGCGACTATGGATGGATGCAGTGTTCCAATTTTAAGATTCCTTTTTAATAGTAACACAATAATATCTTGTATATGTATATTTTGTAAATCATATACAAAGTAGCGCAAAACATCTCGAATGCATTATCAACAAGAGTTTGATTTGCTGAACGTGTATATTCCAATATGTTATAAGGCTTTAATATGAATTAAGCAGTGCGATATAGGCTGATTGTTTAATATAAACACATTCCTACACAGGGCTTCCTAAGAACTGGAGTTACCAATTGGAAAGAATTGGAATAATTTTATGTCAATAGAATGAAATTTCCAGAAGCGCATTTTAAGTGATGTTATGCGTTTTTCAACTGCATGAATCTGTATTATATTATGCGGCGTATATAAAAATGTATCGATAAATAGAATGCCGTAGGAAATATTTCGAATACTTTACCGTCAATGCATCGAAATTTTTGAAAACTCGCTTTTCAGTAATTGCCGCCTTTCAATGATATTTCTTTCACTCTATGAAAAGATGAAGTTTCGCAACAACATTCTGGTAATGTCGGTAAAGCGGTTCATAATCTATGCGTTGTGCATAATTGTTTTTTTTGTTTTGTTAGTTAATTACTAATTGTTTCAGGTTAACATTGCCAATTTATTAAATCATATGTTTTTTTTTTTTTTTTTTTTTTTTTTTTTTTTTTTTTTTCTTTTTTACTCAAATCGGTTTTAACCCATTATTTTCCGAGTTACACTTATTTTGAGATGTATTTTCATCAAATTATTTATTACGTGCACAAAAACAAATAAAATTCAACAGTATATATAAAACAAAGCTTATGAAATAGGTATTAGAAATGCATTCTTAACCGCTTAAGCACCACGACGTACTTCCACACGTCAAGAACTTTTCTATTTAAAATAGTAAAACATATCCGCGTACGTCATCATTTTAAATACAATCACAATGTTTTACGCATTTGGTTTTTTGCGTCGCACATTGCTATTATGATACACTATTTTTGATGATATTTAATATCTTATATTCAGCATAGTATCACTAAATAGAATATGGTGCTTAAAGGGTTAATCGTTCTATTTTTGAAAATAAAAGTATTTCTAAATTTTTTGAAAATACTTTAGTATCCATTCTGTTTATGAACCCTATTCTTCCTTCTGTTCCGAGGCTATAAAAAATCAGCTGTTTTGAAAAAAAAATTGGAAATCGTTCCATTGGAAACCATTACTGTCTTTAAGAATTCACTTATTACTTTCTTCTACATTTACAAGAAAGCATTGGATTCGTGAAATTTTTCGAATTCCGGTTTTCGACGGATTTATACGTTTTAGGGGTCAGAGAACCCGAAAAACATGTTTTTACAAAATGTCTGTCTGCGAATCTGTCTGTGAGTTTGTGAGTCTGTCTGTCTGTGTGTGACAAAAATTATGTGGGCGCTTTATCTCAACAGCTAACGAACGGAATTTAATAAAAATTTATATTCAGTTAGTCCCCGATATAAATTGGTGCTGATTAGTTTTTGGTGTAAATCGCTCAGCAGGTGGCGCGGATATGCAGCATTTTTCACAATTTACACAATAGCTCAATCTGCAGAACTAATGCACAGATATTTTCATCAAACTTCAGATTCAGTTAGTCCTTGATAAGAATTGACGTTTTATAGATTTTGGTGTAAATCGCTCAACAGGTGGTGCTGGTATGGTGCATTTTTTGCGATTTCCAAAATACCTCTATCTCGAGAATTTATGCTTGGATTTTCAACAAACTTCAGACTCAGGTATATCTAGATATGAATTACTGCTGTTTATGTTTTGCTGCAGATCGCTCAATAGGTGGCGCTGCTATGCTACATTTTTCAGAATTTCTGCTATAGCTCTATCTCAAGAACTAATGCACTAATTTTAATCAAACTTCTAATCAGATATACGTTGATATGAAATGGTGCTAAATTGATGTAATTTCTTGTAATGTGTGAATAATTTAATTGACGTGATTTATATAAAAGAAAGTTTTGTGATGGCCACAACATACTAGTTTTTTATTGTGCTCCTGAAAGTATTGAAATGTGTGTAATAGTTCTGAATAGTATAATGAATATTCATTTAATTTCAGATTAATTTTGTGCCAATTATCGAACTTATTAGAAATATAAGGTTAAAATAAATTATGTTATAGCTAATCTATATATATAAAAGAAAGTCTGGATTTTGTATTAATCAACGCGCAGCCCAAACTACTGAACCTAAAATCTTGAAATTTGGGGTAAAAATACTTCTTATGGCATTGAGTGCCGCTAAGAAAGGATTTTCTAAAATTCCACCCCTAAGGGTGGTAAAAAATAGAACGAAAATTTAAAAAAATCCTTAAAAATCTGATTTTATAGTTATTTTTCAACTGATAACATATTTTAATGTATTTTTGAATGCGGAATCGAATGGTACTAACCAAATTATTATAAGTCTAATAGTTCATGAGATATTTCATATTTTTCTAATTTGGCCCTATCTTTGGCGCCAAAACCTCAAATTTTCAAGTGATAATTTCTAAAAACTCATTCTCTTCATTCTGTTACTATAGCATGGGAAGAAATTCAAATTGAATAATTTTTTTAATCAATTCTTTTGCTTAAATATTTAAAACAACTATGTCAGTTAGGAAAAAAATTATAAACGCGTCAAAAACTAAAACTAAATAATAATAATAATAATAATAAAACTGTTGTATTTTTTCGTTCTATCAACCCTATGCCAAAATGTATGGTATCGCGCCATTTATTTCGACCCTTAGCGTGCAAACGATTTTTTTTGCAAACCGTGCCAAAGATTAACATTTGCTATTTATTGAACGTGAATATTTTTTATGAGTATTATTCCATCGTAATCTCGTAAAACATTTTAATTTGTTATTTTTTGAATAGAAAATATTTATTTTTAAATTATAACTTACATTTATTACTGATAATGACATGGATTTTACGATTTGGCAGTTACTTGATGACGAGGAAGGTGTAATAAAATCATTTCAGAACTTAGGAATTATACCTATAAAAATGTTTTGTTAAAAAACGTCGAACGTCTTCATTCAAAAAATTAAATGTTTACTGCAATGGCAGATATGATTATTACGTACGCCACGCTACAATGATAACCTGAAAGACATTTACAATTCGAGACCTGCAGATTAAATTGACTTTATTTTATTATTTTATTGTCTTTTATTTTAAGTATTGATTTGTATTGATTTAAAAAAATAGTTGGTGAAAGTCTGTAATTTTCAAATGTTATATATTTTAAATGCTCATTTTTGTATCAACAAAGTTATATTTTTTTTCAAATGTTTCATTTCATTTTGCGCTAATTATTATGCTTGGCGACAACGGTGTTGGTATAACGGAAAAATACCAAAACAGTTACTGATTTTATTTAAAATACAAAGAAAAAGGGTTTAATAAGAAATAAATATTATTAAACGGAAATATTTAATTTAAGTATGAAAGCAATGTTTGTAGTGTTTAAAAAAGTGTTAATATTCAAAGGTTTAAGTAGAGAAATATTTTGCAATTTGCCATTTTCTCCTATCGATAAAAAGAAAAAAATGTATAGTTTTATGTTAGTCGTGCATAAATCTCACCAATAGAATTTTATAAATCGCAAATATTTATACTTACAATTTTACTCATCATCATCTACTATATTTACAAAAACGCAAATTCTTATTTCATTCTGATTGATTATAACTCAAGTTCTACTGAACATAATTTTGTAGAACGTACACTGTTAGTTAAGTAATTTATTTTAGAAGTGTTTAATGTAAAAAAATAGATCTACTTTGAATTAGTGATAAGTACGGAACTTTTAAAATTAGGTGAACCCTATTATGAAAGATTACCTTTAATGTAAAGTTCTACTAAATGGATTTTGATGCTATGCCGGAAAGTTTTCTATGGTGTAGTAAATTACTATAAGAGAATGTACGCTATATGCATTGTGTATATACTGGAGAATATATATTCTATAAAGGTGTGCAGGGTTTCTTAAAAAATCCAGTGGGTATATAAAGTAGACCTACACCTACATCCCTGAGAGTTCTATAATCTGGTTAACGCGATTATGGAAGATATATTTAAATTTATCTATCTATAATATGTATGAAATGCAAAGAGAAATTTCGTTTGGGCCGCTTACAACCCGAGTTCTGCTGAATAGATTTTTGATGGGACTTGCATTGTTAGATAATTTTTTAGAAAAAAAAAAATTAGTACGTCATATCGTTCTACGTTGCTTATTTAAATAATTATGGGGGAAAATTCAAAATCAGAAGAACACGATTATGAAAGATTGGCTTTTTTAAAGGTTCTGCTGGGTGGATTCTGGTAAGACATACTGTTAATTATATAATTTTTAGGGAACGTTTTGGTACATTTGCCAGTTTAAAAGATTCTGCTAAGTGGATTTTGATGGAACTTGCCCAGTTAGTTAATTTTTCAGGGAATTTTTTAGTATAAAACACATATCGTTCTAGGTTGCTTGGTTATAGGATTTTGGATGAAAGTTCTAGAATGAGGTGAGACCAATTATGAAAGATTAGCCTTTTTCATGTGTTCTATTGGATGGAATCTGATGAGAATTGCATTGATAAATTTTCAGAGGAAGGGTATAAGTATATTACATATTGTTCTATCGTACTTTACCAAATCCTACAGTTAAGGATCAACTAAAGAAGTTGGTCCTTAGCAGCTCAAATGTTGTCTGTCTCAATAGAAAATACAATAGTATAATGACGTCCATATCGTTTGTAGCAATTCGGATGGGTATGCCAGGTTAATGTCCATATTGCTTTCAAACGAATGATCAAATTCACAGATATATTTCGTTTGATTCATGGTTTGTTTAGAAAAACAGACCAGCGTAGCGGGCGAAGGCTGCTAGTGTTTCTATAAATGAGTGAAATTTCAAGCCACGCATTTACTTCACGATTTCAATGTTCATTTTTAGTGTTTAGAAACTTTTTCATTTAAATTCTGCAAATCATGCTTTTATCAAATTTTTCATTATTCAACAAGGAAAGAATAGGCTTATATATTCATTTATGTGGTTTTTGAGCTCATAAATGTGCCAGTAAAAAAACGTTGAAAAGAAAAATAGTAAAAAAAAAAAAAAAAAAATAAATAAAAAAACCTTGGTGAATGCAAATCGTAAACAAACGATCACGCCGCCATTTTACCTACTGTGACGTCACAGAAATACTGTCCATTGATATTAATAAAAAATAATGTTTAGTTTTTGGTTTCAGTTACATTAGTTTGGAAAATTTCAAATTTACTCTGCAATTTTTATCATGAAAAATAAAGACAATCATATATATTAAAGCGTAAACCTGATTCTATAAGATTAGAGCCAAAAATTCACGCATTTGCGCATGCATGAAGTTAAATTTACTAGATCTTCCATTTAGAGGAAAGGTACAGAAGTCTGGTTAGCAGAGTAGTCTAAAGCACCAGGTTAAAGATCTGAACTTTTGTAGACGACGCGGGTTCGAGCCGAACGCCCGGCAAAATGATTCCTGTGCCATTTATGGCGATAATTCATTTCGATAATGACATATTTTATTAGAAGGAGAAGTTATATGATTTTGATTTTATTATTATTTGAATGGTTTATCATTAAATAAAATTTAACATTCAAAAATATTTTGAAAGAATAATTTTATATTTAAAATATTTAACCTAAAATATTTTGCATGTAATTGTCAATTAAATAAATTGAGCTGATCTACAACTTTTGCTTATATTTTTTGACGATTATCTAGAACATATAGGTGAGTAGGTCAGAAGGAAAAGTTTGCCATTCTTTTCCGTAAATAAATAAATAAATAAAACGGAAAGAAAGAAAAATATTCATATAAGAACTATAAAATAAATTATATTGATATCCATGGTTTAATATTTAAAAAATAAAGAAAAAAGTAAAGTAAAATTCAAGTAATAAAAAAAATATATTATAAATCGTTAGTTGCATCAAGTTTCAAAATTAGTCTTTTAGTGAATGAGACTGATATAAATAAAATTCATGACAGCTTTTAAAGTTCGTGTAGTTAAAAAAAATGAAAATAAGAATAGATATTGTTATTTTTTCAACAAAAATAAATGAGGCTGTAGTAAGTAAAAATAAATGCTCTGCCCAGTATTTTTTGGTAAATTTCTGATAAAAGGCAAGCATAATTGGTTGTAAATTATAAACTTAAAGTTCTTTCACTTCGTTCAATAGGTTAGACTGACAGCACTCTCAAGATCGCCTTTAAAAAATAGGAATCACTTATAGAATATAAAAATTTATTACGATTTCAATAATTAATTTAAAAACAACTAATTTAAAATTCAAGAATTTTTCTAATGGAACATTCAAGTTATTTACCGTCAAATCTTGACGGATACTATCTAGTATTTATGAAATAGTAATAAACCTTTTTTAAGAAAAAATGTTTTCGCGTTAAAAAGATCTTTGTGTCGTTGAAGTGTATGTAAAATATAAGCAAAAGTTTAACTTAAATAAATTGAGATGATTTAATAAAATAATAAGAGAAAAAAATAAAATTTAAGCAACTAATCCCTATCAGGGGAAATTGGGTACATATCTGGCATGTTCGTAAATTTTAAATTTTAAAGAATTACAAATGACAGATATATTTTTTTTATTTGAGCAATTTATTTTCCTAGAAAGAATCTATTCAAGTGTTACATTTATTACCTCCCCCCCCCCCCCTTTCATTGAAAATTTCGTATAAGGCAATAAAAGGGCCATTTTTGGCGTCAATTGTATTTTGAAAATAATTACTAAAGCAGTAGAATAGATTCAGCTTAATTTATATCTTATTCGAAAAGAATTTCAAAAGATAAATCAATAAAAAATATTCTTCTTCAACCCGGATTTGAAACTTTTGTTAAATAAAGTAGAGACAAAATGATTTTGATATAACATTGCCCTTGTGTAAAGTAAAATGACAGTCAGTATGCTTTTTTTTTCTTTTTTTGATTTTAGTCACAGAAAATTGTTAAACCAATTTCGTTTCTGTCACTGAAATATATTTGTTTTGCGTTTGACAAGAAAATGCAAAAATACTGAAATAAACAAGTCGGAAATTGAACGTCAAACGTGGCAAATGAAGAGCGTTCGTACTAGAACTAGTTTATAAATAATGCTAAAATGCATGAATACAAAATTTATTACGATTATATATATTAAATTCAGTAATAAGGAAATAACATGACTTTATCTTAAATAGGACGTAATCGCCATGGCTACCTGGAATCATTACCTAACATGGGATATCATTGAATTAATTACGTAAGATAGGATTTAATAGAACGAATAATACTTTTATTAAAATCTTTTTAAGTTTTGATTCGATTTTCATAAAATTTGAAATGATTCGACAAAATTCTTCAAAGATTATATATACTGTTAAATTTCAAACCATTCGGTTGGGTAGTTTTTGTGCTGTTATATGCGGACAGATGGACAGATAGACGACCGTACTAGACGACAACTATAGCTGCAAGTATTTATATAATTACGAACGCACTTAAAAAAGTATTTTTCACATAACAAAAGTACCTTTTATCTTAAAGTATCCCGTAGTAAATGTATCTTTTATGTTAAAGTATGGCGTTGGAAAAATAACTTTCCCCCCCACTTATTCTTTAATATATGTATGCATTAAATATTTAGAAATTTGGGTTAAAAACGCATAATCTAAATAGTAAATTTCCAATAAAATAGATTAATTTCAGAACAAAGAAAAGTATAACAATTTGAAAAATATGTAATTGTAGTCGGAATTAATGATAATAGCTCTCCCACGGTCGGTTCGCTACTATTTTTAACACTTTCCAACAAAGTTAAAATGTGTTTATGCATTCGGTTTATCTATCCGTGTGTCCACGCTCTAACTCCCGTAAATATACTCTGATTTTCATGCAATTGATAAAGGTTATTTAGGGTCACAAAAGCATGTTTGGTATTGTATATGAAGTATGTAATGTAGGATTAATAGTTCATTTACAGCGGCACTTGAAAGTATTCCAATACATTATGGTATATGGGGAAAATTGTTTGCGCAGTATTTTAATGACATTAGGCTATTTTAAATGTATTGAAACTGATATAAATCACCGAATTTCACTACGATCATGTTATAACAGGGCATTCATAGTATTTTATATTCCTTTACAGGGACACACAAAAGAAATCGCTTACAGTTCTGTCTCTGAGTAATAATTGCTGGAGTGCACTTTTTAAAATTCAGTATGTGCTTTCAAATATAATTAATTTTTTGCGTGTTACTTGTTATATATAAATTCTATACCCCATATACAGAGCTGCACAAAATTATTCACGTACCATTCTCCTTATTAGAGGAAATTGCTAAAGGGGCATTTTCAACTGAAGTATACGCATTTCTCAAGTAAACTAAATTTTGGCATGCATATAGTTAATAGATATAAATCTATGTATCATATACAGGGCTGCTGAAAAAAAAATTGCATAGTTTTCCGAATGTAGATGGGAACAGCTAAAATTTGGTTTTTAAATGAGTTATGCATTTCCATATTGTTGAATTAGACGTAATATTTATACTTTTTAAAAGGTGCAATTTTGTTACATTATTCTGAATGTGTTGGAAAGTGTTTCATAATCTATGCTTGACGCCTGCTTTTTTCTTTCCTGTTTTTATATTATATTGATTGATTGTCACAACTTACAGTAGTAATAATAGCTTTATTTAATGGTAGATTAAGCGTCTCGTGTCTGTCGGCAATGACTAGCGAATTCTACCGCACGTTCAAGTCGGAAAATTCAGATGAAGGTAGTCGAAGGAAGGTTCCGATTCACATGAGATTTGTTAAATTTTTGATAATTAGACAAAGTATTAATTAAAAATTATCGAAAACGCATTATTTTTCTATACATCGGCAGCAGTGCCCGCGCAGGCTCAGTCCCTGCTTTCTGGAGATCGTAGGAGAGAAGAGCTAAATTCCGTTTTTTCCCTTCTTGGCCAAATATTTTAATAGTCCAAGAGCTGTTCAGCATTTTAGGGAAGGTATTTGAGGCACCCTGAAAATTTGTGCAACACTTCTTTTTTAATGGCTGATTACAAAATCGAATGTCTGGCTGAAGGATCGTGGCCCAAAAAGTGTGCCAGACACGTGTCAAGTGCCATTTTTTTTGACTACCCAAACAAGGTATTTAAGGCACGCTGAGATTAAGACAGAATAATATTTATACTTAGAAAAAAATATTTTGAAAACGACAGACACTTTAGTCGGCCCAAAAACTGTGCCAGACACGTGTCAAGTGCCATTTTTTTACTACCCAAAAAAAGTATTTGAGGCACGCTGAGATTGAGACAGAATAATATTTATGCTTAGAAAGAAATATTTTGAAAATGACAGACACTTTAGTCGGCACAAAAACTGTGCCAGACACGTGTCAAGTGCCATTTTTTGTCTGGCACAATTTTTGGGCCACGATCCTTCAGCCAGACATTCGATTTTGTATTCAGGCATTACAAAAGAAGTGTTGCACAAATTTTCAGGGTGCCTCAAATACCTACTCAAAAATGTTCAACAGCTCTCCTACTATAACGCCCATTCATCGAATTCTTAGGTATACGGTAAAAAGAAAAACCTATTATTGAATGTTCTACTTTTACGTCTTAAATACTGTAATAATTTGAAAAAAAATATTGCTAACCTTTGGATTTTGTTTTTCAAAAATGTTCGTTTTCGCGGTTGAATTTTTATACCTTTCAGCGATGCTTCCCTATGGCTCGATTTCAGAGGTACCGATTCACAAAAAGGACTTATTTAAATCTGAGACCTTCTTCTCTTCAATGGTGCAATCAATTCTTAAGAATACGAATTTTTACTGCTTCGAAAAACTTGCGATTGCAGGCCATGCTGCTTTCAAGAGAGGGTAGAAGTGAAAACCAAAATGCTGGTATTTTTTTCGTGTTCTTTAACGTCCATCGGCCGAACTGTCTGGTATGCTGATAAAAGGAAGAGCACTTTTACTTATTAAATGAAGTTAGAAAAATTATTGTTGTTAATTATTTGAAAATAAAATCAAAAGGGTCGTTTTCGTAGTTGACTTCTTCTCCCTCTGATCAATGCTCCCGTAGTGCTCGATTTCAGAGGTACCGAATCACAAACATTACCTATTTAAAAATGGAATTTTCTTCTCTTTAAAGGTTGTTTTGAAAAATACAAGTTTTGACGCTTTCAAAAAAATTCGCGACAACAGGTCACTTTCTGCCTCCCGAAGACGATCTTTTTTAAATGCTAAAAGTAAATAAACATCGCTATTTCAGCACAATCCTCTTAGGCAATCTCGTCAAACTGGATTTACATCATCTATAGGGAAATCTAAATCATCGAACAAGTAGAAGTATTTAAGCAAAAATAAAATGTGAGAATTTTGCGAAATATACACCAAAATGTGGGCTATTTCGTCGCGTCTTCGCTCGGCTTCGGCACATGTTTTTTACAACTAAATACGGTATTTCTTTGACGAAATGTTAAATAGGAATTGGATACGGTTTTATTTATAACCTAATAAAATTTCAGGGAATTCGTACGATAAGAAAATGTTGTTTTGTTATTTTAAAGGGCCCGACGCGAAAACAAACAAACAAACAAACAAAAACAAAACAAAAAAAAAAAAAAAAAGAACCGAAAAGAAGAAAACATCTCTTTTGCAACCAAATATCAATATTATTTCATAAACTTTTTAAACAAAAATAAAGTATTAGAAATTTTTGATGAAAAGACCAAAATGTGGATTGTTTCGTCACGTCTTCGCTCGGCTTCAGCTGATATTTCCAAAACTAAACATGCATATTTTTTCACAAAAATTTAAATAGGGATTGGATACAGATACATTTACAACCTAATAAAATTTCTGTGAGTTCGTATGGTAAGAAGATTTTGTTTTGTTATTTTAAAGGGCCCGACGCGAAAACAAACAAACAAACAACAACAACAACATCAAAGCGAAAAGAAGTAAACACCAAAACTTTTACAAAAAAATATGAATATTATTTCATAATTTTTTTTACACGGGTTAAAAAACCGTTATATTTATAATGACAAAAATTTAACCCTTTGTACTCCGCTGTCGCCGCTGCGCCGACATCATCTTGCCTTGAAAATTTTGTTTTTGGCACTAGCAATAAAAGAAAATAAAATTTGCCTTCTTTAATCAGAGCATTTTTAAAATTGTGTACTTTTCCTTCTTTTAAATAAGTGGTGCCGATCGAATAAAATATTTGTGTAACGACGCGGAGTTGCTGATAGTCCACAGTCAAAATGACGCGGAATTGCTGGTAGCCCATACTCAAAATAACGCGGGGTGCACAGGGTTAAAAGAGTTCTGACAACACGAACTTCCTTTCTTAAAATATAAAACGACAATACGTGAAAAAAATGTCTACTCACGACCGTTTTTACAACTAATATCACTACTTTTTCACAAATTTTTCACTTAAAAATATAAATTCATCAAAAATCGGTTTAAAGATATAGGGTAACTTTAGGATAGATGGCAAGTCTAAATATTTCCGAAACTTCATCATAGAATGCAACATAAACTTTGTTTGTATGAAATAGTTCAACGAGATTATTTATTACGATGTGCATTTGGGTTTTTCGATTAAAAAAAGTAAGTGTAATTTTAAAGTTTATTTAATTTAGTGGTTGCATATTTTTTTTTTTTTACTTTGGTATCTGAATGTTTTGCAGTAAGTACTTTATATATATATATATATTACTATATGGGCTTTTAAGGCACATATATAATCTAATCTTTACTTCTAAGCCTAAAACAAAGGTGTACAGCCGTGGAAAAAAAAAGTAAACACCCCCTACTAACTTCACAACAAATTATCTTAAACTAAAGTTACTGGTACCGAACGATTGGAAATAAATTCTACTTTTAAATGATGTATATAAAATTTGCTTAGGGGGCATCTACATATTAAAACGAATCCAAACTTCATTTTTGTCAATGGCAATACCCAATTTTAACGAGATATTTCAAATCTTCGGTTCAAACTATGCCTAGACACCAAATTTTAAGTCATTTGAATGATAAGTTTGTGAATTATAAACATTCCAAATTTAATGCGTCTAATGTTAAATTACATTTTCATATTTTTATTTATGTGCTAATTTTTTGTGTAGCAATAACTCTAATATACCCAAACATAAATACGCTGAATTTGCAATTTTTATAATTTTATGATATGAATTATGAATTATGAAATTAATATTCGAAAAAAATATGAATAGCAACCTACAATTCTTTTGATGGATTTAGATTTTTTAAGTCCTGCTTTATCAAAATCCAAAATTTCACATTTTTCTTCCAAGTAGTTTTCAAATTATGCTTAAAAAACGGCAAAATGATCGTTTAAGGGGTCGTCTACGATAAAAGTGAGTAGATATTTTGAAATTTCTTCTGCTGTCCTGTAATCTAACCGGCTTCATGAACTGCTTGAGTGGTGCTAAAGGTGCCTTGATCAAGAAGGGGGCTCGCTCGGTTAACAATCGAGTACCGAACTTCAATTTGAATACAGTCCTTATAATATGCTCGTTTTAAAATAATTTATTTCTCGGAAACTTATTGCATGAATTGCATAAAAATTTCTTTTTAGGCTAATTGAAGGGTGTAGAGTTCCTTTATGCTGTCAGAATTGTGTACTGCTATTGAAAAAAACAAAGTTATGACTCGTTTTAATATGTAGATGGCCCCCTAAGCAAATTTTATATGCATCATTTAGAAGTAGACTTTATTTCCGATCGTTCGGTACCAGTAACTTTCTTCTACGATTATTTGATGAGGAGTTAGTAGGGAGTGTTTACTTTTTTTTCCACGACTGTACGATGGCTATTGATGCTTCAAATTAAGCGACTATCAGTTCTTCAATTTTAGGAGAGATGGCCACCATTAATCCATATTTTAAAATTATACAGAGTGACATTTTAGCTAAATATAATTAAATTTAATATAAATGTATAACTATTATGTTTATAAATGTATTAGTTGATATAATTGTTTAGATATGTTATATGAGTATTATGTATGTTGTATGAGAAATTTTCGATGAAAAGACCAAAATGTGGATTGTTTCGTCACGTCTTCGCTCGGCTTCAGCTGATATTTCCAAAACTAAACATGCATATTTTTTAACAAAAATTTAAATAGGGACTGGACACAGATACATTTACAACCTAATAAAATTTCAGTGAGTTCGTACGGTAAGAAGATTTTGTGTTGTTATTTTAAAGGGTCCGACGCGAAAACAAACAAACAAACAACAACAACAACATCAAAGCAAAAAGAAGTAAACACCAAAACTTTTACAAAAAAATATGAATATTATTTCATAATTTTTTTTACACGGGTTAAAAAAGCGTTATATTTATAATGACAAAAATTTAACCCTTTGTACTCCGTTGTCGCCGCTACGCCGACATCATCTTGCCTTGAAAATTTTGTTTTTGGCACTAGCAATAAAAGAAAATAAAATTTGCCTTATTTAATCAGAGCATTTTTAAAATTGTGTACTTTTCCTTCTTTTAAATAAGTGGTGCCGATAGAATAAAATATTTGTGTAACGACGCGGAGTTGCTGATAGTCCACAGTCAAAATGACGCGGAGTTGCTGGTAGCCCATACTCAAAATAACGCGGGGTGCACAGGGTTAAAAGAGTTCTGACAACACGAACTTCCTTTCTTAAAATATAAAACGACAATACGTGAAAAAAAATGCCTACTCACGACCGTTTTTACAACTAATATCACTACTTTTTCACAAATTTTTCACTTAAAAATATAAATTCATCAAAAATCGGTTTAAAGATATAGGGTAACTTTAGGATAGATGGCCAGTCTAAATATTTCCGAAACTTCATCATAAAATGCAACATAAACTTTGTTTGTATGAAATACTTCAACGAGATTATTTATTGCGATGTGCATTTGGGTTTTTCGATTATAAAAAGTAAGTGTAATTTTAAAGTTTATTTAATTTAGTGGTTGAATATATATATATATATATATTTACTTTGGTATCTGAATGTTTTGCAGTAAGTACTTTATATATATATATATATTACTATATGGGCTTTTAAGGCACATATATAATCTAATCTTTACTTCTAAGCCTAAAACAAAGGTGGACAGTCGTGGAAAAAAAAAGTAAACATCCCCTACTAACTTCGCAACAAATTATCTTAAACTAAAGTTACTGGTACCGAACGATTGGAAATAAAGTCTACTTTTAAATGATGTATATAAAATTTGCTTAGGGGGCATCTACATATTAAAATGAATCCAAACTTCATTTTTGTCAATGGCAATACCCAATTTTAACGAGATATTTCAAATCTTCGGTTCAAACTATGCCTAGACACCAAATTTCAAGTCATTTGAATGATAAGTTTGTGAATTATAAACATTCCAAATTTAATGCGTCTAATGTTAAATTACATTTTCATATTTTTATTTATGTGCTAATTTTTTGTGTAGCAATAACTCTAATATACCCAAACATAAATACGCTGAATTTGCAATTTTTATAATTTTATGATATGAATTATGAATTATGAAATTAATATTCGAAAAAAATATGAAGAGCAACCTACAATTCTTTTGATGGATTTAGATTTATTAAGTCCTGCTTTATCAAAATCCAAAATTTCACATTTTTCTTCCAAGTAGTTTTCAAATTATGCTTAAAAAACGGCAAAATGATCGTTTAAGGGGTCGTCTACGATAAAAGTGAGTAGATACACAGCTCAAAACAATTAAAGGATATTTGAAGTTTTATATAAAATAAAGATATAAACGAAATTTTTTTGCCGAAAATAGAAGAAGAGAATCACAAATGCAAATTTTTCTGGTTTTCAAACTGTGGAGTATGCAAATTTTGAGTTCGACATCAAAAACGTCGCTTCAGCGGCAGCGAATGAAATTTGACTTTCAACTAGTTAAAAGAGAATGAAGACAAGGATGATCGGCATTCAGTGATTGCTTTGTTTCGATGAGTACGATATCTCAGCGAAGTTATTTGACAGATTCAGAAGCTTTGAGAATTGTTGGTAGGTTAGAAGGGGGCCAAACTCAAGCCGAAGTAGCGCAAGCCATTGGAGTGTCACAAAGTGTCATTTCCAGGATCTGGAACCGTTTTTTGGAGAGTGGATGTGCAGGCCGAAGACCAGGGCAAGGTCGTAGACGGGCAACAACGCCCAATGAAGATCGGTATTTAGCGTTAACAGATCGGAGACACCGAACCATGAACGCTACTCTTCTCCAACAACACCTTCGCTCGGCTACAGGCACCACGATTTCAACTCAGACTGTCCGAAACCGGCTCCATGCTGTAGGTCTGTATGCTCGCCGACCGATGGTATGTGTTAGATTAACATCAAGGCATCGTCGCGACCGCAGTGAGTGGGCAACCGAGCATGTCAACTGGAGGAGAAATGAATGGAGCAATATTCTGTTTTCTGACGAGTCCCGTTTTTCTGTGCATCCGGATAATAGGCGTATTTTCATCTGGAGGGACCGTGGCAGTAGGAATAATCCTGCGTTCGTGCACGAAAGTGTCAGATTTGGCGGTGGAGGAGTGTTGGTGTATGGTGGCATCTCCATTGACGGGCGCACTGACCTCTACATCATTCGAGATGGAGCTCTGACTGGTCGCCGATATAGGTATGAGATCCTCAGACCTATTGTAGTCCCTTACGCTGCAGCAATCGGAGATAACTTCATTTTAATGGACGATAACTGCAGGCCACATCGTGAAAACCTGGTGGAGGATTTCCTTTTCGAGGAAGGAATCGTTCGAATGGAATGGCCAGCGTGTTCTCCAGACATGAATCCAGTCGAGCACGTTTGGGACGCTCTAGGAAGACGAGTTTCTGGCCGCCAACAACCCCCACAAACTCTCCAAGAACTGGAAAGAGCTCTTCTGGAAGAGTGGGGCAGAATACCCCAACTCGTCATTAATAGCCTCATTGAGTCCATGCCTCAAAGGTGTTCAACGTTGGTGGCCGCCCGTGGAAACCATATCCCCTACTGAAAATGATTTTCTTTGAAGAAAACACCTTTTCTTATTCTTTTTTTCTCATATGCACAAATTGAGTTTTTTTCCTTTAGTACACAAATGCGCAATAAAATGCATTTTTTTCTGCCAAACATGTGTAATTTATTCTCATAAAACCTACTATGTCTGTCGACCATGTATCAATCAGCTAAACAGTTTACCAGATACAAAATCTACCTAAAACTGCAATATCCTTTAATTGTTTTGAGCAGTGTATTTTGAAATTTCTTCTGCTGTCCTGTAATCTAACCGGCTTCATGGACTGCTTGAGTGGTGCTAAAGGTGCCTTGATCAAGAAGGGGGCTCGCTCGGTTAACAATCGAGTACCGAACTTCAATTTGGATACAGTCCTTATAATATGCTCGTTTTAAAATAATTTATTTCTCGGAAACTTATTGCATGAATTGCATAAAAATTTCTTTTTAGGCTAATTGAAGGGTGTAGAGTTCATTTATGCTGTCAGAATTGTGTACTGCTATTGAAAAAAACAAAGTTATGACTCGTTTTAATATGTAGATGGCCCCCTAAGCAAATTTTATATGCATCATTTAGAAGTAGACTTTATTTCCGATCGTTCGGTACCAGTAACTTTCTTCTACGATTATTTGATGAGGAGTTAGTAGGGAGTGTTTACTTTTTTTTCCACGACTGTACGATGGCTATTGATGCTTTAAATTGGGCGACTATCAGTTCTTCAATTTTAGGAGAGATGGCCACATGAAATCGAGGAGAGATGGCCACCATTAATCCATATTTTAAAATTATACAGAGTGACATTTTAGCTAAATATAATTAAATTTAATATAAATGTATAACTATTATGTTTATAAATGTATTAATTGATATAATTGTTTAAATTTTAACTAATATATATATTTTAATATTAATAATAATATAATAAGACCAAACGATATATTTGTTTCAGAAAATACTGAAAAACGTCGGAAACTTTCATAACAGAAACTGATAAAGTTGATAAATAAATTAAACTAACGTAATAAACCTGAAATTAACGCGAAGAAAAAAAACGACACTTCCAGTAGCGAAGAAAACGAAATGCATTTAAATTATCAGATTCTACAGATTCCGAGTAATTAGAATTGGATTAGGATCACTGTGTTGGTTATGCAAAACATTATAATATTACATCCAAAAAGGACGTCTTGATACAATGCATAAGCTACCTGAAGTGGTTCCATGAAACGTGCACAAATTATCAAGACCTTCGCCAAACATGTGGTTAGATTTTACGAAAAGTGAAGTATTGAAATTATACTTCAAATTTTGTTTATTAGAGTTTTATTCACTCATTTTCCATCATATAACTGCATCTTTACAAATTGCTATATGTTTTTCATAATTAACTACATGAAATCTGTTATTTTCTTTCTATTTAACTTCACTTTTTCTTTCTTGTATTGGATGATCATATCTCCCCGGCTTTAAGGAGAGATAGCCATCTGCCCTTTTAATTTCAATGTTGTTTAACACTTTTTGTTTTCAATATTTAATTTTTTTTTTGCATAAAATATTATGAGTATGTATAAGAATTTTAAATATGCATCAATATTTCTTGTATTGCATTCTAAGAATTCTTATTTCAACCTTTAAAAACTATGGCTATCTATCCTAGTTACCGTTATATCAAACAAGATTGAGCTTTATTTAAGGTTATTATCACTTTCGCGGGCAACGACGGCAGCTCAGCTATTTAAGGAATAAATTCATCTCAATTTGCGTTACTCATCAGCATAGATACAAATTGTGCAGGAAATGCATTACTTATAGTGTAAGAGTTAGCAACGTTTTCGTCACCTGATTTTATCAAGGCTCATTTTTCTATGTGTTCTTCCGTTTTATGGTGTAAATCGTTTGCGGACGGTCTGTCATGTGGGAGACGTTGCGTTTAGCTGTGGAAGAAGGGGTTATGCAGGTCAAAAAACTTCAAAATTACGTCATTTTATTAAGGCTTATTTTTCTATATGTTCTTCCATTTGATGGTGCAGTACGTTTGCGGACGGTCTGGCTGGCGCGAGACTTTACGTTTACCTGCGGGAGAAGGGGTTAAGCAGGTCAAAAAACTTCAAAATTACGTAATTTTATCAATGCTCATTTTCTATATGTTCTTCCGTTTTATGGTGTAGAACGTATGCGAACGGTCTGGCTGGAGGGAGATGTTACGTTTACCTGCGGGAGAAATGGGTTATGCAGGTCAAAAAACTTCAAAATTACGTCATTTTATCAAGGCTCATTTTTCTACATGTACTTCCGTTTTATGGCGTAGTACGTATACGGAGTGTATTGCTGGTGGGAGACGTTGCGTTTACGCAAGGGAGAAGGGGTTATGCAGGTCTAAAAACTTCAAAATTACGTCATTTTAGCATGATTTTTGGTTATAACATCTGTTTCTACTAACTATTTGTGATATTAATCCATTATTGCCAGACGTTGCTAATGTTGCTGAGACCTTGCCAGATCCACATTTATAGGTAACATATTACTCTTTGGCTATCAGACAACCTATAGTTAATTAGCAAGACACAAATTCGGTTGCAAAGTTAATGCCAGACGGTTTTAAATCTGGCAACGAAAGTGCCTGTTTCACAGTGTTTTATAGATTAAAAGTTATAAGTCATCTTTATGTCATTTTAGCAAGCTTAAAAATTAGTAATATCTTATTATTTTTAAGCTTGCTAAAATGACGTAAAGATGACTTAAAAATTTTAAACTATAAAACACTCTTGAAACAGGCACTTTCATTACCATATTTAAAGTCATTTGGCATTAACTTTGTTAACGAATTTGTGCCTGGCAAGTTAATTATAGGTTGTCTGATAGCCAAAGAGCAATATGTTGCAATTTTTAAGCTTTCTAAAATGACGTAAATACGACTTATAATTTTTAAACTATAAAATACTCTTGAAACAGGCACTTTCGTTGCCATATTTAAAACTTTCTGGCATTTACTTTGCAACCGAATTTGTGTCTGGCAAATTAATTATAGGTTGTCTGTTAGCCAAAGAGTAATATCTTGTTATTTTTAAGCTTGCTAAAATGACGTAAAGATGACTTATAATTTTTAAATTATAAAACACTCATGAAACAGGCAATTTCATTGCCATATTTAAAGCCGTCTCGCATTAACTTTGCAACCGAATTTGTGTCTGGC
Source organism: Maratus speciosus (assembly GCA_963932465.1). Taxonomy (NCBI): domain Eukaryota; kingdom Metazoa; phylum Arthropoda; class Arachnida; order Araneae; family Salticidae; genus Maratus; species Maratus speciosus. The sequence continues at coordinate 224,981,269 of OZ010789.1, forward strand.
AAATCAATTATAGGTTGTCTGGCAGACAAAGAATAATATGTTGCAATTTTTAAGCTTGCAAAAATGACGCGAAGATGACATTTTTTTACTTATAAATGTGGATCTGGCAGGTTCTTAGCAACGTTGGCAACGTCTGGTTATAATAGATAAATAACACAAATAGTTAGTAGAAACAGATGTTATAAACAAATATCATGATAAAATGACGTAATTCTGAATTTTTTTCACCTGTATAACCCCTTTTCCAGCAGGTAAACGCAACGTCGCCCGAGAGCCAGACCATCCGCAAACATACTACACCATAAACCGGAAGAACATTTAAAAAAATGAGCCTTCCTAAAATGACGTAATTTTGAAGTTTTTTGACCTGCATAACCCCTTCTCCCGCAGAGAAATGCAACGTCTCCCGCCAGCCAGACCGTCCGCATACGTATTACACCATAAAACGGAAGTACATATAGAAAAATGAGCCTTGATAAAATGACGTAATTTTGAAGTTTTATGACATGCATAACCCCTTTTCTCGCAGGTAAATGCAACGTCTGCCGACAGCCAGACCGTCCGTAAACGTACTACCTCATAAAACGGAAGAACGTATAGAAAAATGAGCCTTGATAAAATGACGTGTTGTTTGACGTTGCTAGCTCTTAGGCTATTATTAAAAGCTAGATTCTGCTAGTTTTCTGATTAGGATTGTGGTTTTAATTAGTGAATAAAATAATCTAACTTTGCGTTATGCACCGTCACAGATACAAATAACGAGAGGAATACATTATATATTAAAATCTAGATTCTGCTAGTTTGTAGGAGGGATTCTGACCTTAATTAAGGAATAAAATCATCTAAGTTTGCGATACCCATCTTCAGAAACACAAATTGTACAGGAAATGCATTATTTATTCAGAACTAGATTCTACTAGATTCTAATATTTTTTGTGACTTTAATTAAGAAATAAAATCATTTAAATTTATATTATTCATCGACACAGCTACAAATATTGTGGGAAATGTATTATTAATTAAAAACTAGGTTTCAGTAGTTTTTTGTACACTGTAAAATATGTTTAAGGTTACTACAAATTTTCTAAGAAACTGGGATACCGAGAACTTTTCATGTAATTGTAACAACAACAAAATAATCATATAAAATTACAAGGAAAGGATAAATATTATATCCGAGTTACAGATAAAATTTTAGTAAGCATACAGATTTCTGTAACTTTACAAAACTAGATTTATAGATTTAGATCTTTTTTTAGGGTTTCGTTCATCTGGCGACACCCTATTCGTCTCACTCCTCAGTCTGCCTGTCTGTCTGTCACAGAAAGGCAGGACAAAAACTATAAACTATTGTCAAAAACTATATATGTTGGAGACTTGAAATTTTGGATTCTTATAGCTGAACACCTCACGTCAAATGACAAATCTAAAAATTTTGAAAAAGTCTTACATTTACCCTTCTGGGCTTTAACTTGTGTATTTTAAGCTTTCATTTCTAACTGAGCCGCTAATTAAGTTGAAGACTTGAAATTCTGGATACTTATAGCTGAACACCTCACATCAAACGACAACTCATAAAACTTTGAAAAATTCTTATATTTACCCCTCTGGGCTCGAACTTGTGTATTTTAAGCTTTTTTTTCCCCTAACTGAGCTCCCAATTAAGTTGAAGACTTGGTAATTTGGATACTTATAGCTGAACACCTCACATCAAACGACAAATCATAAAATTTTAAGAAAGTCTTATATTTACCCCTCTGGATTCTAACTTGTGTATTTTAAGCAATTTTTTCTAACTCGGCCCTTAATTAAGTAGGAGATGTAAAAATTTTCACACACGATCGATCACAATCGATCACACGAAAAATCCTAAAATTTTCAAAAAGTCTTATATTATTTACCTCTCCGGGCTCTAACTTCTGTATTTTTAGCAATTTTTCTAACCTCCACCCTTTTCATCCGGGGTGCATTTATCTAACTTTTGTCAATACTCGTTTGACCACTCTGTCATATTATGCACCATAGCCGTACATATTTTGGCTCCATTTTTTACCGCCAGATGGTGCCTACCTATCTCGTGTTCCATGGATCCGATCCCCTAGACTAATATATCTACGGATAGTTTGTAAAACGGAGTTTCGTTTGGATAGAGGTTTGTTTAAAATAGAGTGCGCCCCGTATTTTAAAGGAATATTAAACGAAACCGTCAGTGCGATCTGTGATCACACTTACTCACTTGTTTTACAGTATAATGATTGTTATCTTAATTAAGAAAAAAAACCATCTAAATTTGTATCACTGATCATCGACGTTTTTGTGAGAAGACGAAGCATTATTTGACTGTGATTCAGATTTTTCATCGTCACAAAATAAATTTTTGTAATGAAAATTACATACTCTTACAAGTTGAACACATCTTTTTCACCGGTTATTCGCGCCTATGTCAGTGGATATTTTTATTCTTAACGTCTTACTGTTATAAAATAGAAATAAAAGGTTTGCCTGTACAATTTCCGTTTTTTTACGAAATTTGTTTCCAAAGTGATTTTGTGAATGAATCAAAAGTATTCCGAATATGGACTTGATTATATCCTAGGCAGAATGATAAAATTTAGTTTTCTCTAAAGATATAGGACTTATTTTTTTATTACACTGAAAACTGGTAAATATCGGTAAAAATATGGAAATCTTTTCAGAATGCAAAAAAATGTAAAAAAAATTCAAAAATGACAAAACAAATTAACTTCGATTTATAAATTTATTCAATTATTATTCATTCAAATTTTTTTTATAAATATATGAATTATGCATTTAAAGCGTCAGTTAAAGATCTGTTATTCCAAGTATGAAATTTTTATAAAAACTTAATTATTCCACACATATTTCATTAACTGCTAAATGTCAAATAAAAACTTTAAAAACAGTAAAAATGTTTTTATATATACACTGTCCAATCACTTCGGTTCCACCGCAACCTTTTGCAAGATACATGCGAATATCCTATAGTTGCACAAACTAAAATGCAGCGATTTCAAAACATAGATCGTACAACTACAGAATATTTTCATGTGCTGAAACAGGCTTCGTTGAATCCGAAACATGTAGACAGTTTATATATGCACTAGGGGATTCTTTCCTCTACGAGCTACGCTCGTCAACCCCCATTCAGACACAGCAGGCTCTAAAAATACGCTGATTTGATCGGCTTTAAAAAGGTTACGGAAGATTGAATTATAATTAAAATACCAGTGAGGATCTCCCTGGAAACGGGTTTTCATTCATTTCTTTTTTATAAAGGGATTTTAAGGCCGAATCAGTTGATTTTAAGACATTAATTGACGTTTTCGTATTTGATTAAATAAGATCAGTTAAACATTCGAAAGTGAGCTAATATAAAATAAACAAAGTCAACAATAATAAAACACACATACTACAATATATATTAAAACATACATACACACATAAATAACGCCTGAATTCAACAGTTAAAGTTATATATACATATTATACAGACATACATACAGTAAATACAATAAACCCAACTCTCTGGCTAATTTTTCACTCCAGTTGGGTTTATTGTATTTACTGTATGTATGTCTGTATAATATCTATATATACTTTTAAAAGTCAACAATTTTTGCCTCCCGGTATTTTTTAACACCGCTATAAGAAAATTGTTTTAATAATACATTTTAAATGTATTGTGTTAAATCTGACCATAATTTTTACCAAAGTTTTTTTTCTCTTTTTAATTTTCACATACAAATATTTTTATTGTTAGAAAGGAAATATTATTATTTGCGTTGTCTTAAAATTGGCAACAATAGTTAAAAAGATCATCTCGAAATATGAAATAAAAGTCTCGTGTAAACTTATTTTTTAATTTAAACTGTTTGGCAATGTTATTATTTAGCCATTTTAAACATGAAGTAATTTCCCAACTTACTGCTTTTAACGCATAATAATGAATTCATTATTTTAAAATTTTCTTTCTTTTTACTAGTTACGTGTAAATATAATTTGTATGATATAATTTTCAACATTTTCCAGCTTTTAACACGTAATGATTTAACCCTTTCAGGGGCATTTAATTGCGTTTATATCTTTTCCACCAAAGGTATAAAAGTACAACATAATAAAATGTTTCTGAAGCAAATCATGATTAAAGTTGGGTGGGAAGATAATATCGCTCACCCGCAAGAAAATTGACACATCTCGACAAAAGTAAATTTCACAGGAGAGGCAAAATAAAATTTACATAATTTTACTATAAGATGAAATTGCAGCACTTAGCTCTGGATGCAGGAATGAAAACGTGCATAAAAACATAAAACCCTTAAAAATGAATACTTGGGGCGAGGTTTGGAGGGTTGTGTAATTTTACCTCCCACACAATCACTGTTTGTGTAACAAGACCCATCTATCACAGACTTATTAGTGGAATAAAACGCAAAATGAATTTTTGCGAGATATGTCACTTTTCTTGAGGGTGAGCGATATATCCCACCCAATATATAATGTATCCCACCGCTCCCGAAGGGGTTAATTCTAATTTGAATTTTTTGTTTGCTTTTGTTTATAATAGCCACGTGTAAATAAATTTTCTATTTAATAGAAATATTATTCTTTGCTCTGTTACAAGTCTTTAACAATTGGAAACAGTTTAAAATAATAACCTTTTCTAAAATATGAAAGAAATGCCTCTTGAAATTATAGGCGCATATTTGCAGTCGCCAGTCGCCACGTGGCGAATAATTTTTTTTGCTTTGACGACTAACTTTCGGCGTCTAAGTCGCCACGCTTCTTATTGTCATGCCCCTTTTTCGCCGAATGATTGTCTTATTATTTTTTTTCCTTATCAATCGCGTGATTATGGCTCCTCCATAACCCCACGATATTTACTGCTTTTCTTCTTTTCTTATTGTCCATAATTAAAAGATATGATTAAATATGGACCCGACATTTCCGCGGAATCGTAAATTTATTGTTCTTTTTCTAAAAAACTGCGATGACCGCAGAAACGGGGAAAAAATGACGCGAGATATACGTCCCGAATATTAATTCAACAGCAATGGTATACCACAGTTAGCTTCCGACGCAGAAAAATTTGAGCCGTGAAAAGAACGCGTTTGGCCCTACTCAATAGATTTGCAGCTCTGGGATTATTCAGATATGTTCTTACAGGTAGACACTAGATATTGGCATGCGATTCTTCTACGAATTAGTATAATTCCTCGAATTATTCTTTATTTATTTAGCAGATTTCCTCAAAATCAATTTGTCGATCTGTCATGAAAAGAAATCGGGAATTTCCTCGATCGGTCATGAATTCTTTAAAAACCGTCATGGATAAATCTGAAAAATTTCGTCAATCGCTAGCCAAATAAAACCATGAATTTAATCGATAATAAACTGTGATTTTCGTCAATCGGTCGATAGAAAAAAACGCGATTTTTGTCAATCGGTCGATGGAAAAAATAAACGGTCAAGTGAGAGTATAACTCGCGCACTGAGGGTTCAGTACAATAAATATATGAATTATTAACTCTATTATTTAAAAGAAAATTATTTCTAAAAGAATAATAAGGCTTTGTAAAAAAACTATACAACGTAAGGTTGGGTACAGTTGTATATACTAGAAAAGTATGAATGGCTATATCATAAAAGTTCAAAGATATATGAAGCCTAAATAATATAAAATACTGCTATTACGTACAACTCTTTTAATAATCTAATCTAATATGCTTATGATGAACTTAATTCAGTACTGACAATAAAAGTAGTGCATATTTAAACTTCATTTGGCATTTCATAAAACTAAGTTCAGTATAGTAATAATCTTTTCTTTTTGCATTGTAGCTAAAACAAAGCCCTTGTTCAAAGTTTAAACTTAGCATTCTTCGAAAGAAGGTCGCAAAGTTGCAACACCACCTTGGTCCGTGCTGCGTTTTTTCAAATAGGTTTTTAATTAACTGTTAAAGACATGGTAGGCGTATTGAAAGATCGACTCAATGCAAACTAGTCGCGAATTCCGTAGTATTTTAACTAAATTAGTCTGTTTTTAACAATTTGACGTTTATTGCTTTTATACTGCTACTGGGCCTTATATGACGACTATTACTTGCTGACATGGTAACCTGGCTATTGTTGCTTATTTATTAATAAATGTTTATTTACATTTATTTTCTTTTTATTTAAAAAAATGTTATAAATTGTTTGTTCTATACTTATTAACTAATTTTTTATTTATTTATTGTTATTTCCTTTTAAAAATAATAGAAAATAATTAAAAAATAAATATATAACTGGTATTCGAAAACGAAGGTTCGCCAAATTGTCGTAAAAAAAAAACCTTGCCAAACCCTGTGCGTATATGACATCTGTGTTAATTAAATAATGCAAATCATGACATTTAATTTCAAATTTAAAGCAATGTTTTAATGGCACTACTTAGTTATCCCGTCGACAATTTAGCCAAACCACTCGCCAAATTATACAAGTTGATGTAATTTTTATTTTAAATAACGAAACAACAAATAAATTAGTATAACATTAATAAAAATACAAACAAAACGTCGAAATAAAAATCACTTGATGGCGTGAACACGTTTAACTTCCTTACAATCAAGTGATGTGAAATTTGCGATCAAACATTATTGGCATTTAATCTTGTAGTCTGGCGATGGATTTTTGGTCGATGGGATAACCAAGTAGTACCGTTTTAATTTACCACTCGGATAGTAAAAAAAAATGCTAACTGGCGAGTTTAAAAAAAAAAAAAGGCTATTGGCGAGATTTGCGCCCGGTTAACATAAAAGTACCATAAATTCTTTGCGATCATGGCAACTTTTATGTAGCTTTATTCGAAAAATAACGTTGATTCTTTAATCAAAATGGAAACCTTTCTTATGAAAAGGGGGAATGGTGGCGATATAATAATATTGGCGACTTATCACCTATTATTATGGAAATTGTTTTCAATTCTAAAAATAGTGCAAAGAATAATATTTCCTAACGATTAAAAGTTTATTTACACGTGACTATTGAAAACAGAAAAAACTTTTTAAAAGAAGGAAAGTCTTGAAAATTGTATTTACAGGTGAATATTAAAAGAGAAAGGAAACTTTAAAATAAAAAAATACTAATTGGCGAGTTAAAAAAAAAGCTATTGGCGACATTTGCACCCGGTTAACATAAATGTACCAAGAATTCTTTGCGATCATGGTAACTTTTATGTAGTTTTATTCGAAAAAATAACTTTGATTCTTTAATCAAAATGGGAATCTTTCTTATGAAAAGGGGAAATGATGGCGATAGAATAATATTTGGCGACTTATCACCTATTATAGAGATTGTTTTCAATTCTAAAAACAGCGCAAAGAATAATATTTCCTAACGATTAAAAATTTATTTACACATGACTATTAAAAACAGAAAAAAAAACTTTAAAATTACTATTAAATGAGTAAGTGTTAAAAGTAGGAAAATATTAAAAATTATGTCTTGAAAATTGTATTTACACGTGAATATTAAAAGAGAAAGGAAACTTTAAAATGATAAATACATTAATATGCATTTAACCCTTTCAGGAGCAAGGTACTTCTATTCGTAAAATGTTGAAATTAGTGAATGGCACCAGAATTTACAAATTTTGAAATACAGAAATGCTTTTCTTCACTTTCTTGATCACTCTACCAGGGAGCCAACCAAATAATGGCAAAGGCCCTGAATACCTGGCAGAAAAACATCCTCCACCATCAAAGTCAGCCCCAGCCGCCGAAACAGACCCGGAAACAGCGACAAATAATAAAACTAAAAAGTCACAAAAATATGGCACACTCTGCCTAGCAAATAAAATACAAAAATTAAAGTCATGTACAAGTTTTAACATATGATTGTAACCCTAGTTACTATAAAAACAAAAAATAAAGCTAAAACTAAAACTAAGACTGAATGAAACTGAAAAACAAAATTTTAAGTTATTTTCAGTTACAAATGACTGTATAAATATATCTTAAAACTAAGTACGAATTACACTAATAATCAAGACAAGATAAAACATTAAGCTAATAAAACACAATTCAAGTTACAAAAGACATCAGACCCTGAAAGTCCAGAAACAACTCAAAAATGTGTGAAAGCAGAAAGATTTCCAAAGCACTATGTGGATAACAGTCCGGCAAAAGTCCACCAAAAATTCTTTAATTACACGAAAATATTCAAAATCTGTACTTTATGAATGAATACAATTTATTCAGTTCATTATAAATAACTGTCAGTTTATAATAATTCGATTTCGGCAAGAGAACATTTTGCAAATTCCAAGACAGAGTTCTATTTCGCACAAAGTTAAAGAACATAGGCATCAGAGGACACTTGCCGAAGATAAAATGCTTAACGTCGCTGACGTTACCGCAATCACACTTATCTGTTGGACGCTTGCCAATCTTAAATAAATACACTGGAAAAGCACCATGCGAGGAAATGAAATAGGCTGTTACCCTTGAATATCAAAAATAAGAAACGTCCGGTGAACGCAAGAGGAGGAAGGTATCTCTACCATGTTCGCTAATTTTCCAATCATTAGTCCACCTCGTGATAATGTTACTCTTATAAAAAACGCTTGACGAAGGAAACAGGGATTGGAATATCCAACCTCTCATCAAACTCATCATCCAGAATAACAGACTTTGCCAGATAGTCAGCCCTTTCGTTACCAGCAAGGACAATACGAGATTTAATCCAACCCATAAAAATAACTTTACCACTCAACAGTCTCAAGTTAGAATATATGTTATACAAAATCTTATCAGTTGCAAATAAGTTCTGCAAGGCCTGTATTGAAGAAAAACTATCAGTGTAGATGTGAAATTCTCTGAAATCAGCCCTGCAACACCAGTCGAATGCTTTGTCAATGGCTGATAATTCAGCCTAATAAACAGTATTATAAGCGTAAAGTTTAAAACGTTTTTCTAAAAGGATCTCTCCATCATTTATAAACAACAAAAGCGGAGCCAACTATGTTGTTCATCTTGGAACCGTCTGTGTAAATTACAGGGTGGTTAAAAATAGGTTACTACAGAAGTGACTGATTTTACAAGCTGTATATGATGAATTGACAGAAAATAAGGATAATCAAATGTATATAAATGTGGCATAATATTTTCCTTAGTTACACAAATAATCATTTATCCATACTAGATCTTCATGACGCACCGTGTTATAGTGAACATACATCTGTTACAACTCCAGCTCCAGGGGAGGTATACACGAAATTACGCAAAGAGTTTTCATAGATACAGATCTGTAAACTCTGATTATTGATAATAAACAAAGACGCTGGCATGAAGACAAGCGTCTAATTCCATGGTATCTCAAGTCCCGGAACGAAATTTCATATCCATAAGCTATCTGCTTCTTAATTACCGAATGATACCAAGTTTTCATGTAGTCCAAGGGAAGACCGTTATCTCTAATGCGGGTTTTACGCATGAAGCACGAAAAGTCTATAAATTTGTCACGAACAAGATCCAAATGATCAAGCCAACGGAAACGGCTATCCAGAAAAAATCCCAGGTATAGTACATTGTCCTCGACCGAAATGCTAGTATTCCTAAGCTTAAAAATCGGACGGCGTTTGTTAAAAGTATATTTACCGAAAATCATTGCTGATGATTTCTGAGCGCTAATTGTCAAGCTAAACTCTTCACATGCGTTCATAAAATATTCGATACAACCGTTAACTCTATCTTCCAGCACTGCACGAGTATCGGCCTCTTCCACAACAGCTGAATCATCAGCGTATGAAATGATTTCTCCAAAACGACGCTTATAATACTTAAACATTTTATCAGCAACCAGAGTCCACAACAAGGGACCCAAACAGGACCCTGTGGACAACCTCGAAAAGCATGAAACCAGCGAATCCCTTTCATAAACTTGAATCCTATCAATCTATGATTTATGTAGTTTATCAAGATCTCTTTTAAATAATCCTGTATAGGAAGGTCATCTATAATACTAGCAAGTATTCGCCAATCGATTACGTCGAAAGCACTAACGATATCGAAGCTAATTAATGCACAATATTTAAAATCATTCAAAGTCTCCCTAACAAAATTCTTTACAGCAGCTATTGCCGTTATAGGGCTCTTAGACTCTCTAAATCCATGTTGACCATCGTCCAGATATGCAGAAGATTTCAGAACTGTAATTATTCGCATTTTCACTGCACTGTTAAAAATCTGCAGCATTTGCTGCATAGTCACTCCACCGCTTTTATAGAAAACGGTTACTTGACTATATTATGGAGCCTTCTCGTTGGTCAGGCTAGAGATACTCTATACTAGTGGCGGAGTGACTATGCAGCAAATGCTGCAGAATTTCAAAAGTGTATTCTCTCCAAAATCTTGGCAATAATCGGCAGCAATGTAATTGGTTGGTAAGACTTAGGCAACTCAGATGGTCGGTTGCGCTTACGAAAAAACAAAACAAGACCCTTTTTCCAACACATAGGGAACTGAGCAAAACGAAGACAACTATTGAAAAGCTTAAGAACAAAAGGCGTAAAACTTTTACAAAGATTTTTTACTACCAAGACATCTATCTCATCAAATCCTGGAGCCTTATTGTTACACTGCTGGCGCATAACATAAAACAATTCTCTTTTTGTAATGGGATGGAAATCCTCCTGATTAGTATAATAATTTGTACTGGTAAATTCATGCGGATCTGTATAGCATCTAAGTGATGATTCATTAGGTCTTCGGCCACGTCGTCATAGCTCACAAACACATGAGACTTTTCTAAAGTAGTACATATTAAATCTTCATGTGACAATCTCTTCTTAGAAATAAATTTATATAAGGATCCGTATGCATTATTAGTTGAACCGCAGAACTTAAGCCAAGCATTTCGCTTCGCCTTGCAAAGATTTCTTCACTTACTTAATAAAAGGAAAATTTCCATGCAAATATTCTGGTGCCAGTGTGGCATTTATGAATTAAAATTAAGTGGTCCAAATGTGAATCACCGACTTTGAAGGGGTTAAAGCAGTAAATTGTAGTAATTGTAGTAAATTGTATTATGTCAATCTTTTCATAACGTTGTTAAAAATACCGGGAGGCAAAGACTCTGTTTACTTAATTCATTTTATTTTAGCTTCTTTTCAAATGTTTAACTGATCTTCTTTAGTCAAGCACGAAAACAACTATTGGATGTCTTAAGGGCAACTGATTTGGTCTTAAATTTTCGCTATCAAAGGGAATTGAATGGAAACCCATTTACAGGGAGATCGCTCTAGGTTTTTTTCATTGTAATTCAAGCTTATCTAATCTTTTTAAAACCGATGAAATTAGCGTGCTTTCAGATTCTGTGGTGTCTGGACGGGGTTGGCGAGCGTAGCTTGCAGGGGGCAGAGCCCCCTAGTAATACTATAAATTTTTATATTTTTCTATCCAGTAGTTTTCTAAATATTAACGAAAAAATAATTAACTTTCTGTGTCGGTGACAGCGTTTACCTTTTTTATTATTGCATGCTTTCTTTTAACTTACAATTCTGTTTGTTTGTACCCGTATGTGGCAGTTAAATCTTATTACTCATTTTTCACCCACTACCTCTTGAAACAGAGCTTTGAAACTTGAAAAATAATTGCATTCCTGAGGGTAATACATGAATTAGATATTGATTTTTTAAATTCGATCCCTAATGGGGCAAAGAGGGGGGGGGGATCTGATAAACAAATGGAAATAATATCGCTCAACTGCAAGAAAGTGATACATCTCTACAAAAGAAAATGTCACAGGAGAGAAAAAAGAAAAGGTGCGTAACTTTCTCTCTATTCTAAAAAAAAGTAACTACCGCTGTCACCGCCGCCGCCGGTTTTGAATTTTTTGTGACCGGAGGTCTTTCTTCGTTAATATTAAGAAAAATAATGCATACAAAAATATGAAAATCGGTATTGTTATACAGAAATGTTTGATAAACACGCTGATGCAGACAGTTTTCAAATCGAAGAATTATTTTAAGAGATATTTAATGTTAAGGTTGGACAAAATCGTTCCACTAAAAAAGTTTTATAGTAGCAAAAACTCTACATCGGAATTTAATAATTTTTAGTTCATTTTATACGTTATAATTTCCCGGTGTGCAGAATTGATTTATTTTTTTAATTTGACTCATTTTTCGAGTTTTTATATCTATTTTAAATTCAAATTTTCAGCATTTCGAGAGATATTTTTTACAGATTTTAGAAAGTGATGTTAATTTAAACTGTTGCCAACTCTACAAACAGCGGAAACAATAATGTTTGCTTAAAAAAAAATATTTATACGTGTAATAAATTAAAAATTTATTTACACGTGACTATTATAAACAGAAAAAAACATTTGGAATTAGAATTAAATAATTATGTACAAAAAGCAGGAACTTATTAAAAATTACGTCATAAAAACTATAATTAAACGTGAATTTTAAGAGAGAAAGGAATTTGTAAAATAATAAATTTATTAACATGCGTTAGAAGTCTTAAATAGGAGAAATTACGTAATATTTACGTCACATTACAGTTATTACATAAAATGAACACAAAATAATATTGCAAAACGGTTTAAATTTACAAATTGCGCTAGACATTTATTTGATATTTTAGAGGATACTTTTCAACTATTTTTCTTAGGAAAGCGCAAATAATATTTTATTTCTAACACAAGCATTTTCACGTGAATATTAAAAAGAGAAAGAATAGTTTGGTCAAAATTACGTCAGATTAAAAACGATTAATTTAAAATGTCTCATTTAAAAGAACTTTCTTTTCGCTTTGTTAAAAAAATACCGGGAGACAAAGATTCTGTTTACGTAATTCCTTTTATATTAGCTTATTTTGAAATGTTGTTACACGTGTATACGTCATCAAGTTATTTTTATTTCGACGTTTTATTTGTATTTTTATAAATATTGTACTAATTTATTTGTTCTTTAGTTATTTAAAATAAAAATTATGTCAATTTGTATAATTTGGCGAGTGGTTTGGCGATTTATATAATTTGGCGAAATTAGTCGACGGGATAATCAAGTCGTACCGCAGCGGATTTGGCGTTAAAATTTCCCTAATCAAAGAGAAATGAATAGAAATCCGTTTATAGGGAGATCACCACTGTTTTTTAAATTATAATTCAATCTTTCGAAATCTTTTTAAAGCCGATCACATTAGCGTGCATTTAGAGTCTGCGGTGTCTGGACGGGGTTTGGCGAGCGTAGCTCGTAGGGGGCCGAGCCCCCTAGTACTATAAGAAGAAATTGCAGCACTTAACTCTGCATGCAGGAATAAAAACGTGCATAAAAGCCTAAAACCCTTGAGAATGAAAACGTAGTACCTGGTTTGGAGGCTGGGGTTATTTTACCTTCCCACACAATCCATCCCGCTTCTTTGGTCACAAATGCACATACAGCATAATAAAGTTATTTTCCGTATAACTGCACTTATGAAACTGTTTTTGTAGCAAGACACACCTATGGCAAACGTATCAGTGGAATAAAACGCAAAATGAATTTTTGCGAGATGCGTCACTTTTCTTGCGGAAGGGCGATATCTTGAAACTTGGCATGCCTATAGCATATCTAAAATTAGTAAGCAAGTGTTTTGTAACTTTTCAAAATTCGACCCCAAAGTATAGCACAAAATTAGCACTCGCCACTTGCCACTCGTCGAGTAACACTTAAATCGTGGCGATTAATTTTATTGTCCTCACTCGCCAAACTCAATGGGCACCACTCGCCCAGGGTTTTGGTTAATTATCGATGCCTGGGAGGAAAGGGGTGAAATTCGTTCGGAAGTTGTGGCGTCCAGATCAGCGATTCTCCGGAACGTAAGAAAAAAAAGTAGAAGGGTGATTCTGTCCCGAATTTTCAGAAAATTTAAGTATTCGGTTCCGAAAATTAAAAAAAAAAAAAAAAAAAAAAAAATCGGACATCAGTCCGAAAATTCGGACATAAAAATATCACTAATTTTGATATGGTCGCCGAAAAATATCAATTTTATCAATCGTTAGCAAAAAAAAAAAAAAAAAAAATCACCAATGCCATCAAAGAATCGCAAAAAAACGTGAATTTTGCAAAAGGACCACGTCAAAAACGTGAATTTCGTCAAAAAATCGCGGAAAAAATGCAAATTTCGTCAAAGAGTCGGGAAAAAGAATCACAAAATTCTTTAAAGTATCGCGGAAAAAACGCAAATTTCGTGAAAAGATCGCGGGAAAACGCAACTTTCGTGAAAAGATCGCGGAAAAACGCAACTTTCGTGAAAAGATCGCGGGAAAACGCAACTTTCGTGAAAAGATCGCGGAAAAACGCAACTTTCGTGAAAAGATCGCGGAAAAACGCAGCTTTCGTGAAAAGATCGCGGAAAAACGCAACTCTCGTGATAAGATCGATGAAAAAACGCAACTTTCGTGACAAGGTCGCGGAAAAATTGCAATTTTCGTGACAAGATTGACGAAAAAACGCAAAAGATTGCGGATAAAATATAAATTTCGTGAAAAGATTGCGGAAGAAACGCAAATTTCGGGACAAGATCGCGGGAAAATCACAACTTTCGTCAAAAGATCCTGGAAAAAACTCAAATTTCACGAAAAGATTTCGGAAAAACGCATATTTTGTCAAAAATCGCCTAAAAACGCAAATTTCGTCAAAAGATTACGAAAAAACGCAGATTTTGCCAAAAGATTGCGAAAAAAAGTGAATATCGTCAAAAGATCGTGGAAAAAGCGCGAAATTCATTAAACTGTCGCAGAAAAATGCATAGTTAGTGCCGGGGGGGGATTCCCCCCTCTGCTGTAACCTTTCTGAAATTTTGCTGTGAATTTATTTCATTGCATTTAATTGTATAATAAAATATTCAAGATTTTATTAAAATAATTCTTAAAATATATTTCAAGTTTCTTGTCTCTTTTATACATTGCATTATGTATGTCTAAGTTTAATCAAATATGTGTTTGACTTTTATTTTGAAAGCAGTAATTTCTTGGTTATATTTTTCTATTAGATATTAATGCCGTTTTTTTTTTTTTTTTTTTTTTTTTTTTTTTTTTGAGTTGAGTGTAATCATATCGAATGATACGTAAAAGATATTAGTAAATTACAATGTTGATTGTTAGAAGAAACACAATTTTGTATGGAGAGTACATAACTTTGTTAACTGGCCAGAGTAAAAGTAAAAGGCCTTCCGACAAACGCCACCCTCCCCGTTTTCGAAAGGCATCGCAAAAACACTAATTAAGATTAATCTAACATTACTAAAGTTATCACTACTGAAACTTAATTGTTACTCAATTATAGTTTGGTTTCCTATGGAGAAATCAGTATAAGATTCAACAAGGAGTATTTGTGGAAAACTACTAATAGCAGTGTTACCACAATTGTGAAAATTATCGCCAAATTTGGCGTTAAAAATAAATTGCATATTGAAACCAACTTGGCGATAGCTAGCTAACTTGGCGAAATTCTCATTTAAATAAAAAAATCCATATTTCTACATTTTTGCGAATTTTAATGAAAACATGTTTTTTTTTTAAATTTATAATTTTTTAGAATAGTTAGAAACATTTTAAGATAAAAAGAACTTCTTGAAAACACCAGAAAATTTTTAATAAGGGCGCAAGGTCTGCCGAAAAAATGAGTCTTTCTTCATCAGGCGCTGAAAACACGTTCTACCATTTTGAAAACAGCAGCAAGACTGACAGAGAACACGTAAGGAAAAGAGATAAGTTGAAGAAACAGACAATAGGGAAGCAAAAGGTATCAGCCAATCACACAAGAGCATTAACCAAAGAGAAGAATACAGATCAGCAGGAGAATAATGAAACTTTTTAATAAAAACTACTTACAGGAAAATGGCACCAAACAAGAATAAATCCCACAATAAAGACAACCATATTATACAATTAAAAAATGCACAGTTATTAAACTTTTTATGGTAATTTTAAGAAGTTCTTTTTATTTTATCATTTCACACAAGCTTATTTCATTATTTAATGAGAAACATTTTAATCGTTTGTATGATTTTTCTTTAACACCTCTAAGAAATTAATGGAATATATTATGTATGTATGTTAAGAATTTTTATGTATTTATAATTTAGGGGCTCACAGCCATAGTAGAACCAAGTCCATTTTGGAAAAAAAAATGAGTTAGTCCATTTAGAAGATGCATAGAATTTGTTTTATCCACTCCACACTAAAGCAATTCTGTTAACACATGACACTTATGAGAAAGTATATGAAAACAGACTTGGTGTATTGTGGGAGTGGATAAAACACGTTTTATGCACCTTCGAAATTAACTATCTCACTTTTTTTTTAAATAGACTTGGTCTACTATTGTTCCACAACAAATAAAAGTGTAACCAGTAAAAACAACATATTTCTATTAGACTTAAGTAAACTCGGTATCCATTGTTATTTTAGCATTTTATAGTATCTTTTTGACCTAATAATAAATGATTTTTATAGTGTACGTAATACAGTAGCGCTCAAAAGTATTTTGACAACCTTATATTCTCTCTTATTTTATTTAATATAAAAATGTAAAAGAAAATATATTCCCTATAATTGAGAACACTATGACTGCAGTCATACAAATGTATCAAGTTTCAACATATTTGTTTACATTCGGCGCCACCGAAGAAAAATGACTCCTCCTTAGCTCAAAAGTATTTTGACAATTAGTTTGCATTTAATTGTTGAAAGTGTCAGTGGCGCTATAGCTTCGATTAGTGTTTATATTGACTTATTGTGATTATTTTTAAATGCCGAAATGTAAAAAATATTGAAGTGATTCTAGAAAAGTCGCTGTAAATGCACTTAAGAAAGTTAGACTGCAAGCAGAATTAGCTCGTTCTTTTAACGTGTCTCGGCTACTTGTTATTACATGGAATAAAGTTTTTAATAAACATATATACATCGAAAATAAGCCTCAAAGTGGTCATGCGAAAAAAACAACTTACAATGTTGACTGAATTATAAAAATGATATCTACAAGTGATTGTCGTAAGTCCGCTGCAATAATAAAAAATTAATTGAAAAAAATTACGGCATAGACATACACGTTTCATTGGTCAAACGACGCCTAAACCTCTTTGGTTTACATTCATAAGACCAGCAAAAACACGTTTGTTATCTACTAAGGATAGGAAGACTAGAGTTGCATTTGTAAAACGGTATAACACTTTCAGGGGCAAAGCAATTCCATTGCCAAAGTGTTGAAATTAATGATTGAGACCAGAATCTTGGTTAAAAAAATTCGGTTTATTATGTGTGTGAAAGAAAGCTTTTTCTTATTTACAAATAAATTTATTTTCGAATTTCGGTTTCAGTCATTAATTTCAACACTTTAGCAATGAAATTGCTTTGCCCCTGAAAGGGTTATGCCGTTTTACAAATGCAACTCTAGCCTTCCTATTGTTAGTAGATAACAAACGTGTTTTTGCTGGTCTTCTGCCATGTAAACCATAGAGGTTTAGGCGCCGTTTGACTGATGAAACGTGTATGTCTCTGCCGTAATTTTCTTTCAATTTATTTTTTATTATTACAGCGGACTTACGATAATCACTTGTAGATATCATTTTTATAATACAGTCAACATTGCAAGTTGTTTTTTTTGGATGGCCACTTTGAGGTTTATTTTCGATGTATTTCTGTTTAATAAAAACTTTATTCCATGTAATAACAAGTAGCCGAGACACGTTAAAAGAACGAGCTAATTCTGCTTGCAGTCTACCGTTCTTAAGTGCATTTACAGCGGCTTTTCTAGAATCACTTCAATATTTTTTTTACATTTCGGCATTTAAAAATAATCACAATAAGTCAATATAAACACTAATCGAAGCTATAGCACCACTGACACCTTCAACAATTAAATGGAAACTAATTGTCAAAATACTTTTGAGCTAAGGAGGAGTCATATTTCTTCGGTGGCGCCGAATGTAAACAAACAAGTTGAAACTTGGTACATTTGAATAACTGCAGTCATAGTGTTCTCAATTTTAGGGAATATATTTTCTTTTACATTTTTATATTAAATAAAATAAGAGAGAATATAAGGTTCTCAAAATACTTTTGAGCGCTACTGTATATTATGTAGCAAATAAAGAGTCAGGAGGATAACGATGATAGTCACAGATAGTTAGATGATAATTATGCATTGTTCTTTCTTTTACGAGCGTCAATGTTAATCGTTCTTTTTCTTTTATACCAATCTTCAAGTATAGTTTTAAAAAAAACATCGTTCTTCTCTTTTTGTACTTATTTTCAACTGTGCTTGAAAAATACATTTTAAAGTAATACATTGAAGGTAATACTTTGGAAGCCTTTATTTTGCATCGAACCAAGGTTACAAAACGATAGAAAGCCTCTTAAGCTAACAGATGATACTGTCATCTCAAATTTCACGAAAAGTAGGCTATCAACTTTTTTCTTCCTGACAGTTCAAGTGTATAGGTTATTTTCAGTGTATGAAATTTAATGCACAAAACAATATATTGTCGCAACATGCAAGAATTTGTGTTTAAACGAACATAAACTCTTATTAGAAAATGTATATTTAAGATTTAATGTTATCAAAGAAGCAATACTTGAACAATATATTTATATCTTTTATCGATTTGTTATGTAAAAGAACTTAAAAAATAAGCAAATATTAAATTTTCTGTTTTCATTTATTCGGTCTGATTGCCTTAAACAACAACAAATTTGTTCAGGTCTTTATTTATCTTATTTAGAATTTAATAAAAATGCAGTAAAATGGCAATTTTCAGTGTTATTTTACTTTCGGAATTCTGTGAAAACTTCAGAATATATTAAGCTTAATTTACATCTTATTAAAAACAGAATTTCAAAAGAGAATTAAACGAAAATAAATTCTTGTTAAATTCTGATTTAAAATGTCCGTCAAATAAAGTTGAGTTAATAGACATTCGATATTACTTTGCAGTTGTATAAAATGAAATAAACACAAAATACTTCTTTTCTCTTTAGATAACAAGAAATTGTTATAATAATTTTGCTATAACTTCTTCACTGAAATTTATTTGTGTATATATTATAATACTATGAATAAATAAATAAATGATTTTGGTGTAGTAAATTGAAATTCCGTACGTGTGTCTTTGTAATTATCTCCTATTCGATTTTTGTTAATAAATATATGAGTTGGAACACTAAAATGTCAGTTGAAGTACTTTTATTCAAAGTGAAACTTTTTAGTAAAATATAATTATTCTACATATACGAGGGTGGTTCAATAATTATGATCCCGATTGTGCATAAAATATTTCTACTGCGATTGTTGATGTGGAATATTGAAGCCTAATGTATTACATCTCTATATGCTCAATTTCAGAACCGTAACTGCTATATTATCATAGTTTTTTTCCGTTTTAGGTGGGTAGAGGGGGCACCTAGCTTGAATGGGGTGGGTTGGGGGGGGGAGGCTGGTTTGGAGCTTATGGGCCAGACTTGAATCAGTTCTGATAGATTTGTAACAGTGGATGAGACGTTGTCACAAAACTATCACATAACTGCTTCAGGTCTGGTCCCATAAGCTCCAGACTAGCCTTGTATTCCCAACCCTCCTTTTCAAGCTAAGTGCCACCTCTCACACCTAAAATGAAAGGAAAGGAATATTTTTATTGAGTGATTGCAAAAGTTCGTGCCCTATTTCATAGAATGTAGAAAGTTGCAATTTTGACTGTGCTGATGGTTCTTTTATAACCCTATTATTAACTGACAGTTATCTACACGTGTCGTGAGTGAACATAACGTTAAAAAAAGTTTTTCAAATTAATTTGGGTGCAAGGTTAATATTCAAATTGGAAAATGAAAAGTTACATTTTTGTCATGTTACGTTATATGAGTTTAAAAAAGGAGTGATTGTTGGACGTAATATAGAAAATACACTGAAAAAAATGAAGTACTCAAAAATGAGTAAATCGATGTACTCATATCGAATTGAGTATGTTTGGATCAAAAATGAATCTATCATTTCTCAATTTTGTTATTTTGTTATCAGATGTTATCAAACCCAAACAAAACGGTAATTTTGTACGCTGTAATGATTTATTTATTTTATGGCGGCATAAAAGATGTTTATTAATGTAAATATTAAATTATGCACAGTATTTTAAAATAATTTAAAAGTGCTTGAAAACAATGCTCTTGTCATAAAAATATTCGATTTGGCTACCTTGCTAATAATTTTGCTATTTTTCTTAAAAAATAATCAATTAAACATTTCTCGTTAACAATTGATAACGGGAAATAAATGTCAGTACATTTTTATTTTAATTTGTAGGTTCAGGGGTCAGTATATAAAGATCCATAATTGAACAGAACCATAGAATCAAAAATGAGTGCATGTGTTTCTCAATTTTGAGTACATTTGGCTCGGAGCTATTTTGAGTATGTGACGTATTTAAAAGTGACTACATTTTACTCAATTTTGAGAACTCATTTTTTTTTCAATGTATTCCTTTATTTGGAACGTGCTTCCGCTCTTAGGACAGTTAAGTGTAGCTTTGTCGATTTCAAAAGAACGATTTCAATCTAAACGCTAAAATTTGCTCTGGGCGACCTGTTGGCATTGATAATGACTTAATCCGTGATTTAGTGAATAATATACACGGGATGCTACCGAAGAAATTACAGCGAGACTCAATGTTGACAATTAGAATGCATTTCACCATTTAAAACAACTTGGTTACACTTCGAAACTCGATGTATCGGAAATCGGGCACGAACTTTTGCAATCACGCAATATATATATAATCTGTCTAAATGCTTTGGTTTCATCGAAGTCTTTTTCAAGACAATTAAGAATATCGCGCAGTTATACATACTAAAATGCATTTATTTGTAAACATAGATCATGAACTATAGAACATTTTAATTTGTATTGAAAAAGACGTGAAGCCAAAACATGTAGAGAGTTTATATGTAATTTTTTTTACGGTTTTATGGTTTTTCTTTAACACCTTGCAGAAATTAATGGAATATATTATCTATGGATGTTCGGATTTGTTATATATTTATAATCGTTCTACAACAAAGGAAACTGTAAACAGTAGAAACAATGTGTTCCTCTCTGACTTAAGTAGACTAGATACCGTTTGAGCTATTTTTTTTAGGTAGATTTCATAAGAAATACTATCTATTGCAGTCGTTATCATGGTGCGACTTTTGAAAAATTACTTCATAACTTTTCATTCTATGACACTAGAAACCCTAAACCACCTCCACCTAAACAGTTTATATGTATATTAGGGTGGGTCGAAAAAACCGAAATATTTATAATCGAAATATAATAGAGCGGAAAAGTTGCCTTTTGTAATAAATAATAAAATCGTAAAATATTATACCGATCGGTTAATATCTTTTACCGCCGCAAGGAGGCCAAATTTTCAAAACATCCCAAAACACATGTTTTTTTTTCAATTTTTTTTTACTTATCCAAACGTACGAATACAATTTCTAATAGGACACAATAGCTATATGAAGATATAAGAAATGTCCAAGTAAATGTTCATTATGATAAAATCATATCTTTTACCGCCGCAAAAAGACCATATTTAAAAAAAAAAAATTGTAAAAATTTCAAATTTTCCTTTTTTCGAAATTTTTATAATTTCCATAATATGTCTAGAAGTAAATAAATTTACAGTATATACATTAATATTCCATAAATTTTGTTCAATATTTGTCAGAAACTGCAACATAAAAACGATAATCATTCATTTTTCTTGACGATCGCTTCATCTACTGCTCTTTTACTGCATCTCAGCAGTTCATATACCAGAAATCACAAAAATGATATAAAATGTACAAAATATTTTAGTATTTATATTATTAAAATACAGAGATGTTTCATTGAAACGGATTAAATAAACTTAAAATGAAGAAGTATTTAAAGTAAATGAATTTTATAATATGACTTGCTTTCAAATAAAGCCATTGTTCCTCGAGAGGCCGAAATTGCCCATATGTGATCCTCACTCTGTTCTGGTCCGCAAACTTTACTAGCACTTCAGTGACTACTGATCTTTCTACTGATTGAGTCGGACAAGGAAAGTTATAATAGCATAGATAATAATAATAGATTTATAAAGTTATCTTTAATCGATCTTTCTAAACTCACCAGTGTTGATAGATCGTCAGTCGATAGACAAACCGTAACAGGTGGTTTCGTTAGTTTACCGTTTTGCCACTTGACTAAATCCATATAATTTTAATCTTCAAAGTTAAAGTCTGGAATGACGAAATGACGGATGACACTATTCGTGACCACAGAACTTAGTGCTTTGGCAATTTTCAATTTTGGCAATCGGATGATGCAGTACACTTTCAGGGTGTACTCAATGAATACAACCTGAAAGTGTACTGCATCAGTTGGTTTACAATTAAAATGAAACCATCATATTTTTCAGATTATGTGGACTATAGTTAGTAACCCCGTTACTTGCAATATCATCTAAGAAAGATTATAGTGCGTGTAATTTTGACGAAATGCCTGTTTTGCAAATCATGAAAATAGCCTCATTGGAATGATAGCATATGAAGGAGAGGACATCAGGACCCCATCCATGAAGAAAATTGCCAAAGCATGAAGTTCTGTGAACACGAATATCGCCATCCGTCACGTCGCCATTCCTGACTTGAACTTTGAAGCTTAAAATAGTATGGATTTAATCGAGTGGCAAAACTGTAAACTAACGAAACCATCTGTTACGGTTTCTATATCGACTGACGATCTAATAACGTTGGTGAGTTTAGAATGCTCGATTAAAGATACCAGCTGTTATAATTGTCCTTGTCGTACTCAATCAATAGAAAGATGCGTGAAATTAGCCCCTGAAGTTCTGGTAAAGTTTGTGGACAGAAACAGAGGGAGGATCACATATGATCAATTTCGGCCTCTCGAGGAACAATGGCTTTATTTGGAAGCAGGTCATATTATAAAATTCATTTACTTTAAATACTTCTTAATTTTAAGTTTATTTAATCCGTTTCGGCTAAACATCTCTGTATTTCAGTTAATAAAATACTAAAATATTTTGTTCCTTTTATATCATTTTTGTGATTTCTGGTATATGAATTGCTGATATGCAGTAAAACAGCAATAGATGAAGCGATCCTCAAGAAAAATGAATGATTACCATTTTTATTTTCCAATCTATAACAAATAGTTAACAAAATTTATGACACATTAATAGATATCAAGTAAATTTATTTACATCCAGACATATTACAGAAATTATAAAAATTTTGAAAAGATTACATTTTTACATAAAAAAAAAAAAAAAAAAAAAAAAAAAAAATACGGTCCCTCTGAGGCAGTAAAATATATGACTTTATCATAATGAATATTTACCGCGACATTTCTTATATTTTCATGTAGCTATTACGTTCTATTAGAAATTGTATTCGCACGTTTGGAAAATTAGAAAAAATATTGAAAAAAACATGTTTTTTTTGCGATTTTTTGAAACTTTGACCCCCTTGAGGCGGTAAAAGATATTAACCGATCGGTATAATATTTTAGGAACTTATTCTTTATCACAAAAGGCAACTTTTCCGCTCTATTACATTTCGATTATAAATATTTCGTTTTTTCCGACCCACCCTAATGTACTAAATTTTTAAAAAAAATTCCGCACGATAAAAGTCGCAATTATGCACGGATCGTCTTCAAACTCGCCAAAAACATTGAGATGGCTAATATTTCGGCGGACATTGCAAATGGGCAAAATCGGCCCAAGAGGATAGAAATGGGGAGGGTTAAAAATTTTGAATATTGTCTTAACATGATTCCGATAAAAACAGCTCTTACATAAAAATGAAAGGAAAATTTAAACATTTTTCGTTATAGCCTGTTGCCAACAGTTAAAAAAACACAATAAAATTCTTATCACAACAATTACTTTTCTATTGCAAGTTTTCCACGTGAAAAACAAAAGGGAAATAAATAGTTTGACGAGTTTTAAAAAAGTTAATATTACGTCATATTGGAAATATCAATGCTAACGAAAAAGACAGGCTACCGCGGTACATCCCACGTGTCTTTTTTTACAGACCGCTAGAGTGACGTGATGCTCTTTTCGCACACCTTCATTGGTGCATTCGAGCATCATGTGACTCCAGCGGTCTGTAAAAAAAGATACATGGAACGCACCGCGGTAGCCTGTCTTTCTCATTAGCCTCGGGAAATATAATGGTCGTCAGCAGGTGAATATGTAAGGTCATGTGTGTTTGGAAAAACGTATTGAAACATGATAAAAATCCGACTACGGCAAAATCGGCCCAAAGGGGTGGAAGTGGAGAGGGTTAAAAATTTTGAATACCGCCTTAACACCTTTGTGTGTATTCTAATAAAACAAGCTCTTACAGAAAAGTGAAATTAAAAACTCGTTAAAAACGGCCAGACAAAATTGTTAAACTTTATTTATCTGCAATATTGATTTAGTTTTTGTTGGTGAAATTAGTGCTTAACTTCGAAATCTACCTACGCCTGTAGGCCGAGTCGACAGGGATTTTTTTTAAATTCAGTATTTCATATTATCTATTTGACCTATTATTTAATGATTTTTTGAAGCAGAATAATTTAATCAATGGAAAATGTAAATATTGTGGTAAAATTTCAAAGCATTAATTAAAACATAGAAAGAAAATTTTAAAACAAGACGTCATCAATAATTTTGAATCTTTTGAAAATGTTTCTTTGCATTTTTCCTTTACAAATGTGCTCTATAAAAGAATGTGCTGGATTTCTAAAATGTGAACAAATTCAAGAAAAAATAAATAAAAAGTTATAACATGCGCAAAAATATAGTAAAAATGACTACCATTTACTTAACTTTATTATTTTTTTAAATAAGTATTTTTGTTGTTAAAAATCCTATTCTTAATTTTAAGACAAAAGACCTTCTGAAAAGTCCATCAAAATAGAGAGTCAATTAAAAAATATGTATTGAATTGCTGCCACTTAGAACAAACATCCTGTTATGTTGAAAGAACACAAACACAGAAAAAATGAATTTAAAGATTGTGACACCGAAACATTTAAAGGTAAAATTATGGAGTAAAAAGATTTTTTTGCATATTTTTAATTATCAGATCTTTAACAATGGACCTTATGCACGTGACGTCACAATCCAGAGTTGGCGGAATTTTGATTCGTTATTTTAGCTACTGTACCGTCAGAATGCTAGTATGCGCAGGAACAGATACCCCCAGCAGACGATCTTTAACCTCGACCGAGGCTACATAAATAAAGTTTAAATAAATTTTGTTTAATTTAGCGAATGTCCTTGGATACAGTACGACATTTTGAATTTATATTATAACTAGATTCGAAGAATTAAGATTGGAAATAAAAATAACAAAATGGATTTTAAAGCATTCGAAAATAAAAATTATCTTCTCTCGGAATATTATAGATTGGATAGCTGATAAAATTTTATGAAGGGACTAAAAGTTTTAGATTAGGATTTTGAATAAGATAATTATTAATATACGCGTTTTAGATTTAAAGGGAAATTAAATAGGAATAAATATTAGACATTATTAAGAAATAGGGAAATAATGAATATGCTGGAAACTTAGAATAATTTAAATCAATATCGCGAAGTACAATTTTTACATAACATATATATTTGTATACTAGGAGGCTCAACCCGCTGCGAACTACGCCCGCCAACCACACTGACGATTCGGAGCCTCTAACAGTATAGTAAAAAATATTAAAAAAATATAACCAGGTTACTGAAGATTGGATGATATTATCACTATAACGGCGGTTATCTTCTGTAATCGAGTTGCATTTTTTTCCGTTTGAATGGGGCATTTTCGGGTTAGGGTGGCCTCGTCCATCGCTATCATAACAACTGACGGCTGTTTTCGGGATTGATAAGTAAGATCAATTACACATTTGAAAACCAGATTTTATAAATTGTTAGGTTAAAATCTCTCTATCTTTTTGACTTTTATAACGACGCTATGGACATTATTTGTCCTTTAGGTTTGAGGTTAAAAGAACTCCGTCTGCTTTGGAATAACTTTCAGAATTACGGTATTGAAAAGTATTGTGTTTTGAAATGTTATGCTCATATTTAATGTTTTGATCGAGTTTTAGATATTTTCAAGAACAGGTATGCCTTATTCATGAATTTTTTTTCTCTATTTTATTACACCATCATGCATATTTTCATGTTATTTTTACAATGTATGTTGTTTATGTTAATTAATAAGAATATCCGAATTTTCTAATGTATATTTATCAAACAGTAATTCGTACAAAATAAATCGAAAGTATTTTGCGCATGCATTTACCTGTATTTATTCTGCATCAAGTGATGTAATATATAAACAAATTTGCTAACCACACTACTTTTATACCATGAGACGTGAGATAAACATTAATCGAGAGGAAAATCGTTTTAATATATGACGTAATTTTCACTATTAAATGCATTTCTCGTGTTATAATTCATTTATTTTAAAGTTTTTTTTCTCTTTTAAGATTCACGGGTTGTCTATATTACTTCATTTACATAGAGTTTGAGAATATTACTTCAGTTTTATAAATATGACTTAATTATCACCTTTAAATGAGTTTCGCGTGTAATAATTTTATTATTTTATTGACTTTAAATATGACGATATTTAATAGATAATGTGCATGTAAGTCAGCAAACTGGCTTGTTGTGTGACTACTCAACTTAATGTAGGTAAAAATTCGAACTAAATTGCTTGAAATTATGCTAAAATACTCGTAATTTCCACGTAGTTTTAATGTATTTATTATATGTAGGAAATAATACGCCATAAAGTACTAACTCTGTGAGAATTGTTACTTTCTGCTTTTTTCAAGTTGAGAAATGCGTCCATTTTTTGGGTGCATTACGCCACATGCACATTATCTATATTTGCGCATTATACATATGACGTAATTATTACCTTTAAATGCGTTTCGCATGTAACATTTTTATTATTTTAAAGTTTTCGTACTTTTTTACGTGTAATATTTTGACGTAATTGCTTTAACAAGTGATCATTTAATTCTTATTTTTTAATTTTCTTTCTCTTTTAATAGTTTTGCTTCTCAATTTTAATTTGAAAATGACGCAAAAGAAGAAATCTAATAGTTTATACTTTTATCTTTTTTCTCGCTGTTTTCTACAAAAATGGAGTAATTTTGTTACCATCATTAGATAAAAGTCAATAAAATTAGAAAAAAATTAATATCTCGAAAGTTAATTCGAGTTTAAAAATTTTAATAACATTTTTGACGTCTGCGGATCAATACAGATAATTTGTGTTAATTTCAAAACCAAACGTCCCATATTTTAGGAGCAATAGCCATGAAACATAATCAGTCGTTTAATCAGTCGTTTGATAAATTCGTTTAATTAGGATTTATATATATATAAGGTTATATAATATATTAAGTATCGGCTGCGACAGCGTTTAATTTTTTGTGTTAATTTAACAAACGAACATTAATAACATATACTCCATTGGGAACTATGCTTGTGATATCGTTTGATATCACATATATTATTCTTTAAAGGTAATTCATATGATCCCTAGATAGATAAAATTTAATATTAACTATCAATATAAAAATCCCCTTTCTTTTTATTTTTGTATATCTAAGTTTTAAATTAATCTACTTTCCTTTTCACATTACTTTAACGTTCCCAGAAAATTCTCTCTCTCTGCTCTTTTAGCTATGTAAATAAAATAAAAAAAAGAATATTATTCACAGCCATTTCATCTCGAAAGATTCATTCTTTGATCGTTGCATCTGCCTATAAAATTTCTCTCTGTCAGATTTTTAATTCGATCCTTTACTAAGAGATAGTCAAAACTTTGGTTAAACCAGCGGTTACATAATAACATCCAGATGTACTTTTAAACTCATGTCGCCTTTCAGTTTACCGCACTCATTCCAATGCTATTGACAGCTTTCGGATTCTTTCTTACTTTCTCACGTACTAGCGTTTGGCTAATTATCGCCTATTAGGCTTTTCATCTAAATTGGGGCTGCCCCATGTATTCCAATGTAACGGTCATCCCTTGGCAAGATCTGTGTCTTATCCAATATCTATATATCGCCAAAACTTTACGAATGAAAATGTGAAACTTATCACTCTTTGCCTGTTTCTCAGAATGTAAATATTAAGTTTTGATTGTGTGTAAGGGGGGTCACTCCCAAGGCACTTGTGTGTCTCTTCAAATTTTCATTAAAGTTTCCTTATTACGCTACAAGTATTAGTGAATCTTCTGGATCTGAGTTTATTGTGTTGTTCGCGCATTCGTACTCCACTACGGAAAAATCTAAAAATCTCATTTAAGTAATTCAAATGATATTTCTATTTACTTATGAATATCTCAAGTTTTTAGGGAAGAAGACTCCCGCAACGACCAACTATCTCTATCACAATGCTGATATTCAAAAGTAAATGCAGCCAGCAGACGAATTTTAGCCTGACCCTCAAATCACATGCATAAGGTTCATATACTACGGACATCATTATAATTTCATTATAATAAAAAAGTTGGGAAAATGATATTTTAGTCAGTTTTTGCAAAATAAAGAGTACCTGGTCCCTTTATATTATTTGTTTTCCCTTCTAATTATTCCAGAGTCATCGTAACAACATACATATTCGACGTGTGATTTTATGCACGTTAAATTTGTACATATTGAGTTCACCGTATTCACGGACTAACCAAGATTACTTCACTGGATATTTTTATACCAACAAAGTATCGAATATTTCATAACCTATTTGTGCACTAATAAAATTGTAAATGTTTCTTGAACTAACAAGAAATTTACAAAATAAAATATTATCATTTTTCGAGGTACCCATGACATTGATATGCGTTCCGTTATCCCCAGGAATTCAAGAAACTAACATATTTTTGAGGTTTAAAGAAGCAGCAGGTTTTTCTTTTGCTGTCCATAATTTTCGGAAACGTTACGAAGTAGTTTTTATAGAGTATTAATGAATTTTCTATATCTGTTATCAATAAGATATTTCAGTTTTAGGACGCTATCAATTCTAAAATAAACATTTTTTCATGTTCTACTACCATAATGCAAAGAAAAATACGACTGTTTAACAAAGTAAACCGAAGAATATTTTCTGAATCATGCAAGTATAGCATGCAAGTATATTTGAGCAATAATTGTTGGAATTGCGTCTTCAATTTCGATATGCGCTTTTAAATTTAACTTATTTTTTGCATGCTACTCGCTGTGCATAAATTCTATACTTAGTATACAGGACTGCACAAAATAATTACGTACCATTCTCCTTATAAGCGGAAATTGCTGAAGGGGAATTTTCAACTGTGCTGTCTATTTCCTAACTGAACTAATTTTTTCCATGCTTGTTGTTTATAGATACAAAACTTTAAATCATATAGCGAGAGTGCTAAAATAATTAGAATAATTTTCTGACTGCAGATGGCAAGTGCTAAAAATGGATTTTCAAATGTGTTACGTATTTCCAAATGGTTTAATTAGACATCATATTTCAACTTATTAAGCCGTGAGATTTTGTTACATTATTTTGAATTTGTTGGAAAGTGTTTCAAAACCTATGCTTTACGCATGATTTTGTTTTTTTTGTTTTTCAATCTCGGAAATCCATTGGAATCAGAAGACAAATTAAAGCTTTTCAGAATTGTGACTAACTCGGAAGAGGTTATATTACATTTTCGTTATCCTCCTTCCTACTTCAAGAAGCATTTCTGGTTTACTATAGCGCAGTGTATGGCATTTAGTGTACCCAAAATATGTATTGGCGTAATATGTGTATATCTTTTTTTTCAAAGCAAAGGCATTCTTTTATTAAGAAATATATTATTAAGATTTAAGCATTTTATGTTATCAAAGATCCACAACTTTAAATACATATTTGTGTCTTTTATTAACTCTTTATGTCCCAAATTATGAATTCATAAAAATTTCATTTTTGAAAGCATTTTTCGTGAATTTTTGAAACTTCATTAGAAGATTTAAACAATAATTTAATAAATTTTACACGGATTTTGCCAGTTAAAATTAATTAATTAAATTTGAATTTATTGGGATTTTGTGCAATATTTATAACTCCGCTCAAATCTTTTATTTAAAATAATTTTTTTAGTATTTTGTAGAATTATGAAATATACGAATATAATGTTCTTACAATAGAAATATAGAAATATTTCCGAACTAAAACTACTCCCCCAACCCCCCAATCTTACAACGTCAAGACAGCTGAAAAGATGTGAAGGCGAAAATAAGCATCCTTTTTTTTTTTTTTTTTTTTTTTTTGTGCAATCAATAACGTTTTTGGAACAAGATAAAGTAAAGTACCTATAACTCATTCTAAACTGTATTACTACTAATCGATACATAAAATGAATTTATAACGAGTTATTTTAGTGGTACTTTAAAGAACTGCCGGGCATAAAGGGTTAAGATGTTATAAAATAGAAGGTAAAAATAAGTTGATGTTAAATTTTCTCTTTGAATTTATTTTGTCTAAATCCCTTAAACTTCAACAAATTGATCCACTTCCTGAATTCTTGATATTAGAATTTAATAAAAAAGCAGTGAAACGGGGCCTCTTTTTGGAGTCAGTCTTAATTTTAAAACAACGTAAAGAGATTGAGAATAAATTAATTCTAATTTACATCTTATTAAAAGAACAGTTTGAAAAAATAAAACTCTGTAAAAAAAATGGAAAAATGTTAAAATCCGGATTAAGAAACTTTTGTTAAATAAAGCAGAGGCAAAATACTTTATTTAAAACTTGTAAGTTGTGAAAGGTAGCACAGAATGTTTCCTTTTTTTTTTTTTTTTTTTTTTTTTTTTTTTTTAGAAAACAGGAAATTGTTAAAACAATTTTGTTAAAACTTCTGTGAGTGAAATATATATTTTGCAATTGACGAGAAAATGTAAGAATACTGTAATGAAGTAAACATAGTTGTTTAGTAAATTAACATTATGTAAAATCATTCTACCACACCTTGTGAAAAAATCATACATAATAATTGGAAAAGCTGAACAATTCTGAATTCAATGGTATAGAAAAATATTGGATATATACTTAAAATGGTGGGAAAAAATAATAAGATAATTTTATTATAAAAAAATTAAAACCACATTTCAAGTAGGGCGGTTGGAATATATAAGTAACAGTTTAGCATAGCAAACATATTTTTGTGTCAAACCTTTATCGTTATTTACATTTACATTATTTAACATTGTTGAAAAATTTCTCGTGTTTGAAGCGCAGTAGACGACCATTTATTAAAATGTTTAAGGCAACACACGATACTACAATAAATTTTAAAACGTAACAGTAAACGTTTATTTTTTAAATGCAGACGTTCCTGAACGATATAACAAAATTTTGTTACAATTAGAGAGTTTTTCTGAAAGATAAAACACAGGAAAAAAAAAGACTGAAAGGCAAAACATAGGTTTTTTGCATACTGGCAAAATTCATAATGATCACCATCAAATATGCATTATTTTGAAAAAATAAACAAATAAATAAAATAAAAAAATTCAAAATCGAAATATCTATTAATTTGTTATGCGGGGCAGAAAATTAAATCTTCCTTTATTTTGAATTTAGAACGCAATTATAATATTAAATTTATTAAATACAATATTTCAAACAATAAGTTACATTTAGAATTTAAGTTAAAAGCTTAATAAAAATGCATATTTTCTGTACTTTATTAGTCAAAAGCGTTTTCTTCTTCCAACATTTGTCATCTAATTTCGGAGCTGGTGGAAATGGTGTCATATAGGTGAACTTATAAAAAAAGGACTTTGTTTTAATGAAGTTATTCAAAAGAATTTCATATTTATGAATTAAGGGGTCTCGGGACTCTTAAAATTGGAAAAAATGAAAAAAAAAGGACCATTTTGAACATTTAATATATTAAAATGTATACGACTTTAAAACACAATTTTTATTGGGATGAAAGATATAAGTAAGTTCTTTTATTTAATGTATTTAAAAAATTACAAGATGCAGAATTAGCACTTACAGGGGTTCCAAACTGTCAGACACTTCACGAGCAGAAAATTGGTATAACAACTTACGCGTAGGATTACAAAATAAATATTGCAACTGTAATGAAACTTTCGGTGCTTGCTTATATTTCAGATTATAATAATTACCCTGAACCTAAATACATTTGTATTTAAAGCATTTTTACATTTTTAATTCAAAGTTGTATTTAGCAAATACAAAACTTTGAAAATTTCAACAGTATAATCACCTAAAAAATAATTTTTGAGCAATAAAAAGGAAATTTTATGTTCAGTTTATACATACTAACATAAATATATGTTTTGTAAATTTCATTAAAAAATATGCAGAAGGTTTTGAGATATCCTGCGCGTTATGCACTAAAACAGGGAACCTTTTTACAACCACATGCCAGATTTTTTTCAAAAAAGGTTTTACGTGATCATGACGTGCCGACAACATAAATATTGATCAAATTTATGAAATCAAAATTAACGTTAATTTTTGTTTATTCGGATTAAAAAGTATGGGAGTAACATATACATGTAACAATCACTTTAACATATTTTAGAATTTAATAAAATAGTAAACGCGTTTTCCGTGAGTGCATCTTGAAAACCAAATAATTAATATGGGGTTCATACCTAGTTACTTTTAACGGAATTCAAGCTGAAATCGAGTACATTAGCAAGTGGTTTATATTTAAGATTGTCGTATCGTTCCTTTCCGAAAAGAATAACTCGCAGTAATAGATAGCGGGGACAATTGTCAAAACTACAAATTACAAACCAGGGCATTATAATTCCACCATTTGCATTTTTACTTATAATGCCTGATATTCTCAGAGTATTCTCTTAATTTGATAAATTATTGAGTCTATATTCAAGAAATTTGGGATTCAATAAGTTCCTTTCCAATTTTTTTAATTTCAGAGAATTAGGTATTCAGAAAAGCCCAGTTTGTATACGTTCGTGTTTTTTTTTTTTAATTTTACATTTTATTTTAAATTCTGAATCAACACCGTACCGAAAATATTCCCTCGCGTGCCAGTTATGCCACGCGTGCCATAGGTTCGCTATCCCTGCACTAAAACATCATTTGGAGAAAAATGACTTCAAAGTTTCGGAAACGCCGCTTCAACTATTGAGCGGGTATAATTCTAAAATCCATAACTTCTGTTCTAATGGGAATTTCAAGGAAACAATTATATAAAAATGTTCAGAAACATTAGGAGTTTAACATAAAAAAATTAAAATTTCGAAAATTTTGAATCTTTAAGTCCTGAGACCCCTTAAAATAAATGCTTAATAAAACGTAATTTTTCTCGCTAAAACATTTATTTTTAACGCCTCTAGGGAATTTTCCATCGCTATCTTAAAGAAAAAGCTGAAAATCTGTTTTCTTCTTTAAATTATTTTTTTCATAGGATAAATAATTCTCTAAAATACTAGGAGATTAATTTAGTTTTTGTTTTACCTCCTTTATTGGATATAAAATTTTAAAAATCTGCAATAATACATTTATTTTTAACATGAAATAATTCCTGAAGCTTATTTATGTGAGAATAAGATTTTATTTCTTCATATTTCATTGCTAATTTAATTTAATCCCAATATTGTTTTCCCCATCTGCTCAAATTAAATATATTTACTCTTATCGATTTGATTGATAAAAAGAAATGAATGAATATTATTCCCTATTAACTTCGTTTTCCCTTTCCCATCTGCAAAAGGATTTACATAAATGGCGTCATTTGGACACATTTATTCAAGATATTTCCAGTGCTTACGAAATGGTGTTTTTCTCGCAAAACCATTCCTGCTCTAAACGTCTCTTTGAAAAGTCTTAAACACCATATATCAGAAATAATTACTCGAAAAAAAAGGTGTTCCTTTTTTAAAATTAATTGACTAATTTTTTCTTTTTAAATAAACTGATTTCTGTAGCTTGAATATGTAAAAACAAGTTTTTATTTTTTCAAATTTTCTTCAAAAAAATATAATCCAATCATAATATATTTTTCTCTCTCTATTTAAGGGGGCACAGGAGCTTTTAACTTTCAAAAAATCAGTTTTTGGATTTTGTCATATTCTGAATTGTTTAAAATTTCTAAACAATGTTCAAAAAACTCCATTCAAAAATCTACATTATTTCTTGAGTTATAATCATATATAGATGGTGATTATAATTGAAGATCCGTAGATATTGAAACTTTAAAACGCGTTTTCTCAGATTAGTAAATTTGGAGTTTGCGCGCATTGTTACTTTCAAACTATATAAGCTACAGCTTTAAAAAATCAACCAAATATGTTTTTTTTATAGTCTTTATGCTAAAACCAAAATAATTCACAAATTTTGGTTATTTTTTTTTTTTTTACACTTGAAAAACATTGATTTTTAGAAATTTTTGAATTTTTTTTTATTATTTTGTGCTAAAATTAAATTTTAAACAAACCTTTTTGTATATATTTTGGTTTTCATTTAGAAGTGAGTGTACTACGGTTCTATTTTGTTCAAAAATTGTTTTCTATATGAATAATTTAGAGTTTTATCATGAGCGCAGCACTTAATGATTTTAATTCACGCATTAGTGAGATGAATTTTTAAATTGAAAATTCAAATATTATTTTGTATATACAACCTTAATTTTTCTGAATAATATAACTAAAAATATATACTTTAGTCAAAAAGGGGGAAAAAAAAGGATGTTAAAAGATAATTTCATGTTTTAATTTCAATTTCAATTTGAAAATGGCGTGAAAAAAGTAAATCTAACAATCCCCATCGTTTTCCCTCTCCTCCTTTTGTGCACAAAAAATAGAGTTTAGTTGCTATCATTACAGAAATGTCATTAAAATCTTCAAAAAATTAATATATCGAAAGCTAATTTAAATTTTAAAGTTACTCGTATAAGACTGCTTTTGACATACTCCGATCCATGTGGATAACTGGTCTAAATTTGATCGCCCAATGTTACATATTCCAGAAGGAGTATCTGTGAAATACAAACGGACAGACACTTTTTAATATAATAAATACATAATTTACACAAATTCCTATGTGTGAATTTGGTTAATAAATAAAATACGAAAGGACACACAGTAACAGCACTAAATTGAAATGAACGAGTTAATTTACAAATATTCATTTGACGCCGTCAATCTGGCATCGAATCATTCTTTCACTGTATTGGTATATGGAGCAGAGTTCTTTAGTTAACGCTTTACATGTTCAAAATGAAATAAACAATCGCTCACGCAGATT
Source organism: Maratus speciosus (assembly GCA_963932465.1). Lineage (NCBI taxonomy): Eukaryota > Metazoa > Arthropoda > Arachnida > Araneae > Salticidae > Maratus > Maratus speciosus. The sequence goes on from OZ010789.1 coordinate 225,016,626, forward strand.
TCAATTAAGCATCTATCAAAATAGGTTTTTAAGACCGAAACCGAAAACGAAAATGAATTTCCGTAATTTTCCTAATTTCGATCGAAAACGATAATGTCCAAAAAGATATTTTAAGTAATTAATACATACATAAATAATAATTATACGTGTTTATAAAATATACATAAATATTAATTAATTATACGTGTGGCCCAAATTGGCTCTCTGTGCCTCTGATCATAACTTTTATTTTCATATAAAATAAAATGTAATTAATTCATCAACGACGCAGAATGATTTTCTAATTATACTAATTTCAGCTAATTATAAAAGGTTTCAGGTATACATATTACATACCTCAGTTTATGTTTTATAATGATTTTTGTAATTGATCATCTGTTACAATCTCAAAGGGTATTTGAAACACTTGTGCGGTTAAAAAAATCTATTACTGTTAAGTCTGCAGCTTTTAATGAGAACATGAAAAGCGACGTCAAAGTTTAGCCATATATGCATTGCTTTCTTTATAATTTGCACTCACGGATTGAGTCAGTCGTGATTGATAATTATAAACAGTGAAGTTTAAAGCTATAAACAAACAGTTTTTCATTTGGGCCGATACAGCTCAAATCAATGTAGAAGTGAAAATTTCCGAAGGAAGAAATGAAATTTTTTGGAATACAGATAGTTTCAGTGCTGTTGAATTTTTGACAGAATTTTTTCCGAAAACGATTTTTCATCGAAACTCAGATTTTGGGCCGAAAACTAAATCGCTTTTACCGTTAAACTTATCGCACATATGGATCAATATTTATTCTTCAAAGACGCGATTTGTGTTAGATTTATATTACACGAAAATCGCCATCCATGCATAGCAGCTATCACTGTGCTGAATTTGATGGTTGTCGGCCGAACAGTATAATAAGAGAATAAAAAAAAAAGAATTCACTCAACTTAATAAAAAGCATTATTTCATAGATCATTGTAATCTCAAGAAAATCTTTTGTTAGACTAAAACATTGTTTACCGTCGAATGCCTATTTCTGAAAGTATTTATTTATTTATTGCGTCGATTTTAAAGAAATAGCTGATTCAAATTATTTCACTTATATTTCTTGTTTTCGTTCTGAATACTTTAAACAACATCCATTTTACTTGATTGTTGATTTACTTGATTTAGAATTTAATCGAAACATAACAAATGGCTCTATTTTTTTTTTATATCACATTATCTTTAGAAAATGGCATAAATCCTAATTTACATGTTATTGAGAAGTGCGTTGAAATGACAAATAAATAAAAGTACAGATTGTAAAATCCAATTTTGGAAGCATTTGCTAGTTAGGTTAGAAGAAAAATGCTTTCGCGAATTCCTTGAAAATTGCGAAATTAAAATAAGCACCGATATTTTTACAGAAACAAACATCTTTTTAATGTACATAACAGGAAATTGCTGGATTAGAAAGATAAGAAGGAACTAATATTCATGCTGGAACTTTCAATGCTCAAATCTTTTTTAGTATTTGATAATAAAATCTAAGAGTACCACAGTATAATAAATATCCATTTGAATTTAAAAAAAAAAAACTCTGATAATTAATAAGATAACAAATAACTTTTTACGAACGATAATAAAGACATTCAGACGCAATAATGCACTTTTTTCTTGTAGGCAATGAAAATTTCACATTTTCCCCCCAAATAAATAAATAAATAAATACATAAATTATTTACAAATTCGGGGTTCTGACAAAACCTGTTATGAAAAGTCAACAATATTATAATATGTATGGAAATGCCAAAACTATTTAAAACATTTCACATCTTTAACATAAGAAAAAACTTTTTGCATTTGGATATACCAAATCCTTCCTAGTTGATAGATGGGCGACTCCGTGTCGGTACGATTTCTTTGATTACCCAATTCTTATTTCCCGCTGTTGACGTTTTCTGTGATTATTCTGGCGTATTTTATGCCTGTATTTGGGCATTTTTGTGTGCTTTTTTCTTTCAAAATTTCTAAATATAATTCCTATATCTAAAGAAATAACAAATATTAAATATTGAGTTTATGTTTAGAGACTGTTATCTAAGTTTGAAAAGCAAAATGAATGATTCCCGTAATGTTGTGCGTACAGTACATAACTACACTAAAGTAATGTGTTGTGCCGGAAAGTTTTCGCGAATAATATTTCTCTTCGCTTACATCATTCCAATGAGATTATCGCAAAGTCATTCAGCATCTTAAACGTGTTTTATTTAATGTTTTTAGGTGTGCCTATTATTATATAAATACATAGCACCAATAGTCGTCGTCTGTTCCGTCCGTCTGTGCGCCAAAACTGCCCAACCGAATAGTTTGAAATTTAATATATATAACGGTTGCAGAAATTTTTCGAGTCTTTTCAAATTTTATAAAAATCGAATCAAAACTTAAAAATATATTAATAAAAATTTTCGTGTTGCTATTAAATCCTATCATACGTAATTAATTCACTGATATCGAAAGATAGGTAATGATTTTAGGTTGTCATGGTCCTATTTAAGATGTACTCATATTTTTCCGTATTACTAACTTTAACATACATAATCGTGATAAATTTTGTATTCATGCATTTTTGCATAAGAGAGCAACATCTGTTGCACCAAGATCTTAATATTTATCAAACTAGTTATAGTACAAACGAGCCTCATTTGCCACATTTGACGTACAATTTCAGACTTACTTAAATGAAATATCTTACATATACACTGCAAAATTAGACAAAAGCATTTTAATCTAGTAAAATATAATATAACCATGAACAAAAATATGCAAAAATCCTTTCTGAGTTACGCACGATTCCGAAAAACCGGTATTAACTTTAGAAATCTTAGAAACGAAAATATTTTCTAGATTCAAATAAGCATTTATAAAAACAAATTTTCTCTTACTGCTACTGATTTTTGGAAAAGAATCCGAGCAGTTTTTATTACGCATTAATCAGTTACTTGAAACCGAAGTGTCAGTTTTTGGGATGTTATTAATTCCCAGTTAAACATTTTCAGCTGCATAACTGAATTTATACATGCAAGAGTACAAAATAATGTTAATGATGTTATTTTGTCATGTTTTTCAGTAAAATATGTTTGTTGAACATAAAAATGTTTAATTGAGAAATGATAGCATCCGAAAAAACTTACATTCTGGTATCATAAACCTGATTAATACGCCTTAAAAATACATGGAAACGTTTCTGAAAATCAATGGCAACAAAAGGAACTTTATTTTTATAAATGCTTCATTAAATCTCGAAAATATATTGATTTCTGAGGTTTCTAGAGATAAAATACTTTTCCGAACCTTGGGTAGCTCGGAAGAGGTTATTGTTTATTTTTGTGTGTGCGTGCTTATATTATATTTTCATATATTAATTTATGTTTTTATTCCAGTGTATATGTCGTAGGTTGATTGCAAAATTTAGCTCTTTGCAAAGAGCCTAGGCTGTTTGCAAAGAACCCGACTAACTGAAAAATCACTTTCCTTTTTTCAATCTGCCGATTGCTCTTATTGCAAAGAGCGTAATCTTATTACGCTCTTATTGCAAAGAGCGTAATCTTATTACGCTCTTATTGCAAAGAGCGTAAGATGCTTTAGGCTAATTGGAATATATATATATATATAAGCATTTTAAAGTCATTTTTATAAGCATTTTAAGTTCCTCTTCCTATTTTTTATACTAATTGTATGGTTAAACATTCATTTCCTCGGACATATTAGCGTAAACCTTGATGAGTCTAAGCTATTTGGACAAACATGTGGACATCGGTGGTCATTTTGGGTCATTTTCTAATTAGTCTAAAACTGCGTATGCTTATTGCAATGAGTCTAAAAATATACCATGCTGATTAAGAAAATAAATGGACAATTTCCATTTAGCCTAACTTTTTTAAGACTTTACAATAAGTCTGAAAAATATCAGGCTTTTTGAGAGGCAAATTATCATTTTCCGATAAGCCTAAAGTTGCTTAGGCTCTTTGTGACAAGCCTTAAAAATATCAGGATGATTGGTAAAGGGAAGATGATTCTCAAATTAGTCGGACTTTTTGCAGTAGTCGTATGTCTCAATTAGCCTACGATATATATACCATTACTTTTTTTAATAATATTACACTTTTCGTGATATTTTCTTGACACTCACGAAATAAGCTTGTCACACCGGTTTAGAAATGTAAGACGATTTCGTTGTAAAACATTAATTAAACCCTATAAAATCCAAATATTTTCTACTCATTTACAGAGTAAATAATAAAAATAATAACTCAACACATTTCTCTAATAGCTTGTGCATATTGTGTGTCGTATTAAATTAACACATAAGTTCATTGAAGACATAGACTGGAATAGACTGAAGACATAGACTACAATAGACACTGAAGACATAGACTATTATGTTTTTCTATTGCAATCAAATTTCACAAACATAAGGTCCTTCTGTTCCTGTTGTTTACCGAGGGTTTTGTTTGATGATTTATGGTTTTGTATTATGAGAATAAAATGGCTTATATCCGGCCTATATGTTGGACGCATTACTTACTATCTGTATTATGGCTTATTTCATTGTCAATAATAAAGTTAAGTTAGGATTTTTTTTAATATTGTTGAGGTAGGAAATGTTAAATTTAGAAGGAAGTGGTTAATAAAAAAAGCAAACACAATTGCGTAAAATTATTAAAAAAATAATTGAGTTATAAAGTTATAAAACACTTATGCTTTAGAGGGCCAAGTCGCTTGATAAACTTGTTCTAAACATTCAACTAAGTGTATACTGAACTGTAGACTTGATATTTCTTTAGGTTTTTCAACAGTCATTGTTTTCTTTTCAACAACTTGTTTGTAGATTTAAATGTTGTTGTTTATATGCTTATTTTTCTTTCTCGGTCTAATATCTCCAGAGGTTCCTAAATTTGGAAGCCACAATAAAGTGCTGACTCTGTCGAAAGTACAGTAAATTCTAGAACGATTCTCTGTCTCAAGAAATCGGCTGAACATTGGACTACAGAGCCATTGAGATGCAGACTTAATCTGTTGAACGGTTCTTACTGATTTATATATTTCGTTTTTCCAAGCTTTATTTTTAGTAATTGCTAATACCTATAACTAAAATAACGTTTTCCCACATTTCTAGTTTATCTATTCTTTTTTCTGTTTACATTAAAAAAACTACCCTTTTACTTCTTAATTAGATCTTAAACGTTTAATTCCTATAGGTATAATTTAATCAAAACCCAGTAAAAAATTCTTTTTTTGTGTGTCAATCTAATTTTAAAAACAATGTAAAGTACTGGAAAATGCATTAAGTGAGATTTACATCTAATTAGAAACTAATGTTCGCAAAAAAAAAAAAAAAAAAAAAAAAAAAAAAAATGAAAAAAAAAAAAGTTAAAAAAGAATTTGAAAATCTTTTGTTAAATAAAGTAGAACTTAAGTGTTTTCAAACACAAAAATTTACTTTTTTAAAATTCTGGATATTTTAAATTTCATAGGTTAAAAAAAAGAAATGTTAGCGACATGGAAGAATATTTTTCAAGTTTCTGTTATTCAATTAATTTATTTTGATATTTAATCAGAAGTAAAAATACTAGAATCACGTTAACTTGATTCTTATACTACTAAAAAATAACATTTCATAAATGTGACACCCCTCATGTGACAAATAAATGTTGCTTTATAGTAAACATGTTTTTTAAAAGTTATTTATTCTTGAGTAAATATTCATACATATTTAAATCATATTTAAAAAATTATCAATTATTTTCCATTTCCAAATTACTTAGAAGTCATTTTGAGGTGCGTTCGTAATCAAGCAGGACGGTCGTTCTGCCAAGCCAAGCTGAAAAAAAAATGCTAACCCCGCCAAACAAGCAAACGCCAAGAATAACGGCAAGACACCGTAACTGCTTATTATACTGAAGCCAACTTCTCCATGTTAAATTGACCAAACATGCCAGCGTAAAATTTCCCATATCAAAAGAACCAATCATCACAGAAAAATAAAACTAAAACCAGAAGGGCCTGATCAAGAAGATCTTCAATTTGAGATCAAATGCATCCTCATAAATTAATTGTAAACAGAGATATAGATTTTTTAAAATAACGTCGAGATACTGAAAATGACAGATTTATTTTCTTCGTCACAACTTATGTTTCAATCGAGGTAGAGAAATAATGGACAGAAAAAAGTAAGGATTGAATTTTTGGATAGATATTTACTCAATCTACGTGCTTTTATAAAATTCAGCTTTAAAAACATACATAATTAGCGAATCTATTCATAATTAGCGAAAAACTGTTAATTAATTATAAAGTTTACAAATTATGCCAAATAGCGATAAACCCGCCAAAACATTTTAGAAATCTTATACTTTTCTTTTATATTATCCTTTTGCATTGATTCCATCGAAGAAAACTATGGCTGAGATTCAGATAGATTTTTCGCTGTTAGCGAAATGAGTTTGACCAATCAGAAGCCTGCATGTTTGAGAATATTTGCTGTTTCTGGATCCCGGCCTATGTTATGAAAGTTTTGAGTCATTTTTTTAGTGCCATGGATGAAGTGCAATGTTTTTAGAAATGTAAGCTATGATCCAGATAGATTTTTCGCTGTTAGGGAAACAAGATTCACCAATCAATAGCCTGCATTTCTGAAAACAGCGAAAAGTTCACAAAAATGCAGGCTTCTGATTGATGAATCTCGTTTCTCTAACAGCCAAAAATCTATCTAGATTGCGCCCAATGGAGGATATTTCAAATATGGGTTCGAGGCTGATAAAAGTCACGTGATACCGGTAATTTACACAAGGAACTTCTAACTGATAAGAAGGGAAGATACTACTACTTTGCCTCATGAACCGTTTCATTGGCTAGCGTGGATTTACATTACACGTCTACAGAGCATTCCCTTCTTTACGATAGAAGTTTTTACCTTGACCATGTGATCATAGTGTAGATGGAATATCCTCCATTATGTTGAACACAATTTTGCATTTCCACATCCAGGAAGCGTATTGATCGTCATAACAACAATACATATTCGAAACTATTTAAGGCACTGATTCTGAACTCCTTTGCAATACCTTTCGATATTAAAGAAGTTGTTGTTTCCATAGTAACAGTGCTTTACTGTATTGCTTTCTCTAAAGCACAAATATAGAAATTTAACAAAGAGCGCTCAGAATTAACACCATAACAGAGAGCCTTTATACATAAGAGTGGTGATATATGCACAGGAGGCATACTCATTTCAAGTTTTTGTCGAAAGTACGGCTACAGCGTCTAGAATACCTTGTGTGGAAATATGCTATCCAAACAACGCTAAAAATTTGTATCCCTTAAATGTGCGACGATACTGCTAAAATCCCAAGTATCGATCACAGCGACATCTACGGGATTTAGTATTACATTGTATAGACTAGCAATATCTTGCAGTTTGAGAAAATATCATGCAGATGTCACTGTGATCTGTATATTTCAGCAGCATCGTTGCACATTTAAGGGATACAATATTTTAGCACTTTTTTAAGTGTTACCGGAATAGCCAATTTCCACACTATATATTCTAGACGCTATAGTACGGCAATCCACTTTCTTGAATAGAGGATATTCTATCTACGTTATGATCACGTGGTTAAGGCAAAAACGTCTAACGTAAAGAAGGGAAGGCTCCGTCGACGTAATGTAAATCCCCGCTAGCCAATGAAACAGTTCACGGGAGAAAGCAGTAGTAGTTTCCTGTTTCCCTTCTCATCAGTTAGAAGTTCTTTAGGTAAATTGCCGGTACCACGGGACTTTTTCAGCCTTGAACCCATATTTGGAATATCCTCCATTAGACGATACGCGCATGGACGAGCTTTATTAGACTAGGGAAATTTATTCAATATGCATTAGCCTGACGATAATGACACGCTGGCAAAGACCTTTAACGATTTGTTTTTATCACTTCTGCCAATAAACATTTATTGGCCATATGTCGCTACTTTGTTATAGCGACACACTTGTTCCTAATTGGATCCCGGCCTTAATGTATCAAAATACGGAGTTTGCTTCTGTACTATTCCTGAGCTCAGTTATAACGTCTAGAAATATAGGAAGGGATATAGGTCATTTTTGCAAACAGTGAAAAGTTAGCAAAAATTCTGGCTTCTGATTGGTCAATCTCGTTGCGATAACAGAGAAAAATCTACCTAGATCACGGTCATGGGGTGGAAACCGGATATACCAGTAATACTTTAAAAATTGCTAAAAATTGAATCCCATAAATATTGAAAAATACTGAATGACAGATATCGATAGCAGCAATATTTTCTAGATCTTCTCTGAGCGAAACGTTTTCTCAATTGATGTCTTTTGAAATAGTTACGTTGGAATTACCATATGTCGCTGTGATCGACATTCATCGTTCAGCCTCGTTCAACATTTATGGGATACAATTTTTTAGCACCTTTTTAATAAGCTGATTTTTAAACTATATCTTCTAGACACTATAGCTGCGTTATAGGCCTAGATTATATGTTGTAGAAATCGACTATCCCAGCAATACTTAAAAAAGCGTAGAAATAGTGAATCCCTTAAATGTACAACGATGTTGAATTCCAAACAGTCATTTGCAGCGACATCTGCCGGATATTTTTTAAAGAAGAAAGAGACACGTGTAATGCACCGCTATAGCGTCTAGAATACATAATATGGAAATTTGCTATCCAAGCAGCGCTAAAAAGTTGTATCCCTTAAATGTGCACTGACGCTGAAATCCAGGGAGCTGATCGCAGACACACCTGTGATATACTTTCAAATTTAAAAATAAACATCGTATTATTACAGCGGGTTTGACGCCAAGCACACAGGTCAGATGTATGTTAATAAAAAGTAAAAAAAAAAGCTACAGCGTCTAGACCAAATTATAGCGCCTAGAATATATAGTGTGGAAATTGGCTATCCCTGTAATACTTAAAAATGTGCTAACATATTGTATCCCTTAAATGTGCAACGATGCTGCTGAAATATACAGATCTGCAGGATATTTTCTATAACTGCAAGATATTGCTAGTCTGTACAATGTAATACGAAAATCCTGCAGATTTCGCTCCGATCGACACTTGGGATTTTAGCAGTATCGTCGATCATTTATGGGATACAAATTTTTAGCGTTGTTTAAAAACATATTTCCACACTAGGTATTCTAGACGCTGTAACCAAATCGTCATGAAGTTTTAGGAAATATCCTGCAGATATCGCTGTGATCGACTCATTGGATTTCAGCATCATTTGAAATTTAAGAGATCCAATATTTTAGCACTTTTTTAAGTATTACTGGGATAGCCGATTTCCACATTATATATTCTAAGCGCTGTAGCACCGCGGTAGCCTGTCTTTTTCATTTGTCTCGAAGTAGATATAGATGAAGTCATTTGAAGCTGTTCCTAAACTGTGACCAACAACATATAAGGCCAGTTCATAACGTCACACGGAGTTGATTATCTGTACACGGCAATGGACACAAAAAAAAAAATTCGGCGCGCAGCTTTGTACTAATCATCATGTAAAGATGATCCAACTCTGAGGCTAACTAAAAAGACAGGCTACCGCGGTGGGTCCGATGCTTCTTTTTTTACAGACCGCTGGATTCACGTGATGCTCGAATGCACCAATGAAGGTGCGCGAAAAGAGCATCACGTGACTCCAGCGGTTAGTAAAAAAAGAAAAATCGGACCAACCGCGGTAGCCTGTCTTTTTCCTTAGCCTCGATCCAACTCCGTGCGACTTTTAAACATCATGAACTGGCCTATTATGTCATTGGTCGCGCTAAAACCCTCGCTCCTGCACCCACCGTATATAGCGGCAGCTTGTACTGGAGACTACTAAATGGGCTGCTATCGGTCAAAATCAAGAGAGAAAAGGGCAGAAGAGAGGGAAAGAACTCGTTTTTTTGGTATCTAGTTTTTCACACGGGAAGATTGACATGTCTGTTCCTCTCCTTTCATAACTTCATGGTGGTGAAATAATCCAAAGCTCCCTAAATATTTGAGAAAGCCTTGTCACGCGTCACGAAAACATCACACAAAGCAGGCAAAGCAAAGAAACAAAATCATTCATTGGCTCGTGAATATGAACGAGCCAATTAACAATTTTTCTTCTTTGTTTTGTCTGCTTTGTGACGTTTCACTGACACCTGTCAAGTCTTTCTCCAATATTTAAAGGGCGTTGAATAGGCCAGGATCAAGATAGATTTTTCGCTATTAGCGGGATGAGATTGATCAATCAGACGTCTGCATTTTTACGAACTTTTTGATGTTTGCAGTTAACACCGAAAAGCCTGCAAGGATTGAGGCTACTGATTGGTCAATCTAATTTTACTAACAGAGAAAAATTTATCTGGATCCCGGACATTAACTTTGGTTGGTTAAAACAATTTTGAATAAAATCAAATCAGGAAGCCAATGTTTGTTAACTTTTCTGGTTAGTTTAATTGAAATCTTCCTCGTCTATTACTGAAAACTGAGTTACCGTATTTTGGACAAAAAACTGAATATGAGTACACGACTTGTGCATATGTCACCACTCTAACACAGTGTTGCAGATGGGCTACTTTTTTAAATTCAGATACTTGATTGGCACCACTTTTTTGATATTGTAAAATGCGCCTTATTTAATGACATATTAATTAAGGCGAAAACAAAGGGAATTTTACCTTTTATAATAAGTGGTGGCAATCAAGAAATCTGAATTTTAAAAAAAAAGTAGCCCACTGGCTACAGTGCTGTAACATATAAATGTTCTCTGTTATGACCATGATTCTAAGTGCAGTTGGTTAAATTTGAGTATGTGGGTATTAGAGAAAGCAATAGTGGCCCACCGTGGCTGAGTGGATAAGACACCATGCCGCTAATCGCTTGAGAGCGTAGGTGGTAGCAGATTCGAATCCCGCCGTGATCTGCATGTGATATGATGTATGTGTTGAATAAAACAAACAAACAAACAAGCAAGCAATAGTGAAAGGTACAGTTGGCATGGAAACAACGACTTCTTTAATTCGTTTAGAAAATTAATGAATAGTAGTAAATGACTCAAGTTTAAAATGTAGGCAAATGGTTTGGAAATATCAATGGCTCCCATCTAGTATTTCACGAAAGTAATTTAATAGATTCACATGATGTATAACTTGATGCAACTCTTAGCTAATGAAAATTCTGCAACAAGACTTATGTAGGTAGATCTTTTGAATGAATAATTCAGAATTCTGAGAACAAAACTAAGTTCTTAAGGGCTCTTCCTCACCCCACCCCCCTCAAAAAAGGAAATACGATAGAAAGATATAAGAATTTGGATAACTTCAATATGTCTGTGATCTTTTGTCAGAGTTCAGAAAAAGAGTCTGGGTATTAAAAAAAACATAAAACAAATTTGAAGAACGATAAGACTATAGGTTTCAGGCAATTTTTAACCGAAAAATATTTAATTCTAATGTATATGCGGCTTTAATAATAGACTATTAAAGATAATCAATTTAGGGGAAATGTTATAGTAAATTAATATCCTAACATTTATGCAAATAGGTATGGATACACAGACTTGAGTAAAATTACATATTTATTCTTTCTTCTCTATAACATGATCTAAATGAAGATGAAGTTATATGTTCCGTTTATAGCTTTAACATTTTATATTATTTTTTATCAAAAATTTTCCTTTATTATGTCTAGAATTGCTACATTTACAGATCTTCGATTCTTTAGATGGCTGCGGGGTTTCATTCTCGGATTAACCGTAGGTATTTGTAAAGGTAAATTTATTTTGAAAAACCGTCAACAAAAAAAAGTTAGAAAAACAATTAACTGACAGACTAACTGTAAATATATATTTTATTTCGACTCTGTTTTTTACTAAATTTTCATCTTTCGGAGAAAATTTTAAGGAGATATAAATTGAGAAAGACTGATACTTTGAAAGAAGAAATTGACTTTCCTTACTTTTAAATTATTAATCACTCTAAAAAATGAATAATAGGTAAACAAAATGTATACTATTGTGTTTGCTTCTTGCTTATAAAGGCTATACAAGGGCTAATTTTAATTTGAGCTAGTAGAATTATTTCAATTATATATAGTTTGTTTTAAAAAAAAGAACTGATATCTACTAAAAAACAACTTTTCAAAAGTAAAAAAAAAAGCCAAGCAAAAAAAAAAAGAAAAAAAAAAGGTGAAAGTTGTGGCTAAAAAATAGTGTGATATCAAATTTCAAAGCTTATATTATGGTACTTATATCACATTTTCCATTAAAAAGTTACCATGTGTAAGTCGAGTACCTAAGTATGCGTTGATAGAAAGCCTTTTCTCCTTTACTAAATACATCATAACGTATTTCTAAAAATTAATTTTTTTTTAATTATGCATGATGGGCTTGGCGGCCATCTTTCTATATTTTACACAAATTTCTAAGCACTGAAGCTCGTAACATATTTGCATTATTAAGAATTTCGAACTTCTAGTTTTAGCTACAGACAGATAAATTAAGAAAGTTTTTTATTTTGAAAAAAACAAATTGATTTTTACTGCTTTAACTAATTAATTAACCCCCTTCCGAAAAAAGAGAATCATAAGATGAAACCTGAAGTTACTTCAGCTTTATTTTAAGACACACATTTTTAGGCACCCATTTCCATAAATTAAAAGAATAAAATGTTTACTTTAGTAACAATTTCGAACTTCCAATCTTAACAATGAACTTGTGTGCTTAGAAATTTGTGTAAAATATGGAAAGATGGCCGCCAAGCCCATCATGCATAATTTAAAAAAAATTAATTTTCAGAAACACGTTATGATATATTTAGTAAAGGAGAAAAGGCTTTCTATCAACTCATACTTAGGTACTCGACTTACATATGGTAAATTTTTAATGGAAAATGTGAAATAAGTACCATAATATAAGCTTGGAAATTTGATATCACACTATTTTTTAGCCACAACTTTCACCTTTTTTTTTTTCTTTTTTTTTTTTTTTTTTTTTTTTTTGGCTTTTTTTTACTTTTGAAAAGTTGTTTTTTAGTAGATTATATAAATACGTAGCACATATAGTCGTCGTTCGGTCCGTCTGTCTGTCTGTCCGTCCGTATATAACTGAGAAAAAACTTCCCAACCGAATGGTCTGAAATTTTAAATATAATTTTTTTGGAAAATTTTGCTGAGTCATTTCAAATTTTATGAAAATCGGATCTATAGTTTAATTACAGGGACAGTCAAAAGTTTTCCGTTACATTACTGTCAATGGCAAAAAATATTTCAAGTGCATTTTAATTATGTTACAGACTTTCGAACGGAATGAAATTGATATACCCTTATGAAGTGCACTAAAATATACATTCATTACAATATGTGGTGCAAAAAATACTTATGAAACTAGCTTTAGTACGAACTGACCTCATTTGCCACGTTTGACGTAAGCAAGTAAGCACCCACCCTGGGAACCCGCTTTTGGCTTATGGTTAGGTGTAACCCCCAAGCCCAGGGCAGTGCCACGTTTGACGTGCAATTTCCAACTTGTTTCTTTAAAAATAATCAGGTTCTTACACTGTTAAAAATTATGTTAAAACTGGGCCGAGGGGCTTACGCCCCACGTTGGAAACCACTGGAGTGCAGGCTGAAAAGAACACTAATTACTCGTAAACGTTGAAAAATGTTATAACAACTTTCAAAATTAAAAAAAAATTGTATTAATTTTTGATTAAATTTTAATGAAATTTCTGTGTTGGTGGCAACGTAATTTACTTTATTGTTGTGGATAAGAAGGGGAAATAACAAGGATTGTTATATTTTTACAAACGGTTTTCCGTAGTTGAATAAAAAAATATTTTTAATGTGAATCTTGATTGTATTAGAAACTTTTTTTTTTTTTATTTTTTTTTTTTTTTTGGTAGAAATGAAAACATAATTTCACATATTCATTCATGATTTATGAATCCGTTTACTCTAGAGAAAAGAAAATCATTTGTCTACTAATTGATAACTAGAAATCCTTATATCATGTCCTTTTTTACCAATTTTATGTTTAAACAAAAGGGTTAAACAAGTTTTTATGACTGTAGTTCAATTGGACAGTTATTCAACTTTATTCGTAGGAATTCATTTTTTTAAAAAAATCCAACTGATTATTTCTGAATGACAACATTTAAAACTTTTCACCGGGATGCTAAAAGTGGAATGGTTTAGAGTGTAAAAACGCATTTTAAAGCATTTTTTTTTATTAATTAAGAAATATTATTTTGTATAAGTATCCCCGAATGACGCCATATTCATTTCACCTTCTTTGAAATTAGAAATTAAATCTTGAAAGAACAAAAATCTTTTGAAAACCGGCGGCATTTAAGACGTTCATTTTAATTGAGAATTTTTTTTTTAATTTAAATTGCAATTGTGATTTCTTACATAAACTTCAGCATTTAATAAATAACATTATAAATATTTTCAAAATGTATAATATAGCAAGACTACCCAATGTTACCGAAGCAATCCAAAGCTCTCATAAAATTTAAATGCATCACATCGGGTTACTATGCAGCTAATAACTACAGTATAGTTTCATTATTTGTTATATAAATACAATATATACTATTTCTGTAAATTTAAAATAGTTTACAAAATTTTGATTTAATATTACTTTCTCCAGAGTACAACTGAATTCTGAAAAAGTAATTGCTTAAACAAAACTGTATCCCTTATGAATGATCCTTCCAGAAAAATAAAGATTTCTAATATATTTTTTAATAAAATGACTTACGTGCTTCTTATGGATAAAATTCTTTGCTTATTACAATAATCGTATACTTCTCTTATTCCTGATATTAACATAAAATGTACATTTACATTTCGTATGTATTGTCTTTGAAAGGACGGTCGTAACAGAAAGAGTTTTCTGTTATTCATCAATCTTTCATCGGTAAAGAGCTTTGGAGAGTTTTTATGTATTTTTGAGGTCAAAAGAAGATTTTTAAGTATTTAGATGGATTGCAGTTTTTCTTTCTGACTTAACTTTATCAATAAATCAAAAGAGTTAAAAAAAAGCAGCATTTCTCATCATACTTTAATGGTTTATAAAATTTGAGCATTTGCTAAAACCTGTCGTAACTTTGTAACGAATAATCGTGTCGACTTTATGACGTGTCATTCTAATCAGAATTAAAAAAAAAAAAAAAAAAAAAAAAAAAAAAAAAAAAAAAAAACAGGGTAAAACAATTTCCAAAAAACAGGGTAAAACAACTTTTAGGGGACTCATCACATATTCATTTCTAGTGCCAAAACGAAGTTCTTCCCAAATTTCCTTGAATGGCCATCTGTTGTGGCTGTAAAAACTTATTTTAACTGCATTAAAGTACTCGACTTTGTAATTCATTAAGCCTACTCTAACTTTGTAACAAATGATCGTATAGACTTGGTGTCATAATTGAAAAATATATAATAAACGATTCTCCACTTGACCTATTCAAAAATTCTTTAGTTACCATACTCCCTGAGTTAAAAATGGCTCCCTTTCTTCATCCCCCCAAAACATAGTTAAACAACTTTATTTTTTGGAGATTCATCGGTATTTCAATCCTAGTGCCAAATGAAGTTCTTTCCAAATTATGATGTATGACCATCCGTTGCCGTATGTTACTCAATTTTTGATCTATTTTACCTGTATTATATCTGTATTTTGGAAAAGGTTTAATGTTGCACTCAAAAAATAAAACTAATACAGGCAAGTTTTTAAGAATAAAATGTAAAAAATGAAAGTTCATTCAATTTTTCACTCCTGACTTTTTATGATGTTTTGGGCTTTTTCTATGCGAATCACGTTTCCCTTTATATATAATAAAAAATATATGTTATACAAAGAATGGGGAGTAGACATCATGATCTCAGAGATTCTTAGGTGGAGTAAAAGAAAAATATATATACTGAATCACTGCTCTATACGTATAACCTTAAAAATTTTATATTTTCAGTATCCTATTTTTACAATAATAAAAGACGAATTAGAAGAAATTTGTCTTTCAGAAAAACAACCAAATATGAGAGTAGTACTGAAATTTTAGTGACTAGGTCCAGACGATATGCGTTGAAATAATAATAATACTATTTGTGGCAACAGTTGCAATTTAGCTATCGTAGTATAAATTTTGAAATAAGATAAAAATGAGATAACGCGAATGTACTATCTAGCTATAATTTTCTATAATTTTAAAGTGGAGCTTAAGAAATTGTATTTCCTTCAAAGTCTACAATTAGCTCCCTCTCATGCCACTGTATTGAGATTGTTACAGAATTTGGAAAAGAAAATTGCATTCTGAATGAAGAACACACAGGAAAATATGTATCAGCACTATTCCCTGAAAATATTTCAACCGTAGAAAAAAATATATTAAAATGTAATAATAGCTCCACCTACCAAATGATACATAAAGAAATTAACATTGGATCTACAGATATATATAAAACTATTCATTAACAGCCGAAATGGAAAAAATAAGTTTGTCGTTGGGTCCTGCTAATTCCCCAGGACAAAAAAATGGAGAGCGTGTCAATATCAGTAAAGAAACCCTAAAATTATTTAATAATGGTTTGTAAATCATTATTTCTAAAACCATAACTAGTGGTGAGATGTACAGTCGTGGAAAAAAAAAAGTAAACACCCCCTACTAACTCCTCAACAAATTATCGTAGAAGAAAGTTACTGGTACCGAACGATTGGAAATAAAGTCTACTTTTAAATGATCTATATAAAATTTGCTTAGGGGGCCATTTACATATTAAAACGAACCATAACTTTATTTTTTTTCAATAGCAGTACCCAATTCTGACAGCATAAATGAACTCTACACCCTTCAATTAGCCTAAAAAAGAATTTTTATGCAAGTCGTACCATAAGTTTCCGAGAAATTAATTATTTTAAAACGAGCGTATTTTAAGGGCTGTATCCAAATTGAAGTTCCGTACTGGATTGTTAACCGAAAGAGCCCCTTATTTGATCAAGGCACCTTAAGCGCCACTCAAGGAGTCAATGAAGCGTGTTAAATTACAGTACAGCAGAATAAATTTCAAAATGTCTACTCACTTCCATCATAGACGGCCCCTTAAACCATCATTTTGCCGTTTTTTAAGCATAATTTGAAAACTACTTGGAAGAAAAATGTGAAATTTTTGAATTTCCATAAAGCAGGACTTAATAAATCTAAATCCATCAAAAAAATTGTAGGTTGCAATTCATAATTTTTTCTAATATTAATTTAATAATTCATAATTCATATCATAATAATTATAAAAATAGCAAATTCAGCTTATTGTTTCGGTATATTAGTATTATTACTACAAAAAAAAATTAGCACATTCGGAGCATAATTTCGGGAGATATAAATAAAAATATGAAAATGTAATTTAACATTAGAAGCACTAAATTTTGAATGTTTATAATTCAAAACTTATCATTCAAATGACTTAAAATTTGGTGTCTAGGCATAGTTTGAACCGAAGATTTGAAATATCTCGTTAAAATTGGGTATTGCTATTGAAAAAAATGAAGTTTGGATTCGTTTTATTATGTAGATGACCCCCTAAGAAAATTTTATATATATCATTTAAAAGTAGACTTTATTTCCAATCGTTCGGTACCAGTAACTTTCTTCTACGATGATTTGTTGAGGAGTTAGTAGGGGGTGTTTACTTTTTTTTTTTTCCACGACTGTACATAATATTTTTTGACGTTCCAAAATACCAAAAAAGTAAAATATGGGTCTTTGAACATGACTCCATATCCACAATGGTGAAAAGACGACGGACAATGAAAAAAATATGTATGCCGTCTTTTTCACATGTAAGGGAGATGGGGATGAAAGGGACATTTCGTCTTTATAAGCTCATAAAATAATGACATTGAAATATACCATTCTCATGTTTGCGCCTAATTCTTGTCCAAAACCTTTGCTTTGATACTAGTAAAACCTCTTATCCTCAAGTACAATAATTTAAAATCTGTGCACATTTTTAAAAATTGGGAAATATGTCCCTTTTAACCCCATTGTAGGGGATGAAAGGGACACTGTGAGGGGTTGAAAGGGCCCCACATAAATAAAACACTTTTATGAACATTTCTTTTTATTTGCGATTTCTTTATTCAAAAATAAGAGATAATAATACACAAATAAAAATAAAATATATTTCAACATATGATAAATCCAAAAACAAGAGAAAAAACTTGTTTAGGCCTACTTGATATAAAGCAACTTTAAATTAGTAAAAAAAAATTAAGAAAGATATAGCTCTACCTGTCTCACCACCAGTTACGGATTTAAATAACTTCACCACAATATCATTCATATTCATGTCATTAATGTCAACATTATAAGTAAATACAATGTAGTTTTGTTCTTTTTTTACTGAAAAAATGTACTACATTCATTCCGAGTGCTTTCTGGAGTTTGTGGATAAAGTGAAACAGAAATGCCCCCATAATTGT
Organism: Maratus speciosus; assembly: GCA_963932465.1. NCBI lineage: Eukaryota > Metazoa > Arthropoda > Arachnida > Araneae > Salticidae > Maratus > Maratus speciosus. The sequence goes on from OZ010789.1 coordinate 225,035,128, forward strand.
TTCATTATCTTTTGAAAGTTTTATTGTCTTATTATTTATATTGCTTTAATGATTATGAAATAAGAGAAGTACAGGATCAGTTTTGGAACAAGTAAAATATTTAGCTAATGCTGAATCGCTTTAAAAAAATTCTGCGTACATCCACTAACTTTGATGAGCAAGACCAAGCCTTTGAGATGGGACAGCTCCGAGCATGAACTCTTTGTAATTTTTTCTTGAGAAAACGATTACTGTTGAACAGAAGTACCAGATGCAGAAATAAAAGTGTGACAAGTTTGCCACGTTCGGCTCATGTTACGTGAGAAAATTGTTTTCACCACGTTTTGCTACTATGGGCAATTCCACAGAAAATCATCATTTTTCGGGGGGGCGGGGGGGAATCAAATTTATAATATGTTTAAGGGTATAATTGGAAAACTTGATATTTTTATATTCTATAGAAAAATTCTACTAAAAAGGCAACGTAAATTACTGTTTACAAATTAAGTTAAGTACCATTATTATCTTTGTAATGCCATAATGTTACGTCAGTTACGAATAAAAGTTACGTCAGTTACACGTGTAAGTGCTATTTTTTCTTTTTTATTATTCAGAAATTAATTAAATAAGTTACTATTATAATTTGACATTACTTAGTATTGCTGAGAACATTAAATCACTTTTTTTAACTGTATAGTTTTGATAAATTTTACACTTCAATGAAGGCAGGAAAAATGTTTGTATATTTTATTTTACGTCAGTTACAGAATTTTGAATTGCAATTTTTGGGACTCAAAGAGAGATTGGAATAATCTGCAGGTATTTGGGTATTAAGACCTTAGTAAGAAATATTTTAAATTGTAAAAATTTGTTCTAGCTTTATTAGTAAATTTTCTACGTAGATTTGAAAACAAAATTCGATGATAAAATGTTACGTCAGTTACGATGGAATTGCCCCTATATTGGGTGCCTTGCCCTCTGTCATTAAACCTGTTTCATCACAGGTATATATTATATTCCGCGTAAACTTATTGCAATTAATAACTGACTGAAGGTTTAAAAAATATATCAACATTAGCTTTGTTGAAACTTGTACTTCTTGTTAAACTAATGGCTACAGGTTTTCTTAAGAGAAAGTAATGGATTTCGTTGATTAGAATCTTTGAACCAGTCAATTGCAGCTTGCTTGTTTGTTTGCCAAGATAGGGACATATTTGGAGAATTCAAAGAAATTGAATACTTATATACACAATTGTCAAACCATAATTCATATTAGATGATTGGAGCAAATATGAAGCTAATTCTTTTTATAAAACATCACTAAAAACTTTTCTATTACCAAATTGGCGTATTGAAATTAACCGCTTGTGCATCTTAAATTTTAGAACAATTCTTTCTAAAAAGACTTTTTAATCCCGTAGGCTTTAGCTGTTGGTCTTACAGACACTCCTTTTTCCTCTTCTTCAGATACAGCACCAATCATTATAAGCCAATCATTATATCATACAAGCCATAAAACTAGAGATGAAGAAGACAGTTACGTCTAAATTGTGCACCACAAAGTGATTTCAAGAGATGAATAATAGGGCACTCATGCTTTACCATAGCAATGCATTTTCTCATTCAGCAAGAATTACAGTCAAATTTCTTGAGCAAAAACAAAACAAAAATCTAAGTAATAGAATATCCACCCTATTTTCCTGATCTTACTATGCATGATTTTTTGCTAATGTTTAATTTAAAAAAAAAAAAAAAAAAAAAAAAAAAAACCGTGGGCTTTGTTTTCATTTCGAAGATGACATTATTAAGGGGACAAGGGACCTTTAAAACCTTAAAAATCAATTTTTTATTTTTTGTAAATTTCACTTTAAATATTATTCAAGGGTACATTATATACATTATAGTAAGCATTTATCACAAAAAAAATGAAAAAATAAATTTTATTTTTGAGAAAAAAATGGAATTTTACGCGTCGTCTTAGAAATCTTCGAAATGCCCCCTGCGTCTTCCATATCAATGAAAATCCCCAATATTTTTTATAAAAGTTTGATTTATATATGTAAATAAAACTGTGCATCGAATTTTATATATTTAAATATAAAGGTAAAAAAAAAAATCAAAATTTTTCAATTTTTTTTTAAATTTTTATATTCAAATATATAAAATTCGATGTACAGTTTTATTTATGTATATAAACCAAACTTTTATAAAAAATATTGGGGATTTTCATTGATATGGAACGCGCAGGGGGCATTTCGAAGATTTCCAAGACAACGCGTAAAATTCCATTTTTTCTCAAAAAAAATTTTTTTTTCTTTTTTTTTTGTGATAAATGCTTACTATAATGAATATAATGTACCCTTGAATAATATTTAAAGTGAAATTTACAAAAAATAAAAAATTGATTTTTAAGGTTTTAAAGGTCCCTTGTCCCCTTAAGCTGTGAAGCATATTTTTCATCTATTTTAAGAAATGAATGGCTTGAGGCATCTAATCATTGGACAATTTGCTTACAAAAGTGCATTAATCTTGCAAGGGACAACTTTAATCACTCTTCCTAAATGTTGGTAAGTTTAACTTGTACCATTTAGCGGTATATCAAAAATTTCAAGGTGGCACTCATATTAAAAACAATATGAAAGGCGAAAAGTATAACAGTAAATTTTAAGAAAATTAATCCTTTTAAATCTTTAAAAGTATATAATATATTAATGATAAAAATTCTATATTTTTCTTTATGTTCTAAAAGTAGCAGAACATAATTTTGTTGTTATTTCCAAGGCTGCAGAGTCGGTGGTAAAATGGACGACTCCGACTCCGACTCCAGGAATTTTAACAGATCCGACTCTTTCGCTCAAAAATGGACTTGACTCCGACTCCGACTCCGAAATCCGCAACCCTGGTTATTTCTGTATATACATATATATATTACATATTCTCAAGTTTCAGATAATAATTATATTATTTTCTATTATAACTAGATAACATATTACTGCGATTAGAAATATTTCATGTCGTATTTACTATCTGTAGAAGGTTCGTTCTTCACCATTTCGTTAAAAAGTGTAACTATTATTTAGTTACTATCTCTCTCAACTCGCACACTCAAAATTAGGATGTTGCCTGATTGCGAATGAGACAAGATAGCCACAATGCCAATAATTAATAATTTAATGACATCCATGAAACCGGATAACCCCTAAAAACCAGATAACCCCTACACGCAATGATTTTTCCACCGACACATGAAGTAGACGCCATAAAATAAAATAAATTCTCTCATTTTTCATACTTTACAGTACTACAATGTACTCTCTTCAGAATCAACATGCAGACACTAACAGATTCATTACGATATTACATCTTAATTTATAATAATAAATTAATGAAATTTAGCATTAGAATCACTCTACTGATGTTGCGAAAGTTGTTAACAGACAATAACACAAAACTTTTGGACACAACAGTTTCTAAAAGCAATACACAAACCTACTGAACTTCAAAAAGAGTATTCTTTGCAAACGATTCTAAACCAATCAGAAATCTTCTTTAGACCCTGCTTCACGGAATAATAATTTTGGTGTAAAAAGGTAGCCCAAAAAATCTCAAATAATAAATAAGGCAAAAAATCTATCCGAATTCGAAGATATTGAAAAGAAAAATATTACTGGCGCATTACCAAATGAAAAAAAAGACATTTAAAAAAAAAAGATTTTTTTTTAATAAAAAAATAATAGTAGCCTTTTTAAGACGAAATACAGTAAATGGAGAAAAATTTAGAAGAAATTGAAGATGAGTTAAATTTAAAATACAAGGTGGCCATAATTAAACTGACGGTGCTCAGAGTGTTCTGTAGCACGATCTAATTGCGAAAATGGCGCCAAATGTTGTAGGAAGATTAAATAAGACGGGGAATCAAGGATTCCGCGAAAAAAATAGTTCAAAAAATCACCACCAGGGGAATATGTGGCGCTGTGTGTTCGTAAAAGAGAGTTTCAAAAAAGAAGAATCAATACGGAAATAAAATTACCGTTTATTTAGCACATCCAACTCAGGTTCGATGTGGCCTCCGATTTGCGGACCACATATTGCATTCTGTGCACAGCATTTACAACAGCAGATAATAACATGTCTGCAGGAATCTCCCGTACAGTTCGCGATATGTTATTCTTCAACGTAGCCAGGCCCTGGACACCTCCGTGATAGACCTTTGACTTTAGGTAACCCCACAGCCAAAAGTTGCAGGATGTAAGATCGTGGGACAGAAGTGGCCATGCAGTTGGAAAACAACGGCTAATGACTCTTTCTGTTGTGAATTTTTGTCGTAGCAGCTGCTGTTCTCGCAAAGCAATATGTGGAAGGGCTCCATCTTGCATGAAAAGGATTTTCTCCAGGCACTGTCTTTGCTGAAGTGCCGGCATAACAAACTTGTTTAGCATTTGGCGATATTTGTCTCCGGTAACAGAACAACTTACAGGTCCTGTCGGAGTAATGTTCTCATAGAAGAATGGACCTATGATGATATCTGCTGTGAAACCATATCAAACAGTTATCTTTGGTGAATGCAAAGGAATTTCTTTGAATGCTTTTGGTGATTTGTTATCCCAAATTCGGCAGTTCTGGGTATTTACAGTTCAATTCAGGTAAAAATGGACCTCGTATCTCCATAAGATTTTCCAGGGCCAAGCATCATCCAACTCCATTCTGGAAAGAAAAGTGAGAGCAAAAGTCAATCGCTTATCATGGTCGGTGTGACGTAACTCTTGTACACGGCTGATCTTGTACGGATAGCAGTGGATAATCTTTCGTGGGATTTTCCATACCGTACAATAAAGCATGTCCAGATTCGAGCTATCCCACGAGCGCTGGAAGTCGTAGCAACATTGTCTGGTGGTCTTTCGATAATCGCCGTTGCCACTTCTTCGATTGTATCCTGTTATACGCGTTCTCGTCCTCTGCCTGACTGAACATTTAGAGTACCTGTTTTCTCAAACTTCTCAACCATTGCTTTTAAACCATTAACTGACAAAGGACCGTTAAATTTACGCATTTTTTTTTGTGGTTTCTAAAAGCACGAAGAGCAGCTGGCGCATTGCACTGGTTGAGGTAAAAGAATTTGACTAGTAGACTAGTATTTAAGAATAATTCTTTACCTTATTTAAATCATTTTTGTAATTGGAAGTATCGATCTAGGATCAACAGTTGCGAAAATAAAGGTCGGTCAGGTTATATACGTGGACACACTCTATATTAAAATTCAAACCATTCGATAGGGTAGTTTTTGCACTGTCATAAGCAGACAGACGGAAGGACCAGACGACGATTACACATGCTACATATTTATATAATTAGATTCGAGCTATCCCACGAGCGCTGGAAGTGGTAGCAATATTGTCTGGTGCTCTTTCGATAATCGCCGTTGCCACTTCTTCGATTGTATCCTGTGATACGGGTTTTTGTCCTCTGCCTGACTGAACATTTAGAGAACCTGTTTTCTCAAACTTCTCAAATATTGCTTTTAAATCATTAACTGACAAAGGACCGTTACCTTTACGCATTTTTTTTTGTGGTTTCTAAAAGCACGAAGAGCGGCTGGCGCATTTCACTGGTTGAGGTAAAAGAATTTGACTAATAGACTAGCATTTAAAAATAATTCTTTACCTAATTTAAATCATTTTTGTAATTGGAAGTATTGATCTAGGACCAACAGTTGCGAAAATAAAGGTCGGTCAGGTTATATACGTGGACACACTCTATATTAAAATTCAAACCATTCGATAGGGTAGTTTTTGCACTGTCATAAGCAGACAGACGGAAGGACCAGACGACGATTACACATGCTACATATTTATATAATTAGATTCGAGCTATCCCACGAGCGCTGGAAGTGGTAGCAATATTGTCTGGTGCTCTTTCGATAATCGCCGTTGCCACTTCTGCGATTGTATCCTGTGATACGGGTTTTTGTCCTCTGCCTGACTGAACATTTAGAGAACCTGTTTTCTCAAACTTCTCAAATATTGCTTTTAAACCATTAACTGACAAAGGACCGTTACCTTTACGCATATTTTTTGTGGTTTCTAAAAGCACGAAGAGCGGCTGGCGCATTGCACTGGTTGAGGTAAAAGAATTTGACTAATAGACTAGCATTTAAAAACAATTCTTTACCTAATTTAAATCATTTTTGTAATTGGAAGTATTGATCTAGGACCAACAGTTGCGAAAATAAAGGTCGGTCAGGTTATATACGTGGACACACTCTATATTAAAATTCAAACCATTCGATAGGGTAGTTTTTGCACTGTCATAAGCAGACAGACGGAAGGACCAGACGACGATTACACATGCTACATATTTATATAATTAGATTCGAGCTATCCCACGAGCGCTGGAAGTGGTAGCAATATTGTCTGGTGCTCTTTCGATAATCGCCGTTGCCACTTCTTCGATTGTATCCTGTGATACGGGTTTTCGTCCTCTGCCTGACTGAACATTAAGAGAACCTGTTTTCTCAAACTTCTCAAAAATTGCTTTTAAACCATTAACTGACAAAGGACCGTTACCTTTACGCATTTTTTTTTTGTGGTTTCTAAAAGCACGAAGAGCGGCTGGCGCATTGCACTTGTTGAGGTAAAAGAATTTGACTAATAGACTAGCATTTAAAAATAATTCTTTACCTAATTTAAATCATTTTTGTAATTGGAAGTATTGATCTAGGGACAACAGTTGCGGAAATAAAGGTCGGTCAGGTTATATACGTGGATACACTCTATATTAAAATTCAAACCATTCGATAGGGTAGTTTTTGCACTGTCATAAGCAGACAGACGGAAGGACCAGACGACTATTACACACGCTACATATTTATATAATTAGATTCGAGCTATCCCACGAGCGCTGGAAGTGGTAGCAATATTGTCTGGTGCTCTTTCGATAATCGCCGTTGCCACTTCTTCGATTGTATCCTGTGATACGGGTTTTCGTCCTCTGCCTGACTGAACATTAAGAGAACCTGTTTTCTCAAACTTCTCAAATATTGCTTTTAAACCATTAACTGACAAAGGACCGTTACCTTTACGCATTTTTTTTTTGTGGTTTCTAAAAGCACGAAGAGCGGCTGGCGCATTGCATTTGTTGAGGTAAAAGAATTTGACTAATAGACTAGCATTTAAAAATAATTCTTTACCTAATTTAAATCATTTTTGTAATTGGAAGTATTGATCTAGGGACAACAGTTGCGGAAATAAAGGTCGGTCAGGTTATATACGTGGATACACTCTATATTAAAATTCAAACCATTCGATAGGGTAGTTTTTGCACTGTCATAAGCAGACAGACGGAAGGACCAGACGACTATTACACACGCTACATATTTATATAATTAGATTCGAGCTATCCCACGAGCGCTGGAAGTGGTAGCAATATTGTCTGGTGCTCTTTCGATAATCGCCGTTGCCACTTCTTCGATTGTATCCTGTGATACGGGTTTTCGTCCTCTGCCTGACTGAACATTAAGAGAACCTGTTTTCTCAAACTTCTCAAATATTGCTTTTAAACCATTAACTGACAAAGGACCGTTACCTTTACGCATTTTTTTTTTGTGGTTTCTAAAAGCACGAAGAGCGGCTGGCGCATTGCACTTGTTGAGGTAAAAGAATTTGACTAATAGACTAGCATTTAAAAATAATTCTTTACCTAATTTAAATCATTTTTGTAATTGGAAGTATTGATCTAGGGACAACAGTTGCGGAAATAAAGGTCGGTCAGGTTATATACGTGGATACACTCTATATTAAAATTCAAACCATTCGATAGGGTAGTTTTTGCACTGTCATAAGCAGACAGACGGAAGGACCAGACGACTATTACACACGCTACATATTTATATAATTAGATTCGAGCTATCCCACGAGCGCTGGAAGTGGTAGCAATATTGTCTGGTGCTCTTTCGATAATCGACGTTGCCACTTCTTCGATTGTATCCTGTGATACGGGTTTTCGTCCTCTGCCTGACTGAACATTTAGAGAACCTGTTTTCTCAAACTTCTCAAATATTGCTTTTAAACCATTAACTGACAAAGGACCGTTACCTTTACGCATTTTTTTTGTGGTTTCTAAAAGCACGAAGAGCGGCTGGCGCATTGCACTGGTTGAGGTAAAAGAATTTGACTAATAGACTAGCATTTAAAAATAATTCTTTACCTAATTTAAATCATTTTTGTAATTGGAAGTATTGATCTAGGACCAACAGTTGCGAAAATAAAGGTCGGTCAGGTTATATACGTGGACACACTCTATATTAAAATTCAAACCATTCGAAAGGGTAGTTTTTGCACTGTCATAAGCAGACAGACGGAAGGACCAGACGACGATTACACATGCTACATATTTATATAATTAGATTCGAGCTATCCCACGAGCGCTGGAAGTGGTAGCAATATTGTCTGGTGCTCTTTCGATAATCGCCGTTGCCACTTCTTCGATTGTATCCTGTGATACGGGTTTTCGTCCTCTGCCTGACTGAACATTTAGAGAACCTGTTTTCTCAAACTTCTCAACCATTGCTTTTAAACCATTAACTGACAAAGGACCGTTACCTTTACGCATTTTTTTTTTTTTTTTTTTTTTTTTTTTTTTTTTTGTGGTTTCTAAAAGCACGAAGAGCGGCTGGCGCATTGCACTGGTTGAGGTAAAAGAATTTGACTAGTAGATTAGTATTTAAAAATAATTCTTTACCTTATTTCAATCATTTTTGTAATTGGAAGTATCGATCTAGGACCAACAGTTGCGAAAATAAAGGTCGGTCAGGTTATATACGTGGACATACTGTATATTAAAATTCAAACCATTCGATAGGGTAGTTTTTGCGCTGTAATAAGCAGACAGTCGGACGGACCAGACGACGATTACACATGCTACATATTTATATAATTACGAACGCACCTAAAAATAAATAAAAGCTAGTTTTTCCAATCTAACAAAATTTTGTAAATGTAAACTTCAAAATAAATGGGACGATTTCCTTTCATTTCAGTATTTAATATTTAATTAATGAAAACCAACTGAAAAATCGTAAAAAAATACAAAAAAATTTAAACATCTAATAACGAACATGTAGTCTTATTATTCTATTAATTACAACGGAATAATTTGTAACATACATAAATGTTAAACGCTAGGTTAAAACTTGTTAAAAAACATCTTGTAAATTATTTGTGTCTAGCCCTCTGCAAATTCATGCATTATGATACAAATCTTTCGGCTGAAATATTATTCTAAAACTTTTTTTTTCCTTTTCCAAGTTTTATTTAAATAACATGAAAAGATTCAAGAAAAGTTGTTACGCATCTTCTTATCTTCAAGTGTTATCGAAATTTAAGTCAATATAAAATGCCTTTATATCTTTTTATTTTTAAATGTTTTTTCAAGCACTAGAAAACTTTTCAACGAAAAAAAACGAAATTCCATTTACAGAATTTTTCATAAATAAATATCGATATTATATTTAGTAAAATATTTTATGCTAATTCCCCCATGAGATATCAGAAAAAGAAACATTTCAATTTCGAAAATGCATTTAAAATTTTAATATTAGTCTTTCAATAGTGCTGTTTGTGCATTTCTTAGAATTTCAGTTTTCTTTAATGATGTTATTTGCATTTAGTTAAACTAAGTAGTTGCATTTTAAGATTTAAAACAGATAAAAAAATATTTACATAATAAAAGCCATACCATTCGCGTATGCAGGGTGATTCAAAACTTATCTTTCAAATTTCCTGGGGACGTAGTTAATACGTCAGGAAACAGATTTTACATAGGAAAGTGTATCTGTAAATGTACGCATGCGTATGTAGTGGACGCTGTGTGTACCCAACCATTGTTTTGACTTTCCTAAAGCTAGAATTCTTTTTTCTCCTATTTCCACTTCTCGTTTGAATTTTCACGAATCCTACACCTTTAAAAACGCCAAAAATCTCGTTAATGACCTCTATTCAACGCCTTCATTATCTGTCGCCTGGAAACTTCTCGTTTAATTTTGTTCTTTCCGGTTCTTTTAACCTTTATTTAGATGACGTTTGCGGACATACTTTCCTATGTGAAATCGGTTTCCTGACTTATTCCATACCCCCCCCCCCCCATGAAATTTGAACGATAAGTTTTGAATCACCCTGTATGTCAATTAATAAAAAACGGCAGCACAGTTAAAACCCTTATCTTAAATAAAAAACACGTAAATGTTTATTAAACGATAACATTAGTTGAATAACGCTATAAATTAGAAGGGCTGATATTGAAGCTATAATTCCTAACGTTGCTATTAAATACATTCTGAAAATATTATTAAATCGATTTTCAACGTTTAGATGGCAACACTTGTGCTGTTTATGAATAAAGATAGATTTATTTTTTCAATTGTTGATACATGTTCTTTTTGTTTTGTTTGGAAGCTTGCGAAATACCATATTTTGTTCTGCAGTGAGCAAGTAAAATTTATTACTTATCATAGTGCTCAAAATTCTTGTGCGTTTATTATTATAGAATTTTATCAAGGAAAATTATCTTTTCAATTAAACACCAGTATTGCTGATTAATAACAAACAGTTTTTTAGCCGCAAACCATACTTAAAACAAAATACGATTTTTTAAAGTATTTTCCCATGATTTATTTAAAAAAAGAATGCCGAAAAACATTTTTAAAATGATTTTTGAAAACTCGGGCATTTAAGGGTTAAAGACATCTTATAAGTTCTATGAGTAAACAGCGAAAGGATGATAATATTGAACTTTTGATTGACTTGTAACTTCGACCTCATTCTTGCATTCGCCACTTAACACTACGGTCTTATTAATTGGTTTTCCCGATTCCCCCCCCCCCCCCCCTGTAAACTCACTATCTCAATCTCATTTTATCTGCTTTCTATTTCTTGCGTACACTGATTTTTTTAAATTATATTTTATGCAATTTTTCACTCCAAATTGCATATCACAATTGTCCTATTGATATTTGTTACAAGAAACACATTGGCGATAGCTTCTAAGGCAAATGTAGCATATAGCGTTTTCTTCATCAATATTTTAACTAAACAAATGTAAAATCTGTGCACTTTTAAAAACGATAGTTAGTGAAACGCAATAAAAAAACCTCATTTTGTAAATTCTAAATAACTTGACCTTAATCTCCAATCTTAAATTTAATAATCGCATATACTAATAGCTGCATGGTAATATAAATGTCACCAGGAAGTTGAACGTAAAACTGTATGCAATATAATCCGTCTCAGAAGTTTAAGCACAAGCATAAAATGTTGATTTTTAATGAATAATAAAAAGTTAGAATAAATAAAAAAATGTTATTTGCGGATTTCGCAACTTCATTTAAATAAATGATATCAAAAGCAGAAAAAAATAAATTACATATTTGTAAAAAATATAATTTAAAATATGTTCAAACAAAACTGTCTGAAAAGTTTATGCACAAGGGAAAAAACAACTACATTTAACATTTTTACAAAATTCTTACATGCAAATTATTTTTCCGAGATTTTTTATTAGTTCAAATAAACGAGCGCCTATCGAAATTATTAGTTATTGTAGTGTTTCTGGTGGCAAAGAGTACCATGCTTTCTCAATTTCCTCTTTAAATTCTTCAACAGAGTCATACTGCTTTTCATTGCTGTAAACTTGACAGGTTAAAATGCCTCAGATATTCTCCATCGGGTTTGTGCCTGGGCTTAACGCTGTCGAGTCAAGAATTTAAAAAAAAATTCTGTGAAAACCACGGTTTTGTAGAATGTGATATCTAGATTGAGGCAATACCTTGTTCAAAGATCCATTCAAGATCCCATAAAATGACATCGAATAGAAGGAAATGTTGCTTTGGCGTCTCTTGATATTTTTGGGGATTTTGTCTTCGTTTTAGAAAATCCAGAGACATCAGGCTGTTGAAACAGAATACACTCCAAACCACAACAGTCTTACTGTCTTGATGCCTGCTGAGAAAAGTCCTCGGTTCCTTTCGTGGATCATGCCAATGCATGCCCCACCCACCATAACAATCTAAGTCTCATTTTTTCTTATCACGGAATAAAACGGTATGCCATTTGTTCCCGTAGGACATGTGTTTTTTAGCCCAGTTCATTCTTGCCAGTTAATGATGTAGTTTAAGACACGATTTGCGAGCCATTAATATTAGTATGATGTAATCACATTTTTTATTGCGTCTATGTAGAGTATATTTGAGCACCTGTACTCCGAGATTTTTTTTAATCTGTTGTATCGGCATATTTTATCTAAACACCAATCTCTGTATTCTCCGATCCGTCTCAACAAACGTCATACGTGGTCGTCCACATCTTACAAGGAGAGGGCCAACCTTGTTAATCACAGATTTTGATTATTTTAATATATGTTGTAGGGTAGAGACCCCTTAGTGTCAGGTTCAACGGATTTTATCCAACGCTCCTTAGTTCTTGAGAAACCGGGGGGTCTAATAATACTACACAACTTAAATACTTACATTGCAACCGCAACGATAGGTTGGTCGTAGCTCAGTTGGTACTGCGTTCGCTGGCTGGTCTACGGGCCTGGGTTCGGTACCCGAACGCGCTACATTTGTTTTTCTCATTTTTTGTTTTATAAATATACTTGTGGTTATAATTTATTGATTTCAATTATAAATTTTACTATCATACATTAATTATAATGTTAACAAACTTAAATTTATCATTTTTATTTTTAAACTATTATTTCTCATCTTTAAAGAGGTTTAAAAAGAAATTGGATCTATTATTGAATGATAAAAATTCCAAAATCGTGACAAAATCTATTGTGGTGCCATCTAGTTATGATAAAATAAAAGAATATTCAAATAAAATAAAAATAAAAGCAGAAAGAAGATAAAGGTGAAAGCAAAATAATTGAAAGCTCAAGCATACGTATTACAAATTTAGAAATCTTTAATATGCAAAAAATCGGTTGTAATTTAATTCTGATCCTAAGTTTTATTATAATTATGCTTGTTACTTTAAAAGACAGAATAATAGTATTATCGCAGTGACTTCCTTTGTTAAAGCAATGCGTAAATGGTGTTTCTTTAAAATCACGAATTGACACAATTGCTCAATATCATTGCATCGATAAAGAATATATGAAATACATTGTAAAAGTGATTTTTAAAAAATTAACAGTTTTATGATATTTTATACAACTATTTAGTTAAAAGTAAAAAATTAAATAGGTTAAAATTATAATTGATATACAATATTATAAATTTTAATTGACATTGAGATTATTAATTATACTTACAAGTATATTTATAAAACAAAAAATGAGAAAAACAAATGTAGCGCATTCAGGTACCCGCAGGTTTCGAACACGGGCCCCGCAGATCAACCGGCAAACGCCATACCAACTGAGCTACGACCAACCTATCGTTCGGGTTGCAAAGTAAGTATTTAAGTTGTGTACCATTATTATACACCCCAGTTTCTCAAGAACTAAGGAGCGTTGGATAAAATCAGTTGAACCTGAGACTAAGGGGTCTCTACCCTACAACATAAATTAGAATAATCAAAATCTGTGATTAACAAGGTTGGCCCTCTCCTTGTTAGTTTCCGGTTGAAATTATCATTTCCCGAGAGTACTTGATGTATATACATAGCTTTGATCGATTTAAAATTTTTTGTAATTCCAGAAACGGTTTTATTTTCTAATTTCAATTTCAAAACATCTAAAAACTCACCTTTTGTGAATTCGTTACCCTTCGGCATTTTTAAAACGAACGGAAATGATTTTTCATTTTTATACTTTTATAAAACTGGAATACGACGTCATACAACCTCATTACACCACTCCAATCCCGTGTTTCTAAAAAATTGCATAAAGTGCTTAAACTTTTGAGACGTTATTTCTTCAAGAAAAAAAGTAAAGTAAATAAAAATTTAAGTAATTTTTATTTTAACCATTAAAAATTGTTTATTTTATTTTATTTTGATTAAATGTCGAGTATTTATTGTAAATTAGTTTCATATATTTTCTTCTCCAATTATTTTTAACCAGATTTGAAAAGTGCATAAACTTTTGACTATAATATACATGCCTACAAAGTTAAATATTTATTTTCATAATTGAGGACATGGGTTTCAAAACTCTCCTTATCCAGAAAATAAAATTTTGGAAAATCGGAAAAACTGCGCCCATTGGCTTTCATTGTAAACCAAGACTTTACAATGCCAGAAAAACTGAATGAAATTAAATTTTTTTAGCAGATTGTTGTGTTTTCTCGTTGCATGTTTACCAGTAGAATAGACTGATAGAGAAAAAAAGATTTTTTGAAATTTTTGGATAAGGCGAGTTTTGAAAGTATCTTTCTGATATAGTCTAAGAATAGCAGATCGAAATATTACACCTTTAAATTCTACTTTTACAATGTTATCTATAGTCTAACTTGTCCCGAATAGGAACTCCGTATGCTACATTCAGAAGAATGTATCTGATTTATTCATGATATTTTTCAGTACATAATTCGTACAAAAAGAAATATTTTACATTTTTAATCAAAATCCTCCTCTTAGAAGCGCGTTACTTATTTATTTAGAACAAATAATGTTACTTATTTTTTCAGACCAAATATCAAGTTCATTTGCTAAAAAAATATCGCCTTAACGAAAATTAATATGTGAATATTTGAAATATTTTGATTTACGATTTCAAGGAATACGTGAAAAAATAATCTATGGGTAAAGAGATTACTTTTCGCACGAGCCCTTCCTTTGTGTTTGAATTCGTTTACTGTATTTCCCTTTTTCTTCGAATAATCTGGTAGAAATTTCTTTTTTTAAGAGCACATTTTTTTTTTTTTTTTTTTTTTTTTACTTGGTTTTATTGAAAAAATAATACTGTTTGTTTTTAGATATAAATCAGTATCAGTATCAAAATACATGTATAAATGTTTATATTTATCTGAGGTACAAATGATTTTTTATTTATCCATTATGTTCCTCATACTTTTTTTTCGAATAACAGACAATTCGCAAAATTACAAGTTTCGTATGACTTCTGAAACTATTTCAGAATGTTTTTTTCTGATATTGGTTTTACTTTGATAATAATTTTATGCATTAAAATATATAAAATATCTTAAATAGAAAATTAATACATTGTAAATTATTACAACAAAGTATTTTTAGATGTTAATATTCAAGAAACGTTTATTGTATTAAAATAGTTCAATGCAAATTTAGAAACCTTTCTTTTATGAGCGAAAATCTGCAAGAAAAAAGCTAACGATAAGCACAAAAACCAAAACCATTCCTAAATTAACAGGAAAATATGTTTTAAAATTTACGGGCAAAAGTAAAGAGTTTTCGTTTAAAAATATTTCCGTAAATTTTCAGGACTTATTCTTTCCCAAGATTTATCATTAATCGCGAAAATCTGCAAGAAAAAAGCTAACGATTAGCACAAAAACCAAAACAATTCCTAAATTAACAGTAAAATATATTTTGAAATTTACGGGCAAAAGTAAGGAGTTTTCGTTTAAAAATATTTCCGTAAATTTTCAGGACTTATTCTTTCCCAAGATTTATCATTAATCGCGAAAATGTGCAAGAAAAAAGCTAACGATGAGCACAAAAACGAAAACCATTCCTAAATTAACAGTAAAATATGTTTTGAAATTTACGGGCAAAAGTAAGGAGTTTTCGTTTAAAAATATTTCCGTAAATTTTCAGGACTTGTTCTTTCTCAATATTTATCATTAATCGCGAAAATCTGCAAGAAAAAAGCTAACGAGGAGCACAAAAACCAAAACCATTCCTAAATTAACAGTAAAATATATTTTGAAATTTACGGGTAAAAGTAAGGAGTTTTCGTTTAAAAATATTTCCGTAAATTTTCAGGACTTATTCTTTCCCAAGATTTATCATTAATCGCGAAAATCTGCAAGAAAAAAAGCTAACGATGAGCACAAAAACCAAAACCATTCCTAAATTAACAGTAAAATATGTTTTGAAATTTACGGGCAAAAGTAAGGAGTTTTCGTTTAAAAATATTTCCGTAAATTTTCAGGATTTATTCTTTCCCAAGATTTATCATTAATCGCGAAAATCTGCAAGAAAAAAGCTAACGATGAGCACAAAAACGAAAACCATTCCTAAATTAACAGTAAAATATGTTTTGAAATTTACGGGCAAAAGTAAGGAGTTTTCGTTTAAAAATATTTCCGTAAATTTTCAGGACTTGTTCTTTCTCAATATTTATCATTAATCGCGAAAATCTGCAAGAAAAAAGCTAACGAGGAGCACAAAAACCAAAACCATTCCTAAATTAACAGTAAAATATATTTTGAAATTTACGGGTAAAAGTAAGGAGTTTTCGTTTAAAAATATTTCCGTAAATTTTCAGGACTTATTCTTTCCCAAGATTTATCATTAATCGCGAAAATCTGCAAGAAAAAAAGCTAACGATAAGCACAAAAACCAAAACCATTCCTAAATTAACAGTAAAATATGTTTTGAAATTTACGGGCAAAAGTAAGGAGTTTTCGTTTAAAAATATTTCCGTAAATTTTCAGGATTTATTCTTTCCCAAGATTTATCATTAATCGCGAAAATCTGCAAGAAAAAAGCTAACGATGAGCACAAAAACCAAAACCATTCCTAAATTAACAGTAAAATATGTTTTGAAATTTACGGGCAAAAGTAAGGAGTTTTCGTTTAAAAATATTTCCGGAAATTTTTAGAATTTATTCTTTTCCAAAATTTATCATTAATCATTTTAAGGTTATTTTTTAGAGGCAAGTAAAAGGCTTCCATAGTCGTGGGTAGCTTATTCGTTACGAAGTCATATTTCATTTTCATAAACATTTCATCTTTGCCCGGAAAGTTTTCATTTTTTTACACTGTACTATAAACTGTAATTTTAATTTAATATTCATGAATATTTAATACGTGATTTATCACATTGCTAACTAAGTGTAGAACAACAGAGTGAAAAATGTGAAAAATGTACAATCCGTTCTCGTAGCTTAAATGGTAGAGCACTTGGAGTGCTATTCCAAGTGTTCTTGGTTCGATTACCTGCTTGGACATTTTTCACTCTTTTGGTTCTACGCTTAGTTAGCAATGTGATAAATCCTGTATTTAATATTCAATAATTTCAAGAACAATTTCACTGCTGAAAATTAATTAAAATTATACACGTGTTCACCGATGCTGGGTTTGTTTGTGTCTCGTGTTTTGCCTCAATGTTGTGTGCTCATGAAGACTTTTCCATCTTGTGCTGTAGTTGCAGCCTTACCAACATATATGAAAGGGAGATGTTGAGCTGGGCGTCGCCATCGTAGCTTAAATGGTAGAGCACTTGGAGCGCTATTCCAAGGGTTCAGGGTTAGATTCCCAGCTTGGACATTTTTCACTCTGTTGATCCTACGCTTAGTTAGTAATGTGATAAATCAACGTATTAAATGCTCAATACTTTCACGGCTTAAAATTAATTTGAAAATTAATTAAAACTATACATTTATTAGACATAAAATGCTATTTACTATAGATTTTATAAAACATATTAGATCTTAAAAATGAATTACATAGTTAGTTTTTTTAATATTAAGAAAATTTCAGCATCTTAATTAGAAAAATAATATTTTTTAAAAGATGCAGTGTAAATTTGTATATTCAGCATCACAGCTTTTATTGGAAACTGAAGGATAGATACTTTCATATACTTTAATATAATTTAATAATACTTTACTTAAAAAAATTACAAAACACGAAGAAATTGTAATTTTTATTTGTCAAATAAAAAACTCGCATTTTTTAATAAAAAAGATGCAAAAGCTTTCTACAAAGCAAAAAAAAAAAAAACACTATTGATTTTCTTTTGTTGAATCCAATGTTAGGTATATTTTCATAAGAAGATAATTGCTGGACGAAATTAAATATGTGAAAATTTCAAAACGTGGAAGTTAAAAATTCAAAACTTCTAAAATAAAAAAGGATAAAGCTATTATTTTCTACAGGCATTTCTTTTATGAATATTGAAATTGGTATATTTGGTGGTTTTGCACAACTAATAATTTAATGCATTTCTTTGAGTTAAAAAAATAAAAAAAATAATAAATGGAAAATGGGGTTGGTTAAAGGAATGAACTATTCATTTTTTAAAAAAATCTACTCATTTGAATTAAGTTTTTTTTTCTTTGGGGGGGACGGGGTGTAAAGGATTTACTCTGATTATATGTTTCACCAGTCGAGTGCAATTTTATGATTGATTTACATGATACTTTTCAGCAGGTTGTAGCGACAATTAATTACAGGTAAGATTAAGCACATCTTTTTTTAAATGAATCATTTCTAATTCGATGTAGGATAGCGTAGAAAAAGTTACATGAATGATATTCGAAAAATATTGAAATATTGACTTAACCCTTTATCGCGCAATGGTACTATATTTACCACTTAATTTTTAATTGAAAATTGATAGATTTGCACCGGAATTTTTATTGCAATATTTTGTTATTATACTGCACATGAATAAATAAACGCTTCTTATTTTGGAATCAATTTGTCTGCAGATTCTGGTGGTAGTGAATCTTTTCAACATTTCAGCCACAGAATTGCCTTGCCCGATAAAGGGTTAAAACGGTGGAATGGAAATCTTAGAAAGAAACATCAATCGTGATTCAGTGGTCAAAAGAAACAGTTCAAGTGAGATATTTCTTGATCGGCTGCCAAACGTGACGGAGAGATAGATAAAGGCAAACTGCAAAGTGTTTCTTTAATTTTCATAAACGTTTTTTAAAGACTCTAATAATCTAATAACTCTAGTAATTTTAAATATTTATTTTTCAAGTTTAACTTGGCTAAAAATGGGGTTAACTAAATTCCAATACCAACAGAAGGAGAAGTAGAAAATGCGTTCAACGGGATAAGCAAGTAAAACTAGCTTCATTTTGAAAGCACACTACCTTCGATGATATCGATATTTAAAACAGACGAAGATTCTCCTTTATTTTATTTAAGAAACTTTTTTGTAAATAAATTTACTGATTTTCTTCTCCTTGTAACACAATACAGATATTGTTAGTTTATAAATATGCCACTATTTATAAAAAGGTGAGACCTTATTTACAGATCAATATAAAATTATGAATCATTCAACAAAATTACTTTGTCCTCCTAAAATGACTAGCCACCAATTTTTAAAAAAATCAAATAAATATCTTATAAGTAAGGAAATTTTTAATAGATTCTGCCTGATAAAGCCCAACTTTACAATAAATAACCATATAAATATGTAATACTGCGGGTAGAATTTTTTACAACTGAATGAAAATGTGTCCAGGCCAACCATGGTGACAGTTTTCAAATTATATCTGCTCTGTTATTTGCAACAGCTCAATAGAATTTACCGCAGTTTAAAGAACTCCTCTAAACTATGGATAATTAATTATGAATTTATTATTTTAACACAATCAAACTGACTGGTAATGTTATTCATAAAAAACATTTATAAACAAAGTAAAGAATACATGAAGACATCTCAATATTTAGAAATCTTTGTTTTTAATGTGTAACGGAAATTTTAGTGTTCAAACCAATCTTACAAATGGTGAAATTTTTTTCAACTTACTACATACCTCTATACAGGGTGATTCAGAAAACCGCTAACAAAATAACATGGCAAATCAGGCATACAACAAGGGTGAAAAATACCATAGGAACATAGGTTCACAAACCACTTATTTAGTCACAAATATAGGGTAATTTATTAAACTAAATTTGGGTTTACGGTAATAACTTTCAGAAAACTCAAGTATATTAAAATAAAACATTTAACAGACATTCTCACCATTGTTGTAAATGTGATAACACCAAACAAAAGTGGTAAAAGTTTACATTATACGCGCCAGCAGAATGCAGCTGACGCCCCACATTTTGGACTGTGATTATCAATCCATACGGTATCATCGATTGCATTGGCAAAAGGTTTTCCAGATCTTTTCATGATGTTATCACAGTTCACACAAAAAAGCCACATATCGTTGCATTTTCATTACAATGTTTTTATTTTTCTCGAAATTATTGCCGTCAAGCCGGTTTCAATAAGGATGAAACGCTCTGTATTTGTGACTAAATAAGTAGTTTGGGACCCTAGGTTCCAATATGATTTTTTTTTTATCTTTGCTGTATGCCTGATTTGCCATGTCATTTTGTAAAATTTTTGAATAATTACTCTGTATACGACGGTTTTTTGTCAACTCATACTATTATTTAAAACGGAAACTTAAAAAACACAAAATTTTGTCTGCATTGTGTAAAATAAAAATCTGGAAATGTTCTAAATACATTTAAAATGCATGCCATAAATCCTTTTTGGAATTTTTATGGGGGTTAAAAATGCTCCACGGTTTTATGTCTACAAGGTATTTTCATGCTGCCATAAATTTTGTTACCATGTCATATGTAGTGCGCAGTATATATATTTGACAGTTATAGTGGTATTCCATTGCATATTTCAAGTACTGTAATTTAAAATAGAGAGAGATAAATCAGGGACTGGCATCGGTCAAGCGTGAGCTCGCAGCCGTAAGAAAGATATATCCCCCGAGTCCACTAAATAGGTGACTTGGGATTTATGGCAAATGCAGAAAGAAAAGCGAAAGACTGATACGTTACCGCATTTAGATACATATAATCAAAATTTTACATTATGTTTTATCTAACGAATCTTTCTAGAAGCAATATATAATGTAAATTTTAATAAAAACATCGAATGTATATATTAGTAGGTATTCTGGAAGGTGACTGTCAATCTGTGAAAATCTGCAAATTACTCATGCATGTGAGAAAATTATTACATTAATTCTTAGAGAATTATAAAATATTATCAGAACAATAAACGTATTGAAAAATAAAATTAATTTTCATTGACTTATATTGCTAATTATGTAGTTGCACTTACATTCTTTGCATAGTATCTCACAAATCCTCAAAATTGAAGTTTGTTGGAAATAATATAATCACTATTTGGATAAGTAATATCTTAGAAAATGTAAATTTACTTCAAAGGTTTGTTTTCTACCTTCAGGGTTGGTAAATATGCATATTTAAGCATTACTCATCAATGCCTTTTAAATTAAATAAAGAAAGAACATTTTGAACTAAAATAGAGTGTAATTGAAAGAAATGATGCAAAAACAAAAGCCTTCGTCCGCTACGCTGGTCAGTTTCTCAAAAAGAAACTTGCATCAAACGGAATATATTTAGCAAAGATGAAAGAACAAAACAAAACAAACTTAATATCTAGTCCATAATTGATGTCTTATTCGTATAATTTTACATTATCCAGTTCAAAGTCGATGTTGACGACATAGTAGACAAAATAGCTCAAATTCACTGAATGTCTTGCGTTTAACTATTTTTATAATAGCTCTTGAATTTCCCGCTTCTACTTAAAACTGGGGAGGGTTCTAAATTCTCTGAAATATGTATTTAATTATTTTTTAAATAGATTTGTTATCCTGAATTTCCCGCTCCTTCCTAAAACTGCCGCTGAAGTACGGCGAAATGACCTAAAACTTGCGACCACTCCATTAAACCCCCATAGGTGGGAATTTCTAAAATCGATAAAATATATGTTTAAGTGTGTTTTAGTAAATCCATTATCCTGAAATTCGTGTCTCTAGCTGCTGAGATATCGCGAAATGACCTAAAAGATTTCCTCTTAAAGGGGAGGAGAATTTCTAAAATTGCTGATATAAATGTTTAATTGTTTTTTTAATAGGTTAGTTATTTTGAATCTCACGCTCTTACCTAAAACTGGTAATGAGATATGGTCAAATGTTCACAGATTTTGCACTCTCCCCCACTCCTTTAAGACACTTAGGGGGGAAATTTCTAAAATCAATGAAATATGTGTTTAAATATTTTTTAATTAAATTTCTTATCATGATTTTCCCGCTCCTACATAAAACGTCTACTGAGATATGGACAAATGTCCAAAAATTTTCGACCCCCCCCCCCCATTTTCAGTACCTTAGGCGTGGAATTTCTAAAATCGGTGAAGTACATGTTTAATTATTTTTTTAGTAGATTTATTTTCTGGAATTTCACGCGCCTACTTAAAACTGCTGTTGAGACATAGTCTAATGTGCTATAATGTTCGACTTCTCCCCTTTAACCACCTTAGTGGGGGGGGGGGGGACTTTTTAAGTTGCTGAAATGCTTGTTTAATTATTTTTTAAATAGATTTATTTTTTGGATTTTCACACTCCTACCTAAAACGGCTGCTGAGATATGGCAAGATATTCTATAATTTTCGATCCTCACTTCAACCTCCTTAGGGGAGAATTTTCAAAATTTTTTTCTTAGTGCACGCTTATGTAGAAGAAGTGTTCCCCCCCCCCCCCCCCATTTTTATGTTTCTAGTTTCAGTATTCTGGGCTATGGATTGATTAAGAGTCTGTTAGGACAAACTCTTTTATAGATAGATATATAGATCGGGAGGATAAACAGAAAAATCCATTTATCCTGAAAATACTTGCGAACGGAGAGAGTATAGCTATGCAAGTGTGGCAAAGGTATTATAAAATGATTACGCCTCACCTAATGCAAAAGATGGTTAGAGCTCCGTAGAGGCGAAATTTGGATGTTATCGATACGATAAAACTATAAAACTAACGATAAAACTATATTATAAAAGTGTAGAGCGTCATCTATTTTGTATAAATGATACATGTAATGATGTAAAAATAGCTTTATTAGAATCCCGGATATTAATTTTTATATCAAAACACCAGATTAATTACAATTTCTAGAATAATACAATGTAACATCATTACTTAAAGGTTTGCATAACACAATATAAAAATATATTGAAACTCATTAAAGTCATTTAAAATCAATTTCAATCGAACCAACTCGCTCGTCTCTAGTGAGAACTAAAGGTTGTGTTCTCTTTGCGCCTTCTAGATTCGCCCGGGACAGACCACTTCACTTCAAAGGTGGTATGGAATATAGGGTGGCATGGAAAAAGAAATTCAAAATTTCAAACAAAGATAGGTTTTATCTATTATGTAATAATTCCTTCCAGATTGCGCTCGTTTCATAAGGTAATATATCATTACAGACAATTTCTTTATGAGATAATATTTATAGAGATTCTCTTAAGAAAGCCTCTTGGTAATTTCTTGTACGAAACATAATTTCGGATCTATTGAAATTTACTTTAATAGGTATTGAACTTTTCTAACTGAGGGGAAAAATGCCCAAGCCGGGAATCGAACCCAGATCCTTGACTTATATTGCCAATGCTCTACCGTTTAAGCTACCTGGGGTTAAAAAACGGCGAACACATTTCGCTCAGATAACCTTATTGGTAATAACATCTGGTCTATCATGTAGCTTAACAGAATAAACCGCAGATAAAGGAACTCCACCTAAACGTTGGGTTCGTAGATATACTATTTTTTTAACACAATAAAACTGATTGGTAAAGTTATCATATGTATTCAATTTTTCCAACTTAGCGAAATGCTCTTGAAGCTGGTAGACGGGAGGTGCTGGGATCGAACCCAATCGTGCCCTTCTGTTTAACTGTTCGGTGTTTTCGTTGTTTTATTCAGACCTTGGGAAACCTTGCGTAAATACGGGTTAGATTCCCTTAGAAAGACTCTCAGAGGAGGTCACTCCCCCTAAGATCTATATCCCTCGAGTAAATAATCGGCCGTCAAAAATCAACCCAACCCAACTTAGCGAAAAAATGCTCAAGCCGGGAATCGAGGAGCCAAGGATTACCGGGTTTTCGGCTTCTATCTATTACATGTATCTTTTCTTTAAAAAAATGTATGAAATTTCTTGTGATTCCCTTCGCCTTGCTATATCTCTGCTTAAAAAAAATATATATATGAAATGTCTTTTGATACTCTGCTACTTACTGTAGGATCTGCTCCTTCTTAAAAAATAATATATAAATTTTCTTGTGATTTCCTTGCAAAAGAACAACACGGAAATGTTTCTGACTATTATAGTAAGCAATGTAATTTTTTTTTTACAAGAAAAGTTTGTAAACTATCATTAGTTTATTTCTTGGTTCTTTTTATGATATTATTTTCTTGATAAAATTAAACAACTTATGTGGATAACTATATAATACTGTGTGTGTGTATACTAAATTGTTTATGTTTACATACCTTTATGCGTTTATACATAATTATTTTAACAGTGATTACACATTTCCTGTGTACACTCAGAGAGCAAGACACTTTTGCAAAATACTCATAAATTTATATATACTATTTGTACAAAATGTTTTACAACAGAAAAAAAAAATCTGTTAAAATCTGTTTCTTTATACACAACTGCGCTTGGTAAAATTCAGTTTTTTTTATAAGTGGTGTGTATGTTTGTGGACATGCGTATATGCTTGCATTCCTTCATAATATATACCGGTGAGCCAAAAGTTCGACAGTTCAATAAAAACTCATAAAAAAGGAAGGATTCATGATAAAGGAGTGCGATTTGCAAGAAAGAGCTCACAAAGTAGACGGATTATTTTTAGCAAAAAAAAAAAAAAAAAAAAAAAAAAAAAAAAAAATTGTTAAAAACTCACATGTACAGGGCGCTAACGACCCGAAATACAATGAACAGGGCAACAATATGCTCCATTCATTTGCTCTTCCAATAACAAATGTTCAACATAACCTCTAGAACATTCTACGACACAACTGTTCATTGTGTTTCGAGTCGTCAGTGCCCTCTACATGTGATTTTTTAGCTAAATTTTTTTTTACTGCTAAAAAAAACTTCACCTAAGGTGTGAGCCCTTTTTTGCAAACCGCACTCCTTTTTCCTAATTTATTCTTTTCTTATGAGTTTTTAAGCTTTTAACAATCTTTTGGCTCACCCAGTATACCCCTGGTTTTCGTTTCTTATGTTACATTTGTTAGTCCGATATCTTTGATAAATCTGGTAGTTGAACTTTTACGATGTTCTCCCATTTTAAATTAATGGTTATTCACATTATCATAATTCAGAAAACTTTCATTAAGTATTTTAGAGCTTTTGGGCTTTTATTCTTAAGTTAAACATTCTCCACTCAAACTAACGTCCTCCAAAATAAATTCGTAAAATTTCGAATCGAATTCAACAGCAATAAACTCTGATTTATTGTCAACAGTTTCTTCACTGAAGAGCGCAAGTCTATTTTTAAAAAAAGTATCAGGGTATTTTTATTTAAATGTCATATTGCAAATGGAATATTTTCATCGGATGGGTTCTTTTCGTATTGGACAGCGCCATATGCTAATTTATAAGCTCCCTCATTTTCTAAACTACCTATATCAGGAGGAAAAGATTCGCTTGGATTACTTCTTAAAATATTGTGTAGAGAATGCATGATGGAAAATAGCTGGTAAATTGCAATTACAGACGATTTATTGCCTGCGAAAGTTTCATTGTTAAGACATTTTAAGTTTATTACCCAATGGATAGCTTGCATTATTGCAGTTAATTCTCCTTGAAAATGTGCTTTGTTTAATTTCACAGATTGTGAATTAAATTTTTCTTTGCCAGCAAGATATAAAGCATATGCTGTGTTGTAACTACCATGGACTCACCAATATATATATATATATATATATATATATATATGTGTGTGTGTGTGTGTATATGTATATATATATATAATAAAGATGAAATCACAAATATATGCACAAATAGTATAGACGGACCTCTATTTAACGAAGTCGCTAAATCCCGAAAAAAAGTTCGTTATATGGAAAATTCGTTAAATAGGAGTCACCTTTTAAAATACTTTAAACTACATAAAACATATTTTAAGTCCATAAACACTAAATATAATTTTAAAAAGTATTTAGTCACACTTTTTTTTATAAATTATATGTATTTGTTTTATTTATTTTTACCCATCAAAAAGAAATCTGAAAGGGAAATAGGAAGGAAACAAAACAGTGTCTGGAAATACATTGTATTTTCAGTTAAAAAAATAATTTTACATTAAAATCACGATTTTTTATTACGGTTGATAAGCTGTTTGGAGGAATACCAAATTTTAAAGCAGTATTCTTTTTCTTCACGCCTTTATTCACCTCATCAAGAATAATTTTTTGCTTCTTTGATACTCAAGCCCTTTCGCTTTGTCATTTTTGAGCTACAAGAACCAAAATTGCCAATACGATTAATCATGATCAACAATCTAGAAAACGGTAAACTATAGTTTAAGGACATGGGGCAGCTCCATTGAGTGTTAAAAGAGGATATTGAAAGTTTGCACTTCTTGGATGGAAAGCAAAGAATCACAGCGATTTTACTGCTCTCGGTGAGTTAGGTGCCTGGTATAAGACCTATTCATGGTCATTGATCATCATAAAATGTGTTAAAAGAAAGAATAAGTTTGAAATGTCCAGTAATATTTTAAGAAATGGGGAGAAAAAAAATTTAGATCCCAAGGAAAAGTTCGTGAAATAGAGAATGCACTTCGCTATTTGGAGGTTATTTTACAAAGAAATTTGCAAAATGTTCTTGCTTCCAAGTAAAGATTCGCAAAACAGAGAAATTCTCAAAATAGAGTTTCGTTAAATAGAGGTCCGGCTGTATATATACAGGGTGTCCGGTCTCAACGGTGTCCAATGGCTAATTCCTAAACCGTTAGTCATAGGCATATAGTTCCCATTACAAAAATGTTTTTAATCAGGTAAAGAAATATTTTAAAAGCAATTCGGGTCGATAAAAACATTTCTTTAAAAATTACGGAATTTAAATTTTTATACGGTCCCCCGGTTCTATAAGTTATATTTAGTAAATTTTTCCTATTACACTGACAAATAAGAAAAAAAAAAGTCCCATAAATATACCACTAAAATTGAGCGAGTTATGAAACTTTAAAAATGCATGACTTATGCCACTTTTCTTCTCTGAGAACTAATTAGTTCGGCTTGGCATTGAGGGGTCATATACCAAGTGTTTAAAGCATTCGAAGATCTTATTTCATGGGTATCTGCGCTTTGAAAAAAATCGTACAAGTATTACGATTACATTTCAAACTGGCTAAAATAACATACGTTTTACTTTGTCAGGATTTGAGACTGATTCTTTTATTTCTTTTAACAAAAATTATGTTATTTTTATAAGTTTTTATGCTACTTCAACCATCGTGTATGTATGTTTTTCCAGTTCTAAATTTGTACTCGAATCTTAACGCACTTTTAAATATCCGATCGAGATTACATTTTACATACTGGCACAAATCCGATAACAATCTAATATTATTATGATTGTCGGTGGTTACCATTTATACTTATTTTACAGGATAACACAAAACATTTCGGATAAATTACCGCCAAGAAGTTTAAGAAAAAGTTTTAGATTAGATAATACAAGACTGCGATTGTTGCGTTTTTTAACTTTTGTGTATTTTTTCGCATTGAATCCGAAAATTACCTTAATTTTAACCATCATGTCAGGATATTTCACAAATCATAAATTAACAAATTTAAAGAATAACAAAAATCGGATACTATAAAATAGGGTTGTGTTTTTTTAACTTTTGATAATTGATTTTTACGTACTATTTAGCACTGAATCTGAAAATTACCTTCATTTTTAACCATCGCGTTAGAATTTTTTTGCAAATCGCAAATGTGTAAGTTAAAATATAGCGAAAATCTCATACTATAAAACATATGTAAAACATTTTTTATTTTATTTTATTTTATTTTATTTTATTTTATTTTATTCAATAATTTATTCGATATTTTTGCTTATCCTTTGATTCTTACAGCTTTGATTCTAAACAGCTAAGTGGTCTGATGAGATGAGGGAGGAGATTCAATTTTAACTTTTAACGTTTTAACTTTGAAATTTGCAATTTCCGAAAAATCCTGATGTGATAGTTAAAAATGAAGTTCAATTTCGGATTCAGTGGTACAGAATATAAAAGAATCAATTATCAAAAGCTAAAAAACATGACATAATCCAACTTTTGCAGGCTAGTACAATATAATAATATTTTAAAATACGTATCATTTTCTAAAGAATCGAGTCTGTTACTTTAGCATAATTTCATTTAACAAAAATTATGTTTTTTGTCTCATCTTAAATGTTTATCGCAAATTGTATATTTTGCATTAATATGTCAGAATGATTAAAGATTTCAAATTTATATTGCAATGTTAATTTTACTCTCAACCATTTTTTAATATATCTGACGAAATTATACTTCGACTAAATTTGTGAATGACCCCCAATTTGCAGCAAAAAATATGCTCCGACTTTAAACAGCTATTACTTGGTCAATTTAAATCGTAGAATAACGGGATTTTTTGTATTACTTGCCAGTGTAAAAGGAAAATTTTACTAAATATAACTTATAGGACCGGGGGACCGTATAAAAATTTAAATTTCGTAATTTTTTAAGAAATGTTTTTATTGGCCCAAATTGCTTTTAAAATATTTCTTTACCTGATTTAAAACATTTTTGTAATTGGAACTATATTTCTATGACTAACGGTTTAGGAATCCGCCACTGGACACCGTTGAGACCGGACACCCCGTATATATATATATATATATATATATATATATATAGAGAGAGAGAGAGAGAGAGAGAGAGAGAGGGGGAAGAATTCGACTAAATTTTGTTGCATATGAATATTTTATTTGTTATTAAAATAATTATTTTTATTCGAAAAGAATTCATATTTTTTTATTTTTCTCCAGAATGTTTAGTATTAAAGGAAGAATTTCAAGAAGTATTTGAATAGTTGCCGTTGATACATTTATCTCTGTCTTAATAATGTAAACATAGATATTGTACTAAAAATTTCTATTTTTTTTTTAAATATAGACCTTCAACCAAACAGTAGTCAAAGAAGTACACTATCATTTTCTCAAGAACTGTTAATTACATGTAGTGTATTTTTTGTAGTAATTTCTTGCAATATTTTTCACATGTACTCAAAAATATGACTTTTTTATATACCTTTTATATTCTTGATGGATTTGTATTTTTTTATAGCGCTGAAGGGATAGGAATCGAAAGATGATACTGAAACAGCACACAGATTGAATGTGAAAAATTCTAGATTTTTTAAATCTATTTTAAATTTGTTATCAATCTACATAAAAATTTTCAGAGCTTCAATTATATAAGAGCATTGAATAATACTGTGTACTACATATGTATTTATTACTTAAATATACGTCGCTATTATTGCGTCATATTTTTGATTAAACTTTTGAAAGACACGTATTTTTGTATTTTGACCATTGAAACACGTGTTTAACTATCCAGCCGATGAAAAAGAAACTATTGCCTAATTATGTGAAAATTCCTTATTTATTTACTGAACAAAGCTTATTTAATCAGAATTTTTGCTTTAAACTTCATTTTAATAAAATTTATGAACACTGAAAACAAATACTGGCAGTTTTCCGGTAGGAATCAGAAAAATAGTTGCCGTTATCGTACCGGAATAATTTCTGACTCAGCTCGGAATAAAATCCGTAAAAATTTGGAAATAGTCAGTAAAACGGTATTTTACGGATTTTATTCCGATTTTACGGATTTTATTCCGAGCTGGGTTGGAAATTATTCCGGTACGATAAGGGCAACACTTTTTCCGATTCCTACCGGAAAACTGACATTATTTTTTTTTTACAGTGAAACTATCGCATAAATTTACCACAGTAAATTTCCCAAAGGCCTCCGCGCATTCGATTGATGCAATCCGTCACTAATATATCTCTGAAAAAAGAAATGAGTCACTAAAATGCGTAGAACATTTCATACCAGTGGCGGTGAACCTATGGCACACGTGCCATAAGTGGCATGCTGCAGTTTACTTTTGGCACGGCATAGATTCCGGTTTTACACCAAAATAGCAGAATTTCAGAAAGTCCATAAATTAATCAAGATATAGTCCCTGCTTATCTGAATTCGATTAATTCGGTTGGTGGTCATTGTCGTACAGATTGAGGAAACTGAAATATAATTTAATATATACCAGTCTAGCTCAATATTGGCTCACAAACTTTTAAGAATAAGAGATAATTAGGAGATTATCGCAAAAGAAACATTAAAAGGCATTATAAACAAAAATGTCGATGGTAAATTTATAACAACTTGGAATTCAATTCCAGACACTAAAAGCTGTAGATTCTGACGCTTACCATTTTGACAATTTTTTCTGGGAGACATCCTTTTTGGAAATAAATAATATGAAAAATTCAAGTAAAACATTCTGTCAAATGAGTCCAATTCAATTAGCATTCTCTTAAAAATAACTAGCTGATATAAATAATTTGGCCTCTGACATGAGACAACAGAAAAATATTTTTAAAATAAATTTTTAAAGTATAACATCAAATATTACCGATATTGTTTTAATGCTAAAAACAAAATTTTAAGTACTTTTGATTCATTATTATTTAATCCACTGAATTTTTTATTGCTGGTACGTCTTGACCATGTAAAATATATTTTTGGAGAAATTTGGAATGTGGATGTGAAAAGGTTTCCCGTCGTCCCTGTTCTAGGTCAACTATAATTTGAAAATATGCTGCCTTTTCCAGCTATAATTTAAATAGGTGAAACAGCCGTTGGAGTCTTTGACAACGATAGTATTATTTGAACTTCAAAGTTAAAAAAGTGAAACCGTTATCTCTGTTTCGAGAGTATTAGCCGCATTTAGTTAGTTAAGAGTGCACTTGATAATGAACTATATGTTTTGTAATGGGAAATTCTTTTAAAGAAAGAATTTTAACAGTAAATTGTTTCGCTTTTTGTTTTCGAAGTTCGAATGTTCCATTATGTAGTATTTATATACGATTCTCGCATTACGATTTTAACTACAAGAACATTTTCGAATTTATGAGTCATGACATTTATGTACAAAGACCTTAGAATTAAAATATAAAGCACACGTAAAACTTGCGGAGAAAATATATAATTTTTTTCATGGTCGATAAGTGTTTCCTACTTTACTTATTTTCATCTATCATCTTTGTAATAATTTTTAGGATATGGACAAAAGATGGTAATCGTAGGCTCTGTTTTGAAGCAAACTGGAAATTTACCTACGTAAGAAATATAGTAATAATTTAATGGAAATATCCTGATATAAAATAATTAATTACTTAATTTCATTATAATTTAAAACAAAAAAATTAATTTCTTGCTGACAAATTCCAGAAATTTTCGTTCAGAATTTTGAATTTCATTGCCATTTTTGATGCATTTTTTGTGAAGCTAATTTTTTCTTCTTGACTTTTTTTTCAGAATATTTAAAGTCTATGTTTTGTTTATGAATTATATTAACAGTTTAAAAGCCAAAAATAAACCAGTGTAAAATTAATTTGACATCTAGTATAATGTGTACAACCATAAAAAAAATTCGTTATATAGCAAATTTGCGCTGAAAAAAATAAATTTCAAGAAAAACTTGTTAATCCACTCTTTAAAACATCTTTTAATGAATGAACCAAAGAAATGTTTTTGTTAATAAGAGTTTAATGCAAGTAAAAATGAAAAAGATTTTACTAGCGAGATTTTTATTGCTTTTCAGCAAATAAGAATTATTTAGAGAAAAAAAAAAGAAAGAAAGAAATTTACTTTACTTAAAAGAAAATTAAATACGACATAATGCAATACTGTAAGATTGATTAACTGTGAAAACTCTAAATTTGAGTTTAAAATAAAATGAACCTTTTATTTGACATGTATAAGGTAATTTCTATGAAATAAAATAGAAATGAAGCCAAAGCACTATTTTTCTATTGTTAAGTACGGATTATGAATTTAGGATGTTAATAATTAAAAAAAAAACTATTAAGATATGTTTTCGTGGTGTTTTTCGGAGAGTAGGTAATTATATTTTCGAAGTCATGTTGAAGTAATATTTAGGGAATATTTTTGTCTCACACAAAAATGTTCCCTAAATCAGAAAAATGTGATTTTTTTTCTTTTGCTTTTGATTATTTAAATAATATGAGGAATCTTCCGTTCTTTCGGTTTTTTGCGGAACATCTTCAAAGATTTTAATTAGACTGAAAAAGGAATTCTCTAAGATTAAATAAAGAAATTAATCTCAAGTTTCATATTATAACTGCTAAAATATACCTTCAGGTTAATTTCTTTATTTAATCTTAGAGACTTCTCTTTACATTCTTCAGTTAACTTATTCAGTCTAAAATTAATATATCAAGTAGTGAAGCCATCATCAGTCCAATTCATCAAACCTAAGTTTAATACCGAAAAGGTTTTATTCCTATTAGAAGTGTATTTTTTGTTTGTTTTATTTAAAATAAAAATAATAAAAGCATGTACTCTTATGCTCGTTTTAGTTTAGCTAAAATGCCTAAAGTAGAAAGATTCGGCTAGAAGAAATAAAGAATTTTATGCTGTATTCATAGCTAAACACTGGAAATAGGGATGAATAACATACTTCCATCAGCATCAAGAGCAGGTAATGAGATTTCTTTACCTTTAAATTACATTTATATTCAAATCCAAAGGCAAATTCTTTTAACTAAAACGCATAGAATTTTCCTTTATAAATGAATAACACATAAAAGAATTATTGCAGGAATTAAGAAAAGATTCTAAAGCATTGTTGTTAAAATGTTTCAACAAATCATCGTAATAAACTGTATGTAATCTATTCCAATATTCTATTATGTGAACACGCAAGTATGTATATTGCAAACTCTATGGTAGTATAGTCCTTTGTATCGTAAATACAGCAGTATATGGATGAAGACCTTGAATCTTATGTTAAACTCATTCCGGGAGATGCTGTACCAGATTCTATTTTAAGGACGATAATGCTAGGCCACATAGTGCATAAACTTGTCGATGATTTTCTTGAAGAAGAGACACTATATATAAAATGGATATGTCCTGGAAGTGGCCTAACTGTCCCGTTGAATATATTTGGGGAGCTCTAGGAAGAGCGATCGTACGAAGTCAACCTTTTTACCGGACCCTCCGGGACTTGACATGACTTGATTTCACTTGTGAAAAACCGCTTGATATAGCCACCAATCTTCCGGGAGAAAAACTTTGAACAGTCCAGCAACCAAGCAGCTTCACGTACAAAATATATTTTGATATTTATGTTATAAAAAATTTCGTAAAATTGGCATACAGTAGATATATAAATACATATACAAAAAATATAAAAAAATGTATAGAAACGATAACTATGTGATAAATGTGATAACAAAAAAGGTGAAGCAAATATGCTGTATGATTAAATCGATGTGTGATATAACAGGAAAATCTTTCTCTAATATTAAATATCCAGACCTTCCAAGACTTAACTCTGAAATAGGAGAATGAGTCTCTTTTACTCCTTTTCCAGCTAAAATAAGAGGGAAATATAGTGCTTTAAAATATTTCGAATTTGTTGAAACATGTCTGTAAACAATCCAGTATGTGGAACAATGCCATTTTAAAAGATGACTCAAAACGACTACTAATATTTCCAATGAAGAAGATAGAAGTGTTTCTTCAATTACAGAGTTAAAATTTGCGTTTCTAGATGATTCTGGAATGTTTTGTCACCAGCTGTCATCAACAGCATCATTAATCATGGAAACGTGAGTTATATGACCTGAAAGTGCATCAGACAACCACACACTACATTAGACGGAATGCTCGGAATAAATAATGCGTCGTGTTTTCACCATTTTACATCTACTATGCGTATTGCAAAAGTTTATCTGCAATTTGCTACAGTTGCTATATTTTGTCAAACAGTATGAAGCATTTATATGCCCAATTTCATACAACATGCCAGCGTATTGTCAATTTTGCTTTTTTTCATTCAGAAATATAGAATTGTTTCCGAATAGCAGTATTTGCATATTTAAACTATCAATTAATAAGTCGAATATTTCTATCCAAAAATGGTGGTTTATTTCTGAATATTAAATCAGCTAAATTTGTACCATTGCAATACATCATCTTTTGGCGCGTTTGTAATTATATAAATACCGTATATACTCGCACATGAGCCGAAATATTTTGATTTAAAATTGTCTTTTAAAAAGGGCGAGTCGGCTTATATGCCGGTCAGATTTTGAGAGAAAAGTTCTAAGCGACAGAGCTTTCGGATTGGAGTACGCAAATTGATATTTAATCAACAAATTATTTGAAGATAGATTGTGAAAAATATGGATTGAGTTGATATACGCGTCATATGTGCAGAAAACGGCGGGGCAATTTGAAAAATGTAGTAATCAATGTTATCGCCTCTTTCGTTAAAACGGTGTGGATGTCAATTCCAAGGGCGGTGATTGTGAAATCATTTACAAAGGGATCTATTAGAAATCCTATGAACGACACTGGGGATGATTTTATTTACGATAGTGATGACGACAATTCATCATATCCTGAACCCGATTTTTATGACGAGGAAGCAACGGGACAGGACTTCATAGACCAATTCAGATTGTGAGTCGAAATTTCAAGTATTCGTTTGATGTTTCTAATTTTTTACGTAACTGTTTTTGCTTATTTAGAATTTCATTAAAAATGTGATTTTTGCCTAAAAACATATTGGAATTTTTTGGGTCAGCTTATACGCGGGTCAAGAATTTTACCAATATTTTGTCATTCAAAATAAAGGTGTCGGCTTATACGCGAACGGGCTTATACGCCAGGATATACGGTACGTAGCACCTATATCTCTAGTCTCTTCCGTCCGTCTGTTCTCATATAGCAACGATAAAACAACCCAATCGAATGGTTGGAAATTTAATATATGTAGTCCAGGCAATAGAAACCGTATAGGGGCTCGACCTAGCAAAATTCATGGTAGTTCTGGAAAAAGGCTTTACGTTTTTTGGGTCGCTGAATCCGAATTTTTAACTTCCCACCAAAATTTCCCCCGGCAACCCTCCCAAATTTTGGTAAAATGCCCCCAAAAAAGGTTTTTATTAAAAAAATCAATTTTTTACTGTTTTAGGGAAAAAGTATCTAGAAATTCAGAAAGTAGACAAAATTTGCAACAAATGAGATACATGACATTATGACTTAGGATGAAGGGGAAGGGGGGATCTGACTGGGAACATGCGCGCGGTGCTGCGTGAACTAAGTTGCGCAATCCCGCTTAACCACTCACAAGTTTACATTCGCCCTCCCATCTCCCCTCCGAACTTTCTCTATAAGGTTTACTTAAGTTTTTTGGGTCGCTGAATCCGAATTTTTAACTTCCCCCCCAAATTCCACCCCCCCCCCCCGAAATTCCCCGAAAATAGTTGTTTTTAACTTAAATTTCTTATTGTTTTAAGGGAAAAACATTACGAAATTCAGAAACTAGACAAAATTTGAAACAAATAGGATATATGATATTATGACTTAGGATGAACGGGGAGGAAGAGGGCTGCCTGTGAACATGCACTGCGGCTCTGCGTGCACTAAGTTATGAAGTCCAGGCAATAGGGGATTTTACCTGACAAAATTAATACTAGTTTTGGATTTCGAGTCACTTTATGTTTTTTGGGTCGCTGAATCCGAATTTGTAACTTTCCACCAAAATTTCACCCGGCAACCCCCCAAAAAATTGTTTTTTTCAAAAAAAATTGGTTTTTGAGAAAAGCGCGCGGGGAATGTTCCGAGGCAGCCCCCTCTCTCCCCGTTTATCCTACGTCATAATGTCATATAGCTATTTGTTGCAAATTTTGTTTAGTTTCTGAATTTCGTAATGCTTTTCCCCTAAAACAATAAGAAATTTAAGTTAAAAACAACTATTTTTTTGTGGGGGGGGGGGGTGAAATTTTGAGGGTAAGTTAAAAAATCGAATTCAGCGACCCAAAAAACTTAAAGTAAACCTTATAGAGAAAGTTCGGAGGGGAGATGGGAGGACTAATGTAAACATGTGAGTGGTTAAGTGGAATTGCGCAACTTAGTCCACGCAGGACCGCGGCACTTGTTCCGAGGCAGATCCCCCTTTTCCCTTCATCCTAAGTCATAATGTCACATATCTAATTTGTTGCAAATTTTGTCTACTTTCTGAATTTTTAGATACTTTTCCCCTAAAACAATAAAAATATTTATTTTTTTTAATAAAAACCTTTTTGGTTTTTTTTTTAACCAAAATATGGGGGGGGGGGGGTTGCCGGGAGAAATTTTGGTGGGAAGTTACAAATTCGAATTCAGCGACCCAAGAAACATAAAGTAAGCCGATTTCCAGAAAACTACCATTAATTTTGCTAGGTAAAATTCCCTATTGCCTTGACTAATGTACACGTTGCGGAATTTTGTCGAGTCGTTTAAAATTTTATGAAAATCGAACCAAAATTAAAAAATATATTAATAAAAGTTTTCTTCACTCTAGTAAATCCTCTCATACGTAATTAATTCAATGATATCCCATGATAGGTAATGATTCTAGGTTGCGCTGATGATTAAGTCCTATTTATGAGGGAGTCATATTATTTGCGATTACTGATTTTGATATATATAAAATAAATTTTGTATTAATGCATTTTTCCGTAAGAGTGCAACAGCTATTGCACCAAGATCTGAATATTTATAAAACTAGTTATAGTACGAACACACCTCATTTGCCACGTTTGACATACGATTTCCGACTTATTTTTCTTTATATCATTGTTTTTGTGTTTATGACTTTAATTTTGGCCACTATTATATATTATGCAATGAACAGCTCTTAAGAAGTTGGAAAAAAGGTGGAGTTGCTTATAATTTACCACACACTTGAAAGTAATGAAAGTTAAACTAGTTTAGTGCTTTGTATAAGTTCTGAATACACAAAATGTTTATACGTTGTTTGATATTTGTGCGAAAAATAATACGGTAAAATAAAAAAACATTTAATCTAAAAATTTAAATCTTAATTAATTTCGCCATTATTATAACCAGGAAATTTAACTTGATTTTTCAAGGGTTACAAAACACATTGCCCGGCCGCAGAACAACGGTGAAAATAATTATTTGTTGAACACTTTAATAGATTTCTTTAATTAAATAGATTATTTAGATTACCCTCTAGGAACCCTAAAAAACATTTTTGTATGAAAAATATAAGTTATGTATTCAAGTAAAGTTTTGAAATTTATTAAAAACGTTACTATTAATGCGTTTTGATATTTATTAAAGCGTATTAGACTCATGGCAGGAGTTAATAACTGAATATATCTACTAACATTTCGCTATTTACCGCATCTTATATTATTCTGATTATATCGGTGTTTAAGCAAGTAGTTTGATTACATATCTGCTAAACGTGTGTTTTATTTATTTACCTATTGATGAATTTTACTTTCATTATAGAATATTAGCCGAAAACAAATGCTGAAGTATTTATAGTCTTTTAAATGGAAACATGTTAATCCTTGGTAAACCGGCTGAACGTGATAGAAAAATATTTTAAAAGAAATCATCTTTACAATTGTTTAAAAAACCTATAGAAAAAATCAGTAATTTGAGATGCAAATTTCAAATAAATTGCATCTGAAAGGCCTTTTTGTCTATTCGACGATATAAAAATTTAAATTATGCAATGTTTAAAAATTAAAAAAAGAATGCAGTAAAAGCAAAATTTATTGGTTAGGTCGTTGCTACCATCAATATAACATTACCATTACTTACTGATATGTTTTTGTTTTATAATATAGATACTATGATATTCCTCTATTTATGTTTTTGAAAATTGTGCAACTGTTTATAAAGTATGTACTAAGAAAAAAAAAATCTACAAAACTTAATATGCTTCTTATTTAAAAGTTTGACATTTAATTATTTAGAATGATATTCTTTCGTCTGAATGTTTGTCATGCGTAAGATAAAGAAGGTAAGTTTATTTCAATTTCATATACTTGAAGAATTCTCGGTGGAAAATAAATATACCTTTCCTTTTAAACATTTTTACGATATATAAAATTCTTTCTACTATAATATTTACAGAAAAAGAAAAATATATTTCGTGCGTTTTAATAAGTTACTACTGTTTGGTGTAAACATAACATTTATGGTAATGTTTCCATGTCTAAAGTAGGAATACCCCGAGGAAAATAAACAGACTTGGAATGAAAGTTTTTTGCAATAAGAATTCTAAGTAAATTTTTAATATTGTGAAAAATTGTCGAAGTGTTTATTTACTTTTCAGAAAATATAATTTCTTGTCCATAAGATCTTTCGTTTAAAAAAAAAAAATCCGTGAGAAATTTTTAAAAGAATGAGTATCTTTAATGTTTGCTCTACAGAAAAATTATTTAATTTAAAAGGATTAAAGTTCAATATTGCTATTAACTTTAACCTAATAAATAGAAACGTCACTAATATTATAAAAGTTACAAGATTAATTTAAGATAAATGGCATGAATATTTGTTTACAGTTTTAGTAAATAACACAAATTGTATTTACAGCCTTGTCAAAATATATTGAGAACCCTTTCTCCCACATTTCAACGTATCTTTAAAAATAACAGTCGAACAAAATTGGTTTTCTGATTACGATTTTGAATAAAAGTTTATGAAAAGATGATAGCATAAGCCTTTTACATTAACAAATTAATTTAAAATTAATTACGAAAAATACTTTGTTTTTCACAAATCTTTCGTTCTTGTGTTATGCATTTTAATAGATAACCATGAAAATTGTAATACATATGACAGAAATACTAAAATATTAAAAACAGAGTCTTGAGTAACGAAAAAGAATTACGATTCTCCCTTAAATGCATATAAAAATCTTTTATTATTATTAACAGATGTGCTCAATAATTTTTGGCCACGTCTGTATATTCACTGTCAAACGTATTCAGAATCACTTTTAAAAATTATGAAGGAGATTCTTGGGAAGCAGGACATTTCGGTCCCGCCGTTTCGGCCCTGGCGTTTTGGTCCTGCCGTATCGGTCCCTATACCATTTCGGTCCCAAGACATTTTCCGTTCTTTACCATTTCGGTCCCTTACCATTTGGGTCCCTTGCAATTGTTGTTGGAGGCAATTATATTGTTAAATAACAAAAATTCTTAAAAATTAAATTGTTTTTATGAAATGTATTTATTAATAACATTTCAAAAATTATTTCAATTATTATTTTTTTATATAACTAACTTATCAATTACTTGTTTTAAAACTATAACATGAACTATATAATAGTTATTATAGTATAGGGTAAATGAAAACATATACTTTTTAAATTTCGGTTACTATACAGTTATTAACTTCATTAGGATGCATAAAAATGATAAAGATTCTGAAGATAAATATGTTGTTTATTTAGTTATTAGTTAGTTTATAATACTTTTCTTGCTCTTTAAATGTAATTAATTAGTAATATCTTGCTCTTTGAGAATTGTAATCTATAACTGTGCTTAAAAAAATTTAAATCTGCATCTGGGCAATAATGTCACTTAATACTGCTAAAAATTATTTTTACGTTCTTGTACAACGTTAAATTATTATTAATTAATTAATTATTACTTAGACTTCATGCTTTTGACTGATTTTTCAAAAAAAATTCTGTTTCATTTTTAGGAAATAATAAATCCAAAATTTGGATTAAAAACTTTAAGTGATGAACAATTGCTATTAAGAAATTCTGAAAATAATTAGAAATTTTAGTATAAAAATTAAATTAATATTTTATTAAATATATGTTTTTTAATTTAATGTATTCTTAATTTATTAAATTAATAGCATTATTAATATAAATAATTAATTTCTATATAAATATTTATTTCTATATAAATAATAAATTTCTTCAAAATAAACTGAATGCATAATATATTTTATCTTCAGTTTATTATTATGTTTCATAATAGCTATAAACTGAAATTTATCTTTTACCTGTTTATTTATTTTATACTTAAAATTACTGAAATTTAAAACTATTAACATAATTAATAATAAAATTATAATAATAAAAATAATTACATTTATTTTCGGGGAACGTGTGAAGAAAAAGGTAATTAAAAAGTAAATAAACGACAAATACAAAAAAGATCAGTTTTGTCAGTTAAAAAGTGAAAATAAAATTAATTAAAATAATAGTCACAATATTAAATAAAATTAAAAATAATCATCTTATTGCAAATTAATAGGCACAGTTTCAATAAAATTTGCTCTCGAAAGTCGTCTTCAAGCGGTGGGAAGACTGTTACAAAAAGAAAAGAAAAAGAAAGTGGTGGGGGGGAGTTTTCTAAAAATAAAATATTTTTCATAGCACGTCTAGTTACCAAATCACTATTGTTTCTCCAATGTGTATAATGGTAAAGTAACTTATGAAAACAAATTTATAAGATGCAACTTTGTATTATAAAAATAATAAGAAAAATTAAATATTTGTGCTTCTATAAATGTATCTCATTTCTGATTAATTAAAGAAGAGGGTTTAGAGTAGTAATTTGAGGCAATATTTATATATAATGGGTTATAAGTGTCTAATTGAATTATTGAAGGCATTTATTATTAATCTAATTGAAAGAAGAAAAAATAAGCACAGTTTTTTTATTATTTAATTCATGATAATTTAAAGGTTCTAAAAATTGTATGAAATCAACCAAAAAAATGTTTATGGCACATTATAGTGTATATAAAATATCTAACACTACTATAAATAATAAAGCTTAAAAAATCCATCGTCTTAAATGATATCCATCGTCCAAAAAACAATGTCCCCTGTAAAATTATGTCACATTGTTCAATGAAACAAAATTTCAGCTCGCTGTGATTTCATTATCACGAGTTATAAAAGTTTAAATTTATCGGACTTTTACATTCAGCTTTTTATAAAATTTGGGGTGGGGGTGATAAAAAATAAATAAAAAGGGCCCAAATAATGTTGAACCTACAGCGTTTGACGGGCCTGCGACAATTAGAATCCTTGTTATATGGTGGTGGGTATCGAAATGGCAAAGGACCGAAATAGCCAAGGACCGAAATGTCTCGGGACCTAAATGGCCAGGAATCAAAATGTCTCGGGACCGAAACGGCGAGACCAAAATGTCGGGTACCCACATTCTTATTTATTCTTGCTTTAGCTTTTACTTGAATTTGTTAGTCCAAATGTATTCGATTATTAAATTATTGAAAAAAAAAAATTCCATAGATATTAAATGCGGATTCTTTAACAAACGATTTTACATTTTATAATTGCATTTTATTTTTATTGTGTCTCAAAATATATGTTTGGTTTTAATTATTTGCAAAACTGTGATGTTTTGGATTATATACAGGCATCTGGTGAGAAATAATGCACTTCTACATCTTTCTGATTAACACAAAAACATTTTCTGAGTAAAATACATAAAATGAACTCTATACCATTTTATTTTTAAAAAATCTATAATCAGTAAAATCTAGCAATAATAGCTACATCTTTATATTCCTATTAAAAAAATTATTTTGGGTAATCCCTGATTTTTGGTAAAATTTTAATTTCTTAAAGAAAATATTATTACGGAGAATCTGTATTCTCGCAATGTAATTTCTCGGATTAAGATAACTGTTAGCAGCCGCTGTGGTAAGTTAATTTTGCGGAAGCATTTCTTTTACATTAACTATTTTTCTTCTTGTAAACATACAGAATATCCATAAAAGAATGTCTCAGTTTCTATGGTATATTATAATAGTTTAATTTAAACTATTTACGGCAACTCATACATTAAATTGAATGTAAACTATCATAGTTTTTCTTATAAAAGTTGTTTTATAAAATATATGTGTAAAATCTTATAAAATATGTGCGCCTTTAGTTATACGGCACACATCCAACATAAATTTCAATTCTTACCATACTTCTGTTAACTTGTCCGGAGTAATGGAAGTAATAGCCTCTTCAATTCTGCACTTCAGTTCTGGCAAATCATTAGGTAGTGGTGGAACATAGACAGGATCTTTTATAAAGCTTTAATTAAAAAAAAAACCATGGCTCTGACAGCTTTTTTTTTCCACTTCAGCAATAAAGCTTTACGCC
Source organism: Maratus speciosus (assembly GCA_963932465.1). NCBI lineage: Eukaryota > Metazoa > Arthropoda > Arachnida > Araneae > Salticidae > Maratus > Maratus speciosus. The sequence continues at coordinate 225,077,078 of OZ010789.1, forward strand.
CAGGATTCTCAATTTTGCGTATGTGACACTGCAAGCGTGTAAATAAAAAAGCAGTATTGGGACATGAGTTTATCTGAAACTGTTTGAGTTACTCTTTATTTAAGACGTTAAACCAACACTCTACAACGTTTACAGTTGATAGTATTAAAATTTATAACTGGAACACTCTTTTATGGACATGGCATTGTGTCCATAGTAAATAAATTTATGCATTTTAAATAACTTTGATTTTTATTTAAGTCATCATATCATGTGTATATATATTCATAAAGTTTGTAGAATCTTTATTTCGGATATTGTTAGATTAACGATTTCCCGGGAATATTGTTTGTTACTAATTTAATGCCTAATAATTCAAATATTAATTTGTAGCAAATACTGCGGCTTTGCTCGCGTAATAGTTGAAGAATGCCAAGAATTATTAGTATGTCCAATTTTTATTAGAAGAAATTATACTTTTAGGAATAATTCAGAAATTACTAATTAAGCCACAGTTTGACTATACTTCATTATTACACTGCAATAGGCGGAAATGAGACTTACATTAATAAGAAGAAGTAAAACTAATTCTAAATATATCATAATTTAGAAAGTATTTTGAAGTTTTTATACTCTCATTTCAGTATTCATTTAAAGTTTTGAACTTTATAGATACCATCTTCTTAGTAGACATTACATCTTAAAATTAACCATCATACAAATTCCAAGCTTTTCGTCTAACGGTAAACCACCTCTCTGGTGGTAGTGTCATAAAATGCATACGTTGAAACAGGGACTATCACCATTAATTTGCGAATATTAATTTTGAAATAGGTTTGGTATTTCTTAATATTCCATAGAAAACATACTTTAGTAAGTTTTTAAACGATTTTTTAGAACTTTTGTTGTTCCTATCAACCGGATGTGGAAGTAGCACCGGCATAAAATGTAGCTTGAGTAGGATTAGAAACTCTCACCTTTATTTCTCGACCATTACCTTTGAAATTTTTTAATATTGCATAGAAATCGTAATTTAGGTCTTCTTTTAGAGTGCTGTTCACTTCCCTTCGCTTCACCACTTTGAAATTTCGAATTTGGTTTCGACTGTTATTAGAGGGCATTAAATTTTATAAGTAAATACCATTCCATATTTCAAGTTTCTAGCCTCTTCAGTATCACAGGAATCGAAATTTAGAACAGTTTTTGCTGCTGCATCTCTCTAGTGGTAGTGGCACCGACATAAAATATAACGTATGTTTGAGCAGGTTCTATCACCACCAATTTGCAACCATTAATTTTTAAATCGATTTGGTATTTCATAAAAGTACATAAAAAATCGAAATTAAGAATGGGTTTAGAACGCTTTTCGCTCACCTCATCCTTTTAAATTTGGAATTTTCTTTCGATGATTCTTAGAAAACATTTGCATCTTTTAAGTAATTAGCATGCCATATTTCAAAATGTTAGACATCTCAGTATCACAAAAAACCCCGCAATGTAGAACATTTTTTGCTTCTACAATACTCCAGTGGTAGTGACAACAACATAAAATGTAACCTGTGTTGAAGCAGGGACTGTCACCGTCAATTTACAACCATTACTTTTGAAATCAGTTTGATATCTCCTGAGATTGCATAGAAATCACAATTTAGAACGTTTCTAGAACGCTTTTCGCCCATTTTCAACACTTTTAAATTTCGAATTTTTTAGGAAATGTTCTTAGAGATTATTTATGTGTAAGTATCTACCATTCCTAATTTCAAGTTGCTATCATCTGCGGTATCGCAAAAAAAATCGCAATTTAGAACTTTTTTGCTCCTGCAACGCCTAGGTGATAAGTGACACCAATATAAAATATAGCCAGTGTTGGAGCAAGGGCTGTCATCCTTATTTTGACACCATTATTTTTTAAATTGGTTCAGTACTTTCTGAGATTGCTTACAAATCGGCATTTAGAATGTTTTTAGAACGCTTTTCGCGCATTTTCACCCCTTTTAAATTTCGAATTTTTAAAAAAAATGCTCTTAGATATCATTTATATCTTATAAGTAACTATTACCATGGCAAATATCATGTTTCTAGGCCCTTCAGTACACAAAAATCGCATTTTTAGAACGTTTTTTGCTCCTGCACCCCTTTTGGGTTGTGTCACCGACATACATACAGCCTATGTTGGAGCAAGTGCTGTTAAAATCATTTTGACACCATTGTTTTTTATATCGGTTCGGTACTTTCTGAGAATGCGCAGAAATCGCAATTTATAACATTTTTAGAACGCTTTTCGCGCATTTTCACCACTTGTAAATTTCGACTTTTTTAGGAAATTTTCTTAGAGATCGCTTATATCTTATAAGTAACTACCATGTAAAATATCATGTTTCTTGGCCCTTCAATAACACAGAAATCTCATTATCGAATGTCTTTTGCTCCTTCACCGCCTTTGGGTTAGTACATCGACATAAGAAATGGCCCTGACGGTAATTTAAAGTACCATTCAAATAACTTGTTATAAAATTGATTTAATACATAGATTAGTAGAAATACAATCTAGAATGAGTTATAGATACATTTCTTTATTTTGTTCCAAAAGCATTATTGGTTACACAAAACAAAAATATTTTTAAAAAGATGATTGCTTTTGCCTTTGCATCTTTTCATCTTTCTTAAAGTTTAAAGATTGGTGGGTGGGAGTTTTTGTTCGGAAATATTTCTATACTTCTATTGCAAGAACATTTCATTTGCACATTTTTTAATTCTACAAAATACTAAAAAATGTATTTTGAATAAAACATTTGAGTTGAGTTATAAATATTGCACAAAATCCCTATAAAGTTTAATTTAATTAATTAATTTTAATTGGCGAAATCCTTCTAAAATTTATTAAATGTCTGTGTTAATCTTCAAATGTCGTTTCAAAAATTCAGGAAAAATGCTTTAGAAGTTGAAATTTTTATGAATTCATAATTTGGAACAAAAGGGGCTAAGAATAGATATCTCTTAATTGCATGAAGTAATCATTTTTCTTTCAAATTTTCTGGTTTGAATTCGAAATACTTGAATAAAAAAAAGCCAAACTGGCAGCCCTGGGCTAAGCCCATGTGGAAATATTAATTTTATAGGAAGTGAAAGAGATTTTATTTTGAAAAGAAACATACCATTTTATTTTAAAAATTAAACGAAGGAACTTACCTGACGATATTTAATTTGTGAGTCTAATGATTTAATATTTAAAGGCAATAATGTTCATCATAACAATTTGAGAAATAGCTGAAAATGACTGATCCTCTTTATGAGCTTTAAAAAATATTAACTTTTTCATGCAGTTTTCAACGCATTTTTTTTTCAAGCATTGTTTTTCAACATACAATTCTATTGCACGCAATATATCTGTATTAGAAATAAAGCCTTAAATATTAACACATAAATCCTAGCAACAATTTCTTTGTGGGGACTAAACTTTTATTAAATATACTACGCACAATAATATAAAAATTTTGAAAACACTCGTAAAAATTCAATAAAAAACGTTTCAACACAAAAAGATATACAATGACAGTATGTAGGAAAGCGTAATGGCCTTGAAAAAATCTTAATTTGTAAACCTTAACGTGTGAAAAACATAAACCGTATATTGAATTTTGTCTAGGGCTACGTATTTCCACTATTATCCTCTAGAAGGCTACTCAAACCGTGTAATCCAGTTTTACGCGACATAGGGTTTTAACCTAATTTCTCCTATATATATTTTATTTCAAAATTAATGAAAAATTACCGCATGAATGGCACTACAGCAGCACATATCAAATGCAATAAAACATATTACATCGTTAAAAAATTTCTGCAGATATACACCTTCCTTTTGGAGTTATGGTACTTAGGCATTTTGAAATGATGTAATATATATATATATATATATATATATAAACAAACATTTGAGAACTTAAGGTATTCAAATACATTAAGATTAAATCGAGTTAAATTGTTAACAGATTTTGTCAAAAAAAGGAAAACTTATAACAAAGAAGCATGTTTATGCAAGTCGTATTTTTTTGGAAGCTTGGTACACGAGAATTGCGGATTTAGCAATTAACGAGGCTGCATCTCTACCAACAGAATATTCCGTTTTGTTTTTACTATAATTTTTTGGAAACTTGATGTAATGTTTTTCTACTTGTGGAACTTTAAAACCTAACATGGCTTTTACGTTAAGAATTAGCTGATGAGGTATTCAGAATGAATCCGAAACGTACGTTTAAATAGTTTTTAGCGTTTTTACCCTTTAATGTAATGTAATGTAATGTAATGTCTGTTATTTTGAAAAGTTTTTATAACTTATAACAACTTATTAAAAAAAAAAGCGAAAAATCACAATTTTATTGTAATTGTTTATGAAATATTAAAACTGGTTTAAAAAAAACTAATTAATGTAATATTAGATGTAAATTTCCAACTGGGCGAAAAATGTCCGGACCAGGATTTGAACCAGGGATCTCCTGGCTGAAGCCGCTAGTGCTCTGCCAACTGAGCTATCCCGGACGAATCTGGCGGAATTTCCGGCTATTCCGACGAAGCTATTCCGCCAGATTCGTCCGGGATAGCTCAGATGGCAGAGAACTGGCGGCTTCGGCCAGGAGATCCCTTGTTCGAATCCTGGTCTGGACATTTTTCGCCCAGTTGGAAATTTACATCTAATATGATTTATTTACCCATTAGAATAATTGTGTTAAAATTAATCTAGTGCAATTTCGTACCCAGCGATTTCTGGAATTCCATTACCTGTGATTTATTCTGTTGAGCTGAACCAGGTTTCAGACCAGATGGCTATAGTCATTTAGGTTAGCTGGGTGAAAAAGTTCCGCCAGATTCGTCCGGGATAGCTCAGATGGCAGAGCACTGGCGGCTTCAGCCTGGAGATCCCTGGTTCGAATCCTGGTCCGGACATTTTTGCCCAGTTGGAAATTTACATCTAATAAGATTTATTTACCAATTAGAATATCTGTGTTAAAATTAATCTAGTGTAATTAATGTAATTTTATTCTTTTTCCGTGATATAACATCAGAAAACCGTTTAAATCAACTACGATGGCTGTTCAATAAAGAATGATCATTTTTTTATATCAACATATCCTCACTCATCCTGTAAACTTTAATTGTACTGTTCAAAGGTAGTTCATATTTAATTCACTTGTCCCACATTTTTTCACACTTCAAAGATATACTGAATACTACTTTTTAAAATAGGTCTCACAAAGTCACGTCCTTCGTCTTCACCAATACTTATAACGATGAAAAATACTTTCCACGAAGGTGTTTCTTCACATTAAGGGATTGGTCTGATCTTCCTGTAACACCAACTACAATTTTGAACAAACTTTCAAGAGAACGTCCTGTTGTTCGGGTATGATGAATCTCGGAACTCACCGCGCAAAAACACACCTTATGTTCACTTTTCTGTTATCAACATGTTAATGGAACTCAATTATAACTGTAATATTTTTATCACTTGTCATATCTAACGATCTAACTTTAATTTCATTTGTCATTTTTCCCTTTTTAATTAATTTTATTTAACTTACTATATCATAATTTTCTAATCATAATTTTCTTTAAAAACTGTTTCCTACTTAATATTAGGATAAAAAGCTAACGGAATCCGGTAAAAGAATATCTAATAAAAGGTGTTATCAATAAAGTTATCTCATGGTTTATTTTTTTCAATTAACATTTAGATTTTTTTTAATGAACATAACAATATGAATCAATACAGCGTTTTTGCTATGTTCTTTCATTTTGTTTTTGCAAAAACCAAATAAAATTAAAAATTGCATATTTCATGTAGTAGCCTAGTCTAATTAAATTATATTTTTCACAATATTAATTTAGATTTCATATGCTTTCGTTAATTGAAATGAAAATATGTAACACGGGTAAAAAACAATAAAAAATGAAATTCGAATTTTATTCTACAATATATTCGAATTTATTTTTTTTAAGCATAATGATTTAATTTGATTTTGACAAAATTTTGTTGTTTCAAAATTATGCCGTATTTTTTTTAAATAAAAATCAGGAATAATAAAATTTGCAGCATATTTCTGCACTAAATCTGTTTTTGTTTTTGAATTGCATTTTATTTTACAACATGTTTTTCAAATTAAAATTAAAATTCAGAGAGAAACTCGCATGAATTTTTCTAAACTAATATATATGTATATAGTTTGCTTTTAATGTTGAAACACACTCCAGAAGCAAAACTGCGCACGGTGGGACGTTTTGACGATCTGGGTGGATAAAATTATTTCGTTGAAGTTCAATTTTTGCTGTTTTTATGAATGCATCACTAATAAAATACTCAAACAGTGATAAATATTTGGGTATTTAACAACAATGCCTTAAAATAAACATACAGGGTGCCCACGAAAGTCCGCTCCCACCCTCTTAACTGCCGAACAACTGCATCTATATTCATAACCGTTGTGTCTAGATATAGTAAACAGGCTATGTGCTACCAGATGAGATCGCTTACAGCGCCACCTAATTCGAAATGGCGGCATTAGCATTCCTATCATGAAAACAGTTCAAAATATGGGATAAAAGTGAGTGACAAATTTGTAAAGCATCACCGGTTTAGTTCGAAAGGACACCTTGTGAACATGAATACTAAATGAATCTCGTTCTGAGCATGAATTTCGTTTTCGAGATAGGAATACTAACTCAGCTGTTCTGCACCAAGTGACACTGGAAGCGGTGTCATCTGGTAGAGATAGCCACTTTACCACAGCTAAATACCACTTTTATGACTATAGCTGCAACCGTTCGGCAGTTAAGAGCATTGGAAGAATTTTAGTGGGCACGCTGTATTCTACATTACAAATTATGCGTTAAACATACTTATTTTACAATCAAGTAAAAAACAATTTAATGCATACATGTAACATTCATTTCTTTTTTATATTTTTGTCTACTCAGAATTTCTCGAGAAATTTGTGCAGTCATGCTGGAAAATAAAATTTTAAAAATAAAACATATTAAAAAAACTTTAATGTTTTGTAGTACCCTGTATAACATATAAAAGCTACCAAAATTATTTTCGGTTGAAAAAATGCTGTTGTGTGAATAAATAACATATATAAATTCTTCAATTTGAAATAAAATTTATGCATATAGATGGTAATGTAGTCGAATTTTCTATGTATCCCTGTAAAAGAAATACAACTGCTACGCAATTTGTTTTCCATTTAAAAAATTCTATTGTGTACCTCAATAACCTATAGTAATTTTGTAGAAATTTAATTAAAATTTCTGCTTTTTAGCAACAATCTTTCCGCGATTTTTTGTATGCCTTGTAAAAAATGCATAATTTCTACGTTCGTTAAATTGTAATTTAATAGAATTGCCATCGGAAAAACACATGTAGGCAAAGTTTCAGCTCAATCAAATAACTGAAAGTGGTTTAAAATTGTCTTTCAAGATTTGAGCTAAACTTTTATGTGGCCCTATAAAAAAAGCGTAACTGCTACGTTCCATTTAATTATAATAATATTGCATTGTCATCAGAATTACATATCCTGAGCAAAGTTTTAGCTCAATCAGATTATTGAAATTGGTTTAAAATTAACTTGCAAGTTTTAATCTAAATTTTTGAGAAGCCCTGTAGAAACAGTATTCTAAACAAGCGTCTACGTTCTTTAACTCATAATAATATTGTATTGTCATTCAAATTACACATGTACCCATTGTTTCGGCTCAATAGGATAATTAAAAGTGATTTAAATTTGACTTGCAAGCTTTCAACTAAACATACATACATGCACTGGAAGTTAATATGGTGCTTGTTTATTAATAAAAACTTACTGATCTGCAGCTATCTGCAGGAGTTTGTTTAATTTTTCAATACCTTAGGAATGGCACTTTGATTTAAAAAAAAGGCTTATTTCTGAATAATGCTGAATAATTTGTTAAAAGTAAAGATGAAATTTGTAAACAACATCAAGTATCATCCAGAATTTTAGCCTTTGAAGAAAGCGGTAAAGCGGGTTTAATATCGCTTATTTTCAAACACAAATGGGTTAAATCTGACCTTGATAAAGCTGTTATATTAGATCAGCAAACTCGTGCTTTCAAATAAAGCAGAATAGTCACCATGTGCTTTCAGACTTAGTGGAAGCTAGTGCAACTTTTGAAACTCCCTCAAACCAACTACGCAAATGGCTTCTTTACGGTCATAATTAATCAACACCTGTAATTTTTTTTTCACAAAACTCGTACGGATCTCGAAAATGCAGACATTCAGCTGCCAGTACACGCGGTTTTGTCAAATCCTGAGATAATATGAAAAATAGATTTTGTCCACCTAGATCATCAAAACGACCCACTGGGCGACGTAAAGATAGGATTTTCGTTATAAAAAATGGAATAATACTTAAACGTTACGAAAATAGAAATCCGAAAGATACTTCTATTTCTTATTAAACATTATATTAGAGTGATCTAAGAGCACAAAAAGGGTTTTTTGAGAACAGAGATACTTCTTACTACATGTAATCAAATAGTGGAACGCTGTGAATTTGCTGAAGAACTTTAGTTAAAAGCGATATCATAACCGAAGAACACTTTTCAGACTAATGAAAGACAGTGCCTTTTTCCGTTTGATGCTTTTCAATCAAAACGCAGCCTGAAAATTATAACAAAGTATAAAATTTAAATGTAATGCTTTTGTCTTTCGATGAACTATTGGTCGGATTCTGAACGATACTGGTTATTTAAATAGTTTGTTCTTAATGTACCAAATAGTTAAAGGTAAACTCAACACTTTAAAGGTCCCTAAAGTTTCCAGAGTTTAATCCTACTAAAATTTCACAAGTTAACAGTAAAAAATACTTTAACCCTTTACGTACTGAATTTTAAATTCATGAAAATTTTATCTTCTAAAGCATTTTTCGCGAATTGTTTAAACTACATTAGAAAATCTACATAATCATTTAAAAAATTTTAGACGGATTTTAGAAGGATTGAAAGATTTAGAAGGATTAATTAAATTTGAATTTATAAGGATTTTGTGTGATTTTTATAACCCCACTCAAATATGTATGTCTTTAAATCTTTTTCTTAGCATTTTGTAGAATTAGGAAATGTACAAATATAACGTTCTTACAATAGAAATATAGAAATACTACCGAATTGAAAAATTCCCCCTCCCCTCCCCCCGCGATTCCAAGGAAGCTGAAAAGATGCAAAGGCAAAAGAAACCATCCTTCTAAATTTATTTTTGTTTCGTGTAATCAACAATGCTTTTGGAACAAGATAAAGTGATGTATCTATAACTCATTCTAAACTGTATTACAACTAAGCGATATATTAAATAAATTTTATAATAAGTTATTTTAATCCTACTTATAAGTATAGTCAGTACATAAAGGTTTAAAAAGAGTTTTCAAACAGTATTATAGAATGGAAACTCTTTCTGGTGGATTTATAAACCAATATTTCTCATGACACTTTGACGTCTCTTTTTTAGTGGTGTAATACGAAAATTGCAAGAGTGTACTTCCTGAAATTGTGGAAACATTAAAATATAAAAGATCATATATTTTGTAAATTAGAGTTTCTTGAACAAAATAATGTAAGCTTTGTTACAACAAATGTTTTTCTATGAGAGGTATATTTGCCAATTTTTCTGCTCCTACCTATTGAATCTATCTCTTCTTAAAAAATAATACATGAAATTTCTTTTAGTCACTGCTTCTTGCTATAGCATGTGCCTCTTCTTAAAAAATAAAATACGAAATTTCTTCTGATTCCCTGACCCTTGCTATTCGATCTGTCATTTCTTAAAAAATAATACAGGGTCACTCCATTCCAAGTGATCCAAAATTGAATTAATTTTTTCCCTTACATCTTCAGATTTTCAAACAATTTACAAATCTTAAACTTTTACGTCAAAATATCAAAAAATGATGTATTATTATTATTTTTTTTTTGTCATGAACAGCTATTATTTTTATAGATTTTTAAAGTTTAGAAAAAACACAGTTTTCTGGCTTGTTGACATTTACAAAAATGCTCATATCGCAGGTTAAAATTGAGATATGGAGATGTGGAAAGTACCGTTTTGTTCAGAATGGTATACGCTTCAATTTAATTTATCACAAGATTGGGATTCTAAAAATTTTAATTTAATTTTTTTTAATTTAAAATTTAAAATTTCACTTTTAAAAAATCAATATGATTTAAAAATTAAAAAAAAAATCCCACGTTTCTTAAGTTATCAGTTATCTATTTAAAAATTTTCCTTGGGATCTCAGTGGGATCATATTTTTATAATTATTTGTAGATTCAAGTCACATAATAAAAAAATATATTTTCAAGAGTGTTGGAAATTGTACAGTATATTATATATGTTTACTCTTAATAACCAACTATTTTACCTTTATCAGTAAATTTATTTTATTTTTATAACTAAATAATTAATTCATGAATATATGTTTATAATATAACCATTTATACAATTTTCAAACATTGATTTAGCAAAATAATAAATAAATAAAATAAAAATGTTTTAAAAATAATTTCTATTTATAACCCACACAAGCAAAACTCTGAACACAAAACTATAAATAGGACTGTCTGAACATAATCTGATTTTATCGTGGTGGGTGAAAGGTTGATAGCTTTCATATCATGACAGGATATGATCGGTAGACTGATGGTGGAGATGCATCTTTCATGTCTTTTTAGGGTCTGATCATGTGCACTCTTGGTACTTGAATTGATAGCTTGGTCAGTATATCACAGTCTCTTATTGTGTATAGTTGCAGAAGCATTTTAGTTGAAATGTAATTGTTATGTTTATATAGGCTAATTATTTTTTCTCAGTTGAAAAACTATGAATGTGCAGTAATATGATTAACGTATATAATTTTTACCACCTTTATATTGTGTTTTGGTATAATACATACTTGTTTTTATCTATCAAGTATTATGGCTGAGACTACTAAAAAAGTTATGAATTTAAGTATATACTGTTGTAGTCCTTTTGGGAAAAAGGGCGATAAAACTATAAAATACCTTAGGCCAGTGCAAGATTTAATGTTTCAGTTAAAATCAAGTATTACTTCAGAAATGAGAATTTGTGACAGTTGCAGAAAGCAACTTTCAAAATAGAAGAAAATGTTAGAGGTAGAAGATTTAGAAGTTTCTGGAACTTCAACTACTGATTCGGACTTTACAAATCCTGATGTCTCATTTCATTACTTGAATGATTTTCTATCCAATACTGAAGAGCCTACTATTACAAAAAAGCGAATGCACTCTCCAGATAATTGTAAAACTAAACTGGAAAAGGCAATAAAAAAGCTAACACATGAACTAGCAGGTGAAACAGCAATTAAAGTTCGGGCAAAAAATGATCCAGATACAGAAATCCTACTACAGCTTAAAGAAAAATTTAAAAATGCACAAAGTAGAAGGGACTAGTTTTTATTATAACTAAACTGCCAAAAAGTTGGATATGCCAAAGAATACAGGATGAATTTAATGTAAGTAATACAATGGGGAGAAAAGCAAAAGTCATAGTGAAAGAAAAAGGCATTATGTCTTGTCCTGAACCAAAAGCAGGTAAAACATTGGAACAGCCATTAGTTGATTTGGTGCTAGATTTTTTTTTTTTTTAAATAGTGATAAAGTAAGCAGAATAATGCCGGTAAAAAAGATTTTGTGTCTGTGAAAATTGATGCGAAGTTTAAGCGTGCTTATGTTGAAAAAGGTTGGTTCTTGTTAATTTAAGGGGTCTTGTACCTTTTAAACGCGTCGAAAATTAACGAAAAACTTCAAAGTTTGAATTAGTCTATCTTCAAAGCCTTCTTATGTATAAACATGAAATTTTGGTTATTGATTAAACAGATTATGCTTTGTAATATGCTACCATTAGAAATTTATTAACCCTTTACAGAATTTGTGTATTGTTGAAATCAAAATAGTTCTTTTTTTTACCCCATAAGTCATTGCGCGCATGATATCTTGAGAAAGTATGTATGGATTGGCATAAAATTCGGTAAAGATACTAAACATATATGTGTGTTTAAAATTATCTACTCTTAGGCTAAAATTATTTCATTAACTATATAAAAAAAATATTTTCGTAAAAAAAAAATAAAAATTTTGTATTTTTAATGAATAAAAACAGTCATAACCAAAAATATTACCATTGTAAATACTTAAAAGTAGGTCATTTTAAACACACATATTTGTTTAGTATATTTACCAAATTTAATGAAAATCCATACATACTTTCTCAAGATATCATGAGCGCAATGACTTATGATGTAAAAATAAAAGCTTTTTTGATTTCAACAATACACAAATTCTGTAAAGGGTTAATAAATTTCCGTTGGTAGTATATTACAAAGCACAATCTATTTAATCAATATCCAAAATTTCATGTTTATACATAAAAAGGTTTTGAAGGTAGACTAATTCAAACGTTGAAGTTTTTCGTTAATTTTCGACGCGTTTAAAAGGTACAATACCCCTTAAAAGAAACATATGAAATGGTCAAAGAGTAGCATCCAACAGCCAAAATTAGATTTTCTAAGTTTGCAGAACTGAGACCAAAAAACTGTGTATTGGCAGGCTGTAGTGGTACGTACGCAATTTATGTACGCATCGCGCAGCAGAACACAAAACTAATGATAGTTGGAGGCAGGGTTCTCGCTGCCGCTCGCCATCGCGCCGAATCACGAAAAAAGGTTTCATTTGACGATTAAATGGATGATTAGACTCGCCAAATTGCGAGTGTTGAATTTTTGCTTGTATTTTTTTGTGTATGTGTGTATCAGTACAGGTGACACTCTTATTTACATTTATTGATCGATTGATGTCACTTATCATGATCAATCGTACCGTACAATTTAGATTATTTTTAGAGATACTAACCCAACACCAATTCAATTTAGCATCTGCCAAAGCTGCAGTAAGCAAAATTGTCATTTTAGTATGTGTTAATGTGCTCAATAGGCAACAGTGCTATTTTGAAATTGCCTTTAAAATATGGACTTCAATGAAAAACCGAAGAATTCTAGAAAAATAAAGAAGTTTTTGACCCATTTTGTTGTTTATATTTTGAATTTTTCAGAATTCATTGAGCGTAACATATTGCAATCAGAGTTAACTGGGATTGGACGTTTTATTTCTTAACATTTTATTGAGTTAAATGAGATTTTAAATTTTTTCCTTGATCGCGCAAGTCATTTAGAATACAATTATTATTTTAATTTCTTTAGCAGATAATTAAATTTAGATGAATATCTGATCTATAAACAGTTTCAAAATTTAGGTTATTTTAGAACATATTAAAAAAAAGAGGGATACATTATGGGGCTAAAGGTCAAATTTTCAATGTTTCACAACGAATTTATTTTGCTAATTTATTTTTTTTTTCATTTGGCGAATGTTTTGTTCTTCTGATTAGCCAAATTGCTAACGTTCGTAAAAAGTCAGTGAGGACCTTGGTTGTAGGTAAACTCAACGATATTCCAATTGATAGTGGAGCCAATCTTGGTGATTATAAAGTATGTCTGTCGCAAATAATATGCTCAGAAGTATCACCCACATGTCAGCTTAATCTATGTGAAAACTGTGCTGGTATAAAGAGTAGTGAAGAAAAAAATCATTAATCATTTTGAAGAGGCTATGATAGAGAACATCACATACGAGCAATGGATTTCTGTAGATAGATGCAGCTTCGAAGCTATAACAAAAACACCAGATGTATTTGTTGAAAGTCTCTGTGAACAGTTGATGATACTTAAAAGGAACGCATTTATTGCTCGGCAACAATCAAAGTGTTATACTTAACTCAAAGAAAATAGCGGGGAGAGTGAAGCCGTCATAAGTTTTTATTTTTCAGAAAACTACTCGTTTTTGGTGCAGGACGAAGCTCTATGCTTTCATTGGGAAAATGTTCAGGAACAGTTCATCCTGTTGCTGTCTATTATAACCCAGCAAAGAAAGAAACAGTTGGCCATCAGCTGGAAAAAAGATGGCAGCCAGCAGTGCTATCAGCGGTAAAGTACAAGGTAGCCATTACTTAAACCTGTCGAAAAGTGTCCAAGCCTAATGCAGCTGGCCCATCAGTGATGGCCAACAGAAGGCCAGCATTGGTATGGCATCACATTACTTCAATCAGGCACTTTTCCTGCAGTGCTAACACCTATCCCACTGCTATTACTTTGCTGGCCCAGCACTTTCCCTTACAAAAATTTCTTATCGATTTCTATAAAAAAACAAAGCATTATATAATTATGGCTCTTTTTTTCTATAAGCTAGTTTCACCAAGAGCTATAGAAGGACCTGTAGAAGAGTCTATAATAGAAATGTCTATAGAAATATTTGAACTGCATGTGGTCACCCTCCCAAGTACTGACCGCGCTCGATGCTGCTTGGTTTTCGTGATCGGACATCAACAAGTGTTTTCAGCGTACGCTACGGTTGCACGCAGTTTTCAAGCTCTCATTACACTATTTCAAGTTTGTTTCTTTTGTGATTTACGTTCCCAATCATTAAACTGGTATAGAAATTATTCTATTGTATAGAAATCCTATGTAATTTATACTCTTTTTTTTATTATTGATTCTGAACTGCGTAAATTATGAAAACCGAAATCCTTTGTAACCTAGTAAAACCAGATATAGGAGAAAAAAAAAGTGCGTTGAAATAAAGAATTTATTTATTTATTCATTTACTTATTTATTTTGTTGGTGGCAGTGGTGCCATATATTTTACAGTTTTAAAAAAAATTAGCTTCATATCTTAAATTGTGTTAAGATATTCATTTCAGATTTGTGTTCAAATACTCACTGTCTTCGATATTCGCAGCGCCACCTAGCGTAAAGGTTCCCAGAAATAATACTGCAAAAGTTCGTGCACTTCCATGTAGTGGTGGGCCAGCGCATGAGATAAAATGGATGCCCAACAGAATTTTATCTGATGATTTCCAACAGCAAAGTTGACTGAAGCTGTCCAGCAGAGGTCATACAGTGGTAGACCATCAGCCAGCACTTCTCCATCATTGCCAGCACCTATCTTGCTGCACCTATTTTTTTTTTCTGAGTGTTTAAACCACAACACTGTAGCAGTGCACTTGTTTCAGAAAAGAGCCGTTATACGTTCGCTAAAACTCCATAGCGTGCCCACTATATTGAAAACATATTATTTCACTGATGGATCAACTGCTCAGTACAGAAATAAGAAGAATTTTGTGAAACTGTGTCAACACAAAAATGATTTTAGAGTACATGCTGATTGGCAATTTTTTGCCACAGCTCATCGCAAGGGTGGAAGTGATAATTTAGCAAGTGCTTTAAAGCGGCTTGCAGCTCGAGCTATGGCCCACAGATCATACTTTGATCAGATAATGACACCAATTCAGTTGTTTAATTGGAGTGAACAAAACTTTCCAAATATACAGTTTATTTTTATTGTACAAACAAAGACCATGAAGAGGAAAATTATTTCTTTAGAAGACAGTTTCAAGAAGCAAAACATATTGAAGACACTCAAAAATGTCACACCTTTATTTCACATAGTAAAACTGAAGTAAAAACTAAGATTTATTCTTTCAGTGAGACATAAGACATTCATAAAGTGATTGAAGTTGGGTTAACATTAACTATGGATGAAATATTTGGATATGTCACTTGCGAATATGGTCGATGTTGCTGGCTTGCCAGTTTTGTTTCAAAGAACTGTCAAAATGAAGAAGTTGAAGTCACTTTTTTGCATCCATCATTCTGGGCCAGCACATTCTTTTGTTTTCCCAGAAATCCAGACATTTTAAAAGTACACAAAAATCAAATTTTGATGAAAGTGAATCCAAGCACTGTAAAAAGCCGTACTTATACCTTAACCTAAAAGAAATTGGTAGCAGTGTCAAAAAGTTAATTTGCAAGATTAAACCCTGTGCAATGGACAAAAGTATTTTTACTTAGTAAAAACATACCATGCTTAAAATACAATTTTTAAAAATGTTTGTCATTTTTATATTTATTAAGATTATTAAATAGGTAATGCCACTGTAAATTTAGTAAAATTTACTATGAAGCAATAATATGTAAAACACTAACATTCAGGCCAGACAGGGTGGCCTTCCTTACACTTTAAACTCCACAAGCCCCGCCCAGTAAAACACTAACATATGTGTTAATAAAAATGCTGTCTGGTTTGTATTTTATTAGGTAATGCATCTTGTATGTCTTTCAAAGTACGATTTTCTAGATTAAATTCTACAGAAAAAGTTAAAAATTAATATGATCCCACTGAGATCCCAAGCCTGTTTTTTATATATATAAAGGATAACTAAAGGAACATACGAGAATTTTTGGAACATTTTAAAACATATTGAATTTTTGAAATCGAAATTCAAAGTTTAAAGTTTAAAATTTCAAAATTTAAATTTTAACAAACCAATTTTTGTAATATAATAAATTAAGGCCTATTGGTTTTGCGTGTTTTAATAATCACTTACACAACTGGTTCGTTCACATAAACACCAAATCGGACTGTAAACACGAATTAATTTTAACACTAAATATATGCGAGCCAACAGACGGCTTACTACATTCAATC
Organism: Maratus speciosus; assembly: GCA_963932465.1. Taxonomy (NCBI): domain Eukaryota; kingdom Metazoa; phylum Arthropoda; class Arachnida; order Araneae; family Salticidae; genus Maratus; species Maratus speciosus. The sequence goes on from OZ010789.1 coordinate 225,093,680, forward strand.
ATTTTTCACATTCCTCCATTAGAGAAACTTTTTTTCTGCCGTGGACGTTCCCATATATTTTTTGTATTTTGACCATTGAAACACATCTTTAACTACCCAGGCAACGAAAAAGGAATTATGGCATGATCATGTGGAAATTCCGAATTTATTTATTGAACAAAAATTAATCAAAATTTTAGCTTTAAATTTCTTTTTAATAAAACACATGAAAATATGACATAAGTTTACTTAGATAGTAAATTTTCTGCAATTCTTCGCTTATTCGACTGATTCAATTCGTCACTAATAGATCTCTGAAAAAAAGAGCAACTAAAATGTGCAAATATTCTAGAACAAATATAATTTTAAACAACGCTGCCTTTTCCAAGCTATAACTTAAAGTAGGTGAAGCAGACGTTCGAGTTCGAGTACTCGACGTCGATACTGTTATTTGATCCTCAAAGTTAAGAAACCGAAACAGTAGTCCCTGCTTCGAGAGTATTAGCTGCATTTGGGCAGTTAACAGGGCACGTGATAATGAACTATATGTGTTGTATTGAGAAATTCTTTTAAAGAAAGGGTAATAGTAAATTGTAATTTAACAGTAAATTGTTTCGCGATTTGTTCTCGAACTTCGGACTTCGAGAATTATTCCATTATATAGCCTTTATATACGATTCTTGCATTAATATTTTAAGTACAAGAGCATTTTCGAATTTAGGGTTCATGACATTTTTGTACTATGACATTATAACTAAAATATAAAGCACACATAAAACTGGTGCGGAGAAAAAATATAATTTTTTTCATCGTCGAAAAATCTTTCCTACTTTACTTAATTTCATCTATCATCTTTGTAATAGTTTTTAGGATGTGGGCAAAAGATTGTAATCGTAGGCTCTGATTTGAAGCAAATTGGAGCTTTATCGACGTAAAAATCTATAGTAATAACTTAATAAAAATCTACTGATATAAAATAATTATTTAATTATAATTTGAAATCAGGAAATAAAATTTCTTGCTGAAAACTTCCAGAAATTCTTGTTCAAGATTTTCCCTTTCATTGTCGTTTTCGGTGCATTTTTTTTATGAAACTAATTTTTTTCTTCTTCAGTTTTTTTCAAAATATTTAAAGTCCACCTTTTGTTTATGAATTATATTAGCGGTATAAAACTCGAAAATAAACCATCGAATAATTAATTTTACATCTATTATAATGTGTATAACCATAAAAAATTTTCAATACATAGAAAATTTAGACAGAAAAAAAATTCAAGAAAAACTTGTTGTTAATCCACCCTTATACGATATAAGACATTATTGAAAATTTGATTAACTGTGAAGACTAAATTTGAGCTTAAAATAAAAAGAATCTTTCATTTTCCATGAATAAATTAATTTCTATGAAATAAAATAAAAATAAAACTAAAGCACTATTTTTCTATTGTTACGTACGTACTAAGTATTTGGGATGTTAATAGTTAAAAAAAAAAAAAAAAAAAAAAAAAAAAAAAAACCAATTACGATTCTTTTCATGCGGTATGTAAGTATATTTTGAATGTCATGTTGATGCGTGTCTCATAAAAAATGAATCTTAATAAAAAAAAAAACATACACTTTTATGTACTTCTACTTTTGATGCTTTAAATAATATGCTGAAGTTACATTTCTTTTTGTTTTTGGCGGATAAGATTCAGAGTTTTTAATTAGAATAAAAAAGGAATTCTCTAAGATTAAATAAAGAAATTAATCTCAAGTTTCATATTATAAATGTTAAAATATACGAGCCTTCAGATTAATTTCTTTACATTCTTCAGTTAACTTATTCAGTCTAAAATTAATAATTCGTGTTATGTAGATATCATCAAACTAATCCAATAAATATGTTTTAAAGTAATTAAACCTAGATTTAATACGAAAACTTTTATTCCAATCAGAGGTGTATATTTTGTTTAAAAGAAAAATAATAAAAGCAAGATCTGTTATGGTCATTTTTGTTTATTTAAATTGCTATGCTTAAAGTGGCATGTTTCTTTAACAACTAGCAGAAAAGAAGAATTATATGCGGTATTCATAACTAAACACTGGAATTAGGAACGAAAAACATACTTCCATCAGCCTCCAGAGCACACCATGAGATTTATTTACCTTTAAATTACTTCTATATTAAAATCAAATAAATGTACAGTTATGGCCATTTCAGTTTATTTAAATTGCCTGAAGTGGCATGCTTCTTTGACAGCTAGCAGAAAAGAATAATTAAATGCTGTATTCATAACTAAACACTGGAATTGGGAACGAAAAACATACTTCCATCAGCCTCCAGAGCACACCATGAGATTTATTTACCTTTAAATTACTTCTTATTAAAATCAAATAAATGTACAGTTATGGTCATTTCAGTTTATTTAAATTGCCTGAAGTGGCATGCTTCTTTGACAGCTAGCAGAAAAGAATAATTAAATGCTGTATTCATAACTAAACACTGGAATTGGGAACGAAAAACATACTTCCATCAGCCTCCAGAGCACACCATGAGATTTATTTACCTTTAAATTACTTCTATATTAAAATCAAATAAATGTACAGTTATGGTCATTTCAGTTTATTTAAATTGCCTGAAGTGGCATGCTTCTTTGACAGCTAGCAGAAAAGAATAATTAAATGCTGTATTCATAACTAAACACTGGAATTGGGAACGAAAAAATGCTTCCATCAGCCTCCAAAGCAAATCAGGAAATTTCTTTACTTTTAAATTACTTCTATATTAAAATACAAGCCCAAATTCTTAATGAATAACACAAAATAATTATTGCACGTATCAAAAAAGAATCTAAAGCATTGTAGTTAAAGTGTTTCAACAAATCATCGTAATAAACACTATGTAATCTATTTAGATAATTTTTATCGACAGAAATAACGGTCTTTTGTAATGTCCGTAATATACTTATGTGTCATACTGTACCATATTTTCAGGCATTATTACTATAGTAGAGAGCTATCACAATATGAACATTTTTTATTGTATTTTATTCATATTATTAAAAACATGGCACATTATTTTTTTATTCAAAAAATTCCTTATATTGTTTGTATACATTTACATTAAAAACAATTATTATTGTAACAATTATTAACAATGTTTGAAATATTGAAACAATGATCTGAAATAATGTGTCATGTTTTTAATAACTTGAATAACACATAATGTCTCATAAAAATGTCTATACTGTGATACTATTAATGTATATACTGTACTCTATTACAGTAAGGATGCCTGAAAATATAGCACAGAATAATGCATATGGATGTAATCTATTGCAATATTATATGATGTGAACTTGCATGTATGCATATTGTGAACTCTATTACAGTATAGTCCGTTGTATCGTATACAACCGTATAGATCAGGGTTGGCGAACCTTTTTACAGTCGCGTGCAATTTTTTTTTTCCAAAAATATGTTACTTGATCTGTACGTGCCAGCTAAAAAACAAATTTAGTGGATTGAAATATAATGAATCAAAATTATTTGAAAATTACTTATTAAGATATTTTCTAAAATGAGTAACATACATGTAAGTAAATATATACATGTAACACTGCAATAATTACAGAAACAAATATAGTTTTGAAATTAATTAAAAACATAATGTGATTAATTGATCTTGGATGAAAAATAATTAATATCAATTTCATGTTCAGTTAATTTCAACAGAATGCAAAATAAATGAATTTATATGGCAACCACTCTTTATTTGATTTTTTATATTATAAATTTGTGAAAATGATGATTCGCAGATATAAATCGTAGAAAAAATTATTAAAGTTGTAAAAAGGCAACTTATTTAAATACTTCTGAAATTAATTTCCAAGTTGCCATAATTTACCATCGGTAATAATCTTTCCTTTTTGATAGTTTTCAAATATTTTCTTTGTTTGATAAATTTTCGAAACCACATTGAACGTCTTCAATTTACAATTAATCGAATTTAGAATCGAATCAGATAATCCAAGTTTGTGTATTTTGTGTAAAATCGCTGTATCCTCATTTAGAGACATAATCAACGTCTCGCCGTACCAAAATTATTCTTTGGCGTGCCGAAAATGGCACGAGTGCCATAGGTTCGCCGACTCTGGTATAGATCCAGCTAAAATAAGCAGAAAATGCAGTTCTTTAAAATACCTGAATTTGTCAAAACAATCTGTAAAGAAGCAAATATGTGAAAAAATGCCATTTTCAAGGATGAGTCAAAATGACTGCTAATATTTCCAATGAAGAAGATAGGAGTGTTTCTTTAATTACATAGTTGAAATTCGTGATTCTAATTGCGTGGAATGTGGTGCCACAAGTTGTCATCAACAAAATCATTGATAATGTAAACGCACGTTATACGACCTGTAATTGCAATAGGTAGCCACAAACGAAAGTAGTCGGAGCTTTCTGAATTAATAATACGTCGTATTTTCTTTATTTTACATCTGCTATAAATATTGCAAAAGTTTAGTTTTCCAACAGAAATATTTGCCTTACTTAAACTGTCAATTAATAAGTGGACTATTTCTGTCCAACAATTGTGGTAGATTGCTGAATAATAAATCAACTAAATTGGTAACATTGCAATACACCATTTTTTTCCCTTATGTCATTAATTTTGTTTTTATGACTTTAATTTTTGCCACTATTATATATTATGCAATGAACAGCTCTTAAGAAGTTGGAAAAAAGTTGGAGCTTCTTATAATTTACAACACACTTAAAAGTAATGAAAGTTAAACAAGTTTATTTTTTAGTATAACTCCTGAATACTTAAAATGTTTATACTTTGTTTGATATTTGTACGGAAAAGTAATGTAGTAAGATAACAGCATTAAAAATTTAAATCTGAATTGATTTGTCATTAACATATCCAGGGGACTTAACATGAGATTCCCTGTTACAAAACGTATAATTTTTAATTGAAAACTTTAATTGATTTTTTTTAATTTAATATTTTTTTAGATTGTCCAATCGCAACATTAAAAAGTATTTTTGTGTGAAACATATGATATATACTCAAATAAAGTTTTGAAGTTTCTTAAAAACATTATTATTAATGCGTTTCGAAATTTATTAAAGCTTATTAGCCTCATGTCAGGAGTTAATAACTGAATATATCTCCAAACATTTCGCTATTTACCGCATCTTATTTTATTCTGATTATTTCAATGCTTAAGCATGTAGTTCGATAACATATCTGTTAAACTCGTCTTTCATTTATTTATTTATTGATGAGTTTCAGTTTCATTATAGAATATTTGCTGAAAACAAATGCTGAAGTGTTTATATTGTTTTAAATTTAAACATGTTAATCTTTGACAAACCGGCTGCACGCGATATGGAAATAATTTTAAATAAATCATGCTTTAGAATTATTTTTAAAACCATACAAAAATCCTTAATTTGAGACACAATTTTAAAATAAATTGAAAATACATTTTTTATCTATTCCACGGTATAGAATTTGAAGTAATGCAATGTTTAAAAAATTTAAAAAGTGCAGTAAAAGCAAAATATTTAGGTTAGGTCGTTAACACCGTCAATATGATATTAGTGTTACGGAGTGACGGGTTTTTATTTTATAATATAGATACTCTGATATTCCTCTATTTATTTTTCGAAAATCGAGCTACTGTTTAAAAAGTATGTACTAAGAAAAAAATTCTACAAAACTTAATATGTTTCTTATTTACAAGTTTGACATTTAATAATTTAGAATGATATTCTTTCGTCTGAAAGTTTGTCATGCGTAAGATAAAGAAAGTAAGTATATTTCAATTTCATATACTTGAAGAATTCCCGGCTGAAAATAAATATCCCTTTTCTTTTTAAACAGTGTTACGATATGTAACGTTCTTTCTGCTATGTTATTTACAGAAACAGAAAAATATATTTCGTGCGTTTTAATAGTAACTACTGTTTGGTGTAAACATAACATTTATGGTAATGTTTCCAAGTCTGAGGAAGGAATACCCCGAGGAAAATAAACAAACTTGGGATAAAAGTTTTTTGCTCTAAGAATTTTAAGTAAATTTTTTATATTATGAAAAATTTTAGAACTATTTATTTGCTTTTCAAAAATACAATTTCTTGTCTATATTACTTTACTTTCAAAACATTTTCACATGATATTTTATAAGAATGTGTATCTTTAATGTTTGCTCTGCTGAAAGTGATTTAATTTGAAAGGAATAAAGTTCAATATTATAATTAACTTGAACAAAATAACAATAAAAGTTACTAATATTACGTAAGTTTTAATATAAATTTAACATAAATGATGATGAACATTTATTTAAGAGTTTAATAAATCACATAAATTACATTTACAGCTTTGCTAACATTTAATAAGCTCCTTTTCCCCATATTTCAATATATCTTTAAATGTAATAGTCAGAAAAAATAGTTATCCGCATGCAATTTCAAATAACAGTTTTTAATAAAGTACACTGTAAAAAAAACAAATCTGTAAAGTTACTAAAGTGTTTCTTGGAAACTGGGATTCCTAGAACTTTTTATGTAACGGCAACAACAAAAATTCATGTAACAGGCACACTTTTGCGCCGAAAATCAAAAAATCTGAAAGGTTACTAAGAATTTTTTAGGAAACTGGGATGCCTAGAACTTTTCATGTAAATACAACCAGGGTTACGGATAAAATTTTAGCAAGATTACTGAAATTTTAGCAGATTCGTTTATAAAATTGCAGATTTCTGTAGCTTTACAAAAACTAGTTTTGTACATTTGCAGCTTTTTTGTACAGTTACAGATAAAAGTTTACTAGGCATGTAACTTTACATCTCTAGAACTACAGTTTTTGTTTTACAATGTAACAGCAAACAAACATCCTTTAATTAATCTTTTCTAACTAGGAATTTACTTTCAAAACAAGTTATTTAAAAGAAAATAAAAACAATACTTAGTTTTTCGAGAGCTTTCATTATTGTGTTAATCATTTGAATAGATAATCATGAAAATTTTAATAAATATTGCATAAAATGTAAAAAAAGGTCTTGATTAAAGAAAATAATTATGGCTTTTATAAAATTTATATGACATTTATTTTTATTACTTGTATATTCACTATCAAATGCATTCAGAATCTCTTTTTAAAAATTATGAACAAGATTGTAATTATAGAAGAATTATTTTTTGCATCAATTTCTTATTACAAATCTGTAGTTCTACAGATGTAAAGTTACATGCTTAGTAAACTTTTATCTGTAACTGTACAAAAAAAGCTGCAAATCTACAAAACTAGTTTTTGTAAAGCTACAGAAATCTGTAACTTTACAAATGAATCTGCTAAAATTTCAGTAATCTTACTAAAATTTTATTCGTAACCCTGGTTGTAGTTACATGAAAAGTTCTAGGCATCCCAGTTTCCTAAAAAGTTCTTAGTAACATTTCAGATTTTTTGATTTTCGGCCACAAAAGTGTGTCTGTTACATGAATTTTTGTTGTTGCCGTTACATAAAAAGTTCTAGGAATCCCAGTTTCCCAGAAACACTTTAGTAACTTTACTACAGTGTTCGACAAATTAAGTTATTCATGTCATAGATGCTCTTTAAGATTCTTTAACGAAGGATCTTGTATTCTGTAATCGTATTTTAATTTTACTATCTCGCCAAATAATATCTGATTTTCATTATCTATTTTAATAAACTAAAAATTTTTAAATTTTATCCAGGGTGTCTCAAAAAAATTGAGCGCTCTTAAAATTTGTACCTGTTGCAGATATGTAGGCAAGGTAATTCGCCCCTTTTTTTATTTCAAAGTAAGATAAAAATTAAGATTATTTCGATCAAATAGCACTTAAGTTTTAAAAAATTAAAATTTTTAAATTTTTATGCTGACTCTGGATCATATTTAGAAAACGTTTCACTATGTTCTAGTAAGCATAAGAGTAAAATTCCATTCTTGTATGACCAAAAATCCCCGTGTTATGATGCTTTATATTTCATGAAATTTTGAAGCATTTTGGAACTAAAAACAGACCGATAATAATATAGTGGTCGATAGCTCCGATATTTTATAAAATTCAAAGTATTATAACCCAGTAAATTTTGAATTGAAGAAGAATGAAATTTTTCTAATGTACTTGTCAGAGCATGGGGAAAAGTTTTCTAAATACAACTTTTAGAAGAGAGGCATGGCTTGTTGGACTCTAATAAGTAACGGCAATGGAATATACTTTTAACATAAGAAATAAAAGAAAGATCATATCACATTATCAAGATTTTCATTATTTAAGTGAAATAGTATATTTTTAAACATTAGACAACAGCTAAGTATTAAAAAAAATATTGAAATTTAGTTTAACTAAACAAATAAGACCCGATGGTTTTAAATCACTAACAATTTAAGTTCCTCACGTTTTTTTTTCTTTTTAGGTGCATTCGTAATTATATTACGCAGCACCTATAGTCGTCGTTTGGTCCGTCTCTCTATCTGTCTCCTCGTCTGTCTGTCCGTCTGTCTGTCTGAATATACACTGCTCAAAACAATTAAAGGATATTGCAGTTTTAGGTGGATTTTGTATCTGGTAAACTGTTTAGCTGATTGATACATGGTCGACAGACATAGTAGGTTATATGGGAATAAATTATACATGTTTGGCAGAAAAAAATGCATTTTATTGCGCATTTGTGTACTAAAGGAAAAAAACACAATTTGTGCATATGAGAAAAAAAGAATAAGAAAAGGTGTTTTCTTCAAAGAAAATCATTTTCAGTAGGGGGTATGGTTTCCACGGGCGGCCAGCAACGTTGAACACCTTTGAGGCACGGACTCAATGAGGCTATTAATGACGAGTTGGGGGTATTCTGCCCCACTCTTCCAGAAGAGCTCTTTCCAGTTCTTGGAGAGTTTGTGGGGGTTGTTGGCGGCCAGAAACTCGTCTTCCTAGAGCGTCCCAAACGTGCTCGATTGGATTCATGTCTGGAGAACACGCTGGCCATTCCATTCGAACGATTCCTTCCTCGAAAAGGAAATCCTCCAAAAGGTTTGCACGATGTGGCCTGCAGTTATCGTCCATTAAAATGAAGTTATCTCCGATTGCTGCAGGGCGTAAGGGGCTTCCAAGCGTAAGGGACTACAATAGGTCTGAGGATCTCATCCCTATATCGGCGACCAGTCAGAGCTCCATCTCGAATGATGTAGAGGTCAGTGCGCCCGTCAATGGAGATGCCACCATACACCAACACTCCTCCACCGCCAAATCTGACACTTTCGTGCATGAACGCAGGATTATTCCTACTGCCACGGTCCCTCCAGATGAAAATACGCCTATTATCCAGATGCACAGGAAAACGGGACTCGTCAGAAAACAGAATATTGCTCCATTCATTTCTCCTCCAGTTGACATGCTCGGTTGCCCACTCCCTGCGGTCGCGACAATGCCTTGATGTTAATCTAACACATACCATCGGTCGGCGAGCATACAGACCTACAGCATGGAGCCGGTTTCGGACAGTCTGAGTTGAAATCGTGGTGCCTGTAGCCGAGCGAAGGTGTTGTTGGATAAGACTAGCGTTCATGGTTCGGTGTCTCCGAGCTGTTAACGCTAAATACCGATCTTCATTGGGCGTTGTTGCCCGTCTACGACCTTGCCCTGGTCTTCGGCCTGCACATCCACTCTCCAAAAAACGGTTCCAGATCCTGGAAATGACACTTTGTGACACTCCAATGGCTTGCGCTACTTCGGCTTGAGTTTGGCCCCCTTCTAACCTACCAACAATTCTCAAAGCTTCTGAATCTGTCAAATGACTTCGCTGAGACATCGTACTCATCGAAACAAAGCAATCACTGAATGCCGATCATCCTTGTCTTCATTCTCTTTTATCCAGTTGAAAGTCAAATTTCATTCGCTGCCGCTGAAGCGACGTTTTTGACGTCGAACTCAAAATTTGCATACTCCACAGTTTGAAAACCAGAAAAATTTGCATTTGTGATTCTCTTCTTCTATTTTCGGCAAAAAAAATTTCGTTTATGTCTTTATTTTATATAAAACTTCAAATATCCTTTAATTGTTTTGAGCAGTGTAACAGGGCAAAAACTACCCAACCGAATGGTCTGAAATTTTAAGTATATAATTGGTGCAAACTTTTGGGGAGCCATTTCAATTTTTATGGCAATCGGATGTATAATTTAATTACAGGGACAGTCAAATGTTTTCTGTTATATTACAGCCAATGGGAAAAAATATTTCAAGTACATTTTAATGATGTTACAGTTACAGCCTTTCGAACAGAATGAAATCGATATGCACTGAACATTTAGTTACATTGCACTGAATGTAACTAAAATATACATTCAATGCAATATGCGGTGCAAAAAATATTTACAAAACTAGTTATACCATGAACGCACCTCATTTTCCACGTTTGACGTTCAATTTACAGCTTTTTTTTTTTTTTTGATTGATTATTAAAGCGAAAAAAATTAAGATGTGATATGTGAAATGATTGACATTGATCTACCTTTTCTTTGGTAATTACCGAAACGTATTCAATGTTTATCCATTTAAATACGTTTGGCAGTAGCTAACCTATAAATTAATTGTCTGCAAGAAATAAAAAAAAATCGCAACTTGATTTCGCAAAAAAACAACAATAACAAAAATCAATCTGCAAAACAATTGACATTGTTGTACTTTTTCCAATTGGTCTATTGAAGCAATTACTATAGCTTTTTTTAATAGTTTAAATTACTAATTAATTAAGCTTTAAATTATCGTTCAGTATAAAATAAAAATTAAAAATGCAATACCTATGTGAATAATAATAATAAAAAAAAACCCTAATGTGTTGTGTTTGGGAAATTACGTTGCTATTTTTTTTATTTAATTTTATTATCAGTACAAAATCCTGTATCAATTTATTGTTTAGTTACGTTACACATTGTTTAAAATATATGCTAAAAACTGTTCAGTAATGCACGTAAAAAGATATTTCAATGTCAACTGTTTTACGTGCGATTCCGATATATTTATCGCCCACTTAAATTCTCTAATTCACATCGTTTACCATTTAGTTTCCCCCATATGCTTTCTACAAAGTAATATTGGTCAATTTAAAATAAGTTTGGTAATTAAATTTTTCCTGTATGCCAAAATCAGACATGACAAAAAGAAGATTGATTTCTTGTCTTAAATCCTTTGATAATTTATTGTGTCCCATCTTAAAATTTATTGTGACAAATCTCTTAAACTGCTATTAAATGAGAAATTCTGAAGCGACAAAAATTGACCGTCATTCCTAAGTTTCCCAACAATTTTATTGGTTGTTCGGGAAATGGTTTTTCCTCGCCAGTTTTCCAAGCATTGGTTGTTCAGGGCAACACTTCGCATCAAGTACGGAAGTGGGCATCGCAGGAAGAAAAATTGCTCTGACAATAAAAGTTGCTTGCTTTTCGAGCAACAATTTTAACTCTTTATCTACTGAAGGTACTTATAAGTACCATTGAAATAAATTGTTATAAAATTCATTTAATACATCAATTAGTAGTAATACAGTTTAGAATGAGTTATAGATTGATTACTTTATCTTGTTCCAAAAGCATTATTGATTACACGAAACAAAAATATTTTTAAAAGGATGATTTCCTTTGTCTTTGCATCTTTTCAGCTTTCTTGGAGTTGGAGGGAGGGGGGGGTGGATTTTTCCATTCGGAAATATTTCTATATTTCTATTGTAAGAGCATTATATTTGTACACTTCCTAATTCTACAAAATGCTATGAAAAATACTTAAAATAAAAGATTTGAGTGGTGTTATAAATATTGCACAAAATCCCTATAAATTCAAATTTAATTAGTCCTAATCCTCCAATCTTTCTAAAATCCTTCTAAAATTTATTAAATGATTATGTGGATCTTTTAATGTAGTTTCAAAAATTCACGGAAAATGCTTTAAAAGATAAAATTTTCACGAATTCATAATTCAATACGTAAAGGGTTAAAGCCATATGTTAACATTGAGAAGCCCGGAATTAGAGGCAATTTTGACGCCTCGTCGATGTCAAGAATACAATATGTTTTTATTTTTTGTTTTTTGCGTGTGTGTGTGTTAGGTGAACGTCGCTAATGCTTCTAAACTATTCAGCTATTAACCGAATAATTCAGCACGGCGAACGGTACACTACAAAAAAAAAAAAAAGACAAATGTTTTTTTAATCTATGAAGATATAATGTAACCAATAATGAAAATATATAATAACCTCCCCCCAATTACGAATGCTTCGTAAAGCGTTTTTTATCTTTAGAAGCCTCAAAAAATAATATATTTTCGAGATTTAACGAAGCATTTATTAAAACAAAGTTTCTTTTGCTACCACTGATATTAGGAAAAGTTTTTCGGGTAGTTTTTATAGAGCATTAATCGTATTTTTAAATATAGGTTTCTCGGAATCTATTAATTTTCAATTAAACATTTTCAGTTGCGTAATCAAATTAATTATGTTAATTTATCATATCTGTTTGTAAAATATTTTTGTTGAACATGAAAATGTTTTTTGAGACTAGATAGCATCCTAAAAAACAAATATTCTGTGTTAAAAAATAATTAATACACTACCAAAAACAATTCAAAAATGTTTCCGAAAATCAATGGAAGCAAAAGAAACTTTGTTTTTGTACATTCTTCTTTAAATGTCACAAAATGTATTGTCTTTTGAGGTTTCTAAAATTAAAGAACGCTTTTCTTAATATTGGGTAACTTGGGAGACATTATTGTATCTTTTCGTTCATTTTTATATTATGTTATCCTAGATTTAGCGTTTTGCGTCTCTATACAATGTACCTATCTTGGGCGGCAATGTTTGCGTACAGATAAAAAAAAGAAGCTTCGCCCAGCGTTCGCGCAGCTCAATTTTCGATCATATGTTTCTGAAATGGCTGAAATTTCTCGAAAACAGTGTACCAACTAATCTGGTTTTCACATATGTAATGATAGTTAATTATTTTCGCAAGACAAAAGTTCACAAGTAAAATTTAACTCTTGTAATGAAAATCGCTCACTGTTGAACAAAGGACGCTATCTTGGTAAAAATTATAAGATAATTACAACAATTCATTCAAACAAAAAAATACAAATTTCAAAATTGCCTTTTTACAAATGTAAATATTCTCGATTAGATTATTTTAGTCCGGGATCCGCATGCGCTTTCCTAGATTTAATTAACGAAAGTCTTATCATAAAACCAGACGCCGACATCATTTTGTAGAGGCTTTTGTTTTTTATTTAAGGCATTTTAATCTATTGCTCCGTATTTTTTAAAAAGTGTGATTTTAGAAATTTAATTATATAAAATTTCATATGTATTGTATTATTAATCGATTTGGTAAAAATGCAAATTTTCATACAGGGTAGCTTAAAAGACAGACAAGCTAAATTCTTAAGCATTTTGAAATGACAATTCTGCACAATTTTGCTAAAGAAAATAAACAATTATATAACCACATAAAACTTTAAAAAATGTATAGAAAATAAATGAAAGAAAAAAATAATTCGCTTGAAGTTCGGTAATAACACAATTTTTGACTGCTATACCGGATAAATGTCTCCATCCTCCCCTCAGTAAAAGTCCGAATTAGACATTAAAGCCAATGAATTATACTCTTTATATTTATGTATTGTTCCCTGACCCGAAGTGCGTGTTTCGAAAGAAACATTGATTATTCTTCATTTCAAAATGCTGCTAATGTTAGTCAAAAGTCAGCACAAATCGTGTTGTTAATGTTTGAATAAAGAAATAGCATTTACAGTTTGCTTACAGACGCATACCAAGTAAATTGGGTAATCGATTCAATAATCGATTTCAATGTATTAAATGATCTAATTTCTTAATAATAACCTGACCGTTGTTCAGTTATTTTGTGCTGTAGGTGATTCTTCGGGTACTCCCATGAAATCCCCTACATTATTGCATTGCGGTTTATTTTAGATTGGGTTTTGTACTATTTTGATTATTCCTTTTAGATATGTCGACTGTTTGGTTATACAAATGTATCATAATAGAAAAAATATGCATTGATGTGGAATAATAATCTTTATCTCATTAAAGATCACAAGTAAGAAATAAAATTTTATAACAATCTTTCTGAACTTTTTTCCCATTCATAATGTTTTAAGTTATTTCATATAACAGAAAAATATTTTGTGAATTATAGTTATGCTCTGATATAGTTATTATTTACACAAAGTTTTCTTTTGCCAAAAGTTTCGCTTTCTGACTAATATTTTTGTTCATCTGATGATCAACAGTGTAAAACAAATGGAAAATTCTGAAACTTTTACCGATTGAATGAATATTGTAAATCTTTAAAAAAAAATAGACTTTTGTAAGGTTGCATATTGCGTTCTCTGCGGTATATAGGAAAATAAAAATTTTCCGATTAAAAAAAAATATTTGAGAAAAGAAATCTTCACTTTGTTTTCATTTCACGTCCTCAGCTTCTGTTGTCTGATGAAACATAAATTTTTAGGTAATTGCTTCTGAACTCTGAGAACAATACAGCGAAAATGAAGATAGATTTTCAAAGGGAAAAAAATCCCCTTTGAATAAATCATAGCAATTTTATCTGACATTTTTGAGATAAAAATGGAGATTGTTTTATAAAGGATTGGAAGTTGTTTAGGAAAATGTAGTGCATAAAAAATAATGTAGAATTAATTCAGTAAATGCTAAAGAATTTCAGAGCATTGAACAATATTGAACATCTGCGAAAAATCAGGTTTTAATAAAAACTACTTTGATTACTTTTTATTTAAAAAAATGAGTAGTCGCAGTATTTATACGAAAATAATATTGCATTATTCACCTTCATTGTTAAGAATCCATATTATTAAAGTAATATTTAATATTTTTATAATTTGCAATATGAACATTGCTATCATTTATAAAATATTTTAGTAATAATCCTTTGACTTTTCGATAAAATTTAACAAAATAATATCAAAAAGCTACAGCTGTGTTATGTTCTATATTTTTTTCGCTTATAACTTTCTAGATCTAGCTGAAATAGAGCTAATAATAACAATAAAAAATACTAAAAACATAAAAAGGAAAGCCATATAATAACAACTAGAGAAATACATTATGCTCATTTTAAAATAATTCCAAAAAAAATTGAAAGCTTTACAAAGACCACACAATAAAAAATATAAACTGACTTTCTGTAAAACCTATTGCTAACAAAAAAGTTCTCCATTGTAAAAAAAGTCTTAAAAATCAAAATAATTTATAATAATAATAGTAATAATAATAATAACAATAACAATAAAGCCAATTGATTTCAATTAAAATCTACTGCACAAAAGAAACTTCTGGATTAAAGTAAAATTAATACTGAAGATCTGGCAATAATTGTAAAACAAAATGCTATATAACTGTAATATGTAGATAAAACACACAGCATACATAAATTTTTAACAGGTTATCAGATTGGCATCCATGTTCTACTCGAAGAGGAATTAAAATAATTGTTGAATTAAAAACAGATTTTTGCAATGTACCCCACAAGGAGGAAATAAACTGGCACAACTGAAAATTGTCGGTAAGTTTAAATATGAGAAGTATGAACACAAATACATAAACTTTTCCTTTTACTCTGCTTTCGTATCTCTTAAAACCAAACCAAAATATACGATTAAAGATAGATAAAGGTTTTGCTGGTTTACTTCTATTTCCTTTGCCTGTAAAAATTACTATAGCTGCGACAATCATGAGAAATTCTTCATTAGCTCCGTATCTCATGACCAAAACCTAAAATGGCATGATGCGTATAAGTACTGCCGGCACGATATTTGTAATTGTGACCCAGTCTTTTATCGTAGGGACTCAACCGTTAAAGACACAAGGCATACTGGCGGGCACTCCATTCAATCGTTTTATTAGGAACCTTACAAATGAACTTCAACCTTGTCATCCAAAATTGTAATTATTAAAAATAATAAATTTCCTGTATCCGACAGTGGCTTAATTTTGAGAGTGATGACATTTCATATTTTTGTTTTCTTGGTTTATTTGTAAAATTCAGTAATTTAAAATTCCTTCACTTAAATTTTGTGCATGTAAAAATGTTTGGCTTGAGAATCTATATCTTAAGATAACATGTATTAAAAAAGAAAAAAAAAATTTTAAACTGAATTCCTCAGCATATCATATCAAAAATTACAAATTGCTTCTTTGCTTTAAAATCGCAAAAAGGAAGTAAATAAACACAATAAAACAATCCGTTTAACAGTGTCTGGGGCACATTTTCAAATAATTGTTGTTTATTGAGTTCTGACTTTTTTTGTGATGGTTAACCATACCATTTGTAAACAAAATCACATGATTAAACTTCTCATATTTTTTATAAAAAAAAATAAATTTTAAATTTTATTAAAAAAGTGGTTTAATTTAAAATCGTTATAACTCGAAATATTATTAATAGAATTTCAATTTTTTTTCATTTAAATAAACGGAAATATGTAAGTTTTAATTTAGATTCAGCATTTTAAAATTAATTAAAAAAATATATCTATTTAACGAAAAACTTTTTAAAAAATAGTGCAACTTTTTAAAAAGAAATCATATTTTCAAAAATAAATATTTTTTTTTTCAAATATGCTGAATCAAAATTAAAGTAAAACAATTGAAAAGGACATGTTCCAAGTTTATCTTTAACGGTTCTTGAGTTATAAGAATTTAAATACAAGAAATGTTGAAAAAACCCATCATAAAAAAACGCATTTTTACAAGAAGTCGTTTCCATGACAGCCATTGCTTGAAAGCTAGCGTTTGAAAACAAACCAGAAAGAAAAAATTAATGTTTTTTGTTCTAATTAAGATAGAAGTCATTTTAGGCAGGAAAAAACAGAGAAATTTTTAATGAAATAAAATGTTTTTACAAAATTTGAAGAAGAATACAAAGATTCTGGAGCAGTTTTTGTTTCTGAAAATTTGTTCTTTTGTTTATATCTTAAAAAGGTGGTTGAATTATAGCAGTTTGAATTTCTATCATGGCTAACACTTTGAAACGATCTTGTATTTGTCTCGCGATACCACACGTATTCGCCTATTTCGATGGAAGAAGGCATGTGGATAGTATACATCAATATCTCGACTAAGTTCGCTGACCAGCTTCATCAGCCATCTTGTTTCAAAATAGCGGCTATTAAATTAAAAAAATATATATTTAAAATGAGGTGCAAAAAAATTAGAAATTGAAAAAGGTTTCTTTCTTAAATATTTGACCTTGATATAAGGATTCAGGAGCATTTTTTGTTTGTCTTTATCTTAAAAAATGGCTCGGATATAGCAGTTTCAATTTCTAACGTGGGTGACATTTTGAAAAATCTGATTTTTGTGCCTGCTACAGCACTCGTATGTATCAACCGATTCCGATGTGAGTGAGCATGTGCACAGCAATTACTAAGGTCTCGACCAAGTTCACTGGTTAGCCTCATCCACCATGTTGTCTTAAAATGTCAGGCACTTTAAGAAATCGCCGAATTTGGTAGCGTAATATAAGTTACTTTAAATAAAAGCAGCTTGGATAAAGCTGACTAATTTTGCGAAATTCTCATTCATAATGATTTAGTATTGATAAAAATTAGTATTGAATCTCCTACATTTGGTTTCCACTTAATTGAGCTTCGTGTGTTTGAATAATATAAGTTGGCTTTTTTAAAATAAGGAATATGAAAGCTACCTCTTCCTCCCGGCACTGGCCGGAAGGACTTTTTTTGTTATAAAAACAATTTTTGGTACTATTAGTGTGATTCTAAAAAAATATATTAAGTGCAAAAAAAAAATCTATTAGAGTTTTCAATTAAAAAAATTGTTTCCACCTACATTCTGTAATCCGGAGGCCCGGGTTTACTCACTTGTTTTAATAGGAATTTTCCCAATAAATGAGATGCATTATATTCCTAATAGGGTCATAAAATGAAGGCGACAATTTCTTGAATTCATGAATAAAAATATATAAATGTTTTTAAATATCATAGATTTACGTTTTTTATGACATTGAAAATTAAATTTTTAGTATCACAAGACCCCACTAAAAAAGCAGAGAAGTAATAAATTGAGAATCTATAAATATAATAAAATATCTCCTTTAAAGCACTACGTATAAATGTTCTTTGAAAGTGAAAATTAACTTTGGCAGAAAATGGTTTCAATGATTACAATTTGCTTTCAAAGTGAACTTTGTGCCAGCTGTGATAAGTCTGATAATAGCTTTTCGATAAGTATTTTCGAAAGTTTAGACGATAAATTGTTTCTGTTAGATGATTCACATGCTTCTAATAAATCACTTAAAAAATAAACTGTTCACAAAAGCATTAAAATTTATCTTTTATTATTAGGAATTAACTTTTGCAGTGCGTTGCAAAATGATAGTGCAAACTAAAATTCTACACTACAAAAAATAAATTGTTGATTTTACAGTATTATACTGGCACTACAATAATATCAACAGTTATACCGTTAAATAACAATAATAAACCGTAAAATAAACAGTACTATATGATAATATATAATATATTTTCTATTTTCATGTATAAAACGATATTTTTTACTGTTTACTTACGGGTTATTACTGTTAATTTTACAGTATAATAATGGCAACCCAGCTGCTAATACTGTACCGTAAAATCAACAATAACTTTTTACAGTGTATTGAAATATTACATTTCAGTATTTAATAATGTTTTATGCAAGCTATAACATTCTTGTAACATCAAATTATCCGGAACAAATAGTTATTTAAATATATGTACAAAAATGGAAAAAGTGCCCGAAAAAAAAAGTGTTGATAAAAGACAGATCTAAGTTAAGTATATTTATAAAGTTTGTTTCAACATGATTTTTTCCTCTTTCTTCAAAATCCCTTAATAGATTCTTTTGCACTTAATGAATACGTTCTTGGAGCTGATGCAAGACAAAATTGCTTGTTTCAGTTCACTTGTGTAATTGAAAATCCTAGCAGCATACTCAGCTCATGGTATTGTTCCTTATGGATTTTCTATGTGGTTTAAGTCAGGGCCTAAGTCACACCAAACAATACTATGCATACCATTGGATAGAAACCATCTGTATTTTCTTGCCACCAAAAGCTTGCCCAAGCTATTACAGAATAACTTCCTTATTGCCAACTAGAAAACATCGTTCTTTTCTTCAAATGTTTTGCCAGTAAAATTGTCAACCGTTCAGACCATGTAAATGGAATTTTGTTTCATCATTATTTGTTACTCCTTTCTAGTTTTCATTCTAAAATATTACTTTTTTTAGAAATTTTAATGTACTTTCTTTCTGTTTTTCAGTTATTTTTTATAAATGCTTTAATCTTCTCCTAGTTAAACAATTTGGAAATTGTACGTCCAATGCTCCAAATGAGGTTCGTTTGTACTATAACTAGTTTTATAAATATTTAGATCTTGATGCAGTAGCTGTTGCACTCTAATGCAAAAATACATTAATACGTGCAAAATTTATTACGATTATATATATTAAATTCAGTAATACGGAAATAATATGACTCCATCTTAAATAGGACGTACTCACCATGACAACCTAGATTCATCACCTATCATGGGATGTCATTGAATTAATTATATATGATAGGATTTAATTTTATTAATATCATTTTATGTTTTGATTCGATTTTCATAAAATATTAAATGACTCGACAAAATTCTGCAACGATTATATATTAAATTTCAAACCATTCGGTTGGGTAGTTTTTGCGTTATTATATGCGGACAGACAGACGGACGGACCAGAAGACGACTATAGGTGCTACGTATTTATATGATTACGAACACACCTAAAAGCATGTTTCCTCTATCTATAGTAGACATATCATAATTCAAGATTAGAATGTTTTTTTCTTCTTACTGAAAATCTTAAATGAGTTGAGCCAGAATTAACCTCCTTAGCTTTTCTTCTCATTTAACAAACAGATAATTATTTGGGTATTCCCGTCTCATGAGAGTTTTTAAATTGCACTAGAAATTTTTATAACATTACATAATCTTTTTAAAATACATGCACTTTCTCTATTAGATTTACGACATTCCATAAAAGCTAAAATTTCACTTCTATTCTTTTTCGTAAGATAATTTTTGCCACCCGTTACATCCAAAGTTTAAAATTTGCTACACATGGAATCGTACTACTACATTATCTATCTTGCGTTAAGTGCCGGGAAGAAAAGACCCTATTATATTGAAATTAATTAGCTAAGTCAGTGAAGTAGTTGGATTTAGCTGCATAGTTTTTGGTTAAATATGGCTAATTCTTCGGACAATTATAAAACATTTTCATTTATGACATGCCGCTTTTCTATAGCGATTTGGATAACTTTCAAAATTTGATTTATTTCTTTATATTCATTGTAAAACAAATGGCTTAGTTGGTTAATTTTATTATGCAGATCTTAAATTAATCTGCTCTGTTTAAAATTCTGCCAATGCAATTGTCATGCATTCGAAATTAACTTTATAAATTTATAGGAAACTAATACATCTGTTCAAAAACATAAACCATTTTACTTGTCAGTTTTACAAATTTACTACCATACATATATCTTTTCCCTACTTTTCCTTTAATAGTTGCTTAGCAACTGCATTTCATAGTGCATAAAAATCATTAAAATAATTGCGTTTACAAAACATAAATAATAAATGTCAAATGAGAAAAAAAATAGATTAGCTAATCTTCCGTATTCCGGTCCTCAGCCAATGTTGGCGTGAAACCTTATCTGTGCCCTCAACAGTTTGGTTTAAATTGAATGTGGCTTCTACAAAAAGTGTGCCACAAAAATCACCTTATAGCAAACCACGCTTGTTAAAATTAGGCAGGCATTCAGATGTCCACTGAATAAGGTTTACTAAATAGCGATTCTTAACTTAAATTTAGCGATCACTATTTCATAGCTGCCAACTTGTACGGATTTCTCATACCACTAAAATTTAATAGAAATTTTTTACTTATTTAAACGTTAAAATTTCTTGAATTTCGGGGATTCGATTAGCTAAAAGTTACTATTAAATTTTAGTGGTATGAAAAATCCGTACAAGTTGGCAGCTATGCTATTTAAGGATTCCTAAAACGCTATTCAGACCGGTCTGCCTAAACAAGCTTCGGCTTTCCTTATCTACGATCTGGCTTCGTCAATCTTCGGAACATGATACCGATTACACAGACGATAAACCAATCAGCACACAGAATCGCGTCGCTGTCGATCAATCAATCAAGCGCATTATTTGCCGTTCTTAGTTTTGCACGCTTTTTGAAAATGAATTTTGCTACTGTTCTGTTCATTATTATCATTGAAAAGAAAAAGAAAAAAGCATGTAAAAAATGAAAGCAGAGGGGAAATTGTGCAGATTTTAAAAATTCCAGTAATTCCTGAATTACAAATGGTTTAAAAGTAAAACACTTTGTTTATTTTTTAAACATAATTAAATAATGGAAATAATAACTGTTATTATTTACAGACTCTTTTTAAGTTTTATTTCCTGAAATATATATTTTTAAGATGTTCATTTTTAATTATTTGAGTTCATGTTTAAATTTTTCAAGCAAAAGGTTTTGGCCATGGCTAAGAGATATTTAGGAATAAACCTTCACAAAATTTCATTCCATAAAAAATACTTTTTTTTGTGATTGTTAGGTTGTAAAATATCTAATTTGCAAACAAAACAACTCTACCTGACAGGAAAATTTTAGCAGGGATTAAATAAGTTATTAATAAATGCTTGATTTGAATTTGAGTCACTAGATTTCATCTTTCATTACAAAATGTTATATTTCATTAGAATAATTTTTATTTTCAGAAAATGGGCTCCAAGAGAAAAACCTTGCACTTGCATCAATTCCTAAATTTATATTTATTTTCTGAGAAGTAGAGGAAAACATTTCTTTTCCTTACCCAGACATTTGCAATCTTACATAATATAATACATATAGATATTAACCTGTAAAGGCTATCAATAAAATAAAATCAGTTTTACCGATGCAATACTTGGGGTTTTTATTTAATTTAGGCAATTTAATTTTCTATAATTCAGCATATGGAAAAATGCAATGTCTGTTTTTATAGACAATTATATTAATTTTATAAAGATGCAAAATGTTTACTATATAACATTAAAATTAGCAATAATGAACTCTGAAAGATTTACCATTTCTTTAAAAAAAATTGGGAGGGGGAGGGGATTGCAATTATTTTTTTAATTACAAAAAATTGCAGTTATTATATAAATAAATATTTTTGAATGAATCATCTGCTAAAACAATTAATCAAAATAACACTAAAACCCAGAATTTCACTAAGCATTTTTGTTTATTTTACAACTACTCTCAAATAATGCTTATGTATTAATATAAAAATACCAGGTTAACATAACAATTTTTAATAATTATCCTCACTTAATAAGATCACTGACATAGTAAGGGGGAGGGGGGCACCTTTGAACATTTTTTTTTTGAAAAATCCACATATTTTTTACTTGAATTATATTTATTGAATTTTAAATATTTTGCGAGTGAAAGAATGTAATTCTGCATCATATGAAATAAAAAATTACTTTTTCAGATAAATTAAATATGTTGTGAGGCTTTAAAAAGATGAAAGTTTTCTGTTCAAACCTGCCCCACATAGGGATACCTTTGAACAAGCTAGGGACACCTTTGAACAAATAAACAAAATATTGACAGTTTTTATTAAAAACTGCGTATCTTTTCAAAGTATAAAATAATAAGAATAAAATTACACAATTACATTTAACTGAAATTACTATATTTTTATTATTTAACCAACTTTGTATCCATCAAAGCACATTGTTGAGATAGAACAGAGGATCCCTCCAATTTTGTTTAATTGTGACAACTTTTTTATATAATACATATAATTTTTATAAAAATGCATCATATGTTCTTTTTTACAAAGACATTAAGCAGTTTAATCTGACCAACGTAATGAAGGGTTCTTTTTGCATGAAATTGAACTAAAATGAAATCATTTACATTCAAATAGTTATAAAAAATGGATAAAACCTTGTTTTATGAAATCCAGAAATAATGTGTGCATTGTAAATGAAACAGTTGTTAGACAGATCTGCTAAATCATGAATTATTGTTGTGTGTCCTGAATTTGCCTGTAGTTGAAGCCCTGCATTAGTACAACTTTCATATTAAGCATAATAACAATGTCTTAATTTTCAAATTAAAATAAAATTCAACAATAATATTTAGATACGTCCATAACTCTTTACTTCATAGTTTATCTGTTCAATGGTGCCCCATCACATGGAGTTTAGCATTACAACTATTTACTCAATTAGGTTTGAGAATTTAAATAAAACAAACCTTATAAGTTAAAGCTAACATCTTTATTTAGATATTAAATAGTAAATTATAATTTTAGGGATACAAGATTATCAACAAAATACTTACAACTTTATTTTGTTAAGTTTAGATTCAAGAAAGCAAAATATACATATCTTGCTTAGTAGTGTGCATGCAAAATAGTAAAGCTTTGTATTCTTGTTACATTGAAACAGTAGTACTGTGTAGCCATATATATTTAAAAATATAATTTATTTAAATAATATAATTTATTTACAGTGTTCAACGGTACCCCCGTCTCCCCTACTTGAAGTAACATTGCTAACAGTGGTTTTCTGGGTTTTTTTTACATCGAATTTTAATAGCTTTTATAAATTGGACACTATTACAATCATGGAATATAATAGTATTAAACATGGAAAATATATATGAGCCATTCTTAAAAAGGTGGGTAACTTTACTCTGTATTCAGCGAAAAAAAAGTTAAATTTTAAACATTTTTTTTATAAATGGATAAGGTATAGGATGCTGAGTTATCTACATATTCAGGCAAAGACTTTTAACAGTATTTTTTTCTAAAATAACTGGTAATCAATCTCACTTTACTGTTCCTGAGACAGTTGTTTATTTTATAATCTATATAAAATAATCGGTACTTTTTGGTTAGCCGGGCACCAGTGCTATACATACATATATATATACACATATATGGATATATACATACATACATATATATATATATATATATATATATATATATATATATATATATATATATATATGCATATGTTGTATATATACATATATATGTATATAAATAAGCATGTATACATACATATTTATGTATATATAATTACTGGCGCCTGTCTAACCGGAAAGTACGAAACAATCTTAACAAAATTTTAAGATTTGTTTCATTTGTAACTTTTCATAATAAGAATATAATATTAACATCTAAAGTCATACCTGAAGTGCTAGTCACAACCATGGAGAATTAAGTCAGAACTGCAAAGCATTGAGATTGAGCTTTCATCAATACGCAGATAATTTGTCCGGAGAAGTGTCACTGAGGAATGGTGATTTTAAAAATACAAACCATGCACTCTGTGACACTTTTTTGGCCACAACAGGTTCACCGAGTAGATTGAAGACTATTCTAACTTGTGAAGACCATAAAGTTAAGATTCTGAAAAACAACAACAACAAATTTTTTTTTTAACTCAATGAACAGTCTTTAGATCTATGTTTAAGTTAAAAGGTTTAGTACATTGTAAGGAATTATTTATAAATATACATACAAAATAGATCTTATTTTGCACATAGTTTATAAATTTAAATCAACACAATATTTATAAAATGTTTTTTGTTTTAATTTCATTTAAGTAAAATTTTTGATTCACAATATGTTTATTTAACTTGAAAGAAATGGGAAGATTTGTGTTTGCATATTAAATGTTTTAATAAAGAGCAATATTGGCTGTTTAAAAAAGTAAAAAACTCCAATAAACACATTTCTTTTGTGTGTGTGTATGTGTGTGTGTGAAGGATTATGAAAACACATTTTATAGGAACATAAAGAAAATAAGGTAGTTGCATATTGATAAATTAAAATATGCATGTATTTCAGAAATATTTCTTAAAATATAAAACGTGTATGTTTTATTAATAAAATAATCGTCTGAAGAATACTAATTTAGTTATCTTGAGTTTTACAATTTATTATTATTATTATTATTATTATTATTATTATTATTAAAGAAAGAAAGCCAAGATGCAGAAACATTGTGAATTAAACAAAATCATTGAATCTCATCAAAATAAGATATATTTTAGAAATAATTTTACTTCATAGGACTAACCTGCATAACTTTTTTAGAGCGATAATTAAAAGCAAACTTCATGCTAAATGAATGTATAAAATATTTAATATAGAAAATATAAAACTCAGTACATAGCGTATTCGATCTGTCGATAAAATAAATAGTTTATAGCATCGAGACAAGCAATGAAATAAATTTAGTTATGTATAAACATGAAACTATACAGTAGTTTATGGTTAGGATATCTCAAATTTGCACAAGGACACAGATAAAACAAAAAAAAAAATAAATTTAAATTACAAAAACGTGATCAAATATATAAAATTACATGGTAATATGATCACAAAACTCTAAAGATTATAAATAAAAGCAATACATACCGATTACAGATCTGTAGTATACATTAATTAATAATAACATACAATTTGTTTACAGAAATGAAAACATCGCGTGTTAAGTTAAAAATAATACTTGATGATGCCAAAAAACCTTTAAGATATTTTTTATTGCAACAAAAATTTATTGCTTTATTTAAACCTCTTTTATATTTCTGTGCAATAAATAATCAAAAATATCAATTTAAAAAAATGCGCGAAGAAAATAATGGGGTCGAAAACTACCAATCCTTAACTTAAGGACAGAGTTTTAGCTTTCCTTAAATTCGAGCTCGAATCTTTATTTAGGGCACGCTAAATGGACATCTGAATAGTGATTTTGAGATTTCACTCGGGATTAAGGTTTTCTGGCTCATTTAGTGCGCCCTAGTGGACAACTGAATGCCTGCCTTAGATAATTGGCAGGAGACTGAATGTGGATGATTAACCAATAGGTTTAAAAGTTTTCACGTGATAAAATGCAGTTGAAATGCTAGTGGATATTATGAAGCATAATTAATGAAGTGTGTGAATTAAACAGTTTATCTCAAGTTATATACTGGAAAATTAAAGTTTATTTTAATTATTTTATAAAGCATTTAAATATTTGAATTGGAAATGCAAGTATCAGGTTGAAATACATAGCATATACAGGGCGATCAATTTAAAAGAGTACCCGTTCGTTTTTCTTATTACCTTTAAATCTGACGCCAACTATTTTAACACTGAAGTATAATATTGTTTGTTCCTTGTTTAAGTGTGGGAGACAATTTCCAACGCTGTTGGACTGTTACAACGTTATTTGTGAGGTAAAACATAAATGGAGACACACAATGTTACTTAACCCTGTGATAATTTTAGTTTTGAAAAACGTAATTTAATTCAAATGTTTTACATTATCATTCCTTACAGCAAATGTTGAAAATGTTTGCTACCATTTTGAATACAAACGTGATACGTCGAACCAAGTTTTTTGACACGCTTCGCTACACTGTTGGTGTTATTGACGAGATTTCTTCAGTTAAGATTTGTTTTAATTCATCGATGTTTGAAGGATTTCTCTGGAAAAACCTATCATTGAGATAACCCTACATAAAAAATTCTAACGGTTGAGGGCTGGTGACATTGGTGGCCAGAAGCCTATTGAATTTAAACGGCCATCAAAAAATTCCTTAATTAAAAAAATAATCGGATTAAAAATTGCTAATGATGTTCACGCAAATTTAGGTTTAAAAAACGAGTTTTCGCATTTAGAAAGTTAAAAAAAAGATACCTGCACATTAAATATAGACATATTAAATATATAATAATTTTGAAAGTCTTGTTACATATATAATAGATGTGGATAATTCAAAAAACAAATGGGTACTCTTTTAAATTCATAACCTTGTATATATATATACATATATATATATATATATATAAAAGAATGACTGAACTGGTTGCCACAGAAGGATAATTAAACTAAAATTACACTATTTCATTTACGAAACATATATTTTTGTTTGGATTTTACTATGCTTCTTTTATCGAAATATATTAGTACATATTTACATAACATTTAAAATGAGGACCTAAAATGTTTTTCGAAAAAAAAAATCATAATAACACGGAATTTTTAATTAGATATAAGTCTAGAAAGATCAGTTTCTATTTGAATATACATCTTTGTTACATGAGATTTTGTTAAACTTGTATGCAACAGGTGTTTTTTAGTTGTCAGGTAGTAAAGTAATGGTAGTAGGATATTATTGCTATTAAGGGGCAGTTCCCCTTCAACCGGTCAAAAATGCTAGAAAACTGATTCAATTTTTATACCTTTTCACAAACTAACTAAAAAAGCAAATTGAATGAAAATTTTTGGATTGTTAAGTATAGCTTTACTTGTTACAATAAACAAAACAGATTGATGAAAAATATTTAAATTAATTAGGAAAACATAATTAGGTAACATACTGTTTTTTTTTTTTTTTTTTCATAATTACTATATATCACTGCGCGCATGATATCTCGTGTTCATTTTAATTTATTAACTTTAAATAGATATTAATTTAAAGGTAATACTTCGCTTAACACAATTAACTAAAATCTTTTAATTATCTTTATTTATAATATTTCTAATTAATAATAAAATATTAAAAAAGAAAATCTGTAAAATTTCTCGCATATTTTTTGTAATAAAATTTTTTTTATTTAAGATAATTCTAAGATTTTAGTTCATTTTATGCAGAAGTGTAATATTAATTCACTCCAAAAATTTCAACCCATTATCTTTACTAGTTTTTGAGAAATCATGCGCGTAATGATATATGGCAATTACGAAAACAAAAAAATAGTAGGTTACTTAATTAAGTTTCCTTAATTAATTTAAATATTTTTCGTCAATCTGCTTTGTTTATTGTAACAAGTAAAGCTATACTTAACAATTCAAAAAATTTCATTGAATTTGCTTTATTAGTTAGTTTGTGAAAAGGTACGGAAATTGAATCAGTTGTCTAGCATTTTTGACCGGTTGAAGGGGAACTGTCCCCGTAAGATAAAAACCCTTATTACTAATTTTAATTGCTAAAATGTGTATGATTAAAACTTTAAAAACAATAAAAATAGATTTATTTGACTGTTTACATGTTTCGACTGTACCCGAGGCATTTTCAAAACAGACAAACAAAAAAAAAAATTCTGAAATTGCACAGTATATGAAACGTTATCATTGAATTATTTACCTACTGTATATGAAATCGTGTTTTATGTTCAAGGCAATTTAACACTTTCTAAGAGTTCTCTCTTTCTTTAAGAAATTTCATATTATTATTATATGACATTTGAGAATAGTTTTATTTATTTATTTTGAAAATGACTTGGGTACAGTCGCAATATGCAAACAGTCGAAGAAACCTATTTTTACTATTTTTAAAGTTTTAATCGTACACTTTTTAGCAGTTAAAATTAGTACATTATTACATGATGTTAACTTGTTATATTAGTACAGTAGAAATAGCGTTAGAGGTCGAACTAATTGGTAACAAAATTATACTTGTTGTAAATGGTAGGTAACACGCTCCTAATGAACATACTAAAAATATACATTCGTGCTGTTGCGCAAAATGTGTTTTTTGGCGGCCATCTTGAAAAAATGCGAAAATTTTTAAAAAATGTTCAAAAATCATGTGGGGTATCAAATTACATGAAATTTAATGCTTAAAAAGAGTATGATATTGGTTTTTAAGAGTAAAATGGTTATAAAGATCAACTCGGGGGGAATTTTAGAAAAATGATGCCTACATGACTCCGTAGGTAAATTTTAAATGTAACTATGCTACATTACATTACACCTATGTCTGATACTGTTATGTGTCAACTCCGACTGCAACACTAATTGTTATAGCAATATTGTCACATAAATATTAATCAACTTTTATAATTTCTAAATTTATTCATTACGAAACGTAAGATATCAAAATGCTCTTATCTCCAAATTTTCAAAGGATCGGTTTCGCGTATTCCGCAATAATTTTTTTCCGTATTTATTTAATTTTTCTAGGTTTCCACATGTCAAAGAAAAATCTAATACTAAAAGTTTTAAGTTCTTAATCTTTGATGTTCTTTGGAGTATCAGTATGTTATTTAAAACGCCTCAACCAGGATGGTTGGAATACATGCATACTGCTTTAGAAGGTGATCACAGTGTTGCAACAGTAACTTCATTTCTGCCAATGATTGATCTAAATCCAATTTCTTACAGCTGTGTATACACTACACTTATGTTCCTCAGCAATGAAGCAAAAAAAAAAAAAAAAAAACTAAATGTAGAAACTCCTATTGTAACCTTTGATCAATGCTTGTGGATAAAGGCACTGGAAATTAAATGCGCTGATCACAAGAGAGAGTTTGACAATGTGGTAATCCGGCTTGGTGGGTTTCATACACTGATGGTCTTTCTTGGAACTATTGAAGGACTGATGGCTGAATCGGGCATAGAAGAAGCCTTACAGACAGTATATGCTGAAAATTCAGTATCGCATATGTTAAAAGGTAAAGCATATTCACGTGCCCTTCAAGGACATTTTCTAAACTCTTCATATCTCACTGCTTTAATTGTAGCTGATTTATTGAAATTCAACCTACCAGTTAAAGTTACTACAGATTTTAGCGAGATTGCATCAAAAAGTCAATGCACTACCGATGACGTAATGGAAGTGGAGTCAAATGAGGATTTTAATCTTGAAAAATTTATTCACCTTTTCCAAAAAGTGCTCAAAGGTTATATCAAAGCAGAAAAAGTTATTTCAAATACTGATCTTCACAAACTTTCAGCACTAATACATGAAAGGAAGGATCTTCTTAAATCACAAAACCGTACTGCCAAACTCTGGCATTTGTATCTGAACATGGTGGATATTGTAAAAACTTTTATTTCGGCTGAGCGATCAGGAAATTTTGAATTGCACTTACAGGCATTTGAGCATATGATACCTTTTTTGCGAATTCAGGTCATAACAATTATGGTAAACGCGCAAGAATATACCTTCAACAAATGCGGGAACTGAAAACAACGAAACCAGAAGCCTACAAAATGCTGAATGAAGTCCACTTTACTGTATGAAGAAAGGACAGGAAGTGGTCTGATTTTTGGACCGATAAGCACATTGAGCAAACGCTCATTAAATGCACTAAAAGTCGTTCTGGTATAACTCATGGAGGATGTATGACTGAAAGTGAACGTGGAACTTGGATTTTGAGCCATTCTCAATATAGTGAAGTAGCATGTGCAAAGAGTTTGCTGACCAATGTTTCGCGTATTGGTAGTGAACAACATACTGATTTAACTAATTCAAGGATGACAAGAGATTTCGAAGATATGAAAAAAGGTAATGCAATTTTTTATATACCACAATCCATTTACTGTTACTTCAACTGATTTATGGAATATTTTAAATGGGATTACAAATAGTAAAAACAAAGTAACTGCAGAAAATGCTGACATCATTGGAAGAATCATTCAAGATAAACATAGCGGTAAACTTTTTAAAGTGAAACTTTATTGAAATCAGACCAAGCAGTAACCATGAAAGTATTGAAAAAGGAATTATTATTACTGGTGAGACTCACCATGTAGATTCTCGTCTTTTAACACAGAGGATGTTGCTTGTATCTGCTTGAATAATAGCGCTCAAGATACAAGAGAGTTTTTCAAGTACGAGTTATCCATTCTACCAATTTCATTATTTGACCATGGTACCCAGCAAATGAGAAAAACCTATAAATCATCATTGGCACACACATTAGATAGCATGAATGGCAATGAAATACACCAGTCTCATTCCCAGCAAAATTCTCACAACCTTCTTGATGGCGGTGCATTAATTCACCAGTTATCATGGTCCGCTTCTTCAGCATTTATTCAATGTCATAAGGCAATACGAATCGTAAGTCAACAGAAAGTATGGAAAAACGACAATAGTTTGTAATGGGTATGAAAAACCAAATATAAAAGATATGGAGCACAGATTACGCATGAAACAGTCGTCTGTTGTAGTATTCTTTGATGAAAATTCACCCTTAATCATCAAGAAAAACAAATTTCTTTCTAATTCTACAAACAAACAACGTTTTACCAATATGCTGGGAATTATTTTCAAAAAAGGGTCATTCCGTCATTCATGCATAAGGTGATGCTGACACTGTAATCGTAAGAGAACCTTTAAAGATAGACCAGGAAAAACATGTCACTGTAGTAGCTGATGACACTGATATTTTAATCCTACTATTATATCATTCTTTGAAGAACATTTTCATGCAGTCTGCGACACAATCTGATAATGTTCGTGACATTCAAGCTATACAAACATCTATTGGAGAGAAGGCTTGCAAAACTTTACTTTTTAACAGGATGTGACACCACCAGTGCTTTATTTGGGAAAAGTAAATCTTCTGGTTTCAAAAAAATCATTCAATCAAAAATTTTATGTGAATGGGCTTCACATTGTGGATCATCCCAAGACGTCTCTATGGAAGAATTGGTTGAAAATGGCTGTAAAGTTCTTCTGTCACTTTATGGTAGCAACATTGAAATAAGTGAACTAAAGGTGCTTCGTTATGAACAATACATGAGAAAAATAGCGTCAGCTAAAAAAGAATTTGATATAGCTCGTTTGCCTCAAACACAAAATACATCGAAATACCATCTACTTCGAGTGCATTTGCAGTGTTTTATATATCTAAATATGTCAACTCCTGATCCTACGCTGTGGGGTTGGCAGCAGGGATGTAGTTGGATGGTATACGAGGGTATATCCTATAACCTTCTGGATTTTTTTTTAGAAGCTCCGTATACCCTTTGTTTCTCAAATAAAGCATTAGCGTATACCCTATATATGAACGTCCATGAGGCCAGCGTATACCCTCTGCCTATACCGTATACTCTCTGCCTTTTTTTACGACTACGACACTGGTTGGAAGTTGGTTGATGGAGAATTTCAACCGGTACTAACATACTTAAATCCAGCACCCGACAAACTGTTAAATATGATTAAGTGTGCGTGCCGACTACAGTTGGAGATCCATGGAACACTAAAAATGTACATGTCGCCGATATGGACTTCCTTGTCCGGTAGTTTGTAAAAGATGTTGTGGAAAGGACTGTGCAAACACAAGAGACAGCTTTGCGTTAGATGACGATGAAGAGGGTATCAGAATTTGTTTACATAAATATGATTTTACAGATATAATTAAATCCGTTTTCTTGTGTATTTATTTAATTTTTTTTAATAAAATGATGTTTTTCAAGAATCCCAAATTCTTCATTTTTTCGCCATTATTTTTTTATTTACTTCTACTTTTAAAAACAGATATCATATTCTTTTTCAGCTCAAAATTTCCTATAATTTGATACTCCACATGACTGTTTGCGATTATTTTTAAATTTTCATGCTTTTTTCAAGAAATTTGCCGCCAAAAAACGCATTTTACGCAACACTATGACTGTATATTTTTATAATGTTCATTAGGAGAGCGTTAACTACAATTTACAATAAGAATTATTTTTGTTCTAATTAGTTCCACCTAAAGGAGTTTTTACTGCACTATATATAAAATCCCTTTAAACCGAGGTACTTATCCTAATAAATCCATGTTGTAAATCACACCCCAAGTCATTGTGTTAATCTGGAAAATGCGAACTTAAAAATAGTGCAAAATTGGATTGGGGGGGGGGGGGCACGTGAGCACATCCTCTTTAAAAATGTACTTTTTCTTTTATAAATAATGCAAAAATAAGCAGTTCAATAATATCAATATATGAATCGTATTTTATGTATTTATGTTCAACAAAATTTAACACTATCTATGGGTTTTCTCTATCTTTGGGAAAAAATATATTTTCATAAATATATATAATTTAACATTATTAAATTGCGGATTGTAGAATATCAGATATTATGCAAAAAAAGTGACTTGCGTATGGGAGCTAGGTAGAATTGGAATGGGAATCAATCTTGGAATGGGAGCTAGGTAGAAAACCCCGGAGGGGTTACGTTGAGAGGGAGCAGGGAGTTGCTGGAAGGCAGTCTCTTCTGCTGAGGGAGTCAGTTTGAGCTGAGCGCGCAAAGTGGACGTGTGTTCCTGGGTAGAGCTCTGCGAGATAGAGCGGAGGGTTCGGTTGGAGCCGAGAGCGCCACATTAGGCCTCTTATTCGTAGATTTATTAGTAGCTATTGTTATTGTGCTAACTGCAATTGTTTTTGTAAAAGTTGTGTTACTGTTAAAGGTGTGATAATGGAGTTATGAATAAAGAGGAGGACACATATAGTGTACTGTCTACCAGTTGCGACTGAAGTAACTGAGGAGGTTGTCAGAAGACGGCGGCTTCTTTTTGTAATCGTATCTGGAGTTTCTGATTACCGCCGGGGCAAACTTCGCACCAGTAAATCTGAATAGAAAATTTCATTTTATTTAAGATTCTTATTCATGGAAATATTTCATATATATGGTAAACACATATATAACACATATATATCATATTACCATATGGTATAACACATATGGTAAATTTTTCTATCTATTACTGGTGTCAGTTTGCCTTGTAAAACAGTCAGTTTGTTTTACTGGTTGTCACAATATGGCGAAAACGCAGGGCCTGACTTCCGCCAAAATAATCTCCCATCAGTAAAAATAAAAATCCCGTTCTGCCCTTATTTATGAGTGAAATTTTGCATTGATAATGCGTTTAAATAAGGAGAAAATTTCTACAGTCGAACCTCTATTTAACGAAGTCGCAAATCCCGGAAAAAATTCGTTATATGGAAAATTCATTAAATAGAGATTCACCTTTTAAAATACTTTAAACTAAATAAAACAGTTTTTAAATTCATAAGCACTAAATATTTTTACTAAAAGTAATTAATCACATTTTTTAAAAATAAATTATATCGATTTGTTTTGTTTATTTTACCCACCAATATCCATCATCAATTCATTTTTCTGTGTTTAAATCTTTGAAATCTGCAAGGAAAACAAAACATTGTCCGGGAATGCACTGCATTTTCTGTTTAAAGTAAATAGTTATACATTAAAATTAACGAATTTTAATGACATTATCGTATTTATTATTATTATAACGAATAATTTTTACCATATTTTAACATGGGACATATGCGTCCTTAAATTTAATTTCTGAAAAACTCTGTTAATTTTGCCTGATTTTTTTATTTAAAAAAGTGTTTTCTCTCATAATACGCCTCGCATCTTTGCAATGCACCAAAAACCCCTTCATGCGTATTTTCTTCTAGCTATAATCCGCGTCGGATTGTTTTAAATGATTTTAGCATTTCATCATACGAAGTTTTGTTAATTCCTACATAATGATCATTTCCATCATCATCATCATATTCGTCTTCATCGCAATTTATTGCTGTATTGTTTTTATTTTACACACTGTCAAAAATATCCAATTCGGATAGTGTATCCGAGGTCTCAATTTCAGAATTAAGTGAAATACAATCATCAATCAGCACATCATGGTTAATTTCTTCTTTTTTTATCATCTGTATCCACATTTTTTTAAGTTACTCTAAGGGATTATCGTCTTCGTCCTCCGTATCATAAAATGTGTTTAAAGAAAGAATAAGTTTGAAATATCCAAAAATATTTTGAGAAATGGGGAGAAAAAAAAATTTAGATCACAAGAAAAAGTTCGTTAAATAGAGAATGCACATCGCTATTTGGAGGTTGTTTTACGAAGAAATTCGCAAAATGTTCTTGGTTCCAAGGAAAAGTTCGCAAAATAGAGGTTCGTTAAACAGAGGTCCGACTGTAAATAAATTTACTGGTGGAAGGTTTCACCGGCGATAATTAACCCTGCGAAAGCGGTGACAGTTGAAGCTTCACTATTTTAAGGACATGTCAGTTCCTCTTAATTAATAGTTGCATGGGGATGATCATAAATAAACTGCAGACATTGTAACCGATAGTCACGCCACAATTCCCTAAATCAAGTGTTGATTTTTTTTTTATTAAGTTACTGTTTAAATTTTAAGGATGTACGAAATATATTATTTTCTGCAAGCGAATAGATTTCTAACAGTTATCTATTTTTTGTGTTACACAATAGATTTAAGCTCCACGTAGATACATTAAGAGGTTTACTTCTTTTGGGACTTAACTTTTTTTAGTCCTGCTAATTACAACACATTTGACATAAAATTCAGAATCAGAGTAGTTAATCTTTAATGTTAAAAAAAAATAGAACATATAAAATCTTTTTGTAAGAGTCTATCTTTTCAAATAAGTCAAAAAATTTCAAAAAAAAAAAATATTTCCTTGTTCTGTTTCAGGCATAAATATGTAATAAAATCTTCAAGGAACTTGATTTATGCTACTGAATAAATCATAAGGCTCTACGAAAAAGTAGTTTAATTAAAATTTTCTAAAACATAAAAATAACCTTGAAGAAATTCTTTAAAGATCGATAAAGTATTTGTAACAAAAAATAAGAATTAAATAAAATTTGAAGTCATGTTTAAAGGGAAAAAAAAGACAAAATGTATATTTACATGTTTTGAATGAAACCAGGTCATTATTCATCAACATTAAAATAAAATATCTTGTATAATACATAAAATGAATTTTTGCACTTCTGCGTGTCTGTACTTTGGCAATGAAATAAAGAATGTATCGTACGAAGATGTCTCTGAACTCCAGATAGACATAGACATATCCAACTGCCCAAGGACCTCATATTTTCTGACTTTGTGTCATTATTTTTTAATGATAAATACCAGTTTTCACCTTTGTCTTTCGATTTTTAAAGTTCGGTGTTGATTTTTTGGAAACAAATTTCATTTCAATATTTTACCCCAACATAGAAATTTTTTACCTTATTTCTTTAAAAAAAAAAGATTCTTTTATCTTACACCGATTTTTCGTAATTTTCTAAACACATTTTTTTTTGGGGGGGGGGGGGGGGAGGGAGGATTAGGGTTATTTTATTGGATGATTTTGATGGCTAATTTTTCCCATCCAGAGCTGAATTTTGTATGTCTCCTCGAAGCCCGACTTAAAAAACAGTAAGTAAGGTGTCCTGGGTTAATAACGCTAGGGTGGGTAATAACGTCAAGTGCTAATATTATGCGTAGTTATGAAGGAATCTAGGAAATGGCAGTACGGATTCTGCGTAGAAGGGCTCTGAGTCATCTAAATCACTAATACTTCTGGAAATGAATGTATGAATGGCACTAATGGCAACGTCTGGGTGTAATTTCGAGCATCTTCTGTACAATAACCTTTCAATAAAAAATTTTCTGCCTCATTAATGTGTTGGTGTTTCTGTTCTTTTCTCTGCTTCTTTGCACCAACTACGGCATTTTCGGCCCTGCATTGCTGCGTGATTCCAAGTCGTCTCGGTGCCCCCTACTGCTCCTGCGTGTTTGCCGATCTTTTAGTGAAACACCCTGTATACATGTGAAAGTGAGTATGAACTACACAGTATAAAAACTCACAAAACCCATTGAGGCGAAATTTGAAACTTGGTGATTCTATTTCGAAAGTTATTAGGTATATGGGAAAATATAGAAAGTTGTTTACTTTCGTGCATTTGATAGTGATGGGTACTCCACGTGCATGAATAGTCCAAACCAAGCGCGTAACGTACAAATGTCAGTTGGTGCGATTTGTTTAGTGTTATGACAGGAATTTTTGATTTGCGCACTGGGTTTTTGTGGTTGTGTAACATTGACACATTTATGATTGTAGACGTTTCTTGTTCGCCTTCAATTTCTATACCTTTTTTCCAATGTAGTTCTTAAGAGGCGAAATGTTTCAACTGAGGATGAAAGAGATAAGAGATGACCGCAAAACAAAAAAATAGACAAGATATGTACATCGAAGTTATGTATGATTCTTAAAATATTTGATTGCGTTTTTTTTTTTATGTGAATCAACTCTTGCATTTTTTGAGGGAAGGCAGAATCAGAGAAAAAGAAAGTTGAACACGTGGGTTAGTACGCAAAAGAAAATTAAAATTTAAGTTCAAAATGGAGTATCACTTTCTACATTCCTTGCTGTCATAAGGTGTTAAAATATTTAATTTTTATACAGTCGAACCTCGATTTAACGAATCGTTCGGGACTGGTAACATTGTTCGTGAAATCGAGATTATTCGTTATATCGGGATAATCAAAGGAATTTTTTTAAAGAACAGCACAAGTTAAAAAAAGGGCTGTAAATAAAAAGAATATTTCTCCCTTATTTTAATAACGATTAACATTTGTTGCTTTACTAAAATACATTGTATAAAAATTCATTCTTTTTTATGCACCGCTATAAATCACAATCATTTTAATTAAGAAAAAATCTCATTTATTCAAATTTTGTAGGTAAATTATAAGATATCTTTTATAGATGTTTATTTGCGATATTTCAATTTTGTATTCCAAACTTATTTATAGATTTTTTCCTGAATCTGTGAAAATAGTATTATCAACATTATAAGCCATCAAATTTGATTTTTTGGATAAGCCGAGTTTTGAAACTCACGTCCTCATCTGAACAATATGTATCTCAACAATAAACGCTTGTTTTCTTATAAGAATACTTACAATTTTACAACAAAAATATCGTCCCTTAACAATAAAGCAATGTAACAATATTATAAACAATCACATTTTTTAACAATAGAACAAGAGTGATACAAGTTCTTTCTAGAAATGAAATTTTCGCATCCATGCCATTTGCAGAGAAAGAGAGTCAGGTCAGTATGTAGAGAAAATATATTGTTTCTGAGACACATTTATACGCATATTTAACAAAGAATGGACCAGGAAAAAACTTTTTCTCGCAGGCTTGAAGCAATTTGTCCCCCACAGTTGAGTATTTGACGATTAAATTTTAGTTACCTGTATATGGATATAAATGCATCAAAAGTGGTATAAATTCTAAGAGTAAATTAACTATATTTATTTTTAGGTTTCATTTTATACTGTCATATATTTCTTCATTTAAGGTCTAAAAATATTTTAAAAGATTGATTAAAGATATGTTGGTTTTCGACTTATAGAAAGAGAATTATAAAATAATCTAGAAAATTATTACATTATACATATTCTTTTATTAAAAAGATGCATTAAAAATATTGATACCTATGAATATTATAAAAAGATTCTGAAATAATCTTTAGACCAAGAGAAGAAATGTTTCATATGAGGATGAATGAGATGTCACGAAAAAAGAATTAATGAAAAATATCTACATCGGAGGTGTGTATGATTCTTAAAAGTAATCAGTTACATATTTCATGGATGCAAATTTGAAGTGACAAATATTTGTTTGTTTTAACTCTAAAAATAATGAAAATGATTGTTCAGAGATATGTTGCCCTTCGACATAAGGAAGAAAAATGTATTAGAGATCTGGAAATTTATTACAGGTATACATATATTTTTAAAAATGCATAAAAATGTGCATCTCTGTAAATTATAGAAGTAAAAAGTATGAAGTAATATGGGGGCAAAAATAAAAAATGTCTCAAATACGAATATAGACGATGTCTAAGAAAATAAGAATCAGGGATGTATATCGGAGGTATGTAAATTTCTTAAGAGCAATAAACTAAATGTATTTGGGGTTGATTTTAAATAATTTAAAATTTTCGTTTATATCAGTTAAACAAGAATATATGAGAAATGGATATGTCAACAGTGAATGTTTCCTTATTGCAATGCTTACAATTTTACAATAAACAGATCTCGTATAACAATAACGCTACATAACAATAATACAAACAATAAAATTTATTTTAACAAGATAACTAGATTGGGACAATTTTATTTCTGGAAATGAAAATTCTTCATCGACAACAGTTGCAGTGAGGGTGCTAGTTCAGTAGGTAGGGATAACAAACTGCTCTTGAGACACAATTAATACACATACTTAACAAAAAATAAATCGGGAAAAACCCTTTCTCTCGCAAGTCTCAAGCAATTTTTCCCACTAGTAGGTATTTAATGGTTATATTTTAGTTATCTGTATAATGATGGATATACATAAGGTATGTGTATGAATTCTAAGGGTAACAAACTATAATTCCACTTATGTTTGAATTGATAATGACAAATATTTCTTTGTTTCAGATCTAAAATATTTAAAATGATAGATTAAAGATATAACTGCTTTTCGAGTTATATACAGATAATTATGAAATTACAGATTATTACAGGTATATATGTTTTTTTGTTAAAAATATGTATTCATGTGAATATTAGAAGTAATCTGAAAGTCAAGAGAAGAAATGTTTTAAGTGAAGATTGAAGAGATGAACACAAAACAAAGAATTGAATTAAATGAAATTATGTGCATCGGAGGTACGTATCATTCTAAAAATCTTTTTGTTACATTTATTTTAAGTGAATTTATAGTGTCAAATATTTGTTTGTTTCAGCTTACAAATAAGGAAAACGATTGATCAAAGATATGTTGACCTTCGACATGAAAAACAAATATGTTGATGTGATCTGGAAGTTCATTACAGGTAATCGAAGTGATAAG
Source organism: Maratus speciosus (assembly GCA_963932465.1). Lineage (NCBI taxonomy): Eukaryota > Metazoa > Arthropoda > Arachnida > Araneae > Salticidae > Maratus > Maratus speciosus. The sequence goes on from OZ010789.1 coordinate 225,133,270, forward strand.
AAAAAGATGCCGTAAAATGTGATTCAGTGTAAATTACAGAAGAAAAAAGTATGAATCTGGAGGTCGAAAGAAAGATGTTTCAAATGAAATTATAGGCAATGACTAAGAAAAGAGAAACAGTGATGCCTATCAGAGGTTCTTACTGTCTTTAATGCTATAAATTAAATATATTTTCGATTGAATTTATAATTTAAAATATTCCCCTGTTTCAGTTACACAAGAATATATAAACAAAGAGTGTGAGTACAATAAAAGTTTGATTGTTATAACAATGCTTACATGTTAGAAATAAACTTATCGCATTTAGCAATAAAGGTACATTACAATACTAAAAACAATCACATTTATTTTTACAATAGGACAATAATGAGACAAGTTCTTGCTGGAAAATTAATTATCTCATCAAAGCCAGTTGTAGGGAAAACATGCGGCATCGGAGGCACATTTATACAAATCTATAATGTCGAATATTTATTTGTTTCACGTCTACGAAAAATGGGGGGGGGAAAAATTGAAGGTATGTTGCCTACAACATGAAGTGATCTGGAAGTTCATTACGAGTATACATATTTTTAAAAAGTAATGCCATAAAAATAGTTTAATTGTAAATTACAGAAGAAAAAGTTTGAAGTAATCTGGAGGCCAAAAATGAAAAAAAGTTCAAGTGAGAATACAGGCGATGCTTAACGACTCAGAGATACATAGTCGGAATGTAAATTTCTTAAGAGTAGCAAACTAAATATGTTTCTGATTGAATTTATAATTTAAAATGTTTGACTATTTTATTTATACAAGGCTACATGAATAGATGATATGTCAAGAATAAATGTTTGATTTTTATAACAGTGCTTATATCTTTACAACAAAGAGACCGCGTATAAAAGTAAAGTTTCATAAGAATAATATAAATAATAACATTTATTTTAATAATAGAACTAGAGTGAGCCAATTTCAGGAAATAAATTTTTTTTATCCAAGACAGTTGCAGATAGGACGCCTTATCAGTAGGACGAGAAAATCCACTGATCCTAAGCCACATATACAAAAGGCATTCCATAAAAACTGGGAGTTATTATTTTTTACATAGTGCAACACTGCGAAACAAAAAAATAAAACTGCAGGCGATTTTTTCAAACTGATAACTGTCGTTTGTTAATATTCTAAAGGAAGCGGACGATTTTATTTTCCTAGTTTCATGCTTGTTTAAAGAACTGTTTTTATTTGTCCTACAGAAATGGAGGTGAGTGATCCAGAGGTTGTGAGTGGAAACAGATGTTTCAAATGAACCTAATTTCTTAAAGATTGTAATAACAGATGATGTAACTTTGAGTGCATCATTTTGATCGCCTTACGAATTCCGCAATAAGTGTGTAGAAACACACTGATTCTCCGCCTCCGAAAAAATCTCTACAAAACATCTGCAGGAAAGGCCATAATGATAATTTTCTTTGACCATAAAGTTGTAATCTATCAACATGCTGTGCCTCCAAAAACTACTGTGTGGATGGTGAATATTATCTTTAATTTTTGAAAATTTTGAGATAACATATATCGAGGAAACCTCATGAACTGGTAGGGAATTGGACATTACATCACGATAATGACTGCCTACATGTCGCTGTTTCTGTTCAGCAAAATCTTAGTAAATTCAATATTAAAATCATGTCTGAAGTTAATCATCCCCCATTGCTAAGTATTTGACGTGGTTTAAGCTTCCTGCGTAATTATGCATACACATCAGAGTGAATATAATTTCTAAGAGTAATAAACTATAAATGTTCTTCGGTTTGAATTTATAATATCAAATATTTGTTTGTTTCAGGTCCAAAATTACTTAAAATGATAGATGAAAGATAAGTTATTTTTCGACTCATAGAAAAAAAATTATGACGTGATCTAGATGTTTATTAAAGATATATGGTATATATATATATATATATATATATGATGTATTAAAATATGTATTTCTTTGATTGTTAGAAAGAAACTTCTAAAATAATCTGGAAGATAGAAGATATTTTTTGATTAAGGATGACGTAAATCACCACGATACAAGCAATTAGAAGAAAATACATAGAGTCGGAGGTATGTATCATTCTTAAAAGTAATCAGATGCATTTTCCTGGAGTTTGAATTTGCAGTGTCAAATATTTATTTTTTTTTTTTTCTGATCGAAAAAAAAAATGAAAAAAAGATTAACAAGTATAAGTTGCTCTTATATACAGTATTAAGAATAAAAGTGTCGAAGTGATCTCGAATTTTAATACAGCTATACATGTTTTTTAAAGATGCCATAAAAATGTGTATCCCTGAAAGTTATTAAAAAAATTATGAAACAATTGTTGACGTAAAAAGAAAAAGCTTCAAATGAGAATACAGACGATAACTAGAAAAAAAAGAAACCGAGATTCATATCGAAGGCACGTAAATTACTTAGATGTAATAAACTAATATATTTGTGGTTCAATTTATAATTAAATATGTTCTTTTATCTCAGCTATGTAAGAATATATCAACAATGTATATGTCAACAATGAATGTTTGTTTGATATATATTAGCTTACATTTCTACAACAAACAGATCGCATCTCTATAATAATAGCCTAAGTCATGTGACTGTCATCAATAGTTCCGGGCTGACCGCTTCACTTTTTATATGCCAAACAGCCAATTTGGTAATTTTATGTTAGCCAGGCGCAGGTGATAAATCGCCAAGTATTGTTCCATCGCCATCGTATCACCGGTATTATAATAGTCATCTCATGCGACAATGATAAACAATTTTTCGTGAGGTGAATTAAAACAAAGCTTTGATGTTGAAATTAAATGTCATAGTTTTTGGTATTATTTATTACTTTTCTTCTTTTTCTTCTTTTTTTTTTCTTTTAAGAAAGGAGAAAATTGAGAGTCATAAATTTTAAGTATTTCAGTTTTAAATTAAAGTTATGCATTTTAAATGAAATGAGTGAAAGTATTATATTTTAAATGAAATTAATGAAATAAGAAAAAATACGGCGGGTACAATGCTTGGCGATTTGTCACCTGCACTCGGCTAACATAAAAATACCGAGTTCATGATTTCTGCATCAGAATGTTCCGATTTGAGCAAGTAAATTCAATTATGAATAAAATTAACATGATACAATGCTTAGCATGGATTTAAAGGAGACCAAACTGGTCGCCAAGGGCGGCTAGTATAAAATTAATGCTAAATAACAATAACATAAAGAATAACATTTATTTTAACAATAGAATAACAATGAGACAAGATCTTTCTGGAAATAAAATATTCTCATCCATGCCATTTGCAGAGAGAGGGGCAGTTTAGTACGTAGTGAAGAGACATTGCTCTTGAGACACATTTATACACAAACTTAGCAAGGAACGAATTAGGAAAAACACTTTTTTTTGCAAGCTTCAAGAAGTTAACCCGCTGGTAAGTGTTTGACGTTTATATTTTAGTGCTGTGTAATGCTGCATATATATCAGAAGTGTGTATGATATCTAAGAGGTGTCTGTAATTTCTACCTATAATTCTTCTTGAATTTCAACTATAATGTCAAATATTTCTTTATTCCAGATCTAATTTTTTTTCAAAAGACAGATTAAAAATATGTTGTTTTTGGACTTCTACAAAGAAAATAATGAAACAAATATAGGAGATATATAGGTATATATGTATTTTGGAATTAAAAAAAGCATAAAAATATGTATCGCTGTGAATATTAAAGGAAAAGTCTGAAATAATATTTAAATCTAGAGAATAAATGTTTCATTTTCAGGATGAAAGTGATTACCATGCTACAAATAATTAGACGAAAATGTAGGGTAAAATGCCCATATTTCATCCACTCCAGTCACTTTTAGGCTCTAAATGTTGTAATTTTTATTGAAAACATATCAAATTTGGAATTTACATAGACTAACTACCCACGAAAATAGAAACATAGGCAAATATCGTACAAAAAAATTTTAACAATGCGAAAAATTGTTTTTTCAAAAGTATCTAAAAAATGCAAAAGAAAAAAAAAATGGTCCCAATTTCGTCCCCGCAAAAAATCCAATACGCGAGACTTAACTTGTAACTAAATCAAAATTTATTTCTAAATGAGTGAGTAATTTAATTTACATTAAAGTAGGGCACAAAGAAATGTACTAATTATCTGTGGAAGAATAACCTAACGAAACATTAAACATCTAAATATGAGGAAAAAATTGAAAAAATTGTCATGAAAAAGCATTCCTAATTTCGTCCCCGAGACGAAAATAAGAAGTGCAAGGGGACGAAATTGGGACTAAGCTACTTTTCAATATGGCGGAGTTTCAGTACCCGCAAGATGAACTGAGCGTCCTAAAACTCACTGCTAAAACTAAAATACATGCAATGAATAAGAAATAAATACTTATAGTACAGTAAATAATGTTCTTCAAACAACGTAATAGGATTTCAGGTCTTCTAAAAATAGGAAGTTCGGCGTCTTTAATTTATGTATGCGTTTTGCGAACAGAACTTTCAATACTGACCCCTTTTAACTTCCGTCCACTGTGCCTTGCGTCATAAGTGGTGCCACTTTCGCAGAAACGAACAAGTTAAGGGGGAAGAAATATGGGCAGTTTAACATATATTTTGGGGTATGTATAATTCTGAAAAGTAATGCAATGCATTTTTATTGGGTATGAATTTATAGTGTCAAATATTTATTTGTTTCAGATTTACAAATAATGCAAAAGAGTGGTCAAAGATATATTGTCCTTTGACATGAAGAAGAAAATGTGGAAGTGATATGTAATTTTAATTAAAGTATTCATATTTTTAAAAAGAGATTCCTTAAAAGTATGTTTTACTTTAATTTATAGAAGAAAAAAGTATGAAGTAATCTTGGACCATTAGGAAAATGTTTCAAGTGGGAACACAGCCGATGAATATCAGAGAAGCATATCGGAATTATGTAAATTTTTTAAGAGTAAGAAACTAAATATATTTAGGATTGAGTTTATGGAAACAAATATTCGGTTTTTGTCAGTTGTCCCTGACAATTATATTTTTGTTACATGTTTAATAATGCATGTACATCAGAGATGTATAGGAATTTTAAGATTAATAACCTATAATTCTTCTTGGGTTCGAAATTATAATATCAAATATATCTTTGTTTCAGGTCTAGAAATATTTAAAAGTATAGATTAAAGATAAGTTGCTTTTCGACTTACAGAGTATCAATTAGTAAATAATCTAGAAGATTATTACAGTTGTACATATTGTTTTGTTAGAAAGATGCATTGAAAGTATGTATTTCCTGGTAATATTAGAAGAAAAATTCTGAAGTATCTGGAAATCAAGAGAATAAATGCTTCATGTGAGGCTGGAAGAGATGATTCGAAGATATGTACATCGATGGTATGTATAGTTCTGAAAAGTAATCAGTTACATTTTTCTTTTGTGTGGATTTAGAGTGTTAAATATTTCTTTGCTTCAGCTCTACAAATAATGAAAAAGATTTGTTGCCCTTCAAAATAAAGAAAAAATATACGGAAGTGATCTGGAAGTTTATTTGAGGTATATATATGTAGTAATAAAAATTTTTCGCCATTTTATCTTAGTAAAACTATTACAAATTCTTAATATCTAAACTTTTTTACCTATCTTTAATAATATCTGAAATATCTTTTAATCTCTCTCTTAGTTTTTTTTATTGTTACTATTATTGTAAATTTTGATATTATTAATTTTATTATTATTTATTTATTGTAATATATTAACTTTATTTCAACTGAAAGTGAACGTATATTGGAGAAATTAAGTTGCTAATGTATAGATAAGTAGATTCAAATGAACATTTTATTTCTGAACCTAATTTTGAACTTATATTTTGAAGACATTTGTCAATAATTTCACTAGCACACTTACATTATAAAATACCACGTTCAAGTCTTTCCAACTGGGTTCATGAATGCTTTGCTCGTGAATATGAGACACGAATGGCCCATAAATTTATTATGTAAATAACAAAACTATGTTAGATAATTATTCTCAATTTTTAAAAGCAACTTTTTATGCTATATCTTTTAAATTGTCAACAACATTAATATCTTGTCCTTGTATTTTAATTAACAATTCCAGTAGTTCGCGTTATAATTTCTAAAATTTAAATTTAATTTAGAATTTATATATTTATGAAAGTTTATTCATTAGGGTTTACTCCAAGTGACGAAATTGTAATTCAAGTCCATGTAACATTTCCCTTCTTTGAACTTGCAGGTCATAGGACCTACCGGTTCATCCAACATTTTGGGTGGGGGATATGTAACAATAAAACATTCTCGCCCTTTTATCTTAGTAAATCTATTCCAAATTCTTGACATCTACCGATTTTTACCAATCTTTAATAATATCTAAAATATCTTTTGTCTTTTATTTCATGCCTTTAAACCTGCGTATTCTTTATTCATTACTCTAAAAACCTTAATCCATTCATTACTTACTTCTTATAAAACCACTAAATTACTTTCTTTCTGCTTACTAAATTACTTACATTCTGCTTACGTTATAAATCTAACGTCGAGAATATTAAGTCAGTTCTTCTATGTCAAAGTACTCCAACCTCCTCCCGGAGCTCGCCGAATCGTAGCCTGTTCTGCCGCCCCTTCCTTCCGGCTCTCTCGACGGAATTGATTCTTCACTTGTAACGTAACCGTTCGAGGCCTTTTCTTTTTAGTATTTGTACTGTTGCATGGCTGGGAGCCCAGATTTTTATGTTTTTCGTTTGTTTAATAACAAGCCGTCACTTGAGGTGTATGACTTTTGATTTGTGAGATTCTGATACTATTTAACATCATATAGTTTATTATGAAGTAATACAGCTATATTTCGAGAGCCGACGGCTAGTCTACTGGTATTATCATAATGTGTGTCTGCCAAATAAACGACGTTTAAGTTTACGATGCCTCTATTATTTATGGAACGGGAAATTCTTCCAATGTTTCTTGAGTCTGCCTTCTATTTGCCACCACGACTGCGCTATAGTTGCTCTCATGAATAACAGAGGGTTGGCAAAGTTTTTAGCATGGATTGCAATAATACTTTTAAGTAGATGTATAGGAGTGTCGCCGGAATTTCACACACATATATATATATACTTTAAAGATGTCATAAAAATATGTATCCCTGTATATTGTTGAAGAAAAATTATGAAACAATCTGGATGTCAAAAGAAAAAGTTTCAAGTGAGAATACAGACGGTGACTAAGAAAAGAAGAATGAGATATTCTTAGCGGAGGTATGCAAATTACTTAAGGGTACTTAAGGGTACTACTTACTAATCAACTACTATATATATTTGTGATTCAACTTATAATGTAACATGTTTATTTCCGTTATGATAGAATATATGAACAATGTATATATCAACAATGAATAGTATTTGTTATTTATTCATTTACGTTGCATTTTTGCAACAAACAGATCGTGTATAACAATGATTCTAATTAACAATATTATAAACAATAACATTTATGTTAACAATATAACAAGCATGATACAAGTTCATTCTGGAAATGTAATTTCTTCATCCACGCCTTTTGCACCGTGAGTGCAATTTCAGTACGTAAGAAAGAGCCATTACTTTTGAGAAACATACTTAACAAAAAAAGATTAGTAAAATCATTTTCACTTGCAAATTTTAATAAATGCATCCCCAAATAGAAAGTGATTGGCAATTATATTTTAGTAATCTCTAAAATGCTGCTATATATCAGAGGTGAGTATAATTTCTAAGAGTTGTGTGTAATTTCTATCTATAAATCATCTTGGATTTCAATTATAATGTCAAATATTTCTTTTTTCCAGCTCTAATTAAAAAATATATATATGTATTAAAGATTTGTTGCTTTTCGACCTTGAGAATGAAAATAATGCTGTAATCTGGAAGATTACTACAGGTATACATACATTTGTATTAAAAAAGGCACTAGAAATATGTAACCCTTTGAATATGAGAAGTAAATTCTGAAATAATCCTTAAATCAAGAGAATAAATGTGTTTCATTAGAGGATGAAATTTATTACCGTGAAAAAAAAAACGAAAATATGTATATCGTAAGTATGTATAATTCTTAAAAGTAATCAATTGCATCTTTATTGGGTATGAATTTATAGTGTCAAATATTTGTTTCAGAACTAAAAATAATGAAAAAGATTAAACAAAGATGTATTGCCCTTCGACATGAAGAAGATAATTGTACAGGTTGCGGAGAAAGTATTGATAGTAAAATCAATCTCTACTACAACGCCATAGATACAATTATTTCAATAATTTTTATTGCGTAAGATTAACAACTAAGTATCAATTGATATTCTATCATTCATTTTCGATTCGGTCTTCTTTTACCTTGATACACTCGCGGAGAAAGTGAGGGAAGGCATCCAAGGTGCGCCGCAAGTAGTTCGCATCGAGACCGTTCCATTTACGCGTCAGAGCAGCTTGATATCTTTGTGAGGATTATCACAGGCTCTTGCTTGCAACACTCCATACTGAGTAATCAAGTGGATTAAAATTCGGAGTATTCGGAGACAAGTCTTGCGATGAAATGAAATCACTGCAAAAGATTTGCTTGGCACCACCGCTGCGTTTGGCAAGACATATGGGCTGGTACTGAATCTTGTTGGAACACATATGGATTGTTTCCAGAATGAGAATTTAGCCATGGAAGAACCTCCTTTAGAATATCATTGAGATAATTGATCTGATTAATCTTGACACCAGCATCACCAAAGACAAAAGTTGATTTCCCATTGCTTGTGATGCAGCCAAAAACCATCACGTTGGCTGGGTGAGCTTTTCTGGCTACTATGCCACCACTTGAATTAGCAGTTTTATTGTTTTTGGCTAATATGCAGTCATTCTGATGGTTAAGAGCTTATTCAATAGTGAAGAGTTTTTCGGCATAGGAGACGAAATGCAAACAATAACCCAAAAATACTTACTTATAATGCAATATTTAGATTATAAAGAGCATATATAAACAAAAAAAATAATTCTACAACATTTAAAAGACACACACAAGCATTAAGAAACAATTATCAATACTTTCTCCGTACCCTGTAGAAGTGATGTGGAAGTTCATTTAAATTATACATATTTTGAAAAAAGGATCCCATAGAAGCGTTACTTGTAGAAGAAAAAAGTAAGAAGCAATCTGGAGGCCAACAAGAAAATGTTTCTAGCGAAAACAGAGGCAATGACTAAGAAAAGCAAAATCAGAGATGTATATCTGTAATTTATGTAACTTTTTTAAGAGTAATAGACCTAAATATGTTTGGGATTGAAAGCATTTCAAACAATTCGGGTTATTTTTTTTTCAGTTGTCCTTGGCATTTATATTTTAGGTACCTGTTTAATAATGCATATACATCAGACTTAAATCAATTCTAAGACTTATAACCTATAATTCTTCTTAGGCCTGAATATTTAATGTCATATATTTCTTTATTTTAGGTCTACAGCTATTTAAAAGGATAAATTAAAGATATGTGGCAATTCGACTTATAGAAAGATAATTTACACTAATAAAAAAGTTTCGCTCCGTGCGTCTGTCTGTCTATCTGTGTAGTTTTCTGCGAAGGCTAGGGAAATCAACAGCATGTACCTGGCTGAAAATTTTTGTAAGGATAGACGAAAGTGTCTCCTGGTGTACCCGACACTCATATATTGTAACACTTCAAATTTTTAAAGAAGGTGTGCCAGTTGAATTTTAGGGCATAGATGGAGGAGCCGTGCAAAAAGTTTTCTTAAAACCGTAGCGCTTTCTAATAAATACTTATGAATAAAATATTTAAAACGATAGATGAGAGATGAGTTGCTTTTCAAGTTATAGAGATAAAATTATGATGTGATGTAGAATTTTGATACAGGTATTTAAATATATAGAGGAAAAGGTCCAAATACCGGCTACCACTTTTGTTTTCAATCTGGATCATACAATTTTCAAAATTAATAAAATAAAAAGTGACAGCAGGGTACCTTGATACGTCTTACACCTATTTAGAGAAAAAAAATCAGTTTAAAAGGCGTTTTCTGTTTATAAGAAGCAAAATTCCAAAATTCTTCAAATTTTGAGTTTTTAAAATGGGGTCTAAATACCGGCTACCTAAATTTTTTCCCAAAAGTTCACACAAATAGAGCTAATGACAATTATTAAGCAATAAGAATATTATTTTAATAAATTGTATTGATTACTAATATTTCTTATGCGCAGAAAAAATGCGCAATTTTTAATAAATAAGTATTTTTGCCAAATTTCTAAAATTCTTTACGACTATCTCTCACAGTCTTCTTCCCATTATGTTTCTAATTTTGTTTTTTAACGTGTAAAACAAAAAAAAAGCTTGCTGATTGAAATGAGAACTATTTTATCTGAAAAAATCAAAAGCATAATATCACTCTCTGCGTCGGTATAGTCCCTATCAACCCAGATATCGCATTCTTAACATTGAATCCAGAATCTCCTCCCCCATTCTTGTCCACAGAGAAAGCACAAATGCAAAAGACACAAATTTATCATCTTCCTCTGTTGGATATTTTCCCTTTTTCACTTTTTTAGCCCTCTCGCTGCGTAATTGTTTTATCAAAATAGCTTCAAAAATTGCGTATTTAATCCCTTCGCGACGAGCGTCTTTTAAGAATTTTTATTCTTTTGTCACCGGTTTTTCAAACAAAAGTTTTTGTCTAATTTAACCGCGAAAATGCTCCGATTAAATAAGTCATAATTTACAATAAAAAAATAACTGTTGGGAATAATCATGGAGGATTAATTAGACGAAAAAATGCATCCCGGAGGAAATCTCGGGTTGCGCAAACTTTGCTACTTTTACGATGCCCAAGGAGATCTCAGGTTGCGCAGCGAGAGGGCTAAAATCAAATTTCTGCCTCTTTCGCCTGGTTTACTCCGTCATTTTTTTCTTTCTCTTCACATTTATTACAGGCAATTTTGTAGTGCCCAGCAGCTCTTTTTTGGAAAGTGATCCGGTAACCAGTGACGGTCCTGAAAAATTACAGCCATGGTTGTTTTTTCATATTGCGAAATGGGACGGGGACTATTTCTGAACCATTTAAATTAATTTATTAATTATGGAACTATTTAAATTAATTTATTTTCCTCCCCTTCAAGCAGAGCAACCGAGAGAGGTCCAAATACCGGCTAGCCGGTATTTAGACCACTATAGGTAGCCTGTATTCGGACCACTGCTATGTTTAAGTTAAAACCGGTATTACTCATTCATATAATAAAATACCAATACTGTGCGCTTGGCTATTGAGAGCTAAATATGTCTAGAAAATAACTTAATCAACAATTCAAGCCAATATAAGATCAGTATATTTAAAAAAAATGAGAAACACATATCTGAAAAACTTTTGATGTACCAGATTACGTAGATTCGACACTTTTGCATTTACTATTTGTAAATGACACATACTTCAGCGACGTACTTTTCGTAACTTTCTTCTCTCAATTAAAGTTACAATCTCTGCCTATCACCGCTAGGCTACATTGCGCTCAGTTCTCAGAACACCTAGTAGCCGGTATTTGGACCTTTTCCTCTAAATGAGATACATTAAAAATATACATCTCTTGACTATTAAAAGAAAACTTTCAAAATAGTTTAGAAGTTAGGAGAAGAAATATTCACAGTGAGATTGAAGGAGATGACCGTGAAACAGAAGAAAATACAAACATCGGGGTAACGCATGATTAATAAAAATAATCAATTGCATTTTTATGGGGTTTGAATTTACAATGCCAAATATATGTTTGTTTCAAGTCTAAAAAAAATGAAAAAAATTCATCAAAGATAAGATTCTCTTAGACATGAAGATAAAAAGTGTCGAAGAAATGTGTAAATTTATTACAGGTATACATATTTCTTTAAGATGCCATAAAATATGTGTCCGTGCAAATTATTGAGGAAAAAAATGGGAAATAATGTTGCGACAAAAAGAAAAAAGTTTCATTTGAGAATTCAGAGTATGACTAAGAAATGAAGAATCCAAAATGCATACTTGAATTATGTAAATTACACTACCCAACAAAAAAAATATTTTTGTCAGTTTCCTGGTTCTAGATAGTTCTCGTACCACACCTTTTAAGGCTTCCCAGGCTGCTTTCTCTTTCCCTTCCAAAACTTTATCAAAAGCAGGGTAATTCATTATTGTTCGTATTTGAGGGCCCACAAAGATTCCCTCTTTAACCATTGATTCAGTCAGTCTTGGAAATTTTGCTCTAAGGTACTGGAAAGTCTCTCCATCCTTGTTCGTGACTTTCACGAAGTTCTTCATTAATCCCAGCTTAATGTGCAGGGGTGGAAGGAGAATGTTTTTTCGATCAACTAGAGGCTCATTTTCGACATTTCTCTCCCCGGGATTTAGATTTCTTGAAGGCCATTTATCTTTTATGGAGTGAGAGTTTCTATCTCGACTGTCCCAAAAGCACAGAAAACAGCAGTACTTGGTATAGCCTAATTGCATTCCCAGGAGTAATTACTTTACCAATTACTTTCAAGTCACCACAAATCTGCCATTTATGATCCTCGTATTTGATTGACTCTAAGTAATTTCACGTTCCCGTAAGTTTCCTGCATGTGAACGGAATGTCCAATAGGAAGGGAAGGAATAACGTTGCCGTTGTGTAGTAAGACTGCTTTTAAACTAAGTTTGGAAGAGTCTACAAATAACCTCCACTTCCGTGGATCATGAGTTATGTCCATGGAATTCATCAAACCATTAACATCAGTACCAGCAAACCCCTGTTCTTTCTTCTCAAAGAAATGAAGAAGATTCTTGTGACGAGTCCTGTATTCTGTGATCTTGACTTCTGGTTGGAGTAGATGCCATTGCTTCAGTCTTGATGCCAGAAGCTCTGCTTTCTCCTTTGGCAAGTCAAGATCTCTAACGAGATTCAGTTCTGTCTGATTTAGTCTGTGAGGCTCATTCAAATCTCCTGCCTCGAAATATAGGTCATGGGAAGTCCCAGGTCTAGTGACTTCTTCTTCTACAGCATCATCCTCTTCAATCTCATAATTTTGAGGTGGTTCAGGAATTGCAGATCAGCCGAGTGAGGAACGGGCCGAATGGCTGATGTAACACTGGGATACTGTACCGATTCCTTCTTCTTTTTTGTTCAACCTCGATTCATGGATGGCGTCATGCAGAAATAACAATTGTCAACGTGGTTTCTTGGCTCACGCCAAATCATGGGTATAGCAAACTTCATTTTTCGTTTCTTCCCATTCAGTCATTCTCGCAGTCTAACTGAGCAAGAATTACAACAAACATGTGGGGCCCAAGGTTTATCCTGGTCACCTACCTTCATACCGAAGTAATGGAAGTAAGCTGTCTTTACAACTGGGCTAATGGTTCGCTTCTGGGCTTCAAAAGTTATTTCACTACAGATGTAACAAAAGTTGTTGACCTTTAGTTGTAAGGCGAATAGCAGAGAATATCACTTGAATCGTGCACTGTTATCTTTTTTCATTATACTGATGCTCTCACCGGTTCAAAAGACGGTCAGTCCCAGGGAAGGTGCTTCCATCTGCTGAGGAAAAATAACGTCAAAAAGATTCCACACAGAGAATGCAGTTAAGAGAAATTACAGCTATTAGGAGTACCAATTTCCGAACATTCAATTTCCCATAAAACAGCCATAGTGAAATTTCTCAAGTTGGTTCCTATCTTGAAAACAAGAGCTAATCTCAACTTTTTTTGTTGATTTTCGTGTTTAGCGAGATAAAATACTTCGGAAATAACTATTTTCGAGCCCGAAACATTTTTGATGTTGGGTAGTGTTATTTAACAGTAATTACAATGTCCGTTTATATCAGTTATGCAAGAACAATGTACCTATATGTCAAAACAAATGTTTCTTTTATATATAACAATGCTTACATATTTACAAAAAACAGATCTCATATAAAAATAAAGGTACATAACAATGATTTAAGCAATAAAATTTATTTCAAGAATAAGACATGTTCTTTCTGAAAATGAAATTTTCCGATCCACTCCATTCGCAGCGGGAAGGCCAGTTCAGTACGTAGGAAAGAGACATTACTGTTAACACACATTTATACACATACTTAACAAAGAATAGATTAGTAAAAACACTTTCTGTTGCAAGTTTCAAGAAATGTATCCCCCACTGGTAAGTGATTGACGTTTACATTTTAGGTACCTGTATAATACTTCTTTGGTTTGAATTTATAACGTCAAATATTTTTTTGTATCAGGTCTACAAATATTAGAACTACAGATTAAAGATATGTTGCTTTTCGTTTCTTAGAAAGATAATTATTAAATAATTTAGAAGATTATTACAGGTGCATATATTTATTTGTTAAAAAAGATTCATTACAAATATGTATCCCTGATAATATTAGGGGAAAGAATATAATCCGAAATAATCTGGGGGCCAAGAGAAGAAATGCTCCAAGCGAAGATGAAAGAGATGATCACGAAGCAAAGAATTATAAGAAAATATGAACACCGAAGGTATGTATGATTCTAAAAAAAAAATCAATTACATTTTTCTCCGGTATGTATTTAGACTGCCAAATATTTCTTTGTTTCAGGTTTAAAAATGAAAAAGATTGAGGAAAGACGTTACTCTTCTGCATAAAGAAGAAAAGTGTGGACGTGACCTGGAAGTTTATCACAGGTATACATATTTTTTTTTAAAGATGCCATCAAAATATGTATTCCTGTAAATTATTTAAGAACAAATTATGAAATAATGTGGATGTCAAAAGAAAAAGTTGCAAGATGATTAAAAGAAAGAAGAAGCAGGAATTCATATCGGAGGTATGTAAATTACTGAAGAGTAATAAACTAAATACATTCGTGATTCAATTTATAATTTAAAATGTTCGTTTATTTCAGTTATGCTAGAACAGGGGTTTCCAAACTTTTAGACCGACGTACCGCTAAATCGAAGTTAATACTTCCGCGTATCCTCAGGTAACAAACGTAATGCTAATACAGAGAAAAATTTTGAAAATGGAAATTTCCATCTTTTCTTTCATTTTAAATCACGATTTTTTATAAATTTACTGCATTAAAAACTGATTTCTATGAAATAAAAAGAAAGATGCACGTTTGATACAGAAGGAAAAAATTGCAACCTTATATAATTGAAAACTTATATAAATAATGAATTATATTTGAAATACAACTTCAACCCTGAATTAAAATTTCAACACCTCTTATCAGATCATCCAGTTGAAAAAAAAGATATATTCGAACAAGTTCCTTCTATTTTCACGCATGTAGCCTTTGACTTCAGATAATTCGATTTAAAAAACATGTTTAAAAACGGGTTTTCTGTTAATTACATTTGTTTCTTTGATTATTTTTAAAATTAGATCTGTATTTACATATTTTAATTTGTACCATATTAATGTATTAATTACATATGTTTCTAATTCTGGAAAACGGATTGTATCATAAGGAATGTGCGCGGATTTCAGAGAGAGTGGCTAATAACAAAAATTTCTAGTAACAGATGAAAAAATAGTTTTTAATCTCTTATCTGCACTCGAAAATTTAAAAAAAAAAATAAAAGCTTGTATAGTCTCTTATTTCCAATCGAAATTTTTCAGGATAATAAATTCACGCTTTTTTTGTTTTTATAGTAATATGCTAAATTTCATTTTATGTACCAGTGTCGGACTTTAGCATACCAGTAGTCAGAGTTTCACGTACCAGTATTGGTACTCATGCCATAGTTTTGGGACTTCTGTGCTAGAATATATAAGGGATAGTTTCAAAAATCGCCTTATCCAGGAAATCACGAAAAACCTCTGACCGCGTCCATTGGTTTTCATTGTAAACCAAGAATTTAAAACGCCAGAAATACACGATAAAACTAGTTTTTTTTTTTGCAGATTGTAGTGTTTTTTCTATGGGGGTTCATCAATAAAATAGATTGATAGCGAAATCTCAATTTTCTAAATTTTGGATAAGGCGAGTTTTGAAACTTATAAACCTCATATGAACAACGTATATGTGAACAATGAATATTTGTTTGTTATTCATTTACCTTATATTTTTACAACAAACAAATAGCATATAACAATAATGCTAAAAAAGAATATTATAAACAATAACATTTATGTTGAGCGGCGAATTTTGCAGCGAAAGGGCCAGTTCAGTACGTAAGGAACAGACGCTTTGCTTGAGACACATTTACACACATACTTAACAAAGAATGGATTAGGAACAACACTTTCTCTTGCAAGCTTCAAGAAACTGATCCCCCACTGATAAATGTTTAAGAATTATATTTTACTTACCTGTATAATGCGGTTATATATCAGAGGTGTGTGTAATTTCTATCTATAAATCATCTCGGATTTCTACTACAATGTTAAATATTTGTTTCTTCCGGATCTAATAAGAAAATGATAAATTAATGATATGTTGCTTTTCGACTTCTAGAAAAAAAAACATGAAATAATCTAGAACATTAATACAGGTACATATATTTTTATTAAAAAGTGCATTAAAAATTTGATCTTTTTAAAAAATATTTATCAATGTGAATATTAGAAGAAAACTCTGGATTAATCTTTAAAGAAAGAGAATTGATGTTTTATGTGAAGTTGGAAGCCATTACCATGAAACAAAGAATTTGGCGAAAATATGTACATCGAAGTATGTATGATTCTGAAAAGTAATCAATTATGTTTTCCTCGGGTGTGAATTTATAATGTCAAAATTTCAGCTCTACCAGTAATGAAGAAGATTGATCAAAGATATATTGACATTCATATGAAGAAGAAAATATGGAAGTGATCTGGAAGTTTAGTTCAGGTATAAACATTTTGAAAAAAAAGAAGCCTTAAAAATATGTTTCACTTTAACTTATAGAAGAAAAAAGTAAGAAATGATCAGAAGGCCAAAAGAAAAATGTTTCAAGTGAAAATACAGGCGATGATTAAGAAAGAAAGAAACAAAGATGTAAATCCGAGGTATCTAAATTTCTTAAGAGTAATAAACTATGTATATGTATATTTGGTATTGCATGTATAATTCAAAATATCCGGTTTTTTTTTTCAGTAATCCCCGCCAATTATATTTTTGTTACCTGTTTAATAACGCATATACATCAGAAGTGTGTATAAATTCTAATACTAATAACCTATAATTTTACTTGGGTTTGAATTCATAATGTCAAATATATTTCTTTGCTTCACGTCTAAAAATATATAAAAGGATTAAAGATAGAAAGGTAATTATTAAATGATCTGAAAGATTATTACAGGTGTACATATTTTTTTTATTAGAAAGATGCATTAAAAATATGTATCCATGTTAATATTATTAGAAAAATTCTGAAGCAAACTGGAAATCAACTGAAAAAGGGCTTAAAGTGAAGATGAAAGAAATGATCGTCAGTATTAGAGGGAAAACTGCAGTAAACTGCAAAATAAGATAAGATATGCTTCACGTTGTGATGAAATCTGTGATCACGAAACAAAGAATTAGAAGGAAATATGTACTAGGAAGTAGGTATTATTCTAAAAGGTAACCAATTACGCTTTTCATTGGTGTGAATTTAGTGTGTCAAAAATTTTTCCGTTTCAACTCTACAAATAAAGAAAAAGATTGATAAAAAAAATGTTGACTTTCGGTCTGAAGAAGAAAAATGTGCGTATGATTTGGAAGTTTATTAGAGGTATACATACTTATTTAAAAGATTGATAAAAAAATGTTGACTTTCGGTCTAAAGAAAAAAAATGTGCGCATGATTTGGAAGTTTATTAGAGGTATACATGCTTTTTTAAAAGATGCCATAAAAATACGTATCTCTGTAAATTATTTCAAAAAAAATTATGAAATAATATGGATGTCAAAAGAAAATGTTCCAAGTGAGAATACTGACAATTATTAAAAAGAGAAGAATCAGAGATTCATATCGGAGGTATGTCAATTACTTAACAGTAATAAACTACATAAATTTGTGATTCGATTTATAATTTAAAATGTTCGTATTTATGCAGGAATTTAAAAACAATGGTTATGACAATAATGAATATTTGTTTGTTATTTATTTACTATACATTTTTATAACAAACAGATCGCGTATAACAATAATGCTAAATAACATTAATGCAAACAATAACACTTATTTTAACAATAGAACAAGAATGAGACAGGTTGTTTCATGAAATGAAAATTTCTCCTCCGCGCCATTTGCAGCGACACGGAAAGTTCAGTACGTAAGGAAGACACATTGTTCTTGAGAAACATTTATACACATACTTAACAAAGAATGGAAAAACACTTTCTCTTGCAGGCTTCAAGAAATTTACCCCCACAAGTAAGTATTAGACATAAATATTTTAGTTACTTGTTTAATAGTGTCATATATCAGAGTTTTCTAGAATTTCTAAGAGGTGTGTAATTTCTATCTATAATTAATCTTGCATTTCAAATATAATGTCAAATATGTCTTTGTTCAATATTTTTTTTTGCTAGATTAAAGATATGCTACTTTTCAAATTCCAGAAAGAAAATGACAGAAGATTAATATAGGTATACATATTTTGTGTTACAAAATGCATTAAAAATATGTATTGCTGTGAATAGTAGTAGAAAATTCTGAGATAATCTTTAAATCAAGAGAATAAATCTTTCATTTGAAGATGAAAATGATTAAAATGAAATAAAAAATTAGACCAAAACATGTACACCTTAGGTATGTATGATTCTCAAAAGTAATCAATAACATTTTTATTGAATGTGAATTTATAGAATCAAATATTTGTTTGTTTCAGATCTACAAATAATGCAAAAGAACGATCAAAGATATAATTACTCTTCGACATGAAGAAGAAAATTGTGGAATTTATATGGAAGTATATTTAAAGTGTTTATATTTTTAAAAAGAGATGCCATAAAAATATGTTTCACTTTAACTTATAGAAGAAAAAAGTATAAAGGTATTTGGAGGCCAACAGAAAAATGTTTCAAGTGAGAACACAGGCGACGATGAAGAAAAGAAAAATCAGAAATCCATACCAGAGGTAATTAAATTTCTTAAAAGTAATAAACTAAATATATTTCGGATTAGATTTAAAATATAAAATATTCGTCTATTTCATTTATGCAAGGATATTTATACAATTGATATGTCAACAAAGAACGTTTCTTTTATTTAGATTAGCTTACATCTTTACAACAAACAGATCACGTACAGTGCTGGGAACAAATTTAAGAACACATGCTAATTTGTTTTTTAGAGTAAAATTCCGAAAACTGTAAAATATCTTTAATTTAGGTACATATATATGGTATAATATGTAAACTTAATTCAATTGTAAAAGTTAAAAAGTATTTTTTCCTTCAAGTATTAAAATCTTGTAATATTAACAAATGGAAATAAGCTCTGGAGCAGTAGCTTCTTTTTAATCTTGCATAATAAGATGACGTCATGACTGTAATATTTTATGCGGGACTCATTTGTGATTAAGTTTATAGGTTAATAGTCGATAGATTTAATGTTTTGGGATATGCAATTGCTGCTTTGAGCGTGGTTCGAAGGAAATTATTGATTGGAGAAGAAAAGGGTAAAATAAGGGCTGTTTCTGATTGCAGGCTGACTGAAAGGCAAATTGCCCTAAAAATAAATTAATTTAATACTGTTGTACACAATTTTCTTTATGATCCAATCAGTTATGTTAGAACTAAAAGAAGCGAACAGCTATCAAAAATCTCATCTCGGTGTAAACGGAGCGTTATTAGAAAGATGGTTCAAGTTTGTGCTCATTCTTCTACTATAAAATCTGCTCTAGACATCTCAATAACGTCCAGAACTGTTAGAAATGTGTTAAAAAGTGCCGAATGCTTAAGTTATGCAAAATTTAAAAAGTCCTTCCGGCCAGTGCCGGGAGGAAGAGGTAGCTTTCATATTCCTTATTTTTAAAAATCCAACTTATATCATTCAAACACACGAAGCTCAATTTAGTGGAAACCGAATATAGGAGATTCAATACTAATTTTTATCAATATAATGAATGAGAATTTCGCGAAATTAGTCAGCTTTATCCAAGCTGCTTTTATTTAAAGTAACTTATATTTGGCTGCGAAATTCGGCGATTTCTTAAAGTGCCTGCCATTTTAAGACAACATGGTGGATGAGGCTAACCAGTGAACTTGGTCGAGACCTTAGTAATTGCTGTGCACATGCTCACTCACATCGGAATCGGTTGATATATACGATTGCTGTCGCATGCAAACAATCAGATTTTTCAAAATGTCACCCACAATAGAAATTGAAACTGCTATATCTGAGCCATTTTTTAAGGTATAGACAAACAAAAAATGCTCCTGAATCCTTATATCAAGGTCAAATACTTAAGAAAGAAACCTTTTTCAATTTCTAATTTTTTTGCACCTCACTTTAAATATATATATATTTTTTTAATTTAATGGCCGCCATTTTGAAACAAGGTATTGATGTATACTATCCACATGCCTTCTTACATCGAAATAGGCGAATACGTGTGTTATCTCGTGACAAATACAAGATCGTTTCAAAGTGTTAGCCATGATAGAAATTCAAAGTGCTATAATTCAACCACTTTTTAAGATATAAACAAAAGAACAAATTTTCAGAAACAAAAACTGCTCCGGAATCTTTGTATCAAGGCCAAACACATAAAAAAAATCTTTTTCATTTTCCAATTTTTTAATACCTCATTTTAAATTTAATTTTTTTTTAAACGGCAACTCTTTTGAAACAAGATAGCGAATGAAGCTGGCCAACGAACTCGGTCGAGACATTGGTTTGTACTATGTACAGACCAAGTTACATCGAAATCTGTTCATAAATACGCCTGTTATCGCGTGACAAAAATCAGGTCCTTTTAAAATGTCAGCCACAATAGAAATTCAAAATGGTATTACTCAGCCATTTTTTTAGGTATAGACGAAACAAAAACTGTTCCTGAATCTTTGTATTAAGGTCAAACACATACGAAAAAAATCTTTTCATTTTCCAATTTTTTGGTATCTCATTTTAATTTTTTAAATGGCTGCCATTTTGAAACAAGATGGCGGATGAAGCTGGCCAACGAACTCGGTCGAGATATTTGTATGTACTATGAACACAACAAGGTACATCCAAACCGGTTCATAAATACGCCTGTTATTACGTGACAAAAATCAGGACGTTTCAAAATGTCAGCCACGCTAGAAATTCAAAATGCTATAACTCAGCCATTTCTTAAGATATAGACGAAACAAAAACTGCTCCCGAATCTTTTTATCAAGGTCAAACACATAAGAAGAAAATATTTTTTCAGTTTTCAATTTTTTGGTACCACATTTCAAATTTAAATTTTTCTTAAAAATTTAAATGGCCACCATTTTTAAACAAGATGGCGGATGAAGCTGGCCAACGAACCCGGACGAGACATTGGTATGTACTATGTATAAACGAAGTTACGTCCAAATCGGTTCATAAATACGCCTTTTATCGTCTGACAAAATTCAGGACGTTTCAAAATGTCAGCCACGCTAGAAATTCAAAATGCTGCAACTCAGCCATTTTTTAAGATATAGACGAAACAAAAACTGCTCTGAAATCTTTGTATAAAGGTCAAATACATAAGTAAAAAATATTTTTCCATTTTCAATTTTTTGGTACCACATTTCAAATTTCAAATTTTTTTAAAAATTTTAAATGACTGCCATTTTGAAACAAAATGGCGGATGAAGTTGTCCAAAGAACTCGGTCGAGACATTGGTATGTACTATGTACACACCGAATTACATCGAAATCAGTTCATAATTACGAGAGTTACAGTGTGACATAGGTCAGATATATATATATATATATGGATATATATATATATATATATATATATATATATATATATATATATATATATATAAATTTTGAACGGAGGGTGGTTTCGGTGTCTGGGGGTCATGATCAATGAAAATATACCAAAATTTTTTGAAATCGCTTTCCTCCGAACGGCTGCAATAGGTAGTAAACAGTAATAAACTATATATATATGGGATTGGATTTATAATTCGAAATATTCATATATTTCAGTTGCGCCTGACAATTATATTTTAGTTACCTGTTTAATAATGCATAAATATCACAGATGCGTAGGAATTTTAAGACTAATAACCTATAATTCTTTTTAGGTTTGAATTTATAAAGTAAAATATTTCTTTTGTTAAAGGTCTAAAAATATATAAAATGATAAATTAAAGATACAGGTTTTTTCGACTAATTGAAAGATAATTATTAAATAACATAGAATATTATTACAGGTTTACTTAGGTGTACATATTTTTTTGTTAGAAAGATGCATTAAGCATACGTATCTCCGTTAATATTATTAGAAAAATTCTGAAGCAAACAACAAATCAACAGAGAAAATTCTAAAAGTGTGAGTGAAAGACATGATTATAGAACAAAGAATTGAAAGCAGATATGTACATCGAAGTATGTATGATTCTAAAAGTAATCACATTTTTCTTGGGAGTGAACTTAGTGTGTCAAATATTTTTTTGCTTCAGTTCTGCAAATAAAGAAAAAGATTGATAAAAGAAAAGTTGCCCTTCGGCATGAAGAAGAAAAATATGGACGGGATTTGAAAGTTTATTAAAAGTATACATATTTTTTTTAAAGATGCCATACAAATAAGTATATCTGTAAACATTTAAGAAAAAAATATGAAATAATGTGGATGTCAAAAGAAAAAGTTCCAACTCAGAATACAGACGATTACAAAAAAAAAAAAAAAAGAATCAGAGATTCATATCGGTGGTATATCAATTAGTAATAAACTGCTTAAATTTGTCATTGAATTTATAATTTAAAATGTTCGTTTACTTCACTTGTGCGAGAATATAAGAACAATGGATATGTCAACAATAAATATTTGTTTGTTATTTATTTATTTCACATTTATACAATAAACAGATCACATATAAAAATAATGCTAAATATTAATAATACAAACAATAACATTTAATTTACCAATAGAACAAGAATGAGACAAGTTCTTTCTGGAAAGGTAATTTCTCATTCGCGCCATTTGCAGCGAGAGTGCATGTTCAGTACGTAGGGTAGAAACATTGCTCTTGAGACACATTTATAAACATTACTTAACAAAGAATGGATTAGGAAAAATACTTTTCCTTGCAAGTTTTTTTTTTATTTTTATAACAATGCTTACATATTTGCAAGAAACAGATCTCCTATAAAAATAATGGTTCATAACAATGATTGAAATAATAACATTTATTTTAAGAATAGAGCAAGAATTAGACAAGTTCTTTCTGTCAGTGAAATTTTTTTTCTTCACGCCATTTGTAGCGAGAAGGCCATTTCAGAACTTTGGGAAGAGATCTTGCTCTTGAGACACATTTATACACATACTTAACAAAAAATGGATTAGGAAAAACACTTTCTTGTGCAAGCTTCAATGAATTTACTCGCACTGGTAAGTGTTGGACGCTTATATTTTAGTTACACCTGTATAATGATGCATAGATATCAGACGTGGGATTGAATTCTAAGGGTAATAAACTATAATTTTTCTTAGCTTTGAATCGATAACGACAAATATTTCTTTGTTTCAGATCTAAATATATTAAAAATTATAGATTAAAGATATGTTGCTTTTCGACTTATAGAAAATTACGAAAAAATCTAGAAGATTACTACAGGCATATATATATTTTTGGTACTTTTCGGTTAGCCGGACGCCAGTGTTATATATACTTATATATTTATATGTACATGTATGTATATATGCATATATATTTACATATATATATGTGTGCATATATACAATAAGTGTATATGTATATATATGTATATATACATACATGTATGTATATAAATATGTCTATATAACAC
The DNA here is from genome assembly GCA_963932465.1 of Maratus speciosus. Lineage (NCBI taxonomy): Eukaryota > Metazoa > Arthropoda > Arachnida > Araneae > Salticidae > Maratus > Maratus speciosus. The sequence goes on from OZ010789.1 coordinate 225,157,207, forward strand.
TGGAACCCGGCTAACCGAAAAGTACCATTTTTTTTAATAAAATGATACATTAAAAATATGTATGACCGTGAATATTAGAAGTCAAATTCTGAAGTAATATGAAAGTCAAGAAAAGAAATGTGAGGATTGAACGCGAAACAAAGAATTAGAGGAAATCATGTACGTCTGAGGTATGTATGATTTTTAAAAGTAATCAATTATATTTTTCTTTGAAGTGAATTTACAGTGTCAAACATTTTTTTCTTTCAGCTCTAGATATAAGGAAAAATATTTATTAAATATATGTTGCTCTGCCGCATGAAGAAGGAATATGTCGAAGGGTTGCATACATATATTTTTCTAAGATGTCATACAATTATGTATCCCTGCAAATTATTGAAGAACAAATTATGAAATAATGTGGCGGATAAAATAAAAAAGTTTTAAGTGAAAAAACAGACGATGACTAAGAAAAGAGGATGCAAATATGCATATCGGAGGGATGTAAATTACATAAAAGTAATAAGCTAAATTATTTGGAAGTGAATTTAAAATTAAAATCTTCGTTAATTTCAGTTATGCAAGAATACATGAATAATGTAAATGTCTATAATGAATGTCTGTTTGTTTAAGAAATGCTTACATATTTACAACAAAGAGATCGCGTATAACAACCAAGGTACTTAACAATGATATGAACAATAACATTTGATTTACGAATAGAAGTACAATGAGACAAGTATGAGACAATAAAATTTGTTTATCCAGGTTGGTTGCATTGAGGTCTCCAGTACAGTAGCTATGGAAATACGCTGTTACTGAGACACATTTAAACGCATGCTGATGAATGTATTTAAAGAATGTATTTAAAACACTTTTTCTCGAAAAACTCAAGCAATTTATCCCCCACTCGTAAGTATTTTCCCATAATATTTTAGTTACATGTTTAATGATGCATATATATCAAAGATGAGTATAATTTCTAAGAGTAATAAACTGTAAATGTTCTTCGGTTTCAATGTATAATGTCAGATATATGTTTGTTTCAGATTTAAAATTACTTAAAAAGATAGATAGAAGATAATTTATATTTAGACTTATACAAAGGAAATTGTGATGTATGTAATGTAGAAGTTTATTACAGGTATGCAAATATATATATGTATATATATATATGGTTGAATCCATATCAACTCAGGCAGGGGGGTTACCTTCGTAGTCTCAGAAGTTTTTGAATTGAACATATGTTAAAATTTAAGAAAAGTAAGATACCTGTATATTTTTTTTTGTCCAAAAAAATTCCTGGCCCGAGATACAGGCCGCCAAATATGACAACCCCGGCAGCATTTCCCATTCTCGATTTTCGATAAAAATTATAAAGTGCTCTACCTCTAGAACGGTGCAAGATATTTTGTTGCGTTGTTTTTTTTAATTTTAAAGATAGTATTCTTCTGTTTAAAATGATATACCCAATTTTGAAATATGTATTCAACTTTTCTTGTGGCAACCTTTTGAAATAAAAAAAAATATATCATTTTTTTTTTTTTTCAAATATACCAATCCCAAAAATTTAGACTTTTTTGCTGTTGATCAATACCATTGGGAACTACCTTCACTATAAAGGAGAACATCCACTTTTGAGCTTAACAAATTTTAGAAATATTTCAAAAATTCTGAGAATTTTACAGGAACTGTATACATACAGTTCCAGTAAGAGTTACTGAATTTTTACTTATTTGTATCATATTTGTAAGGGTAAGCCTATTATATATCCTAAGCAAGTTGGAAATTCCAATATCAAATGTGGCAAATTATGCGCGTTTGTACTATAACTAGTTTTATAAATATTCAGATCTTGATGCAATAAGTGTTACACTATTGAGCAAAAAGGCATAAATACAAAATTTATTATGATTCTATATATTAAATTCAGTAATGCGGAAGTAATATGAATCCATCTTAAAAAGGACTTAATCACCAAGGCAATCTAGAATCATTACCTATCATGGTATATTATTGAATAAAACTTTTATTAATAGAAGAAAACTTTTATTAATATCTTTTTAAGTTTTAATTCAATTTTCATAACATTTGCAGTAATAAATACTTTATTTTCCTTACCGAACATTGCATAGTAAAACAATCTTAATAACATATATCAATTACACAGCAATACAACCATATTAATGCAAGTTAGACTTCAGCCAGACGGGCAGACAAACCGAATCCATAAAGACTTTCAACTATATTGGGAAGTGTTAAAAACACATAAACAGGTTGGAATTTGACTTTTAGAAATTTATATCATTTGACGGAAGCATACTTGAATACTTTCATACAACCCTGTACTTTACCTACTATCTTTATGCATGCCACTATTTAACTAATATTTAATTTAGACTAAAACGCACTTAAAACTAGTGAAATCACACTTCCAGAGTTTATCATCCATAGCCGACCATATATCTAATTCTTTGCATGGACCTGTATATCATTTTATCCATATTCTACAAACATATTTTAGTATACTAAATGGAGTTCAGCGTAAAAATGCATAACTCATTTGAAAATCACCTTTAAATTACTTTCGTTCATACTCGGTAACCCTTATGATTTCTTTTATGTAGCCTGTATATGATCTGCTGCATTTATACATACAACATAATACAGAAAAATGTAGTTAAGCTTAAAAACTCATATCACAACTAAAAAAGCACTTCTAGCAATTATCGCTAATATATAGTATTTCGTATACAGTAAAGTATCCGAAATCTTTTGTGTGTCTCTCTAAATACTATGCACTTTCTATTACATAGGAAGTAACTTGTTGTAAACCTCAGCAACATATATCGATTTCATTATATGTGAAAGAGTTTGGCGTAATTAAAATATGCCGCAAACAATATTCCCCTTATACCATTATCCTACGAAATTCTTTTGTGTGAATCTATAAATGAATAATTAATGTTCTTTGCAGCACATATTTTACAGAATGTATATTTTAGTACACTTCATTTAAGCACATAGTTAAGATATTTTGTTTCCATGTTTTGTTTTATCTGTTTTATGCTTCCATTCACCGAACTTTTTAGATACACCTTGTATAACTTGTCAAAATCAAAAGTGGAAGTTCTCCTTTACAGGGAAGGTAGTACTCAATGGTATTGTTCAACAGCAAAAAAATCAAAATTTTTGGGATTGGCATTTTTGAAAAAAAAAATTTTTTTTGATAAAAAGAAAAAAAAAATCAAAAGGATGCCACAAGAAAAGTTAAATACATATTTCAAAATTGAGTATATCATTTTAAACAGAAAAATATCATCTTAAAAAAAAAAAAACGCAACAAAATATCTTGCACTGTTCCAGAGATTGAGCGCTTTAAAAGTTTTATCGAAAATCGAGAATGGGAAATGGTGCCCGAGATGCCATTTTTGGCTGCTTGTATCTCGGGTCAGGAATTTTTTTGGACAAAACAAAATTGTACAGTTATCTTATTTTTTCATGAATTTTAACATATGTTCAATTCAAAAACTTCTGAGACTATGAAGGTAAGATTTTTTCTTTGGCTGCCTGAATTGACATAGATTGCACCATAGGTATATATATATATGTATATATATATATATGAAGTATTAAAAATATGGATGTCTGTAATTATTAGAAGAAAACTTCTAATGTAATCTGAAAGCTACGCGAAGACATTTTTCAACTGATGATGAAGGAAATGACCAGGAAACAAACAATTAATATATATATATATATATATATATATATATATATATATATATTATGTATATATATATATATATATATATATATACATAATATATATGCATGATTGTTAAGAGTAATCAACTGCATTTTTTTGGCGATTGAATTTATAGAGTATATATGTTTGTTTTAGGTCTAGAAAATGAAAAAAAATATGAATGATAAGTTGCCTTTTGAGACGAAGGAGAAACGTGTCGAAATGATCCGAAATTTTATTACAGGGATACATATTTTTTTAAAGATGCCATAAAAATATGTATCCCTGTAAATTATTGAAGAAAAATTATGAAATAATGTGGATGGCAAAAGAAAAAATTTCAAGTGAGATTACAGACGATGACTAAAGACAGAAGAATCAGATATTTATATCCGAGGTACGTAAATTACTTAAGAATAATAAACTATATACATTTGTGATTCAATTTTTAATTTAAAATGTTCGTTTATTTCGCTTATTTAAGAATATGTGAACAATGGATATGTCAACAATGAATTATTGTTTGTCGTACATTTGCTGACATTTTTACAGATCGCATATAAGAATAATGTAAATAACAGTAATATAAACAATAACACTTATTTTAACAATGGAACAAGCATGACATATGTTCTTTCTGGAAATGAAATTTTCTCCTCCACGCTATTTGCACCAGTTCAGTACGCAGGAAATAGACATTGCTATTGAGACATATTTATACACATACCTAACATAGAATGGATTAGGAAAAATACTTTCTCTTGCAAGCAGTAAGAAATGTATTCCCCATCGTTAAGTGTTTGATTATATTTTATTTACCTGTATAATGCTTCAAAGGTGTATATAGTTTCTAAGAGGTACGTGTGATTTCTATTAATGATTTCTTCTTGGATTTCAACTATAATGTCAAATACTTTTTGTTCTGATCTAATTTTTTTAAAAGATATATTAAAAATATTTTGATTTTGGACTTCTAGAAAGAAAATAATGAAATAATCTAGAGAATTAATACAGGCATACAAATTTATTTATTAAAATAATGCATTTAAAATGTGTATCCCTGTAAATATTAGAATAAAATTCTTAAATTATTTTTAATTCTTAAATTATTTTTATTTTAAGAATGAAAGTGACTACAATGAAACTATGAATTAGACGAAAATATTTACATCGGTGCTGGGCAACATATAACTATGATATGTTCCCGCACCATGTTGGTTAAATCAAAGTAAAATTGCGTAATTTGTTATTTCTGTTTGTATAAATATTTTTTATAAAATATAATTATGAGTGTAAAATTATAATGTTTATTTATTTAAGTAAAATAGGAGTGTAAGTTCATACAAAAATTATTAAGTTGATTTTAAATATTAAATATATATTTTTAAAAAATTGTTGTATTGTAAAATGAATGTATAATGTTGAATAGAGTTCGGATGTCAGACAACAACAATAGCCAGACGCCATGGTGTCGTTTTATGACAAGCCAATGGAAAGTGGTGTATAATTAGAAATCGTAAAATAATAAAAACGCTGGAATAAATTTATGGCCTCAATAAAAGTGTTGGGATAAATTTATGGAATTCAGACCACCCAAACTTTAAGGCAGATAATAATATTAAAGTATATGTAAGGGGCCATTTGCAGACTGTTAGCTAATAGGCCTATCGAAGAATAATGCAAAATCTTCTCACATCCAATAACAGTGGACTAGACAAAAATAGTTCCACCCACTGCAGGAGTTGTGGTGCAAGAAGAATAAGGTTTAAAAAAGAGAGTCTGAAAAAAGATGTAGAGGACGCAGGAGCTCTCCTGAAAGCCCGTGCAATGAATCCTGAAAGCCCTAGTAATGCCCAGGCGAGATGGACATATCGGAGCGAGCCTAATCAAGCCTAATTGAGGATGTCTTCCTGATGTACATATCGGAGTGAGCCTAATCAAGCCTAATTGAGGATGTCTTCCTGATGTACATATCGGAGTGAGCCTAAGCAAGCCAAATTGAGGATGTCTTCCTGATGTTAAAATAAAGAGGATTATTCTACAGAGGTCCGTAGCTATGCATCCTGCCATCCCGATGTTGCCGCTCTGATACGAAGCGAATTCTGGATGACATATGAATATGATCCTAAGCAACGCGACAACTCTGAATTTGATGTATAAAGGCCACCATCCCGTATATTAAAAAAAAGGTACTACTTTAGACTTTTTCTATTACCACTTAAAATCATAAGAAAAATTATAAATATACTTTTCTGATATTTTATGGTAGAGAGTAATCTGAGATCCGACAAAACCGATAATTAAATAAAATTAAGGTAATTTAAAAATGAAAGAGAATTATTCTTTTAGCAAAAAGAAAAAAATATAATAATTAGAGTACATGAAAATATTGTCTTTTTTTTAAAGATTAAATATACATAAAATAATGAGAAGCAAACAAAAGTATTGCTTTCTTTTTTTTTGAATTAATATTATGTATTTCTGTATATAGTTGTGTTCAATGTAAATAAAATATTTAATCAAGTTTTAAAAAGTTTCTGTAATTATTTAATTGATAATGTTTAAGGTATGTCAATTTATTTTTACAGCTTAAATTTTAGTTTAATTCATAAGTGGAAGAGTTCGTCTAAATAATTCACAACGCAAACTCTTAATTTTATTCGTAATTATTTAAATTTAATAATTACATTTTGACGCGAATTTTAATTTAATTTTATTAATGCTTCGCGTTGCTCTTCTACTAGAATTATGTAATTACGATCACTTATGTCATTTGAATTGATCTAAGGTATATAAAATTATATACCAATTTGCTACGAGGTTGCTTGGATGATTTGGACCAATTAACAATTTTGGATATAAATTAAATAGAAAATAAACAGGTGTAATTATCTGTCCAGCATCCCCTCCTTCATAGTAAAATGGTGCTATGACTCAGGAACGTTCATCTGAGGTCATTAGAAATAATAATAATAATAATAATAAATAATAAGGAAAATAAATTTAAGTATTATTTTAATGTCACAATTTTAAAGATATTGTAGGTATTTAAGTTTAATTGATTAAAATTTTATTAAAATTAATTTTATTATTGTGACAATAATGACACACATATAATAATTTTATATAAATAAAATGAATAATATATGTTAGCAAAAAAAAAAGGGAAATGAAAAAAATAATTCTGGGATTTATAATAGGTAAATTTAGGAATTACAATTTTGTTTTTTTTCTCTCTTTTCTCTTTTGGTTGGATCTCAGTTACCATTGAGAAATAATGGCATTCACATCACAGATGACACATTTGTAAAAATAATTTTTTATATATACTGTATAAATAATAATAAGAAGAATAATAAGTAAAATTTGATAATATGTCTGGTATAAAAAAATGATTGAAATGTCAATAGATCATGATTTTTGAAATTGTATCACCTTGATACAAAAGAAAATTTATGAGTCGTACTACGAAGTAGTAGTACATTATTTACATATAAAAAAAAATAAAATAAGATTGTTTTTTCTGTAGAAAAAGACAGATATTTTTCTGTTAAATGAAATTATGTTGTTTTTATATATACGTGTATTATAAATATTTTAGGGGTATTTATGTGTGTAAAAGAATAATCTACAAAACAACTTCATCTCCTAAGAATTTTTTTTTTTAATTTTAGTGCTGTTGTTTTTATGTATTTATGCAATTTAGAATATTTTCATACATATGTTGTAATATAGAGAAAATAGTATGAGATGCAAAATATTCTTTTAAGAGGTATAGGATCTATTTTGAATTGATATTTTGAAAAAGTATACATTGATTACTAATATTTGTTAAAAATGACTAAGACGCTGGATATAGATACACGTATTAAGTTAGTGTCACCATTTGACAATAAAAAGAACAAAAACATTATATTTTTCTTAGAGGAATTTGATAATATTTTGAATTCGACAGATATACAGGAAGAAACTAAATTATTAATTTTAAAGGCTAAAATTTCTGGGGACGCAAAACATATTTTAAGTAAACAGATTGAAAAATATAACGAGACCAATTATAATTTATTTAAAAATAATTTGGTGGAGTTATTTGGTACAAAACTAAGCTTCCTTAATGCTCAGAGCAATTTCCTAAATTTAAAACAGGCCGCAAGTCAAACGATAGAGGATTCCATTTTGGAGTTTAAAAAGGGTGTAAAATCTTATATCGAAAGTGCAGGCGAAAATGTGGATAATAAGGAAGAGAATTTTATCGAAATCTTAAAAATGTCGAATTTTTTAAATTCAATTAGACAGGATATTGCACTAGATGTTCGTAAAAATGCGCCCAGGTCCTTCAAGGAGGCATGCGAGTTAGCAAAACTTATGGAAAGTGCGTATAATGAATCAAAGTTTGAGGAAATTAACGCAATAAATAAAGAAAACAAAGATCTTTATGAGAACATTATAGAATCAAGTAAGCAAAACAAAGAGCTAATCGAGAAATTAAAAGGCGAGATTGAAAAACTAAAAAAATCAAAGAAAAAAAACCATGCAATTAGAGATGATAGTGTTCCGCGGAATAAGAAACTCTTTAATAAACACAATGATTATCAGGGTCCCCATTTCAATAACAATTTTCATTATAATGATTATGAACGATATTATAATGATTACTACAATTCCTTTAATTACCCGACGCATTATGGGATGTATGATTATTCACAACCTAACTGGAATTCGGGAAATAGGGATTTTGGATATATTTCTGAGAATTATGATCAAAATGGTTATCAATTTGAAAAGCGCAAAAAGAAAAAAAAATGGGCAAAGAAAACAGCGAAATCGGATCAAGATTCGGGATTTTCAAAGAGGGAAATCGATAAAATAAATAAAACAATCGCAAATATAACAAATGCAGACAAAGATAGTCTGCCAATTATATCACTAAGTATACAGGGCGTCGAAATACAAGCGTTACTGGATACCGGAGCTGCTGTTTCCCTTTTATCACCTTCTTTATTCAAAAAAATTAAAGATACAAACGTCAAAATCAAATATTTGGGCAATCAGATCCAAATTAAAACTTTAACAAATTCAAAGATTTTTTTAAACAATGTGTAAAATTAACTTTTCGATTAAAAGGTATATTCACAACAGGCACATTTTATGTCACTAATGATGATTTTGATAGGCAGTACCAAATGTTATTAGGGTACGATTATCTCAAAGAAAATCATATGATTTTGGATTTATGCAATAAAACATTAAAATTTAAAAATCAACAAATTAAATTAAACGTTGCAAGTGAAGTAAATAATTATGAAGTGAATAACATTACGCCATGTAATTCAGGGGAACATTCAAATAAAAGTATGTTTGCCATTACTAAAAATAGAATTTTTCTCCAACCTGAAGAATCGAAAATTGTAAAATTAAAATGCCCAGAGGATATAAATATGTCAGATGTAATTATTTTTGACCCCATTCAAGAAAATAGTAAATTTTCATGCGAGACTTCGTTACACGAAGTTAAAAAAAATAATAACATAAATATTATAATAAAGAATAAACTGTTAGAAAAGTTAATTATTCAGAAAGGAACTAAAATGGGGGAAATTATAAAGAACTTTGAGTGCAAGCAAGATGACTCAACTGATAATATAGAGAAAGGAACATTTTATGAAATAAATAATTTAAATATAGAAGATGTAAGAAAATTGCGAGAAGCAGAAATTAAAGAGACGGATTTCGATTTAAGCCATTTATCGGAGGAAGTACAACAAAAATTTCGAAAAATTTTAATGGGCAATGTTCATGCATTTTCAAAAAGTTATCAAACATTGGGGCAATCAGCGTTTGTCGCACCAAGTTTTCAATTGAATCATGAATTCCCGGTACAAGCTAAGCCATATAAATTGCCTCAGGCAGTAAGACAGTATGCGAAAAGGGAAACTGAACAATTGTTACAGGCTAAAATTATAGAGAAGACTGACTCCGAGTATGCTTTTCCAGTTATTTTCGTTAGAAAGAAAAATCCGAGTAATAACCCGAATGCAGAACCCAAGTTTAGAATGGCAACGGACCTAAGACTATTAAACCAAATTTTACAACCTTATACTTATCCGATGCCGGACGTAAAAGACTTATTACAAAAAATAAGCGGTAAAAAATACTATACGGTGCTAGACTTACATAGTGCCTTTTTCCAAATAAATTTAAAACCAGAAGATTGCAAAAAATTAGCGTTTATTACGGAATTTGGAAAACATATGCCACTTCGTTTAGCTTTTGGCACACGAAATTCTAGCGCAATTTTTGCAGAAGTAATCGATAAAATTCTGGGTCATTTTGACAAAAGCAAAGTATCATACTACATTGATGATGTGTTGATATCTGCAAACACAATAGCAGAGATGACGAAAACCTTAGAAGAAGTTCTACAGGTATTAATAAATCACAACATGACAATCGAACCTTCAAAAATGCAAATTTGCAAAGCAGAAATAGAATTCCTAGGATTTAGGGTGAATCAAATGGGATATTCTCCATCAAAAAAGAATATTGAAAAAGTGAAAAATTTAGTCAGACCAAAATCGAAAAAGGGGGTCAGATCTTTATTGGGCTTAGCGAATTATTTTCGGACGCTAATACCCAACTATTCAGACAAAGTTAACCCTTTAATAGAGCTGACTAAAGATAAAGTTAAATTCAAGTGGAGTCCAGAAGCAGAAAAAGCTTTCCTGATAATTCAGGAAGAAATTGTACAAAAACCAACACTCAGACCCCGCGATTTTAACAAGGAATTTTTCTTATTCACGGATGGGAGCAAAGTTGCAATTTCAGGTGTTCTAGCTCAAGAAAAGGATGGTCATTTGCTACCTGTTGAATTTTTCCGGAGAAAACTTAGAGAACCGGAAAAAAATTATCCGAGTATTAAATTTGAGTTATTAGCAGTGCATGAAGCAATTATACATTTTAAATATATGCTTTCAGGTAGAAGATTTACTGTGTTAACTGATTCGAAAGCACTAACTCAGCATTTACATTTACAAGATAAATCGGAAATTATAAACAGATGGGTAGCAGATTTACAAGACTTTAATTTCGACTTCGAATTCGTCGAAGGAATTAACAATCCAGCAGACTATTTGAGCAGGAATTTAGATAATCTTACAACAGACAGAGAACTCCAAAATAATTTGTTTGCAAGTAACATAGCACTTACAGACGAAAATATTAAATCGGAGCAATATGCAGACGAAAAATTAAAAATTATAATAAATAAAATCGAAAAAGACAAAAATAATAGAAGCACGAAGAGATTTGCTTTAAATCAAAATAAATTATTAATTTTGAAACCTGGTTCAGATAAAAAGGAGCTTTTAATTACCCCGGATTCATTAAAAATTGCAGCCATAGAAGAAGCTCATAAAGCGCATTTCGGATTTCAAAAAACTTATGATAATGTGAAAACAAGGCTTTTTTGGCACGGAATGTACAAAGACATTAAACAGTATTGTGCAAATTGTGTGCAGTGCCTCACATCTAAACAACACACGACAATAAAAGTCCCTGTTAAAAAAATGGTGAAAGATCACGAAGTCGGTACAGTCCTGCATGCTGACGTCATTGGACCTTTAAACCTCACGTTAAGGAAAAACAGATACATTTTAATTATAATTGATTCGACATCGAGATTACTGGAAGCTGTTCCCCTACGAAACGTAGAGACACAGACTATATTAAATGTACTAAATAAATATTTTACAAATTATGGGATGTGTAAAGAAATTACCTTTGATAATGCAAAATATTTAAGAAGCGAAATTATGAAAGAATATTTGGAATCTTTAAACATACAAAGGAAATTTGTGAGTGTATACCGTGCGCAAGGAAATGGACTTTGTGAAGTTACCAATAAAATATTAAAAACATCAATTGTAGCTATGTCGAAACGCACTACGGAATGGGACATAAGACTGGATTTTTTTAAACTAGCGTATAATTCCTCGAAACACCGCGCTACGGGATATAGTCCCTCACTGCTATTTTTCGCAATGGAAATAAAAAATCCCTTCACAGCCCATATTCCTTCTGAGGAAATATATACCCACTCTTATGTTAAAAGCAGAATACAGCATATGAAGGAAATCAAAATTCAATCCCTTGCAAACCAGGAGAAAATAATGCAAGAATATATAGATGAAGAGGCATACGAAAAAGTAAAGGATTTAAATTTGGGTCAAACAGTATATTTAAAATGTATTGGAAAACCAGGCGCATTAGAGCCAAAATTTCAAGGACCCTACGAAGTTACTAAAAAGTTTAGAAACTTTAATTATTTATTACAATATGTTCCAGATAAATCAATAGAGCCGATCAAACGACATATGGATCAGCTGTACGCTACGAAATATGCAACAGGTCATACAGAGGCGGAAATTACGAATTTACAAGGGTCTCAGAAAAAAATTAAGGGTGAGAAAAATTACAAAAATAAATGTGACATTTGTAAAAGAAAATCGCACTTAACTGAAAATTGTTGGTTCAAATTGAACAAAAATACGAGTCAAAAGGGTGACAAAGTGACTAAAAAGTATTATAAAAAAAATAATAAATATTCTGAGAATGTAGACCCATATTTAAAGTATCAAACGGATTATTATGATATAAATATGTCGTTATATGGTTATACACCATATACAAACTTATACGGGGATGTTATACAAGATCATTACCCTTTCCCCCCTCCCCAATATTATCCATGGGATATGAATTGGTATTAAAAATAAATCAAAATACATAATTAATCGAATTTCAAAATTTTCAAAATTTTCAAAATTTAAAAATAAATTTTTCTCTTTCAGGTAAAAAAAAAAAATTGAAACAAAATTAATAACTTGCCTTTTTAAAATTCAAAATAATAATAAGAAAGGATAGGAACATGGGAACGCCAATTTGTCTCAGGGTTACAATATTGAGCAAATGTGCAGGGCGCACCCGAAAACATACTTATAAAATTATGAAATGTGCTTCACAAAACTTCAATGGAGCAGTGAAATATTTCTCTCCAGGCAAATGTTATATATATATTTTTTTTTCTTTTCGAATATGAATTAGAAAATATAAAATTTTAACAAAGCCAAATAACATTAAAACTTAATTAATTTAATAGTGAATAATGTTGGAGTAATTTTCAAAAAAAAAAAAAAAAGAGAATTTTTCTGTCTTCTATAAGGATAGCCTTTGCTAATAGCCTTACAATTTAGATGACAGAATTTCAGAATTACTCTTTAAAATGAGTAGGTGTAAGCTATAGGTTCAGGGTAGTTAGAACAGCTTTATAGCATACTCATATATATATATTTTTTTCTTATATAAATATATGGTTGACAAGGAATAAATTATTAGTGCACTTTATATTAGGATAGCGGTCAGCTATAAGCCTAAATATAATAAAATATACAAAAAGTGCTAAGATTTATTCCGGTAGTTCAATTACAACTTATATGCTAAAGTCTAGAATTTAGACAGCAGGGATAAGTTTTATGAACAAAAGTGTTATAAAAAATTTAAAAAAAAAAGGATTTTGGTGTAGCACATTGGTTTTTAAAAAACATATATATGTATAACAATGGACAAGGCAAGTTATTTCAATATGATTGCACACAAAATTATTGTAAAAAAATTACACAAATAAATAATTGAAGTAAAATTAAAATTTTCTCACCAAAGGCTTTCTGTATAGGGTGCAATTTTGGCCTACGGCTGGGTATGCACCAACACCAACAAAATATTTGTAGAAAAGTTATTCACAGATACATCAATATATAGTCATCACTTGGACATAAATTTCAGGATTTTTGGCTGAAAAAGGAATCGAAGAAAAAATTAAGTATGGTATAATTACTAGATGTTATGCTCAGAAACAATAAAATTAGTAATATTATATTGTAAAAAGCAGCATTTTGAGTTTTAGTTAGGAAAACTTTTGATTTTTAGGTTTTACACATTTATGGAGTGTCTAGCTCAGTGTATAGTTCCTAGATTTAATTCAAAAAAATAATAAATAAAAATATAAGTTCGTGTTGTTTTCAAAATAAATAACAAAAGGTATAGCAATTAGCATTTACAGTTAAAATTTATGGAATTTTCAGCAAAATTAACATTAGACAAACATAGTTTATATTATATTTAACTTGATAAGCTAATTTACTTTTATTAACGGTATTCAATTAGAATTAAAGTAGGCTTAAAATCAAGTTAAATTAATTAATAACATTGTTGTAATGTAAAATTTTATGTAAGACTATTATATTTTTATTGTATATATAAAAATATGCAAATTTAATAATTAATAAAATGTATTAGCAAAATTATTTAATATAAATATTAAATGACATCTTGCTGAAATCAGCTAGAAATTAGATTTTTTTTTTTTTTAATGAAATATTTATAAATTTATGTTATTTTAGAATTTAAGCTTTTTTTTTTTTTCTCTTTACTTTCCCTTAGAATTAAATGCAATTCTAAATTTAACACATATAAATATACATAGTATTGATAAATTTGAGTGTGTGAGTTCATAAAATTTTTTTTATATAATTTGGCCAATTTAACATAAGAAAACAAAATAAATAAATAAATATATTTATATATATTGGCCTTATTTTTATTAAAATATGTAGTATGGCTTAATAAATTTATTTACGTAATTTTTTTTATAGTACGTACAGTAATTATTTTAAAAACTTGATCTATAAAAAAATTGGATGTGGTTGTTTGTGAGTATACAAAGATTTTTTCTGCTGGCAGAAGTTCTTTGGTCCGGCCGGGTACTCATAGAGGGCTGCATACGATTTTACGTAGTAATTATCATTTGCTTTTGGATTTTTTAAATTATACAAGTGTATTAAGTACATTTTTTTTATAATTAAATAATAATTATTAATGTTGGATTAATAATAATAATTTATTATATTTTATTTTTAAACATATCATTAAATTTTAGACATTAGAATTCACATACGGAATGTTAATGATAAATAAAATTTTGAATAAATAAATTTTTATTTCATTCAGTACAAAATAAATAAATATGAAAATTTAACAATCTTTTAAGATAGAATTGTTGGCTAAATAAATAATAATTAAAGAAAAAAAATTGTTCTCTTCTTCGTCAATCGCATTTTCTGACAACACTATTTAATAGTATTAAATGAAGGTGCATTTTTAAGGTCAGCGTAATGCATATTTTGCATTTTGAGAGGCTGTAGAAGTCATATTTCCGTGTTGTTTACATTTTAATAGTAAACAATATCATGAATCAAAATTTGTGTTTGTTAGAAAGGTCTAAAAATATACAATGTAATCAGTTAAAGAAAATTATATGCATTTTTTTTTTTAAATCCTGAAAGGCAATTTGGTTTAGATTTGAACCTGACAGCATAAAAAGCCACCTTCGCTTCAGTCGCAGTATGAGGCAGGAGAATTCAAATGCTAGAATCGCCATTTTTCCCCTGCAAAATAATAAAAAAAAGCAGAAGGTTTACATTAGATATGATACAAGTACATACACTGTTTATGCATAGATTATGTTGAAAATTACATACAGGCATGCACAGTTAGTTAAGAAGAAAGTATATCAAGAAATTATACTAATTAATAAGGTAATTACAAGCATGAAATGGTTTTAAATACATACTTTTGGGAAGTCGTAAAATTTTGTCACAGCACAAATCACCTCGCAGAAAGGGATTAGTAGCTTGACCAACCCCACTTTTCGGGAGGATCGGGACGTTCAAAAACTGGTTTTATTCTCTCCTCCTGCTTCTTTTTCTTTTTTTTCCTCGTATCGGGTAAAGTTGGAAAGCGTTACGTAATGATATATTAAAGGAGATGAAATAGCTTGTATATGTTGACGTATCATACATGTTAGAATTAACAAATAAATAAAATAATGTAACAAGTCTGTATACAATATTTTTCTGATTATAATTTGAATACATCAGATTAATTATGTGAAAATATAACATGTCATATTACAAGCATTGTATTGACTTTTATTCAGTATAAAATGTGTTTTAGATACAACACTGTGTCATAAGGTTGTATGTGATGAAATAATATGTCAAATGTGTATGCCATTATTTTTCTTGTAATTAGGTTTATTTCGGCATATTAGTTTCATACAAAATTATAGCTTTGAATGTATTTTGGGCACTTAAACTGTAAAGTTACAAAATTATTAAACATGTGTGTGGTAAAGAAAAAAGGCTTCGAGAAAGACGTCAGATTTTCTGTACAGAGGTCTTCTATAAATGTGAATGTCAACAGACAACTATGCTATCATGTGTTGAACTTTCTGTTATGAAAAAATAGAAGAACTTCTTATAAAATATACCAGAACCATTGATAATTGAACTTTACAGACTTAGTTCAAAAACTGTGTAGATACACAGTCATATGGACACGTACATTCCTTTAAGCTTTACAAAAAAAAAATAAAACCAGCAATCAGTTTTTATTTTTTTTTCTGACACCGGGAGAGATGCTGGGCAACATATAACTATGATATGTTCCCGCACCATGTTGGTTAAATCAAAGTAAAATTGCGTAATTTGTTATTTCTGTTTGTATAAATATTTTTTATAAAATATAATTATGAGTGTAAAATTATAATGTTTATTTATTTAAGTAAAATAGGAGTGTAAGTTCATACAAAAATTATTAAGTTGATTTTAAATATTAAATATATATTTTAAAAAAATTGTTGTATTGTAAAATGAATGTATAATGTTGAATAGAGTTCGGATCTCAGACAACAACAATAGCCAGACGCCATGGTGTCGTTTTATGACAAGCCAATGGAAAGTGGTGTATAATTAGAAATCGTAAAATAATAAAAACGTTGGAATAAATTTATGGCCTCAATAAAAGTGTTGGGATAAATTTATGGAATTCAGACCACCCAAACTTTAAGGCAGATAATAATATTAAAGTATATGTAAGGGGCCATTTGCAGACTGTTAGCTAATAGGCCTATCGAAGAATAATGCAAAATCTTCTCACATCCAATAACAGTGGACTAGACAAAAATAGTTCCACCCACTGCAGGAGTTGTGGTGCAAGAAGAATAAGGTTTAAAAAAGAGAGTCTGAAAAAAGATGTAGAGGACGCAGGAGCTCTCCTGAAAGCCCGTGCAATGAATCCTGAAAGCCCTAGTAATGCCCAGGCGAGATGGACATATCGGAGCGAGCCTAATCAAGCCTAATTGAGGATGTCTTCCTGATGTACATATCGGAGTGAGCCTAATCAAGCCTAATTGTGGATGTCTTTCTGATGTACATATCGGAGTGACCCTAATCAAGCCTAATTGAGGATGTCTTCCTGATGTACATATCGGAGTGAGCCTAAGCAAGCCAAATTGAGGATGTCTTCCTGATGTTAAAATAAAGAGGATTATTCTACAGAGGTCCGTAGCTATGCATCCTGTCATCCCGATGTTGCCGCTCTGATACGAAGTGAATTCTGGATGACATATGAATATGATCCTAAGCAACGCGACAACTCTGAATTTGATGTATAAAGGCCACCATCCCGTATATTAAAAAAAAGGTACTACTTTAGACTTTTTCTATTACCACTTAAAATCATAAGAAAAATTATAAGTATACTTTTCTGATATTTTATGGTAGAGAGTAATCTGAGATCCGACAAAACCGATAATTAAATAAAATTAAGGTAATTTAAAAATGAAAGAGAATTATTCTTTTAGCAAAAAGAAAAAAATATAATAATTAGAGTACATGAAAATATTGTCTTTTTTTAAAGATTAAATATACATAAAATAATGAGAAGCAAACAAAAGTATTGCTTTCTTTTTTTTGAATTAATATTATGTATTTCTGTATATAGTTGTGTTCAATGTAAATAAAATATTTAATCAAGTTTTAAAAAGTTTCTGTAATTATTTAATTGATAATGTTTAAGGTATGTCAATTTATTTTTACAGCTTAAATTTTAGTTTAATTCATAAGTGGAAGAGTTCGTCTAAATAATTCACAACGCAAACTCTTAATTTTATTCGTAATTATTTAAATTTAATAATTACATTTTGACGCGAATTTTAATTTAATTTTATTAATGCTTCGCGTTGCTCTTCTACTAGAATTATGTAATTACGATCACTTATGTCATTTGAATTGATCTAAGGTATATAAAATTATATACCAATTTGCTACGAGGTTGCTTGGATGATTTGGACCAATTAACAATTTTGGATATAAATTAAATAGAAAATAAACAGGTGTAATTATCTGTCCAGCAATCGGAGGTATGTATAATTCAGAAAGTTATCAATTACACTTTTATTGGTGATGAAATTATAATATCCAATATTTGCTTCTTTCAGAGTGAAAAAGATTGATGAAAGATAAGTTTCCCTTCGGTAGGATGTAGGCCAAAAGAAAACTGTTTCACGTGAGAACAGAGACGTTGTCAAAGAAAAGAATCAGAGATGTATGTCGGGTATATTAAAATCTCTTAACAGTAATAAACGAAATATATTTTGGATTGAATTTATAATTCAAAATATTGGTTTATTTCAATAAAAATATGTATTTCTTTGACTATTAGAAGAAATATTCTGAAGTAATTTGGAAATCAAAAGAAGAAATGCTTCAAGTGAGGATGAAAGAGATGATAAAGAAACAAAGAATTAGAAAAAAATGGACATCCGTGGTATGTATGATTCTAAAATGTAACAAGTATATTTTACTTTGATTTAAATCTACAGTGTGAAATATTTTTTTTGTTTCAGCTCTAGAAATAATGAAACAGATTGATCAAGGTTATGTTGCCCTTCGGCATGAAGAAGAAAAATATCGCAGTGATCTGGAAGTTTATTGTAGGTATACATATTTTTTTTTAAAGATGCCATAAAAATATGTATCCTTGTAAATTATTGAAGAGAAAATTATGATATAATGTGGATGTCAAAAGAAAAAGTTTCAAGTGAGATTACAGACGATGACTTAAGAAAAAAGAATCAAATATTTATATCGGAGGTACATAAACAACTTAAGAGTAATAAACTATATGTATTTGTGATTCAATTAATAATTTAAAATCTTCGTTTATTTAACTTATTTAAGAATATGTAAACAATGGATATGTCAACAATGAATGTTTGTTTGTTGTACATTTGCTTACATTTTTACAACAAACAACATGTTGGCATAAAAAATTGCATTTCAGGGATATTTTAGTGTTAAAATGTACGTGCATATGTAAATACAGGGTGATTATAAGGAAACTATACCGATATTTGAGCCCCTAGCAATCATACCGTACACAAAAACTGAATGAAATTTTGGTTTAATGTCTTTTGAGATATGCGCTCAAGAATCATATGAGAAAAAAGTTAACCTCTAACAGTTACGGTTACAGTCGCAAAATTTCAAAAATTTCAAATTAAAAGACTTCTTTTTTTATTGGACTGTGATGCACAATTCGCACTAAAAAATGTGGTCGTTTATAGGAATTAAAACTTCTAAAAGTCAATCTATACCACAATTCACAAAAGTTGGCGTCGTAAGCATGACGATGCGGACGAGGTTTTAATGAATACTTTACAACAATGGAGTTAATGTTTTTATTAATAACGGGTTGAAACCCGTCGAATCTCGACGAAAGAAAATGTCTTAAAAGGAACTGTTACATTGATTCGTAATAAACTTACAGAATTAATTACAACTAAAAAACAGGAATTCTGATTTTTCAGTGCCCCCCCCCCCCTCCCCGATGAAAAAAAGTATATATGTATAGGAATATAGATACTACAAAACGTATTTCATATTTATGACTTAAAACAGATGCTTAATTTTATATAAAATGAGGTCTTTCGCATCCGATAAAGAATTCCACATTTACGATCCAGTCTTTAAACAACATCTACAGAAAAGTATGCATAGAAGTGACTACAATAGATAAATATACAAATCCAGCAAAAAGCGATGTCGTCATTCAAGAAAATCGAAAAAAAGATTGGTTATATAATAATTCACATGCCTTCATTTGTTTGTAACATTAATATAGATACTTAAAATTAAATATAGTTTATAATAGCTCCATGTTTTATCAGAAATCGTTCATTTATAATTTTTCAAAATAGCGCGAAATTTAATTATTTTTTTTTTTCAGTTGTTATGGGAAAATGGCAACAAAAAGATATAATAACCTACAATTTTCCAACTATTTTTTCGTTTGCTTTCTACAGAAATGGCGTACTTCAGTTGCCAACATTAAAGAAATAGTGTTAAAAACTACAAAAAAAAAAAAAAAAAAAAAAAAAAAATCAATATCTCAAAAATAAATTGAGATGCAGTTTTCAAACTAATTGCATTTAAGAGTACTTTTTTTCCCTATACGACGGTACAAAAATTTAAAACGCTTTAAAAAGAAATTAAAGTTATACTTGCAAGTTTAAAAACTTGCAGAAGAGATTATCCGTATTTAACCGTACAATAATACATCTACTTTGTTTTACGGGTAGCTTAAATAACGGAACGTTATTTTTTAGAGATTACATTTTAATTGCTGCCCGAAAGAAACAGCATATCAGGGGCTAAAAAATTTTAAATAACAAAATTTTTAGAGCTTATTAATTTGATAGCTTGCTATATTTGACAGAAGTTAAAATGTAATACATATCTTACTATTGTCTTAGCTATAGCTAATGTTATATCATGAAAAATGTCATTTTAAATATTTGCATTGCACACAAAGACATATAAA
Source organism: Maratus speciosus (assembly GCA_963932465.1). Lineage (NCBI taxonomy): Eukaryota > Metazoa > Arthropoda > Arachnida > Araneae > Salticidae > Maratus > Maratus speciosus. The sequence goes on from OZ010789.1 coordinate 225,177,713, forward strand.
AAGAGTGAGCAGCATAAAAAAAAAGATTAAAAAACAAAAACAAATCGTGGGCCTATAGTACTACATTTAATGTTTCCTTATTACCCGGCTGCCAAGAAGGGTTATGTGTTTCACGCGTATCTGGGTATGTGGATTTCTTTATACCCTCGAAACATCCCAACGGCTGGATGGATTTTAATGAATGAGGTCCCTATCGATTCGTCTTAAACATTCGATGGATATAGGCTAGGTTTTGTTTTTATAAATTCAAAATGGTGGCCGTAAAATACAAAATGGTGGTAGAGACGAAAAAAAATTTTTTCGCACCCTATTGAGTGGCATATCATTGGATAGGTCTTTCAAAATGAAGACGATGTTTCATTGACTATTTTACAGTCAGGAGCTCCGTTTAAATATTACACAACCTGAAAGTTGTATAGGTAAGATCTCTAGCTTTACTGCAACTCTAACCATCATAGACATCTATAGGCCTCATCAAAACAGTGTTTATAGATAGGAACTAACAATTAAGCACAACTTAAAAGTCATCAATACAAGTAAATAAAAAAATAGGTAAGTAATATAAAAATAGTTTCACATTGTTGAGATATAATTAATTAATTCGCTTTTTTACGCAGTCGGGTTTTTTTTATTTTTAAATTTAATTTTTACTTGTTTTAAGACTGAGATATACAAAATACGGTGTATATTTTTTGTTGTACCAAAAGACTTGATTTCAGTTGATGGATAATATTTCTATATGAAAGTGAAAAAAATCCTTTTGATGATGACAGTTTAGAGAAAATTGAATATAAAAGACAAAATATCTAAAAAACAATATTTTTCTAGCAATACTTTTTATACTAGATTAATATTAACACAATTATTCTAATTGATAAACAAATCATATTAGATGTAAATTTCCAACTGGGCGAAATTTTTTTTTTAAATCCTGGTCCGGACATTTTTCGCCCAGTTGGAAATTTACATCTAATATAATACTTTTTATAGTTTACTTTTTTGGAATAAAGTTAGACTATTAAATATGTCATTTTATTTTATTTATAATTGTCAGTATTAGCATTACAATCGTTATTTTCAATCAAATATAATATACAGAGAAGTACAAAAGAAATGTAAAACAAATATCACTTTAAAGATTTACTTATAGGTTTGTAGTACTAAATTTAAAAACGCTTTTATTTATAACCAAAACACATAAAAGACGGTACACAATTTTATTGCTAAAGAAGCTCGAAATAAAAAAAAAGCATTAAAGCAGTGAATAGAACTGAGCTGGAACACTGCTAAAAACATAAAATATCTCTACTGAACCCAAAGGACATGATTTTATTTTAAACATTTTTTCACAATGCAAGAAATTCTATTTATTTTCCATGTTTTTTTCATCTTTGGCTACAGCTATGGTAAATACACGCACATTTTATATTTATTGCCGCATTCAAAGGAGTGTGAAGCTACTTGGTAAACGTAAAAAAGACTTTTATATGCTTTAAAAGTTCCGATTTTAGCTGTTGGACGATATTTTATGCAAAAATGAGAAAATTGGTTTTCAAAAAAAAAAAAAAAAAAAAAAAAAAAAAAAAAGAGAGAAAAATGAAAGTAGAGCACAGAAATAGCACAATTTAAGTCACAATTCTCTATTTGTTTATAGTTGAGTTAAAAATTTCATAAAGTCTCTTTTCATTTTAGTTATTTATATTTTTTATTCGTATTAGCAGAATCCAATGTGTACAAAATATACATTAAATGGGAAAACTTGTACTAAAGAAATTATCGGCGGTAAAATTACTAGAATCCATGCGGCCAGAATGTTGCATAAAATTGCATCTAATTGAATAGAATAAATTGACAACATTTAAATAACATGTTTTTAGGTGCGTTCGGTTCGTAATTATATAAATACGTAGCACCTATTTGTCGTCGTTCGGTCCGTCCGTCCACATATAACAGAGCAAAAGCTACCTAACCAAATTTTATGAAAATAGGATATATAATTTAATTACAGGGACAGTCAAAAGTTTTTCGTTACATTACGGCCAATGGGAAAAAATATTTCAAGTGCATTTTAATGATGTTACAGCCTTTCGAACAGAATGACATGGATATGCACTTAGCACTGAAATATACATTCAGTACATTATGCGGTGCAAGAAATATTTATAAAACTAGTTATAGTACGAACGCACCTCATTTGCCACGTTTGACGTGCAATTTGCACCTTGTTTAATTTATTCTTTACTATTTCGTGGTATAAAACTAAGTTTGCATTACTAAGTTTGCAACGGCTGTTGACTTATTATTCTCAAGTATTTAGTCGGTTCGTTAGTTGTCCCACTATGTCTCATTTGACGGAAACTGTCTCTATTTTCAGGAAAAATTTTAAATTTTTCTTAAATAAACAGAAAATATCCTTTTCACATTTATACAATGAGTGTTGGAACACGAGAATGTTGCTCCCAACACAGACGAACGGAAACATTGCTTGCCAATGGAGAGAGAATAACAATGAAACTCCAATTTAATTTACCTAATTTATGTTTAGATATATAATCAAAGTTGAATGAAAGTTTAGTTCTCTCCTTTGGCGAAAACTGACTATTTTGAGTGAACTATTTTCGCTAACTAAAGGGAAACCCTTAGCAAAAAATGACACAGAATTACCATAAAAAGTACCATAAGTGAAATCTTATGGTTTTTTGCCTAAGGTAAAAATCCGATGGAAAACCATGTAAACAATGGTATGGTAATGGTATGTATGGTAATTTTTATGGCACTATACGGTAAACGTCTAAGAAGTTTTTATTCAGTTCGTTAGTTGTCTCACTATGTCTCATTTGACGGAAACTGTCTCTATTTGCAGTAAAAATAGTAATTTTTTTTAAATAAACGGAAAATTTCCGTTTCACATTTATACGTTGATTAATAAAAAACGAGAATGCTGCTTCAAAGACAGACAAATGGAAACGTTCCTTATCAATGCAAAGAAAGCGGTAAAATCCAATTTAGTTTAATGTTTTATATCCAGACTTATAATCATATTTTTGGCTGTAGCTTATACACTGTTAAAAATAAAGTGTAATGTTTCACCAAGAAAATGGTTAAAAATCGCTGAAATTTAGCTGCAACCAAGATATTGGTGATAAGTTTCACCAGTTTATTGGTGTTTTCATAAATACCATTATATTAGTGAAATGTTAAACCATGATTCAGGTTTTTTATAAATCCAATTTTCTGGTGAAAGGTTGAACCATAAATCAGGATTTTTTTAATCCAATTTTCTAGTGAAATGTTGAACCATAAATCAGGTTTTTTTTTAATCCAATTTTCTGGTAAAAGTTTGAACCATAATTCAGTTTTTTTTAAATCCAATTTTCTGGTAAAAGGTTGAATCACAAATCAGGATTGTTTTTAAATCCAATTTTCTGGTGAAAGGCTTAACCATGATTCAGAGTTTTTTTAAATAAAATTTTCTGGTGAAAGGTTAAATCATAATTCAAGGTTTTCTTTATTCCAATTTTTTGGTAAAAGGTTGAACCACGATTCAGGATTTTCTCTCATCTTTATGAGGAAAGGTTACACCGGATTGTAGTTTTCTTTTTTTCCCCCTCACTTTGGTTTTCAATTTATCATTTTATGGTGTAATAATAAATAAAATTTCAGATTATGCGAGATTATATTGCAGTAGGGAAAGCATATATATATTTTTTTCATTAAACCGAAAATTATTAAATTTTTAATTATTGATTATATTGTCTTTGAAACATATTTAAAAAACAAATGTAAACAAGTTTGATCTAATCTGATTTCACAAAATAACTGCATTTTTTTCACAAATATTACGATTCTCTCCTTGTATCTTTTGGAATATTTCTCTGCACTCAGTTACACTTAGTCCATTTAGTGTTTGCTTATTCAGAAAAAAAAATATTTAAAAAATAATAATTTTCTTAGATTTAAATGCATACCCAGTTTTCATTATATTTTAATTTAAACAATGGCTGAATGAATTTCTTCAACCAATATTAATTTTTGCACAGGTTTGAAAAGTTTTTTCCACAATGCACTTAGCTGCTGCTTTCATGATCTGTAATTGTTTTTTTTTCTTTAATTGTTTTGAATCTATAGATGCTGAAATTTTTATATTATACAGTTTTAAAATTTTTACCTTCTTTTCACAAAGCAAAAAATAAAAATATTTTAATTAGCAAAAAATATTTTTAGACATTTCTGCATATACTTAATATAAAGGTACAATTGTTACACATATGAAAATTTCACATATTTTCACTATTTTAAGTTATATAATTTTTAATAGTACTATTTTTGAACAGTAAAATTGACATCTCCTGTCCAAAATCACAATTCTGAAAAATTATCACTATTGCATTTATTATTAAATTAGTATTAAAAAAATTAATTTTTCTACTATTGCTGACATACATCAACAGTAACAATCTAAGCAATCCACATCCCCTTTTCCTCAAATTGAATTATTGTCAGATAATTTTCATTTTTACGTCGTTAAAAGGGGGGGGGGGATTGCAATTTGAAATGCAATTAAATTAAACCTGTATTTAAATGTACTGATTTCTTATAGTTTTAAAAATAATTTTCAAGCATGATTCTTTTAAAAATTTATGTTGCACACAGCTCGATTATGTAAAATTAACTCATTTGAATATAAAACAACAACAAAAAAAGCTCAGCATTTGTTTCTGTTTAACATTCAATAATGAATATAAAGTTTTTCAATAAATAAAGACAAAACTTAACGGATACATAATCAAAATATATGCGTAAACACTGAAATAATCAGCATGAAAAGGCAGCTATAAGTAGCAGAATCAATTTAACCTCTAATATCAGCTAATACAAAAGTATTTCTTTAAATTTTAAAGCTTTTTATTAAATACACAATGTACTTCCATAGTATATTAAATACTTACTTTGAAGGGTTAATTTAATAACAGCAGTGTCGCCACCAAGCGACTAATTATTGTTACATATATATTTTTTCAGTATTCCTAAATGATAATCTATGATGACTATTTATTTTTTAACAATACTCGTAGAGAAGAAAAATATTCACCAACAGCAGCCTTGCAATAGCTGAAAAAAGAAATGGTTACAAACACAATTAAATAGCAACACATTTAAGTTGGTTTGCGGTATGCCGCTCCATTTATTGAAAATAAAAATTATATAATCATTAGATTATATGTATAGTATGTCAGACTAATATTTACTGTAATATAATATCATTTTACATAGAGTTTCTCTCGGACAGTTTTAGGAGGGTGCTGCACCTTGTCTGACCATTCAGGTCATCAAATATTTAAATTCTTGAAGCTAACTCTATTCTGAATCAGGATTTCAGTCAGATAAAATGGAAAAGATCCAAGCCTCAGGTTAATTTCTCCACCTGTTTTAAATGAAAGAGTAAATATTTTAAGACATAAAATTATTTCTTGTGCAGACATAACAATAAAAATCAAATTTCACACAGGGGATAAAATCAAAAAATTAAACAGCATATAATTCAAATCTCTTTTACAAGGAAATCTTCAGCATTTGAAAAATCAATAAGTGTTCGAAATCATAGATGGTCCGCTGGTCTGAGAACAGAGTCAGATAATATAGACGAACATGCGAACGCCGTTCGCAGAAAATTTTGCAGACAGTTTTAATGTTTTTTTTTTTTTTTTTTTTTTTTTTTTTTTTTTACAAATTTCTTTACAAAAAATAAAATAAAAAAAATAAATAAATATCAAGTCCCCAGGCAGATAATTGGTGCGATGCTTGTCGCAGACTCTTGAGAAGGTCTGCAGACTATTTTTCAACTGGAGGAAAAAAGAATTTTTTAAAATTTTTAAGAACGAGTCGCAATATTAAGGAATGGTTTGTCTCAAAAACAGTAGATAAATCGATGAGTAAGAGTTCATCTCTTCCATTCATGGACTTATAACTTTTTTATTTTAACATCCATTTATTCGTATTTCAGTTATTTTATGGATTAATAAAATAACAGTTTTGTTGAGAAATCATAAATTGATATCTTTATATAAGTTAATGATTAAAATTTTTCACATTTTAATAAATATATTTTTTAATTTTTCATTAGTTTTTCTTTTATTCATTAGTTGTCTGTATTAAGCATACCATTCAACACTACATTTCTTGACTGAGTGTTAATAATGCTCGTAAATTAATATTTTTCTTTTAGTTGTGTTGCTTAGTGGCACTCCACTCGCATATAACTTTTCATTTTTGCTGTTAGCGGTGATACAGGGCTCGGGAGGGCGGCGTTTTTTTGCGGAAAATTTTTAAGAAATTATTTGAGTTCGCAGACAGTTTTACATTTTATCTAAGTCTGTCTGAGAACACCAAAAATTAAATTGGACATAGACCACTAATTTGAAAATTTTAGTGGTCAGCAGGACCAGTAACTTTTTTCACCTTCTCTCACAAAGTCACAGGTAAACTTAAATTTTCCCGTCCCAGAGTAAACCACAACCAAGCAAAAATCACACAATTTTATTTATTTAAAAAATAAATAAATAAAACTGCATTAAACGTAAACCTTAGTCAATTGAAATATTGGAAATATCTAAATAATTTTATAGTTTTTCTTTATGTACTGTTTATTTAATTTTTAGTTATAATTTTACATTTTATTATATTGAAAATTTTGGATAACTGCAAAGTAAGTTTGTAAGAAAAAACTGCAAAATTCTCCAATTCTTAGGTAGAAGGAGAATATTGTGAAATTCTAAAATCAAATGTGGAAAAATATTGCAAAAAGTGTCAGCTGGTTGAGGGAAAAAATTCGTCAATTCTGATTAACAAAAACTGATGTTTGCCATTTGGCTGCAATAGGTTGTCAACGATTTTAATCAGTTGATTTAAATCAACAATTAAATCGTGATTTTAATAAACTGATTTCTTTTTTTAAAAAATCATTGATTAAAAACACAAATTTTCTAAATTTTAAAATGACATACAAAATTATTAAAATCTAAGATGAACAGAAGTAGTAGAAAACCAAAATAATAAGTGGCATTTTTAGAAAAGGCAATACTCTACGTATTATGATTTTGAATTTTCATGAGCGAATCTTATTAATCATGGTCAAATGTTTATAAAATTGAATTAAGACATTCTATTCATTCAAGGAATGCAGTAATTCACTCACAAAACAAAATTATCATGAATGTAAATGATGTTATATCAAATATAAAGACACTAATAAAAAAAAAAAATCTGGATTCATGTAACTTTTAAAAACAATGCTTAAAAATCATAAATCTCTTTTTTTTATTATTTTGTTTGTATAAATTGTTTTAAGCATGATAAATAATGTATAAGATACTGATAGAGATATATATTATAAGTTTTTAAAAGTAATAAGTGGCATTCTTAGAAAAGGCGATATTCTTCGTTTTATGATTTTGAATTTTTATGAGCGAATCTTATTAATCATGGTCAAATGTTTATAAAATTGAATTAAGACACTCTATTTATTCAAGGAATGCAGTAATTCCCTCACAAAACAAAATTATCATGCATGTAAATGATGTTATATCAAATATAAAGACAATAATAGAAAAAAGAATCTGGATACATGTAACTTTTAAAAACAATGCTTAAAAATCATAAATCTGTTTTTTTTTATTATTTTGTTTATATAAATTGTTTTAAGCATGATAAATAATATGTATAAAATACTGATAGAGATATATATTATAAGTTTTTAAAAGTAATAAGTGGTATTCTTAGAAAAGGCGATACTCTTCGTTTTATAATTTTGACTTTTTATGAGCAAATCTTATTAATCATGGTCAAATGTTTATAAAATTGAATTAAGACACTCTATTCATTCAAGGAATGCAGTAATTCTCTCACAAAACAAAATTATCATGAATGTAAATGATGTTATATCAAATATAAAGACAATAATAGAAAAAAAATCTGGATACATGTAACTTTTAAAAACAATGCTTCAAAATCATATAAATCTCTTTTTTTTATTATTTTGTTTGTATAAATTGTTTTAAGCATGATAAATAATGTATAAGATACTGATAGAGATATATATTATAAGTTTTTAAAAGTAATAAGTGGTATTCTTATAAAAGGCGATACTCTTCGTTTTATAATTTTGAATTTTTATGAGCGAATCTTATTAATCATGGTCAAATGCTTATAAAATTGAATTAAGACACTCTATTTATTCAAGGAATGCAGTAATACCCTCACAAAACAAAATTATCATGAATGTAACTGATGTTATATCAAATATAAAGACAATAATAGAAAAAAAAATCTGGATACATGTAACTTTTAAAAACAATGCTTAAAAATCATATAAATGTCTTTTTTTTATTGTTTTGTTTGTAATAATTGTTTTAAACATGACATGTCATGTATAAGATACCGATAGAGATATATAGTATAAGTTTTTAAAAGTACAGTGGCATTTTTAGAAAGTTCGATATGCTTCGTTTCTTCGATTTTGAATTTTTATGAGCGACAACAATTAATCAGATTCAAATGTTTATGAAATATAATCAAGAGTCTCTACTGTTTCAATGAATCCACATTTTCACTCACAAAACAGAATTTATATCACACATTAAAACAATAATTCAAACGACAGTCGCTTCGGATATAATGCAGATCGGAAATATTTTAGGCTTAAGCAAAATATTCAGCATTTACCGGTACAAGAAATACGTTGATACGAAATTTTGTTTACGAGAGTTTCAGTAAAACATCATAATGTGTATAATAGTAAAATAAACAATCACTAGTGCACTTACTTCGAGTATTTCATATATTGACATGGCGAAAAACTAAATCTGGATATCCGTATCCACGTTTCTGCTTGAGATATCTAAGTTTTAATTCAGCATGGACAGAGCGGAAGACGCCATTAAAGTTTATCGAGTGTTTCCACTCAACGATAACAAAAGTTGTACCACAATTTCGGATATAGTGCATCCGGCATGTAATTATCTTTTCCAGTCATTTTTACTTGAACGAAAAACATGGTGAAACCTCCTCCTTCCTCCAGTTTTTTGGAGAAAAGTTAAACCTTTATTTTTAACAGTGTAGTGAAGCAACGGAGTATCCATCGGTTATCAAAAGCTGCCCAGATTCGAATCTAGAAGAAAGCAAGGCGGTAAAAAAAAGAACTCATAATAAAATATTTTTATTTAAGAAATAGTTGTATAAATAATTATCCTTAATTATTTATAATGGGGTTGAGAATATTTTTCTTATTGTCAACAGTGTCATAAGATAAACAATTCTGCAAAATTGAATGCAACATCTCTTATTCATTTACACTAAATGATCAGCAAGTTTTCTAAATAAGGTTTTACGCGATGGATGCAGAAAAATAATAGATAAAACAGAATAGTTTTATTTCATTAAACAAATTGCCCAAATTTACCTGATGTCCTGATAACACAAAACAAAATTTGTGTTTTGTTCTAAACTTTTTTTAGTTTGACAGGATTATCCTGATAAGTTCTGTTTCATAACAGAGAAAAGGGTGTATTATCAATATTCTTCTGTCTTTAATATGGAGAAGTTCCGTTTTATACAAATAAAGTCCATATGACTGTAACAGGATTCACTTGCTTATGGTACAGAGAAAGCCTATCCATTTACCAAGATTCCTTTGTTTATACTAGGTAGAAAGTCTTAATTTAACAGGATTCACCTGCTTATGCTACAAAGAAAGTCTATCAATTTAGCAAGAATCCTTTGTTTATACTAGTGAGAAAGTCCATCAATTTAACAGGATTCACCTGCTTATGCTACATAGGAAGTCTATCAATTTACCAAGATTCTTTGTTTATGCTAGTGAGAAAGCCTATCAATTTAACAGGATTCCCTGTCTGTACTACCGAGAAATTCTGTTGCATACAGTGAAAATATGCATCGGTTAAATGGAATTCTCGGTCAAATACCACATAGTACGCAAAAATTTAAATAAACATAAAAGCGCATAACACATTAGAAAACACACCTCTTACTTTTATCTCTCATAGACAGCTTTCATTTTGGGTGACCCTGTCAGAATTATTTGTGACCTTGTCCCCTTACGGACACGTGTTTACATTGGCTGATGGCGGGTTTTTAAAAATTACAGTCCGAAACGCGTCCTGTGTGTACTTTTGTTTTATGGTGATTAATGCAAAGTTTTATTATTTAATTATTTACATGATATTTTGTAAAATTCTAAGCATACTGTTCATGCATGTTTTAAATTAAACTCTTTTTGAAATGCTAATAAATAATTAATAATTCAGTTGCTCCAAATTCTCTTACAGAAATATGCAATTTAGTGGTCAACATTAGAAGATAAAAATACGCTATTAAAATGTCGGTGAGAAATGTGAAAATTCTAAGAAAATTTAGATTCCAAGAAAAATTAGTATTTTATTTTAATATTCTTAAATTTCTCACCAATATCTGAACCAATTAATTCAGTGACATAACATGTAGCAAAAATATTCTCGAGTCTCTCATCTTTATTCATGTTCTTGCTTATTCCTGTGATCTAAAATTAAAATAAATATTTCTCCTTTGCTGAAGTGCAAAGTTTTATCAGAAGCTTTTGGTCTCTATTTTGATTACAAAAGTTTCAAAGTTTGGATATAGCAACAACCTTTATTTTGTTTATTTGTATTTAAGTCTCTAAACTGATGTAAGCCTGACTTAAAACCTTTTTTTTTATTTCTTTACGATGTCCGGAAAGCACAATTAATGACAGAAAGAGTAGTTCTTTGCCTTTAAATTAAACAGCTCTAAATCAAGGGAATAAATTTCGAAATATATTGTTTCAAGCAAAGTACATGAAATTAGAAAATAAGAGGAAAGTAAACAAAGTTATAAAAGTTAATAAAGTGAGTCATAAATAAACTGTCTTTGAAAACAAAACATGAAAGTACTTTAAGTTGTTTAGGGTTTTATCCTTTCATTACTGTCACAGAAATTGTTGCAAAACTACTAAGATCTATGTTTGAAACCACTTGATCGAACGATAAATAAAACGCCCGATTAAATTATAAAATAATGTTTCTGTGCCAATATTTAGGTAGAGGATATTTATGATCAATATTAATCCACTCAAAATTCTCTGGCGATATAATTAGGTCTTAAATGAAACGAATTAGTAAGCATCGTTAAGCTCTTCAGACCTGAGGTACACAGATGAACCTATATTGTTATCCTCATAAAAACAAATGTGTTTGATAAATAAAACAAAATAATTTTGTTTCATTAAGCAAATTGTCCTAAGCTAACGCAAAACGTAATTTGTGTTATGTTTGAAACTTTTTTCAGTTTAACAAGATTACCATAAGTTCTGTTTCATACCAGAGAAAGTGTATATTAACGAGATTCCTCTGGCTGTAATATGGAGAAATTCTGTTGCAAACAGATAAAGTGTGTGCCAATTTAACAGGATTCACCTGCTTATACTACAGAGAAAGTCTACCAATTTAACAAGATTACTTTGTTTATACTAGGGAGAAATTCTGTCAATTTAACAGGATTCCCTGTCTGTACTATAGAGAAATTCTGTTGCATACAGAGAAAATATGCGTCGGTTAATAGCATTTCTCTGTCAAACGGCACATAGGACGCAAAAATTTAAATGAACATTAAAAAGCATGCCACATCGGAAAACGCACCTTTAACTTTTGTCTCTCATAGAAAGCAATGAAAGCGGTTTTGTATGGCCATGTAACTGAACGACAAGTGTGATGCATGTCACTATAGACCGACAAAAAATTTTGAAAATATTTTTATGCTTGCGCATTCTTTTTATATGTCTTTTTTCACAATGCATATTTCTTAAATGTCATTTCTCAGAAAATAACGATAGCTATAGCTAAAATAATGTAACATAAATGTTATTTTCATCTTAGCTTGCAAAATGTCTTCAAAACAGTGTGAATAAGAAAGTAAGTAATTTTCCTAATTATTTAACTACAGTCCTTTATAATAAAAAACTGGAAATCTGGAGATCATTCACATGTTTAAAACCTTTAAATTTGTTATTGCGTGAATTTAGTTTATTCTTAATTAAACTGGTGTTTAAAGAGGGCTACGAATTTTAGATCCATATTTGTTAACCTAAATTATCAATCCCTTAAAGTCTCAATATCAGAAAAAGGGCTTTTTCTGTCATCTCTGGTATCATTTTGCTTGTACAATGAATGTGTATTCGTAGTATTATTTTAACTTTAGGTCTAAAGCGTTTAAACAGAAAGTTGTAAGTTAAACTCTGAAAATTGATAAAGGCAGCAGACTGTGAGACAACTAATGGCTTTTAAAGATTTACATGCCGTTTAATTCAGTCTTAATATCTACACAAAAATACTTCAGATATACAGGGGTTGGAAAAAACTATGGAAACCCTAAAGAAACCCTATTATCATGCCCTGAAAATCCCTTCTTACGGAGCTCTCTTCTTATTGTTTTGGTGCTGACAGGCTTTATGAGTTCGACATTTAGTTCATCAGTGACTTTTGCAGCTGTGATCTTCTAATTTATCATCACAATCAACTTTAATGACAGTCTGTCATGATCATACAACACACACTTTTGTCCGCATTGTAACTTAACGGATGATATTTTTCGCTTTTCCTGTATGTGGTATAAATCTTCGATACGGTACCTCTTGAAACATGAAAAACTTCGGCTACCTTGATAACGGAAACACTCACCATACGAGCACCAACAATTTGCCAACGAACTCACTTAGCTCAGACGCAAAACGCTCACAACTACACAGAACACTGTTCTGACAATGGCTGACAGTTGCAACATATTGAGAGCATTGTACAGGCGGCGTTAGTGGGAAAATACAATAGCGCCACCCACATGATTAGGTAGAATCACTATTTACGTTCAAGCATGCATTTCACGAAAAGTTTCCATATTTTTGTCCAACTCCTGTAGGTGTCTTTTATTGAATATCCGAAAGGCCAGATTTCTGGAAAGAAAACCGGGAAAAATACTGGAAATGTCGACTTTCTTTCCTATCCTCCCTGCTATATGGAATATTCATTTTTACTTACGGAGAGCATCATCTTTTACCACCAGCGTCAAATAAGTGGTATGAACAGGTTAAAGACACATTTGTACCAACAAATGACTATCAATACAAATTTTATATAATATTCACGTTGACATGAATTTTGCATATTTTATAACATACATGTATTTTTATAAATATTATCATGGTGTTTGTTATTTTACTTAGCTCCCATTGACGTTACGTATCAATATTTATTTTTTGGGTACGTCGCCGAATTGTGTACGGGTCTGACAGTAAAATATAAAAGATAAATTCTCAAGCATTACTGCAGTTTAGAGTTCAGATGAAGGTCATTAAGCTCCCTACGACCTCAAAGCAAAACCACACCAACTTGTGGAAGTATTGGAATAATGTAATATAACAACAAATCATAGGCTGCAGAATTAAAAAAACAATGGTTCACCAACAAATCTGTTAACTGATGTGGCATCGGTGCGTGACATCATATCAAAGTTAATGTATGAGTTTGCAAGGATGTATTACAGTAGATTTACTTCAAATTTGCTTCAACTATCTACTCAGATTGATTTGCGGTTTATAGATGTATACTTATCACATTAAGCTTGATTTTTCAAGATTTTAAAAGTACTTTTATTCAGAGATGATTTAATCAGACTCAAAAGATTGTTGCTTCCGTTAAAAACGAATTGTCTATAATGTTTTTAGAGCAGAGTTACTGCTCAATAAAATTTTGTAATTCAAAACTAATGGGATTAACCATCGATTTATTTAAAGTTTGAGCTATTGGTCCTCAGTTTATACATCGTCATTAATTGCCAGTTCATTAGTAAGGATTAAACAAGGCGCATATTTTATTTATTACTACTTTGATTTTAAACTGATTTTAATTATTCAATTCATTTAATTTTTGATAAATTGATTTGAATTTGGCATTATCCCTTAATTTCCAATAGAAATTAGCCACGATCACATTCTATATTTTTATATACCGTAATTCTTAATTGCAAGACTTAAAAGTTCAGTTGAAAATGCTTTGGACTGTTTTCTTAAAACGGAACAAATAGATTTAGCTTGCATAATTCATTTAATCATTCCGAAGGTAGCAGATATAAAATATTTTTTCTCATCCTCCATCCCCCATTCCAAAAACTAAATTCAATCATTATCGAGTTTTGAATACTAAAATAAATTGGAAACTTACATCACTGGCTTTCAAAATCATTTTACCTGAATTTTCTGCTTATTTATATTTAAAATAAAAAATAAATACAAATATACATTTTATTTTACTTATGATTATTCGTATCATTTTTACCATATTTTTCTTCCGGGGTGAAGTTTTTCGATAGATTATTAGCGAAAACTAGAATTTTGGGACTTCCTATGACTTTTTTCAAAGATAAAAAACTCTTCTCTTTTTTTTCTAAAATTGAATATTTGGAATCCTGGACATTTTAAAGATATCGTTAAAAATGAGAGATTCAAGGAATTATTGGTACAGCGATATATTTTGTCTAAAACCGGAACACCTGTTTAATTAAAAAAATTAAGATTTCATTCAAAAATTAATTATCGATCGTATATTAAACGAAGTTGTAAAATATAGTTTCAAATCCACAACACTTTGTAAATTTTGTTTCGATGATTACATATTATTTAACTGATCCTCATCCCATCGGAAAACGTATCTTAAATTAAAATGTTCAGTATCCGCTGTAAATATTATATCATCTTTATTTGTAATAATGGAAATTAAAAAAATAATGGATTTTTTCTTTTAATTTAATTCTTTTGGACAAGTATGTTTTATAAATCTATCTCCAATATAGCATATGTAAAGATAAAATTTTGTTTTATCGAGAAATTTCCGTTTCATTACCAAAACTATTTCCCTCCATTTCATTGAATCTAAGCAATAATCGTGAAAAATGCATTTATATAAAGTCGGATTGGATATCGTTGAAAAGAATGTGAAATCGAACACGCCCTTACCATGAAAGTATTTTAGATAGGAATAAATTCATATCCCTAGAGAATAAAAATAAAGATGCGATAACTTTTCCCTCACTCTTTGAATTTCAGATTCATTTCTCTTTGCTGTTTAAGTTCATTTTTATCTTTGCATCAAAGATGTTTAAAACTGCTTTAAGAGAGTTTTGAAGAAAGTGTAAATTATAATTCAAAATAATCTTTGTCGATACATCTTAAAATTATTTAGTTTTGCGTTAGAACCAGTGTATTTAGAGAAAGATTTGGAATAGTGGGTGACCCCTTCAAATTGTGTTTATTTTCATCATCATCTTCTTCTTCTCCAGCACGGGTTAGGCTAAATCAGCCTGTTCCGGCTCCATTGATCAATCCATCGGATCGTAGGTCTACCTCGGTCACGGTAACTCCTCGGTCTGTAATTCAGAAGCTTTTTTGGCAATCGGTTATTACCCATACGCTCTACGTGATTCTTCCATTTATTCAGATAATCTACTATTTTGTGGTAGGTGTTGTATATTTTTAAGTCTGAACGTATGGAATAATTAGTAAGCCTGTCCATTCTTGTGCATCTCTTTGCAGATCTTAAAACCTTCATTTCTGAAGCCTGTATTCTAGATCGTTCTTTAGTATTAACAGCCCATGTCTCCGAACCATACAGAAGTACTGACGTTGGCATTACTTTATAAAATTTTGGCTTAGTTTTTGTACGTGTTTTATTTTTTAGAATTTTGATCAAGGATCCTCAAATATGTTGGAATTTATGCAATTTACTTTCCAAGTTTTTTATTTTTGTTATATGTATGTTTTGTTATATGTGTTTATTTTAAATTTTTTAAACTCCGTATTCGTACTGATAATAGCTATTGTGTAACAACGCAGTAAGGCCGCTACGTAGTAACTCAGTCATATTCAGATACTGGCTTTAAAATACCTTTATTTAAAAGTAAGTTGGATAAGGGGGTAATAGAGAGCCTTCATGATTTTGCCTAAATTACGTGGGGAATAAGAAAGATAAATTACTATTACAATAACTAAGAAACTCTAAATTTCAACTTTCATAAATATTCGTACTACACTTCTTTCAACTGAAAAACTAACGTTAGCTCAATTTTCAATCTAATAACGTTGACAACCCGTGGTTGTCGAGAAAATATTTATTCACTTAATGATAGTGAAAAAATTTCTTACCAAAGGCCAACGATGCTAACAAAGCACTTTACTACACGTGGTGGACACGGCCACTGTAAATCCCCCGGTCTTGAACACTCCAAGAGCAGAACACGATCCAAATCCAAAGACACTTTCACTTCGCCTTATTTATTCTGCAGATTGAGAGACGAGCCTAAGTTGCATAAAATAGCGAAGAAAACAAGCAATCGTAGATTCTAAGAGATCCAAACATACCTTGGGAAGTTAAAGTAAAATAGAATAGAGAAGACTCTGTTGTGCCACACAGTTAAATGTGTCACCTCACGCTTACACTCAAAATACTAAAGAGAAATTATAATAGAGTCGCTAATCCACTACAAAGTGTAGTAATGAATATTTTCGGCTTTAAGTAACATGGTCAATGCAGAATTTGTTCATTTTAGAAGAAGTTCGTTGTTTTAGCTACAAAAGTAACATTTTAATTCTTTAGAATTTTAGATTTTTGAATAATAAAGGTTTCTTTAACACTTTATGCACTGAATTATGAATTCATGAAAATTTTATCATGTAAATTTTTAAAACTACACTAGAAGATTTACATAATCATTTAATAAATTTTAAAAGGACTTTTGAAGGATTGAAGGATTTAGAAAAAATAAATAAATTTGAATTTATAGGGATTTTGTGAAATATTTATAATTCCTCTCAAATCTTTTATTTTAAATATTTTTCTCAGTATTTTGTAGATTTAAGAAATGTACAAATATAATGTTCTTACAATAGAAATATTTCTGAATTGAACCCCCCACCCCCAACTCGAAGAAAGCAGAAAAGATGCAATGGGAAAGGGAATCATCATTTTAAAGGTATGTTTGTTTTGTGTAACCAATAATGCTTTTGGAACAAGATAAAGTAATGCATCTATAACTCTAAACTGTATTACTACTAATCGATGTATTAAATTAATTTTATAAAAAGTTTTTTTAATGGTAATTATAAGTACCGTCAGTAGACAAAGGGTTAAAAAAGAAACAACAAAGAGTACGGAAAGGACACTCATTTATTAGTACATCTAATGCACAATTTTTGCTTCCACATCAAACAAAATATTTTGCATATTGTTTATAATCCATGTCTACATGGTGTACAACGAACCGTTTAGAAAAAGTGCACATTGGAACCCACATTTAAACTAATTTAATAATGAAATTTTCAATAGAAACTTAACAATTTCAATAATGTTTCTTATTTTCATTTAAAATTAAAACTGCAGTTTCATAACAAAATATTCCAGTACATTTTGCTGTGAAATATTTCAGAAAAACTAGGGCTCAACCACTTTTTTTATTGAAGATTCTAATCGATTTTTTTACATTTAATATATTTTTTAGCATGCCCAATGACAACATCAGAAAGGCATTTCATGTATGTAAAATACAAATTATGTATTCAAATAAAGTTCTGAAATTTATTAAACGCGATACTTTCATATTATCCGGATGACCGAAAGTTAATATAGCCAAAGAAATAAAGATTTCGTTAATGTTAATTTTCGATAATTTCAGTGGTTTAAACATGCAGTTCGATTACATGTCTGTTAAAGTTTTGTTTTATTTAAATTATTTTACTATTCGATTTATTTATTGATGATTTCATTATGGAATGTTAGCTGGAAACAATCGCTTGACTATTTCTATTGCTGTAAGTACAATCGTGTTAATCATTTGTAATCCAATTGCACGCTATAGAGATAGGTTTTCTTTTTATCATGCTTGAATTTTTTTTATAATACTAGGGGGCTCGGCACCCTACGAGCTACGCTCGCCAACCCCCGTTCAGACACCGCAATCTCTAGAAGCGCGCTAATTTGATCGGCTTTAAAATGATTTTGGAAGATTGAATTATAATTTAACACATTCACGCCGGCGCGATGGGTCACGGTCGACTGTCTCGGAGCTCCCAAGTCTCCGGCTTTTTGGATATCATTATTTTAATACAGAAAATGTTGTTCTATTTTATTAGAACAATTGGGCGATTTAAAGGAACAACATTTTCTCTAAAATAATAACGGTGTGCAAAAAGCCGGAGACTTGACAACTCTGAGACAGTCGAGTGTGACCCACAGCGCCGGCGTGAACATGTTAAAAAACAGTGGCGATCTCCCTATAAACGAGTTTCTATTCATTCCTCTTTGATTAGGGAATTTTAAGGAAAAATCAGCTGCTGTTAAAAGATACAATCAATGGCTGTTTTCGTCTTTGATTAAATAAAGTCAGTTAAACATTTCAAAATAAGCTAATATAAAATGAATTATGTAAACAGAGTCTTTGTCTCCCGGTATTTTTTAACAAAGCGAAAAGAAAGTTATTTTTAATGTATCGTATTTAATCTGACATAATTTTCACCAAACTTTTCCTTCTCTTTTTTAATATTCACGTGAAAATACTTTTGTTAGAAATGAAATATTATTTGCGCTGTCCTAACAAAAATAGTTGAAATGATAATCTCAAAATAACAAATAAATGTCTCGCGCAATTTTTAAATTAAACTGTTTTGCAATATTATTTTTCGTTCATTTTACGTAATAAGTGTAATGTGACGTACACGTGACATAATTTCTCCTATTTAAGACTTCTAACGCATGTTAATGTATTTATTGTTTTACAATATGCTTTCTCTTTTAAAATTCACGTGTAAATATAGTTTTTATGAAGTAATTTTCAATAAGTTCCTACTTTTTATACATAATTATTTAATTTTAATTTGAAAGTTTTTTTTTCTGTTTATAATAGTCACGTGTAAATAAAGTTTGAAGCAAACATTATTGTTTGCGTTGTTTATACAGTTGGCAACAGTTTAAATTAATACCATTTTCTAAAATAAGTAAAAACTATCTCTCAAAATACCTGAAAAATTGAATTTAAAATAGAAATAAAACCTCAAAAAATGCGTCAAATTAAAAAAAAAAATAAAAGCAGTCTGCACTCCGGGAAATTGTAACGTATAAAATGATCTAAAAATGAATTAATTCCCATGGATAGTTTTTACTCCTATAAAACTTTTCTAATGAAACGTTTTTGTCCTACTTTAGCATTAAATATCTTGTAATATGCATATGCATAATAAATATTTTCATATTTTTGTATGCAATATTTTTCTTAATGTTAACGGAGAAAGGCCTCCGGTCACAAAAAAATTCAAAACCGGCGGCGGCGGTGACAGCGTAAGTTACTTTTTTTTTAGAATACAGAGATAAGAAATCATTACTTTAAGATACAATTAAAAAAATTGAATTTGGAAGGAAATTTTATCGCTATTCGATGCCGTAATAATTGATATTGAGATATTGCATAGAAGGAAAAAAAACAAAACAGTGAAAGCAAGATTTATTAGCCAGATATCCCAACCAAACTGAAATATATATATATATATATATAACCATTAAATTATATATATACAGGGTGATTCAGCTCGTCGGTGACAAACTTTAAGGATCGATAGAGCACACCTAGACGAACATTTTTGAATGGGGAATGTAGGGTCCCTGACGCGATGGTAAGGCGCTAGGCGCTTTCGAAAATTTGGGTGCCGAAATTCGAAACGTCATAAAAACTAGGGAAATGGTTAGATTTTCTTGCTTGTTGCGTCGAAATGATTCTGTTTGTTTAGACTTTCTTCAGTACCAATTTGATAAGCGTATCTCTTAAAACATGGATAGGGGGCGCTGCAGACTTTGGAGAGCTAGACAACAACTTTAAGCCCGTTATTTTGATAATTTAACACATGCTCGCCAAAGTTTATACTCTAACTTAAAGTTTGAACCCAAAAGTAGAGCCCTGCAAAAAGCGTAAGAGCCGGAATAAAATGTCAAAGTACAGGGTGGTCGAAACTCGAAGGCTCCTAGGAGATAAACAAACAGATTTCTTGACTTATGGCATGCATTTTCATGATTCTGTTTACTGGGGCTCTCTGAAACTCAGTTGAACGGTACAAAAAGAAACATCGATAGGGGGCGTTTTGGGCAAAAAACATAATTCGTTGACATTTCGGACGCTAACTGGAAACGGGGCGCTACGATCAGTTAGAAACAAAACAAGAGAGTAATTTACTTATCATAAGAAGCTATTAAAACTGCAGTTTGTTTGTTTTTTTTAACAAACATAGCTGGTTTCAATCATGCACAATGCGCGCAATAAAATTTACATAAGGTGCTTTTTGCTGATTTATGCAAAAGATATCGTACCATATCGATATGCAAAAGATACGTAATGCGTAGACGACAACGCGAGATGACGTAGTTGTATGCGCAGACACGTCTTTTGAACGTGCGGTACCTAGTTAAGCTTCGGGTTACTTGTCTGCAGATCGGTAGTAGGATGGAACGGTACACAAACTCTGAATTGGCTGACATGCATTTGGCGTATGGCGCTGCTGGTTGTAATGGACGAGCCGCTCAGCGGTTGTACGCCGAGCGTTACCCCAACAGGCAAATCCCCTGCCATGCCTTCTTCGCTCGAGTACACCAGAGGTTGTCCACAACGGGATCTTTCGACGGAGGCAGGCCTGAACGGGAGCGATCAGTGAGCACCCCCGACAACGAAGAGGCTGTGCTTAACCTGGTTGAGGACAACCCAGGTCTTAGCACGAGAGATATCGCCAGACATGTTGGCATTTCGCAAGCAACTGCGTGGCGCATCTTACGTTCCCGGAATCTGCACCCCTACCACATCCAGCGGGTGCAGTTGCTCAGAGAGCAGGATTTTGGCCCTCGAGTGGAATTCTCAAGATGGTACTTGGCGATGAGATCCAGGGATCCCCGTTTTGTAAACAGCATTTTGTTTACGGACGAGTCCACCTTCAGCCGGGAGGGAATGTGGAACGCCCACAACAGTCATGTGTGGTGTGATGAAAATCCACATGAAACCAGAAGCCGAGCAGCCCAGGAGCGTTTCTCAGTAAATGTGTGGGCCGGCATTCTGGGGGATTGCCTCATTGGCCCTTATTTGTTACCTGAACGGCTGACAGGTGGAAATTACCTGATTTTCCTGGATCGAGTGCTGCCGCAGCTTCTGGATGAGGCGCACGTACCCGAAGGTTCGCGTCGCCAGATGTGGTTCCAGCACGATGGAGCTCCGGCCCATTACACGAACGACGTGCGTCTCCATCTAAACGCAAGGTATGGCCAGCGGTGGATCGGGCGTGGGGGTCCAGTTCACTGGCCTGCCCGATCACCAGACCTCACCTGCTTGGATTTCTTCCTTTGGGGTTACCTGAAGGCCGAGGTATACCATACACCTGTCAGCAGTGCTGAAGAACTTGTGGCGCGCATTGTGGCAGCTGCAGGGCAGATCAGAGATACTCCTGGCATTGTTGGAAACACACACTCCTCAATGCGACGGATGTGCGAGGCCTGCATCATGGCCCAAGGTCGAAATTTCGAGCATCTTCTGTAGTGTTATTTTTTGTAAATAAATTTCCAGTATCATTGATGTTTTTGGTCTAAATTTATTCAGAAGTGTTGAGCAGAGGTAGAAAATGTGTTTTCATTATTACTAACTGATCGTAGCGCCCCGTTTCCAGTTAGCGTCCGAAATGTCAACGAATTATGTTTTTTGCCCAAAGCGCCCCCTATCGATGTTTCTTTTTGTACCGTTCAACTGAGTTTCAGAGAGCCCCAGCAAACAGAATCATGAAAATGCATGCCATAAGTCAAGAAATCTGTTTGTTTATCTCTTAGGAGCCTTCGAGTTTCGACCACCCTGTACTTTGACATTTTATTCCGGCTCTTACGCTTTTTGCAGGGCTCTACTTTTGGGTTCAAACTTTAAGTTAGAGTATAAACTTTGGCGAGCATGTGTTAAATTATCAAAATAACGGGCTTAAAGTTGTTGTCTAGCTCTCCAAAGTCTGCAGCGCCCCCTATCCATGTTTTAAGAGATACGCTTATCAAATTGGTACTGAAGAAAGTCTAAACAAACAGAATCATTTCGACGCAACAAGCAAGAAAATCTAACCATTTCCCTAGTTTTTATGACGTTTCGAATTTCGGCACCCAAATTTTCGAAAGCGCCTAGCGCCTTACCATCGCGTCAGGGACCCTACATTCCCTATTCAAAAATGTTCGTCTAGGTGTGCTCTATCGATCCTTAAAGTTTGTCACCGACGAGCTGAATCACCCTGTATATATAACCAATTAATGGTTATATATATATATATATATATGTGTGTGTGTGTGTGTGTATATATGTATATATAAAACCATTAATTAAACATTACTGACCACCGTCAACAATAGAAAATACATATAACATACATAACTAGATTGGAAAAAATCATTAAATGAATCGTTGCGATGATAAGAATGAAAAAATTAATGGAATTTCCTTATAAAGGTATCCTATAACTACAGAGTAGAAATATTATGGATAATACACAAAGATTATGCGCTATTGCAGCAAAGATATAAGCGTATAATATTTAGAAGATTACTAAAAACATTTAGCTAATTTATATATTTAAAAAATATATAAGATACCAATAAGGAATAATAATTCAAAATGAATTGTTGTATTCAAAATGAAAAGATATCATAATTAATAACATCATATATATATATATATATACATCATAAAGTATTACTAAAGCATAAATACATCCTAAAACAAAATGTGAACATGTTTTGTTTTGTTTTAGGACAAAAAGCAAAATAAAGGAAGATATGCGTATGCTTTTGTGTACAACCAAATATTGTTGTGTGCGATGTTTTCTATGCATGTGTATGTTGTATGTTTAGCAAAAACATGTATGTCTATCTATTTGTATGTATTTATGTATGCATACGTAACTGGATGTTTATTTGTTATGATTTACCAGTTATCATTTAAAGACTTTATGAATAGAAATATCATTAATTTTTTTAAAAAAAAACCTATTTAATTTTAATAATATTTCTGCCTTAAAGTAGTTAAATTTCCATTCAGCTCATTTACTATTTATTTCCTAAAAATAAATAACGAATTTAAAACAATATATTTACATTTTTCATATGTAAATTCTTCAAGGCGAAAACCTGAGAATTTTAATATTTATTTTACGTATCAATGAAAATTCTCTTGAATTATAATTTGCATTTCTTTCAAAACTCTTTTAAAGAAATTTCTAACACCTTTTGAAGCAAAGGGGAAAATGAGCTTAAAGTACAAACAAAGAAAAATGAACCTCCAATACAAATGTTAAGGGAAAAGTTATCACAACTTTATTTTTAGTCTCTAGGGATATAGATTTATTCCCATCTAAAATACTTTCGTAGAAAGGGGGTGTTCGATTTCACATTATTTTCAATGGAATCCACTTCGACTTTAAGTAAATGCATATTTTACGATTATTGCTTACGAAATAGGATGAAATATATTTGAGAATAAAAATCAAAATTTTACTCTGGATAAAGTTTTGTTGTAACGTATACTGCATTGAATTTACATTTACGAAATATAGTTGTATAAATGGAATGAAATCTGAACCAGAATAGTTTTGAACATTTATTCATTACAATAAATGATGAAGTTGTAATGCTTAAAGTTATAAATATGTTGACAAAAAAAGTAAATAAATAACGGTCAAGTGCGAGTATTACTTGCGCTCCGAGGGATCCGTACAATAAATGTATGAAATATTAACTGTATTATTAAAAAAAAGCTCTGATAAAAGAATAATAAGACTTTGTAAAAAACTATACGTAAGGCTGGGTATAGTTGCATATATTAGAAAAATATGAATGAGTATACCATAAAAAGTTCAGAGATATGAAACCTAAATTATATCAAATATTGCTATTTTGTAAAACTTTTTTTTTTTTAATCTTATCCTAATCTGTTTACGATGAATTTAATTCGGTACAGACAATAAAAGTAGTGCATATTTAAACTTCATTTGTCATTTTATAAAACTAAATTCAGCGTTGTGATAATCTTTTATTTTTACAACGTAGCTAAAACGAAACCCTTGTTCAAAGTTTAAACTTGGCATTGTGCTAAGCGCGCGTCGAAAGGAGGTTGCAAAGATGCAACGCTGCCTTGGACCTTGCCGCATTTTTCCTGACGGGTTTTTAATTAAATTTTAAAGACACGGGAGGCCTATTGAGAGATCCACTCAATCCAAACTAATCGTAAATCGTATAGTATTTATGTGATTAATTCTAATTAAATTAGCATGTTTTAAACAATCTGACGTTTATTGCTTTTATACTGCTACTGGGCATTGCATTATGTAAATATATCATTGTAAGTTGTTATCTAAACTTTAAAAGCCGAAGGCATATAGAGTACGCCGCCACTGTCATTATGTATGTTCAAACCGCCCATGTCTTTAAGGGTTAATATCTCGGTTAATTAACAACGATTTTTTTTTTTCAAAAATCATTATCAACAATGCTTTTTTCTTTTTCAAGGATAGGTACCTTCAGCGCTCCTAAACAACTTTGATGATTGTCTGCAAATCGAAATTTGTGGGTAACGGAAAATGCGCTTTTCTCAAAATCTATGTGACCGAGGGTCATCGCTATAATTTTTCTGCAAGTTCTAAATTAACGTCTACTACCTCTATTTTTTTCATAATTTTAGTTTCAGTAGTTTCGAAAATAGATGGGAGTTTTCACACGATACCACACACGATATACAAAGAAAAGAGTTTTTTTTCAAGTAAATTAATTAGGTCCCCTACATTTTTCCTAAATATATTTGTGAATGCTTAATAATCTGTAAATAGGTGGGTCAATAGTCTTTATTAATTTCCCCTATTTGAACTTTCCACGTTCCATAGTTTACGAGTAAAATGGCTGTGACAGACAGAGAGACAGACACAGGAGTTGTTCTATAATGGTTCCGTTTTTACTTTTTAAGTAGGGTACCCTAAAAAGGAGAAAAGTCCCATAATTTTTAATTCCGAAATTGTCATTAAGTTATACAAAAAGTGCCATTGACTGAAAATTGAGTGTTTTCTGTAATTATTTATGCATAAAATAAGACGAAAGATCTCATTTAAATTGCCTGTATTTAAATTGCATACGATATACAAATTTTCGATAGTAATACACTGTGTGAAAATAAACCGTATATTTACACATATCTTTCCGTTAATAATGTCTCCATGTTTTCTGCTATTATTTGTTTTTTTTTTTTTACTCAATTAACATTTAATTCTAAAATCTAATTACCAAATTAGTACCATATAATTTTCAAACCTAATTTGTAGTTCTACAATAATACGCTGGATTATAGGAAAATGAGTCTTCAGTAATTTTCCGTTTGTTGGCAGAATTTACATTATTTCCCTCAAAGCACTAACCATTCTTCAATCGAATCTTAAAAACAACCAGAAACACTTCATTCTAAGTTAAAATTAATTAGAAATTCCACAATTTAATCCAGAAAATTCCGTGAAACCACACAGAATTTCAGGCAACTCTACTTCCGGTTTTTTTTTTTTTTTTTTTTTTTTTTTTTTTTTTATGAAAAGTGTTTTTAAAGTATACCCAAATCTTAAATAATATTTACATTCCGCGATAAAAAATAGCATCAAATACTAAATTTGAAGTAATTCGGAGGAAGCTATGGATAACTACATCTGAAAAAATCTTAATTTTTCAAAGAAAAGTTAAGAATACAAAATATCACATTTGTATTTTTCGTGTGTAGGATAAGTTGGCGAACAGCAGACCATTTTTCAAGTGTTTAATTTTTCTTTTGAAATTTACATATTAATCTACATGACAAAATCCTGAATATACCTTAATACATTATTTTACTTTTCTGATAAATAAGTCTTAAACGTTGCATAAGGAAAAGGTCTTTTTAAAATAAAACGATTTTTAAATAAATAACGGCCGAGTACGAGTATTACACGCACTCAGAGGATTCCGTACAGTAAATATGTGAATTATTAAAGGTATTGTAAAAAAGATAGTTGCTAAAATAATAGTAGGACTTTGTAAAAAACAATATAACGTAGAGGTGGGTATAGCTGTATATAGTGGAAAAGTACGAATGGTTATACCATAAAAGTTCAAAGAAATATAAAGATTAACTAATATCAAATAACGCTATTCTGTATAACTCTTTTAGGTAGCTTTCATTACAAAAAGCTACCTATTGCAGCCGTTCGGAGGAAAGCGATTTCAAAAAATTTTGGTATATTTTCATCGATCATGACCCCCAGACCCCGAAACCATCCTCCGTTCAAAAGTTGATATATATATATATATATATATACAGGGTGATTCAGCTCGTCGGTGACAAACTTTAAGGATCGATAGAGCACACCTAGACGAACATTTTTGAATAGGGAATGTAGGGTCGCTGACGCGATGGTAAGGCGCTAGGCGCTTTCGAAAATTTGGGTGCCGAAATTCGAAACGTCATAAAAACTAGGGAAATGATTAGATTTTCTTGCTTGTTGCGTCGAAATGATTCTGTTTGTTTAGACTTTCTTCAGTACCAATTTGATAAGCGTATCTCTTAAAACATGGATAGGGGGCGCTGCAGACTTTGGAGAGCTAGACAACAACTTTAAGCCCGTTATTTTGATAATTTAACACATGCTCGCCAAAGTTTATACTCTAACTTAAAGTTTGAACCCAAAAGTAGAGCCCTGCAAAAAGCGTAAGAGCCGGAATAAAATGTCAAAGTACAGGGTGGTCGAAACTCGAAGGCTCCTAAGAGATAAACAAACAGATTTCTTGACTTATGGCATGCATTTTCATGATTCTGTTTGCTGGGGCTCTCTGAAACTCAGTTGAACGGTACAAAAAGAAACATCGATAGGGGGCGCTTTGGGCAAAAAACATAATTCGTTGACATTTCGGACGCTAACTGGAAACGGGGCGCTACGATTAGTTAGTAATAATGAAAACACATTTTCTACCTCTGCTCAACACTTCTGAATAAATTTAGACCAAAAACATCAATGATACTGGAAATTTATTTACAAAAAATAACACTACAGAAGATGCTCGAAATTTCGACCTTGGGCCATGATGCAGGCTTCGCACCTCCGTCGCATTGAGGAGTGTGTGTTTCCAACAACGCCAGGAGTATCTCTGATCTGCCCTGCAGCTGCCACAATGCGCGCCACAAGTTCTTCAGCACTGCTGACAGGTGTATGGTATACCTCGGCCTTCAGGTAACCCCAAAGGAAGAAATCCAAGCAGGTGAGGTCTGGTGATCGGGCAGGCCAGTGAACTGGACCCCCACGCCCGATCCACCGCTGGCCATACCTTGCGTTTAGATGGAGACGCACGTCGTTCGTGTAATGGGCCGGAGCTCCATCGTGCTGGAACCACATCTGGCGACGCGAACCTTCGGGTACGTGCGCCTCATCCAGAAGCTGCGGCAGCACTTGATCCAGGAAAATCAGGTAATTTCCACCTGTCAGCCGTTCAGGTAACAAATAAGGGCCAATGAGGCAATCCCCCAGAATGCCGGCCCACACATTTACTGAGAAACGCTCCTGGGCTGCTCGGCTTCTGGTTTCATGTGGATTTTCATCACACCACACATGACTGTTGTGGGCGTTCCACATTCCCTCCCGGCTGAAGGTGAACTCGTCCGTAAACAAAATGCTGTTTACAAAACGGGGATCCCTGGATCTCATCGCCAAGTACCATCTTGAGAATTCCACTCGAGGGCCAAAATCCTGCTCTCTGAGCAACTGCACCCGCTGGATGTGGTAGGGGTGCAGATTCCGGGAACGTAAGATGCGCCACGCAGTTGCTTGCGAAATGCCAACATGTCTGGCGATATCTCTCGTGCTAAGACCTGGGTTGTCCTCAACCAGGTTAAGCACAGCCTCTTCGTTGTCGGGGGTGCTCACTGATCGCTCCCGTTCAGGCCTGCCTCCGTCGAAAGATCCCGTTGTGGACAACCTCTGGTGTACTCGAGCGAAGAAGGCATGGCAGGGGATTTGCCTGTTGGGGTAACGCTCGGCGTACAACCGCTGAGCGGCTCGTCCATTACAACCAGCAGCGCCATACGCCAAATGCATGTCAGCCAATTCAGAGTTTGTGTACCGTTCCATCCTACTACCGATCTGCAGACAAGTAACCCGAAGCTTAAGTAGGTACCGCACGTTCAAAAGACGTGTCTGCGCATACAACTACGTCATCTCGCGTTGTCGTCTACGCATTACGTATCTTTTGCATATCGATATGGTACGATATCTTTTGCATAAATCAGCAAAAAGCACCTTATGTAAATTTTATTGCGCGCATTGTGCATGATTGAAACCAGCTATGTTTGTTAAAAAAAACAAACAAACTGCAGTTTTAATAGCTTCTTATGATAAGTAAATTACTCTCTTGTTTTGTTTCTAACTGATCGTAGCGCCCCGTTTCCAGTTAGCGTCCGAAATGTCAACGAATTATGTTTTTTGCCCAAAACGCCCCCTATCGATGTTTCTTTTTGTACCGTTCAACTGAGTTTCAGAGAGCCCCAGCAAACAGAATCATGAAAATGCATGCCATAAGTCAAGAAATCTGTTTGTTTATCTCCTAGGAGCCTTCGAGTTTCGACCACCCTGTACTTTGACATTTTATTCCGGCTCTTACGCTTTTTGCAGGGCTCTACTTTTGGGTTCAAACTTTAAGTTAGAGTATAAACTTTGGCGAGCATGTGTTAAATTATCAAAATAACGGGCTTAAAGTTGTTGTCTAGCTCTCCAAAGTCTGCAGCGCCCCCTATCCATGTTTTAAGAGATACGCTTATCAAATTGGTACTGAAGAAAGTCTAAACAAACAGAATCATTTCGACGCAACAAGCAAGAAAATCTAACCATTTCCCTAGTTTTTATGACGTTTCGAATTTCGGCACCCAAATTTTCGAAAGCGCCTAGCGCCTTACCATCGCGTCAGGGACCCTACATTCCCCATTCAAAAATGTTCGTCTAGGTGTGCTCTATCGATCCTTAAAGTTTGTCACCGACGAGCTGAATCACCCTGTATATATATAATTTAATGGTTATATATATATATATATATATTTCAGTTTGGTTGGGATATCTGACTAATAAATCTTGCTTTCACTGTTTTGTTTTTTTTCCTTCTATGCAATATCTCAATATCAATTATTACGGCATCGAATAGCGATAAAATTTCCTTCCAAATTCAATTTTTTTAATTGTATCTTAAAGTAATGATTTCTTATCTCTGTATTCTAAAAAAAAAGTAACTTACGCTGTCACCGCCGCCGCCGGTTTTGAATTTTTTTGTGACCGGAGGCCTTTCTCCGTTAACATTAAGAAAAATATTGCATACAAAAATATGAAAATATTTATTATGCATATGCATATTACAAGATATTTAATGCTAAAGTAGGACAAAAACGTTTCATTAGAAAAGTTTTATAGGAGTAAAAACTATCCATGGGAATTAATTCATTTTTAGATCATTTTATACGTTACAATTTCTCGGAGTGCAGACTACTTTTATTTTTTTTTTTAATTTGACGCATTTTTTGAGGTTTTATTTCTATTTTAAATTCAATTTTTCAGGTATTTTGAGAGATAGTTTTTACTTATTTTAGAAAATGGTATTAATTTAAACTGTTGCCAACTGTATAAACAACGCAAACAATAATGTTTGCTTCAAACTTTATTTACACGTGACTATTATAAACAGAAAAAAAACTTTCAAATTAAAATTAAATAATTATGTATAAAAAGTAGGAACTTATTGAAAATTACTTCATAAAAACTATATTTACACGTGAATTTTAAAAGAGAAAGCATATTGTAAAACAATAAATACATTAACATGCGTTAGAAGTCTTAAATAGGAGAAATTATGTCACGTGTACGTCACATTACACTTATTACGTAAAATGAACGAAAAATAATATTGCAAAACAGTTTAATTTAAAAATTGCGCGAGACATTTATTTGTTATTTTGAGATTATCATTTCAACTATTTTTGTTAGGACAGCGCAAATAATACTTCATTTCTAACAAAAGTATTTTCACGTGAATATTAAAAAAGAGAAGGAAAAGTTTGGTGAAAATTATGTCAGATTAAATACGATACATTAAAAATAACTTTCTTTTCGCTTTGTTAAAAAATACCGGGAGACAAAGACTCTGTTTACATAATTCATTTTATATTAGCTTATTTTGAAATGTTTAACTGACTTTATTTAATCAAAGACGAAAACAGCCATTGATTGTATCTTTTAACAGCAGCTGATTTTTCCTTAAAATTCCCTAATCAAAGAGGAATGAATAGAAACTCGTTTATAGGGAGATCGCCACTGTTTTTTAACATGTTCACGCCGGCGCTGTGGGTCACACTCGACTGTCTCAGAGTTGTCAAGTCTCCGGCTTTTTGCACACCGTTATTATTTTAGAGAAAATGTTGTTCCTTTAAATCGCCCAATTGTTCTAATAAAATAGAACAACATTTTCTGTATTAAAATAATGATATCCAAAAAGCCGGAGACTTGGGAGCTCCGAGACAGTCGACCGTGACCCATCGCGCCGGCGTGAATGTGTTAAATTATAATTCAATCTTCCAAAATCATTTTAAAGCCGATCAAATTAGCGCGCTTCTAGAGATTGCGGTGTCTGAACGGGGGTTGGCGAGCGTAGCTCGTAGGGTGCCGAGCCCCCTAGTATTATAAAAAAAATTCAAGCATGATAAAAAGAAAACCTATCTCTATAGCGTGCAATTGGATTACAAATGATTAACACGATTGTACTTACAGCAATAGAAATAGTCAAGCGATTGTTTCCAGCTAACATTCCATAATGAAATCATCAATAAATAAATCAAATAGTAAAATAATTTAAATAAAACAAAACTTTAACAGACATGTAATCGAACTGCATGTTTAAACCACTGAAATTATCGAAAATTAACATTAACGAAATCTTTATTTCTTTGGCTATATTAACTTTCGGTCATCCGGATAATATGAAAGTATCGCGTTTAATAAATTTCAGAACTTTATTTGAATACATAATTTGTATTTTACATACATGAAATGCCTTTCTGATGTTGTCATTGGGCATGCTAAAAAATATATTAAATGTAAAAAAATCGATTAGAATCTTCAATAAAAAAAGTGGTTGAGCCCTAGTTTTTCTGAAATATTTCACAGCAAAATGTACTGGAATATTTTGTTATGAAACTGCAGTTTTAATTTTAAATGAAAATAAGAAACATTATTGAAATTGTTAAGTTTCTATTGAAAATTTCATTATTAAATTAGTTTAAATGTGGGTTCCAATGTGCACTTTTTCTAAACGGTTCGTTGTACACCATGTAGACATGGATTATAAACAATATGCAAAATATTTTGTTTGATGTGGAAGCAAAAATTGTGCATTAGATGTACTAATAAATGAGTGTCCTTTCCGTACTCTTTGTTGTTTCTTTTTTAACCCTTTGTCTACTGACGGTACTTATAATTACCATTAAAAAAACTTTTTATAAAATTAATTTAATACATCGATTAGTAGTAATACAGTTTAGAGTTATAGATGCATTACTTTATCTTGTTCCAAAAGCATTATTGGTTACACAAAACAAACATATCTTTAAAATGATGATTCCCTTTCCCATTGCATCTTTTCTGCTTTCTTCGAGTTGGGGGTGGGGGGTTCAATTCAGAAATATTTCTATTGTAAGAACATTATATTTGTACATTTCTTAAATCTACAAAATACTGAGAAAAATATTTAAAATAAAAGATTTGAGAGGAATTATAAATATTTCACAAAATCCCTATAAATTCAAATTTATTTATTTTTTCTAAATCCTTCAATCCTTCAAAAGTCCTTTTAAAATTTATTAAATGATTATGTAAATCTTCTAGTGTAGTTTTAAAAATTTACATGATAAAATTTTCATGAATTCATAATTCAGTGCATAAAGTGTTAAAGAAACCTTTATTATTCAAAAATCTAAAATTCTAAAGAATTAAAATGTTACTTTTGTAGCTAAAACAACGAACTTCTTCTAAAATGAACAAATTCTGCATTGACCATGTTACTTAAAGCCGAAAATATTCATTACTACACTTTGTAGTGGATTAGCGACTCTATTATAATTTCTCTTTAGTATTTTGAGTGTAAGCGTGAGGTGACGTAGAGTACGCCGCTCCTGCCATTATGTACGTCCAGACTTTCCGTGTCTTTAAGAGTTAATATCTCGGCTAATTACGGATGACTTTTTTTCGAAAATCATTATCAGCAATGCTTTTATACTTCTGCTACGATAGGTACCTGCAGAGCTCCTCAACACCTTTGCTGTATGCCTGCAAATCGAAATTAGTTTAACGGAAAAAATAGCTTTTCTCAAAAACTACGTGACCTAGGGTAATCGCTATAATTTTCCTGCAAGGTTGAAATTAATGTCTACTACCTCTAATTTTTTCACAATTTTAGTTTCAGTAGATTCAGTAGATTCTGAAATAAAGGGCGGGGGGACATGATTTTGTACTACACTTTCGACGATATTTCTTAAAATATAATACCTAAAATTAAAAGAAATATGTTTTTGAGTTCGGCGTTACGGATACTTTCACAGGATACCCACACGATATACAAAGAAAAGATTTTTTTAAGTAACTTAATTAGCCCCTCTACATTTTTTCTAAATACATTTGTGAATGTTTAATAATGTGTAAATATGTGGGTTAATAGTCTTTATAACTTCCTCCAATTTGATCTTTCCACGTTCCATAGTTTACGAGTAAAATGGCTATGACAGACAGACACAGGAGCGACCTTACAATGGTTCCGTTTTTAATTTTTAAGTGCGGAACTCTAAAAAAAAAGGAAAAGTCTGTTTAAGACTTAAAATTGCGTCTCACCTTATCCAGTACAGTGGGACACCCCATGGGCATAGTGAACCATGTATAGTGCAAGGTAATGTTGCAAAACTAAGAACTATATAGTTGAAAAAATCTTAATTCTTCAAAGAAAAGATATGAATAGAAACTATCACATTTCCAAGTTAAGGAACTGTGCTGCACGATTGCAAAAGATTAAACAGCTTGCACTTAAAACAGTACAAATAGTTCCCCAGAAGAATAGTTCCCAAGATATATTTCCCCAGAAATAATTGAAACAAAACGTAAAGTCAGCTTATTATTTTATTAAAACAACATTCGGCGGAGCAGTTTCCACCATGAATATTAGCCATCGCTTCATAATAATAATTTAGGGAGTAAGAAAGTTGTAGATAATCGAATACGTGGACGGTGACCAGGGAGAGGTATGAAAAATGGAAATTCGACTAGAATCTGCTGAAACACAGCGAGCATCGGCTTTTTGTGCGTCAGGTGTAGGAATACAAATATGACGTAGGTCGCGCTCTCAACCAATTAATAATTAAGACTACCACGCCATGGAAATAGTGCTGACAGAGCGAGTGGATGGATTTGAAGGTAAAAAGGATAACCCCGGAATATGCGCAGGAAAATAAAATGGAAGGGAAAATAAAATGGTTGCTAAAAGAACATTCTAAAAAAAAGAGCGGAAATTGAACATCTGATTTAAGAATACTAAAAGCATAATATTTAAGTAATTTAGACAAGTGAGACATTAAATTAAAGAGAATTTAACAGAACTAGCTGTTACCCGTGACGTCGTTCACGTAACATAAAAAGGAGAAGAAGTGAATTAATTAAGCAAAGCATTTCCCTTCCGATAATTGAAAACATATATAATAATCCAATTCTTTATCACATTTTATAGTAGACAATCTATTTATGTATTACGCTATCGTACGTGGCACAGAAATCGATATTATTTGTTAATTGTTTAATGACAACGCCCAAATGAAACGCATCTCATTGGTTATTGAACGTTGGTTACTGATTGATTATTATTGGTTATTTAATGCATCCCCATACCTATAAGGGGGTTACCATAGGGGGGGACCCTGTTCTGTCACCAAAAGTGACGCTAACTTTGGGATATCTGTAATATTTCGCCAAATTGCCATAGACTTCTATTGTAAACCAATAAGGTTTACTTGAATACAGAAAATCAAGAAATTGAGATATTTTAATGCAACAAAAACAAATATTAGCTTAACGGATTATATTAATTATATTTAACCCTCTCGCTGCGTAATTTTTAAAAATCAAAATAGGTTCAAAAATTGCACATTTTTTATTACATATTTCAAACCTATATATATTTTAGAGTTTAAATATGTAAACATATTTTGTAAAAGGGTTCAGGATCTCAGATGGGATAGGATATTAGAAATTAGGCAAAATCAGGGCTATCACTAGAGACTATTTTTATAGTCTGGCACCACTATTTTAAGAAAATCAATTTTGCAGTGTATTTCTCTTGCAGATGTTGTTAAAGTCTATATGGAATTTTTTGTGTTTAAAAAGTGGTCGGAGTTGAATTAAAAATAGTCGCCAGTGGAAAAAATGATTCCCCGAGAAAATCTCCGATTGCGCAAATTTTGCTACTTTTACGTTTCCCGAGGAAATTTTGGGTTGCGCAGCGAGAGGGTTAAGGGAGTCTAAGTAAATTAAATTATCAATAAAAGTTACATGATACAATGCACACAAATACATGCTTTCCCAAACACAAATTTTAAGGAAGACCAAACTGGTCGCCAAAGGCGGCTAGTATGAGTAATTTAAGGTATTTTTTAGCTCACAGGCTATCAAAGCCTGAGAGCTTATGTGCCCGCCGGTTCTGTATGTACGTATGTACGTACGTAACGCGATAACTTTTGATACAAATATCCGATTTGCTTCAATTTTTTTATAGGTTCATTCTGACAAGGCGCTTCGCTGATTAGTTTTTGGGGTTCATTAGTTAAGGATAAAGGGGGAAAGGGGTCCCCCCCCTTAATTTAGATAAATGGGTTTTTCATGCAGAAATATTCGATTTGCTACAAGTTTGGTATACCGGTTTATTATGTTAAGGAGCTGCCTTGATTAGACATGAAGGTTCATTAGTTACATATAAAGGGAGTAAAGTGGTCCTAGTCCCCCCTCCCCCCCCCTTAATTTAGATAAATGGGTTTTTAATGCAGACATATCCGATTTTCCCCAAATTTGGAATACCGGTTAATTATGTTAAGCAGCTTTCCTAATTAGAATTGGAAGTCCATTACTTAATAAAATGGGGAAAGGGGGGTACCCCCCTTAATTTATATAAAAGGATTTTTCATGTAGAATTATTCGATTTTCTCCAAATTTGGTATACCAGTTTATTATGTTAAGGAGCTTCCCTGATCAGATTTGAAGGTTCATTAGTTAAGTACAAAGGGGGGCTAACCCACCCCCTTTAATTTAGGTAAATGGCTTTTTCATGAAGAATTATTCGATTTTCTGCAAATTTGGTATACTGGTTTATATGTTAAGGAGCTGCCTTGATTAGATTTGGAGGTTCGTTAGTTACTTATAAAGGGGGGAAAGGGGGCTACCCCCCTCAATTTAGATAAATGGGTTTTTCATGCAGAGTTATTCGATTTGCTCCAAATTTCGTATAACGATTTATTATGTTAAGGAGCTCACTTGATTAGATTTTGAGGTTAATTGGTTAAGTATAAAGGGGGGGACGGAGGCTAGTCCCCCTTTAATTTAGATAAATGGGTTTTTCATGCAGAATTATTCGATTTGCTTCAAATTTGATGTACCAGTTTATTCCGATATGGCTTTCTTCATTTGATTTGGAGATTCGTTGGTTAAGTATAAAAGGGGGAAAGGGGGACAAGTGTCCCCTCCTCTTAATTTAGATAAATGGGTTTTCATGCAGAACTATCTAATTTATTTTAATTGTTTTTCTAGGTTCATTCTGATAAGGAGCTTTTCTGATTACATTTGAAGGTTCATTGGTTCAGCATATGAAGAAATGGGGGAGCTAATACCCCACTTAATTTAGCGAAATGGTTTTTTCATGCAGAATTATCTGATTTGCTTCAAATTTGGTATACCAGTTTATTATGTTAAAGAGCTTCCCTGATTAGATTTGGAGGTTCTTTGGTTAAGTATAACGGGGGGAAGGGGGCTAATTCCTTCATTTATATTTCGAGGGGCATTATTCTTTGAAATAAGAGCACAATATACAATTAGTGTGAATAGCCTGTGAGCTCATTGACATCAGTTTAACTGGGCAACATTCCTTTTATTTATTATAGGGTCAACGACCCTACCCATGTACAATATAAGGTTTATACAATATCAGGTATCAGCAATATTGATACAATATCAGGTTTATGCGCTGAACCATGAAGTCTGTTTATATAATGAAGTAATAAGAAAATGGCACATATGCCATATACGCACCGGGGTACCTAATTGTCGCCAAAATACATTATTTTGCTTGACATGGTAACACCGGCTATTGTTGTTTATTTATTAACAAATTGTTTATTTACTTTAATTTTCTCTTAAAGTTATATAAATTTCTTTGTTCTATAGTTTTTAATGAAACTTTTTTTCATTTATTGTTATTTCCTTTTTTAAGTAATAGGACATAATTTAAAAATATACATGTAACTGGTATACAAGAGCGATGTTTTCGCCAAATTGGCGTCAAAAACAGATTGCGCCAATCCAGGTGAGTATATGTGGATGTATGAGATATATTTTACAATCATACTTGGCATCAAAAGTGGGCAAAGAAATGATCTTCTAGAATATTATTAATTGTTTACCACACATAAAACAAACCTGTTTGCAACAATTTATTTACTTTTGCACTAAATTTCTTTCTCTAAAATAAGCAAATTGACAACGAACCCGATTACAGAACATAACCTTACTATTCTCAGCTATGAACTACCCGTATATGAAAAAATTTCAACTATATGAACTGCGCATTTATGTTTATAGTTTTAGAAATGCTCTTGCTTCAATGCTCTTGTATTACGCGAATTTCTCGATAAATTAGATTTTCGCTTTGATGACATTCCTATCTTTAAATTTTTATAAACATTTTAAATTCAGTTAGAAAAGCTAAGGCATATTTATCTCAATCTATCATACTTCACAAAAAACTATTATAAAAAAGAGCATTATTTATTTATTTATTTATTTATTTATTTATTGAACAACAAACATACGACTTGTGTGCTTGACATGAGGGCTCGCTTATATGTCGGAGACAAGATAGCACAAGCAAATATTACAACACAAGAGAAATACACCCTGGTAGTTCCACACAAAGAGTGTGTGCAATGGAACTACCGGGAATCGAACCCACGATCTCTTACGCTTGCAAGAAAGAGCATTAAAAAAAGCTACTTTTTAAAATATCAACAAATATTTTACCCTTTTAAAGCTAAAAGAAATGTAGAATTAAAATTCAGCTGCCACACTACGATTTACAAACGTTTCTCCAATAAAAATATGTATACTGAATGTTACTTTGACGACGTAATCATATTAAACATTTATGTTCTTTGAACGAAAATGAAAATTTGTTTTAAAAATAAAGTAATTTTTATTTAAATTTCCTGAAATGAACGGCTTTAAGAATTAACAGTCGCAAAAAATTGTTTTATTCAGGTAATATAGATAATTTTTTACTTTTTAAGAATGAAAATACATATTTCCTGTTAATCACTACGTCATTTTAAACATCGATAATTTAACTGTGCATATTATTGACATTTGCTATCCATTTGCTCTTCAAAAGTTTTTTTTTAATTTTTAAATTTTAAATTTAAACTTAAATTTGTTTGTTAACCGTGCGCAGACGATAAACTGTAAGCATTGTTAACAATTTTCTTTAAATAATAAGCATTAATACCATAACACAATCTCATTTTATTTCGACATCAAAGCATATCCGTTGTATTTCCCATATATGACGTCACATTTGCCTTCTTATCGCACTTACTCAAAATTCATGCACTTTGTATTATTAAAAATACTTAAAACTTTCCGTTTTAACCTTTCGATTGGAAATTAAATTATTATTCTGGGTTTTTATTTTTTGGTAACGAAAAATGGAAGAATTCTATTGAAAAAATATCAATTCATTGTGTATGAAAAATAATGAAATTTTGGATTATTAAGCAAAATATTTGAATAAAATAAATTAAACATAGCATATGTTCATTTCCGGGTTGTAATCCATCTATATCCAAAAATACAAAAGCATTAATTCCTCCGTTTAGACGCTGAATTCATTCAAACTTTCGGACACACATTGACATTTATAATATTACTAGCAAACCCCGCGGCTTTGCTCGCGTAATAGTTAAAATATGCCAAGTGATATTTGCATGACTATTTTTTATTAGAAGAACACTTTTTGAAATAATTCAAAAATTACAAATTAAGCCACAGTTTGTCTAAACTTCATTTTAAAAGTGCAATAGCCAGAAATGATATTTTAATTAATAAGAAGAACTAAAACTAATTCCACAATAATTTAGAAAGTATTTTGAGACTTTTATGCTCATTTCATACACTCATTTCAGTATTCATTTGAAGTTTTGAATTTTTTAGAAACCATGTTAACACATTTACATCTTAAAATTCACCATCATGTCAAACGTTTTCGTCCGTTTTCACCCCTTTTAAATTTCGAATTATTTAGGAACTGTTCTTAGAGATCATTCATACCGTATAAGTAACTACCATGCCTAGTTTCAAGTTGCTAGCCCCTGCAGTATTACAAAAAACGTAATATAGTTCTTTTTTGCTCCTTCACCCCCTTCGGGATAGTGGCACCGACATGAAATACAGACTTTGTTGGAGCAAGGGCTGTGACCATCGTTTTCACACCATTATTTTTTAAATCGGTTCGGCACTTCTTCAGATTGCGTAGAAATCGCAATTTAGAAAGTTTTTTGAACGCTTTTCGCCCATTCCCCCCCCCCCCTCTTTAAATTTCGATTTTTTAGGAAATGTTCTTAGAGATCATTTGCGTCTTATAAATAACTGCCCTGCCTAATTCCATTTATCTGGGCCCTTCAGTAACACAAAAATCGCAATTTCGAACGTTTTTTGCTTCGGCAACCCCTACGTGGTAGTGACACCGACATGAAATAGAGCCTATGTTGGAGCAAGGGCTGACATCATCAATTTCCAACCATTACTTCTGAGATAGTTTGGGTATTTTCTGAGATTGCGTAGAAATTGCCATTTAGAACGTTTTTTTTTTTTTTTACTCTTTTTGCGCATTTTCACACCCCCTTTAAATTTCGAATGTTTTAAGAGATGTTCTTAGAGATCATTTATATCTAATAAGTAACTACCATGCCAAATTCCATGTATATCGGAGACCTTCAATAATACAAAAATCGCAATTTCGAACGTTTTTTTGCTCCTGCACCCACTTTAGGGGTAGTGGCACCGATATAAAAATGTAGCCTATATTGGAGCAAGGGTTGTTACCATCATTTTGACATGATTATTCTTGAAATCGGTTTGGTACTGCTTGAGATTGCGTAAAAATCGCCATTTAGAACGTTTTTTAGAGCGCTTTTTGCGCATTTTCACCCATTTTAAATTTCGAATTTTTTAAGAAATGTTCTTAGAGATAATTTACATCTAATAAGTAACTACCATGCCGAATTCCATGTATCTGGACCCTTCAGTAACACAAAAATCGCAATTTCGA
This sequence comes from Maratus speciosus, assembly GCA_963932465.1. NCBI lineage: Eukaryota > Metazoa > Arthropoda > Arachnida > Araneae > Salticidae > Maratus > Maratus speciosus. The sequence goes on from OZ010789.1 coordinate 225,217,528, forward strand.
ACGATTTTTGCTCCTGCACCCCCTTTAGGGGTAGTGGCACCAACATAAAACATAGCCTATCTTGGAGCAAGCGTTGTCACCATCATTTTGACACCAATATTTTTAGAATCGGTTTGGTATTTCCTGAGATTATGTAGAAACTACCATTTAGAACGTTTTTTAGAAAGCTTTTTGTGCATTTTCACCCCTTTTAAATTTCGAATTTTTTAAGAACTGTTCTTAGACATAATTTATATCTTATAAGTAACTAATATTCAAAATTTCATATTTCTAGGCCCTTCAGTAACGCACAAATCGCGTTTTTAGAACGTTTTTTGCTCCTGCACCCCCTTTGAGGTAGTGGCACCGACATAAAATACAGCCTATGTTCTAAGTTGGACTAACACTATCATTTTGATACCATTACTTTCGGAATCGGTTCGGTAGTTCCAGAGCTTACCTCCTACAAATAAACAATTTTTACCTCTTTATAATATGGCTAGCAAACCCCGCAGCTTTGCTCGCGTAATAGTTGAAATATGCCAAGTGATATTTGCATGACTATTTTTTATTAGAAGAACACTTTTTGAAATAATTCATAAATTACGAATTAAGCCACAGTTTAACTAAACTTCATTATAAAAGTGCAATAGACAGAAATGAGATTTTAATTAATAAGAAGAACTAAAACTAATTCCAATTAAATGATAATTTAGAAAGAATTTTGAGACTTTTATGCTCATTTCATACACTCATTTCAGTATTCATTTGAAGTTTTGAATTTTTTAGAAACCATCTTAACACGTTTACATCTTGAAATTAACCATCATGTCAAATTCCAAGCTTCTTGTCTAACAGTCTAACACCTCTCTGGTGTTAGTGGCACCAACATAAAATGACGAAACAGAGTTGAAATAGAATGTCTCGAAAAATGTTAAAACAGAGACTGTCACCATTAATTTGCCAACATTAAATTGAAATCGGATGGTATTTCCCTAATATTCTATAGAAAACAGAATTTAGATGTTTTTAAAGGCTTTCTTGTTGTTCCTGCCAACCAGGTGGCAGTGACACCGGCTTAAAATATAGCCCGTATAGGATCAGGGACTATCACTCTTGACTCGCAACCAATAACTTCTGCAATATATTTGTTATTTCCTGAGATTCCATAGAAATCGTAATTTAGGACTCTTTTAGAATGCTTTTCGCTCCTTCCTTTCGCTTCACACCTTTTTAATTTCGAATTTATTTTCGAATGTTCTTAGAGCACATTTATATTTTATAAGTAACTAACGTGCTATATTTAAAGTTTCTAGCCTCTTCAGTACCGCAGAAATCGCAATTTAGAAAGATTTTGCTCCTGCAACCCTCGACTTAAAATATAGCTTATGTTTGAGCAGGTTCATCACCATCAATTTGCAATCATTCTATTTGAAATCGGTTTCATATGTTCTTAGAGATCATTTGTATCTTATAAATAACTGCCCTGCCTAATTTCAGGATTCTAAGCTCTTCAGTAACACAAAAATCGCAATTTAGAACGTTTTTTTGCTTCTGAAACCTCTAGGTGGTAGTGACACTGACATCAAATAGAGCCTATGTTGCAGCAAGAGCTGTCATCATCAAATTCCAACCATTACTTTTGAAATATGTTGGGTACTTTCTGAAATTGCGTAGAAATCGCCATTTTGAACTTTTTTTAGAACACTTTTCGCGCATTTTCACCCCTTTTAAATTTCAATTTTTTTAAGAAATGTTCTTAGAGATTATTTATATCTTATAAGTAACTACCATTCCAAATTCCATGTATCTGGGACCTTCAGTAACACAAAAATTGCAATTTCGAACTTTTTTTTGCTCCTGCACCCCCTTTAGGGGTAGTGGCACCGACATAAAATGTAGGCTATATTGGAGCAAGTGTTGTCACCATCATTTTGACACGATTATTTTTGAAATCGGTTTGGTACTTCTTGAGATTGCGTAAAAATCGCCATTTAGAACGTTTTTTAGAACGCTTTTTGCGCATTTTCACCCCTTTTTAATTTCGATTTTTTTAAGAAATGTTCTTAGAGATAATTTATATTTAATAAGTAACTACCATGCCAAATTGCATGTATCTGGACCCTTCAGTAACACAAAAATCGCAATTTCAAACGTTTTTTGCTCCTGCACCCCCTTTAGGGTTAATGGCACCGACATAAAATGTAGCCTATGTTGGAGCAAGGGTTGTCACCATCATTTTGACACCATTATTTTTGAAATCGGTTTGGTACTTCCTGAATTTGCGTAAAAATCGCCATTTAGAACGTTTTTTAGAACGCTTTTTGCGCATTTTCACCCCTTTTAAATTTCGATTTTTTTAAGAAATGTTCTTAGAGATAATTTATATCTAATAAGTAACTACCATGCCAAATTGCATGTATCTGGACCCTTCAGTAACACAAAAATCGCAATTTCGAACGTTTTTTGCTCCTGCACCCCCTTTAGGGTTAATGGCACCGACATAAAATGTAGCCTATGTTAGAGCAAGGGTTGTCACCATCATTTTGACACCATTATTTTTTAAATCTGTTTGGTACTTCCTGAATTTGCGTAAAAATCGCCATTTAGAACGTTTTTTAGAACGCTTTTTGCGCATTTTCACCCCTTTTTCGATTTTTTTTAAGAGATGTTCTTAGAGATCATTAGTATCTTATAAGTAACTACCATTCCAAATTTCATGTTTCTAGGCCCTTCAGTAACACAAAAATCGCATTTTTAGAACTTTTTTTGCTTCTGCACCCCCTTTTGGCCAGTGGCACGGACATAAGATATAGCCTATGTTCTAAGTTGGACTAACACCATCATTTTGATACCATTACTTTTGGAATCGGTTCGGTAGTTCCAGAGCTTACCTACGACAAATAAACAATTTTTTCCTCTTTATAATATGATGACTAGCAAACTCCGCGGCTTTGCTCGCGTAATATGTGAAATATGCCAAGTGATATTTATGTCTAATTTTTATTAAAAGGTACTAACTAAATTTTTATTTTATTAAAAGGTAATATTTTATTTTATTAAAAGTTTTTTTATTAAAAGGTACTTATTACTTTTAGGAATAATTAAAAAATTACTATTTAAAACACAGTTTGATTAAACATCATTATTACACAGCATTAGGCAGAAATGAGACTTAAATTAATAAAAGAAATAAAACTAAATAAATGATAATTTAGAAAATATTTTGAAACTTTTATGCTCAATTAATACGCTCATTTCAGTATTCATTTGAAGTTTTGATTTTTTTAGAAACCATCTTCTTACATCTTAAAATTAACCATCATGTCAAATTCCAAGTCCTACCAAGTCTCTCAACATAAAGGGCTATGTTGAAACAGGAACTGTCACCATTAATTTGCCAACATTAATTTTGAAATCGGTTTGTTATTTCCTAATATTCCACAGAAACGTAATTTAAAAGGCTTTTAAAGCCCTTTTTAGAACGTTTGTTGTTCCTGTGAACCCCAGGTGGTAGAATCATCGGCATAAAATATAGCCTGTGCAGGATCAGAGACTGTTACCATTGATTCGCAACTATTACTTTTATAATCCGTTTATATTCCCTGAAATTGCATAGAATCGTAATTTAGAACTTTTTTAGAATGCTTTTTGCACCTCCCCTTCTCTTCACCCCTTTTTAATTCGAATTTATTTTCGACGTTCCTTCGAGGGCATTTATATTTTATAAGTAACTACCATGTCATATTTAAAGTTTCTAGCCTTTTCAGTATCACAGAAATCGCAATTTAGAAAGTTTTTAGCTCATGCAACCCTCTGGTGGTAGTGGAACAGACATAAAATATAGCTTATGTTTGAGCAAGTTCTATCACCAAAATTTGTCATCATTATTTTTTTAATCGGTTTGGTAATTTATAAGTTTGCTTAAAAATTGTAATTTATAACGCTTTTCACTCACTTCATTTTTTTAAATTTGGAATTTTCTTTCGACTGTTCTTAGAAAGCAGTTGCATCTTATAAGTAAATACCATGCCATACTTCAAAGTGTTAGACCCCTCAGTTGTGCAAAAAACGCAAATTAGAACATGTTTTGCTTTTGCAACCCTCAGATGGTAGTGACAGCAACATAAAATATAACCTATGCTATAGCAGGGACTGTCACCATTGATTTGCAACCATTACTTTTGAAATAGCTTTGGTATTTCCGTAGATTGAGTAGAAATCGCAATTTAGAACGTTTTTAGGACTCTTTTCGCGCGTTTTCACCACTTTTTAAATTTCCAATTTTTTCGAAACTGTTCTTAAAGATAATTTATATCTAATAAATATGTACCTTGCCTAATTTTAAGTTGCTAACCCCTACCGATCACAAAAATCGAAATTTAGAACGCTTTTTTGCTCCTGCAACGTCTTGGTGATAGTGATACCGACATAAAATAGCGTCTATGTCGGTAATGTTTGAGCAGAGGCTATCTGCATCAATTTCCTACCATTACGTTTGAAATCATATTCATTCTTCCTGAGATATTGCCGAGAAATCGGCATTTAGAACGGTTTTAGAACGGTTTTCGCGCATTTTCCTCCTGCATCTCCTCTGTGGTAGTGGAAACAGATATAAAATATAGCCTAACTTGGAGCAAGATCTGTCACCATCATTTTTACACCATTATATTTGAAATTGGTTCAGCACTTCCTAAGATTGCATAGAAATCGCAATTTAGAAAGTTTTTTACAACTCTTTTTGCGCATTTTGACCCCCTTTTAAATTTCGATTTTTTTAGGAAATGTCCTTAGAGATCATTGATATCTTATAACTAACTACCATTCTAAATTTCACGATTCTAGGCCCTTCCGTAACGCAAAAGCCGCAATTTAGAACGTTTTTCTCCTGCACCCCTTTTGGGTTAGTGGCACCGACATAAAGCATCGCCTATGTTGGAGCAAGGGTTGTCACCATCATTTTGACGCCATTATTTTTTAGATCTGTTTGGTATTTCCTGAGATTGTGTAGAAACCACCATTAGAACGTTTTTTAGAACGCTTTTCGCGCATTTTCACCCCTTTTAAATTTCGAATTGTTTAAGAACTGTTCTTAGAAATCCTTTATATCTAATAAGTAGCTAATATTTCAAATTTCATATTTCTAGGCCCTTCGGTAACGCAAAAATCGCATTTTTAGAACGTTTTTTGCTCCTGCACCCCCTTTCGGGTTGTGGCACCGACATAAAACATAGCCTATTTTGGAGCAAGGGTTGTCACCGTCATTTTGACACAAATATTTTTTAAATCGGTTTGGTATTTCCTGAGATTGTGTAGAAAGTACCATTTAGAACGTTTTTTAGAACGATTTTTGCGCATTTTCACCCCTTTCAAATTTCGAATTGTTTAAGAAATGTTCTTAGAAATCCTTTATATCTAATAAGTAGCTAATATTTCAAATTTCATATTTCTAGTCCCTTCAGTAACACATAAATCGCATTTTTAGAACGTTTTTTGCTCTTACAAACCCCTTTGGGGTAGTGACACCGACATAAAATATACCCTATCTTGGAGCAAGCGTTGTCACCATCATTTTGACACCAATATTTTTTAAATCGGTTTGGTATTTCCTGAGATTGTGTAGAAACTACCATTTAGAACGTTTTTAGAACGCTTTTTGTGCATTTTCACGCCTTTTAAATTTCGAATTGTTTAAGAACTGTTCTTAGACATAATTTATATCTTATAAGTAACTAATATTCAAAATTTCATATTTCTAGACCCTTCAGTAACGCTAAAATCGCATTTTTAGAACGTTTTTTGCTCCTACACCCCCTTTGGGGTAGTGGCACCGACATAAGATATAGCCTATGTTCTAAGTTGGACTAACACCATCATTTTGATACCATTACTTTTGGAATCAGTTCGGTAGTTCCAGAGCTTACCTCCAACAAATAAACAATTTTTTCCTCTTTATAATAGGAGTATAGATGAGTATAGATAAGGATAAGGATTAACGATAGAGATTATTTAAGAATAAGGATTTAGTGAATATAAAGTAGTAATTTAGAATAAGGTAAGGAAATCTCGGAAGTAGATCTAATAATGTAACATATATATATATTGTTATTTTAGGCTTAATGCCGACAAAATTGGATGAAATAACACATCTTCAGTATGAATTAACCTGCAATCTCCTCTGATGATTCTGCGGGTTATTCATAGTTTCTTATTTTACATACTGGTTTCCTATGTTCATATCTTTTTCACCTTAGAATTTAACCAATTTTTCATATATTTGTGATTTCATCTTTAATACATATATATAACAGTTATATAATTACAATTCATCATCTATTTCCATTTACCAAAATTAATAAATTAAAATTTTCAGAATGTCCAATCTAATTTCTGTTCGAACTACAGTTCAATGGACATATAATGTCATATCCGGTATTGATGAAGCATTTAATTTAAAAACAATTTGTAAGTATAAAGTCTTTTCTTTAGCATTATTCAAAGTTAAAACAAAAATAAAAAAAACTTACGCAACTTGAAATCCATCGATAACAATTAAGATATCAACTTATTGACACTATTCATAGGACATTGTAGTTTCCCTCCTAATTTCTCTGACTGGTATTCATCGGGGTTACTGTAGTAGATTAACATATTGTAACAGATCACATTATAAACGCATATTGTAGATTCCATTCTAACAGAGTCACATACCATTATGACATTACACTCAAGCTTCTTATAATCGTAGATTCCCTCTCAGCCTTGCCAGCTTTTAATGTAGTATTATTATATTACCGTGCTTTTAATGTCGCAATACCATTATCCTAGCGGCTTTTACTAATTTCTATCGCATTGTAGACATTGATGCTACTCGTGAGGGGATATCATGGATGAATCTCCATTATGAATAATTTTTGTAGGTTTGTAGACGGCAGTGCTAGTCGTGGGGTGGATTGAGAAAGACAAAGAAATGAAATAGCTGGGAATTAAGAAATAACGATTCAAATTATATCTTCATGCTTTTATCAGGCAAACAACATCAAAAGCTATTCACTACATTTTTTAATGCGTTCCTGTCTAAAAGATAAATAACTTCACCGCCTGATCTTGAGATAAAATTAGAGTAAATCTGTGTTCAAGAGCTAGCTGACAATTGAAAGATCGAACAAATTCACTGAGGAATGCACCATACATCTGCTTTTTGTCATAACGCGTAGAATCACAAATTCATGACGTCGCGCGCGCTCTGGCCTATGCGAGAATAAAAGGTACGCGTAAAGCCTACATCCTATCCAATGGGAGTGATTTAGTAAAGAGCCCTGACTATTTGGAGCGGATGCATTTAGAACTAAAATTACCCCAGAGCGCGAAAATAATCACGGAATTAAATAACTACAAAAAAAATGGCTTTTTAAAAAAATATTCGAATTTACATTTAATAATAGAAATGATCAGAAATTATGATACAATTTAGGAATAAACTAAAAGCTTCATATTTAAGTAAATTGAGCAAGTTAATAATTAATGTTAGGAGAATTTAATAAGATTAATGATAGATATTATAAAAGGACAAGAAATTAGTAAATATGCCGGTAATTTAGCATGTAAAAAGGAAATATCGCGAAGGACGAATTAATAATAATGCATATATCTATCTATCTATATATATATATATATCTATATATATATATATATATATATCATTGAATTCTGTACTCTTGAAAACGTAATTTAATATATAAGTTTTTCAATTATTTTTTTCGGTATCCATATTCTTCTTTTTTTCTTCCATATTAATTCTTGTAATTAAGTATAAGGCACTTTATTTTATACATACAGTTGTATATTATAGGTTTGTGGTATCCATTTTTATTGTCATTTCATTCACAATATTGCGGTTTTTGATGAGGGTTGGTAATGTTTAATTAATGGTTATATATATATAGCACAATAATGTGCTATATATAATCTGTGTGGTTATTTGCAGCTGTAGCGCTTATCGCATGGATTTTATTTTAATTTTAATTTTTATCTTTAACCTATACGTATGTGTGTGTATGTATATATATATATATGCATATATATAAATAATATATGTGTGTATATATAGTATACATATATATGTATATATATATATATTCGATTAAAACAGATAATTTGCCAAATGTGAAAGAAATTAATTTAAATCGACGATTTAAAAAAATCAATTGATTTAAATCCCGCTTTAAATCAGCGATTGATTATGACAGGTATTTTAATAAAACATTTTATAATCTAATTCTGATTTTGTTGTTGTTATTGTTTTTGTTTGTTTTGAGATTATAATAAATATTTCTTTTTAAGATATATACAGGTTAAAAGTATTTTATTGATACACATCCAAATGAAGGTAAAAACAAACACATTTCCATTTCTTTTTATACAATATTTTACATTAAATTGTACCGTGTGTCCTAAAAGTTCCCGTACTCCAACATAAAGAACTCAATGTCGGTGATTTTCTTTTGAAATATTAAATTTTATCGTCTGCTTATCATTGTATCCATGGAGGAAAGAGATAGATGGAGGTGCAGTATGCTGTAAAAACGGTTTACAATATGATGCGTTATCGCTCTATGCGTTATCGCTATATGTTAACGTTATCGCTCAAACTTAAATGCTCTCACTTGGCCCAAACAAAAAAAGCACCTGGAACAGGGACCGAATTCTTTGACATCACCCGTGCTTTTTTTCTCTAAATGAAAGTGATCTGCTTATTTTTAACCCTTCACTGCATGATTTTTTTCTATTTTTGTGAAGAAAAAAAATGAAATCTATATATCAGTCTAATAATGGGCAAAATAGTAAAAAAAATTAAATTTCAAATTTTCAGCTAAAATTTGATATTTTATGGCGTGTACCCGATGTACACAATTAGGATTTTTAAATATTGTATTGCTATATTTTACAACTAAACGAGTTTAAATTAATCAATTTTATCTGCTTAATACTCTGCAACTTTTTTACATTAATATTTTTAAGTATTCAGTAAAAATAATGAAAGTAAATTTTACCTTAATAGCTTGATCGAAATTTTTTTTTGTTTTCGAAGAACAAATTCTAATTTTTTGACAAATTCAGCCATCTCACATGGACAAAATAACTGTCATTCCATTCTTTGTATTGTTCTTGATCAGGGATAGAGATCATATTGGCCAAATTTATGGCGCATAATGAGAAATACAGTGTTTTTAGGTATGTACCTGATGTGGCACGCCGTGCAGTGAAGGATTAACCATTCTAAAGCAGCATTCCATTGTATCATGAATTAAAAACTATATTACTAAAAGTTTTCTTCTTTCTTTCATGAAAGAACGTGCTTGTGTTTGGGCCGACTGTACAGGATTTTAGGGTTACTTTTTTGGCCGCCACCTTACTGCTTGTCCCTCTATCTCAAAAAATCTTTGGCCACCTCGATCCTCTGATCTGAGCATCCTGACTTTTTCTGTGGGGATATTTAAAGATGAAAGTTTATGTAAGTAATCCTCAAACAATACATGATTTGAAAACTGCCATTACTCAAAGGATACAAGAAGTCACTCCTAGCATGTCAAAACGTGTTTCTAGAAACATGCGCAAATGAGTTCAGATTTGTCTCCTAGAAAGGGGTGGGCATTTTAAACGTTTATTATAAATGCAAGTTCAGTATTTTTCCTTACGTGATGTTAACAGCGTTTTTTATCATTAGGATAAATGTAATCATTTTAAGGTTTGTTGTTTTGTGAATAATAAATTCATATCAAGTCAGTACGGGAACTTTTAGGACAATCCGTATATTCTATTCAGAAACAATACATTTTTTCATTTGATCTTTTTTTCGCAAAATAGAATTAATTTAATATTTGAAAACAATGCTTTTTTTCCCCTTACTTGTTATACTAAACCGCTGCGAAAAAATTTACAATTTTTCTTATTGTTTTTATAGAGATTCTGTACCGATAATTGTGCTGTCAAAGATGGTAGACGGGAGGTGCTGTGCTCGAACCCAATCGCGCCCGTCGGCCTAACCGTTCTGAGTTTTCGTGGTTTTCTTCGAACCTTGGGAAACCTTGCGTAAATACGGGTTAGGTTCCCTTAGAAATACCCCCACGTCGGGTACTCCCCTAGGACCTATATCCATCGTGTAGATAATTGGCCGTCATAAATAACACCAACACTGTTAAGTGAGATTCATTTTTTCTTTTTTCTTTTTTTTCAAGAGCAATATTGCTTTATATTGCAGCAAAACGTTGCTTTTAATAAAAATTTCTCTTTTCCTATCTATACATCTAGAATATATTTAGCCATTTAGTTAATTTTAAGCAATAATGGTAAAACTTGCATTTATTTAAGCCGGAAATAAACTTTAGCGATAACTTCGAAAAATCGAATATTTCCTATACCTGTATTTTTCTCACATGAGTAAACTCATATCTCAACAAAGGTTATGAATTGCGTTCGTTGCGCAAAAATATCTCGAGTGGTTTTTTTTGTTGTTGTTGTTTAAATTCCTTTTGATAATTTTGCGATATACTTCAATCAGATAACGGTACACTGTAAAAAAGAGAGAAAAGTTTATAGATCTAGAGGTTAAGAAAATATAATATGACCTCTTACAAGTTATCTAGAATTCCTAAAAAAAGTTCCTTTAACTTCAGGAACTAAAGAAACTAACAGATTGCGGAGATTTAAAGTAACAAAACTGAAACAAAATTTATTTTGCTAACCGCTTCAAGAAACAGAAATGAAATGAAACATTTTCGAGTATTTTATACATTGCATTAATAAATTTTTTCAATATGAAACATGGATTTTTCAGATGTTATGAATTCTCATCATGTAATGAATCATGTTTGATGGGTCAAGTTTAAGGTAAGCAAGGCAAACAAGCATGAATCAAGTTTGCCATGTCAAGTTAAAAACAAGCTGGGAAGGTGTAAACTTTTATGCTTGATTCAAACTTGCATTAAGCTTGCAGGCATGCTCTGTCAAGTTTAATGCAATCTTGTTATCTTGACATGTTTATCTTGCACATAACTTGATGCAAGCTTTTTGTGCTGTCTGAGCAAGTAAACATTTTCATGTTCAACAAATATATTGAAGAAACAAACATTCTAAATTAAAAACATTAACAATAATATTAAAAGTAGGGATCGACCGAATTTTCGGTTTCGGTTTCCTTTTCCGCCGAAAATCTCTGTTTCGGCGAAAATTCTGCCTGACCGAAACTCTGCCGAAACTTTCTGTATTCTAAAAATCTCGTTCCTTACTTCGGAAATTTTCGCTATTATAGTGTGATCCGCTCAAACGAGACACTTTATTTATTGCTGTGAATCACTGTTAATAACTATCAATCATCACTGACTCAAGTTTTGAGCGAAAAGTATAAAGCAAGTAATGCACATAGGACAAAATTTTGAAGACGCTTTTCACGTGCTCTTTAAAGTCTACAGACTTAACAGTAATAGAAAACGTTTAGTTTGAAACCGCAGAAGTGTTTCGAATACACTTTAAGAAAGTTCTAGTATAACATATGATCATTTACAAAATCATTATAAAAGGCAAATCGAGGTATGTATAAATAAAACATTTTTTAATTGGACGAAATTCGCATAGTTAGAATAGCATTCTGTGTCGTAGATGAATTAATTACATTTTATTTTATATGAAATAAAAAAGTTTTGCTCAGAGGCACAGAGAACCAACTTATGCCATATGTATAATTACACGTATAATTATCTAATAATTCTGTATATTTATAAATGTCTTAAAAAAAAGAACATTTTCGTTTTCTATTTCGGCCAAAAAGAGGAAGATTCCCTAAATTCGGTTTCACTCTTAAAAACCCGTTTCAATCGATCCTTAATTAAAAAATAACATTATTTTGTTACTGTTGCCTGTATGAATTCCGTTACGCAGACGAAAGTGTTTACTCGAGAATTTTTAGCACCCGAAAAACTTATATGGCCGAAAAACTGTGCTGAGAAATGTGGTTAATTTAAAGTAAAAACTGTACTATCTGTACTATAGTAAAAGCTGTAAAAAAGTAATGTACTATAAAGACTACTCAGAACGTTTCGATTTAATCCATTTATTAAGCAGGCAGCGAAAGAAACTGTTGGTTCCATTGTTGTAGACGTAAAAATATCAGAAGGTATGCGCTATAGGCAAAGGGTATACGCTAGAGTCATGAACATTCCTGGATACAGTATACGCTAGTGTTTTATTTGAGAAACAGCGGATATACGGACTTCGAAAAACAATCCAGATGGTGCATGTCTTTATACCTCCGTATACCCGCCACTACACCCCTGGTTTGTTCTGAAACGCTCCTTGAAATATTGTAAATGTCTGAGTCTCTGTGGTTTCGGAAAGATGAAGGAATGCTTTTCGAAATTGTGGATAACTCGGAACAGGTGGTATTGTATTTTCGGAAAAAATTTCTAGATTCAGAAACGATTTTCTTTTTTTACAGGTTATAAGTAAAGGAAAAAAAGATTTCCATTTGTCGAAATAATCAAATAATATTTAGCTACCTGTATGGCGAAGCTTTCTTGAATAGGATGGTTCCTTTATTGTTACTTCAGACACATCACGAGGCTGAAAAATCAAGAATTGATTATTTTGAGTTACCAGTCAAGAAGCATTCAAAATAAGAGGATTCAGTGGTATGATGACTGAAGGTCTTTATTACGCCCCGGGATTCTTTCAAACACGCCTGGATTATCCGGCGAAAGCCGGTGTTGGAGAATGGAGCAAAGTGTTACATTTTTTATGCTCACAGAATGAGATTTGAGAAGTAAGTCTTCACAATTACATTTTCTCCAAATGATGGAGTATTGGCAAGAGTACACATGCGCTTTCGCCAATTACGTATTCTATATGGCGAGACTACCATGAGAGGAGAGATGCGGTCAGATGTTGTTAATTGTATTTGAATGAGGGATGTAAAAGAATAATATGAAATATTTACCTCCAACTGATTGCGTAGGAATTATAGCTCATAAACCGCAAAAGAACATTCTATGGGGGTTGCCTCAGATCTCATGGGATTGAGGCGGCAGAAAGCGCACGCTAATAAAACTAAAACAAAATAAAGACCGGATTAATAACTGAAATGACTAATATATTGCATCTGGACCAATGGTTAAAAATGTAGAAGTAATATGTCTGACTAATTTCTGCATATCATCAAAACTAAGGCAGAAAGATGAAAACTTAGAACGCTGTTGCTAGGCGGGAAAAGGAAATTGTTTCTTTACTTTTAAATGCAGTGCGCTGAGGTTAAAATATTACAGATGCAGAAAAATGACTGCTTAATTTATGAAAGGAAAAGAACGCTAGAAAATGAATGGAATCCAAATGTAGACAGATAATTAAATTTAAGAAGTTAAAAGGCATAATTTTAAAGGGGCGAAAGAGGAAACTATTAATATTAAAACGTGAAGGGAGACGCCTTCACAACCTGTTTGTAATTTAGTGATATTTTTAAAAATCAGACAAAGACTTTTTAAGTTTCTCAAACTAATTCACTTGCTTTTCGGTTCGCTTCAAATCCTGATTTCCTTTGAATGGAGTTTATTGATCCAAGGTCTTTTTTAGAGACATGCGGTGTCCCCCTCCCTTTCCAAAAAAACAAATAAACAAAAAATCATTCTTCAAGTCTTGAAGTTGAACTATTTATTGAATAAAAAATAAACTACATATTTGTCAATAATTGCAACAGCATGCTTTTCTTTGTACAGTAAATCAAAAAAGAAAAGAAAAAAAAACAGGACACAGATATATGTATAGATCCTGTACCACATAGCATTTTAGCTTCCAGAAAATTTGCAGAAGTCTTGGTTTGAAAACCTGCTACGTTGCAGCAAGCTCAGCATGACAAGACTGAAAGTTCATAATAAGACTGCAGCAAGATAATGCAAACGCCGAAGTCACCACACTTTGAATTTGCACCTAACTTATCGTGCAAGTTAAATTCATGCTGTATCCAATTTATTGCAAATTAACAGCTAACGAGTAATCTAAAATACTGCAAACTTATTGCAAAGTAGTAATCTTTCCATGCCACATTAACTGTTTACAACTGTTACACTATAAGTTTAACCCCCTTCGACGGGTTCCATAAACCTGATGAGGTCTATTGATGCATACGCAGAATTAAGGCGCATGCATCGTTTTTACCACCATAAACAAGTTACAGTAACATTTGCACTTTTTTAATTCGAGCCTTTTTTCGTATTTGGTAAGTATAGCGTTTACAAAAAGTGGTGCAAACCGAATAAAATTTCTGCGTATCTGCTGATTGTCTATTCTCTCAACAGAGGGATTTTTTGCTTTCGTCCCGTTCGTGAATTAAAGACAGTCTTGCCATCAGTTTCACAGCAAACTACTCATGCATGTGGGTGATGGTATACCTTGCGGGAGATTTGCTGCGAATTTCTCAATTCAAATTTGTCACGGCAAGGTAATATCAGAAAAAATGAAACTTGCTGCTAATGTCAATTCCGCTGCTAATGTCAGTTTCGAAGTATCACAAGTGATACTTCGGAACTGAGGAGGATATAAAGTAAACTATCTTATTTTTTTTACAGTTTTACTTTATTTCAATTTAGCTGAATGTTTTTGGCTTTGGATCAAAACGAATAAATGACAGCACTGATGCTTATTTCCACATAAAATAAGTGTTATTATAATCTTAGTATGTAGAATGCATTCCTGACAGTGTGTCCAAGAAAATAAGAAGTTTTCATAATTAATTTAAACGCTTTAAATAAAATGGAGATTTGTAGATAATTCAATTAATTAAAGGCCTTCATTTTTTTACTGCGTAATTTAGATTATCAATAATTAAATCGATATTTTAAGGGTGTTAGTCATTTTAGATCCGTATTTGTGAATCTCAATTACAGCTCCCTAAAGTATCAATTTCAGAAAAAATTCTCCTTCTGTCATCTATGGTGTCTTTTTGTTTGTACAAAATCAATGAATGTGTATCCGCAGTGTTATTTTACCTTCCGGTCAAAAGAAGTTAAAAAATAAGTTTAAAAGTCGTCTTCATATTGAAATTGTATCAATATGAACACCTAGTTTTGACGCCATTTTTGGGCTGTTTGGTAAATTTCACATTAGGATACCAATCTTAAAAAACTTGTTTATCAGGATATTCGTTACATGAGCATCTGCGGAGTTTTGCATTGTAAAAAAAAAAAAAAAAAAAAATGCTTATTAATTTACAAAATGTAATATCACCACATACGAAAATATGCAATAACCTCTTCCGTGTCACCCCCTGAGTTCAAAAAAGTATTCTTTATATTTAGATACCATGGAAACAAAACTATTTTCGATATGTAAATACGCATGTCTTTATTTATTTTTATTTTTATTTATTTATTTATTATTATTATTTTTTTTTTTGCTGCAGTTGATTCTCGGAAACATTTCCGAGTATTTTTGTATACTGCATTAATCAGTTTTCTCAATTGAAATATCAATGCTTATGATGCTATCAATTCTGATTTTAAAAGATTCAGATGCGTAACTGAATTTACACATGCAAGATTAACAAAATAATATTAATTGTTTTTAATATTAATTCTCATGCTGTTAATTTATCATGTTTGTCTAGAAAACATGCTTGTTGTACAGGAAAAGCTTTACTAGAAAATTGATAGCATTCAAAAAACGTTTCCAGGTTTCAGAACAAAGAATTCGGTGTTCCGGAATAAAATTCGAAAAATCTTTTCAGATACAGAAAACGGTTGTACAGAAAACAGTGTTCCAGAAATCAGTGGCATCAAAAGAACCTTTGTCTTAAATCTCGAAAATATATTGGCTTCTGTTTTTTTTCTACATATAAATAATGTATTTCGGAATCACGGGTGACTTGGAAGAAATTTTAGTATATTTTCATCAGTAGTTATATTTTTTCACATTTCTTTTATTACAGTGTGGCCTTAAATGATTCTTAACAGATTATGACAAAAGAAACATAAAATTGATGTTCTCATTTACTTTTAAAAGAATCTCATTTTGCAACGACACACAATGGGACGATTTGACGATCAACAAAACGGTGGACGGTGGACAAAATTATTTTGTTGAAGTTTAAGGGGGTCCAGGGCTCAAAATTCTATTTTTTATTTATAGAGATTTTGTTATAAAAAAATTTCTGAAATATGTAAATTCTGTAAAAGGCTAATAAAATTCTAATGGTAGCATATTACATAGCACAATTTGTTTAATCAATATCCAAAATTTCATGTTTATACATAAAAAGGTTTTGAAGATAGACTTTTCCAAAATTTGAAATTTTTTCTTTAAATTTCGTCGCGTTTATAAGGTACAAGACCCCTTAATTAGTTTTTGCCGATTTTTCGAATGCATCTCTAATAAAATAGCTCAAATAGTGAGAAATAATTGGTTTATTTACCAATAATGTTTCAAAATAAAAATATAATGAATTACAAAGAATGCGTTAAACGTACTTATATTACTCTTAAGTAAAAAGCAATTTATTTCACACATGTAAGTTAATATTCATTTCTTATTTTATTTTTGTCTACTCAGATTTGCTGTAGAAATTTGTGTAGTCATCCTGAAAAATATATTTTTTAATAAAATCCTATTTAAAAAATCTTTAATGTTTTGTGTTACCCTGTAAAACATATAAATGTTACCTAAATTATTGTCGGTTGAAAAAATGCTGTTGTGAACAAATAACCTGTATAAATTTTATTCAACTAGTAAAATTTCTACACATAGACGGTAATCTATTCGAATTTTTTATGTGTCCCTGTAAAAAAAATATAACTGCTACGCCCTTTGTTTTCAATTTAAAAAATGCTATTGTGTATCTCAATAACCTATAGTAATTTTGTTGAAAATTATTTAAATAATTTGTTGAAACATTATCAATTTGAAATTTTTGTTAACATTTCTGCTTTTTAGCAACAGTCTTTCCCTGATCTTTTGTGCGGCCCTGTAAAAAATGCATAATTTATACATTCGTGAAATGATAATTTAATAAAATTGTCAAAAACATATGTAGGCAAGGTTTTAGCTCAATTAGATAACTGAAAGTGGTTTAAAATTGTCTTGCAAGATTTGGACTACTTTTTATGTTAAACTGTAAAAAAAGCGTATCTGCTACATTCCATAAATTATAAGAATATTGCATCGTCATCAGAACTACATATCCAGAGCAAAGTTTTAGCTCAATCAGATTATTGAAATTGGTTTAAAATTAACTTGCAAGTTTTAATCTAAATTTTTGTGAATCCCTGTAGAAACAGTATCCTAAACAAATTTCTACGTTCTTTAAATCATAATAATATTGTATTGTCATTCAAATTACATATGTATTGATTGTTTCGGCTCAATAGGATAATTAAAAGTGATTTAAATTTTGACTTGCAAGATTTGAACTAAACATACATGCATGCACCGAAAGTTAATATGATGCTTGTTTATTAATAAAAGCTTACTCATCTGCAGCTATCTGTAGGAGATTATTTAATTTTTCAATATTTTAGGAATGGCACTTTGATTTAAAAAAATGCTTATTGTTCAATAATGCTGGATAATTTGTTAAAAGTCAAGATGAAAATTGTAAACAACATCAAGGATCATCCAGAATTTCAGCCTTTGAAAAAAGTGGTAAAGCGGGTTTAATATCGCTTACATTCAGACAAAAATAGGTTAAATCTGACCTTGACAACGCTGTGACATTAGATCAGCAAACTCGTGCTTTAAAATAAAACAGAATAGTCACGACGTGTTTTCAAACTTAGAGGAAGCTATTGCAACTTTTGACACTCCCTCAAATCAACTGCGCAAATGGCTACTTTATGGTCACAATTAATCGACACCTCTGATTTTTTTACACCAAAACTAGTACGGAACTCATAAATACAGACATTCAGCTACCAGTTTTGTCAAATTCCGAGATAATCGAAAAAATGGATTTTGTCCACCTAGATCATCAAACCGTCCCACTGTGCGACGGCATTAAGTAATTACATGTGAAAATGGATTCGCTATGTTACGTCTTTTCTGAGAGAAAATTACTTCGCATGAAGTTTTTAGGGAAATAAGTTTATTTTTTCAGTATGAATAAATGAAATTCGAATTATACTTTATATAAGTTAAGTGTTTTGTTTTTAAATCTATTATAAATATTAGTAATGATCCTACTTATTACAGATTTACAGTAAATGTTAACGTTTTTCTTTTTTAAATATAATATAAATGCTAACAAAGTTTTGTATAGAAGTTTTAAAAATAATTTAAAATAAATATATGCGAATTTTCTCGACAAAAGTGGATAACATTTTATTAACGAATGCTTAGAAAACTTTTGAAATAATGATAAAAGCTTTTAAATTTTATCTTATAATAGTTCTTTTGCGAGCAAAAAAAATCTTAGTTATTTAAAAATTATTTTTTTTTTTTTTTTACAAAAGTCATTCACAAGTTATTAGAAATTAACGAATATCAGAGAGTAAATGTATGTATCTATCTATCTAAATATATATGTATATGTAAGCGGAAATGATTTTTAGCTTGTCGCTGTAGACAAAAGTGATGCGATTAATTTTTAAATATATCTTCTGGTGAACGAATTTTCATACAGTTGTAATTACTTGTATGTGCATTATATAAACAAATTATACATGTGGTATGTACACTGGTAGAAGAACTCGCTCCATCCCAGATGAAGAATGCCTTTCTCCATATAGTTTATTGAAGCTGTGGTAAGATTTTTGGATCATTCAAAATTGTTAGTGGTATTAAACTGCTTTGGAAACCTACATGAACAAAATTTTATTGAACTCATGAATGCAAAAACTCTAGAGTTACACAATAACCCTTTATCTATTAAGTGTAGCTGCTTTTCCCTAATGTAGAGTCTAGAGTGCCTGTAGAATAATATTTAAAACTTTAAAAGCCGTCTTTTTTTCAAATTATTCACAAAACTTTGGGTTTTTTTTTTAAGGGTTAACCTTATTAAATTGTGCCCATATTTTAGAATTATCATGTAATAATGAGAGAATGTATTCTTTTCTAATTGCTTAAAGATATTAAATAAAAAATGGTTGTTCGAATTTGTTATATATTTCGAGAGAATGCATATTTGAAAAGATTAAAATGAAATGTTCGGCGTCTAGCTTTTCTAGGGGAAAAGAGACAACAGAAAATAATTTTTTGCAAATACTTTCTAACAAACCCTTCACTGTTTCATTTGTACAATAAGGTCGTTTAACATTTCCACAATTTGTGTTAATATAGTGTATATATAGCGTGTATATCTGAAATGTATGATAAGAGCATTTTTTTAATACATATATGCAGAATCATAATAGCTTATCAGTTACCTTTTGATGTTTCTTTATTTTGCCTAGCAACAAAAACTCACTTTATTAGGCTCGAAATGCATCACAGAAGTCATATTTGAAAGCGCTAAATCCCTCCCTAATAAAAACATAATACCGTTTTTTCATACTTGGAAAACAAAATAATGCATGAAGAAATATTTATACCTTCTATTTCCTTTCTTTATGATAAATTTATACGAAACAAATTATGATAAAATATTGGTTTCATTCAGATTTTATTCCCATACGTCAGATTTATTTTCTGATTTCAAGTGCAATATCGTTTACGTTGCAGAAAAACTTTTGCTTTGCATAAAAATTTCCTTTTTTATAAATTTAGAGTATATCCAACTATTTCGTTGATTTTAAGCAATAACCATAAAATTTGCATTTATTGAAACAGGGAATAACTTGTGTTGAAAAGCGGCGAGGAATCAAATACTGTGTTCTTTTAAAAGCATTCCGCACAGGAATAAATTCATATCCCTAGAGATTAAAGTATAAGTTTTTCTTGCATGAATACTTATGTTTGTGATTCATCTTAGTAACACAGGATTTTTTGTGCAGCGTCAAAAATATTTGAAACTTCCAATGAATATTTTTATATGGTTTAGATTATGATTTTCTTTTGGTGAAGTATCAAATACAAATAAATTTAAAATTCACACATTTGATGTATGAAAATAGTAGACATATATGCAAAAACTTTTGAAAGTGACTTTTCCAAATTTACTGAAATTTTATTTCCACTTTAAAAAAATCAACACCTTATTAGAGTATTTTTCACAAAAGTTGTTCATGAATAAGTATTAAAAAATAATCTTTAATGATGCATGACCACACTATGAACATCTATAGCATTAACTTAAAAAGACTGTCCTCAAAATTAAATTTAAAGTTGAGAATGAGTTGAAATTCAGTATCAATTTTATTGTTGGAGTACCTCTCCGGGGAAAACTAACGGAAACAAAATCTGAACTAATTGGATGTGTCAATTCCAAAACTTTCTTCTATCTCATGTATATTAATATTTCAAAATGTTGTTACAAATACCAATAATTCATTTTTATTAGTTTTATTAGTATTTTTAATAGAATTATGCATAACTTCATACACTTTTCGATAGTACAATACTGAAAATGGCATAAAAATCGCTATTACAGCGTCCCCTACCGTCGGAATTTTTCCAAATTCAGAGAGGACTTTCTTGCTATGGCTAAAAACATATACAAAAAATTTGGTTCAATTCTATGCACAACTTCATACACTTTTCGATGGTACAATATTCAAAATGCACAAAAATCGCTATTACAGCGCCCCCTACCAGCGGAATTTTTCCAAATTCAAGGAGGACTTTCTTGCCATGGCCAAAAATATACACAAAAAATTTGGTTCAATTCTATGCATAACTTCATACACTTTTCGATGGTACAATATTCAAAATGCACAAAATCGCTATTACAGCGCCCCCTAAGGGTGGATTTTTTCCAAGTTAATGGAGGACCTGCTTTCCACAGCTAAAAACTTAAAAAAAGTGGTTTAATTCTATGCATAACTTCATACAATTTTTGATGGTGCAATGGCGATATACGGACACACGGACATACGGACACACAGACATAAGGACACACGGACAGACCGACATTTTCTATAAACATGTTTTTTAGGATCTCTGACCCCTAAAACGTGTAAATCCGTCGAAAACCGGAAGTCGAAAAAAATTTCGATTACAATGCTTTATTCAATTGAAGACAGAGGAAAATAAAAATACATACATAAAGTAGACTGAACTATATTTAAAAAAAGATTCTTCGGATTATAGCGTAATTTTATATCTAGCCGATTTTTAAGTGTTGCTGGAAAGCACTTAGTATGTACAATAATGCCTTATTAGTCTTGCAAATATGGAGAAAATGGCATGTTGTCAGTAAAAAGTAACTGATCGAGAGAATTATGGGCAAAAATGGATTCAATGAGGTTTCCATTATTGACAAACGAATTCATTGGTTCTTCGTCTAATTCGTGTGAGTTAGCTTATAAACAGGGAGTACATAAATACAATGTCTAAACGTACTGTTACCCAAATCGGCAGAAGCACTCAGAATGCCTCCTAAAGGAGTGGCCTTTTTGATCGCCAAAATCGCAGTGACCTGCCATTGCATAGTTAACGTAGAAATCTAATTGTAGTCAGCGGGTACTAACTCTCTGTAAAATCACACGATAACTGACAGTCACCCGACGTATCCCAACTGCACTGCCATAAGAACTGAGGACAAAGAGCTCCTTCGTAATCTGACGGTAGATAAGAGACACTACGCAACGACTCCTGGACGAGCAGCATCTATTTTTGCTAAAACATTGGCACGTTCATTGTAGTAGTATTAGTCATGAGTTCTAATTCCGTACATATGGGTTCCAATTCCACTACATTTAAACAGGCTTCTAATCTCAGCAATTGCTCTTTGACGTGACATAAGACAGGAAAGTGCTTGAAGCCTCGGAACTGAGAATATATCGATTTCACTGAGACCTTTCCGAAGAGCATTTAAGATTGTCTCTTTGTTCACATGGACCTCGACTGCTGAAATGGTCGCCCAATCGGTCGGCCGGAACTGGCTTTCCTTAACGATCACATCGCTGGTGAAGAGAAGAAAACCGCAACCAACATTTCCCCTTTTCAATCTTAGATCTATACATATAATATATACTATATGGTGTCCTTCAGATGAGATCCGAATCCCATGTAATTTTCCAAAGATCCTCACGACGATTTACTTTTTCCCAGATCTCTACAAAATCAGACTTGAGATTACTTCCTTCACCACTCTTACCGCATCGAGTGAGGGCCTCAAAGTCGCGTTCGATATTAGTACGGAGGCCCAAGTGCAGAAACTAGGTGAGGAAATTCAGCGCATCTGTTAACATTGTTCAATAACATTTAGTGATAAAGTAACAGATCTCTCTGAATACTCAAGAGTCGCCTTCAAAAAGCGACTTCTTCCGAGTACAGAATATAGTCAGCGTACAAGACTATATGCTCAGCTCCGCTGAGTGGATTGCCTTGAGGTCTTTAGGCCTAACTCACCAGGTAGCAGCAGCTATCCTATTTAGCTTGCACTGCACTTTGATAGCCTTCCTTTGAATGCGGTCCAACTGTAGTTCCAGTGAAATAATACACCTAGGTTCAAGATGCGCTTAAAATACTTACCTTGTGACACGGGAAGGTGGATTATCCATCTTTCCATTAGGCTGAATGACTGTGTAGAGATATCATAACTGAACACCAAACCGCAGTGAACCAGGGCACAGGTAGATCTCTGCTAGATCCTGCGGGAAAATATCTGCAAACCTGTATTCAACTGGACTACGTGTCATTATGTCATTAACAAAGACCCAGATGATACAAACCTTGTCGAAACATAGCCGTTTCAGTAAGCTGTTGATTAGAACAAATCAGAGGATTGTTCCGAGGCACGACTGCTGGCATTTTCTCGCAAGTTATACGACGTTTTTCAGTCGGTTGAACACAGTAGGTTAATCTATCCCCTCAAATATCTTTAAATAGAAAATATTTATTTATGAATCGATTATGCTTCAAAAAATATTTTTGGGGTCTATTGCGGATGAATAAAAGTGTAATTTTGTTTTAAACAAAAAACTCTTTTTAATAAAAGAATATATCTGATACAGTAAATTAAATTAATTTTTCAACTACTTTTCAGCAGTGAAACTACGCTTGAAATTATTGTATATTAAAGCAGTGAATTATCACTTTGCTAACAAGACGTAAACCGACATAGTGAAAAATGTCCAAGCCGGGAATCGAACCCGGGCCCCTGGAATAGCGCTCCAGTGCTATACCACTAAGCCACGATGCCCAGCTTGGCATCTCTCACACATATAAGTCGGTAAGGCTGCAACCGCAGCTACTAGATGGAAAGGTCTTCATGAGCACACAATCTTGCTGCGAAACATGAGACGCAATAAACCCAGCATCGGTGAATATACAATTTTAATTAATTTTTCAACTACTTTTCAGCAGTGAAACTACGCTTGAAATTATTGAATATTAAAGCAGTGAATTATCACTTTGCTAACAAGACGTAAACCGACATAGTGAAAAATGTCCAAGCCGGGAATCGAACCCGGGCCCTGGAATAGCGCTCCAGTGCTCTACCACTAAGCCACGAGGACGATGCCCAGCTTGGCATCTCTCGCACATATAAGTCGGTAAGGCTGCAATCGCAGCTATTAGATGGAAAGGTCTTCATGAGCACACAATCTTGCGGCGAAACATGAGACGCAATAAACCCAGCATCGGTGAGTATACAATTTTAATTAATTTTTCAACTACTTTTCAGCAGTGAAACTACGCTTGAAATTATTGAATATTAAAGCAGTGATTTGGTGATCAGCAGTGAAACTGGGGTTATTGCGTCTCATGTTTCGCCGCAAGATTGTGTGCTCATGAAGACCTTTCCATCTAGTAGCTGCGGTTGCAGCCTTACCAACTTATATGTGTGAGAGATGCCAAGCTGGGCATCGTCCTCGTGGCTTAGTGGTAGAGAACTAGAGCGCTATTCCAGGGGCCTGGGTTCGATTACCGGCTTGGACATTTTTCACTATGTCGGTTTACATCTTGTTAGCAAAGTGATAATTCACTGCTTTAATATTCAATAATTTCAAGCGTAGTTTCACTGCTGAAAAGTAGTTGAAAAATTAATTAAAATTGTATATTCACCGATGCTGGGTTTATTGCGTCTCATGTTTCGCCTCAAGATTGTGTGCTCATGAAGACCTTTCCATCTAGTAGCTGCGGTTGCAGCCTTACCGACTTATATGTGTGAGAGATGCCAAGCTGGGCATCGTCCTCGTGGCTTAGTGGTAGAGCACTGGAGCGCTATTCCAGGGGCCTGGGTTCGATTACCGGCTTGGACATTTTTCACCATGTCGGTTTACGTCTTGTTAGCAAAGTGATAATTCACTGCTTTAATATTCAATAATTTCAAGCGTAGTTTCACTGCTGAAAAGTAGTTGAAAAATTAATTAAAATTGTATATTCACCGATGCTGGGTTTATTGCGTCTCATGTTTCGCCTCAAGATTGTGTGCTCATGAAGACCTTTCCATCTAGTAGCTGCGGTTGCAGCCTTACCGACTTATATGTGTGAGAGATGCCAATCTGGGCATCGTCCTCGTGGCTTAGTGGTAGAGCACTGGAGCGCTATTCTAGGGGCCCGGGTTCGATTCCCGTCTTAGACATTTTTCACTATGTCGATTTACGTCTTGTTAGCAAAGTGATAATTCACTGTTTTAATATTCAGTAAATTAAACATTTAATTAATGACTAATATAGTTGATAATTTGAATTTAATTTTTTTCTGATAACGTAATATTTTTACAGGCTATTAATCAGATTTGTGAATCATCAAGTAATATTTTCATATAGATTAACAGTACTGTTTTAAAATTGTAAGAAAATCAATATATGCAATAAAAAATAATCGGTTGTTCACATCAAATATTGGTTTTCAATGAATTATTATTCCTTCCTTTTTGCGTTTTCAAAAGCATTAGAGCATTGATTTACCTTTTGGTTTTCTTTTACTTTGTTGACACAGTTGTAATTCTGTTTATTATTCAATTTTTTTCACCAAACAATGTGTTCATATACATAAACACCATCGAATAATAATTGTAAAGGAAAATAAAAAGTAACAAATCCTAATTGGTATTTTGAGTGAAATATTAATTTTCTATAAAATTTTATTCATTCGCTTTTGTGTTTTAAAATGCATTTACTCCTTAATTTTTCTTTTATTTATCATTTTATCTTTTGTTTCCTCAACATGCAAATTTAAATCGATTACAAATTAGTTTGTCCCTCTTATTCGCGCGAATTGTTTCTGTACAAATTATAAATTATTGTATGATAAAATTATGTATAAAATCACTTAAAATCATCCAAACTAAGCTAAAAATTGCTAAAAGTGATAAAAATACACTTAAAAGGCATATAAATACATTATTCAGATCGACATATATTTCATCGCTCAAACGGCTACATTCTCAAGACATTTTTGCAAATAATTTCGCAAAAATGTTTAAAACCAGAAATTGGTAGATAAAATTACGAGACCACATGTATAATGAAAAAGAAGTGCAAACATAAAATAAAATAAAACAAAAATGGATATTTGTAAACATGAATTAACTTCTTACTATTGTTTCTTATTCTGCAAAGCATCTCTTTCCAAATTTTAGGCAAATCAATGGAGGCGGTATCGTTACAAATATTCTGACTACGTACACCTAAACTGTTAAAGACCGAAAGAAATAAAATGTATGATATTGCAAGAAACAATGGATAAAAAAAACACTATAGAAAGATTACTTATGAGCTTGAAGAATAACAAGAAAATAAACTTAAATGCAAAAAAATTCAAATTATCCACTTTACAATATTTTCTGGTTTCTTCGAAAGATTAAAATATTAACTCAATAAATTCAATATCTATCTTATTGCAAAATCTTCCGTAAAATTAAAAAAATATGCCTGTAAGAAAATAGATCTAATTGAAGCAAATTATCAGGAGTATATGAAATACCTTTCACCAAAGAAGATGGAGCAATGCAATTTCATATAGGTATGACAAACAGAAAACATAAAACTAGAATCAAAAGTAGGCATATAGCAGACATAAAACACAACAAGAGAACTACAGCTTTGGTCATATTATGTAGCGAAGAATCTTTACAGATTTATTTTAAAAATAGTAGAATAACTTATCCATCAAGATTTTATTTTCAATTATTATACGGGAATCAATGGGGAGCTTTTTACGCAGTCAGAATATTTGCAATGAGTCAGCATCCATTGAGTTGCCTAATGTTTGGAAAGAGATGCTCTGCAGAATAAGAAACAATAGTAAGAAGTTAATTCATGTTCACAAATATCCATTTTTATTTCATTTTATTTTATGTTTGCACTTGGTTTTCATTATACACATGGTCTCGTGACTTTAATTACCAATTTCTTGTTTTTAAAAAAAAATGCAAAAATTTGTATCAACAAATATCTTGAGAATGTCTCCATTTGAGCGATGAAACATATGCCGATTTGAATGATGGTATTTATGTGCCTTTTAAGTGTATTTTTTTATAACTTAAAGAAATAGTTTAGTTTCGATAATTTTATGAAATTTTTTCTTCGATTTTCATGCGCTAGCTGAAAAAACATTCTTTTTGTCCTCTTGAAAAGTTTTCTTTTGTCCATTCACTAAAATTTTCTTCATGTGCAAGTTATTAAAATTTCGTTTAAGAAAAAAAAAAATCTAATTTATCTTTAAAGAAAAATTATCGCAATCTCTTTCATTTATTCAAAAAGTGCCATAACGAAAAATCATAGATCACTCATTCCAATTATGAAAGACTTCTCTCTTTAAATATATATACAATATGTGACAATTAACTTTGGTGAATGTATTTATATACAAAAGATTTTTACCTAAATTAGTGAATTAATTGTTTATATTCATTTTAAGTAACGTCTGTCGTTTGCAATAATCTCTTTACAACATACAGTTATTGAAACCTGCGGGCAAGGATCTCTTCGGGTTTCAAATGGATAAAACTTGGTAACACATTGTTTTAAATGTCTGGATCCACAAATCACTTTTATTGAACGGCTAGGTTCAGCTGCAGAAATGGAACGAAGTTTAATGGAGCAAGATCGGGTGAGCTCGGTGAATTAACGAATGCTACAACTTCTTTATGTATAATGATCACATTTGCGAGGATAAACGAAAGTGACTTTGCAACTCAAAGCAATGTAATAAGTGCGATACTAAAAGAAAACATTGTTCATAAGTTTTATGAACTGAAAGTGGTTATCAAAAATACAATGCAAATGACAAACATTACTTTGAAGGAGTATAAAGTGATATCTATCCTAATTTGTGTAATAATATGTTGTTTATGAATGCTTTCGCCTAATTTTATTGCCGTACCTTATAATACATAATAAGTACAAGTAGTTTTAATTTCAGACAGTGAATAAAGTTTTTTTCTAGAAATGATTTTTTTCTTCTTCACTCTGTCAGGTAAACAAATATTTCAGAGCCATGATAATTGCACAACTAATATCATAGATAGTTTATCTATAACATAGTAGTTCCAAGTTAAACATGTGTTTGAAATATGCAAAAAAAGTTATGACTAAAATACATCTATTTTTATGTGAGCTCGTAATTATATAAATACGTATCACTTATAGTCGTCATCTGGTCCGTTCGGATGTCTGTCTTCCCATCTGTTTGCATATAACAGCGCAAAAACTACCCAACCGAATGGTTTGAAATTTAATATAATGATCGTTGCAAAATTTTGTCAAGTCATTTCAAATTTTATGAAAATCGAATGAAAACTTAAAAAGATATTAATATAAGTTTTCTTCATTACATTATATCCTATAATACGTAATTATTTTATCACATGATAGGTAATGATTCTAAGTTTCATGGTGATTACATCTTATTAAAGATGGATTCGTATTATTTCTGTATTACTGAAATTAATATATACACTGGCATCAAAATAAAAGGATAATGATAGAAATAAAACGTAATTGATACTTAATGAAAAATCATTAATATAAATTTGTACAAAAGCAACAGTTAAAATAAATTATAATGTTTGGCAGTTGATTATTCTCAAAATATTGAAATTAAAACTAGGTTTGTGGTCACCTTTTGGGGAATTTTTTTTCCTTTAATATTGTGTATTGTCAACTCAGACAGATATCCATCTTGATTTCATAGACTTTATCAAAGTGTTGACCAAATTTTGTGGGATTGCACGCCACATTTCTAAAAATGCACTTTTTAGCTCCTGAAGGGTCTGGGGAGGAATTTGCACACTAAAAGTCAGCACCCTAAGGCATCCCACACATTCTCAATCGGGATCAAGTCGTGTGAGTAAGGTAGCCAATTCAGTCGAGTGACATCTTCTGTTTGCAAGTATTCTGACACCACATATGCTCTATGAGGCCGAGCATTATCCTCCATTAGCTAAAACTATGTGCCAATAGCACCCCTAAACAATCTAACTTGGGCTTACAATACCTACCCAACATATCTCCGAGCGATTACAGAACTACTTGAAATATATGCAGCTCGGGGCGGCCATTTGTCCAGAATTCCTCCTTAACAATTAAACCGCAGTCGCGGAAACGGGATATTTCAAGGACAAGGGAAGGCAAATTATGTGTCCCTTCCCTCTTCAGATCAAAAGACGTCTAGAATCGGTGTTCAAACTATATCTGGACTCGTCAGTAAACAATACTCGGCCCCACTCTTCTTGGTTCCAGTGAACATGACGGCGGTACCAGTTTAAACGGGCCTCTTTGGAAGATGGAGTGAGTGGAACACAAACTATTGGTTTTATAGTACACAGTCCACGCCTCTCAAACCTTCCTGCAGCAGTATAACGGCTAATTGAAGTTCCTGTGGCAGCTTGAAAGTCAGAAAACAAATCTCTTGTAGACGCTTCGCGGTTTCTTCGAGCCGACAATGACAAAAAAGGGTATTCAGATGTAGTTGCTTCTCTTGGTCGCCTTCGACTAGGCTGCCTATAACAGATTCAGTGCTTGAAAAGTGACTCCAAGCTCTTAATATGACACTTTGAGGGATATTCAGATCTTGGGCGACTTCCATTTGTGTTTGACTTCCCTCGATTATACCAATTATTCGACAATTTGACCTTCACTCAAGTGATGCCTTTGAGCCTTAACTTATGAATACAGATCACTCTCAGACACCACATTAACTTTAAACGACACTACAGATCAAAATTCCAACATTCATCCATTGCGCACCACATTGTCAATCACTGAATTTGCATATTTTGGGCGCTAAATATGCGCGGAAGTGCAATTTTGTGTTCAATTGTATTTAAATAACATAAATAATCGCAATGGTTTCAACATTAACTTAGTGAGTATAATTTTTCTCATTATCATTTACTTTTGATCACCAGTGTATTATCGTAATAAATTTTATATTCATCCCTTTTTGCATAAGAGTGCAAGAGCTATTACACCAAGTTCTGAATATTTATGAAACTTAGTCATAGTATGAACATACCTTATTTGCTACGCTTGATATACAATTTCCATGTATTTTGTAAAGGAAGAAACAAATGGGTGTGATTTGGGTCCCCGATCGCTAGACATTTTTCTTGAAATTAGATGTGCTTTTGTGTGGGAAATCAAACGAAAGCCGGAAAGACGGTACATTTTTCCATTTTGCAATTTACAGATGGAAATTTCTGGATAATGAGTCGGTGTAAGGTGCAGCATCTGACGTAGTATTTTAACAGAGGATTAATGTTTTAGGCAAACGTTAGATCTACAGTGATGTTGATAAGAGTGATAGAACTGATGGAAAAGTAGCTGAGTTCCTATTTCTCTCGAAAAATTTTTGGAATTTGAGGAAATTCTTGTTAGTCTCTTTGTATTCATCACATGTATCGTTGGAACGATGAGAATTGTGAGATCTGTTTCCATCTTAGCAGTGATTCTTTATATAGACATGCGGTATCGAGCGAGTGCGAAGAATTGTTTGCCGGCACCAGTTTACTCAGTTAGCACATCGGGCAGCTGCGCGTAGAGCAGCAACACTTATGGGGCCCTGTTAACAATTGTCTCACCCTCGATAAAATTGTATGTCATCTCTGAACTCCCATTTCCGCAGATATGATATAATCGCTCTTGGGATGCACACGGACTTGCCTGTCGCTTCGGTCGGATGTTTGTTACGGGCATACTCATACCGGGTTGGTCTCTTCCAAATGCCTCGGAGTGTTGTCCTTTTTGCCTTGATCCATGTAGGCGACTACATATCTTGCTATTGTGTGATTGGAATTGTTCTAGTTTGGCTTTACTTGATGCACGTTGACATTTTCGTTTCGACATGTTGATAAGTTTTTAGTTCCTGGTACTGCTCTTTTTAAATTTTCTGAAAAATTAAGATGAATCAAGTACTCAATGATAGAGAATATATAGGGATATATAATGGAATATTCTTTTCACCGAATTCACGATAACACCAGAATTATTCAAGATTCTAGTCCGATGATACGGCACCATTTTTAGCACTATCTTTTATGACTCATATGAGGGTGTATTATTTATGATGGTTTTGTCGCCAGATGTTTTGCGCAATTGTATGCTCTCGAAGAACACATGTGTCGCTCTCAATAGTCAAAAACTGACTGACAAAGAGAGGGTCAATCCTGGCAATCACAGATTTTTATTATTTTAATATATGTTGTAGAATAGAGGCCCCTTAATCTCAGGTTCAACGTATTTTATACAATGCTCCTTAGTTCTCGAGAAACAGGGGGCTCTAATATTTTAACACAAGTTAAATACTTACTTTGTGACAAGATACAGCCGGTACGGCGTTTTGCTCGTTATTTCGTTATTTCGTTAGATATCGGAACGCTCTAAATTTGAATTTCTCCTTTTTTTTTGTATTATAAATATACTTGTAATTTAATAATCTCAATTAAAAATTTTAATATCGTAAATTAAGTATAATGTAACATATTTAAATTTTAATTTATCATTTTTGATTTTTAAACCATTATTAAATATTTCTCATCATTTAAAGGAATTTATAAAAAAATGTCGGATCTGTTATTGACTATTAAAAATTCCAAAATCGTTACAAAATCTGTTTTGGCTCCCTCTAGTTATGATAAAATAAAACGTATTCAAATAAAATAAAAATAAATCCAGAAAGAAGGTAAATGCGAAAAGCAAAATAAGTCAAAGCTCAAGCATACATTTTAAAAATTTAAAAACCTTTAATATGCAAAAAAATAGATTGAAATTTAATTCATATGCTAATGTTTAGTAAAAATATGCTTCTCACTTTAAAAATAGAGTAATATTATCATTGTATTGACTTCACTTGTTGAGGCACTACATAAATGATGTTTCTTCAAAATCACCAATTGACACAATTGTTCAATATAACTGCATCTATAAAGAATGTATTTTTAAAGTGATTTAAAAAATAATAATAACAGTTTTATAATATTTTATACATATATTTAGTACAAATAAGAAAATAAATAACTTAAAATTACAATTGATACACAATATTATAATTTTTAATGACAATGAAATTATTAAATTCTAATTACAGGTATATTTATAAAATAAAAAATCTGAAAAACAAATGTAATGCGTACCGGTATCGAACACGATCCTGCGAATCAATGAGCTAACGCCCGCCGTACCAACTGTGCTACGAGCAATGTAGCCATCGCGTTACAAAGTAAGTAATTAACTTATGTTACAATATTAACCCTTCACTGCACGACTTTTTCTATTTTTATGAAAAAATTATTTGAAATCTATATATTGGTCTAATAATGGGAAAAAATGTAAAAAAATTAATTTTAAAAATTTCAGCTAAAATTTGATATTTTATGGCATGTACTCTGTATACACAATTAGGGTTTTAAAATATTGTATTGCTATATTTTACAAATAAGTGAGCTTAAATTAATTAATTTTATCTGCTTAACACTCTGCAAAATTTTTATATTAATATTTTTAAGTATTCAGTAAAAATAATGAAATTCAATTTTACCTTAATAGCTTGATCATTTTTTTGTTTGTTTCAGAAGAACAAATTCTAATTTTTTGTCAAATGCAGCCATCAGACATGGACAAAATAAGTGTTATTCCATTCTTTGGACTGTTTTTGTTCAGGGATATAGATCATATTGGCCAAATTCATGGCACATAATAAGAATTAGAGTGTTTTTAGGTATGTTCCAGATGGGGCACGTAGTGCAGTGAAGGGTTAACAACCCTCCCCCCCCCCCCTCTGTTTCTCGAAAACTATTGAGCGTTGTATAAAGACCGCTAAAGCTGAGACTAAGGGGTCTATATCCTACAACATATATTAAAATAATCTAAATCTGTGATTACCAGGGTTGACCCTCTCCTTGTGAGTTAAAAGTTTCGCCGCGGAATATGTTTTCGTTCACAAAACTTTGGAATGCAGCCCACCCCCCGCCTTGTGATTGATACAGAACAACATTTTAAAAAATGTAAAAAAAAAAGTATAACAAAATGTAAAAAAATTGATTTTATTAAAAAGCTCTATATATAACAATATCTTAAAATTTTGAGGTATTTAAATTTGTTTTCGCATCATTGTATAAGCCTTATTGAAGCTACACACATTGCGTAAATTATATTAAAACTTTGTTCAGATTGAATACGTGCTTAAACATTGATCTCATAAAAAAGGCATTGTGCCCAAATTGACCGCTGAGGATCACTTTTCTAACTGTAGGTCTACATCCCTAATTTCACTAATGACATATTTTTAGTTATCTCCCTAACAATTGTATCAACTTTGTTATAATTGAAATAATTCCATTAAAATAAATATTAAAGAATTGTAACCGATAAAACCGATTATTTAAATTTTGTGCTACTGTTTTCTATAAAAATATGTTGTATTTAGTCATAAAATCATACATACTTTTTGTGACTTTCAGTTTCAGGCCTACTGTTTCAAACTGTGAATCTAACCACTTTTCAAATATGTTTTAAAGTTATAAATTTAATCAGTTTTAGACCAAATTTCAAGTATTAATTTTCAAGCTTGTAAGGATATTTTTCTTATATTTGTATGCTATTTTGGAGAAAAAATACTGTTACATAAATTGTTGCTATTACAAAAAATTATAACAAAAATAACGTTTGTACCAAAAAATAAGATCATTTTACTACATTTGTGGATCCTTTGCATATTTTGCATATTTTATAGAGTAAAAATATTCCTAAAACGGTTGAATGCGAATAGTTTTCTTGCTAAATTATGTTCACATGAGTAAGTCGTATAATAAATGAAAATATTTTATGCTGCACGTAACGTCTGTATTATGATAACGCCATTAGCTTTTCCCCAGTCTAGATTATTTATTTATTTATCACACAATTATTTTAATGGATCTTATCTAGTGTATGTCTTTTACGTGATTATGTTATAAAAATGGTAACAGTTAAGATGTTTTAAAGTTTAACATTTCTAAATTTCTTTTTTTACCATCACATTATTTAAATTTGACTGCCAGTCCTTATCTGAATATATTATAGTACCGTGTAAAAGAATTATTGTTTTTTAAAATTATGATCCCCCATTTTAAATTCATGCAAAAATATCTTATCTTTAAATTTTGACTTTCTGTGTATAAGCGAATAAACTCTATTAACGTTTTCGTGATACACATCTAAAATCATGGACAAGCTTTTTTTTGTATTTCATACGTATTCCGATAAGGAAGTTAACTTTTAAGTTAATATTTAAGTAAAAGTGCCCGTTTCAACTCGTTTAAGACATTTAAAAGTACATTGTTTTCTGAAATACAACACCATTTCTTTAATTGATTTTTAACTAAAAATGAATATTATTTCATCCCAGATTAATATTATTGTATGATTCACAATGCAGAAAAATTACTTTTCTTATCTGTCTGCTATTAAAGCCGAGATTTTTCGGTATATTTTGTAGCAAGAGAGTCTCATACCTTAGTGTAACATAATACGCATTTAAAGTCTTAGCTAAACCCCCATTTGTTCAAAAACTTAGGACTATTTTAAACAGGATACAGGGTGTTCATATCATAATATTAAAATATCTTATCTTTAAATTTTGACTTTCTGTGTATAAGCGAATAAACTCTATTAACGTTTTCGTGATACACATCTAAAATCATGGACAAGCTTTTTTTTTTTTGTATTTCATACGTATTCCGATTAGGAAGTTGCCCTACCAGTGGCCGAGAGGTTCTGCTCTCGAAGCTGGTAGACGGGAGGTGCTGGGTTCGATCCCAATCGCGCCCGTCGGCCTAATCGTTCGGAGTTTTCGTGGTTTTCTTCGAGCCGTGGATTTTCCATGCGTTAATACGGATTAGGTTCCCTTAGAAAGACCCCCACGGAGGGCACTCCCCCCGGGCCTATATCCCTCGTGTAGATAATTGGCCGTCAAAAATCAACCCAACCCAACCCGATAAGGAAGTTAACTTTTAAGTTAATATTTAAGTAAAAGTGCCCGTTTCAACTCGATTAAGACATTTAAAAGTACATTGTTTTCTGAAATACAACACCATTACTTTAATTGATTTTTAACTAAAAATGAATATTATTTCATCCCAGATTAATATTATTGTACGATTCACAATGCAGAAAAATTACTTTTCTTATCTGTCTGCTATTAAAGCCGAGATTTTTCGGTATATTTTGTAGCAAGAGAGTCTCATACTCTAGTGTAATATAATACGCATTTAAAGTCTTAGCTAAACCCCCATTTGTTCAAAAACTTAGGACTATTTTAAACAGGATACAGGGTGTTCATATCATAATATTAAAATATCTTATCTTTAAATTTTGACTTTCTGTGTATAAGCGAATAAACTCTATTAACGTTTTCGTGATACACATCTAAAATCATAGAAAAGCTTTTTTTATATTTCATACGTATTCCGATAAGGAAGTTAACTTTTAAGTTAATCTTTAAGTAAAAGTGCCCGTTTCAACTCGTTTAAGACATTTAAAAGTACATTGCTTTCTGAAATACAACACCATTACTTTAATTGATTTTTAACTAAAAATGAATATTATTTCATCCCAGATTAATATTATTGTATGATTCACAATGCAGAAAAATTACTTTTCTTATCTGTCTGCTATTAAACCCGAGATTTCTCGGTATATTTTGTAGCAAGAGAGTCTCATACCTTAGTGTAATATAATACGCATTTAAAGTCTTAGCTAAACACCCATTTGTTCAAAAACTTAGGACTATTTTAAACAGGATACAGGATGTCCATATGATAATATTAAAATGTTTATTTGGTTAAAAGACGTTATAAAAACACATTAAAAGTAAATTAAAAACTCTTTATTGACATGTTTCAACTCATTTTCTGAGTCGTCGTCAGAATGTATAATAGAAAATTACAAATGCATAATGAAAAATGGAAAAAATTTCTTTTTTTACCATCACATTATTTAAATTAGGTTGCTAGTCCTTATCTGAATATATTATAGTACCGTGTAAAAGAATTATTGTTTTTTAAAATTATGATCCCCCATTTTAAATTCATGCAAAAATATCTTATCTTTAAATTTTGACTTTCTGTGTATAAGCGAATAAACTCTATTAACGTTTTCGTGATACACATCTAAAATCATGGACAAGCTTTTTTTTGTATTTCATACGTATTCCGATAAGGAAGTTAACTTTTAAGTTAATATTTAAGTAAAAGTGCCCGTTTCAACTCGTTTAAGACATTTAAAAGTACATTGTTTTCTGAAATACAACACCATTTCTTTAATTGATTTTTAACTAAAAATGAATATTATTTCATCCCAGATTAATATTATTGTATGATTCACAATGCAGAAAAATTATTTTTCTTATCTGTCTGCTATTAAAGCCGAGATTTTTCGGTATATTTTGTAGCAAGAGAGTCTCATACCCTAGTGTAATATAATACGCATTTAAAGTCTTAGCTAAACCCCCATTTGTTCAAAAACTTAGGACTATTTTAAACAAGATACAGGGTGTTCATATCATAATATTAAAATATCTTATCTTTAAATTTTGACTTTCTGTGTATAAGCGAATAAACTCTATTAACGTTTTCGTGATACACATCTAATATCATGGACAAGCTTTTTTTTGTATTTCATACGTATTCCGATAAGGAAGTTAACTTTTAAGTTAATATTTAAGTAAAAGTGCCCGTTTCAACTCGTTTAAGACATTTAAAAGTACATTGTTTTCTGAAATACAACACCATTTCTTTAATTGATTTTTAACTAAAAATGAATATTATTTCATCCCAGATTAATATTATTGTATGATTCACAATGCAGAAAAATTATTTTTCTTATCTGTCTGCTATTAAAGCCGAGATTTTTCGGTATATTTTGTAGCAAGAGAGTCTCATACCCTAGTGTAATATAATACGCATTTAAAGTCTTAGCTAAACCCCCATTTGTTCAAAAACTTAGGACTATTTTAAATAGGATACAGGGTGTTCATATCATAATATTAAAATATCTTATCTTTAAATTTTGACTTTCGGTGTATAAGCAAATAAACTCTATTAACGTTTTCGTGATACACATCTAAAATCATGGACAAGCTTTTTTTTGTATTTCATACGTATTCCGATTAGGAAGTTGCCCCACCAGTGGCCGAGAGGTTCTGCTCTCGTAGCTGGTAGACGGGAGGTGCTGGGTTCGATCCCAATCGCGCCCGTCGGCCTAATCGTTCGGAGTTTTCGTGGTTTTCTTCGAGCCGTGGATTTTCCATGTGTTAATACGGATTAGGTTCCCTTAGAAAGACCCCCACGGAGGGCACTCCCCCCGGGCCTATATCCCTCGTGTAGATAATTGGCCGTCAAAAATCAACCCAACCCAACCCGATAAGGAAGTTAACTTTTAAGTTAATATTTAAGTAAAAGTGCCCGTTTCAACTCGATTAAGACATTTAAAAGTACATTGTTTTCTGAAATACAACACCATTACTTTAATTGATTTTTAACTAAAAATGAATATTATTTCATCCCAGATTAATATTATTGTATGATTCACAATGCAGAAAAATTATTTTTCTTATCTGTCTGCTATTAAAGCCGAGATTTTTCGGTATATTTTGTAGCAAGAGA
Organism: Maratus speciosus; assembly: GCA_963932465.1. Lineage (NCBI taxonomy): Eukaryota > Metazoa > Arthropoda > Arachnida > Araneae > Salticidae > Maratus > Maratus speciosus. The sequence continues at coordinate 225,254,669 of OZ010789.1, forward strand.
GTCTCATACCCTAGTGTAATATAATACGCATTTAAAGTCTTAGCTAAACCCCCATTTGTTCAAAAACTTAGGACTATTTTAAACAGGATACAGGGTGTTCATATCATAATATTAAAATATCTTATCTTTAAATTTTGACTTTCTGTGTATAAGCGAATAAACTTTATTAACGTTTTCGTGATACACATCTAAAATCATGGACAAGCTTTTTTTTGTATTTCATACGTATTCCGATAAGGAAGTTAACTTTTAAGTTAATCTTTAAGTAAAAGTGCCCGTTTCAACTCGTTTAAGACATTTAAAAGTACATTGCTTTCTGAAATACAACACCATTACTTTAATTGATTTTTAACTAAAAATGAATATTATTTCATCCCAGATTAATATTATTGTATGATTCACAATGCAGAAAAATTACTTTTCTTATCTGTCTGCTATTAAACCCGAGATTTCTCGGTATATTTTGTAGCAAGAGAGTCTCATACCTTAGTGTAATATAATACGCATTTAAAGTCTTAGCTAAACACCCATTTGTTCAAAAACTTAGGACTATTTTAAACAGGATACAGGATGTCCATATGATAATATTAAAATGTTTATTTGCTTAAAAGACGTTATAAAAACACATTAAAAGTAAATTAAAAACTCTTTATTGACATGTTTCAACTCATTTTCTGAGTCGTCGTCAGAATGTATAATAGAAAATTACAAATGCATAATGAAAAATGGAAAAAATCATCGAAAATAAACAAGTAATCATGTAACGCGCCCTATATTTTCGCGATTGCTCGTGCTCCCTCTATGTAGCGATGCCGTAATTTATACAACCATTCTACCCATAAATTCGGGATACGAAAAGATAATGTATCGTTACAAACTCCTGAACCTTTTAAATAAATTTCAATGGACTCTCTTATGAATAATTGTAAATAAAATTTAGACCTGTAGATGATTTTACTCTTGTTAAAAAGTATGTTAATGTTCTCTATTTGATTTAGCCGGGATAAAGCAGTATTACCTCTATTGTATTTTATGTTCGCTATATGTTCTTTACATCTGATATTGAATTTTCGTTGGGTTATACCTATATAATGATTTTTGATTCCTCCCTCCCTAATAAATGGAATCATAAAAACTCTTGAGAGGTCATCTCTATTAATCGGATCAATTTTAGTATTTAAAAGCATCTTTAATTTCGGAGGCGGCTTCGCGATCAAACATAAGCCAAAATTTCTTAAATTATTTTTTATATGTTCAAAGAAACCCGGGAAATAATTTGCTACAACCCTTTTCATAGTAACTTCATTAATAGTTCTATTTTTATTTTTAGAAGTATCAAAGGAGCTCTGAATCAATTTGTTAATTAATTTTTCCTGATATTCATTATCACTAGCAATATGTTTAATTTTCTCTAATTCATCCATATTAAACGGTGTCCATAATTAAACGATCCTACTTTAAATTTGCCTACATGCGAAACTATTGTCCAGAAAGTTGTGAAATTTTGTGACGGACATAATGAAAGAATGGGAATTTGTTTGAGAGAAAAAAATAGTTCAAAATTTCGCCACCAGAGGGCGTTTTGTAATAAATTACACATTTAGACACCACCCATTACAAGTATTTCCGCTTAATTTTTTTCAGGGACCGGTCTTTATATTTGTCTCACTTAAGGGGGTCCGGGACACATTTTAAAATAATTATTACTTATTGAGTTAAAATTTTGAAATTTTTTGTGATGGTTAATCATACCCTTTGTAAACAAAATCACATGATAAAACTTCTCATAATGCTTTTAAAAAAATTAAAATTAAAATTTATTAAAAAGTGGGGTAGTTTAAAATCCTTATGACTCGAAATATTATTTGTAGAATTTCAATTTGTTTTCATTTAAATAAACAGAAATATATAAGTTTTAATTTTGATTCAGTATTTTTAAAAATATTAATTTATATAAAAATTAAAAATATTTAAATTTCAAATTAAAAAAAAAAATGTGTAACTTTAAAAAAAAAATCATATTTCAAAAGTAGAGGTTTCTTTCAAATTTGCTGAATTAAAATTAAATTAAACCAATTGAAAAAGAAATGTTCCAAGTGTGAACCGTTTATCTTTAACGGTTCTGCACTTATAACAATTTAAATTTGATAAATGGCGAAAAAACCCATCATGAAGAAAAACGCATTTTCACAAGAAGTCGTTTTCACGACTACCATTGCTTGAATGCTAGATTTTGAAAACAAACCAAAACGAAAAAATTAATAATTCCTATTCTAATTAAGACAGAAACATGATTTATACGTCATTTTCAGAAAAAAAGGGAAATTTTTAATGCAATAAAAGTTTTTTAGAAAATTTGAACATTTTTGTGTCCGGGAAACCCTTTAATCTGAGAAAAATAAAGCGTAAAAACTTTTAAAAATGTGTAATTCATTAGAAAAGCCTCCTGGTGGTGAAATTTTGAACTAAATATTTTTTTTTCTCAAACAAATTCCCATTCCTTCATTATGTCCGTCACAAAATTTCACAATTTTCTGATCAATAGTTTTGTCTGTATCCAACTTTAAAGTAGGGTCGTTTAATTATCGACACCCTTTATTTATGGGAAAAATCGATACACGAAATTCCAATTTATTAAAATACTTTGGTCAATATGTAAATGCAGACGTATTAACAAAGGCCTCTGAAAATGGTAAACAGTTGATGCTGCATTCCCAGTCGAATTGTAATTCCACTCCCTAAGGCTTTGTATTTGTGTAACACATCTTAGAGAAGCCATATCCGCATATCGATACGATCATTCGTTACAAAGTTATATCATGTTTTATCAATATAAAGTCATGAATGGTTTTAGGAATACAAAATTATGAATACAAGGATTTTGATTATCGCTAATTTGAGGACATTTAATAAGTTTGGAATTATTTGATATGATGTAAAGGACTTGTTTTGAATGTAAAATAAATGTGACTACGATGTGATCAATAATAAAGTATAATTTGCAACATTGTATTCATAAAACCTACCTTAAGTTTGTGATGAAAGATCCACTTGAGGATTGTGTCATTCGATACTAAATTAACAGATATACAAAAATAAACATATCTACTTGACTTTATTAAAACAAATATTCGATTCTAGTCTCCGGAGTTAAAGTCCCCCCCCCCCTTTTGCCACCTCAAAACACAGTAAAATATCTTAACTTTAGGGAAACTCATCGGTTCTTTCTGTCTTGAGCCAAATCGATTCTGCCCAGATTTTCATGAATGGTCATCAGCTGTTACACTAGAAAATCGTCTTATCTGAATAAAGTATAATTTTAGAATTTGTATTCCTAAAACCTGTTTTCTTTGTAATAAATGATCGTATCGACTTGTAGATAGTCTCAAAGATAGATAGTGTTAATGCAGATAGTCTAGACGCAGATAGTCTAGATGCAGATAGTCTAGATGCAGATAGTCTTAAGACTAAATAATATTTAAGAAACGATACCCCACTTGGCCTACTTAAAATTTTCTGAATTACCCCCCCCCCACCCCTGAGTTTAAAATGCCCCCTTTTGCCACAATAGCATTTTTTAGGGGATCAACGAATCTTCATTTCTAGTGCCAAAACGAAGACAGTTGTTTAAAAAATAACCCCTATTTTACTTTACTAATAAGCATCTATATATACGTAGGCAGTTTTGTTTTGTTTATTTGTAAAGAAACTGGGAATTTACTAAGTTTTATAATAATATAATACTAATGGTCAGTGCACGAGTCCTACTTGCATTTGCCGATTTTGCTATTTACTAACGGTTTGAAACTATCTTTAAATTCTTTATTATTCATCCAATGAAAGGTTAATAATAGTTACTTGCAAATTAATTTAAATATTTTCGTAATTTGTTAACACCTGTAGCTTTTAAAATGTCAATTTTTGTAAGTTTAAACAGTGTCATATCTAAACTAAGAATTGGGTATAAAAAGACTATGAGAAATTCAAATATATGCTTAGAAATAGATAAAGTTTAGGAAAGTTTTGCTTAGTATATGCATATTTCCTTTAATTATTTATACATATATACTTCTTTGATAAACACACCGCATACTCATATATTATGTTAATGACAAATTAAAAGATTATAATGTGCTGCAGAATTGCTAATAAGTAAAAGTGTTTAGGTGTTACTTCATTAGATGATACCAGCAAATGTTGAGTAGATATTAACATTTCATTAGATTATATCAGAAAATGTTGATTGAATATCAACACTTTATTAAAACTAGGGGATCGTACCCGGGCTTCCCGGGTTAAAGAATATAGGTTAAAACATTTTTTTTTTATTGAAAACTAATAATTTTTTTATATGCAATAAATTTTTTAGATTGCCCACGTACATTAAAAAAGCATTTTTGATATGGAAAATACGAATTATACAATCAAATAAATTTTTGAAATTTATCAAAAGCGATGTTTTCTTATTAGCCGAATGCTAAGAGTTATTTGACCAAGATTTTGCTACTTATGGCATCCTTTTATATTCTGATAATTTCAGAGCTTATACATGTCTGTTAAATTTGTGCTTTATTTATATTATTTTATTTATTCATAGGGAAGTTTTTTTTTAAATGGATATCAGCTGTAAGAAAATGATGAACTATTTTTTTGTTTTAAGGGCAAACGGATTAATCTTTCGTAATCGAGCTCCGCGCGATAAGATAAATTAAAAAATATTTCATGCTTTAAAATTGATTTTAAAACCATAGACAATCAATAAACTGAGATGAACTTTGCAAACAAATTCCATTTGAGAAAAAAAAATCCTATTTGGTGATATAAAAGTTTTAATTGTACGATTCCAAATATGTTAGATTTGTGTTTTTACAATATTATTCTTTTATTTGTTTATAAAAGAAGCATTAATTTCGTCAATTTGTCTTTCACAAATATGTTAGATTGGTGGTTTGTTTAATATTATTCTTTTATTTGTTTATAAAGGAATTATTAATTTCGTTATGCAAAAATAGTCAGAAACAAATGCTGAAAAATGTTTGTTGCTTTATACGCAAAATGTTTATTATTATTATGTATTGAAACCGGCACTTGATAAGATAAACTTAAAAAAAAAAAACCATGCTTAAAAATTTTTTAGAAAATGTAATACATCAGTCAACTAAGATACAGATTTTAAACAAATTGCATTTGAAAGTAAATTTTTTCTCTATGCGACGAAAATTAAAATTGTACGATAGTCAGAAGATTAAAAAAATGCAGTAGCGAAAATTTCAAGACCGAAATTTGATCGTGAAGTGTTGCCATTCGCAAAATGACGTCAGCGTTACGCACAGATACGTTTTTTCTTTATAATATAGATACTTAATCAGTAAAATATAATAAAGATCAGTTATTAGGATGTGGTTATCAATTGAGGCTCTTATTCTCGGTATTCCTGAATGATAAACAGAAATTTTCACCTTCTCAAAATTTTCATACGCACTTCTTAGATCCATATTCATCATTTAAATTTTTTTTTATTTTGTTTGATCATTTAAAAATCATTTTAACTCAAAACTTGAAGTCACGATTGGCAGCAACATCTTTCATGCGAACAGACGCACTCTTTACTTGATATTCTAATCTCAATTCCGGATAGTAAAAATTTCCGTAATTTATGTTTTTTAGACGCATTTGTGTCACATCTTTAGTTTTATCTAAGAAAATGGTCGTTTTCTTTTAAATATGATTTCATTTTCACTTAAATAAGCATTTCGCCTTGTGTCTGAAACTTAGTATCAGTACACATGCAGAAGGAAAAACAATACAGAAAATTTATGTGGAAAAAATCGTGTTTTCAAAAGCAGTATGTCATTTTTCGTTATTATGCCCCTAATATAATATTCTGCTCCTAAAGTGATTTTGTGACACTAAACCCTATACAAAAAATTTTTATCAACAATTTTGCATTTTTATTAGAAAATAGTATGAATAAAGATAAAAATACCTCATTATTTCTCTCTTGTCTGCAATGTAAAACATTGCGTTTTATCAGTGTGTGATTTCGGTTAAATTATTTTCAAAAGCGAAGCATTTTCACCTATGAAGAATTTCAAAGCAGCTGGGCTGTGAAAATGACGCACTTCTACAAAACATAATTCAGGTTTAAAAATTAAGATACATGCTTTTTTATAAAATGACGTCATTTGCATCCGCTAAAGCAAACCACTTTTTCAATCCAGACTTAAACTTCGTCTACAGAAAACTATGCATATGACGTCATTATCACGGAATAACAGACACTATTCTTAACATAGCCCATATTTTAATTTCAACTTTTTTTTCAGTTTTTATGAATAAATGGCAACAAAAAGATACAATATCTCCTATTTTTGACTATTTTCCGTTTACTTTCAATGACTTTCAATAGAAATGGGGTACTTTTGTTGCCACAATAAGAAAAATGGTATTAAAAACTACAAAAAAATTAATATCTCAAAAATAAATTGAGATACAGCTTTCAAACAAATTACACTTAAAAGTACATTTTTTTCCTTATACGACGGGGTAAAAATTTAAAATGTGCGATGTTTAGAAGTTTAAAAATTTGCAGTAGCGAAAATTGAGAAACAAAATTTTATTTCAAATTTCAAAGAGTTGCCATTCGCAAAATGACGTATGCGTTACGCACAGATATGTTTGTCCTTTATAATATAGATATAGCAGCAAATATTTATTGGATGTCAACAAATTGATTAGTTTTTCAGGAGACCTATATATGATCTTGGACTGTCTGAACCAATTTTATCAAGAACTACGTCGCAAAAAGGAGGCATATACAGGGGCGTATAATTGAACACTAGAAGGTTAAATAATAAAACGGTAAAAACACCATTATATGGATGATAACGGCATGAGAACAAGCGGTCATGAGAAAGAACGTTACGGAACTTAAATTTTCAGCTGAAATATTATTGATAATATATTTTTTCTCCTCAGTAAAGAATGAAAAAAATAAAACCAACAATATAATTCTGTGTAATTTTCACCATTAAAATTCAAATAAATTGAATAAAAATATTTCGCAAATGTGAAATATATGAGACATTTACCTTAGTATCACATTATTATTTAAATATACCACGCCATTTTGCTGTAAAAACACTCTTATAATGCTTGTGTGACATTACAATTTATTTTGGTCTAAATTATAAAAAAAATATTTAAAAAGCTAAAACTTTTATAAAAGCATACAAATTGAAAATATCTTAGTAAACAATGTTTTCTTTTTTGCGCTTGTTTGACTAGAAGGAATGTCAACAGCAATTTTCTTTTATTTTTTAAATAGAGTTTAAATATTTATTCATATTATAATGTGTCAAATAATTTTTTAATTGTTTATTTTACAAAGTAAAGACCAAACAGAATGTTTACTTATTTCACAAATTTTGAAAGGTTTCACAATAAAACTATTTCACAGTAAAAAAATGATTTAGCTATTAATAATAAAACATAAAATAACACTTTTTAAATACTTTTAAAATCATATAATGCACATATAAGTTGGTTTTATTCTTTTTAATACGTAAAATATTAGCATAAAATTATTGATAAAAGAAATACGTTGCTCTCGAAAAAGCCTTTCTCTATTATTTTTATAATCTATTTTCCCTTAAAAGGCATCAATAAACAAAGACGCATAATTTATATTTTTATAATCAAGTTTTGGTGAATACTTGGGATTTTTTTACCTTTTTTGTTAAAGCTTTTGAGATATGTGTTTATTTTATTACAATATTTAGGTTTTTTTTATATTATTTAATTCAAATTATTTATAGGCTTACAATGTTAATGTATAAGTAATCAGCCTATACTGATTTATTAAATTAAAATAAAATGTTTACGCGCGTGAAATATTAACTCGAAAAATATATGGTTAAGAAAAAATGCATGTTTGTCTGCGGTTAGTATCGATGAATAAAAAGCCTAATTTTTATTCGCCACATTATTAGCGCACCACTTTCTATCAAATTCTTTTTTCGGCATATACTATAAAATTTTCATAAAAAATTTCAATAAAAGATTAATAGCATGAATTGTTGTTCATAACATAAATTGACGATGTTTGGCGCGTTTACTTTTTCGATATTAATAAAATACATGGAAATACTTTGTGCCTTTCATATATTTTGTACATCGTTGGCAGTTGTGGAGACCGTTGAGAAATAATAGGATTCACATGCCAACAGACGCTTTTTTAATTTGAAGCATTATTCCACAAATATAAGTAATTCCGTCGGTCACATCGAATTGGTCAGATATGTAATCATCTAACTGTTGGGCCGCTATTGGGTGTTTGATTGTCAATGGTATACCAAGGCGAGCATCTCTTAATGTAAACCGACAATTAAGCAATAATTATAGAAAACATTAGCCGAACCCTTTTGTGTCACTTGGAAACTTTCAGCTGAATGTCATATTCTTGAAAATATTTTTAATAAAAGGACATATAAATGGCAAGAATAAAATTCGATATAGTAAGTTCTCTTTTTCTTGCATAAGGTGCTGTCGATTTTAAATTTTTAACGAGTTGATATAAAATATAAAATATTTTTTCATTAGCAACTAAGATTGTACTGCAAAGTACATTGTAAGAGAATTGCATAATGCACCGAGAATGGAATAATTACATTCATGTATGGAGATGTATACGAGATCATGTATACGATAATGGAATAATTACATCCACCCGGAATAATTAAATTTTGTGTGTTTAGTACTACACTCGATAAAAAAGACAAATTTTTCTACATTTAGGAAAAGAAAGTATAATCCGGACGAAAATAACCTCTTCCAAGTTATCCACGATTCCGAAAAGCCTTATATGACTTTAGAAACCTCAGAAACAAATATATATTTTTAGATGAAAAAAAATGCATAAAAGCAAAGTTATTTTGGTGCCACTGACTTTATTAGGTGTTTCCGATTACTTTTACAGTATTTAATGCATTTTTTTTTCAGCTCAGAATATCATTTTTTTTTTGGATGCTGTCTATTCTTAAATAAACATTCATCAAAGATTATTTACAGACAAACATGATACATTAACGCATTCACATTAACATTAAAATTAATATTGTTTTATTACTCTTTCATGTATAACAGGGTTCGTATGGATCCTTGAATTTTAAGACTAAGAAATTCTCCGGTACCAGTATTTTCTTATGGAAATCTCTCCTTAAATAAGGCGAAATTCCGTCTGTTTAAACTACTTTTATTTTTCTGTAAAAAAATTCTGATATATAGCCTTAAAAATAACGGTACCCGTACGAACCCTGTATAAATTCAATTACGCAGCATAAAATCTTTCAATGAAAATTGATAGCATCTTAAATGTTGATATTAAAGTGTTATAAAACTGATTAATGCACAAAACAAACTACTCGGAAATGTTTCCTAAAATCAATGGCAGCAAAAGGACTCTTGTTTTTATAAATTCTTCTTTAAACCTCGAAAATATTGTGATTTAAGTGGTTGATAAATATAACGAAGGCTTTTCTTAATCATTCTTAATCATCGCCGGTAGAAGTTATTGAATATTTTCGTTCGTTGTTATTTTTATTTTCATGGATTAAGACACATTTGTTACGCTAGAGTAACTCTAGAATAGATAGCCATAGTGGAGAGAGGGCCAGTCTAAATATTTACAAAACTTGCTCACAGATTGCGGCAAAAACATTGTTCGTAAGAAATAGTTCAACGAGTTGATTCATTGCGACGTACAGCTGTGTTTTTCGATTATAAAATGTAAGTGTAATTTCAATGTTTATTTAATTTAGTAGTTGATAATTTTTTGTTGAGTTAGGTAACTGAATGTTTTGCAGTACGTACGTTAAATTTTTTTACTATACGGACTTTTAAGGCACGTATATAATCCAATCTTTTCTTTCAAGCCTAAAATAAAGACGTACAATGAAGGCGTGACGCTTTAAATTCGGTTGCAATCTGTCCTTCAATTTCAGGGTAGATGGCCACATCAAATCGATGAGAGATGACCACCAATCGATCAATATTTAAAAATTGTACAGAGTGGAGATTTTAACTAAATATAATTATATTTACACTGGTGAAAACAATTAAAGGGACAAACAGTTTTTTAAAAAAATAAGTTATCTCTATACGCAAATGAGGTATCACATAATAGTTAAGCTCCTCGCGAACACACCTTCCACGCAGTGGTCTGTGTCTTCATAAGGCAGTGGCGCTGTGATCGCGTTTGTGCAGAGGTACCTCATTTGACCGCCGAAGCTTGTAGCGTAAGGATGTTTTGAAACATCGTAGCATAACCCAATCCTCATTTTTTTAAATTTCTTTGTTTACCCATCATTAGTATGGCTAGTCGTCATCGTCTATATGATACCCCAAGATGGCGGATTGTTGAAAGACCCGAGGTCGGCCAATCACAGGCTACATGTTGTAAGGACCTCGGTGTTGCGAGAAATGTGGTGTCCGCTCTGTGCAAACAGTTCACAAAGACAAGAACAGTGGTCCGCCGACCTGGTCATGGCCACAAAAGGGCAACAACGCTGGCTGAAGACCGTTATTTGAGACTTCTAGCCAAAAGGATAGGTCCGCGACAGAGACTCTGTCTCGTCACCTGCATAATTCAACAGGAACATCCATTTTACATATAATAGTCACCAGAGACTTAATGAAGGTGGTCTGTATGCCAGGTGCCCTGTAGTCTGTATCCCTTTGACTGTGAACCACAAAAAACCCATCTAACATGGTGCTTAGAATACCTGTCTTGGACAGAGGATAATTGGGGGCGGGTTCTTTTCAGTGATGAGTCGCGATTCAGTCTGCACAGCGAATCGAGACATGTTCTCACCTGGAGAGAACCTGGGAGTCGATATCGGCCCTCTAAAAATGTCGAAAAGGATCAGTATGGTAGAGGTGGCCTGATAGTCTAGGTAGGCATCATAGAAGGCGGCGTACCGACCTGCATGTGTTTGATAGAGGTACTCTGACATATCAGAGGCACAGGAACGAGATCCTTGCACCCTATGTGAGACTTTTCCGCGGAACATGAGGACCAAATTTTGACTGTATGGACGATAACTACCGTCCACATAGGGTTCAGTTGGTAAATGAATATCTCGAATCAGAGGATGTTCAACTAACGGAGTGTCCTGCGATGTCCACTGAACTTAATCCCATTGAACACGTATGGAACGATTTGGACGACCAATTACAGCTCGAAGACCAGCTCCAACGATTATCGATGAGTTCAGGGGTGCATTGGTTCAAGAGTGGGTGGAGTTGCTACATGGATTGATAAGGACCCTGTGTAAACAGTATTAAACGGCGATGCGAGAGTTGTGTAGCTGTTACAAGCGATGATACAACCTATTAGACAAGTTTTTCTCTGGCTGACAGGGTGTCGGTCAGCTGTTGTGCTGGACATGTGATCAGTTTCCTTATTTAGGGTGCAGCTTGTGCCCATTTCCCCTCCCCCCATATACCGGTCTTATATTTGATGATATTTTGATCATGTTTGGTTTTATTTGCTTTGTTAGTTTTTTTTAATTGCAAAAAAACCATTTGTCCCTTTAATTGTTTTCACCAGTGTAAAATAATTATATAATTTTTATGTTTATAATTATATTAATTATATAAAGTTTAAAATTTAACTAATATAAGTATTTCAATAATAATAATATAATAGGGCCTAACAATGCATTTTTGTTTTCAGAATATATTGAAAAACGTCGGAAACTGTCATCCCAGAAGCAGATAAAGTTGATAAATAAACTTAAAACCATGAAAAAGTTTAAAATAAACGCGAGAAAAAACAAAAAAAACACGATACTTCCAGCAGCGAAATAGATAAAATACATTTGTAATCACCAGATTCCATAGATTCCGAGAGAATAGAATTGGATGAGATTTACTGTGTTGGAGGTTGAGAAGAATATAATACCACAACCAAAGTGGATGCCTGGATAAAATGCATAATGTGCCTGAAGCGGTCCCATGAAACATGTACAAACTATCAAGATCCTTGCGAAAAATGTGGTAAAATTTTACGAAAAGTGAAGGATGTAAATTATACTTCAAGTTTTGTTTATTCGAATTTTATTCATTCATTTTCCGTGATATAATTGCATCTTTACGAATAGCTATATATTTTTCATCATTAACTATATGAAATGTGTTATTTTTTGCGATTTTAACTTCATTTTTTATTTTGTAATGGATGGCCATTTCTCCTCGGCTTGAAGGCGAGATGGCCATCTGCCATTTTAATTTCAATTTTGTATCCCATTTTGTGTTCTCAAAATTTAATTATTTTTTGTCCAAAATATAATCAGTATATGTATAAGAGATTTAAATATGTGTAAGTATTTCTTGTATTTGCATCCAAAGAATTTTTATTTCAATCTTTAAAAACTATGACCATCTATCCTAGAGTTATCCTATGCATGACGAGTAATCGGTGAGCCGATACCAAAAAGAAATACCTCAAAAGTTTATGCACTGCAATAGTAGATATTCGACACGTCAAATTTGGCGATCACTTACCAGTGCATGTGGGTGAAGTTACAAAAGATTTCAGCCTATTTTGATCTATATTAATAAAATAAAATTTCGCTCTGTCTTTATTTGCTCATGTCTGTCCGAGATGGCTAGGAAAATCTACGGCACGCACAAGGCTAAAAATTTGAGAGAAATTTGTCCAAGGCCTCTCCTGGTGCACCTGAGACTCAGAATTTAAAATTTCTAATAGCTAGCTGAATTATTATTTAGAACTTATAAAGAAGTCTCATGAATACCCCATCCCCGTTCTTCAGTGAGGACTTCGCGTCTCACGGAGATGATATAGTTTTTTACGCTAAACGTAGCTAAATGTCCGTATTTTAGCACAGTATGTTTGGAGCATCTCAATAGACTAGATTTACATCACCTACAATAATTTGGGAATATTCGGACGAGTAGAAAAGATTTTACAAAATAAAATGTGTGAACTTTTCGTCCATACTAGTAGAAACCTCAGTGTTTCGTCGTGGTTTCGCTCGCTTTCGGTACGCAGACTCCAAAAATAAATTTATGCGGAAAATAAACTACCAAACAGCATATACTTTCAATTCAATATTTTTTCGCGATTTTTTTTTATATAAATTTAGACAAAATGGAGTTAAAGATATAAAATCATACAAATTTGAGGTTCATTTAAAGTTATTGCCACGGGCCTGGGGAGCGCCGGGTGGGTCAGCTAATATGATTTTTTGTAAATCTTATTACATTGCCACACTGTTAAAAATTTTCTAGTACGTTAAACCAACTTTGGTGCTGCAGTAGCTGCAATCATAAGATGGAGAAATATCACTCCAAGATTTGGAGCTCCAATTGAAACATAGTTCCAAATGTTGGATAAAGTTTTCACCATCTTGTGGTTGTAGCTACGTAAACACAAAAAATTAGTTCAATCTACTACAAAATGTTTAACAGTGTAGACGCTAATGTTTGTATTTTTATACAGAATAATGAAGCTAAAAGAAACGTTGTATTTGCATGGGACTTACAGAAGATGATGGGACATACAGACAATGAGAATATTAAACTAAACTAATGAAATGTTTGTTAGAAAGGTATCTGGTACCTTGCAGGAAGGGAAAAGTTTGTTAAATGATTGACACAGTTTTCTAAACGCAAGAGAAATTATAGTCAATGCAGAACAAAGATAATATTTTACATATATAAGGCTTGAACTTGTGAATTGTTCTCGGAATATTGAATATTTTAGTTGAATGGATTTTTGAATTGCTAACTAAGCGTAAAGTCAATAAAGTGAAAAAGTGTCCAGGTCGGGACTCGAACTCGTCTCATTAGTATATCGTACCAACGTTTTACATTAATGTTTGTTAGAAAGGAAACTGGTACCTTGCAGGAAGGGAAAAGTTTGTTAAATGATTGACCTAGTTTTCTAAACGCAAGAGAGGTTATAGTCTATGCAGAACAAAGATAATATTATACATATATAAGGCTTGAACTTGTGAATTGTTTTCGGAATATTGAATATTTTAGTTGAATGGATTTTTGAATTGCTAACTAAGCGTAAAGTCAATAAAGTGAAAAAGTATCCTTGTCGGGACTCAAACTCGTCTCATTAGTATAACGCACCAACGTTTTACCAACAGAACCACTCGGACGAAACCCAGCCTGGCATTATTTTTCACTTTCTAACCAATGACAAGGTTCCAACCAGCCGGGTAACCCCTCCTGAATGTGTTTGATACCTGACAACGGAGCGGGTGACCGCCTAATCACCGCATAGCGGTTATATTGGCAAGGCTGCATATTCGAGGCACAAGATGGAATATCTTCGTGTGTCACAATCTTCTGTGGCAAACATGAGATGAAAATATCTTTTCTTAGTTAGAAATGCTTATTTTACGCTTAGTTAGCAATGCACAATTCCATGCAAAAAAAAAAAATAAAAAAAAAAAATAAATAAATATAATGTTTTACTTTTTTTAGGCCAGGAAATATAACTAAACGATTAAGATTACACAGAATAATGATTTTCATATACAGATGATTTGCAGAAGGAAAATTAAAATTAAAATTATTTTTGTTATTTTAAAGGAAGCGTTAAAATAATAAAGGTTAAATTTCGTTAAAAACATATTATTGCTGTTTAATAAAAATTGGATAGTTAATGAAATATATGTGATTCAATATCACAGAAATTTCCTTTTCACCGACCAAATTAATATACTAATTTATAAATATAATTATTTTAAAATATATTAAAATCTCCATTTTTCTTATTATAATACTAAAGTTATAAGTTTTTTTTAAAACATTTAAGAGAGATAAAATCTGAAATAACACTTCACTCAACAAATATTTTCTTTCTAATCAAGAAACTAATTTGCTACTTTTAAATTGGATTTAAATGTATTTCTTTCTCCTTAGAGATATCATTTAATTTGAAATTAATTTATTGTTGCATAAAAAAACTCGTAAGATTAAACTATTATGCAATGTATGATATTAAAAGTTAGTATGACTTATTAATTATTTTGGTGGAAATTAACTTCGTAATTCAACTAAGCATAAAAAATATCTCTCTGTAATTTTCTTTTAGAGTTCATAAGTTTTTCCATTCCTTATTTTCTGGTAAAAAATATTTTTTCGTTAAAATATTTTAGATTTTTTAGTTTTCCTACTTTTGCGATATTTAAAAGCGAAATTTGAATAAAAGTCATTAGAGTGAATTCAAGTTTTATTTCTAATATCGTTCATAATTAATTCATTTGTTTTGAATGATTTTTATAGAGCCTTCAATAATTTAGTTTTAATGATTTACTTAAATTGCATTTGAATTGATGTACAATATATTTGATTTACGAATGATTTTCTGGACGAAAAAAATAAGAAAATAATAAATTTTCTCATTCAAAAACTCCATTTTTTGCGTAATAGGTTGAGTCTTAAAGATATATTTATGAGTATATGTTGATTTATTTAGATTCAAAGTTTATCATTCATATTTGGCACATTCCTTCTTAAATGAACATTATTCAACCTTCTACACTGTAAAAAAAAAAAAAAAAAAAAAAAAAAAAAAAAAAAAAAAAAAAAAAAATCTGTAAAGTTACTAAAGTTTTTCTAGGAAACTGGGATTCCTAGAACTTTTTTATGTAATGGAAACAACAAAAATTCCTTTAGTAACTTTACAGATTTATTTTTTACAGTGTAGAAAAACATTAGTAACTTTACAGATTTTTTTTACCAGCCTGAAAAGAAGTGTTATGTGTTTCACGCGTATCTGTGTATGTGGATTTCTTTATACCCTCCAAACATCCCAACGACTGGATGGATTTTAATGAATGAGGTCTCTATCGATTCGTCTTAACCGTCCGATGGTTATATGATAGTTTTTTTTTAATATATAAATTAAAAATGGCGGCCATAAACTACAAAATGGCGGTAGTGGCGAATTTTTTTTTTACGTACCCTATTGAGTGGCCATCATTGCATAGGTCTTTCAAAATGAAGACGATGTTTCATTGACCATTTTGCAGTCAGAAGCTCCGTTTAAATATTACACAACCTGGAGATTGTGTACTTTGGATCTCTACCTTTACTGTAACTCTAACCTTCATAATAAACATCTACAGGCCTCATCAAAACAGTGTTCGTTGTTAGGAACTAATAATTAAACACAATTTAAAAGTCATCAATACAAGTAAATAAAAAAAGGTAAGTAATATAAAAAATAGTTTCATATTGATGAGAAATAATTAGTTCGCTTTTTACGCAGTCGGGGTTTTTTATTTTTAAAATTAAATATATTTATTTTAAAGTGTAGGTTGTGATAGCAATGAAATTAACTTATTTTGGTACATATAAGTGGTTATATATACAGGGTGTCTGGGCTAAAAGTATATAAAAGTTATGACTTATTTTTACGAGACTGCCTATTAGATTTTTAAAAAATATATTTAAGTAAAAGTAGCATCTCACAAAGTTTCAATATCAATAGACTTCGATGTGTGCACCTTTGGTATCACGACAAACGTCTAAACTGTAATCCAGTTTTCTCAAAACGTTTCGTAGCATATCAGGAGTTATTAGACAATTGCTTTTATGATAAGCTTTTTCCATTTATCCACAGTTTCAGTTTTTGTTTTGTTCAATGTTTTAAAATTGCAGAGGGGTTTCCAATCCCCGGAAGTGACGTCTATTATATTCTAATGTGTATTTTCCTAATAATAAGTCATAACTTTTGGATACTTACAGCCCGGACATCCGTATTATTGTTTATTTAAGGTACCTGACTACGTTGAAAATGCAATTTTCGACCAAAATTGTCAAATTTATTTTATTTTATTTTATTAAAGACCAACTTTTTACCTTTCCAAAATTGTATTTGTTTTTATTGTACGATAAATAGATGCGGAGTTATAGCGGTTTTAAAACTACTCAACAGCTGTCACTCAAACCGAAAGTACTGTTTAAAGGGCTTTAAAATTTAAAATTTTTAAATTTTTAAATTGCTTTTAAAGGTTCGTATGTTTGGAGAAATTTTGCGATTTTGGATGCATTTGTTTAATAATAAGAAATGTAAATAATATGCTCCATGAAATTTAGATGTATATTACTGTAAATTCTTGTGGTAAAACATAAACTAAGCTTTAAATGCATTTTTTGGAAAATGTAATTTTCGGTGAAAATTCCATACGCAAAACATGATTTCGCAAAAAGTTATTGGAATATCGCTATGAAATTTAAAATATATGTTATTTACACTATTGTGAAGGCAATGAACTAAAGATTTAAATTTAGAATAAATATTTTTTTGTTTTATGGATGTTTTTGTGGAATGACATCGATGAATTTTATGAAAATTAACATGTAAACATGTGCGATATGCTATAAGTTTTGAAATACTTAAACAATCTCTTAGATTTTAGTTCATTGCCTTCACCAATGTCATAAATTCGAAGTGTAAAACAGAAATTAAGATATATAGAGTAGAATTTCCTTTAGAGTGTTTTGCGTTTCGGGCCAAATTTCACTAAATTTTACTTTAAATTCCTCCATTTACCAAAATTTTATCAATAAATGAAATAATTTTTACTTTTTTTTCTCATTTCCTAGTCCTAATCTTAGTAAAAATAAGTTTAAAAAATAATTAAATAGCTTTTTTGGAAAAAATTGCTCCGTACGTACGCAGGCACCTTCGTATTATTGGTTATTTAACAGTGTAAAATAAATTATATTCAATGTTGTCGACCTTGTCTAATAGGTTTCTTTCATACAGCAACTTAGTATTGATTACCGTTTGCTTCCTTATTTGAAAAAAAAAAATCATTTTGAAAGGGAAGCTATATAAAGTAATTTATTTATCTTTTTATTTACCACCAACATATGGATAAATATTTATTTATAAGCGTTTTTCTATGCATACGATAGCGCAAGATTGGAAGCTTACAATCTTCTAAATTTAACTAGTAGGGTAGATTAATTTTAACACAATTATTCTAATTGGTAAATAAATTATAATTTATTTACCAATTACAATAATTGTGTTAAAATTAATCTAGTGTAATTTCGTATACAGCGATTTCTGAAGTTCCATTACCTGAGATTTATTTTGTTGAGGTGAACCAGGTTTCAGACCAGATGCTAATCATTAAGGTTAGCTGGGTGAGAAAGTTCCACCAGATTCGTCCGGGATAGCTCAGATGGCACAGCACTGGTGGCTTCAGCCAGGAGATCCCTGGTTCCAATCCTGGTCCGGACATTTTTAGCCCAGTTGGAAATTTACATTATTATAATAAGTAGGGTGTTCGTTTAGGGGCCTTCCACAAATGATGTCACGCTTGTAGGGGGGGAGGGGGGTTCGTGAAATTGTGACAGTTTGTGACAAGGAGATGTGAGGGGGTAAGAAGAAATGTGACATCACACATTTTGCTTAAAATTAAAACATAAAAATTCAGCAGATTAAATTTTGAAGTTATTTTGAAATTACAGTATTTTGTGTTTATAAAGTAGATTTAAAGCCAAATATATTAAATTCCATTTCAAATTCCAAAACACGAACCGAATTCCAAAAACGTTTTCAACTGCACTTTGGTATTAATATTTTATTACTATTGTGTATTAATTATGTTTTTGTTATCAACCTTAATCTTATGTCATACAAAATAAGTACGTGAATCTTTTTATTGTTATGCACACAAATGTCGTTAAAACACATAGTTAAAGTTTAAAAATAAAGTTTGAAATATGATCTGTAACGTAGAGCTTTGTTTCTGAACTGCAAGTATATGTTTATGTAATATAGCGTGACATGTGACAAGGGGGGGGGGGGTAGAGGGGGTATGATGAAGTGCGACACTTTGTGAAAAAGGAGGGGAGGGGTGACAAAAATACGGAAAAAAGTGTGACATCATTTATGGACCGTTCCTATCGCTCCTTATCACTATACCTATTAGATCCGGAGGTGACTACACAGACCATCACAGTGTTGAATTCAAACGCTTTTCTCCGGGAGGGATTTTTGTGGCTCTGGGGAGGGAAACTGCACTTTTTGGCCATTGAAAACACGAAATCTCAAATCTTCCGTAAGGGACATCTGATTTCTCCAAGGGGGAGTGTCCCCCCCGGGGCACCCCCTGAATTCAACACTGGACTATGACCTTCTGAAATTCCACGATTAGACAGAACTCGATTATCTTATTAAATTGCAACTGGCCAGCCAAGAATATCTTAGTGAAAATCATCTACAGACCCGATTTTAATGATTGATCGGTAGGTTTATCATTGTGTTTTACTGTACGCAAAGGTATGAAAACATGGAGGACTAGTAGCAGGAAAATGCGATGGTAACTCTAACAGTTAACCACTGAAATTGGGTTTGCAGGTGTTTTACAACAAGATATGACTTGTCAGATCAATTGCATTTTAATGTGTGAACCGAGTTTTAGCTAATCCTGTAATTTCATCATTCAACCCTATGCGGCGATGGTTTGTGCAGACGTCTCCAACACTGTAGAAAAAACTCTGTAAAGTTACAGGAATTTTTGTTGTTGCCGTTACATAAAAAGTGCTAGGAATCCCAGTTTCTTAGTAAAACTTTAGTAACTTTACAGATTTTTTTACAGTGTAGTCTATATAGTTTTATAAGTAGTGCTCGCGATTATACGTAGGAAACATATACCTAGAAAACCACTTTTACCATCCTTCTTAAAGGATGTCTCTTTTTTTTTCTTAGTTCTCAAAATATTTCTAAAATCTCTGCTTAATTTAATATTTTATGCGTTAAAAGTGGACGAACTGGGAGTAAAAATTAAAACTTCATGTAAAACTAAGCATAGGTTTAAAAAATATTTTCAGAACTAAGAAAAAGAGGGACATCCTTTAAGAAATGAACACAGGGAAAATAAGTTAAAAATATTGATTTTCCGAGGAGATATTTTAAAGATAAGAATGCATCAAATGCGCATAGACTTAACATTACCGAGGGGAAACACGGAAAGTGAGTAATGAACAGCCGAAGGGATATAAATAGGGAGAAATTCAACAACAGCTCTAAAGCTGAAGTTCATTACTTTTCTTGCCTGATTAGGGAATAATATTTAAACAACACATTTTGCATTTTATAGCCTTCTACTTTACTTGCCTAAGGGGACAAGGGAGCTTCAAACTCATTTTTTGATTTTTTTTTTTTTTTTACATTTCCCTTTAAATACTATTCAAGGGTACACTATATCTATTATGGAATACATTTATAACACAAGAAATAATAAAAAGAATTTTTTTAGAGAAAAATAAGGAATTTTCTTGAATATTTTAAGCGTTATGAAGAACTTTTCAAAACGCCGCATGCGCATTCCATAGCAATTAAAATCTCCAATACTTTTTATGCAAGTTCGTTTTATGTATACAAATAAAATTGTGCATCGAATTTTATATATTTCAATAATATATAAAGTTATGAAAAAATATTTGCTAAATTTTATGAAATCATCAGAATTTTTACATCATACTATTTATGCAATTAACTGCCTTTAACTTTTACAACTATATTTAGTTTTTAAAAAGTTGCATAGTTTTATGACATACATAATGACAAACAGCTATAAAAACATTGGGTATTTTAATTGATATGGAATGCGCATGGAGCATTTTGAAAAGTTCTTCATAATGCTTAATCACTTCGCAACTGAATATTAATGCAGTATTATTAATTATTACAGAATTTTTTCTTCTCCCATTTGACTTCAGAGGAAGATTTTTATTTTACTTGCATTAGTTCGAATCTTAGACTTCGAAACATACCATTCTGATATCAAAATTGTAATTATGTTCAACTACCATTAATAAAATGGGACAATACGGAGGTTTCAATTTGGGGACCCAGGGAGCGAAGAGGTTAAAATATTCATGAAAGTTCCTTTTTTTCTCCAAATTTTCTTTTTAATTTCTTGTGTGATATATACGGGGTGTTTTCACTACCGGAGCAGCAAACTTTCAGGAGATGTAGGGGGCACAGAGACGACTCTGAATCGCATAGCAATGCAGCGTCGTAAATGCAAGCCTAACGAGATAGAGGGGTTGTTACGGGCTGAATCATAGTGATAGAAAATGGATATTTAAAAACCATAAGGTTAAAAAAAGTCATGACTTTCCTGATAATGAAATTGTCCGATGTTTCTTAATGCGTGAATGAAACATTCGCAACCTGGAATCTCGGTTATTTTGTTTCTGACGTTTGCGGTAGCACTGAAGATGCGCCATTTCAAAACGCCCCTA
The DNA here is from genome assembly GCA_963932465.1 of Maratus speciosus. Classification (NCBI taxonomy): domain Eukaryota; kingdom Metazoa; phylum Arthropoda; class Arachnida; order Araneae; family Salticidae; genus Maratus; species Maratus speciosus. The sequence continues at coordinate 225,275,981 of OZ010789.1, forward strand.
CTTACCACAAACGTATAAAACCGCAGATGGTTAAGAACAAAGCAAGTAGGCAGAAAGCTTCGGGAAATTTCATTATCAGGAAAGTCTTGATTTATTTTTAAAATCTTGGTCTTTAAATGTCAATTTGCTATCACTATGATTCAGCCCCTAACAGCCCCTCTATCTCGTTAGAATTGCATTTCTGACCCTGCATTGCTATGTGATTCCGAGTCGTCTCTGTGCCCTCTACACCTTCTGCAAGTTTGTCGAACTGGTAGTGAAATATCCTGTATACCATACCATAATGCACATAGTGCGTCTTTGAATAGTATTTAAAGTGAAATAAAAAAAATAAAAAAATGAGATTGAAGGGAACAAATTATAATTTCTTAAACGATTCCATTGGCGCAGTTATTTATCGTTTACTTCATGCAGAACTATTTCAAAATGCAACTACGTGACGAATAAAAGAATCGTGAAAAAAATTTCTAGAAATTGTAAAATCATCGATCGAAAAGTTACGATAACAAAGATTTTTCTGTATAATTTATAATTATAATTTATAATTATAAGATTTTTCTGTAAAAAAAAAAATCTGTATTACTACTAAAAAATTTCTAGGCAACTGGGATTCCATGAACTTTTCTCGTAACCAATACAGCTTTTTCTTAAGTAACATTACTGCTTTTAACTTAGTAAACAGCACATAGACTTCCATAGTGAACATACAAAGAAATCGTTAGTAGCCATTAGAGGTGCTTATTTTTAGTATGTATACTAAGAAATGGTTAGTAGTATTACAGATACTTCTCTTGCATCTTCACTAAGAAATTGTGTGAAATGAATTGCTGTGTAAAAAGTGAAATAATATGCTAGTGGCGCCATCTATGGAGAAATTTGGAAGCACATATTTATTAGTGGGGAATATTTATGTTGGGCTTTTTTCCTCTAGCGAAACACTGAACTCGATATCTGGGGTTTGGGAACCGAGCGTTCTACATACATTTCTACTGAGGTCTTTTTTGTAAGCAATTTCAAATGCAATTAATGGGTGATTCTGCTGTGTGTTGTTATTTTTATAGGACTGAGCGTAAGTTTATTTATACTATTATAATTCCTCCAAGTTTGAATTATTAAGTTTAATTTTTTATTAGGGTTTTTCTGTGGTTAATGGATGATTAGAATATAGCTTGATTAATATAATTATTTATTGGATTTTTCTTTGCTTAATGAATGGTTTGAATATGTTCTGAAGGATTTGTTGCAGAAAAATAAATAATTTCGAAGTGTATTTTGGATAGAATGAATTTCAGGTAAATTTAATTTCAAGTGGTGGTCAAGATTTTATGACAGGCTTTGAGGACAGAGAAGGACGCATACTCAATAAGCATTCAGTTACAACTATTTTTTTTTTGTAATATTACTAGCAGGGATTGGTCACAAGTGATTTTTGCTATAATACCTGCAATGATACTAAGTATTTTTTAGTAAAACCACATACTTTTTTTTTACAGTGTAGATTGATACATGAAGAAGTATATTTTTGGCAATATGCAAATTTATGCAGAATCACTAAATTTCGTTTAAATTCAGTTAAAAAACTATAAAATAATCCCTAATTGTATAAGAATGTATCAATAACTTTCTGTATTTGTTTTCTAGAATGCCAAAAAATAGAGGATGATATAGTAGCTATGGTTGACTTTCAAGTTTGATAGAGTTGTATATCAAAGAATGACAGCATTGTGTTAATATCAAAACTTATACTGGTGGCGATTTTCGGATCACGTGTGTTTGGTTGTCTACGATTAGATTATCAACAAAAATATGGAAAAATGAACTAAAATTTTAAGCGAAAACTGACGAACTGGCCACAGAGAAATTAAAATGCTTTGGAAGACTTGCCGGAAAACAGACAACGACAGATACCCGAGGTAGCAAGCGAAACAAAAGATTTAAAAACTGATAAAACATTTTTGAAAGTGACGAACATTATGAAAACTGTCTTACGCAATGAAATCTCGCGTAATCTTTAAAGGATGTTCTTTGCTACCCTAAACATTGAGTGTGATCCATCATCTCGTTATCGAATGTTTTAAAAATCATTTTGAAAATCTCTACAGCCGATGTGCGCAGATTAATCCAAAATTTCATGTTGCCTCATTGAGCTATATTTTTCCTCCATTGTGTAATCTACATTCAACATTGTCACTACTACACACATCTACTATATACAACATCTGCTACAAACATCTACTATATACTACATCTACTACCCACTACATTTACTACACACATTGCACAATGAAACACAACTAGAATAAACCTAGATGCCAACAATAGTACATCTTTTTAGCATAGTGCATTATAAATATTGCAGATCACTGCATACATTACAAAAGACATTGTTGATTTTACAGTATAATACTGGCAGTCGGGGTGCCTGTTTATAATCATAAAATAATCAGTAATACACCGCCATATAAATGAATTAAAAAGTATGTTACTAATTAACGGTATATTACTTGCTAACTTTGAAGTTCATTACTGTAAATGTTACGGTTTTAAACTGGCACCCCAGCTGCCATACTGAAAAAAAAAAAAAAATAAAATAAAATAAAATAAAAATATTGATTTTGCGGTATTATACTAGCAGCTGGGGCTCTAGTTTATAATTGTAAAATAATCAATAATATACCATTGCATAAATGAATTAAACAGTATATTACTGCTTAAAGGTATATTACATGCTAAATTTACGGTTTATTATTGTTAATTTTACGGTTTTAAACTGGTACCTTAGCTGCCAGTATTATACTGTAAAATCAACATTTTTTTTATACAGTGCAGTATTATACTGTAAAATCAACAATTTTTTACAGTTAATTTTACGGTTTTAAACTGGTACCTTAGCTGCCAGTATTATACTGTAAAATCAACAATTTGCTTTTACAGTGCAGTGTTATACTATAAAATCAACAATTTTTTACTGTTAATTTTACGGTTTTAAACTGGTACCTTAGCTGCCAGTATTATACTGTAAAATCAACTTTTTTCTTACAATGCAGTTTTACACTGTAAAATCAACATTTTTTTTTACAGTTTAGAACTCAACTTAGTATTGCCATTCGTAGGCTTCTTGCAGAATAATCCGAAAAATTTTTATGCATGCTTGTACATCAGTAATTTCAGAGGCATAAAATAGAATAGATAATTTCCTAGTATATTTTGTTTCTTGCTGCATGTTTAATTTTTACAATATTTCGAAATGTGAGTATTTCAAAAATTTCTGATATTAACTGATATGAGAGAAGGTTTTGCAAATTCTGCCTCCTGTGTAGAAAATTTAGAGCTGACATCATATTAAATAAAATCTGTCATTAATTGGGCTTAGTAAAGTTATGTTACAAAGATAATGCGACTTTTTATACTTCAATGACTGTTTCGTAAAATAGAGTTTGGTAGAAAATGCTTGTACTTTTTTTATTTACTGAAACTTAATATAAATATTATATTTTATAGATAAATTTAAATAAAATTGTAGATGATATAAATAAAACTCATTTATAAAGTGTTCTTTTTTTTTAATAAAAAAAATATTAGCATATACTTCCATCGCGAAATTATAACAAATATATGTGTCAAATTTATGATTACATTATTTTGTCAAATCTAATAATCTTGCGACTTAAAACAGAAATTATTAAATATGGAATCGTATAAAGAAAATAACTAATTAGAACATAGAAATACTGAAAAAAATGAAACTATTTTTATCTGGTGCTACTCGTATTAATTAACTACTCGTAAGTAACTACTAATATTGGAAGAAGATTGTTAATTTCTCGGCTAATTAGAAAGATGTTAAACTAAAACTAGATTTTGTAGCATTATATCTTTTATGTAATGAGAACACAACGTACTTTAGCATTATTAACATTTATAATTAAATCATTTACTCATGCATATTCAAATATAGAAAATTAATCGTACATAAAGAAAAATATGTTCATATTTCATATTTTGAATAGGAAATACTAAGTATAATACAAGATGTTGAACTTTATATAGGAAATTTTTTACTGATAAAATAACAAAAACGTTATATATAGGGCAATTCCGGGATTTATGCCGCACATTTTTTTGAATGTGTGTACATAAAATAAAAAAAATTATGCTGTGCTATTTAATGTTAAATATACAATGACTGTACTGCGACAAAAAAATTCAAACAAATTATTAATATTTTTTAACATTTTTTTCTAAAACATTACACTGCGGCGCGTCACCCGTACATTCAGGCTGAGACGCCGCACTTGTAATAAGAACAGAATGAAGTTATAAATAAAAATATTAAAAAAAAATATTAATATCTGGACTGTAATTAACGATGTAATAACAAAATGAAACTAAATGAGTACAATGAAACGTATTAGTAGATTCAAATTAATAATTATTGCCTACTTTCACTAATAAAATTATCCACTTATTTTTCTTTTTTTTTTTTTTACATTAAATTTTAATTGTTACTTCAGCAAGAACGTAACATGAATGTATTAGAAAGGGAAAAGAAAAAAAGCAAAATTATTTTTATATAATTTATTTGTTAACCCTTTCGGTACCGGCGGCTTTTACACAAATTTTATTCGGTTGGTACCACTATTTTAAAATAAGTTACGTTTACTTAAATAATCACGAAAATGCTCTAATTAAACAAAGAAAATATTACTTTTCTTTTTTACTGGTGCAAGAAAATTTTTTTGTAAGCTCTTTATGAAGGTGCTTATATGCACCTATGGTACCGAATGGGTTAAAAGACCTGTTTTTTCGACTACAATCTACAGAAAAAGTGTCGAAAAAGTACAGTCTTTATGTAACTACATTTAAACACATGATGCAACGAAGCCAATTACACTTCCTCTGTTTTGGAGTAGTTTGCAAAGAACGTCTGCGTTACGCATAATCCAATTTTTCATTATTATCATCCTGACTTGCATCTTTCTTGCCCTTCTTACTTTTATTTTCCCATTTTTCTCCTTTGGTTTTAGTAAACTTGATAACATGCCTAACAGGGTTAGTGTGAGCAAAAAGAAAAGGAAAAGTTAATAACACTTAATCATCCCGTACAAAAGAAACTGCGGCATTTATACCGGAATAGCAGTTCGGCATGTATCCCATTTTGCATGGTGTAGACCTCAGCCATCACAGTTACCTGCCATCGCTAAGGTGAATGGAGTAACCATACACACAGTACTCTATACAAACGCTACACTTAGTTTTGGCTTCGAAATCATGCATGCATTTAGTAATTAGTGTAGGAAAAGTATTTAAACATAACGTGTTTAAAAGTTTGGACAGTAAAATCGTGCACTTACGTCAAATTAAGGATTGTACTTCTACAAGTAAACATCGAAATGGGATTCACGCTAGACACTGGTTAAAATAATCTGATTGCGCACCTATACTGTGCGTTTGACGAACATCTATCGATAATTACAAGAAATACAAGGGGTTCGGCATTTATCCCGTATGCGGCGACTCTCCCTGAGTTACCCTATATAATCATTAAAATTGCTTGATTTATCTAAAATATTTTTTTGTGTGTGGTCTATAAGGGAATATGTTTAACTTGGCAATATTTGCTAAAAGTCGATTAAATTTCAGTTCACTTCATCTGTGAAAATATTAGGAGCGTGCAAAATGTAACGAGCCGAAGGCCTAGGAATAGAAACTAGTACATGTATTTCAGAAGTATTGGCACTGGCTGTTGAGGCACTTATCCCACTGAGACACAAGGCGGTGAATGGCTGTCTCGTAAAATTCCTGGGGCTGCGATGTGAACCAGTTCCGCACGTGCTGCTTGACGTCGTCGTCCGAGGTGAATCGTTTGCTTTTCAGAGCCTTTTTTAGGGGACCAAAAATTGCGTAATCTCAGGGTGAGAAGTGTGGGCTGTATGGAGGTTGGCCGAGAACCCCCCACTTGAATTTCTGTACGAGTGCCGTAATCGTGTTGGACGTATTAAGCTTTGCATTGTCGTGGTCAGAATGATCCAACGGGTGAGTTTGCCTGGTCGTTTTGATTTGATCGCTTGGCAAAGGGTGGTCAAGGTTTGCGAGTAACGCTGAGCATTCACTGTTGTCCCGTGCTGCAGGAAGACTATCAGAAGGGGACCGTCGTGGTCAAAGAAGAACGTTAGCATAACCTTTCCTGCACTTGTGTGGATGACCTTGGATTTTCTTGGTGGTGGTGACCCTCGATGTTTTCAATGGAGACTTTGTCATTTCGATTCTGGTTCGAAGTGATGACACGAAGACTCATGTCCAGTTGCTTACAACTCGAATGAGCGTTGGACGACTGATGCATGCTTCCGCTAGCTTTGTAGTCACGTAACTTGCACTCGTGACACTCTACGGCGGGCATGTGGGCTTCCGTGCTCTTGTCGGAAACCCTCTTTGTTACAGGCGCAACAATATTACCATTCTGTCTCCGGTTTGCACATTCCAGACTCCGGCTCTTTTCGAAGTCTTTTCCAGACTCCGGCGGTTTCTTTTTGAACGTCCCTTATAATTGCATGATAATTTATTTATTTATGTTTTGTTTTCTATATATAATGATACTGATATTAAAACTGTTGAGGAATTCAAATACCTTGGATCTATCATCCAAGAAGGTTCAAGCCAAAAAGATGGCCAAAGGTTAACTGGTTAAGGCATAAAAGCAATAGCAATGTTGAAATCTGTTCTGTGGAGTAGTAATATTCTCCCTAAAACTAAGCGATTAATTTATAATGTTAATCTGCAAAGCATTTACTGTATGACGCAGAGACATGGACATTAAATCTCCGTCTGAAAAAGTAAATCCTCTCTACCGAACTGGTCTTCTAGTGAAGTCTGGGAAATTATGAACAAAAAAGCAATTAATTAAATGTGAAGAAAGTGTTTCCGATAGGCCCACCGTGACTGATTGGTTATGACAGTACGGCTCTAATCGCTTGAGAGCGTAGGTGGGCTACGTGTTCGATTCCCGCTGACTCCATTGTGCACTCTTTGTAGAGCTTCTGGTTAAAATTTTCTGGTGTTGTAAATTTCTTTGTGGCTATACCGTTCTTGTGTATTGACCACGACTTATAAGCGGGCACCTGATGTCAAGCACACAAGTCAGATGTATATTTTCAAATAATATATATATGCGATTGATTTCAAGTTAGTTTATACTTGCTTAATTTCAGCTTCTTGATTAATCGATTGGAAAATCTAATTATTTCTCTATTTTAAATAGCCCAAAAATATTGGACATGAAAAATAATGACATCATCAGATTATAATCTGGTGATGTCATTATTAAAAACCGACATTTGGAGCGTAGTGGTTCGGTTAACAGTGCACCCGGCTGCTATTCGTAGGTTCGGTTTCTTGCTGCGGTCGGACTACTGTTTTCTTGGTACATAGTGTGGCAAGGATGTATCGTATAGAGTTAAATTATCATTGCTGGATTCTTGAATAAATTGATGATGGTTAAAAAATAAGAATAAAGAACATTCTTACTTTAAAAACTTTAAACTGATGAAGACAATGATGAGGCATTTTTTGGAGAATAACCATCAGTTTATTTCCAGTTCGTTAACAGAGGAAAGTTAATAAAAATCTTTCTTCTGGTTGCAATCTCTTATAAAAAGAGAAACATAAAAATTCGCTGAACTGTTCCATCAGATTTTAAAGAAGACAGCAGAACAGATTATTTGAATTAATTTGGGCATGACAAAATATCAACATCAGGAATATACGACCCTTAATACGGTAACGTACTCTTTTAGCCAAATATTTAAGAAGGCATTGGAGGTGCAAGCTCGAACGGCAGGCAAGCCCGCGTTGCGATAAAATTGCATTGAAAAAACACATATTTTCAGGACCCCATCAAACGAAACTCGGATTCAAAGATCAACGGATTTTAGTTTATAAATGACAAATATGAGGGTTGACAAAGTAATTAAACGGCAGATTTAAATTGATTAGCTAAATTAAAAGCTACGACAATTTAATGAAAATAAAATAACAAGCTGCAGATTTAAAAAGTTTATCACAGATTCCCAAAAACGAAACTAACGCACGCCTACTGAAGACGTCAGCTATCGCGTAACGTTTACGTCAGAGATGGTTGAGAACACCGCCCCCTGAATACTAGGCCTGAGCGCTCACACAAAAATGACACAAAAATGGCGGCTGCCGAAGGCGGATTTTTTTTATCGTAGGTACGGTCCCTTAAATGTAGACACCAGTATTTTATAAAAGATTTCTCTACCTTATTTATTCTCAGAAAAATGAAGCGGAAAAAACTTCAAAAAATTATTGGTAGGAATATTTAAGGGTCCGCACACACGCTGAAAAAAATTCGCCTTCGGCAGCCGCCATTTTTGGTCCAGCGCTCAGGCCTAGTATTCAGGGGGCGGTGGTTGAGAAGCACATCGATGACATGACCAGTGCTCCGAAAATCGAAGAGGCAAGGAGTGGCCCGTATGCGTAACCTCGCAACAGAAGCATAAAAATAATTCGCTTCAAAAGTGCCGAAGTGAAAAAAGCGCTGTATGCGATTGATAAAAAGTAAACATTGCGGCCGGACACAATGAATGAATAAATATCGATGCAAAAAAAAAAAAAAAAAAAAAAAAAAAAGCTGAAAAGGAACAAAAATTAAATTTACAAACTATGAGAAGTAATCTCACACAGAGGTGCCTTTAACTTTCGTATATGGTATAATTAAGGTCCGCTGTTTTACATTCTTGATAGTATCTAAGCAGGCAATGTCTTGTCTTGCCCGCGACAACAACAACAGAAATTGCAATTAAATGATAAATGTTAAAAGACGTATAGCATGCTTTCTTTTTTATCATTAAAAATATTACTTATTTTGTACTAACAATATAAATTAATATAAATAATTCAGTAAATTACAAAAAATATTAATTTCTCTAAGTATATATTTGTCGAAAAAAAAAATATCTCAAACCAATATTCTCTATAAAAACAATCATTCATATTAAAGAGAAACTTTTAGACAAAAAATAAATTAAGGGTGATTGTATTTGCAAGAAAGGAAACTTTTTTGGTATTAATCGACAATGCATATATCAAGCATTGAAAAAATATAATATAAAAGAATGTATCCCTGAAGATAAAAAAATAAGTTCAATTAAGATATTTAATTAAAACGACAGTTATTAATAAGGAAATCTGAGCTGTAGATGGGTCATAAGATCTCATTTACTAGCATTTGTTTAGGCGATAAGTATATGTATAAAAATAGATAAAATATTATTATAAGAAAAAATACTTATATCACATTTCTTCAATAAAGAAATATTAATTAAAATATAAGAACTATGTTTCATGATTTGATTCTCGGTTAGCAACGCCTAGAATAAAAATGTTGAAAACTAATTAATAATATGTAAGAAAATTAATAATGAATATTTTTTCTATAAAATATAAATATTCGAACATTATTCTTAAAAGCGTATATACCATCGTCCTCTTAACTATGATTTAAAATTTATAACAGTTAATGGTTAATTTCTAATTATAACTTAACTAACTAATTTACCGATTATTTATTGTAAATTAAAAAAAATAGAATAAAAAGTATTTTCCTGATCCCCCCCCCCCCCCCAATCTTAATTTTTAAAAACAGAATTTTTTATAAGAATAAAATATTTTGATGCAAAAAACATTCGAATATTACTCAACATTTTTTCCGAAATAAATTTAAATAATATTTCAAATTCTTAAGAGGCGTACAGACAACAGAGTGTCCAATCCGTGGCTCGAACCCGGGTCACTGGTACAGCGCACCGACGTTCTACTAACTGAACCACTTCGAACGATACCCAGCGTCGCACTTCTCACTATCATATGTTGACAATGCTACAACCGCAACACAAGATGGAATATATTTTCGTGAGCAACTGACTCTGGGGCATACATGAAACTAAATGTATAGGTTTATATATATATATAAATAGAATATTTAAATATATATAAGAATTATGTAGGTTTAAATTTAAATGATCGTAAAAGGTGCACAAAATTTTGGAAGGATGTCATCATGATTATTTAATTTATCAAAAACTCTGAAATTGGATATTCTCACTTTTTCCAGACGATTTTGCTTTCTTCTAACAACAGTCTGTAAAAAAAAAGTACAATTATCGCTAATGCTTCCTTTCTAATATAAAAATCATAAAATTAATTATTGTGCACATAGATCTAAAAAAGTTTATATGGTTAAATTATAATGATATCTAAATTACACCTAAATAAGAAATTTTTAAATGATTAGATATTTTAATAAATAAAGACACAATCTTGCTTAATGGTACACAAAACACGAACTTTAATAAGCTAAAAGTTAAATTCTATCTTTTGAGCTATTTCTACAGCTGTCTTTAGGAAAAATATGATGGTTAAATGCCTGAAAAGCTCAGAGATGAAGGTTTCCTGTGCGAGAGATAATTTGTCGAACACTGACAAAAGATATGAAAACAAAAATGTAGTGGTGCCATCCAGTAAAAATAAATACTTATTAATGAAATGAGTCCAAATAAATCAAAAGTTCGAATGAAGAAACCACGAGTATCGCCAACTATACGCATCAGAGTCAGAACCTCATTCAACAAAGTTTTCATTCAAGAGTTTGGCAACAGGATTCAAGTTTAAATTTAAATATTGCAATTAGATTCAGAATTGTGGCTTTACGATATTATGTCAGATTTTTGGAATATTACAGGATAAATTATCATTACAAGGCTTATTCTCACGTACAATTATTTCAACTGATTTTCTAATTTTACTTTCAAAGGGGTTAGTGTACGGAACTATAATTTTTGCCGCATCAAATTTAATATGGCAGACTTCATTATACTTTTAAAAATATGCAGCATTTGCTGCATTGTCACTGCACCGCTTTTATACAATGTCTCTATTCTGACCAATGATAATGCTCCATATGATAGTCAAGTAACATTTTCCTATAAAAGCGATGGAGTGACTATGCAGCAAATGCTGCAGATTTTTAATAGTGTAGCTAAGTAGAACCTAGAAAGAGTATTTCCTAGAAAAAGTTGCATTCTGTTTACGTTGTTTAATGTCTCTGCGATGCTCCATAATGCTTACTTATAGCTAACGTTTTGTCATGCCGATATAGACTATTTCAACATTATTGGATAAAGTGATAGGGAAATATAAAATGTAATATAAAAATAATATAATATAAGTTGTATTACACTTAATAAGTAAATTATGTAAGTAGATATTTTAAGTTGCAATTTTCGCATTTCTCGCTTAAAAAGTTAGAACATTTATATCCTAAGCATAAACTAAAACACATTTACTTTCGAATGGCAAAATTTGAATGTTATTGAAAGCGACGAAACCACTTTCTTTTAAAAGAAATTTAAAAGAAAAATCTTCAAAATGCTTTACCGATACATGACCCATAAGAAACGTATTCTTTTACCTATAAAATATTTATGAAAAACGGAAAAGTGAATTATCACTTTTTCTTAAATTCCGAATTTAACACTGAATTTACGTCTTAATGATAGAATGACTGTTAATATATAAAAAAAATATGCCTTATGAATTAATTAATTATTCATATTAAATATAGAATAAATGAAAACACAGGTAGATAATAACGAATATCATGAAAAATACATTTATTAATTGAAACATGTTAAAATTTTAATTTACCTAAAAGGGGAAGACTATGGCACTTTTGCATGGTCACCTTTGGCACTATATGGCCAAAGATGACAAACCACTTGCGATTTTAGACGTTTTGTTAAATATCTAGACAACTACATGAGGAATTATCCTGAAATTCCAGGTGTGTAAACAGAATAGTACAGGTAATACATTTCCGTGAGGATTTTTCCCGAAATCCCATAGGGGACCGTCAACAAATTGAAAAAATTGTCTATCTTTTAGATAATCCTGTAAAAACTAATGTAGTAAAAGCGTTCAAACTGTAGATTATCATTAAGTGCCTCATAGTAATAAACTGTGTTCATTTTTATGCGGATAGCATGTATACTCGAAAGAGAAATTAAAGTTTTAAAGTAAAGAAAGAGAAATTAAACTAGAGAAATTAAAGTTTTCATTAAAAAAAATTCCAAATTTTGCCAAGTTTTTTACTTAACATTTGTAGAGTTCATAATTTAACAAAAGTTCTTTTCAGAAAATATGACAAACAACATTGTACACAATACTCTGCAATCAGAATTGAGAAATAATAATAATTGTATGAAAAATGAGCAAGTTTACTAAATAAGGATTCACTGTGCATGCCCGAATGTAATCAAAATATAATATGCATAATGGGTCTAGCTAAATGTATGGAGCAACTTTTGTGAAAGTCTCAAAAACATAGTTTGAAAGTCTGAAAATTATCGTTGATAGAATAAGCTCAAAATCCGTTATTCCCAAAAGGAAGCAAAAAGATGCGGGGTTGTATCCAAATACAGCAGTGCGTGCGATACTGTGCATGCTATATTGGCACTAATCAATGTATATATGGATACAGCCCTCATCCTTTTGATTCATTTTGGGAATAACGGATTTCGAGGTTATTCTATCAACGATAATTTTCAGAATTTTCAAGCTATGTTTTTGAGGCTTTTACAAAAGTTGTTCTATACATTTAGCTAATACATTATACACATAATATTTTGATACATTCGGGCATACCCAGTGAAACATTATTGAGTAAACCTGCTCATTTTTCATACAACTTTTACTATATTTTAAATCTGAATGCAGGGTATTGTGTACAATGTTATTTGTCATATTTTTTAAAAATAACTTTTATGTATATTAAGAACTGTGCAAATTATAAGGAAAAAAACTTGGCAAAATTTGAGACTGTTTTTATGAAAACCTGGATTTCTCTTCGAGTATGCATGCCATCCTCATAAAAATGAACACAATTTTTTACAATAAACCACTTAATCATAATCCGCAGTTTGAACGCCTTTGCTACATTAGTTTTGACAGGATTATCCAAAATATATTAGTTCTTTTTCAGTTTGTTCACTGTCCCCTATGGGATTTCGGGGAAAAATCCTCGCGGACCTATACTATACCTTTTACACACCTGCAGTTAATTCCTTATGTATATTTCAAGATATTTAAACAGAACGTCTAAAATCGCAAGTGGCCGGTCACCTTTGGCCATATAGTGTATAACATATGTATGTATTACATACAAAAACATATATTTTACTATTTTTATCGCTGTTTAGGAGAATTAAATTGAAGTTTTTTTATTAGATCAAAAATATTATTTTTGTAATTTTTTATTATTAATGTACTTTGTATATCAATTAAGGAAAAAGATTCACTTATTATGTTGAATGCCTGCGGCATTTAATGTAGGGAAAAAATGGCAAACACATGTTAGGCATGTAGAAAAGAAAATAAACTATCAAGTGCGAGTATTACTCGCGCTCAGAGGGTTCCGTACAATAAATATATGAATTATTAACTGTATTATTAAGAAAATAGTTACTAAAAGAAAAATAAGACTTTGTAGAAAAAACTATACAACGTAGAGTTTGGTACAGCTGTATATGTACTAGAAAAGTATGAATGGGTATACCGTATAAGTTCAAAGAGATATGAAACCTAAATAATATCAAATATTGCTATTCTGTATAACTCTTATTTAAATCTTATCCTAATTTGTTTATGATGAACTTAATCCGGCACTAACAATAAAAGTAGTGCATATTTAAACTTTATTTGGCATTTCATAAAAGTAAATTCAGCGTCGTAATAATCATTTATTAGTACATGTAGCTAAAAGAAACCCCTTGTTCCAATTTTAAACTTGCCATTTTGCTAACTGCGTTTCGAAAGTTGGTCCCAAAGCAGCAACGCCGCCTTGTTCCGTGTCGCGTTTTGCCAGATAGGTTTCTAATTAACTTTTAAAGACACGGGAGGCGTATTGAAAGATCTATTTAATACAAACTATTCGCGAATCCCATAGTATTTATGTGATTAATTCTAATTAAATTAGCCTGTTTTTAACAATATGACGTTTATTGCTTTTATACTGATACTGGACATTGTATTACACAAATGTATCATTAAAAGTTGTTATCTAGGTTTCAAAAGCCGATGGGACATACAGTAGGCCACCCCTGACATTATGTATTACCAAATCGTCCGTGTCTTTAAGGGTTAATATCTCGACTAATTACTGACGATTTTTTTCAAAAATCATTATCGACAATGCTTTTATACTTCTGCTGAGATACATACTTACAGCACACCTCAACGCCTTTTCTGAATGCCCGCAAATCAATATTTGTGTGTTTCGGAAAAATGCGATTTTCTCAACATCTTTGTGACCTAGGGTAATCGTTATAATTTTCCTGCAAGGTTTAAATGAACCTCGAGTGAATACTTCTAATTTTTTCATAATTTTAGTGTCAGTAGATTCGGAAATAGATGGGGGGAAGCATATTTTTGCTCTAGATTTTCGATGATATCTCTGAAAATAATGCCTAAAATTAAATTAAATGTATTTTTGAGTTCAGCGTTACGAAAGCTTTCACACAATACCCCACACGATGTACAAAGAATTTTTTTTTTCCGAGTAACTTAATTAGCCCCTCTACATTTTTCCTAAAAATATTTGTAAATGGTTAATAATCTGTAAATATGTGGGTCAATAGTCTTTATTACTTCCCCCAATATGAACTTTCCACGTTCCATAGTTTAGAAATAAAATGGCTGTGACAGACAGACACAAGAGTTATCTTATAATGGTTCTGTTTTTTACTTTTTAAGTACGGAACCCTAAAAGTATTAAATTTGGAAACATTAAAGTTGTAAATCTATATATCAGTGGCCTCAGATTTAGCTGGGCAAATGACATGTTTATTTAGATCTAATTTTTTAATATCCAGTAATATCCATTGCACGATTTCATTCTGTTAAACAGCTTTTACAGTATAGAACAATTTGGGTAATTTCAGGGATAAAATTTACTATAGATTATTTCTGTGCTGCCTTAATTAACATATTCCTTTTTTTACATCAATTTGACAATAATAAACTTGAGAAAATCGTATAATTGCAATAATAAATGTACACTGCTCAAAACAATTAGGGGAGCACGTGGTTTTAACGAAATTACGCAAATATTTACACCGATAAGTAAACTAAAATTAAACATCCATAATTTAAAGTGCTGTTAAAAACAGTTAGAGAAAACTTCACACGTAAATTAAAGTTTATGACGTCAAAAACTGGAAAAGGTGATATGTGCAGAAATCGGGATTTTTGCAGAAACGTCTGTTTCACTGCCTCAGTTGTAAAATTCAATTGCTCAGCTTGTGTTTTGAGAGAAGGTGGTTTGAAAATGTCATAACAACATGATTTACCGAATCCATGGCTTTGCGTGTTATCGGGACAGTTGAATTTGGGGAAATACAACAAAGTGTAGTGGACGCTGTTGGATTCGCAAGAAGTGTCCATGAAAGGCTGTGGAATCGATTCCAAGACACATGGAATGGTATTCATCGACAAGTCCAAAGGCGAAAATGTGCTAACACAGAAACTGATGACCGATATATCCTGTTAACAGCCCGTCGAGACGGTACGGGCAGTGCTAGTCAGCTGCAAATGCAGTTGTTCTTTGCCAAAGGACGAAGGGTGTCCAGCCAAACAGTCCGAAATAGGCTTCATCAGGGTGGTCTCTATGCACGTCTCTATGCACGCCAATGGACTGTATTCCGTTGGCCTCAAGCCACTGTGCGGCCCAAAGAAGGTGGGTCACTTAACATCGAGTTTAGAGGGAACGTTGTTGGAGTGAAATTATGTTTACAGACGAGTCCCGATTCAGTCTGGATGTGACATCTGATGTGTTTTGGCATGGAGAGAAAGAGGCACTCAAAATAATCCCACATTCGTTCGTGAAAGATCACATTACAGACGGGGTAGGTTGATGCTCTTGGCTGGAATCAGCATAGGTGGACGTACGGGCCTGCATATCATTTGGAATCGCAATTTGATGGTCCGGAGTAATACAGACGACATACCGAGACCTCATGTCGTATTTTATGTTGCAGTAATTAGTGATTTCTTTTTTCCCATGCATGATAATGCCAGACTTTATTCAGTTCGTCTTGTGGAAAACATGCTTGAAGCTAAAACAATACAGCGTATGGAATGACCAGCATGCTCTCCTCACCTAAATCCGATCGAGTATGTTTGGGGCATACTCCGACGACGCATTGCTGCGAGACCGAGGCCTCCTTTTACTATCCGGGACATGGAGATTGCAATTCTTGTGCATTGGAACAGTATTCCCCAAGTCTTATCGATAATGGTATACATCGATAATGGTGCCATAATGGTTTGGGTCAATAGTCTATATTAATGGTATTTATGGCGCATGGACCATTTAAATAATCTGAAAACGTTGAAAAATTAGTTTTTAGAAAAGCAAATTTAAAGTGTATTAATAGGCCAAAAAATTGTTTGTGTACAAAATCCAAACACTTGTAACTTTGCGAAAAATAATCGCATTTGCATGCGGTTTCTTATACATGGTTCAGAAGAAACTGGCGAATAATAATATGTACAAAAATAATTTTCGATTTTGGGGTCGATTTCTAATCACATAAAAGTCCACGGTCCCCTTAAAAGCAATCTGGGGAGAGAATCTGTTTTCCTTTGCAGTCTTTGTCTTCAACTACTGTCGTTTTTTATCTCACCATTTTAATTGTACTGAATCATTGCTTATCCTTTCTCGGAAGATCACTAAATCATTGACAGGAAATTCCTCTTTCGTGGGCACCCACCTGCTTGTCTTTTCGTTCGATTGCTGGTTACAAGACAAAAAGTGCCGGTTTCGAATCCCGACTGATGCATGGATGTTTGTATGTTGTTCGGATTCCATTTTAATTGACTGTCTTGTCCTGTTGAGCGTTCTTGTGCCCGCAAGCAACCAAAGATTTTTTTTTCGTGGAAAGTGCTGAATCACCTTATATCGAAGCGGATGCAATAGTCGTTGGATACCCATACACGGTATGACTAACCCAAGATCTCATATCTTATCAGACCATCGGATCTGAAAAGAAAAACAGAAGAGGAAATCATATCTCATTACAAAAAATAAATATCATCAATATTAGTTTATTCAATGCCAAATGTGCATTACATACAGTAAACCTTGACCGATTTGGAACCGGGATAACGAGAAAACAGCTAAATTGGACTAAAATAATGGCATCGGCTGAGAAAATAGGAAAATTATGGGGAGTGTGTATAAAATGAAATTTGTCTAATGCGAAAAGGAAAACAATTATAAAAGAATTCATCGAAAGCACCTGTATAATCAGGGTCCGACTTAGGCTCTCTAGTGCCCCGGCGCAAACATCATTCTGCGGATAACTCTTCCATAGAAATTGTTCGCGAATAATGTGGAAGTCGCTAGTTCTAAAATTCACACATGTTGTACGCATGTATAAATTTCGTACATATTAACATCTGTATGCAGGGTATCTAAAAAACATGCTAGTTTGATAATAGTAGAAATAATTATCGGTCGGTCGACAGGCGTATTCTTTTTACCCGACTGCCAAGAAGGGTTATGTGTTTCACGCATATCTGGGTACGTGAATTTCTTTATACTCTCGAAACATCCCTACGGCTGGATGAATTTTAATGAATAAGGTCTCTGTCGATTTGTCTTAACCGTCCGATGGATATAGGAAGGTTTTGTTTTTATAAATTCAATATAGCTGCCATAAAATACAAAATGGCGGTAGATACGAAAAATTTTTTTACGCACCATATTAAGTTTCATATTATAAGGTTAGGTCTTTCAAAATGAAGACTATGTTTCATTGACTGTTTTACAGTCAGAAACTCCGTTTAAATATTACACAGCCTGCAAATTGTGTAGGTAGGATCTCTAGCTTTACTGCAACTCTAACCTTCATAGACATCTACAGGCCTCATCAAAACAGTGTTTATAGATACGAACAAACAATTAAACACAATTTTAAAGTCATCAATGCAAGTAAATAAAAAAATAGGTAATTAATATAAAAAA
This sequence comes from Maratus speciosus, assembly GCA_963932465.1. NCBI lineage: Eukaryota > Metazoa > Arthropoda > Arachnida > Araneae > Salticidae > Maratus > Maratus speciosus. The sequence goes on from OZ010789.1 coordinate 225,294,081, forward strand.
TAGTTTCACATTGATGAGAAATAATTAATTAGTTCGCTTTTTATGCAGTCATGTTTTTTGATTTTTTAAATTTCATTTTTACTTGTGGAAACTTTTACTTTGGAAATTTTTACTTATCTTCGTATGTTATAAGATGTCTCAAAGAAAATGACTACAAAAGGTTATAATTAATGGTTTTAACTTGCCTTAGTATGAGAAAAACGTCCATAAAGAATTTATTTTGAAAACAATAGAGTAGGAAGTTGTTATAATAAAATTTTAATCATTATTTTTGTAATGTATAGTTCGTTTTTTGCGTGGTTTGAGGGAGTACTGGAAGCAGCGAGGGGAAAGAGGAACCGCACTCCCTTCCTAAATGCTTGAATATATATAAATGTTGATCATTTTTGTCGAATTTTAAGCATTTGGCACTTTTAATGAAAATCCTGATTATTCCCATGGAGTCCATCTTAAACAGAGAATCTGACGCTGCTGTCCCGCATTAGTCAAACCCTGTGTATAATGCGGAAATGTTATAAAACATTATTGTAAAAAAAAAATCACTATTTAAATCGTCTATTCGCTTGTCTGATATTTCAATCAATAAATAGAATAAAATTGCGATCTATAAGAAAACAACGGATGCAAGTAGTCATAAAGAAGGTATCTCAGCTAATTTGAAAGCAAGTGTGACCGCAAATTTTAATCCACTTTCGTGGAAAAACGTAGAAATACGCGTCTCTCCTCTAAAACAGATGATAATTTTAATTGTGACAAAGTTATTAACATAGAATCTACTTTTTCAGCTTATTTTAACATCGCCTATTAATGTTCAAATATACGATTAATGCAGCTGTAGCCAAAGTCCCAAAGCAACGCTGACATCAACAGCAAACATGAACACTTTTTCCTAGGAAGGACTCTATTCAAAGAGACATGCTCAGACGCGCATACATGCACACACAAAAAAGAAAGACGAAAGAAAAACCATGCATCATGTTGAAATGTTTTCCAACACTCCTAGAATAATACAACGAAACTCCGCAGTTTTAAAGTGTGAAACCATATTTGAGCAATTACTATCTATAGCCAAAAAAGTATTCGCTTTCTTATGTGCATCTCTGTATGTGATCTATAGATATGTGCGCTAAATGGATATCTAGATAACTAAATAGAATATTCTAAATAGTACGCTAAAATTTAGCTTAGTTACAAAACGCAGAACACAATCGGAAAATCACCTTCAACAATTCCCACCAATAGACGGAAATGTTATACAGCCCCGTATATTTTCTACGGATTTTTATAGATTTCTCATATTAAACTAAAATTTAATTTAAAAAACGCACACGCACTTTCTGCAATTAATATACAGTCATATTCTGCAGTAAGCATCTTGCCGTACACTTCAGCCATTTATATAAATTTAATTATGTTTAAAATAGTATAACATTATTAAGATGCGCGTTGACCATTATGTAACGGAATTCCTTTGGGTGATGAATGCTTTGCGCACTATACCATACAGAAATCATCTTTTAGTGCACTTCATTAACTCATATCAATTTAATTATGTTTGAAAAGTGTAACATTATTAAATTACACCACAAACGCTTCTTTCCCAGAGACCTTAATGCAAGGAGATTTATTCAAATGTCCCTGTAAATGAACTATAAATTCTACACACTCCATTGCCATTAGCTAACATGTCATACTAAATTTTAATAACATATATCAATTATATGGCAATTCTAGTATATTTATGAGACTTAAAGGATGGAAAAATAGCAGACGGAGACAGACGGCAGACTAACAGAATCCATAAGCGTTTTTCAGCGATTTTGGAAAGTGTTACAAAAATATTTGTAAGCATTAAAAAGGTGGAAATAAAATTCTTTGTAATATCTTTAAAAAACTACTTAATAGTTTATCTTAGTAATTTTCTGTCTTGCCTTGAAAGTGTATAGACCTAAACATTGATATCGATAATAAAGTGAAGATAGTTAAACATAGAAAATTTTACGATGTGCACCGTTGCAAGTATGCCATCAGTGTCTCAACTATTTGAAAAGAATATAATAAAATTATAATAATTTATTCTTATTTTTAACGTAATATATTATTTTGCACAATTATAATTATTATAGTACATTATGCAAGGTTAGCCTAAATGAATCATCGGATTTCAAAACACTGTGAATTAAGAGGTATACGACCTACAAAGGCGGGTGATACATGACAAGCTACGAGGGCAAGTCAATAAGTAGGTTACAAAAGCCTATAAAAAAGGAGAAACCAACATACATGCTTGAAAAGCATGTTTATTTCTCTATATAATCGCCATTTACATTGATACATTCGTCCCATCTCTTTATGAGTTTTCCTATACCTGCTGCATAAAAGTCTTTGTACTGCTCTCTCATCCATCTATATACCTCACATTCAATGTCAGCATCAGTCGGCTGTAGGCTAAACGATGTGAAAACGCAATTGCAGTAGCTATGTTGTCTATTGTTATTCGCCTGTCAGCTGCAACCATTTTCTCAACCTTCCGCGTGTTTCTTCAATAACATTCTCAACAGGACGACCACGTCGCTCTGCGTCAACAACTTTTGAACGCGCCTGCTCATCTTGCACAATTTTTTGTCTCATAAATCAAAATTAAATTTTTACAGCTGGATCATACTTCCACCTATTGGAATATTTGAAAACATTTTCTACTAATTTCCGACCTCTCATATTGGTTTGTAACCTACACTGCTAAAAATATCGTGAAAAATTACCTCTGTTTTTAAAGGTTATCTATTTTCTGACCAATGAGAGCGCCCCTTAGGTGTTTATGTAGCGCTCTCATTGGTCAGAAAACACATAGCCTTTATAAACAGAGTTAATTTTTCACGATATTTTTAACAGTGTACTTAGTGACATTTCCTCGCACATACACTCACCAAGTTTAAAAGTGCGCCTCGTGTCTCGCATGTAGTAACGCGTCACTGCTCCTGTGACAGACGTTGACAGACACGTACTATTGAACGTGTGAACGGAACTGGATTACTGTTGAAATGTGTGGCGGGTGACTAAAGGCGCACACATTGAGCATTTGTAGTATGTTCCAGAAACTTGTTGACTGTGTCTATCGTTTCATGTATCACCAATCTTTGTACGTCGTTTACTTGTAAATAAACAGTATTTTGAAATCCGATGAATGATTCAGGCTAACTCTGTAAAGTACAATATTTTACTACATTATATAATATAATAATATAATATTTAATAATGTATTATACCATTTTATATAATAAAATTAAGGAGTATAATTTCAGTACATATACTTACAAAAAACATCGCTTTTTGTTATTTTGTATAATGGGGAAATGTGGTAGATTCAGAGCAATATTTTGCTCCCTTGAAATTCGCTTTCAACAAGTTTTACAGTATTTTCACACTGTTTTTAGTTAACTCCACCTGGATTTTTGTAATGAATTTTTAACCAACTTTCTGATATGCTGGAAACATACAAATTACATTCTTATGTATACTTCCGAGGACTATACAAAATTTTAATAATTTTAGAGCTTAGTTATAAATTAAAACTTTAATTTTGAGGCATTTTCCGTTAGCCCGCCAAATATTCTCCCCATTAGCTAAATATTACCTCTAACTGGTACAATTGCATACGAGTTGAAAGAACAATGGATTTAGTCATGCGCCAGAAAACGCTCGCCAAATTATGGTTTATGGCTTTAAAGTAGAAAAAAATTATAATGAAAAAAAATGAAGAGCATAATATTTACAAAAAGAAAGCTTTTATCAATAAATAGTTTATTATTAATTAATTTATGATTATGCGTTGGGATATCAATTTAGAAATTCTTAAAGATTAGTTTAAATATGTTTCAATTTTTCTTTCCTATTTCCCTATCTTAAAAAAGAATAAGATAAAAAATTATGTATTTTCTTAATAAATTCACTTACTTGCGCTTCTAGAAAGCGTAAAAAAACAGTAAATTTTTTATAATCGAGTTCGGTGGCAACGCGAAATTAATGTATTGTAACGATATTGTAATAATGTATTTGAAAAAATAATGAATTGGAATCAAAACATTATACGTGATTTTCCAGATAAGCATTGAATGCTTATACAAGAGACTTTTTTAAATATTTTTACTGTTATACACACAAGGAGTTCTAACTTGAGCTCACTAATTCCAGAATATAGGTAAGAAACATGTGTACCGCTGACCGGGGCTACTTTGGTCCTTGAGGGGTTACTTTGGTTCATCACATAAAAAAGGTTTTTTCTTTGCACTGAACAATCAATACAAGATATTGTGGAGTTTTTTCTTTTGAAAAATGTTTTATACCCTACAATAGGATATTCGAATAGTTCGGGGTTAATTTTAATTTTTGTTAGTGACAACACTGGATGTGTTTGTAAGCAACTGTTTTCATGTGTAGATTTTAACTCTCCAAATTTTCTATAGAGAAACAATCTTGATAAGAGCTACAAATAAGGTAAGTGTCAAAATATTACCTTTAGTAACCTGTAACACATGTGTGACCATAGTTTTTCCTTTAACTTTTCATTTTGACAGGAAATATTTACCTTTTTCAGAAAACTAACATGAAAACTAGTTTTTTGGGGCTACATTGTGCCAGGCGTGGTTTGGTCCGAAGTAGCCCCAGTTAATTAGAAATGTCTTTTATAGAACCAAATTTCTTTAAAAATGTTTTAAGTAACATTTCTTTTAAATGTTACTGCAGCAAAATGTTACATTAATTGTTTTTATTCCAGTTACTGAGAATAACATGAAGAAAACTGTTTCTCGTGCCTTTACACAGATAGCATTTTTAATTTGATGAAAATTATGAGCAATCTTGCTTTGAAAACTTGCAAAGTTGCAGAAAGCTCAGCATGACAAGACTGAAAGTCCATAACAAGACTGCAGAAAGATAATGCAAACGTCGAAGTCACCTCACTTTGAACTTGCAGCTAACTTGTTGTGCAAGTTAAATTCATGTTGCATCAAATTTATTGCAAATAACTAATTAAAAATACTGCAAACTTACTGTATAGTAGTAATATTTCCACGCCGCACTATCTGTTTACAACTGTTACAGTGTAAGTTTAACTCTTTCGGAGAGGTCCATAAACCTCATCAGGTCTATTGATACGAACACAACGTCAGAAGGTGCATGCATCGTTTTCATCACCACAAATAAGTTAAGGTAATATTTGTACTTTCCAATGCGAACCGTTTTTGTCATTTATAAGTATAGCGTTTAGAAAAGGCGGTGCCAACCGAATAAAATTTCTATATTTTCTGCGTATGTGCTGATCGTCTATTCTCACAACAGAGGATTTTTTTCCTTCGTCACTTTCGTGAATTAATGACAGTCTTGCCATCAGTTTCATAACAAAATACTCATGCAAGTGGGGGTTGGTATACCTTGCGAGAAATTTGCTGCGAATTTCTCAACTCAAATTTGTCACGGCAAGTTAATGTCTGAAAAAGTCAAACTTGCTGCTAATGTTCATGCTATCTCGGTAATACTTGCAATTACTTTATTGTGTTTAAATGTAAAAAAAAAAAAAAAATGTTTATCGCGTTTTCGGTTTTAATTCATTACCACCCAGATAGCATTTTTAATTTTTAGAAAATTTGTAGCAGTCTTGCTTTGAAAACCTGTAACGTTGCAGCAACCTCAGCATGACAAGACTGAAAGTTTATAACAAGACTGCAGCACGATAACGCAAACGCCGAAGTCACCAGACTTTGAACTTGCAGCTAACTTGTCGTGCAAGTTACATTCATGCTGTATCAAATTTATTGCAAATTAATGGCAAACAAATAATCAAAAATACTGCAAACTTACTGCAAAGTAGTAATCTTCCCACGCCCCACTATCCGTTCAAAACTGTTACACTATAAGTTTAACCCCTTCGAAGGAGTCCATAGACCTGATAAGGTCTATTGACGCGGACACACCGTCGGAAGGTGCATGCATCGTTTTCACCACCATAAACAAGTTACGGCAACATTTGTACATCTCTATTGGAGATTTTTTTTATATTTGATAAGTATAGTGTTTAAAAAAAGCGGTACCAACCGAATAAAATTTCTGCAATTTCTGCGTATGTGCTGATTGTCTACTCTCACAAGAGAGGGATTTTTTGCTTTCGTCACTTTCGTGACTTAAAGACAGGTCTTGCCATCAGTTTCACAACAAACCCAGTGTTGTCAGATTGGGGACCTTTTTGTGCCCAGATTGTTGATTGTCACCGTTTTTTTTTTTTTTTTTTTGAAATAGAAATATAAAATCTATTTAAAAATAGATTAAAAATTCTGAAAAAAGGCGAATTATACTATTTAAAAAAAGTACTGACAGTCAAATAATCTGAATTAAACTAGCCTCCAATCTGGTAGCACTGAACAAACTACTCATGCAAGTAGCGGATGGTATACCTTTCGGGAAATTTGCTGCGAATTTCTCAATTCAAATTTGTCACGGCAAGATAATTTCAGAAAAAATCAAACTTGCTGCTGATGTTCATGCTATCTGGGCAGACCGTATCCCAGATAGCATGAACATTAGCAGCAGGTTTGATTTTTTTCTGACATTATCCTGTCGTGACAAATTTGAATAGAGAAATTCGCAGCAAATTTACTGCAAGGTATACTATCCCTCACTTGCATGAGTAGTTTTTTGTGAAACTGGTGGCAAGACTGTCTTTAATTCAAGAAAGTGAAGAAGCAAAAAATCCCTGTGTTGACGGAAGAGATAATCAGCACATACGCAGAAATTGAAGAAATTTTATTTGGCTGGCACCGCTTTTTCTAAACGCTATACGTATCAAATACCAAAAAAAGTCTCGTATTGGAAAGCGCAAATATTACCTTAACTTATTTATGGTGATGAAAACGATGCACGCACCTTCTGACGGTGTGTTCGCATCGATAGAGCTGATCAGTATGACCCTCCGAAGCGGTTAAATTTATATTGCAACATCTGTAAATAGATAGTGGGGCGTGGAAAAATTACTACTTTGCAGTAAGTTTGCAATATTTTTCATTACTTATTTGACGTTAATTTGCAATAAATTTGATACAACATGAATTTAACTTGCACGACAAGTTAGCTGCAAGTTCAAAGTGTGGTGACTTCGGCGATTGCGTTATCTTGCTGCAGTCTTGTTATGAACTTTCAGTCTTGTCATGCTGAGCTTGCTGCAACTTTGCAGGTTTTCAAAGCAAGACAGCAAATATTCTGAAAAATAAAATGCTATCTGGGATTACAAGAGGATTTAAATAGTCCAACATATGAAATGTATTCAATTTACATTAAACTAAGTGAATGGACCAGAGAAGCCCATAGCACGGGATACTTTGTTCCAGAACTTTAAAAATAGTTAAAATTTTTTTTAAAAATAACATTGCCTTTTTAAAACCGTAGAGTTTGCCAGAACCAGAGAGTAAAAATTATTTTAAAAACAATAAAAAATCGGTAAATTGTGATACAGTTTTCAAACAAATTGTGATACAGTTTCACAAAATATTACATTTTACTCTATTTACGATGGAAAAATTGAAAATGTGTGTGACATTTAGAAAATAAAAAAATTGCAGTAAAAGTTAATAACAGTAAAATTTAATTGTCCGCTGTTGCCATTCGCAAAATGACGTCAGTATTACGCACGTCTGTATTTGCCCTTCTTAATATATAGATACTTTTTTAAATCAATACAGAAGAGATCTCAACTGCATTATGCATTTTATCAGGGATAACATTAAGCAAATTGAAAATTACAATTATGCATACATTATATCTCGCAAATGATGCAATTATTTTTGTTCTGCTTATGAAATAGCCTTACAAAACGATTGTTTATTTTCTATTTATAATCTTCATTTCTTATTAAAAAAATAATTAGTATACCAATTAGACGCATTTATTAATTTTTGTAATTTTCTTTAAGCATTTGCTCATTAATGTAGTTTAAATTTAATAATTTGAGCTTGCCATTGAAATTTATTATAAACCTCTTAAATGAAATGCTTTCGTTTACAAAACCTGTGTTTTAAACCATTAGAGCAATTCAAATAATTTTCTGACGCTCATTTTGCTATTTTCATTTCTCTTAATTTGCTCTAATGCATGGCAAAATATGTATAATTAAAATGAAAATTTAAAGAATGACAAATCTTTCGAATACATTTTTTATGAAATCAAATATTGTTATGAAAATTATTTTAATTAAATTGTGGTTTTGATTGCATATAGAAACTCATTTGGCACTAATCTTTTCAGACGGATATAAAAGATAAATTTCAAATAATTTTCAGCTATTTATTTAGCATTCTATTAAAATATATTAAAAAAACTATTTGAAAGTATTTCATTAATTTAAAATGAATATGTGGTACGTCTCGCAATATTTGTTTGTTTACAAAGAACTACATACAGTATAAATCATTATGAATACGATATCTTAGTAGATTGTTACAAAAAATAAAGAACGAGGGAGTGAGAGACAAAATGACTTGATGTTAGGGCTGGGCGATAACTAGAATTAAATATCATGATAAATCGGCATCTTTATATCATGATATTCCGATATCTAGATTTAAGAAAGTGACCGCCCGGGGGGGGGGGGGGAGGGCAAAATGGTGGGCGAAGCAACGGGAATGCGAAAACGGATTAAGCTGTCTCACAGGACTTTCCAACCATATGTCACATGACGGGTGTCGGCAAAATTTAGGAAAGTGCACCCCCGGGGGGGCAAATTGGTGGGCAGAGTACCGGAAGTGCATAAAATGATTAAGCGGTCACAGGCCTTAGCAACAATACGTCACATGAGGAGTGACGGCAAAATTTAGAAAAAGCCCCTCCCGTGGGGGGGGGGGGGTAGGCGGAGGTTCACCGGAAGTGCATAACATGAATAAGTGGCCACAGGCCTTTCCAACGACATGCCACATGAGGGGTCTCGGCCAAAGTTAGAAAAGTGGCCATGGGGACCTGACTATATAATTATTATTTCATTTGCCTAATTAAATCCACTGTTACAAATAAAATGTTATATTTTATTTCTTTATCGGCCTGATTCACACATTGATCAATAACAAAAAGCAAATATTCATCAACACCGTTGAAATCTAAATACCATATTGAAATGAAAGCCATAGTGCCTGTAGCACACAGCGTATACGCTGAGATTCAGCTTACACCGTCTATACCGTAATATATATATCATCTCCTGTCAGTGATCGCATCGAAAACTGCATGTATGATATTTATCACCCACCGAAACGATCATTAGTATCATGAACCCCGAACCCGAGGAGTCGGTATTTAATATTACGATTTAGGCTGGGAGGAGTCGCACCGTTAATATCAAGAATACCGAAACTGAGGAATCGACATTTTTAATACCACGGTTTAGACTTGAGAGAGGTCACTCCATTAGTATCATAATAATCGGAACAGACGATTCAGTATTTAATACCACGGTTTAGACTGGATGAATCTAGAAAACTCGAAGCCGAAGAAGCGCTGAGTAATGTTGCGGTTTAGTAAAGAACCATGAGAACGCGGTTTACATCACGATTATGATATTCATGATATACCGTTTTGTAGGGTTTTTTAATATCGTTATCACGATTTGCATTTTATATCGATTTTATCGATATATCGTCCAGCCCTACTTGATGTACGTCGGTGGTTCAATAGTTATTGTCCCTATTGTATATAAAATATTTGTGCTGCGATGGTTGATGTGGAATATCGAAGCCTTATCTTTTAAATGCCTATATGCTCAATTTCAAAACCGTAGCTGCTATATTAACATAGTTTTTTTAGGGAGAATTAAAGTTTTAAAGACCTATTTTTGAGGGAGTTTTCAAGAAGGAAGGTGAAGGTGAAATGCGGGTTCGAAGCTTATGAGGCTACATTGGAACAGTGGATGCGATGTGGCTACATACCTATGATATCGAGGCCAAATGACAGTAGTTACGTCTCATCCACTGTCACAAATCTAGCCCCATAAGCTAAAAATCAGACTTTCACCACCCACCCCACCCCTTTCACACTTTGTCTTTTTTTTTTTTTTTTTTTTTTTTTGATAAAAAAGAAAATACGTGCACTCATTAATATTCAAAAATATAATTTTTTTAAATATAAGAAAAATAAAATATATATTTTAGCCCTATATAAATAAAATCCTAATAAAACGAATTTATGAAACAATTTTATGAAACGACAGATTAAATGACTGATTTTGTTTCATGGCTATTTCTCCTTAAAATAGGAAAGGTTTGGCGGTAAAATTATCCACAATTATCCGTATGATCCACAGGTTTCAAAAATGGTATTAGAATTTTCATATTTGAATTAGTATTCGAGATACAGTCGGACATCTATTTAACGAACATCTATTTTGAGAATTTCTCTATTTTGCGAACTTTTCCTTGGAACCAAGAACATTTTGCGAATTTCTCCGTAAAATAACCTCCAAATAGCGAAGTGCATTCTCTATTTAACGAACTTTTCCTTGTGATCTAATTTTTTTTCTCCCCATTTCTCAAAATATTTCTGGACATTTGAAACTTATTCTTTCTTTAAACACATTTTATGATGTTCAATGGCCTTGACCAGGCGCCTTCTTTGTCAGCAGCGAGAATTAATCCCCATTATAGTAACTTTAAAAAAATGTGGATACAGCTGAGAAAAAAAGAAGAAATTAACCATGATGTGCTGATTGATGATTGTATTTCACTTAATTCTGAAACTGAGGACTCGGAAACACTATCCGAATTGGATATTTTCAACAGTGTGCAAAATAAAAACAATACAGCAATGAATTGCAATGAAGAATATTATGATGATGATAGAAATGATCATTATGCAGGAATTAACAAAACTTCGTATGATGAAACGCGAAAATCATTTGAAACAATCCGACGCGGATTATAGTTAGAAGAAAATACGCATGAAGGGGGTTTTGGTGCATTGCAAAGATGCGAGACGTATTATGAGAGAAAGCACTTTTTTAAATAACACACTCGGGCAAAATTTACAGAGTTTTTCAGAAATTAAATTTAAGGACGCATATGCTAATGTATGGTTAAAATTATTTAGTATAATAATAACAAATACGATAATGTCATTAAAATTCGTTAATTTTAATCTAAAACTATTTACTTTAAACAGAAAATACAGTATATTCCCGGATAATGTTTTGTTTTCCTTGCAGATTTCGAAGATTTAAGAATATAGAAAAAACGAATTGATGACGGATATTGGTGGGTAAAATAAATAAAACAAATGGATATAATTTATTAAAAAAATGTGATTAATTACTTTTAGTAAAAATATTTAGTGTTTATGAATTTAAAATATGTTTTATGTAGTTTAAAATATTTTAAAAGGTGAATCTCTAATGTAAATAAGTGCAAGTAGCAAGTTTTTAATATTATGATATGAAGGTGAATCTCTATTTAACGAATTTTCCATATAACGAACTTTTTTTCGGGATTTAACAACTTCGTTAAATAGAGGTTCGACTGTATTAATTTTTTTTTCTAATTTTAATGAAATTTGTATAATAATGGCAACCAGATTACTCGATTTTTGTGGGAGAAAGGGGGAAAACATAGGGAATATTAAGTTTCTATTTCGTTATTTTCAAATTAAACTTGAAATTATCTTTTATTTCAATCGATATTGAAGACAATATTGTGGTTAAATTATGTTTTTCAGGAGAAAAAAAATTACATTTCGATCATCCAGAATTAGTTTATTTTAGAAACCAAAAATCTTCTGTCACTTTCAAATTCCATAGACATAAATAAATGTTTTCTTTTCAATTTTAAAGAGAAAATGATCTTAAGTCAGTAATCTTAAAAACAACGCAAATTTTAAAATAAGAATTAAATGATCATGTGTTAAAAACACAAAATAAGGGAAGCTACGTCAAAATATTTACGCATAAATATTTAAAAAGTACGAAAACTTTAAAGTAAAATTATCACACGCGAAAAGAATTGAAAGATGATGATTAAGTCATATGTAAAAGGTTCAAACATTAAATATCGTAATAAATGCGTAATAAGTGCATAAAATAATTAAATTATTACACGAGATAAACTTTTAATTGTGAAATATTTTAGTATATTTTAGTCATATTTAAGGGAGTCCGGGACACAAATATCTTCAAATTTTCATTTTTTTTATTGGATTAAAAATTTTCTGCCGTTTTCAGCTTAAAATGACGTTTAAATCATGTTTCTATCTTAATTAGAACAGCAAATAGTAATTTTTTCGTTTTGGTTTGTTTGCAAAATCTACCTTTCAAGCTATGGTTGTCAAGGAAACGAGTTCTTGTGAAATTGCGTTTTCCTTCATGATGGGTTTTTTCACCATTACTCATATTTAAATTGTTATAAATGAAGAACCGTTACAGATAAATAATTCAAACTTGGAACATATCTTTTTCAATAGCTTTACTTTAATTTAGATTCAGCAAATAAAAAAAATATATATTACTTTTGAAAATATGATTTTTTTTTAAAGTTACATCACTTTTTTCTAATTTTTAATTTAAATATTTTTAATTTTTTAAAAAATTAATATTTTTTAAAATGCTGAATCTAAATTATAATCTATGTATTTCTGTTTATTTAAATGGAAAAAAAATGAAATTCTATAAATAATATCTCGAGTTATAAGGATTTTAAACTATCCCATTTTTTTAACAATATTTAAAATTTAAATTTTTTTTTAAATTATAAGAAGTTTTATCATGCGATTTTGTGTACAAATGATTTGGTTAACCATCACAAAAAATTTCAAAATTTTAACTCACTAAATAAAATTTCTTTGAAAATGTGCCCCGGACTCCCTTAAAAAGCTCATAAATATTTCCAAATACTTTTGAGTTAAATAATATATGTTCCCATAAATCTTAAACGAGAAAAATAAATTAGTACATGAGAAATGCATTTAATAGGGATAATTACGTCACATATTAAAAGGATACATTTAAAACGAATTTCATTCCGGAGCTTTAATCTGACGTCACATGGTGTAATAGTAGTGTGCCAAGCAAGTTTGTTCCTATATATTACATCACTTGATGTAGCATAAATACATGTAAATGTATGTGCAAAATATTTTCAATTTATTTTGTACGAACTATTAAATAAATACATATTAGAAAATTCGAATATTTGTATTAATTAATACAAACAATATACATTGTAAAAATAACCTGAAAATGTGCATGATAGCATATTAAAATAGAGAAAGGAATTCATCAATAAGCTTTACCTGTTCTTGAAATACCCAAAACTCGATCAAGACATAAAATATAAGCGTAAAATTTCAAAACACAATGCTTTTCAATACGTTGATCAAAAACCTATTCCAGTTCTTTAACCTCAAATCTAAAGGAGAATATTCAATGGCGGATCTAAGGGGGGGGGGGGCGAAGGGGCGATCGCCCCCCCCCCTTGGGCTAATAAAGGATTTGTAAAATGACATTATGCATCCTCACGGGAAATGACTCGGGGTGGAGCTCGAGCCCGGCGCGACCCGACCCGGGTCGCGCCACTTTAAATCCACGAGACTCAGACTGTGTCAGGTCTTTTCTCTTTTAGAGTCGGGTCGTGCCCTAATCTTAATTTTTTCTGCAGATTTGGGTCGGGCCATGTGATAGAGATGTTTCTCGTTGCGGGGGTTGTTCATCTTTTATAAAAGAACTTCGGATATAAAATAAGTACATGGAAATATCTTTTGAATTATTTTAAATGAAATTTAAGATTTTCCGTAGTGGAGTACGAATGCGCGAACAACACAGTAAACTCAGATCCAGAAGATTCAAACTAATACTTGTAGCGTAATAAGGAAACTTTAATGAAAATTTGAAGAGACACATAAGTGCCTTGGGTGTGACCCCGCTGACACACACAATCAAAACTTAATCTTTACATTCTGAGAAGCAGGCAAAGAGTGATAAGTTTCACATTTTCATTCGTAAAGTTTTGGCGATATATAGATAATGGGTAAGACACAGATCTTGCCAAGGGGTGACCGTTACATTGGAAGATTGGAATACATGGGGTAGTTTAAATTTAGATGAAAAGCCTAATAGGCGATAATTAGCCAAGCATTAGTCCGTGAGAAAGTAAGAAAGAATCCGAAAACTGTCAATATCATTAGAATGAGTGCGGTAAACTGAAAGGCGACTTAAGTTTAAAAGTACATCTGGATATTATTATCTAACCGCTGGTTTAACCAAAGTTTTGACTATCTCTTAGTAAAGGATCGAATTAAAAATCTGACAGAGAGAAATTTTATAGGCAGATGTAACGTTAAAAGAATGACTCTTTCGAAATGAAATGGCTGTGAATAATATTCTTTTTTATTTTATTTTATTTACATAGATAAAAGAGCAGAGAGAGAGTTTTCTGGGAACGTTAAAGTAATGTGAAAAGGAAAGTAGATTAATTTAAAACTTAGATATACAAAAAGAAATAGAAAGGGGATTTTTATATTGATAGTTAATATTAAATTTTAACTATCAAGGGATCATATTAATTACATTTAAAGAATAATATATGTGATATCAAACGATATCACAGGCCAGACTTCTTTTTCCCCACAGATTGAGCCTGGTCTGGACTTCATTTTTCCTAAAGGTCTGCAATGGCCAAAAGTTACAGGTCGGGGCTCGGCCCCGAATAAAAGCTAATCAATCGGTCCGTGTCAGCCCGTATGATAAGCATTATTGGCCCGACCACGACCCGTGCACTCCTCTAAATTCTTCCTCCCGAGCCCAATTTGGTTTGACCCGACCCGGGTCGCGCCAGTTTAAATTCACGAGACTCTGGCTGGATCAGATATTTTCTCTTTTAGAGTCGAGTCGTGCCCTGATCTTATTTTTTTCTACAGATTCGTGTCGGGCCAGACATCTTTTTCCTCGTGATCGAGCCTGGCCTGGACTTCAGTTTTCCTAGAGGTCTGCACTGGCCAAAATTTCCAGGTCGGGGTTCGGCCCGGAATAAAAGCTAAACATTCGGTCCGTGCCAGCCCGTATGATAAGCATTATTGGCCCGACCACGACCCGTGCACTCCTCTAAATTCTTCCTCCCGAGCTCAAGTTGGTCCGACCCGACCCGGGTCGCGCCAGTTTAAGCCCACGAGACCCGGGCTGGGTCAGGTCTTTTTTATTTTAGAACCGGGTCGTGCCCTGATCTTAATTTTTGCTGCAGATTCAGGTCGGGCCAGAATTCTTTTTCCTCCAGATCGAGCCTGGCCTGGATTTCATTTTGCCTAGAGGTCTGCACTAGCCAAAATTTCCAGGTCGGGGCTCGGCCTGGAATAAAAGCTAAACATTCGGTCCGTGTCAGCCCGTATGATAAGCATTATTCGCCCGACCACGACCCGTGCACTCCTCTCAATTCTTCCTCCCGAGCCCAAGTTGGTCCGATCCGACCCGCGTCGCGCCAGTTTAAATGCACGAGACTCGGGCTGGGTCAGGTCTTTTCTCTTTTAGAGTTGGGTCGTCCCCGATCTTAATTTTTTCTGCAGATTCGTTTCGGGCCAGACTTCTTTTTCCTCCAGATCGAGCCTGGCCTGGCCTTCATTTTACCTAGAGGCCTGCACTGGCCAAAATTTCCATGTCGGGGCTCGGCCCGGAATAAAAGCTAAACATTTGGTCCGTTTCAGCCCGTATGATAAGCATTATTGGCCCGACCACGACCCGTGCACTCCTCTAAATTCTTTCTCCCGAGCCCAAGTTGGTCTGCAATCTTACTTATTTGTCATTCTTAAAAATTATATTTGTTTTGTACATTTGTTTAGCGAAATCTTTAGAAATTTAATTTGATTTGATAAGTTACAGAGATGCATTTTTTAAAATTTACTTTTTTACTTTGTAGAGCTTTAAAATTATGATTTTCTGTTATCAACCGCTTCTTTCATTCTAAACTGATTATCTTACTGGATTTTTATTTGAATGTAATTGTCTAAGTCATATTTTTACGTAGTGTTTACGTACATACAGTCCTCAGCAAAAATTTAGACACTGGTGATTTTTAACCTTTAAATTAAAAATACGAACACTTGGGTTATACAAATGACTGTATTTATTTTTAAATATATTTTAAACGTTTTAGGATAGAAATAACGGTTTTAATGTAGGATATTATTTAATTTAGCTGAAAAAAGTGAAATTTGCATATTGCAAAAGTTTAGACACTTTTGTGATATTTTGGCAATTGTTCACGGAAAAACGCATATTTCAAACTTATGACGTCACATGCATGAAGTATTTAAGTGCACCACGCGACAGCATCGGTTAGTGAAGATGCCGCGAGCTAGAAATTTTCAGTCAGATGAAGTAATTAAAGCATGGAAGGTGAAATCGAAAGGGAAGACTGTTGCAGAAATGTCAGCTACTTTGAATCGACCAAAGAAGTCTGTCTATTAAGTACAGTCTAAGGGTGACTCTTTCAAAGCAAAACATAGATCTGGAAGGACTCGTGTGGCCAGAAAACGAGATTATAGAAGGATCCATAAACTGGCATCTAGACAAATAATGACTGCTAATCGCATTAAAAGTGAGTCAGAGCTTTCTGTGTCAACGGATAATTTTATAGATGCACTAAATAAAGATGTACATTAGTTTACATGACAATGATAAAACAACCAGCCTTGAAATCTCACAACAAATTGACCCCTTTCCTGTCGCGGAGTAATTCTTTTTATAAACTGATGAAATAATGGACTGATACCAGAATTTATAAACGAAGTTATTAGAAAATATGAAATTGCTTATTTTCACGTATATTATAAAAGGAAACTTTTAATTAAATATTCTTGTCACTTTTGAAATTAAAATTAGGTGTCCTTTTTTGATGATTTGGGCCTCACTTTGTTTTAATTCTCAAGTATCTCTGGAGTTTCTCCATGGTCGCCAAGCTGCGTAAGACTGCATACATACATTGGAAAACAATTTACAGCCATTTGGTGAACTTTTACCTCTTCCAAAGTATGTATTTGAGCAAGATAATGCGTATATTCATGTTGCATACAAATCAAAAAATTGGTTTTACTCTCAAAGTACTACTATTTTCGACTGGCCTTCGTGTAGCCCTGATCTGAACCCAATCGAAAACTTTTGCGGCATCATATTTCATACGGTTTATGCAATTTTTTAACAATACTCCTCTGTAAATGAACTTCGATCAGATGTTGAACGTGTTTGGTAGGAAATAGACCCCCAAGTGATGCAGGATTTAGTTTCTTCGATGGAAAGTCACATTTTTGCATTAACAGCAGACAGTGTAGGTGCAGTTCGATTTTAATTTATGGATATTTTTCTGTTAACAGACAGATTGCCTATACTTTTGCAACAATGTTAAATTTGTTTTTTTGTCATTATATATTATGTAAAATGTATAAATTAAAATTTATTGTTTGTGTATGAAAGATAAGTCTTCAGTAATATATGAGAGTTGAGTACGTTACATACGTCTCAGCACAGAAGCATAATCAATCATTGTCTAAACTTTTGCTGAGCACTGTAATTGCCTAAATAGTCATCGTTATAGTCATTAATATTGTTGTTTTTCTGTATTCATGAATTTCGAACATAATCTGAAAATAAAATATGAGCATAAGCAAGTGTACTTTATGAATAATTTTAATTGCAAAATGCAGGCAGGGCTGGAGTTGATTTTTTAGTTTTTATACCGCGCGGGGCCAATAGTTTTATTTTTTTTATGTGGGTTGGACCTGATAACTTCAGCCCAGGTAAACATCTAACTGACATATCGAAGCCAGCTTAACTTTTTTTTTTAAATGCTTAATTTCAGCCACCATCCCATAACTACTGAATATACCAGGTGTCCTAAAATGGACTGACTAATTTTAAAATTCAATAAATTGCAAATGGTGACAGATATTAAAAAAATACTTGCAGGAGGGTTATAGATGTCGGGAACAGGGGTGATTTTGTTCCAAATTTTCCGAAAATTTAACCCTCTCGCTGCGCAACCCGCGATTTCCAAGGCCAACGTAAAGTGGCAAAATTTGCGCAACCCGCAATTTCCGCAGCAAATCTTTTTTTTTATAATCTAATTCTATTTAAAAAAAAACCTGTTTCACAAAGATTTTGGGACATGTTTTACTTTAAAATGTGTGCAGATTTGAAATGTGTAATAAAAAATATACGCAATTTTTTAACCTATTTTGATAAAAAATAAATAAATAAATAAATAAATAAATAAATAAATAAATAATAATAATATGCAGCTTCAGGGTTAAGGCATTCGGTTCCAAAAATTTAGAAAATTCACCTATCCGAAAATTCGAACATACAAATAATCGCAAATTTTGATAAATGGTCTCCATAAAAAATCTATTTCGTCAATCGTTCGCAGAAAATGACTTCAATTTCGCCGAATGATCACAGAAAAAACGCGAATTTGGTCAGGGAACCACGGAAAACATGCGAAATTCTTCAAATGATCACAGGAAACGCGAATTTCTTCAAAAGGCAGCGGAAAAGAACTCGAATTTCGTTAAAGGATCGCGGAGAAAACGCAAATTTGATCAAATAGCCGCGAAAAAAAACCCCGCGAATTTCGTCAAAGGATCGTGGAGAAAACACGAATTCCTTCATAGAATCGTGGGGAAAAAACGAATTTAGTCAAAGAATCGCTTTAAAAGAGCGAATTTAGTCAAAGGATCGCTGAAAAAACGCGAATTTTGTAGAAGGGTCACGGAAATAAACGCGAATTTTACCAAAGGTCTACAAAATTACACTAATTTCGTCAAAGGGTTGCAGAAGAAACACAAATTTCATCAAAGGGTCGAAGACGAGCGAATTTCATCAAAGAGTCGTGGGGAAAATGCAGTGGTCTCTTTAGAAAACAGCACACAATACGTTTATTATTATAGGTATAATTTTTAACTTGAAATAATATACTGAACTAAATTTTGAAAAAAAAACAAGTTAACCCAAACCCAGCTTGCAGGAATCTACACTCAGCTTGAATTCGATCCGAATCCAAAACAGCTAACCCGACCTGCAACAAAAATAATTAGTGCCAGAAGGGAATCCCCCCATCTGCTGTAACCTTTCAGAAAATCTTCTTTGAATTTCAGAATTTTTTTTTCTTTTTTACTCTACCCCAGATAATTCTTTTAACTGCGATTCTTGATTTTAGTTTAAAATAGTAACGAAGATGGTGCTGGAAGCAAGAGGCGCTAAATCGGTTCCCGGAGAAGATAGGCTTAACGACTATTGTTTACAGCGCCATCTATCGCTGCTATTATACAGTAAAATCAAGAATCACAGTAAAATATCTCATGACATCTTACATATCCCTCCTGCAAGATTTTTTAAAATAGCTGTCACCATTCGAAAAGTACTAAATTTTAAAATCCATTTAAGGACACTCGGTATGTTTTTTAATAAGTTTCAAAGCATTCTTTACTGAATTACAACTCACCTTAGATATAAAGAGACAAGCAGTCTTATACCAAATTAGTATTTTTTACATAATTCTGGAGATTAAAAAGTATTCCTAAATAATTATTTGGACGTGTCTGTTATGGAGATTTTACTGCATATAGTTTTTATCTTCAAAAATACTTAAACTTTCTTAAAAAAAAAAAAAATGGGTTGACCGGAACCCTTCTCGCAAGTCGCAGTAGCCTGACCGAAACTGACCCAAACCGGATATAATGCATATCAATCTTCCCCAAACCTAGCGCGCAGCTAAAAAGTAAAAGTTAACCCGACCTGTAGCAGAAAAGTAGAAGTCAACCGGGCCCAAACCCGACCCGCATCGAAAAAGTAGAAGTTAACCCGGCCTATAGCAAAAAAAGTAGAAGTTAATCCGACCCACAGCAAAAAATAGAAATCAACTAGACCCAAACGCGACCCACAGCAAAAAAGTATAAGTTAATCCAACCAGCAGCAAAAAATAGGAGTCAACCGGACCCAAACCCGACCCACAGCAAAAACTAGAAGTAACACGACCCACAGTGAAAAAATTAGCCCCGACCCGCGCATCAGATTGGAGTTTCCAAATTTCTAAAATCGCCCCCCCCCCCCTTGAGGACTCTCCAGATCCGCCCTTGAGAATATTGTGATAGGATTGTTATGAAACTCATGAAAAAAGCGTCATTTTTAACCTAACCATTTTGAACAAAGGTGATTTTCAAAGGTGTAATTTCATCTTACTTATCATTCAAAACTGATGTCATTTATTACGACAGCGGTGCATGAGGCCAAGGAAACCTAAATATGCCCATTCAAACTGATAGCCGAGCTGTTATACTAATAATATCATTCAATCTTCCGTAACCTGGTAATATTTTTTAAACAGAGAACATTAGTATGTTTTCAAAGGGTGCAAAGGCTGAACTGGAGTTGGCAGGCGTAGCTCGCAGGTGGCTAAGCCCCCTAGTTAAAATATAATTTTTTAAAAATATTAAGGGTTTCCTTATGAAAAATCGGGTCAACCAGAACCCGACATGGAAGAATCAAAACTCAACCCAAAATCGACACGAAAACGAAACATTTAAAGTCAATCGAACTAGAACTTAAACCAGATGAAGAAAACAGCATCAACCCGACCCCACTCCACCCAAATTACGGATCGGATTCGGGTGCAGCGGGTTACCTGACCTTATGCAGCACTAAAATATAAAGTACACCTTTTTATTATACTGAAATATCGCACTGTATTGTACAATAATATCTCAAATATGATTTTTTTCTATTTTTTTTATACGAAAATGAACATATGTGCACTCATTAATATTCAAAATATGATTATTTATTTAACTGAAATATATTCAGGGTTTTGTTTTGAAAAATCTGGTCAACCCAAACCCGACAGGAAAGAATCAAAACTCAACCCGAAATCAACAAGAATCCGAAACATTTAAAGTCAAATCGACCCGAACTTGACCTAAAGGAAAGAAACAGCTTCAACCGAACCGCGGATTGGATTCGAGTACTTCGGATTACCTGACCTGATGCAGCGCTCTAATATAAAAAGGCCACCATTTCAAGTGGTCCAGAAAATCCTTTATTCGTTGCTTGACCATTTTTAAAAAATCTGAAATTTTTTTGTACAACAAACCTAACATGAGTGTATGGTGGTCATCTTTGTTTCATCGTCTGCAGAAATTTTCTCATACGAAGGGTTTACGGAATTGTAAATGATTCATCGTTTATTTCACCAATTCAAATGCGGATTAAAGTAATTTGTACAGCATACATTGAGCTAAAAATGTGGTAATAGAGTAGTTTCCAAAAATAAATCCTTATTGGTGAAATTTCAGCATAAAATTTCAGTTTTTTTCGAAAATTTGTCCGTTTACAAGAGGAAATTTTTCTAGAAAGGAAAACTGTCAACATGACATAATTGTTTTACAAATAGGCCAAAAGTATTTGTACTCACACGCCAAGTTCCAGATCCGGGACTAGCTTTCTCTTCGCTAAAAGAAAAAAAAAAGTTAAAATCGCACTTTTGAGGCTTTGATATCTCTGGTGGGGCACGAGATAAAAATCTGAAGTTCTGGTTTCTGACAGTATTTTATGGTATTGTTATGCACAAAAAATTTCAGAAAGGAGATTTGACTACAAGCTGAGATATGGCAAGGGCAACATGTCAAAACAATACTACCAAACTATTGTTTTGTTGTAGTAACAGTTAAATATTTATCTCAGAGTGTCATTTAATTTTTTTTATTATTATCTTTAAATAATAGTAACAGAAAATAAAGCCTTTTGCAAAGCTTAGCGATTAATTAAAAAAATAATTATGCCTAAGGCCTACATTTTGTATGGTTTCAGTAATTTTTGTAGTAATTTTAGTAACTAAAAGAAACCTCAGCACTTTTACATAAAGAAAAAAAAACATGTTTATACAAGACCTGAGACAAAAACAGAATAGGGAAAGAGAAAAGCTGTTAATGTTCATATACTTGTTGAGACATGATCAAATGTGTCAAAACATATCCCTGCTTGTTGGTTTAAAAATCACAATTTTGATCTTTCTCAAAATATTATTTATAGGAACCAATTATTGTCATCTCTTGAAAACTTGATTGAAATTCTTGGGCCTGCTGTCTCATAGAAATGAACTTTGAAATCACTATGTTCAAGTCTCACTTGGTTAATAATTCCTAGCTTACTTCTTATCATGCAACAATGTCATTTTTCTGCAGTATAAATTTTGAAGGGGCTTCGAACATCTTTACTTTCTGAAAATTACTTGAGGCTGATGCATGGTAACATCGTATGAATGTTTCAGTTACAGGAAAATACTTATGGTAGGAACAAGTTTCAGGGACTGACAAGCAGCCTTAAAATTGTGGTTTTTAAACCAACAAGCAGGAATGTGTTTTGACACGTTTGATCATGTCTCAACAAGTATATCAACATTAACAGCTTTTCTCTTTCCCTATTCTGTTTTTGTCTCAGGTCTAGTATAAAAATATTTTTTTTCTTTATGTAAAAGTGCTGAGGTTTCTGTTAGTTACTAACATTATTTACAAGAAAAAATACTGAAACCATACAAAATATAGGCCTTAGGCGTAATTATTTTTTAAGTTAAATTGCTAAACTTTGCAAAAGGCTTTATTTTTTGTTACTATTATTTAAAGATAATAATAAAAAACATCTAAATAACACTCTGAGATAAATACTTAGTTGTGACTACAACAAAACAATAGTTTGGCGGTATTTTTTTTGACATGTCGCCCTTGCCATATCTCAGCTTGTAGTCAAATCTCCTTACTGAATTTTTTTGTGCGTAACACTACCATAAAATACTGACAGAAACCAGAGCTTCAGATTTTTATCACGTGCTCCACCAGAGATATCAAAGCCTCAAAAGTGCGATTTTTGACATTTTTGAAAAATTTGGGATTTTTTTTAGCGAATAGAAAGCAAGTACCAGATCTGAAACTTGGCGTGTGAGTACAAGTACTTTCGGCCTATTTGTAAAACAAATTATTAGTTCAGGCAATAGAGACCGTATAGGGGCTCAACCTAGCAAAATTCATGGTAGTTCAGGAAAAAGGCTTACTACATGTTTTTTGGGTCCCTAAATAAGAATTTTTAACTTCCCACCAAAATTTCCCCCGGCAACCCCCCAAATTTTGTTAAAATGCCCCCCAAAAAAGGTTTTTATTAAAGCAATCAATTTTTTTATTGTTTTAGGGGAAAAGTATCTAGAAATTCAGAAAGTAGATAAAATTTGCAACAAATTAGATATATAACATTATGAATTAGGATGAAGGGGAAGGGGGGATCTGCCGCGGAACATGCGCGCGGTGCTGCGTGAACTAAGTTGCGCAATTCCACTTAACCACTCACATGTTTAAATTCACCATCCCATCTCCCCTCCGAACTTTCTCTATAAGGTTTACTTTAAGTTTTTTGAGTCGCTGAATCTGAATTTTTAACTTCCCCCAAAAATCCCCCCCCCCCAAATTGTTGTTTTTAACTTAAATTTCTTATTGTTTTAGGGAAAATGCATTACAAAATTCAGAAACTAGACAAAATTTGCAACAAATAGGATATATGACATTATGAAGTAGGATGAACGGGGAGGGGGAGGGCTGCCTCCGAACATGCACAGCGGCGCTACGTGCACTAAGTTATGAAGTCCAGACAATAAGGGATTTTACCTGGAAAAATTACTACTAGTTCTGGATTTCGACTCACTTTATATATTTTAGGTAGCTGCACTCAAATTTGTAACTTTCCACCTAAATTTCACCCGACAACACCCCAAAAAATTGATTTTTTGAAAAAATTTGGTTTTTGAGAAAAGCGCGAGGGAAATGTTCCGAGGCAGCCCCCTCTCTCCCTGTTTATCCTACGTCATAATGTCATATATCATATTTGTTGCAAATTTTGTCTAGTTTCTGAATTTCGTAATGCTTTTCCCCTAAAACAATAAGAAATTTAAATTAATAACTATTTTGGGGGGGTTCGGGGGGGGGAAATTTTGCGGGTAAGTTAAAAGTTCGGATTCAGCGACCCAAAAAACTTAAATGAACCTTATAAGGAAAGTTCGGAGCGGAGATGGGAGGCCGAATGTAAACGTGTGAGTGGTTAATTGGAATTGCGCATCTTAGTCCACGCAGCACCGCGCGCATGTTCAGAGGCAGATCCCGCCTTCCCCTTCATCCTAAGTCATAATGTCATATATCTAATTTGTTGCAAATTTTGTCTACTTTCTGAATTTCTAGATACATTTTCCCTAAAACAATAAAAAAATTGATTTTTTTAATAAAAACTTTTTTGGGGGGCATTTTACCAATATTTGGGGGGTTGCCGGGGGAAAGTTTGGTGGGAAGTTACAAATTCGGATTCAGCGACCCAAAAAACATAACGTAAGCTGATTTCTAGAACTACCATTAATTTTGCTAGGTAAAATTCCCTATTGCCTTGGCTATATATCATGTTGATTGTTTTTATTGCTAGAAAAATCTCCTCTAGTAAACGGACAAATTTTTGGAAAAAAAAAAAAAAATTGCGGAAATTTCAGCAATAAAGATTTAGTTTCGGAAACTACTCTATTACCAAATTTTTAGCCCATTGTATTCTGTACAAATTGCTTTAATCCGCATTTGAATCGGAGAAATAAACGATGAGTTATTTACAATTTCATAAACCCTTTATGAGAGAAAATTGCTGCAGACGATGAAACAAAGATGGCCGCCATGCGCAAACAAAAATTAATAAAATTAAAATAATAGTCATTTTGAACTTCCATCATATTAGGGGTGTTGTACAAAAAATTTCAGATTTTTTAGAAATGGTCAAGCAACCAATTGGACCACTTGAAATGGATTGACCCAAAGTACACCGTTTTACTATATCCAGAGATCGCACTGCACTGTATTTTATATCTCAAATATCAATTTTATCAATTTTTTATATAAAGTACACAGTTTTACTATACCTGAAGAATGCACTCCTAACTGCAGCAAATTCCCCACTTATTTAAGGGGCACTTAAAGAATCACTCTGTATAATAAAATTATTTTTGAAACCCGTATTTATCAACAGTTATTAACTTGTATATAAAGATCTCTAAATCATCTTTTAATTACATTGGGGAGGAGAACTGGGGAGGCGAGTCAAATAATTTTC
The DNA here is from genome assembly GCA_963932465.1 of Maratus speciosus. NCBI lineage: Eukaryota > Metazoa > Arthropoda > Arachnida > Araneae > Salticidae > Maratus > Maratus speciosus. The sequence continues at coordinate 225,319,252 of OZ010789.1, forward strand.
ATTAACCAGGTTATTAAACTTCACTTATAAATTTTAATAGCAAAATATACCGCTATAAATGCTTTAAATAGTTTAAATCTTACAAAATGTGATACCGATTTTCACGTAACATGTACTTAACAGAAGTGTACTTGATGTATTTAATTGCTAACATGAACCGAAAAGGATTGAATTTTAATTAAAACTAAAGGGCGCATACTTTTAAATTTTAATCATTGTATTTTCGCTGCAATTAACTTTCGGTTAAACTACTTTAAAGTACGCATAAAATGTGTGCTCGGAGTTTAATATAACTTAAAAATGAAAGTAATTAATCAAATATTTAATAGCAAGGGCTTAAAAATTGCTATTAAATAATCTTTAATTAATTTTTAATAGTATGTTATAAGTACCCCTATAATTAAGCACTTAAATATCGGCATTTAATTACAGGAAATTAATAACCTGATTTCATCTTAGTTTAATGCGAACATTATTTTTAATTACAGCTTTAGTTAAGATCCTTGTTAATAAGCTCGTAAAAATGTCAACCGATTATTTTAAAGAGTCGTTTCATGAATGAAAAACGTTGTTACATAAGTCATATGTCGAAGCAACAGTTTGATTTTTTTATATGATAAACAGAAAATAATATTAAGCTGATTTTTTTTTTTTTTTTACAGTCAGAATAATAATGTTTTAATTGTTATTCATGAAGTAAACATAACATCTCTTACACATGAAAAAAAATTGTAACCGCTAAAAGCAAATTTGATATGACTTTTTGCTGATATGTTAACTAAAATATTTATGGTAAATATTTTATCATACGTTCGTGTTTGCCCCATGTCGGTGGCTTATGGAAAATACTCCATCTTGTGCTTCGTTTGTAGTCTTGCCAACATGTAATAGTGAGAAGATCCAGGATGGGTGTCGTTTCATGTGGTTAGTCGGTAGAATGTCAGCCCGCTATACTGATGCCCGGGCTCGCGCCTCGGCATGGAATCTTTTTCACTATGTTGATCTTTGCGCCTTTCAAGCAATTTATTTGAAATTTGATTTTCATTTGAAATATTTATGGTACAGACGGTTTTTTACGGTTGTTTCACACAACTTATTTTCCATAAATTACTGATATTTTACTTTTTTTTTCAATAGTAAAAGTTTTTTATTTTTTATTTTATAGCTATACTTTTTCAAAGTTAATAAAACAACATAAAATAACATAAAACAATTTACGATTATATCTGTAATAGAAGAAAGTATTGTTATCGAAATGTTTTCGACGGATTTACACGTTTTAGGAGTCATTGATCCCAAAAAAACCTGTTTATACAAAACGTCTGTCTGTCCGTGTGTGCGTTCATGTGTCGGCATTGTACGATCGAAAACTGTATCAAGTAATGCATAGAATTAAACCAAATTTCATGTGTACGCTTCTGGCTATGACAAGTAGGTGCTCTTTGAACTTTGAAATATTAGACCGGAAGGGGCCGCTATAATAGCGGTTTTTGTGCCATTTTCATTATTGTACGGTGGCTAGTGCAGCGATGGGAGCTTTGAAACCTGCTAAGCCGGCAGCAGAATAACAAAAATAATGATTTTAGAAAAATTCATGATCGAGATTAACTCGTTTTTACTCCGATTAATTTACTGAAGCAGAAATTTAAGATGATAGTCAAAGTTGGTATACTATTGATTGAATAATATTCAACAATTAACATTTGTAACTATTTTTTGAAATATCAAGATATATGAAATTAGAAAAGTTTTGGGATTGGCACATCCGACTAGTTAAAAATCTAAATTGACATTAAATAAAAATCTCTTCGGTGCATTGTTATTCACTCTAAGCAAGATTAGTAAACGATAAATTCGTAAATTTGCAAATTTGTAGCGGTGAATCTTACCGTAATCGCTGGAAATTGTACATACATTTACAGACAAACTTTTCTTTAGTTAATAAAGACCAGAGGATATAAGTCGGGCTACCTTGACAAAAGAACATGCTGTCCGGGATACAAAACATAGGTGGAAATCATTTCTAATTGAAAACTTTAATGGATTTATTTACATGTAATACATTTTTTTTTTTTTTTTTTTTTTTTTTTTTTTTTTTTGCAGGTTGTCCACTAACTATGCAAAACAGCATTTTTATATAAAATATATTAATTATCGATTCAAATAATAACGCCTTGAAATTAATTAAAAACCACATGCTTGGAAAGAAGGCTGCTTTTAACCCTAGAAAACTAACCTCCCATTGGAATAACAATAAGGTGATTTGAACATAGGCTTTTTATGGTTAATGAAATTCGTTTAAGATCTACCCATATTCTAAATATATCTATTATAAAATATTATATACATAACAAAGTTATCATTGGGCATTTCAGCCATTTTTCTATTTTTGTAAATTACATTTCTTTGGTTTTTTGAGGAAGATTAAAGAAGTAGAGCTTACCAAGCGTAAGAAATCCATTGTCAATTTTGACAACTATTCCATTTTCCCCTCAGTTACGCATATGCATTTATATTACTGCAAATGTTACATTACATTATTGTAACAAACAAATGTTCATTATCGGCCGATGTGTGAATGGAAATGGTCATTGGTTCGTTTTAAGATCACGTGATTCATTCAGCAAATCAGCTTTTTTATCAAAAGTTCTTTTAGACACGGCAGATCACTTGCTGTTTACGTTTTGCTAATTTGAAAAGTGTCTGAGTTATAGTATATTTTCTACGTCGAACGAACTTTAGTATCAAGTGATATATGTTGCTGATTGTATTTTGAACTATCTTGCTATCATGTAGTGTTTTTCAAAGAGTTTTTCGAAATAATTTTAAGTCATGCTATACAATATTATAGGCGCAATGAACACAAAAATGCCAAACATACTAATGAGACATTGGAAGAATCGAATGCCAAAAGATTAAAATATAGCGATGGCACCACCTAAACATATTTCAAATTGTGTTTTCAAAGAAGTTTTAAATTGATTGTGTTTCGAAAGCAATTTTTTCAGTTAATTATTTTACATTTCATTAACTTTATAATGTTAAAATAAGTAACGGCCTTTGATATCTCTATCTACGGGTATCTTTAATTGGGTTTTCAATGAAGTTTTCAATTACTTTTTTACATTAAAAAAGTTTTTAATTTTCACATGTTAAAATGTTTCTGATGGTATTCATTTTGGCTATACAGTAATGCCTCGGTTTTCGTCGATATTTTCCGAGAAAAATTTGTCTCGGTTTTCGTGGATTGTCTCGGATTTCGTCGGTGTATCCTAGTGATATCGCTGCAGTTTTTATAAACAAAGGGAGAGATCACGCGTTCTCCTGCTCAGTATGGCGTTATTTCTGGTCGTATGTGCACCAACATGCGCGTGTAGGCAAACAGTTTTTTTTATTTCCAGGGTATTTTGGGGGAGTTTTTATGGATTGCGAATGGTCCATCATGGGACCAAAGAAATTTTCCAGATCCAGCAGACCCTTCATATGTGGTGCAGTCTATTATTGATTTTGGGAAGTTCGTAGGTTTGGAGGTGAGGGGTGAGGATGTGGAAGATTTGGGAGATAAACACAGTGAAGAACTCACCACTGAAGTGCTGCAAGACTCTCACCTAGAAATGCAACAGACGACAGATGAAGAGAAAGGGACAGGTATGAATTTGCCTTCTTCAGAGATTAAGGATATCTTCTCTATATAGAGTAAGGTACAGGGGTTTGTGGGAAAAACCATCCAGACAAATCTGTCACGAACCGTTTCTGGAACTTGTTTAATGATAATGTCGTGCCCTATTTTAGGCAAATCTTAAAAAGGCGGAAGAAACAGATCACATTTTTAAGCGGCATATATCCTCTGATTCTGAAGCTAGTCCTTCTGCTAAAACACCAAAAAGGAAAGTCACCCCAGAAATAGTACTTTGATACCAAACGCCAAGGAAACTATATTAATTTCTTATTGTTTCTAATATTAAACACTATACTTATTCTCTATAAAATGTGCTTTTGGTACATATTTTGGAGTGTTTAAAACGAATTAATTCGATTTACGTAGATTTATATGGAAATAATTGCCTCGGTTTTCGTTGGTTTCGGACTTCACCGATTCTTTTCGAACGAATTATCGACGGAAACCAGGGTATCACTATAGGTGCTGCAAAAAGTAGCAAGTGAGTGAAGTGAGCTAGAACCGCAAAGTGTTACCCCAATGTCAATTACACCGAAATTCACAGACGTTGAATGGCGTAAGCAAGCAGAGGCGGAGCCCTCTAATTATTTAAAAATTATTATTTAAATTAAGTTAGTTTTATAACAAATTTAAATCGAATATTATATTTTTTCTATTGCATAGTGAAAATTAAAACCTTTGCGATATTTAGAACAGCATATGTGTGGAATGAAAATGAAAAAGATAGCGCAGGTCCGTTGCCATCGTAATCATGACATCCGTGTTAATAGGAAAATTCCAAACTGTGCTACTTTCGTTAGTTTTATGTAATATATTATAATTATACCCTTTTTAATACCAGTGTTGTATGGAAAATTTAAACAAAAATAAACGTAATGTAATATAGATTTTGTATTCTTAAGCTTGATTTAAAAAATATATATAATAGTACACATTTAACCTAAGATGGTTTCCTATTATACAGAGTTATAGTTTACTATTTCAAGTCTTATGATAAATGACGTATTATGTCTCATATACTATGCATAATTAATTAATGGATTTTACTATTTGTTTATCATTAGAATTAGTAAAAAAATATCCTTAAAAGAATATTATAAAACGTTGAATAATAATATACGAATTATTGTTATTTATAGTTGCCTTAAGCATATTTGATTTATTCAGTTATAAAATAGCAGCAATATTATTTATTTATAATAATCATCATTTATAATCAAATTCATTCTTATGCAAACACTATATAAAATAGTTAGTGAGATTTTCTACTTATTTTATCCTGTGCCGTTTATCCACTTTGAGCCTGTATAAAGATCAGAAATACATCTAAATCTAATTCATTTAAAAAAGAATTATTAGTTTTAATTATTTATTCATTTATTGAAAATAAAGTGTGCTGATATTCAGTAACGTTTTTTGGTATTTTTTAAACTTCCTTTTTATTGGTGCTTCAACATTTCATTCAGTTAATTTAAAACTCACATGCTCTAATTGACATGTATTACTTAGTCATTATATATTTAAAAACACATGTACTAACATTCCTGTTTAACGAATCCTGCATGCGTTAGACTTAAAATAAGTGTATATTTTCAATGACCATGGGGAAATGATTAAACGATGTGTTATGAGAAAATTTAATGATTATACCGCTAAATCTACGCTATAAATCTTCTGAAATATGCATTTAAGATATCTAAATTTAATCAGTGTAACATGTGTATATTAAGTAGCAGACTTCAAAGCTGTATTCCATGCACAACTTGATATATGATGGATGCAATTTTCAAGGATTTAGTTTAACAAGTAATTCATTGAATAATGTATGCTTGATTTAAATAAATTCAAAATATAAAACCTGTTATTGGGAAAATATTTATCTAAACATTACAAATTCAGCAAACTCAGCTTGTACCTAAATTCCAAATAGCTGCATGAATGCTAAACGCGTTTCTAAATACGTATGGGAAAATAAATTACCGGTTTAAAAGAAATTAGAATAATATTTTAAAATAAAAATAATAGATGATTAGTGTATATGTGTATTTGTATTAATTTATTTGCATTATTATTGAATGAATATATTACACTCACTATTTTGAAACCAATGGCATTTAAAATTTCTACTCCTAATATTCAAGATTTGGATAGATGGAATTTAATTCTGTTTCATTTAATGCTGTTAATTACCATTTAGAGATTAATTAGAGATTAATTAGATGATTGCATTATATTTCGGTTATTTAAAGCCAAATACGATTTTAATTTCTGCTTTCCATCCATGAGATTTTGATAACTACAAATTGTTTATAAATTTATGTTTTATTGAATGCTGTTAATTACTATTAGATTATTTATTACACTTCAGTAATTTAAAACCGAAGACGAGTTAAATTTTTACTTTCCATCCATGAAATTTTGATAAATGCAATTTATTTCAAAATTTATATTTTATTGAACGATGTTGATTACTATTGGATGAATGTATCACTTTTCAATATTTTAAAACAAAGACGAGTTAAATTCCTACTTGCTATCGATGAGATTTTGATAACTGCATTTTATTTTTTTATTTATATTTTATTGAAAGCTATTATTTTGAAGTTCAAAGATTTATTTTAGCTGTCAATATAGATTTTCAAATATACTCAAGACATTACCAAAGCACAAGCGGAAATTTAAAATCAGTAAAAGAAAATTAAAAAAAAAATCTTAATTGTTATAGCTAAATTAACGGGTTTGGCAACAGGTTTGTTTAAAAGCATCCTGTTTAGACTTATTTGTTATGTAAAAATAAAAATAGTTAAAAGAAAAAAAAAACATACTTTTATTACTGTATTTACAAGCAGAAATACGCCGAACTTAAATTTCACGCTTTATGAATGAAAAATCACTTTTTTTAAATTACATCGCATTCCCATGTAAAAACATACATTAAATGTTCCAAACTAAAATATTTTCATAAAAAAAATACAATTTTTGCCAAGTTTCTTTTTAAGATACGCAACAGGCACGGAAAGAATAATTTTTCATATTACTCAAAACGTTATTTTATTATAACAAAGAACTATTTATTGTTGAGTCACATAGTAATAGATTTTAAAAAACCATGCCTCAAAATTATTTAAATTATCTAGGAAATCTGACTTGTTTTCTCAACATATAATCGAATTTAATTAAAATTAAGTGATTAAGTGATAATTAAATTCTGACAGTATGAAAATATGGCATTGACATCAGCAACACACAACTGAACATAATATTTAGAATACAGGCACATAAGGAAGTGTGAGAAAAATCGGTTACAAAATTAGATTTTTACATACATGAGCCAAGTTATGTTAAATAAAAGCGTTTAAATGTAATTTAAACTTCTAAGCAACATTGTAAAAAAAAAACGGACTAAAATACGGAAATACTACTGACAACCAAGACGCCAGTACTACAGTATAACTTCAAAAATCCGGCAGCATCGGGACCGAAACTATGCCGGATTTTTGAAGGAATATCAAAAGTAGTAACTTGGAATATCGAAAGTAGTATTATATTCTTAATGGTGTCCTTAGCTATAATTTAATTCATTATTAAGTGATAATTATGTAAGAAAAAGAGAAAATTAAATATAAAAAAATACCTAAATTGATATTTTCTGTTACAAAGAAAAAAAAGAAGAAGAGAATCTAATAACGAGTGAAATTATTTCTTCTCTTATAATTTCGGAAACAGCGATGTCAACTTTGTTTGCTTAAATTATTTTGGCCGTTCTTTAACACTTTTTTTTTTTTTTTTTTTTTGTAGTTTTGTGTTTTATAGAAATGAAGGTCTACTTTGGAAATACAGTTTTGTTTCTATAAAGAATATATTAATTTACCAGTCAAATTTATGCATTTTATTAGTGGCACCTTTTCTTATGCCAGTTGTTCATTCTTGTCTTCTGAGCTGCTATTAGCATTATCGGCGGTGCTATTTAGTACAGCGTCTTCGATCTTGCTCTTCGTTAAATTTTTCGTTCCTGATGCATTTCCGTCAATGTTTAGCCAACAATCTATATCCATTTTTTTTTTATTCTTAATGCATTTTCAGATTTTGCATGTTCATTCAGTTAAAAAATTGCGGCCTTTTCACGGGAAATGTGAAAGTCTTAAAATTCCTTCTCATCATGTCGCCTTTGCCATAAAGTCGTTCAAGCCATATATTGTGCCATGCATTCGCCAAAGTTGTCCCCTGAGTCGTTCCTGTTGCTAAGGAAAGTAGTTCACAGAAAAATTGTTCAGAAAATAATCGCCTCTGACAAGTAAAAAAAAAAAAAAAAAAAAAAAAAAAAAAACGTCTAATATTCATTTTTTGCATTACTATCAATCTTGAACTTTTTAATTCATGAAGATTTGCTATTTTGTATCTTTCATAACTTTAGAATGTAAAAGAAAAAGGAAGGGAAAAGATCGTTTTAATGCCGGATTTTTGAAGTCATACTGTATTTCCGTATTTTAACGGAACTTTTTCTCTGTAAATTAGAAAATTTTCCGGGTTTTTTTTTTTTCTTTTTTTTTTTTTTTTGCATTTACGGGGGGAAATGCGGAAATAATACTGACGTCTGGATTGCCAGTAGTATTTCCGTATTTTAGTCCCTTTTTTACAGTGAATGTGACCACATTGTTGCAGTCATGGCGCTGTAAGTGTTGGTGTGTGCCTGCAGGACTGTACAATAATTATTGTTCTCCCAGTCTTTATGGGCTATAACTTCCTATAAATCGCATGCATTAGACTTTTTAGCTGGTATTACCTCTTATCACTTGTACATGCCATTCTTCCAGTGAGGTTATTGTGTTAAAAAATGGTAAATATTAAATATTAACATTACTAAACGTTGAAAGTTTCACCTTATCTCAACCTATTTATAGTAAGAAGAGTTTTCTTTGGTGAAAGGAAGAAGGGATTGATGAAAATTTGCCATATTTGTTCAAAAGTGAGAAAAATTCATACTTGTACAAAGACATAGGGGTGGTTATCCTTTTTCTTCCTTACGGAAGCCCGTGATTTATAACTCTTCGTTGCAATCAGCAATTCATTGTGAGCACCTGCGCACCAAGATATTATACTACACTGAGGTGACAAAAGTCATGGGATAGCAATATACAAATATATAGCTAGCAGTAGTGTCGCTTACAAAATGTATAAATGGTCAGTGCCTGGACAGGACATTCACTTGTGTTCAAATGTTTCGGTTGAGAAGGGTCATTATGTGATTACGGCTGATTATGTGACCCACACGACGAGAATTAATGGATTTCGAACGCGGTATGCTAGTTGGAGCTAGACGCATGCATGGGAGATTCCATTTCGGAAATCGTTATGGAATTCAACATTCCGAGATCCACAGTGTCAAGAGCATTCCGAGAATACCTAAATTCAAGTATAACCTCCCATCATGGACAACGCACTGGTCGACCGCCGACACTTAATGACCGCGACCAGCGACGTCGGCGTAGACTTGTCGGTGTGAACAGACAAGCAACACTGCGTGAAATAACCGCAGTTATTAATGTGGGACGTCCGACGGACGTGTCCAGTGAAATTTGGCTTTAATGGGCTATGGCAGCAGAAGACCGACTCGAGTGCCATTACTAACAGCACGACATCGCCAACAGCGGCGCTCCTGGGCTCGTGACCATATCAGTTGGACCGTAGACGCCTGGAGAAAAGTGGCTTGATCAGATGGGTCACGATTTCAATTGGTAAGAACTTATGGAAGGTACGAGTGTGGCACAGACCCCATGAAGCCACATGGACCCAAATTGTCAAAAATGCACTGTGCAAGCTGGTGGTGGCTCCAAAATGGTGTGGGTTGTGTTTACATGGAATGGACTGTGTCTGCTGGTCAAATTGAACAGCTCGTTAACTGGAAATGATTACGTTCAGCTACTGGGAGACCACTTATGGATCAACCATTCATTGACTTCATGTACCGAAACAACGATGGAATTTTCCAGGATGACAATGCGCCATGTCACCGGTCCATAACTGTTCGCTATTGGCTTGAAGGGCATTCTGGACAATTCCAGCCGATGATTTGACCACCGCGATCGCCGACTTGTATCCCATCGAACATTTATGGGACATAATCGAGAGATCAGACCGTGCACAAAATACTCCACTGACAACACTTTCGAAATTATGGACGTCTATAGAGGCTGCATGGCTCAATATTTCTCCAGAGGACTTCCAACGACTCGTGGAGTTTATGCCACGTTGTGTTGCTACCCTTCGCCGGGCAAACGGAGGATCAACACTCTATTAGCAGAGTATTCCTTGACTCTTGTCACCTGAGTGTAAAATATAGAAAGAAAATGTTTTTCCATTTGCTTTCAAATACAAATTATACCACAATACATCTTTCTAGATGTAAAATTTCGTGAAACAAAGGTTTTCCAAAGAATATGAAGTTTATTTTGTTACAGTCTTGCACCTTAAAAGAAAAAGAGCCTAAAAGAAAATAAAATAAAAACTTTCTTTTTAATATTAGTTTCCAGCATTAATGACCTTAAAATGTTAAATTTCTTACTAATTAATATTTTCTGCCCTGAAAGTAATGTTAGTGTTTTTTTAATGCCAAAGCTTTGAGCGAAATAGCAAAAAAAGATTGATACTGTAATGATAGTAGTGAAATGGCCACTGGTCGCAAACATATTCTTAATTCTGTTTTTCAATTATAATAATTTATTTTGAGATTCTATAAATCCAGCTATTTAATTAAAACTATTATATAAATCCTAGTAAAAACAGATTGACAAGAGAAACACAACATTTATTCTTTAATAACACTCCGTCAGACGCATCTCTAAATTTACTGGGTCGGGCGCAGTGCATGTGACAGGTACCTATCGTCATTAGCAACTTATTAATTATATTCTAACGCTCTTAAAGGGAACTCCTTTAATGCTCCTTTATTAAGATGTAGAAAGTTAAAATACATGCTTTTGAAATCAAATTAAAATAACTTCATTTGTACTTCATTGAATAACTTCATAATATCAAAGAAAAAAGAATATCAATGTTTAAGACTCGTCACCACATTGCCTTAAGTTTTCATGGGAAAAAATTAAGTGAACATTAATAAAATTACTAAAAAACCTCGAAGTATAGGCACGGAAGAGTTACTCATGTGATCTACAGTCGTAAACCAATTAGCAACAGTACTATTGCGAGCAGATACAAAGATGGGCTTGGCTATTCTCTTCCCTGTATGTCAGGGACTCTGTTTAGTCAAATCGTGGGTTTTACACGAACATATTAGTACGAGTTTGGGTGCAGTGTGCCTGAGAGACCTGGAATGATATAATAATAATAAGAAGAAGAATGTATAATAATAAATTTTTTAGAGCATACGGTATGGTATGATCGTATGCGCTAACAGCTTAGGCGCTGTTAGTTACATTTCGAATTATGGAACGTTTAACAATGTTTAGTTGCGACAGACGGATTTTTACAGTACTTGATTTTATGTGATAACAATATTTTCAATTGTATTAAAATAGGCATTCCATAAATCGAAATTTAGCTGACAATACATGAGTGTCGGTGATGGCATTGCACTGCACTTTATACGTTTACCATGATATTATCGCATTACACCGAAAGAAAATATATTCTATTCAAACTTTTGGTAAAGAATCTTCATTATTATTAAAGTAACGAGTGGAAGTTGGTTTCGGCCTGCAGAGAAACATCCTGTATTTCTAGCTAAATAACTGACTAAATAAGTGAATTGAAGCACCGATTTATTACACAAAAATAGTGTTTGTATCCCTACCACAACTTAATGTGCGTTCATTTCTTCTGAATTCCCTTATATATTTATCATGCACATTCACAATTAAAACGTTAATGCGCACTCAAATAGATTGTCATCTAGAATCAACCATTTTATGATTAAAATTTGTCTTTCTACAATGCAATAAGATATCTGGATCGTTTATGAAAGTGTTATTTCAAATAAATTTCTTAGCTACAAGAAAGCTAAGAGTTGATTATGTAATTCAAAATGGAAAACACAAATTCATATTTTACAGACTTAAATTTGTGTTTTCCTTATTAAAACGTGGCTTTTCATAACTAAATAAATGCTTCCAAAGTTTCTTTTTTAAGAATATATTTAACTTAATTTCAAAATTCTTAAAAGTAAAGTCAAATAAAAATATATATATCTGTACCTTCGAACAAAAAGGGCCAATGTCCAAAATTGAGAAATTTGAGTTAAATGAACGAATGAATTCAGAATGCGATATAAAGTAAGTGTTAAAAGAACCGAAGTCCTCCCAATATTATATCATTGAAAACAAAATATTTTGTCGAGGCCAGTGCTACTTACTGACAAGGTAAAAATGGCCAATTTAAAATGTAAAAAAAAACTAAATTAATGTAACATTAGATTGTAGTGAGAAAAACATTACTGAATTGAAGGTACAACTTTGAAAAATAATTGTACAGAAATCGTAGCAACATTCTTAAAATTCCTAAAACTTAAATTGGGTTTCCTACCATTTGAGAAAAATGGATATTGGCCCTTTTTGTTCCAAGGTACAGATATATATTTAACTTAATTTACGATAATTAAAGTCAGCCAAGAGTAGAATATATTTTCATAAGTTTTTTTCTTTTCATTTAAAACTGCATGTAACAACTTAACTAAATATTTCGGATGTTTTATTTTTTATTTTAAGAAAAAAAAATATGAAGATTTATTTATTTTAATAAGTTGTAAATTGATAATATTCTTTTAAGTGCATTGCAGCTATTCACATGAATGAATTCAGAAATAAACATCTATTCAGCACTGAATGCAAATATTTGTATTTACCCATAAAATCCTTGAGTCATACAAATATGAAAAAGAGATTTTTTTGACAGGCATGAATTTTCAGCAGAATAAAAGTGTGATTTTTGAAACAAGATCCAGAAAGTCATTTCGTTTGTTTTTCTTCTTTTTTCAGTAAACGAAAATCTTATATTACTTATTTTGTGATTTTAAAAAAGTCGTGTAACATTTTTACTTGAAGTTAAATTTAAATATAACGTTAGTAAAAAATACTCGCGATTTTAAGGAAGATCGTTATAGTCGTTCAAATATTTGAATTCTTGTAAAAGGCGAAATTTTAAAAAAGAGAGATTTGATTTAGTAAGAAATGATTTGAATACAATGTTAGTTATTTACAAGTTTGCGTACCGTTAAGTACCGAAAGTAAGCCCTCTCCGAATATAAGCTTCCCGCCGGCTTATATGTGATTTTTTTAATTTTTAAAAAAGTGCCCTTCCCTCCCCTTCAAGTTTTATTTTCTAACGCTTTCAATCCTTCTGTTTTATCAGGAAATTAAGATTTCTGTTTTAATATATACTAGCAGCCTAACGCCCGCTACGCTGGTCAGTTTTTCTAAAGAAACCTTGAATCAAACGAAATATATCTGTAAATTTGATCATGCGTTTTAAAACAATATGGACATTTACCTGGAATGCCCAAACAATATGAACGTTATTACGCTATTATATCTTTTGAGCCATACAAAATTTGGGCTGTTAAGGGCCAACTTCTTTCGTTGATCATTTAGTGTAGTATTCGGTGAAGAACGATAGAACAATATGTAATATACTGAAAGTGTTCATGAAAAATTATCAATGTAAGTTTCATCAGAATCTGTTAATCGGACATACTGAAAAGGCTAATCGTTCATAATTTGGTTCGCCTGCTTCTAAAAAATTCAGCCTTAATTCTATAATCAAGCAACCTGACGACCAAGCAACACCAAGCGAATGATATGTGCTTTATACTAACTAAAACATTCACTGAAAAATTAACTAACCGAGCATGTTCCATCGAAATCCACTGAGCAGGATCTTTGAAACTGGAAAACGTACCGAAACATTTCATAAAAAAAATATAATTAACAGTTTAAATCCCGTGAAAATTCATTCAGCGGAACATTAAAAAAAAAGCCAATCTTCCGAAATTGGGTTCATCTGATTTAGATCTTTACGCATAATTATTTAATTAAGCAACGTAGAACATTATATTTTACACTATCATCTTTTCTGTAAATTATCTACTAACAATGTAAGCCCCATCAAAATAAATTCAGTAGAAGTAAATTTAAAAGAGGCCAGAATGAAATTTCTCTTTGCATTTTATACATTGAGATAGTTAAATATAGCTATCATAATCGCGTTAACCTGATTATATAGAACTCTCAGGGATGTAGGGGTAGGTATATACGTCGCATCATTTCTGGATTTTTAAAGAAACTCTGTACAACTTCCATAACTATAGCATTCTAGTATACGTCCTTTGTCTGTAGCGTATTATCCTCCAATTTTCTTTACTATACCACAGATAACTTTTTCCGCATAGCTTCGTAACTAAACAATTTTGAACGATATGATAAATATTGAAAAGAATCCCTGAAATATTATCTAGCTAACTGTTCAACTGTCATTAAAATCAATTCAGTAAAACTTGAAATCTTTCCTAATTGAGTTCACCTAATTTTAGAACTCCCGTAACAATTACTAAGCAACTTGGAACGATGGTTTTTAGATTAAACTATTTATAAACCATATTTACTATCTAATAGTGTAAGTTCTGCAAAATTATGTTCAGTAGAATCTGAGTTATAATCAATCGGAATGAAATAAGAATTTACGCTTTACATATAGTAATAGAAGTCTTCGCCCGCTACGCTGGTCGGTTTCTCCAAGCGAAACTTTAATCAAACGAAATATATCAGTGTATTTGATCTTGTGTTTTATAGCAATAAATACATTTATCTCTAATGATCATCCGCGTTGCTGAAAACAACATGAAATACATTACGTTTTATATCTTCTAATGTCTCAGACAAAATTTGGACTGTTATGAAGAAAATCTTTAAGTTGATTATTTATAACTCAATATAAAAAAGAACGGAAGAACAATATGTAGCATATTAAAATCATCCCTGAAAATTAAAAAATGCAAATCCCATCAAAATCCGTTCAGTAAAACCTTCTAATAAGACTAATTTTTTCATAATCGGGTTCACCAGATAATACAACATTCAGCTATAATTCTATAGCAAAGGAATGTAGAACAATGTGTGTTATATACTAAAACCTTTCCTGAAAAAATATCTAACAACAGTGCTAATTAACTCAGTAGAACCTTTTAAAAAGGCTAATATTTCAAAATAGGGTTCACTGATTAAAGAACTTTCGCACATAATTCTATAACTGAGCAACATAGAATAATATGTGTTATATATTAAACATTTTCTTGAAAATTTATCTAACAATGCAAATCTTCTAGAAATCCATTGAAAAGAACTCAAGTTATAAGCGGTCGGACCGATATTGCCCTTTTTATTTTATATTTGAAGTTGATAGTTAAATATATCTTTCATAATCAAGTTAACGTGATTGTGGAATTTTTAGGAATGTAGAATAGACTATACGCCGTAGACCTTCTGGTGTTTTTTAGAAACTCTGCACTCCATAGCTATAACGTATATACTCTCTAATATATACCCTCTGCCTATAGATTTTATCCTACTTTTTTTTTTCAACTACACCACTGAGAACTTTCCTCATAATTCCACAACTGAAAATGTAGAAAGACATTTCAAATATTGCAACAATCCCTAATATTACCTAACTGTGCAACTCCAATCAAAATACGTTCAGTAGAACTTTAAATAAAAAGTAATCTTTCACATTCGGGTTCACCTAGTTTTGGAACGTTCTCTTGTAATCTAATTTTCTGAAATCTGATTTGTTTCCAAGTTTGTGCTTCAGAAAAACAATAACCCAGAAGAAAACTTCGCTACGGAGAAGTACCAACCATCCACAAAAAATAATCTAACCAACAGTGTAAGTCCCATCCAAATGCATCCAGCAAAACTCAAATTATAAACGGGTGGAAGGAAAAGCAAATTTGCATTTTAATACATGCTTTACACTAATGTCATTGAAAAAGATGAAAAGTAAAATAATAGGAAATAATGCCATAACTTAAAACAAAGAATTTTTTTAAATTTACATACGCGAAATGTAACTACTGCTATTGGCATTTTTAAAAATGCTAATAGCGATATTTACATACGGATACGACTGACATAAAAGTACCCATTTTTCATTCTTATCCAGGAGCAAGTGATAAATCGCGATGTATTATTTCAACTCCAATTTCTTCCATTAAAAAAAGTAATACTTACGCATTATTCGGACCATGAGATTGATCGCCAAAAATGGTTGACAATTGCCAATCTTGTTTATCGTTTGCCATTTACGTTCAAAAAAGTAATTTAACATTCTTAAATACATAACCTTGTTAAAAATGGCAAATTGTTTTAAGTAAATAAATAAATAAAATATATAACATAAAACTACATACTATAAACTATAATAAATAAATATTATAATAATAAAATTAATTTAAAACTATACTAAATAAACTATCAAATGGACAAAAATTAAGGGTTGTTGTAATTAATGTAATTGCCATGCTTGGCGCAGTTGTATCTGACATGGCCCGGATGTAAGTACCACAAAATTTTTAGTCGTACAAACATTGCTTTCATTTTTTAAATATTTTCGTTTTATAATGTTAATTTCTAAGTGGATCGCTTCTTTGTATTTTAAATAAATCCAATATATTTTTCTCTTTTTTTCAAGGCGTTTGTACTTATTTATTTTTTTCAAACTCATATAGCCGGTTCAATTCTTTAATCAAAAGATTTAACAAAAAGATTTAATTTGAATTTCTTCCGTTGCTACAGTAACGGATGTATAACATGAATGAATATGGATGAATTATCACTTATAATGTTAGGTATTTCTAGGATTTGGCGCCAAAGACATCACCAAATTAGAAATATACGAAATATCTCGCGAACTATTGGACTTAAAAGAATTTAGTTAGTACCATTCGATTCAGCATACAAAAATACACCAAAATATGTTATCAGTTGAAAAATAGCTATAAAATCAGATTTTTAAGGAATTTTTTAAAAGTTCGTTCCAGTTTTTACCCCCCCTTAGGGGTGGAATTTTAGAAAATCCTTTCTTAGCGGCACTCTATGTCATAAGAAGAATTTTTACCCCAAATTTCAAGACTTTAGGTTCAGTAGTTTGGTCTGCGCGTTGATTAATACAAAATTCAGACTTTCTTTTATATATATAGATTAAATGAATATATCTTATACAATTTATTTTTATCTAATCTGTTTACTCACCATTGTATCAGAATGGCATATATTCTGTATATTATACTATTAATGTTTTCCTTGATTTTTATGCTAAGAGTTAATAGACATTTATATTGGGTTTATGTTATATATTTTAGCTCATATTTATTTCATAGCTAACCTAATAATTTTATGTAAATTCTCAATTATTTTTCAAAATGAATATAAATCTTGTGAAATTTCATAAATTTCAAATATTTTCCTCTCACTCTCACAATTTTCCTATCCTTTTCACAAAAGTTCCAATTATATGCACCCCCCCCCTAAAATTATTAGAATTTCCTGCCTGCTGATGGGGGGGGGGCTTTACTAATTAAATAGTTTTATATAATATTTAATTATATATATTGATATATTATTATATAATTATATATTGATATAATATATGTTATTAATATAAAAATAAAAGTTTACTAATAATAGGCTCGAAGTAGCCAGGAGTCGTTCGGTAGCCTCATCGCCCCGAGCCCTTCCTTCCCGGTTTTCGGTGTCTTTAATTTGTGTAATTTCCCTTTTAAATTTGTCCGGTTTCAATTTTTGATTTTTTTTCAAGGTTGCTTTTGCTAGAGTGTCATTCACTCGGGACGTGGCTGGGGAGCTATGAATCTTGCTTCCGCAAAAGAGTCGGAGTAGAGTAGAAAAATAAAGGGCTGAGGACGAAGATGGGCCGCTCGCCGCGGCGGTTTTGATACTATTGTTATATATATGTTGTTAGATAAATAAATACTGATATATACAAAATAAATAAATAATATTAAAAAGGAAGTAAAGTACTTTCAGTACTTTACGGTACTTTCTTTTTTCTGAAACATATCATTCAAAAAAGGATTTTTTGAACATATATATTTTTAATAAACATATTAAATTAGTTTTTCTCATTGCCAGATTAATATATTTGTGTTTGTTCCCTAACATCACATGACGTCATCTCGCAGTAGAAATATTCTATTTGTTTTTCACAGACAAAAAAATAGATAGCAGTACTGCTTCTTTCGTACCACTTGGTGCAAGTTTAGATTTATGTTATGTTCTATGTAAACAAGAGTATGCGGACATAATATCAGCAAACATCTGTAATTAATTAGGAATATTAATTTTTTGGATTGATTATTTGTAAATATTTTAGTTTTACTTAAAATAATAGGTACGTAAATATTAGTTTAGATGTACGACTAATAAAGTAGACAGAAAAAAAAATGCAATGATTTTTTTTCACGTTATAAAAGAGATATTTCATAAAAACTTGAACTATCAGAAACGATCTTAGACAATATTTGTACCTTATCATATTCTAATTCTTTATATCAATTACTATTAATTTCATTTTACGCGTTAATGTACATATTTCATTTTGAAACATTTTTTAAACAAAATATTTATAATTACATATATTTAAATAAACATTTTATTGTAGGTGTAATCACGTGTTTCGTAGATGAAACAACTTTATAACAAAGTCCAGAAATGTAGCAGTTTCTTTTTTTTTCTTTTTTCTTTTTTTTTTAATATATTGATATAATAATTATATTTCATATAAAATTTTGTTTTATACATACTAATGACTAATTAAGAGGAAAAAAAGCGATATTAAATTTTGTTTTTATATGAGATTATATGTTTCGATAGTTCAATCATCAGTAGAAATCAACTACAATTTTGACATATGAAAACTTTTGAAGGATTTACTATTTACCGTTACATTGCAATTACTATACGAGGGTGGTTTAATAATTATGATGTGTATAAAATATTTGTACTGCGATGGTTGATGTGGAATATTGAAGCCTAATGTCTTACATGCCTATATGCTCAATTTCAGAACTGTAGTTGCTATATTAACACATTTGTTTCGTTTTTGTTGCGAGAGATCGCACCCAGCTTGAAAGAGGGGATGTGGCAGTGAATGAGACGTGGCTACCGTCGTTTAGACTCGAGATCACAGTGATGTAGCCATTACTACACATACAGATTTGTGACAGTCTCATCCACTGTCACAAATCTATCACAGAATTGCTTCAGGTCTGGCCCTATAAGCTCCAAACCAGCCTTTCCCCCTAATCCCACCACTTTCAAACTAGGTGTCACTTCTCCTATCAAAAACGAAAAAAAATATGTTAATATAGCAGCTACGGTTCTGAAATTGAGTATATAGGCATCTAACTAGGGAACGTTCCCAGGTGCAAGTTGTGGATTTGGACGAGAGTGGTATCAAAAGAAAGGTCTCGTCATGTACATCAAAAAGTCCAATGGAACTACCCGTCGGAATCCAACCGTTTTAGAGATATCTTTACTTGAAGTGTGAATAAGTAAATAAATAAATTGGCAGGCAGGCATATAAATTGTTCGCAAGTTAAAAGTTTCTTTGCATTGTTTTAATCCTCTACCAATACCTTTTCCCGAGCTACGAGAAAAATCCTTTACACCCACACATTTGCCGAAATGTTTGCATAAAACAAGGTGCTGGAAATAGCAAAAACAGATGGAAAAACTCTCCGAATGCAGCCCTACACGAAAACTTCGTAGAATGCGAAGTACCTGTCTAATAGAGAGGAAATAACCGGCAATGTGTGGGTGTAAAGGATTTTGCTCGTAGCTCGGGAAAAGGTATTGGTAGAGGATTAAAACAATGCAAAGAAACTTTTAACTTGCGAACAATTTATATGCCTGCCAGCCAATTTATTTATTTACTTATTCACACTTCAAGTGAGGACATCTCGAAAACGGTTGGATTCCGACGGGTAGTTCCATTGGACATTTTGATGTACATGACGAGTCCTTTCTTTTGATACCACTTTCGTCCAAATCCACAACTTGCACCTGGGAACGTTCCCTAGTAAGACATTAGGCTTCAATATTCCACATCAAACATCGCAGTACAAATATTTTATGCGCACTCGGGACAATAATCCTTCAACCACCCTCGTACATAGATATAGTGCGACTGCTATAATATCTATATCTTGAATTGCTGAATTTTATTTCCTTCTATATAGTGCATGTATGAACATAATCCAAATTTTATCAAAAAGACTTCGCAACACATTTTGTATTATTTCATTTTTATTTCTAAATTTTTACGACTAGAATCAACTAACAATTTTATTCTTAAAAATAAACGTCATATATACAATATGTGATAATAAATGCGTTGAAAAAATTATTCACAATAAAAAAAAAATCACGAGCATAATGTTGCGAAAAAGCAACGTCAGTCTTTGATTGGTTAATGATAATTTTAAGAAAATTCGTGATTTTTTTTTTATTCAGAGTAATATTTTGTACTGTCTGGATTGCTGTTACATTATATTCACCAAATTTAACCCTTTGCCTGTGGAATATATTTGAAAAAAAAATGAGCCAAAAATGGAAAAAAAAAATTCTCTTTAATTTTGTTCTGATCTACAAAATTACAAAAATCAGACAAAAGGCGCGGAAAAGTATCGCCATCTATTGGGAAAATGGTAAATTACATATTATGCATTCGACGAACTGAGTTCGAGCTTCATAGAATTGAAAATTCGATTTTTCTCTTGCCCGAACTTAGGTCGGGCATTTCAAAATTGGCACACTTGCGTTGCTCAAACTGAGTTCGAGCGTCACAGGCAAGAATAATATTTTAACTTAAATTTTTTGGTTAATCGAATCAAGATGTTTTTGCTTTATTTATATATATGTTATATATAATTTATATAAAAGTACATATTTAAAGGATTCGTACTATCCATTCTTTTCATTATTTCGACAGAATAATTTTTGTGAAATTTTGTTATATTTTCTAAATTTTTTAAATTTAATTGTTGGTAACTCTTACAGTGGGTGATACAATTATCGAAAATGCTTTGGCAGAATTGTTAAATATAACTATTTTGGTTTAGTAATCCCAATTTTCGTTTAATACACTGTAATAATACAGTCCGTCTTAAAAGTTTAATCACAAGTATAAAATGATGATTTTTAATGAATAATAAAAAGTTATAATGCATAATAATTTTTTATTTGTAGATTTCGCAACTTCATTTAAATAAATGATATAAAAAAATTACATTTAAAAAATGTATAATTTAAAATATCTTCAAACAAAACTGTCTCAAAAGTTTGTGCACAATTTCAAAAACAACTACATTTATCATTTTTACAAAACTGTTACAAACAAATAATTTTTCGTAATTTTGTATTAGTTCAAATAAACGTGCGTCCATCGAAATCATTAGTTTTTGTAGTTTTTCTGGTGGCAAAGGGTATCATGCTTTCTCAGTGGCTCATTTGAGTTCTTAACAGAGTCATGCTGCTTTCCATTGTTGTAAACCTGGCGGATTAAAATGCCTCAGACATTCTCAATCAGGTTTATGCACGGACTTAAATCTGTCGAGTGAAAAATTTTAAATATTTTCTATGGAATCCACGTTTTCGTAGAATGCGATATGTAGATTATGATGTGTGATATGTAGATGCATTGAAAGATCCATTCAGGACCCTCCCAAAATATCACGCCCCACCAGTGGCCGAGTGGTTCTGCTCTCGAAGCTGGTAGACGGGAGGTGCTGGGTTCGATCCCAATCGCGCCCGTCGGCCTAATCGTTCGGAGTTTTCGTGGTTTTCTTCGAGCCGTGGATCTTCCATGCGTTAATACAGATTAGGTTCCCTTAGAAAGACCCCCACTGAGGGCACTCCCCCCGGGCCTATATCCCTCGTGTAGATAATTGGCCGTCAAAAATCAACCCAACCCAACCCAACCCAAAATATCACTGAATTGAAGAAGATGTTGGTTCAGTGTCTCTTGATATTTTTGGAAATTTTGTCTTCCTTTTAGAAAATCCAGAGAAGTCAGGCTGTTGAAGCTGAATACCCCATAATCCATAACAGCTTTCCGCCTTATTGCCTACTGAATAAAGTCCTTGGTTCCTTTCGTAGATCATCCCAATACATGTTCTATCCATCAGGCCATCTAAGTTCTATTTTTTGTTCATCACCTTGTTCCCAATGGACATTTTTTTTAGCCCAGTTCATTCTTGCTTGTTAGTGGTGTAGTTTGCGAAACGGTTTGCGAGCCATTTTCTTTAGCATGATGTTCTTTAATATATCTATGTTCAATATCTTTTGACACCTGTACGTACACCAAGATTATTTTCCAGTTGTTGTATGGGCATATTTTATCTAAACACCAATCTCCGTATTCTCCAATTCGTCTCAACAAATGTCATGCGTGGTCGTCCACATCTTGGGTTCCGGTTAAAATTATCATTTCTAGAGAGTACTTGATATATATACATAGTTTTAATCGATTTAAATTTTTGCAATTTAAGGAACAGTTTATTTTGTGATTTCAATTTAAAAACTTATAAAATCTCAACTTTTGTAAATTCTTTACGTTTCGGGATTTTTAAAACAAGTGGAAATGATATTTTCACTTTTAAACTTTTATAAAACTGGAATGCGCCATCATACAACATTATTACACCCGTCCAGTTCCTTGTTTTTAAATAAAATTGCATTAAGTACTTAAACTTTTGCGACGGGTTTTCTTCAAGAAAAAAAGTAAGTTAATGTAATTTTTATTTTAATCGACAAAAACTGCTTATTTTTTTTTTTTTTTTGATTAAATGTCGAGTATTTATTGTAAACCGGCTTCATATATTTTCTTCTTCAATTGTTTTAAACAAGATTTGACGAGTGCATAAATTTTGAGACAGACTATAGTAGAGATTTCTAAAAAACCTTATCTTACCCTAAAAATATAAATACAAAGTAATATTTTTTCAACTAGACAATTTCTTATAAAATAAGATACACATATGGTAATTAAAAGTTTTTTATAGAATTTTTGTTTTCATAGTTAATCGTTTATTGAATACGATATTATTTCTTCTAAAAAGTACATTTCATTCATTACTACTATTCCTTTGGCATAAAATATAATATAATTGTATCTCTTAAGATTTTAAGCAATTTTATACATTTTTCATTGTTAAAATTACCTTTCTTCGTTAAACGTGCATTTATCATGTTCTCTAAAATAACTAGTAAATAATCAGAAATGGAATACCTCTGTGGAAAACTCGAAAAAGAAACGAATGACAGAAAGATAATAAAAATAAAGTATTCAGACCCGAGAAAATCATAAACTTAGTCATAAAATGACAGAAAAATAATTTAAAAGGAAAAACTACGCAATGAAGATAACTAAAGAGAGAAATAAAGTAATAGACAGCATAAAAATAAAATGATACAATGTAAGAAATTGGAATGGAAGAGCTATAAAATGTCTTCTGTTGAATAACAAAACCTTTTAAGTGAATAAGGCTGAAGAAGTTTTTGAAAAAAATGACTCTTTAAAAAAAAAAATTTTATTATCTTAATACGGAAATACTTTTTTTTAAACAAATACATTAAAAAACCACACTCTAAAAAATAAATGTGTGAATTAGTCACTTTTAGATGTATGGAAATTTGTAAAAATACCCTTTTGTTACATAATTTGACACTCTTGCGGTAAAAATTTACCCGTATTGGTGTTTATTGGCTTAATGGAAGAGTGTAATTTGTTATCCCTTCAAAAACTCAAACAGGTGTATAAATGGTAGAAATTTTACGGATTAATCCAAATTGTTGTGTTAATGTAATTTACAAATTTATTCATATTACGCAAATATCGATATATTTTGCATATTACATCAACCAAAATATGTGTAAGAATATTGCACAGATATATGCGTAAGAACAGAGTATTACACAGAAGTATGTGTACCAATTTTACACAGCTATATGTGTAAGAACAGAATATTTCTCAGGATTATGGTGTTATGCAGAAATATGTGTAAAAACAGAATATTACACAGAAATATGTGTACTTATGTGAAAGCAATAAATATCGATACTTGAAAACATGGCTTTTGTAATAGTGGCTGAATGGTGAAGTTAATGGCTTAAAAAGTCGCAGATCGTGAGTTCATGTCCCGCTTCGGTAAGTATTGCTTGTTTACTGTAAATTGAATTGAATTAAATAAATAATTCCTCTTTTAGATGTAGATGTATTTGTGTATTTTAAAACTTGTGATTGAAATTCATTGAAAGAAAAAAAACCCTACAAAATACGGAAATAGTACTGGTGTCAGGATTTCCGCATTTTTATAAATGTTATTTTACAGTGTATTTATTCAGATTATACAGATTCCATGCATACATTAGGATTATACTATTTTAGGAATTCAAACAATTTTAACAGCGAATGGCATGCAGTAAATATAATTTCAGACGACCCTGTTTTTTCTAAATTAAAGTTACACTATTTTGTGGTCTCAAATCAAATCTGCTGGAGAGAGAACAAATACACCAAGGTACACGTGCTTGTTCTTTATGCAAATTTGTTTTGCGGTCATAAAAATATTTAGTTCAAAATTTACATCCCAGACTATAAGATTAAGCACTGTGCACACAAAATCCATCGTTTTTTAATCTTACACATATGTATGTGTACTTAAGTACAATTTACACATTAAACCGTGCATTTCTGAGTTATCTGATAATACACGGTTAAGCTGCTTAATGTGCTGTATAAATACACAAGAAAATGTGCAACCTGAAATTGAAACAACGATTAGGTGTATTTGGTAATTTATACATCCTTTTACACATATAGATAAATCGTTTTCGTGTCCTCAGTATACCTGTTTTAATGTGTTTTATTTTTTAGAGTGCAACTATCCTAATTTCAATCATGAGGGTCGTCAAACATTTTGATCGATATCAGGAAATATATGTATTTAAGAAAAGCAATATTGATATGATTTAAATATTCGTTTGTAACAAAAAATTTCAATAAAATTCCTATTTCATCCAAAGCTAATATTTTTATTTATTTGTATATTTTAAGTCTATATTTAGACAAGTCTAAGTAAGTGTTTACGATCCAAGGCAAAGCAATGAACTTTGTTTGATATGGTTTAACTTACAACTGTAAATGTATTTAAGTACCACGAATTTTTAAATGTTTCTATTAAAAGTGGAATCAGTAAAAAAAAAGACGAGTATATCTTGAATATAATAGAACTACCTTCTTATTAAACAAAAGCGATAATAATTTTTTTTTAATCCATTATTATTTTTTTTTTATGATTGCCCTAATCATCCAGATTTCTGCATATCCGGATCACTTTCAGAACACATCTAACTGGCTAATTAGAGTTTTAATGTATTTCAATACTCCAATTCTACTTTTCTAAGTTTAGATAAAAGAATAAGATTTTTAAGAACTATTAAATATTGTAGTTATAATGCTAAGAACATCGGATGCTCAAAACAAAAAAAAATACGTACTGGTTAATTTTTTAAAAATAATAACAATAATAAAAAATATATATATAAAAAAAAGGGAAGCAAGGAAGACTAGGACTGAATGTAAAAAAACTGAAACTTTTTAATTTCCCAATTCTTCGGTGTTCTTTAATTAAAAATACATTACTCTACACCAGTGGTTCCCAACGTGGGCATACGCCCCACAGGGGGGGCAATATGACTTTTGAGGGGGGCAATTTCAGATTTCTTCTTAACAAATGTTCTGTCATTTTTTTTTATGAAAGTAGTTTAGTAAAGTTAGTGTCATAGTTTAAAAATAGAAATAATAGATGAAAAAGTTTATAAATAACTGAATAAGAATTAATTTTCGAAACGTTCTCATTTAAAAGTTCAAAATACACTTACACGGGAATAATTGTGTGAAATATTTTTACATAGTTTGACACCTTTTATATATTAAAATTTTTTTCTAATTTTTCTGGTTTTAAATTATTTTAGTACAACACACTTCTTTTTTTATTATTTATTTTTTTTTAAACTTGTACATGTATTCATAGTGCAATATGCCCATGAAGAAACTTTTACATATGAAATTTTGTACGGTATATCTAAAATTAACTACTTGGACATGTTTAATACAAAAAATGTTTTGAATTATCTAAATAAGGTACTACTTTTATGAAATTAATAAATCCCTTGCGCATCACGGAAGGAAATGGGTAGAAAGTAGAATTATTATGGCTCTTTTGCAAACCACATACACACTATATAAACATACTTCATGACATACACATAAACATAATAAAATTTAAAATCGGAGAAAACATGGCGGTCAAATAATAATAATGGGGAAAAGAAAGCCCGATATTAAAGAAGTATGTTACGAAAGAAAAATATTTACATAAAATGTTTAAAAGTGCGAATCCGAAAATGTTACTTGTGATTTATGTTATCCATGCAGTCTCGGTGATAAACAAATACCACTTGTTTTTAATGAAGTACTAAAGTCCGTTATAAAATGTATCATTTCAATTAGATGTCATACAAAATGCGAGAGGGATTTCAAGAAATTTTACGAAGATAAAAATGTAGGCTATTAATAAATTTTAAATTTCAGGTAAATTGTCAAAAGAGAAAAGAAACCTTTTGTAGGTGTAAATGCAAAGATCCATGGCCTCATTGTATTCATAGAGTTGTGTTAAAAACATACTTGTAATTAAAAAATATGATTTTGATAAATTAAAGAATGTGAAATCACTTATCAGAGTTATTTCTATTTTCGGATCCTTCAGGGAAAATAGAAGTTTATTTTTTATGTTATAAGATTTATATGACATAGAAGGCAGGGGGGACATTATGATTTTAGAGATGTTTAGCTGGGGCACGGCTAAATTAAGGTTGGGAACCACTGCTCTACACGAAACATGTGTAGTGCAAAATTTTAGTTATGTAGATTGCTAAATTATTTGGAAGAAGTTTATTTTTTACAATTTTTAATAATTTCAGAATATTGAGACACATTACCACATAAGTTGTTGGATGTTATTGTGTGTAGGGTTAGTTGCCACGTTGCATGCCTTGAAGTTTTTTCTGGGCAGATTAAATATAAAGACTGAGTTTGACATAAAAAATTATAACATACGAGTATGGTTCACTTTATTCACATTATACACAAAATGTGTAAATATCCAGTTATACAAGAAAAAAAAAACATTGAAATTAAACTAAATCATTTATCAAATGAAAATTATTTTGGCAGAGATTTCAAATGTAATCAGAACTTTTGACGAGGGAAGAGTCATGGCAAACTGCCTACATTCTAGGCACTGAATCCGAGTTTCATTAGGCTGGGAGTATCGAAAAAAAAGCGTCAGTGTGCCAGTTGTCACCAACGGTGGGGTAGTCGTAAAATAACCAGGGGGTATACGCTATCGTCAAAGAGTATACGTACCAGAGAGATACGGTATAGCTATGGAGGGTATACGGAGTTATCCAGAAGCTATATGTCGTACACCACCGTACACATTCCACTACATCCATGCTTACTAATAGTAATATTCAACGTAACTAATAAAATATTTGTAATATCTTTCTTTTATTAAAGTACGCGAAGATTACTTTTCAAAAATAATAGCAACGTGCAACCCAATGGCCTACCAGTTCGCCACCCCTGAGTAAGGTATTTTTTTCGACAGAAAATGGTTTTCACATGACACTGCTTGACTCACTCAAACTTGAACAACTACCCCTATTCGAAAACACACCTTTCTTTTATATTTTCTAAAACGTTAACTAAAAAACATTTCCAATTATAATGCCATATAAAAATGCAAGTTAAAAGCACAGAATTAATAAAATGAAACCAATCTATAAAAAATATATACGAAATTTTACCTCAGCAAGAAAGCAATCATCAGTAAAAAAATGTTTTGATATACAACAAGATTTATTGAAGGTATAAGTCAGACTAAACAAGCAATCTGAGTATAAACCTTATTCATTGAACTATGTATTAACAAAGCGGCGAACTTCCACACGTTATACAAGGGAAGAAATGAGTTCTGTGACAAACAGCCGGGGTCTGTCCTATAGCATTTCAACAGAGATTACTTCATTTACGTCATAAAAGAAGCATTTAACTAAAAAACATTTCTAAATGAGAATGTGATATAGATTTTTTGTTGCAATAAAGATTGTTTCTAAATAATGAAAAAAATAATTATATTTATCTCTCCCTTTCAAATAAATTTTTAAATGTTTTCTTTTTACGTCACCCGGCTAAAATTGCTTCAATTTTTTTATTTTATTTAAAGAAAAAGTAAACAACTTTCTGTACAGGCATTCTCCTTCGATTTTATTTTTTAACAAGAAGTAGTATATCTTGATTATTTTTTTTTATTGGAGTTTTAGATTTTTAATATTTAATGAAAATCTAAATTAACAATGTGTGAGCTAGTGAAAAGTAGCTCAAGTATAATACATACATACATACATATATATATATATATATAAAGTTCAATGAAGACTTTGTTTTACTTTAATAATAATATAAACAAATCCATATCATTTTTTAAATTTTGCATATATATCTCTTTTTATACAGCAACATTAAACATTCTTTAAAATAAAATAAATATATAAAAGAAAGAAACAATTTGTTCACAGAATACGGTTTAACCGCTATTCTCAAATTGCCACCCTGTAAAATCAATTTGCACCTTTGCGACGAACTCTCTGCATTTTAGAACCTGCTGGTATTGAAGTTATTTAAGGGTCACTTTCAGATAAAGGGAAAGTTTATGTCCTTGGCTATAAAATATGAATTAATCTAGTGAACTATGAATGTTTAATTTTTTATGAACCTTTTTGTTCAAGCACTACACTGTGCATTAGATTAAATACGAAAATAAATAATAATTTTAAAATCCTAAAAAAATGTAAAGTTGTAAATGTCATTACAAAGGCTTGTCCCAAACTTCTCATTTTTAAAATGAAATCATTATCTTTATGATTTGGAAAGTTTTAGAAAAAATGTAATGATTATATAGGTAAATTTCATGTCCCGTTTTTTTTATAAACTAGCCACTCTTGGCGACCAGTTTTGTCTCCCTTGAAATTTATGTTTGGGAAAGCATGCTAAACAATGTATCATGTTACTTTTATTAATAACTTAATTTACTTGGACTCCCTTATATATAATTAATATAATCCCTTAAGCTAACATTAGTTTTTGTTGCATTAAAATATCTCAATTCTGTAAGCAAATAAAGTCTATTGGTTTTCAATGGAAGTCTATGGGAAATTGGCGAAATATTAGAGGTATCGCCAATTTGACTTCACTTTTGGCGACTAATTTTGGTCGCCAAATTTGGAAATGGTTCCCCCTGTGGTAACCCCCCTTATAGGTATGGAGATGCATTAAATGCTGATCAATAACCAATCAGGTGCGTTTCATTCGGGTGTTGCCATTAAACAATTATCAAATAATCCCAATTTCTGTGCCACCTACGAAAGCGTAATATATATATAGATTTGACATTTTAGACAAAACAAAAAACATTTCCATTAATTATACTTATTTAAAATGTGTCCCTAGCATTATTTCTCATTACCATGCTCCTCAGAAATGTTTCATTCACTTCTCCACTAGATGCCGTTTTCATATGGAAACGTTCTTAGATTGTCTAGCTCCACATATTCTTACGAAAATTAATGTCCATTATTCATTACCTACTCAAGAACTACTTCAATCTGTTCTTTTTGCTCCAAAATTACAGTCATTGTATTTAGTATGTGTCATTACTAAGTTCCTTATTGCTGAAATTCATATTAAATAATTTAACTTTGCAGAATCAAGTATAAAGAAGGTTTAGGACTGCTAGAATAAGTATCCCATAAGCTTTCAATTGTTATACTTTAGCTTTAAAGAAGATTTAACGTTAAATATATCATTATCACGGTCTTTATCAAAGCGTGTTGGTTTCATGATTTCTGGGACATAGCAATAAAAATTTTAGACATTTTAAAAATGTCATTTCTATTCCTTGTAAAATTTCCCATTAATTTAATATCTCGCGAAATTTGAGCTAAAAATCAGGAATTGAAATAATAGGATTTAACCCTTTATCTACTACATGTGCACTCATGTGTAATACATATTTGAAAATCTAAAAAAAGGGGTAAAAATATACATTTTTAAAAATGCAGTAAGGATTTTAAAAAATTCAAATTTTTATAAATTTTTAAAACATTTAATTAAATATGCAGTTAAATTCACAACGTACTTTTATTTGAACATTGAAATTCAATGACTTCATAATTTGAACCATATTTTTTATAATAAACAAAATTATTGTAAAGGTAAGCTGTCCCCTTAATAAATATATTATCATTACTGATTGCGGGTAATAAAAAAATACTGTGGCAAAATAACAACCCGTTTAAATTGAACGATCCTTTTAAATGCTTCTCAGGATTATGTATTTATTCTGAAATAGCTTTGTAAAAATTTCTTTTCTCACATCAATTAATCGCCTGCGAATATTTGCTTACATTTTATTTAATAATAACCTATTACTAGGGAAATCTGTTTGAGTGATAAGCAGGAAGATGCCAAATCCACAATTTATTAACTATTCCATCTGTTGTAGTTTAAATATGATTTTGTAAATTTTGGTTTAATCTCATTTTTGGTTCATAGTAAGTGCTCCATCTTTGCCAAATACCATGATAAAAATGAAATGTTTTATATGACATAAATGCTTAAGATTTAGAAATTCACAAATCCTTTTAATATAGATTCAGTATTAATAATGAAAGATCATAACTTGTTTATGTGAACAATTTGTTGTGAACAATATGTTTATAAATGTGCATACAACACGCAAATTAATTATTCTGTGTCTAGAGTAATGAAATATATATTCCGCCTATATTTAGATAAAAATGAAATATTTTTGATGAAATATATACTTAAAATTTAAACATTCATAGAGCCTTTAAACATATTCATTTAAACAACAACAGGATTCAGTATCATCATTGAAGGATTATTTGTACATGTTAACAATACACATAATTTCTCAATATGCAAACATCAATAAACATAAATATATCATACATAAAATATATCATACATATAATAACATATACATTATACATTACATAAAATATATCAATATTGAAACTCTATTTAATTTAACGATTTGAGTAAGAAATGTTCAATGTTATCATTTGCATTAATTTCAAATTAATTCATATAAATGTTTTTTCGACAACTCTTTATGCGTATTCAATGTATTTTTTATTATGTTATGAAGAGAAATTGCTGCAAGTAATATAAAGAGAGAAATAGAAAGAATGTTAGAAGAGAATTTTGCCTTCTTTAAGTAACTTTATAATTTATTCTTTCAAAGTTCAGTCTTATGGTTTTGATCTCTGTGACAGTGTAGGTCGGGTATCCAATTGATAATTAGAGATTATTTAATCGCGCTTAATTATTATAATTTAAAAAAAATAAAGATAAACATTTTATTACAAACATCAACAAAACTTTTTATTCTATTTATTCCCTTATTTCAAAGATATCGTTTTATCGTCTGCTGCCATAGTTATATAATAAATTAAATTTCATTAAAAAATGCGCCGTAATAGAAAAATATTTTGTTAAATCGAATAGTTATTTTTAATTTCGGTTTTAGAATTAAATTCACGAACTCTCATGCATAGAACGGGTTAAATAGCTAGTAGTTTATAAAAAGAGAGCTGATTAAAATCACGTAGGATCTAAAACCTCAAATACAACATGGTCCTCATTTACATTTGTGTCATAAGACTGATTCCACAGCGTCTTCCACGGCGTAGGAGCTGCGAAATTATCGAATGGTGTTTCGAAACGTGATTTTGTGGATTTTTTCTTACAGTTTTCCACTGCGAAGGTTCTTTAGATGACATTTTCTTCTGTACTTGTCACTTTTATCTGCTTTGTTACAGAAATATCAGGTTTTTGTAATTTTGCTTGGAGACAGAGAAGAGGATTGTTTTGACTGAACTTTAAAAGAATCTGTTGAGATAACTTGTTCTTTTTTAGTGGTTTAAATGAAATTAGTGAAAGTTATGTATTTTAAATTAAATAAGTGAAAGGGTAATAAAAAAAATGATTGCAATATAAATAAGGTATGAGAACAATATTTGACTGTTAATCTTCATCTCCTGAAAGAAGGAAGAAGTATCGTTAAAGGACAAAATTTAAAATCGGATGAGTAAAAAACATTTACATGTGGTTTGCCAGCAATTCGTGAAAGAAGGATACTGGTTGAGAGAATGTCCATCAAGGAGATTCAATTTACTCTCCGCAATACATACCAAACATTCATTCATTATCTCAGTGTCCGTTCATTAAACTTTAATACAAATTTTCACATGACTCATACTTTTAATTTAATTTTCATCAAAAAAAAAAGCAGCTTACCATTTACTCATGAGGAACAAAACAACCCCAGAACAACTTTAGTTGGTAACTCAGTGATTTCTCTTGCCTATATACTTTTCACGGTTCAAACTCACTAGAAATTCGAGCGCTGCCTTATCTATACTCCTATTATAAAGAGGAAAAAATTGTTTATTTGTAGGAGGTAAGCTCTGGAACTACCGAACCGATTCCAAAAGTAATGGTATCAAAATGATGGTGTTAGTCCAACTTAGAACATAGGCTATATCTTATGTCGGTGTCACTACCCCAAAGGGGGTGTAGGAGCAAAAAACGTTCTAAAAATGCGATTTTAGCGTTACTGAAGGGCCTAAAAATATGAAATTTTGAATATTAGTTACTTAAAAGATATAAATGATGTCTAAGAACAGTTCTTAAACAATTCGAAATTTAAAAGGGTTGAAAATGCACAAAAAGCGTTCTAAAAAACGTTCTAAATGTTAGTTTCTACACAATCTCAAAAAATACCAAACCGATTAAAAAAAATATTGGTGTCATAATGATGGTGACAACGCTTGCTCCAAGATAGGCTATGTTTCATGTCGGTGTCACTACCCCAAAGGGGGTGCAGGAGCAAAAAACTTTCTAAAAATGCGATTTTAGCGTTACTGAAGGGCCTAGAAATATGAAATTTTGAATATTAGTTAATTATGAGGTATAAATGATGTCTAAGAACAGTTCTTAAACAATTCGAAATTTAAAAGGGGTGAAAATGCACAAAAAGCGTTTTAAAAACGTTCTAAATGGTAGTTTCTACACAATCTCAGGAAATACCAAACCGATTTAAAAAATATTGGTGTCAAAATGATGGTGACAACGCTTGCTCCAAGATAGGCTATGTTTTATGTCGATGTCACTACCCCAAAGGGGGTGCAGGAGAAAAAAACGTTCTAAAAATGCGATTTATGTGTCACTGAATGGCCTAGAAATACGAAATTTGAAATATTAGCTACTTATTAGATATAAAGGATTTCTAAGAACAGTTCTTAAACAATTCGAAATTTGAAAGGGGTGAAAATGCGCGAAAATTGTTCCAAAAAACGTTCTAAATGGTGGTTACTACGCAATCTCAGGAAATACCAAACCGATTTAAAAAATAATGGTGTCAAAATAAGAGTGTCAAAATGACGGTGACAACACTTGCTCCAAGATAGGCTATGTTTTATGTCGATGTCACTACCCCAAAGGGGGTGCAGGAGAAAAAAACGTTCTAAAAATGCGATTTATGTGTCACTGAAGGGCCTAGAAATATGAAATTTGAAATATTAGCTACTTTTTATATATAAAGGATTTCTAAGAACAGTTCTTAAACAATTCGAAATTAAAAAGGGGTGAAAATGCGCGAAAAGCGTTCTAAAGAACGTTCTAATGGTGGTTTCCACACAATCTCAGGAAATACCAAACCGATCTAAAAACTAATGGCGTCAAAATGATGGTGACAACGCTTGCTCCAAGATAGGCTATGTTTTATGTCGGTTTCACTACCCCAAAGGGGGTGCAGTAGAAAAACGTTCTAAATTGCGGCTTTTGCGTTACGGAAGGGCCTAGAATCGTGAAATTTGGAATGGTAATTAGTTATAAGATATCAATGATCTCTAAGGACATTTCCTAAAAAAATCAAAATTTAAAAGGGGGTCAAAATGCGCAAAAAGCGTTGTGAAAAACTTTTTAAATTGCGATTTCTATGCAATCTCAGGAAGTACTGAACCGATTGCAAGTATAATGGTGTAAAAATGATGGTGACAGATCTTGCTCCAAGATAGGCTATATTTTATATCTGTTTCCACTACCGCAGAGGAGATGCAGGAGCAAAATGCGCGAAAAGCGTTCTAAAAACATTCTAAAAACAAATCTCTAAAAACATTTGTCGGCAATATCTCAGGAAGAATTAATCTGATTTCAAACGTAATGGTAGGAAATTGATGCTGACAGCCTCTGCTCTAACATGGACGCTATTTTATGTCGGTATCACTATCACCAAGACGTTGCAGGAGCAAAAAAGCGTTCTAAATTTCGATTTTTGTGATCGGTAGGGGCTAGCAACTTGAAATTAGGCAAGGTACATATTTATTAGATATAAATGATCTTTAAGAACAGTTTCGAAAAAATTGGATGAAAATGCGCGAAAAGCGTCTTAAAAACGTTCTAAATTGCGATTTCTACTCAATCTAAGGAAATACCAAAACTATTTAAAAAAAAATGGTTGCAAATCAATGGTGACAGTCACTGCTATAACATAGGTTATATTTTATGTTGCTGTCACTAACATCTGAGGGTTTCAAAAGCAAAACATGTTCTAATTTGCGTTTTTTGCACAACTGAGGTGTCTAACACTTTGAAGTATGACATGGTATTTACTTACAAGATGCAACTGCTTTCTAAGAACAGTCGAAGGAAAATTCCAAATTTAAAAAAATGAAGTGAGTAAAAAGCGTTATAAATTACAATTTTTAAGCAAATTTAAGAATTACCAAACCGATAAAAAAAATAATGATGACAAATTTTGGTGATAGAACCTGTTCAAACATAAGCTATATTTTATGTCTGTTCCACTACCACCATAGGGTTGCAGGAGCTAAAAACTTTCTAAATTGCGATTTCTGTGATACTGAAAAGGTTAGAAACTTTAAATATGACATGGTAGTTACTTATAAAATATAAATGCCCTCGAAGGAACGTCGAAAATAAATTCGAATTAAAAAGGGGTGAAGCGAAGGCGAGGTGCGAAAAGCATTCTAAAAAAGTTCTAAATTATGATTCTATGCAATTTCGGGGAATATAAACCGATTATAAAAGTAATAGTTGCGAATCAATGGTAACAATCTCTGATCCTACACAGGCTATATTTTATGCCGGTGATTCTACCACCTAGGGTTCACAGGAACAACAAACGTTCTAAAAAAGGGCTTTAAAAGCTTTTTAAATTACGTTTCTGTGGAATATTAGGAAATAACACACCGATTTCAAAATTAATGGTGACAGTTCCTGTTTCAACATAGCCCTTTACTTTATGTTGAGAGAGGTGGTAGGACTTGGAATTTGACATGATGGTTAATTTTAAGATGTAAGAAGATGGTTTCTAAAAAATTCAAAACTTCAAATGAATACTGAAATGAGCATATTAATTGAGCATAAAAGTTTCAAAATATTTTCTAAATTACCATTTATTTAGTTTTATTTCATTTTATTAATTTAAGTCTCTTTTCTGCCATTGCAGTGTAATAATGATGTTTAATCAAACTGTGTTTTAAATAGTAATTTTAGAATTATTCCTAAAAGTAATAAGTACCTTTTAATAGAAAAACTTTTAATAAAATAAAATATCACCTTTTATTAAAATAAAAATTTAGTTTGTACCTTTTAATAAAAATTAGACATATAAATATCACTTGGCACGTTTCAAATATTACGCGAGCAAAGCCGCGGGGTTTGCTAGTGCTACAATATGTAAGGGCGCGATAAAACTAATTCGGAGATTTTTTGATACATTCTTATATTTTAAAAAGGGTTGCTTTAATAATTATGATAAGAATTTCTTTCTTTCTTTTTTTAACATTTAACCTTCATCAAAATTTTTGTTTTAGTATTTAAATCTAAAGTTCAATATTTTTTTTCTTACTATTTGTGAGTTGGAAACATTAAAAATCTTCATGAACTTTAGGTTTTACTTGTGCACTAGACTGGGCACTACATATTTTAATATAAAACTAGTATGCTGTGGCC
Organism: Maratus speciosus; assembly: GCA_963932465.1. NCBI lineage: Eukaryota > Metazoa > Arthropoda > Arachnida > Araneae > Salticidae > Maratus > Maratus speciosus. The sequence goes on from OZ010789.1 coordinate 225,355,202, forward strand.
ATAAGAAAACTTTATTCTTTAGTTTTCTAATATATTAATTTAAACGGCACTATTAAAAAAGTGTTTATGAAGGTCAGTGCATTTCTTTGAAATCAACTCTAAGTAAGATCATCAACTAAAAGAGCACGGTTCAACTGTGCGCCCAGTTAGGTATTCAATTAAATACAAAATAGGATCAACATTCATATTTTTACATTATAAATTAAAATAAAAAAATTGGTTCATTTCTGCCAAATAAAAACTGAAATACACCTAGTATGTTTTTCGCATAAAACATGGTAGTGACCCTTGTTGAATAAAATAAGCCAAACTTATATCAATAAAACTTTTAGGAAACATCTTACATATTAAATTTATCGAAATTTCATCCTTTAGATGCTGACGTAAACTATCACGAAATCGTAAAAAACATAGAAGCGCAAGCAGCACCTCATATTGAGCGATATACAGGGAAACATAAAAAAGTAATCCGAAAGTAATCCGGCTTCGAAATAAATTATAGTTAATTTTAATTAATAAAAAACCACCAATTTAACAGTAATTTCCTGTCAAATTTAAACATTTTTCCTTATAGCAGTTGCCAACAAATAAAAATACACAGTAAAATTTTTACCACAGCAATTACTTTTCTATTGCAAGATTTCCACGTGAAAAATGAAAATGAAATAAATAGTTTGACGAATAATAAGTCATATTGTAAATATAATGGACGTCATCCTTTCAATACATAACGTCATATTAATTTGAAAAGAGGGTATTGAAACATGATTGAAACCTAATTATGGAAATATTGGCATATTTTAACATTTTAAGGTTTTCTGAATATATTTTCGCCATGCCTTCGACTTCTTTTTTTTATTGTTTGTTTTATACTCCATGTTTAATTTCGAAATTGAGTTTTCAAAACAAACATTCTTAAAATTCCGGGGAATGCCAGTAGCTAGTATATATATATATATACATTATGGGAAGAAATATTTTCCTACTATAATTGCATTTTCATTTACTTGCATATAACATTTGATTGCTTCTCTGAAACAATGCATAGGTAGCTAATTTTAGAAAACAACATTCCTTATCTCAATTCCTTAATGAGATTCGTTTACATTCGAAGAATCTTTATCGCTTTAATTAAAGGATTGTATTTTACTGAATTCGCTTTGGAAATAAAACGGAAACAAGTTATATTCAGAACCGATACATTTCCAATGTTCATAAAAATGCAAGATTTTAGCTATTTTTTCTAGCTAATTAACAGGAGTAGGAGTAGTTAATTATAAAAAAAGATCAAAATTACAGACATTACATCACACTAAATTAAAAAGATAAAAGCACTGAACACGATTTAAAAGGACGAATTCATTCGAATTCATTCTGAATCTCTCATCAGCTAATCCCTAACATAAAAGTCATATTAAGGTGTTAAAGTTCAACATACAGAAAAACAGTACATCAAGTTTTAGAAATGTGAAAATTAGAGTTAAAACAAAAACTGAATATTCTATTGTTAGAGATGCAGCCTCGTTAATTGCTAAATCAGTAGTTCTAGTATACCAAGCTTCTAAAAAAAAATACAACTTGCATAAATGCTGTAGTTGGATCTGATTATAAAAGAATTCTCAAAATTCGAAAAATGATCTGATTCACGGCTTTTTCAACAATGTTAGAAGTTAAATTTTTATCCCTAAAAGCATGTTTATGCTCCTTAAGTCTTATATAGGCCCACCGTGGCTGAGTGGATAAGACACCACGCCGCTAATCGCTTGAGAGCGTAGGTGAGTGCAGGTTCGAATCCCGCCGTTGCACACTCTTTGTGGAGCCCCCAGGATGTAATTCTCTGATGTTGTAAATTTCCTTGTGCTATCTCGTCCCTGTATATCGACGATGACTTATAAGCGGGCCCTGGTGTCAAGCACACAAGTCTGATGCATGTGTTCAATAAAACAAGTCTTATTTCAAGCGTAAGGCTGGTTTCTCCTATATAGACAGTATTACACTGTTTTCACGGAATTCCATAAATAGCATCTTCAAACTGTGAGCTGGGATCAAAGACTTTTAAGATACTAGACTGGCAATTCCTCGGTCATTCCCATTTAAAGCATAGCAGCCATCTGAATTGATTTGAAGTAAATTGAAACACCTCAACAACGAGGTTTGTACGTCAGCTGTGAGTTATTTACCATTAAGTGCTATGACTAGAATGATCTTAAAAATTTAATTTTTTCAATACATATGAAGTTTATGGCATATTTTTTTTCATGAAGGTTTTTATTATGTCCAAATATGCGTTAGAAATATTTATTTTTCAAGACGTTAAAAAAAGCGATTTATTAATATTTTTATGGATGGTATGTTTGAAAAAGTGTATCTATTTTTAATATGTCTTATAAACCGAAATAAAGGCAAAATGTATAAGGAATCAGATTGTTAAAGATTATATTTCTACCTTTTTTAAGTTTGACTTACAAAAGTAACTGGTAAGGAAGTTTAGTTTAAAGGTAGCAACTGTAACATAATATAGCAATTTACAAAATTTCAAATTACTTGTAAAGAAATCTACGTTTTTTAAACAAATTTTTATGCAAAGAAGTAATTAAACAAAAATGTGTATTAACGAAAGTAACACTATATTGTAATCCCTGGAGGATGTTTATTGTAGTACTTACTTGGTACACGAAAAAAATATATTGATGAACAATAAAATATTTTTCAAAAGAGGCCTAAATGAAATAGGGTAGACTAATACTTAATGGTCCGCAATAAAATATATGCTGATAAAAGCATTTTCTTAGGTAAATTAAAATATAAAACATATATGCCGCTGTACAACAGCTGTGATCAAAAATCTTCAGTTAAACTGACAGTTTGCCGATCTATGTATCTTAAAAGTCTTTGGCTGGGATATCTATGTTTAAAAGTTGCTTAAGTAGTTTTTGTGGGGTGAAGAATGTGAATGGTAAATGGTTTCACAAATTGCGAAATCTTCTATTAAATACATTTGTAATACGTAATGCTTGCGAATTTATTAATTTCCATACATTATGAATGTATTCAGATGTAGTCCTTTTGCTTATATCAAAGGAGTAGTTAAAAATCTTTTTTGTTTGTGTGTGTGTGTGTACTGTTAAAATACTTGACTCATATAGAAATAGCCAATATTACATTAAATTTTTGTAATAATTTATGGGAATTATAATAAAGTATAAAACTTACTGATACTAATGACAGTTTCAAATCTGTTGTAAAACAAATGTATCGATTCTATGCCATCTATTGTTTTTATGATATAAAAACAATGTCGCCCGCGAAAACCTTGTTTTTTTACAGGGAAAAATCTGTATCTTTAAAAGATTTTCTGTTATTTTAACAATCAAATATGGTCGTGCAAAAAGTAAATACTCTCTACTAACTTTGTAACAAATTATCGTATGAGAAAGTTACTGTTACCAAACAGTTTGAAATAAATTCTATTTTTAAATGATGTATTATATAAAATTTACTTAGGGGGCCATCTACAAATCAAACGCAGCCCAGAATTCGTTTTTTTTTCAATAGCACCACCCAATTTTGAGAAGATATTTAAAATCTTCGGTTCAAACTATACCCAGAAACGAAATTTCTAGTAATTTGAATAATAAGTTTTTTACTTATAAATTTTCAAAATTTACAGCTCGTAATATTAAATTATGTTATGTTAATGTTAAAAATACAACTTAATGTTTTAACATCTGATAAAAATACTTTAGATACACATTTGGAGCTAGTATACTTACGATTAACACGAAAATTCTCAGTAAGAGATTTTCCGCGTGATGTGAAATATAAATCAATCTCTCGTCCCAATTCTTCTCGTAAAACCATTTATCTCCTTACCTCACATTAATGTGGGAAGCTGATTCTTTATGTAGTGTTTGATATAATTTATCCTATACTATTGGTTGTTTTAGACTGTCGAAATTGGAGACATATCTTAAATTTAAATAATATTCCAGTTTGTCGTTAGACGTGAAGCAAACTGTACATGAGTCTCATTTGGTTCTTTAAAAGCTTTTTTAAATTGCTCTAAGCAAAAATAAGGTGTAGGTTGAAATTCTTTTGACACTAATTCTTTTATTTTTGCATAATTATCGATATCACCATCATGTAAGTTATTATGTTAGATACTTTGTCCCTTAATAAATTTAACAAAATTTCTACTTTATATTGTTCTGAAACATTTTTTTCTTAAAAGCTCGTTCTAATGAAGAAAAGACTTGAAGATATCCTTCGGGACGTATAGGAATTCTTACAGTCAAAGTTCGGATACTTTTAATAAATTGATCTAACGATTCTAATTTTATTTCACTCAGACTAATATCAGATTTACCTTCAAATTTAATTTTAGCGAGTTCTAATTCAAGTTTTATTTTTTCCAGATCATATTGCTTTTGCTCCTCATCAATTCGCCTTTGCTTCTCATGTTTACGATTTTCAATTATATAGCTTGCTATATCTTTCACAAAATCTGGTTTATTTTTATAGATTTCACTGCTTTCAATATCGTTTAAATCAGCAATTGTCATTTTTTCATTAATATTTGGATTTATTTCAGTAGCTATAAGCCTTAAATCCTCTTTTTTTGCGCCCTTAAACATTGTTTTGTATATGTATAACAGTACAGATATGAAAAATCACATCCACTTACTTTTGGAATAAGCTTTTAACGAATTTTGTTGCACGGAACTCTTTCGGCACTTATCATTCATGTCGGCGTTTCACTCAACTTAAATTCAACTGATTTTAGAAGCTCGTTGGATTTAATCCCGGGCTGCTTTCCCGTTGCTCGGCGGACCATAATGATAGCTCATATTAAGGAGTCACTAATTCTCAAAATAACAAAACACCAGTATTTATTAAATAATATCACAAGATATGCCGCTCGTGGCTACCTCTTTCATAACAAAAACATTCTATGAGCTCTTATAAACAAACGCAGGCGATAAAAGTTAAAGATAAAAATACAAAGCATAAATACGACTGAACAATGCCAAAATTTCAAGTAATGGTTTTGATTACTAATTCAAATATTCACATATCTGATTATTATACATTGAAAGGCTGATGCATAGCTCATGATAGATCATTAATCCGGTTCGAAACACAAATTTTTCAGTTTTCATTTATAAGTATGCAATTAATTTATAAGTAAGTAATATTTTGCACCTTTCTTCTTGTACTGTATATTTATTTATATTTATACATTTTTTTCTTTTGAAATGTAGATTCTTTTAAAAACATAAACTTTAATTATTTTTTTCTTTTTTAGTTGAAAACCTTAACTTTTAGCTACTCGTATTTGTCTAAAATTTCATCTTAATTTGATAGGTTCTGAAGGAATTTTGCTTAGTTTATCATCTTTCACATGGTTTTTCATTTTGAGTACATAAAAACTGAATGGTAATTTGCCTTTGGAATTTGCAAAAAACATAACGAGGGGGAAGGGGGGTGGGGTTATAGATATTTTATTTATTTGTTTGTAACGCTTACTCTCTCGGTTCAAGGCGAATACAAAAATAGGAGTGATAAAGGAGGAATTGGAGTCACGCACAGAGCGGATCTCATAATGTTTCCCACAAGCACTGCGGCATTTGATTTGCTTTTGGTGGACGCTTGTGGGGAAAATCGAGAAGTTGATTAGCTATAATCCATCGTGACGTTGTATGACGTCGGAAATGCTTGTTGTCCATTGGGACGCCTGTTTTATTTATTTTATTATAAAACTGCCCTCTTGGAAGCTTTATAGGTATAAAACATAAACAGGCGTGATAGGTAATGAATGTTACATCTACACTACACCTAATAGTTTTTTTTTGTCCTTATTCAAGAGGATAGCATTATAAAATATTAAATACGTGCCAACAATTCTTACTCGTTTGCTCTAATACTATTTCTGATGTCAAAATCCCTTTTTCTATATACATACTCAGAACGGACAATAACCAATTATGCACATACGAAAAGTCTGTAAAGAGGATTTAGACATAGTGCACTCACATTGCCTTAGGACAGGGACGGCGAACCTTTTCACATCCACGTGCCAAATTTTTCCAAAAACATATTTTACGTGATCACGATGTGCCAACAATAAAAAATTTTAATGGAACAAGTAATAATGAATTAAAATTACTTAAAACTTAATCTTAGACGCCAAATAATTTATATCAGCTTCGCACTTAGTTATTTTTACGAGAATGCAAGGTGAATTGAACTCATTTGACAAGATGTTTTTACTTGATTTTTTTCATATTATTTGTATCCGAAAATAATGTTTCGCACAAAAACATGTCAAAACAGTGAGCGCCAGAATGCACACCTTTTAGTGTTTAGAATTGCATTCAAAGTCCTTACAATTTTATCATCGGTATTTTTGCTTATAATGCCTTTTACTCTTTCTTTTGCGATAGACACCTAATTTTCTCTTATTCTGAAAATTTTGTGAGCCAATATTCAGCGAGATTGGGATACATTATATTTAGTTAGTGTTAGTTAGGGTATATAGTTATATTCCAGTTTCTTCAATCTGTATGACAATGACAATCAGCCTCAGCCAAGCTAATCGAAATCAGATAAACAGAGGCAACATCTAGATTAAGTAATGCATTTTGTGAAATTCTATTATATTTTGATGTAGAACATGAATCTATGCCGTGCCAAAAATAATCTGCAGCGTGCCAATTATGGCACGCGTGCCATAGGTTCGCCGTCCATGCCTTAGGACATGTTGTTTTATAAAAATTTCACTTAATTAAAATGAAAGAAAATATTCTTTTCTCATTTTCGTATCCCAGATCACCTTAAATGGCAGTAAAATTCTATTTTTGAATATTAGAATATTATAAAATATTTTGAAGGGTTTTGGTTATTTGAAAATTATTTTGTTGTAAATATACATATTCGACAATATGACAATAAAATTCATTCTCGAATTCTCCCACACAAACTCCGCCCATTTCAAATTTCACTTTCAATTAAAATTTTTATTTATCTCAAATGTTTTTAAAAATTTCTAAAACTCAATGCGTCTAATAAAACATCTAACTTAATTAAAGCATTAACTATTTAAAAATATATTGACATTTTACCTCTCATGAATTCTGTTTACGTTAAAACTGAAGTAGATATATATTTTCAAAGACCATGGAGAAATCATTAAATGATGTGTTATAAGCAGATTTAATGACTTTTCCAGGAAATCGGTGCTATAAATCTTCTAAACTTCTCATTTAAGTCAACATCTAAATTTAATAAGTGTAACACGTGTGTCTTCAGTAGTACATTTAATCTTTCATGTTCAAAGCTATTTTCCATGCGTAACTTGATATATGATGGATCGAATTTTTAATGATATATTTTACTGTATAACATTGACTAAATTTAATACATTCTAAGTATGAAATTCTGAGAAAATATTTATTAGAACGTTAAACTGGAGGGAATTGATCATGCATAAGGTTATATTTAAACGGTGAAATAATTCATAGAATTGTATGAAACTCTCTTTTTGCGACTGAATTATTTTTAGTTTATAAAAAACATTTTTATCTCTTAAAATACATTTAAACTAGATTGTTAAAAAAAAGGTAATGGTCGCTTTGTAAAATTCTTACATTTATTACAGAATTACAAAACGTCTCTTGATATGCCGTTTAAAAGCAGTATTTATTAATACAAGAAATATATTATTAAATATTAAATTTCTAGGACACCTGACTACAAAATAAAAAGCATAAAAACATTTTTGGTCATGGCTTCCTTTAGATCCAAGGGCAGAAATTTTTTGAGAAAATATTCTTGCGTGCTGAACAGAAAATAAATAATTTCGAAGACAAATTTTTCAACAGAATATTCGAAAAGGAAATGACTATGTATCACACTTAAATATACAGAGGTAAACGCTATTTTTTAATAGAAAGAATGCTAGAATAGCTGCGTTTTGTCGTTGAAACATAGTACAGTAGTGTTCTGTCGCTGTTTAAGCCATTATGTGACAGGAATTACATTAGAAATTTTTGCACTGCTCTGCATAAAGTTCTGGTTTTAAATGCCGCGATTATTATGTTTTTAATGGCAACAATTTCAATGTCATCCGAAGAAGATCTAAAGGATGGAATGTAAGAGCCAACTTAGACTATCTAGGTCCCCAGGACAAGCATCATTCTGGTAGCCCCCCCCCCTTTTTTATCAATCCATAAAACTTATTCGTGAATTATGCTCAAGTGACTAGTACTAAATGTCATACATATTGTTAAAGGTACTATTCACATCTGTAGACAGGCTATCACAAGAAAGATGGCCACAACTTTAAGAAACATACTGGTAGGAAAGTAGTACAAACAGTGATGGATTGGTTGACGGGAATATTTGTTTGCAAACTTTCCCTTTGCTTATCTATGTATGCCATTACACGTGCAAAAGAAAAATGCCCACATTGGTTACCATAAATAGTTTTAACTTGAATTGTTAAGAAGAAAATGTAAATAATAAATTTCTCTTGAAAACAATGGACTATTAAGTCGTTATAATAAAATTTTAATGATTAGTTTTCTGGTGTGTACCTCGTTCTTCTTTTTGCGGTGGGGAAGTGTTCAAAGAAAGTAGACAGGGGAAGGGTAGGGCTGCACTCCCTAAAACTTTCAAAATGGTTTTAGTCACTATTTTCCAATTTTAGCAATTTTTCACACTTTAAAAAAATCCTGATTACTCCTGTGGCTACTAGCCATCAAATGCGGTGGCGGGGCAATTACCCGCATGCCCTGCATTACTCAGACCCTGCAGACAAGCTCTAAATGAAAATTACTTTCTCTCTCTTATCATATTTATAATATTTAAAGCATATTATCTTTTAGTAAACACCAGTACTATTATAAACATTACACAAATAAAATAATCGTTCAAGTGCGAGGTTACATGTGATGTACGAGGCTAACGAGAAAGACAGGCTACCGCGGTGGGTCCAATTCTTCTTTTTTTTACAGACCGCTAGAGTCACGTGATGCTCTTTTTGCACACCTTCATTGGTGCATTCGAGCATCACATGACTCCGGCGGTCTGTAAAAAAAGAAGAATCGGAGCCACCGCGGTAGCCTGTCTTTTTCGTTAGCCTCGTGTGATGTAAAAGTGACGTATACAAATTAGAATCTTACCTGGGTCGGATGCAACTTGACCTGAACCGATAAATTCTTATTAAATTCAACCCAAATCCGACTAAGAAAATTCATTTATCCTAAACCCGAACCCCAAACTCAACATATTTCAACCCACTCTCGACGACAAGTACAAAAAGTACATAAAATAATTCGCAATTATAGAGAAATAGTCCACAATTACATCTCTAATATCAAATTTTATATTTTTTGTATAAAAGGAATACATATGCACTCATTAATATTCAATTAGTACATAGTTTTTTAATGTGAAAAAATATTGTAGACAATCTCTTAAAAAATCGGGTCATGTGGAACTCGAGCACAATCTGAAAGTCTCAAAATACAACCAGAAACCGTAACATTTAAAGTCAACCTAATCTGTAGAAGGAAAAAATAAACAACTCCAACCGGCACGACCAGCAGTTTATGTCGAGCCAAGTTCATGTATTATACCGATTAGCCAGGTCTCATCACTACAATCTCATACTGGTTGCCATGCTAAAGTTCCAGGCATGGAAGGACTAGATCAGAGACGTACATCTGATATTAAATTGTTCTTCTATTGAGAACATACTAAGCATGACTAAAATAGTAATGGAATGATTATTACAACGACAAATTACATTTTACCAATGAAATGAAGGTTACATAATTTATTTTTATTTCTATTACGTTTTAAATATATCAAAAGTGCATACATATAACAGACAACGCTAGTCGCGTGAAGACTCTCGCAAACTAATATTAAAAGAATGGCAGTGTTCATTAGAAAATTTCTCTTTTGTATTTCAAAATTTGCAATTATTTTATTTTATTTTTTTATTTTTTTGCTTGGTATATCTGATGTTGATGTGATATCAAGTATATTTTTATTTTTTGATTTTTTTTGCTCAGTACACTTTTAGTTTTAGAATCGTTTTCGAAATTAAAAGTCCTCTAAGCGGAGAAAAATATTACAAATATTACACAATTAGACGAACTAACCTCAAATATTCTATACAAAAGATATCATTTGAAAATATTTCGATTTAAATGATAGATTTGTAAAAAAAGCTGCCATTGCTTTAACATCGACATTCTAGTATATCCGACCAAATAGAGTAAGTACACAGTGAACCAAAAGACACAAATTTAATAAACATTCAATAATTCAAATAGTAAACACATCAGTACGATAGGGATTTAACTTAAATATACAGAGGTAAACGCTATTTTTTAATAGAAAGAATGCTAGAATAGCTGCGTTTTGTCGTTGAAACATAGTACAGTAGTGTTCTGTCGCTGTTTAAGCCATTATGTGACAGGAATTACATTAGAAATTTTTGCACTGCTCTGCATAAAATTCTGGTTTTAAATGCCACGATTATTATGATTTTAATGGCAACAATTTCAATGTCACCCGAAGAAGATCTAAAGAATGGCATGCAGGAGCCAACTTAGACTATCTAGGTCCCCGGGGCAAGCATCATTCTGGGAGCCCCCCCCCCCTTTTTTATCAATCCATAAAAATTATTCGTGAATTATGCTGAAGTGACTAGCACTAAATGTCAAACATATTGTTAAATGTACTATTTACATCTGTAGACAGGCTATCACAAGAAAGATGGCCACACCTTTAAGAAACATACTGGTAGGAAACTAGTAGAAACAGTGATGGATTGGTTGACGGGGATATTTGTTTGCAAACTTTTCCTTTGCTTATCTATGTATGCCATAACATTTGCAAAAGAAAAATGCCCGTCATTGGTTATCATAAATAGTTTTAAGTTGAATTGTTAAGAGGAAAATATAAATAATAAATTTCTCTTGAAAACAATGGACTATTAAGTCGTTATAATAAAATTTTAATCATTAGTTTTCTGGTGATGTAGCTTGTTCTTGTTTTGGCGATGGGGAAGGATTCAAAGAAAGTAGACAGGGGAAGGGTAGGACTGTACCCCCCAAAACTTTCAAAATGGTTTTAGTCACTCATTGCCAATTTTAGCAATTTTTCACACTTTAAAAAAATCCCGATCACTCCTGTGGCTCCCCGCCCTCAAATGCGGTGGCGGGGCAATTACCCGCATGCCCTGCATTAGTCAGACCCTGCTGACAAGCTCTAAACGAAAATGACTTTCGCTCTTTTATCAGATTTGTAATTTTTAAAGTATTTTATCTATTAGTAAACACCAGTACCAATTTAAACTTTACACAAATAAAATAATCGTTCAAGTGCGAGTTTTACTCGGACACAAAGGGTTCCGTATTGACATAACTGTAGACAAATGTGAGGCGATTTTAAAAACAAAACATAAAACACAACAACGTAAAACAACCTGACTCATTTTTAAACAGAAAAGCATGATACTTGCAGAAATGATGCAGAAATGGCGATGGGGAAGGATTCAAAGAAAGTAGACAGGGGAAGGGTAGGACTGTACCCCCCAAAACTTTCAAAATGGTTTTAGTCACTCATTGCCAATTTTAGCAATTTTTCACACTTTAAAAAAATCCTGATCACTCCTGTGGCTCCCCGCCCTCAAATGCGGTGGCGGGGCAATTACCCGCATGCCCTGCATTAGTCAGACCCTGCTGACAAGCTCTAAACGAAAATGACTTTCGCTCTTTTATCAGATTTGTAATTTTTAAAGCATTTTATCTATTAGTAAACACCAGTACCAATTTAAACTTTACACAAATAAAATAATCGTTCAAGTGCGAGTTTTACTCGGACACAAAGGGTTCCATATTGACATAACTGTAGACAAATGTGAGGCGATTTTAAAAACAAAACATAAAACGCAACAACGTAAAACAACCTGACTCATTTTTAAACAGAAAAGCATGATACTTGCAGAAATGATTATTAAAATGATTTGCAGCCAAAAGGGGTTTTTTCATTATAAGTGAATTACATATTGAAATATAAGTGATTGTTGTCTGAAAACTACTGATTATTAATACCTTGGAATTTTCTATAGATTATTTTCCCATGATTGCCTTCAATAATTGAATTCATTTGGAATGAAAACGTCGGCAATTTATCTCAGTCTTACGTAAAACAAAGACCTTTTACAAAGTTTAAACTTGGCATTGTGCCAAGCACGCTTCGAAAGAACGTTACAATTTTGCAGAGCTGCTTTGGTCCATGCCGCATTTTTTGATAGGTTTTTAATTAATATCTCGTCTAAATACCGAAACTTTTTTTTTAAATAATCATCAACAATCTTTAAATAATTGTGCGTAGGTAAGTATCTCGAGCGCCTTTCAACGCTACGCTGAATGCCCGCAAAGTACAGTTTGTGTGTAACGGGAAAATGCAATTTTTGTCAAAGTCTATGTGACCTAAGGTAATCACTATAATTTTCATTTTTAAATTTCATTTTTTTGGCAAAGTTTAAATATGTTTCTACTACGTTTAATTTTTTCGCAATTTTAGTTTCAGTAGATTCGAAAACAAGGGAGGTGGGGGGGGGGGGCATATTTTTGCAGTACATTTTTAATGATATATCTGAAAATATAATACCTAAAATTAAAATAAATATATTTTTGAGTTAGATGTTATAATATTTAATTTATTTTTCAAGTAACTTAATTACCGCCCTAAATTTTTCCTAAAAATATTTGTGAATGGCTCATAATCCATAAATATATGTGTCATTAGTCTTTATAACCCTACCAAGTTTGAACTGTCCACATTCTATAGTTTTCAAGAAAAACAGCTGTGACAAAGACGGAAAGACAGACACTTGAGTGACATAATGGTTCTTTTGTGCTTTTTAAGTACGAAATCCTAAAAACTGAAGTGCTAAATAATTTTTATATTTTGCACTTTGAAAAAATGCACTTCGGTTAACTAACTCTGGAAAGATAACGAAACCTAATCAAACAAGTGAAGAAAAAATAAGAATGAACCATCGTAAACTCTTTCACAGTATAATGAGTTGTTGATAATGTGTATTTTGCGTGATTCCTATCACCAAATAGCGAAGAATGTAAATCTTTCAACACTTAAGTAATTGCAAGAAGTGAAATTTGCCACTTAGCACGCATGAATTAGTCTGCAATGAGACCCTTCTTTTATTTGAAAAAATCAATTATGAAATAAAAAAGTGCAATAAACAGCATTTATATCGGCGTGAATTTAATTACAAGCTTTATTGTTTCGTAATCCAATAAATTCAACCCGTTACTTTATTTTATTGTAGGAAACAAACTACTACAGAAATGTGATTGAGAATTTGCGGCTACGGGATAATACACATGTTTTTCAGGTTAAAAAAAAGATGTTATTGGATGTTTTTAATTTACATGTTTTTGCGGAAAACGTTTATTGTTATTTACATTAGAGTCCTACATGAGTCGGGTTATAATCAACACGAGCCCGAAAATTCGATTTGAAGTTAAATTTAAGACCCATCCGAGCTCGACAAGAAAAAAAAAATTCACTGTCCAAACACCCTATCTGAACCTGACGAAGCTCATAAATCAGAATGGACCTCAAAACGAAAGAAAATTCCTATTTTAATGCAATTGTGAAATAAACACTCTGTAATCACACCTCTATTATTAATTTTATATTTTATGTAGAAAATGAACACATATGTCACCCGTCTGAAAAGTATCCGGCAAAAAAACATGTAAGTTACCTGACGGGATTGGGGCTCAAATCCCCTTTATAGTAGGCTCCTTATGCCTCCAGACACTTAGCCCAAAGTTCCTTCCACTGCCGAAATCTCTTCTGGAAGACTTCATTTGAATGGTGTTCAACTCTGCTGTCGCGTTCTGCATATTCTGCTTCTACTATCACAACGGGATCCTTTCAATGGCGCCTTCAATTTAGGAAACAACCAGAAGTCGCAAGGAGCCATGTATGGAGAATAGGAATATTGTCGAACGCCTGGAATTCCATGTTTTGCCTGGAAAGTCTGAAATAGGTGCGATGAATGAGGTGAAGCATTAATGAATCTTACTACACTTGATGAAACTTACGAGCTATTTCGCTTTGAGAATAACCAAGCTTTGACAAAATTTGATTCACTAGCTTTGCTTAATTCGTTGAGTCAGTTTGAGAGAAATCAAAATCCGACGAACACATATGACAGCAACTCACTTGGCGACCAGCAGACTATAACTGGCTCACTAGAACGCAGGGGAAAAATTCAGGCATGCGCATTAAGCTGTCTCCTTCCAATGTACACAGTGGCGCAATCTTAGAATCATTATTGTACGCGAGAAAAATCAAGGTCGGATAGTTATCAGGCCTCCTACACATATAATATTATTTTTAATTCAATCATACTGATTGGTAAAGATATCATACGAATTGAATTTTCCCATCCGAGCAAAAAATGCCCAATCCGCGATTCGAACCCAGCCCCTTTGATTTAAATTGGCAATGATCTACCCATTGAGCTGTACGTTAGAGTGGAACTTAAGTATAGGGTAAAAAAAAAAAACTTTTTTGTTTTAATGTGTAATAGTGAAAACTTTTTTCCTTTTTGGATGTCTAAACTTTTGGCTGAAAAGGTTTTTTTAAATTAAGTTGTTTTCCGGTTCCTCAAGGAGGTCAAAGTTTTGAAATTTCAGTATAAAGTAAGTCAAAGTAAACAACGTAGGTGTTAGCTTATATCTACTTTTATTTAGCAAATACTATCCAGAAGTCACCACCAGGAAGTGGTTAAATATCGACTTCCACCTTCCTTACTTCCCTTTGTTATGGATTAATTCAATTGGCTATTCAACCTACTGTCTTTTTAGGCAAACTTTGTCATTACATTGTGGTAATTCAACTTTCCCAAGATTAAGCGATCTTTTGCTTAATATTTAAAGACGGTTGACGCAGCTCGCGGGACAATTTTGACACACGTTTTCACTGTTTGAGTATGACAAGGAAAATCTAAAATTCAGGTGTATCCCCTGTTTGTACTTTTTTGAAGTTCTTCATTCGATCAGTCCATCAAGATAGGATCAAAGTTTTTATAGTCTATAATTTCAATATGTTCGCATTTTTTCAAGTAGCTTTCCTACTGGTCCAGAAAATCCTTTTGTACCCGTAGTTTTTCCAGCAAGATGTTGAAATAAGTATCTAAGAAAAATGTTCATTTGGATGTAATAATCAAATTATCCATTATAAAGTTTTTAGGGTATTGCTTCCAATGTTTTAACAACTCCAGATTTGCATCCTACATTAAAGGCGTTTCTGTTTCAACCAATAACTTTCAAACTTGAAATGCCTGTATTATTATTTTGAAAATACACCAAAATTGCAATGGCTATATTAATATAAGAAGAAGATGTCAATGAAATATGACCAATATATTTTTATCCTGGTTTTTGAACTAAGACCAGGTGCTCGTCTTTAATGATTCTTAGTTATACTTTTCTCCCTCTGCTTCAGTTATCATAGCGTTATCCTTTCTGCCATCAAAATACTAACCTTCTAAAATTAACTCACTTCGTCTTTCCTGTTCTTTCAAATTCTTCCTTTTCTTTTCTCTTTGTCGTCTTCGAGTTCTTCTTTCAGTTACCTTTTCTTTATTATCACCAGAAATACCCATTATCTTCTAAGGTGCCATTTGCAATAATATTTGCAGTTCTGTCTAATACTCCGGTTCTTTCACTTGTTGATTATCAAATTCAGGTTTAGAAAAACAACCGATTGAACTATTTCCTTCCGAACTATTTTTTATACTTGACGATCATTCAATCAAAACATCATTTTTTTAAAAATAACTTTTTTCCTTGATATTTCCTTTTCCACTATTGGTACACATTTTTTGTAGTTTTTATATCTATTGATCCTATTGCCATCCTTTGGTCTTTGAGAAAGTGACGTTTTTGTTCTGATACACGATAATATTTAGTGCTTTTACACAAAGAAATGTTTTTTGCAGGATTACCTAACATTTTGCAATTTTATATTGGATGTGGGATTATTCTTTCTAATCTTAATATTTTTCTTCAAATTTTGACATTTCTCGCGCTAGTCTCTAATCATTTTTTATGATTTGTGTATCAGAAACCGTTGGAATTGAAGGTCTCAGCAATACACTTTTAATTGTATCATCAACAGCTTTAGATATTTTAGAAATAGTGTGTACCAGATTCCAGCTGTCAGATTTTAAGTAAAATTGAACCCAAAAATAATTTTCATAACATCTTCATATGTTCGTCAAAGATGACAGTCTAATGTTAATTGTTTTGGTTCACGAAATACAGGACACTTCAACAATTATCTAGATTTAGGTACGTTAACAGACTTTGTTACTTTTGACACCGAAAGTTTATTGAAAAATAATTAAAGAAACTGTTAACACACGTTAAATCGGACTAACATGTTATGTGTCGCAGCCAAATAAATCAGAGACAATCAAAGCCGACGACCACGACGCTGGCTTCTACAAAAGTCAAATAAAGTGGGGCTAACTTTTCTAAGGCACTCAAGCTAAATTATTCTCTATATTACAGGACATTAACACTTAATTAATTTAATTTTGCAAAATATAAATTTAACAATAAGCTTACAAATCTTTTCATGCAATTATTGGCTTTTTTTCGTTTATTAGGGAAAATCAGGCGCTTTGAGGAACCGGAAAATATCATTTTAAAATTAAAAGAAAAATATTTTCTTTTTATGGAGTTAAAAAGGGAAAAAATAATCACTATTAGAATATAAAATTCAAAACTTCGTTTTTTAGTTCCACCCTACTGTACGTAGAACGTAAATATAATAATAATTTTAACTCAGTTTTAATTTTTCGCTATGTTGGAAAAAATCAATTCGTATGATACCTTTACCAATCAGTATAATTGACTTAAAAATAATAGTGTATCTACGTTCCCATCGTTTCATGGAGTTCCTTTACCTTCGATATATACTGTTGAACGGGCCATATGACAGACTAGATGTTATTGTCAATAAGGTTATGAGCAAAATACGCCAACCGTTTGTTGGCTCGGTTTATTCAATCGATAGAGCATTGGTCATAGGTCATAGGTTCGAATCCCGGCTGGAGAGTTTTTTTTTATGTCAAACGGAAAAATTCAATTCGTATGATATATAAATATACTCATCTATAAGTAAATATATAGTTTTTACATCTTTCATAATAATGTGGCCTTTCTTTCGAAAAACGTGTTTCTGAATCCGATTCTTCAGCGTCAAAGTCCAAACCGAAATTGATTTAAAACTGAAAGACTTAAGAGTCAGTCCGACTAAAATCAGACATACAATGAAAACAATTAGCTCAGACTTTTGACGACCTGACCAGCGAATTAGTCGAGTTAGGTTAAATAGTGTTTACTACCCGTTGGGAGACTTTTATCCACATTTATTTTAATAACCATTCTTGTAAATATCGCCCACTTCAACACGCATTAAACGACGGTACATTCAAAATTTTCACAGATCTTTGCAAAAAATTATGGACGATATGGCGACTATTTTTAATTTGTAAAATGGTATTGTGTATCTTAGCACAATATCAAAATTTCGTGACAACCTCTATAATAATAGCCTAAGTCATGTGATTGTCATAAATAGTTCCGGGCTGACCGCTTCGCTTTTTATATGCCAGGCGGCATTTTGGTACTTTAATGTTAGACAGGCGCAGGTGATAAATCGCTAAATATTGTTCTGTCGCCATCATTTCATCTATAGTATAATATTCCAAGTCATGTGATTGTCATAAACAATTACGAGCTGACTTCTTCACTTTCATGTGCAAGATTTATATATTGATTAAAAAATAAAAATATTTTTTCGAAAACAACTACATAAAAGTTGACATGATCGCAAAGAATTCTTGGTAGCCGATTGCAAACCTTACCAATAGCATTTTTTAACTCGCTAGTTAGCAGTTTTTATTTTTCGCGTGGTAAATTAAAATAATGCTTTGATGTTGAAATTAAATGTCATGGTTTGTAGTATTATTAATTTTGTTTTCCTTTTTAAAAGAAATAAGTGAAAGACATAAATTTTAAATGTTTTAGTTTTAAATTGATATGTTGTATTTTAAATAAATTAAGTAAAAGATTATATTTTAAATGAAATGAACGAAATAAAGAAAAAATGCAACGAGAGCAATGTTTGACGATTTATCATCTGCGCCCGGCTAACATAAGAATACCGAGTTCTTGATTTCTGTATCAGATTCTTCCGATTTGGCGAAGGATTGAGAAAGTAAATTAAATTATGAATAAAAGTAACATGATACAATACTTAGCATATATTTAAAGGACACCAAACTGGTCGCCAAGGACGGCTAGTTGTTTAATAGTTACGAAAATTAAAGCCTATAAATCAAAGAAGATACACAGACAGATAGACAAATATATTACAGTTAGATCCCGGTGGTACTGAAACGTTAGAAGAATGGGACTATTGCACAAATAAATAACAACGGACTTTACGTGCCGCTCTATGGCATTGACGCGACACCAAGCTCAATAAAGGCAGTGCATTGAAGCCATACTCTAAAGTACTGACCGCAGCAGATACTGCATAACGATCGATGTTTTGTTATTAACTGTGTCGTGAGCTTTGTAAAGCTTGCCCCGTCTATAAGCTAAAACTACTTTATTAGGTTCATGCGATAATGATATCCTAGAAAATTAATGCTCTAGTATTAAGATAGTTAAATATTGGTTTAGCTTGTATAAATTTAATATCAAGGTTTTGGCTTGCAACTCGTTATGTTCAAGACTAATTTGTTCAAGGCTAGAAGAGGGTCAGAAACGCTCTATGGATTGAGCGATTTATGTACTACATTTACGTACTGAAAATAAAATACAATATTTGAAAATTAAAACTTTTCAAAATGTATTTTATTTAAAGCAGAACATAAGATATGAATGAAGCATGAATAATATTCTCCTTCAAAGTATGCTATATTCCTTGAATACTACAGTAATTTATTCTTAATTTATGCCTTATAAATAATTTTAATAATATTTATTTTAACAAAAAAAAATCTTTTTTAAAGAAAGTGAAGCCCTTTTTTATAAAATTTGATGAAATAATTATCATCTCTAAATATATTTTTCAGTAGAAAAAAGAAGTATTTTTACAGACTAATAGCTTGACTAAATAAAAAAAGTCTAGAAAAATAATATCAGAAGTTATTACCTATGAACCGTATGAACAAAAATAAAATAAGATGTCATAAAAGGACGAAAAAATGATTAAACTACATTATCTTGTTAGATGCTTTATGACTATATCAGAAAGATCTTATAAAAAGTACCATAAATGGTGACATGATATTGTGGTTGTTAATGATGATTTTTAGCACAAACAAAATTAATGTCCTTAACCTGTGTACATCTGAGGTAATTCTATAAAAAATAACGAAACAGATATATTCATTAAAAGTATTTTATTTAAAATCATAATTATACCGTGAAATACCACGAACTCTACCATGAAGGAAGTTCCATTTTCAAGGGTATATTATAACAGTTTAATTTAGACTATTTACAACAAATCATGTATGAGATTGAAAGTAAACTAAAATAGTTTTTCTTACAAATGTTCAATGTGTGCACCGTTAGTTATAAGGTACACATCCTACCTAAAGCCCAACTCTTCCCACACTTCAGTTAACAAGTCCGGAGTAATGGTAGCAATAGCCTCTTCAATTCATTGTCTCAACTCTGGCAAATCATTAGGTAGCGGTGGAACGTAGACACGATTTTTTATAAAGCTCCAAAGGAAATATAAATCGCATGGCTCTAACGGCTTTTAAATCTTCAGCCCAGCAATAACACTTTATGCTCAGGAGTCGCCATTTTGCGTATGCGGCACTGAAAGCGGGTCAATAACAAAGCATACTCGCGCATGCGCTTATCTAAAATTGTTTGAGATACTCTTTATTTGTGACCTTGAACCAACATTCTACAACGCTTACAGTTTGTACTATTTGTAATTTGGATATTCTTTTATGGACACACACTGTACATACGTTACAAAGTGAGATTTTTAAACATTTATGTAGTTTTATCCAATGGAGGGTTTTCAAATAATTTAACACTATAATGAGCAGTGATGCATATATGAATCAATTAAAATTTAACTTTTAATAAATAAGTTGTTTTTAAACAAACACTTAAATATAAATATAAATATTCGTCTTATACAACCACGGAAATATGCTATTAAATAAGGCAAATAATTATTCATTAAACTATATGCTATCTAACCTTGAATGTTAATATAAATAAAAAGAAAACTGCCCAGTTGCATACTGGCCATAGCAATTACTCTTATTTCAAAGAATATTGCCCCTCGAAAAATAAATTAAGGGGAGATTACCCCCTTTTCCCCTATCTATATTTAACCAATGAGCCTGCAAATCTCATCAGAGAAGCGCCTTAACAGAATAAACCGATATACCAAATTTGAAGCAAATCGGATTGGAAAACCCATTTTTCTAAATTAAGAAAGGTATTAGCTTCCTGTCCTCCCTTTATACTTAACCAATGAACCTGCAAATCTAATCAGGGATGAGTCTTATCAGATTAAACCGGTCTACCAAATTTGAAGCAAATCGGATAGAAAAACCCTTTTATCTAAATTTAGGGGGCATTACCCCCGTTTCCCTCTTTATACTTAAACAATGAACCACCAAATCTAATCAGGGAAGCGCCTTATCAGAATTAACCGGTGTACTAAAATTAAAGTAAATCTGATAATTCTGCATGAAAAACCCATTTATCTAAGTTAAGTAAGAATTAGCTCCCATTATCCCCTTTATATTTAACCAGTGAACCCCCAAAAATTAATCAGGGAAGAGCCTTATCAGAATTAGAAAAAAAAATTGAGAAAATTCTAGAAATTTTTTAAAAACAAATTGATATTTCTATCAAGAGTTATCGCACTTCGTCCATACGTACGTACGTCCATACATACATACATACAGAATGTGTGGGCTTCGCTAGCCTGTGAGCTAAAAACATACTTCAAAAAAATAAATCGTGCATTGTAGGTTTAACAACCGGTTCTAGACTCTTATGACTTATCCAAGTATAAAGAGAGAGAGAAAAAAAGATACGTCACACAATGGATTGTGAAACACTTTCTAACATTGTAACAACACTGTAGAAAATCTTGATCACTTGATATAGTGTAAAAAAAAAAAAAACTTCGTGGCATATTGTTCCAAACTAAAAGTGCAGAATTTATTAAAGACATATTTATCAAGCACGATGCCCTAATCAAACTTTCGGTCAGAAAATGTATCAAAACAACATAATACTACAATAGCGAAATATAAAACTATCAGAAATTGAAACTCATTTTTAAAGTTGCAAGCAATTAGCTATTAAAATCTTAATCTAATAGTATTAAGAACACAATACATTGCTAAACGTTCTATTTATTCTGAGAATACTAATATACCGTCAGTCGAACATTCTTATTTACACGCTTGGTTGGCTACAAATACACATATTTTTTTATCCAAATTCATACATATAATTATTTCTACAAATACATATAATTATATGTTTCGAAATACATATAATTTAACAAAGTTAATCTGGAACAGTTTTGATAAATCGATTCAAGTGGATCGTAAAAAATTGTTTTCTGGATTTTTGAAAATACTTTTTTAAGGCTCTCTCTCTAAAATCGCCAATTGGCCATGATCCCGTCATCACTGTCGACTAATGTTAGGCAAATGCCTATAAAACTATTTTTATAACAAAAATATTGCCTATGGTGGCATGATGCGATATTTTGTTTAAGTAACAAAATTTAGCTCAGTTAAAAAATATATTCAGCATAATTTAAAACAATACAATAACTGTATAAATTCGGATTCCATTTTTCTAGAAGTTGATCGATTAAATTAACCATCGTTGTGTTTTGTGTATGAGAAAAAAATTAACTGACTTCCCTTGTCTGAACGTTCCATAATTTAAAAATCTAGGAACAATAAAATACAATTATAAGAAAGCAACGACATAAGGATAGCAAAAGTTGGTTGATTGACAAAATTTGCACCAAAAGCAGAGAGAGCACAGGGTGAAATTTCCCAAACCGCTGACCATGAAAGGAAGTTACACACCCGCCTGGTTCCATCATTCGATGATAGACAATGACTGGTTAATCTGTAACCGTAATTAATTTTTACTTTAAGTATTCAGCTTAATTAGAACGTATACATATTACACACAGTGGCAAATTTTCCCAAAATGCTGGCCAGAACTCGGAAATAAAATTTATACTGTTTCTATACATGATTTCTCAAAGTTGTATCAGGTTACAATTAAAATAAAGAAGGAAAAACTATAGACAATATGCTTTATATTAAACTGCACTGCGTTATTCATAATAAGCTTCAACGGTATCTAAATACCTCTGCCATCGAGTTACCAGAGGTTCATTCCGAATTATAAAGGAATTAGACCTTTATATGCAAAAAGTTTTAAAAGCATTTTTTGTTTACGTCTGATTGTGTTTTTCCTTTAGATAGTTTGCTAGGTGAATAAATATATAAAAACCACCAGAAGTGAGTTGGTAGAGTCGGTTGGCAGATAAATTACAGCAAAGTGATTAATCCAGAAACGAAATTACCTCAAAATTTAAAGCGGAATTGTCATTGCTGTTTATCAAATTCATACTGCCAAAAATAACTACCAAATTTTTTAATTGCCAAAAGTATTCAGAAACGGTACATAATGAAACAAACTATTCGACGAAATCAAGAACTGCGAGTCCAGGAATTTCTTCCACGTTTTCTTTCGGCACATTGCGTCACGTAGTTAGCAAGAGGAATATAATACCAGGTCTTTCTCTTTTTGAAGACTTGCGTTCGCCGGAGTGACATTTTACAATCGATTTATAATTCCTTGTGGCGTTGCCTCCACGCCTTGACTACACTTTAATAAGATTAAACTACATTTCAACCCAAATTGTGCACATGTTACAAATCACGCAATACTTTTTCTTGTCAACATATATTTTTACTTCACTCTCAAGTGATTACGAAGTATTGTAGCTAAAGAAACTGTGACATACATTGAAACACAGTGAGTGAACCTACTGCATTCATGATTAGTTCTGTAATTTTTTTCATTAACACGCGTTGAAGGGAAATGAAGCACAGCACATTAAAAAATCGGTCATTTCTTTTCCAAAATACTATGCCGTTAAAATATGACTACTATAACTTTCTTGCATAAAGTATATTTCAGCTATAATCGTGATTTTGAATATTGGAAAAACTTATTGCCGCTAGATAAGATTATGACCACAGGAATGAATAATTTTATATTTCCTAGCATATGTTTATCAAAAATGCGTGAATTCCTACCGAATCGAGTCGAATTAATAAATGAGAGGAAACAGTTTGTTATCTGAAACTTTACAGTTAAACAGTTTGTTATCTATCTTTACTACTGTGGTAATTTTAATTGCTACTTTTTGCTACGTTGAAAAACAATGTTGTTTCATTATTTATTTTAATAAATGCTCGTGATGGTTAGAATTTTGCACTGATATTCATACAATCACCCTATATAATTGTACCCCTAAAAATTCTGATCTTCACTTATCTAGTAATACAGTTGCTCATACTGATTATTAGCTTGATTTGTAAGAAGACTTAGAAAGAGTGAAAACGTTTCAAGTTTCGTCAATAGTTTCGGGGAATAGGTACTCTGACATTAACGACAAGACATTATTTGAAATTTGCAGTTCGAAAACTAATACTCTTATACCAAATGAATTATTTCCAAGTTCATTAGTATGGACTATCACATTTAAGGATAAAAGCGAATATAAATATTCACAATGTTCATAGGTCCCGACTCTCATATAAAGGCACTTTATGGAACGCCATTACCTTTATCTAGTGAAATTTTCGGACGTACCACAAAGTTTGGACCAATAAAAACATATCAAGGTGTTATGCTTTGAAAAACTATTGCGCATATCAACATTTAAAGTGAATAAAAAAAATTAACCTTATGATTTTCTTATGCACAACTTCCGTGTAACAACCGATTTGCAGAACTCGATAAAAAATTAATTAGCTGTTCCACCGAATCGGAGCGAAACGGCTGAATCCCTTCATTAATTTTATCTATATATTTTAAGAAATCTCAAAACCCCATAAAATCAATCGCTACCAAACTCGTTTCCTTTTTTATTGCTGTCTTTTTTGCTGGAAGAGATAGAACTAATGATAAAATCGCAGGATATAATATTACATGGTTTCACTTCTTTGAGAAGTCTCTGTTGCCTTAAGTATCATAAAACGGAAGATGAACCATACTTTATTCTATTTTCACTGACAATACCAAAAAAGAAGTCAATGGCAAAAAACAGTTATTTTACTTCACCCGAGTAATATATATTTTTCAAGCGGCATCTAAGATTGTAATTAAAAATCATCCAAGACTTGTTGAAACTGCGTGTCGATGATCAATTGATTTATTAATCATATTCTAAACTGCGTGAGGGTTTGTCACACACCTAGCATTTAAAAATTTGACGCATGAAAAAGTTTTCAGTTGTTCACTTTTTGAATCAAGTACGAATATCCCTATCGTGAATGTTTTGGCAGTAACACTACAATATGTACATAACTTTTTTAAACACTTTAATGCAATACTAGTTTACTGAAAATTATAAGGAAAACACATTTCAACTTCACTTAAACTAGAATAAAACAAACAGCTATGCACAGATTGATGTTTCAAATAAACAAGTTACAATTTGCCATAGATAAAAAAAGAAGACATTCGAATAGTAATTATTCATTCTTTTAGCCTATATCAAAAATTAAGCTTAAGGGGTTACTTCAGTCGCGCAAAAACACCCGTTCGCTAATGCTAAACCAATGGAAGAATTTTTTTACGATATCTCGGTTGCATTTGAATATTTTAAAAAAAATTAGTTTTGCATAGAATAGCTGACTAAATCTGTACAAAGGTCGTTTTTTAACTTTTTAGGCTTTTTTTTTTATGATGGCGCTATTACTTTTGAAACCGGTTCCCAAAATGAAAGTGTCCTAATTAAAAAATTCCTGTAAACAAAATAAAAAAATGTGCAAAACGCCTTTTGTACAGATCAACCTCAACTATCCAATGCGAAAAAACATTAAAAATATTCAAATGCAAGTGAGACTTCTTAAAGAATTTCTCCCATTTATTAACATTAGCGAATGGGTGCTTTCGCGTGACTGAAGTAGGCTCTTAAGTAACATTAACATTTTAACAAAACTTGAATAATATTAACACCTAATTTTTTTATATTATATTTGGATTTGAATCGTTTAAGCACAGCTTTAAAAATTATTATTTCGAATGAGCAGTAATTTTCGATTCTCAAATTTGAATATCATGGAAACCGAATTTGTGTTTTTTAAAAAAAATCATATAGTTTTCAGTAATATATCTTGGAAAAACAATTGTAACTCTACACATCTGTATCTCCAAAACAAGAGCCAAAGAATTTTTTCATGGCGATATTCGAGTTCAGTGGGTCAATTTCATAATTTCGAACCTTTGCATCAGAAGTAATTTCATTGTTGCATAATTTAATTGAATGAATTCTAGCATGATTCACACCATGTTGACTTTAATGTAGTGTGCACCGACAGATACACCATGTGCAAATTTGTCTATAAACAAATAGTTAGAGATCGACCATACTTCAACACACGTAAATTTTGTAAATCGGCGAAATTCAAACGTCACAAAGACTTTCTCGCATACATATGCATTCGACGCTATCGAAACTTAAGGAATCTATAACATAGACATTATAAAATATACAACACATAAGATATATATAATATCCTTACATATACATTCATAAAATCATTTTGTAGCAATAATAATATAATATAATATACTCATATATATGATATATTCATGATAATATATGAATATATTATATGATATATTCATATGATATGGTATATATTGTACATCATTTACGACCTATGTGTTATATGCATACAATACGTAACGTATATCTTTTACGCATTTTCAGCTATTTTAGTTTTGGTGGCAAAACACAACCCGCATTCACAAATAATTTCCACAAAATACGAATGTTTACCTTAAAACTTTAAAAATAAATGTGGGGAATCTACGTGTCGATCTAAATGAAAGCCTAGCTGTCAGTATTTACGAATTTTTATTGCCATTTTTGAAATTATAATATTTGCCTTGTTTAACCGAGAAAATCTATGATCAATTAAGCCAAAAATTTCGTTTAAAAAAATAAGACAAAAAGCTCAAAAATTAGCAGCTGTGAGAAGGATAAGTACATTAATAAATTTTATTTTATTGTATTATGAATATTACGGAATAAAATAATGCTAAATAATTACAAAAAGTTGGAGTTGACAATTTTTCTTTTGTTTATTTATCGATCTTTTATATTTTTATTTGATACATTTTTTTAAGGTGAAAGAGATTTCTTAAGAAATGCATTATTTACGCTGTGCACGATTTATAAAATCTAACAGAATTTGCTAAACAAAAAAAATATTCTATTTTCTATTCTATTCAAGAAAATGCGGCAAAAAAGACACTTTTTTGGAATTAGCCAATTGTTAGTATCTAGAAAAAAAATTGCCTTTGATTTATGTTTTGAAAATGCTTCGTTCACTATAGATAAAATAAATATTGCATTCCATTCAGAAAGTGTAGTGTGTTTTTTTCTCATTAAAAAAATAAAGTTAGAAAAAAATATTTTTGCAGAATTGTACAAGTATTGTAGTCTGTTTTAAACAAAGGCGAGATTTCGAATTCTTTACATGGAACGTTCTTTTTATACACCTAACCACACACACACACACAAAAAAAAAAAAAAATATATATATGGCATTAAAGTAGACCACGTATAAGCTTACTTTATCTCTTTAAACTTTTTTTCTGCGTTTGGATTAAATCAAAAGTTTTTACATCTAATCAAACTTTTTTCAAACATTTGACAGTGGCAAATGTTCAGAAATTGAATCAAAAAAGCCATGGCAAACCAATATTTATTTAAATATTTTTTGTTTCAATTAAAGGTTTGAACAATACAAGCTGTCTCATAAGTTCGTGCAAACTCTTTAAAAAATCATAGTAAAAGAGGTAATGCTCAGAAAAATTATCGATTTGCGCGAATATGATCACAAAGATATTGAATTTGTTTTCCATGTATAAAAAAATTCCAAAAGTAACGCGAAAGAGTGCACTTACACGTAATACTGAGATATTGTATGCAAATCAGGCAAACACAAACCGACAAAGAAACAAATCACAATAACAGGACACTGTGCATTTTATTTTAAGTAAAAGATTTTCAGCCTGACCACCACCACCAGGTATTAGGCACGTGAGGCAAGTCAGTACGCATATAACAGGTGAGTGTAGCATGTCGGCATGGATGCCACCGACGTTCTGTCGAATGCATCATTCAATTCCACCAAAGTGGCTAGGGAGCTCCGGTACACACGACAATTTAAGTATACCCAGTAGGGTGGAGTGAAAAGAATTATTTTTTTTTTAATCAAAAACGGGTAGGTGCCAAAAGTTTCTTTTATACTAGTACATTATCTGCGTGCAATATTACCTGTGAAAAAAAAATGGTTTGAGTCTGCGCTTTTGGTCCAAAAGTCGAAATTTTGGGTAAAATTTGACATTTTTTCAAAAAAATTTCTATAGAGATGGTTATTATTTAACAGTGTTATTTAAACCTTTATTATTAATGACTTAACATATTTAAACGATAAAACGATATCTTTGTTCTGTATAACTGGAGCAAAACTGACAACTTTTGGTGAAAAAAAGGCGTTGCACTCTGTTGTGTCATACAACTAATTGTTGTTTAGAATACAACTCTTACCTAGTTGCTTCCATGAACTATCCACGAGGTACCACGTGGAGTTGACAGCATTTCATGTCACAACAGTGCAACCCTACCATCTGAACACAATGTTTTATTTATACATTGAATTGTGATTTTTTTATCAAAGACTGGCATACGTTTTCTATGTATCAGCCTAGTACATCTCTTCTTTGTATCGACAGACTTCGGATGCTGCTGCTGTGATCTCCTTCACGTATTTTTATACTGCTTGCATAAGAGAAGATAAGCGGTGTAATTCAGTGCGGATGATATTAATGTAATCTATTCAGTCATCTATTATCTTCACCAAGATTGCACCCGATAAATGCATATTGATTAGGGGTTCTGTTACCACAATACTTTACCAATGAATTAGATTTATATAATTATCCGCTTCAAAGTCGATTGTCGATATTTCAGATTTGTGTATGCCATCATTTACTCACACCTTTCAACTATTATGTGCTGAGCAACTAGCTGTTTAATGTGATGGCGATCGTCAGAGAGCATTGAAATCAGAATTACCTCTGCGTATATGCAAAGTAACCATTGTCCTAAATAACCTTTTTTAAGTATTTGTTTTATTCCGTTTTGTGTGTTGTTTAGTAGCCGAGTAATTTCCCATGATTTTTAGATCCCTTCTTTAGCTGTGGATTACATTTGATTGTAAACTATCCTGGGGAAAACTTGGATTACATGGTACTTTTTGAGGGGACGTGGAGACTCTGATGGGCAGTGAGTGATCATTTAAAGACGGATAATTCTGTTCGTCGTTGTTATCAATTGTGCGAGGTACATGTTTAGAATGAACCATTACAATTGATCATATGCCATCTCGAAGTCCAGTGAATTTCCTTTGCATCATTTATTAGACAAGATAGTTGACAAAAGTTAAATTCTAACCCACAGGGATTCGCTGAATAGGAAAATCTTTGTCCAAGTACCATTCCCTTCTTATTTCAATTTTTGAAGCCATAGAGGGTAATTTTCAAACATTATTTCCTGAAATCAAGAAAAGGGTACTTAGCACATACCAAAAATACCTGCTAGACATTTGTAAAGTTATTTCATCAAGATACTGCTCAGAAGAACTAGCGAATAAGAACCCAAGAAGCTTATCTTACGCAAAATGGCTCACAAAGGCGAATAATTTTTTTCGCTTTTCTATAAGTACTCATTTACCACACTGTTAAAAATTTTGCAGCATTCTGGCAGGTCATTCGACCGTTTTTTGAAAAAACGGTTTCATAACCATAATTTAACTACATTCTGAACATAAAATGGTCAATAATATGTTCAAAATAGTGTTAAATTACCGGTTGTGTAACCGTTTTCGGAAAAAAACGGTCAAATGACCTGCCGGAATGCTGCAAATTTTTAACAGTGCACCAGAGTCTGTAGGGTCACCCACAAAGTATGAAATCCAAGTTTATGCCTCAAGACGGCTAACACTAAATGTAATCCACATCTAAAAAATTAATCTAAAAACTTATGGGAAACTACTCGGCTACTAAACATCACAGAAAATGGCAATAAACAAATACAAAAAAAAATTATTTAGGACAATGGTTGCTTTTCACATCGGGAGCAAATTCTTATTGCAATGCTCTCTGACAATCGCCATCACATTAAACAACAAGCTTAACAGCATATAAAAAATGTAAGAGGTAGAGTAAATGATGGCATACTCAAAGATGAAATACCTAAATGTCGTAGGAACAGAACTCCCAATCACTATGCAGTAAAATGGATGCAATTTCGGTGAAGATACTAGACAGCTGAATAGATTCCAATAATTCCACTGCATTACTCTGCTTACCTTATCATATATGATAAGGAGCGTCACAGCAGTATCACCCAACGTCTGTGGATACAAAGTATGAACTAGGTTGATGCATAGAAAACTTATGCCAGTCTTTGATAAAAAATCACAATTCAGTGTATAAATAAAACATTGTGCTCAGATGGAAGGGTGGTCGAGATATGCACTGCTGTGTCATGAAATACAGCCAACTCCACGTGGTACCTCCTGGGTAGTTTTGAAAGCAAACAACAATTAGTTGTATGACACAACAAAGTGGCGACAATGTCTTTTTTTTACCAAAAGTTGTCAATTTTGCTCCAGTTATACAGAACAAAGATATCGTTTTATCGTTTAAATATGTTAAGTCATTAATAATAAAGGTTTAAATAATACTTAAATAATAATCATCTCTATAGAAATTTTTTAATTTTTTTTTTGAAAAAAATGTCAAATTTTACCCAAAATTTCGACTTTTGGACCAAAAGCGCAGACTCAAGCCAATTTTTTTCAGCGGTAATATCGCACGCAGATCTTCTGGCACCTACCCGTTTTTAATTAAAAAAAATATTTTTTTTCGCTCCACCCTAATACCCAGAGCCAAAAATTGCTCGGGTTAAAATCTGGAGATCATGACGGCTACTCAAACTTACAACCTCGACTTATTCCTCGGTCTTATCGGTCTTCGGTGAAAGTGTCCAACAGGAACGTCTTGACTTCACATGCAAAGTGGGGCGGGGCACCATCCTGCATGAACGTGACGACAGGTAACGCATGCCTTTGATGCAACTGCAGGCACAACGTGGTCAAGCAAAAACACCTCACTTGACTAATACCGGGTGGTGGTGGTCATGTTGAACATCTTTTACTTTAAACTTTACAGTGTCGTGTTATTGTGATTTGTTTTATTGTCTGTTTGTATTTGCCTGATTTGCATAAATCGTCTCAGTGTGACATGTGAGTTCCCTCTTTAGGTTACTTTTAGAATAATTTTATATATACATGAAAAAAAAAATCCAATGTCCTTTTGATCAAATTCGCGCAAACGGAAATTTTTTTCCGAGAATTACTTCTTTTATTATGATTTTTTTTAAGTTACCACGAACTTATGACGGACCCTGTACTTTTTTTTTTTTTACAGGTCTCTTACATATTATGTATACTGGAGCAGAAGTTGCATAGCAATTGCGAAGTCCATCAAGGAGCTTACATTGTTTCATTGTTGCATACTTTTTAATATTTAGGAGATAAAAATATTCATTTAAATTGAATTATAATTCAGCCTCAAAACGTTTGTGTTAGTTTGATAACTGTTGTATTGCTTTCTTGTTTCTTTTCAATATTTCTGTTATGATAACTTTTATAATTATTTATTCCTTCCTATTAATAGTTATAGTAAGGAAGTTTTTGGCGCTATTTTTACCGGTTTCAAATGACACCTTTATATGCTTTTGAATTCTGGTCATTTTATTTGTAAATGTAAGATTAAATGAGCCACAAATCTTTATAATGCACTGGAGACATTTTTAAAAATATTTATTAGCATTACAAATTTCAAGCAAAAAATTATAAACTTTTTAACAAACAAAACCGATTTCAATTACTTAATGTTTTTCCATACAGCATTCCTAGAAACAGAACCATATAAAACAGGAAGAAAATCGTCGACTAACGACTTTCTCGTCAAACAGATGACGCTGCGTCACTTGATGAAAATCCTTAAAAATCGTGTATTTTAAAGATGCTTATTTATTTATTTATTTATTTATTATTTTTTCAAAAAGCATTGAACTAATTATGGTGAAATTTAAATGGGACCAATTCGAGAGTATCCTCTTTCAACAAAAAAATAATCATATGAATCGGTCGCGTGATTTTGTTGTAATCGGAAAAATAACATACATAATAAACTAGAAAACAGGAATTCTGCTTTTTCAGAATTTACTGTCGCCCCCGATGAAAAAAAAAATATGTATATATAAATAGTACAAATCATATTTCAATTTTAAGACTTACAGCACACGCTTTTATTTTATGTACAATGAAGTCATTCGCATCCGCTTAAGAATTCCACATTTACGATCCACTCTTAAAAATCTACAGTAAAGTACGCATAGGACGTCACTATCGCGAAATAATACACAAATGCAACAAAAAGATGCCGTCATTAAAGAAACTCGACCAAAAAAACAAAAAACAATACGGCTGTCTAACGATTTCATAGGCCTTCGTTTGTTTGTAACATTAATATAGATACTTCAAATTAACCTTCCGTCTACCAGACGGGTCCATTGGACCCGACATGTACATTCAAAATATTTATTCAAACCAGAAATTTCTTCAAAACAAACTAAATGTATAAATCAGACAATAATAAGTTAAATAAACAAATTAAATAGTTTTAAGCAAAAATTCTGGTGTAGAATGCTTTTATAAAACTTGAGTAAAATTTCCGGTAGTTCTAGGGTTAAATATAGTTTATAATAGCTCCATCTTTTAACAGAAATCATTTGTTTACAATTTTTCAAAATAGCACGTATTTTATTTATATTTTCTTTCTGTTGTTATGAAAAATGGAAACAAAATATATATATTTAATATTTTACAACTGTTTTTCCTTTACCTTCTACAGAAATGAAGTACTTCCGTTGCCAATATTAAGCAAATGGCTCCAAAAACTACAAAAGAATTAATATTTCAAAAATAAATGGAGATACAGTTTTTGAACAAATTTCATTTGAAAGTACTTTTTTTTCCCAATACGACGGTATAAAACAGAAAATGTGCGATGCTTAAAAGTTTAAAAAATTGCTATAGAGCATTTAAACGTACTACTTTGTTTTACGGCTGGCTTCTGTAAGGTAACGTTATTTTTTGAAGATAACACAAAATAAGCTGGGAGACAGAAATAGCATACCATACCGGGGGCTAAAAAACTGGTTGCATGTGCCAATCCCAAAACTTTCTTCTATCTCATTCATCTTAACATTTCAAAAAGTAGTTACAAATGCTAATACTTTAATATTATTAGTTTCATACTATACCGACTTTGACTTTCATCTTAAATATCTACTTTAGTCAATAAATCGGAGTAAAAACGATTCAATCTCGGTCATGATATTTAATAAAATTAATATTTTTCATTATTCTGTTGTACGTCAGCTGTTTACGAATAGACGTGGATAACAGGATATAAAGTTCCCGTCGGTGCACGAGCGGCCGATAACAGAACTACGAAAAATCGAGAAAACTACACAAAAATCGCGCACCCTTTCGATGGAATATTTAGAAATTCAAGGAAGACTGGCCATAGCCAAAAACATATACAGGTTGGTTCAAAATTATATCTCAAAAAATGTAAAGGCAGGTAGAGGGGACCTAAATAATCAGATTTCATATAAAATATAGGTGCGGAATTGCAGTGTCGAGGCAGTAGAGGGCGCTGTTTAATGTGGCGGATGAATGCGCCCTTCTTTGGCTTGAACCGTCATTTCCCACATGGATTTCGAGCAATATGCATTATCACACCAATGTGGAGCTTGCCAACATGCATTTCATGTACAGGATTGCGCAAGGAAATAGATTTGCCACTTAAAAGATTTAGATTAACGATTCCCGGACAGGATTCTGTCGGATCCCCAAACATTTGAGCGTCTTCATTAGGAGTTTTGCGCAAGTGGGCCATTTTATGGCGTGATAAGGGCAGCGTAAGATATCGCAGAATTCTTGGTGTGAAAAAAGAACAGTAGAGGATAGTCCTTCGAGAAGTTCAAAAGCTGTTGGACATGCGTTAGGTGTGAACCATTTCCTTGTGCAGCCTTGTGCCGACATACATGAAATGCATGTCGGCAAGCTTCGAATTGGTGTAAAGATGCATGTTGCTCGAAATCCATGAGGGAATGACGATTCAAGCCAGCGAAGCACTTTCATTCAACGAACTTCTGCCTCAATGCTGCATTTCTTCACCCAAATTTCTATAAGAAATATTTTAGGTAGCTTTCTTTACAAAAAAGCTACCTATTGCAGCCGTTCGGAGGAAAGCGATTTCAAAAAATTTTGGTATATTTTCATCGATCATGACCCCCAGACCCCGAAACCACCCTCCGTTCAAAATTGATATATATATATATATATATATGACCTATGTCACACTGTAACTCCCGTAATTATGAACCGATTTCGATGAAATTTGGTGTGTACATAGTACATACCAATGTCTCGACCGAGTTCGTTGGCCAGCTTCATCCGCCATTTTGTTTCAAAATGGCGGCCATTTAAAATTTTTAAAAAAATTTAAAACTTGAAATGTGGTACCAAAAAGTTAAAAATGGAAAAATATTTTTTTCTTATGTATTTGACCTTTATACAAAGATTCCGAAGCAGTTTTTGTTTCGTCTATATCTTAAAAAATGGCTGAGTTATAGCATTTTGAATTTCTAGCGTGGCTGACATTTTGAAACGTCCTGAATTTTGTCACGCGATAAAAGGCGTATTTATGAACCGATTTGGATGTAATTCAGTGTGTACATAGTACATACCAATCTCTCGACCGAGTTCGTTGGCCAGCTTCATCCGCCATTTTGTTTCAAAATGGCGGCCATTTAAAATTTTTTTAAAAATTTAAAAATTGAAATGTGGTACCGAAAAATTAAAAATTGAAAAAATATTTTCTTTTTATGTGTTTGACCTTGATAAAAAGATTCGGGAGCAGTTTTTGTTTCGTCTAT
Source organism: Maratus speciosus (assembly GCA_963932465.1). Classification (NCBI taxonomy): domain Eukaryota; kingdom Metazoa; phylum Arthropoda; class Arachnida; order Araneae; family Salticidae; genus Maratus; species Maratus speciosus. The sequence goes on from OZ010789.1 coordinate 225,389,750, forward strand.
ATCTTAAGAAATGGCTGAGTTATAGCATTTTGAATTTCTAGCGTGGCTGACATTTTGAAACGTCCTGATTTTTCTCACGTAATAACAGGCGTATTTATGAACCGACTTGGATGTACCTTGGTGTGTACATAGTACATACAAATATCTCGACCGAGTTCGTCGGCCGGCTTCATCCGCCATCTTGTTTCAAAATGGCGGCCATTAAAAAAATTAAAAAATTAAAAAATTTAAATGAGATACCAAAAAAATTGGAAAGTAAAAAAAAGATTTTTTTTGTATGTGTTTTACCTTAATACAAAGATTCCGGAACAGTTTTTCTTTCGTCTATATCTAATAAAAATGGCTGAGTAATAGCATTTTGAATTTATCTTGTGGCTGACATTTTAAAACGACCTGATTTTTGTCACGCGACAACAGGCGTAATTATGAACCTATTTGGATGTAACTTGGTCTGTACATAGTACATACCAATGTCTCGACCGAGTTCGTTGGCCAGCTTCATTCGCCATCTTGTTTCAAAAGGGTTGCCATTTAAAAAAAATTAAATTTAAAATTCAAAATGAGGTATTAAACAATTGGAAAATGAAAAAGATTTTTTTATGTGTTTGACCTTGATACAAAGATTCCGGAGCAGTTTTTGTTTCTGAAAATTTGTTCTTTTGTTTATATCTTAAAAAATGGTTGATTTATAGCACTTTGAATTTCTAGCATGGCTAACATTTTGAAACGATCTTGTATTTGTCACGCGATAACACACGTATTCGCCTATTTCGATGTAAGAAGGCATGTGGATAGTATACATCAACACCTCGACCAAGTTCGCTGGCCAGATTCATCAGCCATCTTGTTTCAAAATGGCGACCATTAAATTAAAAAATATATATATATATTTAAAGTGAGGTGCAAAAAAATTAGAAATTGAAAAGGGTTTCTTTCTTAAGTATTTGACCTTGATATAAGAATTCAGGAGCATTTTTTGTTTGTCTTTACCTTAAAAAATGGCTCAGATATAGCAGTTTCAATTTCTATTGTGGGTGACATTTTGAAAAATCTGATTTTTTGCATGCGACAGCACTCCTATATATTAACCGATTCCGATGTGAGTGAGCATGTGCACAGCAATTACTAAGGTCTCGACCGAGTTCACTGCTTAGCCTCATCCACCATGTTGTCTTAAAATGACAGGCACTTTAAGAAATTGCCGAATTTGGCAGCCAAATATATGTTACTTCAAAGAAAAGCAGCTTGGATAAAGCTGACTAACTTCGCGAAATTCTCATTCATTATATTGATAAAAATTAGTATTGAATCTCCTATATTCGGTTTCCACTAAATTGAGCTTCGTGTGTTTGAATGATATAATTTGGCTTTTTTTAAATAAGGATTATGAAAGCTACCTCTTCCTCCCGGCACTGGCCGGAAGGACTTTTTTTAGGTCTTCTCTACGTGCCATTACATTTTTAGGTAGCTTTCTTTACAAAAAGCTACCTATTGCAGCCGTTCGGAGGAAAGCTATTTCAAAAAATTTTGGTATATTTTCATCGATCATGACCCCCAGACCCCGAAACCACCCTCCGTTCAAAATTGATATATATATATATATATATATATATCAATATATATATATATATATATATATATATATATATCTGACCTATGTCACACTGTAACTCTCGTATTTATGAACCGATTTGGATGTAATTCGGTGTGTACATAGTACATACCAATGTCTCGACCGAGTTCGTTGGCCAGCTTCATCCGCCATCTTGTTTCAAAATGGCGGCCATTTAAAAAATTTTAAAAAATTTTAAAATTAAAATGTGGTACCAAAAAATTTAAAATGGAAAAATATTTTTTTCTTATGTATTTGACCTTTATACAAAGACTCCGTAACAGTGTTTGTTTCGTCTATATCTTAAAAAATGGCTGAGTTATAGCATTTTGAATTTCTAGCGAAGCTGACATTTTGAAACGTCCTGAATTTTGTCACGCGATAAAAGGCGTATTTATGAGCCGATTTGGATGTAACTTCGTTTATACATAGTACAGACTAATGTCTCGACCGAGTTCGTTGGCCAGCTTCATCCGCCATTTTGTTCAAAAATGGCGGTCATTTAAAATTTTAAGAAAAATTTAAATTTGAAATGTGGTACCAAAAAATTGAAAATTGAAAAAATATTTTTTTCTTATGTGTTTGACCTCGATAAAAAGATTCGGGAGCAGTTTTTGTTTCGTCTATATCTTAAAAAATGGCTGAGTTATAGCATTTTGAATTTCTAGCGTGGCTGAGATTTTGAAACGCCCTGATTTTTGTCACGCGATAACAGGCGTATTTATGAACCAATTTGAATGTAACTTGGTCTGTATATAGTACATACCAATGTTTCGACCGAGTTTGTTGGCCAGCTTCATTCGCCATCTTGTTTCAAAATGGTTGCCCTTTTTTAAAAAAATGTAATTTAAAATTTAAAATGAGGTATTAAAAAATTGGAAAATGAAAAAGATTTTTTTTATGTGTTTGGCCTTGATACAAAGATTCTGGAGCAGTTTTTGTTTCTGAAAATTTGTTCTTTTGTTTATATCTTAAAAAGTGGTTGAATTATAGCACTTTGAATTTCTATCATGGCTAACACTTTGAAACGATCTTGTATTTGTCTCGCGATACCACACGTATTCTCCTATTTCGATGGAAGAAGGCATGTGGATAGTATACATCAATATCTCGACCAAGTTCGCTGGCCAGCTTCATCAGCCATCTTGTTTCAAAATGTCGGCCATTAAATAAAAAATTTATATATTTAAAGTGAGGTGCAAAAAAATTAGAAATTGAAAAAGGTTTCTTTCTTAAGTATTTGACCTTGATATAAGGATTCAGGAGCATTTTTTGTTTGTCTTTATCTTAAAAAATGGCTCAGATATAGCAGTTTCAATTTCTAACGTGGATGACATTTTGAAAAATCTGGTTTTTTGCCTGCGACAGCACTCGTATGTATCAACCGATTCCGATGTGAGTGAGCATGTGCACAGCAATTACTAAGGACTCGACCAAGTTCACTGGTTAGCCTCATCCACCATGTTGTCTTAAAATGGCAGGCACTTTAAGAAATCGCCGAATTTGGCAGCGAAATATAAGTTACTTTAAATAAAAGCAGCTCGGATAAAGCTGACTAATTTTGCGAAATTCTCATTCATAATGATTTAGTATTGATAAAAATTAGTATTGAATCTCCTACATTCGGTTTCCACTTAATTGAGCTTCGTGTGTTTGAATAATATAAGTTGGCTTTTTTAAAATAAGGAATATGAAAGCTACCTCTTCCTCCCGGCACTGGCCGGAATGACTTTTAACGTATAGTTCTGAACCACCTTGTATATGAAATTTCGTTCAATTCTATGCATAAATTCATACTCTTTTCGAGAGTACAATAATGAAAAGTCCTTCCGGCCAGTGCCGGAGGAAGAGGTAGCTTTCATAATCCTTATTTAAAAAAAGCCAACTTATATCATGCAAACACACGAAGCTCAATTTAGTGGAAACCGAATATTGGAGATTCAATACTAATTTTTATCAATATAATGAATGAGAATTTCGCGAAATTAGTCAGCTTTATCCAAGCTGCTTTTCTTTAAAGTAACTTATATTTGGCTGCCAAATTCGGCAATTTCTTAAAGTGCCTGTCATTTTAAGACAACATGGTGGATGAGGCTAAGCAGTGAACTTGGTCGAGACCTTAGTAATTGCTGTGCACATGCTCACTCACATCGGAATCGGTTAATATATAGGAGTGCTGTCGCATGCAAAAAATCAGATTTTTCAAAATGTCACCCACAATAGAAATTGAAACTGCTATATCTGAGCCATTTTTTAAGGTAAAGACAAACAAAAAATGCTCCTGAATCCTTATATCAAGATCAAATACTTAAGAAAGAAACCTTTTTCAATTTCTAATTTTTTTGCACCTCACTTTAAATATATATATATTTTTTAATTTAATGGCCGCCATTTTGAAACAAGATGGCTGAGGAATCTGGCCAGCGAACTTGGTCGAGGTGTTGATGTATACTATCCACATGCCTTCTTACATCGAAATAGGCGAATACGTGTGTTATCGCATGAGAAATACAAGATCGTTTCAAAATGTTAGCCATGCTAGAAATTCAAAGTGCTATAAATCAACCATTTTTTAAGATATCAACAAAAGAACAAATTTTCAGAAACAAAAACTGCTCCGGAATATTTGTATCAAGGCCAAACACATAAAAAAAAATCTTTTTCATTTTCCAATTTTTTAATACCTCATTTTGAATTTTAAATTTAATTTTTTTTAAATGGCAACCCTTTTGAAACAAGATGGCGAATGAAGCTGGCCAACGAACTCGGTCGAGACATTGGTATGTACTATGTACAGACCAAGTAACATCCAAATAGGTTCATAAATACGCCTGTTATCGCGTGACAAAAATCAGGTCGTTTTAAAATGTCAGCCACAAGAGAAATTCAAAATGCTATTACTCAGCCATTTTTTTTTTAGATATAGACGAAAGAAAAACTGTTCCGGAATCTTTGTATTAAGGTCAAACACATACAAAAAAAATCTTTTTCATTTTCCAAATTTTTGGTATCTCATTTAAATTTTTTTATTTTTTAATTTTTTTAAATGGCCGCCATTTTGAAACAAGATGGCGGATGAAGCTGGCCAACGAACTCGGTCGAGATATTTGTATGTACTATGTACACACCAAGGTACATCCAAGTTGGTTCATAAATACGCCTGTTATTACGTGAGAGATATCAGGACGTTTCAAAATGTCAGCCACGCTAGAAATTCAAAATGCTATAACTCAGCCATTTCTTGAGATATAGACGAAACAAAAACTGCTCCCGAATCTTTTTATCAAGGTCAAACACATAAGAAGAAAATATTTTTTCAATTTTCAATGTTTGGTACCACATTTCAAATTTAAATTTTTCTTAAAAATTTAAATGGCCGCCATTTTTAAACAAGATGGCAGGTGAAGCTGGCCAACGAACCCGGTCGAGACATTGGTATGTACTATGTATAAACGAAGTTACATCCAAATCGGTTCATAAATACGCCTTTTATCGCGTGACAAAATTCAGGACGTTTCAAAATGTCAGCCACGCTAGAAATTCAAAATGCTATAACTCAGCCATTTTTTAAGATATAGACGAAACAAGAACTGCTCCGAAATCTTTGTATAAAGGTCAAATACATAAGAAAAAAATATTTTTCCATTTTCAATTTTTTGGTACCACATTTCAAATTTTAAATTTTTTAAAAAATTTTAAATGGCCGCCATTTTGAAACAAAATGGCGGATGAAGCTGGCCAACGAACTCGGTCGAGAGATTGGTATGTACTATGTACACACCAAATTACATCCAAATCGGTTCATAAATACGCCTTTTATCGCGTGACAAATTTCAGGACGTTTTAAAATGTCAGCCACGCTAGAAATTCAAAATGCTATAACTCAGCCATTTTTTAAGATATAGACGAAACAAAAACTGCTCCGGAATCTTTGTATAAAGGTCAAATACATAAGAAAAAAATATTTTTCCATTTGTAATTTTTTGGTACCACATTTCAAGTTTTAAATTTTTTTTTAAATTTTAAATGGCCGCCATTTTGAAACAAAACGGCGGATGAAGCTGGCCAACGAACTCGGTCAAGACATTGGTATTGGCTATGTACACACCGAATTACATCGAAATCGGTTCATAATTACGGGAGTTACAGTGTGACATAGGTCAGATATATATATATATATATATATATATATATATATATATATATATATCAATTTTGAACGGAGGGTGGTTTCGGGGTCTGGGGGTCATGATCGATGAAAATATACCAACATTTTTTGAAATCGCTTTCCTCCGAACGGCTGCAATAGGTAGCTTTTTTGTAAAGAAAGCTACCTAAAAGAGCACAAAAGCAGCAACTACAGCGTCCCGTTCCGGCGAAATATTTACAAATAAATTCATGGACCTGCTGTTCATGGTATAAAACATACTTTCCTTAGAAGAGGTTCTGACTTTGTGGTACATACGCCGTTAGAAGTGGTTACACGCATTTTCCATATGGTGATATAGTCTTAACCCAGGGTTACTCTCATATATATCTCTGTGATACAAGATGCCATTTTCCTATTTAAGTTAATATTCGGAACCTGTGTCTCCCTTTATCTTCCTTCCAATTGTATACCTTTTTCACATGCGGCAGTTGCTCTCGAACCATCCAATGCATTCAATACTTACAAGAGGAAGAGGGGGGTACATGTATCTAAAGCAGTGTTGATTTTTCTAGAAATTACTAAAAAATATTTTGTGTTTAAAAAATTATAATTATTATATTCGTTGCTATTCTAAATATTCTAATTAGAATAATTCTTATATTCTAATAAATATAAGAATTATTCTAATAAATTATTCTAATTGCAATATAATGCTAATAAATATCATTACTTGTAATAAAAACGTTTTTTATTCCAGTTAATTTGTTACATGCTTACTATTTTGATAATTTCCATTTTACATTATTTGTATCTTAAGAAAAATTATATATACATTTAAATGAACATACATGATACATTGAATTATGTACTTAAATAACATACTTTAATAATAAGATGCTTTAATAATTTTACATAATATTTTTCGAAAATGAAAATGTAGTTTTTATTTATAAAGTGTAGTTAGTAAAAGTTTAATAATAAATGAATTAAGTATATTTTTCACGAACTTTGTATCAAAAAAAAAAAAATTGTTTAAGAATAAGGAATTCTTTTCATATTCATTCTTGAAAATAAGTCGGGAAAAAACACTTTATTTAACATTAACAAGATAAAAACTGTTTTCAATTTATGTCTTGAATACCTTAGGCAAAGCATTAAAAGAAGGGTATGATAATATGCAACACAAATACTTGTTCTGCATAAGTATGCATTAGTATATATAATTATTGTACAGATAATTTTTTAATGTTGCCCTATTGATGTTGCCCTATTGCTCATATTTATTTCTAACACCAAAACTTTCCGTCTTGCATAACGGTAAATTTCCATCTTGAAAACGAGAAAATAAAAAAAGGAAGTTTTGTGAAAAAAACGGAGAATAGATGGTAACTTTGTAGTCAGTCCATTTTCGTTTTTTTACCGGCTTTGTTTTCTTTACAGTGTAAAAACAGTTTGAGGGAAACAAATTAGAACATTTAAACGAAAAGGAAACAAAATATTTTATTCGAATATGAAAAATTTGGCTACCGGTGCAGAGGATAACACATTGCATGATGGAATTTGGGAGCAACAAAAAACATTGTTGACGGTTTGAGGATCTGCTGAATCTCACGTGTAATAGCTTCATTCATATGAGGCGCAAATGGAATTTGTTTACACTCGATTGCCAGCCATAGATGTCTTTGCTCATTATAGTAGTTGATCATCTAAGGGTTCCGTAAAATAACTCCCCCTAGTCTTATATGGTGAAATGTCTTAACCTTGGGTTTGTCGCATGATTATCTCTGTGATGCAAATCGCCATTTTCTTCTTTCAAGGTTTGAACCAAGTAGATACGGAAACTGTGCTTCCCTTTACTATCCTTCCATTTGTATCCATTTTTTACTTGCTGCAGTTGCTTTTGAACCGTATTCTAAACTTACAAGAAGAAAATGGAAGCTTGCATCACAGCGTGTGACTAAAGCGGTGTTAATGTTCCTAGAAATTGTTTTTTTTTTTTAAATATATTTACAAGATAGTTTTTATTATTCTAATAAATATCATTATCTATATTTAATTATAAAGAAGTACTATTTGTTTGTTTTGTAGGTAGTAATCTCTGAAACCATCTAACCGATTTCAAAAGTAATTTGGCAACTCCCTGATCTAACATACAGTGTTTTCGTAAAGTCATGGTGCGTTTTTGATTGGTCACAGTAAATCAACAAAAGAAGATGGAAATGTGAAATCTTCACCAAATAAAAGAAAAATTTTCCAAGTTTCATACCTATTCAGTACAATTCGATGTGGCCTCCATTTGTCACCCTACACACATCTAAACTATATTCAAGTTCTTCCCACACTCAGTTAAGGACGTCTGGTGTAACAGAGTGAATAACGTCGGTGATTCTCTGTTTCAAATGGAGGCCATATCGAACGGCACGGAACAGGTATGAAACTTAGAGAGTTTTTTTTTTATTTGGTGAAGATTTCACATTTCCATCTTGTTTCGTTGATTTGCTGTGACCGGGCAAAAATGCACCATGACTTTGTCGATACATTATAGGATGTATTTTATGTCTGTGCCACTACTCCCAAGGGGTTTAGGAGCGGAAAACGATCTATAATTGTGAATTTTGTGGTACTTATAAAAAATAAACGCTCCCTAAGAATGGCTTCTAAAATTTTCGAAATTTAGAAGTATCAAATGCACCAAAAGCATTCTAAAGACGCTCTAAATTATGGTTTCTATGGAATTGTTAAGAACAGTATCTTAAAATTTGGCACGGTTACTATTGGACGCAAATGCACGCATAGCAGAGGTTTTTAAAAATTCGAAAAAAAAATTCTAAATTATAATTTTTGTACTACTGAAGAGACTAGAAGCTAGAAATTTTGCATGGGGATTAATTTTGCAATACAAATGCTCACTGCGAATGTCTTCTGTAACAAAGTACAAAATTTAAAAGAAGGAAATAAGCGGGAATCGTTCTAAAAACATTCTAAGTTGCAATTTCTTTGAAATTGTTATTAATATAAACTTGAAATTTGAGATGGCAATTACGTTTAAGCCCAAAACACTGCTCGAACAGAAGAGTCATAAGGAAAATTCGAAATTTAAATGCGTGAAATGCGTGAATAACGTTTAAAAAATGTTCAAAAATACCTATTCTATAGAATTCTTAAGGATAAAACTTGAAATTGGGCATGGCTGCTATCTTTAAGACACAAATAAAAGCAAAGAACAGTTTTTCAAAAAAATTAAAATTTAAAAGAGTGCAAGTGAAAACAAATTCTAAATTTACTATTTTTGTGATACTGAAGGCACTATAAACTTATAATTTGGCATAGTGGTTACTTTGAAGATACAAAAAGTTCGCTACGAATGATTTCTAATAAAAATCAAAATTTGAAAAGCTGAAATGAGAGGAAAATGTTCTAAAATATGATTTTTATGGAATTTTACAGATATTTGTTAATTATTTAATTTCACACCCATTTTAAATGCACACAAATACTACTTGGCACATTTCAACAACTACTCATGCAAAGCCGTGGATTTTGCTAGTTCGTAATAAAAACATTTTTCAAATGCAATAAATTATTTAGTACTTTTTAAGTACAGTTTAAAGAGTTTTTAGTTTATATTCTGAGTGTCATAATAAAAATTATATACGTATACATTATAACAAGTTATGTAGTTAAAGTAATCATTTTTTAAATCAGACTTTACTTTTTATTTATAAAGTGTAGTTTATAAAAGTTTAACAATGAAGGAATTAGATAAGTTTTTCATGAACTTTGCACCAATTTAAAAAAAAATTGCTGAAGAAAAAAGAATTATTTTCGTATTCTGTTCTTGAAGAAACGTCGGGAAAAAATACTTTATTTTGGATTAACTGGATGGCAGTAACAAGATAAAAAGTGTTTTCGATTTATGGCTTCAACATCTTTTATCTATTTAAAAGCATTACTTTTCTCTGTCTAAAAGTTTTTTTTTTCAGAACGTACGAAAATACTTCAAAAATATTTCATAAAAGATAAAAATTTACCAAGTTTTTCTCTTGCAATAACATTAATTCAATTTCTTATAACAAAAAGCACTGTATAAAATATTCTGTTAGTGAAGGTTGTTTAAAACAAGAAATAAAATTCATGCGCCAAGCGTAGATTATGAAGAACTTTCTAGCACATTCGGAATACTTTAACAAAATTCACCGTTTATTACGGTGAAAGATGGCGTCTACGTAAACATTTTGGAAAAGGCATACGCATTTGAAACGAACTTTAAATGCTAAACACTTCATTTTGCATAACGAAAATGTCATTCTAAATTAAAATATATATATCAATTACATTACAATCCGAGTGTATTTACTCGCGTTAGAGCGCGTTTAGACAGGCAGATAGGCAGACAGACAAGAGTATGCATAGAAAGAAGGACAGACAGAGAAGCCGACGAACAGACAGACAGATTGCCAGACACACCGAATTCATAAACACTTTTCAACTATGCTGCAAAGTGTTAATAAACATTAAAGACCTTTTCAGGTGATTAATCGGGTTTTTTTTTTGTGTGTGTGTGTGTGTGCTTCGTGTCTTAAAAACTTTCAAGTACATTCAAAATATTTATAAATTTTATTTCTCATATTTAATTGCTTTTCCCTTCATTTTCTACGCTTAAATTAAAAATAAGATTAAGATTACTTATCTATACAAATATTATAAAGTAATAAAATTTGTGTGTTTATTTGTAGGGGTAATCTCTGGAACTACCGAACCGATTTTGAAATGGTGATGTTAGTCCCTGTTCCAACATAGGCTATATCTTATGTCGATGCATTACCCCAAAGGGGGTACAGGAGCAAAACAACGCTCTAAAAATGCGATTTTTGTGTTACTGAAGAGCCTAGAAACATGAAATTTACAGTTGGCAGTTACAAATTGGCATTTACTCATATGATATAATTGATCTTTAAGAGCATTTTTTGGAAAATTCGAAATTTAAAAGTGTGAATATGCTCGAAAAGCGTTCTAAAAACGTGCTAAATTGAAATTTTTAAGCAATCTCAGAAAATATCAAACCGGTTTCAAAAATAATGGTTGGAAATTGAGGGTGTCATCCCTTGCTGTAAGATAGGCTCTATTTTATATTGGTGTCGCTACCACCTCAGGGTTGCATGAGAAAAAACATTCTAAATTGCGATTTTTGTGATACTGCAGGTGATAGCAACTGGAAATTAGGAATGATAGTTACTTATAAGATATAAATGATCTCTAAGAAAATGTCTTATAAAAATAGAAATTTTAAACAGGTGAAAATGGGCGAAAAGCATTCTAAAAAGTCCTTCCGGCCAGTGCCGGGAGGAAGAGGTAGCTTTCATAATCCTTATTTAAAAAAAGCCAAATTATATCATTCAAACACACGAAGCTCAATTTAGTGGAAACCGAATATAGGAGATTCAATACTAATTTTTATCAATATAATGAATGAGAATTTCGCGAAATTAGTCAGCTTTATCCAAGCTGCTTTTCTTTAAAGTAACATATATTTGGCTGCCAAATTTGGCAATTTCTTAAAGTGCCTGTCATTTTAAGACAACATGGTGGATGAGGCTAAGCAGTGAACTTGGTCGAGACCTTAGTAATTGCTGTGCACATGCTCACTCACATCGGAATCGGTTAATATATAGGAGTGCTGTCGCATGCAAAAAATCAGATTTTTCAAAATGTCACCCACATTAGAAATTGAAACTGCTATATCTGAGCCATTTTTTAAGGTAAAGACAAACAAAAAATGCTCCTGAATCCTTATATCAAGGTCAAACACTTAAGAAAGAAACCTTTTTCAATTTCTAATTATTTTGCACCTCACTTTAAATATATATATTTTTTTTAATTTAATGGTCGCCATTTTGAAACAAGATGGCTGATGAATCTGGCCAGCGAACTTGGTCGAGGTGTTGATGTATACTATCCACATGCCTTCTTACATCGAAATAGGCGAATACGTGTGTTATCGCGTGACAAATACAAGATCGTTTCAAAATGTTAGCCATACTAGAAATTCAAAGTGCTATAAATCAACCATTTTTTAAGATATAAACAAAAGAACAAATTTTCAGAAACAAAAACTGCTCCGGAATCTTTGTATCAAGGCCAAACACATAAAAAAATCTTTTTCATTTTCCAATTGTTTAATACCTCATTTTGAATTTTAAATTTAATTTTTTTTTAATGGCAACCCTTTTGAAACAAGATGGCGAATGAAGCTGGCCAACGAACTCGGTCGAGACATTGGTATGTACTATGTACAGACCAAGTTACATCCAAATAGGTTCATAATTACGCCTGTTATCGCGTGACAAAAATCAGGTCGTTTTAAAATGTCAGCCACAAGAGAAATTCAAAATGCTATTACTCAGCCATTTTTTTTAGATATAGACGAAAGAAAAACTGTTCCGGAATCTTTGTATTAAGGTCAAACACATACAAAAAAAATCTTTTCCACTTTCCAATTTTTTGGTATCTCATTTAAATTTTTTTATTTTTTAATTTTTTTAAATGGCCGCCATTTTGAAACAAGATGGCGGATGAAGCCGGCCAACGAACTCGGTCGAGATATTTGTATGTACTATGTACACACCAAGGTACATCCAAGTCGGTTCATAAATACGCCTGTTATTACGTGAGAAAAATCAGGACGTTTCAAATTGTCAGCCACGCTGGAAATTCAAAATGCTATAACTCAGCCATTTCTTAAGATATAGACGAAACAAAAACTGCTCCCGAATCTTTTTATCAAGGTCAAACACATAAGAAGAAAATATTTTTTCAATTTTTAATTTTTTGGTACCACATTTCAAATTTAAATTTTTCTTAAAAATTTAAATGGCCACCATTTTTAAACAAGATGGCGGATGAAGCTGGCCAACGAACCCGGTCGAGACATTGGTATGTACTATGTATAAACGAAGTTACATCCAAATCGGTTTATAAATACGCCTTTTATCGCGTGACAAAATTCAGGACGTTTCAAAATGTCAGCCACGCTAGAAATTCAAAATGCTATAACTCAGCCATTTTTTAAGATATAGACGAAACAAAAACTTCTCCAAAATCTTTGTATAAAGGTCAAATACATAAGAAAAAATATTTTTCCATTTTCAATTTTTTGGTACCACATTTCAAATTTAAAATTTTTAAAAAAAATTTAAATGGCTGCCATTTTGAAACAAAATGGCGGATGAAGCTGGCCAACGAACTCGGTCGAGAGATTGGTATGTACTATGTACACACTGAAATACATCCAAATCGGTTCATAAATACGCCTTTTATCGCGTGACAAAATTCAGGACGTTTCAAAATGTCAGCCACGCTAGAAATTCAAAATGCTATAACTCAGCCATTTTTTAAGATATAGACGAAACAAAAACTGCTCTGGAATCTTTGTATAAAGGTAAAATACATAAGAAAAAAATATTTTTCCATTTTTAATTTTTTGGTACCACATTTCAAGTTTTAAAATTTTTTAAACATTTTAAATGGCCGCCATTTTGAAACAAAACGGCGGATGAAGCTGGCCAACGAACTCGGTCGAGACATTGGTATGTACTATGTACACACCGAATTACATCGAAATCGGTTCATAATTACGGGAGTTACAGTGTGACATAGGTCAGATATATATATATATATATATATATAGATATATATATATATATATATATATATATATATATATATATATATATATATATCAATTTTGAACGGAGGGTTGTTTCGGGGTCTGGGGGTCATGATCGATGAAAATATGCCAAAATTTTTTGAAATCGCTTTCCTCCGAACGGCTGCAATAGGTAGCTTTTTTGTAAAGAAAGCTACCTAAAACGTTCTAAAGTTCGTTCTACGCAATTTCAGGAAGTACCAAAATTCCGATTTCTTTGTTACTAAAGAGGTAGACACTTGAAATATGACATGGTAATAACTTGTAAAATATAAATGCCTATAACAGCAGTAAAAAATTAATTCGAAATTTAAAAGGGGTGAAGTGAAGGGAAGGAGAGAAAAACGTTCTAAAAATGTACTAAATTACGATTTCTATGCAATTTCCGGAAATAATAAACCGATTACAAAAGTAATGGTTGCGACCCAATGGTGACAGTCTCTGATCCTACACAGGCTATATTTTATGGCTGTGTCGCTACCACCTGGGGTTGTCGGGAAAAACAATCGTTCTAAAAAAGCCTTTAAAAAAAGCCTAAAAGCCTAAATGACGTTTTCTATGGAATATTAAGAAATACCAAACCAATTTCAAAATTAATGTAGGCAAATTAATGGGGACAGTCCCTGTTTCAATATAGACATTTTATGTTGGGGCCACCTCCATCAGAGAGGTAGTAGACCATTAGACAAGAAGCTTGGAATTTGACATGATGCTTAATTTTAAGATGTAAATGCTACGGTTTCTAAAAATTTCAAATCTTCAAATGAATACTGAAATGAACGTAAAAGTTTCAAAATACTTTCTAAATTACCATTTATTTAGAATTAGTTTTAGTTCTTCTTATTAATTTAAATCTCATTTCGGCCTAATGCAGTGTAATAAAGAAGTTTAGTCAAACTGTGGCTTAACTAGTAATTTTTAGATAATTCCTAAAAGTATAATTTCTTCTAATAAAAATTAGACATACAAACATCACTCACAGGCATATTTCAACTATTACGCGAGTATAGCTGCCGGTTTTTCTAGTAAGTTATAATTTAATTTATGATATGTATATTCTCATTAGCGTAATTGTTGAAATGATGTGATTTTTTAAATAATATATAACTTATTAATTACTATACAATTACGATGTTATTACTATAACTATTTTTAATAATATATTTAACTCTCATTTACCTCATTTTCGGTTCTTATTTAAAAGCAAAAATTAGAACAATTAAAGTTAAAACAAGTATCAAATGGAGGGTAAAATATTTCGAAAATTAATATCCAACTGAAATGGTTCGAACATAAAATGGGTGGAAAATTTATATGAGTACTCGCATCGTTCAACATGTAATAGTAAAGCTTTTTTTTTTCTTTCGAATGATTTATTACTCTTAATATAAAAAATGGTCATCAGACCAAATTGTCAAAAAATGCAAGAATATAATAGAGAATATATTCTAATTACAATAGTATAGTTGATACACTATAGTTGATGTAACAGGGCTGCCACAGACGACTATCTTTACTTTCTTCTATCTTTACAAGAAGAAAGTATTGAATTCATGAAAATTTTCGAATTCCGGTTTTCGACGGATTCATACGTTTTAGAGTTCAGATATCCCAAAACATATTTTTACAAAATATCTCTCAGTGAGTCAGTCTGTCTGTCTGCGCGTGACACAAATTTTGTGAGCGCTCTGTCTCAAGAACTAATGAACGGAATTTCATACAATTTTAGATTAAGTTAGTCTTTGATATAAAGTTATGCTGATTAATTTTTGGTGTAAATCGCCCAACAGGTGGCGCTGCTATGTCGCATTTTTCACGATTTCCGCAATAGCTATATCTCAAGAACTAATGCACGGAATTTTATAAAACTTCAGATTCCGTTAGTTCTTGATATAATTTGGTGCTGATAATCTTTAGTGTAAATCGCCCAACAGATGCCGCTGCTGTGCAGAATTATTTATGATTATCGCAATAGTTCTATCTCAAGAACTAATGCCCGAATTTTCACCATACTTCAGATTCGGCTGGTCTCTGATATAAATTAGCACTGTTTAATTTTTTGTGCAAATCTCCTTACAGGTGGCGCTGTTAGGGCACATTTATCACGAAATCTCTAAAAACTGTACCTCAAAGACTAATGCATGAATTTTCATCAAACTTCAGATTCAGTTAGTCCCTCATATAAACTGGTCCTGACTACTTTTTGGAGTAAATCGACTAACAGGTGGCGCTGCTATGTCGATTTTTTTACGATTTCTGCAATAGTTCTACCTCAAAAACTAATGAACGGATTTTCACCAAACTTCAGATTCAGCTACAACTTGACATAAGTTGTTGCTGATTATATTTTGGTGCAAATCACCTAACAAGTGCCACTAATATGCTTTATTTTTCAGTAAATATTAACATGTATGAGATAGATGAAAGTTTTGGATTGCTACATCCGACTTTTTTTAATTCTATTTTGCACCCCTTTTTCAAAACAAAAATATTTTACATACGCTTTGACAACATTTGCAAGAGAAGTATACTAAAAAATGTATTTTTTTTTAATAGTGGTGCAAACAGAATGTATGAGTTGTCGCCTGCGGCAGCTCCGATATAACTACAGTGTATAGTTGATTTTTCACAATTAATAGATTAGTACAAAAAACTTTTGCGCTTCTTTAACTGTGGAAAAAAATTATTTTTGATACACACTATTTGATTATTTTTGATTTGCAAAAATTAATTTAGTTTCTCAAATAACAGAGACTCATATTGCAGTAGCTCTCGTGTATGGGTTCTGAAAGTCTACACTAATCGTCTACTTGCAATCGTGAGAAATGGCTGATGCCATTTTCACGACACATTTATTTGAATGCTCTCTCCAATTCCATTCTCGTCGGATACGAGGAAATTTTTCCAATTGATTTAACAACCATAACTCCTCTGCTAGACTCAAAAATTGAAATATTGTCGGAGGTATTTTAATGCTTATACACCCGATGTTTCTTGTTTTTAGCATTTTTTCAAAATTCTCGAAAAGTGTTTATGACTTCGGATTGTCTGGCCGTCTGCCTATCTGACTTCCATAAACATACTCGGATTGCTAAGTAATTACTATATGTTGTCGCAATATACTATGGCATTTCCGGTATTGCAAATGAAGTGTGTAGCATTTATAGTTCGTTGCCAGTGGTACTAAAAGAGTTAAAATACATTATGGTATGTAAGGAAAAGCCGTTTGCAATATAATTGAACTTTGTTATACTATTTCAAATATACTGAAACTGATATTAAGCACTGACATAAGCACTTCGGTGCACTACAAAAGGCCTAATGTAGAATAGGGTGCGAATAGGATTTACCGTTCCTTTACAAGGTAACGCAGAAGAATTTTGGTTACAGTACTTTTTATGAGAAATAGTTGTTGAAAGTGCATGTTCAATCTTGCTATGCGTTTTAAATTTAACTAATATTTTGCATATTACTTGGTGTATGTAATTTCTATAGATCATAAACAGGGCTGCACAAAGGAATTCTAACACATTTACGCTTATTAGAAATTGCTAAAGGGGAATTTCCAACTATGTTATGCGTCTATCTAACAGAACTAAATCTTTACGTACTGTGTAGTATACATTCAAATCTATAGATTATATACAGGTCTGTCCAAAAGAATTCGGATATTTTTCCAACTAAAGATGGTGAAATTGGGTTTTTAAATTGTGCTATTCGTTTTTCTAATTATTTACTTAAACATCATATTTCACGTTATAAAACGGTGAAGTTTTGTTACAGTATTCTAAATGTGCTGAAAAGTATTTTATGATCTTTAATTGACGAACGATTTTTCATTCTTTTCGAATTATAAAACAAAGTTAAATTAAAAATATTGTAGAAAGCATTTTCATTTCATATAGAAATAAACAGATAAGAATACAATAAAAAATGTAATTCAAACATTAGCTTTCAAATTTTCCTGGCGAATTTGAAAATTATGATAGGTTCTTCTATAAAATGATTATAGTAAATGCATTTTTACTCATTTTACTGTTGAGAAATAATAATTTGATCCATTTCAGTTGGATATTAATTTCAAACTATTTTAACCTCCATTTAATACACGTTTTAACTTTAATTGTTCTAATTTTTACTTATAAATAAGAACCAAAAAATAAAGAAATGCACTATCGCACTTCTGGTAATGCAAGTGGAGTGTGTTGCAGGGACATTCAAAATGATTCCGTTACATTATGGTCCATAGGGAAAATCGCTTGTAATTTATTTTAATGATGTTACACTATTTCAAACATAATGAAATTAATATACATGTCACATTAACTCAAATCCTTTCTTGTTAATTGTAGCATTGTGATTGTAGACTAATGATGACACTCTGCAAATGTAGATTATGACATGTTGTAAATAGGCAGTAGAAAAAAGTATTCGTGTACATCACCAACCAGAATGATTAAAGTGCAATTTGACCTTCATAGTCGGCGGTAAGGCAAGGATGTGATGATTCCTTAGGTTTTTCCCTTGATAATGGATAAGAAGCCGTAAGATTAAATCAAAAGATTTATTAATGATAGGTAAATGATTCTAACTCCACCAGTATTGAAATTCGTGTAGGGTGACATTTCAAAAATAGCTTTAAGATGTTAAACTGATCAGAAGCGACATCACAAACAAATGACAAAACACTCTCCAAGTGACGCAAGTTTTTTAAGTAACACAAAATCGTACAAAATCTGATCTCGCAAGTCAATGTAACTGTATAAATACTTGAAAAGCGGAGACGGCTACATAGCAACGAACCAATCTAGCGAAAAGAGAGGGAGCGGAATGGAAGATCTGCCAACGATAGGATTAAAATCCGGGGAGGGGGCGGGGAAGTATGACGTGGATTCTTTACTTTACGGTGAAGGTTTTAAAACGAAAATAGGCTAGCGCGGCAAAGTTCTCGCAAAGACTCATGGGAAACCATATGAATTTAATAAAAAATAAAATGATACTTCTAAACCTTAGAAAAAGAAAAAAGAATTTAATGTATATGAAAGAATAAAGTAATTGAGTGGGTTTTCACAAAGAAGTATATCTATTAACAGATAAAGATTTTTAGAATAAGAAATAAAAGAATGCGCTGCATTAAAGGCATGAGATTAAAATATAAAGGATATTTAAGATATTATTAAAAGACAGGTAAGAAAGATAGATACAGTGAAACCTCCTACAACGGTCACTCTGAACAACGGTAACATCCGAATACCGGCCATGTTTTAGTATTACCGAATCTCTTCCATAGAAATAACATTGCACTAAACCTCCGAACAACGAATTCCGAATAACGGCCACCCCACAGCTTTTTTTTTTTTTTTTTTTTTTTTTTTTTTTTTTTTTTTTTTTTTTGAAATTATAACTGACATTGAAAAGAATGTGGAGGTGGATTTTCTCATTTGACGTCCTTATAATTTCCTTATTAATCTCTAGTGGTTGCTTAGCAAAATTTCGTTTCTAAATAGGTGTGGCGAAAGGGGATGGGGGTTACGAAATTTAAGTTTATGTGTGAGGAAGCAGTAGTCAAATGACTACTGTCAAATGTACTCTTTTTGAATCGCGTGATGATATTTCTTGTCTATGTGTAGCACGTATTTTTAGTTAAAAGAATGAGTTCAAAGTGAAAAAATTTTAACTTTAAGTGATAAGTTGAAAGTTATCAAGGACGGCAAAAAAGGTGTGTAAGTGCACGAAAATTAGCTGAAATTACATTTGCGGAATGACCCAAACAGATCCTATTTTGAAAAAAAATGACTTTTATTTAGAACAAACATTTCAAGGTGTAAATTTAGAATCTAAAACTAAGCGTCAAAAGAACTAGTTATGATGAGATTGATCAGTTGCTTTTGGAATGGCTTTCGAACTCTCGAAAGAAAAATCTCCCAATTTCTGGACTATTGTTGAATGAAAGTGCCCGAGACATTGCAGAGAAACTGGGAAATTAAAAATTTTGCATTCACTGAAAATGATAACGAATTCTACAGCAAATCTGTGGAAATGATTATACATTTAGAGAAAGAAATACGCTTTAAACTAAAAAAAAGTGCGAATAACTAAAGTAAAACCTCCCTAAAGCGACCACGTTCTGTTCCAATAAAAATTGGTTGCTCCGAGAGGCGGTCTCTTAATAGAGGCCATGTTTAAATCTAGATTTGAATTGTTGAAAAAGGCTAGCAATTAATGTTACTAAAATTTATTTTCCACATTAAGAAAAAATATGAAAATTTAAGCATCAGAACAAAAGTTAATTACATAAGTTAATTATTACAGAATTTAAAAAACTGACATTTGCTTTGATTTTACGGTTTTATCTCCTTTAACTTTTATTTCCAAGTCCTTTCGAAGTTCAGTAAATAAATGCAATTTTTTTTGGACGGGAACAAATAATGACGATGTCATTAATTTATCTATTTCTTTGAGATTTTCCTGACAGAATAGGGCAGGGGAGTTTATTGACCACCATACTTACTTTGTCATCAGAGTTAAATTCATTGCATAAAAATGCACAAAGGGGTTTAAAAACTTTGAAGATACTGGAATAAATAAAAATTCTAAATTAGTTTAGTAGTTTGATGAATAATGTGCTCTCCGGAATTATTATTCTAATAAAACTTTCTTCAAGCCACCAAATGACCTCCAAAAAATGGAATTTGTTTCATTTTCTTCAAAGAAATGGGTCGCTCATGGAAGGAGTTCAACTGGGGTGGTCTCTGAATAGAGGTAAAATTAGTATTGAGATTATGGGAATAAATTTCGTTCCTTGAAAAAATGGTCGTTCAGGGAGGTGGTCGCTTAATGGAGGTGATCGGACAGGAGGTTTCAGTGTGATTTCTTTAGTGTAAAATAATAGTATGTAAAAGAAAATAAGTTAAAACTAGTGTGAATGAAAAATAACAAAAAATCTTCTTAAAACACCATCAAAAATTTTTAAATGCGCTAGGCCTTTCGAAAGATCTGAGTCTTTCTTCGTCAGGCGCAAAGAAGACGTCCTTCCACTATGAAAGCAGCAGCACGACTGAAATGAGAGATAAGGGAAAGGAAACAAGCTGAAGAAACAGCCAATAGGAAGTTAGAAATGAACAGCCAATACGAAAGTAGAAGACAACAGCCAATCACAGAAGAGTATAATCAAAACAAAAGAACACAGAGTAGGAAGGGCAAAATTGGGGGGGAGGGTAATGCATATAATCAAATATGGAAACACATGAAAAAAAAATAAATAGATCAAATATAAAAACAGACTAATATTAATTCATACAAAAAAAAATAAATGGTAGTACTGAAAAGGTTTTTCCAAGCTGCAGAGAGCATTGTGGAATCAGATTTATCATTAACAATAACATCACGATTAAGATAAATAGCTAGATTTTCAAGGAAGTCCAATTCAGAGATACTATTGGCATTAGAGATAATTTTAGCATTTTGAAAATTAAAACTATGGCCGGAATCCCAAGAATTCTTGGCAATAGAAGATTTAGAAAATTCTTGATTGATTACATAACGAGAGTGTTCTTTTAAGCGGATTTCGAGATTTCTTTTAGTTTTACCAATATAAGATAAATCACAACCATTACAAGGAACTTTATAAATTCCCCATTTACGAAGATCAGGAACAGGAGATTTAGTGGAGGGAAATTTGAATTTATTGACATGTTTAAAGATAATGTTAAAATTGAAGCGTCGTAAAACTTTAGCTAACTTGAAACATAAAGGAGGATAAAAGGGAAGGACAATCAAATTATCAGGTTTACTTTTGACAGATTTGGAAAGAGTAGATTTTATTAGATGGTCTATTGAATTTCTTCACAGCAAGAATTCTGCTATTTTAAATGTCAATACTAAACATAGTGTTATTCCTTCTTCAGCTATTTGTGCTCGTTTTTATGCTTTGCCTAAAGATCATAAAACCAATGTCCCCTTAAGACCTATCGTCTCTAATATTGATACTGTTACTTATCCTCTTGCCAAATTTTTAACATCCATTTTTTCTCCGTTATGCATTTCTAATGCTCATACGATAAAAAATTCTTATGATTTTGTTAGTAAATTAAAAAATATTAACCCATCCAATTGTTCTATGCTTTCTCTTGATGTCAAATCTTTATTTACGAATGTTCCGATTGAAGGTGCTCTTTCATGCTTGGAAAAAAGATTACGTGAATTTCATTTTTCTGATATTGAAGTCCAAGATTTTGTTAATTTAACTAAAATTTGCATCACTCAAACTACTTTTGAATTTGATAATAAATTTTTCAAACAATCAGATGGCTTAAGTATGGGTAATCCTTTATCTCCAATTCTTTGTGAAATTTATATGCATTATTTTGAGGAAAAAATATTAAATCTGGTTAATTTTAAATGTTGGATGCGTTATGTCGACGATACTTTTGTTTTAGCTGATAATCCTTTTGATATTTCTACCATTCTTCATACTGTCAATTCTATCGACCCACATATTCAGTTTACTTTTGAATTAGAAAATTGTAATAAACTTCCTTTCCTTGATGTTTTAGTTACCAAATGTGATTCTTCTTTCAAAATTTGTGTTTATAGAAAACCTTTTTCTGTTTCTAACCCACCTCATGCTCTCTCAAATCATCCTGTCAACCAAAAAATCGGTGTTTTTTACACGTATGTAAATCGTGCTCTCAAAATTTGTTCCGATTCTGTATCCCTTAAGGAAGAACTTAATTACTTAAAAACCGTTGCTGTCAAAAGAGGTTTTAATCCTTCTGTAATCAATAATGCTATGAAGAAAATCAATAGACCATCTAATAAATCTACTCTTTCCAAATCTGTCAAAAGCAAACCTGATAATTTGGTTGTCCTCCCCTTTTATCCTCCTTTATGTTTCAAGTTAGCTAAAGTTTTACGACGTTTCAATTTTAACATTATCTTTAAACCTGTCAATAAATTCAAATTCCCCTCCACTAAATCTCCTGTTCCTGATCATCGTAAATGGGGAATTTATAAAGTTCCTTGTAATGGTTGTGATTTATCTTATATTGGTCAAACTAAAAGAAATCTCGAAATCCGCTTAAAAGAACACTCTTGTTATGTAATCAATCAAGAATTTTCTAAATCTTCTATCGCCAAGCACTCTTGGGATTCCGGCCATAGTTTTAATTTTCAAAATGCTAAAATTATCTCTAATGCCAATAGTATCTCTGAATTGGACTTCCTTGAAAATCTAGCTATTTATCTTAATCGTGATGTTATTGTTAAGGATAAATCTGATTCCACAATGCTCTCTGCAGCTTGGAAAAACCTTTTCAGTACTACAATTTAATTTTTTTTGTATTAATTAATATTAGTCTGTTTTTATATTTGATCTATTTATTTATTTTTTTCATGTGTTCCCATATTTGATTATATGCATTACCCCCCCCCCCCCCGCAATTTTGCCCCTCCATCTCTGTGTTTTTTTGTTTTGATTATATTTTCTGTGATTGGCTGTTGTCTTCTACTTTCGTATTGGCTGTTCATTTCTAACTTCCTATTGGCTGTTTCTTCAGCTTGTTTCCTTTCCCTTATCTCTCATTTCAGTCGTGCTGCTGCTTTCATAGTGGAAGGACGTCTTCTTTGCGCCTGACGAAGAAAGACTCAGATCTTTCGAAAGGCCTAGCGCATTTAAAAATTTTTTATGGTGTTTTAAGAAGATTTTTTGTTCTTAACAGTATGTATTTTTTAACTGTAAAAATAAAATAATTTTGGTCAGTTATTGTTATTTTAATGTAATGTAATTTTGAGGTTTTATAATGTGGGACCTCTGAATAACGGCAACCTCCGAAGTACGGACACTTTACCGTGCTCCCAGTGGTGGCCGTTGTTCAGAAGTTTTACAGTATATAAGAATTTGGAATAAATTAACTAAGGTAAAAAGGCGAAAAATTTTATTATTACTTATATTACTGAGGTGCTCTAGAAGAATCTTCTTGTTGAATATCGTGTGTATAACATTTGCCGTTTATTTACAGGGACACACGAAAGAATTCGGTTAGAGTACTGTTTATGAATGATGATTGCTAGAAATGCGATTTCAGTTGTGGTATACGTTTTAAATGTAACTAATGTTTTTCGTATTACTTGGTGTTTAAATTCTATTCATCCAATAGAGGTATGAAAAAAATCGAGTACATTTTCGGTTGATTCGCGTTTATTGTAAACTGCTGAAGGGGAATTTTTAAACTGTGTTGTGCGTTTCCTAACTGAATTAATTTTTTTTATGTTATTTAGTATTTAAACAAATCTTTAGATCTACAGAAGACCCCGGGAAAAAAATTTGAATACTTTTCCGACCGTATATGGTAATTTCTGAAATTGCGTTTACAAATGTATACAAGCGTCTTCAAAAATATTTACCTAGCTATCATATTTCATCTTATGAAACAGTGAAGTTTTGTTATACTATTCTGAATGTGTTGGACCGTGTTTCATAATCTATGCTTGACGCATGAGATTTCTTTCTTGTCTAACTCGATATTAGCCCAAACTTCCTTATATATGCACAGTTCAAAGGGTAATTCTGAGTGGTGTCATACGGATGGAGTTCACGTTTATTGTAAAACTGAAGGAGAATTTTTAGGTAGATTTCGTATGAAATACTACTTATTGGGATCTCTCCTATGTTGGATTTTTGGGAAAAAATTTTGCAGATCTACACCGATCATGACCCCTAGAACCCAAAACCGCCCCCAGTAAAGTACTTTATCTGTCTCTCTCACTCACTCTCTCTCTCTCTCTCTATATATATATATATATATATATATATATCACTTTTTTATGGATGCGATAACTTCCATAATTCTGCACAAATCTTTTCCAAACTGACACATAAAATCAAGGGGCAGAAAATCTCGGTCAAGTTCGGTAATTGGCGTAATCGGACCAATGAGGTGCAAATAGGGAGGGGTTTTGTGAAAACTGAAAAATACCCATAACGTCCTAATTATAATACATATAGAACGAGTTTAAAGTTATTCCTACTTCTGAAAAAGGGGCCAAAATTTATGTATGGCAGATTTTTGATAAAATTAAAAATGGTCTCAAGGGCCGAAAAAGTATGGTTTTGAGGAGAAAAAAATTCATAACTTCGTCAGATCTCAAGATATTAAATCCAATTAAATTTATTATAAATTTTCTTAATATTATCTACAACTTTTATATTGGCAAGTTTTTGATAGGACCATTTTTTGCTAAAAAAAAGAGAATTAAAAAGGAAAACAAAAAGGGGGGGGTGAGGTTTTGAAAAAGAAGAAAATCCATAAATTTGTCAATTCAAAAGATATCAAATCCGTATGAATTTTTTATATATCTTCTTAATATTATCTACAACTTTTATATTGACGAGTTTTTGATAGGACCAATTCTTACAGCAAAAACAAATTCAAAATACATAGAGATTGAAGAAAAAAATATCGCATTAAGGATGTACTCAAATCCAAACTGCCTATTTTCTGAATCATTTTTAAACTCCTTTTTGCTTTCAAACGCATTCATTTTGGTAGGTTCTCTTATTCAGAAACTATATAATGTGCCGCAATGGTCAATTTTTTGATAGAGGCAGAATATATTTTTAAAAATGATGTCAAAATGGTCATTTTGAACCGAATTTCTCGAAACGATTGTGTTGGAAACGAAAAATATGGTCCTACTGAGAAAATAATTGTTTATAAATCAAGTTCTAATTATTTGGAAGAAAAATAAAAACATAGGTCACTTATAAATGTCTTTAAAAATCACGTTAGCAAGTTTCATGCTTTTCCTTTTAAAAATGAATCTGAAAATGTGTCAGAAAATTTCGAGTTGTTGAGCATGGAAAAATATGCTTTTGATTACTGCCTTAACATGATTTTGATAAAACCTGCTCTTATATAAAAATGTAATTAAAAACCCGTCAAAAGCGGCCAGATAAAATTGTTAAAGTGGGTTTATCTCTAATTATGATTTAGTTTTTGCGGACGAAATTTGTACTTAACTTGAAAATCTACCTGCGTCTGTAGACCGAGACTGCAGGGATTTTGTACTGTGTTGTTCGTTTCGTAATTGAATTAAATTTTTGCATGTTATTTAGTATTAATACAAATCTGTAGATCATTCAGAGGGCTGAAAAAATTCGAATACTTTTCCGACCTTAGATAGTAAATGCTGAAATCACATTTACAAATATGTATGAGCGTCTTAAATAATGTGTATGGAGATATACGTAATATTTCATCTTGTGAAAACAGTGAAATTTTGTTATACTGTTCTGAATGCGTTGAAAAGTGTTTAATAATCTATGTTTGGCGCATGAGTTATCCTTCTTGCTTACTCAATGTTACCAGAAACTTTCTTCAAATATGCAAAACCAAAGGCGTAATTATAAGTAGTGTACTGTCTGTTGCAAAATGCAGAAAACAGATTCTTAACAAATATCTCCACAACAACAACAAAAAAAAAAAAAACGCTTCGAGCAATGCCTCAATTGTAGGGAGTATCTCTATTTGAAGCCAAAGATGTAGCTTAGTGCATTTTACGCTGTTGGATACAATATTACTATATTTTTTATGCAAGGAATAATGCTGCTTTTTTAGATTACATGCAAAATGTTTCCGTACATATTCATAAAATATGAAAAAATAAAAATAAACGCTTCCTTAAAAACCGCTAAATTCGCTATATAATTCGTTTCGACGATAATTTATTTGAAAATAATTCCTACATTTAATTCAGAAATTTTTGTTTCTATTATTGAATATCGATAATCCTGAAACATATTTTTAAAACACACTAGAAATAAATCGTATCGTAAAATCTCGAAATTTTAAGTAAATAGATTATTATTGGTTTAAAATAAAATTCATAGGGCGTTTTTCAGTTTAAAAAAGAAATAGATTTTTTACTGTGAATTAAATGCTTATTTTTTTATGTTACAAATTGTTTTGAAGAATATTGAAAGGAACTTGTTATTGATTTTAAAATAATATAGTTAGATGTTTCGTCTGGACTATAATATGGATTATTATACTTTATTTATGTAGACATCAATAAAATAAGAAATTACATAGCACTTCATTTTTTTTTCAAATTAATATACTATTTTATGCGTAGTACTCTTGAAATATATATCTGATATTTAAATAATTTCTTTTGTCAATTACATGTTTAAAAAATAAATCAAATTGCCAATTGGCCCAAGATTGCTTTTAAAGTAAAATAGGGGGATGATTCCCTTAAGAATAAATTTTATACATTCATTTTATAGAATAGACTATTTGTTTTTATCATTGAAAATCTATAACTTCGAGCAAACATTTAAAGAAAATATGTTGAAAATAAATTGTTTCTTAAAACCACCATTTATAATTAAATTTTGAGTAAAGAGATGGTTATTGATTTTAAGTAGAATATTTTATAGAAATTTTAAATGTTTATGGCTAAAATTTTTTTTTTATTTAGTATTATTAATTAAATATTTCCTTTTTCATTTATGATCTAAAAAATGATTTTGTAGTATATTTAAAGGATCTAAGAATTGATTTGAAAATAAACTGTTTTAAAGCAAATTCCGATAAATATTTCGCCTGGACTGGAGTATACGTTTCATATATTTGAACAGATCGTTAGGATGTGACTCATTTGAAATATTATCCTTATGATATGATTCCTTGTGATATGATCATCATATGATTTATTAATACTTATATTTCGTATACGTATCGATAAAGTAAGAAATTACAGTGCACTTTACTTTTTTCAATGGACAGCCTGTTACATTCACTGCAGTATTTATTAAGTTTATAATAAAGTATTTGGGTAATATGAAAGATTTATTTTTTTTTATATTCGGGAATTTATCACGTATAAAATTAGTTTCGCATTCGATTAGCTTTTTTTTTTTTTTTTTTTTTTTTTTTTTTTTTTTTTTTTTTAGAATTACAAATGTCTCTTTCTATGCCATACAATTTATAATGATTTTGAATAATATAAATTTAAAGGACACTTTGTAATTTATTTGTTGTAATCCTAACAATGCTATAGTGTAGCTTTTTTTAGTTGCCGGCCGATATGCTATTTCTTTCAGAGAACAATTAAAGTGCCGTCACTAAAAAATAATGTTAACACCTAACCATAAGCCACCCGTAAAATGAAGAAAGTGCAGTATTGAACGGTTAAATACTGATAATCTGCAGCAGATTTTTAAACTTCAAAATATTTCACATTTTCAATTTTTACACCATCGGATAGGGAAAAAAATGATCTTTTAAAGGCAATTTGTTTGAAAACTGCATCTCAATTTATTTTTGAGAGATTTATTTTTTTCACTTTTTAATGCTATTTCTGTAATAGTGGCAACTGAAGAACTCCATTTCAGTTGAAAATCAAGGAAAGTAGTTCGTTACCATATTTTTTGTTGCCATTTTCTCATAACAACTGAAAAAAAAGTTCTATGCCAAGATCATCGTCTGCTATAAAAATGTATTTTAAACAATATTTGTGTGACTTATTTTCTCCCCTTTTCCTTAATTTATATTAAAAAGCTGAAAGCATGCAATTTTATTAATCCGTGTGTAATAACATTTTCCGAATTTTGAAAAATTATAAACGAATGATTTCAAAAAAACAAAAGAAAAAAAACCATGGAGCTATTATAAAATATGTTTAATTTTCAGTATCCATATTAATGTGACAAACAAATGAAGGCATATGAATCATTAGATACCCGATTTGTTTGTCATGTTACTTAAATGATGAAATCCCTTTTTGCTGGGTTAGTATATTATTCCGCGATAGTGACGTCACATGCATACTTTTCTATAGATGTTGTTTAAGACTTGAATCGTAAATGTGGAATTCTTAAACGGAAGCAAATGGCGTTATTTCTTAAAAATAAAGCTTGTATTTTAAGTCTTAAAACTGAAATATGTTTTGTACTATTTATTTTTATATCTATTTTTTTTTTCATCGGGGTGACACTAAGTTCTGAAAAAGCAGAATTCCTGTTTTCTAGTTTTCTTTCTTTCTTTTAGATAACACGAGCGTTACTAAAAATCGTATTTGATAATTAGTAATTTTTACAAAATCTATTTTAGACGCTAAATTGTTAAACAATCTTTCGCGCAGCTCAAATGCTCTAAAAATTTAATAAAATGTAAGTATTTACAATTTTAACAAATCTGAAATTTCATCAAACAGTGACTTATTATTTTATTAAAATACAAAACTTTTAACTGGGAAAATTTCTAACCGCCAAATGTGTACCTATATTTTTTCTAAATTATATACTTTAAATCCATTTCATTTACACATTCTTAATGTAGTACCTTAATATATTAAAGGAAAAAATAATATGTATAAATATAATTGTTCTTATTTTAACTTGGCGTCTGCATGAATTGTATAAGCTTAAACTACGTTGCATAAAATATTAGCAAATTTACACCTTGATTACTTATTTTGTAAATGCGAATGTATTATATATATATATATATTATCTTTTTATTAACATAAACATATCGCTTAATTTGTAAACTGCAAATTTCATGCAAATTGCATACATTAAATGTTTTTAGAAATAGTATTTTCTACACACATACATATAAAAAGTTTACATGGTCTTTTTTAATTAATACAATTTGGGAAAATACATGTTAAAATTGCATTCTCTATATTCATTAATACTTGTAATTTATTTTTAGATTAAATATAGACAATGTAGCCTCTAGAATGTACTAAATTATTTCGTATTATGTGTGTTTAACACTTACCAACGTAATTGAAAAGTGTTTATAACTTCTTTTTGCCGTCTGTCTGTCTGTGATCAGAATCGCATAAATATACTGATATTGCTATGTATTTTATATGTGTTATTGAGGCTTAGTGTAGTATATCCAATATTGCAAATTTCATGTGTAGCATTTGTAGTTGGTTTACAGGGATAATCAAAAGGATTTCGTTACATTATGGTCTATGGGGGAAAAGTTTGGAATATATTTTAATCATGTTACACTGTCTCAAACATTTGAATTTGCGTATATTGAATGGGGTGCACTACAAGATACTTACGGTAAAATATGGTGTACATTGCATTTATCCTTCATTTACAGGGACACACAAAAGAGTTCGGTCGATGAGCGATAATTGCTGGACGTGGATATTCAGTTGTGGTATGTGTTTTAAATAAATACTTTTTTTGTATATTATTTTGACTGTTTAAATTCTATAAATTATATACAAGGATGCACAAAATAATTCTGGTACATTTATGCTTATGACGAAAACTACTGAAGAGGAATATTCAATAAATTATTGCTTTACAAACTAAATTAAATTTTAGTATTCTATGTAGTACATATACAAATCTGTAAATCGTATACATGGCTTCAGATAAGAATTCATATACTTTTCGGATGATTAATGATAATTGCGGAAATTAGGTTTTCAAATATGTTATGCGTTTTCTAAATTGTAATTGTACAGATAGATAACATCTTTCAGCTTCATAAATGGTGAAGTTTTGTGACCCTATTTGATTGTGTTGAAAAGTTTTCCATAATCTAATCTCAACTCATGACTTTTCTTTCCTGTTAACATCTACAGTCATTTTATCTAGGGATCTATTTTAATCCTACTAGCATTAATAACAGTTTTAATAATAGTAACATAAAATAAAACAATTAAATGTAATTAGTATTTGCTTTTTTTCAATCTCAAAAGAAAAAAATTATTTTAAATGTGTCTTCAAGCAAAGTATTTCATTACTCTTTTCATTGTTTTATATACAATGTTTAGATAAGCATTATTCACTTAATGAGCTCTATTTTTATATCGTTACATAATGTTTTTTCCACTATCTTCGAGATTATGTATAATGCAGATGTTCATTTTTGCTTCGTGTATAGTTAGATAAAGTCTACATAATCAGATTCAAACTTCTTTTATGTTTAAAATGCAATTAGTTAAGCATTAATAGAGCGATTAGTAAATATTAAAAATTGGACAAGTTTGCTTTGCAAATAGTTATTTTAAAATTTTAATTATTTTTCCAGTAGACACAATATTTTTTTTTCCCCTTCGGAAATGAGACTTTTGTTCAAAACAATAATACTGAGGAAAAGATTATATTAAGTACTGATTTAAGCTTTAAAGCGTTATAAGCACGTATCTTAAATGCGAGTACATAAATGATTTTTGAAAAAGGATAATTTGACTAAACTGCTTAACTGATGCTTGATTTTATTTTATTAACACATTAAACTTAACGGAAATTTTACTCAAGTTGTATAAAAAATATTTCATACCAGAATGTTTAGTTTAAACGATTTAACCTACATAATTTATTTCTGTGCGATTTATATTTTTTTATTGTATGAAGAAATTTCTGGTTCGAATGGAAATAGTTTCATTCGGTGCCGATTACATGACATGTTGTTGGTATATTTACTTGTATTAAAACAACATTTTGCTTTCTTGCAATTAAATACTGCCGCAAACCAATCATCCATACATCCGCATTTAAGATTCGTATTTATAACACGTTAAAGCTTATTCGTAACTTAATATAGTCGTAATATTTTCCGAAATAGAGTATTTTTCGAAACTGATTGTTCGAAAAAAGTCTTATATTTCAGAAAATCAAGAAGCATTTAAAGTTTTTATTTTTGAAAATCTATTAGAAAAAATTACCTAGAGTAATTATTTTTTTTCATATTTATAATTTTCACTTTTCTTATCTCAGTATTAAAAGTTATTATCTTGCCTGAGATAGTTTAACACATTGATTACCATGGCACATACGTTTGTGTGCCAGCAATGTTCCCCTAGGCGAGGTACCACCGTATTCGCATGCCATGAATATCTTAATTGAATACAATTTATTGCTATAAAATGGACTACCAATTTCTGAAATGTACAAAATGGAGAGACGGCCCATCATGTTGGAACCACATGTTTCTCCTCATATTTGCTGGAACATCATGAAGTAAGCTAGGAAGAACCTGCTCCAGAAAGATTCGATAGTTCGCGGAGGTCATGTGGGAAGGTAAAAGGTGCGGCCAGAGAAAAGCAGTCGCCAACCAAACCTGTCCACACATTTACTGCAAACAATGTTTTGCAGCGTGGTGTCGCATATCGTGGAGGGTTCTCTTGAGGCCAAAAACGCGTATTTTGCTGATAGAATACGCCATTGTTAGTGAATATTGACTTATCAATGAACAACACATAAGCTGAAAATTTCACATCTTGGGGACTTTGTTGCAGATACCACTGTACGAAACGCACACGTTTGGGATGATCATTGGGGAATAGTAACTGAACCCTTTGGATGTGAAAGGCGTGTAAGAGCCAGGCATTCAAAACACGCTGTACACTGCAACGAGACACTCCTGAGGGTAAAGCAACGCTATGTATGCTGCTACTCGGCATAGTCTCCACGGCATCCAACACGCATTCTTCCATAACGACCGAACGCCGATCGTGGCCCGCCCCAACTACACCTGCTACTTCTTTCTTAATGACCCGTAATCGCACAAATTTTGATGCACACATGCACACAAATTGGTGTGTGGTTGATGTCTGTCTAGGAATCGTTTTCGACAAATTCGTTCAACGGCTCGTCCATTGCCTTCAGCTATTCCACACATTAAGTGCATGTCTGAAAGTTCACCGTTCGTATACCGTTGCTTGCCCTTCGTATGCTGACTTCCGCACAAGTGAAGAAAACTTTACTTTCCCTTCCAGTGCTGTGCAGAGCACCACTTAGCGGCGTACGATGACGCTTCCGGTCATGGGTAACTATGCAGTTCTCGGTCGTTATGATGTGCCCTACCTCCCCTAAAAGGTAGTCGCTATATTTTTGTGACACTCTGTATATATAAGTAGCCGAATTTTAAAATATGTATATTTTTTTAAATGGCATCGATTTAAATTAAAATGCAATTTTTCAGCCACACATTTCGGTAACTGAAGTTACACAGAAAAGTAATTATCAACATTCCGAAAAAATCCCATGTATTTAACTAGAATAATATACGCTGATTGATTTCAAAAAACATCAATATGATTTACTGAAAATTGAAGGCGATAGAACGTTCACCAATTTCTGAAAAATAAAATATTTAACCCCTTCAGATATGAGGTGTACAAAAATGTAGATCTCTATTCTTTTCCTCGTAAAAACTAAACTGTTTGATTTTTTTAAAGTTTTTACTTTACTTCTATATAGCTGATTGTTTTTATTTTCTTCAACCTTTATAAGAAGAAAGTATTGGATTCATGAAAATTTTCGACTTCTGTTTTCAAAGGATTTATAGGGTCAGGTGGGGGAAAGTGGTCATAAAAACAGGCTTTTCAAACTTTCAGAGGATATAAACATCAGAATTTCTGTGATGTTTTCTAAAATTTTGGGTGTTATTTTACATTACATTACTCTAGAGTACATCCATATCCATTTCAGAAATATTTTTGGGGAATAACACCTTTTTATAACATATTTTTTCAGGCATGTTTTTATGACCACTTTACCCCGGGGGGTGGGGTAAAGTGAGTAGTGCATGGGGTAAAGTGGTCACATTGAAAAAGTGTAATAAAAAAATAAACTAATGAATAAAAAGTGACATTTTATTATTTACAAATATTTTAAATAACCTTTATAATAAGTTATCTGCCTTTTATTTTATTAAAATGTACATTTGTAATGTTAAAATTGTTTGTTGTTAAAATTTGGTTCTTCAAGGATTTTGATCACATCTGATTCTGGAAAAGTATAATGATTGCCAAATTTGGATTTTTTTTTTAACATACTTTAAGAAAAATAATCATCTTTTTTCCCAATTGCTTTATTGATTTCTTCATTTCATATCTTAGCAACACTCAAGGTCCTATAGATATGGTTTGAGATGTCATCTTTAGCGATTATAAATGGATTCAAAAGAGAATGTTGACTAGGGAAGGGATATTTTGTTGTTGTTTTTTTCCTTTTGGAAATTTAAGCAACTTTTTAAGTATCACATTCCCCTTGTTATTTTTGCAGATATAATGCAAGTGTTTTTTCTGTCAATACTACTCTGATCTTGGACTGGACACATTTCCTTTTCCTTTAAAACTATGTCTAACAATTCTATTCGCATCTGAAATGAGTGTAGATAATGTTGCCAATGTAGATTATTTTAATTTTTTTTTTACATATTTTGCAGTCGGCTTTCTTGATACTGTTTCTTTAAAATTCCTTTCCAGGCTTTTTTTAATGGGGGAAAATACACCTAGATCTAATGGTTGTAGACTATGACTAGTATGAGGTAGCAGGCAGAGTATTATAATATGATTGTCGATAGCTATTTTTCACAGCATCATAATTCATTTATGTCCATCACAATCATAAATAAAAGGGCAGGCTTTTGTAAGCTTTCGGTGTACTATCTACTTAATAAAATGATACATACAAGATTCAAGTACAGAATCCTGCATCTATCCAGATTCCATGATGCATACAATGCTCCGGCACGACCACCCTTTATCCATAATTCATATATACTCACTCATAAACGGCGAATGGAAGAATATAATAACCACTAGCTGATATACCAAAAGGAACACTAAACATTATCTTTCCTTTGGTTTCTGAATTTTATGTAATGCATTGCATTGCGTACAATTTTTTAAACTGAACTATTTTGGCTATCCATATCCATTCCAGCCTCATCAATATTAAAAATTCTTTCAGGATTTTCTTGTGGACTATTTTCTTATATAATACAAGTATGGGTATTATAAAAAGTAGTTAATGTGTTGGTTGTTAAATTAGTTGATGTAACCTTTGCAAGCAATTCGGGTTTACACTTAGTTAATTCATTCACTATTCTGAACCTATTAAAAATTAAACCTAACCTTTTTTAACCCCCATATTATAAACTATTATTAAATAATAACTATTTGCAGTTAGTTTTTAATAGTTATTAGTATTTAATAAACTGGCATTGTATATAATGAATAATTTAACCCAGATCAAATATCTATAAGTTAAGCCTAACCCTATGACCACTTTACCCCATGTAACTAAAACTATTATGAAATAAAATCTGTGATAAATATAACTTAGCTATAAATGAAAATATGTTCTTGAGATATGTGAAAAACTTTCTGAACTGCCAATTTAACAAAATTTGGGAGAAACAAAATGCAGCAGAAAAGTTAATTAAAGAGTTAAAAGAACAAGGTGTAACAAAGACAGACAAAATGAGTGCTCAGTGTCTCAAACATGTTACTAAAAATATTTTTTTGAGTGAAAAACTTTGATCAATACTTAATAAATCTAAAATTAAAAGAAAATTATTCAAATTTCTATATTAGTCAAGATTTTAGCCCTTTTCATGAATTATGACCACTTTACCCCGCCTGACCACTTTACCCCACCTGACCCTACGTTTTAGAAGGTCCTGAATGCTATTTGAATGTTTTTAGAAAATGACTGTCTGTGTGTCTGCCTGTATGTGACACAAATTTTGAGGGCGCTCTATCTCAAGAAATAAAACTCGGAATTTAACAAGAATTTATGTTAAGTTAGTCTTTGATATAAATTAGTGCTGATTAGATCTTAGTGTAAATCGCCTAACAGGTGGCGCTGCTATGCTGCATTTTTCACAACTTCAACTCAAGAATTACTACACTGATTTTCAGATTCAGTATTTCAGATCTGATTTTCAGATTTGAACTTCAGATTCAGTTAGTCCTTCACAGAAGTTGGAGCTTATTAGGTTTAGATGTTAATCGCCCAATAGGTGGCGCTGCTATGGTACATTTTTTGCAATACCTCTATCTCCAAAACTAATGCACGATTTTTCATCTAACTTCAAATTCAGTTAGACGTTGACACAAGTTGTTCCTGATTAGATTAGAAGTAATAGTTCAAAGACTGGACATCAGAGGGCACTGCAGTCACCGAGCAGTGTCCTTGAAATATTGTCTGAAAGTATGCTTCGTTAACAGAGGTCAAATCACATTATAATGCTTTCGATGTTGCCATCTTTATTTGATATAACATGACGTAACAGAAGGGTAAATTTTGAAGTCACTCGTTGCGATGTCTCCACTAAAACGGATGTATATGCCTCATATATGAATTGTTCAAGTTGTTCCAACGTTTGGGGATTCTTAGAGTAAACAGTGTCTTTCAAGTAGCCCCATAAGAAGAAGTCATATGGATCCAGGGAATATGGAGGACAATCCATACCAATGCCATCGGTGGTATTCCAGTAGAATAAAACATATTATTGCAATTAATACGACATCATGTTATTCAATTTCCGTATAATAACTAATTCGACTCAACTCCCTTGCACGTTTCAGCAATGAAACAGACTCACGAATAAACTTTCTCTACCTCCGAGTACTTTTTAAAGCTTCATGTGCTTGTGCTGCCCCCTCTCCTGTTATCCAATCTTGGAACCATTTCTCGAAACCGATCAATAACAAATTCCAAATTCCAGACCTGGCTGTCCAACGTACCACTTGTTTCACCTTTCTGTCTTTTACTGTTTCGCAGTTATGTCATTTCAAAGTTGAGGAGCCCTTTCTGAATCACCCTGTATATTTGTCGTGTTATTTTACCTTCGTACCTCAAGAGGTTAAGGGTTATATATGCTCTGAAGTGAAGTAATCTTTTAAATACCTGGAATTTGTTGAAATAATCTATAAGTTTTATCTACTGTTTACTCGCTGATTTTTTCCTTCTTACAGCTTCAAAATTGTCCTTTCAGTTTTAAAATTGTTTGCTTACTAATAAATTATCATTTTTGTGTATGTAAAATGCATTTTAAAGCTAATGAAAAGGATCCAAATTTATTATCGGTCAAAGGAGTGTTACGTCTTAAAGGTTTAAAATTTAAAACTCATTCAACAATATTTTGAATATATCTTTACCGTAAAGTTTGTTTGTTATTCTCTGAGGATGTTTCAAACATGTGGGTTATTAATAAATGATAATTATTCAAGCGTTAAAATTCTTTCTTGTTAATAAGTTATTGGAAACTTTCCAAAGATTTTAATTAACAAAATTTATCATTAATTTTATACTTTTCAAAAAATAATGTAGAACAATAATAAAGAATTAGAAATAACAAATGGACTGATTAAGATGGAAATGTAGTTAAATAGTATTTAGAATATATAAGTCTTTCTTTATTATTTTGTAATTGTTCTTCACAAATTCTTACGATGTAAGGGTTCCTTGAAAAAAAAGCAGCTCTATTTTACATATTTTTTACTGCAGAATAAAAGCTGCCTGCTTCCGAGACAGAATTGATAAAGAGGTCATAAATTTATCTTGTATAGCATCCAAAGAAATCAATGGAGCTGCATTGTTCTCGCCTTAATCGATGGAGTATCTTTATGGTACTATTTTTCTGTTATAAAATTACAATTCGCAGAAAAATGGAGCTGCTCCCTTTTTGCACCCGACTCTTCAACTGTCTTTTTGCACATAAAATTAATACTTGTTTCGTAATCTTGTGTATAGTGGACGCTTTTTTAAGTTAAATCAAATTTTTCATAGTTTTTTTAATATATTTATTAAATTCTAATGATTATTTAAAATTGAACAATAAATCATATCATTAAATGTGTGTGTGTGTTAATTACTTAAACTTACACTATGTGCAAAACTACTTAAAAGATGATACAATATTAAAAAAGATGTTAAATTATTTTAATACCTTAGTGCTTTCAACTATAAAAAAACATAGTCTTCGTCAGAGAAATATAAGAAATACAATTGTTATTGACGTCCAATTTTCAAAATTCAAGTAGATGGTGACGAAAGGAGTGAAAATGGAATCGCCATCTACGTGAATTTTGAAAATTAGACCTCAATAACAATTGTATTTCTTATATTTCTCTGACGAAGACTATGTTTTTTTTTATAGTTAAAAGTACTAAGGTATTAAAATAATTTAACATCTTTTTTAATAGTGTCTCATCTTTTAAGTAGTTTTGCGCATAGTGTAAGTTTAACTTTTTAAAGATGTATTAAGCATTTCTATTTATTTATTTACTGGTGTTAATTACATTTGCATAATGCGTTTCATAAAATGCATTAAAATATTACTTAATGTAACACGCTTAAATGTTTAGTAGAAAATTATTTAAAATGAAATAAATGCTTGGTCTTTTGAATTCTTATTGTACTATTATACTCAAAATCAATTCATAAATGTTTACAAGGGATATTGTGCTATTACTTCAGGTAATTCACAACAGCTTAGGGCAACAGCGTAGCACAACAGCTTCAGGTAAACATGCTTTTGTAAAAGCATGTTTTTAAACATGAAATGTCTGTCTGTGAGTCTGTCTGTCTGTATGTGACACAAATTTTAGGGGGACTCACTATCTCAAGAATTAACGAATGGAATTTAATAAAACTTTAAATTCAGTTAGTCCCTGATATAAATTAGTGCTGATTACTTTTTGGTGTAAATATCCCAAAAGGTGGCCCTGCTATGCTGCATTTTTCCCTATTTCCGTAATAGCTGTAACTCAAGAACTAATGCATGCATTTTCATCAAACTTAAGATTCAGTTTATTCCTGATATAAATTGGTCCTGATTATTTTTTGGTGTAAATTGCCCAACAAATGGCGCTTCTATGCAGATTTTTTTACGATTTCTGCAATAGCACTACCTCAAAAACGGATTTTCATCAAACTCCAGATTCAGATAGAAGTTGACATAAGTTTTCGGTGAATAGATTTTGGTGTAAATCACCTAGCTCTTGGAGCAACTATGCTGCATTTTTCAGGAAGTATTAACATATATGAGATAGAAGAAAGTTTTGGGATTGCCATATCCGACCAGTTTTGTTATATTTTACATTTCAGTTGACATTTCCTGGCATTTTGTATTAAATATATAATGTATATATCCTTTCCTGTGCAGAGCATTAATTGAATGCGTCTTTAGTTTACTATTAAAATTGTGTTTGGTATTCAAATAAGCTAATTTCTTTACTTTAAAAGAACTTATCATCGTTGTATAAATTCTGATTAACATATGTTTGGCCATTAAAAATTATTAGCGATGATTCACACAAATATTAATAGCTGAAATCGAACCTGGGAAATACCACTTGGCAAAGGAACATTCTACTATTAAACCGCAAATGCAAATGCAAAAAAAAAAAAAAAAAAAAAACGCACTCTTCACAGCTAGTCAAGTACTATAACTCAGGTTACAAAATCTTTAACAATTTTGAGCTCGGACTTTCCTTTACTCCCAGATGAACTGACACATATGATATATATGTATTCCAGAAGTTTTCAAATTTTCATATTGTGATATTGAATCACATATACTTTTAAACTTTCCATTTTGTTATATTATAATATTTATATTATAATATAATATTTATATATAGGCTATAATATTTTATCTAATTTTAATCTTTAATATCCATTTCAAAGAAAAAAAAATAATAAAATCTCTTTATTATCTGCTAATGTGGCTATGAAACGTTTTTTTCTGT
The DNA here is from genome assembly GCA_963932465.1 of Maratus speciosus. Lineage (NCBI taxonomy): Eukaryota > Metazoa > Arthropoda > Arachnida > Araneae > Salticidae > Maratus > Maratus speciosus. The sequence goes on from OZ010789.1 coordinate 225,428,750, forward strand.
ACAGTTATTTAACCCTTTATCTACTGCAATTTTTTTCATGTATTATTTTTTTTTTCAGTTACTACAATGGAAATTAAAAGATAAACATAAAAGAAATACTCACCCGTGAGAAATTTAATTATTTAGAGGTAATTAAATAAAGTAGTACTTTAAAGTACCGTTAGTACACTATGACTATACTATCGTAACCGAACACCCACAAGGTATTTCAAGTGGCACCAGAAAATATTTTCGATTTGATAAGTATGTGAAATATAGGCTTTTTCATATTTACAAATAAATCGTTTGGCAAATTCCGATGCCAATCATTTATTTCAACACTTTAGACATGAAAATGCTTTGCCCTGAAAGATTTAAAAAAACTTTTTTTTTTTTAGGTTTCCATCTTGTTAGCAGCCCTTTTGTTATGCGACGTCTATATTCAAGAGACAACATGTTCTCTCACATCTCCACATATGCAATATATGAATTTACACATGCCATTTCTAGCATAGTAAAAACGAGCCGGTGCCACAACTTTTTCGATTTCCTATACAAAATAACAATGAAACGGAAAAGAAATACCAGGGAAATCATTACTACACTACATTTTAGTAATTACATTATAAAGCAGATGAGAACGATGAATAACTACACAGACGAAAAATAAACAATAAGTTTTTCTCCAACACCCAGTGTACTGACGGTACTTATAAGTACCACCGAGTAATTCAACTGTTAATTCAAATTCATACACCGGTCACCTAAAATACTAGTCAAACTATATTCTAAGATCATAATGAACACATAAAAAAAATCCAAAACTTATCTTATATCTTTTACCGTATTTGCAGCAATAAAAAGACGAGTGTGACAATGTGTACAAAATGTAGGCACAAAACCCATCGTCTGTGTCAAAGATAGCCTCCTCCCTCACTAAAATAACAAACCTAGTACTACTGCTGCCATGTATCCGGATAAAGTGGAGTTGAAAGAGTGTTTTTGCAAAGTACCATTAGAATATTAGTAATACTGACTATGGGGTGAAAGTTTAAAGTGAGTGGTACTTATATGTACCGTCAGCAGATAAAGGGTTAACCATCTTTGTCTTTGTTTGTTTCTAAACGTAAGACAGAAACAAAATCGTTGGTCTGTAATCTGCATTTAACTTTTTGACTTTATGAATTAAAACTAGTCGGACATGCCAATCCCAAAACTTTTTTCTTTCTCAAGCATCTTAATCCTTCTATGTTATTACTTCAATACTACACCAACTTTGATTTTCATCTAAAGTTTCTGCTTCATTTTACTAATCAGAGTAAAAACGAATTAATCTCCATCATAATATTTAATAAAATCAATATTTTTCGTTACTCTGTTGTACATCAGCTGCTTGATAATCGCCGGGTAAACAAGATGCTAATTGTCCATCGCAGCAAGAACAGCCGATGTACAACAGCACTATTAAAAATAACTATTACAGAGCCCCCTTCCGGTCGATTGTTTCCAAATTCATGTGAGACATGCTGGCCATAGTCAAAAACATACAAAAATAATTTGGTTCAGTTCTATACCTAACTTCTTACACTTTTCAATGGTACAATAATGAAAATGGCACAAAAATCACTATTATGGTGCCCCCTTCCGGCGGAATACCAACTAAAAGTCTAGATTTCTTTTTTGTCTCTATTATCTTTTTAATAGATTTCCATCCTTGATAAAAATTAAGTAACATATAAATAGAGGAAGACTGATACTTTGAGAAAAGAAGATGGCTTTCATTAATTTTAAATGACTAATTACTGTAAGAAATGAATTATATCTAAACAAAATGTATACATATTGTGTTTGCTTCCTGCTTACAAAGGCTCTTCGAGAACGCATATAATTTGAGGGAGTAAATTACTTAAGTTAATGTGTAATCTGTTAAAAAAAAAAGAAATGATATCTACAAAAATAACAACTTTTCAAAAGTAAATGAAAACCAAGCTAAAAAAAAAGATGAAAGTTGTAGCTAAAAAATGATATGATATCAAATTTCCAAGCTTATATTATGGTACTTATTTAAATTTTCCATTAACAATTTTACCATTTTTAAGTCGATTGCCTTCTTATATGTTGATAAAAATACTTTTCTCCTCACTAAACGCAACATGACGTGTTTCTAAAACTTTTTTTTTAATATGCGGGATGGGCTTAGCAACCATCTTTCCATATTTTATACAATTTTCTAAGCACCCTAGTTTGTAAAGGAAAAGCGTAATATGTTTGCATTAGTAACAATTTCATACTTTTAATTTTAACTACGGGCACATGAATTGAGAAACGCTTTTATTTTGAAAAAAAAAAAAAAAAAAAAAAAAAAAAACGAAATTGATTTTTAGTGCTTTTAAATGGTTAATTACTCTAAAAAAGAAAACATAAAAGAAATCCTGAAGATACGTCACCATTATCCTAAAACACAAATTTCTAAGTCCGTAAAGAAAAAGCATAAAAGTTTGCTTTAGTAACAATGTCGAACTTCGGATTTTAACTATAAACAGATCCATTCAAGAACACTGATATTTTAAGAAAATAAATTGATTTTCACTGCTTTTAATTGATTAATTGCTCTAAGAATTAAATCATAAAACGAATCCTTAAAATAAGCCACTACTATTTTAAGACAAAATTTTCTCCGAATACAAGTCCGTAAAGGAAAAACATAAAATGTCTGCTTAAGTAACAATTTCGAAATTAGGATTTGAACTGCGGATTTGATTACTTTAAAATTTGAGTAAATTATAGAAAGATGGCTGCCAAGCCCATCTTGTAGAATTTTTAAAAATTTTGAATTTTCAGAAACACGTTATGATGCATTTAGCACATAATAAAAGTATTTCTATCAACATATAGGTAAGCACTCGACTTTCAAATGGTAAAGTTTTTAATAGAAAATGTTAAATAAGTACCGTACTATAAACTTGGAAATTTGATATCACACCATTTTTTAGTATGTACGGAATGTATGTACATTTGGTACAACATTTAGTATGTACAGTATGCACATATGTACAGAATGTTTTCAAAATTTTTATTCATAAATTCCGGATAATTTTCACAGATGCACTAGAAAGAATGAAATAAAATTCAGCAATTCAAGATACAGATACAGTAGCAGTTAGACTATAACTGTGTGTAGTAAATGTGATGTACCACTACATAGTAAATACTTTGAAGGTGTTCATATGTCAAAAATTATTTGTACTAACGTTGCGTTTTCGCAGCATATCATATTTTACATAAAACATTAAAAAAAATTAATCTCTTTTTTTCTCTTAATTAGTCATTAATATATATAAAATAAAATTTTATTTCGTTTGTGTATATTATAAGAAGGTGCGCTCTTTAATGAATTAATGAGTTATACGAGTACAAAAAGCTGATTCTCAACATAAATTTTGCTCATATGAGGCAGGGATATCTACATATGAAATGCATTTATATTTAATTTATTAAATTTGTAAGGGTAAACACTTGTTGAAACATAAATATTTAATGCTATTTCTTTCTATAGAAATAAATAGTTTTACAACCTTTCACACTCACATACTTTTTATGCATGAAAATAAAACTCCGTTTACGCAGATATTTGAAATATTTATTCCCTAAAATAAAAATAAGTATCCATAAAGATGTAAATTTAAATGCCACAGTTTTGGTTTTATGTGAGAGGTTTAGAAAAATATTGTGACATTTTTCAAATGTACTGAAAACGTGACATTCTACAAACGGCAATGCATGAACATTCTTTCGGAACAATGGGAAATATATGTACGGTGATTAAATATAGTACGGCAATAGAATGTTGTCACGATAAGCAATGTATTTTTGTGCGGTATTTCCATTGTGCATGTGGATTTTTCTGATCCACCGAGTTGTTTTGTTACGTCAGTAGATGAAATTTTTAAACATTGTATACACTTATGTAAAATCCTAGGATGAAAAAACTAATTTGTCCCAGGGATCTGCGACAGGTACCACTCGACAGGGAATTGTGTCAATGTTCTGATTATAAACGCTAATTTTCAAATAGGAGTTGTCTACATATTACACACTTCACCGAATTTTAATTTTTAAATGGTAACACCCACTTTTCCCACAAAATTTAAATTTTTGGGATTAAGGCTATCCAAAAATAGGCATCGTTTATATACTTTTCTTAAAGATTCGTGGCTTTAGAAGATATCAATGATTAAGAATGCTAGTCATATCCTCGTGACAATCTTTAACATATATCGTTTAAAATAATCATTTGATTGAAATTTCGTTTTTTTAATAAGATAGGCCCAAAAAATAAACCAAAATATACACGGAACTATTTATAAAGAGGAACTGACATATCCTTAAAATAGTTCACACAACTTTCATACAACAAATTTCTCACAACTATTAGTAATATTAATGTATAAATACAAACATATGCATTCATAGAAACACACAAAAGTATATGCCTGTAATATATATATAAACACTTTCGTCAAAAACCTTTTTTTCTTAACGAAACGGTTAGCAGTGAATTTATTTCTTTTCATAAAACACAGCATTCGAATAGCAATAGTGTGTGATAATTACTAAAGTTTTAACAAAATATTTGCAAATCTCAAATGACTCATTCTTAAGAGAACTTGATAAACATATTTATTGTTGTTAATAAATTCAAAACAAGTTACGAGCTAATTAAACAAAGAAACATTAAAATATTCATTTGAATAATTTATATCGAAATCTCTAAGGAATTCTTTAAACGGAATACTTATGTTTTCAAGTTATCTGCATCGGTTACTTTTCATTTGCTTTTCAATAATCTTGGGAGATCTAAATTACTGCTTGAACAAAACTTTTCCAGAATAATATGTCTCTTGTTTAATAATAAAGACAAAATATGAATCATTTCCTTCAAAAAATATATTTTATAAATTTCTTGTATGCTATTAAAGGTAAAAAATATGATTTAGATTTAATAGTAATTTAAAAACATTATATTGAATCGTACATGGTATGGGATTGGCTCCTGGGTAGAGTTGAATTGGGAGATATTTTATGCGGAGCGATTTCGGGTCTCATAGAATCCAAAATTTCGGTTTCGGATTAGGCTTTGTCTCTTGCAAGTCAAAATCTATACACGTAGTGATTCAAAAATAATAGAAAAAACTAAAAATTCAATAATTAGAATGTATGGGTACTAGCAAAACGGGTTTCCCCCAAAATACAAATATAGGTACTGTGTTTAAAAAAAACCCAAAAAATTATATAGAAAAAGGTATGTTTTCTGTGCATTTCTTTAAAAACCGCATCGTTCTAATGTTTTTTGAACTTTTCTAATTAATTAATTTTTAATTTTTCTGTTAATTTTGCATACTCTAATATGTTTATATGGTTCAATATAAGCATTCATTTTTAATCAAAAGTATTATAACTTCTCTTAGATATTCATTATAAACTATTTTTCTAGTATAACAGCAAAATATACCATTAATTGTTTTACGCTTTAAGTTGTGTTCGGGGCATTTTTATTACATTCAAGTATTTCGTGTTCAGTTTAGTTTCCAATCCACGAAAATTAATATCTGGTTAGAAAAAACACGTGTAAAATTTTAATTCATATACACACTATGACAAAGGGCTGAACACTTATTGGCATACATTTAAAATACATTTTGTGTGAAATTACTGTGTAAAGGCACTTCGGAATCGTCATCTTCAAAGGCTTATATGTCACAAAATTTATTAAATCGATTCAGTTTTATTTAATGTCTTTAGCCCTGAGGTATAGAAATGTGAACCTCTATTCTATTCCTCATGATAAATAAAGTTTTGACATTTTTTTTTACATTTGTATATTACTTCTATATATAGCTGGATGTTCTGTGCTTTAAAACAAAACCAATAAATGGAAGAATTGATATGTATTTCTTCATAAAATAAATGATGTGTTCATCTGAGTTTGCTAAATTCCTCTAAGACTGTACGGCAAAGAAAATAATTTCCATAATTATTTAACTTAATCCTTTACTATAAATAATGAGTATTTCTAGATCATTAATTTTTTAAAGCGCTTCAATTAGATTGCGTGAATTTAGGTTATTGATAATTATATTGCTATTTCAAGGGGGCTAGTAATTTTATATCCGAATTTCTGAACCTAAATTACTAATCCCCGAAAGCAGTGGTTCCCAACCTATGTACCGCGAACCATTGGAGAACCCATAGGTGGCGTGTGTTTTTCAGTTGGACGTGAGTAATCGAGATTTTCGAAATATATCTATTATTTCAGCTATTTATAAAATATAACAAATACAACATTTTACAACTGTAATAATCATACAAGCTATTAGCTTAAACTAAAACTTCTTGCCAAAACAGTGTTTTCTTAAACAGTTAGTCCTTATTAGGTGCGTTTGTAATTATATAAATACGTAGCAGCTATAGTCGTAGTTCGATCCATCTGTCTATCTGTCTATCGGTACGTCCGCATATAACAGAGCAAAAACTACCCAACCAAATGGTCTGAAATTTTAAATATATAATTGTTGCAATATTTTGTTGAGTCATTTAAAATTTTATGAATATCGGATGTATAGTTCATTTATAAGGACTGTCAAAATTTTCCCGTTACATTACGGCCAGTGTGAAAAAATTATTTTATGTACAATTTAATTATATTTTATTACAGCCTTTCGAACAGAATGAAATTGATATGCACTTATTAAATGCACTAAAATATACATTCAGTACAATATGCTGCCCGAAATATATTTATAAAACTAGTTATAGTATAAATTCATTGCATTTGCCACGTTTTACGTGCAATTTCCAACTTGTTATGCTAAGACCTCGTTGAAAGATGTTGTAACAGTCGTACAATCGTTATGGTAACTCTGAACTCCCTCTCTCGAGCTTATGTATTATAAATACTTTTGAAGAAGAATATTTCAAAATCCAAGACTCTCAAAGCCTGGAGAAAAATCCTTAATTGACATATCTTGCGATTTCTCTTTGAAGGCAATTTTCATGAAAAAATTCTTAATTTCCTTCTGAATGAATGTACCAGCAGAATAGCCAGAAATATCTAAATTACCTTTGAGGTCCTTGATGTTGTTCAACACGACATACTTGTGTGAACTTTTCTGTTTTTGAAAAACAAGTACAGAAAAAACTGCGTGTAGAATGGTACTTAAGGTTAAAATTAACTAGTTTTGTCCCTATAGATGCACTCGTCAGTACCAGGAATCTGATTATGAAGTTGTCTTTTGATAATAATTAAACATATTTTTCATTATATTTGTAATATGCGTGTTGCTTTAATTATTATACCGTTACATGTATTGGGGTAACCGATTCTTGATTTTGTTGATAGTGCATCTTTCGTATGAAAATTTGCTTTTTCCACAAGATAGGATAGCCGATAGCTTATAAGAGGTCATGGAATAATTTCCATGCTGATATCAAGACATCCTCATATTAGGCGGGCCGTGATTTTTTTTTTTTTTTTTTACTTAAAAGGTGGGTCGCGTAATAGTAGTGGTTAAATAACAAGCAGGGAATATACATTGTGGGATAGATACACTTAATTTAGATGTTTCGAAAAATATAAACAAAGGAACGAAGAATGAAGGACCTTTTCCCATAAGTAGATTTCGTAAGAAGTACTACCTATTCCATTCTCCCCTTCTTTGGAATATTTGAAAAAATTTCCTGATCTACGCCGATGATAATACATAGAACCCAAAACCACCCCCAGTTAAAAATTTTATCTATCTGTCTATCTACCTAGATATATGTATATAACTTTTTTATCGACATGATAATTTCCATGATTCTGCACAAATCTCTTCCAAACTGATACATAATATCAAGGGGTAGAATCTCTCGGTCAAGTTCGTTAATGGACAAAATCGGGCAAAGGGGGTGGAAATAGGGAGGAGTTTTGCGAAAACTGAAAACACCCCGTAACTTCTTAATCATAATGCATATCAAATGAGTTTAAAGTTATTATTACTTCTTGGAAAAGCTCCAAAAATTTATGTATCACAGACTTTTGATAAAATTAAAAATGGGCTCTAGGGGTGAAAAAATTAGGTTTTATGGATTAAAAAAATCATAACTTCGATAATTCTTAAGATATCAAATTCACTGAAACTTATTTTAAATCTTCTTAATATTATCTACAACTTTTACATTGATAACTTTTTGATGCGACCAGCGACCGCGCTTACCGCGTTTCGCTTTTTCGCTTACCGCGAAACAAAAAATTAAAAACTAAAATATGGGGAAGGGGGGGGGGGGTGAAGAAGAAAAAATTCATAACTTCGTCAATTCACAAAATATTATTTTCTGACTCATTTTTAAATTAATTTTTACTCTCAAATGCATCCAATTGACAGGTCCTCTTACTCAGAAACTATATAATGTGCTGTATTGATCGATTTTTTGATAAATTCAGAATATGCTTCAAAAAATGCTGTCAAAGGGGGCATTTTGAACCGAATTTCTTGAAGTGATTGTGCTGGAAATGGAAAAAATGGTCATACTGATAAAATAGTTGTTTGTAAATCAAGTCCTAATTAATTGACGGAAAAATAAAAACGCAGGTCGCTTATAAACCTTTTCAAAAAATCCCGTCAGCAAGTTTCATGTTTGTACGTTTAAAAATGAGTCTGAAAATGTGTCAGAAAATTGTGAGTTGTTGAACGTGGAAAAATATTTCTTTGAAGACCGTCTTAATATGATTCTGTTAAAACCATCTCTTACAGAAAAATGAAGTTTAAAAATTCGGCAAAACCGGTCAGATAAAATTAGTAAACTGGTTTATCTCTAATTTTGATTTAGTTTTTTGAGGTAAAATTAACACTTAACTTCGAAATCTACCTCCGCCTGTAGGCCGAGACGGCAGGGATTTTTTTTTAATTGCGAAGTACTTAACTGAGCTTACAATGACCTCACAATAACTTTTATTAAAACATAAAAATTCCCTTAAAAGATGGAATCCCTTTAATGGAATCCCGTGGAGGACAATGCATCTTTATTCTGGTAAACAGGAATACTATGGCTGGAAAATAGAGGAGAACAGAAAACTGGAAATTAGAAACTCCACTTCAAAATAACGCCCACGTGTCGAGAATTAACGACATTTTATTAACATACGTCTGACCTGTGTGCTTGGCGTCAAGCGCCCGCTTATAAGTCATCGTCAATATAAACAGGCACGAGATAGCACACACAAGGATATTTACAACACAGAGAGATACAGCCGGGATCTCCACAAAGAGTGTGCAACGGAGACAGCGAGATTCGAACCCGCACCCACCTACACCCGCAAGCGATTAGCGGAGTGATGCCTTAACCACTCTTCCACGGTTGGCCCAGAATTAATTTAAGGGAACTCACCTGTCAAGCTGCCGCTAGTAAATTTCCCCACTATTTATTTCTGACACTGTAGCGTCTAGAATAAATAGTATGGAAATCTGCTATTCAAACAGTGATAAAAATTTAGATGCCTTAAATGTACAATGATGCTGAAATCCAAAGCGCCGATCTTAGCAACATCTGCGGTGTATTTTCAAATTTTAATGCAAACATCGTATTATTGCAGAGTCTAGACTAGCAATCGCCTTCCAACTTTAGAAAATGTCCTGATGATGTCGCTGCGATTGACTCATCGGATGGACATTTAAGTTATTCAGTTTTTAGCACTTTTTTAAGTACTACTGGGATAGCCGAATTCCACACGAATTATTCTTGACTCTATACCAACTCTAATAACACTTTAGTGAGATGTGTTCCGAATCCAATTTTACTTGCTAAAATCTCGCTATAAATAACGCACAACCTCAGCAACTAATTAAATTACCTTCACAAAATACTAATGACAATTAAATTCCGGAGATCATTCCATGCTATATGACCGTTAGAGAAACACAGAATAGGTTTTTCACTCATCCGCAGTGTTACTAAAGCAAAACTCTGCGATCGCAATTATAACCAACTCATCCACAAGAGAACTCAAAGAATAACTAGGCATGCCATCACAATACTACAACTAACTAATTACTTTTTTTAATGAGTGCTTTGCAGAAATATATTAACTCAAAGGTAAAAAAATGAGTTGAAATTTTTTTTTATAATTTCCAAGTTTATAAAATGATTATTATTATTATTTTTTTTTTTTTTTGCGAAAATTCAACAAGTTAGTATGATGCTATTCTTTTGAATTGAATAAAAAAATATCTGTAAAAAACGTTACCAATGACTTAACTAGGAAAAAAATTAAAAAACATATTCATCTCATTTTCAAGCCTTTAAACATGCTAAATTGATTTTCGAAATCATTTCAATTACAATTTTTAGGAAATTGTCCTCGGGCAAGAATGTCAAGCATACAGTTTGAAGTACACTTCATTCATAAGCATTTTTGAAAAGCACTTTTGATACAAGTGCTTCATGAAATTTAGAATTTCAGAATGAGTTTCGTTTAAAAATATATTTTGCTTAGTTTAAGGAAAATAAAAAAAAAATCACTACACAATTTTTTTTTTAAATAAGATAATTTTACATACGTTTTTACTGAGCATAAAAAAGGAAAGATTTTTTATATTTAATTTTTAAATATTTAAAAAGATGCCATTCTATAATATATATATATATATATATATATACAGTGTGTCCATAATGAAACGACCCTACTTTAAAGTTGTCTATAGACAAAACTATTGTTCGCAAAGTTGTGAAATTTTGTGAAAGTCATAATAAAGGGATGGTAATTTGTTTAAGCTAAACAAAACATAAATAAAAATAGTTCAAAATTTCGCCACCAGAGGGCAATTTTTAATAAATTACACATTTAGTATTACGATAGTTTAGAAATTTTATTCACAGGATGTTCAGAATTAATCGTGCCTATTTTAAAGTCTACAGACTTCAGATTGCTCAGAATGTTGCAAAAATTTTTGAAGGACATAATAAAAGTATGGGAATATGTTTGAGCGAAAAGTAAAATAGGAGACCGGTTTTCTTTAACGAATTACACATTTAGCATGCATTTACGATAGTTTAACAAATTTTGTTATAACCAAACGTGTTCTGCATGACTTTCATCGTTTTCAGATACCATCTGGAATCGTAAAATAGCAGGTTCCACAGTTGACCGCAGTGTATTCTGAGAAATACTAGGAACATGTCCCGAAATACTGTTTTTAGAATAATGTTAGGTTAATAAATAAAATTTCTAAACTATCGTAATGCTAAATATGCAATTTATTAAAAATCGCCCTCTGGTGGCGAAATTTTGAACTAAATTTATTTACATATTTTTTTAGCTTAAACAAATTCCCATCCCTTTATTATGTCTTTCACAAAATTTCACAACTTTATGAACAATAGTTTTGTCTGTAGACAACTTTAAAGTAGGGTCGTTTAATTATGGACACCCTGTATACATATGTGTGTGTGTGTGTGTGTGTGTGTGCTAGAAGGCTTCGTTTGCTACGCCGGCCGGTTTCTTCAAACGAACCTCGAATTGAATGAAAGATATCAGCGAATTTGACCTTCTGATTTAAAGCAATATGAACATTTACCTTGCATTTTCTTCCGCATAGCTGGAAACGATAAGAATTTCATTGCGTTTTGATATTTTATAATATGTCAGGCGAAGTTTAGTCTGTTAAAGATTAACTTTTAAGTTGATAATTTACAGTAGAATTTAGTAAAGAATGATTGACAGACATACAATATACTAAAAAATACCCTGAAAAATTATATAACTAACACTGCAAGTTTAATCAAAATCCGTCTAGTAGAACTTTCTTTAAAGTCTAATCTACACTAAACAAGTTTACCTGATTATAGAACTTTCTCCTATAATCCTGATATAACTAAGAAGCATAGAACAAAGGCAATGTACTCTAACCATCCCTGAAAAATTATTTAATTATCAATTCAAGTCTCATCAAAATCCTTTCAGTAGAACTTTTTTTAAAGACGCTAATCTATCATAATCGGATTCCTCTGAATATAGAACTTTTCTCCATAATTATATAAATAAGTAACGTAGAAAATTAGCAACAAACTTAAATCTTCTCTGAAACATTACCTAACAAACAGTGAAAGTTGCAAAATCCATTCAGCAGAACTCAAGTTCTAAGCAGCCGAAACGAAATTCCCATTTGCATTTGATGTATTATGCATTATAATTATTTTTATGAAGAATATTTAGAAAACAGGTAATATAAAAATTTTTTTTTTTTAAAGTTAATTCCTACTTAGGACATCAAAGAAAATTTTAATATAATCCCTTAAGCTAATATTAGTTTTTGTTGCATTAAAATATCTCAATTTGTTGATTTTCTATAAGCAAGTAAACCCTATTGGTTTTCAATGGAAGTCTATGGGAATTTGGCGAAATATTAGAGATATCGCCAAGTTGGCGTCACTTTTGGCGATTCATTTAGGTCGCCAAATTTGGTGATATATCGTCAAGTTGGCGACAAACTTGGTAGTATTCGGCGACAGAACAGGGTCCCCCCTATGGTAACCTTCCTTATAGATATGAAGATGCATTAAATGCTGTTCAATAACCAATGACCGCCATTTTGTCTCCCATTAAAAACTAAAATCAATTAATTAAAATTTAATTAATGAATTAATATTTGAAAAAACTGTCTTAACATCAATTGTCATCCAGTACAAGTTTTAAAAAATTTATTTCAACTTGATAGGATGAATAATAAGTATTTTATTAACGATTGAAAATTTGAACGAAGTATATAAATATAGGGAGTGTGTGAACTAATAATAGGAATTGAAAAATGTGCAAACAATTCCAAATTGCTTATGGTAATATATTTTTTTAACTTGACATGTAGGACATATAAAAATCTTTGTATCTGTACTGGTAAGACCCACACATTCTTCGTGCACATAATTACGACAAACAACACATAATATCATATCTGCAGCATTTTTTCACTCGCCTGGTCATATTGCTAAAAAAAACCTGTTTTATGAAAGTGTTCGTAATTGTGTATGAGTACTCCGATATTGAAATTCGTTTGTGCGGCTAAAAAGAGCATTAAACAAGCTAAAATATCGCTTATACAAATAATTATAAACACTTCGTTTAAATAAGATAAATATATAACATATTGGGGACAAATTTATAATATACCAATGCAACTAACATCAAAACAAAAAATGGCTGCTCTCTCGTGCACGTGGACTTATGGGAATGTGATCTAAATCGGACTGAACCAACTGACTCCTCGCAACTGGATTCAAACTCTATTTATCGGATTTCATTCAAATCAATAAAATGTATACGGGCTGCTCATATTAACTGCATTAACCATATTACAATCAGATAAATTAAATAAGAATAGAATATGTGCAAATGAGTAAAATAAGCAATAAGAATAGAATATGTGCAAATGAGTAAAATAAGTAATAAGAATTATTGCAACAATTAAACATACATTAGAACAGTAAAACACTCATACATAAACAGACACTCATATATACACATAGAAATATACGTATAGCTAGTGTTGTCAGTTTAGAGAACCTTTCTATTCAAAAATTGCGAATAGTAATATTTAATTTATTTATCACAGGGTGTCTGTGATGCTAACAAAAAAATTACTATACAGAATTTCTTGCATGAGTTCATCAACACTGCATATAACATAAAGCAAATGTAATATAGAAAATATTATGAACTCTCCACACCCAAATTTCAACTCGTCCGTATAGCATATACGTGGACGTAATAAACCAGATTAACTCATAAAAAGCTTTTACTTGATCAGAAGCACAGGTGAATATTGCAATTTACCTATTCATGATGCAAAAGATATTTATGTAACTTTGAAAGCGGCGTTAGATTTTCCCCCAGAAATGCCGGTTCTATCGTCTTTGAAATAACAAACTTTTTGGTTTTCTCTTACAACGGTGTCTTGAGACTTCAAAGGATGGCAGCTAATCCAAAAGACTTAGAGAGAAAAGCAAAAAAGTCATAGGAAAACACTTGTGCGAGACGACTGACACACATTAAGTGCAGCAACACAAGTGCTACAGCATAATCAGTGTTGCCATTAATGCTTATGTTTTTATTACTTTATCTATCACAAGTCTAAATAAAAACTAGTATGTTGTGGCCATCACAAAACTTTCTTCTATCTCATACTTGTCAATACTTCAAAATTCATTATCACAGTGCATCTATGCTCATCATGAGGATTCTAAAAAGATGAAATTCCGTGCATTAGTTCTTGAGATATTACTGTCCATGAAATCGTGTAAATCCATCAAAATGCAGCATAGCAGCGCCACCTATTGGGTGATTTACACCAGACCCTAATTATCATCCACATGTGTCAATGTCCAACTGAATATGAAGTTCGGGGAAAATCCGTGCATTAGTTCCTAAGATAGAGCTATTGCGCAAATCATGACAAATGCAGCATAACAGCGCCACCTGTTGAGCGATTTACACAACCACATAATCAGTATCAACATTTATCAAGGTGTACTTGAATCTGAAGTTTGATGAAAATTCCTGCATTAGTTCTTGAGATAGAGCTATTGAGGAAATAGTGCAAAATGCAGCATAGCAGCGCCACCTATTGGGCGATATTCACCAACACGTAGTCAGCATCATTTCATATCAAAGAGTAACTGAATCTGAAGTTTGATGAAAATATGTCCATTAGATCTTGAGATACAGCGATTGAAGAAATCGTGAAAAATGCTGTATAGCAGCGCCACCTGTTGAGCGATTTGCACCAAAATGTACAAAATGTCAATTCATATCAAGGATTAACTGATTCTGAAGTTTAGAGAAAATTGTTGCATTAGTTCTTCAGATACCGCTATAATGGAAATTCTGAAAAGTGCAGCATAGCAGCGCCACCTGTTGAGCGATTTGCACCAAAACACAAACCGCACTAATTCATATCAAAGTATACATGAATCTGAAGTTTGTTGAAAATCCAAGCATTAGTTGTTGAGATAGAGCTATTGCGGAAATTGTAAAAAATGCAGTATAGCAGCGCCACCTGTTGAGCGATTTACACCAAACTGTACAAAACTTCAATTCATGTCAAGGATTAACTGAATCTGAAGTTTGATGAAAATCCGTGCATTAATTCTTGAGATAGAGCCAATGCGGGAATTGTAAAAAATGCAACATAGCAGCGCCACCTGTTGAGAAATTTGCACCAACATGTAATCAGCATCAAGTATTATCAAGGACTAACGGAATCTGAAGTTTCATGAAAATCCGTGCTTTAGTTCTTGAGATAGAGCCATTGCGGAAATCATAAAAATGCAGCATAGCAGCGCCACCTGTTGAGCTATTTGTACCAACACGTAATCAGCATCAAGTCATATCAAGGACTAACAGAATCTGAAGTTTTATGAAAATCCGTGCATTAGTTCTTGAGATAGAGCCATTTCGGAAATCATACAAAATGCAGCATAGCAGCGCCATCTGTTGAGCGATTTGCACCAAAAACTAATCAGCATCAATTTGTATTAGGGACTAACAGAATATCAATTTTTATTAAATTCCGTGCATTAGTTCTTGAGATAGAGCGCCCACAAAATTTGTGTCACATACACACAGACAGACAGACAGACTCACAGAGTCACAGACAGACATTTTGTAAAAACATGTTTTTCGAGTTCTCTGACCTCTAAAACGTGTAAATCCGTCGAAAACCGGAATTCGAAAATTTTCATGAATCCAATACTTTCTTCTTGTAAAGATAGAAGAAAGTAATAATCTATCTCGGATATTAATACACTGCTCAAAACAATTAGGGGAGCACATGGTTTTAATGAAATTGCGTAAATATTTACACCGATAAGTAACGTAAAATAAAACATCCACAATTTAAAGTGTTGTAGAAAACAGATAAAGAAAACTTCACATGCAAATTAAAGTTTATGACGTCAAAAACTAGAAAAAGGAAATAAGTGCAGAAATCGGGATTTGGCAGAAGTGTCTGTCACTGCCTATGTTGTAAAATTCAATTATTCAGCTTGAGTTTTGAGAAAAGGTGGCTTGAAAATGTCACAACAACATGATTTACCGCAATCCATGACTTGGCGTGTTATCAGGACAGTTGAATTTGTGTAAACACAACGAAGTGTAGTGGACGCTGTTGGAGTCGCAAGAAGTGTCCATGAAAGGCTGTGGAATCAACTCCAAGACGCATGGAATGGTAGTCATCGACAAGTGCAAGGTCGAAAATGTGCTAACACAGAAACTGATGACCGATATATCCTGTTAATAGTTCGTCGAGACGGAACGGACAATGCTACTCAGCTGCAAATACAGTTTTTCTTGGCCACAGGACGAAGGGTGCCCAGACAAACAGTCCGAAATAGGCTTCATCAGGGTGGTCTCTATGCGCGTAAGCCAATGGACTGTATTCCGTTGACCTCAAGCCACTATGTGGCCCAAAGAAGTTGAGGAACTGAACATCGAGTTTGGAGGCAGCGTTGTTGGAGTCAAATTCTGTTTACAGACGAGTCCCGATTCAGTCTGGATGTGACATCTGATGTGTTTTGGCATGGAGAGAAAGAGGCACTCAAAATAATCCCACATCGTTCGTGAAAGATCACATTACAGACGAGATGGGTTGATGCTATTGGCTGGAATCAGCATAGGTGGGCGTACGGGCCTGCATATCATTCGTAATGGCAATTTGACGATCCGAAGTTATACAGACGAGATACAGAGACCTCATGTGGTATTTTATGTTGCAGAAATTAGTGATTTCTTTTTTCTCTGCATAATAATGCCAGACTTCATAGAGTTCGTCTTGTGGAAAACATGCTTGAAGCTAAAACAATACAGCGTAGAGAATGACCAGCATGCTTTCCTGACCTAAATCCGATCGAGAATTTTTGGGACATACTCAGGCGACACATTGCTGCGAGACCGAAGCCTCCTTTTACTGTCCGGGACTTGGAGATTGCAATTCTTGAGCAGTGGAACAGTATTTCAAAAAGTCTTATCGATAATCTCATCGCATCCATGGAAAACAGGTGTGCAGCAGTCTTAGCTGTTCGAGGAGACCACAAGTCATATTAAAAATCTTGCATCATTTCTAAACAATACTTCCTTTTCTCATTTACATGAAAACAAATTGTTGCCCTAAACCATCTTTACCTGTTCTTTTCATCTTTTCAAAGAATAAAAGCTCCCTTACAACTTTTTTTGCGTCTTTTTTTCTGTATTGCGCATTGATACACGTGTACTATCCATTTTATGCCCATACATGACTGTCTTGCACTGTTCTCGTCACTTTTTTGCTTGCTCCCCTAATTTTTTTGAGCAGTGTAGAAATGTGTCACGAAGTTTATTGTTTTAAAATAATGGTAGACAAAATAGTAAGGAAATAGTCACCAGCAGCTCTGCACAATGCAATTCAGGCTCTACAATACAGAACTTAAAATTAAGTGGTTTTAATAGTCAGTATCCAACAAGAGTCCCTTTGGTTTAAATTAGGTAAAGAACATCGACACTTTATGAGTGGAAGGTTGTCTGGTCTGACAAGTCCAGATGTCTTCACCATAACTCTAATAGAAGGGTCAATGTATATCACAGGCAGAATAAAATCATTTATCCGGCATGAATCATAGCAATTGTTCTACTGAGTGGCAGTAGAATCACTCTCTGGGGAATATTTTGTCGTATATATTTGGTCGTTTAAGTATACTGGAAGCATTTGCCAAGCCAATATCTTCCTCCACATTATTGCTGACAATCTAATACTAATTAGAGAGAATAATACACAAAAAGGCATTTTATATTGTTGCTGAAAAAATTTCTTTTTATCAGTACTGGTGTATTATTAGTATTTTTTATATCACACCACTTAGAGTGTAAATTGCAAACAATACTACTTATTTGAAAAAAAGCTAATCTGTCTCTGTAATCTATTTTTTGTGACCTTATAGCATTTATTCAAAATTTTCAGCCGCAAGATCTATTTGTTTCCAGGGGACCTTTAGAAAAAAAAAAAAAAAATGCAATTTAACAAATTACAACGACCATTTGGAAAATGATTTTTTCAAAGACTAAAATTTAAGACATAAAAAATCGCGCGGAATTGATCATACATTATGTACGCCATGGATTAAACATTAACATTCCTGGACCCATTATGAACAAATTTTAAAAGAAATTTCAGTTTTACAATTTTCGGTACTGTAAATTTTTAAAATCTTACGGATCTGGTCATACATTACGTACGCCATGGATTAAACATTAATATTGCTGGACCAATTTTAAATGAAATTTCATTTTTAAACTTCTAAACATCCCACAATATTACTTTTTACACCGTCGTATAGAGAAAAAAATGTACTTTTAAATGCATTTTGTTTGAAAGCTTATTCTCAATTTGTTTCTGAGTTATTAATTTTTTTTGTAGTTTTTATTACTTTTTTGTCATAGTGGCAACAGAAGTATCCATCTCTATTGAAGGTAAAGGGAAAACACAGATTACTGTATAGACCAATCAGAAAACAAATAAAATGCGGGATTCAACTAATAAAACGCTTCAGATATGTTTTTGATTTCCTACCCTGACCGAGGACAATAACCATTTTCCAAATGGTTAAAAACAGTCGAAGTGTTGTACATATGAATTAAATGAAAACTGAATATAAAAATGAAAAAAAAAAGCGTGGTTAGGATTTTTTGGGCTCGGCACACTAGTGGGTTCAAGTAACTCCATTTTTTTGGTGATCAGCACACAATTTATCGTTGAAAATGTTTATTGTGTTAAAGTGGAGTGCAGTTTAACACTTCACTGCACCGCGTGCCATATCTGGTACTTACCTAAAAACATTACGTTATTAATTATGTGCCATGAATTTAGCTGGCATGATCGCTGTCCCAGATCATGAACTATCCAAAGTACGGAATAATGCTTATTTTGTCCATATTAGATGTGTACACTAGACAACAAATTATAATATGTTCTTCGGAAACGAAAGAAATTTCGACCAAGCTATTAATGGTACAATTTGCTTTCATTATTTTTACTGAATGTTTAAAAATATTAATATAAAAAAGATGCAGAGTGTTAGACAGATAAACTGAATAATTTAAGCCCATTTATATGCAAAATATTGCAATATAATTTTTTAAAACCGTAAATTTTATGAATGGCACACACCATAACATATCAAATTTTAGCTCAAAATTTAAAATTAATTTTTTGTTACTATTTTTCCCATGATTAGGCCGATATATAAATGTGAAATAATTTTTTTCATAAAGATACAAAAATTCGTGCAGTGAAGGGTTAAAACCTTCATAAATTCAAGTTTTTTAAATTAATAATTTATGTATTTTGATAACTTATAGTGTATTGAATATATCCCCAAGAACTATTTTTTTTTAATTCGAATAATATTAAAAGTTAGATCTACAATTATGCCATTGAAACTAATTGGTGTTAAATCAAACTTTAAAATTTAAACGAATTTTTCTCAAAACATTTTTTTTCAGTCCACTTGTATTGCTCAAGAACTGGTTGACAGGTTTTCCTTAAATTTTAATACATAGGTTCAGAATGTTTTTCTCTATAGAGCTAGGTACGATTTTTTATAAGTATTTTAAAACAATTTTTGTAGGGCTGAATTGATTTTTTTTTTTTTTTGTAATGGCGAAATTTTTACAAGTACTTAAATTTTGTAAAACATTCTACACTGTGCTATAGCCCACACACTTAACAATTATTGCATTACAATTTTTTTAATTATTATTACGCCAAGGATAATGTATGAGTCTTTTTGATGAAAAATTACGAAATACTCTTCAATTATAACTCAATATATTGTAAAAAAAAAAAAATAGTAATAGTTTACACTGTTATTGAAATTCAGAAAAATGCTTAAAATATGACACTTTTTTCAACATTTCAATATGTTAAGTAAATTTACCTAACACTGTAGATCTTTTCTTACGGGCTCAGTGTGAAATGTCAATTTTTGTTTACCTTTCTTTACTATGCAACTGAAAAGTCTAAAGCTTGCGGAGGAGAAAGTTGTCAAGTCACGAGGAAAGTTGTCAAGTCACATTTCGAGGGTTTATTCGAAACAACATACCCTAAAATAAAAGATGGTCAGAAGAGCTGTAATGTTGTTCAGATCCTCAGATGGACAACTGGGTATTAGAATATTGGTATACATTAGCACTTTCATCACAGTAAAACCCTAGCGGAGTTAAACCTTTTTTCTTTCTTGTTGATTGTTTGTTTTAAAAGAAATTTGATAAATTTAATCGATTTCGTGAAATTAAATGTTTTCATAAACGTTCTACAAACACGCAAACACTTTTTTTATTATTTTGTAAATATATAAAATTTTTGAATAAATCCAACAAGAGATTAATGAAAGTTAAGTGTGGAATTAAACTGTTTCTATAAATAAAACTGTCAAAGCGAAAAAATTCACTACCACATAGTTACCAAAATTACTCTTGTTTGGCGAAAACTTTGACTACACTCCAGATTACAGAACTTTAGCAAAATAGTATATAGATATTCAAGTCTGGAGTAGCACAGTTGAAGTTTATTCCAACAGAGTGAAAAATGTCCAGACCAGGGATCGAACCTGGATACTTGGCGTGCCGTGCCAATGCCTTACCTGTTAGGCTATCCGGACCGATACCTGGCTGACATAATTCACTCTTATTAGTTGGACTTGGCTGCGAACTGCAGCGCTAGTTTCATTCATCCGAGCTATAACTATAGCATTTACATGATGAATCTACTTTAACACGGAAACTCCTGTATACCATGTCATTAGGTCATAATGAAGGGAACGAATATTTTTTCCAACTGGATTAAATCATATTCAAGTCTGGAGTAGCACAGTTGAAGTTTATTCCAACAGAGTGAAAAATGTCCAGACCAGGGATCGAACCTGGATACTTGGCGTGCCGTGCCAATGCCTTACCTGTTAGGCTATCCGGACCGATACCTGGCTGACATAATTCACTCTTATTAGTTGGACTTGGCTGCGAACTGCAGTTTACTGCAGTAGTATATAGATAGCAGATATTTTTTTATTACCATTTAATTAAAAGTCATTATTGGATTTTTAAGAAAACTAAAAATATGTAACTAACTTTCATGTACCTATACAGTAACTGTACATTCTGTACTGTATCTGTCTACACCTATCCTGTAACTGGACATGTGCATGCGCGAACGATAAAAACGATTTCATGATTTGGTAGTAAACTCTATGGATCAACTCATAAAAAAAAGACAGTCAAATATCGTTAAAATTCAGTAATATAAAATCGGCAATATATTGAGGGAATTTTTAGTTGCTCTCGAAAAGCTGCTGAATGGTAAGGGATTTTCTACAAATTGTCATTTTTTATTATCTGACTTTCAGCAAAGGAGGGTGTTCTTAATGAATGTCAACGAGTAGATTTATAAGAAATGCTTAGATTTTGATACTTCTTTTTTTCTTGGAATAGGGTTGTTCTGGTGGTTTTCCAAGAAAAACTAAAGCATCTATAAAACCTGAAAAGTAAACATTAAAAACGACAATTTATGGTAAACCCCCTATCATTTAGCTATTTTTAGAGAACAACTAAAAATCAGCTCAGTCTATCGCCAATGTCTGTCTGAATTTCCACGACATTTGACTGGCTTTTTTTAATGAGTTACTACATAAATTTGACTACTAAATCATGAAAAAAATATTTTTTATCGTACGCGCATGCGCAGATAAAAAATATTTCATACAACTGCTCATATTTCTTCAAATATTTAATATATTTACATTCCAATTGCATCATATTATTTCTATTACATTTTGTCATATTTTCTGAAACTGGCGTTAAATTTGGCAAAAAACCCTGCATGATATAAACAAAAACTTGCAAGAATTTTTTGAATAAAATAAATCGATATATCTCCATGACTATTCGTTCTGTTCTTCCACAAATACATGTATTGTACAATATCCATATAGTTGTAAGCTATAACGATAGATCCTTTCGTGCATTTCATTTTACAGGGTGATCCCAAACATTTTTGTTTTTCTTTGACTTTTTGTTGACCCCCTAATTGTCCTTCTGGTCAACTAGCCGTTGATAAATATGAAGTCGAACATATTCTTCATAATCCTTAAGTTACAGAAAAAATTCTATTAATATATCTTTAAATATTTGACAAAATGCCTAAAATTGAAAGTGTCCGGTAATTAATGGCCATATAGTGTACTCTATTACATAGTAAATAATTTGTTTGTTAAGCCAAAAACTTAAATATTCATGCATGAGAAATTTACTGCGCCCACTACTGGAGCATAGAGGATAGTAACATTTTTTACATTTCATTTTTTTTCTGAAGAATACATTTTGAAACTTTGAATGTTTATTCTGATACATAAAGGTTAAGACTAGGCTAAAAAAATATATATAACTTTTGGAATTGGTTTTTTAGCGGCCAACTACTTTTGCGTTTACCCTATATATTTGTTTGTAACATGATTTTGTTTGCGTGTATCCGTGAGTGTCCCGTCTGTTTAGGCATAAATAACTAACCAATTTGACTAGATACCCCTATTAGGGTCAATATTCTATAATTCTGTATAAATAAAAAACAAATATTTGAATAATATAAAAGGCAATTAAAGTAACCTGCTGTAAAATATATTAGTACCAACAGAAATTTAGAAAAACTTTATTCTCAATACTTTACAAATCTTTTTTTTTTTTTTCTGCGAAAATTCAACACCCCTATACCTTACATTTTAGAATTAATGTATATTAACACTTTTAATGTGCAAGCGTCTAGAATTTTTTTTCCTCTTTCGCAATAAATCAATAAAAATCTAATCATGATTACATACCAGCATTAAATAGTTGATGCTGTACTCTGCTACTTAATTCTTCAAACTCTTATTGGTGAAGAAGCAAGCACTGTGAAATGAGTTTCCGCTCCGTTTAACATTGGTCGATATGGTCTAATTAAAGATTTTACTCGCTCTGTTGAGCTTAAGTTGACACGTTAATGAATGCTTCAACATAGTCCTTTGTGTATGGGAAATAATTGAGGAAAGGAAGTAATATCTCCTTGTGGAATGCACTGTAATAATGTTAATAACAACTGACATTTTACTTAACATGCATTTCTTCATTTCTTAGAAGCGTCGTTTAAATTAAAAAAAACAACAACATTGAAATGCGAAAAATTAATGATGAAAATTTTATTTGTAACATTTTCCTAATTTATCTTGGAAAGTTATTTAACTTAGATTCTTGTACTTATGTAGAGATAAATACATTTTCAGAAATCAGAAGTATAAAAATGTATAAGTTGATAACTTAGTATGTAACTATGAAATGAAATATCATGTTGTCGTAATACTAAGAATTATATTAATAACACCAGAACAATGTTCTCATATGTATTATATTAGAGAAGTGCTTATAATAAAAAGAAAGTTTAGTTAAGTATTTAGTATTTGTAAAATAAACGTTTTAAAGGATTGAACAACTTATTATTAAAAGTTTCATTCAATTTTTTTTTTTTCAATTGAGCATCAAAATGTGATTTACTTAAAAAAACCTTGCACTTACATATTGATGGATATTATTAATTTTAACCCTTAAATGCCTGATTTTTCAAAAATCATTGTAATAATGTTTTTCGGCTTTCATTTTTTATATAAATCATGGGGAAAATACTTTAAAAAATCATATTTTGTTTTAAGTATAGTTTACGGCTAAAAAGCAGTTTGTTACTAATCGACAATATTGGTGTTTAATTGAAAAAATAATTTCAATTGATAAAATTCTATAATATTAAACACACAAGAATTTTAGGAACTATAATAAGAAATAAATTTTACTTGCTCACTGCAGGTCAAAATAGGGTATTTCGCAAGCTTCCAAACAAAACAAAAAGAACAAGTAGCAAAAATCTGAAAAAATAAATTTATCTTTATTCTTAAACAGCACAAGTGTTGGCATCTAAATGTTGAAAATCGATTTAAAAATATTTTCAGAATGTATTTTATTGGCAACATTAGGCATTATAGCTTCAATATTAGTCATATAGTATTTTAGAGCCCAAATTGGGTATGTTGCCGAAAAGCAACACCAGGCATTTAAGGGTTAATATTTTTAATACTTGATATCTTTTTTTAATATACTATATCATTTTTAATAACAACTATTCGTTGGGGGCCACCGTAAAACTTACCCATCATGGATATAGATAATATAAAATATGAAAATAAAACATGTGATATTTGCTAAGCATTGCACCATGTTACTTTTATTCATAATTTAATTTATTTGGACTCCCTTAAATATAATAAATATAACCCCTTAATCTAATATTACTTTTTGTTGTATTAAAATATCTCAATTTGTTGATTTTCTGTAAGCAAGTAATCACGATAGGTTTTCAATAGAAGTCTATGGGAATTTGGCGAAATATTAGATATATCGCCAAGTTGGCGTCACTTTTGGCGAGTTATTTTGGCCGCCAAATTTGGCGATAAACTTGGCGGTATTTGGTGACAGAACTGTATCCCCGCCTACGGTAACTCCCTTATAGGTATGGAGAGGCATTAAATGCTTGACATTTACGATAAGCCATTATTGGCATTTAATCTTATAGTTTGGCGATAGTTTTTTGGTCGTCAGGATAATCGAGTAGTAGAAAATTACGTAAAAGAAACATCTTTATAACTCGAAAAATTATAATCCTATTAACTAACAGCTTACTGCGTCGAATTAAGCGTCTCATTTCCAATTAAAATATATATTTGAATTGAAATTCGAATGAAATACAGGGTCATGAAAAATCGAACAGCGTGAAAAATAGAATTACAAATATCTCGGCAACTAAGTAACCGATCGAGTTCATTCATGATGCAAAATTTATGTTTTTTTATTGTCTTTTATATTCACTCCTTCAAATAACAAATTTCGAAAATTTTTGTATACCTTTTATCAGAACGAATATTTCAAGAATCCGAAAAAAAAATAGTTCTGGTTAATCGAGGTTACTGATATTCAATAGACTTCTTCCCATTATTACTCCCTAAGTATACACCGTATTTCAAGCCTCTATCTCAATTTGTTCGGGAGATAGAACGATTACAGACACACAGACATACAGACGGACGGACAATTTTTTTTTTTTCTAAAAATATGTTTTTCGGAATCTTCAGTGTCTGAAACGTGTAAATCCGTCAAAAATTTTTTTTCGATTTTTAAAACGATTACAAGACTTACTACTACCCTACTACGATCCTATACTACGTATGATGGGTAAGTAAAAAGGGAATTTTTATTGATTCACATTTCTTTATTTTTCATAAGTTTTATATGTATGTATATTTTTTTTAATAATGATGAACGTTTCATACAATATGAGTTGCAACTTTCCAACTGGGAGAAAAATGTTCGGGCTAAGATTCGAACCAAGGATCTCTTGGCTGAAGCTGCCAACCGAGGTATCCCGGACGAATCTGGAGGACTTCATTCACCCAGCGAAACCTATTGATCATAGCATCTGGTTTGATACGTATATGGGGCATTCTCACAATCTTTTGACTTTCATGTCCCTGAATAATAATTTTTGTATTAATACACTTTTTTGTATTTTTGTTATTTCATATAATTGGGAACACCCCATTGCATGATTGCACAACAATATTAACGAGATAAATAAGTTTTGGACGATGATGGGGTCCAAATACCTGGAAAACTCCTATACCGTCCCGTGTCCCTGAAGCTGATTTTTAAGTTTGAAGCTGTCTGGATAAAATTGTTTCAATAAAAATAATTCGATGTAATTTTTTTCTGAAACTGGAACTATTCTTTTATATAAATAAGTAGCTAAAAATTAGCCTGCACACATTTTTAGGGTTGTTATTATTTTTTAAACTCTGTCCCTAGGTTTTAGATTTTTTACCATCGCTCTTCTAAAATTATACAGAAAATCACTTCAGATGCAGCCACAGATTTTTTGTTCAAGTATTTTCTCATGCAGAAGTATGCTAGAGAAATAATGTCTAAAATTCTTTGGCAGGAAACGTACTGTAGAATTTAAATCAGCATTTAAATATCAATTTCAAGCATCGTGGCTTTATTGGTAGTCTCACCGTCCGCAAGGTTTATTCCTGCACTTTTCGAGGTAAATTATTATTTTTTTTTATTTAATCCAATGTAAATAACTGTTTCTAAAATCAATGAAAATTTTGGCTACCACTTAGTCTTATCATGATCTGCCTAAAATAGGTGGTAATTTTCCTTACTATTCCATCCTTGCCGTCCCTTTTTTCCCCATTTTGTCCCTTTTTTTTCCTATACCATCCCCTTTTTTTACATTACCGTCCCTTCTTTAACACCCCTTTAAAACAATGTTATACCAAAATTTTGTACTAAAAATACTACATTGTCATTAATTCTTATTTGAATGTCCTGTGGGTAATATGCAAATTCATTATAAGTAAAAATTTAGAAGAAAATAAGAAGTTATAGTGGTAAAATGGTAAGGAAAATTAAACTCGCAAGGTTAACTTAAACCTCAGTTAAATATTTTTTTTTTTCGCTGCTGACCATTTTTTCTTTATTTTGAATCATTAATGCATTCGTCTATCAGATTGAAATGTTATTTTAGCAAGATTAATTTCGCCAGATTTTTTTTCCCCAAAATTCAAAAGATTGTGAGAATGCCCCATATGAATCAGCTCAATAGAGTAATTTGCAGGTAGTGAAACTCCAGTAAACATTGGTTACGTAATTACACCTGATTAATTTTAACAAAATTATTCTAATTGGTAAGTAAATCCTTTAAGTGTAATTTTCTAACTAGCTTAAAAATGTCCGGGCCAGGTTTCGAACCAGGGATCTCTTGGTTGAAGTTGCCACTGTGCTCTGCCAACTGAGCTACCCGGAAAGAATTTGGAGTACCTTATTCACACAGCTATACTTATTGATCAGAGCATCTGATCTGATATATATGTGAATCAGCTCAACAGAATAAATCGCAAGTAGTGAAAATCCAGTAAACGTACAGTCGGAAAATTACAACTCACATGGTTTTTTAACCAATTAGAATAATTGTGTTAAAATTAATCTAGTGTAATTATGTGTCCAGCGTTTTCTGGCGTTAAACTACCTGCACTCTCAGAAATAAAACTCTCACTTTTGACGATTCATAAATCCTTGAGCTGTATTTCGTCGTTTTTGACGATCATTTCCTATCAACATTACGTGACTTTTAACGAAAGGTAAACTCTTAAATATTTGACGAAAGTTTTGCCTCAATCACGGTCAGACTAAATGTATTTTAAGGAAACAGTTGATGTACCTCCTTAAATCCTGCGATTTTAGCAAGTAGATATTTGCTTGTTTATGTTAGTCCTGTACTAATTTATTTTAAAACAGCACTTTTTAGTGCCTTTCAGAAAATACTGAAATGTAGGTAGTTATTGTTTCTTCATTAGTTATTTTTTAGCTGTTAAAATTTTTAGGAATGCTTATTATTATTTTTATTTATTTATTTATTTATATGTTGTCCGTTATGTTTTATTTCGAAAAGAATAAATTTTCTATGTTCTCCAAAATCATTCAAAAAGAAAATTTGATCAGTAAAATTTCAAACTTCCATGATATCTTTTTTTAAAATTTATTTAAGAAGTATATTTTGTTTTCAATCAAATTAAAAATAAGCATAATTGATCTCTCTCCCTTTTATAAACAGTAAAGTGTTAAAATCTTATCCCTCTACTCAAAGTGATAAAATCTCACGCAATATGCACTTCACAATTCGTTATTTATGAGCAACAAATTAACCAGACCATATTCTAACCATTCATTGAGCAAAGAAAATTCCACCAATAAATTATTTAATCAAGCCATATTATAATTATTCCTTGGCCATGAGAAAACCATAATAATAAATTAACCTTACTTAAAACTTTCAGAAATTATAGCAGCACCGATAAAATTACAATCTACCTTATAAAAACATAAACACGCAGCAGAATTCATTACATCAATCTAAAAGCAAATCTATACAAGTTCCCAATAGCCAGGTTGGAAGAACAACGACCTCCCACGTCAAAGGCCGCGGGTTCGATTCACCCCGACGGAAACGAAAAGTGAATTTTTTCTTCCCCCTGTCAATACAGAGCTTCCAAACTGTTTGATAGATGGCGCCACCAGCCAACTTTTGACGAAATTTATATCGTCAAGCAAAGTGAAGAAAGTAATTTCATCAATTTGACGAAATATTCGCTCGGAGCATTTCCCAGGAAACTGTTTCGTCAAAAACAAAGAAAATTTCGTGAAATCTGATTATTCATTTCTGAGTGTGTGTAATTTATTCTGTTGAGCTCAGTCATATACATATATATATATCAAACCAGATGTTGTAATCAATAAATATAGCTGTATAAATTAGGTCCTCCAGATTCGTCCGGGATAGCTCAGTTGGCGCAGCATCGGCAGCTTCAGTCAAGAGTTCCCAGGATCGAATCCATGCCCGGACATTTTTCGCCCATTTTTGGAAAACTACAACTCATATGATTTATTTACCAATTAGAATAATTGTGTTAAAATTAATCTAGTGTAATTATGTGTCCAGTGTTTACTGGAGTTCCACTGCCTGTGATTTATTCTGTTGAGTTGATTCATATATATATCAGACCATGTGCTGTCTTCAATAAGTATAGCTAAGTGAATTACGTCCTCGAGATTCTTCCGGGAAAGCTCAGTTGACACAGCATTGTCAGCTTCAGTCAAGAGATCCCTGGATCGAATCCAGGACCGCACAATTTTTGCCCAGTTGGAAAACTACAAATCATATGATTTATTTACCAATTAGAATAATTGAATATTTACCAATTAAAATTAATATAATTTCATTCAAAATAATTTCTTTACTGGTTATTAAAAATTATTTTACTTATAAATTTTAGCATTTTCAAACTAATAAAGTTATATCGTAGAGTGAAGAAGCGTAGAACATGTGTAGTTCATAAATATATACTAATATTATAAAGAAGTAAAAATTGTTTGTTCGAGGTAATCTCTGAAGCTACCAAACCAGTTTCAAAAGTATTGGTATCAAAATGATTGTGTGGACCCCCATTCGAACACAGGCTATATCGTATGTCCATGCCACTAACCCAAAGGAGGTGCAGGAGCAAAAACCGTTCTAAAAATGCAATTTTTTGTGTTATTGAAGGGCCTAGAAACATGAAATTTGGAATGGTAGTTACTTATAATATATAAATGATCTCTAAGAACATTTTTTACAACATTCGAAATTTTAAAGGGGTGAAAGTGCGCAAAAAGAGTTCTAAAAAACGTTCTAAATGGTGATTTCTATGCAATCTCAGGAAGTAACGAACCGATTTAAAATATAAAAAATATAATGATGTCAAAATAATGGTGAAAGTCCTTGTTCCAACATGGGCTATATTTTATGTCAGTGCCACTACCCCAAAGAGGGTGCAGGAGCAAAAAATGTCCTAAAAATACAATTTTTGTGTTACTGAAAGGCTTAGAAACAAGAAATTTGGAATGGTAGTTACTTATAAGATAAAAATGATCTCTAAGCGTATTTCTTAAAACATTCGAAATTTAAAGGAGGTGAAAATGCGCAAAAGGCGTTCTAAAAAACGTCGCAAATGGCGATTTCTACGCAATCTCAGGAAGTAACTAACCGATTCAAAAAATAATGGTGTCAAAATGATGGTGTCAGCTCTTGCTCCAGTATAGGATATATTTTATGTCGATGCCATTACCCGAAATGTGGTGCAAGGGCAAAAAACGTTCTAAAAATGCGATTTTTGTGCTACTGAAGGGCCTAGAAACATGAAATTTGGAATGGTACTTATTAAACACAAATGATCTTTAAGAACACTTCTTAAAAATCGAAATTTACGAAGCGGGATAATGCACGAAAAGCGTTCTAAAAACGTTCTAAATGGCGATTTCGACGCAAACTCAGAAGGTAATAAACCGATTTCAAAAGTAGTGGTTGGAAATTGATCAGACTAATTTAATTAGTGTAAAATCAGACTAATTTAATTAGAATTAATCACATAAATACAATAGGATTCTCGACTAGCTTGCATTGAGTGGATCTTTCTATATGCCTCTCGTACCTTTAAAACTTAATTGAAAACCTATCTGGGAAAACACGACATGGACCAAGACGGCGTTGCAATTTACGACCTCATTTCGAAGCGCGATTAGCACAATGCCAAGTTTAAACTTTGAACAATGGGGCTTTTTTTAGCTACACTGTAAAAAGAAACGATTATTGCTACGCTGAATTTAGTTTTATGAAATGCAAAATGAAGTTTAAATTTGCACTACTTTTATTATCAGTACCGAATTAAATTCGTCATATACAGATTAGGATAAGATTTAAAAAAAAGTGTTATACAGAATAGCAATATTACATATTACTTAGGCTTCATATCTGTTTTATCTTTTGTGGTATGCCCATTTATATTTTTCAAGTATATACAGCTATACCCAACCCTATGTTGTATAGTTTTTTTTTTATAAAATCTTGTTATTCTTTTAGCAACGATTTTTTTTAATAATACAGTTAATAATTCATATATTTATTATACGAAGCCCTCTGAGCGAGATTAATACTCGCACTTGACCATTTGTTTGTCAATAAATTAAGCGCTAATAATTATTTTCTTTAAAGCGATATTTTGAACTGAAGAAAAACGCTTTTCTACATTAAGGCTCCGCTGCACTGAAACTCCCCGATCGCAAAATCCCATGTTAGCTAATGGGAAAACTTTCAAGCGCGATGACTCATTACCTAATATAATTATTAAAATACCGTTTTCACCATCAAAAAGTAGACGTCAAATGCCGATGATGTGCGTTTTTTTATTCCCTCCCGCGTCTCCGTAAATTTTAAGTACATAAAAAATCTCTATAAACTTTGAAATTTCCATTTGATTAATTTTTATCATCTTCTTAAAAATACTTAAAATTTACGTCGACAATTTTTAAAAACGCACATTATCGGCATCTGACGTTTACTTTCTGATGGTGTAAATGGTATTTTAATAATTATATTAGGTAACGAGTAATCGCGCTTGAAAGTTTTCCTATAGGTTAACATGGGATTTCGGCTACTGGGAGTTTCAGTGCAGCGGCCCCTTAACACATGAAGTCCCGTGCTGGGCTATGTTCTATCCTGTCACTCTACACTGTTATCCGGAGGTGCCCTTGCCAAACTGGAGCAATAAATCGAGTAAATATTACTTTAGATAATAACAGCGGGAATTTTACGAGGCCAATTGGCGAGAACAACGGGATCCAACAAGGTCTGACCGGATTACAGAATATGGATAAAAACCTTTTTTTTTTATTGAAAACGCTAATAGATTTTTTTTTTTTTCATTTAATGCATTTTTCTAGATTGCTCTCTAACAACATAGAAATGTAATTTGAAATGAAAAATAGTAATTTTGAATTTAAATTAAGTTTTGAAATTTATTATAAGCGATACCTTCACGGAATATAAGCCGGAAACAATTGCTGAACTATTTATACTCGTAGTATTTTAAGGGCAAACGGATTTATTTTTCCTAATCTCTGCACGCGAAAATAGAAAGATTTAAAAAATATGCTTCAACGTTCTTTTAAACAGAATTTTAAAAAAATATATTAAATTGCGATGCAGTTTTCAAACCAATTGACTTTGAAAGTACATTTTTTCATTATTCCACGGTGTGAAAATTGAAAATTTGCGACGTTCAGAAAAATTGCAGTAAAAGCGAAATTTAATCGTCTTTTGTTGACAGCTTCAAAATGACGTCAGAGTTAGGAATGGACACGTGTGTCCATTATGATATAGATAAATTGCATCTTGTTTTCGGCAATTTAAGTTTTCACGGCCGAAATCAGTGCCACTGAATACAATGTTATTTCGCCATATATTGCAAAGTTTGATGACATTTTGGCAAGTGTGCATGTAACTATAAACATACATAATTATACACCACTGAGGATTACATAGACTTTCTCTGTTTTTTTCCCGAACACTTAATATAAAGAAAGTATTATAATCGTGATTCCTATGCAGAGTAAAAAAATATACATAATTATTAATTATAATAATTAATTATAATAATATACTATTTAATATAATTGAAAGATACATAATTATGTACCGACAAAGATTTTAATGTTTCTCCGGTTTTTTCGAACACATAATGTAAGGAAAGTATTATAATCGTGTTTGTAATGCACTGTAAAATATACATAATTATTAATTATAATAATTAATTGAAGTTAATTACAATAATGTATGTACTAATTAATATAACTGAGAGGTACATAATTACATACAGCTACGGGTTTTAGTGTTTCTCCGGGTTTTTTTTTTGACCACATAATCTAAGGAAGGTATTGTAATCATGATTTCTATGCACTGTAAAGAAATATACATAATTATTAATTAATTATAATTAATTTAAATAATATATAAATTAATATAACTGAGATATACATATTTATATACTGCTAAGGATTTTAGTGTTTTTTCGTTTTTCTTCGAACACATAGTGTAAGGGAAGTATTATAATCGTGATTTGTAATGCACTGTAAAAATAGATATATACTTATTAATTATAATAATTAATTATAATTAATTACAATAATATACTAATTAATATAATTGAGAGATACATAATTATATACCGCTATGGATTTTAGTGTTTCTCCGAGTTTTTTCGACCACATAATCTAAGGAAAGTATTGTAATCGTGATTTCTATGCACTGTAAAGAAAGATACACAATTATTAATTATGATAATTAATTATAATTAATTTCAATAATGTACTAATTAATGTAATTGAGATATACATATTTATATACCGCTAAGAATTTTAGTGTTTCTTCATTTTTCTTCGAACACATAATGTAAGGGAAGCATTATAATCGTGATTTGTATGCACTGTAAAAAAAGACAGATTTTTCTTAATCTCGGAAAAAATATATATAACCATGAGCGAAAATATACAATAATTACTTCCGAGTTACTCACGACTTCAAAAAGTGTTCTTTATATTTAGAAACTCAGGAAATCTTATAATATTCGATAGAATATTCGATATTTAGAAGATTCACCTATGAACAAATTTCTTTTGCTACCACTGATTTTCAGAAATGTTTCTGAGTAGTTTTTTTTACAGCGTTTATTATCAGTTTTCTCATCTCGGAATAGGGTGAAACCTCCAGTAATTGACACCTTAAGGATTTTTTTTTTTTTTGGTCAACCATTTGTGCTTGAATTTTGGATTTCTCAAATATTTTGGTAAAATCTCTTTAAAATATTGCAAAATGAACTAGGAAAATACTAAAAAAAAATATGCTTAAAATTTTTTGTATTTATTTCATAAAATGCTAAACAACTAAATATGAGTATTTCTAGTCGAATAATATGCATAAATATGTGTTTTGTCTATATGTAAAAAGTTTTTAAATTGCATATTATGTACTGTAATTAGTATTTTTATGAACTACAAAAAAAATATTTATTTATTTACAGAGACTTATAACGTTATAACTATTAATAATAACAAAATAAGAATAATCGTACTGCAGACTTAAAAACAATTTATTTCATAAATATCTTCAAAAGGAGTTTACATAAATAATTGCATCCTAAATATCTAACAGAAATATTTGCCCTATCGTGCCTAGAGCCCTATATTTTGGCATTACAAAGATGCATAAAAAAATAGGCTTGAAAATATAATTTCGCAATTTAAAAAAATACTTATTTCAAAAAAATCCACAAGCTAAGATTATGACTTGCGTTTTTGGATCCTTGATAGGAAAAATACAAATATACTTACTTTTTACATTTCGCCATCTTGAAAAAAAATTATAAACACCAAAAAAAGCCTTCATTTAAGCATATAAATATCCATCTTATGCTGTCATCTCTCGGTAATAGGTAAAGGCAATTATAAATAATTATTTCATACAATTTTCATGTTATAAAGAAGAAGAAAATGTATACAAATTTATTAAAATTTGAATCGTCCCAACAGCGGAACGCTATGCACAAATGGGTTAAAATCACTATTACAAAGTTTTAAATCTATTTTATGCTTATCTCTGTTTATGAAAGTATTGTAGAAATATATTAAAAAATTGTCGTAGACAAAATTTTGAAGAATTGCAATTGTTATTAGATTTTTTTTTTAATGCATATTGTCAATAACTCCTGTAACTGACATCCTCTCTATTTTGAAAAAGCAGAACTGACACATAAGTTATAAAAGTTAAGACAAATATGTTACAACTAGATGACATTACTTTGCAAGAATTTTAGAAGAAAATGTTTAATTGAGATTTTTGCTGAAGTTTCAGTTACTGGTTTGGTGTCGATAACTGGGGTTTCACCCTAAGTTTTCCGGATGCTATCAGTTCTCGAGTAAACATTTTCAGGTTAACTCGGAAAAAGTTATTGCATATTTTCGTTCTTGTTTATGTTGTACACTGTAAAAAAAGACAAATGTTTCTTTATCTAGGAAAGTTAATACAACTACGAATGAAAATATTCAATAACTTGTTATCAATTAACTACAATTCCGAAAAGAGATCTTTATGTTTAAAAACCCCAGAAACTAATATATTTTAGAAATTTAAAGAATCTATACTAGTAAAAGAAAGTTTCTCCCTGTTTGTGTGTCTGAGATGGCTAGGGAAATCTACCGCACGTAAAAGTATGAAAATTTGGGTGATGATAGTCGATGGCAGGTCCTGACGTGCCTGATGCTCTGATTTTTATTTTTAAAGACCAGGGCCCCCTGGACTCCTTTAAGTTTTTATGCCCTAAATTGTTAATAACTTGACCTCTTTTTATCTGATCTTCTTCGTTTTTCAGGCCCTTTCTCCATTTTTTTTTATTCCCCAATTCCTCCGATCCAGTCAAGACCTTGGATCACGGGGTCCCGGTACAGGCCCCCTTGAAGTTTTTGTGCTCTAAATTGATAAAAATGGCCCCCTTTTAATCTGAATTTCGTTTTGGGGACCCTTTTTCGATTTAACTCCCGTTCCACCGTTTATACATTCCAGTTAAGGCCCTGGCACCCTAAGACCCGGTCCCGTGCACGTTGAACTTTTAGTACAATGTGTATTTTTCACCTTCGAATTGTGTTACCCTCTCAATGCACAACTTTAAAGTTGAGTCTTAAGCTCCTTTCCCCGGGCCAACACCCTCATACTTTTATTAAGGCCCTAGAGCCCTTTTAAAGCCTTTCCTGTTATTTTTAGCACATTTTTAAAACTTTTATACTAATGACTAATTCATACTTTGTGCTTAATTTGTACTAAATTATTAAGATCTAAAGCACAAAGTATTAGGGCCTTTTACATGTTTTCATCTTAGGGTCCTGCACTGAACTATCAGTTGGCCCTTTTAGAGCCTCCTGTTATAGCTCCCTTAAAATTGGTTCGATTCACTAGTTTTTTCTAACAACTTCTTATGTACTCCATCTACTACATGAGCGCCAAAAAAATTATTAGATTTATGCTACCACCAATTCTAAATATAAATCGGCTTCTTGGTACTCTTGGTGCAGCTTCTTTAAAAATTATCCGATTCTCTTGAATTTTTTTTTAACATTGTTCTAGGGTCCTAAGGCTACTTTATAATCTATTTAAAAAAATTCTTATACCGCAACTACCATCTTTTTTCGAGAACCACTCTTCTTTTCGGTGTCAACTTACGTTTACTCACTACAGCCGTAAATTTTACTTCAATTTGGCTTCAGCCCTTAAAATATGCTCATTTTAAAATAACTAATTTCTCGGAAAACAATCATACGAATTTCATTAAAATTTCTATTTAGGTTAATTAAAGGGTGTAGAATCAATTTATGGTGTCAAAATTGAGTATTGATATTGAAAAAAAAAGTTTGGGTTCATTTTGAATCGTAGATCGCCCCCTAAGCAAATTTTATATGCATCATGTAAAAGTAGACTTTATTTCCAATACTTTGGTACCAGTAACTTTCTTTTATAATAATTTGTTGCAGAGATATTTTTTTCCACGACTGTACATCAAAATATAGTAAAATTTAATAAAAAGTATTAATAAATGTAGATGTTGTCTCTGTTTATCTGAATTCGATTTGTTCGTGATGGTTGTCTTTGTCATAGAGATTGAAGAAACTGAAATATAACTTAATGTATCCCAATCTTGCTCAGTATTGATTCACAAAATTTTAAGAAAAAGTTAACACTAGGAGATTATAAAAGAAAAAAAGATTAAAACGCGTTATCAGCGAAAATGCCGATTGTAAAATTATAACAGCTTGTAATTCAATTCCAGACACTAAAAGCTGTAGATTCTGGCGCTTGCTATTTTGACATTTTTTTTGCGACACATTGTTTTCGGAAATAAATAATATTTAAATAACAAATAAAAATATCTTTTCAAATGAGTCCAATTGAACTTCCATTCTCTTAAAAATAACAAAGTGTGAAACTGCTATAGATTATTCGGCATCTATGATGAGACAGAAATAATATTTAAAAAATAAATTTTTAAAGTATAACATCAAATATTACCCGTCTTTTTATTGCTAAAAACAAATTTTTAAGTAATTTTGATTTCTTATTAGTTGATCCATTAGATTTTTTTTTGTTGTTGTTGTTGACACGTCATAATCACGTAAAATATATTTTGGGAAAATGTGGCACGTGGATTTGAAAAGGTTCGCAGTCCCTGAGAATAGACAACATAATAAGGAGAGGCTACATTTCGCCGTTATGATTCCGAAAGGAATAAAATATAATTAAAAATTACAACGAAGTCTAAAAGAGGTAGTACATGTGTCATTTTCTTATCGGTGAAAATGCGTTTGATTTCATATGCAGACGAAAGAATTAGAATTGCTTGGAAAAGTTTTCAACAGTAGAAAACGATAAATTTTTGCTACCATTTTCTGATGTTTGCTATTTAGGATATGGTTTGTATAAAATTTTAAATAATTTAATCAATGAATTATAGAAGGGATATTTAATAATGTAAAATGAGATAATTTTAAACCATTTGTGATTTCACATTACATATAAAAAACTCTTTCATTTAGCATCGTAACGTGAAAACTTGCACGCGTTTTGCTTTATAATAAAAATTTAAATTACAATAATTACATGTTTTTCATTGACGCGGAAACATATTATGTGTGTTCTTCTTATTTTTTTTTCATATTTTCTTTTGAATATGTAGCAATATTTTAAATTTTTAACTTTCTTTCATGTCTACAGGGAATAGCGTTCAAGTAAATTTTCTTCTAACTTTTGAAGCAAAAAAGAACGAAAATAAAGATAATTATATAGTGGAAAAAGTTTTTGAGAAAAAAAATATTAAACCATAAAAATAAGTGAGTACAAAGTCCCATTACTTTTTCGCTCCATTTAATGTATTTTTGTTAAAAAAAGATAATGCATACTGCGTTAAATTGTCAAAAAATAAGTTTTCTTTTAATTAATTTTTGAAAGAGATTTTATATGAAGGTAGTTAATTTTTTTCTGTTTTTAAGTAATTAATAAAAAGTTCAGTTTTTTAATAGCGTATACATTTTTTAATGATAAACATTTTCTTATACAATATGAGCTTATTTTTTAACTGATATTTCCTCGTGCACTGACATTTAAGGCAATACATAGATTTAAAAAAACAATTTTTCAGTTATTTCTTAAAAGTTAGGTGGGTATTTCAAATATCCTATATAAAGAGAAAAAAAAATCATCATGCTTGAAAAATAAGAATTCTTGTTAAAGCTTTTATAACATTCACAATAATTACAGAGAGTTTCTAAAAGGGTTTCAAAACTTTAAAATTCAATAATTCATTAACAATAGAAACATAAAAGATGAATAAGTTCAGGAATGATAACGTATGATATCAGTATAAAGGGGGGCGTAGGGTTCCAAAATTGGCAAAAAGTTGATAACGTTATATACTTAAGTTTAGAAGTTAAAAGGTAGTTTTCCACTGTCCCAGGGTGATAGATTGGTCGTGGTGGTCCCATAGCTTGGCCACTAGGATCACCGGATCTCTCGTGTTTAGACTTTTTCCTGTAAAACCAAATGAAATGCCTAATCTATGAGTGTCCCATTGAAACCGATATGGTTCTGGTAGCCCGGACTGACGTTGTTGGCAACCGATATTCGGAAAATGCCTGGTGTCTTCGCAAATGTGCGTCAGTCTCTATGCCGCAGGTGTGAAGCGTGCATTATTGCTGGCGGAAGATCTTTCGAGCAATTTCTTTGAGCATGTACCTTAATTACATTCCTGTTAATAAAATGTTTTTTGAAGTATCCCCTCTCATTCTTGTGTTAATTCTTTAACTGCGGCAGTGGAAATCTTCCTTTTAACTTCTCACCGCTTGCGTTCCGACCATACATTCTATGACGAAATTTAATCGTATAGCTACGTTCTATCACCCGTAAAGTTTCGCCCCCTTTTTTAGATACACCCTGTATGTACTGTCCCTTAAATATGTACAGTCGTGGAAAAAAAATTAAACACCCCCTACTAACTCCTCTACAAATTATCGTAGACGAAAGTTACCGGTACCGAACGATTGGAAATAAAGTCTACTTTTAAATGATGTATACAAAATTTTCTTAGGGGGCTATCTACATATTAAAACGAATCCAAACTTCATTCTCTTCAATGGCAATACCCAATTTTAACGAGATATTTCAAATCTTCGGTTCAAACTATGCGTAGACACCAAATTTCAAGTCATTTCAATGATAAGTTTTTGAATTATAAACATTCATAATTTAGTGCTTGTAATGTTAAATTGCATTTTCATATTTTTTTAGATACACTGTATGTACTGTCCCTTAAATATGTACAGTCGTGGAAAAAAAATTAAACACCCCCTACTAACTCCTCTACAAATTATCGTAGACGAAAGTTACCGGTACCGAACGATTGGAAATAAAGTCTACTTTTAAATGATGTATACAAAATTTTCTTAGGGGGCTATCTACATATTAAAACGAATCCAAACTTCATTCTCTTCAATGGCAATACCCAATTTTCACGAGATATTTCAAATCTTCGGTTCAAACTATGCGTAGACACCAAATTTCAAGTCATTTCAATGATAAGTTTTTGAATTATAAACATTCATAATTTAGTGCTTGTAATGTTAAATTGCATTTTCATATTTTTTTAGATACACTGTATGTACTGTCCCTTAAATATGTACAGTCGTTGAAAAAAAATTAAACACCCCCTACTAACTCCTCTACAAATTATCGTAGACGAAAGTTACCGGTACCGAACGATTGGAAATAAAGTCTACTTTTAAATGATGTATACAAAATTTTCTTAGGGGGCTATCTACATATTAAAACGAATCCAAACTTCATTCTCTTCAATGGCAATACCCAATTTTAACGAGATATTTCAAATCTTCGGTTCAAACTATGCGTAGACACCAAATTTCAAGTCATTTCAATGATAAGTTTTTGAATTATAAACATTCATAATTTAGTGCTTGTAATGTTAAATTGCATTTTCATATTTTTATTTATATCTTCTGGAATTATGCTCCTAATGTGCTATTTTTTTTTTTTTTTTTTTTTTTTTGTAGCAATAATACTAATGTACCCAAACATGAATACGATGAATTTGCAATTTTTATAATTTTATGATATGAATTATGAATTAGGAAATTAATATTCGAAAAAATTATGAATTGCAACCTATAATTTTTTTGATGGATTTAGATTTATTAAGTCCTGCTTCATGGAAATCCAAAATTTCACATTTTTCTTCCAAGTAGTTTTCAAATTATGCTTAAAAAACGGCAAAATGGTGTATTCTTATAGCTGAACACTTCACATCAAGTGATAAATCATAAAATTTTGAAAAAGTCTTATATTTACCCCTCTGGGCTCTAACTTGTGTATTTTAAGCAATTTTTCTAAATCAGTCCCTAATTAAGTTGCAGAAGTGAATTTTGCATACTTAAAGCAGAATACTTGTGATCACACGAAAATACATAAAATTTTCAAAAAGTCTTATATTATTCACCTCTCCGGGCTCTAACTTCTGTAGATTTAGCAATTTTTCTAACCTCCACACTTTTCACCCAGGGTGCACTTTTCTAACTTTCGCCGACACTCCTTTGACCACTCTTTCATATTACGCACCATAGCCGTACATTTAGTTCCAATTTTTACCGCCAGGAGGCGTCTACCTATATCGGGTGCTATGGGCCCGATCTCCTCGACTAATATATCTACGGATAGTTTGTAAAACGGAGTTTCGTTCGGATAGAGGTTTGTTTAGAATAGAGTGCGCCCTCTGGTTGCGAAATGTGGACCTAACAGATTTTGCAAAATGATAAAGCGTTTTGAAAGGAATATTAAACGAAACCCTCTGTGCGATCTGTGATCACGCTTACCCACTTTTTTTTTTTTTTTTTTTTTTTTATCTTGTATACTTAATGACTTCTTCTATTACATTCGTTGTAATTTTTAACAAAGTTTCAACACATCAAACATAACTTTTCAATTTTTAGGTGAGTTCGTAATTATATAAATGCGTAGCAACTATAGTTGCCGTCTGATCCGTCCGTTTGTCTGTCCGTCTTTTCATATATAACAGCTCAAAAACTACCCAGGCGACTGGTTTGAAGTTTAATATACATAATTATTGCAGAATGTTGTCGAGTCATTTTAAATTTTATGAAAATAGAATCGAAATTTAAAACGTTATTAATAAAAGTTTTCTTCATTCCAATAAATTCTATCTTACGTAAGTAGATCAACGAGATCCCATGATAGGTAATGATTCTAGGTTGCTATGGTGAGTATTGAATTAAATCTTATCATACGCAATTAATTCAATGATATATCATGATAGGTAATGATTCTATGTTGCCATGGTGATTGCAACATAATTAAAATGGAATCATTTCCGTTTTACTGAATTTAATACATATAATCGTAATAAATTTTGTATTTATGCATTTTTATATAAGATTGCAGCAGCTATTTCACCAAGATGTGAATATTTATAACAGTATTAGTATTTATAAAAATTAGTTATAGTACGAACGCGCCTCATTTACCATGTTTGACGTACAATTTCCGAATTGTTTTTTAATACGAATGTATTGTAAATTGACTTTTTTTCTGGCGCACACACGAACATTTTGTAAAAACTATTTTAAGACAATAAAGTTAAAATGTAATAATGCACACACAAAATTTAATTTTCTTTAAAACAAAATGTTATCGCGTAAATCTTACATATAACTTCTGATGTACAGTCGTGGAAAAAAAAAAAAGTAAACACCCCCTACTAACTCCTCAACAAATTATCGTAGACGAAAGTTACTGGTACCGAATGATTGGAAATAAAGTCTACTTTTAAATGATGTATATAAAATTTGCTTAAGGGGCCATATACATATTAAAACGAGTCCAAACTTCATTTTTTTCAATGGCAGTACCCAAATTTAACGAGATATTTCAAATCTTCGGTTCAAAATATGCCTAGAAACCATATTTCAAGTCATTCGAATGATAAGTTTTTGAATTATAGACATTTAAAATTTAGTACTTCTAATGTTAAATTACATTTTCATATTTTTATTTATATCTCCTGATATTATGCTCCTAATGAGCTAATTTTTTGTGTAGCAATAATACTAATATACCCAAACATAAATACGTTCAATTTGCAATTTTTATAATTTTATGATATGACTTATGAATTATGAAATTAATATTCGGAAAAATTATGAATTGCAACATACAATTTTTTTGATGGATTTAGATTTATTAAGTCCTGCTTTATGGAAATCCGAAATTTCGCATTTTTTTTCCAAGTAGTTTTCAAATTATGCTTAAAAAACGGCAAAATGATGGTTTAAGGGGCCGTCTATGATAGAAGTGAGTAAATTTTTGAAATTTATTCTGCTATCTTATAATCAAACAGGTTTCATTACCGCTTAAACGTGCCTTGATCAAGAAGGCGGCTATCTCGGTTAACAATCGAGTTCGGAACTC
This sequence comes from Maratus speciosus, assembly GCA_963932465.1. Taxonomy (NCBI): domain Eukaryota; kingdom Metazoa; phylum Arthropoda; class Arachnida; order Araneae; family Salticidae; genus Maratus; species Maratus speciosus. The sequence continues at coordinate 225,470,881 of OZ010789.1, forward strand.
CAATTTGGATACAGCCCTTAAAATACGCTCGTTTTAAAATAATTAATTTCTCGGAAACTTAAGACACGAATTGCACAAAAATTTGTTTATAGGCTAATTGAAAGGCGTAGAGTTCATTTATGCTGTCAGAATTGTGTACTGCTATTGAAAAAAACAAAGTTATGGTTCGTTTTAATATGTAGATGGCCCCTTAAACAAATTTTATATACATCATTTAAAAGTAGACTTTATTTCCAATCGTTCGGTATCAGTAACTTTCTTCTACGATAATTTGTTGAGAAGTTAGTAGGGGGTATTTACTTTTTTTTTCCCACTACTGTACCTTTCTTTCTTTCACTTTCAAATACTTTATTCCTTTTATGGCAAAAATGAAGTTTTAATAAATGATTTTAATAATCGAGTTGTATGATTAGTTGCAATGCATTAATATTTAAAATAAGCAAAATTTTAAATGAAATTATTAATCTGTAGTTTCAAAAGATTATAAAAAGTATTGAAATTAATTTTGTTGATAAATGGTCTTTTGACTTGTCAGAATATTTTTACTGTCATAAATATTATAAATCAGTTGTCATGTCAGCATATAATAAATAAAAGTCGAAATAAAATAAATCTTTTCTAATGTCATAAGAAATACATTAATAAAAAAAAATGTTACTTACCGTTTACAAAGACATCGGAATTATAAATACCGTACTCCTCTTTTTTTACACAGATTATTTTTATTGTATTCTTTTATTTCTGGTCGAAATTTATATTTGCCTTTTAGCTAGCGGTTTAAATTTTATATTTTAACCCATGGTTTCCATACTTCGTTTCTGCACCCGGTGCACTCCCACACAAGTGCGATTTCGGGTTCCGTAACCTACACCCCAGTCCCACATTATTAGAAATATAGTGATAGTGACAAAATATATAATATATGATGATATGACGATATGATGAAATATAATACATGATTCCAATACGCAATTTAACAAGGAATCGAACTGTGATATTTATTTTTTTATTAAATAGCCTTTCATTTTGATAATGAAAAATGCAAATTAATGAAAGCATATTTTGAAAAAATGCCCACATTTGAAATTTTGATCGGGACGAATTTGAACTAGTGTGGTATTCACATATTAACACGTTAAGCGCCACGTTCAGTCACTGGTAACTGACACTGAACTCTCCGTTTAAAACGTCTCATTCACCGATGACTGACGATCTAAAATATGATATAAAACTATATATATATGTGACGTGTGGCAACAGTCTGTAAGAGACGACGGCAGCGCCACGAGTCGGCGTAGAAGAATACCTTTTTAGAACATTCAACAGACGCGGGAAAAGAAGGTAAAGAGGTGGTTGTAAAACACCGAGCTCTCAACGACGTTTCATTAAGACGCATTAAGACGAATGAGTGTTTAATTTCATTAATGTTCTACTTAATTGTAATTGTATATAGTGTAAATAGTTCATTTAATATATTTAATTCTTAAAGTTAGCAAGTGTTATTATTCGAGTATGAGTCTCCTTTTCCCCGTCACATTCTTTCACAGACTTTCCCATCGCAGACTTTCATTTTGATAATGAAAAATGCAAATTAATGAAAGCATATTTTGAAAAAATGCCCACATTTGAAATTTTGATCGGGACGAATTTGAACTAGTGTGGTATTCACATATTAACACGTTAATCAGCACGTCAGTCACTGGTAACTGACACTGAACTTTCCGTTTAAAACGTGTCATTCACCGATGACTGACGGTCTAAAATATGATATAAAACTAAATATATATATATATATATTGTTTTAAGTAATTACTGAAAATGTATTTAAAATTTACTTACCTTTTATTTATTACATGATTAGGCTTTCCTAAATATTACTTAAAACATTGTAAATTTTTCAACTTCAGTGTCAGTCACCGTGCCACTCAATGTGCTAAGGGGGCTGTTCACTCACTCGAAAACATCTGCTCGGTAATGTTAAACCTATGAGCAGGTTGTGTTCGTATCTCTCGTTTAAATTTGAATATTTTTAAACGATTATTTTTTGCAAAGGGTAGCTGATGTCGTCCTCTAATAGGGTACTTTTCGATGTACTTCTCTGTACTTTTTCGATATTGGTTGCAGACATTTTTAATAAAGATACTTTCACTTTTGAAACCGGTTCCGAATGTGAAAGTATCTTTATTAAAAATAATCTGCAACCGAAATCGAAAAAGTAATAAAAAGACATACTTGAGATCGACCTTAGCTATCCTATGCAAAAAAAATTGTTTAAAAATATTCAAATTTGAACGAGAAATTCTAAAATAACCTGCCCAGACTTCATTTACTTTATTAGTGATACATTCATTTTAGGAACAGAAGAGGTCAGATGCAAAATGTTGCAGAATTCTTGATTTATAAGTTTTATCCACAGATCATGTTTATGAAAAAAATATAGGAAAAATTACATTTTCAGTTAAGTATGAAAAACACATTATTTTCCACTTTAAAATCAGTTGTAATACAGCCTTAAAAAAAATCTTGAAATCGACTAATAATCGTCATTTGAGAAATTTCGAATGTGATTTATATGAGTAATTTGCTTAAATCAATCTTTAATAAATCAAAGTGTACGTTTAGAAATAATGTTTTGACATCGAAAATACGCAAAATTGGAATTCAAAGTATTAAAATAATAGCTTCAAAAGTGCATCCAATCCCTGAAAATAGCTTTGCAAAAAAAGGTCTTAAATTCAAATGTCGTCATTAACATACATTTAAAAATATTTCTTTAGAGAATGATTACACCAGTTCTAATTTAGATGTAAGTATGTAATTTTTAAAGACGGATTCAGACTGAGAATTCTAATTATTAAAATCCTTTTTTAAGTTAAAGATGGTTATTTGTTCCACCAGGGGAAAAAAGCAATTAATTTTGAGATTTTACAAATTAAAAATAGATCATGTTTTCAAAAATAAATGTGAAAGTAACATTTTCCGAAATGTGCGAAAAATATATTGTTTTGCGCTTAATTAATTTTTAAAAAATAGAAATACACAGAAAAAAATCATAAAATAGACTTTATGAATGAAATTCAAAATGTACTTGATGTTCAACATTTTCTTAAATAAATCTTATTAAATCAAGGTTTATGTATAGTTCTAATCTTTTAACATCATAAAAAAGAAATATTAAAACAGCTTCAGTAGTTTAAAATTATTCATATAACAGTTTCCGGAAAATATAATTCAAGTTCAACAGAACTTTTAAATTTTCTTCTGACAAAAAGAATTAACCTTTACATATATCAAAATTTTCTTTCGCTCAATGAAAAATAGTTCCCCTATTTTTTTTTTTTTTCAGACTTTTCATCTTATCATTGATGGATGCCTTTTAGAATCAACTCAGTCTAAATGTAGTAGCTAACAGAGGTTCATCTACAAATCATGTTTGCGAATAAAAAATGAGGAAAAATCACTTTTCCAAAAATTGTAGAAAATATGTTTTTGGTCTTGATTAAAATATTTTTAATAAAAGTTAAAACTCTGCTACTCTGTTGCTCAAGGTGCTAAATTCACCTTGAATAAATAATTAAAATTCATATACAAAAGCACAAATAAATATATTAAAACACTTGCAGGTGCATACATGTAAAATAAAATTATTTAAAATATATTTGAAATATCTTAAAAATACGTTAAAAACCATTAAAAATCCAAAACGTTTTGAACCATCACACGGCCATCTTCAGTGGTAATTTAAATGTTGTTATTTTGCTTTGCGTTTATTTGAGAATCGTCAAGAAGAAGTCATTGTAATTTAAGGGTGGTAAGGCAGATAATATGCCAATAAAGGTATTTGAATTTCCAACAAAACATGTTTTGATATATTATGCAGCAATTGTTTCCGAACACCATGGATATCATATGATAGTGCATCGCCTTAACCACTGAAGACGGCCGTGAGATGGCTGGAAACGTTTCGGATTTTTAATGGTATTTAATGTATTTTTAAGATGTTTCTAATATAGTTTTAATAATTTACATTGTATGTATGCAACTGCAAGTAATTTTAGCACATTTATTTTTGCTTTTTTATATGAATTTTAACAAAATAGTTTTGTATAACACATAAAAATGCATCATTTGATATAAACTTTTCTTGGAATATACTTATAATAGTTATCGCCCCACCAGTTGCCGAGAGGTTCTGCTCTCGAAGCTGGTAGACGGGAGGTGCTGGGTTCGATCCCAATCGCGCCCGTCGGCCTAATCGTTCGGAGTTTTCGTGGTTTTCTTCGAGCCTTGGTTTTCCAAGCGTAAATACGGGTTAGGTTCCCTTAGAAAGACCCCCAAGGAGGGCACTCCCCCTCCTTAGGGCCTATATCCCTTGTGATGATAATTGGCCGTCATAAACCAAACCAATCCTGTAATTGTTATCAGAGAAAACCCAAATTTAATTGATATTAGTATTTTGCATAAATAAATCATAAAAGAAATCAAGATGTGTGTTTAGTTCTTACGTATTAACATTCACAATATGCAATTGTAAAAGCAAAAGGTAATTTGATAAAAACAATTGTATATAGATAAAAAGTTCAAACAAGCAAAAAAAATAGTCTCATTGAAAATTGTATGAAGTTTAGAAGTCCTCATTAACATGGAATAATAATTTTTTTGCATAAAGATTGCATAGTTTTTATTTTAAAGTATCTTTTATGGGAGGATTTAGAAATGTCTCACAATTGTAAATAGGAAAAGGCAGTTTTTTTTTTTTTTTTTTAAGTTTCAATTATCTTGCGATTTATAATTTAACAAAATTTATAAATAAGTTCTGATGTCTATTAAATAATAAATACAATTAAAATATCGTAATAAATATGTTAATGAATACGCCGAGAAATTACTTTTTTTAAATGCCTCAAAATTATAAATTATGTACGTATTAATGAAATTAATTTCTCTTCTTTAAACAGAAGTTTAAATATTATGTGTACTACTCATAACGGCAAAACTAAGATTCAAAAAGAAAAAAACTTTCACATAAACTTTTAATCCTTTTCTTTACAAAAAAATTGCCATTTTAATCCTGAGGTACACCAAAAAACTTTTTTTAATTCCAAAGAAAATTATTCTTCCCATTTTTTATGTTCTTCAGACTTTTCTCATGATCAGTGATGGATGAGGTCTAGGATCCACCGAGACTCAGTGTAATAAGTTACAGTATCAAAAAATTATCTGCAAATCATGTTTTCAAATAGAAGAAAGATGAAAAATACATTTTTTCCGAAAAATATAGGTGATGTATTACGTCGATCATTATTAAAAATTCATATAAAACAAATAAATATACATACACAACATTGGAAAAAAGGTTCTCCTAAAATAAATTGCAATTGTTATGTTGTAAGCTAAAAATTTAAACGATGTATTGTAAGCTAAAAATTTAAACAATATTGATTACCACATTCCCACAATAAATGGTGTTATACCTGTATGATACACATGAACAAGTGCGACAATTATTAATAAAATGGCTATTTTATTAAGCCAAATTCTTCGAAGTGAAATTTTATTTGAATTTTAGATGAATTGTGTTTATTTCACTGCTATGTTTGACTTCTCAGGAATATTGAGAAATGTTATTTAAATTTGTAATTTTCTAAATATTTCTCCGTTCATTCTGGTCCAACTCGTAATAATAGCTAGCATACTGACCACAAAAGTAGAAGCTAGTGCCGGTGTTTCCAGATTTGATATCGTCGTGCAAACCCGTGCAAAGGGGGAAGTCGTTCCGGGCGCGGAATTGGGGGGGGGGGGGGCAAATTTATTACCAAAATCTTTTTTTTTTTTTTTAGTTAACAAAATTGTACATGCCTTATATACATATCGGGCAGTTTGAAACTGTGTAAAAAACTTTGTTTTAATTGAAGTATTTCGACTTCACACCAAAAATTCTAAAAAAGGAATTTTTTCTTTAAGAAATCATCACACATATGTCATTACATAAAGAAAATAATGTTAATGTGAATTTCTGGAACGAATCCGAAATTTTGGAATAAAAAAATCCCTAATAGCGGAAAAAATTTACCCAGTGAAAAAATGTACAATTTTCATTTCAAAGTTTTTGCAGCCTTACCCCGGGTCGAAAAACCAATTTCTGACTAATATGAGAACTTTTTGCTTTTTAAAACTTATTTTATTCTATTTTGTTAATTTTCTCTTTTCTGAGTCTGGAATTTTCTTTCTATGCTTCTGACAAAAACATACACTCTCAAAATAGCATGTGTTTTCCTTCTTGGATTTAAAAGGGTTGCAAACTTTTATGCTGCACTGTTAGATACATTTTTTCCACACCTGTTGCGAAATAAAAAAAAAGGCCAGCAGACGGCGTTAAGCGCGTCGATCTATTGGCTGCAGAACTGTTGACTGCAGGATAGTAATTGTTTACGTTTCGGTATGCAAATAGAATGTGTGTAGTGTTCGTCGTTAATGTACTCGTAAATATATTTCGTACTCCCAAATAAATAATTTTATTTGTTAACCCTCCGTCGGTCACAATACACCGGACAGGCACAGAACAGTTATTTCCGTTCTCCTCTCCGCCACTAGAGCGCGCAGGGTTACTTTGAGTGTAATAAACGAGGTTTTTTTAATTCAACTTTGCCATATTCTCACTTTGTATATCCTAATGACGTTCATGGATCACTTTAAGAGCGTTAGAATTTCGTCAATTAATTGCTGATGACGATTTTCTAATAGGCGTTATTGCGACCGAACTCGTCAGTCCCAGAGTTGCGACCGACGGATGGTTAAAGATGCCTCCCAATTCATGTGAATCTGTAAAAGGTAATCATAAACTAAATCATAGTTAGATTCAATGTTTTCATACTTTTTAAACATTTTGATTACTAATGCATTTTCTGAAACTTTCGAATTCGATTTATGGTGCCGAATACACGCGAGCTAAAATAGAAAATGTCGCAACCTAGTGAGTTAAACAAATCTAAAAGCGTGCGTAGAACATCTTATCAAAGATTATTAGCAAAATAGCAGAAGAATTGGTGGGAGACTAAATCGATAATAACAAAATTGAATATCTTAAAATTAAATTAATTGTAACGGCTGAACAAATTTATAAGTTAGATTCAGAAATTCATAAACTTATTGATAACTTAGACACACTCGAAAAAGATGTAGCATCCAGTCAGGAGTATCGCGAAAAGATAAAGCTAAAATCGATAGACATTTAAAACGAAGTGTTCCTAACGAAAGTAAAATAAATTCGTCTATCATATTGTCCACAAAACATGAAGAATCAAGGAATTATTCTCATGTAAGTTTGCCGAACCTCACTATAAATGCCTTTTGACGGCAAATGTGAAAATTAGCAGGAATTCTGGGGGCAATTTGAAGTAGCTATACATGAAAATGTACAGTTATCGAATGTAGAGCAATTAAGTTACTTAAAGAATTTCTTGAAAAGAACAGCGTTAAAATGTATTCAAGATTCAGCCTTAACGCAAAATAATTTTGATGCCACTGACGAATTGTTAAAAAGTAGATTTGGGAAAAAACGAAATTACAGTAAGATCGCATGTAAATAAGCTTTTAAGCCTAACTCCTGTGAAATCTGGAGAGAATTTGGGAGAACTCAGAGAACTGCATGATACTCGTATTACTCAAATTAGAAGTGTAGAAACATCCTGCGTAGAATAAAATAATTACCGCGGAATTCTATTCGCTGTATTACTCAAATTAAAACCCGGAAAAATCGTTATCGAATTTAATCATTCGGCTAAAGGTGAAGATTCTTGGAATTATTCGAAATTATTAGAATTTCTTAAACATGTAAATGAATTGCGAGAGAAAACATATATGTTATGAAATAATGAAGAATTTGAAAAATAAATTTAAATAATTGCCTTCAGAAAACAAACTCGTAAAAGTACAGCATCTACATTAAGTGCTTTTATTAAGAAATATTTAATATTTTGTTCTAGTAGCAATTTCGATAATTCTAATTGTTCCTTAAGTATAAATGAACGAAAGGCAAGCCTTTTGCGAAAGGGTACTTGCTTTAATTGTCTTCAGAAATCACATATACCTAAATTTTGACTTGAAAAAATTGTTGCTGCTCCAATTGTAATCTAAGGCACAACATATCTATTTGTGATTAAAAACAAAGTAGCAAAAAAGCGGAAGACTCAGAATCTGGCGCAATAGAAACTACGACACTGAATTGCTCAATGTCGAGTGAAATAAGTGAAAATGTATTTTTGCAAATAGCTGTGGTTTATTTAAGTAATAAATCTCAGGAAGCACAAATAAAAATTATCTTGGATTCAGCAACCGAAAGGACATTTATTGATACCACATTATCTCGCAAATTTAATTTAGAAATTTTGGGAAAGGAAAAATTAGCAAATTACGCTTTCGGTTCAAAACCAAAGAAATCTGTTTTAAGAAATAGAGTAAGGGCAAATTTGAGATACGTTTATGATCCAGAGAAAATAATGTTTATAGAAGCCATTGAAATATCTTCTATATTAGAAGCAGAATTTGAAGGATCCAGAATGAAACTCGTGAATTTTGTAATGAAGTCAAAATTCAAATTGCTGATATCGAAGGATCTGAAAATTTAAGAACGTCGCTATTGATCGGGCCATATTAATACTGGAAAATCGCGACAGGGAAAAGAAAAAAGAGTGTCCGGTTCTTTAGTAGGAATGGATACGGATTTCGATTATGTATTTAATGGTTCTAAAGCAAGACGCAGAGTTTTTAAAAATGTTAGCATAATGAATGCAAGAGTAGATAATCAGAATTCAGAATAAACGGACATTTTGAAAACTTTTTTGATTTAGAAGGTTTGGTAATCTCGAGTAGTGGCAACTTGAATTCCGAAGATAACGAAGTTTGAAAAGAGTTTGAAAATTCTACAAAATCCATCAAAGAAAGTTATGAAATTAAACCCACCGGGAACGACCATTCCTAGTCGCTACAGTATAACTATAGTAATGCTAACAGCCATTTTCACCGTCGTTACAAGGACATTTCAAAACACGTAACAGAAAGAATAGCTGAAAGGGTTAATAAAAATAAAAGTGGTGGTAATTCTAAAAATCTATTACATTCCTTATCACACTGTAATACGCAAAGATAGAACACCGACGAAGATGATTATAGTCTCAGAATGCTTCTTCGAGTGAACCCATTTCTCTGTCACTTAATGACTGTTTGAGCCCAAGTCCGAATTTAACGTCCACTATTCTAATACTACTTTCACAGCTCCGTCTAAGTATGATGGCCATAACAGCAGATAAAGACACATTTTTGAGAATTACTTTGATGCCAGAAGAAAGAATTACACTTAGATTTCTGTGGATTACGGAAGATTTAGGCGCTGAGCCCGAGTTTTGAGAATGACACGTGTAATTTTCGGAACAAGATCAAGTTCATTTTTGTTAAATCCGAAAACTAAACATGATAACACTAAGTATAAAGATGTCTATCCAGATGCCTTCGAATTTTTAAACAGTAGATTGCACGTAGAGGATCTGATTCACAGCTTAGGAGACACAAATTTAGCGTACACCGTCCACGACCAAACAAAGTTAATTTTAGGAGTAGCAGGGTTCAGTATGACAAAACGGACAACAAATGTACGCTTATTGCGAGATCGGTTTGCGTAAGAAAGTATAAACAAATCCCAATCATTCAAGGTCCTTTGCTATGGCTGCAATTCAGCAGATGATGTCTTGAGTGTTGCCTAGTGTTAAATTTTTAAAGAATAGTTCCCGAAAATTAAAGATGTTTGTTAAGAACAGAGTACATGAATTCAAGAGAATATTGGATCCTGATTGTTGGAAGAACTGTCCTAAAAACGAAAATCCTGCTGATACATGACTAAGAAAGGGCAAAAAACGATGGCTACAATCCAACCTTGCTATTGAAAAGGAAACTGATTTAGAAAATATAGAATCAACAACCGTGACTACGAAACTTGAAGATATTTCTGAGATACGAAGCTTACAGCAAGCTAATATCGCATACCACGAAGCTCACTCAGTACCTACTATGCTACCTAGTATACCTAATTTATGAGATCACGTCATCAGAGATTATCATGAAAAAACAAAGCATTGAGGTGTCTCAGAAACTTTAAAACGTCTTAGAAAAGAAATTTGTATATTAAGAATCAAACAAGGAATCAAGAGTTTGACATTTAGGTACAAGCTACGTGAAACATTAAGTGTTAAACTTGTCTCCCAGATTCCTGCACCTCGACGTCGTACAAGATCAAGAAAATATTGATAAAATAAAATTATTCAAGTTTGGGGAGGATTGGCGTGTAATTATCTTCTAGAATTAAAATCAACTCACCGGCACGAACAGGTTGACCGACCAAGCGATCTAGAAACACTGCAAAATGAGTTTTATAATCCAAACTTATCCTGAACGTGATGGTCGAACAACAGCAAGCACAGTGAGGTTGCCAACTAGAGATGGTTACCAGAAGACCGGTGCAATTTCTTTGCCCTCCTGAACTTTTAACACTTTCATCTTTAGGCGAACCTTGCCCGAAGTAAGTTGTTGCGAAATAAAAAAGACCAGCAGACGGCGCTAAGCGCGTCGAACTGTTGACTGAAGCACTGCTGACTGTGGGATGATAGTAGTTGTTTACGAACACTTAATTGGGATTTACACATTACAAACATTTAAAGCAAAATTACTCAATTAACCTCATCAATAAAGCGGGTCTTCTCTGCCACGTGGGGCATGTCTAGGGAATACCTTAGAACATGGTACAGTCGTGGAAAAAAAAGTAAACACCCCCTGCTAACTCCTCAAATCCTATGAATCCAATCTTTTAAATGATTCCACCCAAGACATCATTAGTCTTAGAAAGTGTATGGCGGAACTTTATAAAGCTTGAATATTTGATGGAACTGAAAAATCAATTTACAATTGCTTCAATAAGGCCGGCTTTTTTAAACTGGAGAATAATGCGGAATCTCAGGACGAAGAAGATGTGGCTTTAGCAGACTTCAAAGAGAAATGGAAATTAATTAAGGAGCACGGAAATGTCGAAGAAAATGTTACTCTCTCTGATTTTTTGGAAGTGGATGACAATCTCACTATCGCAGTATCCTACTGATAATGTTAGTTTAAGCAGAGTTGTGAACAATAATGGTGAGAGCGACAATGAGCATGAAAACGAAAACGTACAACAAGAGAAAAAACCTTCATGCAGTGAAATGATGAGTTATTTTCATCTTATAAGGAGAAGACTTCAAATGGAGGTAAATATTCACGATACAATTTTTCATTCCTTGCTAAAATATGAAAAAATTTTCGAAAGTGTAACAATTTTGAAATCAAAACAGCAAAAAAATATAGATTTCTTCGTCTAAAAATTTATGTAAGTTTCCCTTGTGTGATTTTTATTATGCTTTCAATTAAAAGTCTGTTCTCTTTTTTGAAAGTGTTTAAATAATTAAGAAATACAATATTAGGTTAATATTTATAGTTAAACATTTCAAATTCTTAACTAAACATCTCAAGAAAATATTTTTTTTTTTTATTTACACATTAAATAGGATTTTTTACTCATTCTCTATATAACAAATTTTTTACTGGAACAATGGATTTCGTTATATAGAGACTCGACTGCATATGTACAATTTTTTCTTATGTTATTTAGTTGTTAGGAATTTCTTCATTCAATTTAAACCTTTTAAAGCTCCAAAATAAATTCGAAATAAGTATTCAACGGATTTTATTTCGGTTTTTATACTTAGTCAATTTTGTGACATCTGTTAAAAAGTAAAGGCGGGGGGGGGGGGCGGGATGGAGGTTGGGTTGCAAAATTGGAACTTTGCCAAGGCGCAGTTTTCTCTTCGCACGGTTCTGTAAACGCGATCTTTACGTGATGACTGTGCTAAGTTTTCAGGGATTTCCTTGTGCTAAAATGGTAATTTGGGTCACTTTCCCTTGAAAAATGAGTATATTTCTGGTAAAAGTAAGAATAAAAAAAGCAGTTGTTCTTATATCGTTTTTCTTTACGAGATGTTGATATTATATTTTTTATACGAATCTATATAATTTAAATTGCTTTGAGGTCGAAATTTTTGCCACAAAGTCATGAACTATGGTGATATTTAGACTTCTCGTAATTTACATTTTTTGAAGATATCATTTTTTAATGTTATTACTTTTAACAGTATTTTTAATCTAAATTTTAAGTTTTTATTTAATTTAATTTTTACATAATAGAAGTATAATAGCACATACCAGATACGATGTATATTGGAAAATGATCTTAAATTAAGTTCTCATTAACTGCCACCCTAAATTGTTGTTTGCATGCATATTGCACTGGTTTGAATATTGGATGTAATTTTGTGGGTTTCATGATCATATTCAGAATTCCCTGAATGTTTTGTGAAAATGGAAATGTATTCTTTTTAAGTTTAATTGTAATCAGTTAGTTTATGGAAAAAATCATTAAAATAAACAACAAAACTTTTTACGTGTTTTTAATTTAAGAAATTTTAATGAATCGGATATCAAAATATGACAAATCGATTACAACGTTGTAATAAATATATAGATGTAGGATTTAGTATAATTTATTTATTTCAAACTTATCAAAATGAAAAATTATTTGCTATGAAAACTGATTTCCTACCGTTAACAAGAAGTTTAAATCTTTTGTGTTCTATTTAAGACGGCGGTAAAACTTTCCCTTCAAGTTTCAAGGAACTTTTGAAATTTCTTCCAGCAAAAAGTTTGTCATTTAACCCTGATGTACATCGGAAAAGTTATTTCATTCAACTAAAAAAATGTTCTTCTCAATTTTTATGTTTTTAGATTTTTTACATTACCGGTGATAGATGAGTTATGACATCTACTACGACTAAATGCAATAGGTTTTAGAATTAAAGATTTAACCAGAGATCATGTTCCCGAATAAAGGAAAGAAAAAACCATTTTTGGCAAAAAGTATAGAAGATAAATTATTTTACAATAAGAATTCAATATAATGAATAAACGCCTGGGTATAGCTGTATATACCAGAAAAGTATGAATGCGTATACTATAAAAGTTCAAAGAGTTACGAAGTCTAAATAATATCAAGTATTGCTATTCTGTGTAACTCTTACTTTCTTCTATCTTTACAAGAAGAAAGTATTGGATTCGTGAATTTCGAATTCTTGTTTTCGACGGAGTTACACGTTTTATGGGTAAGGGATTCCAAAAAAAAAAAAAAAAAAAAAAAAACATGTATTTACAAAAGTCTGTCTGTGAGTCTGTCTGTCACTCTGTGGGTCTATATGAGATAAAAGTTTTGTAGGCACTCTATATCAAGAACCAGTGAACGAAATTTAATAAAACTTTAGATTCAGTTAGTCCCTGATATAAATTCTTGCGGATTACATTTTGGCCTAAATCGCCCAATAGGTGGCACTACTATGCTGCATTTTTCACAATTTCTGCAATACCTATATCTCAAGAACTAAAGCACGGATTTTCATAAAACTACAGATTCAGTTAGATCGTGATATAATTTAGTGCTGGTATTTCTTTGGTGTATATCGTCCAACAGATGGCGTTGCTATACTGCATTATTCACGATTATCGCAATATCTCTATCTAAAGATCTAATGCCCGAATTTTCATTAAACTTCAGATTCAGTTAGTTCCTGATATAAATTGATGCTGTTTAGTTTTTGGTGTAAATCGCTCAACAGGTGACTCTCCTATGTAGATTTTTTTATGATTTCTGCAATAGCCCTATCTCAAAAAGTAATGCACGGATTTTCATCAAACTTCAGATTCAGTTAGACATTGACATAAGTGTTTGCTGATTACGTTTTTGTGTAAATCACCCAACAGATGGAGTTTCTATGCTGCATTTATCAAGATTTACACGATTTTACCGACAGTCAAAAACTCAAGAACTAATGCACTGAATTTCATATCTTTGGAATCGCCGTGATGGACCTAGATTGTCATTTAAGTTTTGCACTGAAGTAGCGAAATTTGAAGTATTAACATGTATAAGATGGAAGAAAGTTTTGGGATTGCCACATCCGACTAGTTTTAATCTTATCCTAATCTATTTATGTTGAAGTTAATTCGGTAGTGACAATAAAAGTAGTGCATATTTAAAATTCTTTTGGCATTCCATAAAACCAGATTCAGCGTAGTAATAATCTTTTCTATTTACAGTATAGCTAAAACAAAACCTTTATTCAAAGTTTAAACTTGGCATTGTGCTAAGTTCCCTTCGAAAGGAAGTAGCAAATTTTCAAAGCTACCTTGGCCCGTACCGCGTTTTTCCAGATAGGTTTTTAATTAACTGTTAAAGACATGGGACGCGTATTGAGAGATACACTCAATGCAAACTGGTCATGAATCCCATAGTATTTATGTGATTAATTCTAATTAAATTAGTCAGTTTTAACAGTTTGACGTGTATTGCTTTTATACAGCTACTGGGCATTAAGTTACACAAATGTATCATTAAAAGTTGTTATTTAGGCTTTAAAAACAGATGGTACATAGAGTAAGCCGCTCCTGTCATTATGTATCTCCAAACCGTCCGTGTCTTTAATGGTTAATAACTCGTCTAATTACCGACGATTTTTTTCGAAAATCATTATCAACAATGCTTTCATACTTCTGCGACGATAGGTATCTCCAGCGCTCCTCAACACGTTTTCTGACCTAAAATTAAAAGAAATGTATTTTTGAATTCAGCGTTACAAAAGCTTTCACACGATATCCCACACCGTATACAAAGAAAAGACATTTTATTTTCAAGTAACATAAGCAGCCCCACTACATTTTCCCTAAATATATTTATGAATGTTTAATAATCTGTAAATATGTGGGTTAATAGTCTTTATTACTTCCCCCAATTTGAACTTTCCACGTTCGATAGTTTACGAGTAAAATGGCTGTGACAGACAGACACAAGAGTGATCTTATAATGGTTCCGTTTTTACATTTTAAGTACAGAACCCTAAAAAAGAGTATCTTAGAAAATAACCACTGTCACAGAATAAAATTAAACTGTTATGAGATAAAACCATTCATTTTATATAAAATTTTATATAGCTTTTAAAATAAGTAAAAGGTGGGATTATTGGTTAAATAATAGAGTTAAAAACAAGTACTTGCTATAATCCTTTGACATTTCTCTTCCTGCAGTAATTTAACAGTTATCATTGTTATAATTATCTTCCATCAACATTTGACTTGCAATAGTCGTCGTGTAATTTTTTTAAAAAATATAAACGAAATGTCAGCCAAGGTTCACTAAATGTAATTAAAAAAATAATTAATCGGTATTGCCGTAAAATTAAAATTTTACATTAATAATTCCTTACACATCGTGATATATATTTAAATGCAATGTATAAATACTGAAAAAAAAATTATATGGAATAATTCATCTGCAGCTTCACAAGAATGTGAAAATCATGAAAGATACTTTTGTAAAAATCGGTTTTGAATTTAAAATCCTTATTAAGTTGCAATTAGTGTTCTTAGTTACCTCGGACAAGAGTTCTGCCCGGATCGGGTTGTACCCGACCCGAACCCGATATTCTTTTATCCAAAACCGACAAAATCTCAAATTAGTCAAACTCGAAACCGACCCAAACCCGAAGTGAAAGAAAATTAATCCATATTTTAATACAATAATAAAAAAAAGTAGTCTAAAAATAACTCTAATATCAATTTTACTTTTTTCTATAAAAATAAACTCATTAATATTTAAATATATAGCCCTTTCATTACACAAATATTCAGGACTTTCTTTTGAAATGTCGGACCAACAAAACATCATAAGAAAAAATGGAAACTTAACCCGAAACACACGAATCAAAAACATTTGAAGTCATTCCTACTCGAACCTGACTCGCACCGAAAAATAATAGCATCAACCAGGTTCAACCCGAACCGCGGATGAGATCAGATTCGGGTAAAATCAGGTAATCCGACTCCATGCAGACTCTAACTTTGATCCTGTTTCGTATTTCCTTTGTCCGCATGATTTAAAACTGAAATTACTGATATTCTTCAGAATACCCAGCAAAGGGTGTATAAACTAAACCTATTTTAAGCCTATTTTGATCCGCGGACCACAGCTTAAGGAAACCTGTTACATTTTACAATGGTTAATGAGAGATATATTATTGTCCGACAAGTCCCAGCAAACAATTAATCAAACAAATAATTGGAAAATTATTCTTTTAGGAGTTTTGATATGATCTTTAAAAAAAGCTAAAAAACTAAATCTTAAAAAAATTAAATAGGTGAAATTAAAAAAAAATTAATTTTGACTAAAATGATAGGATTCAGTTATGTATCATTTAAAAATAAATTACTGATAAATTCTAATGCCCTAATAAATATATTTATAAAGGATTATGTCTATAATTAACATTTTATTATATCTAAGCAATTAACATTGCGTACAGAAATTAATTTTCTTCCTTTAAGTAACAATTTAACTTTTATAAATTCTACTATTTTTATAAATATCCTTTAAACTATGACTTAGAAATAATTTTAAAGTTTATTGGAAACTTTATTTTTTCTTCTAAAAGAACATTTTCATTTTAACCCTCATGTACATCAGAAAACTTTTTTCCTATATCACAAAAAAAATATTCTCCTTTTTTATGTTTTACAGATTTGTATCTGATTAGCTTAGATCAGTTTTTGGATTGAACGACACAAGATGTAAAATGGATGTAAGATGGTTGAAGAATGAAATATATATACACAGAAAATATTTTCGAAATAAAACAAATGAAAAGTTTTTCAAAGTGTAGCAGACATATTATTATAGCGAAAGTTATTAATTCGCTTGACAGTTATGCAATTGTTAGATATCATTGTGAGGTAATTTGTGAGTGATTTAGCAATTTTAGCAAAGTCTTAACATGAAAATCAAACAATTATACTTTAAAAAGTTTGACGGTAATTAATTCTCGTAATTAAAGTTTAATAATCAAAGGGGAATGTTTTGCCTTTAAACTACAATGATTTTTTATGATTTTATAAAGATAATAAATTAGTTTTTACGTCGGTGTACACTAAATTAATATGGAAACATAACGTATCAATTTTGATATCGTAATAAATCAAATAATATGTATATGATTTATTTCTCTGTTAAAAACATCAAAATTATAAATAATTACGTTCAGCCACAGAAATTATTTTTGTTAGTAGCACTTTACAAATAATGTTATTCAGACATATTTAATAAAAAAAATACAGTATGCAAAATTTTACTATGCATACCCTAAGAAATAATACAGTTTCGCAGTCTTTTTTTTTTTTTTTTTTTTTTTTTTTGAAAAAAATTACTGAACGCACAAACTTGAAATTAAATACAGTTATTCATTTTGACGTTTAAATATATTATTAATTGTCAAAATGTTATAGTTTTTAATGTTTAAAACAATGCTATACATAAATATCCTTTTACATGTTTTAAAAAAAATTAAAATTGGAACTTATATTTCTATACAACTTAGCACATAAAATTGAAGAAATGAAGAAAAATAGACATATTTTTATAAAAGTAATCATTTGCAACAGTTTTGATAAATTTATGAAACAAAATAAAAATAATTAGTAGTTACATTTTTAAAATTACCCGTAAAATGTAATTTTAAAAATGCTTTAAAAGTATTCTTATGAAAATAAATTAAACAAAAGTACGATTAAATTGAATAGTACGAGTTTCTATTAATTTCTCAAGCTTACCTTTTGTTTATTTCAAATTGCTTTTTGTCCGTAAGAATTTCTTAACTCAAGAAAATAAAAATATCACGGAAAATTAAAATTTAAGTAATAACATTGAACCGAATGTTCAAGAGATTGTGCTGATACAACAGTGTTTTTAAGCATTTGACGAAGAAAAAAGGCTCTTGGCAAAATGAAATGTTAACGAAAGGTATTTGAAATAAAATGCATTCATTCGTATTTGAGATGTATTATCTAGAGGCATTTATTCTTAAAAACGTAACTAAGGTGTTAATTACGTATCCAGAAAATAATTTTTAAAGCCATTTAAAATAAAAATTAAAAACATTTAATTTATTTCAGAAATTTAAAAAGACTAAAGAATATACAATTATAACACACAATAAAAACAATTTTTGTAAATATTTCAAGCTCCAAACTAGCTCTTCATTGGTACAATGTCGATCAATAACCAAAGTTGCTATTCTGTGCAGTTAAATGAATAAAAAACTATGCAGTATACGTTAGAATAAACCACTTACAAGTAGGGGTAGTATAGTCCGTGGCGGCGAATTTTTATAGCTCATTCGATTTGTCTCATCAAGCTAAATATTTTGCCACCTCGCATATCGACTTTTGAGTCTTAATAATAACAGGGGACCGGGTCAAAGTCTAAAAATGTGCATAATGCAGGGATGCCAAAGGCGACTATTTTTATATTGTATTGGCACCGCTATTTTAAGAGAAAATTTTTGTTGTATATTTCGCTTGCATGTGTCGTCACAATTTATGTGAAAAAATTCTGTTTTATAAAAGTGGTGACAGATAGAATTAAAAAATAGTGCCTGTGGCAGCCCTGTAATGCAAGCTGCCGAAAATAAAACAGTAGCAGAAAATTCCTCCGCATGCAACCGTACGCAGACGTTCCGCAAGTTTCGAAGTGACTGAAAAACTGACAAAATAACCGACAATTTGTGGTTACAAAGATTTTTGCTCGCAATTTGGGAAAAATATTGACAGGATGAACAAAACTAGACGAGGACATCGTAACTTGCAAAAACCTGCCTGTTAAGTAGCATACAAATATTTTATCTGAAATTAGAAATTCTTATAATAACAGCAATAATATAACATTACAGTTGTTATTGGCACTGTAAAAACAATTAGTAAAGTTAAATCTCATTTATTTCTTTGAAAGCATCTGTTTTTCAACGAAAGAATTTTTGAAATTTGACCCGGCTCCTTGTCATTATTAAAACTCAATAGCCGATATGCGAGGTATAAAATTACTAATCTCGATGAGACGAATCGAATGACCTAAAAAATCGAATATATAAAATCGAAATTCGCCGGCACAGACTATATAGACTATAGTACTTTTACTTTTTAGTAATTTTATACCTCGCATATCGGCTATTAAGTTTTAATAATGACAGGGGGCCGGGACAAATTTCAAAAGTTTCTTCATTGAAAAATATATACCCTCAAAGAAATAAGTGAGATTTAAGTTTAATAATGACAGGGGGCCGGGACAAATTTCAAAAGTTTGTTCATTGAAAAATAGATACCTTCAAAGAAATAAGTGAGATTTAAGTTTAATAATTGTTTTTACAGTGTCATTCATTGATAAGAACTACTATTATGTTATATTATTGCTGTTATTATAGGAATTTGTAATTGCAGATTAAATATTCGTATGCTACTTCACAGACAGGTTTTTGCAAGTTACGATGTCCTCGTCTAGTTTTGTTCCTCCTGTGAATACTTTTTCCCGAGTTATGAGCAAAAATCTTTGTAACCACACATTGTCAGTTCTTTAGTCAGGTTTTCAGCCTCTTCGTAGCTTGAGGAACGTCTACGTACTGTTGCATGCAAAGGAATTTTTTGCTACTGTATTATTTTCGGCAACTCGTATTACAGGGCTGCCACAGTCACCACTTTTATAAAACAGGCTTTTTTCAGATACTCTGTGACAACATCTGCAAGAGAAATGTACAACAAAATTTTTCTTTTAAAATAGCGGTGCCAATAAAATATAGCAATAGTCGCCTTTGGCAGCCCTGCATTATGCAAATTTTTAAACTTTTGCCCGCCCCCTGTCATTATTAAAACACGATAGCTGATATGCGAGGTGACAAATTATTTAGCTCGATGAGACGAATCAAATAAACTATAAAAATTGAAATTCGCGGACTGTAGTACCTTTACTTGTTAGGGGAACCGTATTAATGTGGAACCGCACAAGCTTTCTTAAGTAGAGAACTGTGTAATTGCGTAAAACAGCCTGGAAGAATTCTACTTTTAACATTGTTGCAATTATATTTAATTGTTTTGATATTTGAGAAACATGGATGTGGTCAGCATCTAAGGAATCTGATCAAGTTTCAATTATAGGTTTCCAATTTCACCTATATAAACAGAGTTGCAATCTTTATATCTACCCTATATATATAAAATCTTAATGAAACGAATTTATGAAACGGATATATGAAACGAATTTATGAAACGAATATATGAATCGACTGATTAAACAACCGATTATGTTTCAAGCGATTTCTCCTAAAATCTATATATATAAAATAAGAGATGTCTGTCTGCCTGCCTGCCTGCCTGACCGCGGAAAGCGCCGAAATTATAACACCTAGGCCTCTGAAATTTTTGTCATGTGTAGATACTATTACCGGAAAGTGCACTTCACCGCCGGATTTTAAAATTTCAATTTAGATATTTAAAAAAAAATTAAAACGTAATTAAAACGTTATGTGTTAGAGGCTATTTACAGCTCTAAGCCAATCCGCTGCAATAAAACGTTATGGGTTACAGGCTATTTACAGCTCTAAGCCAATCCGCGGCAAAGAAGAAACCAGCCAATGAGAGCAGGTGGTAAATATGAGATACAGCGGCTGCATTTCCTAGCCTAACTGTAGCGGGAAATTGCACTGTTTATTTCCCATGCTTTATTTATTTTGTTACTATAAGATTTAATCTTATTGACATTATTTTATAATGCTTTTTATATTGTTTATAATAAATGATATAATACAATTCACGTAAGTTACTTTAAATTGTATTCGTTCTTCGTATTAATATCTATTTACATACGCGTAGTCGCCCAAGAATGAAATAGTATAATGTTTCTTGAACTTTCTGGGATCTTAAAGTAATTATTTTTTTTTTCAAATTTGCTGAATCAACGCTTCACAGAATGTTTTCATTTCTTAGTAAAAATAGAACTGTACATTTTATAGTAAAGTGTAAGATGAAAACTGTACTTTCTATGAAATGGCAACATTCAGTAAATAATTTCCGTTCTCGGCTGATTAAGAGATGTATGTTGTCATCGCCCAAGAATAGGAATAAAACAAATATTTCTTTTCAGGGGAAATGAATGAAGTTATTTGGGTTTTTCTTTTATCTTTTTTTTTCCACTTCCCCATATATTATGAGTTTCATAACAAATCCCAATGAAAACATATTTTTTACACTTTACTGAGTGTTTTCATTTCTTATCAAAGTCATGATATGTAACAAGCACAGGGATCTGTTTAGGAAAAATTGGGTTCTTTAAAGGACCCCTCACGAAATTTTTCATTTCAAAACAGGACCCCTCACAACATTTTTCATGTCAAAACTGGACCCTTCACAACATTTTTTATGTCAAAACTGGACCCTGTACAATTTTTTTCAAATCATAGCAGGACCCTTCACAAAACTTTTCACCTTAAAAAAAGGACCCTTCACAAAATTGTCATAAAAGTAGGCTTTTTACAAACTTTTTCACCCGAAAACTAAACTTTTCACATATTTGCTGAATCAACGCTTCACTGAATGTTTTCTTTTCATTTCTTAGCAAAAGTATAAGATGTATGTTTTGATTTTAAGATTTGTTATTGAACTCTGTTTCATTTAAGGAGGTCCGGGACATACCTATTTAAAAATAATTTTTATTTATTGAGTTACTATTTTGAAATTTTTTGTGATGCTTAACCATAACATGATAAAACTTATTAATCGGTATAACTCGAAATGTTATATGTAGAATTTAAACTTTTTTCATTTAAATAAACAAAAATATAAGTTTTAATTTTGATTCTGCATTTTTCAAATTGTTATTGAACTCAGTTTGCTTCATATACAAATATTCAATGTTTTGATTTATTATTGTTGACATTATTGGGCGATGACAACGTACATTTTATACCTGACTGCATATCCATTCTTGGGCGATTATTCTGAAACTCTAAATTTGTCTAATCGCCCCAAGAATCGAATGGTTTTTTTTTTTAAACATTCAGTAAATAATTTCCGTTCTTGGGCGATTAAGAGTTCATTCATGTGCGATTCTTCTGAAACTCCATGTCACAAAATGCACATCATAACTATTTTACGCACTCAGAATTTTCCATTTTCAGTTCTTTTCCTTTTGTTAATCTTTTGTCTCCACTTTCCCACTGATAAGAAATCGTAATGAAAACATATCTTGCACTTTACTGAATGTTTTCATAGTGCCAGGTCCAGTAGCAGAAAATTCAAGATGGGAGACAGGCGTCACAGATTTTCTTATCTCTTTTGCAGATTATTTTTCCATCAAACCTTTTATTATTTCGCTTTACAATTATGTTTAGCTCTTTATTACTTAATACAAAACTAAGATTATTATCTATAAAAATTAATAAAATGCTTAAAGACATTGCAGGTAAGTGGTGGTTTGATTAATTAATGCTTCAATTGTAAAATATTTTACCAGCAGATTATTTTCTGCCACTGAAGTATCTGTCACAGACACTTGGAGAATTTTCTGCAACTGTGGTGCCAGGCATAGCAGTTTAAAGTTTAGGCGTAATTCAGTAAAGAGAAATTATGATTTTTTTTTTTTTTTTTTTTTTGTTCTGTCGCCATTTGTCAAAGTTCCCGACATTTCTCAGCGACAGATTGGAAACATTCAGCGTGTGCTTCTGCACTCTTTTGTCAAAATTTGCTATACATTTCCGCGATCTTTTGATGAAATTTGCAATTTATTCCCTCGACTGTTTATCGAATTTTGTGTTTTATTTTTATAGTGGTTGTTTTTACGAAATTTTTCATGCAATTCGCGTTATTTTTTTGCGACCATTAGCCAAACATTAGACAAACTTTGCTATGCGTTTCTGCGATCTTTTGATGAAATGTACAATATTTTTCTTCGTTTACTGAAATTCACGTTTTTTTCAGCAATCGTTTCACAAAATGCACGATCCCCCCCCCCCCCCAAATCGTTTCACGAAATTTGCAGTTTTTTTTTTCACGATTTTTTGTAAACGATCAGTGACAAAATTTGTTTTTCTTTTCCGTGGCCATTTGTCGAACTTTCCTATATTTCTCAGTGACATATTGGCAAAATTTGTAATCTGCACTCTTCAAACAAACTTTGCTATGCGTTTCTGCGATCTTTTGATGAAATTTGCAATATTTTTCTTCGTTTACTGAAATTCACGATTTTTTTTTTGAGTGATCGTTTCACAAAATGCACGATCCCCCCCCCCCCCAAATCGTTTCATGAAATTTGTGGGGGGGGTTTAACGATCAGTGACAAATTTTGTGTTTTTCTTTTCCGCGGCCATTTGGAAAAATTCGTAATGTGCACTCTTTAGACAAACTTTGCTATGCGTTTCTGTGATCTTTTGATGAAATTTGCAATATTTTTCTTTGTTTACTGAAATTCACGTTTTTTTTCTGCCCTCCCCCCCCCCCAAATCGTTTCATGAAATTTGTGGGGGTTTTTTAACGATCAGTGACAAAATTTGTGTTTTTCTTTTCCGCGGCCATTTGGCAAAATTCGTAATGTGCACTCTTTAGACAAACTTTGCTATGCGTTTCTGTGATCTTTTGATGAAATTTGCAATATTTTTCATTGTTTACTGAAATTCACGGTTTTTTTTTTCTGCGATCGTTTCACAAAATGCACAATCCCCCCCCCTTCCCCCCAAATCGTTTCATGAAATTTGCATTTTTTTTTTTTTCAACGATCAGTGGCAAAATTTGTGTTTTTCTTTTCCGCGGCCATTTGTCGAAGTTCCCGATATTTCTCAGTGACAGATTGGCAAAATTGGCATATGCTTCTGCACTTTTTTGACGAAATTTGCCATGCATTTCCGCGATCTTTTGATGAAATTTGCAATATTTTTCTTCGATTGTTTACTGAAATTCGCGGGGTTTTTTTCAGCAATCGTTTGACGAAATTCGCGTTTTTTTTTCGCGACTTTTTTTAAACGATCAGTGACAAAATTTGTTTTTCTTTTCCGTGGCCATTTGTCGAACTTTCCTATATTTCTCAGCGACATATTGGCAAAATTTGTAATCTGCACTCTTCAAACAAACTTTGCTATGCGTTTCTGCGATCTTTTGATGAAATTTGCAATATTTTTCTTCGTTTACTGAAATTCACGCTTTTTTTTCAGTGATCGCTTCACAAAATGCACGATTTCCCCCCCCCCCCAAATCGTTTCATGAAATTTGTGGGTTTTTTTTAACGATCAGTGACAAAATTTGTGTTTTTTTTTTCCGCGGCCATTTGGCAAAATTCGTAATGTGCACTCTTTAGACAAACTTTGCTATGCGTTTCTGTGATCTTTTGATGAAATTTGCAATATTTTTCTTTGTTTACTGAAATTCACGGTTTTTTTTTCTGCGATCGTTTCACAAAATGCACAATCCAGCCCCCAAATCTTCATAAAATTTGCATTTTTTTTTTTTTTTCAACGATCAGTGACAAAATTTGTGTTTTCTTTTCCGCGGCCATTTGTCGAAGTTCCCGATATTTCTCAGTGACAGATTGGCAAAATTGGCATATGCTTCTGCACTTTTTTGACGAAATTTGCCATGCATTTCCGCGATCTTTTGATGAAATTTGCAATAATTTTCTTCGATTGTTTGCTGAAATTCGCGGGGTTTTTTTCAGCAATCGTTTGACGAATTTCGCGTTTTTTATTTTTCACGATTTTTTTTAAACGATCAGTGACAAAATTTGTTTTTCTTTTCCGTGGCCATTTGTCGAACTTTCCGGTATTTCTCAGCGACATATTGGCAAAATTTGTAATCTGCACTCTTTAGACAAACTTTGCTATGCGTTTCTGCGATCTTTTGATGAAATTTGCAATATTTTTCTTCGTTTACTGAAATTCACGTTTTTTTTTCAGCGATCGTTTCACAAAATGCACGATCCCCCCCCCCCCCCCCCCAAATTGTTTCATGAAATTTGCATTTTTTTTTTTCAACGATCAGTGACAAAATTTGTGTTTTTCTTTTCCGCGGCCATTTGTCGAAGTTCCCGATATTTCTCAGCGACAGATTGGCAAAATTGGCATATGCTTCTGCACTTTTTTGACGAAATTTGCCATGCATTTCCGCGATCTTTTGATGAAATTTGCAATATTTTTTTTCGATTGTTTACTGAAATTCGCGGGGTTTTTTTCAGCAATCGTTTGACGAAATTCACGTTTTTTTTTCAACGATCTATGATGAAATTTGTGATTTTATTTATTTCTTTTTGGTGACTATTTTCCAGAGTTCACGATATTTCTCAACGACAGATTGGCAAAATTCAGTGTGCGCTTCGGCACTCTTTTGTCAAAATTTGTAATACACTTCCGCGATTTTTTGATGAAATTTGCAGTATTTTTCTTCGTTTGTTTACTGAAATTCGAGGTCTTTTTGCAGCGATCGTTTCACTAAATGCATGATTTTTTCCCAAGATTGTTTGGCGAAATTTGCATTTTTTTTTCAATTATCTGTGATGAATTTGATTTTTTTTTTCTGCGACTATTTGTCGAAGTTCCCGATATTCCTGAGTGACAGATTTGCAAAATTCAACATGTGCTTCTGCGATATTTTGATGAAATTTGCAATTTTTTTCTTCGACTGTTTCACAAAATTCATGATTATTTTTCCAAGATCGTTGGATGAAATTCTTTTTTTTTCTAATGATCATTTCACAATTTTTTTCAACGATCTATGACAAAATTTGTGACAATTTATCGCATGTTATGTGTTCACCGTTCATGGGTGTCTAAAAATGTAGTCAACAATTTTAACAGGAAGATAGATTTTAAATAACGAACTCTCAAAATTTTCGCTTTATTGAATTATGCCTAAACTTTAGACTGCACTTTCAATGTGAAAACATTCAATAAAGTATAACATATGTTTTCATTAGGATGAGAAAATATTAACAAAAGA
Organism: Maratus speciosus; assembly: GCA_963932465.1. Classification (NCBI taxonomy): domain Eukaryota; kingdom Metazoa; phylum Arthropoda; class Arachnida; order Araneae; family Salticidae; genus Maratus; species Maratus speciosus. The sequence goes on from OZ010789.1 coordinate 225,496,852, forward strand.
ATAAGAACTGAGTGAAATATCCTTGAGTTCATGAAATACTTAATATGGTGTGCATTTTGTGATATATTATGAGTTTTATAAGAATCGCATGTGAATGGACTCTTAATCGCTCAAGAACGGAAATTATTTACTAATAAAAAGTTCAAAAAACACGTCCCATGCTTGGGCGACTATGCATATGTAAATTGCCATTAACACGAAAAACCAATACAATTGAAATTAACTTACGTGAATGATAACACTTTAAAATTTTAAAGAAGGTGGGCGAGTTGAATTTCGAGTTTGGAAGGCGGGTGACGATATTTGTCCTTACAACTGTAGCGTTTTCTTCGATGAGTATACTTTATATGTTGTTATCTGACAGAGGTCGTTTTAAAGCTTTTGGCCTGTACATTACTAAGCCCTCACTCCTCTCCTCTTAACTAATTTTTTCATCAGTAGAGGGTGTTTTAAAATTTTAATTTGTTCATGACTATGGCCTACAATTTTACAAAAATTTATGAATAAAATTTGCATAACATCTCAACAATTTGCAACTGCTTCTCCCCATTTTCACACTGTGAGTGGGTACGTAGTTCAGACAAAATCGAGTTTCATATAAATTAAAGGTTTCTTTATAAATATTACCACGGACCCGGGCAACGCCGGGCGGGTCAGCTAGTATGGAATACTTTGAGATGAAATTAACACCAAAAATCAGCTTTGATCCGCAGATCTCAAAACTGGTATTAGAGTTTTTAAATTCGAATTAGTTTTCGAAATATTATTTTTTTTTCTAATTTTATATACATTTTTCTAATGATGGCAAACTCAAATTTTAATCAAACAGATATTTTTTTTTCATATTTCAGAAAAGGTTGACATAGTAACCCGGCTATTGTTGTTTATTTGATAATAAATGTTTATTTACTTTGATTTCTGTTTATAAATTATATAAATTATCTTGTTCTATAATTATTAATTATTTTTTTATATTTCCTTTAGAAAATAATAGAAAATAATTAAAAAATACGGTACTACTTAGTTATTCCGTTGACCAATTTTGCCAAATTATACAAATTGACTTAATTTTTATTTTAAATAACGAAAGAATAAATAAATTAGTATAAAATTAATAAATATACAAATAAAAAGTCGAAATAAAAATCCCTTCATGACGTAAACACGTGTAACTTGCTTAAAGTCAAGTGAATGTGATATTTACCAACAACCATTATAGGCATTTAATCTTATAGTTTGGCGATAGATTTTTGGTCGACGAGATAACTAAGTAATACCAAAAATGCATATGTAACTGGTACTTGAAAACGAGGTTTTCGCCAAATTTTCGTAAAAAAAAAAAAAAAAAAAAAAAAAAAAAAAAAAAAAAATCACGCCAAACCTGCTGTGCGTATATGATATCTGGCCAAATATTACCACTCGAAAAAAAAAATGCTAACTGGCGAGTTGAAAAAAAGCTATTGGCCAGATTTGCATCCGACTAGCGTAACAGTACCAAGAATTCTTTGCAACCATGGCACATTTTATGTAGTTTTATTCGAAAAAAAATTTTTGATTTTTTAATCAAAATGGAAAACTTACGGTCCCGTATGCGCGATTTTTTTCTGACGCCAATGTCATATACGGAACGGGCACTTAACTGGCGCCAAAGTATCGTTATTTTGCTTGATATGGTAAGCCGAATGTTGTTGTTTACGCTGTTAATGCGTTCCCCAAATTGGTGTCGTTAAAAAATTGCGCCAATATGGAACGAATATGATATCTGTGCCAAACTTTCGTATGAACGGAGAAGGGATCAGACCGTATTTGTTTATGGCAGTTGATGACTTTAACTATTATAATATAGATTAAATGATGGCAATCTCTATATAATAAAAGCAAGTGTAACGCTGGGCGGGGCGAATCCACCAATCTTACCAGTCTCCCAGGAAGAGACTCAAGGGGAAAAGGATCCATTGTCCCATTGGTTGACAAGAAACAAGAATCCCGCGATTACTTCTTAAGGTTACAAGTCCTGATAATTGAGCAGTAGTAGACACTTCTTCCTAACATATCAGTGCAAGGCACATAGCATCAAACCACCAAAATAAATCGCCAAGTGTCACTTGAGATTATTTCAAGTATTAAGTTGCAATCATATTAAATTTTCTTTGCGACATGTAAGGAATTTTAATTTATTTCTCATATAAAGTGATTCACGGAAAATAATGATATGGTATTTTTAAAAATATCCTTTTTTTCCTGCAAAAAATTGATAAAACTGACTTTCTTTTAAAAAAGTAATCAATTTAAATACTTTAGGCTTATTATTTTGTAACTTATTTTTAAATTACACATTACTTATATTTTTCGTTTTCTATAAACAGGTGTATGTAAATTTAAACTTTAAAAAAAAAATCCCATATTTTAAAAGTAAAAAATTAATATTTATACGAAAAATAAAATTAATAATTTTTTATTTATAGCTTTGCATCAGGAGGACAGAAGCTTAGGGGATTAGACGGTTGGGATTCAACCCGAGATACTTATTTATTAATCAATATACATATTTAAAAAAATTTGGAGGGGGGTAAACGATAAAATACAATTTCAAAGTGTTATTAAAAAAAATAGTATTATTTCAATAGTTGCAGCAAACTGTTTTAATTACGCACTTTTATTGCATATTTATTAAATTTTTGTTTTATTAAGAAATCTTAATTTTGTTATAGTAGTATATTAGCCGGAAAACCTGGTTTACCCAGAAATATTGTAAATGCTAATTGTGTGTTTATTAGAACATAAACTAGCCGAACTTTGCTCATCTAAATGCTTCCATATTGTCAATTATTTTTTTTATCAGTTTTTCAAGTTTTAAGTGAAAAACACAATTTTTACCCACCGTCCTAGGACTGGCATTTACACTAGTAGAATAATATTTGGCTACTTATCACCTGTGCCTGGCTAACATTAAAGTGCCAAAATGGCACCTAGAACATAAAAAGCGAAGTGGTCCAACTGGAACTGTTGATGATAGTCACATATGACTTAGGCTATTGTTATAGAGATTGTTTGAAAAAACCGGGAGACAAAGACCCTGTATACTTAATTTATTTTATCTTAGCTTCTCTTCAAATGTTTAGCTGATCCTCTTTAATCAAAAACGTAAACAACCATTGGATGTCTTAACAGCAACTGATTCGCCCTTAAATTTTTGCAATCAAAGGGAATTGAATGGAAACCCGTTTACAGGGAGATCTGCACAGCTTTTTTCAGTATAATTCAATCTTCTCTAATATTTTTAAAACCCATCAATTTAGCGTGTTTTTAGATTCTGCGGTGTCTGAACAGGGGTTGGCGAGCGTAGCTTGCAGGGGCAGAGACCCCTAGCAGGATACTATAAACTAGATGAACATGCAATATCCGCCTTGTTAAACATATACACACTTGCAAATCTGGAACAAACCTATCAAACCTAAAACAGCAAATCTAGTACTAAGCAAAGAAAGTGCATGGGATCAGAAGATCGCACTTCGAGTAGTAGAACCCAAGAGTGAAACCTAATGGAAACGACAGCAAGCCAACCACAGGGAAGAGACACGTATAGAACAAGTCTGATGGGCAAAAACCACTACCCACCCACTTCTAGGGTGCAGACCACTAGAATACTCGCTTGCAAGCATAGGTTGAAAGATAGATTACGACGACAGCAACTAACTACTACGCTGCAGAACATATATTGCCTTCAGGGAGAACCATGAGAAAAGTGTCACGAATTTTCGTTACGCACATGGGAAAACCCTGGGCAGTCACAACGTTGAAGGCACGTCTTCACGACAGCTCCGTACTACTCATGCAGTGGTCAACAAGACGCAAAAGGTGGCCACGTCCCCGAGAAAATCTGCTCCTGGTATCCTTCCACACTTATGTGGCTGGGTCGGAAACACAGAGAAATATGGGCAATTCCTTTGCTGACCACATGTGAAATGGTTGGGTTTAAAAAAAGTTTAATACTCAAGAAAAAAACCCTGTGCGTTCAACTCGTCTGAAACTCGTCAAGGCGACGCCACCACACTGCCCATTTGTAGCCAACAAGACACAATAGCGCGCAGTTCTCAGAGAGCTCTGCTCCTGGTGTCCTTCCAAACTTAGATGGCCAGGTCGGAAACTCAGAAAAGGGTGGACGCTCGCCTTGCTGTCTGCAAACATAATTGCAAATAATAATAAAAAAAAAAAAAATACGCCATCTATTAAATTAAAATCGCAATACCTTCGAAAATAATTAAAAAGCAAAATATGCATTCGTATTATTGATAAATCGTAACCTTTTTTGTACTTTTAAACGACATAAAATTGTATTATTTTGCTCTTACAGTTTTGTATCGAGTTTGGCACGAGTTTGGCACGAGTGATTTTTATGCCTTCACTCACATGTTGATGAGGCAAAATGACGATGACGAATTTTAAAAGATCGTGAAAGGCTATCTATGAGTACCAGGATACTGCATACCAGGACGGCGAAATTTATGAAGAAAATATTTGTAAATTAGGGAAACGTGTATAACAATTGTTAAAACTTAAATGGCGGCAATGTTGAAATATGGTGCAAAACTGTAGTTTTAAAATGTATATAATAAAACATTTTTTCTATGCAGGGTCTTTTTTATAGCCAAACGTAGGTTACTTTCCTTACAGCCGGACTTGACAAGAATGATTTTTATCCCTTCACTGACCTGTTTCACATGTTGAAGTGGCTTGCGTCGTAGAATTTTGATGACGGTGACAAACTTCATAAGCCGTGAAAGGCTATCTATGTATTTGAATTATAAACATTCAAAATTTAGTGCTTCTAATGTTAAATTACATTTTTATATTTTCATTAATATCTCATGAAATTATACTCCTAATGTGCTAATTTTTTGTGTAGCAATAATACTAAAATGCCCAAACATAAATACGTTGAATTTGCAATTTTTATAATTTTATAATATGCATTATGAAATTATTATTCGAAAAAAAATATGAATTGCAGCCTGCAATTTTTTTGATGGATTTAGATTTATTAAGTCCTGCTTTATGGAAATCCCAAATTTCACATTTTTCTTCCAAGAAGTTTTCAAATTATGCTTGAAAATGGCAAAATGACGGTATAAGGGGCCGCCTATGATAGAAGTGACTAGATATTTTGAAATTTCATATGCTATCCTGCAATCTAGCAATCTTCAATGACTGTTTATGTGGCATTTAAAAGCTTTGATCAAGAAGAGGGCTCTCTCGGTCAACAATCAATTACTGAACTTCAATTTGGATACAGCCCTTAAAATAAGCTCGTTTTAAAATAATTGATTTCTAGGAAACTTATCGTACGAATTGCATAGAAATTTCTTTTTAGTCTAATTGAAGGCTGTAGACTATAGAGTTCATTTATGCTGTCAGAACTGTGCACTGCTATTGAAAAAAAAAAGTTATGGTCCGTTTTAATACGTAGATGGCCCCCTAAGCAAATTTTATATACATAATTTAAAAGTAGACTTTATTACAAATCGTGTGGTACCAGTTACTTTCTTCTCCGATAATTTTTTGCAGAGTTAGATAGGGGTGTTTACTTTTTTTCCACGACTGTACAAATATTGACCGTAACATCGAAAACCAATTAACTAGTACTTCAAGTGCTAGTTCATGTTGCTTGTATTGGATGGGTTCAAATCTCGGTTGAGATTTCAAGTTTCCTAACGATCGGATTCCACTTTAAACTAAAGTTCTGGTCTGATTAGCACACGAGGGCATAAAAATTACCATAGCGATCTAAAATAATTAACCAACCCACCTGGGAAAGCTTACATAAAACAGATATAGAGAATCTGCTATAAGTCATTTAGGCTACTTGTAAGTGGACATTATATATATATATATATATATATATATATGTTCTTAATAACAATAAATATGTAATCGATAAAGGAGGATATTTCTATTATTCTGTTATAAATGGAATATATAAATCCGCCTAACCGTAATTTATACTACTATTTATATGACATTTTTCCCGCCTCCGCGAAGCTTGTAGAGAAGTTCAATTCGCGCAAATTATAATACCCAGAAATGAATCTCTATTTGTATAATTTTAGGATCACCAGAAAATTAAAATACGTTGAACATTCTCTGTTATGCCGGCCATTCTGATACAATGTTGAATACCACTTGTTCAAATACACCTGGGGTCGCTCTTTTGTAAGCTCCAGCTCTAACGTCTACTAAATGCATTAGCGAATCATTGAAATATTTCTCCCGTTTGTTATATTTACGTAAGTTGTTGCGGCGCCTGAATATTAAATTTATAGTTTCCAAACCATGATTAATTTACCACAGTGGCAATAACTTCGGCAGCTTCGGAAATGGATATTGCACCACATAAAATTTAATTGCATTTTAAGTTTTATCGAATATAGCATAAAACGCATTTAGCTAGGCATTTATAATGGCACATAGGTAGTTGTCCGATTTATGAAAATGTATAATTCTATAATTTGAGATTCTTCTAAATTTGAAATATTTCAAATCCTATTTCATTATGAAATCCGGGAATAAATTCTCATACAGATGTAAGAGAATGTTACGCGAATATAACAGCTTTATTCTTGTTTCAATGATCTTTTAGTTATTAGAATATTTTTCATACAGAATATTAAAGAAAGATGTTCTTAAAAAAGATTTTTTTGCTGTATTTTTTTTTTTACTTTTTCTTGGAAAAAGAAATATTACTTGTGATCTCAAATCTTTTCAGTTAAAAGTGGTTTATAATTGGTTTCTAGTTTTAAAATGCAGGGCGTCCCAAAAAGACACGTACAACTTTTATTTTGAGCAAAATTTTATTTAAAAAAAAGAATATGCCTACAGTAAAACTAGCTACAACAACAGATAGAATAACTTAAAAAGTGTTTTTCTACAGTATGTTTCTGGACATAGATGGCGCTGCACGACACGTAAACGATTATTACAGAATTCAGTTATTCAAAATGTTCGCCCTAGCACTAGTGAAGAATGTGCGAAACGAATAAATAAAACATTTTGTTGGAGCCCTACAAAATCAATTCATGGAATTGAAAAACAGCTGTATCTACTGTTGATATTACCATGCTAAAAGATTCGTGGATTGAATTTGAATATCATCTTGATATTCTTCGTGATACTAAAGGATCTCATGTTGAAGTTTACGAATGCTGTAGAAAATAGTATGTTTTTGGATATAGAAGGCGCAGCACAACCGCGTGAACGATTATTATAGAATTCAGTTATTCAAAATGGTCGCGCTAGCACTAATGAAGAATATGCGAAACGAATAAATGAAACATTTTGTAGGAGCCTTACAAAATCAATTCATAGAATTGAAACGAAAGATCCAAACAGCTGTTTTTACTGTTGATGTTAGCATGCTAAAATATTCGTGGATTGAATTGGAATATCATCTTGATATTCTTCATGACACGAAAGGATCTTATTTTGATGTATACGAAGTCAGTAGAAAACAGTATGTTTCTGGACATAGATGGCGCTGAGCAACCACGTAAACGATTATTATAGAATTCAGTTATTCAAGATGGTCACCCTACCACTAGTGAAGAATTTTTGGAACGAATAAATGAAACTTTTTGTAGGAGCCCTACAAAATCAGCTCATGGAATTGAAACAAAAGATTCAAACAGCTGTATCTACTGTTGATGTTAGGATGCTAAAACATTCGTGAATTGAGTTGGAATATCATGTTGATATTCTGCATGACACGAAAAGATCCCATGTTGAAGTTTACTAAGGCAACACTCTAAATTAAAATGTCTGAAATTCAGACACTTAAGTGTCTGAAATGGAGTGTTCAATTTTCAGACATTTTAAAATGTCTGAATTTTTTCAGACACTTTTTGCGTCTGAATTTCAGACACTTCAAACGTCTGAATCGCATCCATTTTTTGTAAGCATCATACGTAGCCATGTTTGACCACGTTGAATCCTGGAAAAATGTTTGGCTGTGGTCCTGCCCCTCCCCCCCCCCCCAATATAGCCTGATTTTTTTGGTGCTCTCAGTTTTGGTATACAATTTTCGTTACGTTGATAATTTAAATCTTTTACGACATTGTACTGATTATAATCAATATCTTGAACTTCAGGAGTAGAACAAGATTAAAAAACAAAAAATATTTATCTAAATATTAGATTTTTTAAAATTTATTTTGTTTTTAACCTTATTTTACTTTAAAAGTTCAAAATATTGATTATAATCAGTACAATTTCGAAACAGATTTAAAATATAAGCTTTACAAATATTGCACATCAAATTTGGGGGCACTACAGTCGTAGGGGGACGGGTACTTCCCAGTTTGCCCTTCCTTTAATCAAGAAGTACTTTTGCAAAAAACGCAACCCTGCATTATAGTTGTCTAAATTGAGATGTCCGATATTCGGGAGTATCCGTTGTGGAGGTTAATGGACATTCTCGAATAGCGAACACCTCTATTTAACGAATACTTTTTTAATCAGCAGACATACATATTTGTATATTTTTACCTCAAAAAAGTAGACATCTCCAATTATCGGACAAATTCCGCGGTCCCGAAGTGTTCGCTATTAAGGGCTTTTAATGTACATAGATAAATATATATATATATATTTTATAATCTTGTCCTACTCTAAAAGTTCAAAATATTTATTATACTCGGTTGAATGTGGAAAAAGATTTAAAATATCAGATGTACGAAAATTGCAAAAATCCCCCCCCCCCCCCCGCCGCAAAAAAAATGAAAATATAAAAAAATATATTGCCACATAGGCAATTTTACATATACATCAATTGATAATCACAACAGCCATTTAACTATGAATAATGAAAATAAATAAATAAATATTCTATTTTAATAACATTGGGGAAAAAATGACTTTGGTATTTTGTTAAATATATTTGCGTTTTTAAACTTGTCCTACTCTAAAAGTTCAAAACTTTCATTATAATCAGTGCAAGATTTAAGATATCAGCTTTACAAAAATTCATGCAAAATCCCCCCCTCCCCCCCCCCCCCCAAAAAAAATGAAAATACTTATATAAAAATTATGTTTTTTAAAAATTTATATTTCCACATGGGCAAGTTTTTATGTAGATCAGAGGGTACTCACAAAAGCTATTCAACTATCAATAAAAACAAATAAGTACATATTCTATATTAAAAACATGAGGAAAAAATAACTTATGATTTCCAAACTTCTTTCGTCTTAAATATATACAGTAACATCTGTCATTTTTGTATTTTTCGTATAAGTGCATATAAATAAAGTTACCACAATTTTAATTACGAAATCTAGTTAGAGGTTTTTACTTTTTCCCATTATAAATTTCAAATTACTTTTTTATTAAAAATAATAAAAAAATCAGTATTAGAGTTGATTACAAATCAAATACATATGTATATTTTTACAGGCAGCTTCATATAATAGACGAGTCTCATTTACTTTATTTATCTTTTTTTAATCTGCGGTTTTATGCCAGTAAGTAAGAAAGCATTAGGTCATCTTTCAAAGTTTTTTTTTTTTCTTTACTTCCTTGTGGCCGTCATTTACTGCGAGATAAAAATTATCCATTGAAACTAAGAACTGACATTGAATATATAATTCGTAATAAAAAAGAACGTCATAAGTTTAAAAATATATACTTCTAGAATTAGTGGGGTTTTTTGCGAACAGATTCAAAACTAATTAAATTTCATGCAGGATTTTGTTTAGTACAATAAATAAAATCATAAAATACACTAATTTTACTACTATAAAGAAACTTACTTGAGTTGCTGCAAGAGGTAAGAAATATTCCTCGATTTGAAATTTTAAAAACTACCACAACCACAGTGAGGGAGAAAGACTTTCATCAGTTTAAAAGGTAATCCCATAATACATCCGACTAGCCATATTTAAAGAATGAGATGTTTCATCCTAAAAACAGGACCCGCCAGACAAAAGTTTCATTTTTTTTTGCCAGCTTCGACAGGACGAAGATGAATAACACAATATTATTGATATAAATTGATACGAGTTAACACTAAGCCCATTGCACACGCTTTGTAGAATTTCCGGGTGTAATCTTCAACCGTCGTCTACTTCTGTTCTGTGTCTATCCCGCCCTTGTATCGACGACAGCTTCTAAGAGACATTTGATGTCGAGCACACACGTCAGATGTATGTATTCAATAAATAAATAATCCAAGTTAATACGAATTAAAATCACAGTACTTCACATTTCGCAAAAAACGAATTAAAATACACGCGTACATAAAAACAAACTTTGTTTGAATTACAACGTATACCACTTCGAACGAAGACATCTAAAACGCATGCGCAACTGGGAGTGCTAGTGCCCCCTGGTGGTTATTGCGTCGGAAGAATCAAAACGTCTTAAATTAAGACACGTTTAAAGCAATGAAGTGTCTTAAAATAAGACGTTTGCGGATATTTTAGACATTATTCTCAGTTCGTTTACACCATGGTCATAGTAAGACGCTTATGTATCTTAAATTAAGACATCTATAGTGTCTTAATTTTCAGATTAAGACACTTAAGTGTCTAAAATTCTTTTTCAGTCACATATGTGTCTAAATTTAAGACGCTTCTATTTGCAGTGAATATAGAAAAACATTTTGAGTTATTCTATATAATTTTGTAACTAGTTTTGCTGTAGGCCTATTCATTATTTTAAAATAAAATTTTGAAGTTCTACGGATATTTTTGGGACACCCTGTATATATATATATATATATATATATATATACCGGGTGTCCCAAAAAGGACTGACTGATTTTAAAATTCAATAACTTGTAAACGGTGAGAGATATTTAAAAAATTCTTGCAGGAGGGTTATGCATAAGGTCAAAAGTTTTTTTACAGTGATTTTCAATTTTAGTTCGAATTACAAACAATAGATGGCGCTGCGATCAATAGACGCTAAATTCCGGCTCGATTTTTGGTACTTCGTGGCCCGGATAATACATTTCCATCTCCTTTTTCCGCATGAAACAAGAGAAAGGACCAAAAATCGAGCCTGTATTTAGCGACTATTGCTTACAGCGCCATCTATTGTTTGTAATTCGAACTAAAATCGAAAATCACTGTAATAAAACTTTTGATCTTATGCATAAACCTCCTGCAAGAAATTTTTAAATATCTGTCACCGTTTGCAAGTTATTGAATTTTAAAATCAGTCAGTCCTTTTTAGGACACCCGGTATATATATGCAATTAGACAAAATTAGGAAACTTACTAAAGCTATTTAATATTTGAAGACTTTTGACGATTCAAGTTATTTTAACAAAATATGAAACACCAAGTTTGCAGTTCTTTATGTTTTACATTTAGCTTAATTATCATTTTTTAAGTATTTTTTTACGCTTGTTATTTCAAGTTCTTAGTTTTTATCACTCATTATTTGGTAAGTGGTACATTAATGTTGGCTGTTCCATTAGTTTTTATGGTGCAAATCCAGATGCGCACGTAAGTATGTAATCAAATAGCGTTGGAAAAGCAAAACAAGCTGAACGTAAAACCGACAAGTAAAAATAGACAAAAATGTTCAAAAATCCCAGTTACATAAAAATCACAATCAAATGACAGTGAAATAAAAATTTATAAAATGAAATCAAACTGAAATCTTATACATTTTATATTGTACCCCCCCCCCCCCGGAGGATTTGAGATTTTGTGTCTTCAATGGTCAAAAAGTGCAATTCCCCCGCTCCCCACGAAACTCTATAATGTCCTCCCGGAGCCACAGAAATCCCTCCCGGAGAAAAGTGTTTGAATTAAACACTGATGTTGTAATGCCGTCCTTGTTTCAGAATGAATATCAAAAAACATATCTTTATAGATATCACGGCGAAGCTGTATAGAGTTTTCATTTTTAGGAATTGGGACTCGATACAGGACTTTTTTTATATTGATCAAACTAACATTGTGTATAGCACGTGATCTTTTCCGAGACTGATTGGTGAAAGGACAGGACAGGACGGAAATGGACAACTTTCCAGGGGACCAGTAATTATGTCGTAAATGCCAGTAATTATACCTGACTGTTAGGATAAAAGTTCACCAGTTCTTTTTTTTTTTTTAAAGAATTATTTACAATTCAAATTAAAATTCAAATATAAGTTTTCGATCTCTCTAACTGTTCGAGGAAAGTGTAAAAATAAAAATTATCAAACCTAGATTCGGATTTAAGACTGAAACTTCCAATGCTTTATTTATCTATAAAGCAATAGTATTGATTGGTTATGAACAGTATCCTAATTGTAAAGTAGTTGTATAAGAGATTGAGGTAATGCAGGCAGATATATATCAATACGGGGGAAATTTCGTGATGCTCATATTGAAGAAAGAGGATAAGTGTATTTTCAAAGAGCAGTAGTTATGGATTAGAACGAAAATAGACGCTCGGGTCTTTGCTGTAGATTTCAGAAAGGTCTTTCCCGTAGATTTCAGAACAATGTGTAAAATAACAATTCACGGAGTTTTTCTTTCATCTATTTGACAAACTTCAAGGAGAGGATCTGGATTATTAGGCTGAGCAAAAAGTTCTGGGAAATTTCTTATCTAATAGTTACAAGAATTTGCATCGTATATAGGATACTAGTGGTACAGTCCACACGTGGCTCCATTCGACTATGGCCTCTTTCGATCAATGCAACATTTTTTCAAGGGGCGTCGATTTGAATCCTTTAATGAAGTTGAAGAAGCATGTCAAGAGTTTTTCGATTCCAAGGAGCCGCCATGGTACTTCCAGCAAATCCGGAATCTGGCAGAACAAAGGCAGAAAGTCGTGGACTATGATGGTCTCTACTTTGAAGAATAGTCCTTGTTGCTTTAGTTGTTAATTTGCGCCTAACAACGCAATTTTCAAAAAATTCCCAGAACTTTTTGCTCAACCTAGTACTTGGACATTTTAAATCTCTTGAAGGATTACGAAGAAATTATGTGGTCAATTAGGACGGTAATAGTATTTGATGGCTTTACAATTGTTACTACAATGAAATACGCATGTATTATAGGATTGCGACAGATGTCATAGTATGCCCGGTTTTTTAACAATCGGCGCATCATAAACATTGCGTACATAGGGAGTATGAAGAAGTTCTTCTTGTGGCAGGATGTTTCCTTTTGTTGATACGTCAAACACATCAAGAGGCTGGAAATCAATTTTTAATTACTATGAGTAATCAGACAAGAATCATTAAAAATAAGTGGATTCAGTGGTATGATGACTGAAGGCCTTTATTATACCCCGGGATTCTTTCAACCACGCCTGGATTATCCGGCGAAAGCCGGTGTTGGAGAAGGGAGCGAAGAGTTACATTTCTTTTTATTCACATCATGCGAGTTCAGAAGCTAGTCTGACTCAAAAATACACTTTCTCGAAATCTCCAGTGTTGGCAAGCTTACATACACAATTTCGCCAAATATATATACTATATGGCGAGATTAAAAAGAGGAAGACATGTGGTCAAAGTACAATAATTGAAATTGAATGGAGAATGTAAAAGAGTAATAAGAAATATTTAACGCCAATGGCTGCGTAAGAATTCTAGCTCATAAACCGCGAAAGACATTCTATAGGGGTTGATAAAGTTCTCATGGGATTGAAGCGGCCGAAAGAGCACGTTAAAAGAACAAAAACAAAATAAAGACAGGGTTGATAACTGAAATGACACATCTATCTAACATCTGGACCAACGGCTAAAAATGTAGAAGTAATATGTCTGACTAATTTCTGCATATCATCAAACTAAGGCAGAAGGATGAAAATTAGAATCCAGTTATTAGGCGAGAAAAGGAAATGATTTCTTTTCTTTTAACTGCAGTGCGCTGCGGTTAAAATATTAAAGAGATTGAGAATTGAATGCTTAATTTATGAAGGGAAAAGAGCGCTAAAAACAGATTGAATCCGAATGCAGACAGATAATTAAATTTAAGAATTAAAAAAAATGTAATTTTAAAGGGGGGAAAGAGGAAAGGTCTTAATATTAATATGTGAAGGTAGGCGCCTTCACATATATCTCCCCAACAGCCGAAAAAGAACGAAGTGAACTGCGAGAGAAAAAAATTGACCCCATGTCTTCTCTCAAATACATTACACATAAAGAAAAATATGTAACAATGTAATATTTTGTAGAGGTAACCCGGTGACCAACAGTTTATAAACATATACAGAAATACTAAATATGTAAGGAACAAATAAATCATGTCTCATATAAAAAGCATGCCTATAAGCATGACAAAGCAAGTTGGTACCAAAGACTTGCCAAAATAAAATATATTGAAAATTTTTTTGAACTGCAGTTAATACTTCTGGACAGCTGTTTTCTTATTTTCTTATTATTTTTTTTCAACGTGTGCACACAGTTATTATATTTTTTTAATGATTTCCAGAAGATTTTAATATAAAATTGCTTGAACATTGACTTCAAGCAAGAGCAATTTCCACAATTGCTACAACAGTTGGTTATACTCCAAATTATAAAAATATTTTTTTTTTGAGACATGAACTGTAAATAAAAACAAACATTACATAGTATAGTAAATATAAAAATTGTTCATTTTCAGCACTATTTGTGACATTTCAAGTTTTCAAAGGTGTTATAACTGGTAAAGCAGAGGAAGATGGGGGTAAATTGTTTGTTAAAAGTTGAAAGTTGCCCTCGTTTTATCTTGTAACTAAAGACTTAATGTGTTTTACTGAGAACCTAATTTAACTAAAGTGTATTTTAAAACACCTAGCACTCCTATAAGGTATAAACAAGAGGTAGTAAGAACTTTCCAGAGAAAGTACCCCTTGAAAAAAATGGTAAAAAAAATGTACATTAAATTTAATGAAATTTAATAAGCATTATACAACAGGAGACACAAAAGTATGTGTGTGTGTGTGAATGTAGTCATAAATAACACCGTTTGGTGTTACGACTGGTATGTATCAGTAATAAACCACATGTGTCAATGAGCATAACAAAAACCAAAAAAAATAATACACACCTGTGTACTGAGTGATTGGAAAATCGTGCATAAGAAAACTACCTTATCACGTGAAATACCTTGAATAGCCAAGAAAGGTACCGAATGAAAAAAACATAAAGTGTAATCCTGTAAAGTTACCAAAAAAGGAACCCTTTTTTTTAAATATATAGCATAAAAAATAACAAACGTGTGCTAGTATACAAATGAACACTAGAAGTGTATCACAGTGACCTGAAGTGAAAAAATATAACACTGAACCAAAGAAATGTATCAATGAAGTAAAATGCCTAAGTGTTTTGAAAATCAGTTGAAAAAACAATGACAATTAGTCCCTGATGCACGCAAAGAATTGACAAAGCTATGAACTCGTGTAAGGGTTTTTTCTATGAACTAACATAAACTATGAACTACTGTGTGTGTTAACTATGAACAAAAATTCTCTACATGCACCAAGCACCAAACAGCAAAATGTAACTGAAGAGAAAAAAGTGTACCGTATTTAAAAAAATCGTTACCAAAGGGTTAAATTTATTTTTTTTTCCTGTACATTTCATAAGATATTGCTGCATTCGTTGAAAAAGTATGTGCGCAAAATGCCTGACTGTAAAATTGACAGGATCCATACCTTTAAGTTAAACAAACAAAAAAAAGGAAATGGAGTGTTACCGCAAAAGATAAACTGTCTCTTGCAAAATATCGAAAAAGAAGTGTTGTTTACCAAAAGAAAAAAAAAAACTTCCTTAGTATTATGACACATGCGTGTGAAAAAAAAAAAAATTCTCACCCGACACCCCGTGAGACTCAAATTCTGCAAATAAATGTACGAGGAGAAGAAAAATGAGAATAATGCAAAGGTTTTAGTTTTGCTGAATTTTCATGTATAGACCTTCTGTGTATTTATTAAAATTTAACTCCTGGCAAAAAATATTAAAAACATTTACTAAGAAATTGCATACGATTTAATACAGTGTGACAAGATACCTTACTCGATCTGCCACCTTCAAGTAAGAAGTATCTAATGAAAGTGTTAAAAAAAATGTTACATGTTAAAAGGCAACTAATTCGAAATGTATGTATAATTTAATATGTCATGTGACGGATAACTCCTTGAAACCATAAAATCTTTGTACATAGACAAAGTGATGGTGTCATTGATATGTTATGACATTATGCAAACGCATAAAATAAATAAAAACAACTCTGTTAAAATTTAAAAAAAAAATAAAAAAACTGATAGAACATTTTAATATCGAAACATGGTGTAAAGTTTAAAAGATAAAAAAGTAACAGGAAAAAGAACTGCATGTGTGTGAAGGGAGGGGAAAAAGAAACCCCAAACTCATGAACTACATGAAAAAAACACATGAACAAGTGTGTACGCAAGCATACACAACGTGTAAGTAAACACATGAACAAATTGTATAATTCCACATGAACTACTTGTAATAATGTCTCAATGAACTAACATTTTTTTTATGCATTTGCTAACAAAATATACGGACAGTATGTGTGTGATAACCCAAAACACTAACATACGAGTGAGATTCAATTACATAATTAGTGAGTTAATCACCAAAATGGAATGAATAAGGGTTAATAAAGGCAAAGAACTCCGAGTAATGTGTGAAAACTCTGGTTATACTCTAAACCAGCCAGTGTGTATTACTCAATGAACTACTTGTGAAAAAAAAAAAAAAAAGGAATACTGTCGAATAGATCGTAAGCAAAGTACAATGTGTAAAAGCAAATGAACAAAAAAATGTAAATCAACACATGAACTAGTGTAATGTATGTATATGAATGAACAAAATTGTATTCTAAATGAGCAAATTTTGTGTAACATAAATAAATATCCAACAGATAAACTACTTGTGAAAAGAAAAAAAAAGTTGCATAAATGGTTAACAAAGGGTTAAAATTAAAATAAAGTTGTATTTGCGAGAGTTATTACTGTATGAAGTTAAAAGAAGCGTGCATACAATGTACGAGTGCACGACAGATTGCATAACTTTACGCTAAAATGTAGCAGTTATGCCAAGCCAAACATGTTCCAAGTAAAGGGTTGGGAAAGAGAAAAAAAACGAATAGCAAAATACCAAGCGTTATACCTTATGATATATGAGTATATGTATCCGCCACAAGACACCTGTGAGATTATAACTCACTAAATAAAAAATTAAAATGTGAGAAAATGCCAAAGAATTAGTTTAATGACTATATGTGAATAGCTTTTTTTTTAAAAAAAAATATAAAGTGTACATAACAGCTCACATTATGCATTTGAATAAATTTTATAAAAACAACATTTTAAACGATATCAAATATCATGTCAGTTATAATAAAATACCTTATGTTATAAATAAAATAGCAACGAGTCACCAGCCGCGCGTAAACAACAAAATTAACAAATGTGTAAAAAAATACCAGCTAGAAATTAACTCATGCATGTAAATTTAAGATGCATGTGCAAATATTGTATTGAATTACCTTATGTAAAAAAATTCAGTAACATTCCGAAAATAAAAAAAATGACAAAGGCAACAAAAATACGCAAACTTTAAAATAGTTTAAAACTATGTATTTGTGAAAATGTACACTAATGTTGAGAAAGTATGTAAAAAAAATGTACAAGCACACAGAATCATGACCATGTTTAACCAAGGTGAGTGTCATAAAATTATTACAAAACAAGACCATATGAAGTGCAAATATAAATATGTGTGTGTATGTAGTGCCAGGTTAAACCTGAAATCATAATAAATGTGTACATGAGATTAAAAAAAAAATGATGAAGACCACCATCTAACTTCACTATCTGCCCACAGTAAGCTAGAGTGGGGAGAAAAAAATCATGTACGGAGTATCAAATAATATGAAACATCATTATTCCTTTAAGAAAAGAGAGCGCGCACGCCTTGTAAATTAGTGTGAGGTATTGACCATTTGTATCATGTAAGTAACATATTCCACTTTTGAGAAAGTGGACGGCCGATCCACTTAGCCAAAACTGAAACATACACCTTTAATCATTGGGCCATTTCCGGATCATAGCGCAATGAAAAAAAGCACTTACACAACACAGGAAACAATAATTAAAAATTAACCTCAAGTAATATAATCACATGTAAAATGCAGTGTGCGTGTAAATTGTGTGTGTATGCAGTAACAAGCATATTGATATCTAACACATGCATAAAATGTTTACGGCTCATGCTATAAAATTTTTATAAAGTAGATCTAGAAATCAAAAGGAAAAAGAGACTTTTTTTTTTTGGAAAAAATTTAAGATATGATGACTCGAGCTATATTTTAAAACGAAGGAGCCTAACTTATGCTATAGAAATAAATTAATAAAAATGCATAAAATCCGTGTAAACTGGAATATGAGAGATCTATCAAAACAAAAAAAGTGTACTGTATAGATGCCAAATCTAATTTTCTTAAATTAGTCGCAACCATCTGGAAAGGATTGAAAATTAGCAAATTTACATATCAATACTGGTTACTTCCTCTCTCTTTTTTTTTTATAAGTCACTAGTGCTTATCCTTAAGTCTAAAAGTTGCAAGACCTATATTTATAGTAATATAGAGTATTAAAAGTTTCATATCTTATTGATATGGATGACTGACAAAACATATAAAATACACATGAAAAAATATATATAAAATGTTATATATAAAAAGAAATTACCTGTAGGAAGTGCTACAACAAGAAACATATTAAGCACAACAAGTAAGAAGAAAAAAAAATCAAAAATAATATCAGTCCAGTATCAGTTTAAGCTTTTTCATTTTTTTGTATCAAAATTACATTAAGCTCTGTGAAAAAAATTACCTTAAGTTATTTTATTTACCTTTTTTTATACACTATGCCCCTAATTTTTTTATAACTAAGTTTTCACATTCATTGTGAAAGGCCGCCTGATTACAACAGGATTGCTGAGTTTTAAAAACTACACAAACCAAAATAATAAAAACTTTGTCTGTGATCATAATAGATAACATTTTTATATAAAATGCAATGCGACACATATCAGTTGCAGACGCATAATATCTAAAAAGAGGGAAAAAAATGCGACCAGCGCTAAGGTGAAAGAATTAAGCGAGCGCAACCATATCGACAACCCTAGGCCAACAGATATAAGAAAAACAGCATCTCATCTCAGGATTGCGACATTGTGTGACATTGCAAGATATATATTGAATTAAATAAGAATCGGAAATGTGAAAAGAAAAAAAAATAAAATATTTTGGACAATCTTTCATATAAATTTAAAAAAACTTTGAAACTGAACTGGATATGCAGTGCATCCCTAGACATACAAAACCTTAGCACGTTACTAATAAAAATAAATGCTTAATTTTTAGTAAGAAGCCATCAAAACTAATATATATAGATATATATTAAAAGAGCAATATAATCCAGTCATGAGGATTTTTTTTATATTTTATTATTTATGGTAATTAATCCTCATAACTAAATCAACATTAACTGACTTATTACACCATTTTAATATCTACTGCACCAAAAAGTAGCAAAAAAATTTTTTTAAACAAACACTGTCTACTCTGTATTATTCAGTAGATAATACAAAAGTATTAGTCAACACTTACCATAAGCAGAGTAGAATGAAAAGGCAAATTTAAAAAAAAAAAAAAAAAACTTATTCTTTTGTGAGTAAATAACTCTAAAAAAATGTACATATATGATAAAACACAATACTTTTTTTTTTAGAAAGAAAAAAAAAAATGTGTCTAGCTTTAATTTTTTTATATCATCATTAAAAATTTCGCCAGCAGAAGTCATTTTCATCACAACAAAGAATTTTCTTTATCCACCAATAAATGTGTTTGTAAAAAAATATATTTAAAATAAACACATACCTGCTAACATAATAAAAATGATTTTTTTTAAATATCTATATATGAACCGTCTAGTAAAGTGGTCCAATAAAATATGATATATACTTGAAGAAAGACTCCTCAAATGATGACAGCTAAAGTTAACTAAAACTTACCTTGAGCTGTGAAAGAAAATATTAGAAGCATATCTCTAAATTATAACTAATGGGAAAAAGGTTAAAGTGAACTCTAAGGGTATATGATTCGAGCCACATGATTCATTCTTTTTTTTAACTTCAAAAATATTTAGGTGTCTATGCATAGTTTAAAATCGGATATCTCCTATCAATTTTTTTTTATTATTCACTTCACTCTTTCACTTTACTGTGGTGTAAACAGTTTTGAAACAGTGTTCCTTTGCCAGAAAATATAAATTCACTAGTAATTTTCTTCGAAAGTTTCGCAAAAGGCACTGTTAATACACGTGAAGCGTTTGTTAGTTCGTGTTTCCGTATAGTTACTAGGGAAGAAAAAAAAGCACATTCCCTAGTGTAAAAAAAAAATGTAATTTTCCTTTTTCATTATTTTGACTAACACACGACCATTCGAAAGAACGTAGAATAACAGTTTTTCTTCCAGAAGAGTGGCGTAGATTAGGAGCAAATCGGAGAAGCGAAAAAAACAAACAAAAACAACTGGCGATGGAGGATCCATGACTCATCCTCAGAGCATTGAGTTTTTACTCTTTTTTTTTTTTAGTTTTCTGCCGGGAGCACCAACTAATGTTTGCGGGAATGGCTGACGGTAACCATGGGCATGTTGTGGGCTGCATTTACCGGTCGAACTCACTTCCAACCGACGCGGTAATCTCAGGATGGTAGCCGGACGCAAAGTCGATAGCACACCGGACAGCACAAGTTGAATGAGATGCATCAGGCAACCGTTGGATCCTTCTGAGACGGGGAATCCACTGTCAATATATGTGTTCAGTGAAGTGCGAAGTTTTCTTTTCTTTTGCAGAAAAAGGTGCCGATCGCAGAATGCGGCACTGAGTAGGGAATTTAGTACAAATAGAAAACAGGGAAGAGTCCGGCTCCTTCTTGGTTGTAAAATAAGATATTTTTAAATATGGCACTCGGCAACTTGTAGCATGATTCACAGTCATAAAGTCAGAGATTTCTTCACCCTTTCCAAAACTGCAGTTTTTATAATCCAAGCCAAGCACAAACGTACAACGATAAAACAAATATTAGGCGCTTCCCCTCTCCAACAAAATATAATCGCAGCGTGCCGGACCAGCACCAATGTTTATGAAGAAGTTCTTCTTGTGGCAGGATGTTTCCTTTTGTTGATACGTCAAACACATCAAGAGGCTGGAAATCAATTTTTAATTACTATGAGTAATCAGACAAGAAGCATTAAAAATAAGTGGATTCAGTGGTATGATGACTGAAGGCCTTTATTATACCCCGGGATTCTTTCAACCACGCCTGGATTATCCGGCGAAAGCCGGTGTTGGAGAAGGGAGCGAAGAGTTACATTTCTTTTTATTCACATCATGCGAGTTCAGAAGCTAGTCTGACTCAAAAATACACTTTCTCGAAATCTCCAGTGTTGGCAAGCTTACATACACAATTTCGCCAAATATATATACTATATGGCGAGATTAAAGAGAGGAAGACATGTGGTCAAAGTACAATAATTGAAATTGAATGGGGAATGTAAAAGAGTAATAAGAAATATTTAACGCCAATGGCTGCGTAGGATTTCTAGCTCATAAACCGCGAAAGACATTCTATAGGGGTTGCTAAAGTTCTCATGGGATTGAAGCGGCCGAAAGAGCACGTTAAAAGAACAAAAACAAAATAAAGACAGGGTTAATAACTGAAATGACACATCTATCTAACATCTGGACCAACGGCTAAAAATGTAGAAGTAATATGTCTGACTAATTTCTGCATATCATCAAACTAAGGCAGAAGGATGAAAATTAGAATCCAGTTATTAGGCGAGAAAAGGAAATGATTTCTTTTCTTTTAACTGCAGTGCGCTGCGGTTAAAATATTAAAGAGACTGAGAATTGAATGCTTAATTTATGAAGGGAAAAGAGCGCTAAAAACAGATTGAATCCGAATGCAGACAGATAATTAAATTTAAGAATTTTAAAAAATGTAATTTTAAAGGGGGGAAAGAGGAAAGGTCTTAATATTAATATGTGAAGGTATGCGCCTTCACAGGGAGGCTCTGGGCAACCTTTGAATTCAACTTTTCTGTTTTTCAAAATCATTGAAAAATTTACATGTTCTATTGTGAATATGGTTCTATAGCTTCACCGTAATTAATTCAGAACCAAGTATTTGACCACATGTTTGATCACTAGCCGATGACAAAATTCAATGACCAGCCCATTTCTGCATACAGGGCTTAAAGTCTATTTTTACATACAGGCCTTAGAGCCCATTTCTGCTTACAGGACTTAAATTAAAACATTGCACACGTGTTCACTTGCAGCGAGTGACCAAAACAATGTTATATTTTCTCTGAACTACCAAACTTTTCTTTCAATGGTTATAGATCTTCATATACAGGAAATTTGCAAATGGATTACTATTTTCTATAAATGGATATACAAGGAGGTTAAAAACATACGGATGATTTTTCTCACCACTAACAAAAATCACTACAAGTGTTAAACAAAAAGAAATAAATAGACAATAGAAATGAAGTCATTGCCTAATATGAGGATAAATGAGGTGAGAAATATTACCCAGGAACCCAGATTTGTCAATCCCGTCAATATCCACAGAATGTATCCTATTGGTCACATTATTGTCTGGGTTCGTGGCGTCCTATATATATATTTTTTCTTGGTACCATTAAGTGCAATATTGTATCTTCGTTGTAGATTTTTTATCATGTCGAATAGGAACGCAGCAAGAATATTATATTTAGAAAATAGTGGATACGAAAAAATAATATATTCCTTTTGATCACTCTTATAGTACTAAAAGATATTATATATGTTTTATTCAATGACTTAAAGTCACTGATTTTTTTTTTCAAAATAATGTAATTATTGTTTCGCCTCCATTTTAGGAGTGATACATCTTATATAGATGGATAGACTGACAGAAAGATACATTAAATGTGCTGTAATAAATATCGAGTTATAGTTCTACAGCAGGCATGTCAAACACGTGGCCCGCGGGCCATAACTGGCCCGCCGGCACTAATCTGTGGCCCGCGAAGCCTTTGGCATTTTATCTGTTTTTAATTTAGTTGTAAAAACTTGCATGCTGAAACTACACTTTTCACGAACACAACCATGGTCTTAGAGATGACAAACACTCGAAAGATATGTATATCAGTGTTACCAATATGGCAAGCTTTTTTTTATTCAGAATGCTACCGCTACTTTTGAATAGTAATATTTATTGATTTATTTTGATTTATTCTGTCATTAAATAAATGGAATATTTTCCTTCAGAATGTGGTAACATTCAGAATTTAAAAAATCCCGCTCATATGGCGACAATGATATATATATACAGATATGATTCAATTTTACATTTTAGAACAAAACAAGTGTGGATGCACAGATAACCAATCAGAACGCAGAGAAGCGCAGAATCGCGTGTCTGAGAATTTACGCTTTCCTATAAATTTTAGCAGTATTTATATTATAATTTGTGTTTGTTTTATGTTGAAAATAATACTTTATGTTACTACTCTCTTCAAGTTTGCTCCACTTTACGAAATAATATCCGCATCTAATAAATACTAAAAACTGTGTTGTTCAGTTAATGAAATTCGGCGTTAATTAAAAACGGTTACAATTTTTAAAAAATCAAAATACAAAATTAATATATCAAAATCAAAAATATAAATAATCAAAATATAAATTATAATTATAATTAGTTTACAATGAGTCGCTTTGAAAGTGACAGATATTATCCCTTTTGTGCTTGACACAAAAACTTCGAATATGTCATCCAAGTTCTTCACTTGGGCTATAGTCGAACATATGGATTTTGAATTTAAACTCTTTAATTGTTTATATTAGTTAGGTTAGCAATTGAATCATTGAATGAAACTTGTGTTACCTTTCTTTCCTTTCTTCTATTTTTATTTATATGCACACATTTTATAAGGATACTCTCGTACATCCTGGGACTTACAAAAAAAAAAAAAAAAAAACATTAATGCTATTTACCACTATGAATAAATATGATAACGGAAGATGAACATCGCAGATTTTTTTAAAGGTGATTTACAATACAATTATATTCAAAGGAAGACTGAAATTTTATGTTTGATATGTAGACACTGTTTGGCTTTGGAAAGAATGCAACATTAAGAGGTGCTACAGCACAAAATATAAAGAAAACTCACAAAAATATTCTTAAACATCGGGAAAATATACATCAGAATTCAAAGTGATACTTCTTAAAAGAGAATCAGAGTGCTTTCACAAGCCTACTGAAGAAGAAACATTCGCTTTGAAAAACTATTGTCTTAATTACATGCAATATTCCGCGAGTCGAATTCATTCGCCACTGAATTGAAGAAATGATGTCTAGAGAAGTTAAAGAAATTTGAAAATACTAGAAACATAGGTACCATTGCTATAAATATTTATACTATATAGCCGGATAGAATTATAAAAGCTGGATATGAGCTTATAAACTCTTATTATATTTGTACGCACATACTTAATCATCATCAATCAAAGAAATATCTTCGAAATATGGGTAGGGATGATAAACAGGAATACCATCTTATAAAGATGTTTGACGGCTTTTCCAGTATAAAGTTTAACTCTTAATTTCAAATTGTTCAACATGGTTACAATTTTCATTTTTAATTGAGAAATTATGAATGTGTATTATTAAAAGACTAACAATAGTCAAAGTACTTGGATTTTTCATTTGGAATTACAGAGCAAGCACCTGAGTAAACTTCAAAGCAAAATTGATGAGGCTGTCTTGTTAGTATTAGCGTTTTCAGATAGAATTTATTACATTGACAAAACAATTCTAAAAAAGAGAACGTTGCCAGACATTATTACAAAAATCACAGTAGTGGAAATTTTAAAAAATATATTAAAAAATGAAATCAAAAAAAGATTTTTGAATTTCAAGAGATATGAAATTTAGTTTACTTCACCTCTAATGATTGATGTTCAAATGTATTGTTCGAAATTTATTAATGCAGTTATTCAAATTTAAGTGCGATTCCATATTAGAGCGAAATTATCTGTAATTATTCATCAATCAATCAATCTTTTAAAGTAGTGTTGCAACTTTTTGTTATTTTTCAAGTCAAATAAACATAGTTTTAACGAGAAAATGTATTTAATAAGTTAAATCAAATACGTAACGCATAGATACAAAGGACATTTTATCAAATAAATTTTCTCATTCAGAATATGTTTATGTTTAATTTTTACTTGAAGGAAAATAGAAGATTGATAGCTATGCCTTTCGCTAGATCAAGATTAATAGACCGGTGTATACAATCAATTTTAAAAATAAATACAATTTAGAAAATTAAATTAAATTTTATAGACTTGTCTGATAAATTTTATGGATTTCTTTGAGGGTTTTTTTTTAGAATAATAAGATAAAACAAGCTATGTATAATAATGACTTTTGAATTTTGCGTTAATATTTCTTTAACGTGGCTTGTTGTGCAACGGTAGTAATATTATCTATTTTTTTAATGTGGCCCGCGGCTTTGTACATAATGCTGAATTTGGCCCGCGGCGATAAATGAGCTTGACATGCCTGTTCTACAGTGTTAGATATAGATGATGATATAGGCATAAATGAATGATAATAAAATCAAATAGATTATCTTAAAAAAATCAATAGCTTTTATATCTTAACATTGGAAAAAAATTGTCATTCTAACAAATGAAAAAAAAAAATGCACTACTTTTCAAGTACATAAATTATTTGTGAAATGATTCAGAAAAACATAATATGAGCATATGTTTCCATTATGCGATTTTCCCAATCCTCACAAATCATTTACGCAGCTTCATTTAAAAGCGCATATATTTTACCAAACAACATTAGTTACTTTTTCCTGTAAAATTATCAATTATGTAAAAGCAGTTCAACGAAAACTCAGAAAAGGAAATTACTCTCCTTTAAAGGTTGTCATTCTTTTTTATATTTATATGCCGAAACAATGAAAAATAAATTAGACTTGCGTTAATGGAAAATAAATGGAAGTGCAATGAAAGATAATAAATAATCATTATCTGCGTTAGCGTAACATTTGTTTCAGAAAAGGGGTACAGTAATAAAAACATTAAATAATAATTATATATTTATATAAATACTAACACATAATTTTCAATTATATTAATTTTCCTTTTTAATTTGAAAGAAACGTTACTTTGACGAAAAATTTAGCTGTTGCATTTGTGTAGAATAATGCTTGTCATTCCAAATATAGACGGCATATAGGCATTTGTACATTAAAGTCCATTCATAGCGTCCGAAATATTTATCTATCTATCTATCTATCTATCTATCTATATCCATATATATATCTTACGTGGCGCGAAAATAAGGCTGAATTTATAGCTTGAAATTTGGCAACATCCATAGCAAGGATTCTTAGTGGTTAATTTTAGTTCACACGACCCGACCCATTCAGCAAATCTAAATTCAGAGATAATCTCATTTTCAAGAGAGTTCATTTGATAGATGTATGAATAGCAGAGCAATTGGTTCATTTTACGATGGCGGATGCATTCAGTGAATCAGCTTTCTGTTCGAGACTGACTTTTAGACCCAGCATGAAACGTTTTGTTTACATTTCGTTAGCGTCATACATAGAGTGTCCGAAGTGTTTTTCAATGAGTTTTAAATGAATTTAAGCCGTGCTGTGTAATATTACAGGCGAAAAAATGCTTTTTATATGCATTTTCGTCGAAGTTTTCCGTTACTTTTTTGTACATCAAAAATATTTGTAAACTATATACGTTTAAACGATTTATGATAATAATTATGATAACGTTCTGGATAAAGTTGATGTAAATAGTGGCGAGCGAGCGAAGCGAGCTGTAATCGCGTAGCGGTTGCAATTCACTGGGGTTAATGAGCAGGAGGTTAGACCCCCGCCCCCTCCCCCAATTTTCTATAAATGCATACTGGTCAGAGAAAGAAGAGAATTTTAATATTTGTTTGTGTCAACCACGAGGGGATAAAGAAGTAAACGATTTCTTTGTTAGTTCGTCAGATGTGTGTTCATTAGGCTCTAGTCAGCACGACAATTTCTCCATTGCTTAGAGAGATGTTGAGGTAACCAAAAATTTTAACAAATTTAATTTAAACCTTATATGGGAACATTTAGAAAAAAGAATCGTCTATGAAGCTATATTGTATTTATGCCATATTAAGCTTCAAGATTGCTCTGTGTGAATTCAGCTATGAAAACTTTTATATATAATTCCATGTGCATTTTTTTAAGAGTCTAATTAAATGCAAGTGTTTTTCCATCATATTTACCAAGAACGATATCCAGTTACCAAATTAAAAGGTGTCCAAGAATTTTTGGACACTTTACAAATTGAAATAAAAATAATTATAAAACCAGTAGCAATAAAATGAAATCACTGTCTTGATGTTTAATAGATTTCAATATGCGATCCTTTGATGGATTGTAGTGCGTCTAAGCACTACTCAATTTTATTCCATATATTTGACAGCATCTGGGTAGTGATGAATGAATAGTAGTTGTAATTCACCGATTGCGATCCTCTTCATTGGGATAAGCAGTCTTATAGACGATATCTTTGACGTAACCACACAGGAAAAAAAATCCAAGGAGGTTAAATCTGGTGATTGAGGAGACCACGGAAGTGGATCACCACGACTAATCTATTTCTTAGGAAACTATTTTAGTTGAGGCAAGTACGCACAAACGTTGTCTAATGTGGAAACTTTCGATTTGAGGGATAGGGAAATTTTTCAACATATTTAAATAAATGTCATCATTTATGGTGTTTTCGTCAAAGAAAAAAGTGCCAATTACTGTATTTTTAGATAGGACGCACCAAACAGTAACTTTTGAGGAATCACGTTCCAGTTCAATAGCAACACGAGGTGCTGAGATACTTTTTGTGCCATCTATGAGATATTTTTGGTGTGAAATTGTGCAGAACAAAAATTTAGACATTCTGTTAGTAAGACGTAATTCAAGTACGCTGTTATTATTTACCGTTTATTATAATTTAATTTTGTAAAGTTAACACTTTCCAACATAGCTGAAAAGTGTTTATGACTTCGGTTTGTTTTTCCTTCTGTACGCGCTATAACTCTCGTAAATATACTTGGATAGCCCTGGGTTTTCTTTTTTTTTTGGGGGGGGGGGGTTGCTGTTGTTGTTGCTTATTGACGTCTACTATAGCACGATTCCTATTAAGATAAAGTTTGTACCTTGCATAGTTCATTTACAGCAGCAGTCAAAAATATTCCGTTACATTACGGCCAATGCAAAAAAAAAATCGTTTCAAGTGTGTTTTAATGTTGTTACAGCCTTGCAAACATAATGAAATTGATATGCATTTATGACGTGTACTAAAATATGAATTCTACAGAATATTCAGTGGAAAGACTATTCTTTATTCATTTACAGGACCACACAAAAGAATTACGGTACACAATGGTATAGAGGGAAAAATTGTTTGCTGCGTATTTTAATTATGTTAAACTATTCCTTATATAATGATATTTATATACGTTGCTTAAGTTTACTACAAGTTACTTCCTGTCTAATATGAAGTGCATAGCATTTACGGTGACATACAAAAGATTTCGGATACTATACAGCATCCGATGTACTGCACATTAGCGATAATAAAAGTACATTTTTAACACTTTCCAACAAAGTTGAAAAGTGCTTACGGATTAGATCTGTCTGTCTGTCTGACTTTCCGTGCTCTAACTCGAGTAAATATACTCAGATCGTTATGCAATTGATGCACACTATATTGCCATTAATGACCGGCAACTTTCAATTTTAGACATTTCGTCGAATATATAGAAATGTACTTGACAGATTCTTCTGGAATTTCAGGATTGAAAAGAACAGGTATGACCTCATATTTAGCAATGTTGATTTGATAAGGGGGGCAATTAGGGGACCAACAACTTAATTTTACTGGTGGAAATTTTCCTTGTTGGCAATCAACTCCTGTGAAAACGGTCACATTTGGAGCTTCACTATTTTAAGGAAACGAAAAACACATACGAAAAATCACGGACCCTGAGAGTAAAGCGTTGGGTTGAAGATTTAAAAGCAGTTAAAGCCATATGATTTTTTTCTTCGGGGTTTTATAAAACGATGATCTCTACGTTCCGACGTTAAGGAATGATTTGTTAGAGTTAAGACACAGAATTGAAGAGGATTTTGCTTAATTTACTCCGGACTTGTTAACCGAAGTGTGGGAAGAACTGGACTTTAGGTTGGATGTGTACCCTATAACTAAAGTTGAACCTAATGAACATTTGTAAGAAAAACTAGGTTAGTTAACCTTCGATTTGATGTATGATTTGTTGTAAATAGTCTAAATTAAACTGTTATAGTATACCATTGGAACTGGGACATTCTTTATGAATACCCTGTATTTATTATGCAATTCATAAAATGCATTTACGTTTAATAGTTTTAGATCTAAGTAGGTTTTAGAAAATATATTTTTTTCGGTTAATTTTATACAATTTTTTAAAATAAAAAAAAATAAATAAATAAACTATTTTTTGTATGTTTATGGCACATTTTTATGACAATTTCACTTATAATTAGCAATTTTAAACTTAAAATTTACAAAAAACTTCCTGAGGCACTAAGATATCTTAAACCTCGATACTATTCTCAGATTAAATTAAAAACGCTCTCTGTGTTATAATGGTTATTGGAGTCAAAAATCCATGAACTTATTTCAAACAAAGGAAAACAAATATCGCACTAAACTTGTGTGTTATTTAAAAAAGATTTTATTGTTTAGTAATAAATTAAATAAATTAATAAATTCCTGCATATAAAAAGTCTTTAAAATTTTTGTTATGTTTAAATAAACATTTGAATTTTCTTTATAATTAAATAAGCAATCTGTTTTATTAAATGGGATAATTTCATATATATAATGATACACTTTTCAACCAAAAAAAAAAAAAAAAAATCGACTTCAATTCGATTCATTTCGGATTTTATATTAAATTTAAAAATTTTCCTGTGACATTTGACCCACCCTGTATTTCGCACAAATCCCTCCACCGTAAAAATACAGTTCTTCAAAGGAACGAATGTATCGCAGAAATCTTGGGTAAACTTCAAAGTTTTACAATTTTGATTTTTTTTTCCCTTTAACTGATTGTTTATGTTACAAAGGTTTTTGACGATTAAATGTTTGCTTTTTTGTTTTCCCAACAAATATCCTAGAAACAAAATTGTATAGAGAGGGAGGAAAATTGCCTAGTAGTGACTTTCTCACCAAACAGACAGCTCTACGTTACTCGACCAAAATTGTTGAAAATGAAATATTTTAAAGTTGTTTATTTATTTACTAGTTTTTGTTGAATTTCTAAAAATGTACCAAACCAATTTTGATGAAATTTAAATGGGATCGAATCGAGGGTATCCTCTTTCAATAAAAAAAACCCACATGAATCGGTCGTATAATTTCGGATCGGTGAACATACATAAAAAAATACAAACGCGTCGAATTGAGAATCTCCTCCTTTTTTTTTAATTCGCTCAATAAAATTAACGTTCTCTGATAACTATTCTAAAAATGTATTTGAGTTTTTAAATAATCTATATTTAGGTCCGCGTGATCTATAATTATGAATTTAGTGAAATCTGAGGTCCGAAATGTTGGCGACAGCTGCCCTAACACATAAATATTTCCTGGTAAGTTATCTATAATAATAAGGAAAGAAGTTTGTGTATGAGTGTGCGAGTGTGTGAGTGTGTCGACGGTGTTCTGAAGAGACCGCTGCACGTAGAGCTACAAAATTTGGGGAAAAGGTACGTCTATATATGAAGTTTTGCATCTCGAACCTCATTTTTCGATTTCTTGATTAGATTTTTTTAATTTAATTTTTTATGCGCTTTTTAGCGCTTTTTTAAATTTCGAGGCGATTTTTCAAATTAGTGAAAAGAATACGGTTTCTTTCTTTTAACCCAATATAGTAAATTCTGTTCTCTTTTCAAAAAAGTTTATTCGGAATTCGTACAGCGATTTTTGAATTTTTAGCGAATTTTTTTATACTATTATTGAACAGCAGTTAATGCATCTTCATACGTATAAGGGGGTTACCGTAGGTGGGACACAGTTCTGTCGCCAAATGAGCGAAGTTTGTATATCTCTAATATTTCGCCAAATTCCCATAGACTTCCATTGTAAACCATTAAGGATTACTTGCTTACAGAAAATCAACAAATTGAGATATTTTAATGCAACAAAAACTAATATTAACTTAAGGGATTATATTTATTATATTTAAGGGAATCCAAGTAAATTAAATTATGAATAAAATTAACATGATACAATGCTTAGCATGCTTTCCCAAACATAAATTTTTAGAGAGCCCGCATGTCAAAGGAATTAGATTTGAAACTTTTGTTATAGTAAATTTTGACTTTCGTGATTTTTCAACTTTTTGTGATTTTAATTCGATTTTTACGTTTCTTCGCGATCTGCTGCAATTTTTGGACATTCCATTTTTGAAAATTTTACAGAATTCAATGCCATCTTGAGGATCTTTCCGAGTGAAGATGTTTAGTAAAATCATTAATACTAAAAATGAAATGTTATCCAGTTAGCCTAATACGAGGCTGTGCTAAAACTGCAAAATTTGTCGTAATAGACATAAGAAAAAAACAGTTTTCTATAATAAAATTTGTAAAATGCTTTCGACTGCTAGAATTGCATAAAAAATGTAGTATTTTCAACAAGACTGTATCCATACCCGTTTTGAAGACATAGAGAGGAGCATTTTGAAGGAGCTGGTGAATCTATATATTTTTCATGTTTATATGCAATTTTAGTTTTTTAAGAAAACACAATAGGGCATTTTTACAGTCAGGAGTTGATTAAATTAAATTAATATGTTTAGTATGAAAACTTATACAAGAGAACGAAATTTACTTAAATGCTTTTGGCATTTTAATGTCTGAAATCTGTTTTAATTAATGCATGTAAATAATGTAAATAAAATAATCGTTAAATGTTAAAAACTTTCTCTTTATTATTTATATCTATCTAGTTTAATTAATTAATTTTTGTATCGAGTTTGAGAGGTATGTTTTTGCTTATACTTATCCTATACCATTTCTTCAGGCATTATTATCATAGTAGTTATTACATTTTTCCATTATCTGTTATTACAGTTATATATATATATATATATATATATATATATATATAAAGACACAATTATTTTTTCATTTATTTATTTTTATCTTGTTTGTATACTTTTACATTAAAATCAATTTCTGTAAGACATATTTCGTTATTTTTCATTAAAACTCGAAATCTTTCGTTATTTTTCTTAAAAACATACATTCTAACATGTTTAAAGTATGTTATATAACAAGCATATTATTTGCAATGCATAGTCTATACTTTCCAGCTCCTTTAGAAAAACGCTTTCACCCCTCTCTGGAGGCATCCTCAGTTTGAAATGCTGTCGTTTTGCAGTTCGCATGCGATCTCATAGCTTTTCCTCTTTTTCTCTCTTTTCTCTTTCGTTTTTCCCTTTCCTCTAACATTCTCCACCAACGAGTGTCGATAGTTAAATGTGTAATGTCGTTGCATATATTATCTTTTTTTAAGCAGATTTCTATGGCTTCCCTCATTAATGTGTTATGGAGGTTTTCGCAATTGGCTATTTTTTCCATTTTAATTGACTGTGGTTTCAAGGGGGGGGGGGTTATATTTGCTCTTGAAAGGGCTGTTGCTTGGCTATTTTACTTTAGATCGCGAATATGTTCTTCATATCTTTCATTAATTTTCCTCTTAGGTATTTTTTTTATTTATATCTCTCATCTATATGCAGGTGTCAGGCTGCAGTTAAATTTTACCCCACGTAGATGTTGATGATTTAAAAGTCTAGTGCGTCCTTTTCCATAAATTTGAGAGTCTTCAAAAAATAACACAGCGCTTTGGATTACTTTAATTTATTAAATAGAGTAATTGCTAACTGTAGTTTTATTTTATGCAATTTAATTACTTTTCCCTCTCAACTAGGAACTTATACGATCTTGAACATTAATCATTTAAGTCCAAATCGATAAAATAATGATAAGAAGCAGGTTTTTACCTGTTTACTCCACCGCATTGCTTGGGTTGCTCATTAAGGCCGTAACCGGGTTATAATTGTATAATTTGCCTAAAACTGCCCAGCACATGCCCTGGAGATACAACTGCTCCAGCAATACTAATTATAGTAAGCCTTATTTTTGGCAACCATATAATTTATTTATTATATATTTTTTTAAGTTATACTTTATAATCTATTATTTCTAGTTATTCATTTGTTACAGTTTATTTATTATAGTTCATTTACTTTATTTTTTTATTTACGTATTATTTATAATTTTATTAATGCTAAATTACTGTTTTGAGCGTGATTGACAACAATAAACAAGAATTGGCAACCATTTTTGGCGATCTATAATCAGGGCACGGATAATACTTAAGTGGTCTTGTAACTTTTAATCTCGATGAAAATGAAAAAAAAAGCATTGATTAATCTGATTACACTTTTTAATATACTAGCATTAGAAACTGACTAGTGTTTTACAGAATTTGTGTATTTTTTAAATTATAATAGATCATTGTTTTACTTCGTAAGTTCCTTACGCGCATGATATCTTAAGAACACATATATGGATTGTTTTAAAAATTGATATAGATAATAAGTACACATGTATTTTTAAAATGACTTCATCTTATGTCAAAACTCTTTCATTAACCTTGTAAAAAATATATTTTTGTAAAAATAAAAAAAAATAAAATGTTCACATTTTTAATGAATAAAAATAGCCATAACTAAAAATCTTATTACTGTAAATACTTAAAAGTGGATAATTTTGAAAATACGTATGTGCTTATTATCTACAGGGTGTCTCAGGATTATTTGGACAAATTTTAAAGGGAGGTAGGGGACATCACACGAATTCAGATTTGCTTAGCAACCATGGTCGGAAACATTTTCCTCACGTAGTAGTGACGATACAAAACACAAGAAAGACAGGACACGAATAAGAGGAGAAAACATGTTTTTATCCTTAGTACGGCAATAAACAAAGAAAAAAGAACATTAAAGAAACAACGATCGTCATCAAAGTAGATGTTGGAAATTACGACCTCGGCCCGTGATGCATGGAAGCACATCTCCGGCGCACAGAAGATCTAACGTTCGCGAAAATACCGGAAGTATCCCAGACTTCCCCAGCAGCTGCCACGATGCGTGGAATAAGTTCCTCAGCATTTTCCAGCATTGTCCCGGCATTTTCGCAGAACTAATAATAATAGAAATGTTTTATCTCCCAGTTCATGTCCTTTCTTTCTTGTGTTTTGTGTCGTCACTACCGCGCCAGGAGTACGTTTCCGACCATGGGAGACTATGTAAATCTGAATCCTTGTGATTTCCCCTACCTCCCCTTAAAGTTTGTCCCATAATTTTGGGACACCCTGTAAATCAAATTTTATAACAATCCATACATATGTCCTCAAGATATCCGCGCAATGACTTACGAAGTAAAAAAAAATAGAGCTATTTTATTTTCATCAATGCACAAATTCTGTAAAAGGGAAGTCAGTATTTGATGGCAGCATATTAAAAAGCATACTCTGTTTAATCAAGAGTCAAATTTTTATATGTACACATAAAAAGGTTTTGAAGATAAAATAAGTCAAACGTTGAATTTCTTTGTTCATTCTTGTCACGTTTAGAAGGGGAAACACACCTTAAAATATCCAATACATAAATTTAAATGTTAAACTATTTCCTTGTTACTCTTGCTCTAGTACAGTTATGGATTGAAGATAGATTCCCATAATATCCTTCAAGCATTCGACATTACACCAGTATTACTTCCGGTAATTATATTTATGCAAGTTTAAATGCCATCAGAATATCAAAAAAATTCGCTCAGATAAATTTACTCTCAGAATTTATATATATACTAGAAAGGTAGCCCGTCAAAAATTTAGATATAAAGATATATACAACTCATGTGCAAGAATATGAGTTTTCTCGCTTGTTCCGCAGTGATAGATGAAAATAACATATTTTAAGAACGAAACACATTTATGAAAAATTGTGTACGATAAAAGACCACAAATCTGCACAGTTTGGTTCCAAGTGTTATGCAGATTTGAGGATTTTTGCGGTCATGTCAATTCAATCTTTGTTTACATTTTTTTTAATTCATATATTGGACAATTTAGATTGTTAAGCCTTAAAAATAAATAAATTACACACTTGAAGTAAGGTTAAAAACTATTAAATTATCGTATACGATTTCATGAAATGATATTATATGTGTGTGCTTCACGATCTTGGTTACGACGTTGGTGAAATTGGCTGCAACTTGTCATAATCCTAATAGTGTGGGCCGCTATAACAAAAAAGTAACCAGTTTTTAGTAAAATTTCTGATATAAAGTAGTTTTCAAAAACTTGTGTAAAATTGCAGGCCGTTCTCATGTTATGTCAGCCCTAAGAATAATATTTCTAACACTGAAGAGTTTCCATGTATATGGGGAATTTAGAAAAGCTTCTCCAAAAGCAAGGTCCTGAAATGACATTGTAATTTTTCTAATTTCAAAGTTTAATCGGGCCCTGATGTTGTTTACTGAAATCTAATGAATACAGTTATTTTTAATATTACAACAGAATTAAACAGTTAAACTTATTTAACTTAAACCCGCTGTTACTTCCCGATGTTATTTTTTACTATTAAGAAAGAAAATTAGGTACTTCTTAGTTATCCCGTCGACTAATTTCGCCAGATTATATAAATCGCCAAACCACTCACCAAATTATACACATTGACATAATTTTTTATTTTAAATAACGGAAGAACAAATAAATTAGCAAAACATTAATAAAAATACAAATAAAACGTCGAACTAATGGTTTTATTGGCCATTATTGCATTTTATCTTACAATTAATTAATTAATGACAACCATTATTGGCAATTAATCTTGCAATTTGGCGACAGTAATTTGGTCGACGGGATCACTAAGAAGTACCGAAAATTATTTAAATTTTTCAAATCATGCATTTATAATTTTTTCCGTCGTTAATAACTAAATAATGAAAAAATATGCTTTTGTTCTGAGCTCATAAATATGACAATAAAATAATGTAACTAAGAGACATTGCAAAATTAAATCTTTGTGATTTCAAACGATAAACAAACGATACCGCCACCATTTTACCTACTATGACGTCATTAGAATAGTGTCCATTGATTATTGGAGAACTTACTTTGTGTATGATTACCTGAATGATTTAATATTTTTCTACGTTTCACGATGAATGAATCACTTGTGTTTGTATAGGTTTATGGAATGAGATATTAAGCTGTGAACCTAATTTCAACTGAAATTATCCAAGGATATATGTATTTTTAATTGAAATTAAAAACAATGCTTTGATCTCGAAATAAAAAGTTTTAGTTTGTTTAATTGGTTTTTTCTGTTAATTATTTATTTAGCTACTTTCCCATTATAGAGCATTTAAAAAAAAAAGCTTGACGCAATTCGGGCATCAGAAAGTGAGATATGTTGCCAAAATATATAAACAGCTATGAAAGCAAATCTAATGAACTTTTATTTTTGTTTATATATGCACTTACCGGGTGTCCCAAAAAGGACTGACTGATTTTAAAATTCAATAACTTGCAAACGGTGACAGATATTAAAAAAATTCTTGCAAGAGGGTTATGCATAAGGTCAAAAGTTTTATTACAGTGATTTTTAATTTTAGTTCGATTTACAAACAATAGATGGCGCTGTAAGCAATAGTCGCTAAATACAGGCTCGATTTTTGGTCCTTTATCTTGTTCCATGCAGAAAAAGGAGATGGAAATGTATTATCCTGGCCACGAAGTACCAAAAATCGAGCCTGAATTTAGCGACTATTGATTACAGCGCCATCTATTGTTTGTAATTCGAACTAAAATTGAAAATCACTGTAATAAAACTTTTGACCTTATGCATAACCCTCCTGCAAGAATTTTTTAAATACCTGTCACCGTTTGCAAGTTATTGAATTTTAAAATCAGTCAGTCCTTTTTGGGACACCCGGTATATACATAGAAAAAATCGTTTCTAAATATATATAATATTTTTTTATATACAAATTACGGCACAGATTTCAGATATGAACCGGGATACCTAACTGGCGCCAATATGGTGTTATTTTGCATGCTATGGTAACCCGGCTATTGTTTTTTACTTATTAATAAATTGTTTATTTACTTTTATTTTCTGTTTTTAATTATATAAACTGTTTTGTTCTATAGTTATTATTCAAACTTTTATTTATTTATAGTTATTTCCTTTTCAAAATGATAGCAAATAATTTAAAAATATATAAGTAACTGGTATTCGAAAGCGAGATTTCTGCCAAATTGGCGTCAGAGAAAAACATGCCAACTCCGATGCGTATATGATATCTATGCAAAAATTACTTCTGTTTTTTTTTTTTTTTATAAAAATGGGTAAATAGCTTATTTTATATTAAATAAATTGCATACATATGGAAAAAATTGCGGTACAGATGTCATATTCGCCCCATATTGGCGCGATTTTTTTCTGTTGCCAATTTGGCGAAAACATCAACAGCATAAACAACATAATCTGGGTTACCACATCAAGCAAAATAACGACACTTTGACGCAAGTTAAGTACCTGTTGCCTATATGATATTGGCGACAGAAAAAAATCGCGCCAATATGGGGCGAATATGACATCTGTTCCAAAATTCCTTGTGAGTATGAAGCAGTAAATAGGTTGTCAGAAAATACGTTGGCAAACTTCTTTCTCGCCAAGAAACTTTTCTCCGAAGTATTGTACATAAGCAATGATTGCTAGAAATGTATTTTTAATTATGATATGCGCTTTTATGTTTCACTACATTTATGCATACTATACTGTGTGTATAAATGCTACAGTTCATATGCAGGGCTACACAAAAGAATTCGTATGGGTTACTGAGTATGAGAGTACATTGCTTAAAGGTGGATTTTAAAGGAGTTATGCATTTTTACGCTGAACTGCATTTAGTTTACTAAGAAATGTTTGTAGAATATAGATAAAATGATATACAGGTTCACGCAAAGAATTGGATACATAACCGCCTATGGATGATAATATCTGGAAATGTGATTTCAGTAGTTTTAAGAGTAGTTTAAATAAAATTTTGGCTAAATAGTGGCATGTAATAACGATACTATTGGCTATGGATGGTAACTGCTGAAATCAATTTTTAAAAATTTTTATTCGTCTTCTAAAATGTTTACTTAGTTATCTTATTTACCTTATTTTCCCAAATAACGAAGTTTTGTTAAAGCATTCAGGATGTGTTGGAAAGTGTTTCATATTCTATGCTTAACGCATGATTTTTCTTTCTTCTTTAGTCTTATTTTGAATTTATTTTATTCTTAATTTTTTAGTCTTATACTGTTTTATAGAAACTTTGGCACAATTGTCATATACGCCAATTTGGCGAAAACATCAACAGCATAAACAACAACATCCGGGTTACCATATCAAGCAAAATAACGACACTTTGGCGCCAGTTAAGTACCCGTTGTGTATATGGAATTGGCGTCA
Source organism: Maratus speciosus (assembly GCA_963932465.1). Classification (NCBI taxonomy): domain Eukaryota; kingdom Metazoa; phylum Arthropoda; class Arachnida; order Araneae; family Salticidae; genus Maratus; species Maratus speciosus. The sequence continues at coordinate 225,535,578 of OZ010789.1, forward strand.
GAAACAAATCGCGCCAATATGAGGCGTATATGACATTTGTGCCGAAACTTGAATATTTAATGTTTAAACTCTTCGCTCCAACCGCCTTGCATATAGCACAAACTATAACACAGCTAGCGCAAAATAATAGACAGTTTGCTACTTTTCCACTGTAGAGGCTTTGGCGGTTTTTATTTTTAAAGCTTGGTGTAATTTGGGCATCAGAAAGTGAGATTTGGGTACTTTTCCGTTATACGGATACCATTGTCGCCAAGCGTAATAGTGGGCGCAAAATGAAAATCACGTGAATTGAAGCATTTGAAAAATAAAAGAAAAACATGTCGATACTAAAGTGAGCATTTAAAAAATATAACATTTGAAAATTCCAGACTTTTACGAACTATTTCATTAAATCACAAATATATACTTAAAATAAGTGAACAAATAAGTGTTATAAAATAAAGCAATAAAATAAAACTCATATTAAACTGCTAGCATAAAATTACAAATATCTTTTAGCATTTTGAAATAATTGGCGCATTAGCATACATTTTGGCATGGTGTCCGTTATAACGGGAAAATATCGAGATTTGTTGTCAAATCATATAAACAGCTATGAAAACAAACTTGATGGGTGTTTTTGTTTGTTTTATATGTTTATGTTATATGTATATTATTGATGTTTTTATGTACAAATTACATTTGTTTCTGTATAAAATTAGAGAAACGGCTTTTTTATGTTAAATAAATCGCATAAATATCGAAGAAAATGCGTGTGTATATAAAATGAAACAGTGGATAGGTTCCCGGAAAATATGTTGCCAAATTTCCTTTTTTGCCAAGGCACCTATACGGGAAAAGTACCTAAAGCACTTTAAAATCGCACAGTTAGGAGCTCACACAGTACAGCGTCGTCTATTGGCGGTTATTTTATTAGTAGCATCAGGAGGAAGATGTAAAGATGTACTTTAAATTCTCACTCATAGATTTTGAAAAAATATCTTAAAAGAGCGGAGTTTAAATTAAATTTCGGAGACCTCCTTTATGAAAGATTAATGGTTTTAAATGGGAATTTCGCCAAATTAGCCAGCTGTCACAAAGTTGGCTAACATTCGGCGCTACTTTGGTAACCCTGCAATAGTATTTTTTAATAATTACTCATTTCAATGAGGCGGTCCTACCGGAATCGTGAGGGACACACAGAGACTTGGATTTTATATAAATAGATTACGCTATCGTACGTGGCACAGAAATCGCGATTATTTGTTAATTGTTTAATGGCAACGCCCGAATGAATCGCATCTCATTGGTTATTGAACAACATTTAATGCATCGCCATACCTATAAGGGGGGTTCACCATAGGGGGGATCCCGTTCCGTTGTCAGATTCCGCCACTTTGTCGCCAACTTGGCGAAATATAGCCAAATTTGTCGAATTTAATGCAACAAAAATTGATATTAGCTTAAGGGATTATATTAATTATATTTAAGGGAGTTCAAGTAAATTAAATTATGAATAAAAGTAACATGTTACAATGCTTAGCATGGTTTTCCAAACATAAATTTTAAGGGAGACCAAACTGGTCGCCAAGGCGGCTAGTTTTCACATATTTCGCTCGAGCTACGAAGGGCTCACATTGAAATATGGTAATGGATTCAACAAAATAAATTATCTATAATTGCTTGTGGCACAATAAATTATTTGTAACCGATTGTCTTGAGTTTTTGATGCTTGTTTCTAATAATGTATGTTACAGCGCCTTCTATGGGTGAAATTTGGAACTATTTCTTTTTATTTGCTTCAGACAGACTTTCCATCAGGAGAAGCATTTTAATCTAATCCGCTGTTCCGTACTGCAATTACTTGATTTTAATATTAAATTTTTAAATGTGTTAGGGACATTGGGACCTCCCTGTACAATTGCGCCAAAAGGAACGACAGTGATATTAATAATTGTAAGACTTTTTTTGACAACCATTTAGTTTTTTTATCACAATTTTTTATATTATTGTTTATATTTTTAATTAATTATTTCATTTATTATAATTTATTTATTTTATTTTATTTTATAAATTTATTAGTTACCATTTTAACAATGTCATGTATTTAATAATGCAAAATTACTTGTTTGAATGTGAATGGCAAAGATAAACAAGATTGGCAATTGACAACCACTTTTGGGGATTTATCATCAGGGCACGGATAATACTTAATAAGTACCCAATACATAAATCTATATGTTAAACTATTTCCTTATTACTCTTCCTCGGATTGAAGATACATTTCTATAATATCCCTTCAGCATTCAACACGTTACGCCAGCATTGCTCACACTAATTATATTTATGCAAGTTTAAATGTCATCAGAATATTAAAGATACAGATTTCAAATTTTACGCAAAATAACTATCTGACTGTCATTTAAACTGATGCTTATTAAATTGCTATTGGATTACGTAAATCTGAAATGACACATTCACATTTGCTTTAAAGGCCAAATAAGTTGCTTTAAAATGTACACGAATAAATTTCTTTAGAAATGTAAATATAGCAGGTAAATATGTAAATGTAAATATATTATTAAAATATTTAAAATTTTTCTGGGCATTGTTTATTTTACATTAAGTTTAGCTGAGTTATTTTTTCCCCTTAGAATACGAAATAATAATTAAATAAGCAGTGATGAAAAAAGCTTTCTAAAACAGGTTCTGCGGAGAAAAATGCCTTATTTAAAAACACCAAATAGGTTAGAGATTAATGTCCTTATTTGTATATTAAGGATATATTTAATTGATACAACTTCTTTTGTATACACATAAACATAGATTTTGTACAAAATGAAATGTTTAAAAAGGATATCAACTTTTGTGAAAATTTAAAACTTAATAATTTTATAAGAAATTGTTTACTTTTTAAATTGGAGATTAGAGCATATGATTGGCTGAATCAAAAGTACAAACAATAATATTATATTTATTTTTATCATGTATTTTTTTTTCCTTAATAAAAAAATCTCTTACACCTTTTTCTTACCATTTCCCCCAAAAGTATATATGAAACAAATTATGAAAAGTATTCAAAATAAATATTTCCTAAGATAAAAATTGCGTCATCATTTGTATTAAATTATGATGACATTTTTCAAAATATGTATTATTTTTTTAATCTTTTCTTCTTATTAAAACCAATTATTTTTAACAAAAAAAAAATATTTTTGATTTTATTTATTTCTTAACTGCATTCATTAAAATATAATGAAGCGCTCAACATGAAAAACAAGCCTCTTAAATATTTCTTTCATACAAAGTAAAACTGAGAGAAATCATATTACTAATTACAACGCTACTACTTTTTTAACCAACAACAATTTCAAAATTTTCTTCTCTTGATATTAAAAAACGCAGACAGTGACTAGCTTAACGAAAACAAAAATTTAATGCTTATTTTATATTCTACGATTTTTGAAATTCCTAAATATTTCTACCTTTCATTTCACTAATTATTTCAATTCTCAAAGAAATATGGATTTAAAAAATTAACATGCATTTTGTAGATTTTTCAAAACTATTTTTTTTTAATTTATTTTATGGAAATTTTTAATTTGTAGTTAAATATGACAGGTGTTTTCTATAAAACTGCTAACTTTAACCTTTCATAATTTCATGCTTAATTAACATTTAACTAAACATTTAAAATGAATTCTCGAAAGATTGCAGCTGTGAACAATAATGGGAAATTGTTGTTATTAATAAATTATTTTTAATTTGAGTTGATACACTTTGGTGTATGAATAAAACATTTTTTTCAAATAATTATTACAAATTGTTTATTTATTAAAGTAAAAAAAAAAAATTATAACTATGCAAAAAAATTAAGAAAATAATTATTTCAAGAAATACGAGAATTTAATAAACAAATATTGTGCAAATTTGTGTTCGCAACATATTTTTAAGATTATTTCTTACTCGATATAACCTGAAATGTTCAAACTAGAATATCACCCGGAGTAAAGTCAATTTCTAATTGCAACATCATACATTAACCCTTTCAAGGTCGGAGGTATGTTTATGAAACCATTTAATTTTATTTCTCAAACGCCACAATGGCACGAGAATTTTGGTAAAATATTTTCCATTTAATATTTATGTGAAATATAGCCTTTTTCAAATTTACAAGTAAATTTGCTGGTCAATTCCTGTGCCAATTATTTACTTCCACACTTTAGCATTGAAAATGATTTGCCCCTGAAAGGGTTAACAAATATGATGTAATACGGTAGAATAAATGATGTAATAGCAAAAATACGTAAGTCACTAATGTTCTTACAATATAAAACATTTATACCTTTATGATTTAACATAAATTTATTCAGGGGTCAAATGACACCTTGTGGTAGTTAAGCGTAAAATATTTTTCTCTAAGCAAAAAAGGCAGTTCGGAGATGACGTATTTTAAGAAATAATATGATCATATACTTTAATAAAAGTCGTGAAATATAAAGAAATTTCGTAATGTTTTAGTTTGAGAAATTAAAAAAAAAAAATGAAAAAGGGGCATTTGACCCCTCGCGGTAGTTTTAGTGTTAAGAATAATTTAAGAGTTTTTAAAAAGAAAACACATGCATAAATTTTGCAATTTTTAGAACGATTAAATAAAATTGCTCAACGAGCATTGGTTCTTCGGTCAACCAAATTTTTCGCGCTTCATAACGAAGATATATTTTTTTAAAGTTTAAATGTGAAAATCTTCGACAGCAACGATATATCAGGTTGTAACGAAAGTTTTCCGCCACAGCTAATACGGTCTGTGCAAACAGTTCGTGCTGACGTGTTTGCTCATATTTCGCCAAACGATTTTTGGCATTTGAAAGACAGAGACTAGCTTTATAACACTCTGTTGTGAAATTTGTAAAAAAAAAAATATCGTTATCGTTAAGTACAAGGTGTCTGAAATGGAACTATCCCGCTACCAGATTAGAAACATCATTTACTTACAGTTCTGTTGCAAAAAGTCAGCTACAGAATGTCACTGAATAAAGTGTACAGCTTTAGGTACCAGTGTTGTAACATATGACACTGTGAAGGTTTGACGGAATGGTGGTTATACGTGAAATTACAGTTAATTATATTATATAAATTATAATTATGTAATGGTAATTTGAAGAAAAACTTTCGTTACAACCTAATATTTAATTTTACTTGTGGTAGAGTGCCTGTCTACTCTTTTCTAAATGTACGCTAGTGAATGAGTGAGTTTGAGATTTTGCATGCGATCGTGGTGTTCTAAATCCTAACGTTTGTGTCTGAATGAGGCCTATTCCGTCATTTCTTTTGTTTCACAAAGTAAGTTTGTATCTCCGAAAATCTGGTTGTTACTGTTATTTTTTCAATTATATGTTAATTGTAGGTATCTGTGGTTGTGTAGTAGCTATATATTCTGTAATTGTGTAGTAGCTATACAGGGTGATTCAAAACTTATCGGTCAAATTTTTTGGGGAGATAGGGAATACGTCAGGAAACCGATTTTACATAGAAAAGCAAATCCGCAAATTTACGCATGCGTATGTAGAGGACGCTGTGTGTACTTAATCTTCCATTGCGTCCCAATCATTGTTTTGACTTTTCTAAAGCTAGTATTATTTCTTCTCCTATTTCCTCTTCTCATTTGAGTTTCACGAAGCCTTTTACATCTCTAAAAACTCCAAAAATCTCGTTAATGACCTCTATTCAATGCCTTCAGTATCTGAAGCCTGGAATCTTCCCGTTTAATTTAGTTTTTTCCAGTTCTTTTAACCTTTATTTTTTTTATTGGTTTGTTTTTTTTATTTTTTGTTTTCATTTTTACTTTATTTTATTTATTTTTTGTTAGTTTATTTTATTCTTTGTTTTTAACTTTCTTCGCTGATGAATTTTAAATTTTGGTTTCACACCAGAATTCTTAAACGTCATTAACGAGATTTTTGGAGTTTTTAAAGATGTAAAACACTTCATTGAAGTCAAAATGAGAAGTGGAAATAGGAAAAAAAGAATACTTGTTTTATGAAAGTCAAAACAATGATTGGCACGCAATGTAAGGTTGGGTATACACAGCGCCATATAAATACGCATGCGTACATTTGCGGGCATAATTTCCTATGTAAAAACGGTTTCTTGACGTTTTCTCTACCTCCCCACGAAATTGGAACGATAAGCTTTGAATCACCCTGTATATGGCGTGGTTGTGTAGTAGCTATATATAGTGTTGTTGCGTAGTATCTATGCATAGTGTGGTTGTGTAGTAACAATATAGTGATTGAGGGTTGATTCAGTGAATTTGCAACGAATCTCACGCTAGAATTTCATGATCTTCCGTGAAATTTGAACCAAGTGTGGATAATTCAAGTGGAGTTTCCGATGAACGGTTTGGATAAAGAATTTGGCTGTGAGTTTTCGCTAACAATTTTGATAAGACTTTGATCTTCCTACTGGAATAAAAATCCATCGGAATCCACGAATTCCAATTATAGTGATACTATAAGCTAAAGTGAACTTCGTAGACACCTGTAGAGTGAGCGGTGAGGTCATATGGAGCAAAGTAAAGTAAGTTAAATTTCATAAATTTTGGGAAACGATTTTCTTCCTCTAACTAGGGAACGTTCCCAGGTGCAAGTTGTGGATTTAGATGAGAGTGGTATCAAAAGAAAGGTCTCTCGTCATGTACTTTAAAAAGTCCAATGGAACTATCCGTCCGAATCCAACCGTTTTCGAGATATCCTCACTTGAAGTGTGAATAAGTAAATAAATAAATAGGCAGGCAGGCATATAAATTGTTCGCAAGTTAAAAGTTTCTTTGCATTGTTTTAATCCTCTACCAATAACTTTTCCCGAGCTACGAGCAAAATCCTTTACACCCACATATTGCCGAAAAATTTGCATAAAACAAGGTGCTGGAAATGGCAAAAACAGATGGAAAAATTCTCCAAACGCAGCCGTACGCGAAAACTTCATAGAATGCGAAGTGCCTGTCTAAAAGAGGGGAAATAACCGGCAATGTGTGGGTGTAAAGGATTTTGCATGTAGCTTGGTAAAAGGTATTGGTAGAGGATTAAAACAATGCAAAGAAACTTTTAACTTGCGAACAATTTATATGCCTGCCTGCCAATTTATTTATTTACTTATTCACACTTTAAGTGAGGATATATTGTAAACGGTTGGATTAGGACGGGTAGTTCCATTGGACTTTTTAATGTACATGACGAGACCTTTCTTTTGATACCACTCTCGTCCAAATCCACAACTTGCACCTGGGAACGTTCCCTAGTGAGTCTTTTTTTGAGAGAACTTATTTCTGATCTTCTGTATTAAATCTCCTAGCTACCTGTTTATTGTTATAAATAAATTGCTGCCATGGTAATTGCTCCTTTCAAGGTTACAGCCGGGAAGGGCATGTACAGTCCTGGAAAAAAAATAAACAAACCCTACTAACTGTGCAACTAGTTTTAATAGAAGAAAGTTACTGGTACCAAATGATTGGAAATAAAGTCTACTTTTAAATGATATATATATAATTTGCTGAGGAAGCCATCTACAAAAAAAAAAAAAAAAAAAAAAAAAAAAAAAAAAAAATCAGAATAAACTTTTTTTTAAATGGCAACACCCAATTTTGACTATATATTTTAAATCTTCGGTTAAAACTATGCCTAGAAACGAAATTTCCAGTCATTTAGTTGATAAGTTTTTTAATTATAAACATTCGAAATTTAGATCTTCTGCTGTTCAATAAAATTTTCATATTTTTGTTAATAATTCTTGAAATTATAATCATAACATGTGGCACTTTTGTTTTGTTATAAAACTAAAACACCCAAACATAACTATATTGAATTTATAATTTAAAAAAACTTTAAAATGTGAATTATGAATTATGAAATTAATATAAGAAATAAATATGAATTGCAACCTACATTTTTTTTGATAGATTTACATTTATTATGTCCTGCTTTATGCGAATTCTCAATTCGAAATTTCTCTTCCAAGTAGTTTTCGAATTATTATTTAATAAGTCAAAATGATGGTTTAAAGGGCCATCTATTATGTGCAGAAAAGCATAATTTGAAAGAAATATATTTTACTCATTTTATTGAAACATTTGGACTGGTAATAGTCGAAATATATTAACCGAGTGAAATGATCATATTGGCAGAAAATAATGCAGATAGAAGTGACATAGTCATTCTGTAGGCTTTCAGCACTCGAGTACAGAATTTCAATTTGGATGCAACCCTTAAAATATGCTCGTTTTTATCCGACTTCCAAGAAGGTTTATGTGTTTCACTCGTATCTGGGTATGTGGATTTCTTTATACCCTCGAAACATCCCAACGGCTGGACGGATTTTAATGAATGAGTCTCTATCGATTCGTTTTAACCGTCCGATGGCTATGGGGTACGATTTGTTTTAATAAATTCAAAATGGTGGCCGTAAAATACAAAATGGCGGTACAGACAAAAAAAAAATTTACGCACCCTGTTGAGTGGCATATCATTGGATAGGTCTTTCTAAATGAGGACGATGTTTCATTGACTATTTTACAGTCAGAAGCTCCGTTTAAATATTACACAACCTGGAAGTTGTGTAGGTAGGATCTTTAGCTTTACTGCAACTCTAACCTTCATAGATATCTATAGGCCTCATCAAAACTGTGTTTATAGATAGAAACTAACAATTAAACACAACTTAAAAGTCATCAATACAAGTAAATAAAAAAATGGGTAAGTAATATTAAAAATAGTTTCACATTGATGAGAAATAATTAATTAGTTCGCTTTTTACGCTGTCGGGTTTTTTGATTTTTTAAATTTAATTAATATTTTGTATTTTATTAAATAATTAATTTCTCTGAAACTAATCCTACTAATTTCAAGAAATTTGTATTTAGGCTAAAATTGAAGGGTTTAGAATTTATTTATATTGTCAAATTTGGGTATTGCTATTGAAAAAAAAAACAATGTTTGTCTTCGTTTTGATTTGTAGATGGCACTCTAAGCAAATCTTATATACATCATTTAAAAGCAGACTTTATTTCAAATCGTTTAGTACCAGTAAATTTCTTCTATTCTTATTAGTTGCAGGGGGTGTTTACTTATTTTCCCCGCATCTGTAGCATACTGACTATGCATATTTAAAAAAGAAAATTCGTAAATGCGATGTTATTGATTCATCTATTTCCTAATGTATACTGATTCTTAATATAAGAGAGAAAAAATGAAAATAAAGTTCATTTTTCATGTTTTCAGTATGCCCAGATAAAAGCTGACAGCATTTTAGTTAAACAAATTTGATTTCACTTAATTTTTTAAAAGAACCTGCTTAAGTTAATTTATGACTTTAGTGGGAAAAATAACTAATTATATTTGGATTATTATGTGGTTTTAAAAGTGCTGTCTAGAATGATTTATGAAAACCACTAATTACGGGTTATATTTTACTCATAAATTATTAGTATGATTGCATATTTTAGCTTAAATATGCAAGAACATGTCAAATAACGTTACCTCAGAGAAAAATGCTAAAAAAGTTCTCATAGCTAGTTTATCAAAAAATTTAATCTGCTTTCAAAATTATTAGTTTTATGTTTGATTAAATATGACATATTTTTTATGAGATTTTGCAATGCATTAATTTGAAAATACTTAATAGTCTTCTTATATTTTACTTTCAAAAGAACTTTATCATTTAATTTTTTGCTTTTTTAAGACTGCAAAGTTGAAGAAGATTTTCTTTTTTTACAATATACAGTACATTTACATTGCAATAAAATTTGGGTACTTGTAGTTATCCCGTAGACCAAATTACTGTCGCCAAATTGCAAGGTTAAATGCCAATAATGGTTGATCGTAAATGTGACATTCACTTGACAACATGTGTTTATGCCATCAAGTGATTTTTATTTCGACGTTAATAAAAATACAAATATGTATTTTTTTTAAAGTTATGGTAATTTATTTGTTCTATCGTTATTTAAAATAAAAATTATGTCAATTTGTATAATTTGGCGAACGGTTTGTCGATTTATATAATTTGGCGGAATTGGTCAACGGGATAACTAACAAGTACCAATTTTACTTACCTTTATTTAAAACGACTTGAAAAAAGATATAATAAATTGTATAAGATATTATGATAGCAAAAAATAAAATATCCATTTCAGAGGTATCTGGAGTGAGTTCTACTGTTATAAATTATATTTTAAGGGGGTCCGAGACACAAAAGTCTTCAAATTATCTAAAAACTTTTTATTGCATTAAAATTTTCTCTGTTTTTTTTTTCTACTTAAAATGACGTTTAAATAATGTTTCTATCTTAATTGGAATAGGAAGTATAATTTTTTTTTAGTTTTGGTTTGTTTTGAAAATCCAACTTTCAAGTAATGGTTGTCGTGGAAACGACTTCTTGTGACAAAATGTTTTTCTTCATGATGGGTTTTTCATCATTTCTCGTATTTAAATTTTCATAAGTCAAGAACCGTTAAAAATAAATAGTTCAAACTTGGAACATGTCTTTTTCAACTATTTTACTTTAATTTTGATTCAGCAAATTTGAAAAAGACATTTACTTTTGAAAATGTGATTTTTTTTTAAAGTTACATCATTCTTTTTAATTTAAATTAATATTTTTTTAAATGCTGAATAAAACTAAAAATTATGTATTTATGTTTATTTACATGAAAAAAAATGAAATTCTATGAATACAATTTCTATTTATAATGATTTTAAATTCCCCATTTTTTTATTATTTTAAATTTAAAATTTTTAAAAACAATTTCGAGAAGTGTTATCATGTGATTTTATTTACAAACGATATGACTAACCGTCACAAAAAAATTTCAAAATTTTAACTTAATAAATAAAAATTATTTTAAAGTGTGTCCCGGACCCCCTTAACTATAGATGATTAATATAATATTCTAATCACATGTTAAATCAAAGTTGTGCAATGAAATAAATTCGTCGATAAATGTATCCCTCATTTCTGTGAAAAAAATCACTCACGACATATTTTGAATCTCTGCTTCTATGAATTATACACATTGACTAAAATTTATTGTCGGAATTTTCTTACCTGATATCTTTCGATTTAAGAATATGACAATAATTATTATTACATATTCATAAAACACAACTCTAAAAGATTTTCGGTAACACAAACAAATCTACATATTCCTAAAGTTGCAACTCAAAACGTTATTAATCGAATAATAATTAATGTAATATTTTATCAAATTGATGGGGAAGCTATTAATTGAATAACAACGTTGCGTACACTGTTAAAAATTTGCAGCATTCTGGCAGGTCATTTGACCATTTTTTCCGAAAACGGTTACACAACCGTAATTTAACACTATTCTGACCATATTATTGGCCATTTTATGGCCAGAATATAATTAAATTATGGTTATGAAACCGTTTTTTCAAAAAACGGTCGAATGGCCTGCCAGAATGCTGCAAAATTTTTAACAGTGTAGTGCTGACGGATTTTGTTTTGAATAATCGCATTACGCACATCGCTTTCTCTTTTACACTCACCATTTTGAATTCTCACGTCTCAGCTTTCCAAACTGCAACGCCGCTAGCATTGCAGCATAAATTGAAAAAAAACCCTCTTAATTTGAATTTTACGAATATGAAATAATATTTTTCGTGGTCATGTTTTTAAATCAAAATGTATGAGGTAAGGAAACCGCGTCAATAATTTATGTTTATAAAACGTAAGGTGGGTGAACCATAGGGTGGCCATAGTTAAGCCTTGAGGATTTTGTATAATTTTCTGGTTAGGTGTATGTGGCTGAATTTTTTTTGTAAGATTTTACACTTATATCTAACACATACCCAGTATGCTTTTCTTTGTAAAATAAAATTTAATTATTTTTATAATGCAATTTCAAAATTGTAGCTTGTGGGCCACCTTTGGCGCATAGTGTTCCAAAGGTAGTCCATATATTCAAATACCTTTTAAAATGTGAAAAAATACTGGGCAAACTATTTTTACTACTAGAAAATTATTACAGTGTTCAATTAAAAGTCTTTAATTACAAGGAAAAAATTACAATAAACATTTTTTTTCTTTTCAAAATATACCTTTGTAATTGGATTCCATGCAGAAGGTGCATATGAAAATTTCGATATTTTCTTATTTAGTAATTCCCTGACAGTCTTCATGTACATGTTGCAAGAACTGATTACGCAATCGCATTCAATTATTTTGTCTTTATTGCATAAACGGCAAAACTAGCTTACTTGCAGCTGGCAACCAGTTGTGTCAGGGAAGGTAGTAACAGTTTGTTTGAGAGTCGTTTTTGGCAGTGTACTAGGTTAGTTTTTGATTTTCTTGTTATGTTGCTTACTATTATACTCTCATGATTATTTTTTTTATATCTTTCGAGTTTTTTTTTTTCTTAATCTTCTTATCTTCTGATACGAAAAGACTTTGAACTACTTTTTGTGCACGGTAGTTCAGGGCTTTTCTTCTGAGAGATACCGACTTCTTTTGAGCAATCTCTGGTGTTCTCAATAGTGTGGAAATTGTTGGAGAGATCTGATAATAAGTAGAAATGGTAATAAGTTATTTTCAGATATTTAAGTAGAAATTAAAAAAATTATTCTTACTACATTGATTTCCATATTTGTTCCCTGTTGGACCAACTTCGGAACATGCATATGGTCGCCAATTGCATGGCGTAAAACTAATAAACTGATCAATTTATTAGAATTAAAGTAAATTCGGTTAAAGAGAAAGAAATAAGCTTTCAAAAAGCGTATCATAACTCAAAGTTCTATGAATTTAAAAACATGTAAATTAAAATATCATCTTACCTGGAAATTAGAACGACTACCTCTCAATAGTGAAACCTCTACTTTTGAGGTTAAAAATGAAATTAATTCTACTTTTGGGGGATGGGCTACCTTAGAAACACTGGCCACCTTTGGCTCACCTACCTTAGTAGTGATATAACGTACATGTAAAACCTCACTAACAACAGGAATAGGTATAATCTTCTCTAATCATGTTAAACGTTATGACGTATCTAAGTCTCCTAATTTCTATCGCTCTCTACCACAGTATAAACATACACGAAGCCAGAGACAAAGAATGTTAGGAAGCTGGATCAAAGAAGAATTGCAGTCTTGCTATTTTAGCAGTGTTTTTTTCTATTATTGTAATATCTACCACTATTTCCTATTAGTAATGTTCGCCTTAATTAATCTGCTATTGAGTAAAGTAAATATTACTATTTGGAAACAGTGTTCTTGTCTGAACAAAAACAAACAACAACAATAAATATTTAGAAAGGAAAAGGAATTCGCATCTTGGTTAATAAATTCGCGTTTTAATCATGATTTTTTGCCAGAAAAGATCGAAAATCTATCGCGTATTAAGCAGGTTCGCGTAATAACCATTCGCTTTTAAACATCATGTTTTTACATCAGTCTTATGGGCGATGTTCTATGAATAGTTAAAAAATCCGCGTTTTAAGTGGGATCGCGTATTAACTGTAAGCGTCTTAAACGGGTTTGTATATATACACTATATAGCCATTAATGACCGGCAGCTTTCAATTTTAGAAATTTTGTCGAATATTTAGAAATATACTTGACAGATTCTTCTGGAATTTCAGGATTAAAAAGAACAGGTATGACCTCATATTCAGCAATGTCGATTTGTTAAGGGGGGGGGGGGGGTAATTGGGGGACAACAAAAAATCAAAGAAAAAAAAATAATATTTGTGATCACCCTGTAAAATAAAATGCACGAAATGATCTATCGCTACCAAATATAAATAAACAGACACTGTGCAATATGTATATTCTTTTGTGTAAGAATAGCACGTATATTAATAGAGATATAGCGATTTATTTAAAAAAAATAAAAAATTCTTGCATGTTTTTTGCTTATAACATGCAGGGTTTTCAACCAAATTTAACGCCGGTTTCAGAAACATTGACAAAATATAGTAGAAACAATATAGTTCAATTGGAATATAAAAATATTAAATATTTTAGGAAATAAGAGCAGTTGTACGAAATAATTTTTATCTGCGCATGCGCGAACGATAACAAGGATCATTTTACATAATTTAATAGTCAACTCTATAGAGCAACTTATTAAAAAAAATCTGTCAAATATCGTAAAAATTCAGAAAGATATCGGCGTTAGAGTGAGCAACTTTTTAGTTGTTCTCTAAAAGCAGCTGAATGATAAGGGATTTTACACAAATTGTCATTTTTTATTAACTTTCAGAGAAAAGTTAGTATTTAGTGACTATCAACGAGTAGATTTGGAAAATATGCTTCGATTTTGATACTTCTTTTGATTATGGTATGGGCTCGTTCTGTTGGTTATCCAAGAAGAACTAAAGCATAAATAAAAAATGAAAAAAAATGATTAAAAATGACAATTTGTGGAAAATCTCTTATTATTCAGCTGCTTTTAGAGAACAACTAAAAATTTGCTCATTCTAACTCCGATATCTTTCTGAATTTTTACGACATTTAACTAAATTTTTTTAATAAGTTGCTCCATAGAGTTCACTACTAGATAGAGTCACTATTAAATTATGTAAAATGATCCTTGTTATCGTTTGCGCATGCGCAGATAAAAATTATTTCATACAACTGCTCATAATTCCTAAAATATTTCATATATTTATATTCGAATTGCACTAAATTGTTTCTACTATATTTTGTCAATTTTTCTGAAACCGGTGTTAAATTCGGTTGAAAACCCTGAATGTTATAAGCAAAAAACATGCACGAATTTTTAATTTTTTTAAATAAATCGCTATATCTCTATTAATATACGTGCTATTCTTACACAAAAGAAGACACATATTGCACAATGTCTGTTTACTTATATTCGGTAGCGATAAATAATTTCGTGCATTTTATTTTACAGGATGATCACAAGTATTATTTTTTTCTTTGATTTTTTGTTGGCCCCCTAATTGCCCCCCTTATCAAATCGACATTGCTAAATATGAGGTCGTACCTGTTCTTTTTAATCCTGAAATTCCAGAAGAATCTGTCAAGAATATTTATAAATATTCGACAAAATGTCTAAAATTAAAAGTTGCCGGTTATTAATGACCATATAGTGTATATCAACATTTGAGATGAGGGTAGCTTTGGGGTTTGGGGAGGGATTCATGATCGATGAAAATACACCAAAATTTTCGAAATCGCTTTACCATAAACATGTGTCATAGGTAGGTTCTTACCTTTTGTAATGGAAGCTAGTTAAAATGGTTACAAGTCTCCTGTGACTGAGGAGCTGAAGAGCAAGATGTTGATCTAGAAAACCAGCCAGTTATTGACACCTAACCACTTTAGCAAAAATCTATTTCAAGTAAGCATTTTTTTGTAAAATTCTGCAATATAACGCCCTTCAACGTTAACTTATTTGTCTTAACTTTTAAAAACTATGCGCCAGTATTGTTGGTTTTTTTAACATAGGAATAGTGTCAGTTACTGAAGTTATTGACCATATTTATGAAAAAAATTAATTTTAAATGAAAAAAAGTATAATTTTTCCTAATTTTGTCAACAATAATTTTTTAATGTATCTCTACTATACTTTCAAAAATAAAGATAAGTATAAAATAGTTTTAAAACTTATTAATATTGATTTGAACCAACAAAATCCTTAAGGTGTCAAGTTGCTGAATGCTTCACCCTACCAGAAAGATTATGACAAATTGCGGTGACAGCTTTTAGATTTTCTACAGAGTACGACTATTACGCTTTTCAGTCTTTTCAACGGATTTTACTTTTTTTAATTAATAATTTTAATGCTGTAACTTCATGCGTCACTAAGTGATTATATTTATAGCTGAGAAATATATCTCTTAAATGTCTTTGAAAGAAAAAATAAATCCAGTGATAAAACAGAACTGCAAAATTTCTAAAATGTGTGCATTGGTTAAAAGTTTGTCTCTAAATATATGAGGGATGAGACTCTATTTATAAATCATAACTTACTACTAAGACGAACACTGACATTTATTAAGACGAAGACAAAACAAAAATACAGTTAAAAGCACTCTTCTCAATCTATATTTAGCTTAAAAGCAACAACTTTGGCTTCATTTACTTAGTACCGTCGAATATTTCTAAGATTTTCATACGTCATTTAAATCTTCTATTTTATATCGTCGAGAATATTCTGTTCTTTTTAACGAAATTTGCCGTCGTCCGATTCGTTTTTGTTCTATTTATTTTTTTTTAGCATTTGCACTTCACGCAGCTTCGTTACCTTTTTAATCTCGAAGCGGAATACAGAGTCGGGGACATTCAGTCTGATGCAAGTGTTACTTACTAAATTCCCCGCATATATGCTATGTTTAACTCTACATTTTAGTAAAAGAAACAAAGTAAAACTGTTTTTTATTATCTTTTAGAAGAACAAAACATAGCATAAATAAATATATTTTAATAAAATAGCTTTATGGATATCACTGGGAAAACATTTCAATCAAAACATTTTGATAAGAATATATTTGATTGATACAAATTTGCATTTTTTAAGTTTAACTGATTACGATTAATGATTAATAATTATTTTTGCTGCATTTTAAAAGACTGGGCCTAATCTACAGTAATGAAATTTGACACATTAAAAGCTCAGTAATGCGCTTTATTGATAGAGCTTTTACGAACATTTAACATTGCTTACATGCTTGTACTTTAGCATAATAATGAGGAGGTTGAATCTTACTTACTGTTGAAATAAAGTTTGCTGAAGTTCTAAAATAACTGTTTTCTGCGAGAAGCACTTAAACTCCAGTCTTTTACTGTATTAACAGACAATGCTGAGATGTAAATTGTTAGTATGCATTATTTGAAATGCTATTTAAAATGTTCAGTTAAGTTATTTTCAGACAAATTCAACGCGATTCAGTGTGTTCAGTAACATTTATTTTAGACAAAAATTTTCAAATTTAGATATGTTTAAATATTTAAAAAAATGCTTTCACGAAAAAAAGAAAAAATATCTAGTAACTTTCCATTAAATCTTTATATATGCACAGTGATTCGATAATCCCTATCAGAAATGAAAAAGTGTACGAAAACAAAGAAAAATCACATAAGAATATAAGTTCACAATTCTCTTATCAACACCTCTCTCTCCCTCCCCTCCCCCCAAAAAATAATAATAAGGTAGTTCAGAATTTTAACCCCTTAATTCTCGCTCCCGTGAATATCACGGGCTGAGGTGTCGTTCGTTATTTCTCGCGCCCGTCATATTTCCGGGCTGGAGATTTATTCCTAGAAAAAACTTCTGAAACCAGAAAATTTTAACTGGCATTTCGGTGTGAAATCAATGAATATTATCGTTTGGGTTTGGTTTTTGACGCTGATTGTGATGTTGGACTTTGTATTGCATGTTTCGAAATATATCGTCGGTACCATGTCAAACTATCCAATGTGAAAACAGTGGGCTACTTTTTTTAAATTCAGATTTCTTGATTGGCACCACTTTTTTGAAATAGTGAAATTCGCCTTATTTAACCTTATTTAATGACATATTAATTAAGGCAAAAACAAAGGGAATTTTAATATTTCAGAAAAGTGGTGCCAATCAAGAAATTTGAATTTAAGAAAAGTAGCCCACTGTTTTCACATTGGATAGTTTAACATGGTACCGACGATGTGACACTCAAAAAAAATATTAACAATCGAAATTTAATGTACGTTATATTCTTTCAAATATTATTTTTAAAAATTTGTTTGAGGATGATAAATAAAGATCTAAGATGTGAAAAATAAAGGTCTTATTCTCATTAATTTGTATGGTGTTAAACAAACATTAAAACACAGAATTCTCGCATGATGGCTTTTCCGCAAATGTGAATTTGTTGTATAACATCTTTTTTTTTTTTCGCCTTAAAAAAAACTAATTGCATATTTTGTAGAAACCTTACAATTATTCAATTTCTGTAATAAAATGAAATAGGTACGTTTTTGATGGTTTTTCCAAAAATTAAGCGACCGTTAAGAGGTTAAGAAAAACATAAATATCGTAAAGATAGTTTCAGCTATATATAAAAATGTAGATATCCACATTTTAGTTTGTAATGTCTGTTTTTTATAATTTTTCCGTTTACATACCAATTATCAGACATTAATTTATATTTTAAAAAACGACTTTACTATCTGTAATATTTACACGTCTGATTTTAGCTAATTTCAGTTTCAGCTGATTTTGTTTACGTTTTGCGAGGTATAATGACGTCAGGAGACGTTCAAAAAGTGCATAGTGATTCATCATGTTGGTTGTATACACTGTCAAATCGTAATATACTGTTCGAACTATAAAGCATCTAGCTCAGGGAAATTGCAGGGAAAGGGTCGATGACCACTTCCATCACTTTTCATTAGGTCGTCAATTTTTGTACAAACCAAGAAAAGTTTCTTGAAAATTTGTAAAAATATCTTCATTAATTTTACAGTTGTGCATGAATACTCGTGTCATATGAACAGTCAGACACTCTATATTTTCTCAATAAAAGTGAAGTGCGATTCTGTGTTATTGCACATTGTTGCCGTATTCCTTAATTTTCATTTTCATTTTTAGGTGCGTTCATAATTATATAAATACGTAGCACCTATAGTCGTCGTTTGATCAGTCCGTCTGTCTGTCCATCTGTCTGTCCGTCTGTTCGCATATAACAGCGCAAAAACTATTAAACCGAATGGTTTGAAATTTATTATATATAATTGTTGCAGAATTTTGTCGAGTCAATTCAAATTTTATGAAACCGAATCAAAACTTAAAAAGGTATTAATAAAAGTTTCCTTCATTTCATTAAATCCTATCATACGTAATTTATTCAATGATATCCCATGATAGGTCATGATTCTAGGTTGCCATGGTCATTATTCTATTAAATCCTATCATACGCATTTAATTCAAGGATATTCCATGATAGGTAATGATTCTAGGTTGCCATAGTGATTGCGTCCTATTTAGGATGGAGTCCTATTATTTCCGTATTACTCAATTTAATATAGATAATTGTAATAACTTTTATTCATGCTATTTTGGCATAAGAGTGCAACAGCTATTGTACCAAGATCTGAATATTTCTAAAACTAGTTATAGTATCAACGCACCTCATTTGTTACGTTTGACTTACAATTTCCGATTTGTTGAAATTGTAAGTTGTTGTACATCGCTCACTCACAAGAAAATTAATGCACAACTCTAGAAAATTCATTTTGCGTGTTATTCCAATAATAGGTCTGACTTCGATGCGTCGATACAGGCAAAGTGTCATAAGTGTAGTTATTCAAAAGAACGCCATACTATACTTTGTCACCACACAAGCAACTGTCCAAAAGCTGAGGGAGTAATAAATTTATTGAATCCTTCCTACCTTTCCTATGCTTAAATTCTTAAGTGTTTTAAGCATATGTATTCTTTACCAGCTGCATAGAAAGCTAAATACGGTAGATTTATGTTACAGAAAAAAAATGACAGTTTTTTGCCTCTCCTGTGAAATGCAGTATTTTTCATTTGTGTAACTTTACTTGAGGGTGAAAAATATTACAGTGTAACGTCGAAAATACGGCATTCAAAAATCCAGCGCAAAGTTATCTTCTTCCCTCCCATCGTTTTTTTTTTTTTTTTTTTTTTTTTTTTTTTTAATTTTCATTGTTGAGAGAAAGAAAAATAATATTTGTTTACGAGAATCTCGAGATCGAACGCCATGGATTAACGAACAGTGAGATTGCTGAGCTGACGCTGTGCTAAATATTGGGTTGGCAAGAATGTAATTTCAGTTTCCACACATAAATAGCGTTATCTAAATTTTTTTAATGAATTCTGTGAGTGATGTTCTTGGCATTTTGCCATTTGATAACTGTGACATCGAGGTTGCTTTAGAAACGCGTGTAGTGTGATTTTGTTTGCACCTGTTAGTTGAGGGTCAATTTTAAAATGGAGTACAAAACCAAACGTTTTCGGTATCTTGAACTTTTTTATTTCCGTAAAGGAAAGAAAGCTGCAGAGGATCATAAAAAGACATGTGAAGTTCATGGTGTTGATTGCATAACAGAGCGCACCTGTCAGAATTGTTTAAAAAATTCCGTTCTAGTGATTTTTCACTGAAAGATGACCAACGTTCTGGTAGACCGACTAAAGTTTGTGATGACCAAATCAATGTCACTATTAAAGAGGGTCGTCATATAACTTTTCGATAGATTGCAGAGAGGTTAAACGTATCGCACGCAACAATTGAAAATCACTTAAAAGGTCTTGGACTCATTAAGAAGATCGATATTTGAGTTCTGTATGAACTGAAAGATATTCACTTAACACAACGAATTATTAATTGTGATATGCATCTTAAGCTCAATAAAAATAATCTTTTCTTGAGAAGAATCATCACTGGTGAGGGAAAATGAGTCCCTAACTGTAACATCATTCGATAACGATCATGGTCCAAGCATGATTAACCATCACAAACCACATCGAAAACTGAATTGCATCAAAAAAGATCATGCTGACAATTTGGTAGGATTACAAAGGTGTTGCGTATTTCGTGCTGCTTCCAAGGAACCAAACAATTAATTCAGATGTTTAATGTCAACAAGTAATAAAACTGGATGAAAAATCAAAGAAAAGCGGCCAACATTGGCAAATCGTAAAAGAATTGTCTTCCACTACGATAATGTCTGGCCTCACACATCTTTAATAACTCGTGGAAATTATTAGAGCTTGGTTGGAAAGTGATGTCGTATCCCCCTACAGCCCTGACCTGGCGCCATCTGATTACCATTTATTTCGAAGTCTGCAGAATTCTTTGAACAGTAAAAATTTTACAAATGACGATGACCTTAAATCGTTCTTGGTTCAGTTTTTGTTTGATAAGTACCAGAAGTTCTATGAGTGCGGAATCATGAAGCTTGAAGAAAGAGGGCAAAAGGTCCTTGAACAAAATGGAAAATATATAATTGATTAACGTTTATTCCTTGTTTTAAAAAAATATTTTTTTCAGTACTACAAAGCCGAAATTACTTTTTTGCCAACCCAATAGAACCGCCAATAATGCTGATAACAGCTCAGATTAACGAGAATGAGGAACCGGCAACAAAAGAAAGTGTCACTGAAAGAAACGCATAAATTTGAATGGAAAATTAATATCTGCTTTAGATAAACAAGCCTGTATTTCTGAAATTGATATTCTTCATTCAAGAAAAACTTGCTAAACAAACGGCTGAAAAAAATGAAGCAAATAAAACTGACATCGATGCTTCGGAAATTACACGAAAAAAAAAACTATTTCACTGTTTATTAGAATTTATATATTTATTTATTTTGTAACATAGAAAATATCAATGAAAGCAAGTTTTTATTTTATGTTTAATATTCTCTTTTTCTCACATAGTAATAATTTGCCTATAAATTAAAGTACGAATAAAGACACCATTTAGAATATCGGAAGTATTTTTGATGTTCTTTGAGTAATCCGGAATTTTAAAAAATACGGCTTATTCTCAGTCCCGATGATACCGGATTTTCGAAGCTATACTAAATAATCCATTCTATACACAGAAAAGATGTCTATAACGCTTGAGTGTTTCAGTGGTAATTTGCAACTTAAATTGTTACGTTTGCATAACTTTTGCATGAATTCTCTTATTTTCAAAATTCCTTTTTGTTTGAACGTTGTTAGTCTGCTGATGGTTCTGTTTCAATATCATCAAGATCTAAAAATAATAGTTTCTCTCCTTTCTTGTCTTCTGTTATTTTAAAGTTATCAACTTTCGTAAAAATTGAATTATTGCCATGAAATTTTAATGTGACGTAAAGTGCACAGTACAACGTCACGGGTATTAAAATAGTCGCCGTATCGTGTATAGTTTTATATATATATATATATATATATATATATATATAAAGGCACGTCAAAATTTTTAATGTATAATCGTGTAGTGCGTGGAAAACTGAGCGATATTTGCGACAGAGAGAACTTAAATGAGTGTTGATTAAATTCCTGCATCAGATTGGTTACCCGATTTTAGGAAAACTCGACCTGATCCATGTTTTGTGTCAGGTCGGCGGTAATTGAATTTTTCGTTTCGCGTGGACGTGGGTTTGCACGTGTTTGGCGAGAGATTCTTATGTAACTGATGGTCTGTCCAAAAGATATATTAATAAAAAAAAATCTATTAGAGTTTAAATAGAAAATTATACTTATCTATATTCTGTACATCGTGCCGCATGTTTGTAATCCAAGTGGAAGTCGCTGATTCGTATTAAATAAACACCTTTTTTTTTAAAACTAATTTTGAGAAATACTAAATGTAAATTCTTTTCAAAATTCGAAACAAGTATTTTAACATAAAAAAGTAAATTTCTCTTTTCTTTTTCAGAAAAACATTTTAAAACTAATTTTTGTTTCTAAAAGTTTGGAGAATAAATAGAAAAACTGGACGTTTAAAGTATTTAAGTTGTTTTATCCTATATATATACCATAAAAGCATTTTAAAGTACTTGAAAGACTATTCGTTTAAACAATGTGTAGTAGTACCTTTTTTCAGTTATAGAAAGGGTATTAGGATAATGCAAAGAATGTAAAATTACTATTATTAAACAAGCAGCTAAATATTTTGAAAGCTTCTCGAAATAAAAAAACGTTTTACATTTAAAATGGCTCTTTATCAAGTAATATTTCATTTTCCATAAATGATGTTTACTACGTTTTAATGGTTAAAATGTGTCACGACAAAATAATGCCGAAGAAAGATAAAAGGAATTGTTAAACTTTTGTTTTTAGAATACTTAAGTGTTGAAATATTACAGTTTCATAGTAGGTTTTTCAAATTATTTAGAGAATGAGGAATATATTTTATGTAAAAAAAAAAAAAAAAAATCGTTAAACAAAGTTTAAAACTGTGTTCATTCTTTATGTTGCTTCTGAACATTTTAGAGTTCTTGAAAAATCATAGAGAGAATAATGTGAGACTAAAGAGATACTTATGTAAAATAAATTTCGTTAAAGAAAGTTTTATATTGTGTTCATTCTTGATGATGCTTCTGTATGTTTTACTTGAAGGAACTATATAGAGGTTCTAATAGAGGAACTAACTTCATAGAGGAACTAAAGTGAGACTAAGCAGATATTTATTTTATGGAAAATAAATTTCGCTAAACAAAGTTTTATATTATGTTCATTCTTGGTAATGCTTCTGTACATTTTAGAGCACTTGAAAGCTCACAGAGAGAATAAAGTGAGACTAAAGAGAAACTTATTTTATGTAAAATAAATTTCGTTAAACAATGTTTTATATTGTGTTCATTTTTTATGATGCTTCTTTATAATTTAGAGTACTTGAAAGACAGTAGAGAGATTAAAGTGAGACTAAAGAGATACTTATTTTATGTAAAAAAAATCGTTAAACACAGTTTTATATTGTATTCATTTTTGATGATGGCTTCTTTGCAATTTAGATTACTTGAAAGATGACAGAGAGACTAAAGTGAGACTAATGAGACTTATTTTATGTAAAAATAATTCCTTAAACAAAGTTTTATATTGTGTTCATTTTTTATTATGCTTCTTTAGAGTTTAGCGTACTTAAAAGCCTATTCGTTGAAACAATGTTTAATAGTATAATTTGTCACGTAATTTAATTTTATTTAAATTGTTTCATGTATGTAAAGATGAAATATTTTGATCTATTTTTCAATCATTTCCTGATATACTAGAAATATCAAAATTACATACTTAGATGTATTTCTGATGACAATACAACATTTAAATATTTTTAGAACTTAATTATAAACTAATAAATTAATTTTAAAGTATTTTTTCCATTGGATGGTTGCAGATAATAAATCGTGAAATATTCTTTAGGATTGCATGAAACTGTGACACAACGAAATAGTTTAAACAGTAAAAAATAGAAAATAAGATATAACTAAAAACAAACAATGAAATATATTTTAAGAACTTTCTTTTACCAATTAATTGTTTAATATAAATTAAATTATTATGATATGTTGAGAAAAAAAATGTATAAATTTTGATTAAGTAGTTTACATAATACTTTTTTCACGTTACCATACGTTAAAAAATATAAAGATCAAATGCTATAATTTTTGTAATACATTCACTAGTTCGTTTTCTACCCTTCATAAATCAAAGTGGTTTACTTTCCATAATCGGTGGTTCACGCCACCACGCCAATTTAAGAATATTTTTTGGAAATACGTAAACTTCTACCATGAAATTAGGATTAATTTTTAAGATAAAAAATAAATGCTTATAAAAGATTGTTTAATTATTTTTTTTAATTTAGTACGTATTAGCTACTGGATAAATTTCACGAAAATTCAAAAAACACAAAATTGCTAAGGTTAGATAAAAATTTAAATATCGTGAGAGAATACTAAAATAATGGTTTTACATTTAAATTGCTTCTTTAATAAATCATTTTAAATTTAAAAACAAATTATCGTGTTTTAGTTATTAACAAGATCACCATCATAAAATAAAATTAACTAAACACAGGTTTAGATTAAATAAAAAGATAAAATTTCCATTAAAGTTCACTTCTCCTAACATTTAATGGTTTAAATACAGAGTGAGGGATTAAAATGGTACCCCTTCATCTTTATTTGTTTTCAATGCATTGTAATATGCAAGCTTAAGAATTTTACATATGTTCGTATCCACCATCTCAGGAGTCGTACTTGCCTGAAATTTCAAGACCAGGAAATTTTCCGGTACCAATATTATCTTATAGAAAATGTCTTCTTAAATAAAAGGAAATTTCGCGCCTTTAACCTAGATTTATTTTTCTATTAAAAAATATTTATATTTGTCCTGAAAAATTCCTTGTAGCGTACAACCCCTCTCATCTACAGTCGTGGTCATAAGTTTAGGACCACCACTTAAAATTAAGATCCAGACAATAAATTGAATACTTACTTGTTAGTAAAATTATAAACTCCCTTTATTACATGAATATTACATTTCTATGCATATAAATCACATACATTAAACATAAATTTTACAGAAAAATTAATATTTTGTTGGTCTGTCGTTAGCTTTTATTACGGCCTGCAAGCGTTTTGGCATGCTCTCTACTGCGGTAGTACACAGCTGATAACTCTTTCACCCAAACTTCCTTAATTGCTTTTTCCAGTTCCTTAGCACTTGCTGGCTGTTTCTCAGAGACCTTGTGCTTTAAGACAGTCCGTAAGTTTTTAATTGGATTCAAATCGGGACTTTTTTCAGGCCAGTCTAGGATTTGAATTTTCTTCCTCTTCAAGAACTGAGTAACAATTTTAGAGCGATGACATGGAACACCATCATGCATAAAAATCGTGTATTTATGAACAGTCATGTGTAATTCTATTTTCTCCTTCAACAAATCCACATATTTTTTGCCATTCATAGTCGTTCCTGGTGATAGGATGAACAATGCAGCCGTTCCGTTCACTGACATTCTACCCCAAATCATGACACTTGGGGAGTGTTTAACAGTCTGTAAAGTGTAACGTTCATTGAATCGCTTTTCAGGAGATCTAAGGACATAGTACTTGCATGTAGAGAACTGCTGTATGGTAGATTCGTCCAGAAAAAAAAAACGTTGCCACTGACGAATTGTCCATTTGGCATGTTTCTTGGCAAAGTCCAAGTACTTATCTCTCATGGCCACTATTAACCTGGGCTTTTTCGCAGGCTTATGGGATTTTAAATTAAAGTCGTCAAACAAACGTCGACTTACTGTTCTACGACTGATATCCACACCTTTTGCAAGCAGTACTGACCTTATCTTACTTGTGGAACTCATTGCAGAACGAACTGCTATTCTCCTCATGACATGGTCATACCTAGCTGTGGTTTTATGAGGTTGACCACACCTTTTGGCATCAACATAAGTCCCTGTTTCTTTAAATTTCTTGATCACATTGTGAAGTGCATTCTTACTACGTCTTACTAGTTCACTAATTAATCGTTCGGAATATCCTTCATTATGAAGAATAACAATTTGTGCAAGCTGAGCTTCAGAAACTGATGATTTTCGACCTATTTTCATAGGTTTTCAAAACTTGTAAAACAAGCAACACTGCGTCTGTGACGTTTATTACTCAAAGATCAAACGAAAAATGAATACAGTACTCCACTTCCAGACAGAATGACGCCATCTGACACAATCAATTTGATTTATGATGTTGTCAGTGGTTTCAATTGTAAAAACGCTAGTTTCTGCACGGTGGTCCTAAACTTTTGGCCACGACTGTACCTCAACCTGACAAACCTTGGTCGAATGCTTAAATGAAATTCACGATTAACCTGATTGGACCTGATTGCGGCCGAAGTCAATCAGATTAATGAAGAATAGCATTTGACCGTTCGACCGAGATTTTCTAGGTTGGGGTAGACGGTGAATACGGGCATTAGTAACGTATTTTGCCTACCTTTTCAGTGAATGTCCGAAATGTACACTTTTAGTGAAATAACGTGCTTCCGCTTTGCGGAAAAAAATATTGGCTACCAAAGTCATCCGACGTCAACACATGTTACTCTTCCTGTTGAAATAACTAAAGAATTTTTTTTTAGGTAGCTTTCTTTACAAAAAGCTACCTATTGCAGCCGTTCGGAGGAAAGCGATTTCAAAAAATTTTGGTATATTTTCATCGATCATGACCCCCAGAACCCGAAACCACCCTCCGTTCAAAATTGATATATATATATATATATATATATATATCTGACTTATGTCACACTGTAATTCTCGTATTTATGAACCGATTTCGATGTAATTCGGTGTGTACATAGTACATACCAATGTCTCGACCGAGTTCGTTGGCCAGCTTCATCCGCCATTTTGTTTCAAAATGGCGGCCATTTAAAATTTTTTAAAAATTTTAAAATTTGAAATGTGGTACCAAAAAATTGAAAATGGAAAAATATTTTTTTCTTATGTATTTGACCTTTATACAAAGACTCCGTAGCAGTTTTTGTTTCGTCTATATCTTAAAAAATGTCTGAGTTATAGCATTTTGAATTTCTAGCGAAGCTGACATTTTGAAACGTCCTGAATTTTGTCACGCGATAAAAGGCGTATTTATGAACCGATTTGGATGTATCTTCGTTTATACATAGTACAGACCAATTTCTCGACCGGGTTCGTTGGCCAGCTTCATCCGCCATCTTGTTTAAAAATGGCGGCCATTTAAAATTTTAAGAAAAATTTAAATTTGAAATGTGGTGCCAAAAAATTGAAAATTGACAACATATTTTTTTCTTATGTGTTTGACCTTGATAAAAAGATTCTGGAGCAGTTTTTGTTTCGTCTATATCTTAAAAAATGGCTGAGTTATAGCATTTTGAATTTTTAGCGTGGCTGACATTTTGAAACGTCCTGATTTTTGCCACGGGATAACAGACGTATTTATGAACCGATTTGGATGTACCTTGGTGTGTACATAGTACATACAAATAACTCAACCGAGTTCGTTGGCCAGCTTCATCCGCCATCTTGTTTCAAAATGGCGGCCATTTAAAAAATTTTTAAATTTAAAATGTGATACCAAAAAATTGGAAAATGAAAAAGATTTTTTTCGTATGTGTTTGACCTTAATACAAAAATTCCGGAACATGTTTTGTTTCGTCTATATCTAAAAAAAATGGCTGAGTTATAAGATTTTGAATTTCTATTGTGGCTGACATTTTAAAACGACCTGAGTTTTGTCACGCGATAACAGGCGTATTTATGAACCGATTTGAATGTAACTTGGTGTGTAGATAGTACATACCAATGTCTCGACCGAGTTCGTTGGCCAGTTTCATTCGCCATCGTGTTTCAAAAGGGTTGCCATTTTTAAAAAAATGTAATTTAAAATTTTAAATGAGGTATTAAAAAATTGGAAAATGAAAAAGATTTTTTTTTATCTGTTTGGCCTTGATACAAAGATTCTGGAGCAGTTTTTGTTTCTGAAAATTTGTTCTTTTGTTTATATCTTAAAAAGTGGTTGAATTATAGCACTTTGAATTTCTATCATGGCTAACACTTTGAAACGATCTTGTATTTGTCACGCGATACCACACGTATTCGCCTATTTCGATGGAAGAAGACATGCGGATAGTATGCATCAATATCTCGACCAAATTCGCTGTCCAGCTTCATCAGCCATCTTGTTTCAAAATGGCGGCCATTAAATTAAAAAAAAATTATATTTAAAGTGAGGTGCAAAAAAATTAGAAATTGAAAAATGTTTCTTTCTTAAGTATTTGACCTTGATATAAGGATTCAGGAGCATTTTTTGTTTGTCTTTATCTTAAAAAATGGCTCAGATATAGCAGTTTCAATTTCTAACATGGGTGACATTTTGAAAAATCTGATTTTTTGCCTGCGACAGCACTCGTATATATCAATCGATTCCGATGTGAGTGAGCATGTGCAAAGCAATTACTAAGGTCTCGACCAAGTTCACTGGTTAGCCTCATCCACCATATTGACTTAAAATGGCAGGCACTTTAAGAAATCTCCGAATTCGGCAGCCAAATATAAGTTACTTTAAATAAAAACAGTTTGGATAAAGCTGACTAATTTCGCGAAATTCTCATTCATAATGATTTAGTATTGATAAAAATTTGTATTGAATCTTCTACATTCGGTTTCCACTTAATTGAGCTTCGAGTGTTTGAATAATATAAGTTGGCTTTTTTTAAAATAAGGAATATGAAAGCTACCTCTTCCTCCCGGCACTGGCCGGAAGGACTTTTTTTGCTACAAGCTGTAAATTGCTGATTTCGTAGCTCATTGACAACGCTTACAAAACGTACCCTATTTCACTAAGAGGCTTCACCTAAAAGATTCATAGGAAATATATAAAATATTTAGTAAGTAAAATTCTCAAGATTGTATTTTACTATTCAAAGAATGTAAAACTTATTGTAAGTATTGCACCATTATGCTAATCACGCTGTTTATAAATATAGAAGTATTTTCTTTGCAATTAAGCGTGTTTGTGTAAATGGACAAGACTTTCCATAAAGGCACTCTAAATTTCTGAAGTAGTAACAGGGCGGATTTCGGACTTTAAAAAAAAGTACACAATACAAAGGTGTGTTCAAATGGTTTATTCCGGTAGTTTTTAAGTAAGCTTCCTCCACTGACCTCCAAAATACAACGAAGAGCTAACTCTTTATTATGTTACATGCAATCTAGAATATATCCCATGAATATAATGCCATAAAATTTAGAAGGAAAAATTTAAGGAAAACTCCAATTTCTTTCCATAGAATATTATGGGGTAGATATTTCCAAACTAAATTTTCTTTTCTTAAATATGACGAGGATGCTACAATTTTATCTCAGGACTCTTAAAGCTTAAAAATTTTCAAAATTTTAAATTTTTGTAGATGTTAAACTCCTATCTTTTTTTAATATTTCGATATAATAGTTTCCTTGAAATTCCCTTTAGAAAAGAAGTAATGGTTTTTGGAAGTATACCCGCTCAATAGCTGAAGTGGGGTTTCCGAAACTTTGAAGTCATTTTTCTCCAAATGACGTTTTCGGGCATAATGCGCAAGATATCTCAAAAACTTCTATTTTTTCATGAAATTTTCAAAGCATATGTTTTATGTTAGTCTGGATAAAATGAACCTAAAATTTCATTTTCATTGTTCAAAAATATATATTTTTAGGCGATTATATTGTTGAAATTTTCAAAATTTTGTATTAGCTAAATACAACTCTGCATAAAAAATATAAAAACAATTACAATACAAATGTATTTACGTTCAGGGTAGATATTTTAATCGCAAGTATAAATAGGGCCTAAAATTTTCATTCTAGTTGCAAAAGTTATTTTGTAATCCTGAGCGTAAACTGTTATACCAGTTTTCTGTTCGTCAAATGTCTGACAGTTTGGAGCCCCTATAAATGCTTATTCTGCATCTTGTCATTCTTTAAATACATGAAATTAAAGAACATATCTTTCATCCCAACAAAAAATTGTGCTTTTAAATCATATACATTTCAAGATATTAAATGTTGAAAATGGTCTTTTTTTCATTTTTTCCAATTTTAAGAATCCTGAGACCCCTTAAAAGCTACAGATTTTATTTAACGTCAGCACAAATGTTTAATGTTATCCTACATAAAATACAATTTCGTAAACCTTTACAAAAAAAATTAAAAATTTGATAAGTATTACTCATAAAAATATGAAAAAGGATAAAAATAACCAAAAATGGCTAAAAGTACGCCAAAAATTCTGAAAAAGCGCGAAAGCTTCATTACGCACATTGAAAATGTGATATGGTCTGGCAGAAAGTGGATTGATGAGTTGCATTGTTAAAAATCTGTAGCTTTTGCTGCATAGTCACTCCAGCGCTGTTATAGAATTTCTATATTCTGACCAATGAGAATTATCCATAATATAGTCAAATAATGGTTTTCTATAAAAGTAGTAGAGTGACTATGCAGCAAAAGCTACATATTTTTAACAGTGTAGCTCTCCGTTCAATTACGGAGATCAATGGGTGCCTTTATGTAGTTACAACTGCAACATACGCATAGGGCGTATGCTTAGACAGACGTTTTTGTGCAAACTATGTCAGACCTAAATTCCAGATTTGGAGGGTACACGTTTGTCCGAGTTCTATTAGACGAGTGTGATAAGTTAACATTAATTAGCTTGAAGATAATGGCAGGTTCGCCAAGATACTTCGCGATTCCTTTCAATTTAAAATCATCTCAATCAATCACATTTTGCATTCTATATGTTATAACTTTTGTATAAAGGCACCCTATATATTAACCCATTGAGGACTACTTTCTTTTACACTTTTTAATATCTCGACACCAGTTGACGCCAGTTTTTTTTTTTTTCCATATTGTAATTTTAACTCATTTGTTCCCCAAAATTTGAGATTGTGTAATATGAAAATTTTCTTACTAAAATACTGGTTTTCATATTTAAAATTTTCGTAATATTAAATGGCAAGTTTTCTTGCCAACCGGCGTTAATGAGTTAAGAGACTGTTTCTTTGAGAGTGTCGTGTTTACAGACTGGTTATGAAGAGTTCATTTCATATGGCAAGTGTTACTTTCAGCATGGAAAGAAGCAGCTTGCATTTACGTGCATTCAAAATACAGTTTTATCGGATTTAAGATTTAGAAATTAATTGTCGTATACTTATGTAATTACGATTTTCATGAACAAAATCTGAATTTTGTCTCTATTTTTAAAATAAATCAGGTCAAGGGCTAGTTTCTAGTGTAAGGTAGAATCTGGATGTTTTAATTTAGTAAATATAAATCTGTCATATCAACATCAATTTTTTTAATTGAATATTAAATTGAATGAATTTAAACGAATTTTAAAAACATTTTTGTCAACTTCTTTTAATTTTAGTCTATCACAGTAAATCTAAAAGAAACTGAAATTCATAAAAATTATGTATGCCGTTTTATAGAAGCGTATATTCAATCATTGATAAAAAAATTAGTTAAGTTAAAATTCGAAGAATGCACTTTCTATCAAGAGCAATGACAAGCCATTATTTAGGATGAAGTATTTTAACGCAACAATGCTGAAAACGAAATCTTTTTCTTTCGGATTATTTTCTGTTGAAACAAATTGTTCGTCGAAGTACCTTTTACTCGGGAAAGGAACTTAAACTTCCAAATTAACCTCATTCCCAGACAATGCCTGAAACATAAATAGTTTTATGCGTTATTAGAAATTTTCATTAATATATTAAAAAAAGATAATCGAATATGGGAACTTCACATTTTAATAAATTAATTATTCCAATTTTTTAGCAATTTTAATTCCAATTATATAATGATTTATTATAATATATATATAACACAGTGAAAAAAAACATACAAAACAATTTTTTTATGTCTGTCGTATTAATGCTTTAAAAATGTTGTAACTATTGTTGCAATCATTTATTATTAACAGAAACAAGAAACATAATTAAAGCTTTGTAAGGTGTTTTAACTAATGTGTGATCAACGTGAAATCTTTGAAAAAGCATAAGGTTTATTGTTATTAGTACAGAGGGCCCTAAAACTTGCCGCACTGACGACATATGCATTTATTATTCACAAAAGAACAAACATTAAAACGATTACTTTTATGCTAATGGTAAAAAGCACTTATAACATCACTTAGGAAAAAATATTGAATTTACATTTACATGGATAAGAGCGCTCCGACCCAAATAACCGATTGCTACCACTAAATTTTAATAGTATTTCATGCCGCATTTAATGCCAGAATTTCTGAGATTTAATAAAGCAAAGAATACTACTAAAATATAGTGGTGAAAATCACCCATTTGGGTCGGAGCGCTGTCATTCCTGCATTTATAATAAATGTTCAAAATATCAAACGCTTTTTAGGAGCAAAGCTGAACTTTTTTGAGCATGTTTGTAGGAGCGCGTTTTAACATGCTGGGAGTTCCTTTATCCTTTGAGTAATGGCGATTTTCAGATCATCTACAGTTTGAGGATTATTTGTATAAACTTTTTCTTTAAATATTCCCACAGAAAAAAGTCCTGGATTCTCAGATCAGGGGATCGAGCTGACAAAAGGTTTTCTGAAATGAACGATTGCCAAAAATTCTTCAAGCATGTCCATGGTTTCCTCACTTGTATGGATTGTTGCACCATCTTGTTGGAACAAAGAATTTCGTTCATTCACTTCTAACAATGCAATAAATTGCTAGATAAGTTCCCTGTATACAAAACTATCAACAATTTATTCGAAAAAGAGAAGTCCAACTATCCTTTTGCGTGATACCACACTGTATGCCAATTTTTCGAGAATGTAAAAGACTGGGGTAGCGACTTTCGGCGTTCTACTCCTGCGCTTGTCTTCCACTAAACCTGTATTACGAAATCGTCGAACGAGCCGATATAATGTATCTTTACTCGGATTGCATCATTTGGATATTTACTTCGCCAAAAATCTTTGTACCATTCAAGCGATTTATATTCAAAATAAGTTTCGAGCAGCGCAATTCTCTGAATGCGTGATGAATTAATTTCACTATGAAGAACAAAATAACACAGAACTTTATTCTCGCACCAATTAAGTGCAAAAAGAACCAAATGATAAAAACTCAAGAATTTATGCAATGATAAACAGACGATAAAATTTAATATTAAAAAAAAAATCACGGACAATGAGTTCTTTAAGTTAGAGTAGAGAATTTTTAGGACACACTGTATAATCGCTCCTTCGCTGGCGCGGCGTACCAGACCTGGAACGGATAACACGAAGTAAACCTGATTTTTTGTTAAGATATGAGAAAAAAAATATGTTTTCACCTAAAATATGGAAGATTTGGCGGTGAAATTAACAAATATCGCTCGCCCGCAAGAAAAGCGACACATCTCGCAAAAATTCATTTTGAGTTTTATTCCACTAAAAGGTTTGTCATAGGTGCGTCTTGCTACACAAACAGTTTCAAAAGTGTAGTTATACGGAAAATCATGTTATTACGTTATATGTCCATTTGTGATCAAAGAAGAGGGGTGGATTGTGTGGGGAGGTAAAATTATCCAACCCTCCAAACCACATCCAACGTTTCTATTCTTAAGTGTTTTAAGCTTATATGTGCTTTTTTTATTCTTGCATGCAAAGCTAAGTGCTATAGTTCCATATAACAGTAAAATCATGCACATTTTATTTTGCCTCTCCTGTAAAATTTACTTTTGTCGACATGTGTCACTTTTCTTGTGGGTGAGCGATATTATCCATACTGATCAACGGGTGTCAAAACTGTTATTAGAATTTTAAAATTTGAATTAGTTTTCGAGATATTATTTTTTTTTCATAATTTTAAGGACATTTCTATAATGATGCAACTAAATTACTCTATTTTTGTGGAAAAGGTGGCAGAACAGGAAAAAATCATTGGGAATATTGAGATTCTTATAGTTTCTTCCTTTTCGTCATTTTCGTCATTTTCAAATTGAAAGTGAAATTATCTTTCATTTCAATCGTCAGTGAAACGATATTGTGATTAAATTATGTTTTTCAGGAAATTTTGAAAAAATAAAAATTGAATTTGTCTTTTGTCGTCAAATTTAAATTGAAAAGGGAATTATTAAAAATAGAAAAAAAATAAACTAAGAATTAAATGATCACGTGTTAAAAACAGAAAATAGGGAAAATTTCGTTAAAATATTTAAACGTAAATATTACAAAAATACGAAAACTTTAAAATAATAAAATTATTACACGCGAAACGCTTTTAAAGATGATAATTACGTAATATGTAATATTCCCAAATATTAAATAACGTCATATCTTAAGTGCCTAAAATAAATATATTATTATGCGAGAAAAACATTAATAGTGAAGGTTAGGTTGCATTTAAAAAGCTCAAATAATATTTCCAAACACTTTAAAATTAAATAATATATGTACCCGTTAAAATAAATAAATAATTACACGAGCAATGCATTTAGTAGTAAAAATTACATCATGTATTAAAACGATACATTTAAAACTTTTTCATTACGGAGAATTTTAATGTGACGTCACATGTATAAAAGTTGTGCGACTAGCAAATTTGTTTATGCATTACATCACTTGATGCAGCGTAAATACAGGTAAAAGCATGCGCTAAATATTAGGTTTTATTTTGTGCTAATTACTATTCGATAAATACATTTTACACAATTTGGATAATCTTATAAATTAATATAAACAAGATACATTGTAAAAAATGCATGATGGTGTATTAAAATAAAGAAAAGTGTTCATGAATAAGCTATAAGGGTGAATATCACAAAATGTGAGATTTTGAAAATATCAATCGTTTCAAAGCTTCTGTTTTTTTTTTTTTTTTTTTTTTTTTTTTTTTTTATGTTGGTTGTACAGATGAGTAAAGGAATTTATATGTAAAATTGTTAAAGTTTGAAGGGCTTAAGTTTATTTTTTTTATTATAATCATATGTCATTTTCTTGGCATATGTATGCCAGGATAATGACAATTTCAGTGTAATGATCAGTTTTATTTGTAATTTATAGAAGCCATGAATATGGCATAATAAAAGTTTACTCCATTTTTGCAAAGAACACATTATTTTCAAAGAAATATCTAAAAGATCTTACTGGTAGCAATGATTTTACTACTTCTGACTTGAACTATGTCAAGAATATTCGGCAGCGCCATCTGTATACCTCATAAAGATCTAAAACGAGCAGGCCAGGAAAATGACATTCATTTTCAGTGACAATCATATTTTAATTATGGAAAATTATTTGTGAAATACAGAACTTGTGACATTCCAGATATATGTGTTATATAAGGTATAATTAGAAATTAGAAATTAAAAAAAAACTAAAAAAAGGTATTTGTACATGATAGAGCAGAAAGCCTTTTACTTTGCACACATCACAGTGTGACATGCCAGGAAAATGACAACCTAAAAATTTAAGTCTTTTAATTGCTTTATTTTTGCGTTATTATGAATATAATATCTCTTGAAAATACTTCTAAGAATATTTTCATATATTCTTCTATAAAAAAAAAATTGCATTATATAACATTAAATAGAAATTTTATAGTGCGGACTGCAATTTTTGTATTTTGTGATAGTGACCCACAACTGTTCCTGAAAATATCTAAAACTCGATCAAAACATAAAATATAAGCTTAAAAATTTCAAAACACAATGCTTTTCAATACCGTGGTTCTGAAAGCTATTTCAAAGAAGCGAAGTTTTTTAACCTCGAAACTAAAGGTAAGTGATTGTTCGTAGCATCGCTATAAAAGTCAGAAAGATAACGACATTTTTAACCTAGCCATTTTGTACTATCTGATTTTCAAATGTGTAATTGATCTTGCTTATCAATCACAAAAATAGCCGTCAGTTGTTACGACAGCGATGTATAAGGTCATGGTAACTGAAAAATACTCCATTTAAATGCAAATGCATGGGAACCCGATTACAGAAGGTAGCCGCCATTATAATGATAATATCATTCAATCTTACGTGACCTGGTAATATTTTTTTAAACAGGGCATATTACTATGTTTTTAGAGTTTGTGAAGTTTGAAAGGGGGTGACGGGCTTAGCTCGTAGGGAGCAGATTCCCCTAGTATATATATAAAAGAACACAGTGAAGAAAAACATAGAAAATATTTTTAACGTTTGTCTTGTCAGTGCTTTGAAAAATATTATAACTATTGTTCCATACATTTATTAGTAGCAGAATCAAGAAACAAATTGATTACTTTCTAAAATATTTTAAGCTGATTAACATGAAATCTTTAGACATCGGAGAATGAAGTTGCGATATAATTGAGCCGTTGATTTTGAAACTGGGTCAATTCCGTTTTATGTTATCGCTATATATTGAATGGATTACATTAGAATGGGATTAAAAAATATTCGTAAGCAGTAACAGATTAATTTTATATTTTTGTGGGATTATTTCATGTAAATTTAATATGCAGTATTGCATATCCGTGTTGGCGGAAAAAAATCATGGTTTTGGTATGCCCGATGGACTTGCCAAGGTCTCATTCGCGTAAGGTAGGAGGACATCCACCACGCAGCTGGAGCCCCATCATCATTTTTTTTTTATGTGAAATGTTCTTTAGAGGATAATAAATAACATGCAAAAAGGCCGGGGCTAAAATCTTTCAATGATTGCAAATTTCAAAAGCAATGATTTGTTCAAAACGTTGCTTTTCTTTGAATGGAACGTAATTCAAACAACAGAAAATTGAATGTTTTATTTTATTTGCTTATTTTCTTATTTAAATATTTCATATTTCCTTATAAGAGTTACAATAAAACAAAAAATAAATTTCATTTTATAGCAAAAAGTGGAAAAAATAAGAAAAAAATATCAATAATAAGTTGCATGAGTTATATTGCTTAATTTTGATACTGAAAACTTTTAAAGTAAAGGATGTTTTTTTTTTAAAAAAAAAAAAAGATGCGGTTTTGAAATCGACAAGGCTGTTTCTAGTCAATGTCAATTCGACAGCTAATAGATGATTTGTGCTCAGTATCTTTTGTCATTTTACCATGAATAAACTTACGCCAGAACAACACTTACAAATTGTGCAAAACACCGTCAGTTTTTTGTGAGAGACATTTGGTGAGCGCATAATTTCGCGCAATGGATCTGTGAACTGTTCTCCAAGGTCATGTGATCCCACACCAATGGATTATTTTCTGCGGGGATATGTGAAGTCGCTGGTCTACGCAGATAAACTACAGACGTTGGATCACTTGGAAATCATCATTCTCTGCGTTATTTCTGATATACGACCCAATCTGCTCGATAAAGAGGTCAAAAATTAGACTTCTAGATTGCGCTTCATTCTAGCCAGCCGCGGCTCCGATACACCCGAAACCATTTTTAAACACTAATGGCATTAATTTATTTATTTAATAAAACCAATATCATGGCCATTAACATTCTTTTTGTGTTTTATTTTGTTTTAAATTTTTGTTTGTTGATATCATGCAGCATAAAAAATAATTTTATTCAAAGTGGACTTACCTCACTTTCGAAATCGGCGTATTTGAAATATCGTTGATCATTAAAATTACTAGTAACAAATGTGTACTGAAATTAAACGACATGTTTCGTGAATTTATTAAAAAAATATAATTTTTATGTTAATTTGTAACAAGATTGAGCATTAACTATTTTATTTCATAAAACGGACTAGCTCCACTTTCAAAATAAACAGCGCAAATTTAAATTATCCATGGAAAATCGTTGAAATAAAATTTATCCGCAATA
This sequence comes from Maratus speciosus, assembly GCA_963932465.1. Classification (NCBI taxonomy): domain Eukaryota; kingdom Metazoa; phylum Arthropoda; class Arachnida; order Araneae; family Salticidae; genus Maratus; species Maratus speciosus. The sequence goes on from OZ010789.1 coordinate 225,573,354, forward strand.
TATATTGAATAAAATTAAATCAAACTTAAAGCTTATTCTAAACTTTTAAATCAAATTGTAGCAGATTTGTAAATAACAGCGTGCAACGTTCAGAACTTCATCTCTCTGATCCCATCTGATGATTTCACAACATTGCGAGATAAACGCTATTTTCAGATTAGAAAACTATTGTAGTTGATGACGAAATACGCAGATATGAATATAATAAGGTAGGACTGATATGTAATGTAGTCGGTTGTCAATTTTGATGGCGAAATGTTAAATTATAATAGTGTTTTCTGTAAAATGATTTTCGCCAATGCACTTTTGCATTTTTAAAGGGAAATTTTCTTTTTTTCTGTTGAAAAGATCAATTCCTTTTTTCATTACATTTTCCTATTCTCAGTAGTTTGCAAAATTATCCTTGTAAAATGATTTAGCCAAATTCTAAGATCTTTTGTAGTTATTTTGTGCTTTAGTGCAACGCCTCCATAGACTTGCACTGTTTTTGAAGACTCACTATAAATGCATTTTGCGCAAAATGATTTTATGAAAACTGAACTGGATCAAAAACAAAAACTATTAACCGATCTTGCTATTTTTTTAAATTAAAGGTTATATAATTTATTGAAGTTTGGAAATATGTCAGCCATTTTTATAAAAAAAAAAAAAAATATCTCTAAAAGCATGCTAAACCGCGAAAAAATGGGTCAGAAATAGACTTTTTTTTACAAATGTCTGTAACTTTGTTGATTATCAACTTTTTAACTTAAAAGTGCTTGAAGCTTTAAACCCACGGTCGGCAACTCGCGGACCGCGGTCCACATCCGGACCGCGTAAGGTCGAAGTTTGGACCACCTGAAAAGATAATGCAAATGAAGGATTTATTAATTTAATAACAATACTTGAATATGAAAAGAAAAGAATTTCGCAATACACACTGCAGTGTTCCTTGATGTGACTTCGAAGTTATTCAGTCTTGAAAAACCTTTACTTCAAATGGAAATAATTGACTTGTAAGAAGACATTTCTTTGCACATGTATAAAACTGCATCTCCTGAAGTATTTTTGAGTAAATAAGTCTCAGAAAAGTATGAAAATTGCAAAACACTAGCTGCTACTATTACTAGCTATTACTACTACGTTTAGCTCCGCATATACATGTGAAAGAACTTTCTCCAAAATAAATTTTTTGGGAACAAATATCGTTCGAGATTAACGGGCGCACACCTTGAAGACACTCTTCGCATTAGCTATTCACCACGTGAACCAAACTATAAAAAACTGGCTCAAGCCCGCAACTGTAATTTTTCGCAATAATTTTTCAACGAATATCTGCATTTTATATTATATTATGTGCATGTAAAAATCTTCAGAACGTATACCTGTGTATGCAGTAATTTTTCAAAACGAATACTAAACTTTCTATTTTATAATATATGTATGTGTATGTAAAAATAACAATTTAAAAGTAATAAGTACTTATATTACTTATATGGGGGGGGGGGGCTCTGGACCTCGATAACATTTTTCAAAAGTATTCGGAACCCACTTAAAATTACTAGCCGACCCTTGCTTTAAACAATATTATCTACTTTCATATTCCTTAAGGAAAATTGAGTTCAAACGACTACTCTGCGAATCCATCGGATAGGGGAGAGGGGGGTACCTTTGAACTGGGGGCACCTTTGAACACTGTAAATATTTTCCTTTAAATAAATTATATTTTTTAAATATATATGGCAGAACAATACTACTGCTACAATGTAACAAGAATACAAAGCTTTACTATTTTGCATGCACACTACTGTCTAAGCAAGATATGTATATTTTGCTTTCTTGAATCTAAACTTAACAAAAAAAAGTTGTAAGCTTTTTGTTGATAATCTTGTATCCTTAAAATTATAATTTACTATTTAATACGTAAATAAAGGTGTTAGCTTTAACTTATAAGGTTTGTTTTATTCAAATTCTCAAACCTAATTGAGTAAATAGTTGTAATGCTAAACTCCATGTGATGGGGCACCATTGAACGGAAAAGTTGGGGCACCATTGAACAATAGAAACTATGAAGTAAAGAGTTATAGATGTATCTAACTATTATTATTACTGAAATTTTCTTTTAAATATGAAAATTAAGAGATTAATTAAGTGTTATTATACTTAACATGAAAGTTATACTGATGCAAGGCTTCAACTACAGGCAAATTCAGGACACACAACTTCAATAATTCATGATTTAGCAGATTTGTCTAACAAACCCTATACTGTTTCATTTACAATGGTAAAAATTATTTCCGGATTTCATAAAACAGGGCTTTATCCATTTTCTATAACAATTTGAATGAAAATGATTTCATTTTAGTTCAATTTCATGCAAAAAAAACTCTTCATTATGTTGGTCAAATTAAATTGCTTAATGTCAGGTTTCTTCGTAAAAAAGAACATGCGATATATTTTCCAGATGCATCAGATATCAATTTGTTGGATTTTAAGGATATTATATAAAAAATTGCTACAATTAAACATAATTGGAGGGATCCTTCGTTGTGTCTCAACAATGTGCTTTGATGGATACAAATTTGGTTAAATAATAAAAAAATTAGTAATTTCAGTTAAATGTAATTGTGTAATTTTATTCTTATTATTATATATTTTGGAAAAATATGCAGTTTTTGATAAAAACTGTCAACATTTTCATATTTTATTTATTTGTTCAAAGGTGCCCCTATCTTGTTCAAAGGTACCCCTACATGGGGCAGGTTTGAACAGAAAACTTTCAGCTTTTTAAAGCCTCACAACATATTTAATTTATCTTAAAAACTGTAATTTTTTATTTCATATGATGCAGAATTACATTATTTCTCTCAGGAAATATTTAAAATTCAATAAATATAATTCAAGTAAGAAATATTTCGATTTTTTTTAAAATTGTTCAAAGATGCCCCCCTCTCCCCTACCGAACGATTGGAAGTGCACGAGGCGCACGGTAGGACATCCGCCCACTCAGCTTGTGTCACATTATCATTTTTTATTAAAAAAATTAAATGTTCTTCAAAGGATAATAAATAGCATGCAAAAAACCCGGGCTAAATTCTTTACCCTATTCCAGAAAAAAAAAATCCAAAAACACCCTCTTTTAAGCCTACTTGAAGCAAATACCCCTTAATTCGTTACATCAGAAAATAAGTAAAAATAATTAATTCTAAAAGAAACATAAAGTACTATTAGTAATAGTTTACAGATGTTGAGTTCTTCTTTTGTGTATGATTTGAAAATTCTCTAATAACGAAACTTATTGTCGCATACAAGTACTCATTTAAATTAACTGATTCTCCTCCCTCAATTCCCAGCATATTCTAATGTAACTCATTTTTTAATCAATTCAACTTAACTTCTTAGCCCCCAAAATGCTACTTCTCTCGTCCAGCAATTAAAGTGTTCTAAAAATTTGAAGCAAATCATATGTTTCTATCAAGAATTATTACGTACATACATACGTACATACATACAGAACCGGCGGGCACACTAGCTCTCAGGCTTTTATAGCCTGTGAGCTAAAAACTAACGTTACGTTATATAAACCAGCCGTAAAACAAAGCAGATGTATCATTAGACGGTTAAATACGGGTAATCTCTACAGCGATTTTTTAAACATCTAAGCATCGCACATTGTCGATTTCTATACCGTCATATTGGGGGGAAAAAGTACTTTTAAATGAGATTTGTTTAAAAACTGCAGCTCAATTTATTTTTGGGTTATTAATTTTTTTTTTTTTTTTTTTTTTAGCGTCATTTGATTAATGTTGGCAACTGAAGTACTCCATTTCTGTAGAAAGTAAAGGAAAAATAGATGGAAAACAGTAATTATATCTTTTTGGTGCCATTTTCCCATAACAACTGAAAAAAACAATGTAATTAAAATGCGCGCTATTTTGAAAAAATATAAATGAATGATTTCTGATAAAACATGAAGCTACTATAAACTATATTTAATTTTAAGTATCTATATTAATGTCATAAACAAATGAAGGCATATGAATCATTAGATAGTCGATTTGTTTTTGTCGAGTTTTTTGAACAACGACATCGCTTTTTGCTGGATTTGTGTATTATTCAACGATAGTAACATATGCGTACTTTACTGCAGATGTTGTTTAAGATTGGATCGTAAATGTGGAATTCTTCAGCGGATGCGGATGACGTTCTTTTATATAATATAGAAGTGTGTGATTTAAGTTTTAAAACTGAAATATGTTTTGTACTATCTATATATTATATACATATATATAGATATTATTTTCATCGGGGGTGACACTAAATTCTGAAAAAGCAGAATTCCTGTTTTCTACTTATTAATTTTATGTTCAATATAAGTAAAAATCTGCTTTTCCGTTGACAGATTTCAGTGTAGAGCTTAAGTGCGGTATCTTATGATTAATATGACATTATCATTATTCTTCCGTAATCAGGTTCGTAGCCAAGTGGAGTATATGAGAAAACGGCGCATGAGCGCTTTTTAAAACCTTTAAAACAGTGGTTTTTAACGTGAGAAGTACTCCCCACAAAGGGTCAATTTCATTTTTAAGGAGTTGAATTCTATACTTGTTATTAACACATTAGCTGTCAGTTTATTTTTGACTTTTTTTAGAAAAATAATATTATAAGCTAAAAATAAAAGTAATAGGTATATCCAAATTTTTAAAATGTAATGAAAAAGTTTAGTTAATATATTTTCAAATTGTTCAAACTACAACTGTGAACAGAAAAATTATATGAAAAAAACCCAATAATTATACACCTTTTTTAACATTTTCAACATAGTTGAAAGTGTTTATGAATTCGGTTTGTCTGTTAGTCTATCTGCCTGGCTGTCTGTCTATACACGCTCTAACTCGCGTAGACATACTCTGATTTTCATGCAAGTGATATACATTAATTATGTTTACCATGCCATGTTCGGTATTGAATATGAAGTCTGTAGCAGTTATAGTTCATTAGCAGGGGCACTCAAAAGAATTTCGTTAGATTATGGTCAATGGGGAAAATCATTGCAGTGTATTTTAGTGTCATTACGCTATTTCAAATATATTTAAATTGATATAAATCACTAAATTTTACTACAAGTTGATTATTATAGAATAGGGCATTCATAGCATTTATAGTTCATTTACAGGGACACAAAAAGAAATAGATTACAGTACTGTCTTTGAACAATAATTGCTGAAAGTGTGTTTTCAATTTCGGTCTGCACTTTTAAATTTATCTAATGTTTTGTATGTTGCTCGTTGCGTATAAAATCTGTACCTCGTATGAAGGGCTTCACAAAAGAAGTCACGTACCATTCTCCGTATTGGCGAAAATTCCTGACCGAGGAACTTTCAAAAGTCGTAAGTATTTTCTAACTGAAATAAATTTTTGCATGCATATAGTGTACAGATACAAATCTGTTTATCAAATACAGGGCTGCTCAAAGAATTTGTGTAATTTTCCGACTGTAAATGGAAATTGCTGAAATGGGATTTTTAAATGTGTTTCAAATGGTTTAATTAGACAACATATTTCAACGTATTAAACGATGAAGTGTTGTTACATTATTTCGAATCTGTTGGAAAGTGTTTCATAATCTATGCTTGACGCATGATTTTTTTCTTTCTTGTTAAGCATAAGGACAGAATAGTTTACGACTTTTTCCATTAGTGTTTATTGAATGAGACGTATTTCGATTCGCTCTGCAATAGGTCACACGAAGAAACTTTATAAATAAAACTACTTAAATCTTTACCTGAAACTGACTGTCTTGTATACAGTGTGTTTCTACTATTATGGGAAAAACTTGGAGGGGTGGTGCAGCTGACTAAAACAAACATGCTTTGTATAGGAATGTATGGTCGGAAATGAAAAATTTTGGCGAAAAACAAGAAATGCGGAAGAAATGTAAATGAGCGTTTTATTGTCATAGCAATTGCAGTAAGTGCTCAAATGTACCACTGAGAGAGTCAAGAAGTGAATGGCGTACCTTTTCACATATTCTGAGTATTTCAGGGACATTTTCAGAAATGACTGAAAGTCTTGCAATGAGGTTCTCATCAGAGTCAACTGGTGTCAGATCTAATATTAAATAGATCTAATATTATCTGATTATTTCATTTTATTTTTTGTATTATTGATCTGCTAATTGTCAGTTTTGTATTTTAAGGTGTTAAGTCTTAGCTTTTAAGTTGATGGTAACCTATAAACCGTCAGTCCTTGTAATTGTGTTTTGTTTCTAGCGTATGGCGATTTTTTTTTGTGCCTTTTTGTTTTATTCCTAATGGGAATATGCTGTGATTTATTGATTTGGTAAATGTCGCTCTTCTGGGCTCGTTCCCGGGCAGGTGGTGGTGCTGGATCGTGGATAGGGTTTTCCCACCAAGACATTTAGTCCATAAACCTTACAGTTGGCGCCCCGGCTGGGTGTCTGGTGTCTCATAGATGAGCCATCTGGAACCTTCGAAAGAGTAAGCTAATCGCTAGACGCTGTCAGATTTGTATCGATGTTGGTGGTCGCACATTTGGGCACTTACTGTAATTGTTATGTCAATAAAACACTTGATTTCATTTCCTTCTCATTTATTGTTTTCGGACAAAACTTTTCATTTCCAACCCTACAATTCTATACCAAAATAGCCTCTTTATGTGTATTTTACATTCCCTTAAAGATTGCCCCATGATCGTAGAAACACCCTGTATATTAAAACCGTTATCTAAACGAAGTACTATCGTGATCAAGGTACTATCGTACAATAATTTTAGATTTAGAGATGTTTACGTGGAGTGTAGCCGAGAAAGTTGGAAATCACTATTTTAAAGCTATTCATATTAATTATAAAGAATATTACAGCCATAATGATACCGCTCGAAAGATTAGTCAAATGTAAAAAAGCATGGACAATCAATAACTAATCGTGATAACTATGCCACTTTCTCCTCAGTTACTTTATTAGGTGCATTTGTACACTGTAAACAAAATCTGTAATTTTTGCAGAAAATAATTGTATTTTTTACAAAAAAATATTGTTTTGCGGATAAACATTTTTTTTTCTGTAAAGGAAACTGAATTTCGTAATTTTGGCAGAAAACATCTGTATTTTTTACAGACAAAAAGTGTTTTAATGAAAAATTACAGCTTTTTTCTGTAAATTAAACGGTTTTGCACTGACACCAAAATTGACAGTTTTTTTCCTGTCAAATTGACAGATTTTTTTTTTTTTTTTTTTTACAGTGTAATTATATAAATACATAGCACTTATAGTTGTCGTTCGGTCCGTCTGTCCGCATATAACAGGGCAGAAACAACCCAACAGAAAGGTCTGAAATTTTAAATATATAATTGTTGCAAAATATTGTCAAGTCATTTCAATTTTTAGGAAAAGCGGATGTATAGTTTAATTACCGGGACAGTCAAAAGTTTTCCCTTACATTACGGCCAATGGGGAAAATTATTTCAAGTGCATTTTAACGATGTTACAGCCTTTCGAACAGAATAAAATTGATAGACACTTATCAAGTACACTAAAATATGCATTCAGTGCAATATGTAGTGCACAAAATATTTATGAAACTAGTTATAGTACGAGTGCACCTCATTTGCGACGTTTGACGTGCAATTTCCAACTTGTATTATTTAGCAAACAAAGGTTTATTTTTGAGATAGATTTTTAAAAATGTGCTTCAAATTTATTTATATATACTAGGGGGCTCGGCCCCCTACGAGCTACGCTCGCCAACCCCCCATCCAGACGCCGTAGACTCTAAATGCACGCTAATTTGATCGGCTTTAAAAATATTTCGAAAGATTGAATTCTAATTTAAAAAACAGTGGCGATCTCTCTATGAACGGATTTCTATTCATTTCTCTTTGATTGGGGAATTTTAAGGCCAAATCCGTTGCGGTACTACTTGATTATCCCGTCGACCAATTTCGCCAAATTATATATATCGCCAAACCACTCGCCAAATTATACAAATTGACATAATTTTTATTTTAAATAACGAAAAAACAAATAAATTAGTACAACATTAATAAAAATACAAATAAAACGTCGAAATAAAAATAACTTGATGACGTAGACACGTGTAACAACATTTCAAAATAAGCTAATATAAAAGGAATTAAGTAAACAGAGTCTTTGTCTCCTGGTATTTTTTAACAAAGTGAAAAGAAAGTTCTTTTAAATGAGACATTTTAAATTAATCGTTTTTAATCTGACGTAATTTTGACCAAACTATTCTTTCTCTTTTTAATATTCACGTGAAAATACTTGTGTCAGAAATTAAATATTATTTGCGCTTTCCTAACAAAAATAGTTGAAAAGTATCTCTTAAAATATCAAATAAATGTCTAGCGCAATTTCTAAATTTAAACCGTTTTGCAATATTATTTTGTGTTCATTTTATGTAATAACTGTAATGTGACGTAAATATGACGTAATTTCTCCTATTTAAGACTTCTAACGCATGTTAATAAATTTATTGCTTTACAAATTCCTTTCTGTCTTAAAATTCACTTGTAATTATAGTTTTTATGACGTAATTTTTAATAAGTTCCTGCTTTTTGTACATAATTATTTAATTCTAATTCCAAATGTTTTTTTCTGTTTATAATAGTCACGTGTAAATAAATTTTTAATTTATTTACACGTATGAATACTTTTTTTTTTTTTAAGCAAACATTATTGTTTCCGCTGTTTATACAGTTGGCAACAGTTTAAATTAATATCACTTTCTAAAATCTGTTAAAAATATCTCTAGAAATGCTGAAAATCTGAATTTAAAATAGAAATAAAACCTCAAAAAATTAGTCAAAATAAAAAAATTAATGTAATCTGCACTCCGGCAAATTCTAACGCATAAAATGATCTAAAAATGATTAAATTCCTATGAACAGTTTTTGCTCCTATAAAACTTTTTTAGTGGAACGATTTTGTCCAACTTTAGCATTAAATATCTCTAAAAATAATTCTTTGATCTGAAAACTGTCTGCATCAGCGTGTTTATCAAACATTTCTGTATAATACTACCGATTTTCATATTTTTGTATGCATTATTTTTCTTAATATTAACGAAGAAAGACCTCCGGTCACAAAAAATTCAAAACCGGCGGCGGCGGTGACAGCGGCAGTTACTTTTTTTTAGAATAGAGAGATATTATAAAAGGCGAAAGTGTCCTTGAGTAACGCTGAAATTATTTTGACGCTAGCAACAGCTGATGATTAGATTTCGCTTTTACAGTAATCTTTTAAAATTCTAAACATCGCACATTTCCAATTTTTACACCGTCGAATAGGGGGAGGGGGGATGTTCTTTCAAATGCAATATGTTTGAAAACTCTATCGCAATTGTCACATATTTTATGATTTTAGAAATAATTTTCTAGCCTGATTTATTTAAACATCTATCGTGTGCAGACGATTTCGATAGTTATCCCGTTAGCACTTGAAACAGTATAAATAATTCAGTAATCGTTTCCGGCTGAAATTCCATCACGATTTACAACTTCATCTATAAATAAAATAATATAAATAAAACACAAATTTAACGGACCTGTAATCTAACTACGCGCTTTAACCACTGAAATTATCTGAATAAAAAAGTCTGCTTTACGTAGCGAAATCTTTGGTTATTTCTTCGACTAAAAACTGCATTCTAAAATATGCAACTGCGACTAAAATATGCATTCAGTGCAATATGTAGTGCACAAAATATTTATGAAACTAGTCATAGTACGAGCGCACCTCATTTGCGACGTTTGACGTGCAATTTCCAACTTGTATTATTTAGCAAACAAAGGTTTATTTTTGAGATAGATTTTTAAAAATGTGTTTCAGATTTATTTATATCTATATTATAAAAGACAAATCAGACCTTGAGTAACGTGACGTTATTTTGACGTTGGCAACAGCTGACAATTAAATTTCGCTTTTAGTGCAATCTTTTAAAATTCTAAATATCACACATTTCCAATTTTTACACCGTTGAATAGGGGAAAAATGTTCTTTCAAATGCAATTTGTTTAAAAACGCTATCGAAATTTTCTCACTTTTATGTGGTTTTAAAAATAATTTTCTAGCCCTATTTATTTAAAAATCTCTCTTCTCTATCGCATGCAAATGATTACGATAGTTAACCCGTTTGCACTTGAAACAGTATAAATAACTCAGTAGTGATTTCCGGCTAAAATTTCATCACGAAATTACAATTTCATCAATAAATAAATAAAATAATATAAATAAAACACAAATTTAACGGACATGTAATCGAACTACGCGCTTAAATCACTAAAATTATCAAAATAAAAAAGTCTGCTTTATTTAGCGAAAGCTTTGGTGACTTATTCGTCAACTAACTGTTAGCATGAAGCTAATACGAAATTATTGCTTTTAATAGCTTTCGAAACTTTATTTGAATCATTACTGATATTTTCACATTATTTTTTTGTGTTGTTAGTGGGTAATTCAAAAATATATATTATAAATAATTTTAATTAATTTTTCAATTAATTTTCAGCTGCTCGAAATTATTGAATATTTAGTACGTGATTTATCACATTACTTCTAAGCGTAGAACCAACAGAGTGAAAAAATGTCCAAGCCGAGAATCGTACCCGGAACTCTTGGAATAGCGCTGCCAGTGCTCTACCGTTTAAGCTACGAGGACGATATCCAGCTTAGCATCTCTCACTCACATATGTTGAGCTGATATAAAGCGTTGGATATAAAGAGCTGAAAATTAATTGAAAAATTAATTAAAATTATATATGTGTTCACCGATGCTGGGTTTGTTTGTGTCTCATGCTTCGCCACAGAATTGTGTGCTCTTGAAGACTATTCCATCTTGTGCTACATTTGCAGCCTTACCAACATATATATGAGTGAGAGATGCAAAGCTGGGTATCGTCCTCGTAGCTTAAATGGTACAGCAATGGGAGCGCTATTCCAAGGGTTCCGGGTTCGATTCCCGGCTTGGACATTTTTTCGCTCTGTTGGTTCTACGGTTCGAAGCAATGTGATAAATCACGTAAATAAATATTCAATGTATATTAGAGTTAAAAAAAAATATGGTTTTCACATATATTTTGTTACCCGGGAAGGTCGGGTTGGACCAGCTAAGTCCTAAAAAATCAGTAAATTTAGCTACTGTTTTCAAACAAATTTAGTTTGAAAGTACTTTTTTTTCTGCACTACTTTTTATGATATATTTTTAACATGAAGTGGACAATGCATTCCTGACGACGACATAAAAGAACACAGAGATAGAAATATGACTGTCGCTAATAACTGAATAAAGTATTGTAACTGATGGCAGATGAAAGTGCGAAAATATTACATTTCGAACAAGAAAATTAAATTTTACGTGGATTGAAATTCTAATTAAATTATACATGGAAAATCTTTGAAAACCACATTCGAGTAAAATATTTTGAATAAGGTGAAATCAAATTTAAAGCATATTCGAAACTTTTAATTAAAACTGTCGCAAGTTTCCAAATAGCTTGCTTTCGAAAATCCACGTCTTTGATCCAATTTGACGATTTCATAAAATTGAAACATAAAGGGCATTTTCCAATTATAAAATTATTTTCGATTGCTCTCACGGACAGAACGTCCAGTTGATTTTGAAATAAGCAGACAGAAACGAAATAATTTGTGACGCAAATGTAATAACTTTGTTTACATCTCTTTCCGACGTGATTTCTAAATTGTGATATGTATTTGTATAAAAATCGCTATCATAGAAACATACAAAACAATGCCACAGAGTATATACTGAAGAGGTAATTTCAATAAATGAAAATTAAAATTCTAGTGCTATATACACCTTGAGTTAAATAATTAAAATACATATAAAAGAACAAATAATTGTACTAAAATTATTTTCAGGTGCATAAATATAATATAAAGATATTTAAAATACAAATTTAAAATATCTTGAAATAAATTAGAAAAACCTACACCGTTTTCAACTATTACAAGCCTGTCATCAGTAGGGTTAAAAATGTTGTTATTATTTTCTTTGCTCTTATTCGAGAAATGTCCAGAAGAAAACATTGTAATTTAAAAGGTTGTACGTCAGATGAGATGTCAGATAAAGTTATTTAAATTTTCAACAAAAACGAGCTTTTATCTATTATGCAGCAAATCTCTCCATACACTATGGATATTGTATGATAGTGCATCGCTACAAGCTGTATCTTTATTAGCAATTATTTCAATTGATTCTCTTATGATGGATTCCTGGTAATTATTTGTACGAAAGATAATTTTCGATTAATTAAAATCTACTTTAAAGTAGAATGGTAAATAAAATAATATCAAAACACATTATATGCTCAAAATGATGTGCATTTCGAATGTGAAACTATAGCGAGTAGAATTTAGTTTTTATTAGCTTATGAAAGCAAAGTATAAGATTCATAATATTTCTTTAAACTATAGCGGCGTTTTTTAAGGTATGCCAATAGGAATAAATTGCATTCGCTTCTTTTTTTTAAAGTTTTGTATGAAGACAAAAACTATGACAAATGGTTAAAAAAGGGATTGGCCTGATAAATTTTCAAAGTAAACAGAAATCGTACCCGGGTTCTTAAACATATACATATGAAGTTTCGTACAAATTGGTTAAAAATTATAGATTTGTATAAGGAACACACACACTTATTTTTATTATATAGGGGAGATTAGGGAGGGTTGACCCATTTTTTACAAAATGATTTTTTATTTTTAAATATTTAACCTAGAACAAAGTTTTATACATCATTTTATTCGATATACAATCAGTTATCAAAATAAAATTTCTACATACGTGCAATATATAAGAAATTTGAAAAATGATTGATCATAATCATGAGAAAATAATAGGTCAAGGCTCCCCACATATGGGAGGGTTGACCCACTATATGGGAGGCTTGACCCACTTTGTTTTAAATTGAAATATTTGTGAAGAGAAATAAAATCAGTTTAAAAAAAAGCAAAATAACTTTATGCTACATGTTTTAATTATTATAAAAAATATATATTTGTAAATATGATACTTAAGACCCATTATTTTGAAATTCAGGCAAAAAAGTGATATTTTGATAGTTGTATTTTTTAATTGGCTTGATTTCTTTTTATGTTGAAGTAGATCATATTTAATGGATATTGTGCAATTTTGAAGCCCTGAAAAAATTTCCTGTTTCCTGTAGAAAATGTCAATGTTCAAGATCATGAATCCCTTTTTTCATGAAAATTGAAATGCCAGTATGTTTGGATTGCTATACTCTGGAAAGCAACAACACCCCAAAATCCTTTTTTCTTAAACTGTTAGTATAACACAACATGCTTAGTAAAATTTACTTGGTTCTATGGGGCATTGTTAATTTTCATTGTTATGTTGCCACAAAATGCAATCAAAATGACGTTTTTGCCCGTTTTCTGCACTTATTATCTTAGTTAAGCAATAGTACCCCAGAATTTTTCTTATAGAATATGAAAGCTTACTATTAGGACAAGCTAAGTAATATAGAACTTTACCGGGATATCGAATCTGTTAGCCGATATAATCTGCTAAATATTCAAAAGTTTCAAAATCTGCAACTTTTGAATTAGCCTATCTGAAAACAGCATCAAAGTTGAATAAAACAGAATATATCAGGTAGTAGTTGAACATATGTACAAAAACATGGAAATGAAAAATAAATGGGGTCTCATGCTATTTTCAGAAGAAAAAAAATGGCAAACGTTACAAAAAAGCATGTGCAATAATCAAGCTTTTCCCCTAGAAGGAAAAAGGGAAAGGGGATGTTCCATTTCCTCATAGGAGAAAAACATAGGAAAGGGAAAGAGAAACAGTATAAATCATTTTCTTATAGGGAAAAAGCCAGATATTGACATTGCCATTTTGTAATGTTTGTCATTTTTTTCTGAAAATAGCATGAGACCCCATTTATTTTTCGTTTCCATGTGTTTGTACATATGTTTAACTACTACCTGATATGTTCTGTTTTCTTCAACTGTGATGCTGTTTTGAAATGGGCTAATCCAAAAGTTGCAGATTTTGAAACTTTTGAATATTTAACAGATTATCTCTGCTAACAGAATTTTGATATCCCTGTAAAGTTCTATATTACTTAGCTTGTCCTAATAGTAAACTTTCATATTCTATAAGAAAAATTTTTGGGTACTATTGCTTAAATAAGATAATAAGTGCAGAAAACGGACAAAAACGTCATTTTGATTGCATTTTTGAGGCAATATAACAATGAAAATTAACAATGCTCCATGGAACCAAGTAACTTTTACTAAGCATGTACTGTTATACTAACAGTTTATGACAAAAGAATTTTGGGATGTTGTTGCTTTCCAGAGATATAGTAATCCAAACATACTGGCATTTCAATTTTCATGAAAAATGGGATTCATGGTCTTGAAATTTGACATTTTCTACAGGATTCAGGAAAATTTTTCAGAGCTTCAAAAATGCACATTATTTGTTAAATATGATCTACTTCAACATAAAAAAATCAACCAAAACAAAAAATACAACAATCGCACTTTGTCTGATTTTCAAAATAATTGCTCTTAAACAAACATGTTTAGACGTAATCGCATGGCAAAGGAAATAAATTTGTTTTAAACAGAATTTTGTCTGAGCAGGTATAATTGTACAACAGGGAAAATGAAATTTTAACTTTTAAGACAGTATTCCGTTAGAGACATGTTCCGTTTTCATAGTATTTCATGTATTATTATGCCCAGATTTAGGAGCCACTATCCCGTGGTTTTTTTTTTTTTTTTTTTTTTTTTTTTTTTTTGTCTCCTTGTCCTGCTTTTTGTGACACTTTACGTAACAACTCTAGTTGTCATATAGTTTGGCTTCTTCTCACTGTATTCATTCTGGTAAAATTAGTCTACATATCATCCTAAAGTGTTCCGATCAATGCTATGGTCTTTTGCAATCGCATGAGCACTTAACTTATTATTAACGTCTTTTAACTCTTTCAGGGGCAAAGTAATTTCAGTACTAAAATGTTAAAATAAGTGACTGGCACCGGAATAAACAAACAAATTTATTTGGAAATAATAAAAACGCTATATTTCAAATACATATTAAATGGAAAAGATTCTAGCAAAATTCTAGTGTCATTGTGCCGTTTGGGAATTAAAGTTAAGTGGTTTCATAAACATACCACTGTCTCTGAAAGGGTTAAGACTGCTGCTTTCATACTTTCTAGTTCTTTCTACTCTTTTCCACTGTTTTTATTTACCTATTGTAAGTAATATTTAAATGGGAAAAAGTTTCTCTCAACTTTCCCATTTATATGTTATTAATTTTTTTTTTCTTGCAGAGGATACCATCGCAATTTTTCACATATTTCTTTAATCAGCTTTAAACATTTTCTTTTCTATCATCACATTTTACTGTAGCTTTACAGATTAAATTTACATTCTTTTATATATCTAACCATTAACCTTACATTATGCACAGTATATAACAAAAATATTTCCAAAACTACTTAACTAAGGGAACCTTGAGCATCTGGTCAACCCTCCCTCACATTGACTGGGTCAAGCCTCCCCACATAGCCCTTTTCTAAAGAATAGCAGATAGTTATGTTAAGCCTAGCTTACTGTACAATCTTAATAGCTGGAATGAAATCCTGATATTTCTGCATTATTTAAAACCTACTTGCGTAAATTTCCATGATATATTTCATCTGAAAAAAGCTTACAAAATATTTCTAAAAAACTCAAATTTTAAGTCGAAAACGCCTCACAATTGATTTTCTCCACACCTATTTCGATTATCTGTATGAAACAAAGACTGTTGTTTGAGCATTCAAGTAGCTTTGGTTGACACCTATTGATAAAACTCCGAAATTCTTTTAAATATGAAAACTCATGGGTGGGTCAAGCCTCCCTTATTGTCAAGCCTCCCTAGTCTCCCCTATAGACTAACAGAAGCGGACCTTCCGGTTAAAATAAATCACAAGTTAGATATTGTATGTCAAACGTAGAAAATGAGGAGCGTTCGTAGTATAACTAGTTCTATAAATATTCAGATTTTGGTGCAATAGCTGATGCCCTCTTATACAAAAATGCATGAATACAAAATTTATTATGATTATATATATTAAATTCAGTAACACGGAAATAGTTGGTATCCATCTTAAATAGGACGAAATCATCATGGCAGCTTAGAATCATTACCTATCATAGGATATCATTGAATTAATTACGTATGATAGGATTTAATAGAATGAAGAAAAATTTTATTAATATCTTTTTAAGTTTTGATTCGGTTTTCATAAAATTCTGCAACGGTTATATCTAATAAATTTCAAAACATTCGGTGGGGTAGCTTTTGCGCTGCTATATGCAGGCAGACGGACAGAGAGATGGACGGACCAGGGGACTACAATAGGTGCTACGTTTTTATATAATTACGAATGCACCTAACAAAGTAATAATTTATCTATGCCAATTACGGAGCTCTGTACATCCGTACTCATAAACCGTTAAAAAGATAATCAGAAAAAAAAATTGTTACTTTGAAACAAACAAAGTAAATTCCTCAGCTCATAAATGAGATAGTGCGTTTTCTTTGGTGCTACATTTGCAGATTTTGTTTTCATCTTTTTAAGGGCACATGGAACATAAAATCGTTCAAAATTTGAGTTTTCAATTATCGGCCTAAAAAACAGAACTAAACGATTGTTGTGCTGGAAGGTTTTAAAATAATATATTTTAAGCATTGTGCGTGTGTATATAGTTTTCTGTATTTTTCTCGAAATGTGTTTTTTTATGTTTTAGTACATTTTCTAAAATTCTATTTTAGGTAAACACACTGTAAAAAAAAATCTGTGAAGTTACTAAAGTTTTTCTAGGAAACTGGGATTCCTAGAACTTTTCATGTAACGGCAACAACAAAATTCCATGTAACAGACACACTTTTGCGCCGAAAATCAAAAAATCTGTAAGGTTACTAAGAATTTTTTTGGAAACTGGGATTCCGAGAACTTTTCATGTAACTGCAGCCAGGGTTACAAATAAAAGTTTAGTAAGATTACTGAAATTTTAGCAGATTCATTTGTAAAGTTACAGATTTTTGTAGCTTTACAAAAACTAGTTTTGTAGATTTGCAGCTTTTTTCGTACAGTTACAGGTGAAAGTTTAGTAAGCATGTAACTTTACATCTGTAGAACTACAGATTTTTTTTTTACAGTGCAGTTGAAACTTTCCATAATCATTTAACTGACTTGTTTCTTTAAAAATACCTAACATGGTAGGTCTAAGTTAAAGATTTTTTTTTAATAATGAAAAGTATGTTCTTAAAATTTTTACAATTTTTAAAGTTTTGTAGTAAAATATGTCGTAATTTTATTTATTTTAAGCCAAAATGAAAATTGCTTCTTATTATTCTCAAATAGTATGTTTTCTGACACCATAACAAATTTGATGGTGATATATTCAACAGATTTTTAGAAAAGCGTACCGAACAGACGTATTGTTTAAAAAATTTCATACACTGTAAAAAAAAAATCTGTAGTTCTACAGATGTAAAGTTACATGCTTACTAAACTTTCACCTGTAACTGTACGAAAAAAGCTGCAAATCTACAAAACTAGTTTTTGTAAAGCTACAAAAATCTGTAACTTTACAAATGAATCTGCTAAAATTTCAGTAATCTTACTTAACTTTTATTTGTAACCCTGGCTGCAGTTACATGAAAAGTTCTCGGAATCCCAGTTTCCAAAAAAACTCTTAGTAACCTTACAGATTTTTTGATTTTCGGCGCAAAAGTGTGTCTGTTACATGGAATTTTGTTGTTGCCGTTACATGAAAAGTTCTAGGAATCCCAGTTTCCTAGAAAAACTTTAGTAACTTCACAGATTTTTTTTTACAGTGTAGACATATGTAAAAATTTAATTAGTTCTTGGAAACTAATTTATGCATGAAATTAATTTCTTTTGATTTATATATGGGCTATAATGTGTATATTTGCTGTAAAAAAATATTCACTTCTATCTCAATATTTAAATAAAATACGAGATGTTAAATATTTCGCCAAAAACTGCTTTATTTTACTTGTCGAGATGTTCTATGGCCCTTAAAGCAGAGCAAATTTTCGTGTTTTTAGTGGCCACGGGGTCTGAACGGTGCTTGGTGAGTGCCGTTCCTAGGAGACAGAGCACCCCAGTGTTACAAAAATCGATATAAATACTTAATATTTATAAAAAAAATTCCAAATTAATTCTTAAATCATATGTTCAATTTATTAATTTAAAATCTATTTTCTCTTAGTCTCTAAAACGCTCAAAGATGTTAAATATATATGAAAACAAATTTGAAACCCAATGGTTTCGTTCTTAAGGATAAAAAAAACACTAAAGATTGAATTTTCCGCTTTTCATAACTATTTTATTGCTGGAGAAATGCACTTCTTATAAGTCTAATATTTGAAAAAACATTTTGAAATTTTTCTCGATTTCCTTTATTTTATGAAGCAGCATTTCAGAGTGGTTTTCTACTTGAACAAAACTTGAGTTTTACGTTATGGCAGTAAAGAAAATATTTTAGTTCGTGTGGATTGGATACAAAATCCAAACGCTTTTTATACTATTAATAACAAATATTTAAAAGCGTTAAAAGAGACATTTTTGATAATTTTATTCTCTACTATACAGGATGTCCACTCTCAACGGTGTCCAATGGCTAATTCCTAAATCATTAGTCATAGACATATAGTTCCAATTACAAAAATATTTTAAATAAGGAAAAAGAAATATTTTAAAAGCGATTTAGGTTAATAAAAACTTTTCTTTAAAAATTACGAAAAATAAATTTTTATACGGTCCCCCGGTGTCCTATAAGTTATATTTAGTAACAGTTTTCAATTACACTGACAAGTAAGGTAAAAAAAAAAGTCCCATTATTCTACGATTAAAATTGACCGAGTAATAGCTATTTAAAGTTGGAGCGTATTTATTGCTGCAAATTAGCGGTCATTCACAAACTTGGTAGAAATATAATTGCGTCAGATATTTAAAAAAAATTATTGAGAGTAAAATTAACATTGCAATATAAATTTGAAATCTTTAATCATTCTGTCATATTAATGCAAAATATACAATTTGTAATGAGCATATAAGAAAGGAACAAAACAGAATTTTTGTTAAATAAAATGATGAAAATTAACAACCTCAATTCTTTACAAAATGATAGGGTAACTCCGGGAGAGTCGCCGCATACGGGATAGATGCCGCACCCCTTCTATTTCTTGTAATTATCGATAGATGGTCGTCAAACGCACAGTATAAGTGCGCAGTGAGATTATTTTAACCAGTGTATAGCGTGAATACCATTTCGATGTTTACTTGTAGAAGTGCAATCCTTAATTTGAGGTAAGTGCATGATTTCACTGTCCAAACTTTTAAACACGTTATGTTTAAATACTTTTCCTACACTAATTAGTAAATGCATGCATGATTTCGAAGTCAAAACTAAATCTAGCGTTTGTATAGAGTACTGTGTGTATGATTACTCCATTCCCCTTAGCGATGGCAGGTAACTGTGATGGTTAACGTCTGCATCATGCAAAATGGGATACATGCCGCACTGCTATTCCGGTATACTTGCCGCAGTTTCTTTTGTACGGGATGATTAAGTGTTATTAACTTTTCCTTTTCTTTTTGCACAGACTAACCATGCTAGGCATGTTATCAAGTTTACTAAAACCAAAGGAGAAAAGGGGGAAAATAAAAAGTAAGAAGGGCAAGAAAGATGCAAGTCAAGATGATAATAATGAAAAATTGGATTACGCGTAACGAAAACGTTTTTTGCAAACTACTCACAAAAACAGGGAGTGTAATTGGTTTCGTTGCATCATGTGTTTAAATGTAGTTCATAAAGACTGTACTTTTTCGACACTTTTTCTGTAGATTGAAGTCGATCCCTTAACCCATTCGGGACCATAGGTGCATAAAAGCACCTTCATAAAGAGCTTACAAAATTTGTTTCTGGCACCAGTAAAAAAGAAAAGTAATATTTGCTTTTTTAATCAGAGCATTTTCAGGATTATTTAAGTAAAGGTAACTTCTTTTAAAAAAGTGGTACCAAACGAATAATATTTGTGTAAAAGCCACTGGTCCCGAAAGGGTTAAAAAAATAAATTATGTAAACACAATTTTACTTTTTTTCTTTTCCCTTTCTAATACATTGATGTTACGTTGTTGCTGAAATAACAATTAAAATTTAATGTAAAAAAATAATTTGACAATTTTAATAGTGAAAGTCGGCAACAATTATTAATTTGAATCTACTAATACGTTTCATTGTACTAATTTAGTTTCATTTTGTTATTACATCCATAATTATAGTCCAGATATGAATATTTTTTTAAAAATATTTTTACTTATAACTTCATTCTGTCCTTATTACAAGCGCGGCATAAATACCGCACAACTGCGGCGTCTCAGCCTGAATTTACGGGTGATGTGCCGCAGTGTTTTAGAAAAAAATTGTTAAAAAATATTAATAATTTGTTTTGAATTTTTTTGTCGCATTTCTCGCGTTGTATATTTAACATTAAATAGCACAGCATGATTTTTTTAATTTTATGTCCACCAAGGGACTTTATACACAAATTCAAAAAAATGTGCGGCATAAATCCCGGAATTACACTACATATTTTAAAATGATATTAGAATACACTAGTCTGCAAACGTTGGGTTATGCCATGTTTTTTAGCTTTTGAGAATTGATTCATATGTATTCTGTACCGCTGAATCCAAAATTGACCTTCATTTTTTACCATCACGTACAGATTTTTGGCGAATCACAAATTTTAAATTAAAAAATAGAAAAAAATAGTGAAAATTTTGTACTATAACATAGATGGAATTGCTGTGTTTTTAACTTTTCATAATTGATTTTTATGTATTTTTTTACCGTTGAATCCGAAAATGACCATCATTTTTAACCAACACGTCAGGATTTTTCGCAAATTGTAAATTTCAAAGTTAAAAAGTATAAAGTTAAAATTGAGCCTCCACCCCCACCCCATCGGATTCCTCAACTGTTTAGCTGTAATAATCTCAGTATAAGACAAAAAATTGAATAAATTATTGAATTGTATAAAATTAATTTAAATACAAAAAGTTTTACATCTGTTTTATAGTAACAGATTTTCACTATCTTTTAACTTTGACATGTATGATTTGCAAAAAAATTCTAACACGATTGTTAAAAATAAAAGTCAATTTCAGATTCAGTATTAAAAAGTACACAAAAACAATTATCAAAAGTTAAAAAACACAGTCATCTCCTCTATTTTATAGTATCCGATTTTTGTTATTTTTTAACTTTGACAATTTATGATTTGCGAAAAATCCTGACATGATAGTTAAAAATTAAGGTAATTTTCGGATTCAGAGCTAAACAATACATAAAAGTTAAGAAACACAACCATCGTAGTCTTGGGTTATCTAATCTAAAACTTTTTCTTAAATTTCTTGGCGATAATCTATCCGAATTTTTTTGTGTTATCCTGTAAAATAAGTGTAAATGGTAACCACCAAAAATCATAATAATATTAGATTGTCATCGGACTTACGTCAGTATGTAAAATTTAATCTCGATCGGATATTTGAAAGTGAGTTAAAGTTCGAGTACAAATGTTGAACTAGAAAAACATGCATACGATCGTTGAAGTTAAATAAATCTTATAAAAATAGCATAATTTTTGTTAAAAGGAATTATGAAAAGAAGCAGTCTCAAATCCTTACAAAATAAAACATATGTTGAAATACAATTATTTTAGCCTATCTGAAACTTAATAAAAGTTAACTGAATCGTAATACTTGTAGCATTTTTTTCAAAGCGCATATACCCATGAGTCTTCGAATACTTTAAATGCACTTGTTATGTGACACCTCAAATCATGTCAAGCTCATTTATGTTCAGATGAACAAAAGTGGCATAAGTTATGCATTTTTAAAGTTTCATAACTCGGTCAATTTCGGCGTTATATAAACGGGACTTTTTTTGTCTTACTTGACAGTGTAATAGGAAAATTTTACTAAATATAACTTATAGGATCGCGGACCGTATAAAAATTTAAATTTCGTAATTTTTAAGAACTGTTTTTACTGACCCAAATCGCTTTTAAAATATTTCTTTACCTCATTTAAAACATTTTTGTAATTGGAACTACATATCTATGACTAACAGTTTAGGAATTAGCCATTGGACACCGTATTGGACATTGTATATAGGGAAGACTCAGAAGGGTTTACCATAGTGGAGGCTTGACACACCTTCAGTTTTCATATTTAAAATAATTTCAGAGTTTTGCCAATAGATGGCAACCAAATCTACTGAACTACTCAAACGATAGTCTTTGTTTCAAGCAGATAATTGAAACAGGTGCGGAACAATTTGTGAAGAGTTTTCAGCTTAAAAGGTGTATCTTTTAGAAACATATTGTAATGTTTTCTCGGATAAAATATATCATAGAAATTTAAGTAGGTAGGTTTTAAGTAATTCAGAAATATTGAGCTTTCATTCCAGGCATAAAGATTCTACAGTAAAATAGGCTGAACATAACCATCTGCTATGCTTTAAAAAGTGGCTATGTGGGGAAAATTGACTCAATCAATGCGAGGGAGGATTGACCAGATGATCAAAGTTCCCTTAATTAAGTTATTTTTTTTTTTTTTTTTTTTTTTTTTTTTTTTTTTTTTTTTTTTTTATACACTGTACATAATGAAGAGTTAATGGTTATATTTCTAAAATAATCTAAATTTATTTTGTAAAACTACAGTAAAATGGGGTGATAGAAAGTAAAATGTTTAAAAGTGATCAAAGGAAAATGGGAAAAATTGTCATAGAAGGAAGAAAAAATTTAACCTATACTAATATTATAAAGAAGTAAAAATTGTGTGTTCGTTAGAGGTAATCTCTGGAGCTACCGAACCTATTTCAAAAGTAATGGTATCAAAATGATGGTGTTAGTCCAACTTAGAACACAGGCTATATTATATGTCGGTGCCACTACCCCAAAGGGGGTCCAGGAGCAAAAAACGTTCTAAAAATGCACTTTTTGTGTTATGGAAGGGCCTAGAATCATGAAATTTGGAATGGTAGTTACTTATGAGATATAAATGATATCTAAGAACATTTTCTAAACAAATCGAAATTTAAAAGGTGTGAAAATGAGCGAAAAGCGTTCTAAAAACGTTCTAAATGCCGATTTATGTGCAACTCAGGAAGAATCAAACTGATTTCAAAGGTAATGGTAGGGAAATTGATGCTGACAGCCTCTGCTCTAACATAGACGCTATTTCATGTCGGTGTCACTATCACCTGGAGGTTGCAGGAGCAAAAAAAGTTCTAAATTCGATTTTTGTGATCGGTAGGGGCTAGCAACTAGAAATTAGGCAAGGCACATATTTATTAGATATAAATGATTTTTAAGAACACTTTCGAAAAAATTGGAAATTTAAAAGGGGTGAAAATATGCGAAAACGTCCTAAAAACGTTCTAAATTGCGATTTCTACTGAATCTCAAGAAATACCAAACTTATTTCAAAAGTAATGGTTGTAAATTAATGGTGACAGCCCCTGCTCCAATATAGGCTATATTTTATGTTGCTGCCACTACCATCTGGGAGTGCAAGAGCAAAACATGTTCTAATTTGCGTTTTTTGCATAACTGAGGGGGTCTAACATTTTGAAACATGGCATGGTATTTACTTACAAGATGCAACTGCTTTCAAAGAACAGTCGAAAGAAAATTCCAAATTTAAAAGTGTGAAGTGAACGAAAAGCGTTCTAAAAACGTTCTAAATTACAATTTTTATGCAATCTTATCAAATACCACACCGATTTAAAAATTAATCGTGACAAATTGTTGGTGATAGAACCTGCTCAAACATAAGCTATATTTCATGTCTATGCCACCACCACCAGAGGGTTGCAGGAGCAAAAAAATTTCTAAATTGCGATTTCTGTGATACTGAAGAAGCAAGAAACTTTAAAATGGAATGGTAGTTACTTATAAAATATAAATGCCCTCGAAGGACTGTCGAAAATAAATTCGAATTAAAAAGGGGTGAAGCGAAAGGGAGGTGCGAAAAGAGTTCTAAAAATGTCCTAAATTACGATTTCTATGTAATTTCAGGGAATATAAACCGATTATAAAAGTAATAATAGCGAATCAACGGTAACAATCTCTGATCCTACACAGGCTATATTTTATGCGGATGACTCTATTACCTGGGATTAATAGGAACATCAAACGTTCTAAAAAAGGCCTTTAAAAGCTTTCTAAATTACATTTCTGTGGAATATTAGGAAATAACAAACCGATTTCAAAATTAATGTCGGCAAATTAATGGCGACAGTTCCTATTTCAACATAGCCCTTTATGTTGAGAGAGGTGGTAGGACTTGGAATTTGACTTGATGGTTAATTTTAAGATGTAAAAAGATGGTTTCTAAAAAATTGAAAACTTCAAATGAATACTGAAATAAGCATATTAATTGAGCATAAATGTTTCAAAATATTTTCTAAATTAGCATTTATTTAGTTTTATTTTATTTTTTTTATTTAAGTCTAATTTCTGCCTAATGCAGTGTAATAATGAAGTTTAGTCAAACTATATTTTAAATAGTAATTTTTGAATTATTCCTAAAAGTATAATTTCTTTTAATAAAAATTAGACATATAAATATCACTTGGCATATTTCCAATATTACGCGAGCAAAGCCGCGGGGTTTGCTAGTGAAATATAAATTGGAAAGTTGATAGGAACTTTTATTTCATTTAAATAGTACCCAAAGTGGGTAAATAGAAAGAATGGAAAATACTAGAAAGGATGAAAGGAGCAGCTTTAAAAAATGTTAAGTGTTCATGCCTCTACAAAAGAACATAACTTTGATCAAAACACTTTAGGAAGATATGTAAACAAATTTCACTAGTATGAACATACTGAGATGAAGGCAATATACAGGGTGGCCATAAAATAACTTTGCCGATATATGGACGTCTAGCGGCTCGTCCGTTCAACCGATCGAGATGAGATTTCAGATATAGTTATTCAGAGCTATCATCTCGGGATTTTGTGAATGGCAGCAAAGTGGCGCTCACGGTTACGGTTATAGGTACAGAAAATCGAAATTTTCGAGTGACAACACCTATTTTTCCACGTCGCAAAATGTTCAGCGCATACGAAAACCCTAAAGAGCGTTGTAACGGTACGTGTATCACAAAAAAACGGACGTGTTATGAACGCACAAAAACAGCTCTGCGAACGAGCAAAAAAACACGATTGGGGCGCACAGAGGAAATGTGCATATGACAAAGGCAAGACACTAACCACTGATTGCTACATAGATCGGAGAAAGGAAAACTGTTATTGGGACTCCACATGTTCCACATGGAAGTCATAAAAGGTAATTACGTATTGCAAGCGGGAGACTGTACACAATGCAGCCGAACGTAACATAGCATGAGGGATGTTTGCAGTCTCACATTTGATAGAGTCTTTCAAATCCGGCAAAGTTTTCAGCTTGCACATGTACACTCTAGATTTGAGATATCCCCAGAACCAGAAATCCATAGGACTGAGGTCTGGGATCACGGAGGCAGCGGAAATGGAAAATGGCGTGAGATGACGCAGTCGCTAAAATGCTGGTCCAGGACCCTGTGAACAGACATCGATATATGTGGCTATCCGACATCTTGCATCCAAATGTCATTCAGTGCATTTCGCTGCAGCTATTCTGGTATAACGTAATTTTCCAGCAAAGCTGTTTAGCGAGAGCCTGTCACCGAGCACGCTACAAAACCCGTTGGTGTCGCTTCCTCAAAGAAGTAAGGGTCGGAAATAATTGTTCCTGCAATGCCGCAACACACAGTAACTTTTTCGTCGCACAAGGATACTGGTGCCACACCCGCGTGCGATTTCGTTTCTGCCCAGTGCACTCAATTTTTGGTATGACGTTACCAGTTAAGGTGAAATGTGCCTCGTCCATCTATATTATGCGAAAAGGCCAGTCGTTATAACCATCATATCGGATAAGAAATTAATTTGTAAAGTCCGTACGTTGTTGGTCTCTCGCGTCCAACATCTCTACGCGCTGGTACCGGTATGGAAACTTGGGGATTACAGAGCGCAGTAGGCTTTAGAACCGTGGTTTTCGTATAAATATTCTGATAAATATAGTTTATAATAGCTCCATGTTTTAACAGAAATCATTCGTTTATATTTTTTTTTTCAAAATAGCACGTATTTTAATTACATTTTCTTTCGGTTGTTATGAGAAAATGGCAACAAAAATATATAATTGCTATTTTACCATGATTTTTCCTTTAACTTCTACATAAATGGAGTACTTCCGTTGCAAATATTAAGCAAATGGCTCTAAAAACGACAAAAAATTACTATTTCAAAAATAAATTGATATGCAGTTTTCAAACAAATTGTATTGAAAAGTACATTTTTCCCCAATACGACGGTATAAAAATTGAAAATGGCGATGCTTAGAAATTAAAATAATTGCTATAGAGTATTTAATCGCACGATGATACTGCTTTGTTTTACGGATGGCTTCTGTAAGATAACGTTATTTTTTGAAGATGACACAAAATAAGCTGGGAGCAAGAAATAGCATACAGGGGGCTAATAAATATATTCCTAAACTTGATATCACATTTGCCAATTTGAATTTTGCGTGTAAACATTCGCCACTCTTTACTTGAAATTCAAATCTGAGAGCAGGTTAAATCCAGAAGTTTACATTTAGATGCATTCGTAGTAAAGTATTTAATTTCATCAAAGAAAATACTGATTTCATTTTTACTATGACATCATTTCCACCCACTGAAGCCCTTTGAGATTTGTGTCAAAATCTCAATATCAGCGGAATGAAAAATATATATATATATTGAAATGTAACTGCTTTATGAGTAAATATGCGCCATTTCAAATCGTGACGTCATTTTCTGTTCAAAAGTTTAAAAAAAAATTGTTTTTAATTTTAATACGAAAATGGCATCCATAATAATATGGTAATTCAATTCCCACTGTTTCCCTTCTCTGCAACAATCGAAGTAACCCTGTTGCCACCAATGTGGAAAAATTTCATAAAGCAATATTTAAAATAAAATTAAAATATAAAAATGGAATTATTTAAAAAAAAATAGCGAGTGCGAGCACATCTGCAACTAAAGAGCTTTCGCACACACAAAAAAAAATAATAGTTATCAAAATCGGTTCAATAGAAAGCTACGGCCAGATGAGAAAATAATAGCCTTGCCTTAAATATATCCCCTTGGTGACGAACGACCAGTATTCGTGCCGCGTAAGGTGCTCAGAATCGGGAATTTTTCTCACCAGTAAATTTATATTGTAAATTTTGACTTATTTAATCCGAGCATTTTCCCGATTCAATTTGACAAAAATTTCTGTTTTAAAAAACAGGTGATTAGAGATTAAATGTTCTATAAAAGACGCTCGTCCTGAAGGGGTTAAAGATTGAGAAAATCAGTCTATATTTGTGTTCATTTTACAAACTGATTGAAATATCTAAATGGAATTTCTTTAAAAAATGTTTTTATTTTATTTATTTAAAAAGGGTTACATATATTTTACTAAAAGGTGTTAATTAAGAAATATATTAGATGATTCTCATCACAACATCCTATATACATGCCTGTTAACTATTTTTATAATTGTTGGAAAATACAATGGATTCAGTACTCTAGTAGCATCATTACTTTTTAAAATAAATTTTGTAGTTTATTTATCATGCACATGTTGTTAATGTCTATGTGAAGGATTTTTGTTTTTAAAAAGTATTGCGAGATAGAATTAAAAAATAATCACCCGTAGCAGCCCTGTGTATACATATCTTCCTTAGTATTGTAATTTTTTTATTTATTTACGAAAATTTATTTTCAACATAAAAAAATTACTTATTGCAGTAATTTCTTTACAAAAATAATATCGTCTGGATTTTTTCATATGTTTTTTAAATATATATTAGAATTCTGATTTGTAGATTTAATACAGGTTATCTGATTTTTTCTTTTATTCTGTGAATATATCTTTTTCTCCATGAATTTAATGACAGTTATCTTAAAAATATATTTCTTTTAAAAATCCGACAACAGTGGAAAATGGGAATCAAATTTCACGTTTTTTCATGAATATATTAAAGGAAAAGAAAATTCATTTCTTTCGATTTGTGCAACTGGAAAAAGCCATTTACTCTTTTTTTTTCATTCACATTCATATGTTTTCCCTGTATACCGTTTTGCAATTTCCTGGCTGTCTATTTACGATTTCATATGCTTCGGGGCTTCTTTGGAAAAAGATGTGAGTAAGAGAAAATTATGAAATATTAGAACATCGATTTTTATTATGGACCTGAAAATGGAACTTAAATATTGAACTGTTTGCTTTTCCCGTAGATGCATTAAAAGGAAGGGTTATTAAATATGTCAAATTCACATAAAGTTGACAGATTAAAATTGGAATAGTAAAAACTAAAATTTATTGATTTTTGTTTTAAACAACTAGTACATCCCTTAAGATAGTGAGTGTTTATTTATTTATTTTTCTCTTTGGTAATTTGGAATTAACTTTTGTAGGACTTGCCACTTTTTTTTTTCACAAAAACTTATAAAAAATGGCATTATTTAATGAAATATCTATTAAGAGGGCAGATCACGTTGACGGTTTAAAAAAATTATTTTTCACAAATTTCAGAATGGATACCTTCAAAAGTTACAAATCCACTGCAAAAAGAATTTTACCAAAATGCCAATTAGAACAGAAGTTATAGCTAAATATATCTTGCATAAAAACATTTGCTGTAATCTTATAAGCAAACTTTGAAAAAGTTTTTCTAACAATTGATTT
This sequence comes from Maratus speciosus, assembly GCA_963932465.1. Classification (NCBI taxonomy): domain Eukaryota; kingdom Metazoa; phylum Arthropoda; class Arachnida; order Araneae; family Salticidae; genus Maratus; species Maratus speciosus. The sequence goes on from OZ010789.1 coordinate 225,602,280, forward strand.
TTTGGTATTGCGTTCTTTCTCATTTAAAAACTAATTGTCATAGAACGTTGAAATTATGTATATTCCTAGTTTATATGTGTTAGTTTATGCTGAACCTCAGTTTAGTCTGATTTTTATCACATAAAATTGTGGATTGAAAAAATAAGTATACATTTTTTAGTGAAATTTAGTGAATATGATTTGAAAAGCCATTAATTATGTTAAAGAATTTAAATATACTTTCAAATTTAGGTTCAAAGTAAAATATAGTATTATAAGTAAAAAATATGAAACAGTAAACATATATTCTGCAGAAGAATTTGTAAATCGTGCGCGCAAAATGCAGATTTCAATACTCATATTTTTCAAAAACCACTTTTGTGGTTATGATTTAATTATGCTACTATATATGTGTATTTGAATATTTTATCAAACCAGAAGGATGTGTGAAAGTAAAGAAAAAAATTGTCGCGTTTCATTCATTGGTTGAGAAACTACAGTGTTTTTCGTACTGCTTTACTGTCATTTTCTGGCTGCTCAACGTGATCTGCCCCCTTAAACGTTTCATTCTATCAGTAATTCAGGCTTTATGATATAAGAGAAAAGCTGAAGAAATGTAACAATCCATTGCGGTATATACCTAAAGGGGCTCAGGGCTTGAAAATTTTTAAAAAATCGATTTTTCTTTTAGTATCTATTTTGATTATTTAATTAATTCTGAACACATCGCAGAAAACCGCATAAAAATATTTGCATTTTTAACGGAGTTATAAGCATTTATGTAACAATCGTTACAAAGCCGCACCCATTTAACTACAACTTTAAATCGCGTTTTCTCAAAACTTGATTTTTGAAGACTATCCGTAAGATTAAAAAAACCTATTTGATGGAATGGCTTAATTTTTTTCTTTTTGCATGCATATAACATTATTATTTATAGAATGAATTAATATATTTTTGATAGTTTAATATTTTGAGCATTTTTAATGAAAAAAAAGTTTTATTTTTTAGGGGTTTTTTAATTTTCAAATTCGAGAGTGTTTTTTAATAAGGTTTCCTTTGAGTGATAGTTATATCCTTAATTCAATCTATAGAGTAAAGTTTCCTGATCATTGTAAAGTAAAAATTAGGTCCTTATGTCAATTTAACGTTATCTTACGGATGGTGATAGGACACCTAAAGTTTTTCCGAAAATCGTGTTGTATAAATTTTGCTATATTTTTTGTTTTTTTTTTTACATTGAAGTACTTCTTTATATAATTTTTTAAGACTACAAACATACTTTAGAAATATCAGAAAGTTTAAATTAGTTACATTGAATTCTTCTGTTTTTATATGGAGTCGAAGCGAGAGCTCTGTTTACATGTTTTTCGGTATCGATCAACCCCTGAGCCCCCTTAAGTGCAATTGAAGACGTGAGTTTCTAAAACCCGCCTTATCCAGAAAATAAAATTTTAGGAAATTGCGAAAATCCCTGACTACGATCATTGGTTTTCATTGTAAACCAAGATTTTACAATGCCGGAAATGCAGGATAAAACTAGTTTTTTGGAGATTGTAGTGTTTTTTCGGTGAAGGTTCGAAATTAGAATGGATTAATAGAGGAAATTCGAAATTTTAAATTTTGGATAAGACGAGTTTTGAAACTCGCGCCCTCAATTATACTTGCGCGTGTGTAGACACATACAAATTTGAAGTTTGGAGATACTCGATGAGAAAGAAACTTGATCAAACAGCGGTCAACAAAAACAAAGCTAACTTAAACAGTGTAAACGGTGACATCCACTGAAGTTATTCTTGCGAGAGATTTACGAATGAAGTCGGGAAATTTCTTCACAACTCTTCCTTGTTTTATTTCTAAATATCACCTATAGATGCTCCTACGCTGTCTCAAACTGTACGAACGCTAAAATAAACGTATAAAAATGGATTAATGCGCACCCAGCTTTTAACTTATAGTGTAACTTTTAAGTAATTGTGTCCATTCTATCACTAATAAAAAATCTTTCATAACATTTATTCAATTTGGATTTAACAATTAATATTTAAATACCGGAATCTTTCATACTGAGAGTATCTATAATTTTCTCATATCTATGCTTTTTTCAACATAAAAATAATAGTTATCCAGTCTCAAAAAATTCCAAATACAAAATATCTATGATTATATACAGGGTGATTCAGCTCGTCGGTGACAAACTTTAAGGATCGATAGAGCACACCTAGACGAACATTTTTGAATAGGGAATGTAGGGTCCCTGACGCGATGGTAAGGCGCTAGGCGCTTTCGAAAATTTGGGTGCCGAAATTCGAAACGTCATAAAAACTAGGGAAATGGTTAGATTTTCTTGCTTGTTGCGTCGAAATGATTCTGTTTGTTTAGACTTTCTTCAGTACCAATTTGATAAGCGTATCTCTTAAAACATGGATAGGGGGCGCTGCAGACTTTGGAGAGCTAGACAACAACTTTAAGCCCGTTATTTTGATAATTTAACACATGCTCGCCAAAGTTTATACTCTAACTTAAAGTTTGAACCCAAAAGTAGAGCCCTGCAAAAAGCGTAAGAGCCGGAATAAAATGTCAAAGTACAGGGTGGTCGAAACTCGAAGGCTCCTAAGAGATAAACAAACAGATTTCTTGACTTATGGCATGCATTTTCATGATTCTGTTTGCTGGGGCTCTCTGAAACTCAGTTGAACGGTACAAAAAGAAACATCGATAGGGGGCGCTTTGGGCAAAAAACATAATTCGTTGACATTTCGGACGCTAACTGGAAACGGGGCGCTACGATCAGTTAGTAATAATGAAAACACATTTTCTACCTCTGCTCAACACTTCTGAATAAATTTAGACCAAAAACATCAATGATACTGGAAATTTATTTACAAAAAATAACACTACAGAAGATGCTCGAAATTTCGACCTTGGGCCATGATGCAGGCTTCGCACCTCCGTCGCATTGAGGAGTGTGTGTTTCCAACAATGCCAGGAGTATCTCTGATCTGCCCTGCAGCTGCCACAATGCGCGCCACAAGTTCTTCAGCACTGCTGACAGGTGTATGGTATACCTCGGCCTTCAGGTAACCCCAAAGGAAGAAATCCAAGCAGGTGAGGTCTGGTGAACGGGCAGGCCAGTGAACTGGACCCCCACGCCCGATCCACCGCTGGCCATACCTTGCGTTTAGATGGAGACGCACGTCGTTCGTGTAATGGGCCGGAGCTCCATCGTGCTGGAACCACATCTGGCGACGCGAACCTTCGGGTACGTGCGCCTCATCCAGAAGCTGCGGCAGCACTTGATCCAGGAAAATCAGGTAATTTCCACCTGTCAGCCGTTCAGGTAACAAATAAGGGCCAATGAGGCAATCCCCCAGAATGCCGGCCCACACATTTACTGAGAAACGCTCCTGGGCTGCTCGGCTTCTGGTTTCATGTGGATTTTCATCACACCACACATGACTGTTGTGGGCGTTCCACATTCCCTCCCGGCTGAAGGTGGACTCGTCCGTAAACAAAATGCTGTTTACAAAACGGGGATCCCTGGATCTCATCGCCAAGTACCATCTTGAGAATTCCACTCGAGGGCCAAAATCCTGCTCTCTGAGCAACTGCACCCGCTGGATGTGGTAGGGGTGCAGATTCCGGGAACGTAAGATGCGCCACGCAGTTGCTTGCGAAATGCCAACATGTCTGGCGATATCTCTCGTGCTAAGACCTGGGTTGTCCTCAACCAGGTTAAGCACAGCCTCTTCGTTGTCGGGGGTGCTCACTGATCGCTCCCGTTCAGGCCTGCCTCCGTCGAAAGATCCCGTTGTGGACAACCTCTGGTGTACTCGAGCGAAGAAGGCATGGCAGGGGATTTGCCTGTTGGGGTAACGCTCGGCGTACAACCGCTGAGCGGCTCGTCCATTACAACCAGCAGCGCCATACGCCAAATGCATGTCAGCCAATTCAGAGTTTGTGTACCGTTCCATCCTACTACCGATCTGCAGACAAGTAACCCGAAGCTTAAGTAGGTACCGCACGTTCAAAAGACGTGTCTGCGCATACAACTACGTCATCTCGCGTTGTCGTCTACGCATTACGTATCTTTTGCATATCGATATGGTACGATATCTTTTGCATAAATCAGCAAAAAGCACCTTATGTAAATTTTATTGCGCGCATTGTGCATGATTGAAACCAGCTATGTTTGTTAAAAAAAAAAAAAAAAAACTGCAGTTTTAATAGCTTCTTATGATAAGTAAATTACTCTCTTGTTTTGTTTCTAACTGATCGTAGCGCCCCGTTTCCAGTTAGCGTCCGAAATGTCAACGAATTATGTTTTTTGCCCAAAGCGCCCCCTATCGATGTTTCTTTTTGTACCGTTCAACTGAGTTTCAGAGAGCCCCAGCAAACAGAATCATGAAAATGCATGCCATAAGTCAAGAAATCTGTTTGTTTATCTCCTAGGAGCCTTCGAGTTTCGACCACCCTGTACTTTGACATTTTATTCCGGCTCTTACGCTTTTTGCAGGGCTCTACTTTTGGGTTCAAACTTTAAGTTAGAGTATAAACTTTGGCGAGCATGTGTTAAATTATCAAAATAACGGGCTTAAAGTTGTTGTCTAGCTCTCCAAAGTCTGCAGCGCCCCCTATCCATGTTTTAAGAGATACGCTTATCAAATTGGTACTGAAGAAAGTCTAAACAAACAGAATCATTTCGACGCAACAAGCAAGAAAATCTAACCATTTCCCTAGTTTTTATGACGTTTCGAATTTCGGCACCCAAATTTTCGAAAGCGCCTAGCGCCTTACCATCGCGTCAGGGACCCTACATTCCCTATTCAAAAATGTTCGTCTAGGTGTGCTCTATCGATCCTTAAAGTTTGTCACCGACGAGCTGAATCACCCTGTATACAATCTGAATACGCTAGAAAACAGTAATTCTGCTTTTTCAGAATTTAATTTCGAACCCCCATGGAAAGAAAAAAATATATAAATATAGATAGTACGAAGCATAATTCAGCTTGAAGACGTAAAATAGACGCTTTTATTTTACATAAAATGACGTCATTCTCGTCGCCGAAGAATTCTATATTTACGATCGAGTCTTAAACAACATCTACAGAAAAGTATGCATATGACGTCACTATCGCAGAATAAGACACAAATCCAGCAAAAGAGCGATGTCGTCATTCAAGAAACTCGACAAAAAAAGGATCTAATGATTCATATGTTTGTAGCATTAATAAGGATAAATAAAATTAAATATAGTTTAAAATAACTGCATGTTTTATCATAAATCCTAAATTTATATTCTTTCAACATAGCACGTATTTTAATTACAATTTTTTTTTCAGTTGTTATGGGAAAATGGCAACCAAAAGATATAATAATCAACTATTTTCAACTTTTCTTTCATTTACTTACTACAGAAATGGAGTACTTCAGCTGCCAAAATTTAAAAAATAGCGTTAAAAATTTCAAAAAAATTAATATCTCAAAAATAAATTGAGATGCAATTTTCAAGCAAATTGCATTTAATAGTATACTTTTTTCCCCTATATGGCAGTATGAAAATCGACAATGTGCGTTGCTTAGAAGTTTAAAAACTTCCTATAGACGTTGTCAGTGTTTAGCAGTACAATGATACACCTGCTTTATTTTAAGGCTGGCTTCTGTAACGTAGCTTTATTTTTTATATACGACACTTTAATTACTGCCCGAAAGAAATAGCATATCGGGGGCTAATAAGAAGAATAAATTTTACACCATGCGCATTAAAAATCAGTTTCTTTTGAATGATATCCGATAGTTGACATTAATATCACTATAGAATTATTGTGAATATTATCTGATATTATAACTGATGAAAAGAAATAGAAGAGATAAGAGAATGAAATATATTAGTTAAAATAGTTTTTATACATTTTACATCATATAATTATAGAAAAAAGCGATTTTTTAGCACAAAATCTAGTTACTAATTAACAAACGGATATAATGTGTCTTTTGCTTTTGCTTCTGGCGGAATAATTATTTTAATAAAAAAAGTCATTTATTAATGTCTTATTTCTAATTTATTCAATATTGTATCATTGATAATTGCCTTTTTAATCAAATTTCTTGTTAATTATCAATGAATCATTTATTTATCTTTTAACGTTCTTAGCTGTATGTTTTTTTTAGCATTTGATTAATAAAAATAGCGTTAATAAATGTGTCGTTCCAATCATTCGTCAACTAATTCATAACTAATAGATTAATTTTGGTAAGCTTTTTTTCCCCTTTCCGTTATATAAAAGATTGTTCTAATTTGTAAATATACAATCAGCACCCTCCCAAAAATAAGCCCTAATGGGAGATTTTATTTACGCTCAAAAGTAGTAACGATAAACAAATCCATTTTAGATTTTAGATCAGAGGTTAATTTTTCATTTTCCCTAAAACTATGGAATTTATTTTTATTATTACACTACAAAAGAAAATTATTCCGTAAATACACAGGAAAAAAATTTAAAAAAATTTCAGAGTTTAAAAAAAAATAATAAATAAATAAATAAAAGTATTTTAAAGCGTCAGAAACAAGTGAGAAACTGCATGTCAAACGTGCAAATGATTTGCGTTCGTACTATAACTAGTTTTATAAATATTCAGATCTTGGTGAAATAGCTGTTGCACTCTTATGCAAAAATGCATGAATACAAAATTATTTACAATTATATATATTAAATTCAGTAATACGGAAATAATACGTCTCCATCTTAAATAGGACGTAATCACCATGACAACTTCGAATCATTACCTATAAAGGGATGTCATTGAATTAATTACATATGATAGGATTTTGTAGAATGAAGAAAACTTTTATTAATATCTTTTTAAGTTTTGATTCAATTTTCATAAAATTTGAAATAACATGAGACAATTCTGAAACGATTTTATATATTAAATTTCAAACTGTTGTGTACTTTTTAAGCGACTGAAAAGAAGGGTTATGTTTCACGCGTATCTGTGTATGTGGATTTCTTTATACCCTCGAAACATCCCAACGGCTGGATGGATTTTAATGAATGAGATCTCTATGAATTCGTCTTAACGGCCCGATGGTTATAGGCTAGGTTTTGTTTTTATAAATTCAAAATGGCGGCCGTAAAATACAAAATGGTGGTAGTGACGAAAAAAAACTTTATGCACCCTCTTGAGTGGCATATCATTGGGTAGGTATTTCAAAATGAAGACGATGTTTCATTGACTATTTTACCGTCAGAAGCTCCGTTAAAATATTATACAACCTGGAAGTTGTGCATGTATTGTGGATCTCTAGCTTTACTGCAACTCTAACTATCATAGACATCTATAGACCTCATCAAAACAGTGTTTATAGATAGGAACTAACAATTAAGCACAACTTAAAAGTCATCAATACAAGTAAATACAAAAAATAGGTAAGTAATATAAACAAGTAATTAAAAAAAAAAAAAAAAAAATTAAGTCAATTCCTACTTAGGTCAATAAGAGAACATTTTTCTCCCATTCTTCTTTCTTGTAGAGTGGTGCTTACAATGCCTTGATCAAGAAGAGGGCTCTCTCGATTATTGAAAATTAATGAATTAATATTTGAAAAAAAAAACTGGATTAACATCAGGTGTCATCCACTACAAGTTTTAAAAAAATTATTTGAGCTTGATTGAATGAATAATAAGTATTTTATTAACGATTGAAAATTTGAACAAGATATATATAGCGAGAGTGTGAGCTAATAATAGTAGGAATTGGAAAAAAAAAAGTAGTTTTACATTGATAAGAAATAATTAATTAGTTCGCTTTTTACTCAGTCGGGTTTTTTGATTTTTTAAATTTAATAGTTTATTGCTCTGTTATATGCGGACTGACGGGTAGATCAGACGACGACTATAGATGCTTACGTATTTATCTAACTATAAAATCGTCTAAAAATGACAAGTTATCTAAACTTCATTCATTAACATCTGCCAATGATATTCCTAAACCCATATTCGCCAGTTTCTTTCATATTCACGAAATCCTTTCATCAAAGAAAGCAATTCCGTAAAAATACGGAAATTGTACTGGCAATAAACAGAATTTTTTTTAGAGTGCTTATTTTATGAATTTCCAAAAGTATCATTCTTCGCACAAATCGAAAATATTTTTCAATGAATAACTTATTCTCCCAATTATAATTGTTCAAATATTTGATGTTGAAAGACATGCAGCAAGAAGTTTCAGTTAAAAAAAAAATTTATATTTATAACGCCGTAATATTTTCTGATTTTTGAGATGCTAAAAACTATATTTAAACTAGAAAACAGGAATTTTGCATTTTCAGAATTTAGTGTCGTATATATATATATATACATGGAGTTAGCGCATAGATGTACGAACATGAAGTAAAGGGAACTAGAGCAACAGCTTCGCCTATTTAATTGAGCAGTTTACTGTTTATATACGATGATCATTCCTCATTAAAGATGATTTCAGTTCAGTGGCTTATGATAAATGACAATGGAAAGGAAAATTGGGATTTCTCCAGGAGACAAGTAACGAAAGTAATACTGTTCACAGGATTTTATTCAATAAGATCGGGCAGCAGTTCTCACAACTCACGATGCTGTTCCATTAATAACTTCGATGTAGAAACATCTATCGACAATAGTAATCATTTGATTACATCAAAAAGGTAAAATCAAAAGGGTAAAATCTTTAGAACGAACTTCATTTTCTCAGCCACACAACCAGGGGGCAGTTTACAATTCAAAAAACACAGCAAATCTGCTGGAGAATCGTGCGTAACTGTTTTTTACTCTCCAAGCTTAGGAATACAATTTTAACGTAGTACGCGCTTTAAACCAATTAAGATGCAAAGAAATCACGCCATGAAAACAGTACTGACAGAGCGGGTATAGGGATAATAAAGCAAAAAGGAACACCGGAATAAAATGCGGGAAGGAAACTCGGTTGGAATAAAAATAAAAATGGCTACCAAAGAACATTCTAAAATGCGAAAGATCGGAAACGGAACATTTAATTTAAGAATACCAAAACCGTAATAATTAAGTAAATTAGACATGTGAGACATTAAATTAAAGGAAATGTACCAGAATTAATGATAGAGATTATTTAACAATAAGAATTTAGTGAATATAGGTAAGTAATTTAGAATAGTACAGGAAAATCTTGGAGATAGATCTAATACTGTAACACACACACACACACACACACACATATATATATATATATATACAGGGTGTCTCAAAAGGTCGTTTACAAATTTAACAGTCTGGTCTGTCATATCATGAGGAACAAGATTTACATAGGAACTTGTGTTCGAAAATGCAAACTGCGACCGCTAGAGGACGATGAGCGCAGGTGCGGAGTGGAAGAAAGAAAGGATATCGAAAGAGGTATTAATATGACTTCTATTAAAGAACATAGTTTAATTTACAGAAGGTGTTCAAAATTCCTTCCATTCGCCGCAATGCATGTTTCACAACGTCAACGTATGTATTCACGAGCCCGTTCAGAATGGGCAGGTGTATCACGGATACGTGTCACCACTTCCACGATCCTGGCGACGATATCCATGTCCGATGTTACGGGCGTCTCGTACGCCATGGACTTCATGTGTCCCCACAGATAGAAATCCAGCAGAGTCAGGTCGGGGGATCGCGGTGCCCATGCGACTAGTCCGCCTCTGCCAGCGATTAGGATATTCTGGAACAGTGTAGCTAAAATGAGCAGGTGCTCCATCATGCTGAAACCAGGTGTTTCGGCTGAAACGTCACCCATCAGATCCGGCAATACTCTTTCTAAGAAAATGCGATAGGTATTCCCGTCGAGGCGCTGAGGTAGTAGGTAAGGGCCAATTAACATATCACCGATAATACCAGCCCAAACGTATACGGCGAAATGTTGTTGACGTTCATGAGCACGTGTGGACCTTGGGTTTTCATGCGCCCATATGTACATGCTGTGCAGATTCAGGACATCGCCCTGTGTAAAACAGGATTCATCCGAAAACAAAATCCACGATGCAAAATCCGGCTGTGCGACCCGTTGTTGCAAATGCCAGCGTGCGAATACAACGCGTTGAGGATAATCGTCAATGCACAATATATGTACTCTTTGTAAGTGGTAGGGGTATTGCGTGTCCACATGCAATATGCGCATAATGCTGGAACGATGTACACCCAAGACACGTTCGCTTGCTCGAAGACTTGCTTGCGGGTTTCTGTCAAATTCCCGTCGCACGTTCTCCTCTACGACAGGCGTGCGTGTAGTACGTTCTCAACCGATGTACCTACGTACTTGAGAAACTGCTTCACGCAAACTGCGGTGCAATTGTCCAAACAAAACACGACTTGGATGATATCTGCTGGAGAAGCGCTCAAGGTACAGCCGCACCGCGACTCGTTCATTTCCATCCGCGGCGCCATATAAGTAATGCATATCGGCCAATTCTGCAATACTAAACTGATTCCTCCTTCTCCTGCAACGTCCTCACCTGAAATGATTATGCTTCCCACTCTCCCTTAAGCCTGCGCTCATTGCCCTCTAGCGGTCGCAGTTTCCATTTTCGAACACAATTTCCTACGTAAATCTTCTTTATCATGATATGACAGACCAGCATGGTAAGTTTGTAAACGACCTTTTGAGACACCCTGTATATATATAACCATTAACTAAACATTACCAACCACCAACAAAAACTGTGAAATTATGAATAAAATGACATTAGCAAATACAGTTCCCCCCAACACACTTAACATCGATTCCAAAAACACAGTAAAAAACAGTAGAAATTGAATAACAGAAATGGAATGATGGAAATTTGTAAAACTTAGACAGAATCATCAGATCCCAAATGCCTTAAGCTCCACAAATAAAATATGTGGTTTCATTTTCATATTAGCCATAAATTAGCTAAGTAATATGAATTTGGAACTACCACACACAGAAAACCGAGAAATAAACCATTGAACACCAATTAAGGTAAAAATGAAACAAGATTAAAAAGGATAGAGGAAAAAAAATATTAAAATATTAAAATCCATACTGTCATAGCATGAGGTATAACAAATACGCTTACTATGCATTTTATTCTCATTTAAGATACTATACTATTAGAAATGAATATGATACTGTCCTGAGTAGGCTAAAATTTAAATACAAGTTAATCGTTAACTTTATTAAATATTAATGAATATGAATAAATTTAATATTAATTGATAAATATATAAATATAACTACACCATTATACATATAAAAGTATCGAATCAAAATTCATTATAAAATGTGTATTAGCAACGTAGTTATAAATCAAATGCCCCATTTTTTTTAATTAGCCATTGCGTATTATCCAGACAACGCCACCCTTCTCCGTAATCTAACATCTACCTACCCACCCTTCCTATAATAATTTTTTATTATTATTTTACAATTTTTAATTTTTTATAATTATTTTCTTATTTTATGGGTTTTTTTGTAATTTTTTAACGCATTTATTAACTTGTTTTTTAAGATAATTTAAGTACAAATTATGCATTAAAGAACATATGAACGTTTTTGGAAAACCATGATTTAATGCATCATAAATTAGTTTTTTAATATTATTGTTAATTAGATGAGAAGAACGTAAACACTTTATTCTATATAAATGATTCGGGATTATATTACGATATACAGAATTATGAAGACAAGATTTAAAATTAGTAAATGCATTAACTATGAATTTAAATTCTTTACGTTTATTGTATAGATCAGTTATTGTTTAGTTTTCTTTTATTGTGATTTTGAGATCTAAAAAGTTAATTGTATTGTTAGAGAGGAGGTTTACCGTTAATTCTAAATTATTAGGATAATCTACTGGAAATTGAAAAATATTAGTTTGATCAGTGGCAATTAAAATTATGTCTTCAATATAACGATATAAATGTAGATTACTATTAGTAAAAGTATGTTCATAGTGATATAAGTATAAGTCAGATAATAAACTGGATGTACATCCACTTTGTGGTATATTGACGATCTGTAAATATAATGTGTTATCTTGCAAAATTTAATTATTATAGATAATGAAATTTGTTAAAGATTTATAAGCTATAGAAAATAAGCTATATCTATATTAAATGGTAAATCCAGCTTATGATGATACTTTTTAAATAATGCATTTATAATATTATGTAGATCTAATAAATCTATATTATTATAAATATCTTTGAAATCATATGTCATTATATTGTTTACACAGTTAAGATTTTTCATAATATTGACCAGCTGATAGCTATTTTTTATACAATGTGTATTATCAGTGGTTGTTGTATGTATATATATTTGATTGAGAATTTTTAATAGAATTTATTGGCTATATTATTATATGTATTGCATCCAATAGTTACAGTCCTAAATTTAATTGGTTTCTTATGAAATTTGGGTATAAAAACTAAATAAGGATAATTAAAGTTAGTAGAGAAAATATTTAATAGTTTTTAATAACTTTGAATTTTACGATTGTTTAGTATAACATTTTCATTAGTTTTTTGAAAAGATTTATCAGAAGAAATACAGGATGTAAGAAGTTAGTGATAATAAGATTTACATATAATTGCATAATTATTAGAAGATTTGTCTACATATGTAATAACGTAGTTTTTTTTGTAATTTAGTAATTTGTTGGAAAAAATGCTTTGTGTTAATAGTAGCCAAATCCGAAATATTATATTTTAAAGCCTTAGTTAATTTTTCAATACCTAGTATTTTCCATTGATTAAAATATTCAATAGGTTTATTGCATGAGATTGAAATTTTATAAATAAAAATACCTATATCATAGGTAAACTGTTTTATAATAGATTTTACGCTAAATTTAGATGTAAGTCTATATTTAGTACCATAAACCAATAGTTTATTCAATTTAAAATCATTAACAATATTAAGATTTCCAGTGATTATATGTCCATGATCATTATTTATGTATTTTTTTAGAGCGGGGTCGTTGAATTTACATGAAAAAGTTCTTGCAACAGATGTATTTTTTGAAAATGTATTATAGTTAAAAATCTTTCTACCGATTGTATTAGGATATTTCAATGTTTTTGATATTTGAAGATTAGTAATAGGAAAATAACAGTTTTTATCATTAATTATAGAATTAATATTAATTTTATTAAATATTTGATTTGAAAAAGTTATTATCATTTGAGTATTCGTATTTTGAATCTTATGTGTTTGTAAATTAATGTTGAAAAGATCAACTCTAGTCATAATGAGATAAAAAAAAATATATCAGAGAAATGTTTAGAGAAAGATTTACTGAGAAATACATTTAAATGTTGTACAATCTGTTTATTTTTAATAGCAAATATATATTTTCGAATTAATAACCAGTTATAATTCTTTAAATAGTTACTTTGAAGGTTATTTATTTGTTTAGTGATATATTTTTTGGAAACTACAACTGCTAAAGAACACTTTCCTCGCTTTTGTCGTGTTGTTTTACGATTTAAATTATGATTTATAGTAGGATAAATTAGAGAATAATCAATAGTATTATTTACAGGTGAAAACACTTTAACAGGTCTATTTTATGTATTTTTTTAGAGCGGGGTCGTTGAATTTACATGAAAAAGTTCTTGCAACAGATGTATTTTTTGAAAATGTATTATAGTTAAAAATCTTTCTACCGATTGTATTAGGATATTTCAATGTTTTTAATATTTGAAGATTATTAACCCTTTCACCGTTTGAAACTTTCCCACTGTTCTCCACGAAAAACATTCTTGTAAATAATACCTATCTCTTTCAACAAGACCTGTTCAAAGGTGACCAAATGTCTCCCAAATTTTCAGAACAACTTTTTCTTTCCCCCAATTTTTCTCTGTGTGTAGTTTACATGCTTTGTTTGGAGGGCGGGTACAAGTACAATGACTATCTGTAAGAGGTAGGATTCACTGAGTGTGTCAAAAGTATCTTTTCATACACTTCGGACCAAAATCCAGGAATAATATTTTCTACTGAAGCTGTGTTTGTGTACTGGTTTAGACTTACAGATTCAAAGGATTATTTTGATTTATATATATGAATGGTTTTTACATTCACAAAATTTATCATGCAATTTTATTTGTGTATTAGAAATATAGCGAATGTTTTATCTTAAGTTTTCACAAATTTTATTTGAAGAAATGAAATTGCATATTACGTAGCGAAAAATAGCATTTTTGCTCATGATTAAATCTTTTATTAATTGGATAAAAAATTCTTTATTAAAATTCATTGAAATAAATTATATGGTATTTGGAATAGATAGAAGTAAACAAGAAAGCATCATTTTAAGATGATTCTTTCATTCAAATTTATAAATTTTTTCGCGAGAAGTTAAAAATTTCAATATTTGTTCATTTGCAAAAACTCATTTATTTTTTATTTGAAGATAAATATTTTGTAATAGAATTATTGCATATTTACATTTTTATAAATCGCAGAAATTATGAAATTTATTTAAAATTTAGAATTTTTTCATGGCTATGGGTGAAATAAATAAATGTAAAAAATATAGATTTGTGTATTTATATTTTTCTTCGTTACAGATTTTTTTAAATTTAATAATTATAAATAATAAATATTAATTTAGACTGATAACAAGATTCCTAAATTAATCCAAGAATTGCTGATTTTATGGATTCTTTAAAAATTCTAATATGTATATAATGCATATAAATGTTATATATATACGAAAGCAATTCTTACAAAAGCTGTTGCAAATCCAATCTCTATTTTTGTTTGAAATTAATATCTTTATCGAATACTTTCCCAATGAAATGTTATTAAGAAGAATCTATTAATGCATTTATTAATACAGTAAAACTCTCCCCTCGATCTATGAATATAAGAAATATAATATTGAAATTTTATATATCAAATTTGTCCTTCGCAATCCAGTCAAATTTGAAAAACACTATTTTGAACACTAATTTTTACCTTATCTACTGTCTACAGTCATAATTTCTGTGATTAAATGAAGCAAAAATTGTTATTCAGGAAAGTAGTACCAACAAATCAAAGAAGTATATAGAATTCGCCACGAAGAAGTTCAATAGAAAAATTAGATAGTTTACCCCCTCCCCTCCTCACACACACACACACACACACACAAAATAAATAATATATATATTTTTTATTATTATAAACCGGTGCACTGTTAGGTAAACTGTAAAAAAGGCAGCATTGAAAATAATAATAATCATTATTATAAATATGTCAAAGTAAAACTATATGCATAAATATTTCACTGAACAAAAAATTGAGATATAGTAGTTATTGAAGTACATATTACATTGTATTATAGAAAACCTATTCTATGTTTCAAGTAAACATTTATACCGATTCCTTTAACTAGTTATATGGATAACTTATGTATAAGGGCAGTGACATTTACGTATTTATGGGAACATTGACGAAAGCTAACATTTGGGAGGGTTGGGAGCGGGAGAAGAAATGAAGTTAAAATAAACAAAATTTTTTAACAGAGATTTTAAAGAGTTGATACAATGACAGACAAATGAAAATTTTTGAAAGTTGAAAACTTTTCATTATCTTTATTTTTACTACATAGGAAAGAGCAAAGTTAAAAAGAGGGGGGGGGGGGGGGTGACAAAAAATGAGTCAAAATTTTGAGATCTGCCCAAGAAAACACAAATTTGGCAACATGCAGCATAAATAAAAATGTTTCTTCATAGATATTTTAAACTAAATTTGGGATATAAAGTTATTTGTTGTAGTATTTCTAAATAAAAAAATAAAATAAGATTGCCCATTCAACAACTAGAAACGTTATAAACATAAAAGCACGACAACTCCAAGCATGACTGTAAATATTTTGGGATTGCTTTTTCTTTCCTCATTTTCCGACAAATAATTACATTTTGAGTTATATGCAAAAGATTAACTTATCAAGCTGTTCCGTGCATAAATTCTATTTAAAATGCAACTTTGACACCATCTTCTAAACAGCTTTTTGCCTTTATCAAAAAATGAAACAAGTTGTTATACTTTATACTTTCTGAATAAGAGCACCGGCCAATTCCACGTGTTTATGAACAAAACTGAATTCAGGAATGTGTCCAAAAAAAGTCTATTTGGATTCCAATTTATTTTAAAAGATTATGCTACTTCTATATTGGCAAGTGGGGCATTTGTCCAGAACCCCAAAAACTAGTATCCCAATTTTAAAAGTAATTGAGATTTTAATTCTGTACCGTATTTTATGGAAGAAACACCTCACCCGTCGTAAACGCCGCACTCCTCAAATTGGCCTGAATAAGCTTAAAAATATCGTAACCCGTTGTAAACGCCGCATCCGTCTGAACGCTACTTTTGTCGACAGTATCACACCGACCTAACTTTAATCAAAGTTTTCTGAGCAATGTAGAATGCCTCATTTTTATTATCTTAAGATGCCTGAAGTTTTATTTAAAATATTTAAATCCGATTTTAAATATTTTTATGGATCTTTAAATTAAGAAAACTTAGTTGGTATATAAAAAAAATCGTAAACGCCGCACTTGGAAAAAAATTAACTTTTAAACTCGTAAACGCCGCGGCGTTTCTTCCATAAAATACGGTACTTTTTTCTTCCGAACTTTATTCGAGAAACATCTTTATTTTAAAATATTTCATATCTCTATTGTTAAATTTGTTTGAATGATAATGAAATAAATGAATTGATGATGTAATTACTATTTTCGCCAGCAAGCGAATAGAAGAAAAAAATGTTTTTTTAAATATTTTTTTAAACCTATAAATAGTCTCTAATTAAAAATAAACTTTTAAATGCATCTATCTATATTATAAAGGACAAACGTCTCCGTGCGTAACGCTGACGTCATTTTGCGAATGGTAACAGTAGACCATTAAATTTATTTTTTACAAAAATAAATAAACTTTTAAAAATCCCACATTTCTAATTTTTACACCGGTTAAAAAAAAAAAAAAAAAAAAAAAAAAAAGATACTTTGAATTTGTTTCAAAATTGTATTTCAATTTGTTTGAAAAATGTATCGAAATTTACCCATTTTTTATGATTTTTAAAATAATTTTTAAGCATTTTTTTTTAATTATTAACCATTTGGAAAAATGGTTATTGTCCTCTTCAGGGTAGGAAATCATAAGTATATCTGAAGCTTTTGATTGCTTTAATCTGCATTTTATTCATTTTCTGATTGGTCTATACAGTAATCTGTATCTCCCTTTAATTTCAACAGAGATGGATACCTTCTGTTGCCACTATGACAAAAAAGTAATAAAAACTACAAAAAAATAATAATAACTCAGAAACAAATTGGGATACAACTTTCAAACAAATTGCATTTAAAAATACGTATTTTTCTCTATACGACGGTGTAAAAAGTAATAGTGTGGGATGTTTAGAAGTTTAAGAATGAAATTTCATTTAAAATGTGTCGTCAGATTTCTTGGAAATCTGACGATGGAAAAGCCTTTTCCCGAACAGTCAATGAAATGCTTGGATAATACGTACGAGTCGCATGCGACTTTTGTTGCTTGCAATTTTTACGTGTAATAACATTATTAATGTTTAATTCATGGCGTACGAAATGCAGATCAACTCCGTGCGATTTTTTGTCTTAAATTTTAGTCTTTGAGAAAATCATTTTCCAAATGGTCGTTCTAATTTGTTAAATTGCATTTTCTTTTTATTTATTTATTTATTTATTTAGCTTTATCGCGTCCAGACGATTAGTAGAGATAAACCTGTTTGTATTTAAGCTAAAATAAATAATTCAGCTTTGTTTGCGGGTGATATTCTATAACGAAGTTATATCTTTAATAAAATAAAATAATATAAATTAAAGCAGAAATATACAAGCATGTAATCTGACCTCGTGCTTAGATAATTTAAATTATTAGAATTTAAAAGGGCTGTTGTAGCTAATAAGGTCTTAGGGCATTTTTTTCTTGGGGGGGGGGGGAAGACAATTAACTCATACAAAAGTATTGAGTACTTTTAAGAAATTTCAAAACTTTATTTGAATGCACTAGGGGGCTCGGCCCCCTACGAGCTACGCTCGCCAACCCCCGTCCAGACACCACCGGCTCTAAATGCACGCTAATTTGATCGCCTTTAAAAAGATTTCGAAAGGTTGAATTATAATTTAAAAAACAGTGGCGATCTCCCTATAATCGAATTTCTATTCATTTCTCTTTGATTGGGGAATTTTAACGCCAAATCCGCTTCGGTACTACTTGATTATCCCGTCGACCCATTTCGCCAAATTATATAAATCGCCAAATTATACAAATTGACATAATTTTTATTTTAAATAACGAAGGAACAAATAAATTCGTACAACATTAATAAAAATACAAATAAAACGTCGAAATAAAAATAACTTGATGACGTAGACACGTGTAACAACATTTCAAAATAAGCTAATATAAAAGGAATTAAGTAAACAGAGTCTTTGTCTCCTGGTATTTTTTAACAAAGCGAAAAGAAAGTTCTTTTAAATGAGACATTTTAAATTAATCGTTTTTAATCTGATGTAATTTTTACCAAGCTATTCTTTCTCTTTTAAATAATCGCGTGAAAGTACTTTTGTTAGCAATGAAATATTATTTGCGCTTTCCTAACAAAAATAGTTGAAAATATCCTCTCAAAATATTAAATAAATGTCTAGCGCAATTTCTAAATTTAAACTTTTTTGCAATATTATTTTGTGTTCATTTTATGTAATAACTATAATGTGACGTAAATATGACGTAATTTCTCCTAAGACTTCTAACGCATGTTAATGAATTTATTATTTTACAATATCCTTTCTCTTTTAAAATTCACGTGTATACTTTTTATGACGTAATTTTTAATAAGTTCCTGCTTTTTATACATAATTATTTAATTCTAATTTGAAAGTTTTTTTCCTGTTTATAATAGTCACGTGTAAATAAATTTTTAATTTGAAGCAAACATTATTGCTTGCGCTTTTTATACAGTTGGCAACAGTTTAAATTAGTACAATTTTCTGAAATCTGTAAAAAATATCTCTAGAAATGCTGAAAATTTGAATTTAAAATAGAAATAAAACCTGAAAAAATGAGTCAAAATAAAAAAATTAATGCAATCTGCACTACGGCAAATTCTAACGCATAAAATTATCTAAAAATGATTACACTGCCATCTATAGTTTTTGCTGCTATAAAACTTTTTTAGTGGAACGATTTTGTCCAACTTTAGCATTAAATATCTCTTAAAATAATTCTTCGATTTGAAAACTGTCTGCATCAGCGTGTTTATCAAATATTTCTGTATAAAACCACTGATTTTCATATTTTTGTATGCATTATTTTTCTCAATATTAACGGAGAAAGACCTCCGGTCACAAAAAATTCAAAACCGGCGGCGGCGGCGGCGGCGGCGGTGACAGCGGTAGTTACTTTTTTTTAGAATAGAAAGATACTTTTCAAATACAATTTTTTTTTCTTGGCTCTGTTAGTGGACATCTAAAAGATTACATGGATGAAATGGTTTTTCTTTATATTCTGTAGCCCAGGATGTACGGGTTTGATTCCCTAGTTAAGATAAATGCGCATTGTGCAGTATCATTGTAGTTTAATGCAGTAAAATAAAGTTTTTTTTGTCTTTCTCATGATTAAGAGAAGTTGAATTACAAATGTCTGAGTAATTTATAAAATAGATGTTTCTCGAATGAAGCATGTAAGGAAAAATTATAGAACTAAAATTGCAATTACTTCTAAGTTTGGAACACGAAATTTGAGCACTGGACAAATGATCCTCTTTCCCATACAGAAATAGCATATTCTTTTCAGCGCATTTTTTCTTCTTTAGCGTATTCATTATTCAAATTGACTTTTTTTTACGCGTTCTTGATTCTAGTTTTGTTCGTAAAATTTAAAAGTAGCATTGGCAGGTGTTCTTATTCAGGTAATATAAAGTCGAGCACTTTTTAATATTTTCCAATAAAATTTGGATTTTTTTTTTTTTTTTGAATAGAATTTTTGCACGTGATAGCTGATAATGTTCATCATGGGGGAAAAATCGCTTATAACTTAAGGTGTATTTGACAAAAAATTAAAAAAAAAACTGTTCGCTCTAAAATCATTTATAATGTCATGCCTGCAAGTATCATGCTTCTAGGATTACAAATTGGACTATGGATGTGTCGAAAAGTTTCTCGTTACTAAATATGGAAAAATATCTCTTTATTTCTGAAATGCCATAATAAAGTCTTGCTCCGGTACAAACCGAGCCGAACATGAAAATCCAATTACGATTCAATTCAACCCGACCCGAATCCAATGAAATTTCTTCCATCTGAAATCGAGAAGGTAATTTTCGTCGATTGGTATTCGAGCCCCGAATTTGACATATTTTAATCGAAAACCGAAGTATTTTAACCCGCAATCCAAAAGGAAAAGAAATTACTTCATATCTTAATGCAGCATTCAAAGTAATCTACAATTATATCTCGAATACAAATTTTATCTTTAACGTACAAAATATATTCCTTTACTTTCGTTAACATGCAAATATAGTAAAACGTTTAAAGAATGGACATCTCGAAATTGAGTATAGCATTTCCGGTAAAAACACCATCGGTAAAAATCATCACGGAAAATATTCCCCCCCTCCCCCCCAGAAAAAAGTATCATCAGCATAAAGCTCCCGAAAAAAGAAAAGGGCTCACTTTACTCGCTAAATATACATAATTATCTTAATAATAATTATATATAATTAAGGTGGAAAAAGTCCACAATTAATAACACAATTTTGATGTCTTCGATTTAGCCAATTATAATTTTAAGTAAAGCAGGTGCTAATCACGTGTATTTGTACTAGAAACAGCGAGAGCATTATATGCATACCGTTTAACACAGCAAAATATCCACATCGAACAGGGACTCATTATCGCAAGGGCAAACAGGGAAGCTGCCCCGGGTCCCCATAGTCAAATATTGGGTATTTTGTCTTTAAATTACTACAATTTGTAGCTACAAAGACGTCTTAGATGCCCTCACCTGAGTCCTTGCCTCAAAGTGCTGCATATGGTTATGCAGATTTTTATTTGTGTAATAAAAACGAACAAAGAAAATTTTTAAACAGTTAAGATTTTGAACTCGCAGGCTATCAAAGCCTGAGAGCTGATGTGCCTGCAGGTTCTGTATGTATGTATGTACGTAACGCGATGAACTCTTGATAGAAATATCCGATTTGCTTCAAATTTTGTATGCTGGTCTATCACTGTTTAATCAATCACCCCTTAATTTAGATAAATGGATTTCTCATGCAGAATTATCTGATTTGCTTCAAATTTGGTACACCGGTTTATTCTGATAAGGCGCTTCCCTGCTTAGAGTTGGAGGCTCAATGGTTAAGTATAAAGGGGATAACGGGGGTCAAGCCCTTCCCCTTAATTTAGATAAATGAATTTTTCATGCAGAATGATACGATTTGCTGCAAATTTGGTATACAGGTTTATTCTAAGACACTTTCCTGATTACATTTGAAGGTTCATTCGTTAAGTATAAAGGGGTAAACGAGGTGCTAATCCCCTTCATTTATTTTTCAAAGGGCGTTATTCTTACAAATAAGAGCATAAGTAGACGGGGGTCTAATCTCCCCGTTTATTTAGATAAATGGGTTTTTCATGCAGAATTATCCGATTTATTTCAAATTTGGTGTACCGGTTTATTCTGATAAGGCTCTTCCTTGATTAGAGTTGAAGGCTCATTTGTTAAGTATAAAGGGGGGGTAACGGGGACCAACCCCTTCTCCTTAATTTAGATAAATGGATTTTTCATGCAGAATGATACGATTTGCTGCAAATTTGGTATACAGGTTTATTCTAAGACACTTCCCTGAGTACATTTCAAGGTTCATTCGTTAAGTATAAAGGGGTAAACGAGTTGCTGATTCCCCTCATTTATTTTTTCAAAGGGCGTTATTCTTACAAATAAGAGCATAAGTAGACGGGAGGTCTAATCTCCCCCTTTATTTAGATAAATGGGTTTTTCATGCAGAATTATCCGATTTGTTTCAAATTTGGTATACCGGTTTTATCTGATAAGACACTTCCCTGATTCCTGATTATTTACTGTTTAGCTTAAAAAGAGAGTTCTATTTTACGAATTCTAGACATAAATTAGAGTATAATACACAATTAGTGTGAATAGTCCGTGAGCTCAATGTCATCAGTTTAACTGTGTTCTTTTCTTTTTTTAGCTTTTTATTTGGTTTTTATAGTGTAAGAGGATAGAGGGGTAACAGAATTATGAGTGTTACAGAAAAATATATTTTAAAATTTTAAAATTTGCTATAAAAAAAAAAAAAAAAAAAAAAAAAAAACAGAATATGGTCATTTTTATTTCGGGAATTTCTTCTGCTTTATTTTTCCAAGTACGAAGGGGCTGCTTTCTGCATGTGGGGAAACGGATGGTGGGTTAAATAAAACTTCAGATTCTTCCAAATTGTTATATTGATAGATTATGTATTATATATTGATGCTTACATATATATTTCTTTTAACTCTCAACAATGATCATTGGTGAGATAGGAGGAGACAATAAAATAAGAATAAATCAAACATTGTTTATTGAGTCTGCAAACTCACTACATCAGTAGCTTATATTGTAACATTCAAAATATATGTATGAGCAACTTTTTTTTTATATAAGTATGCTATAGATGTAGAGAGGTGAAAGAATCTATAAACTGCATTTTCTTTTAAATTAGCCCTTGTCCCTTCCCTCCCCCCAGAGAAAGTCCCACCACCCTGACCAAATCTCCAGATTTTGTCATATTTTTCTCTTACGTTCCCCTAAATCTACCCCTCCCTCGCCTCAAAAAATAGGTAATGAAAAATCGTCCCTTTTATTTATCTATATTTCATTCCCTTAAACATTCTTGTATGTAAAGTTTATTCATGCGCAAATGTCTAAGCTATTAACCCTCCCCCTCCCCCCCGTCCCCTACGCTGTAAAAAACGAATACTCTACCTTAGTGAATGTCAGCCCATTTTCTTTTTTTTTTCATGGTGATTTTTTCCGAGGTGATTTTTTCCGGTTGAGTTTTTTACCGTGGTGATTTTTCCGCCTACCTAAAATCAGTTGTTATAAAATAGCTAAGTAAACAATCTCGCTGGCTCCCGGAATTTTATAACATCACTATAGAAAAATTGTGCCAAATAAGACATCTCCAATCTAACCTAATGTACACCAAAATTTTATTTCTCTTTTAATAATCATGTGAAAATACATTTTTAATGGAAAGAAAATAATGTTATTTGTGTCTTTTTAAAATTAGCAACAAAAGATAGAGATTTTTGAAATAATACTGTTTGGCAATATTATTATTTATAAATTTTAAATGTGATATAATTTTTCTTCATTTACTGTTTTTAACGCGTAATAAATGCATAAATATTCATATTTAATTTTCTTTCTCTTTTGGTTATCCACGTTATATTTTTATCATATAATTTTTCTCATTTTGTGCTTTGAACGCGGGAACACTTAATTTTTATTTAAAGATTTTACTCTGCTTTTAATAGTCACGTGTAAAAACATTTTTTAATTGAAAGGATATATTTTTATTTGCTATGTTTTACAATTTTGTAACAATATAGAAAATTGACCTTTAATGAATCTGAACAATATCTGTATCGAAATGATGCGAGTATTACTCGCGCTCAGAGGGTTCCGTACAATAAATATATGAATTATTAACTGTATTATTAAAAAAAATCGCTTCTGAAAGAATAATAAGATTTCGTAAAAAACAATACAATCTAGGATTGAGTATAGACTGTAGCTGCATATACTAGAAAAGGGGCTGTGCATATACAACGCTATCACTCTAGGGGGGGGGGGGAGGGGAGTCTAGCACTTGTTTTCATAAGATATCTCTGGGGAGAGGGGTGGGCGTTTCTTTTTGATATCGTTATCATTTTTGATCCAACCAAACTTTTCTTTTTTCAAAAACTTTTTCTTTACATCTAAATAGTCTGTTACCTTTATTATTATTTTTTATATGTTTTTATGAAAATAAACATATTATTAAAGCCATTAAATGTTTATAGACTCATTTCATTCCAAAATTTGGAATACGCCAACGTTTGGCATTCCTGTTCTTCTGCCATATGGGCATATAATTCGTTATCAGAGAAATCAGGAACATAATATGTAGGACATAATACTTAATTTACCAGTAAAGAAAGACAAAGAATGTTATCCACTGTTTTATTGACAAGGCTGCCACTGCCAACTATTTTTCTATTCCGTTTACACTTCTGTTAAAAAAGCAGATTTTGTATAGTACATTTTTCTTTCAAATGTTCTCGAACAGTATGTCGATAATTTTTGTTTTGTGAAAGTGGTATGGGGTAGAATTAAAGAATTAGTCGCCTGTGGCAGCCTCCTATTGATAAGTTCTGCATTTAACCTCCCCGGGTAGGGGGCTAGTGCAAGAATACAATATTATTTTTGAATACATTATGTAACAATATGCTATTATTAAATACTTTTAAATAGTAAATAACTCTTTTAGATGTTATTTGATATAAATTTATTTCATTTATTGATAGTTTATTGACTCCTTGAATCCGTAAAGTATGCAACTAATAAATGTATAACCCTATCTGTATATCACTATAAGTGTATAAAAAGAAAGAAAAAGAATATAAAAATAAAATAATTTTTTGACATTGATAACGATATCAGCAACTAATAAATGTATAATCATATATGTATATCACTGTAGGCGTATAAAAAGAAAAAAAAAAGAAACTAAAAACAAAATAATTGTTAGACATTGATAACAACATCATCGGATGGAGGGGGGGGGGGGGGATTGACAAATGATAACATATGATATCATAAGGGGGGGGGGGCAGTGGTCCAAAATTAGCAAAATGTTCATAACGTTACATATGTAATAGCCCCAATGTATGAATGGGTATACCATAAAAATTAAAAGAGGTATGAAGCCTATATAATATAAAATATTGCTATTCTCTATAACTCTTTTTTTTTTAATCCTAATCTGTTTTTTTTTTGTTTTTTTTTTTTGACAAAGAATTGTTATTTGGCCATACATTGGCTACATGAGTTTGCAATTATTTCCCTTTTGACCAGAAATAGCAGAAAATATCATTCTACGTGATAAATTGTGTATCCGTGGAATTTCCTCCTCCTTCTTCTCATTTTATGTGGGTAAGAAAGTATAGGCAAAGGGAATAACGTACAAGGGATTAGTGTATTGCTACTGTTACATTATAATTGAGGAAATACCCTATCCCCATTTCTTTTCTCCACAGTAAACTTAACTTATAAGATTTTCTTGAAAACTATTATAAATACGGATTAGATCTTCTTAAAATACTGTGTATTGGCATTCTTCTTCAGCAAAGCTGACATTGAACAGTTTTAAGCCTGTTAAGCGTCATCAACTGTCAAATTCTACAAATAAATAAATAAATATTGTTTCATATACTCATTTTTTAACTTCCCGGATTTTTTTCTTTTTGTCATACTTCATTTTATATCTTTGGCTGTTTTGAAATTCTGCAACTTTTTTCTGGAACTGTTGCAACTTGAGATGTTTTAAAAATTGCAATTTCACAGGAAAGAGAAGGCGGGGAATTGAATGTCAGATTAGAATGTAGTGTTTGCATTGCCACAGGGGCGATTCAAAAAGGAGTGGAGTGGATAGAAGAAAATTGACTTAAAATTTACCAACGAATGGATAATTGAAAATAATTCAAATTAAAGTGTTAATAGAATTTTGACAAAAGGAACAAAAGGCAAAAACAAGAAAGGATGCAAAAGGAAAAGAGAAGCTTTAGATGGTGCATTGTATTTATACAAGATTTTTTTTCTTTTTTTCTTTTAGGATACAGTTTTTAAAATTACCTTTCACATGTTATAAGACGAAAGACTAATTTTAAATATTCACATTGAGATAAAGTACAATTTTATAGCAATGTAGTATAAACGCTAATGCGTCTATCTAGACTTTTGTTATGGGATTCTGTTTTTGAGAAATTGTAAAGATTTTTTTTTATTATTTAATTAAACTTGTGAAAAATTTAGTCAATGTTGTGAATTTGAACTAACCATTATATTCAAGTTTTCCTGAAAAGTTAATAACAGCGTATAACAAATATGTTTTTTTCTTTATATATGTAAAAGTGATAGGTCAGATTTTACTTTTAAATGATTAAATTTGTAAAAGATTCAGGTCGGAGTTGAAAAAGTTTTATGGGAGGTGTATTTTTAAGACAAAGGAATTTTGCGAAGCGATAAAAAGAATTATGAAGAGTTCTGTTTTAAGAAGAAATATTTTGTGAAGTATCCTTCAGGACTCAAAAATTTTCGAAGCAGATCATTTGCAATACAATATATATTGCAATTTATGTAAGTTAACTTTTATTCAAAATAGTGTGATCTGTATAAACTTTTTTCACGTAATGTAAATGTAATTTGAAATATTGCAATCCAGAATTTTACTTTTCATTTAATTTAAAGGCAATTTGAAATATGTAATCTGCACAAGTGCACATTACATTATATGCTCGGTATTCATCATATGCAGTACTTGTAGTCTAAATATAATTCAAAATATCAAAAATGAGAAAGGAAAAATGATTTTGAGCCTATCACTCGTTATATCTTCTAGTTAACGGTAATAATCTCAAACATACACATATAAATGCTTTTAAAAAGTTTGTTCACTGTTATATAGTAACTGTTTGATTTTTGTTTCGTAACATTATCTTTAATTTATTAATCTTCTTTTCCAATTTCAGAAGAAAAAATGAAAACAATAAGGGAGAAATCAACGGATTCATAAAACTAAAAATACCAACTAAAACCTAGATTGATAAAATCGAATACAGTAATAAGTAATAATGCAAATTAACTCTGATAAAAATTACTTTTTTTTGTGCTATATTCAAATTCTTGCGTAATATACTGGAAATTATATACAGAGAAGTGAATTCTCAAGGTTTTTTTTTTTTTTTTTTTTTTTTTTTTTTTGCTGTTAAGTTTTTAATGTAATACAAGCTTCAGTGCTTTGCACTTCATATTACTTGTGTTATACAAGAATTTATACATAATAAAAAATGCATTCTTATCAGAATTAGCTTGTGAATTTTATCAGAATTAACACTAAATTTAACTTACTTTACTTTTAACTTTTTTATTATTATTATGCTAACTTTCAAATGGAATAATACCACGATTTCTCATTTAATTTTCTCCTTTTATAACTTATTCAGCTTATTTTTCTTCAAATACAACTTAACTTAAACGAAACATAAAAAGCATTACAAATTGCATAATTATTTTATTTTTCGAAATTTTCTTTGTACGTAATGTTTCAAATTGCAACAAGTCAAATAGTAGAATCTACATGGAATGGAACTAAAAACCACCGCTCTTTTTTTTTTTTTTTTTTTTTTTTTTTTTTTTTTTTTGTACAGTTCCAGAGTATAAAAAATAAAATTTATAAAGTTTTATTATATTGCCCTTATTTTATTGAAAGGGAAATGATAAACCTATGCTTTAAATCTCCGGGTCTTTGCTGCGGACGATGCTATACTTAAAAGTAAGAGAATATTGCAAGTTAAATTGCAAATTTAAACTATTTTAAGTATTTAAAACATCTCAGCAACAGCTCATGAAAATGAATATTAAGACGAACTATAATAAAATATAATTACATGCTTAGAAAATTTTATTCTTTGGATGTGCACGCATTAGTATTATTTTTTTTAATATGCTTTATGTAATATAAAAATTATAAATCATTTTAAAATAGAAACATCTTAATCATTACATAGCTAAAGATTAATTGTAATAAAAAATTCTATTATTAATTTTATTATTATAGCAGGATGTAACTGAAATTTAATATGCAAAACTAATTTCGCATTCTAGATCGTATTTTTTTCATAATTATAAGTTAATTTCTTGTTTATAATTTTCGCTAGTCTTCCTGTCATATAAAAAAAAAGTTACATTTGCTATCCCAATACTTTAGGATTATATCAAACAGGATCATTCCCAGTAAGGTGAAAAAAAAAATCACTGATAATAGGCGGTATTTTAGTGAAGATTAATAGAATCTTTACTATGAAAGAACCTCTTTAAGGTGAGCACAAAGGATTATAGCCAGAGCCATTCATGCTCGACCAAACCCACACGTCAATCAACTAGCTTACTTAGAGGGGAAAGAAGAGCCGAGTAAATCCGTGCCTAACGTTTCGCGAACAAAAACCGGTGTATAGAAATATCCGTTTTGAACAGTTCGTAGACAGAAAATCCCCTGGGACAAAACCCGTTTCAAACGTTTCAACGTAAGAAAGTGGAATACGGGAAAATCCGGGCCAAACGGCTAAAGGGTTAATAGGAAAATAACAGTTTTTATCATTAATTATAGAATTAATATTAATTTTATTAAATATTTGATTTGAAAAAGTTATTATCATTTGAGTATTCGTATTTTGAATTTTATGTGTTTGTAAATTAATGTTGAAAAGATCAACTCTAGTCATAATGAGATAAAAAAAAATATATATCAGAGAAATGTTTAGAGAAAGATTTACTGAGAAATACATTTAAATGTTGTACAATCTGTTTATTTTTAATAGCAAATATATATTTTCGAATTAATAACCAGTTATAATTCTTTAAATAGTTACTTTGAAGGTTATTTATTTGTTTAGTGATATATTTTTTGGAAACTACAACTGCTAAAGAACACTTTCCTCGCTTTTGTCGTGTTGTTTTACGATTTAAATTATGATTTATAGTAGGATAAATTAGAGAATAATCAATAGTATTATTTATAGGTGAAAACACTTTAACAGGTCTATTAAATATTTCACTATTAAGTCCATATGGATAAATGGTGTTGTAATATTTTATATATGATGACTCCATATAAAAACGTTCTGATGTATTTTTTAGAATTTGTAGGATTTCAATTGGCGTATTTTTAAATTGATGTTTATGAAAATGCTGAATTTCAGCTATAGACTGTATATTTTTTGCTTTGTTTTTGTTAGAGTCTGAACGATGTTGATTGATTCGTTTATGTATTGGACCTGATGTTTCACCTATATATTTCAAGTTACATAAGTTGCACTTTATACAATAAATTACATTAAAGGCTTTACAAAAAATTGAAAAAATAGCATGTGAGACAATTTGTGACTGAGAAGCGTATGGACAATTCTTGCATCTAGCATCTAAACACTTGCAAAAAAATAAGGGACGAGGAGGAGAGTATAAATGGTCACTGGATGACTATCCAGGAACAACCCTATTATTGCTCCTGTACCGGGCACTACACTGCATAGAGGCAGAGTGTATCTTGCCAGAATCGAGAATTTTACTAAGAACTGCCATTTTTTATAAATTTTTTTGATACAAAGAAAATGCAATAATTGCAAAAATTATATAAGTAAAATAAAATAAAAATCAATAATAATAGAAATTTAGTAATCTCGATTAATATAATTAATTTAATAATATTAAAATGTCTCGAGTATGAAATACAAATAAAAGTATATACAATATGTACAAATCATATAAGCAGTGCTCAAAAACCTCCATTAATAAATCCATAACCATAATAATGATAACCCGCAGTGCAAAAACTACCATAGCAAGAAACTAATGGACTTTTTAGTACAAAAAAGTCCTAAATAACCATGTCAATAATTCCGAACTACGAATGACAATAACGTTATCCCAATGGACTTTTCAGTACATGATAATATAAATTATACATATTACTAAAGCATTATGAACACTTAAACTGTTATTATAAATTATTATTTGCTTCACAATATTGATAGATAAATAAAGAATAACTTTGCAGAAAAAATTATGAAAGCAATAGCCGAATAGTTAATTAAAACTATTGAATAGATATTGGACAATATCATGCATTAACAACAAGAAAATACATATAACGTATATAACGATATTTTTGAAATTTATTTATTGAATCTTTGCGATGCAAAATTTAATGGAACTTCCTATGAAGAGGTATCAGATACCTACAGAGTAGAAATCAAATTGATAATACACAAAGATTATGCGCAATTGCAGCAAAGATCTAAGCGTATAATATTTGAAAGATTGCTAAAAACATTTAGCTACCGTGGTTATATATTTAATATATATATATATATAGTATAAAAGATATTGCAGTTTCAAGACTTAAAATACACGCTTTTATTTTATATAAAATGATGTCATTTGCATCCGCTGAATAATTCCACATTTACGAATAAATCTTAAACAACATCTATGGAAAAGTATGCATATGACGTTACTATCGCGGAATAATACACAAACCCAGCAAAAGGCAATGTTGTCAGTCAAGAAACAAATAAATCGGGTATCTAATTATTCATGAGCGTTCATTTGTTTCTAACATTAGTATGGATACTGAAAATTAAATACAGCTTATAATAGCACCATGTTTTATCAGAAATCATTCATTTATATGTATATATATATATATATATATATTTAATTCGGAAAATATTATTACGCACGGATTAATAAAATTACATTATTTCAGATTTTTGACAGGATTAAGTAAATGCGAAGAAAGAAAGTCACACATATGTACTTTAAGAAATATTTTTATAGCAAACGATATTCTTGGCATAGCGCGTATTTTAATTGCAATTTTTTTTTCAGTTTTTATGAGAAAATGGCAACAAAAAGATATAGTAATCTACTATTTTCCGTATTTTTCCTTTATTTTCCACAGAAATGGAATACTTCTGTTGCCACAATTATAGAAATGGCTTTGAAAACTACAAAAAAAATTAATATCTTAAAAATAAATAGAGATCATAATAAATCAGTCAATTAGGATACACTGTAAAAAAATCAGAAACGTTTCTGAATATATGGGGCAGCTAAAAAAACGTTTCTGAGTATTTTGGAAACCTCTTTCTGCAATATTCAGAAACGTTGTTGACTATTTTAGAAATTTTTTTGAAACGTTTCCAATATATTCAGAAATATTTTATAGTACTGGTAGTTTCTAGTAAGATCTGGTAGTTTTGAAAGTTGTTTTACAATTCTGAACAACGCAGTTCAGTATAAAACGCGGTTCATTTTCATGAAGTAATTAGATATGCAAAATCAAATAACTATGTTTAAAGAAATAGAATGGATGATTTTAATATAAGCATGATAAATTTGCACAGTATAGTAAGAATAAGAAAAGTAGAGGTACACTGGTACTCTTACCGATTAAAACTAATTTTCATTCCGTAAATAATAGCGTATTCCTTTTCTTTCCCGCATGCCTGTGTGTTACCAGTGATTGGATGATATCATTTGCGCATGAGTCAACATAATTCAGTTCCTAGAATTTGAAAATAAAGAAAACGTTTCGCAACTGTTCGGAAACATGATTTTAACAAGCGGTTTCTTGGATTCTCGGAAATTTTTCATTTTAATCAAAAAATTTTTTTGAAATTTTTTACAGTGAACAGTTTTCCAACAAACTGCATTTAAAAGTACTTTTTTTCCCCTATACCACGGTGTAAAAATGAAAAAAAGTGCGATGTTTAGAAGTTAAAAAAATTGCAGAAGATATTATCAGTATTTAACCGTACAATGATGCATCTGCTTCTTTTTACGGCTGGCTTATGTAACGGAACATTATATTTAGGGACGACATTGTAATTGTTGCCCGAAAGAAAAATCATATCGGCGGCTAGAAAAAGTTTGGGTAGAGCTGAAAATCCTTAAAATACCGATTTAATTTACTATTTTTAAAAGACCAAATATTTTTAAAATTTACAACAGGAGATCAAACCCGAGCTTCCCGGGTTACAGGGTCATGCTCGGTGTACAGAGCATAGGTGGAAAGCATTTTCATTGAAAGGTCTAATAGATTTTTTTACATTTAATATATTTTCTTTATGTGGTCATTAGCAGTAATAAAAAATGTTTTTATATGAAAGACACCAATCATTCAAATAAAGTTTTGAAATTTCTTAAAAGCGATACTTTCATATTGGTCTCACGACAGCAATTAATAGACGAAAAAATCGCCAAAGGCGGAAGAATCACCTACTTGCAGCAGTCTCTTTGATTCTGATTCACACGGGATAACAAAGCTGAACTTTTGCTCTTTCACAAAACCGAAATTAGTTGTTATTCAATTTTTTGTTCTGATTCCGAAATTTGTTTTGGATTTTCTCCAGAGGGTCTAGTTTTTGCGATATTGGCATATATCGATTTATGCAAATTTTGGAATTTTTGTACAATTATATATTCAAATTTACAGCCTAAAGCATTATCAGAGTGACTTTTTGTTTTATGTTATGATTACGGCCTAGTTTACTTTACAAAAATGTTGTTTCTGAGCTTATACTGGCATATGACCGTGAAATATTGTGCTTAATTTGCATATTTTTCAAATAACGGTGATTGACGTCCAAATATTTCTGACACATAAATACACTAATATGTTTCTAAACAGATTTTTTGCGCTGATTTAAAATCTGGTATCAGTTTTCTTCTATCACGTCTAGATTTTGAAAAAAAAAATGAAATTTTATTTTTGGCCAAAAAAGGTCAGAAAATGCTTCTTATGCGACTTTGTAATGTACTTCAGCTAATTCATTACTTTTCCATTTGTTTTTTTTTTTTTTTTCATTATTCATCAAATTTGTGTCAATACCATACAAAAGTGTAAATTCATTTTACTTAAAAATTAGATATGATACACGGAAGCGGATTGCAAATTTGAAATCATCATAAAAATCTAGTCTAGATAAACATTACGTCAATTTTGTGGCAACTACTTTAAAGTTGAAAGTAATGTAAACGGTTCACCATTGAAAAATATGCCAATCAAACTTTATAACTGACAGATAAATGTTTCGAAAATACATATAGCGACTGCATTTAAGGCGCAAAAAGCTTAAATTTGCATAAACTTAAATATGCAAATTTCTCAAAAACTGGACCACCAACAGAAAAACGGAAAGGATATTAGGACTCCGCGCAAGAAATTGATCTCAGAATCAACTAATTCCGTTCTGTGAAAGAACCATTGTTGTCCAGCGTTATTTCAGCGTTTTAGCGCATAGCTCAACATATTTCTTAAATTTGTGTTTTTTATTTTATTTATTTACTGATGAAATTTTAATTTCGTTATAGAATATTAGCCGGAAACAAATTCTTAACTATTTATATAAAGTCCAACCGTGTTGATTATCCTTAATTGCGCTGCACGCGATAGAAATATTTAAAAAAAAATCATTCTTGAAAATTATTTAAAAGAATACTAAAAAATCAGTAAAATGAGATACAGTTTTTAGACAAATTATATTTAACAGTACGTTTATCCCTATTCGACGGTGCAAAAATTGAAATTATGTAATGAATAAAAGTTTAAGAATAAATTTTCAGAAAATGTAGAATAGATTAGTCATGTCGTTGCCACCGTTGATATGACGTCAGTGCAACGTCCCGGACATGTTTTTATCTTATAATATAGATAGATTTAATGATTCACAAATTTTTCTCCCGTATTTTCAAAAATAAAGGCAAATTTCTGAAGAGAATACTTTCATTGATTCATAATTAGTAGCATAAAGGGTTATTAAATATTTGTCGAAAGCCTTCATTTATCAGGATTGATGTACGTTACAAAATTTGCATATCCTTAAATTTTAATGATATTAGAACCAGTATTTTTATTTTTGTAATTTATGTCATTTACAGGATTGTTTTTTCTTAGTTGCTTCACAAATACTGCTATAACTGTTTTTTGAAAAATGTTCTACATACTAAAACTTGGCTTCTTAAATTGCCTAACTAACAGCGCAATTACCTTTAAAAATCCGTTCAGTAGAAGGTAATTTAAAGTTGTGTCCTTATTTCATGTTCAATATTCAATACATACAATAAATTTAACAATAATTTTTCAAAAATTAAAGTAATACTGACTAAACTAAATTTTCATAATCCTAATCCTCAACTAAGTAATTGCTACAACAACGGTTTCTTTCTATAATGGAAGTGTATAATTTTTTTCATAATTGACACAACGTTTTCCCGGTAATTAAAGGTACACGGTAAAAAAAAATCTGTATTTTACAATAAAGGTTTCTGGAACATTTTATTGGCACCCACCCGGCTGCCAACACAGTTACAGTAAAATTAGCTACGTCTTTAAGAATGCGATAAAATTTTTCTCAAGTCTGGGGAAAGTCTGGGGATGCGTGGTGCACGTGACAGAAATAATTCTATTTTTACGTCACTTGTTGCTTGAATTTGCTATCACAGCATGGGTGCTTGAATTCGATTTCACATAGTCAGTGCTTGAAAAATCACAACATGAAGTGCAGGAAAAAAATCACTGTGTTTTACAACTAAAGTTGCGGATACCGGCTGGCAAAATAGTTGCTGTGTAATTTACAAGCTGCTGTCCATATGAGTTCTGTAAAATTTCTCAAGTCTGGAGAAAGTTGCATTGCTATTAACTGTGTGGTACAAGTAATAGAAAGAATACGATTTTTATATCACTTGTTGCTTGAATTCGCTTTCACAGCAGCGGTGCTTGAATTCAGTTTCACAGCATCGGTGCTTGAAAAATTACAACACAAAGTTCAGGAAAAATCACAAGTTTTTTACAGTGTAATATGCCAATGTATCGCTTAAAAATTCTAAAACTAATCATTTTAAGATTAAATTGTTTAGTTAAATAATAAGAATTTTAAGTAATCTGTTGTTAGATAATATATGAAATTTTCAAAAAATGGCAATGTGCAGAAAAACATTATTTACTCTGAACATAGATCTAAATATTTTATAGCTTTTTGAAATAAATTTTACCCTTTTTCCATACACACTTCATGTATCATTTATTTGTCATTTCCTTTTAAAGATACTTTCTTTTTGACTTTTTCAAATATCTATTTATCGGTACGTTTGAAACGCGTATTCATATATTTTTTGAGAATGATTGGAGCATTCGGAAAGAAGAAAGCAGAATTGAGTTTTCCATTTACCATCAATATTTATTGGCGCAGAAAGTCATTTTTTATGGGTGGGGTTAACTAAAAAAGAAATAGAAAATATCCATTTCGTTTCTTTTGTTATTTCGGTACATGAAAAGAGCTTGATCTTCTCTATTTCGTAAAATCCATTTTTTAAAGGGAATAATAAAAATTGTAGTTTATGTTATGTAGTTATATTAGACATACATGCTCTCCGCGAAAGAAAACTATCAAAATTGCAGAGGACATCGGCAGTCAAACTCCAGTCCGATTGGGCTAGAATTTGAGTCAGCCCTATTGATTTTTTAAACGTGTGCATTTTGTAATTTATGTTATATATTTTATATCAGACATACATGCTCTCCGTGAAAAAAGACTATCAAAATTGCAGAGGACATCTGCTATCAAACTCTAGTCCATAATTTGAGTCAGCTCTTTTCAGAACTGTTGATTTTTTAATTGCGTGCATTTTACAGTTTATGTTATACAATATTATACATACATGCTCTCCGCGAAAAAAGACTATCAAAATCGCAGTGGGCATCTGCAGTCAAACTCTAGCCGAATTGGCTAGAATTTGAGTCAGCTCTTTTCAGAACTGTTGATTTTTTAAACGCGTGCACTTTTTTTTCTCTTATCAGGGTAAACCAGCTATACTTAACCTTTTTTTTCTCGCAGGCCGCAAACATAAGTTTCCGACTTTAGGCGGGCTGCAATACACTTATAAAAGGGTAAAAAAAGTAATTAAAATAACATAAATAGTATAAGAATGCAATATTACGAAGTTTATATTATCAGTAGGTTTGAACACTTGTCGCGGAAGAAATATTACCAAAAAATTTAACACCACTTTTTCGAAATAATAAATTTCTTAATAGATTTCTATTGAAAATGCTGTAGAAATAGGGCCACGAAGTTTACGTGTCAGCAATAGTGTTTGTAAAATGTTTTCGGTGCCAATTTTTTTTTGCGGAAAAATTCAACCTAAAAAGCACGTAGCTATAGTATAACAAGTATAATACGTAATAATATAACAATGCAGAATTTCCAATTTCTAAAGAAAAAGAAGGAGATTTTCTCTAATATATCAATTCTTTGCTCAATGAAAGACATGGCTTTTAACATAATTTTAAGTTAATTATAAATAAAGGATAGATTTCATCTTCCTATGAAAATATATAAAATTAGAATACACTAATTCCGCTTTTTTCAGAATTTAGTGCCGCCCCCGATGAATACAAAATGTATGTATATAGGGGAGAGCAGCCATATTTGGACCGCCGCTTTAATTGACCGTTGCCATTTTGCCGTTAATTACAGGAAGAGCCGCCATCTACCGCTGAAATCCTACTTATAAGAATGACGTCACTCATGATTAGAAGAAGAAACCGCCTACCAGGTAATGTTTTTAGTAAATTTTAAAAAACCTAAAGTTAGCTGTTCGGATCTAATTTCTTCCTACTAAACGTAAGTGAATACTTTAAAACTAAGGCAAGTTGTTATGTTTTCATACACATATATGAATTCAGCTGTTTATTGTGCATATTTTTCACGCGTATTTGATTGATTTCATTTTTTTCTTAGTCTTGAGATAATCTGTTTTAAAAAATGGCCCAGTTGCCGTAATTGGACCAATATAAGTTGCTTAAATTAGACCAGATATGCGATCATGAACTTGAAAAGTAAGTAATTAATTTCCAGGGCGGTACGCTTTGTACACTATTTCTTGTAATTTTTTAAATATTTTATAATGGATTACGATTTCCATGCAAGTTTATTTATTTATTTATTTATTTATTTTTTTTTTTTTGTATATGTGGATTAATATTTTTACTCAGTTTAGGCCTATATAAACATAAAAATATTTTCACATGTTTAAGCAATAAATTTTGTCTGCAATTATTTTATCTTGCATGTATTTGCATTTATTTTCTTTAAACTCCTTATTCCTACGGGTTTAAATGGTTTACAGAGTTGAATTCATGCATTCTTCTCCTAGAGGATATTTGCGATGGCAGACTTTTTACAGTTCTGGAGGGTGGAATTACACTTTTTTGCCATTAAAACGCATAAAATCTCAAACCTTCAGTGCGGAGTGCTTATTTCAAGGCTCTGGGAGAGGGGGGGGGGCTGAATTCAACACTGTTTGAATGTATAATGTTTGATTAATCATAGTGTATTTATAAAGGATAATTTTAAAATCCTTTTTTAATATAATGTTGAAAATGTTGTAAAAGACAGAGACAAACTGTATGGAAGAAAAACACCCGTGACAGCAAAAGCTCTTAAAGATATAATAAACAAAAAGGACAGAGTAAGTTGTGAAGAAATTGACATGCAAGAAGGCTGCATCTACAAATCCTCTCCGAAAAATAAAAAAATCATTAGAAATGTTATCTTCCTTGCTAAATTCAGTTAAATAAAAGTACAGAGTTAGAAAAAAAAACAGTTGTGTTAACATCTTCGCCATATAAAGTAAACCTTGAAAACAAACAAAAACAAAAACAAAAAACAAAAACAAAAAAACAAAAACAAAAACGACAAAAAGGAAGCTGTCACAGCACAAAAGTAATTGGAACATCAAGTTTTTAAAAAAATAGGCGCAATGCAATTAGCAAGAAAATGATGGAAGGGAAGAATTACAAACGTCGAGAAGACCGTCACATCATGCGAAACGCACGCGTAGAGCCAACTGCCTCATTGGCCGCTATCCAGACACAGGCAGCACCTTCACTACCGACCCCTGTGTCTTCCCGAACCATCGCAAGTCGCCTCGCTGAAGGACAGCTGGTATCGTGGCGTCCATTAAGTGTGCTGCCAATGACACCCACCCACTCACGCGTCCGTTTGGAGTGGTGTCGCGCACGACGGGATTGGACTGCAACGGAATGCAACCAGGTCGTCTTCAGCAACGAGTCTAGATTCAATTTGAGCAGCGATGTCAATCGTGTTCGTGTGTGGAGGCCCCGTGGTGAACGCCTCAATCCTGCCTTCGCTTTACAGCAACACACCGCTCCCACAGCTGGTGTGATGGTATGGGGTGCCATTGCTTACGATACACGGTCACCCCTAATATTGATCCGTGGCACAATGACAGCCCAGTGGTACGTCCAGGACATCCTCCAACCACATGCGTTGCCACTCGTGGCAGGGCTCCCAGGTGCCATTTTTCAGCAAAACAATGCTCGGCCACACACAGCAAGGATGTCACAAGCCTGCCTCCGCCACATTAACACCCTTACCTGGCCTGCTCGATCCCCAGATTTGTCACTAATCGAGCATATCTGGGATCATTTGGGACTGCAAGTTGGACACCCTACGAGTTTGGTTGAACTCGATGCGCGTTTACAGCAACTGTGGAACGAGATGTCTCAGGACATCATTCGGAACTTATATGCCTCAATTCCCGCTCGTATCGCATCGTGCATTCGCATTAGAGCGGGTCCAACAGAGTACTAAAATTTCCGTTCATTTGTACTTTTTTTTGCAATAAATGATCCTTTTTCTATGGTTTTCTACTCACTTACTTATATCACATCAGTACCTACGTGTGTAAAATTTTGTTTCATTTGGACGTCTTTTTCTTGGTACGCAAAT
Organism: Maratus speciosus; assembly: GCA_963932465.1. Lineage (NCBI taxonomy): Eukaryota > Metazoa > Arthropoda > Arachnida > Araneae > Salticidae > Maratus > Maratus speciosus. Next base: position 225,640,940 of record OZ010789.1, read on the forward strand.
TTTTATGTCAATAAGTGTATGTGGATATGTAGTGACAGGAGTTCTGAACTTTGGACTGCAAGCGAGGCTCATTTTTAACTGAGGCTTAAGAAGGGAAACACCAACCGCCGAGATATCATTTTTGACGAGCTGTACACTTTCTGCTGTGAGAAAAAGAGCAGATATAGTTCAGACCTCGGTGTGGTCGGAATGGACAAATGAAAATGAAGCTGCTGATATATCTCGACAGTCAGACTGATTAGGCGAGAAAGTGTAAATACTTCTTCTATTTTAACTAATAAAAAAAAGTTAAACTTTTTTCATTAATTTACGATAAAAACAAACTGGACTCTTATTAAAATCCTAGACACCGAAATTATTATATTTTGTAATATGCACTCCGAATCTGAACATCCAACCCTCCCCCCCCCCCCCCCCCCCACACACACATATATATATATATTAGTTAAAAAATATTTTCGGTAAATAAAAGGGAGATGTATTTGTCATTCAAATTATGTATATACTCTTTTTAGGGAGAGGGGGGGGGGGTCATATTGACTATGTTTCGTCTAAAAATTCCATTATCTTCCAAAATCTCAGAAATAGAAAAATAAAGATGCATTTCAGAAAATATAGTAGAAAATAATTTGAAAGCTTATTATATTAAAATAAATAAATTATTTAACATATTACTTAAAGCTGGGTTTTTTTAAAGAACAACAAATAAGCTTCTATGCACTTTTAATTATATTCATTTCTTCAACTTTATATTTCTTGAAATAAAATTATAGGAACACTTAAATTAAGCTTAGTAGTTTTAAATAGGAGTCTTAAACGTAAAATAAATTATAAGAGTGTTTACCTTCAAAAGAATCATATTATAATTAACTTGAGATTTAAAATTTTTATTTCTGGCCTGGAAGATGTGAAAGATTCTTTTTCACATTTTCAATTTAAACATTATTTCAAAGAAATTAGATATAGATTATTTGACTTTTTTACTAAATATAATTAGATTTTATCATAAAATAAGATCTTATATTCAATATTTGAAACAAAAAAAATATTTGAAGTATACTTTATTTGGTATTAATTAAAGTAAAATTAATCTCATAATGTTATTTGTATTACTTTATATCACCGAAGAATATGTTAAACCATTCATTTCTTCAGACTTAAGAGACATAGAAAACAAGACGAAATAAAATATTAAACTTTTATTTCGTTATTTAATAGAAATTTGATGCAAATTTAATACTTTAAAGTTAATAAATCAACTGAAATATTTCTGAAAAAAATAATTAAGAAGCAGCAAACTAAATTCTCTGCAACATTTTAATTACATTCATTTATTAAACTTTATATTTCTCGAAATAAAATCATAGAAATGTGAGATGAAATCTCACATTTTTTTCCACCTATTCACCGATCTGCATCTGTGACGGTGTCGCGGCCGTGCTTTTTTTTTTGTTTGTTTCTTTTCTTTTTTCTCCCGTCTCTCTCGCTGACAACCTTAGCGTAGACCTGTAAGTTGGCTTTCCCCCAGTGCTTGCATACGCACGCCATTCATTCATTATTCTTCCCTTCCTATTTCTCTCCATGTTTCATCCGAGGCAGTAAGTGTGCGCATGCTCAATAGAAAACGGGCGCTTGCTATGATTTCAAACGAGTGACGTTTCGTTTCACGAACAAATTAGATTGCGTTACTTTTGGTTTCGCTTTCTCATTTGTTTTCCGAATACCGGTGGCTTTTGAATTTGGTCAATTGTTTTAAACTTCTCGCTTAATTACTTTTACGGGCCCCGTAGCGATGTTTATATACTGTCTCCCTTAATTTTTTTAGGCAGTTAAAGTTCTGACGGGATGTCCGAAACAACGATGTCGATATCTGGTTGTAGTTGTGCCATTTTTTTATCAACGAAGTTTTTGTTCTTCAGTGTTCATATGTTCAGCTCATATGCGATATTCTCTTGGGAATTTTTTTAATCTAAGTGCTGGTATTTTCAAGAACAATTTACGGGTGATCAAAATTGAAAAATATTCATCTTCATCTAAAAATATACTTAAATAAAAATTGATTTAATCTCAAGAAAGTGTAGTTCCTGTCTCTTCCTCAACACTGCTTGTTTCAAGTAAGATCTTTTCAATTTTCTCCTTTTAAAATGACCTAAAAGAACTAAGTGTAGGGTTATTGTCTCCATTTCTAAAAGAAGAATTTTTTACAAAATTGAAAAATATTCATCTTCATCTAAAAATATACTTAAATAAAAATTGATTTAATCTCAAGAAAGTGTAGTTCCTGTCTCTTCCTCAACACTGCTTGTTTCAAGTAAGATCTTTTCAATTTTCTCCTTTTAAAATGACCTAAAAGAACTAAGTGTAGGGTTATTGTCTCCATTTCTAAAAGAAGAATTTTTTACAACAAACTATTTCCAAAATACGATCACAACAATTTGTGAATATTCTAATATTCACGTCACAATTCCTGGTGCCGACTTTGGAGAAATTCTTGAAAAATGCACCCTGGAATTATGAGAGAGAGAAATACTTATTTAATTTAAAAAAAAATATATATATGTTATAATGCTGTGATATTTTAATATTTTAGTCTGAAGCTGTTACTTTTTTTGAAGAGTTTATTTCAATATATTATTTTGTTGAACTTATATTTGTATTTGGGGAACAAATTGCTCATTTTTATGTACTTTGAAGAGATTTTTTTTCTGTTCTGAGAAGTAAATGGTAGGAAATATCTCCTTTTATTTTTGCAGAGCATGATTTTTCTTTCGATTGTATGAAGTGATAGAAGATATTTTTGTTCTTAGTATGCAAATATTTTTACAATGACCTATAATTTTACATTGTTTGAAGGGGCATATGGCAAATATTAAGGCACAATTTATTAGAACTATTGATGTATTTATATATTGTTGAGATTAGTAATTTATTTGAATGCTGTTTGTTTGAATTATTGCATTATTTTTGAATTTTGTTGTATTTATTCATCATGACGTCTAAAATTAAACCTCTAAGAATAATAGTGACACCTTTTTCGGGTGATCCCGAACTTTTAGATTTTTTTGCTGAGCAAGTTAAAGCGACCATTTCTTATTCTAACTGGAGTAATGAACAGGCACTTATTTTCCTCAAATCTAAACTCTCTGATCAGGCATTAAAATTTTATGTTTCCTCTAATGCATGTAAAAAGGCAACTTCTCCTGAAGACTTGTTTGATATTTTTAGGAAACATTTTAAGACGGAGTCAGCTACCTCCATTGCTCTTAAATACAATAGTATAAAGTTTCTACCTTCAGAATCTATCCGGAATTTTGCTACAAGGTTAGATGATGTTGTTCGTAAACATTTTCCTCAGTTGTCTGATCCCTCCATTGAACAGATTCTAATATCAAAATTCACTGATCTCATCCCTAATAATTTAAAAGTTCACATTCTTACACAACACATAGATTCGTTTGACAAAATGATTGAAGTTGCTGCTTCATATCAAGAGATTCTTGATTCTGTTCAAGCACCTATAATTTCTAATTCGGTCCCACCTTCATACAGTATGTTACATAACTTACATGAACAACCTGAGGATTCTCTGTCTCATAATAGTCATTCTGCGGACTCATCGGAGGTGTGTAACAAACCTCACACAGCTACTTCAGATGATAACTCATCTTGCGATACAGAGTCCAGGCACAATTCTTCCAGAAACATAAGACTTAGTCATCATTTCAAACATTCGTATAAACGAATTATTTGCCAGTGGTGCACAAGACCTGGATATTCAGCAAACAGATGTTTCAAATTGAAAGCAAATTTAGCTTCCAAATCAAAACAAGCATCTTTTAAAAAACGGCATCACAACTCCTCAGATGATAAACCACATTCATCCGACTCTCGACATTCTTCCTCTAAAGTTTCGACCTCCCGTCAGAACTACTCAAATAAAAATCCTCATAGGTACTGACACGATTTGGGGAGAAGTGGGTGTGGAGCTGCTTCACCCCTGTGTCATTTTTCTCCACAGTATAACTCTCAAGCTGTCTCTTTCAATAATGTAAATTCTGTTAAAGACCTTGCTGTTCCCGTTTTTCAATGTGAAAGAACATTCTATAATTCAAACATAACTCCTGAATGTTTTCAAGAGTTATCTCCAGACATAAATACTCAACTTCCGTCCTTTAATGGTTTTTCTGCCTTAAGTCGTGACTTTACGCCTTTTCAAGTCCAGAATGATATTATTGTACCGCGGTCTCCATTGACTAAAATTAACTATCCGATTTCATCACAGAGACTTGTGAAATCAGTTGCTAGTCAAACAAATAAAGAAATTCCACTTTTTGCAAACTCTGCTATACAAACAACCTCATCTGAAAATGACATAATCTTTGTTGAGTCCATCGAATTTCTTCTCCATGCGGAAGTTGATCAACCTACCCTTCCAATTATTCAATTAACTATTAACAAGAATCCTGCAAATTTTCTTCTCGATTCAGGTGCAAGCATTTCTCTATTATCAAAATATTATTTTCAACGTATAAAACAGCATGTACATTATAGCAGAATTGCTTCAAATGTAAAAATTACCACAGTAAATTCTGCTGTTATTTGTTCTGGTTGTATAAACTTGTCATTTAAGATAGGGAAATTTTTCTACAAACATTCTTTTTTTCTCATTGATATTCCTGAAGATTCTAAGTTTGTTGGTATCCTTGGCTTTGATTTTTTGAAATCTCATAGAGTTGTTATTGATCTACATAATAGCCAAATTAAGATAAATAATAACCTACTTGACATCTTAGACTCTGTTTCTGCTCAAGAGGTTGATCAAACACAGGATTTACAAGTCAACACTTTAACTCAAAAGAGGTCTCTACCTGAATCTTCCAATAAAAATGTATCAGTGTCTGTTAATTCTAATAATAAAGTACATAGTTCTCTTCCTTCAAATAATTCTTGTTATTCAAGAAAAAAAGTCGTTATTCCACCTGACAGTACTGTATATGTACCTGCGGTGTCTTCCTTTCATTCTTGTGATCAATTTTTGTTTGAACCAAAGGAGTATGAATTACCAACTTGTGCATATCAATCCATAATTTCTGCAGATCTTAGCTCGAAATCTAAAAATGCTAAAAACCCCAGTAGTTACTTTTATATTCCTATCACTAATAATGCTGAAGAACCCATTCACATTAATAAAGATTCAGTTTTGGGAACAATTCACGAGATAGATGAAATTCAAGAAGATTTTGATGCTCAAAATATTAGTTCTCCCCATGAAATTAATTTAATTCAAGCTTCTACTGACATTTTAAAGTTAAGAAAATCAGAGTTTAAACTTAGTAATTTTAGCCTAAATCATCTACTTCCATATCAGAAAACAGAATTACAAAATTTATTAACTAAATATGATACGGTGTTTTCTTCTTCCTTGAAATCTTTGGGTCAAACGGACAGAGTTATACCTCATATCCAGTTTATCTCAGATGTTCCTGTTAAGACCCTGCCCTTCCCTGTGCCACAATCTATCCAAGAAGAGGCAAAACAGCAATTGGACACGTTAGTTGATGCAGGAATTATTGAAAGAAGTATTTCCGAATGGGCATGTCCAATGCTTATGGTTAAAAAGAAAGCATCCTCTCCAAATGAAAAACCAAAATTTCGAATGGCACTGGATCTAAGATTAATTAATACCATGATTCGTAGTTCTTCTTACCCATTACCTAGAATTGATACTATTATTAACAATATTTCTAAATTTAAATACTTCACCACATTAGATTTTCCATCTGCATATCATCAGATAAATCTCCCAGAAGAATTTCGCAAGAAACTCTCTTTTACTACCGAATGGGGTACTTATAGTTTTTCTCGTTTAATGTTTGGACTCAGATCCGCAGCCTCTTCATTTCATATGTTAATTGATGCAATAATCGAAGAAAGTAAATTACAAGGTGTTTATGCATATCAGGATGACATTATTGTTGCTGGTGATTCATTTCAAGAAATGATTCACAAATTAGATGTTTTGTTTTCAATTTTACAGAAACATAACCTTACCTTGTCTCCTGCTAAATGCAAATTTCATCAAACAGCCATAGATTACCTTGGTTTTCATTTGCAGAATCATACTATCCAACCAGTGTCTTCTAATATAACCAAAATTACATCTTTTCCAGCTCCAAAAACTAAGAAACACTTAAAAAGATTTATTGGTCTATGTGGTTTTTATCGCAGACTTATTCCCAAATATTCTAAACTTATGGATCCACTGATTAAACTTACCTCTCCAAAGGTTCCTTTTACATGGACGCCAGATCATAATAAAATTTTTACAGAAGTTCAAAACATTTTTTTCTCAAAACCTTTTCTCTCCTTGCCTGATTGGTCCAAACCATTTTACCTCAATACAGATGCAAGTGGTATAGCTATTTCCGGTGTCCTTCTACAAAAGCGAAATGGTCATCTACTACCTGTGAGTTATTTTAGTAAATCTTTATCTCCTTCAGAAAGAAAATATCCTGCTCTGAAGCTAGAATTGATGGCAATTGTGAAATCAATTAATGCATTTAAATTTTTTCTGTATAATAGACATTTTACGATTTTAAGTGACAGCAAACCTATTGAACATTATAAGTCTACTAGTTCACCAGTTGATCTGACTACGAGATGGTTGGTTGACCTTTACAATTATGATTTCACCTTTCAATATCTTAAAGGCGAGAGTAATGTGTTAGCAGATTATTTCTCTCGTGAAGATTTTACAAATAATTCTCAAGATCTTAACACTAACCCTGCTTTAATAAGAGATAAAAATATTCTTCCAGTCACTACAAAGTCACCAACTATTGAGTTGCATCACATAGATGATCAAAACCAACAATCTCAAGACCCAAAAATGGAAATTTCTGAGTCCACATTCCTCTGTGAACAGCGTAAGGATCCTAAAATAATGAAAATAATTGACTCCATAACTTCAGATAAACCTAATCCTAAGTTCAAAAATTATTTTATTCATCCTGATACAGGTTTACTTATGATAAAACGTAAATTCTTACAACCTGAAAATTCACCACATATTAAAATTATTGTGCCTCATATTTTAAAGTCAAAAATCTTGCATATTTGCCATATGCCTCACTTCGGTATTGGAAATACTTATAGAAGACTACTCAAAAAATTTTACTGGTCAGGAATTTATAAAGATACAAAAAATTTTGTTCTGTCCTGTGAGTTATGCGTTAGACATAAACCACGAAGAATACCTGCAGCACCATTACAAGAGATGTTTATCCCTTCTAAACCTGGTGAGCTCGTCTCAATGGATTTCCTAGGCCCTTTTTCGAATAAATTTTATGTGCTGACATTCCTGGATCATTTCTCAAAACATATAGAGTTATACCCGATCAAGATTGCTACTGCTCAGTCTGTTGTTAAATCCCTGACCAACTACATCACCACCTATGGTCGTCCGGCTTCTTTAATGTCTGATCTGGGCCCTCAGTTTAATTCGCAAGTATTTGATAATTTTACGGAGAGCCTCAAGATCAGTATTGTTCATTCATCCTCTGGGCATCCTCAAACGCAAGGATCATCAGAGAGAATAAATACCAGCATTAAGTCATCAATTGCTACATTAGCTCAGGAGGGATATAATTTTGAACAGTCCCTAATGATACATAAAAGCCTATATAACGACACAATACATTCTTCAACTGGATACTCACCATCTTTTCTGCATTTTGGCAGATCTATATCCAATATTTTTGATCTTTTCGATTATCCTGATCTGGAAGCGTTATCATATCCGTACGATTACTATCAACATATGTCAACAATGAAACATGTGTACCAGAAAGTTTATGGAAACATGAAAGAGGCTCAACAGTTACGTAATCAACGTCAACATAAACGTGCTCATCTACGAAAGTTCCAGTGTGGTGATATTGTTTACATTAGAACTAATGATGCATTTAAGCCAAGAAACATTGGTCCTTATGTTGTGATAAATGTAATTTCAGATGTGCTTCTTTCTGTTAGGGTTTTAGAAGATGAACTGGACAAGCCTTTCACAATAAATATTAATAGAGTAATACCTGTACAGAAACGCCAACAACACTTAGTGTTGCAAAGTCCTCATCAGATTACACCTCTACCCCAGAGCTATAATTTACGAAAAAGACATTAATATTTGCATTTAAATATGTATTTTCATAAATATTAATAGTTAATTTTTTTTTTGTATTTATTTTTAGGTTTATGAGTAGTTGCACCTGACATTGTGATGATGTTGAGGCAATAGTTTGTTCACCTAGTATTCTAAGTTCTAGTAAATTTCATTTAATTTTAGCAAAAACATGATGGTAATATCTGTTCTAGGTTATCTGTCTATTCCTTTTTATTTTTTTTGGTACCATGTTTCTCATTTATAAATTGACATGATCAAGCTTATTACATAGAAATGTATAATGATTTTGATAGTATGTTTTTAATTTTTTTTCTTTTTTGGAGATCTCCACTTTTTTTATTTTTATACACCAATATATATATATATATATGTACCATACCTAAGTTGATGAATTTTGAGTAATTATGTTAAATATTTTTGTTGAAGAGTAATTTATTGATGTTGACTTTTTTTATTTTAGAGGTTATACGTGTTGTTTACTGTTGTTGATATTATTTTGATATACATTTTATCTAATATGTTAATGGTAGTGAGTAGCTATATAAATATCTTCAATGAGTAAACAAATTATACTAGTACTCTTGATTTATGAGATACTTTGATTGATGAAAACTTGAATAGCTGAAGATGTAAGTTATTCTATAATACTCTTGGTCGACCAATTTTACTTATTATAGTTGCAACTGTTACTTTATATTATTCGAATAATACATGTTTCATGATATCTTTTGACAGCAAAGTTGTTTGCTTTTTTTGGTGAAATATTAATGTTTAATATTTTTTTGATATGAGATCTTTTTAAAGATATACTACGTGCACAATTATTTTTATGGCATGCCACATGTAAATAATTGGAATACTCATTCTAAATGTACATATTTATATTGTATATACTACATTGATGTAACATTTGTGTATTCCTTTTCCTTCTCTTTTTCCTTTTTGATCGCCACATTTTATTTTTAGGGCTTGTTAATTGGCTTTCAAAATTTTGATTTTCCCATCCTGATGCAAAAGGTCACCTTTTTACATCTGTCTGGCACATCAAAATTTTATTCGACGTTGGGGGGTATTGTGAGATGAAATCTCACATTTTTTTCCACCTATTCACCGATCTGCATCTGTGACGGTGTCGCGGCCGTGCTTTTTTTTTTGTTTGTTTCTTTTCTTTTTTCTCCCGTCTCTCTCGCTGACAACCTTAGCGTAGACCTGTAAGTTGGCTTTCCCCCAGTGCTTGCATACGCACGCCATTCATTCATTATTCTTCCCTTCCTTTTTCTCTCCATGTTTCATCCGAGGCAGTAAGTGTGCGCATGCTCAATAGAAAACGGGCGCTTGCTATGATTTCAAACGAGTGACGTTTCGTTTCACGAACAAATTAGATTGCGTTACTTTTGGTTTCGCTTTCTCATTTGTTTTCCGAATACCGGTGGCTTTTGAATTTGGTCAATTGTTTTAAACTTCTCGCTTAATTACTTTTACGGGCCCCGTAGCGATGTTTATATACTGTCTCCCTTAATTTTTTTAGGCAGTTAAAGTTCTGACGGGATGTCCGAAACAACGATGTCGATATCTGGTTGTAGTTGTGCCATTTTTTTATCAACGAAGTTTTTGTTCTTCAGTGTTCATATGTTCAGCTCATATGCGATATTCTCTTGGGAATTTTTTTAATCTAAGTGCTGGTATTTTCAAGAACAATTTACGGGTGATCAAAATTGAAAAATATTCATCTTCATCTAAAAATATACTTAAATAAAAATTGATTTAATCTCAAGAAAGTGTAGTTCCTGTCTCTTCCTCAACACTGCTTGTTTCAAGTAAGATCTTTTCAATTTTCTCCTTTTAAAATGACCTAAAAGAACTAAGTGTAGGGTTATTGTCTCCATTTCTAAAAGAAGAATTTTTTACAACAAACTATTTCCAAAATACGATCACAACAATTTGTGAATATTCTAATATTCACGTCACAAGAAACCCTTGATTTAAATTTGGGAGTTTTGAATAAAAGTCTTACACGTGAAAAAAATCATGAGAATGTTTACCTTCCAAAGGAACATATTATAATTAACTTGAGATTTAAAATTTTTATTTCTGGCCTGGAAGAAGTAAAAGTCTGGTTTTTTTTTTTTTTTCACATTTACAATTTAAACATTATTTCAAAGAAATTACATATTGATTATTTGACTGTTTTATTAAATATAATTAGCTTTCATCATTGCTTTCATCTTGTGTTCAATATTTCAAATAAAAAAGTATTTTAAGTATATTTTATTTAGTATTAATTAATATAAAAATAAACGTATACTGTTATTTTTATCACTTTCTACCACTGAAAAATATGTTAAACCATTCATTTCTTCAAACTGAGAAGACTCAGAAAACAAGTCGAAATAAAATATTAAACTTTTTTTCAAAATTTAATAGGAAATTTGATGAAAATTTAATGCCTCATAGTTACTGAAAAGTAGAAATATTTCTGAAAAAATAACTAAAAAAAAAAAAGCAAATCAAATTATATGTAACATTTTAAATGCATTCCTTCTTAATCTTTATATTTTTCGAAATAAAATTTAAACACTTGAATTAAGGTTATGATTTTTGAACAGTTTTAGGGAAGAGTGTTTGCTTTGATAAGGAATATATTTTAATTAACATGAGATTTAAAATTCTTAATTTTCGCACTGAAGAACTGAAAGTTTTTTTTTATTATTTTTTTTTTTATTTTTTATTTATTTAGTTATTTATTTATTTTTACATTTCCAATTTAAAAATTATGTGAACGAAAGCACATATTTATTATTTCACTTGAAAAAAAAATATAATTAGCCTTCATCATAAAATAAGATTTTGTATTCAATATTTTAAACAAAAAAAACAATGATACTTTATTTGGTATTAATTAATGTAAAATTAAACTCATACTGTTATTTTTATTAATTTCTATCATGGAAGAATATGTTAAACTATTCATTTTTTTTTTCAGACACAGAATGCTTAGAAATACGAGACGAAATAAATTAATATTTTTTATCATTATTTAATAGGAAAATTAACGCCAAATTTAATACGTTAAAATTAATGATTCAATTTAAATATTTTTGCAGAAAATAAACAAAAAAAATTTGATCTCTAAGAAACAGTAAATACAATTCTCTGCAACATTTTAATTACATTCATTTATTAAACTTTATATTTCTCGAAACAAAATCATAGAAATCCTTGAATTAAGGTTATGATTTTTGAATAGTTTTAAACCTGAAAAATTTATAAGAGTATTTGTTTTGAAAGGGGACATATTTTAATTAACTTGGGATTTAAAACTTTTGGCTTTCGTATTGAAGAAGTGAAATTTTTTTTTCATATCCAATTTAAACAATATTTTAACAAAATTATATATTGATTGTTTCACTTAAAAAAATATAATTAACTTTCATCATAAAATAAGATCTTATACTCAATATTTGAAACAAAAAAAATGTTTGAAGGATACTTTATTTGGTATTAATTAATGTAAAATTAAACTCATAATGTTATTTGTGTTACTTTACATCACTGAAGAATATGTTAAACCATTCATTTCTTCAGACTTAGAGACATAGATAACATGACGAAATAAAATATTAAACATTTTTTTCGTTATTTAATAGGAAATTTGATGCAAATGGAATACTTTAAAGTTAATGAATCAATTGAAATATTTCTGAAAAAGGTAATTAAGAAACAGCAAACCAAACTCTCTGCAACATTTTAATTACATTCATTTCTTAAACTTTATATTTCTCGACATAAAATCATAAAAACCCTTGATTTAAACTTAGATGTTTTGAATAAGAATCTTAAACGTGGAAAAAATCATAAGAATGTTTACTTTCCAAAGTAACATATTATAATTAACTTGACATTTCAAATTTTTATTTCTGGCATAGAAGAAGTGAAAGTATTTTTTTCACAATTACAATTTAAACATTACTTCAAAGAAATTACATATTGATTATTTGACTTTTTTATTAAATATAATTAGCTTTCATCATGAAAAAAGATCTTATAATAGGATCTTATGTTCAATATTTGAAACAGAAAAATATTTCAGGAATACTTTATTTGGTATTACTTAATGTAAAAATAAACGTAAACTGTTATTTTTTTTCACTTTATACCATTAAAAAATATGTTAAAACACATTTTCTTCAAACCGAGAAAACAAGACGAAATAAATGTACTTTTAAATGCAATTTGTTTGAAAGCTGTATCTCAATTTGTTTCTGAGTTATTAATTTTTTTTGTAGTTTTTATTACTTTTTTGTCATAGTGGCAACAGATCTCTGTTGAAAGTAAAGGGAAATACATATTACTGTACAGAACAATCAGAAAACGAATAAAATGCGGATTAAACCAATGAAAACCTCCAGATATGCTTTTGATTTCCCATCCTGACGAGAACAATAACCATTTTTCCAAATGGTTAATAAAATATTAAACTTTTTTTTTCGTTATTTAATAGGAATTTTGATGCAAATTTAATATTTTAAATTAGAGAATTAATTGAAATATTTCTGGAAAAAAAGACTAAGAAACAGCAAATCAAATTCCCTGCAACATTTTAATTACATTTCTTTCTTAAACTTTATAATTCTCGAAATAAAATTATATAAACCCTTGAATTAAGGTTATGATTTTTGAATAGTTTAAAATCTGAAAAAAAGTTATAACAGTGTTTGTTTGAAAAGGAACATATTTTTATTTAGTTGAAATTTAAAATTTTTAATTTTCGTATTGAAGAAGTGAAATCATTATATAAAACCTTATTTCAAACACATTACATATTGATTATTTGACTTTTATATTATACAATATTAGTTTTTATCATATTACATGATCTGAAAATAAAATCTTATATTCAATATTTGAAAGAAAAAATTATATTTAAAGAATATTTATTTGATATTAATTAATGTAAAGAAAATCATGTCAGTACAAATTTCGATTTTCTCTGATTTTCTTATGCTTTCTATTGATTTATTCTTCCAACGCATTATATCCACAGTGATAGACTATTCTTGGCAAATTTCGCGGTCTATTATATGAAATAATGCATTTATTTGAGGCATGTGATGTTTTGGCTACTGACGATTAGACACACAAATGTCGCTTTCGTTTCTTAAATTTCAATCGTCATTTAATATCTATATTCCATTTGTCGTTCCAATTTATACTCAAATTATATCTATTTAAATTTTATTTTGTTTCATATTTTTAAATACGTTTTTGTCTACTCTTGTATTTAAATTTTGTAGTGGGTTTTATTTAGTTGTTAAAAATATGCAGCTTTAGTTGCATAGTCACTCCACCGCTTTTATAGAAAACGGTTATTTGGCTATATTATTGAGCATTCTCATTGGTCAAAATAGACATATTCCATAAAAGCGGTGCAGTGATTATCCAGCTAGAGCTGCTGAATTTTAACAGTGTGTGATGTTTTGTAATTTTTTCTATGACAAATGTGTGGAATATTACTTTATGCCATCTCTATATTAGAATTTCTGTTATTTAATTGTTTGAATTTCTTAGATTTTTAATTTCAAATTTAGGTATTCTATTTATAAGTTAATTACACGCCAAGAAAGTTTCTGTCTTGAAAGTCTCTGTCTGGGTGTCCGTGTGCTATGGCATGAAAATATAGAGCACGTACGAGGTTCGAAAATTGTGTAAGGGTAGTCGAAGGCCTCTCCTGGTGCACCTGAGACAAAGAATTTTAAATTTCTAATAATTAGCTGAATTATTAATTAAAAATCTCAACGCACTCTTATCCAAAAACTCATCTAAAGTGCTTGCGTATATCCAGAACACCATTTACGCATAGGAAAGCTAACATAACCTTAATTTCAGTTATTTCAGTGCAGTTATCGTAGCTCAGTGGTAAAGTGTAGGACTGCTAAACGACAGGTTCTCGGCTCAAAACTCGATGGAAGTTGAAATTTTCGATTTATAAATTTCATTGTCCAATGGATTTAATTAAAAGAAATTCCGGTTTTTTAAGGGTTTCTTTAATCTACAGTACTAATAAAAGAAAGTTTCGCTCTATCTGTGTGTACGTAATCCACACATCCATAAAAATTTTAAGTGTATGTCTATTCCTTTTTAAATACTTTATAGCAATGAATAAATAAATATATATAGTAATTATTCCTAATTTTAAAACAATCGAATTACAAAAAAAATACTACATTAATGTAATCTAGAAATGTTATAAAATAAATGAAATTTAGTGCCCTAAAATTATTTAGCAAACTATGTAGAGATATTTGAAATAAAATCTGGGACTCACATTTGTATAAATCCATAACAAAATAAATAAAAATAAATAAATCTTTAATTTCTAAAGATATGCAGACAAGATGAATCATTTCTTTTTTTCATAAAGTGCATATTTGATAATCATTAATGTTTAACATTTCAAATAGTCTAATCAATTCCAGATAAATATAAGTAAAGCTAGAATTATAACTATAAAATTGTCCACAGGAAAACGGACAGCAAAAACTTAACTGTTTGGTGCTGCCATGTACAAGCAATATGACCACACAAAAAATCGCGTTGTCTTAGATAACAACCGAACATGAAAACACAAAGAAATGCGAGCTTCTTACGAGCGCATTTACTACTAAAAATAAGTATTTTTGTGATTTTTCCCCTTAAAAATATAAACTTAGAAAAAATCGAGTTAAGGATATAAAATTATACAAATTTGAGGTTCATTTAAGGTTATTTTAACGAGCCCGGTCAACGCCTGGCGCGTCATCTAGTCTCTAAATAAAGATTTGGTCAGATTTAGTTAAAAGAACTTCTTCGTTGTCTTTTGATTCCAAAGGTATTATGTATATCTATATTAATAAAAGAACAGATCGCTCTGTGCGTGTGTGTGTGTCTGTCTGTCTGTCTGCAACGGTTAGCAAAATCTACTGCACGTAGAAGTCTGAAAATTTAGGTGAGATTAATCCAAGACAGATCCTGCTGCACCTGAGGCTCAGATTTTTTAATTTTTAAGTACCGGGGGCCCTGGGCACCTTTAAGTTTTTATGCATTAAATTGTTAATAAATTGCCTCCTTTTAATCCAATCTTCTTCGTTCAATTGATGACCTTTCCCCATTTAGTTATTCTCGCTTTTCTGCTTTCCAGTTATGATCGTGGACCCTTGGGGCCCGTTGCATGGCCACTTAAATTTTTTGTGCAAATTAATTGTTAATAAATTGCTTTCTTTTAATCCGATCTTCATTTTTGTGATCATTTTTCCATTTAGTTATTCTCACGTTTTTACATTCCATATAAGACACTGAGGTCCCCTAGGGAACAGTAGGGCTTGCTCTAGGGCCCATTGAACTTTTTGTGCACCAAGTATTTTTCACTCCCTAATTTTATCACCTTCTCAGTGCATACTTTTAAAGTTGAGTCTTGGACTCTTCGTCCTAGACCAACACCCTTATATTTTTTTTTCGGGCCCTAGGGCCCTTTTTAAAATATTTACCCAATCTTTTGTACATTTCTTTAAAATACTATTCTAACGAATAATTCATACCCTATACTTAATTTTGGCTAACTGAAGATCAAAAGAGTTAAGCACTTTTCTTTTTAACATGTTTTCATATTAGGGCCCTGTTTTTAAGGCAGATGGCTCCTTTAGGGCTCCCTATTATAGCTCCCTTAAAAATAGTACGATTCACTAGTTTTTTTTTTCTAACAACTTCTTAGGTCCACCAGCTATTACATAAAAGACAAAAAAAAAAAAACAGATTTTAGCTACTACCAATTTTGAATATTAACCGCCTTCTTGGTACCCTTGGTGCAGGTTTTGTTTTTTTTAAATCAATTTGCTTGCAATTTTTTTAATATAGTCCTAGCGTCCGCCGATTATTTAAAAAACTACTAAAAAATATCTTTATACCTAATTACATGCCAGTAACGAACCTGGCACCTTGGGGCCCGGTACCAGGCCCCAGGTATGTTGGGAACATACTAGACGCTGCGGAAGTCGTTGGGGCCTGCAACGGTTAGCAAAATCTACTGCACGTAGAAGTCTGAAAATTTAGGTGAGATTAATCCAAGACAGATCCTGCTGCACCTGAGGCTCAGATTTTTTAATTTTTAAGTACCGGGGGCCCTGGGCACCTTTAAGTGATTCATTTGAAAGATTTTCAAAAGATATAAAATCATACAAACTTGAGTTCTCTGATTAAGGCTATTATAACGAATCCCGGGCAACGCCGGGTGGGTCAGCTAGTATATAAATATTTTAGACTATTTTATTTGGTATCATGTTAAAAATATCTTATACTGTTATTTGTATTACTTTCTATCATGGAAAGACATGTTAAACCATTCATTTCAGAAATATGAGATGAATTAAATTATTAAATTCTTTTATTTTTTCACTGACTAGGAAATTAACTGCAAATTTATTACTTTAAATTTAACGAATGATTTGACACATTTTTGAAAAATAACTATTTTTAAGAAACATAAAATCAAATTCTATGCAACATTTAAATTCCTTACATTTATTTTTTTTTTTTTTTTATTTCTCGGAACAAATTTATAGAAAGAAAACCCTTGAATTATGTTGAGGAGATTTGAATCGGATTCTTGATTTGTAAAAAGCGACGAGAATGTTTGATTTCAAAAGGCACATACTTTAATTAACTTGAGAATTTAAATTTATCCTCTTGAATTGAAAAGGGAAATTGGATATATATATATATATATACATTTTTAATTGAAATATTTCTTCAAAGGAATTAAATATACAATTTTTTATTTATTTATTTATTTTTTTATTAAATATAATTCGCTTTCATCATAAAATAAGATTTTCAAATAAGATTTTATATTCAATATTTTAAACAAAAAATATTTCAAGAATTACGTGATATTATTAAAAAAAAAAAAGAAAAAGAAAAAAAAAGAAAGAAAGAAAAAAGAATTATACTGTTATTTGAATTATTTCCTAGCATCGAAGGACACTTTAAAGCATTCATTTTCTTCATAAATAGGAAACTCTGAAATACGAAACGAAATAAATTATTATTATTTTTATTATTCTTTAATAGAAAATTAATTGCACATTTATTATTTTAAAGTTAAAGAATCATTTGACATATTTTTGAAAATAACATCTTTTAAGTTTTCTTAATTTTTACATTTCTGGAAACTAGATTAAAGAAAGTCCTGGAATTATGCTGAAGAGTTTTGAATGAGATTCTCGATTTTTAAAAAGGAAAGCCATATTGTTATTTGTGTTATTTTTTCATTACTGAAGAATTCGTAAAGCCTTTTTTTCAGAGATAGAAGAAGAAAGAAATAATTAAATTATTTTTTTCCATTTAAAAAAAAAAAAAACATTACTAGCAAATTTAAAACTTCAAAGTTAATAAAATATTTGATGTAATATTAAAAACCGTTTACTTTTAGGATACATCAAATCAGTTTCCATTAATTCCATTCATTTCTAAAATTTTATATTTCTAGAAACAAATTATTAGGATGAGCTAAGCGAAACATCTCTACTAAGCTACACAAATTACATACTGTCGCACACTTTACAAAAAAACTATTCAGTATTTTGACTTGAAATTAAATATAAAAATAAATTATGATTTGTAAAATTGCACAATTTTATTTTTTTACAGAATAACCTTCAAAAATTTATTAATTTAATTAATTTGTTTTACATGTTTTTCCATTACGTACGCATTTTTGCAAATAAAAAATTAAACACTCATATTTTCAGAAGAAAAAATAAATCATGGAGTTAGTAATTATAGATAGAATCATGATTAATTAAATAAATAAAATATATTTTCATTATTCCGCCAAAATATTTCAAAAACTGTTTTTTAAATTTAACTAAGGAAAGAAATATTTTTGGACTGGATAGTAATAAAATATAATCTGTAGATTCTGACAATATAATTTCATATTTGTGAAAATTGAATTATTTACATTCAATTATAAAAGTATTTTTCAGTGTTAAGAATTCAAATACACAATTTATTCTTATCATGTGAAATCATTTACGCAGACGATACTTACGCATTTTAAAAGAATTATATTATGATTTTTTTTAATAAAGTGACAACAAAAGAATTGTAAATAAATAAAATTAATTGTTAAATTCGTTATGTAAAGTGTTATTCGAATTCGAAGGTTGAAAACTGAACCAAATGAAGCATATTTACTATTAAGAAGCAATTACTATTATTATTATTTTTAATATGTTTGCCGTTTAAAAACAATGTATGGAATGTATTGGTTCTATTTTAAAAAATTCCGAGAAAACATACACTTACTGGTCAAAAAGAACGCTAACAGGATTTAGCTTTAAGGCAAGATGTTAGATATCAGCATAAAAAAACGACGACATGATGAATCTCTTCTGACAGAGAATGCATGCGCTCAAAAATATGCTTTAAATTTCGAAGATGCACAAAAGAAATTTTAAATTATATTTTTGTACGCCAGAGGCTATTGGAAAATGTAAAAGCATTTTTAAAAGAGCTTTTAGTCGAAAATTAAAAAATATTTTGTAAAATTTTGCTTCGAAAATATTTTCATTTATACCAGTCTTATATCATAAATAAAAAATTCCGAGGATATTCTTAGTTATTTGGCTGAATTTATATTTCTAAAATTAAAATGCGCCAAAACATGAAATAACGTTTTTGCTTAATAAAGATGCAAAAATAACATTAAAAAAATAGCTTCTTTCAAATATTTATCTTATTAAATAATGCTTCGCGAATCCAAATAAAGCATGGCTTTTGCTAGTTGAAAGAAAGTACAGTAAACTCCCGACTATTCGGCCTAATATGGCGGAAGGGTTGGCCGGATAACAAAAAAGCCGAATAGGCCGGAGTTCTACAAATATTTACTAACTTCGTGCCCTTCCCTCACCATGATATTAAAAACCCATGTTATACACATATTAAGATAAATTTTATATATACAGTACAATTCGTAAA
The DNA here is from genome assembly GCA_963932465.1 of Maratus speciosus. NCBI lineage: Eukaryota > Metazoa > Arthropoda > Arachnida > Araneae > Salticidae > Maratus > Maratus speciosus. Next base: position 225,660,132 of record OZ010789.1, read on the forward strand.
ACCTAATTCGTAAAAAATAAGTAAATCTTATTTTTCTGTTTATTAATAAATGATAGCACAAATATGAAAAGTTATGCATAAGATGAGAGTAAAAACTTGTAGTTTTTAGTTTTTGAGAAAGTCCTTAATAGAGGACTGCTTCTCCCTGTTAGCCCTCTTTCGCGACGCAATGTCCCTCCATTTAGGCAAGTGTAGATGATATCAGTTGGCGTCGATTCCTCCTGACTAATGTATTACAGTGCTGCCCCAATCGTCTTAAACCCTTACGAATGTGGGATGAGATTTCTCCTACAATCCTTTTAATCTTTTTCTTCCGAAATTTACCCCTCTGTCAGCAATTCTACAATATCGTTTTCAATTAATTCATTGACTTCGTCGTTTGCCATCCATTCTGTAATGCCTTCTGTATTGACATCGTCAGTGCCCGGCATATTTTTAAGCAATGGAATAAGCCTATCTTTCTCATCTTCCATTGCAGTTTCCCACACGGGTTTATGTCTACCTTTTTGGGGCTAAAGAATGTTTCAAGACCTTGCAATTACTATGTTTGGAATATTTTCCCATGCTTTTGACACTCACCTGAACGGGAACCTGCCTGCCTTGGCCGCTTGCAACATTCTTCATTTTTTTAAATAGGCCGGATAGTACGGAGGGCCGGATAGTCGGGAGTTTACTACTTAAATTAAGCTAAAACGTTTTGGATAAGATTCTTGATTTTTACAAAAAATTATAAGAATCTTTGATTTCGAAAATAACATATTTTAATAAGTTCTATTTAACCCTTAAATGCGCGATTGTTTATTTTGTTTCGAAAAGATTATATGTGATTCTCTGAAAGGGTTATAACATTGGAAAAATAATGAAAAAAATCAGAGATACATTTTTCATATAATACGTCAATCTTTTCTTCTGTTGCACATCTGCAATACAAGTAAAAACTACTGTCGTGTGGCTGTTTTACGCTAAAATATTTCAAATTAGTAAATATTTTAATAAGTATGTCACCAAATACCTTATTTTATATAATTATTTATTTTATAAAGTTTAACCTTTAACCCTTTAATTCCCATGGTTAGGGATATAGTGGAGGTTATGCGCCGGTATACGCCGTATAGCTTCTGGATTTTTTTAAGAAGCACCGTATGCCCTCTGTTCTCAAATAAAGCTATAGCGTATACCCTAGGCATAACGTTCATGACTTTAGCGTATATCCTCTGGTTTTTTTACGACTACACCAATGCCCATGATAGAATACGTTCTAAAAATTACGTTGTCCAGAAAATCTGACTTTACGCAAGAAAGTTTCAATGGTTAATTTCGGTTTATTTAAATACGATTGATTCTAGACGGTTTGGTCAAGGAGCCGGGGCCAAAAGTCTGTTATTATTTAAAGCAAATATTGCTATTTTAATTTTCCGGTGTGAATTATGTATATATGAATAAAAAAATCTATTAAATTCTAAACACTGTTGTTTGCATATATGCAAAGCTGCGCACTAAAGGATTAAAAATGTTACTCTTCTCACTAAATAATCTTCTCGTTCTTCATTAAATAGAGTAAACTTCCGATTATCCGACACTCACGGGACCGACGGTGTGACGGATAATCGAAACAGATAGATAATCGAAAGACAATACAAAACCTTTACTGAAATTACATTTATTTTTGCCAGCTGATAAATAAGAATATTTAAACACTTATTTAACCATTTGGAAAAATGGTTATTGTCCTCGGTCAGGGTAGGAAATCAAAAACATATCTGAATCGTTTTATTAGTTGAATCCCGCATTTTATTCATTTCCTGATTGGTCTATACAGTAATCTGTATTTTCCATTAACTTTCAGCAGAGATGGATACTTCTGTTGCCACTATGACAAAAACGTAATAAAAACTACAAAAAAAATTAATAATTCAGAAACAAATTGAGATACAGCTTTCAAACAATTTGCAATTAAAAATGCATTTTTTTCTCTAAACGACGATATAAAAAGTAATATTGTGGGATGGGTGGGATGGTTAGAAGTTTAAAAATGAAATTTCATTTGAAATTGGTCCAGGAATATTAATGTTTAATCCATGGCGTACGTAATGTGTGACCAGCTCCGTAGAAGTTTAAAAATTTACAGCACCGAAAATTGTGAAACTGAAATTTTTTTTAAAATTTGTTTATGATAGGTCCAGGAATGTTAATATTTAATCCATGGCGTACGTAATGTATGATCGACTCCGTGCGATTTTTTGTGTCTTAAATTTTAGTCTTTGAAAAAATCATTTCCCAAATGGTCGTTGTAATTTGTTAAATTGCGTTTTTTTTTTTTTTTTTTTTTTTTTTTTTTTTTTATCTGTTCTGCACATTTGTTAATAAAAAATATAATTGATAATAAGAAATCGGTTTATAAGACGAATTTAGAATTTTACAGAATAAATATGTAGTACTTGTTTTCATCCACAGTAATCCATTATACATTTTTGTTTCTGTTTTGCTTGCACTATTACTGATTCTACGTAATAAAAACTACTTGGGCTGCATCTGCTTCCTCTTGTATCTCAAATCAATTAATGCACTTAGAGAGATTAATCTCTACTTCTCTATGACTGACTCCTGAATCATCATTCCCCTATTCATCATATTCATCCGCTTCAAGTTTCTTTGGACTCAAAACATTTTGAATAATTTCGTCATCCGTTAATTCTCCATATCAAAGTATTTTTCTCAGAATAGCGCTGACTGACCCGAGTTTACTGTGCAGTTGAGTTTTCATAATTCATTTCTGATTAAAAGAAAAAATAGATATATATATATATATTTAGCGGAGAGGGTGGCGGTTAACCGAGAGTGGCGGTTGATAGAGTGACTGATAGTCGGAAGTTTACTGTAGATACATAATACATGAATATATATATATATATATATATATATTTATACCAGTTAAAATTGTTTCTATGAACTTCTTCTACTTAATTACTGAATTCTGGGAAAATGAAAAAAAGAACGTTTTTTATAAGAACACAGATGATATAAAATGCTTTAAATTTAAAATTTACAGTCCTGTGATTAAAATCTACTAAAAAACAACTTTTCAAAAGTAAAAAATAAGCCAAGCAAAAAAAAAAAAAAAAAAAAAAAAAGAAAAGAAAAAAGGTGAAAGTTGTGGCTAAAAAATAGTGTGATATCAAATTTCCAAGCTTATATTGCGGTACTTATTTAACATTTTTTGATAAAAATTTATCATATGTAAGTCGAGTACCTAAGTATGCGTTGATAGAAAGCCTTTTCTCCTTTACTAAATACATCATAACGTGTTTCTGAAAATTAATTTTTTTTAAATTATGCATGATGGGCTTGGCGGCCATCTTTCCATATTTTACACAAATTTCTAAGCACACAAGTTCATTGTTAAGATTGGAAGTTCGAAATTGTTACTAAAGCAAACATTTTATTCTTTTAATTTATGGAAATGAGTGCCTAAAAATTTGTGTCTAAAAATAAAGCTGAAGTAACTTCAGGTTTCATCTTATGATTCTCTTTTTTCGGAGGGGGGTTAATTAATTAGTTAAAGCAGTAAAAATCAATTTGTTTTTTCAAAATAAAAAACTTTCTTAATTTATCTGTCTGTAGTTAAACCTATAAGTTCGAAATTCTTAATAATGCAAATATGTTACGAGCTTGAGTGCTTAGAAATTTGTGTAAAATATGGAAAGATGGCCGCCAAGCCCATCATGCATAATTTTAAAAAAATTAATTTTCAGAAACACGTTATGATGTATTTAGTAAAGGAGAAAAGGCTTTCTATCAACGCATACTTAGGTACTCGACTTACATATGATAAATTTTTATCAAAAAATGTTAAATAAGTACCGCAATATAAGCTTGGAAATTTGATATCACACTATTTTTTAGCCACAACTTTCACCTTTTTTCTTTTCTTTTCTTTTTTTCTTTTCTTTTTTTTTTTTTTTTTTTTTTTTTTTTTTGCTTGGCTTATTTTTTACTTTTGAAAAGTTGTTTTTTAGTAGATATCAGTTCTTTTTTTAAAACAAATGATATATAACTGAAATAATTCTACTAGCTCAAATTAAAATTAGTCCTTGTATAGCCTTTATAAGCAGGGAGAAAACACAATATTATACATTTTGTTTACCTATCATTCATTTTTTTATAGTGATTAATAATTTAAAAGTAAGGAAAGTCAATTTCTTCTTTCAAAGTATCAGTCTTTCTCAATTTATATCTCCTTAAAATTTTCTACGAAAGATGAAAATTTAGTAGAAAACAGAGTCGAAATAAAGTATATATTTACAGTTAGTCTGTCAGTTAATTGTTTTTTCTAACTTTTTTTGCTGACGGTTTTGCAAAATAAATTTACCTTTACAAATACCTCCGATTAATCCGAGAATGAAAACCCGCAGGCATCTAAAGAATCGAAGATCTGTAAATCTAGCAATTCTAGACATAATAAAGGAACATCTTTGATAAAAAATATCTAAAAATTTAAAGATATAAACTGTACATATAACCTCATCTTCATTTAGATCGTGTTATAGAGAAGAAAGAATAAATATGTAATTTTACTCAAGTCTGTTTATCCATACCTATTTGCATAAATGTGAGGATATTAATTTACTATAAAATTTCCCCTAAATTGATTATCTTTAATAGTCTATTATTAAAGCCGCATATACATTAGAATTAAATATTTTTCGGTTAAAAATTGTCTGAAATCTATAGTCTTATCGTTCGTTAAATTTGTTTTTTTTTTTTATGCCCAGACTCTTTTTCTGAACTCTGACAAAAGATCACAGACATATTGAAGCTATCCAAATTCTTATATCTTTCTATCGTATTTCCTTTTTTGAGGGGGTGTGAGGAAGAGCCTTAAGAACTTCGTTTTGTTCTCAGAATTCTGAATTATTCATTCAAAAGATCTACCTACATAAGTCTTGTTGCAGAATTTTGATTAGTTAAGAGTTGCATCAAGTTATACATCATGTGAATCTATTAAATTAATTTTGTGAAATACTAGGTGGGAGCCATTGATATTTCCAGACCATTTGCCTACATTTTAAACTTGAGTCATTTACTACTATCCATTAATTTTCTATACGAATTAAAGAAGTCGTTGTTTCCATGCCAACTGTACCTTTCACTATTGCTTGCTTGTTTGTTTGTTTGATTTATTGAACACATACATCATATCACATGCGGATCACGGCCGGATTCGAATCTGCTTCCACCTACGCTCTCAAGCGATTAGTGGCATTGTGTCTTATCCACTCAGCCACAGTGGGCCACTATTGCTATCTCTAATGCCCAGATACTCAAATTTAACCAACTGCACTTAGAATCATGGTCATAACACAGAACATTTATATGTTAGAGCAGTGTTGCCAGTGGGATACTTTTTTTTAATTCAGATTTCTTGATTGCCAGCACTTATTATAAACGGTAAAATTCCCATTGTTTTCGCCTTAATTAATATGTCATTAAATAAGGCACATTTTACAATTTCAAAAAAGTGGTGCCAATCAAGTATCTGAGTTAAAAAAAAGTAGCCCATCTGGCAACACTGTGTTAGAGTGGTGACATATGCACAAGTCGTGTACTCATATTCAATTTTTTGTCCAAAGTACGGTAACTCAGTTTTCAGTAATAGACGAGGAATATTTCAATTAAACTAACCAGAAAAGTTAACAAACATTGGCTTCCTGATTTGATTTTATTCAAAATTGTTTTAACCAACCAAAGTTAATGTCCGGGATCCAGATAAATTTTCCTCTGTTAGTAAAATTACATTGACCAATTAGTAGCCTTTGTCCTTGCAGGCTTTTCGGTGTTTACTGCAAACATCAAAAAGTTCGGAAAAATGCAGACGTCTGATTGATCAATCCCATCCCGCTAATAGCGAAATATCTATCTTGATCCCGGCCTATTCAACGCCCTTTAAATATTGGAGAAAGCCTTGACACGTGTCAGAAAAACGTCACACAAAGCAGGCAAAACAAAGAAGAAAAATCATTCATTGGCTCGTTCATATTCACGAGCCGATGAATGATTTTGTTTCTTTGCTTTGCCTGCTTTGTGTGATGTTTTCGTGACGCGAGTCAAGACTTTCTCAGATATTTAGGATGCTTTGGCGTATTTCACCACAATGAAGTTATGAAAGGAGAGGAACAGACATGTCAATCTTCCCGTGTGAAAAACTAGTTACCAAAAAAAAAACGAGTTATTTCCCTTTCTTCTGCCCTTTTCTCTCTTGATTTTGACCGATAGCAGCCCATTTAGCAGTCTCCAGTACAAGATGCCGCTATATACGGTGGACGCAGGAGGGAGGGTGTTAGCGCGACCAATGACATAATAGGCCAGTTCATGATGTTTAAAAGTCACACGCAGTTGGATCGAGGCTAACGAAAAAGACAGGCTACCGCGGTGGGTCCGATTCTTCTTTTTTTACAAACCGCTGGAGTCACGTGATGCTCTTTTCACGCACCGTCTTTGGTGCATTCGAGCATCACGTGACTCCAGCGGTCTGTAAAAAAAGAAGAATCGGACCTACCGCGGTAGCCTGTCTTTTTTCGTTAGTCTCAGAGTTGGATCCTCTTTACACGATGATTAGTACAAAGCTGCGAGCCGATTTTTTTTTGTGTCCATTGCCGCGTACAGATAATCAACTCCGTGTGACGTTATGAACTGGCCTTATATGTTGTTGGCCACAGTTTAGGAACAGCTACAAATGACTTCATCTATATCTACTCCGAGGTAAACGAAAAAGACAGGCTACCGCGGTGCTACAGCGCCTAGAACATATAGTGTGGAAATCGGCTATCCCAGTAATACTTTAAAAAGTGCTAACATATTGGATCTCTTAAATTTCAAATGATGCTGAAATCCAATGAGTCAATCACAGCGATATCTGCAGGATATTTCCTAAAACTTCATGACGATTTGGTAACAGCGTCTAGAATACCTAGTGTGGAAATATTTTATTAAACAAAGCTAAAAATTTGTATCCCGTAAATGATCGACGATACTGCTAAAATTACAAGTGTCGATCGCAGCGAAATCTGCGGGATTTTCGTATTACATTGTATAGACTAGCAATATCTTTCAGTTATAGAAAATATCCTGCAGATGTCGCTGCGATTTGTATATTTCAGCAGCATCGTTGCACATTTAAGGATACAATATTTTACCACTTTTTTAAGTATTACAGGGATAGCCAATTTCCACACTATATATTCTAGGCGCTATAATTTGGTCTAGACGCTGTAGCGTTTTTTTTTACATTTTATTAACATACATCTGACCTGTGTGCTTGGCGTCAAGCCCGCTGTAATAATACGATGTATACTTTGAAAGTTTATCACAGATGTCGCTGCGATCAGCTCCCTGGATTTCAGCGTCAGTGCACATTTAAGGGATACAACTTTTAGCGCTGCTTGGATAGCAAAATTCCACAGTATGTATTCTAGACGCTATAGCGGTGCATTACACGTGTCTCTAAAAAATATCCTGCAGATGTCGCTGTAAATGACTGTTTGGAATTCAACATCGTTGTACATTTAAGGGATTCACTATTTCCGCGCTTTTTTAAGTATTGCTGGGATAGTCGATTTCTACAACATATAATCTAGGCCTATAACGGAGCTATAGTACAGCGCCTAGAAGATACAGTGTGGAAAACGGCTATTCCTATAACGCTTTAAAAAGTGCTAAAAACTTGTATCCCATAAATCTCCAACAATGCTCAGCGGCAATATGCTGATACGAGCGCCATCTCGTAACTCTTTTCAATATAAACACTGAGTTTTCAAAAATTATAGAATGTTAAATATCGGAAACTATAAATATAAGATATTTTGGTCTGTTATAAGCTAATTTAGCTAAGGAATGACGTGAAATAGGTTAAAGAGTCTCTTTTAGAATGACTATCGTTTTTAAATCACTACGACGGCGCTACTATCGACATCTTGTTATTCAGCATCGTTGTACATTTATGGGATTCAATTTTTTAGCACTATTTTGTAGCCGTTTTCCACACTGTATCTTCTAGGCGCTGTATATATAGTGTGGAAATTGGCTATCCCTGTAATACATTAAAAAGTGCTAAAATATTGTATCCCTTAACTGTGCAATGATGCTGCTGAAATATACAGATCACAGCGACACCTGCAGGATATTTTCTCAAACTGCAAGATATTGCTAGTCTATACAATGTAATACTAAATCCCGCTGTGATCGATACTTGGGATTTTAGCAGTATCGTCGCACATTTAAGGGATACAAATTTTTAGCGTTGTTTGGATAGCATATTTCCACACAAGGTATTCTAGACGCTGTAGCCATACTTTCGGCAAAAACTTGAAATGAGCATGCTTCCTGTGCATATATCACCACTCTTATGTATGAAGGCTCTCTGTTATGGTGTTGATTGTGAGCGCTCTTTGTTAAATTTCTATATTTGTGTTTTAGAGAAAGCAATACAGAAAAGTACTGTTACTATGGAAACAACAACTTCTTTAATATGGAAAGGTATAGCAAAGGAGTTCAGAATCAGTGCCTTAAAATAGTTTCGAATATGTATTGTTGTTATGACAATTAATACCCTACCTGGATGTGGAAATGCAAAATTGTGTTCAACATAATGGAGGATATTCCATCTACATTTTGATCACGTGGTCAAGGTAAAAACTTCTATCGTAAAGAAGGGAAGGCTCCGTAGACGTGTAATGTAAATCCCCGCTAGCCAATGAAACGGTTCATGAGGCAAAGTAGTAGTATCTTCCCTTCTTATCAGATAGAAGTTCATTGGATAAATTACCGGTATCACGTGACATTTTCAGCCTCGAACCCATATTTGGAATATCCTCCATTGTGCGCAATCTAGATAGAATTTTGGCTGTCAGAGAAACGAGATTCATCAATCAGAAGCCTGCATTTTTGTGAACTTTTCGCTGTTTGCAGAAATGCAGGCTATTGATTGGCGATTCTCGTTTCGCTAACAGCGAAAAATCTATCTGGATCCTAGCCTACATTTCTACAAACATTGCACTTCATCCACGGCACTAAAAAAAATGACTCAAAACTTTCATGACATAGGCTGGGATCCACAAACAGCAAATATTCTCAAACATGCAGGCTTCTGATTGGTCAAACTCATTTCGCTAACAGCGAAAAATCTATCTGAATCTCAGCCATAGTTATCTTCGATGAAATCAATGCAAAAGGATAATATAAAAGAAAAGTATAAGATTTCTAAAATATTTTGGCGGGTTTATCGCTATTTGGCATAATTTGTAAACTTTAGAACTAATTAACAGTTTTTCGCTAATTATGAATAGAAAATTAATGTTTTTAAAGCTGAATTTTATAAAAGCACGTAGATTGAGTAAATATCTATCCAAAAATTCAATCCTTACTTTTTTCTGTCCATTATTTAAGTCTCTACCTCGATTTAAACATAAGTTGTGACGAAGAAAATAAATCTGTCATTTTCAGTATCTCGACGTTATTTTAAAAAATCTATATCTCTGTTTATAATTAATTTATGAGGATGCATTTGATCTCAAATTGAAGATCTTCTTTATTAGGTCCTAGTGTTGGTTTTATTTTTCTGCGATGATTGCTTCTTTTGATATGGGAAATTTTACGCTGGCATATTTCGTTCATTTAACATGGAGAAGTTGTCATCAGTATAATAAGCAGTTACGGTGTCTTGCCTTATTCTTGGCGTTTGTTTGTTTGGCGGGGTTAGCATTTTTTTTCAGCTTGGCTTGGCAGAACGACCGTCCTGCTTGATAGAAAATAAAATCGGAAAATCCCGTAAATTTCTAAATTATATTGTTTCACTATTGATAAACTCCTAAACTGAGCCTTTCAGTTCATAAAACCAAAAATACCGCCACCGCGCTTATATATGTACATAATTTTATCACCTTTTAGGCAGATTTAATAAGAAATACTACCTATTGCAGTTGTTACCATGGTGCGACTTTTGAAAAATTCCTTGATAACATTTCATTATACGACCACAGGAACGCAAAACCAGCCCCATCTAAAAAGTTTATATACACACACATATATATATGTCGTAGGCTAATTGAGAAATCAGGCTCTTTGCAAAGAGCAGGGCTAATTGGAGAATCCATCTCCCTTTTTCCAATTAGCCTGATATTTTTCAGGCTTATTGCAAAGAGCCTAGAAAGCGTTAGGCTAATTGAAAAATGACCACTTATTATTATAGGGTGATATTTTTAGCTCACAGACTATCAAAGCCTGAGAGCTTATGTGCCCGCCGATTCTGTATGTACGTGTGTACGTACGTAAGTACGTATGAACGTAACGCGATAACTCTTGATAGAAATATCCGATTTGCTTCAAAAAAATTTTTCTTGGTTCATTCTGATAAGGTGCTTCCCTGATTAGATTTTGGGATTCATTGGTTAAGGACAAAGGGAGGAAAGGGGGGCTAACCCCCCCCCTTAATATATATAAATGGGTTATGCATGCAGAAATATTCGATTTGCTGCAAATTTGGTATACCGGTTTATTGTGTTAATGAGCTTCCCTGATTAGATTTGGAAGCTCATTATTTAAGTATAAAGGGGGGAAAGGGGGACTACCCCCCTTAATTTAGATAAATCGGTTTTTCATGATGAATTATTCGATTTGCTCCAAATTTGGTATACCGGTTTATTAAGTTAAGGAGCTGCCTTGATTAGATTTGGAGGTTCATTAGTTACATATAAAGGGAGGAAAGGGGGCTATCCCCCCCCCCCCCCGTAATTTAGATAAATGAGTTTTTCATGCAGAAATATGCGATTTGCAATAAATTTGGTATACCGGTTAATTATGTTAAGCAGCTTCCCTGATTACATTTAGAAGATCATTATTATGTATAAAGGGGGGAAAGGGGGCAATTGCCTCTCCCCTTAATTTAGATAAATGCGTTTTTCATGGAGAATTATTCGATTAGCTCAAATTTGGTATACTGGTTTATTATGTTAAGGAGATGGCTTGATTAGATTTGGAGGTTCATTAGTTAAGTATAAAGGGAAGAAAGGGGGGGGTACCCCCTTAATTTACGTAAATGGGTTTTTAATGCAAAATTATTCGATTTGTTCCAAATTTCGTATACCGGTTTATTATGTTAAGGAGCTTCCCTGATTAGATTTGGAGGTTCATTAGTTAAGTATAAAGGGAGGAAATGGGGTTAGACCCCCCCCCCTCTCCCCTTAATTTAGATAAATGGGTTTTTCATGCAGAGTTATTCGATCTGCTCCAAATTTCGTATACCGGTTTATTATGTTAAGGAGCTTCCCGGATTAGATTTGGAAGTTCATTAGTTAAGTATAAAGGGAGGAAAGGATGGCTAGAACCCCCCCTCCTTAATTTAGATAAATGGGTTTTTCATGCAGAGTTATTCAATTTGCTCCAAATTTCGTATACCGGTTTATTATGTTAAGGAGCTGCCTTGATTAGATTTGGAGATTTATTGGTTAAGTATAAAGGAGGGACAGGGGCTAATGTCCCATTAATTTAGATAAATGGGTTTTTCATACAGAATTATTCGATTTGCTTCAAATTTGATATACCAGTTTATTACGATATGGCTTCCTTCATTTGATTTGGAGGTTCATTAGTTAAGTATAAAAGGGGGGAAAGGGGGGCAATTGCCCCTCCCCTTAATTTAGATAAATGGGTTTTCATGCAGAATTATCTAATTTAGTTTAATTTTTTTCAACCGGATCCGAACTTGAAAGTTCCATTTGAAGCCAACCCGAAAACCGACCACAACCAGGTTTCGGATTGAGTTCAATTAGAACTTTCAGGTTCGGATCGGGTTGCTGGTGGACGGAGATTATTTTGTCTGGCTTGCATCGGGTTATAGTCCTTTGGAATATTTTTGTCGGTTAAGATTTGGTTCGGGACGGGTTTCAGGTTGACTTCGAATGGAATTTTTAGGTTCTGGTAGCGCTTGCGTGTCCACGGAAACTAATTTTTCTTGTTCGGATCCGGTTATGGATCTTTGGAATATTTTTGTCGGTTATCAGATTTGGTTCGGGATTTCGGGTTTTTTCAAATGGAACTCTCAGGTTCGGGTCGGGTTGCATGTAGACTGAAATTATTTTGTCTTGCTCGGATCGAGGTACGGTCTGTTGTAATTTATTTTTCGGGTTTGGGTAGGGTTATGTGTCAATAAACCTAATAAAAAGAAAATTGCCCAGTTAAACTGATGGCATTGAGTTCACAGGCTATTCACACTAATTGTATATTATACTCTTATTTCAAAGAATAATGCCCCTCGAAAAATAAATAGTCCTCGAAAAATAGGGATTAGTCCCCGTTGCCCCCCTTTCTATTTAACCAAAGAACCTCCAAATCTAATCAGGGAAGCTACTTAACATAATAAATTGTTATACCAAATTTGAAGCAAATCAGATAATTCTGCATGAAAAAACCATTTCACTAAATTAAGGGGGGGAATTAGCTCCTTCATTTCTCCCTTTATGCTGAACCAGTGAACTTTCAAATCTAATCAGAAAAGCTCCTTATTAGAATGAACCTAGAAACAAAATTAAACTAAATTAGATAATTCTGCATGAAAACCCATTTATCTAAATTAAGGGGAGGGGCAATTGCCCCCCATTCCCCCCCTTTTATACTTAACCAATGAACCTCCAAATTAAATGAAGGAAGCTATCGTAATAAACTAGTATATCAAATTTGAAGCAAATCGAATAATTCTGTATGAAAAACCATTTATCTAAATTAAGGGGACACTAGCCCCTGACCCTCCTTTATACTTAACCAATAAATCTCCAAATCTAATCAAGGCAGCTCCTTAACATAATAAACCGGTATACGAAATTTGGAGCAAATCGAATAACTCTGCATGAAAAACCCATTTATCTAAACTAAGGGGGGGTCTAGCACCCCTTTCCTCCCTTTATACTTCACTAATGAACCTCCAAATCTAATCAGGGAAGCACTTAACATAATAAACCGGTATACGAAATTTGGAGCAAATCGAATAACTCTGCATGAAAAACCCATTTATCTAAATTAAGGGGGGGGGGTCTAGCCTCCTTTCCCCCCTTTATACTTAACTAATGAACCTCCAAATCTAATCAGGGAAGCTCCTTAACATAATAAACCGGTATACCAAATTTGGAGTAAATCGAATAATTTTACATTAAAAACCCATTTACCTAAATTAAGGGGGTAGCCCCCCTTTCCTCCCTTTGTACTTAACTAATGAACCTCCAAATCTAATCAAGCCATCTCCTTAACATAATAAACCAGTATACCAAATTTGAGCTAATCGAATAATGAAACATGAAAAACGCAAATAATCTAAATAATCTAAATCTAAATTAAGGGAAGAGGCAATTGCCCCCCTTTCCCCCCTTTATACATAATAATGATCTTCCAAATGTAATCAGGGAAGCTGCTTAACATAATTAGCCGGTATACCAAATTTATAGCAAATCGCCTATTTCTGCATGAAAAACCCATTTACATAAATTAAGGGGGGGAGGGACTAGCCCCCCTTTATCCTTAACCAACGAACCCCAAAAACTAATCAGGGAAGTACCTTATCAGAATGAACCTAGAAAAAAAAATTGAAGCAAATCGGATATTTCTATCAAGAGTTATCGCGTTACGTACATACGTACGTACGTATGTACACCCGTACATACAGAATCGGCGGGCACTTAAGCTCTCAGGCTTTGATAGCCTGTGAGCTAAAAATATCACCCTGATCGGATAATAAGTGGTCATTTTTCAATTAGCCTAACGCTTTCTAGGCTGTTTGCAATAAGCCTGAAAAATATCAGGCTAATTGGAAAAAGGGAGATGGATTCTCCAATTAGCCCGGCTCTTTGCAAAGAGCCAGATTTCTCAATTATCCTACGACATATATAACCATTATAAAATATTGCAAATTATCATCTATATTAAATATAAAAATTATAAATTAAGTTTTAAGACAAGTTAACAATTTGAATTTTATTAAAGACCTACTGAGATGATAAACTTGCAGCTTCAAATGGAATTTCTTACTTAAAGGTACCAAATAACTGCATAAGTAGAATATATATATACCATATGTTAAATAATTGTGATTTAAGTTTTAATCTTAGCGGCTTATGTTAAACTAATTAGTCGTAATTGTGAAAAGGTGAAACTTTTAGATAATTGAGCAAATAGATGTATTCGATCATTGTTTATGCCGATAAGAATAAGAGCAGCAATAGCATCTTGACAATCGATGAAAAGTGGCATGCGTATTATTTTTTGTAGATTGATGCAAATAAGTAAACAAAGGCTACACTTTCACCGTTCCGTTTAGTAGATTAATTTTAGCAGTCGTCATCATACGCTTCATACTTAAGATTTTTGCAGTCGAGTGGCTGATGGTCAGAACAATGGAGGTTTCCACTAGTAATTTCTCCGGGAGAGAAGAAACGAAGCATTTTATGGTCACAGATTTTTATTAAATAACATGGATAAGCAGTTCTCACTAGAATACTGGGCAGTACCATAGATAATTTCGATGAGTTATCACCTTATATTCTCAACATCCATCGATCGTTACTGTCGAACAAACACTAAATTCAATCAATTGAGGGAGGTAAATCTTTTAGAAACTGCATAGCGTTAGACAATCAGCCAGATGGAAGTTTAAAAATAGAAACTCGAACAAATTCTGCCGGAGTATCGCGCGTAGACGCTTTTTAATCACCTAGCGTAGTGATACAAATATGACGTAGCACGGACTCTGAACCAATTAAGAATTAAGAATAACACGCCATTATACGTCATTGGAAAGAGGACTGACAGATGAGCGGATTAATTTGATAGTAAAATGAAAACCCCTGAATTAAGCGCGGGAAAAGAAAATTCTAGGAAGGGGAAAAAATGGCTTCTAAAAAGGATATTCGAAAACCGAGAAATGACCTGAGATCATCATAGAATTTAAGAATAATTAAAAGGTTAATATTTAAGTAATTTGGGTAAGCTATATATAATTATACTGTCGTTTCCACTGCTTCTCTCTCATTGGTTGTTTTTGGCGCCTTCGCTACCCGCATAGGGTATATAAGCCATCGCGTATCTGGCTATGATTTTGCTCAGCCTTGCTTTTTCTAGCACGCTGTTCCTTTTTCCCTATCTTGCACTGAAGAAGAATCTCGCTAGTAGATTCGAAACAGCTGTTTGCTGCTTTTCATGTATTATTTGTGCGTTTTAAACGTTGTTTTTTCTGCTTTTTAATATTGTTGCACAAAAGCTTTATTTACTATTTTTAAACAATTATTTTAATTGGAAAATAAATCATATAAGATGTAACTGTCCAACTGGGCGAAAAGCATCAGGACCAACATTCAATACAAGGATCTCTAAGCTGGCGCCGCCATTGCTCTACCATCTAAGCTATCCCGGACGAATCTAGTGGATCTAATTCACCCAGCTAAACTTATTGATTATTTCGCATCCAGCGTTTTCTGGAGTTCCATTAACTGTGATTTATACTGTTGAGCTGATTCGGATATCAGGCCATATGCTATAACCAATATGGTTGGCTGGGTGAATTAGATCCTCCGGATTCGACCGGGATAGCTCAGATGGTAGAGCATTGCCGGTTCCAGCCAAGAGATCTCTGGTTCGAATCCTGGTCTGGGCATTTTTCACCAAAGTGGAAATTTACATCTCATATTAATAGGTTAACTGAAAATTAAGAACTCCTACTAAGTAAAATTATGCATGTAGGAATTATTTTTTTCTTGTATATAAACAAAAATATATGTATATTTCAATTCAGTTTCAGTTTCAGTTTTAGGCCAGGCGGGGAGGCCTACCAATATGGTTTTAGCTCAACAAGCCCCGCCCAGCAGAATAACTACCATGATAACGGGCCGCTGCCGGAGGCAGGGCTCGGAAATACCTTCGTTGAAAAAGACCCCTATATATTAAAACTTACAAAATTGTACAGAAATGTTACAAATGGCAACCCAGTTATATCCCAGGCGTGCTGGACTTGTCATTATACAAACTTATGTACATTACAGTTTTTGAAGGGAAAAAAACCCTCATAATGCAGTATTATACATTGGTGGACAAGTAAAAAACAATAAAAATACACTAAACAAAAGAAGTCCAGATGTGAACAAAATGTGGAAAATCCACTTAATAGGAATCAGAAAATAATTTAACACGCATATCAGATCATAAACAAATTACATAGTTTTAAACATCGTGATAAATCTGTTTCGGTTACACAGCCGACATGTCACCTGTGTGCTTAACATATGCTTTTTTTTTTTTTTTTTTTTTTTTTTTCAAAACCTGTTGTCGAATACTGGGGAAACATAGTTGGAAGATATAAGACAAAAACGATTAAACATTTTCGAATAAAAGAAAAGACAATAAAGTAATTATCCCTCGCAGTAATAAGATCAAACTATTACTTAAATGTCTAAGGTTCAAAAAGGAGCATCCCCATAGGTAATTTATCCACCCCCATTGGTAATGATAATGTTTATACGACGCGACAATTCATTTCATCGAATAGTGAAATTTACACACAAATGAACACAGGAACAACAAATAACGAAATAAGGGAGGCACCTACACTCGCTTGCATGGTAACTCTGTATCCACAATGCCATCCAGTGAATTAAATTTAGCAGAATGCCAAAACTTCTCTTTCTTTCTCGTGAAACGTTATAAATGATAGAAAGCTTTCATTTATTCCCTGATTGCCTAAGATGGGGTCAATTTGATTCCATGCACAATTTCTACAAATAACCAAAAAAATTAACTATGACAAACTTACTACGTAGACAAAATTATGAAAGAACCTTTATAGGATAATTCCTAGAAAATAATTTTAGCATACATATTCTAAATGAAAAAAAAAACCTGCGAAATGTCCAGATGGGGTCAAATTGACCCCATCTTAGTACTGCGAGTGTTAAGCAAAAAATTAAGGAATAATAAAAAAAACAAATACCAGCAGAATTCAAACCTCTGCTGAATACATCTGTTGGATGTTTCCTCACACAAGCTCCATCATCCAAAATTAGAATTTTTCTAAGCATTTTTCCATAGTCAATTTTTTTTTTTTTTTTTACAATATTTCGAACTTCCCTCCCTTACTTTTTAAATAACATTAAAATTGTTTGAATTAAGTTCGAGAAATTGAAAGATTTTTCTTGAAGGGATTTTTTTACTTTGCGAATTATTCCTCGTACATATTTGGATTACAACCAACATTATTTTTCATTGTATTGATTTATTTTTTCATACTTCTTGATTATTCGATAAATTTCTACTTTTCCTTTTTCTTCCATTACAAAATGTTTCACCATTCTTCATTTATCTCTTCCAGTAAAGTTTTTCCAGTATTGTAAAACACGTTTTGAAAATGATTCGTTTTCTTTTCGGCCCATGTTTTAAAATAAAGAGCAAACACAAGAACTATGTTTCAACACCAATCAACAATAGTAGTAGAATAACCTGTAAAAAAAAAAAGTCATACGTGTTGTATAAAATTAATTTGGTAATGATAAGAATAAAACTTTAGTAACATAACGTCTTGTCGAAATCTTAGATGAATCAAAATAAAAAAAAAATTCCCAATATTAATTAGGAAATAAATTGAAAATTTAATACTTTAAAGTTAATAAATTATTTGACACATTATTTAAAATTAATTATTTTTAAGAAATACCAAATAAGATTTTATGCAATATTCTATTTCCTTCCGATTCTTAAATTTTACATGTCTCTGAACCAAATTACAAAAAAAAACGTACATTATGCTGAAGAGCTTTGAATAGGATTTTTGTTTTGAAAAAGAAATGAGAATGTTTGATTTCGAAGGGAAAATGGTTTAATTAACTTGAGATTTTATATTTTTACTCTTCGAATTCAAGAAGTAAAAGCACACTTTTAAATGTATATTTGTAATTTGAATATTTTTAATTAAATATAAATGCACTTAATCATAAAATAAGACGTATAAAATATTTTAAACGATAACAATTATCAAAAACATTTCATTTGGCATTAAGTAATGTAAACGTGTCATACTGTTAATTCTATTACTTTGTATAATCAAAGGTCACTTTAAAACATTCATTTTTTTTTTATACAGGAGAAGAAAGAAACCTTTTTTCAATATTTAATAGGAAATTACTTGAAATTTAATATTTTGAAGTTAACAAATTATTTGACATACCATTGAAAAATATCTATTTTTTAAGAAAGAACAAATCAGATTTTGTACAACATTTGAATTCCATTTATTTTAACATTTTTAAAAATAAAATTATTGCAAGAAAACCTTAAATTAAGCTGAAGAGTTTTGAATTACATGCATCTTGTTTTGAAAAAAAAAAAAGGAATAAAATTGGTTGATTTCGAAAGGAAGATGTTTTAATTCACTTGAGATTTTTCAATTTTACACTTCCCGTTAAAGAAATTAAAGTACATAAATTTTTGTTTTTAGATTTTTAATTTAAATAAATAAATATTTTTAAATGCATATTGGCGATTTGGTTATTCAAAATTAAATATGTTGCACATGGATCGAACAATAAGATATTTTATTCAATATAAAAAAAATAATATTTTCTTTTTGCATTAATCAATGTAAAAATGTTATACTGTTATTATTATTACATCATATCATCAAAGGAGACGTTAAACCATTTACTTTTTCTGATATAGGAGAAGGAAATTTTATTCTGTTTTCCAATATTTAGTAAGATATTTTACTTGTAAATTTAATATGTTAAATAAATGAAAGTTAATATTTTTTTTTGACATATTATTGAAAAAAAAAATTTTTAAGAAAAATCAAATCAGATTCGATCCTGCATTTAAATTCCATTTATTTCTTTAATTTTATATTTCTTAAAACAAAATTTTAGAAATATGGTATTTAAATTAAGCTGGGGAATATTGAACAAGCTTCTTTTTTTCTAGAAAAAATTATAAAGAAATTAGTCTTGAAAGTAACAGCAGTTGTATGGAAAGGTTCTTATTAACTTGAGATTATTAATATTTATTTTTTGGTCAAAATAAGTAAAAGTAGAGTAGAGAATAAGAATAAACGTTCTATATTTTATAACTTTTTTTTTTCAAAATAATGACACATTTGCGAAGCAAATTAAAACGCCTTCATCACAGCAAAATTATATTTAATATTTCGATACAAATTTATATAATATTTTTAAATTAAGTATTAGTTAATGTTCCTGGACGTTGAACCCAAAACCTCTGGCACAAATTGCCAACGCTTTGCCTTTTGAGTTACCTGAACCAACAACTAACCGACACAATTCACTCAGCAGAAAAATATCAATAATTCGTATTATACCTTTACCAATAAGCATGATTAGGTTAAAAAGATAAATAAAACAGTGTTTAACAGTTTAAAATAATTTTTAAAAAATTCTCTCACTAACAACTCTTAACTAAGCTCAAAATTAAAGAAAAGTGAGAAAAAGGACAGGTTTTTTGTAAAGTAAAATATTTTTCACAAGGTGCGAACAAAATTTAAATTTTATGGATCTCCTCGGAATTTCCAAAAAGTCTGGCCCACTATTTCAGACTATTTTATATCTAAATAGCAGAATTTGTAATATCCCAGCCTAATCACAGAATACTCATACACATATATACACATACAATACACAATCACATATTACGGCCTAAACACAGAAGTTGTAATATTTCTCGGCGGTTGAATAAAATGAAAAGTTCTATTAAAAATTTCTGACAGAACTGTACGTAATCTGGATTTAGCCATTTGCCCTAAAATTAAAAATTAAACATTAATAAATCAAGCAGCATAATTATTTAAATACGAAGACATGTGAAATTTTGTTTGTCTCTGAAAACTCACTTTTAACGTTTTTATTTATTTTTTTTATTATTATTTATTTATTTTTAATGAATAAAGAAGAGAAAAAAGAAGAGATTAAAAAGAAGAGATTAAAACTAGAAAACAGGTATTCTGTTTTTTCAGAATTTAGTGTCGCCCCCGATGAAAAAAAATATACGTATATATAAATAGTACAAAATATATTTCAATTTTAAGACTTAAAGCACACACTTTTGTTTTATGTAAAATGACGTCATTCGCATCCGCTTAAGAATTCCGCATTTACGATCCACTCTTAAATATCACTATTAAAATATGTAAAGCATGCATAGGATGTCACTAACGCAAGATAATACACAAATGCAGCAAAAAAATGCCGTCATAAAAGAAACTCTACAAAAAAGTCTACCTAATGATTCATAGCTCTTCATTTGTTTGTAACATTAATATGGATACTTAATATAATACTTAAATAATTATTACTTAATATAATACTTAAATAGTAATTACTTAATATAATACTTAAATAATAATTACTTAATATAATACTTAAATATAGTTTATAATAGTTCCATGTTTTAACAGAAATTATTCGTTTATATTTTTTCAAAATAGCACGTATTTTAATTACATTTTCTTTCGGTTGTTTTGAGAAAACGGCAACAAAAAGATATAATTGCTATTTTTCAACTATTTTCCCTTTACTTTGTAAAAAAATGGAGTACTTGAGTTGCCAAAATTAAACAAATGGTGCTAAAAACTACAAAAAAATTAATGTTTCAAAAATAAATGAAGATACAGTTTTCAAACAAATTGTATTTAAAAGTACTTTTTTTCCCCAATACGACGGTATAAAAATTGAAAATGTGCGATGCTTAGAGATTTAAAAAATTGCTATAGAGCATTTACTCGTACAATGACACATCTGCTTTGTTTATTGTTGCCTTCTGTAAGGTAACGTTATTTTTTGGGACACAAAATAAGCTGGGAGAAAGAAATAGCATACCGTTCCGGGGCTAATAAAAACATTGCATATCGCTACAGTAATACCTTGGCATACGTCAGCAATTCGTTCCAAGACTAGCAACGTAAGTCGGGGTACATTTAGATTAGCAAAAAGGGGTAAGTAATAAAAATTCACTTAATTGTAATGAGCATATTCTATTCTGTTTAGGAATTATATTATCTTAATTTCACCTAAGCAAAAAAAAAATACATTTGTAATACAAGAATTTAGAATAAATCAATAAGTTTTAACTTACAATTTATTTTTCTTCTAGCTGCCCAGTTCGAATCGTTTAGGGTGTGAAAAAAAACCTTGCAGTGAAGTTTGAACTAACAATTTTTTCGTTTTTTTCTCTTAAATGCTCTTTCTAACAGCAGAGTGAATTTTCTAAGCTTTTTCTAATAGTTGCTACTCTTTGCCCGCCCGAATTAATAGCTTCAAGAAGGTTTAGTCCTTCGGTTAAATGTGCAACCGTTGTAATATTTTCTGTAGGCTCAAAATCTTCATCCTTGTTTTTCTTCAATTCAGTAAGTTCGTTTATAGTTATTTCCGGATCAAGGGAATTTGTGAGTTCAACAACATCTTCATCAGCCACCTCTCAGTTGAGTTCTTTTCCATTTTCGGCAATTTCGTTAATTAGGAGAGATACATAGTCGCAATTTTCAGATGTTTTCTTGCAAAATGAAAAGGAGCCAACTTTCTTCCAAGAATCTCACTGTTTTTCACTCCTATCGCTATGTATCCCCTATGACTGTGACTGCATCCGAGATGTTAAATTTCTTCCAGAAGACTTTCATTGTCAATTCTGCAAAAAAAAAAAAAAAAATAATGTAAATTTAAAGCTTCTCTCATTGCTGCAGTCAAATGGGGAAAAAAAAAACGCCGCATATAATATGCTTGAAATGTCTTGACTACGCGCTGGTCCACGGGTTGAAGTAGACAGCCGGTATTTGGAGGCAAAAAAACAACTTTTATTCTTGGTTCAAAATTAGTGTCCAGGTACGTTATCGATAATTAACATCTCCTTAAAGATTGAATTTTGCGATAAGCAATTTAAAGTAGAAAAACAGATTTTCAACTATTTACTTAAGATGGTGATTAAAACTTTTCACAAGGACGTAAAAAAAAAAAAAAGTTTTCGCGAGAAAAACTATATTTCTCTAAGCATTTATTTTAATTCACAAATATAAAATGATTTTTAATAAACTCGCCAAAACAAAGTCGTTTTTGTATAAGTTCACCTAAATGACGACATTTCTACCAGTTTCGAAATTAGAAGCCATATCTTGGAAGAACGTAAAGCTTTTGCAAAATAAAGTTGTAAAATATGTGCATTTTTATTGGGAAAACTTTTGACTTAAATGGTAAATGTAATTTATTATTCGAAATATTGTATTTAATAAAATCAATACTATAACTGTTTTCTAAATTTACAATAAAGTTAGATTTCATTTTCCTCAAAAGGATCGAATGATATCATGCAATTCAAAAGCAACACATCGAGTTGACACATAACTAGTGTTTTTAAAGTCGGTAATCACGGAAACTCGAACAAATCTCAATTAATTTTTTTTGAAATTTTGACGAATTTTTAACAACAATACTATCTAGAAAGTAATCTTTCCTTTTCGTGATTTGATCTCTTTTCTAGCATATATTATAATACTAGCGAATCTTGTATGTGTGTATGCAAATTCTTTCTAAAAAACGGTTCTAACGATTTTGACTAAATTTTGGACTATCCCGTATTGATGCCCGGAATGAAGGTTGAAACAGTTATTAAGTAGTCGAACAGTTGGTAGTAAAGGAAGTTGCAGAGTTGGCAACATTTCGCCAAATTTGGCGAAATATTAGCGACATGGTCGAGATTTGGCGGGAAAATTGACTTTCAAGATTACGACTTCTGAAACGCCTGGCGCCAAATGTAAGAATGACGTCAAAATTGGCGATAGATGGCTATATTTGGCGAAGAAATAGCTTTCAGAATACAAATGTATTTTCTAGAAATTCCCAATAGGAGCCGATATACATAATTCAACAAATCAGTGTCCATAGAACGTTATTAAAAACCAGTGGCATATAGGACAAATTCTTTTATTCATACCAGTATCTTTTATAAGTAATCCTCATGATATATTCCTATTGCATATCTTATAAAAATGTTTCTTGAAGATTATTGATAGAAGATACTGGTAAGAATAATAAAATTTGTCCTATATGCTCCGACCCCAGCAAAAACAGAATTCAACTAATCAGGGTACATAAAACTTCATTAACACATGATTGGCACTAAATGACAGTCGTCCGAATTAACTTTATTTGGCAAAATTTTTCCGACATTTGGCGAAAAAAATAACTTTCAGATTCTCAAATAATTTCTAGAAATTTCCAATAGGAGTTGAGATTCAACCAATCAGAATCCATCGAACGTTCTCGAAAATAGAATTCAACCAATCGCACAGAACTTTCTTAACACACGCTTGGCGCCAAATGAAATAATGGAATTTGGTGAAATGATAAAATAATAAATGAAATAATGAAATTTGGCGAAAAAAATGGCTGTCAGAATGGAGGACATTTTTTAGAAATTCCAAATAGGAGCCGAGATACATGGTTTAACCATAGCAATAATACAGCGAGAGTTTAAGTTTGTATCGAGTTGAACACAAAGCAAATTTTAACCGAGTGTGTGTCTGTGTTCCCCGCAATCAAAATTCACATTTTTGGGGGGAAAATCAGTACTTAAAATTTAAATGGGCACCATTTTCTTTAAAATCAGTTTTACCAAAAACCTAACTATTACTTTGTAGTTTTAAGTGTTCGAAGTAAACACATTATGATTTTGCAATTTCAGTTAACATTTGACAGAGCTACGAAGATCACCGTGGACGGCTAGCAGACGGATAGCGGATCAGCTGGGGTCACCCAACTTAATTTTTCACTATAATAAACAATTTCTCTTCTTTAAAGTGTAATAAACAAAATACTAACTAGTTGGACGTGCCAATCCTAAAAATTTCTTCTATCAAATACATCTTAATATTTCAAAATGTAGCTACAAATGTCAATACTTTTTTAATATTAGTTCAACTTTGACTTTCATCTTAAATTTCTGCCTCAGTCAATTAATTGGAATAAAAGCGAGTTCATCTCAATAATGATATTTATTAAAATCCATAGTTTTCCGTTATTCTGTTGTACATCAGTTGATTGCGAATAGCCCGCTTATTATGATGCGAAGTTCCCGTCGGTGTACGAGCCGCCGATGTACAACAGAACTACGAAAAATCAATAAAATTACACGAAAATCGCTATTAAAGTGCTTCCTTTCGGAGGAATACTTTCAAATTCAAGGAGAACCTACTTGCCATGGCCTAAAACATACACAAAAATTTGGTTCAATTCTATACGTAATTTCATATACTTTTCGATGGTACAATAACGAAAATGGCATAAAAATCGCTATTACAGTACCCCTTGCGTCGGAATTTTTCCAAATTGAGGGAGGACCTGCTTGCGATGGCGAAAAAGTCTAAAAACAAATTTGGTTCAATTCATAACTTCATGCACTTTTTGATGGTACAATGGCGACATACGGACTCTCGAACATACGGACACACGGACAGACAGATATTTTCAATAAACATGTTTTTGGGAATCTCTGAAACCCTAAAACGTGTAAATCCGTCGAAAACCGGAAGTTGGAAGGAAAAATCTCGATTACAATACGGTCTTTTATTGAAGATAGAAGTAAATAAAAAGGGTATTTTAAATATCGTGTTTCATTTTCCTGAAACTTAAAGGAAAGGAAAATCTGTGGGCACTACACTCCTCTCTAACCTAGCTACCAAATTTTACATACAAATGGAACCTTTGCTCGAAGCCTTAAAACGCGGTGTTCTTGGGTGGTCACTCTTTCAAGTACCATGTGTTTCATGCTGCTTCAATAATGTTACCGAAAAATAATCAATGTTTTAAAGCGTGATAAGGTTGTAGGCTTCAACTTCCCAAATGGGAAGAGAAAAATGCGTCTTTTCACCTAACATATGAGATAAGCAGCAATTAATACGCACACTTATCATAGATTAAACTAAAACTTTAATAAACCATTGCATCAACAGCATTGTTTGAGAATGCTCCCATTCGACAGCAATTAATCGAACGTAACCCATATGACCTTACGAGGAGCCCACTTGTTGAATAAGGTAGTACATAGAATTTAGTTTTTATTCAATTAATGCCACCTATGTCATAACAACCAATATTTCATTCGCAATGTAGTGAGCTCTTTTAAAGTGAATAAATTTGTCACAGTCAGACAGTACTAATAGCTTATATTATTTGAAATGTTGTATAAATAGGGAAATAGATTATCTATGTACGGAAATAGATTATACTGCTTTTAAAAATTAGATTTTAAAAACGGATCAATTTTTATTCTAAAAACTTCAGTTTAAAAATAGAATTTACTATTCAAACCTTTAATTTGATTCATTATTTAATATTAAATTATAGATGAGTACATTTAACGAGATTAACTGGAAATTAGTACTTGAAAATTTATTGCTATATTTATTTTATTAAGTATTGTAATATACAGGGTGTAATATGTTATCTATCGCCGACCTTTAATTTCTCAACTGTTGGTCGTAGACATATAGTTCCAATTACAAAAACGTTTCAAATGATGTAAACATTTATGCTGTGGCATTATTTCAAGTAAAAAATCAATTTTATAAAAATTACGAAATCTAACTTTTAATACGGTACTTTTATTAATCAATTATTTTTAAAGATTAGGCATATAACTGCATTAATATTATTAGGTATCCATACATATTTACTTCAAGTTTCAAATGTAAGCTCGGTGTCCCAGTTATCCCATAATTTTTTCAAGAATGGGGTAACTGGGACATGTATCCGGGGTAACTGAATCCAGCATGGTCCAGTTACCCCGGATACTTATAAATATTTTTCTTAGTTTCTCTTACTACGGGAAGTAAATTTCTCCATTGTTTTTTGCTCATAATAAAGAAAATTATAGAATACCATTTTAAAATTACATAATAAAAATTCAAAATGCATATTGGGTGGTATCAAATCAAATTTCTTGACCCCTTGAGAGGCGGTGATACCGTTATTACATTACATAATTTTAATTCCTAACTGCCACATTGGCATCGGAATTTTATAATGAAAATTTCACCTTTATTAAGTACGCGAAAATATACTTTTACTTGTATTGAAATAGATTCTCTTGTAAATACTGATGTCATTAAATTATTTCAACTGTTTACGAATGCAAGTACCTTGCCCCTGAAAGCGAGATAGGCAAACCTTGAAATTGTACGATATACAGGTGTCGTATTCTAAAGGGAAACTTTTATTGTTCCTACCACTATTTTGAAAATAATACTTTTATCGCACCTTTCTTTAGAATATGTTAAATAAAAAGATCATGCAGATAACTCATTAAGGGTTCTGGTAGGAACAATAAAATTTTTCCTATATAATGCGAGCCCTGGATACAGATAAAGTACTTAAGTACTTACATAGCCGTTTACTCATATATTTACCTTGCTATTTTTCCCTTAAAATACCCATATGACTTTTATACTTATTATCTATAGTAAAATGCATAAGTACTTACTTAATTTTTATGTTTTTGGTATAAATAAATCCAATATTTTATCTTTTAGTACTTTTTTTAGACATATTGACAGCGAAGGTTTCTCTTACAACGCTCTTTATTCACACATAATTTACGTGATCTGCCTGGTTTAAATTTTTTAAAGTTGTCAACTTTTTCAAACAGGACCTGATATCACATATGAAAAAAAATAAACGCGTGTGGAACATAGACCCCCCCCCCCCCCCCTGGCCCACTTACCCCATTTTTATGGGCAACTGGACCCATGAAGAAAGAAAGATGAAATATGCATATTTTTAAATATTAAAATGTAATTATGAGCATTGCTGTCTGATAGAGGGAACCTAACTGAACATATTTACAGAAGTTCAGACTTTAATTCAAATGAACATTAGCTTTTTGAAGCTGAATTGTCAGAAGCTCCAGAGTTACATTGTAAAATCATGGCCCAGTTGCCCCAACTAACCTTATAACATTAATTAATTATAGCTCAACGATATTACCAATATTTATCTAAAACTAAATAAACATGCGCAATGTATTTTATTATGTGTTTTTAAGCTGAACTCTAACTATCTATTTTTTGAGATGTGGAAATATAAAAACGATTAGCTGAATAATGACATGTTTTGCAAGCTTTGGATTTGCTATCATTTTAAAGAATAACTATTTAGGAATAGCAAAGAAAAATATAAATTTGTCATTAAGACTTCTTTGCAGTAAATATTATCTAAACTATTAATTTATTTCTTCTCAATAAGCGTTCTTTACATTATTTATGAGATGAAAAAAATAGATGATTATTAACACTGAAACTATTAATATAAGTTTTTATTTTAAATATATAAAAATTTTATTACAAATTACCATGAATAAAAATAAACATATTACTCTCTTAATTTGATTGATAATTCAGTGGAAAGTAATTAATACTTCATTTGAGATTACATGCAGAACATTTAATTAGAAATATTAATAAAATTCCCTAGTTACAAGAATAATTAAGAAGATTCTTTTTCGAATTTGAAATAATTATACCATTTAATGTGTATTTTCAGATAACTGTATTATTACTAATTTTTCGAAACAAAAACTGCTAAGAGTGCTATTTTTCAATTTATCCCTCGTACGGGAGAAAAATTTAAATGAATATTATTAAAAAAAATATTCAGACATAATGATTTAAATACTTTGAAAAATAATATTATCATTATCAATATTTTATTAAATGCTTTCATCTCAAATCACCGTCATTTTAATTATTTTCCTAGATGAAAGAGAATTTAAAAAATATGGGCTCATTACTTGAATTTGAAATTGAAGTTAATTATTAATATCGAATTTTATTTTAACGATAAAAGCGAACAATTTTAATTACAAATTATCATGAATAGAAAATTAATATGCACTTTCATTTATTTGTTTCATAAATTAAAAGAGGATAATTAATATTCTAATTTTATACAAATTCAGTACCTTTAATTAAAAATATTAATTTTTTTAAGTAATTGCAGGAATAATAAAAAACATTTTTTTGAAAGAAAATCAAAGTGATTTCAGTAGTTAATTTGATGGAATAATGAATGGCGCATATGAAAGCCAATAAAGCTGTACAAATATCTGTTTTATTTTTATTCTTGTGAATCTATATTATTTAAAATGCTTCAACAAGAAAGTTTTGACAGCTCACGCTGGTATTTATTATTGACTATCATATGAAATAATTAAAGAATGACACTAAACATGTTTAATGGTTTATTTAATTGATTTTGTAGAAGTTTTTTGAATGAAAAAAGAACAGTAGGAGATAAATATATGTTCATCTAACAAAAATAGCGTCTTATATCTCTCCATAATATTGAATCTGCGTCACTGCATATTGCTTTAGATCAATGTTGTGGCTATCCAGTTCAGGTCTCAGGGACCAATCCCTTGCATAGTTGATCGCCACTCGCTACTTTTCGAATAAAAATGTTTTATTGGCTGGTTGAATTTTGAAGAATGCCGATTTGACACTTGACTAACAGTTTTTCGTTCGTCAATCCAAGAAGATGCACTTGATGATTTGATCTAATAATGGCGAAGTGCAACGAATGAATGAGTGTTAATGAGTATATCCCATATTCAGATATAACACTTGGTGGGGAAATACAAAATATGTGAAAAACAGATATACTGCATAGCACGGTGTTGTTAAACGATGTTTGTTGCACGATGTAATTGACAAATTCTTAATATTTTGCAGAAATAAGAAAAGAAATGTAATTAGAATCCTAGCATTTTGTGGTGCTTTTCTGCAATGATGTAAATATATTTATTCTTTAACCCTTTCTTGGTAGACGTCGTATGTCATATGTTCTGGGCATCGCATGTGATGCGGCGAAGAAAAAACTGCATCCTTGAAAGAGAATTCAGGCTACTTACATGTCGCGTTATATCCTGCGATTGTTTTTTGTATTCTTTTTATTATTTCTAAGGAATGGCGCAACTATAGTTCGTGTTGTTTTATTTTTAATCCCTACTATTTTTATTTGTATTTTTCTGTAATGATGGCTTTCGTTAGTTATTACTGCTTGCCAAAATGGATTTTATGATGATTTCAGAGAGTGAGTCTGAGGGCAACGAAGTGAATGTAATACGTATATAAACGAATAAACAACTTGACATGTTTCGGTTTTGTTTGAGGTAAAAACTATTATTATACAAATTCGTCATCGATAACGACGAATGACACACGGTAATGAAATATATACAACGTATAAAACACATATCAGCCCCTATTGTCAATCATCAAAAGAAGTAAAGATAATGATTCAAGATTGTTTACTTAACGTGGTTATTTCCCCTTATTCAAGTTTTCTTTAAAATATTTATTTAGTAATTCCGACCATAGAGTTGGAATAACAAAGGAAAAGGCATTGTTGCAGACTAAATATCTACATGTATGGATTTCTATGCATTCTCTTATAACAGATTATAGATAATAATTTGAAATAAAAACCAATTAACTTTCATTGAAAAATATTCTTATCCCCCTCCCCCCGCTTTCCCTCTCCAAATATAATATTGATAAAGCTGTTTTTGCACGACCAAATATGATGTCTCACTCATATTCCTCTTTTATGATACTAAACTTTATCCCAGTCATGCCCACGTAATACTTAATGTTCCCCATTTCATTAATGTAAGGAATCTCATAAATTACTGATAGGTGTTCTTGCTTTCAAAATTCATTTCACATTTTTTATTAAGCAAATTCTTTAATTTTGGTAGTGGTTTCGCAATTAATTCAGTATTAAACTTTTTTAATTTAAATTTCAACTTCTCAAAGCTACCTTTCAAATAGGGAAAAGAAAGTTTTTTTAAATTGAGTAAGTCACCCCTCCCCTCTTTATTGTAATTTTATGTTAATGTCTGATTTTTCGATTTAGTATTTAGATTTTCATATGATAGTTCTGATTTATCTAGGGATGTCTGAACTTAGTGAATCTGAAGACGATGATATGAGCTGCCTAAGGATGTTGGTAGAAGAAGAAACAATTTGCCCTTATCCTCTTCGTTTCAATTTTACTGTAAACTTTAACAAAATAGATTTGGTTTGACAAATATAGCATCAGACTATTTTTTTAATTTAAAACTTGGGCGCATTGCAGGAAAAACTGGACATCAATGAATGGTATATTACATGTAGGACCACCGGTAAGTCAAGCAAAAAACTGTGTAGCGATTTCGAAGTGGGTGGTAAATAAAAGTCCTACCAGTCATGGTGACTGGATGAAATTTTTCACTTTCCAGAAAGGATTTCCAGAAACTTCATGTACTGGCGCTGTAATGAATACGGCCTGATATGTATTCGTATATATCCTAAGACTGATATTTTTATTTATTTAATATTATTACTGCATTAAATTCGCGTTCCCTTATATTCATTTATTGGAAAAAATGTCCGCCACACAACTGCAAAATACAGGTATTATTGAGTGAAACCCCTCTGTGCATATACGCATATAGTTATCTTTTATGTGACAGAAGTTTCTTGATCTGTTCAGTGTTTTAGAAAAATTCTGATTAAAATGAAATGATAGAAAGATTTCTGCGACACTTTACTGTATGAAAAATTAGATACCATGTATTAAACATTATTTATTTTTTTGATTTACCAGCTTTCGTTAAAAAAAATAAATAAAATAAAAAAAAAATTAAAAAAAAAAAAAATAAAAAAGTATTATGTGTGAGCGATCCAAAACATTATTCTTTCTCCAATGTGTCCAAAGACAGTAATCGAATGTGCCAGTCCTAAAACTTTCTTCTGTCTCATACATGTTAATGCTTCAAATTTCGCCATCTCAGTGCCAAATTGAATGACAATCTATGCACATCATGAGGATTCCAAAGGATCTATTAATGTGAAAGTGTAACAGTGTATGAAGTTTGATTAAACTCTGTACATTAGTTTTAGATATAGAACTATCGCGAAAATCGTGAAAAATGCAACCTAGCAGCGCCACCTGTTGAATGAATACACCAAAACCTAAATAACATCAAATTAAGTCTATGTGTAACTGAATCTGAAGTCTGATTAAATGTGTGCATTAGTTCTTGAGACAGGACTATTTCGGAAATCGGGAAAAATGCTGCATAGAAGCACCACTTGTTCGGCTATTTACACCAAAACTAATCAACAACAATTTGTGTCAAGGTCTAACTGAATTTAAAATTTTATTAAATTCCGTGCATTAATTCTTAAGATAGAGCACCCACAAAATTTTTGTCACATACAGACAGACAGGCTCACAGATTCACGAACAGACATTTTCTAAAAACCGAAAAATCATGTTCAGGACCTTCTAAAACGTATAAATCCAACGAAAACAGGAAGTAGACATTTTTCACGAATCCAATATTTTCTTCTTGTAAATATAGAAGAAAGTAAAATAGAAAGAGAAAAGATTCTTTATATAGAGAAAGGTTGAAAGAAAAAAATATATATACAATCAGATAAAAATCTAAACGCTGACGATACTCTTCATGCTAGCTGGTTCAAGTAAAAAATTAAAAGTACCGTTCATATTCGTATAGCGTTTTTTATATATAATATATGTCGATCTATATTCTTAAATACTGAAATAGACAGAATAAAAAAGGTATAGCTATAAATAGTGGTCTTTGGAAAGTTCTTTCGCTACTAACCGCTGGCATGCAGCTAATTTGAAAGTATCGCTTTGAATAAATTTCTAAATTTATTGGAATACGTAATAGATATTTTTAATATATAAAGGTTTTTAGTGATTTTATTGGGTAATCCAAAAGAATATATTAGTAAAAAATCTATCAGAGTTTTCAATTAAAAATGATTTTGTCCTATGTTCTGCGCACGAAACAGTAAGTTTTGTAACCCAGGAATCCCTGGTTGTATCTCCTGGTTTGATTAAAGTAGAAAATCTCACCAATTCATGAATCCTAAATAGCATTAAATAATTTACACACTTATGGTATTCTACTAGGTTGAGCAAACAGTTCTGGGAAATATGTGAAAGTTGCGTTGTTATGCTCAAATTAACAACAAAAGCATCAAGGACTATTCTTCAAAGTAGAGACCATCATCGTTCATAGTTTTCTGCCAGCGTTCTGCCAGATTCCGGGATTTGCTGGAAGTACCGTGGCGGCTCCTTGGAATCGAAAAACTCTTGGCATGCTTCTTCAACTTCATTAAAGGATTCAAATCGATGGCCCTTCAAAAAGTGTTGCATTGATCGAAAGAGGTCACAATCGGATGGAGCCACATCTGGACTGTACCACTAGTTTGCCTATATACGATACAAATTCTGGTAACTATCAGATTAAAAATTTCCCAGAACTTTTTGCTCAACCTAATAAATAAGAAGTGTTCTCTCGGTAACAAATAACTGATAAAATATCCGACTTGTATGGGTTTAAAAGGTTTTTTGTGACTGAAAAGCAGTTATTATCGTTAAAAATGCATCTTTCTACTACAATTACTAATTTCTTTAAAGTTAGTATGTATGAAATTTAATTTTTAATTGATATTTCAATATGATATTCCCAGTTGGGAACATTGTTCTGTAAAAAAATAATTTTAAAGTAATATACAAACATTATAACTTTTTTACTTTTAAACTTTAAATATGTGATTTGTGTGGTTTTATATGTCTTTGTTTTGTGACTGAAACGTAGTTATTATCTTTAAAAAAAGCATTATTTCTACTATAACTGCTAATTTCTTTAATGTTAGTATGTATGAAATTAAATTTTTAATTGATATTTCAGTATGTATCCAGTTGAGAACTTTGACCTTAAAAAAAAACTAATTTTAAAGTAATGTATATACAATATAACTTTTCACTAATTATAAAAAAAAAATTTACTACAGTGTTAAAGAAATTCTGTAAAGAATTATCGGTTCTGCCATCGGAAAAGTTACCGTCTATTCTCCGTTTTATCACAAGACTTCCGTTTCGGCATTTCTCCGCTTTCATGACAAAAATTTTCCGTACCGCAATATTAAAAAAAAAAAAAAAAAAAAAAAAAAAAAAAAATGCAATTTAACAAATTACAGCGACCATTTGGAAAATGATTTTTTCAAAGACTAAAATTTAAGACATAAAAAATCGCACGGAGTTGATCATACATTACGTACGCCATGGAAAAACATTAACATTCCTGGACCCATCATGAACAAATTTTAAAAGAAATTTCAGTTTTACAATTTTCTGTACTGTAAATTTTTAAACTTCTACGGAGCTGGTCATACATTACGTACGCCATGGATTACACATTAATATTCCTGGGCCAATTTTAAATTAAATTTCATTCTTAAACTTCTAAACATCCCACAACATTACTTTTTACACCGTCGTATAGAGAAAAAATGTACTTTTAAATGCAATTTGTTTGAAAGCTGTATCTCAATTTGTTTCTGAGTTATTAATTTTTTTGTAGTTTTTATTACTTTTTTGTCATAGCGGCAACAGAAGTATCCATCTCTGTTGAAAGTAAAGGGAAAATAAAGATTACTGTATAGACCAATCAGAAAGCGAATAAAATGCGGATTCAACCAATAAAAAGCTTCAGATATGTTTTTGATTTCCTACCTTGACCGAGGACAATAACCATTTTTCCAAATGGTTAATAATAATCTATATAATAATTGTATAGGTACTGATACACATTTATAAGGAACAGGTATTTGTATTGTATATTATCACACTCGTTCTTTATCACCTCGACTTCTTCAGGATGCGAATCTCGGTACGCGTCATTAGATGATGAATGTTCTGTACCCTACACCAGGCCTGTTCAACCTTTCAATAAGCAGGGGCGAACCCTAGCTTTTGGAACTCGGTGAAGGGCGTCATTATTTACATGATTGAAAACATGCGGTAATAACATGGCAGAATGTTAGTATACACGCATGTCTTAACATAATGCAAATGAATTTTACAGCAGCGGTAGAAAAAAAGCCCCTAGGGTTCTGGAGTTACATGTATTAAATTTCACATTATAAATTTTTCTATGAGAAGTCTATCTCAGAAATGTTTGTAGGGTAAGGTGCCAGAAATTTTAATTGCGCCTATAATAACAACAATAACATAAATAAATAAATAAAATAAAATAAAATAAACATAGAAATCAGAGATATCCCTAGGTCTCTTTTAGGATATGAAAATAAGCTTTGACTTATTTTGAAGGCGTGAATTTAGTTTTATAAAAAGTGCAAAAATAAGCACAGGCATGATAAAGACCAATCCATATGGGTGGTTTCAGAGATATAATCTGGAAGTGCTTTCATATATGGAAATCATTCTGCACTGTTTTATTATTTTTTCTAATTAAATTATAAAAAAAAAAAAAAACCTAAAATTTCATAAGTCAAGAAGGAAAAATTAAACCTCTTTATCCCTCGTTTAAACTCGTTTAACAGCCAAGGGGCCAGTGTGACAACAGAAAAAAGAAACAAGAAAGAAAAAACATACATTAAGCATAAATTATGAAAAACTTTCCAACACTTCCTGAATGCTTGAACAAAACTTCGTTATTTAGGGAAATAAGGTAAATAAGATAACTAAGTAAACATCTTAGAAAACTCATAAAACATTTGAAAAAGTGATTTTAGCAGTTACCGTCCATAGCCTAATATGTAATTCAATTCTTTTGAACAACCCAATATTTGATCTGTAGTTTGTTATATATACTATATAATTGGAAAATTTAGTTTAGCAAGAAAACGCATAACAGGTTGAAATTTCTCTTTCAGCAATTTATGCTAATAGATAGAAACATACTTGAATACTTTTGTACAGCCCTGTAATTTACCTAGTATCTTTATTACACGCCACTATTTAGCTAAAATTTAATTCAAATTAAAACACTCTTAAAACTATACTGAAATCACATTTCTAGAAATTATCCTTTTAGACGGCCATGTATCCAATTCTTTGCGTGATCCTGTATATCATTTTATCTATATTCTACAAACATTTCTTAGTAAACTAAATGCAGTTCAGCGTAAAAATGCATAACTCATTCAAAAGCCACCTTTAAGCAATTTGCGGTCATACCCAGTAACCATTACGAATTCTTTTGCGTAGCCCTGTATATGAATTATAGCATATATATATATATATATATATATATATATATATATATATATACAGCATACTATGCATAAATATAGTGAAACATAAAAGCACATATCATAATTAAAAATGCATTTCCAGCGATCATCGCTACTGTATAGTACTTCGGATACAATATAGCATCTGAAATCTTTTGTGCGTCCCTGTAAATGCTATACACTTCGTATTATACGTAAAATAAATCATAGCGACGTATATCAATTTCGTTATGTATGAAATAATTTAACGCAATTAAAACATGCCGCAAACAATTCCCTCCACCCCTATATCATTATGTAACGGAATTCTTTTGGGTGGTGTCCTGTAAATAAATAATAACTATTCTTTGCACCGTATATTCTACAAAATGCATATTTTAGTGAACTTCATAAATGCATATCAATATATCGATTTTATTATGTTTAAAAGCGTCATTAAAATTCATTTGAAACGATTTTTTCACATTGACCGTAATGTAACGGAATGCTTTTGACTGTCCCTGTAAATGAACTAAACATGCTACAAAATTCATTTGAAATAGGGAACATTCTATGGTAAACGTCAAAATCATACAAAATTTTCAGGGCAATCGGAATATATTTACGAGAGTTAGAGCGCAGACAGACGGACAGACGGCCAGACAGACCGAAGTCCTAAACACTTTTCAACTTTGTTGGAAAGTGCTTAAAAGTTGAACTTTCATGTACGTGTGTGTCTTCAAAGGGGCGGAGAAGGAGAAAAAGGTTTATTTTTCTGTTACTTCTTAAGTGTTAAAAGAGCTATTTCCAATTATTACCAAATTAAACCATCATAATTACACTTTATAAGCAATAATTACAAACCATGAAAATAAGATTGATTAAATTTTCGAAGCATGTTTCTTGTTTTTAATGCGTTTTCACTGGTTTTTAAAAAAATCTCTGATGAAAATATTAATTATTTTAAAGAAAGCATCCTCTATAATGGAATTTTACTTCTAAATAGTCTAGTAAAGGGAAACCTTCAAAAGGGCACCAAGAAAATCTTCGAAGGGCGCCGCGTAGGACAGCCCTGTCCTACAATACCTACGCGCAAACAACGACTTGGTTACAAGCCGAAACTGCCATTACCATACATGCCAACCTACGGCTTTCTTAAAATCAAATAATTATACTTCGAACTAGAAATTTATTTAATTAACGAAATTACCCAAATTTCAAATGACTATCTCACTTAATGCCAGACACATGTAGTTAAACAAATTTCAATGTGTGTATTCTCAATTTTTAAAAAGCCGGAGGTTGGCAACTATGCATTACAAAAAAATTAACTGGATATTTTACATTTATCCCCAATGGAAAAGGAACATTTCCGTTTGTCTGTCTTGGAAGGAACATTTTTGGGTACTTATCCCGTATAGCGGTCTTGGCAAAATAGAAAAAATGGCCTTGGCGAGAAAAGGAAATTCGGCAACATGTTTTCGGTCAATCTATTGAGTCTTTCATATATACAACCAATATTTTTCAGTATTTATACAATTTATTTAATATAAGAAAACCGTTTATCTATTTTTACATGCAAATAGAAGTAAATTGTATATAGAAAACAATAATAATAATGTATACATGTATATATAAATTAAATTTATATTAACATATATAAATTCTTGTAAAACAAACCTAAAAGTTCACAAGTTTTGTTTTCATAACTGTTTATATCATTTAACAACAAATCTCACTTTCTGAAGGCCAAATTGCGGCTTTTATTTATTTATTTTTAAGTTATTTCCAACTATCCAATGTTCAAAGAGTTTTTCTTCTTCAAAGGACAACACAAGCAATGACCCATACGCTTACTTTCAATTGTTTTTCCTCGCAGTTTCATAGACAACGTTGCTTTTGGAATATTAAAATTAACAAATGCCTTCTTTAAACTGAGCTGACCTGAGCCTCATAGCTTGTGCAGTATTTTCAAGGTCCTCTGTAGAGTACTCGAACCTCCCATATTTCCTTTTTGAGGAATCTTCTTGGTCATCAGTGAAAATATTTCTATCAATCATCTAAAAACATAGAAAAAGTAAGATTTGAAAGTCATCAATAATTATTACCTTTAAAAATGTGTGTGTATATGTTCTTTTGTTACATTTTTATATCTGTTAACTTTTCATTTGTTGCCTTTCTTGAAAAGTCATTTAATTCAAAATATAGGTACAAAAGAAGCCACAAAAACATAAAGCCCGAAATAGTTCATTCACGAGGTAAAGTAGCCTAATGTATTCCTTCCAGTGAATGAACAGCTGTTCATTCATTGGATTTTTAACATTTCCCTAACCAGTTATTAAACATCTATTATTCTCAAATTTTACATATTCTACAATGGGGAAAACAATTAGAAATATCGCTATAATGTATATATTTAATGTATGTACAATAAAATTAGTGCATAACGCAAATAAAAACAGTAAATTCTTATCAAACATATGAAATGACATAGCACTTACCTTATTATTTCAGCACAGAAACCATGTGTTTCTCAGACATGAAAAATAAAACACGTTCTAAAAGTAAAGTGATGTGACTTCAGTAACCAATCATGAATACAATAGCTTCCTACTGAATAGAATTAAGGCACTGTTGTAACCCCAAACAGTGGGAAGGTTTTCAAACCTTTTTCTGTTAAAATACATAAAAATTGTTCATTCACTGGGGGCCGTTCACTTACTGGTCGGTCTACCCTACCATGAAAGTTCAAAGACATATGGAACCTAAATAACATCAAATATAGCTATTCTGTATAACTCTTTTTTTAATCTTATCCTAATCTGTTTAAAATGAATTTAATTCGGTATTGACAATAAAAGTAGTGCATATTTAAACTTTATTTGGAATTTCATAAACCCAAATTCAGTGTAGAAATAATTTTTTACAGTGTACCTAAAGCAAAACCCTTGTTCAAAATTTAAACTTAGCATTGTGTACAAACTTAGCACGCTTCGAAAGGATGTCGCAAATTTGCAACGCCACTTTGGTCCGTGCCGCGTTTTTCCATATAGATTTTTAGTTAACCTTTAAGCAGGGTTCGTACGGGTCCTTGAGTTTTCAGATTAAGAAATTCTTTGGTACCAGGATTTTCTTATGGAAAGTCTCTCCTTAAATAAGGCGAAATTTCGTCCATTGAAACTAGATTTATTTTTCTATAAAAAAATTCTGATATTTGGCCTTGAAAATAACGGTACCCGTACGAACCGTGTTAAAGACACGGTAGGTGTATTGAGAGAGCCACTCACTGCAAAACAGTCACGAATCCCATGGTATTTATGTAACTAATTCTTATTAAATTAGTCTGTTTTTAACAATTTGACATTTATTGCTTTTATACTGCTACTGGGCATTGTACTGCACAGATATATCCTTAAAATTTGTTATCTGGGCTTTAAAAGCCGATGAAGCATAGAATACACCGTACTTGTCATTATGTATGTCCAAATCATCCGTGTCCTTAAGGGTTACTATCTCGTCTAATTACCAACGATTTTTTCTGGAATTCGTGATCAACAATGCTTTTATACTTCTGCTACGATAGGTACCTCGAGCACTGTTCAGCACTTTTCAGAATGCCCGTAAATCGCAATTTGTGTCTAACGGGAAAATGCGATTTTCTCAAAAACTATGTTACCTAGGGTAATCGCTATAA
This sequence comes from Maratus speciosus, assembly GCA_963932465.1. NCBI lineage: Eukaryota > Metazoa > Arthropoda > Arachnida > Araneae > Salticidae > Maratus > Maratus speciosus. The sequence continues at coordinate 225,698,993 of OZ010789.1, forward strand.
TTTTCCTGCAAGGTTTAAATTAACATCTACTACCTCTAATTTTTTCATAATTTTAGTTTCATTAGATTCGGAATTAGATGGGGGGGGGGGCATATTTTTGCACTACATTTTAGACTATAACTTTGAAAATATAATACCTAAAATTAAATTAAATATATTTTTGAGTTCAGCGTTACGAAAGCTTTCACATGATACACCACACGATATACAAAGAAAATTTTTTTTTCAAGTAACTTAATTAGCCCCTCTACATTTTTCCTAAATATATTTTTGAATATTTATTAATCTGCAAATATGTGGGTTAATAGTCTTTATTAGTTCCCCCAATTTGAACTTTCCACGTTGTATAGTTTACGAGTAAAAGGGCTGTGACACACAGACAGACACAGGAGTGATCTTATAATGGTTCCGTTTTTACTTTTTCAGTACGGAACCCTAAAAATCAACCGTATATATACAGAATTTTGTTTATAACGTATATGAAAGTACCTACATACCGTCTGTAAATAAAATATTGATTTAATATTTATCAGAGCTGACATAAAAGCAATACTACTAAAAATTATTTACAAGAAGAAAAAAAAAAGATATTCGATATTTAGCTTTAAAAATAAAACAAAATTTTCCGTTATATATTCTTTATTTAAGTAGAAAATTAAATCCAAGTTTCATAAAATACTTTAAAATCGTTAAGAAATTTACTGTCAATTTGTAAAATTATCTTTAACGGAAAATTGTTTTATTGATTACTATTTTCTGTCAAAATAAAGTTTACCGAGTATAATAATATCTGATAACTCTTTGGTAGATAGTTTTGTAGGTTTACAAGATTGATTGTTTCCCTTAGATGATTTATATGGTTTGTAGTGAATTAGTTTAAAGAATGATGGGACAACTTTCAATGATGAAAAATGTAGTGTTTTTCAATAATTTTTGTTAGATATATTCGTAAATGCAAGACATGAGATTTTTAAAAAAAATCTCAGTTTGATAAATTGCCATTGTATATATTAATATTTGTATATATATGTGAAATATTTGTAATGCTTTAGATACACACAAAGAACTATAAAACTTCAATCTTTTGCTTCCAAACAAATTTATATACAGATTAATCATAATTAAAGTCCGATTGTGAAATATGTATGAAATTAAAACTACTGGAAGAAAAATTACTAAATTTTGGAGCATTTTAAAAGAGCCCGTGAGATTTTATATCTTCAATAAAGTGCAAAAGGTAAAAAAAACGATGATATTCAGGACTTGTTGTTTTAGCTTTATGAACACCCCAGTATTTATGATAGTTCTCTGTGGCTTGTCAAAACACTGCGAAGATACATAAAAAAATCACCTGCAAATATGCAACTTCACAGATTTATGCAATTTCGCCTTACTCCTTATACAGTTGCTGTGGCTTGTCAAAACACTTCGAAGACACGGAATAGGAAATCACCTGAAAAAATGTAACATTACAGATTTAAGTAATTTCACCTTACTCGTTATACAGTTGCAGTGGTTTGTCAAAGCGCTGCGAAGACACAGAAAAGGAAATCACCTGCGAAATGTAACTTTAGAGAGTTATCCAATTTTGCATTGCACATTATACACTTGCAGTGACTTATCAAAGCACTGCAAAGAGAGAGAAAATAAATCACCTGCAAAAATGTAGCTTTACAGATTTATGCTATTTCTCATTAGTCGTTATACAGTTGCAGTGGCATGTCAAAGCACTGCGAAGACAGAAAAAAATATCACCTGCAAAAATGTAACTTTACAGATTTTTGTTATTCCTCATTAGTCGTTATACAGTTGTAGTGGCATGTCAAAGCACTGGAAAGGCACAGAAAAAAAATCACCTGAAAAAATGTAAAGTTACACATTTATTCAATTTCGGCATTACGCGTTACACACTTGCAGTGGCTTGTCAAAGCACTGCGAAGATAGAGGAAAGAAATCACCTGCAAAAATGTAGCTTTACAGATTTATGGTAATTCTCATTAGTCGTTATACAGTTGCAGTGGCATGTCAAAGCACTGCAAAAACACAGAAAAGGAAATCGTCTCAAAACATATAACGTTACAGATTTATGCAATTTTGTGTTATGCATTACGCACTTGTAGTGGCTTGTCAAAGCACTGAGAAGAGAGAGAGAAAAAACACCTGCAAAAATGTAACTTTACAGACTTATGCTATTTACATTACTCGTTATACAGCTGCAGGGGTTTGTGAAAGCACTGCGATGACACAAAAAAGGAATTCACTTGCAAAAATGTAACTTTACAGATTTATGAAATTTCGCATTACACCTTATAAAGTTGTAGTGGTTTGTCAAAGCGCTGCAAAGACACATACAAACAAAAATCACTTTACAGATTTATGCCATTTCACATTATACGTCATAGAGCTTTCCGGTTATTGAATTGTGCATTTCATGCGTGCAGCTAGAGCATGATAAGGCAGCGCATTGTGAAAAATGATGAACAGGCCATTGAACATTAATACCACAGTTAAACCTGATATTTCTGTAAAATCCGTAATGATGTTATTTTCTCCTGTTGGTGGTTTTCGTGAACAAATTATTGTTATTATTACTTTTTTGTTGAATATAAAATCCTACGATCTCTTTTATAATATTTGAAATTTTTGTAACATGTGGTCTAATTGTCTTTATTTTATTCCGGCTTCAAGCTGAAAGTTTAATTCTGATCATCTTTAAGAAAATACATACATATACAGTGGCGGTCAAAAGTTTCCGGCCAGTTAGTTTTTTTTATTTGTTTGACAGAACGTTTTAGCGAAGAAGAAGTTCAATTGCTCCAAAAGTTAGGAATAAGCAAATTACCTCTGACCACGTGATCATTTTGATTGGTTACTTAAGATACTTGATGCAAAGGGGAGGAATTCAAAATTCGCGCGTGCAAAAGTTTCCGGCCATTCATCATTCATTAGTTTTTGCTATCGCTAAAATGTTTTTTTTTTGGGGGGGGGCATGTTTGTTAATTAATCAAGGTGAATAATGTATTTGAAATTCAAATATGAAAAGTTTAACAATTTATTGTTCCTAAATGAGTGATTTGTTTATCGCTAAAGGGGCAATCCTCTCGTGAGATTGCGGCAAAGTTTTCGATCGGAAAATTTGTTGTAAACGATATTTTAAAAAATATATAAAGATGGTCATGGCCTTCGGAACTTGCCACGGTCCGTGGAGACCACGGAAAACGACTATTCTTGTGGACAGAATTATCAGAAGAAAAGCAGTTGATGACCCGCGTAAAAATGCCGCTGCAATTCCACGCCATTTATGGTGTTAAAAGCGATTTATGGTGTTATGGTTATTGCTGAAACAAGTCTATCTACAGTGACTAGACACTTATGTGACGTAGAACTTTATGGAATAGTCGGTGTTAAAAAACCTTTCACAAGTAAAAAAATTCAGAGGGCCCGAATGGCGTTTGCCAAGGAATACAAAGACTGGACAACTGAAAACTGGATAAAAGTACTATTTTCAGATGATTCGACATTCAATCTTTTTGTGAGTGATAAAAAACATTACAACCGACGACCTAAAAACAAAAGATAAGGTTCTAGATATATTATTCCTACAATGAAGAGCGGCGGAGGACACGTTATGCTGTGGGGAGCATTTTCTGGAAAATGCGCCTGTCCGTTATTTGAAATCCGCGGCAAGATGAATAGTGCAATGCATAAGGATATCTTGCAAGATCATTTGCTGCCTTACTGGAGGAAAAATTGTAGTCGCAACTATTTGTTTCATCATGATAACGACCAAAAGCATACATGCAAGCTCGTCAAGCAGTGGCTTTCGTACAAAAAACTTCGCTTTTGAAATGGACAGCCCAATCATCCGATCTGAATATAATAGAAAATCTTTGAAACTAACTTGAAAAAGTGTGTGGAATTATAAATATTCCAATTTAGCAGCATTTTCACAAAAATTGCAAGAACCATGGACAAAACTTAACATTGATGGTCTAAAACCGTTCATTGAATCGATGCCACGTTGCTGCGCCGCAGTACATATTGCTAAATGTATTAATACAAAATACTAATTGTAAATGTTGTTGATCACTGTTATTTTCTTTTATGGCACCATTTTTTTCCAAACTTGCCAAGGTGGTCGGAAACTTTTGAGAACATGCGTTTTCTTTTGCAATTAATTTTGTCAATTAAATTTATTAATATTTAATTTTTATTCCATAAATAAGTTCTTAACTGTCATGTCAATAAAGTGTATAAGTATCACTTTGAGATTCCTCTTCATAAAAGTATACTTACAAATTAACCAAAATATATTTTATGCTGGCCGGAAACTTTTGACCGCCACTGTATACTGAATGAAAATTATCATTAGTGCAAGGATACCACAGCTCGAAAATTTACTTTTAGGTAGATTTCGTACAAAATACTGCCTATTACATTCTCCCCTATGCTGAAATTTCGGAAAACTTTTTGCAGATCTACACCGATCATGACCCCTAGAGCCCAAAACCACCCCCAGTAAAAAAACTTTATCTATCTGTCTATCTATCTATCTATATCACTTTTTTATGGAGACGATAACTTCCATAATTCTGCACTAATCTTTTCCAAATTGATGCATAAAATCAAGGGGCATAAAATCTCGGTCAAGTTCGTTAATGGGCAAAATTGGACCATGGGGATGGAAATAGGGAGGGGTTTTGTGTAAAACGAAAAAACCCCATAACTTCTTAATTACAGTACATAGCGACTCAGTTTAAATTTTTGTTTACTTCTAAAAAGAGGGCCAAAAATCTATGTATGACAGATTTTTGATAAAATTAAAAATGGGCTCAATAGGTGAAAAAAATAGGATTTTGGAGAGAAAAAATTCATAACTTCGTCAATTTTCAAGATATCAAATCCAATTAAATTTATTATAAATTGTCTTAATATTATCTACAACTTTTATATTGGCAAGTTTTTGATAGGACCAATCCTTACAGCAAAACAAAATTAAAAACGAAAATAAAAAGGGGGGAGGGTTGAAGAAAAAATCCATAACTTCGTCAATTCACAAGATGTCCAATCCGCTTAAATTTATTATACATCTTCTGAATATTTTCTACAGCTTTTATATTGACAAGTTTTGGATAGGATTACAGCAAAAACAAATTAAAAATACATAGAAGTTGAAGAAAAAATTATCGCATTACTCAAATCCAAACTGCTTATTTTCTGACTCATATTTAAATTCATTTTTGCTTTCAACCACATTCAATTTGTAGGTTCTCTTATTCAGAAACTATATAATATGATAATGTACATTACAGAAAAGATGGTATAAATAACTCAATTTAAGGTAGGGGGATCTGGGGAGTTTTGACAATACAGGAAGCTGGACCCACCTTCCAGTTTTCATATTTAAAAGAATTTCAGAGTTTTGTCAATAGATGGGAAGCTAAGCTACCGAAATGCTCTAACAATAGTGTTTGTTTCATGCAGATAATTGAAACAGGTGTCGAAAAATCAGTTGTGAAGAGTTTTAAGCTAAAAAGTGTATTTTTTAGAAACATTTTCTCAGATAAAATATATCATAGATATTTAAGTACGTAGGTTGTAGGTAATGCAGAAATATTGAGTTTTAATTCCATACATAAAGATTGTAAAGTAAATTAGGCCATGTGCTATACATTAAAAAGTGGCTATGTGGGGAGGTTTGACACCAATGAATGAGAGGCCGGGTGATCAAAACTCCTTTAATTAAGTGTTTTGGGAAATCTTTTTATTATACACTGTACATAATGAAGGGTTAATGGTTATATTTCTAAATTAATGTAAATTTATTCTGTAAAGCCGCAGTAAAATGGGGTGATAGAAAAGAAGACATTTAAAATTGATTAAAGGAAGATATGAAAAACTGCTATAGGAGCAAGAAATAAATTAATGAAACAAAAATTGAAAAGTTGATGGGAACTTTTATTTGATTTAAATAGTACCCAAAGTAGGTGAATAGAAATAATGGAAAGACTAGAAAGGATGAAAGCAGCAGCTTTTAAAAAAGGTGAAAATTACAATGCAAATTGATTTGAAAATAAAAGTATACAAACGAGATAAAGAATTTTTTTAATGAAAAAATAACTGCGTCATGGTTTTTTATATAACTGAAATTTTAAGTAACAGATAATGGGAAAATGTCTATACTGTGATAGCTACTTGAAGAGATGGCAAAGGATGGGTATAAGTAAATTACAATGTAAGTTAAAAATTAAAATGCAATAATATATTTTTTTAATTGTCATAATATCGGTTCAACAAACAATAAAAAGGCGGTCAGAATAGCACAGAAAAGAGGTTTAATATTATAAATCAAAGCTATAACTTTGTAGTTGTGATAATGTATATTAACAACGAATGAAAAGGAAAGACCAGAGAAGATGGTATAAATAACCCAATTTAAGGTAGGGGAGTCTAGGGAGGGTTGATCATACGGGCCACTGCAAAAGAACGTAACATTGATCAAAACACTTTAGGAAAGCATGTAGACAAATTTCACCAAGATGAACAAACTGAGATGAAGCCAATATATGTGGCAACTAGTGTTTCCAGGTTGAATGTAAAAAAAAGTGGGTGTTTAAAACGGAATTTTTCTCCTGTGCTTTGAATTGCGTCTAAATAGATTTGTTTACACATCACATTTTCCCAAATAATTTTTAATAGTAATTAAACAATGTAGCATAAAGTTATTGTGCATTTTTTAAAATTGATTTCAATTCCCTTAAAAAATATTTCAATATAAAACAAAGTGATTCAAACCTTCCATATAGTTTTGACCCATTTTTTTCTCAAGATTAAAATCAATCCTTTTTCAAGTTTGTTATAAATTACACTTATGTCGCAATTTTAGTTTGATAACTGATTGTACAACGAATAAAATAATATATGAAACTTTATTCTAGTTTCAATATTTAAAAGTATGTATAATTTTGTAAAGGATTAAGGCTGTTAATTTTTATCAAAATTATTTAACAAAAATTCTGTTTTTTTATTATTATTATTATTCTTACATGTTTATTACAATTTTGTGAGTGACCCCTAATTTGCAGCAAAAAATATGCTCCAACTTTAAACATCTATTACTCGGTCAATTTTAATCGTTGAATAAGGGACTTTTTTTGTCTTACTTGTCAGTGCAAAAGGAAAATTTTACTAAATATAACTTACTAGCAAACCCCGCGGCTTTGCTCGCGCAATATTTGAAATATGCCAAGTGATATTTATATGTCTAATTTTTATTAAAAGGTACTAACTAAATTTTTATTTTACTAAAAGGTAATATTTTATTTTATTAAAAGGTTTTTTTATTAAAAGGTACTTATTACTTTTAGGAATAATTAAAAAATTACTATTTAAAACACAGTTTGATTAAACATCCTTATTACACTGTATTAGGCAGAAATGAGACTTAAATTAATAAAACGAAATAAAACTAAATAAATAATAATTTAGAAAATATTTTGAAACTTTTATGTTCAATTAATACGCTCATTTCAGTATTCATTTGAAGTTTTGAATTTTTTAGAAACCATCTTCTTACATCTTAAAATTAACCATCATGTCAAATTCCAAGTCCTACCACCTCTCTCAACGTAAAGGACTATGTTGAAACAGGAACTGTCACCATTAATTTGCAAACATTAATTTTGAAATCTGTTTGTTAGTTCCTAATATTCCACAGAAACGTAATTTAAAAAGCTTTTAAAGCCATTTTTTAGAACGTTTGTTGTTCCTGTGAACCCCAGGTGTTAGAATCATCGGCATAAAATATAGCCTGTGTAGGATCAGAGACTGTTACCATTGATTCGCAACTATTACTTTTATAATCGGTTTATATTCCCTGAAATTGCATAGAATCGTAATTTAGAACTTTTTTCGAATGCTTTTCGCACCCCCCCCCCCCTTCGCTTCACCCCTTTTTAATTCGAATTTATTTTCGACGTGCCCTCGAGGGTATTTATACTTTATAAGTAACTACCATGTCATATTTAAAGTATCTAGCCCTTTCAGTATCACAGAAACCGCAATTTAGAAAGTTTTTAGTTCCTGCAACCCTCTGGTGGTAGTGGAACAGACATAAAATATAGCTTATGTTTGAGCAGGTTCTATCACCAAAATTTGTCATCATTATTTTTTTAATCGGTTTGGTAATTTATAAGTTTGCTTAAAAATTGTAATTTATAACGCTTTTCACTCACTTCATTTTTTTTTAATTTGGAATTTTCTTTCGACTGTTCTTAGAAAGCAGTTGCATCTTGTAAGTAAATACACATGCAATACTTCAAAGTGTTAGACCCCTCAGTTATGCAAAAAACGCAAATTAGAACATGTTTTGCTTTTGCAAACCTCAGATGGTAGTGACAGCAACATAAAATATAACCTATGTTATAGCAGGGACTGTTGCCATTGATTTGCAACCATTACTTTTGAAATAGCTTTGGTATTTCCTTAGATTGAGTAGAAATCGCAATTTAGAAAGTTTTTAGGATGCTTTTCGCGCATTTTCACCCCTTTTTAAATTTCCAATTTTTTCGAAACTGTTCTTAAAGATCATTTATATCTAATAAATATGTACCTTGCCTAATTTTAAGTTGCTAGCCCCTACCGATCACAAAAATCGAAATTTAGAACGCTTTTTTCTCCTGCAACGTCTTGGTGATAGTGTTACCGACATAAAATAGCATCTATGTTAGAGCAGGGGCTGTCAGCATCAATTTCCTACCATTACGTTTGAAATCAGATTCATTCTTCCTGAGATATTGCCGACAAATCGGCATTTAGAACGTTTTTAGAACGCTTTTCGCGCATTTTGCTCCTGCATCTCCTCTGGGGTAGTGGAAACAGATATAAAATATAGCCTATCTTGGAGCAAGATCTGTCACCATCATTTTTACACCATTATATTTGAAATCGGTCCAGTACTTCCTGAGATTGCATAGAAATCGGAATTTAGAAAGTTTTTTACAACGCTTTTTGTGCATTTTGACCCCCTTTTAAATTTCGATTTTTTTTTAGGAAATGTCCTTAGGGATAATTGATATCTTCTAACTAACTACCATTTTAAATTTCACGATTCTAGGCCCTTCCGTAACGCAAAAGCCGCAATTTAGAACGTTTTTCTCCTGCACCCCCTTTGGGGTAGTGGCACCGACATAAAACATCGCCTATGTTGGAGCTAGGGTTGTCACCATCAATTTGACGCCACTATTTTTTAGATCGGTTTGGTATTTCCGGAGATTGTGCAGAAACTATCATTTAGAACGTTTTTTAGAACGCTTTTCGCGCATTTTCACCGCTTTTAAATTTCGAATTATTTAAGAACTGTTCTTAGAAATCCTTTATGTCTAATAAGTAGCTAATATTTCAAATTTCATATTTCTAGGCCCTTCGGTAACCCAAAAATCGCATTTTTAGAACGTTTTTTGCTCCTGCACCCCCTTTCGGGTAGTTGCACCGACATAAAACATAGCCTATGTTAGAGCAAGCGCTGCCACCATCATTTTGACACCAATATTTTTTAAATCGATCTGGTATTTCCTGAGATTGTGCAGAAACTATCATTTAGAACGTTTTTTAGAACGCTTTTTGTGCATTTTCACCCCTTTTAAATTTCGAATTGTTTAAGAACTGTTCTTAGACATCATTTATATCTTATAAGTAACTAATATTCAAAATTTCATATTTCTAGGCCCTTCAGTAACGCTAAAATTGCATTTTTAGAACATTTTTTGCTCCTACACCCCTTTGGGGTAGTGGCACCGACATATGATACAGCCTATGTTCTAAGTTGGATATACACCATCATTTTGATACCATTACTTTTGGAATCGGTTCGGTAGTTCCAGAGCTTACCTCCTAAAAATAAACAATTTTTTCCTCTTTATAATAGGAGTATAGATAGAACCAGGAGACAGTATAAAAATTTAAATTTCGTATCTTTTTAAGAAATGATTTTATTACCCATATTGGTCTTAAAATATTTCTTTACCTCATTTAAAACATTTTTGTAATTGGAACTATATATCTATGGCTAACGATTTAGGAATTAGCCATTGTACAACGTTAAGAGTGGACATCCTGTATATTTTATCTACGTATTTAAGTAAATTTCTTAGTATATGTGTCAAAGTTCAAAATTAAAACTCAGTTTAAGACGTTTTTAATAACAATGGAAAAAAGCATTGCTTCAACCAAGAATTAAAAATTAATTTTAAAAAGTACAGAAAAGTTTATTTAAATAACTTAATGTTCGTTGTTTTAAATAAAAAATAAAAATTTCAGTTTTTCACTGCGATAGAATTTCTTCAACAAAGAAGCAAAAAATAAATAAATAAATAAATATAAATATAAAAAAGGCAGAAAATAACGCAGGATGCAGCATTGTTTAAATCAAACAGCCTCATTTGACTAATGTAGTGAGCAAAACAGTCATTTGTTTTTATTAGTAATTTTAATTTCATGTTTTTCTCTGAATTCGGAAGTGCAATTTGTAACGCAATATTTTGTATTATTTGTTCAGGAGATATAATTTTGTTAAATTAAAATCTATCGCTTACATAAAAAATAAACCGCGTGCATAAACGATTTTGCAAATAAAAATAAAATACACAGCTCTATGCCTGAAAACAGAGATTTTTAATTGTTAAGTAAGTTAATTTTAAAGATTGCTGTATCAGATTTTGTTTATGAAATAAAATCAATTGCTGATTTTTAAATAAACATCACAATTTTGATGTATAATATCGTTCACCCGCAAGAAAAGTGAAACATCTTGCAAAAATTCATTTTGCGTTTTATCCCACTAATAGGTGAGTAGGCTACACAAAAAAAATTCATAAATGTAGTTATACGGAAAATCGCTTAAGCAAGATTATAAATAAACGAGATTATCACAATTTTCATTCGTGATATTATACTATTAATGAGTTGGATCTTTAAGGATGTTTACGTAAAATGAATATTGTTAAAAATATATATATGAAGAAAAGAGCCACTTTTACAGCATCAAAAATAAAACAAAAAACTATAATTTACTTAAGGAGAAATTAGATTTAAGTTACAAAAATAATTTAAAGCAATTAGGAAAATTGATTTTCAATTTTAAAATTACTTTCAACGAAATATTGCTTTATTGATCCAAATTTTCTGAAAAAAATAAATTTTATCGAATATAATAAAGGTCAAATAACTCTTTGGAAGGTAGATTTCCAATAAATGACGGGCGATAAGAGGGAAGGTCCATCGATAACATCTTATATCAATCAAACATAAAACATTTGCGCAGTTAGTAAATAATAATTGTCGGTGAAAACTCAATAGATTATGAAGACAACGCATAAGCACAAAATACATAATATGAACTTTAAAAAGCTCACTGTTTTACTTATAAAACGACAAAAATAACAATAATATAGATGTTACAAGTAAAAAATGTATATTTTATTTATATTTTCTTGGTACGTTCGGCCTGCATTTCCCGTGACCATCATCAGAGGATATTTTTATTATTAATTGCTCTTCCATTCATACAAATAGGTCACGTCGTTTGAAATGGGAGAGTCTATAATTACACTGGTCGGCACCAAAATCCTATCTGTAAAAATAATAGATTCCTATAGATTTCACTCTGCTAAATAAAAATATAGTAACTAAATTGCTGTATCATGTACCATTCTTTTAGTACGAGGGTTTGCTTTTAAAATTAAGGTATTTTATATCTTGCTAAAACATAAGTGGAAATTTTGTAAACTATAAAAAGTAGATAATAATAATGTAAATTATCTGTAAATAAATGTTTAAATATGATTACTAGAGTTACAGCGGTATAAGGAATGAAAATACATTTGTGTATAGCAGATAGTAAATTCGGACACTAAAGGGGAGTGGAGGGCACAAAAAGAAAAATGCACAAGTACACTCTAAAAAATAAATGTGTAAATTAGTTAATTTTACCCGTGTATATGTGTAAATTTCTAAAATTACACACATGTCGCAAAATTTACACATTTTTTTCTGAAATTTACCCGTTTTTATGTGTATTTAGCTTATGAAAGTAAGTGTGTAAATTGTTATCGATTGAAAAACTCAGATAAGTGTGTAAATGTAAAAAAAATTTATTTACACGAATTTGTGAATTATTCCAATTTAAACATGATTATATATACACAGATAAGTATGTAAATTTTTGAAATTACATACTTTTCATAAAAATTACACATTTTGAACAAAAATTTACCTGTTTTTATGTGTATCTGGCTTATGAAATCAAATGTGCAATTTGTTATCTCTTGATAAACTCAAACAAGTGTACATATGTAGACAAATACCTGGATTTACACAAATGGGCGTGTTACACATAATCATAAGTATGTTATCTGAAAAGACGGCGTGAAAAATGCATATGTTTTTTTTTTTTTTTTAATCTATCCAACGGCTATTTATAATTACAAAAGAAGAACCATAAGGTTTAGAAGTAAACGTTTGAGTAAGATTTTTAATTAGATTACCTGTCTTTGGTATATTCATTGCCATTACCCTATATCAAGCATAGTCGCAGTGACGTCACTGTAGGTCACGGTGGCCATGTCATATCTGTGACTAAAATATCACAACCCAGTGACGTCACATTGTGACTACCATGCAAATTGCCTAGAAACATTTAAAAATTGCCAGAACACTACAAAATATGTTATTTAATGTGAAAAATACATCTGAGATAAATTTTTAAATTTTTGTGACGCCTCTGAAAGCCACGTCACATATGTAATGAAAAAACCCCGTATGTTGTGAAATTGTATTTTGACAAAAATGTGAATTTTAAAGGTATTTGAAAATGAGGAGAAATATATTAATCAGGATTATCTGAATGCACTTCTGGGATCTGGATCTGACTGATATATATATGTATATATATATATATATATATATATATATATATATATATATATATATATATATATATATATATATATATATATATATATTTAACCATTAATTAAACATTACAAACCATCATCAAAAACCGCAATATTGTGAATGAAATTAAAATAAAAATGGATACCACAAACCTATAATATACAACTGTATGTATAAAATAAAGTACCTTATTTTATACTTAATTACAAGAATTAATATGGAAGAAAAAAAGAAGAATAGGGATACTGAAAAAAAATAATTGAAAAACTTATGTATTGAATTACGTTTTCAAGAGTACAGAATTCAGTGATATAAGCAAATCGGTTGTATTCTGTGAGAAAAAAGCTAAAAGCTGATTTTTTTTTTTTACTCCTGTACTCAAACAACCTATATGACCAAGAGAAAATGAAAACAGAATAATATCAAATGGCATGAAATGGAAAAAACAATACAACCCTTTAAATATTTAATTTATAGCATAAAAAATAGAAATATTACACAACATACCGAATAAAATCCCAGTTGTTTTCAAAATACCTTCCTGCACATGGTATCCAAAAGCACGATAAGATTAAGATGAATTAAACAGTTAAGTTAACACAGAAATTAAAACCTATGGATTCAGTTAATTCATTTTGAAATACCGTGATAAATTCAATTAATATAATATAAATAGAAAATAATTACATTATTTAAAATACCTAAAAACACTTTTAAATTGTTTAGTTTCTATTTTACAATACTGCCAATATCCAGCGTTCAATACCACCTGGTGTAAAAAATAAAAATTATTACTCTAACAAAATTTTGGTGGTGCCATGTATTATGTTATTTTAAAACTATTATTATTATTATTCAAATGTCACAAGATGAACTAAATAAAAGCTAATGAATTAAAAATATATCAACTGCATTACCACACAAATCCTAATATATAAATAATACCATACTATATATCATTATTAAAAAAATTAAAAAAATTAAATGTTAATCAAATGCATTCAATATGTTCTATTACCTTACCCATTTAATCTACACTGAGAAATTAAATAATTTTACAACCTTGATAATATAAAGAATATAGTTATATGCTATAACATAAAATAAATTATATATAATAAGAATATAAAAAAAATTAATAATTACTATTAATTATAAAAAATAATAAATTAATAAAATGAACAGGGAAAAAAATTAATGTTTATAGAAGATTTTCAGATTCTAAAATTCCCAATTGCCTAAAGATCACTAATATAATGTGTGGATTATCTTCATATTAGCCATAAAAAAGCTAAAAAATATGATTGTGACAATCAAACACATTAAACCGATAATTAATCATGGAATACAAAGTTGAAAATAAAACAATATTAAAAAGTATAGAGGAATAATAATAAAAATTAATTACCCATTTTTAATACATACAGTATAACATTAGTTATATCAAATAAACTTATATGCATATTAGTCACTATAAAGATGGTATACTATTATTAATTAATATGACATTGTCCTGAGTAGACTAAAATTTAAAAACAAGTTAATTTTGAATTTGATTAAACATTAAATAAGCTAAATTTAATATCAATTAAAATAAAATGTCACCAATTACATATAAAACATCAAATCAATATCCATATAAAATACGCATTAGAAATGTAGTTACATGTAAACGCAATACAAAAGCCCCATCTTTTATCTTTTATCTTTTTTTTATTTAACTTAACCATTGCGTATTATCCAGATAACTCCACCCTCCTCCGTACTCTAACATCTACCCACCCAACCATCCTATAGTAATTGTTTATTATTATTTTACAATTTTTAATTTTTATATAAATATTTTTTTTATTTTATCTATTTTTTGTAATTTTCTTTACGCATGCGTTAATTTGTTTTTTTAAAAGATCATGTAAGTACTAATTGTATATTAATGAATATATGAATTTTTTTGGAAAACCATGATTTAATGCATCATAAATTAGTTTTTTAACACTAGAACTACCAAGACCGTCATTTTGACGGTTTTCAAATTTCATGCTTAAAAATTTGATATAATTTATGTATTGTTCTAGAATTTTATGATACGACTTTTAATGAAATATAAGAATAGTTAAATATTCCTTTTCAGTTTCCACTCACCCACTTTATTTTCCATAATCAGTATGACCTATACCTATTTGTACCATGACCCGTCAAAATGACGGCTTTGGAAATTTCGATGTTGAATGATCCAAAATGTTCGGCAGCCGTTATAACGGGATCAAATTTGGTCCGATTGCGATTTAGTTTAGAACTGAACAGTCTGACTGGTAAATGTAATCAGGACGCAATCATTATCAGTTGTATTTCTAACGTGATAAAGTTCTTGGTGAAAAGTGCAATTTGTGGAAAGTGTAATCTGTAAAAAGTCCAATCTCAGAAAATATTATTGTAGGAAGGCTAATTGCTTTCATGCACAGCTTGATTTCCGACAGCTGATGTCACTTATTATTAGAGGCACCCTACAAACTGTCGGAATACCAGAAGGCGTGACCTAAAGGCAAGAGAGGGAAAGGAAGTAAAAACTGAAATGAAGTGAGAAATGACTAGGTACATGTTGTTTGTACGCGAGTGTGAGATGTGATGGAATGTGTTTGTTCGAAGAATGTCGTCTTAGGACATGGCCAATATATGAGCTTTCAAATTTATTTTTTGCAAATTCTATGCAACAAATAATGATTTCCAGGAAGCAAAAAAAAATTCGAAAAATTCAAAGAACTCACTAGTATAAATGACGACTGTTCGGACACTAATTCAAGTAATAATAATTTGGACATATCTTGCGTGGGAAATAAAACTGAATTTTCAGACTCTGAAGAAGCTGAAGATGAAATTGAAGTAAGATATATTGAAGAAAGTGAAGAAGATGAATATGAAAGTGAAGATTCATGGAGTGAAGATGAAATTCCCCAAAAGAGCCACAGACGCAGAAAGCGATTGCGAATATGTTCAGATACTCAATCAGATAGCCAAACAGAAACAGAAAAAAGACATTGCTCTCGACGATAGTAAATGGGAAGAATTAGGGAATGGTTGTGTTGGTAGACTCCCATCACATACTATATTCAAGGATAGTTCAGGCCCAACTGGTTATGTGAAGCGAAACATTATGCTTGGCAATGTTAGCTGTGCATTTAGACTTATAATTCACAATCGAATGATGAATCACATAAAAACTTGCACTGAGCTCGAGGCTAGAAATGTTTTACAGAGGGGCGATTGGGAAATTATTATTGAAGAAATATATGCATTTGTATCTATTTTGTGTGCTCGAGCAGCCTACGAAGCGGGAAATTTGAAATTATCATATTTGTGGTCAGAAAAATTGGGACCTTCACGAAACAGAGAGACACTCGTGATGAGTAGAAACAGATTTTTAGAAATTATGAGATTCATTCGTTTCGACAAAAAAAGCGAGAGGAGTGTTCGCTTAAGAATTGGCAAATTTGGATTAGCTTCCGAAATGTGGAAGTCCTTTATTGATAACAGCTAAGCTTGTTACAAACCAGATCAGAATATAATCGTCGATGAACAACTGTTTCCTACAAAGGTAAGATGCATATTTATGCAATATATGCCCAACAAAGCGGACAGATTCGGAATTAAGTTTTGGTTAGCTGTAGACGTTCGAAGTAAATATCTTATAAATGGCTTTCGTTATTTAGGCAAATATGAACTTAGATCATCCGGAGTACCTTTGAATGAATTTGTAGCTTTGAATCTTATAAAAAACTATGTAAATTGTGGGAGAAATATAACAACGGATAAATTTTTTACAAGTATACAACTCGCAAAGAAGCTATTGGCCAAAAAACAAATCTTGTTGGGACTATGCGAGCTAATAAAAGAGAATTGCCGAAAATAGCTACAGTTAGAAAAGACAACATGGCTCTTTTCTCCACAAAACTCTACAAATCAAATGATATTGTTCCAACAATTTACAAAAGTAAACCTCGTGAAAAAGTACTACTTCTTAGCTCAAAATATAAATCCGTAAAAATTGCTTCTAATCGAAAATAAATTCCTGCACCTGTGTCGTTTTACAATGAGACTAAGTTTGGAGTAGATGTAGTTGACCAAATGGCCCGCAAATACAGCTTAAAAGCAGGGTCAAGTAGATGGCTTTTGTAGGTATTTTACAATATTTTGGACTTGGTAGCAATCAATGCGTGGATTTTATATAAAGAGACTTATGAAAATATATCTAGAAAACAATTTTTATTTCAATTATCCAAAGAACTCTCCAGTGAATATAGGTTCTGCAGAAAAGAAGCCTCCTCCCAAAAACAAGAACAGAAAGCAATGGATTGTACTCCAGAAAACTAAAAAAAAAAATCTTTATGAACAGAAATCTTGCCAAATTCGATTGTGCAAAAAAAACAGAGCGATTTATATATGCACATATTTATATATGCTGTAATATATGCAACAAACAGGTTTGTGGCAAGTGTTCATCTGAAATGACATGTACTTGTAAAATATATGCCTCATAGTTATTCCATATATATCAAATGTGCTATACTATAAATGCAAATAGAAAATGTTTTTGTTTGTTTTTTATTAATAATTAATTGATTACTATATTAAATGTTGTTTTTGATAAATTATATTATTTTATTTACATTAACTAAGTGGCAAGTGATCATCTAAGATAACATGTACTTGTAAAATATGTGCTTCATAGTTATTTCATACATATCAAATGTGCTATACTATAAACGCAAATAGAAACTGTTTTTGTTTGTTTTTTTTATACAATGAATTATTATATTAAGTGTTGTTTTGGCAAATTATATTGTTTTATTTACATTAACTAAGTGGCAAGTGTTCATTTCAGATAACATGAACTTGTAAAATATGTGCATCATAGTTATTTCATACATATCAAATGTACTAAACAAACAAAAACAGTTTCTATTTGCATTTATATTAATAAATGCAAATAGAAACTGTTTTTGTTTGTTTTTTTATTAATAATTAATGAATTATTATATTATATGTTGTTTTTGTTAAATTATATTCTTTTATTTATATTAACTAAGTCAAAAGTTACAATGAAAAGTCATGATCAAAAATCCGTCAATTTGACGGGTGCGGTAAAACTAGGTACATATGTAACATCGGTAGTTCTAGTGTTAATATTACTGTTAATTAGATAACAAGAACATAAACATTTTATTCTATATAAATGATTAAGTATTATATTTCTATATACAGAATGATGAAGACAAGATTTAAAATTTGTAAATGTATTAACTTTGAATTTAAATTCTTTACGTTTATCATATAAATCTGTTATTGTTTTGTTGTCTTTTATTGTAATTTTAAGATCTATGAAGTTAATTGTATTGTTAGATAAGAGTTTTTCCGTTAATTCCAAATTAGTGGGATAATCAACTGGAAATTGAGAAATTTTAGATTGATCAGTGGCAATTAAAATTATGCCATCAATATAACGATATAAATGTAGATCATTATTAGTAAAAGTACGTTCATAGTGATATAAGTATAAGTCTGATAATAAATTGGATGTACACCCACCTTGTGGTATACCGACGAGCTGTAAATATAATGTGTTATCTTGCAATATATAATTATTATAGATAATGAAGTTTGTTAAAGATTTAAAATAAGCGATATCTATATTAGATGATAATTCCAGTTTTTAGGGTTTCGTTCATTTCACGAAACCCTATTCGTCTCGCTCCTTTGTCTGTCTGTCTGTCCGTCTGTCCGTCACAGAGCCCGTTCTCAGAAACTATACATGTTAGATACTTGAAATTTTGGGTACTTATAGCTGAACACCTCACATCAAACAACAAATCATAAAATTTTGAAAAAGTTGGTAATTAACCGAATTACGGGCTAATTAACTTCTAAAATTAACCAATCCACCTTTTTAATTTATCAAAAGCAGCTCTCTGACTACAATTGGACCCTTTTTGCGAGGCTAGCTTCGGAGTACTACCATTGGAGGATTCACGAAAGCTGAAGCCCGATTTTATCTGGCGAGGCTAGCAAACTGCAGACTTGATTTTTTATCTCAGACATTACGGCGCGCTCGCGGTTTTTATTTTAATACGAAATTTAAACTTTTTAAATATTAAATTTTTTGATTAAATTTTTTGCCATCCTGATTTGAAATTCTTCGGTGATTTCATACATACCCAGTTCAAACTCCTAGCTTAATTACAAGCGGAGATATTAATTATTATTTAATTAATTAGGTTTCATTTCCATGAAATGCGGGTGGCACGTGATTTTTAAACCACGAAATAATTTAAATTAGGAAATATATCAATTTGCATGAGGTTCAGCGCTATCAGATAAGTATATTCGAGGTGAGAAAAAGCGTGCTTCGCCCGCTATCGCATAATTTTTGTTAGGTTTGTGTCGATGGGAAGGGGGGGGGGGTAACACTTTTGATTAAATATCCCAATTAAATCGAATTACAGATATTATTATGACAAAGACCAGCGTGCTTCGCCCGTTATCGGATAATTTCTATCTTTCTGTACGTGATAGCTTATTTGTAAGTTGCGATATTAATTTTTATTTAATGAATCTGCATGTGTAGTGGGCAATGGGGTGCGTTTTGGATCCTTTTTAGGCAAACGGGGAGAGGCGCTGGTTTTCTTTTTTAAAAATTAGCTTTTATGACCTTTTTAGATACCGTTTTTGAGGGAGTCCTCAGATACCGGGTGTCCCAAAAAGGACTGACTGATTTTAAAATTCAATAACTTCCAAACGGTGACAGATATTAAAAAAATTCTTGCAGGAGGGTTATGCATAAAGTCAAAAGTTTTATTACAGTGATTTTCGATTTTAGTTCGAATTACAAATAATAGATGGCGCTGTAAGCAATAGTCGCTAAATACAGGCTCGATTTTTGCTCCTTTCTGTTGTTCCATGCAGAAAAAGGAGATGGAAATGTATTATCCGGGCCACGAAGTACCAAAAATCGAGCCTGAATTTAGCCTCTATTGATCGCAGCGCCATCTATTGTTTGTAATTCGAACTAAAATCGAAAATCACTGTAATAAAACTTTTGACTTTATGCATAACCCTCCTGCAAGAATTTTTTTTAATATCTGTCACCGTTTGGAAGTTACTGAATTTTAAAATCAGTCAGTCCTTTTTGGGACACCCGGTATATGCTACTTCTTAAATATAAAAATGTCAACTATTTAGTTACCACTATTTCCGAATAGTAATTTTAGCAAGTTTCTTAATTTCTAGCTTAAGACCGCCACCAACTCGAGTAACATATCCACTGATAGGTTTTTTAACACAGTTTTGTTCAGATACACTTTTGTTATGAATAGTGTGCGCTCCCTGGTGGTGGAATGCGGAACTAACAGAATTCTTGGTTAATAACGCCACCATTACGACTCCTGTATCTACGGAAAGGTTGCGTGAAGGAGTTTCCTTCAGATACGCTTTTGGTACAAATAGAGTGCGCTCCCTGGCGGCGGAATGCGGAACTAACGTAACGCAATTTTGTTAAAATTAGGAAAAATAACAAGTAGATGTGTCTTGAAACTTTAAGATAGTTCATAACACATTGAGATATATGCTACTTATTAAATATAAAAATGTCAAAAGTTTAGTTACCACTATTTCCGAATAGTAATTTGTGCGAATATCTTAAATTCTTGCTTAAGACCGCCACCACCTCGAGTAACATATCTACTGGTAGGTTGTTTAACGGACTTTCCTTTCGACACAGTTTTGTTATGAATAGAGAGCGCTCCCTGGTGGTGGAATGTGGAACTAATAGAATTCTTGGTTAAGACCGCCACCATCCCGACCCATGTATCTACGGAAAGGTTGCGTGAATGGGTTTCGTTGAGATGTGTTTTTGTTAAAAATACAGTGCGCTCCCTGGTGGTGGAATACGGAACTAACATAACGCGATTTTGTTAAAATTAGGCAATCTAACAAGACGATCTGTTTAACATATCTACTGATAGGTTGTTTAATGGACTTTCCTTCCGATACAGTTTTGTTATGTATAGAGTGCGCTCCCTGGTGGTGGAATGTGGAACTAACAGAATTCTTGGTTAAGACCGCCACCTTCCCGACCCATGTATCTACGGAAAGGTTGCGTGAAGGTGTTCGTTCAGACATGTTTTTGTTAAGAATAGAGTGCGCTCCCTGGTGGTAGAATGTGGAACTAACATAACGCGATTTTGTTAAATTTAGGAAATATAACAAGGCGATCTGCTTGCGACTTTAAGATAGTTCATAACACATTGAGATATATACTACTTATTAAATATAAGAATGTCAAAAGTTTAGTTACCACTATTCCCTTATAGTAATTTGTGCAAATATCTTAAATTCTTGCTTAAGACCGCCACCACCTCGAGAAACATATCTACTGATAGGTTATTTAACGGACTTTCCTTCCGACGCAGTTTTGTTATGGATAGAGTGCGCTCCCTGGTGGTGGAATGTGGAACTAACAGAATTCTTGGTTAAGACCGCCACCTTCCCGACCCATGTATCTACGGAAATGTTGCGTGAAGGGGTTTCGTTGACACATGTTTTTGTTAAGAATACAGTGCGCTCCCTGGTGGTGGAATGTGGAACTAACATAACGCGATTTTGTTACAATTAGGAAATCTAACAAGTCGATCTGTTTGAAACTTTAAGATATTTTATAACACATAAGATAAAGTGTAAGAAAGAATGACACGCGAAATTCCGGGGAGGGGGGGGGGCGCTAGATTTCTATTTAAAAAATTAGCGTTTCTGACCCCTTTAGGTGACTTTTTGAGGGAGTCCTGAGATATATGCTACTTATTTAATATAAAATTGTCTAAAGTTTAGTTACCACTATTTCCTAATAGTAATTTCAGCAAATATCTTAATTTTTTATTAAGACCGCCACCACCTCGAGTAACATATCTACTTATAGGTTGTTTAACGAAGTTTCCTTCCGATACAGTTTTGTTAAGAATAGAGTGCGCTCCCTGGTGGTGGAATGTGGATCTAACATTTTTGTTAAAATTAGGAAATATAACGAGGCGATCTGTTTGAAATTTTACGATAGTTTATAACACATTAGAAAAAGTTTATAAAAAATGGCGCGTGAAATTTCGGGAAGGTGGGGAGAGGGGGAGGGGCAAAATATTTCTTTTTTGTTTCATACCGTTTCAGGTGCGTTTTTTGATGGAGTCCTCAGATACATGCTACTTATACTTATTAAATATAAATATGTCAAAAGTTAAATTACCACTATTTCCGAAAAGTAATTTCAACAATTACCTTAAATTCTTGCTGAAGACCGCCACCCCCTCGAGTAACATATCTACTAATGGGTTGTGTAAAGGAGTTTCGTTCAGATACGCTTTTGTTAAGAATACAGTGCGCTCCCTGGTGGTGGAATGTGGAATTAACAGACCGCGATTTCATTTAAAGTAGGAAATCTAACAATTCAATCTGTTTTAAACTTTAAGATACTTTATAACACACGATAATAAATTATAAAGAAGAAGGGCGCGTCGCATTTCGAGGAGGGGGGGGGGGTTGAGGGAGGTGCGCGAACAAAATTAGGAAATATAACTGGACGATCTGTTTGAAACTTTAATATGGCTTATAAAACATAACATAAATTTTTAAAATCAGGCCGCGTCAAAAATCATGGTGACCATCTGCCCACTCCACCCCAAAGGGGGCACTTTTCTAAATTTGGCAGATACCCGTCATGTGATATATCGTAGCATTTTTTTTTTGGGGGGGGGGCGAACAAAATTAGGAAATATAACAAGGCGAATATGTTTGAAACTTTAACATAGTTTAGGATGTGTTTGCCAAAATTTAGAAGGTATTCCATGGCGATAAATGTACTGGACGTTTTGAAAGAAAGTGCTTTGAAAGGAATATTAAACGAAACCCTTTGTGCGATGTATGATCACACTTACCCACTTGTTTATAATATATTTTTTAAATAATGCATTTATAATATTATGTAAATCTAATAAGTCTATATTATTAAAAAGATCTTTGAAGTCATATGCCGTTATATTATATACACAATGAAGATTTTTTAAAATATTTACCAGTTGATAGCTATTTTTTATACAATGTGTATTATCATTGTTTGTAATAAGTATATATAGTTGATTAAGAATATTTAATAGAAGTTTATTGGCTTTATTATTATATGTATTGCAACCAATAGTTACAGTCCTAAATTTAATTGGAGCTTTATGAAATTTGGGAATAAGAACTAAATAAGGATAATAAAAGTTAGTAGATAGAATATTTAATAGTTTATAATAACTTTGAATTTTACGATTATTTACAATTACATTTTCATTAGTTTTTTGAAAAGATTTATTAGAAGAAATACAAGAGAGGTTGTAGATATAAGAAGGTTGTAAGAAGTTGGTGGTAATAAGATTTACATATGATTGCATAATCATTAGGAGATTTGTCTACATATGTAATAACGTAGTTTTTTGTAATTTAGTAATTTGTTGGAAAAAATGCTTTGTGTTAATAGAAACCAAAGCAGAAATATTATTTTTTAAAGTCATAGTTAATTTTTCAATTACTAATATTTTCCATTGATTAAAATATTCAATAGGTTTATTGTAATAGATTGATATTTTATATATAAAGATATCTATATATAATATGTAAACTGTTTGATAATAGATTTAACAGTAAATTTAGATGGAAGTCTATATTTAGTACCATAACCCATTAGTTTTTTCAATTGAAAATCATTAACAATTTTAAGATTTCCAGTGATTATATGTCCATGATCATTGTTTATATATGTTTTTAGATTGGGGTCATTGCATTTACACGGAAAATTACTTGCAGCAGATGTATTTTTTGAAAATGTATTGTAGTTAAAAAATTTTCTACCAATTGTATTCGGATACTTAAAGGTTTTTGATATATGAAGATTATTAATAGGAAAATAACAGCTTTTATCATTAATTATAGAATTGATATTAATTTTATTAAATATATGATTTGAAAAAGTTATTATCATTTGAGCATTCGTGTTTTGAATTTTATGTTTTTTTTTTTTTTTTTTTTTTTTTTTTCTTTTGTAAATTAATATTTAAAAGATTAACCCTAGTCATAATGAGATCAAAATAAATATCAGAAAAATGGTTAGAGCAAGAATTACTTAGAAATACATTTAAATGTTGTACAATCTGTTTCTTTTTAATTGCAAATATGTATTTTCGAATTAATAACCAGTTATAATGCTTTAAATATTTACTTTGAAGATCATTAAGTTGTTTAGTGATATATTTTTTGGAAACTACAACTGATGATGAACCCTTTCCACGTTTGTTTCGTTTTGTTTTACAATTTAAATTATGATTAAGAGTAGGATAAATTGGAGAATAATTAATAGTGTTATTTATAGATGTGAAGATTTTGACAAGTCTATTAAATATTTCACTAATAACCCCTTGGGGACGAGCGGCACGTATACGTACCTCATGAAGCGCTCAGAATCCTTGTTTTTCCTCACCAGTAAAATTTTACTGTAAAATTTGCCTTATTTAATCATCGCATTTTCTCGATTCAAGAAGACACAAATTTCTGTTTTTAAAAAACGGTGAAAAAAGATTAAAAATTTCGTTAAAGGCTCCCGTCCCGAAGGGGTTAAGTCCATAAGGATAAATTGTGTTGTAATATTTCATGTATGATGACTCCATATAAAGCCGTTCTGGTTTATATTTTAGAATTTGAAGATATATATATATATATATATATATAATTTTTTTCGTCTGTCTGCGTGTGTGCCATTGCAATTTAGCTTACATTCGTTAATTTATTTACCAACTTACAGGAAGATGCCTCATAAATAGATCCATTTCAACGATATACAATATTATGAATTATGATGCAAACATAATTTTGCATGTAATACACGAAACAAAACACTATTTTTATTAAGGGAATATTTTAATTGCTTTTTATATTTTATGAATTTTTTTTTTATCTTACCTTAAAATAACAACAGCGATCAATATTGTAAAGCGGAAACATATCCGTGATTGGCTGTGGCAACACCAGACGGATAAATCTACCTTTTATTGCGATTTTTTAAACTTTTAAACATTACAAAATTTTAATTTTTACACCGTCGAATGTTCTTTGAAATGCAATTTGTTTAAAAATTGTATCTCAGTTTACTGATTTCTATGGTTTTAAAAATAATTTTCAAATATGAGTTTAAAAAAATCCCTGCTGGCCCGGCCTACAGGCAGAGGTAAATTTCGAAGTTAAGTATACTAATTTCACCAACAAAAACTAAATCATTATTAGATATAAATGCACTTTAACAGTTTTATCTGTCTGCTTTTGACGAGTTTTTATTTCCTTTTTATAAAATAGCTGGTTTTATCAGAATCATGTTAAGGCGATATTAAAAAAATATTTTTCCATACTTAACAACTCGAAATTTTCTGGAACATTTTCAGATTCATTAAAAAAAAAAAAAGAAACATGCTGACGTGATTTTTGAAAAGATTTATAAGCGACCTGTGTTTTTATTTTTCTTTCTATTAATTAAAACTTGATTAATAAACAATTATTTTCTTAGTAGGGCAGTATTTTTCGTTTCTAACATAATCGCATCGGGAAATTCTGTTCAAAATGCCCCCTTTGACATCATTTTTTGAAATATAATCTGCCTCTATCAAAAAATCGATCATTACTGTACATTATGTAGTTTCTGAATAAGAGAATCTAGCAATTGGATGCGTTTGAGAGCAAAAATGGATTTAAAAATGAGTAAGAAAATAGACAGTTTGGATTTGAATACACCCCTAATAAGATTATTTTTTTCTTCAACCGCTATGTATTTTTATTTTGTTTTTGCTGTAAGAATTGGCCCTATCAAAAACTTGTCTATATAAATGTTGAAGACAATATTAAGAAGATATATGATAAATTCATGGAGATTTTATATCTTCTCAATTGACGGAGTTATGGATTTTTTAACAAAAATGTGTGATGCATGAATTTTTGGCGGTATTTTTAGAAGTAATAAAAACTTTAAACTGATTTGTTATGTACAAAAATTAAGAAGTTAAGGGTTTTTTTTTTCACAAAACCCCGCCCTATTTCCATCCCCTTTGTCTACTTTTGCCCATTAACGAACTTGACCGAGATTTTATGTCCCTTGATTTCATGTATCAGTTTGGAAGAGATTTGTGCAGCATTGCGGAAGTTATCGTGTCCAGAAGAAAGTGATAACACAATTGCTTCGGGAAATTCCGTTCAAAATGCCCAATTTGACATCATTTTTTGAAATATATTCTGCCTCTATCAAAACATCGATCATTGCAGTACATTATATAGTTTCTGAATAAGCGAATCTACCAATTAAATGCGTTTGAAAGCAAAAATGAATTTAAAAATGAGTCAGAAAATAAGCAGTTTGGATTTGAATACTCCCTTCATACGATGATTTTCCCAACACAATCCTCTTCGGGAAATTCGGTTCAAAATGCCCACTTTAACAGCATTTTTTAAAATATATTCTGCCTCTAACAAAAAATAGACCATTACGGTACATTATATAGTTTCTGAGTAAGAAAGCGTACCAATTGGAAGCCTTTGAGAGCAAAAATGAATTGTAAAATGAGACAGAAAATACGCAGTTTGGATTAGAATACACCCTTACTTAGATGATTTTTTTCTTCAACCGCTATGTATTTTTAATTTGTTTTTGCTGTAAGAATTGGTCCTATCCAAAACTTGTCTATATAGATGTTGTAGACAATATTAAGAAGATATATGATAAATTCATGGGGATTATATATCTTTTGAATTGACGGAGTTATGGATTTTTTACTTCTTCAAACCCCCTTTTTGTTTTCGTTTTTAATTTTTTTGCGGTACGAATTGGTCCTATCAAAAACTTGTGAGTATAAAAGTTGTAGATAATATTAACGAGATTTATAATAAAATTAATTGGAATTGATATCTTGAGAATTGACGAAGTTATGAATTTTTTTCTCCCCAAAACCCTATTTTTTGCACCCCTTGAGCCCATTTTTAACTTTATCAAAAATCTGTGATACATAAAATTTTGGCCCTATTTTTAGAAGTAATAAAAACTTTAAACTGATTTGATATGTACAAAAATTAAGAAGTTATGGGGGGTTTTCGGTTTTCACAAAACCCCTCCCTATTTCCATCCCCTTGGTCCGATTTTGCCCATTAACGAACTTGACCGAGATTTTATGCCCTTTGATTTTATGTATCAGTTTGGAAGAAATTGGTGCAGAATTACAAAAGTTATCGTGTCCAGAAGAAAGTGATATATATAGATAGACAGATACACAGATAGATAGATAGATAGATAGATAGATAAAGTTTTTTACTGAGGGTGGTTTTGGGTTCTAGGGGTCATGATCGGTGTAGATCTGCAAAATTTTTTCAGAAATTCCAACATAGGAACGATCCCAATAGGTTGTATTTCATACGAAATCTACCTAAAACAAGTGGGTAAGTGTGATCATACATCGCACAAAGGGTTTCGTTTAATATTCCTTTCAAAACGTCCAGTACATTTATCGCCATGGAATACCTTCTAAATTTTGGCAAACACATCCTAAACTATGTTAAAATTTCAAACATATTCGCCTTGTTATATTTCCTAATTTTGTTCGCCCCTCCCCCAAAAAAATGCTACGATATATCACATGGCGGGTATCTGCCAAATTTAGAAAAGTGCCCCCCTTGGGGGGGAGTGGGCAGATGGTCACCATGATTTTTGACGCGGCCTGATTTAAAAAAATTATGTTATGTTTTATAAGCCATATTAAAGTTTCAAACAGATCGTCCAGTTATATTTCCTAATTTTGTTCGCGCACCTCCCTCAACCCCCCCCCCCCCTCATCGAAATGCGACGTGCCCTTCTTTTTTATAATTTATTATCGTGTGTTATAAAGTATCTTAAAGTTTAAAACAGATTGAATTGTTAGATTTCCTACTTTAAATGAAATCGCGGTCTCTTAATTCCACATTCCACCACCAGGGAGCGCACTGTATTCTTAACAAAAGCGTATCTGAACGAAACTCCTTTACACAACCCATTAGTAGATATGTTACTCGAGGGGGTGGCGGTCTTCAGCAAGAATTTAAGATAATTGTGGAAATTACTATTCGGAAATAGTGGTAATTTAACTTTTGACATATTTATATTTAATAAGTATAAGTAGCATGTATCTGAGGACTCCATCAAAAAACGCACCTGAAACGGTATGAAACAAAAAAGAAATATTTTGCCCCTCCCCCTCTCCCCACCTTCCCGAAATTTCACGCGCCATTTTTTATAAACTTTTTCTAATGTGTTATAAACTATCGTAAAATTTCAAACAGATCGCCTTGTTATATTTAATAATTTTAACAAAAATGTTAGTTCCACATTCCACCACCAGGGAGCGCACTCTATTCTTAACAAAACTGTATCGGAAGGAAACTCCGTTAAACAACCTATAAGTAGATATGTTACTCGAGGTGGTGGCGGTCTCAATAAGAAATTAAGATATTTGCTGAAATTACTATTAGGAATTAGTGGTATCTAATCTTTAGACAATTTTATATTAAATAAGTAGCATATATCTTAGGACTCCCTCAAAAAGTCACCTAAAGCGGTCAGAAACGCTAATTTTTTAAATAGAAATCTAGCGCCCCCCCCCCCTCCCGGGAATTTCGCGTGTCATTCTTTCTTACACTTTATCTTATGTATTATAAAATATCTTAAAATTTCAAACAGATCGACTTGTTAGATTTCCTAATTTTAACAAAATCGCGTTATGTTAGTTCCACATTCCACCACCAGGGAGCGCACTGTATTCTTAACAAAAACATGTGTCAACGAAACCCCTTCACGCAACATTTCCGTAGATACATGGGTCGGGAAGGTGGCGGTCTTAACAAAGAATTCTGTTAGTTCCACATTCCACCACCAGGGAGCGCACTCTATTCATAAGAAAACTGTGTCGGAAGGAAAGTCCGTTAAATAACCTATCAGTAGATATGTTTCTCGAGGTGGTGGCGGTCTTAAGCAAGAATTTAAGATATTTGCACAAATTACTATAAGGAAATAGTGGTAACTAAACATTTGACATTCTTATATTTAATAAGTAGCATATATCTCAATGTGTTATGAACTATCTTAAAGTCGCAAGCAGATCGCCTTGTTATATTTCCTAAATTTAACAAAATCGCGTTATGTTAGTTCCACATTCTACCACCAGGGAGCGCACTCTATTCTTAACAAAAACATGTCTGAACGAACCCCTTCACGCAACCTTTCCGTAGATACATGGGTCGGGAAGGTGGCGGTCTTAACCAAGAATTCTGTTAGTTCCACATTCCACCACCAGGGAGCGCACTCTATTCATAACAAAACTGTATCGGAAGGAAAGTCCATTAAACAACCTATCAGTAGATATGTTAAACAGATCGTCTTGTTAGATTGCCTAATTTTAACAAAATCGCGTTATGTTAGTTCCGTATTCCACCACCAGGGAGCGCACTGTATTTTTAACAAAAACATATCTCAACGAAACGCCTTCACGCAACCTTTCCGTAGATACATGGGTCGGGATGGTGGCGGTCTTAACCAAGA
Source organism: Maratus speciosus (assembly GCA_963932465.1). Lineage (NCBI taxonomy): Eukaryota > Metazoa > Arthropoda > Arachnida > Araneae > Salticidae > Maratus > Maratus speciosus. Next base: position 225,728,616 of record OZ010789.1, read on the forward strand.
ATTCTATTAGTTCCACATTCCACCACCAGGGAGCGCTCTCTATTCATAACAAAACTGTGTCGAAAGGAAAGTCCGTTAAACAACCTACCAGTAGATATGTTACTCGAGGTGGTGGTGGTCTTAAGCAAGAATTTAAGATATTTGCACAAATTACTATTCGGAAATAGTGGTAACTAAACTTTTGACATTTTTATATTTAATAAGTAGCATATATCTCAATGTGTTATGAACTATCTTAAAGTTTCAAGACACATCTACTTGTTATTTTTCCTAATTTTAACAAAATTGCGTTACGTTAGTTCCGCATTCCGCCGCCAGGGAGCGCACTCTATTTGTACCAAAAGCGTATCTGAAGGAAACTCCTTCACGCAACCTTTCCGTAGATACAGGAGTCGTAATGGTGGCGTTATTAACCAAGAATTCTGTTAGTTCCGCATTCCACCACCAGGGAGCGCACACTATTCATAACAAAAGTGTATCTGAACGAAACTGTGTTAAAAAACCTATCAGTGGATATGTTACTCGAGTTGGTGGCGGTCTTAAGCTAGAAATTAAGAAACTTGCTAAAATTACTATTCGGAAATAGTGGTAACTAAATAGTTGACATTTTTATATTTAAGAAGTAGCATATACCGGGTGTCCCAAAAAGGACTGACTGATTTTAAAATTCAGTAACTTCCAAACGGTGACAGATATTAAAAAAAATTCTTGCAGGAGGGTTATGCATAAAGTCAAAAGTTTTATTACAGTGATTTTCGATTTTAGTTCGAATTACAAACAATAGATGGCGCTGCGATCAATAGAGGCTAAATTCAGGCTCGATTTTTGGTACTTCGTGGCCCGGATAATACATTTCCATCTCCTTTTTCTGCATGGAACAAAAGAAAGGAGCAAAAATCGAACCTGTATTTAGCGACTATTGCTTACAGCGCCATCTATTATTTGTAATTCGAACTAAAATCGAAAATCACTGTAATAAAACTTTTGACTTTATGCATAACCCTCCTGCAAGAATTTTTTTAATATCTGTCACCGTTTGGAAGTTATTGAATTTTAAAATCAGTCAGTCCTTTTTGGGACACCCGGTATCTGAGGACTCCCTCAAAAACGGTATCTAAAAGGGTCATAAAAGCTAATTTTTAAAAAAGAAAACCAGCGCCTCTCCCCGTTTGCCTAAAAAGGATCCAAAACGCACCCCATTGCCCACTACACATGCAGATTCATTAAATAAAAATTAATATCGCAACTTACAAATAAGCTATCACGTACAGAAAGATAGAAATTATCCGATAACGGGCGAAGCACGCTGGTCTTTGTCATAATAATATCTGTAATTCGATTTAATTGGGATATTTAATCAAAAGTATTACCCCCCCCCCTTCCCATCGACACAAACCTAACAAAAATTATGCGATAGCGGGCGAAGCACGCTTTTTCTCACCTCGAATATACTTATCTGATAGCGCTGAACTTCATGCAAATTGATATATTTCCTAATTTAAATTATTTCGTGGTTTAAAAAGCACGTGCCACCCGCATTTCATGGAAATGAAACCTAATTAATTAAATAATAATTAATATCTCCGCTTGTAATTAAGCTAGGAGTTTGAACTGGGTATGTATGAAATCACCGAAGAATTTCAATTCAGGATGGCAAAAAATTTAATCAAAAAATTTAATATTTAAAAAGTTTAAATTTCGTATTAAAATAAAAACCGCGAGCGCGCCGTAATGTCTGAGATAAAAAATCAAGTCTGCAGTTTGCTAGCCTCGCCAGATAAAATCGGGCTTCTGCTTTCGTGAATCCTCCAATGGTAGTACTCTGAAGCTAGCCTCGCAAAAAGGGTCCAATTGTAGTCAGAGAGCTGCTTTTGATAAATTAAAAAGGTGGATTGGTAATTTTAGAAGTTAATTAGCCCGTAATTCGGTTAATTACCAACTTTTTCAAAATTTTATGATTTGTTGTTTGATGTGAGGTGTTCAGCTATAAGTACCCAAAATTTCAAGTATCTAACATGTATAGTTTCTGAGAACGGGCTCTGTGACGGACAGACGGACAGACGGACAGACAGACAGACAGACAAAGGAGCGAGACGAATAGGGTTTCGTGAGATGAACGAAACCCTAAAAAGAAATATTTTGTCTGTATTTCAATTACAAAAGATTAAAAAGTTTCCACTTCAAGCAATAAAAAATATTAAGCGTTTATTTCGGGCTAATATTCCACACTGAAAATAAAAACTTCAGCAAAATCATGTACATAAATAAAACACAAATTTAACCCGGAAGAACTCGCTAGTGAGAATTTCTCTCACGGTGTCCAATCGCTTTTCTTTTACTTTACATTCACTTAATATCATTTTTTTTTTTTTTTTTTTTTTTTTTTTTTGCTTGGCTTAGTACTTTTATTCACAAAAGAGTTAAAATAACTGGAGTAACATTTTGAAATTTTAATTAAAATGAAAAATGTTTTAAATAAGAGTCTTAAAAAAAAGTACGACGGTAAAAGAAAATCTCATGCAGCGAGTTCTCCCGGGTTAATAGACATGTAATCGAACTACGTGCTTAAATTACTAAACTATTTGAATTAAAAAAAATTGTTGCGGGTAGAAAAATCTTTGGCGATTTCTCCGACTATTAACTCTTGTGTGACTCTTGGTTTATTTTTAGGAACACATTTTGTATTTACGATAGATGATACAAACTTTAATTTTCTATTTTCCCAAGATTTTGCATTATTGCCTATTAAAATCATTTTAACTACTCCGAAAATTTAAAAATTGTTTAATTTGTTATACTCTCTATATCAGTATAATTATTGTTACATTTAACAAAAAAAGGGGATTTACTAAACTTGAACTATTTTGAAATAAATCGAAAAAAGGCATATAAAAGTTCTTGAAATGTGAAATTTTAATTAGAGAACTCTTGTAAACGTATTACATCATAGAAATATACAAGGACGGATGAGGGGGAAAAAAATCTGCTCCCGTGCTTACGAAGTCAGACCGGAAAACCGGAAACAATAATCGAATAAAAGACAACATATTGCATGTATTCTTTGGAACAAGCAAAGTGAGTTTTCAAGGGGAAAATAGCCGTTTTGTATACATATAATCAGTCTGGTGGATATAAAAATTTAACCAAAAAATTTCGCAAGAGCCCTTCTATGTATCGGTTAGACGAAATATGTGTCGGATTAAAGCACAATAGCTTTGGCATGTTTAAAAGGATTCATGTCATTGCTGGTGTACTTATTATCGGAACATATATATTTGTTCTTCAAACAATGGATTACTTCAAAAAATGAAAAATGACGTCAATGGAGAATAGGTGTTATTTTTCCTGTTTGCTTTTCTTTAAATTATTACAATTTTATTGAAATAAGTAACTGTCAAAATTGTACTTGTTTACAATTGTAATCATATGATAAAAATAATTATTTAAATTACATTTTATTAAGATATGTTTACTTCTAAAATATCATTCGTTAAAATCATATGTTTTCCTCAAGTTTTAAAATTATGTGGGAAAATATTACATTCAGTTTAACTTAATTTGTAAATATTTAAAGAAAAATAATTAGCAAATATTTAAAGATAAATAATTAGCAAATATTTAAATATTTAAAGCTTTCTTATAGAATAAAATTGTTTGCAAGCTTAATTTTTTTATTTTGTATTAAGTAATGGTATGAAACAATTTGCAGTGCATATTTTTACTAAAAAACAATATCTATTCAGAAGATGAATTTATAAAAAATAATAATTCTGTACACAATGGAAAAGTATTATTAAAAGAAAACAAAGATGTGTAGTATTAAGAAGGAAATTCAATGTCAGTGAGTATTATTCAAAGTGAGAAATGTTATAAAATTTATAAAAATATATACATGGTGGTTGGGAAAATTTCAGTTGTTAAACATTCTAATTGGAAAGTTTTCAAAGTAATCTGCAAGTCTGAATTAGTTAAGAAATAAAAATACAGAAAATATGCAACCAGTGATAATTTAAATATAATTTTGCTGAAAGATTTTAATTATTAAAAAATAAAGCATATATTTGAAGGAATGAAGCTAAAATGTAATAACTCTGTTTTATTATTTTTTTTTTAATTGTGGATACTTTTACTAGTTTATTTTCTGCATTATGTTATAGAGAAGAGTTTCAAAATATTTATACTAGTATATACACTATCAGAAAACAATATGATTAATCAAAAAAAAAAAAGAAAAGAAAAGAAATAGCCTAAAAAATTACAATAATGCATCCAACAGCAGTTAAAATTCATTAGTTTTTATTCGATATTCTTTTAAAATGTTTCTAGATTTTTACCTAGATTTTTTACTCTGCTTTAGATTGATTAGATAAAAAAATACGAGTTTACAAACCAATTTCTTAATTTTATCACATGCATCTGGATTTTACTGCATTTTATGTATTATTTCTTGCCAGATCACTGGACCCGTCTAGTAGCCGAAGGGTTAAAATGGGGCTTGTTATTTATAATTATCCACTAACCCTGTAGATAAAATATTAATAATAATATACCAATATGTGACTCCATTTTGTGTGCATGGTCTGAATTTTTATACTTTATTCACATTAAAAACTGATTAACTGTTTGATACTACCTTCATTACTACTATTATTTTTAACTGTGTCATATAAAATAAGTACGATTATATGCATTTCTAACAGAACATATATATATAAATTGTTACCACATTTAATTAAAAAACCCGTATAGTAGATTCTCTCAAATCCGCTTGTACAATTTATGATGATATCAGTGATATTGGCCGTGACAACAGACATCCAGCCAGATAGATCTTCGGAAAATAGTACAAAAAGTTTCATATTAAACCTGAAATAGAGTAGCTGCTGCGCTGTGGGATATAGATAATAAATGACATTTGTATTTTAAAAAAATAATAGATAGTAAGAGTTATTATTTTTTTATATATAATTTCATAAATAAAATGTAATTTCCGCAATCAATTATTAAAATTATTTTTTTATAACCAAAAATTTGTTTTTAAGTATGTATTTTGCTGCAAGGAAATCCTGATGTAAAATAAATTAAACCTTTGTATCATCGTGTTATTTCTACAATTACCATAACATTCTTTTCTACAACGTTTTAGTGTTGTCTTTTAAAAAGCGGAATTAAATAAATTATTTATATCCGCCAATCTTTTAGTTAAAATGGATTTATTTGAATTAATTTCATTTTGTCTTTTGCTTGTCAAATATAGGTCAAGATTAGTAAATCTCTAATTAGTAAATTTCTGAGTGATATTTTTAGATACTTTTCTATCAGATTCTTAATTGTCTGAGCGAAGCGAAGGCTAATACTCAGCGAAATATTACTGTCCGGACACTTTACTACTACGATGGATATTAACGCCATGTCCTCCTAAAAAAAAAGCCTAATAAAAACCTTTCGTCAAGCATAACTCAAAAAATATCTGTCGGATTTCGTTTCTGATTGCACCAGAAGGTACCTATGAGGGTCGCCTACTGAATGCACCTACTATGAAAAATAAGTTCCAAACCGTTTAAAAATAATATAGAAAAAACTCTTAAAAAAGCACAATTTATCTGCATACGTCACAGAAATTTGGTGTGCGTCACTTTCACCGGTTGATGTTTTCATAGACAACTGGTTTGAACACATGGAGCAAATTAAAAAAGATACTCACGCAGTAATATTGAATAGATCAGTTTCAACCACGTGATCACAAACCTTGCAACAACCCGTGGCAACCAGTTTTGGTGGGCAAACAAATAATAATACAGTATTCCGTATCACGGTGACCGTTTTTAGCCTGTTGTATAAAATCTGGCATGTTGTATGACATACAATTGTGGATGATTAAAACAAAAGACATGAGTGTTTATTGATCCGGGAGGTTATCTTTCTCTGGATGTCTGTCTGTCTATCATACAGCATGCAATTTTCTTGTAAAGGATGATATTATTATGCAGTAAAACCTCCATAACGGGCACACCCGATTAGTGGACAGCTCTATTTAGCGGGCATTTTTTCCATTACCAACCCTTAAATAACTGTACATTTTTTACTCTCAGTAGCGGACACCTCCAAATAGAGGGCAAATTCTGCCCTTCCGAGGTGTTCGCTATCCAGAAGTTTTACTGGTAAAACCTCCATAGCGGACATTTTTTCGATTACCAACTCTTAAATAACTGTACATGTTTTACTCTCAGTAGCGGTCACCTCTAAATAGAGGACGAATTCTGCATTCTCGGGGTGTCCGCTATTCAGAGGCTTTACTGTATATAATATTGATAATTATTTTACAGAGCCGCACAAAAAAATAAGAATATATGAAACGAATATAAACTAAATTCGGGATTGGTAGATCGCTGATGGTAATGTAATTTTAGGATGTTGTTACAGTCATCCGTAGCATGTTTTTAGAGTTTCGTTCATCTAACGAAACCCTACCTGTCTCACTCCTTTGTCTGACTGTTTGTCCGTCTGTCACAGAGACCGTTCTCAGAAACTATATATGTCGGAGACATGAAAATTTGCATACTTATAGCTGAACACCACACATCAAATGGCAAATAATAAAATTTTGAAAAAGCCTAATATTTAACCCTCTGGGCTCTAACTTGTGTATTTTAAACATTTTTTCTAACTCAGCCCCTAATTTAATTAAGTTGGAGACATGAAATTTTGCATACTTATAGCTGAACACCTCACATCAAGCGACAAATAATAAAATTTTGAAAAAGGCTTAATATTTAACCCTTTGAGCTCTAACTTGTGCATTTAAAGCAATTTTTCTAACTCAGTCCCTAATTAAGTTGGAGACATGAAAGTTTGGATATTTATAGCTGAACACTTGCGATAACACGATAAATCATAAAATTTTGAAAAAGTCATATTTAACCCTCCGGTCTCTAACTTATGTATTTTAAGCAATTTTTCTAACTCAGCCCCTAATTAAGTTGGAGACATGACATTTTGCATACTTATAGCTGAACACCTCACATCAAACGACAAATAATAAAATTTTTAAAAAGTCTAATATGTAACCCTCTGGTCCCTAACTTATGTATTTTAAACAATTTTTCTAACTCAGCCCCTAATTAAATTGGAGACATGACATTTTACATACTTATAGCTGAACACCTCACATCAAACGACAAATAATAAAATTTTGTAAAAGTCTATTATTTAACCCTCTGGGCTCTAACTTGTGTATTTTAAGCAATTTTTCTAACTCAGCCCCAAATTAAGTTGAAGACATGAAATTTTGCATACTTATAGCTGAACATCTCACATCAAACAGCAAATACTAAAATTTTGAAAAAGCCTAATATTTAACCCTCTGGGCTCTAACTTGTGTATTTAAAGCAATTTTTCTAACTCAGCCTCTAATTATGTTGGAAACATAAAAATTTTCATACTTATAGCTGAACACTTCACATCAAACGACAAATAATAAAATTTTGAAAAAATCTAATATTTAACCTCTAATATTTTGTCTCGTGCATTTTTTTAATTTAAACTGTTTTGCAATACTATTTTTTGTTCATTTTGCATAATAAGTGTAATGTGACATAATTTGTTCTATTTCAGATTTCTAACGCATGTTAATGAATTTATTTTACAATATCCTTTCTCTTTTAAAATTCCCATGTAAATATAGTTTTTATGGCGTAATTTCCAATAAGTGCCTGCTTTTTATACCTAATTATTTAATTCTAATTTGAAGGTTTTTTTCTGTTTATAATAGTAACGTGTAAATAATTTTTTTATTTGAAGCAAACATTATTGTTTGCGCCGCTTATACAGTTGGCAACAGTTTAAATTAATACCATTTTCTAAAATATGTAAAAAATAGCTGTCAAAATGCTGAATATTTGAATTTAAAATAAAAATAAAACCTCAAAAAATGAGTCAAATTAAAAAAAAATAATGAAATCTGCAGACCGGGATCTTCTATTGAATAAAATGATCTAAACATGATTAAATTCCCATGTATAGCTTTTGCTCTTATAAATTCTTTTTAATGGAACGATTTTGTCCAACTTTAGCATTAAATATCTCTTAAAATAATTCTTCGATTTGAAAACTGTATGCATTAGTGTGTTGATCAAACATTTTGCTATAATACCACCGATTTTCATATATTTGTATGCAATAGTTTTCTTAATATTAACGAAGAAAGACCTCCGGTCACAAAAAATTCAAAACCGGCGGCGGCGGTGACAGCGTTAGTTACTTTTTATAGAATAGAGAGATATATAAAAATGAAAACTTGTCTATCTGTCTGTTTGTAATTCTATAAAAAATCCACAATTTGGAAGCCAAAATTGTGAAGAGATACGTACATGTGTATTAAAAGATGACCGAGACAACTAAAGTAATCCGGAATCGAAATAACTTATAGTTAATTTTTAATTAATAAAAACCCACCAATTTAACAGCAATTTCTTATCAAATTTAAACATTTTTCGTTATAGCAGTTGCCAACAATTAAAAAACACAATAAAATTATTACTACAACAATTAATTTTCTACTGCAAGATTTTCACGTGAAAAATGAAAATGAAATAAATAGTTTGCCGAATTTAAAAAAAAAAGGTGAATATTACGTCATAACTTTTCTATTGCAAGATATTCACGTGAAATATAAAAATGAAATAAATGGTTTGACGAAATTAAATGAAAGTGAATGTAACTTCATAACTTTAAAATTATTGCTCCAATTATAAATTGAAATAAGTTCATTTATAGCTGTATTCTTTTGCGTCTGTTATATACATTTATACATTTTTATATAGCGTTTTCATATGATTCCTTCAACAACATTTCGATTGCTTTTTTTAATGTTTATTTTGTGTTGTATGTTAAATTTTGAAATTGATTTTTCAGAACAAACATCCTTCAAATTCTGGGCAACGCCGGCACTTTAGTTTGTAACAGATAAATGGCTTTTGTATCTGTACATCTAATGCTAATATTATAAAGCGTTATAATATTATAAAGTATATAATATTATTAATGCTTGTACGCTTGTGAGCTGTTATCTCTGAAACTACATAGCCAACTTAAAAAAATGTTGGTGGCCATCTCTGCTCCGAAGAAAAGACTATTTTATGTCAGTGCAAGAACCTACATCGCTGCAGGAGCAAAAAAGTTCTAAAATTGTGATTTCTGCGATATTGATTGGGTTAGAAACTTTAAATTTGGTGCGGTAGTTACATTTAAGATGTAAATACTCGTAATGAACGCTCTCCAAAAGGTTCAATTTGACGGATAAACGTAAAAATTTCTAGAAAGGTTCTAAACTATGATTTATTTGGAATACTGAAATTTTTGGGATACTGTTGGGGTTAGAAACTAGAACTTTGGCATGGTAGTAATTAATAAGATGTAAAAGCTCGTTGTAGAACGAATTCTAAAAAATAGAAAGACTAAACAAAGCGGAAAAAGATCTAAAGATGATCTAAGTAACGAAGAACATGGAACTGTTAGGAATATAAACATGAAAATTGACATGGCTGTATTTATCATGACGTAAATTCTCGCAATAGAACAATTTCTAAAAATGTCGCTATATAAAACAGTTCAGAAACAAAAAACTTTCAAAATTTTTCTATTTCTCTGTTACTGCTGAGCCCAAAATCTTGAAATTTTGCTTCCGGTTAGTTTTAAAATATACAATTGTTTCTATGAATGGTTTCTAAAAAATTTAAAATTTAAAAAGATGAAATTAACGGAAAGCGATATCAATTACCATTAATTTGGAATTATTAGGTACAGCAACTTTAAATATTTCATAATGCTGCATTTCCTCCGCAAAACATGCGATTTAAATGCAACAAAACTGATAGATACCCACCTAGCATTAAATAAATTGTGTAAATATTGAATAAAGATATGTATGAAACAGTGAGTAGGTTGCCCGAAAGTACTTGTTAAAGTGTTCCTTCTCTAGACTTTTCTCTCTCTCGCCAAGGCCACTAACAGAGGGAAGTGCCGTTTTAAATGTGATATGAATTTTTTATCCGATTCATTTTTCTATACATTTTATCATAAGGTCATAGTCTCAATTATCATTAGTAGATTTTTTATATATTAACTTATTCTGGTGAAATTTTGTAATCGGGTTCATATTGGCGTATGTTAGCTTGCATGATTTGCTGAATAAATATGTATGGATTTGTAAATTACTTCAAATGACACTTTGACAGCTCAAAAGATATGCAGACGATATATTCAGATCTTGTGTCATACTTTATGTTGTAATCATTGCCGATTTCTTTTATTTAATACATGCTAAATACAGCTCAACTTGTGCAGAATATGTTTGAAAACAAAGCAATACAGCGTATGTAGTGGCCAGCATACACTCATCATTTAAATCCGATCGAGCATATCTAAAACACACTCTAACGAAGCATTGCATGCCACTTTTGATGTATTCGGTACTTTGATACTGTATTAGATTTTGAGAAGAGAATTCCTTAAATGTTATCGACAACCTTATTGCATCCGTGGAAAACAGATATTGTACAATATTAACTATTCCGGGGGAGCACACACCATATAAAGTATAGTCCATTCTTTTTAAACATCATATATTTGTCATTTAATGTTACTCAAATTGGTGCGGAGCGTCTGATTATGCTCTTGACATTTTATACAGTTAAAATTCCGATATAAGATAATTTAGTATTTTATTTTTAATATATTGCGTACTTTCAATTTTATATCCATGCATGGCTGTCTTGCATGGTTTGATTTCCCATTTTTTTAAACAGTGTATACGAATTTATATATAAGATTTTGTAATTCTACAATTCGCTTATTTTCACCATTTCAATTTTTCGCAGTATATGGACAATTAAAGATAACATCTCATTTTCTTTGCTTCCACATGTTATTATTAAATCTATGTTCTCAGTAATATCGCTCAGACTAATCCCTCTGAGGGAAGTCCTAGTTATTAAATATAACGTGTTTAAAAAATTTGTATAGCTGAGAATATTTCGATAATTTCAAACTAAATAATTTTAAGAAAACATTACGATTAGCTTTAAAATCAATAAATTTTACTTTTATGTTTATAAAAAAATATTATATGTTACGAGTATATTCGCATTAGTATATAGGGCTGAACAATATCAGAAATTTAATATCGCAATATATTAACGAGTTAATATTGATATTGGCGATGTATCGCGATAACTATCTTATAGTATGTGAGAATTGAAATATTGCTGATTTCGAAACATAAATGGTATAGTAGCAGCAATTAAAGTACAAACATAATGTAGAAAGTTACGAATCAATGTTTTATACCAATTTGTTCACATCGCATCCTTAAAAAATATATATATTCATACAAAATATTTTAGAAAAGGGAACCAATATTCGATATCTGTTTGCACTTATACCATTGCTTGCATAGTTTTTTTCTTTAAAAATATTATATTTCCCATTCTTCCTACTTTATGCATCATTTATAAATAGAATTCTAACTACTTAATTTCTTCGCGTATAACTGAAAATATTATAACAAGTTGGAAATTGCTCGTCAAACGTGTCAAATGAGGTGCGTTCGTACTATAACTAGTTTTATAAATATTTTTTGCACCGCATATTGTACTGAATGTATATTTTAGTGCATTTCATAGGTGAATATAAGTTTCATTCTGTTCGAAAGGCTGTAACATCATTAAAATGCACTTGAAATAATTTTTTCCCATTGGCCTTAATGTAACGGAAAACTGTTGACTGTCCCTGTAGTTAAACTATACATCCGATTTTCATAAAATTTGAAATGCCTCGACAAAATTTTGCAACAATTATACATTTAAAATTTCAGACCATTCGGAAGTCTGTACCATCATTAAAATGCACTTGAAATAATTTTTTCCCTTTGGCCGTAATGTAACGGAAAAATTTTGACTGTCAACGTAATTAAACTATGCATCCGATTTTCATAAAATTTGAAATTCAATATTTTGCAACAATTATATATTTAAAATTTCAGACCATTCGGTTGGGTAGTTTTTGCTCTGTTATATGCGGAAGGACAGACGGAATGAACAAGACTATAGGTGCTACGTATTTATATAATTACGGACGCACCTAAAAAAGAAATTAAGATAAAATCTCTTAAATTAAGGACGTTGATGATTTCAATATGATTAAAACAAATGAAAATCAAAAGACATACTAAAATTAATTTAATGCCACATGTCATGCAAATATACTGCTCTTCACATAAGCAACCAATCATCACACGCATTAGTACATTGGGTTTTTCGCCAACTTGAGAAGAAACAAAAGGCGAAGCTTTACCATTAGCTGTCTCTCATTGGTTGCTCGCGAGCCGATCTTCCCAGCTGTTGAGTTGTGGACTCGATAATCAGATTTTTTCTATCAACTGGACCTATACTTAACCTTTTTTTTTTTTTTTTCTCGCGAGCCGCAAACATAAGCTTGTGACTTCAAACTCAAAGCACTTATAAAAGAGCAAAAAGAAAACAGTAACTAAAATAACAGAAGTACAATAACAAAGTTAATATTATCACTAGGGTTGAATGTTTGTCGCGAAACAAATATTACCAAAAAATTTAACACCACTCTTTACAAATAACAAACTTTGTAGTAGATTTCTATTGCAAATTCTGTAGAAATCTACCGCGAAGTTTGGTAGTTGCAATAGTGCTGTAAAATGCTTTCGGTGCCAATTTTTCTGTGAAGACAGTTCAACCCTAAAAAAAAGTATTAGAAGTATAATACGTATAAAACAATACAGAATTTCCAAGTTCTACAAAAATAAAAAAATAAAAAATAAATAAAAAGAGAGAGAGAGAGTGATTTTCTCTAATAAAACAATGTTTTGACCAATGATTTTTTTTTAATTGTAGAGATATATATTGTGCAAACTTAATTTGTAATGATGTTTGATTAATGTTGAAGATTAAGAAATGTATACATCACTGTAGGAAAAATAGGACTACATAAAAAAAGAACTTTTGACTAAGGTAACGAACGGCCTTTAACATAATTCTACGTTAATTTTAAATAACAGGGCAGATTTTATGAAAATACATGATAGAACGCTGAAGGTCTTAAATACTTTTTTATGCGCATCTCAATTAATTGCATATGGGTTAAGGATTATGTGCCTCGGACCGCACATAAAAGGTCTCCGGGCCACATGTGGCCCGCGGGCCGCAGGTTGAGTATGGCTGGACTGGACAGTAACCATTGTATATGCTTAGGAGATATTCAGGTGAAACAGAGATAATAACGGGGGGGAGGTATTATAATAAGGGAGGTAGATTTTCTGTTTTGAATGAAGCAGAAGGGTGAAGACATTGTAATGGAATATTCGGAGCTGTTTTCGGGGATCTCACGGTGAGCGCAAAACATTGTTATTTTATAGGGATATATCAACAGAGTCCGGGTTTAGTTATTGTTAATGCAACATTTAAAAAAATCAATATTGGACAGATATATTGATGTATAATCCAGCCCTATTGATATATACATTTAGTTAAATAAATGCTGAAATTTATTTATTTATTTTCGTCGACAATTTAACTGAGTAGATTTTGACTCTAGTTTACGTCAACGGCCCAGTTTTGAGAGTATCAATAAATTATTGCTTAATATGTCAAGTACAGATTATTGTAAAAATAATCCTATTATCTCAAAAATAATTTTGTTTAATTTCTTAATTCTTATATCTAACTATACAAAGAAATTGTTAAGGTTAAATTATATACCCGATGGCTTAATTTAGTGATTTATAAAAATTTCATTTTCATATATCTTTTCTCAATTTCAAATGATTTCAATATACATTTTTGACAAAACATTGGTTATCTACAAACAGCACAAATGACTCTCCTACTTTAAAATGTTACTTCATATATTTTTCCGGTATTTGTTATATTAATAAAAACTTGAAAGTTTTGAAGGATAATGCAAGGCAGTTTACCCTTTTCTTTTTTTCTTTTTGAACAATCCTAAAAAGATCCGTTATTTCTGCAATTACCATAAAATTTCTTTTCGCATTGGATCAGTGTTGTCTTTAGGAAAGCAGAATGAAATGAATTATTCATATCCATCAATCTTTCAGTGCAAAATGGATTCAGTTGAATTAATTCCGTTTTGCCTTTTCCGGGTCAAATAGAAGATTTCTTTTAGTGAATCGCTGGAATGATGTTCTTAGAGCATGTTCTATAAAATTCTCAATTAATAAAAATGGTGTATAATTTTTTTATGATAATAATAAATATTTTTGGCCAATAAAGAATTTTGATGTCATAATATATTGATATGTCCTAGCTCAGATGAATTTTGATAAAACATTACGATTAATGTTTAGTATTTACTATCTGCTTGTGAAAATATGTTATACGTGCCATACATACTCTAATGTAAGTTTTAATTTCCAAATTATGGATATATTAAGAAAAATTCTAGAAGAATGATCCTTCTGTATAAAAAATTTATACCATTTTTATATCAAATTTAGAAGAGATTCGTCCATTAAAATTGATTTATGAAATCGATAATTATAAGCATTTTTGTAAAATAATTACAGTACTTAGATTAATTAATAAATAATATTGTCGAAAACTACACAATGTGAACATTAAAACGTTTTCTGTTTATTTAAAAGATGACAGATAATACTGCAGATGTAACAATATTAGATTAAAATATACATTAATTTTAAATTTCCTAGTACTTTTGGTCTGCCTATTAGACTGCAAGTAGGAACATAACAACTAGAAATTAGGAACAAAAAGGAACGTAACAACTAGAAAATTTGAATAAAATGTATATTTTAAACTTGCAACATCTATAGTATTATTATCTGTCCCCTTTTAAGTAAACAGAAAGCGTTTTAAAGTTCACATTGTGTAGTCAGTGATTGAATCAATGAGGAATATTATCATTAGTTTTATAAATAATATTGTTTCTGGGAATCTTTCTATTGTTATAACATAATAAAATGAAATGCATTGTTATGTTATTTAGGAATAGGGAGATTTGATTAAAGGGAAAATTAACCACTATGCTTCTTTCGACAACATAAAAGTGAACTATTATTTTAACACAATCAAACTGACTGGTAAAGTTATCATACGAATTGAATATTTCCAACTGAGCGAAAAAATGCCCAGCCTGGGAATCGAACCCAGATCCTTGGCTTACAAGGCCAATGCTTTACCATTTAAGCTATCATCTACGTATCCATCATTTATATGGAGTTTCTTTACCTGCGGTTTATTCTGTTGAGCTGTCTACATGACAGACCAGATGTTACTACTAATAAGGTTATCTGGGCGAAATATGCTGGTTGATTGTCGGCCCAGTTAGATTAAACGGTAAAGCATTGGCCTTATAAGCCTGGGATCTGGGTTCGATTCCCAGCCTGGGCATTTTTTCGCTCAGTTGGAAATATTCAATTCGTATGACATAAAAGTGGTTATCTGTGTAAAAAGAATATCCATTTTAGCAATATTTAGCTTCTTAAAATTTTCTTTGTTTATCTAAATATGATAAAGTAAAATATTTTGCAACATGTATAAAATATCGTGTTATCTTTGGATTGATTAAGTAATGTTTATTTCGTAATTTATTCCTAACATTACAAAACAAAACAAAATGTTTCGTAATTTAGGAAAATATTATATAACCACAAACGAAAATATACAATAACCTATTCCGCTTTATCCAGGTTTTTGAAAAGCTTTCTTTGTCTTTAAGAACCTTATAAACTAACATAGTTTCCAGATTTAAGGGGAATGGGCACCCTTTGAACATTTGAAAATACTGCTTATTTGCTCACTGAACATTTTTAAATGTGCTTAAAATAATGTAAATATTTCAATTAAGCTCTATTCATAAGCTAATATTAATTTTTGTTGCATTGAATTATCTCAATTTGTCGATTTTCTGCAAGCAAGTAAATCCTATTCTATTTCAATTAGAGTCTATGGAAATTTGGCGAAATACTGGAAATAGCGCCAAGTTAGCTTCACTTTTGGCGACTAATTTTGGTCGCCAAACTTGACAACGTTTGGCGACGGAATCGTCCCCTCTTTGGTAACCCCCGTAGCGTCAGAAAGCTCTGACCAATCAGATGCGTTTCGCGGTATCTACGCAGATTTGCATTGATATATAGACAATTATTTCCTCAGAAGGACAATATTTTTCGTTTCTAACACAATAGCTTCGGGAAATTCCGTTCAAAATGCCCATTTTGACATCATTTTTTGAAATATATTCTGCCTCTATCAAAAAATCGATCATTACGGTACATTATATAGTTTCTGAACAAGCGAATATACCAATTAAATGCGTTTGAGAGCAAAAATGAATTTAAAAAACGGGTCAGAAAATAAGCAGTTTGGATTTGAGTGCATCCTTAATACAATGATTTTTCCAACGCAATCCGATTCGGTAAATTCGGTTCAAATTCCCTTTTTAACAGCATTTTTTTAAATATATTCTGACTCTATCAAAAAATCGAAAATTACTGTACATTATATAGTTTCTGAGTGAGAAAACGCACCAATTGGAAGCCTTTGAGAGCAAAAATGAATTGTAAAATGAGTCAGAAAATAAGCAGTTTGGATTTGAATACACCCTTACTAAGATGATTTTTTTCTTCAACCGCTATGTATTTTCAATTTGTTTTTGCTGTAAGAATTGGTCCTATCCAAAACTTGTCTATATAGATGTTGTAGACAATATTAAGAAGATATATGATAAATTCATGAGGATTTTATATCTTTTGAATTGACGGAGTTATGGATTTTTTTCTTCTTCAAACCTCCTTTTTTGTTTTCGTTTTTAATTTTTTTTTTTTTTTTTTTTGCGGTACGAATTGGTCCTATCAAAAACTTGTGAATATAAAAGTTGTAGATAATGTTAAGGAGTTTTATAATAAAATTAATTGGATTTGATATCTTAAGAATTGACGAAGTTATGAATTTTTTTCTCCCAAAAACCTTATTTTTTGCGCCCGTTGAGCCCATTTTTAACTTTATCAAAAATATGTGATACATAAATTTTTGGCCCTATTTATAGAAGTAATAAAAACTTTAAACTGATTTGATATGTACAAAAATTAAGAAGTTATGGGGGGTTTTCTGTTTTCACAAAACCCCTCCCTATTTCCATCCCCTTGGTCCGATTTTGCCCATTAACGAACTTGACCGAGATTTTATGCCCATTGACTTTATGTATCAGTTTGGATGCGATTGGTGCAGAATTACGAGAGTTATCGTGTCCAGAAGAAAGTGATATATATATATATATATATAGATAGATAGATAGATAGATAGATAAAGTTTTTTACTGAGGGTGGTTTTGGGTTCTAGGGGTCATGATTGGTGTAGATCTGCAAAAATTTTTCAGAAATTCCAACATAGGAACGATCCCAATAGGTAGTATATCATACGAAATCTACCTAAAAGATAGATGTTTAGCTGCAATCGCAACGTAAACAATGAAGTTTGTGTGGAATTTAAAGGGACAAAGATGTAATAAAATCGCTTTTAACTGTATTTATAATACTCAGATCTTTTGGGAACTTCATCAGAATGTACTAGGTATAATAAAGTATAATTTAAGCGAGAAATTAGAAAATTTATATTTTCGTCATTTTTCGCCGAATGAATAACTGAGTCCCCTTAAAGAAGTATTTAAGTTTATACAAACAATGTTTTGCGGACCCTTTTCTGAGTAGTTTTTAGAGAATAGTAACTAGTCTCATTCCGAAATATTGGTTTTTAGTTTGCTATCAATTCACAATCAAACATTTTCGTGCTCAGCAATCTTGTTTAATAAGCAAACGTCATAAATTAATAGTACTGATAATACATTAAAATTAATATTATTTAGTTATTATTGCATGAATAAATTTAATTACGCAGATGAAAATATTTAACTGAGAATTGTTTGAAACCTAAAAACTGGATTGAGAAAACTAATTCATACACTGTAAAAATCACTTGGAAAGCTTTCCGAAAATCAATAGAAGCAAAAAAAAAAAAAAAGTTTTATAAATCTTGAAAATACATTAATTTCTGAAGTTTCTAAAGATAAAAAACGCATTTTAGAACCGTGGATAACTCAGAAGAGGTTATTGTATACTTTCGTGTTAGGTTATATTATACTTTTTTAGATTAGGAAACAGGCTTTTTATCTATATATATATATATTTTTTTTTTTTTTACAGTGTAAGGCTTTTAAAGCCATCAAGGCACACTGGGTTAAAAAGTAGTTCCTATTATTTATTTTTGTTCGTTATAGATATTTAATTAGATGGATTTTGGCTCTGGTGTTTATCTCCATAGTTTGGATCGAGTGCTTCAAATATTTGCGTGATTGTCAATTACCAATTAAAATCCTATGCCTCATAACTAATGTTTTCTCTTACGAGGGAACCACTTCTGGTGCTGCTTGCATCTAGCACTGAGACCTAGTGCATTTTAGAACCATATATTACGAAGTTTGAGAATGGATAAAATTTTTCTGTTGAAGACATTTTTTTTTTTTTTTTTTTTTTTTTTTTTTTTTTTTTTTTTACAGCAGCATAATTTTTTGAAAATTCAAATTTAGAAACCCCTTATCGGACTATTAACATAGAAAGTTAAAAAAAAAAAAAAGACATTTAAAAATACATTTAGGTCAATAATAAGTATAAAACATTGAAAAAAGTTTTAAAGTTTCTTCAAGAACCTACGAATTTAATTTTGAAAAAATTACAACATTAAATTCATATTTTAGGGGGTAAAAAAGATGACGGTTTTTTTTCAGAAGATTTTTCCAGCAGCCCTAGCCAAATGTCATAGCTGCTTGTCACGAGGCTAACGAAAAGTACAGGCGGTGAGTGACGTGATGCTCTTTTCGCACACTTTCATTGGTGAATTCAATCATCACGTGACTCCAGCGGTCTGTAGAAAAAGATACGTGGAATGCATCGCGGTACCCTCTGTTTCTCGTTAGCCTCATGCTTGTCATGT
This sequence comes from Maratus speciosus, assembly GCA_963932465.1. Lineage (NCBI taxonomy): Eukaryota > Metazoa > Arthropoda > Arachnida > Araneae > Salticidae > Maratus > Maratus speciosus. The sequence goes on from OZ010789.1 coordinate 225,747,665, forward strand.
ATGAGTAATGATTTGAACTTCACTAGAAATTGTAATGTCAACCTAATATGACACTTTAATTTTCTAAACTATATAAAAATATTAATTTATAATTACTTTTATCAAAAGACACAATATTTAATACAAGAACATTTCATTTTAAACATTCGAAATTTATTCCTTCCGATTTCAAAAGAAAATAGATTGCTTTTATTGTATTTCACGACAACAAAAAAAAAAAATGTTTTCAATGATCATAAAAACTTTTAACAGAAATATATTTATTATTTATACATTTATCGTCAGCACAGAAAAAACATGATTTTTGTTTGTTGTGTTATCAATTATCAAACAAATCGCAATCTGATTTAATTCTAATACGTATCGTACATATACTCCGGAGATAAAGCGAGCGAAATTTTTCTAGCGCCATATTTGGCGATTTAACTCACTTTTGGAGGGAAATAAATAAAAATCCAATAGTAAAAAATTAAAAGTATAAAAATATATGTAAAATGTGATTTTAACAGAGAAATTTTATCGGTCCCCTACGTTTTATGTACAGGGCTACAAAATGCACCAGGTCTCGATGCTAAGTGCGAGGAGCACCAAAAGTGGTTCCCATGCTAGTAATACTTGCGCCTAAAAATATATAGAAAATTTACAGGATAAACAAATAACATGCTCTGAAATTTAATTGATGAAATTTATTCAACTGGGCTAAGAAGTGTAAACAGACAGACTGAAAAAGGGACCAAGGCTGGCTTCAAACCAAGGTCATTGATATCATGTGCCAAGGATTTACCTCTGATCTACCTAAACGAAATCCAGCTTAGCACTTCTCAATCTTATGTGTCGGCAAGGCTGCACCCGCAGCACACTATGGAATATTTTTCATTGGCCAGCAATACCTGGGAAAAACGCGAAAAGAATGAAAATCCAGCGTCGATGAAATTGTATATATATATAAATAGGGGTGCGAAATTTTCTACAAAAATTGCGAAATTAGATACCGTAAACCGGGATTACTTTGACACGTTTTAGACATATTTTTGTACATAACTTTTTTTATTCTTCGAATTCTGGTCTTAATAAAAATACAGGCATACCGACCTAACGATTCCCTTCAACATCAAAGCGGATTCAAAAGTATACGAGAAGTATTGTAAGAAGATGAAAAAAGTGACAAAGTTACTCTGGGTTTGGGGTAACTTTGTCACATAGCTACAAATATACGTTAAATAGCGCAATAGGTGATTTATGACAAAGTTACTCAGATATCGATGTAAAAAAAAAGCACACCCCTTAGTTGTATTTGAACGATTCTATTTTACGATTTATTGCGAAAATGAGATTTTGTAATGTTTTTCCTTATGTAAACCAATAATTATTAAGACAAAGATAAGTAAATAAACCTCCTTTTGTTCCCTAAACGAATATTATGAAAGAGAAAAAAACAAAACGGTGCAAACCGCACTTAAAAGCTATAATGTGTATTAACAAATGGTGGGTTGTTTTTCTATCTTCGCAAAACGATAAATGTCAACGAAAAACTTTCAAATCCGATTAAATAAATAGCATTAACGACAAATAAAAATACTTAATACGTAATAATATGGTTCTTTTTTTGTAGCACAAATAAAATGAAACGAAAAAGGAATTCTTTCAAAACAAACTAAACCTAAATTCTAAAGTTTGGCCTAACAAAAGTTGCACTGTAAGCTGCCTCTAATTTATGAAGGCATTATGAAAAGGCATAATCCTCTTCATTTATTTTATGGGATGTTAGTGAATATAGGGATATTAACACACTTCCGGTCAAGGTTTTTTTTTTTTTTTTTTTTTTTTTTTTTTAAATACCATCTTGACATCATGCTTGGTTAAGGGAAAACCCAGTTAGCCACGACTTCCAAGGTCTTGGAAATCAACTGCTCTTCTTTATGAGTAAGGATTGCGGGAAGACCCACAAACTTGGTGTGTCTTCCAACGCACTTATTGACAAGAGTACTACGTGGTATTTGGAATGTTGCGGAAACTAGTTTTTTAGTCATGCCATTATTGACAGCTGCCACTACGTTTGCCATGTTCTCTTCAATGTAACTGCGATAAAGCCGGGCACCTGGTGTTTTTTCGTAGATCCTCATTTTTCACTTACTGCCTAAGACCTGTACGAAAAGCGAGAATTAATCACATGAATAAAACACATGATTAAATATATATAAAACAATAATAAATCCGTCTGCCCATGAGGTGACAGAGTTACCCCGGGATGTCAAAGTAGCCCCCGTTTACGGTATATGTATAACATACTAAGTTTTATCTGTTTAGTATATGGTCTTTATTTACAATTTTATAATAACTTAACATAAAATATTTAAATAAAATTTTTTAAATAAAATTTTATCTTCCACTAATTGCATGGAAAATTGCATGCATAAGTTCCACGAATGAATTTATCTACATTGTTAAGGTTAAAATCCTTAATAATGTAAAAATGTGTGTCTCTTTTTCCGTTTCGAATAATTTCCTAAGGCTGAATGAAATATTCAATGGAAATGGAAAAATCAATTCACGGTAGTTTTCACAAAAACTTTCGGTATCGAAATCTGCTAAAGGTTTTATGATAATTGGTTAATAAATTAAAAAGCTAAAAGGGAAAAAAATTCCAGCTTTATCGAATTCTAAGTTCGATGTAAGCTAAACATGTAGTTTTTTTAGAATTCTTAAAAGAATAATTAATGATCCTTTTTATTCAAACTATATGAATAAATATCGTTTGAATTCCTTTAGCCTTTTGAATGTATGTTATTCGAAAGGCATCTTTTCAGATATGATTTTTTTTCTAATTTTGTATAATATATATTATTAAGTGAATAAAGATCTGCGACAAATCCTTAAAAAATAAATAGGCAAATGTTCATACATTTACACACGTTCATAATTTTTATTTCTGAGGAAGATAGTATTAATTTAAACTTATTGTTAATTTTACAGAATCGGTAATTTAATATGTAAATATAATGCTTACAGTTGGCAGATTTAATGTGAGGAAGATCTTTTGGTTAATAAATTTCTGGTTTGATGGGAATTTATTTAGGTTTATTGTTTTATTGCCAGATTAATCTACTCAAGTTTAGAGTTTCATGCATATTTAAAAAAAATTGTAAGGATTCTTCGATTAAATTAAAAATAATCTTATGCAGTAGGCAGTGAGAAAAAAAATTAATGGTAAACGGATGCCTATGCAGTTTTTAGCAGCCGGAATTACAAACAGTAATTTTCAAATTTACCCTTCGACTCGATATTCATTTTACTGACTCCCTGTATCTTTTCATTTAGTAAAAAAGTAAGCTTCTCTGCTCACTGTTAAAACCATTTTATAATGAGAGAAATAAAAGATTCGGTGTTTATAAATACAACACAGACTTTTTTACCAGCCATGAAATCACACGCATGTATTGCGACTTTTTCCAATTACTTAAATTAATTAAAGTACATTTCCAAACTTAACACAACGATATCACAGAGTAACTACCTATAAGTATACAAAAAATTGGACGTATTCGATGCACGGGGTTGCAGTTACAGGTTTTTCACGATTTCCCAAAATTTGATTTTTTGGATAAGGCGAGTTTTGAAACTCACATCATCATATATACAGGGTGATTCAGAACTCTTTGTCAGTAATCACCTTTTTGCCTTTGAAATTGATGGGAGAAAAACAGTTATAAAATACAGTCAAAACTTTTTAACACACAATACAAATTTATTATTTAGAAAATACATTAAGCTAATTCATCATAACATAGTAATGCATTTTCACAAAAGCAATGTTTGTAGCAACATCCACTTCAGCATTTGGGTTAAATTATCGTAGACAATTTCAAAATAAATCAAAATTCAGATAAATAGCATATCACGAACAAGAGATGAATAACATATCAACAAAATAGCAATCAGGTAAAATCGCTAGCTTTTAACCCATTTGTGCCTGAATTTTGGTTTTCTCAAATGTTTTGGTAAAATCACTTTAAAATATTGCAAAATGAACTGGAAAAATACTAAAAAAATTTACGCTTAATTTTTTTTTGTATTTATTTAATAAAATGTAAAAAATCTACATATGACTATTTCTAGTAGAATAATATGCATAATTATATTTTTTGCCTATATTTATATTTAAAAAGTTTTTAAATTATATATTATGTACGATAATTAGTATTTTTATGAACTACAATAAATGTATATTTATTTCTTTAGAGAGACTAATAACGTTATAACTATTGTTAATAATAAAATAAGAATAATCGTATTGCTGACTTAAAAACAATTTATTTCATAAATATCTTCAAAAGGAGATTACATAAATAACTGTCTCCTAAATGTTCAACAAAAATATGTGCCCATTTATGCCTAGAACCCTAAATTTTGTACATTACAAAAAGGCATAAAAAATAGGCTTGAACATTTAATTTCGCAATTTAAAAAAATACGTATTTGGAAAAAGTCTACAACTTAAGATTATGACTTGCGTTTTTGGATTCTTGATAGAAAAAATACAAATAAACTTACATTTTACATTTCGCCATCTTGAAAAATTAAAAATTTATAAACACCGAAAAAAGCCTACATTTAAACAAATAAATATCCACCTTATGCTGTCATCTCTCGTTTATAGATAAACATATTTATAGACAATTACTTCATACAATTTTCATGTTATAAAAGAGAAGAAAAATATACTTATTCATTAAAATTTGACACGTCCCAAAAATGGGACGCTAGGCACAAATGGGTTAATTTACCAGCCATATTTTTTCTCATCCTACACACTTCCGTAGCTAGTATCAAATGCTTTCAAGTACACGAATATTGTTTGTTCACAAATGGTTGTTCTAATACTGATAAGAGTAATTTGCCATAAGAATGTTCTTTTATAGATAGGGTGACCCCGCCAGTCGTTGATACCCTTCCAGTAGTTGATCAAATTTTTGAAATATTGCAATATTTCTGGCGGAAATGAGTTTTACACGTTGAACATAGACATAATATTTTTGTTTGAATGTTGGAGCACCTGTTGTCACATTGTCGTCAGCTGCTTGCTGTAAGAGAAGCCCTTTTATGATTTTTTTAAATTAGAAAATGCAAAAATCTAATTTTTGATTAGTTGGAGACAATTACGTTAAGTTAAAATAATCCACTTCCATCTTGCTTATTTCAAATAATAGGTTATATGAATTATTGTTAAGGGGTCTCAGGATTCTTAAAGCTTTAAAATTTTCGAAATTTTAATTTTTTTTAGATATTAAACTACTATCGTTTCTGAACATTTTGGTATAAATATTTCCTTGAAATTCCTATTAGAACAGAAGTTGTGGCTTTTAGAATTATACACGCTCAATAGCTGAAGAGGCGTTTCAGAAACTTTGAAGTCAGTTTTCTTCAAATGACGTTTTTGGGCATAACGCGCACGATATCTCAAAAACTTCTGAATTTTTCTTCATGAAATTTTCAAACCATTTGTTTCATGTTAGTCTGTATAAACTGAACCTAAAATTTCCTTCTTATTGTTCAGAAATATACTCTTTATAGGTGATTATACTGTTGAAAATTTCTAAATTTTGCATTATCTAAAAACAACTTTGTATTAAAAATAGAAAAATGCTTTAAATACAAATTTATTTAGGTTCAGAGTAATTATTACAGTGTGAAGCATAAGTAGGACCCAAAATTTTCCTTCTACTTGCAAAATTTATTTTGTAATCGTGCGCATAATCTGTTATGCTGATTTTCCGCTCGTCAAATGTCTGACATTTTGGAGCCCACTGTAAATTCTAATTCTGCATCTTGTATTTTTTCAAATACATGAAATGAAAGAACATACTTTTATCTTTCATTCCAATATAAAATTTTGTCTTAAAATCAATTACATTTTAAGATATTATATGTTGAAAATGGTCTTTTTTTTTTTATTTTTCCAATTTTAAAAGTCCTGAGACCCCTTAATCACAGCCGAAGCATGATATTTTAAAGATTAATTTTTGAATTTTCAACTGATTTCTCCGATTTATCCACTCTCGAGAAATGACAATTAAAGAAACTATTTATTTAAATTTTTGTTGCTATTTAATTTCAGTTGATTTCATTTTTGCTCACTATAGGGCATTCATTCATTAAGAGTTGTAGCAATCATGTTAGTTTACTTCTAAAACTTAAAAGGAAGGAAATATAATAAAAACCTCGTACCACTGGCCTTATTTGATCAACTACTGGCTGCGTCCCCCTCCTCAATTCTGGATTTACCTCCTGACGTTTTAGATACTTCCTTCTTAGATTTGCAGCATTCCATTCCATCTTCTGTAATTGAGTATTCTTTGTTTCAGCAATTACCTCTTATGTTGAGAATTTCTAGAATTTCTTTGTTTAAAATCGACACATAATACGGCTTCAAAGAGGAGAATTTTCCTCCGAAAAGGTCTGTATTAAATGTAGCAGTTAACCATTTGTATCCCAAATTATGAATTCATAAAAATTTCATCTTCTAAATAATTTTTCATGGATTTTTGAAACTAGAAGAAGATTTGCACAATCCTTTAGTAAATTTCATAAGGATTTTGCCAATTAAAATTAATTAATTAAATTTGAATTTATAGGGATTTTGTGCAATATTTATAAGTCCACTCAAATCTTTTATTTAAAATATTTTTTTAGTATTTTATAGAATTAGGAAATGTACAAATATAATGCTCTTACAATAGAAATATTTCCTAATCAAAACTTTTCTAGCACTATATTTCAACATCAAGAAATATGAAAAAATTAAGATTAAAAAAGAATCACCCTTTTAAAAATATTTTTGTTTTGTGCAACCAATAATGCTTTTGGAACACGATAAAGTATCTATAACTCATTTTCAACTGTATTACAACTAATCTATGTATTAAATGAATTTTGTAATAATCAAAAATAATTTTGGAATTGTCATTTGACAGCACTGTGAAGGCGCCTACCTTCACATATTAATATTAATACCTTTCTCCTTTCCCCCTTTAAAATTACATTTTTTCGAATTCTTTAAATTTATTTATCTGTTTGCATTCGGATTCAATCTGTTTTTAGCGCTCTTTTCCCTTCTTAAGTTCGGCAATCATCTTTCTGTATCTATAAGATTTTAACCGCAGCGCACTGCATTTAAAAGAAAAGAAATAATTTCCTCTTCTCGCCTAGCAACTGGATTCTAATTTTCATCCTTCTGCCTTAGTTTTGGTGATATGCAGAAATTAGTCAGACATATTACTTCTACATTTTTAGACGTTGGTCCAGATGTAAGAGATATTAGTCATTTCAGTTATTAACCCTGTCTTTATTTTTCTTTAGTTTATTAACATGCGCTTTCCGCCGCTTCAATCCCATGAGAACTGTGGCAAACCACTATAGAATGTTTTTTTGCGGTTTATGTGCTATAATTCCTAAGTAACCATTTGGCGTTAAATATTTCTTATTACTCTTTTACTTCCCCCATTCAATTTCAATTATCGTAAGAACAAACAATCTTCTTGAAACACCATCAAAAATTAGTAAATGCCCTAGGCCTTTCGCAAGATCTGAGTCTTTCTTCGTCAGGCGCAAAAAAGACGTCCTTCTACTATGAAAGCAGAGGCAAGACTCTGCTCTTGTCTGTCTCTTGCAAGACTCTGCTCAGGAGTCTTGCCTCTGCTTTCATAGTAGAAGGACGTCTTTTTTGCGCCTGACGAAGAAAGACTCAGATCTTTCGAAAGGCCTAGCGCATTTACTAATTTTTGATGGTGTTTCAAGAAGATTGTTTGTTCTTAGTCATTCACACCAGTTTTAACTTATTTTCTTCAATTATCGTACTTTGATCACATGCCTTCTCTCTGTAATTTCTCCATATAGCATATGCATTTGGCGAAATTGCGTATGTACTCCTGCCAATACTCGAGCATTTCGAGAAAATGTAATTGTAGCACTTGCTTCTGAACTCGCATGCTCTGAGCATAAGAATGTAGCGAGACTCTCTCTCCAACACCCGGCTCCGGCCGAGGGCTCGCCTTGCGAAAGAAAACATCCCGAACCTGGTGTCCATATATGTGAAGGCGCCTACCTTCACATATTAATATTAATACCTTTCTCCTTCCCCCCCCCCCTTTAAAATTACATTTTTTCGAATTCTTTAAATTTATTTATCTGTTTGCATTCGGATTCAATCTGTTTTTAGCACTCTTTTCCCTTCTTAAGTTCAGCAATCATTTTTCTGTATCTGTAAGATTTTAACCGCAGCGCACTGCATTTAAAAGAAAAGAAATAATTTCCTCTTCTCGCCTAGCAACTGGATTCTAATTTTCATCCTTCTGCCTTAGTTTTGATGATATGCAGAAATTAGTCAGACATATTACTTCTACATTTTTAGCCGTTGGTCCAGATGTAAGAGATATTAGTCATTTCAGTTATTAACCCTGTCTTTATTTTTCTTCAGTTTATTAACATGCGCTTTCCGCCGCTTCAATCCCATGAGAACTGTGGCAAACCACTATAGAATGTTCTTTTGCGGTTTATGTGCTATAATTCCTAAGTAATCATTTGGCGTTAAATATTTCTTATTACTCTTTTACTTCCCCCATTCAATTTCAATTATCGTACTTTGACCACATGCCTTCCTCTCTGTAATTTCGCCATATAGCATATGTATTTGGCGAAATTGTGTATGTACTCCTGCCAATACTCGAGCATTTCGAAAAAATGTAATTGTAGCACTTGCTTCTGAACTCGCATGCTCTGAGCATAAGAATGTAACGAGACTCTCTCTCCAACGCCCGGCTCCGGCCGAGGGCTCGCCTTGCAAAAGAAAACATCCCGAACCTGGTGTTCGATTTGGTCAATAAAGAATTAGTTGTCTTTCTAAATCTAAAACAATCGGCTTGTCTCTATCTGCAATATGGATTAATTCGTTCTGTTAATATTACTTCCCATGTTTATCAACACCAACTGCCATCCGGACTATTCAGTACAAATGTACAGAAATCCCAAAGCTTCTGTACAAGTACTAAACTACAAAGATAAATTTTGCACAAAATCCATATTCACATTTTGCTTTTGAAAAACTTATATTTTAAATCATAAAATGCTATTCTTCACGAATCAACTGTTTTCAACAAATGGGTCTGTTTAGAAATATTCTGTCTTTTAGATTTATGTAGGTAAAAACTTTATTTGAATATATAAATAATTCATGAAAATAAAAATTTGTATGGAATTTTATTTTTACCTGAAATTTGTGCAAGTTTAAGAAAAAATAAACCTTTACTGTAAATCTGTTTGAAATTCCTACAGATTAAAGGGTGTTCTTAAACTGGCATATTATATTTTAAAATGTTTCTCAAAAGACGAACTGAAAATGATAATATCATTACTTTCATTGCAATGTATTCTAAAAAGTTAAAAAAAATTAAATCGTTTCGAAACTCAAAAATTATAAATACTAGATGTTTTATAAACGTTCAAATCTTAATATCATATATCCTTCAGTGAACTGCAAATAGTTTTAAAACGTCTGCATGTTTGCATTTATTTTATATAGCGAGAATATTTCTTTCTTTTCTTTTAAATAATAGTAAGAAACAGAAATTATGTTATTTTTTACAAATTAAACATTTTCTGACAATTTTCCTAATTAATTGTCTTCCATCTGGAATCCAAAATTTTTTTCGGATTTGTGCAAGTGTCAAAGAAACTCCATTATGCAACAAATTTCTGTGTTTTTGCATAATCAGCAACTCGGTAAATTTTTCATTCTTTGGCAGTATGACTGGGTTGGTTTCATTGGAACTAAATGAGCCTTCATTAAATCTGCTTCTTATTCGTAAAATTTTATTTTCATCCAAATACGGAAGGGAATAAATTCGTGAGGTTTTCTTAACAGGATTTTCTCCATCTAATGACTCAATTTTTTCCTTATAATTTTTCATTTGTACTTCTTTCATTAATAATTCTTCAGCTTCTTTCAATTCTTCAGCAGGTAATTCACCTTTACGTTCAATTGAACTATTGAATTTCTTAGATTGAAGACAAATCTTTTAATTCTTGCAATTGTTCTAATCGCCTTCAAGAAAGAACTAAAACGCTCAATCTCTATAAGTGGTTTCTGTTGTTCTTATGAACAAAGATTTTGGAAAATTACTTTCCCTTTAGCTTCTAGTTGTTTCATATGTTCATCTACTTCTCTGTCTTCCTTGGACCATAAATTTGAATCTTTAATTAACCATGGAGGCCCTGACCACCATATAGATTATCGCTCTCGAGGTCGAGAATTGAGAGTCCTCTTGTAAGTCGGTCAGCAGGATTTGAGTTACGGGACAATGTCGCCAGTTCATCGGATTTGTTAAAGTTTGTTTGTTCGTTTCGATAACAGGGTGGTGGGGTAAGTAGTATGCCAAATTATCATTGGTCGAATTCTGTTCCTGGAGTTCAACAATTTCTATTACTCCCAAAGCCTTATATTCATTAATGATATCTTTGTGTTCTTTAAATAATGCAGGATTACTTACAAATCGTTTAATTAAACTTTCAAATATCTTTTTGGCAATTTCATAATTATTAGGAAGATCAAGATTATCATATCTCATAGGTAGGTAGTTTAATTTCATATCTGTTGTTCTTAAATTTAATCGAATTTTCAAATTGTTCTAAGATTTGTTTATCACATAAATCTTTGTTCGTATTATCTTCTTGAATCACCAACCCTTCTATAGCCCAAAATTTTTCAAGTTGAACTCAAATCTTATCATCTTTGTTATTATCCCAAATAGATGTGTACATAGCGCTTATTAATATATTTCCATTAACTTCTTCTGAGAATTTGCTGTGAAGTGTACAACCTAATTTAGTTTCATTCAGAACAAGAGTTGGTGAAATGCGTTTATATTTTCATGTCATAATTGACCAATAGTAATCGCTACCAATCAATAAATCTATTTCATTCTCACCATCATCTAATTCATTCGAAACGTCTGATAACTCTATACCCATATTTTTAATTTTTTTATATAACTCAGAACTTGGCGCGCGTATTATATCTCGGAACAGATTTTCTCCATTTCTAATGCTTCGAGACATATTATATTGACCGAATTATTGTCTGTTAGGAAAATTTTTACTCTATTGTGACTATCAACAATAGGTTTTTTCCAGCAAAGGTATGAATTTTTAATGATTCCTGCCCTGTTACCTCTAAATTTAAACAATTAGATAAATTCTTCCCGATAAATGTTCACTGCGAGGCGCTGTCTAATAATATTCGAACATTAATATTTTGGTTCTTGCCAATCATAATTCCTTTCAAAGTTTTAAAATAAATATATTCATCTGGATTACAACAAAGTGACCAAACTGTTATTCTTTCATATTTCTTATTTTCCGTCCCCCCCCCCCCCGGTTCACGCTCAGTGGAAAGAAGATCAATTTTATTTTCCTTCGATGATCTTTCTTTTTGTTTTTGTTACAAAGAGAATTTTGATGAGCTTTCGAAAAACAAATTGCGCAACGAATCTTAGTATTTCTGCAATTCTGTTTCAGTGGAATCGTTTATAACATCTGAAACCTTTAGCTTGTTTTAATAAAGATCTCTTTTCGTTGTTCCAAATTTAAATTATATAAATTTGCTTCGTGTTTTTGAGAGAAAAAGGGGCACAGATTTTCTGCAATTGTATTTAATGTAAGTGTTGAAGGATTTTAATTTTTCCTTGGTGAAAGTGTTCGGGAGCATTTTGTCTAAATTTATTTTCATGGTATTTAGTATTTTCAAAACTGATAGAAGTAGCATTAATAGTTTTTTCTCGCGCTTCTGTTTCTTGTTTCAGGAACAACAATAAATCATTTACACACATATCCTTTTTATCGCATTGTTCTCTGTGAAAATGTAATACGACATCATTCGGTATACATTTATAAATAATGGGTAATAATAAGCAACCATATTGGTCTGACTTCACATCAAGCCATTCGATACTTCATATTTGTATAGCTATCTGATCATACAATTTTCTCAAAGAATGTATGTCATTTGATCTTCGTACTGCTTCTAAATTTAATAATCTGTTAGTGTGTGCGTAAATCAAAACATCTCTTTTTCCAAAACGATCCTTTAATATATTTATTGCCGTTACATAATTTTCACTTGTTAATGGAAGCCCACTAATGGCGGCAGCTGCTGAATCAGAAATTAAAGATTTTAAATAAGTGAAATTTTTAATTTGCTGAAGAGCTTCATTTTCGTAAATAGCGACTTTAAAAATTGCATTTAAAATAGTGAAAATGGCTCTGTCAGAATTAACTATTAAAAAGAAAGTGTTTAACTTATATTTATGTTCTCATTCATCCTCCGAACTATGTAAAATTTTTGAAGAAAACTTGGGAGGCACATGGCACAATACCGCAATGTACTAACTATCTTTGATATCAAAATTTTAGACCACTTGGTGTTTAACAGATGCTTATATTGAAAAAACGAAACAATCAAAAATTATTTGTGCTCAAATAATCGGTCAAGGTGTGAGTATTATTCGCACACATAGGGTTCCGTACAATAAATAAATAAATTAGTTCGCATTACACAGATATATTATTAAAAGATGTTATCTAGGCTTTAAAAGCGCGACGCCAGTGTCTTTATGTATGTCCAAACCGTCCGTGTCTTTAAAAGTTAATATATCCGCTAATTACCGACAATTTTTTTCGAAAATCATTACCAGCAATCCTTTTATAATTCCGCGACGATAGGTACCGTAAGCGCGCCTCAACTCTCTTGCTGATAGCCCAAAAAGGGAAATTTGTGTGTAACAGAAAATGAGATTTTCTCAAAAACTATGTGACTTAGGTTAATCACTATAGTTTTTCTGCAAGGTTTAAATATAATTCTACAACCCTAATTTTTTCATAATTTTAGTTTAAGTAGATTCGGAAAAACAGGGGGTGGGGGGGGGGCATATTTTTGCATTGCGTTTTCGACGTTATCTCTGAAAATATAATATCTAAAATTAAAACAAATATATTTTTGAGTTCGGCGTTAAGAGCTTTCACACAATATATATAAAAAAGATTTTTATTTTCAAGTAACTTAATTAGCTCACTTATATTTTTCCTAAATATATTTGTGAATGGTTAACAATCTATAAATACGTGGGTCAATACTTAGTTATATATTAGTTATAGTTTATTACTTCTGCCACGTTTGAACTTTCCACTTTCCATAGTTTACGAGAAAAACGGCTGTGACAGACGGTCAGACAGACAGACGCATGAGTGATCTTATAATAGTTCTATTTTTACATTTTAAGTAAAGAACCCTAAAAATTAAAAGTTAAAGTATAATTAGCAATGTGTGAGTCGCATCTATCGGAAAAATTTTAATTGTAGAAAATAAATACTGAAGAAGACCTTCAGTGTAACTTTTTAGCAGAATTTAAGGCTTCAAATGGTCCTATGGTAATTATACTGAGAATTATTTGTAAATAATTTACACATTTTGAATTTAATTTTGACGTAAATTTTGTAGAATTAAAAGCATTAATTGAAAACAAATAAAGAGAGAAGCCTATCTTAGTTATTTATGTGCACCATGCAATTTTATCGTTAATAGAATTATTCTTATCCTTAAAAATATTTTACTTTCATAAATAAAATAAAAAAAAATCCCTTTGTCGTTTTGTCTCACATTAATACTTTTCCTTGAATCCGACTAACAGCATAAAATTTGACTTTACTACTTGATGTTGTTTCCCAAGGTGATAAACACAGAACTTTCTATGAGAAAAAAGAATTTAAAATAAAGTCACGTTTCTTGAGTCCATTGATAGAATGTATGTAAACATCTATATTTGCTTTCCCTATTCATTGAACACATTTTCTTTTCTTTCCTTTCCTTTTTTGTTGGTTAAATATGTTTTATATTTTTATGAAAAAAAGCATGAGTGTGGATTAACGTAACTCGAAATCTTCAAATATTTAGTCTGAGAGTAACAGTGCTTTTATGGTTCTGTGCATATATAGTGAAATATTTAACTTTTCTTGATGAGTGTTTAGTTTTTCTGTAATATGTTTGTTTAATCCTTTATGTCCCAAGTTATGAAATAATGAAAATTTCATCTTATAAAGTATTTTTCCTGAATTTTTGAAAATTTATTAGAAGATTTACACAATCAATTAATAAATTTTAGAAGGTTATTGCCAATTAAAGTAAATGAACGAAATATTTAATTATTAGGATTTTGTAAAATATATGTAACTCCATTCAATTTTTTACATAAAATATTTTTTAACGTATTTTATAGAATTAGGAAATGTACAAATATAAGGTATTTACAATAGAAATATAGAAATATTTAAGAACTGACATTTTAATAAATACTTTTTAAAAAGAATTCCGTTGTCAGAGTGTCTCACATTCTTACATTACCTTGAATCCCACTAACAGCATAAAATTTGACTTTACTATTTGATGTTGTTTCCCAAGGTGATAAACACAGAACTTTCTATGAGAAAAAAGAATTTAAAATAAAATCACGTTTCATGAGTCCATTGAAGACTATATGTGAACATCTATATTTGTTTTCGCTATCCATTCAACACAGTTTCATTTCTTTCCTTTCCTTTTTTGTTTGTTAAATATGTTTGATATTTTTACGCAATAAAGCATGAATGTGGATTACCGTATTTCGAAATCTTCAAAAATTTAGTGCGTGAGTAACAGTGCTTTTATTGTTTTGCGCATATATAATGAAATATTTAACTTTTCTTGATGATAGCTAAGTTTTTCTGTAATATGTTTGCTTAACGCTTTATGTCCCAAGTTATGAAATAATGAAAATTTCATCTTATAAAGTATTTTCCTTCATTAGAAGATTTACACAATCAGTAAATAAATTTTAGAAGGTATTAAAGTTAACGAAATATTTTTTTATTGGGATTTTGTAGAATATTTGTAACTCCATTCAAATTTTTATATAAAATATTTTGCAAAGTCTTTTATGGTATAGTAAAATTAGGAAATGTATAAATATGAGGTCCTTACAACAGAAATATAGAAAAATTTAAGAACTGAAACTTTCCACACCCAATTTTCGGACATCAAGAAAGCTGAATAGACGCAAATGAAAGAGAAATCATCCTTTTAAAAACATTTTTGTTTCGTGCAACAAATAAAGCTTTTGGAACACGATAAAGTAAAATATCTATATTTCATTGTAAATTGTAGCAATGCTAATCGATGTATTAAATGAATTTTTTAAAAGTTTTTTTAATGGTACTTTAAAATACGGTCGTGGCATAAAGGGTTAAACATACATTAATTTTATATCTTTTGAGTAAGTAAATTTAATGCTAAAGTGTGATTTTGAAAGTTCGATATATATAATTATATACATAGTTTTTATCATAATAACAATTAATGAACAGTTTCAAAAACATAAACAAGTACTTTGAAAAAAAAATTAAATAGTAATTAAAAAAAAATATTCCAAACATCGAGATATAATTCTATTAATGATAAATTTATATAAATATGCTAATTATTTCTTTTTTATCATTCTAAATAGCACTTATTAAAATAAAATAAGCTTCTTCAACATTTCCAAAGTTAGATTTCCTCTTAATATGAATAGATTGTGTTTTACTCCCTTCAATTCGGCTATAAACATAAAATTTCAGTTTATTTACTAATGTTTTTGCCTAAGGTGATAAACACAGGAGATAGAATTTTCCGTTTAAGATCCTACACTAGTCACGCTAAAAGGCTCGGAAGCTTATGTTAATCCTATGGTGAAGTTATTTTCAAATTTCTCGCTTGGATTTCAATATTTTTGAATTATTTTTTTTTAGGATAGCTGAGGACAATCTCTAACCGGGCTAGTTTTTATTTTTTCGAATTCTTGTCAGATTAAAAAGAATAAATTACTTTCGCTTTCGAAACCAGTTGGAACCGGTTCTGAAATTGAAACTATCCTAATATAAAGAAAAAACTGTAACCAAAATGGAAAAAGTAAAAACAAGAATGGTTAAAGAGAGACCTCAGCTATACTAGGCATAAAAATCATTTTAAAATATTAAAATGCAAGCGAGATATTTGAAAGTAACTTTCCCATATACTTAACATTAACGCTCTTGTTTCTTCCCATGACTCGTGTAGCTGTAGGCTCTAAAGAACAAGGGATTTAAAATAAATTCACGTTTCTTGCGTCCATTGATTAATGCGTGTAAACAGCTGTACTTGATTTCTTGATCCATTCAACACAGTTTCTTTCTTTCTTTTTATTTCTTTTTTTAGATTTGTTTTATATTCTGCTGTGAAAGAAGTATGAGTGTGGAAAACCTTATTTTGAAATCTTCAAATATTTTGTCTGTAACCTTTCATATATAGTACATATGTTAGAGGTCTACGCATATAAATTGAAACATTTTATTTAAAAATCACAAAATTACACTGAATGGTGTACATAAAATAAATTAAAAACTAAATAAACATTAAAAAATTAAAATAATCAAGGTTTCAGTCATCATCTATGACCATCGTCAGGAAAGACTCTTGAATTTACAGTAACATAGACTTTAGTAATGCCAAGATAATAATTCCATGTAACAATGATATTGATGGCCTACAGAAATAATCCATTGAATTTATGGTTAGAAGAAATGAAGTAAGTAATGGTAACATTTCATTTATTATTCCTGAACTTTGGATGAACATCTTAAAATAATCACATGCAAGATTGTATTGGAGGGTATACGGAGGTATACGCCGTATACCTTCTGAATTTTTTAAGAGTCTCCGTATACCCTCTGTTTCTCAAATAAAGCTATAGCGTATACTGTAGGCATGACGTTCATTATTTATCATATACCCTCTGCCTATACCGTATACCTTCTGATTTTTTTAAGACTACAAGATTGATCACACGCAGCTGTTTTTCATTCATCCTATATTTTAACGTTAGACAATGCACTACTATTTATGCTTTTAGCAAAGTTTGTCTCTTTTGATTCTATTCTTCTTTACTGCATTTATTGTCTTCAATTTATAATGCATGTCGCCACAGCCTGCCGTACTGTGTATTAGATTTTTCTTTTATTCTGCTTTCTTCTGGTAGATGGCGCCATTGCATTCTCCATCGTTAAATCGTTTATAATTTTATTCAGTTTTTAGCAGATGGATGGCGCAACTGCATATGTTCTTTTTTAAAATTGGTTAGAGTGTTAAATAATTAGAAGCATAACGAACTTTTTTAATTCAAAACGGTTTGACTTTGTTCTTTAAAAACTCTTTCCTGAGATGGTCACAGAGGATGACTGAAACGTAGATTATTTTAATTTTTAATGTTTATTTAGAATTTAATTTATTTTATATACACCATTTGTGATTTTGTGATTTTTCTTTTCACTTAAGTATTGAAGTTTTCATGGTGTAAATGCACAGCACTTTTATTATTTATCATTTTATTTTTTCTAGACACTAATAATGTTCAGCTCTGTTATTATATTTGTTTAAACATAGAGGAGAGTGAGATAGATTTCTGAAAAACGTTAATTAACAGCTAAATGTAATCGATTGAAGAACTTTTAGCAATTGAATGTGAGGACCCCAAAAACCAAGGGGCATAATAGACAAAATTTCAAAAAATGAACTAAGCGCACAGACGACCTGGAAATATGCTTTTTTCTTTTCTGGTAAAGAAATATAAGTCATTTTCTAATTATGTGTTGTGTTTGAGGGATCCACCACTTTTGCCGAATAATGATCAATATTGATTAATTATAAATTTAAAGAAAATTGCACTCTACTTTTTTCACATTTATTGAAATAAGAGTTCAAAGACCAATGTGAAACAAGCAGCAGTTTCCTATTTCAATTCAGTCAATTATTATTGATGTTCAACTTTAACGTCAATTATCTTTGAACTCTATTTACTCCAAATCGAAATTTTGTCACTTGTACTCCTTGACTTCTGATGTCCTCATATATAAATCTGCTTATTGGGAAAATATTGCACGATGAATTTACTAATACGCACGAATAGAAGCAGGTAAACAATTTCCTTAAAATAGCATTAGCATTCGTCTCACTGTGTACCACACGTAGTACACAATAAGACAGTGCTGACTTCTTATTTTACCGAACACTTCCAGCAGTTTGGCATATGGCATGGTTGTTTCTGGGTTTCTGAGAAACCACCTATCAATTGTTGCATTGTAGGAAATAAAAAAAAATTAATTTCACACATCGGGATATAATACAGGAGAACCCCGCTAATCCGAACTAATTGGTTCGGACAACTTAACTGTTCGGATTCCCCGGAATTCCAATAATATAGAAAAGAAAAAGATGCATGCTAAAAAGAATACAAGTTATAAGTATTCAGTAGTACGGTAAACATCCTCTAATCCGGCACGATTCTCGGGGAAAAAAATAGTATTCCTTGTTTAATCACTCCTGATGTTTATAAGAATCCAATGGAACTTTCGAATGAGGAATTATGTAACAACCCATTACAAACGGTTAAATCGCGATTCGATAAATAGCTGAGTCACCTCGTCGACCGGGGGGGGGGGAGACATTTCTGTAGATAATTTGTGAAATCAAACTATTGAAACGAAAAATAAATCTTTATCGTCTGAATTAAATACATTTTGCATTTTAGAAAATAATTGTATAGTGACTGGCAAACAAACTAATATTCGAGATTTTTTAAAAGATGGCTTCTATGAGTAGGCCTTCAGTGCACGTTTTCATTTTACACTCGTGTACATATGTTGTACTTTTACATTATTAAATATTTCTTTATTCTATTCAAGCTGTTTAGAGAATAAAAAACATGCTTTACTGTCATTTTTTGTTTAATTCTAACTTCTACACGTTTTTCCCGACATTCATCCTGCAATCCACAAAATTTCATGATCCGAAATGCTAGTTTCAAAATAGTCGATATTTTGAAAATAAAATCGTTTGGGATTCCGATTAACCAGAATTTCGGATTAGCGGGATTCTACACTATTTTTATTAGTAATAAATTTATATAGATATGCTAAGTACTTCATTTTATCATTCTAAATAGCACTTATTAAAATAAAATAAGCTTTTTCAACATTCCCAAAGGTAGGTTTTCTCTTAATAGATTGTGCTTGACTTTCTTGAATCCGCTTATAAACATAAAATTTCAGTTTATTTACTGATGTTGTTGCCCAGGGTGAAAAACATAAGAGATAGAATTTTCTGTTTAAGAAAAAGGAATTTAAAATAAAGTCACGTTTCTTGCGACCATTGATGAATGTAAGTAAACATGTATATTTGTTTTTTCTATCCATTCAACACAGTTGTTACCTTTCTTTCTTTTTTTTTCATTTGTTAAATATGTTTGATATTCTGCTGTGAAAAAGATATGTGTGTGGATTACCTTGTTTTGAAATCTTCAAGTATTTTGTCTGCAACAAACTTTATGTATATTATGTCTGTTAGAGGTCTGTGCATATATGAATAAATTGGAACATTTTATTTTTGCAAGAAACTTATAATGTTGAGCTCTGTTGTATTATATTTGTTTAAACTTAGGGGTGAGCGAGATAGAATTCTAAAAACGGCAATTAACAGGTAGATATAATCGTTTTGAAGACATTTTAGTAACTGCATGTGTGAATATGATTATTGGGTGAATCCCGCATAGTGACTTTATTAATAGGCATGGGGTTAAACAGGAAACTAATTACTTAAAAATAACATTAGCGTGCGTCTCACTGTATATCACATCTACTACACAATAAGACAGTGCTGACTTTTTAAGTCACTCACATTTGCAGCAGTTTGGTATATGACAAGATTGTTTCTGGATTTCTGAACAACAGCATATCAATAGCTGTATTGTAGATCATTTTAAAGGATCTAAAAAAACAGATATATACACTATATGGCCAAAGGTGACCGGTCACTTGTGATTTTGGACGTTTTGTTAAATATCTAGAAAAATACATGAGGAATTAACCTGAAACTGCAGGTGTGTAAACAGTATAGTATAGGTCATATATTTTCGTGAGGATTTTTTCCCGAAACCCCATAGTGGACCGTCAACAAATTGAAAAAGAACGAATATCTTTTGGATAATCCTGTAAAAACTAAAGTATCAAAAGCGTTCAAACTCGAGATTATTAATAAGTGGCTTATTGTAATATACTACATTCATTTTTATGAGGATAGCTTCTGAGCTTTTCTGAGGATAGCAATATACTCGTAGAGAAATTAAGGTTTTTATAAAACCAGTCCCAAATTTCGCCAAGTTTTTTGCTTATAATTTACAGAGTTCTTAATATAAAAAAAAGTTCTTTTCAGACAATATGACAAACAACATTGTATACAATACTCAGCAATCAGAATTAAAAAATAATAAAAAATGAATGAAAAATGAGTTGGTTTACTAAAATATGTTTCACTGCGCATGCGTGAATGCAGTCAAAATATAATGTGCATAATGTATTAGCTAAGTATATTGAGCAACTTTTGTGAAAGTGTCAAAATCATAGCTTGAAAATTCTGAAAATTATCGTCGACAGAATAAGCTCGAAAGCCGTTGCTCCCAAAAGGAAGCAAGAAGACGAGGGGTTGTATCCAAATATAGTAGTGCGTTCAATATTGTGTATGCTATCTTGGCACTAATCAACAGATATTTATACAACCCCTCATCTTTTTGCTTCTTTTTGGGAACAACGGATTTCGAGCTTATTCTATCGACGATAATTTTCAGAATTTTCAAGCTATGATTTTGAGACTTTCACAAAAGTTCTTCTATATACTTAGCTAATACATTATGCATAATACATTTTGATTGCATTCGCGCATGTGCAGTGAAACATTGTTTAGTAAACCTGCTCATTTTTCATCCAATTTTTATTATTTTTTATTCTAATTGCAGGGTATTATGTACAATGTTGTTTGTCAAATTTTCTGAAAATAACTTTTTTTTATATTAAGAACTCTGCAAATTATAAGCAAAAAACTTGGCGAAATTTGGGACTGTTTTTATAAAAACCTTAATTTCTCTACGGGTATACATGCTACCCTCAAAAAAAATGAACACAGTATATTACAATGAGTCACTTATTAATAATCTAGAATTTTCACGCTTTATAATCACGCTTAATAATCTCGAGTTTAAACGCTTTTGCTCCATTAGTTTTTACAGGGTTATCCAAAAGATATTCGTTCTTTTTCAATTTGTTGACGGTCCCCTATGGGGTTTCGGGAAAAAATCTTTGCGGAAATATATGACCTATACTATACTGTTTACACACCTGCAGTTTCAGGTTAATTCCTCATGTATTTTTCTAGATATTTAACAAGACGTCTAAAATCTCAAGTACCGGTCACCTTTCGCCATATAGTGTAGTAGGAGAGTATCTGCTATGGGGTAGGAAGATTAGAAAAGTGAGCCCAGGTTCCAAAGACAGCTAAGAATATTAAAATAACACATTATGCAACTTATTCCTTATAGAATAAATGTAATTTTATTTATACACATTTAGTGATTATTTCACTGCGTACCAATGTCCCATATCTGCACATTCCGTGTACTGCATCACTTTGTTGGGAAAAAAATGGTTATCAATATATTTCTTCATGCCTGCTAGCGTTAAACCTTTGATATTAAGTTGATAAATAGTGCAGCATGAGTATGACATTCGAAATGAAATAGGCAAAACAAATAGAAAGAAGATACAGGGAAATTTCCATTTAACGAAGTCTTATCGTTACACGTAAACACTTCGTTATGAAGAAAATTCATTAAATAAAAATCAATTCAAATTCAAGAAATTTATATAATAAAATACACATCCATAAAGTGAAAAATACACATAAAATGGAAATATTGGAAAAATGTATTTTAATTCGGGCAGTAACTTTTTTTAATGCATTGTAGACACATGAGAAAAATTTAATTAGAATAATGTCTAAGAAATCACATAATAAAGTAAACGAAAAATAGAGCGCAGTGTACCTTTTCTCTTTTTCTCAGTATTCTAAATCCTTAACTTTAAAAAAGTCTGTAATATATCTTTGTACAGGTGTTTATAAAAGTACTCTGTTCATAAAAAAATTCGCACTTTTGTAAGTATCCGAACAATTCATCTGTAACATTTTCGTGAAACTGGAAGCCCCTTCTTATTGTATCGAAAGCTTTTAAAATTCCTTCTTTTGAATGAAAATGATTAAATAAATAATTTCATCTTCATACAATCCTTTGAAATAAATTCAAACATCTATCGTTGTACACGCACGAAAGTGGAATGAACTTCGTTATATAGAATTATTTTTTGTAACATGGAGATTAATT
Source organism: Maratus speciosus (assembly GCA_963932465.1). NCBI lineage: Eukaryota > Metazoa > Arthropoda > Arachnida > Araneae > Salticidae > Maratus > Maratus speciosus. The sequence continues at coordinate 225,770,023 of OZ010789.1, forward strand.
TACATGTTAAATGGTCTTCAAAGTCAAGGTTCAGCGGCAAATTTCGTTAAATAGAAAACTTTGTTAAATAGCAACTTCCTTAAAGGGAAATTCTACTGTATAGTTTCTTTAACAGAGTTAATGAGTAACTCTGTGATTTGAAAAATTAGTATATTTTCCAGTTTACAAACACAGAACGACAGAACATCCACACTTGATATGTGGTAGGCGGACACTCCAAACAAACACAACTCAACAGTCTAAATTCTAACGGGATCAAGACAATCGATTACAAGACATCGTTTTAAAAGAGCTTCTGTTTCGCTGACTTCAACTCTCACCTACAATAAAACTGGTCGACAAGAAAAAGAAAAAAGTCTTCCCTGCAAATCAAATATATGAAACTGTAGAAATCTAATATTCCTAAATCTAAATATGACATCTAAATTGAACCAGCATGTACCATTTTCTCGAGGAACAGTTTGATAATTATAGCAAATAGGGAAGGATTGTGATATTAATTTTCAATGCTAGATAAAACATAAATAATAAAAAAGTATTTTCACTGTCTTCGATAACAAATCGATAAAATTCCTAGAAATCCATGTCCGAATGTGCCTGAAAATTCCTAGACACATTTTAAATTGAATATAAAAACAAGTAATTGTCGTACAGGAAGGCGGTTTTAAATAAAATGCTCCTCAAGACGAAGAGTTTTCCTCAAGGGAATTAAAATAATTTGTTCCAAATTTCGATTATAGATGGCGCGACTCTTCCGTATATTTGCTTTCAAACGTGCGTTTTTCTGATTTTCAGATTAATTTGAAACTGTGATACAGAAATCACGACTTCCAGCACTGGAATTCGCTGTTCGCAGCTGTTATTTCTGTGTCACAGTGTCAAAATTACTCTGAAAATCAGAAAAAAAACGCACGTTTAAAAGCAAACATACGGAAAAGCGGCGCCATCTATGATCGAAATTTTGAACTAATTATTTTCATTCCCTTGAAGAAAACTTTTCATCTTGAGAAATATTTTAGTCCAAACCGCACTCCTGTACGACAAATGTTTGATTTTATATTTAATTTTAAAACGTGTCCTGGAATTTTCGGACACCATGTATATTCATAGGCCATCATAGATGCACGGCCCATGATGATGGATATGACATCATGATTGGAATGAGAGCTGAACCACTAGGAAGTTCTTTTTATGCAGTGTTTAAGTGGCTGGTTACATTCATTCACTGTTGGAAGTAAAAGTGCTTTTTCGTCATACAGGGGTGAGATTTCCGCCTTTTTGCGTACCAGTATTTTTGTAGAGAAAATGTTATTGTGTTAAATATCAAAAATGTTTCGATTAAATAAAATAACATTTTTTCTAACAAAATTCTAGTGTGCAAAAAATCAAAATCTCAATCATTGGAAAGCTCAAGCCCAAATTTAGATAAGTTAAATGATCATTTGAAATGATCATTCATGTCCATCGTTACCTATTGCGTTTTTGCGTTCTACAATCTCTATGGTTTCTCTTATAATGGACGGATAGTATAGACTTCAGGGAAAATTATCCTACTTTCGTTGCAATTTATTTGGGTGGTTTCTTCTTGATCTTGTTAGGGCTTTGGTTTTTCTATTATACACTATATGGCCAAAGGTGACCGGTCACTTGCGATTTTTGACGTTTTGTTAGATATCTAGAAAAATACATGAAGCATTAACCTAAAATAGCAGGTGTGTAAACAGTATTGTATAGGTCATATATTTCCGTGAAGATTTTTTTCCCGAAACCCCATAGGGGACCGTCAAAAAATTGAAAAAGAACGAATATCTTTTGGATAACCCTGTAAAAACTAATGGAGCAAAAGCGTTTAAACTCGAGATTATTAATAAGGGGCTTATTGTTATGTACTGTGTTCATTTTTATGAGGATAGCATGTATACTCGTAGAGAAATTAAGGTTTTTATAAAAACAGTCCCAAATTGCGCCAAGTTTTTTGCTTATAATTTGCAGAGTTCTTAATATTAAAAAAAGTTCTTTTCAGAAAATATGACGAACAACATTGTACACGATATCCCGCAATCAGAATCAAAAAATAATAAAAATTGGATGCAAAATGAGCAGGTTTACTAAAAAATGTTTCACTGCGCATGCGCGAATGCAATCAAAATATAATGTGCATAATGTATTAGCTAAGTATATTGAGCAACGTTTGTGAAAGTCTCAAAATCATCCGTTGTTCCCAAAACGAAGCAAAAACATAAGGGGTTGTATCCATATATCCATTGATTAGTGCCAATTTAGCATACACAATATTGCACGTAATACTGTATCTGGATACAATCCCTCATCTTTTTGCTTCATTTTGGGAACAACGGATTTTGAGCTTATTCTATAAACGATTATTTTCAGACTTTTCAAACTATGTTTTTGAGACTTTTACAAAAGTTGTTCTATACATTTAGCTATCACATTATGCACATTATATTTTGATAGCATTCGCCCATGCGCAGTGAAACATTTCTTAGTAAACGTGCTCATTTTTCATCCAATTTTTATTATTTTTTGAATCTGATTGCGGGATATTGTGTACAATGTTGTTCGTCATATTTTCTGAAAAGAACTTTTTTTTATATTAGGAACTCTGCAAATTATAAGCAAAAAACTTGGCGAAATTCGGGACTGTTTTTATAAAAATCTTAATTTCTCTACGAGTATACATGCTATCCTCATAAAAATAAACACAGTATATTACAATGAGCCACTTATTAATAATCTCGAGTTTAAACGCTTTTGCTCCATTAGTTTTTACAGGGTTACCCAAAATATATTCGTTCTTTTTCAATTTTTTGACGGTCCCCTATGGGGTTTCGAGAAAAAAATCTTCGCGGAAATATATGACTTATACTATACTGTTTACACACCTCCAACTTCAGGTTAATTCCTCATGTATTTTTCTAGATATTTAACAAAACGTCAAAAATCGCAAGTGACCGGTCACCTTTGACCATATAGTGTATTTAATATCAGCTACATGCTCCTTTTTTCTATGCTTAAATTTCCTGATCGTCATACCAATATAGTATTTCGTTGATCCATCTGCTCTAATATACAATCGAATAAACTTATTTTTACTGTTTTTAAAATTTTAATTTACACCTTTTAGAATGGATTACAATGAAAGTAGGGTAATTTTTACCTCCGGTCTATACTATCCATCTTTTATAAGAGAAACAACAGAGATTGTAACATACAAAAATTCAATATATAATGATGCAGCATCATTTAACTTACCAAAATTATGGTTCGAGCTACTCAATGGTTACGAAAATAAAAATAAACATCCTAATAAAAAAAACGTTCATAATATGAAAGCGTACGGTAAAAATTGAATGATAGCGTTTTATAGACCGTGCAATTTTAGAATGTTTTATTTATTTGTTTTGAAAATGACCCGGGTAAAGTTGAAACATGTAAACAGTCGAATAAACCTACTTTTATTTTTTCAATTTATTTTTTTTTTAAGTTCAATTTACACCTATCATCAATTAAAATTTTTATATTATTACAAGGTGTTTATTTGCTATATGTTTAAAAAATATCTTTTTGGTGTTTCGTCCATCTAACGAAACCCTATTCGTCTTACTCCTTTGTCTGTCTGTCATTCCGTCTGTCACAGAGCCTGTTCTCAGAAACTATATACGTTGGAAACTTTAAATTTTGAATAACTTATAGCTGAACACCTCACATCAAACGAAAAATCATAAAATTTTGAAAAAATCTTATATTGACCCTTCTGGGCTCTAACTTGTGTATTTTAAGATTTTTTTTTCTAACTGAGCCCCTAATTAAGTTGAAGACATGAAATTTTGCATATTTATAGCAGAACACTTGCGATCATACGACAATCATAAAAATTTCAAAAAGTCTTATACCCCTCCGGTCTCTAACTTGTGCATTTTAAGCAATTTTTCTAACTCAGCCCTTAATTAAGTTGACGCTTGAAATTTTGCATACTTATAGCTGAACACTTGCGATCACACGACAAATCATAAAAGTTTATAAAAGTCTTATATCTACCCCTCCAGTCTCTAACTTGTGTATTTTAAGCAATTTTTCTAACTCAGTCCCTAATTAAGCTGGAGACATGAAAATTTGCATACTTATAGCAGAACACTTACGATCACACGAAAAAGCATAAAATTCTCAAAAAATCTTGTATTATTTACCCCTCCAGGCTCTAACTTGTGTATTTTAAGCAATTTTTCTAACCTCCCCTTTTTACCCGGGGGGAACTTTTCTAACTTTTGCCGACACGCCTTTGACCACTCTTTCGCATTATGCACCATATCCTTACTTATTTTAGTTCCACTTTTTACCGCAATGGGGCGCCTACCAATCTAGGGTGCTACATGCCCAATCCCCTCTACTAATATATCTACGGATAGGTTGTAAACCGGAGTTTCGTTCCGATAGAGGTTTATTTAGAATAGGGTGCGCCCCCTGGTTGCGCAATGTGGAACTAACAGATTTTGCAGAAAGATTTAGTGTTTTGAAAGAATTATTAAACGAAACCCTCTGTGCGATCTGTGATCACACTTACCCACTTGTTTATCTTTTTTATTGGGACACATTCTCCAGAGCTCCTTGTGTCATTGTGACAAATGTGCTGCAATTTAAAATAATGTAAACAGTTTGTTAAATAATCATCGTTACACGTTTGGAAATATATTTGAAATTTTGATGTGTACTTGTGAAAAATGTTTGAATGATAAACTGGCTATTTTTAAAAGAAAAATTATTATTGTCTGTAACAGCAATAGAGTAAAATGTCGTAGACATTGCAGTCTTTTTTTGGAGAGAGTAGATACTTATATATTCAAATTTCTTATGTGTTACTATAAAAATGATAAGAGTGATTAAATGACTATTTTTAAAGCAAGCAAGCGTATTATGTAATAAAAAAAAATATTGCAATTTTGTGACTACTGGCATATTTTTACTAATAATCGATCCTGGAGTCACTATCAAATAGGTATACATAAAAGATTTGACTTTTCGATTCCCATAAAATTTTCATGAAATCACACACGAAACAAATTATATAATACCCTACCCGAATCATTCAAAACAAAAACAACAAAATAGAAATTAAAGTGTTAGTTTGAAAGTTATATATGTAAACATATATTATTGTGAAATTGTATAACATATTTTTCTTTATAGTTGATTAATAAAACCAAGAATAAAATAAACGGTCAAGTGCGAGTACGATAAATATATTAATCAGTTACTGTGTTATTACAAAAAATATTGCTACAAAAATAATAAGATTTTGTAAAAAAAAGAAAAAAAACTATACAACGTAGGGCAGGGTATAGTTGTATATGCTAGAGAAGTATAAATAGCTATACCATGAATGTTCAGAGAAGCCTAAATAGTATCAAATATTGCTATTCTGTATAACTATTTTTTAATCTTATTCTAAGTTGTTTATGATGAATTTAATTCGGTACTGACAATAAACATAGCCCATATTTAAACTTCATTTGATATTTCATTAACCCAAATTCAGCTTAGTAATAATCTTTTCTTTAAAGTGTAACCTAAAACAAAACATTTGTTCAAAATTTAAAATTGGCATTATGCTAAGTGCGTTTCGAAAGGCTGTCGCAAAGGTACAACGCCGCCTTTGTCTGTGCCGCATTTTTCAAGATAGGTTTTTAACTGACCTTTAAAGACACGGGTGATGTATTGAGAGAGCCACTCAATGCAAACTAGTCGCGAATCCGAGTAATTATGTGATTAATTCTAATTAAATTTGTCTGTTTTTAACAGTTTGACGTTTATTGCTTTTATACTAATACTGGGCATTGAGTTACACAAATATATCATTGAAAGTTGTTATCTAGGTTTTAAAATCCAATGGCGCATAGAATACGCCGCCCGTGTCTTTAAGGGTGAATATCTTGACTAATTACCGGCATTTTTTCTTTTTTTTTTCGAAAAGCCTCATCAACAATCTTTTTATACTTTTGCGACGATAGGTACCTCCAGCGCTACCCAACTCATTTGTTCAACACTCGCAAATTGAAATTTGTGTTTAACATAAAAATGCTATTTTCTATGAAACTATGTGACCTAGGGTAATCGCTATAGTTTTCCTTAAAGGTTTAAATTAACTTCTACTACTTCTAATTTTTTCATAATTTTAGTTTCAGTAGATTCGGAAATAGAGTGGGGGGGGGGGACACATTTTTGAATTACATTTTCGGCGATATCTCTGAAAATATAATACCTAAAATTAAAAGAAAGGTATATTTGAGTTTTGCGTTACAAAAGCTTTCACAAGATATATAATTTTTTTTTCAAGTAACTTAATTAGCTCCGATAACTTTTTACTAAATATATTTGTAAACGGTTAATAATCTGTAAATATGTGAGTGAATAGCCTTTATTCCTTCAGCCAATTCGAACTTTCCACGTTCCATAGTTTAAGAATAACTTGGCTGTGATAGACGGAGAGACAGACACAGGAGGGATCTTATAATGGTTCCGTTTTTACTTTTTAAGTATGAAGCCCTAAAAACGGGTAAAGTAAGATCTTAGGAAGTTACTGATCAACACACAGTAATTCCCCTCTAGAATGCTTTTTTAAGATACTTTGTACATCTTGAACTAATGTTTTTATTTCAGTATTTTATAATACCATTTAGACATATTAAATAGTTTTATGAAAGAAAATTATTAAATCAGGAAAATTTAAATTATTGTGGTAAAAGTTGAAAAGTAAAATACTAGATTCACCTACAATTTTAAACTTTTTGAAACATTTTGTTTTGCATGCTTTATTTACAAGTGGGCTCTATAAAGGTAGGAAAGATTTCCAGAGAGTTCAAGAAGAACACCATAAACTGTCATTACACGTGTAAAAATACAGTAAAAAATGACTATTTCTCTAACATTCTTACTTTTGGAAAACAAACTACTTATATAAAATATATGTTGAATGATTGTACTTATACATTAAAGAAAGACAAAATGTGAAAAATGAATTACCGTATATACTTGCGTATAAGTCGACCCCCTAACTTTCGAATGCAAATTCTGGAAAAAATCAAAAACCCGCGTATAAGTCGACCCTCAAACTTTTTGCTTCAATTTTGCACAAAATCAAACCAAAGATTTCCCTTGCCAATGCAAAAACGTAGTAAGTTAACAAAAACAAATCATTGAAATTTTTTAAATGATAAATTATTATTATTTGTATATTTTATATATTATTTTCTTATTCATACACATAAAATGCCATATTTTTGCAGTATTCGAAGTTTTTGTTTTTGCTGTTTTAACGGACTCGCGTATAAGTCGACCCCCAAATTTGCTTACCGAAAATTGTCAGAAATTCCTCGACTTATACGCGAATATATACGTAAAAAATTGCAGCTATAATCATTTGAAGGGAAATGTATGCAGTAGCCTTTCTCACATATTCATCAGAAGAAAATGAGCAACGTCTAAATAAAACATAACAATTCAATGGAGTATAAATATTCATGGGCCACCACGGTCTATGATTCAATGTCCATGATGATGAATATGAGATCATAATTAGAACGAGAACTGAAGCAGTAGGAAGTTCTTTTTATGCAATGCTTTAAGTGCAAGGCTTAAGGTTATCGTTATTCAATGAGTAAAAGTAATAGTGCCTTTCCGTCATATGAAGTCTGTAAAGTAGTCTGGAAAACAGTCATTTTTAGTTGTGCTAATATACTCTGCAAGTATCTGGTAGTTGTTTTTGTGTATTTTATGTAGCGATCAAGTGATAATTCGGTTTTGGTTTTGTTTTCGGCTCAAAATCTGAGTTTTGTCGAAAATTCGTTTTCGGCGAAACTGCTGTCGAAAATTCAGCCGAACCGAAATTCGACCGAAACTATCTGTATTCACAAAATCTCTTTTCTTCCTTCGGAAATTTTGATACTTACTCACTGATTTGAGCTGTATATGTGTCACTCTTTATTTATTGCTGTGAACTTCAATGTTTATAATTATCAGTCATGACTGTCTCAAGACGTGAGTGCAAATTATAAAGCAAGCAATGCCTATAGGACTAAACTTTGAAGACGCTTTTCACGTGTTCATTAAAATCTGTAAACTTAAGAGTAATAGAAATTTTTTAGTTTGAAACCGCAGAGAAGTTTTTCGAATACGCTCTGAGAAAGTTCGAATATAGCAGGTGATCGTTTACAAAAATCATTTTTAAAGATAAATCGAGGTATGTATACCTAAAACTTTTTTTGATTAGATGAAATTCGTATAATTAGAAAATCATTACGCGTGGTTGATGAATTAATTACATTTTATTTTATAAAACGTTTTGCTCAGAGGCACAGAGAGCCAACTTGGGCCACACGTATAATTAATTAATAATTATATATATTTAATAAACATGTACGATTAATTAATAATTATGTATATGTATGTAATAATTTCTTTAAAAATATTTTTGGGGCATTTTCGTTATCGTTTTCGTTTTCGGCCGAAGATTCGGTTTCGGTTCTGGTTTTAAAAACCTGTTTCGGTCGATCCTTAAATGTTTTATTGAATGTTATCGTCTTTCCATCCAAGTGTAATCTTTATTGTGATTAACTTCTTTTATTATTTATTTAATTCCAACATGTATAATAACTAAATCCGTACGCAACTGTTCCAGAATATACGAAAAATCTGTAAATACATCTGAAACAAAAATTTCGTAAATTAATATTTTTGTCATTTTTCATCAAATGAAGGATATCAAATGTCTTTAACATAACAAAATTTTATTAAACCTAAAATTCTATTAAATGTCTAGCTATTATCGTCTTTCCATCCAAGTATAATCGTTATTGTGGTTAAGTTCTTTTATTATTTATTTAATTCTCAGATTTATAATAAACAAATTTTTACGCAACTCCATATACTAAAAATATGCAAATACATCTGAAAGAAAAATTTCGTAAATTAATATGTTCGTCATTTTTCATAAAATGAAGGATATCAAGTATCCTTAACGTAACAAACTTCTAGGACATGTAAAATGTACCTCGCGTATGAGTCTTCATCTGTATGAATCATTTTCATAAAAATAAATCGTATTTTCATTGTATGGAAAAAAATTATAATTTAATATTTATGATGTAAAATATTAAAAAAACAACTTGCATAATAATGTAATGTCTAGTGTTTTAATCTATTATTTTGGAGTACAAACTCATTTTTAAAAAGTATTAACTTTTTTAAAGAAAATTTCTTTCTTATACAAGTTGTTACAAAGTACATAAGCAAGCATTAATTTTTTTTAATGAATGAAGTAATATTTCTATAAAATGATTTTTTTTGTCAAAGATATTTTAATTAATTCAAAGTTTCTAAATCACACTAGTGATTAGAATTTTAGATTTATAAAGTTTTCCGAAAGTAGTGTCTTAGATAATACCTTTTAAAAAATTCAGTTGTTCTTTTTTCTTAAGGCAAATTTAAAGAACTTTTTTATAAAATAAATATTTCGAAATTTTTGTCATTCTAAAATCACAATGAAGGCTATTTATCTTGAATCTTGCATTTTTAAACAACTGATTCTACCGACACTTGCATAAAATATTTCGTATTTATTTTATGTTGTTACGAAAAAAACACACATTTTTGTAGGTGAAGTACTGGTAAATCCCAAAAGAAAACTTGTTAATCCGTGATTTAGAACTTTGCTTAATGAAGCAAAACAAACATTGCTGATGCAGTTGCATGGTTGCGAGAGAAAAAAGAGATTTTTTTTCTTGCGATTTAAATTCATAAAAAAGCCAAGGAAAAAGAAATAAAAAGTAGAAAGTACTTTTGATTAAAAAAAATATTTTAAAATTAACTTTCTTATTGATTTCAGAAAATGAAATAGACAGTAAACTTCCTACTAGACTTGGAACAATGTAAACATACTTTGACAGAGTTAAAAAAATAAACATCTTTGATTAGAATACCATAAACCACAAAAAGAATATCGCTCAACTAAATTCGAAAGTAAACTTATGGAAATTGATTTTTAATCATTTTTTTGTAGTAGAATTAGCTATTTTTTTATAATTAAGTTTGTCTTGATCTTTATGCATGCATTTTTATTATAAGCTAGCCGATCCACGCTTCGTCAAAATATAGCACAAGATGCGAAAAAGCTCTAAAAATCACGAAAGATTTGAAAATCGCTGCACGAAATCCGAATAAATTTTATTGAAGGGGAACTAAATTTACCATATTGGGCTAGAAAATTGAAGCAGGATTCTTTTCCCTAAATGGGGATATCGCAACGAATCGAGAAAAAATGCTAAAATTTCAAAAATTGCAGAGGGCAAAATTTAATTTATTGAGGACTATTAAAACAGGATTTATCTTACGAATATCGAAAAATCTCTGCAAAATTGGAAAATTCTTTAAAAATTGCTAAAAAATTCACGAAAACTTCAAAAATTACAGTACGATTTCGGAATAAACTTTATTTAAAGAAGACATTATGTACTATATAAGACTATAAGATTAAAACCGGATTATTTTCATTGATGCATAAAAACCGCCACGAATTACAAAGAAAACTCCGAAAAAAATTGCTAAAAATTTAAAAATCGTAGAGGGCAAAATTTACTACTGTGGATTAAAATATCGTAACAGGAATTCGTTCCAGAATGTAAAAAATTGACGCAAAACACGCAACGGTGCTAAAGATCTCACTGAAAATCACAGAAAATAAAATGTAGCACATTTAGCTAAATGTATGAAACCAAATTCCTTTTACGAATGTCAAAAAATCGCCACGGAATATTTACAAATGATGCAAATCGCCTTGAAAATCGCAAACATTTCAAAAGTCGCGAAGGACAAAATTTACTCTGTTGGGCCAAAAGTTAGAAAACCGAAGTCTTTTTTCGAATGTAAAAACGCTAAAAATTGCATAAAAAACGCTAAGGCCAATCACACGAGTGTCGATTTCGACGCTGATTGCTTTCGCGTCAAAAACGACGCTTGTGATGCGGCAGTCACACGGGCTGTAGTTTCAACGCTCCTGGCATTCTTCCAACTGATTTTATTTTTTACTGGCCCAATCCGGCCGGGGCAAAAAACCAACTACAGTTCTGCATCCAGTCGGGCAGCCCGATTTTACCGGACCCGGGTCGCGGTTGACTTTTTTTGCTTCAGGTTTGGATTAGGATGTCGCTCTAGTGTGTTGGATTCCGGTTAAACCGATTTTTCAAAAAAGGCTAGAATACTATTTTCAGATGAGAAAAACTAAAAATTTGAAAATTAATATGTCTCTCTATATATTGAATTGATAGTAGAGATGTGAAAGCTTATATTCTTAATTGTATTAAAATAGGTATTATTTTTCTTCCATTTTTGATTCGGATTGAAATGTGTTGGGTTTGGTTCGGATTTCTTGTTGACGATTTCTTTTCTTTGTCGGGCTCTGGTGGACTTAAAATAGAATTTCCTGCTTCGGTTATGGCATAACCCGACACGCGCAGAACTCTACATCCGACCCAATGTCCGGACCCAATTTCTATAAAAATGTCGATTTTTCTTAACTAACATTGCCCTAAAAGATTTTTAAAAGAAGATTACGTAACAAACAAACAAGAAAACAAAACAAATTCCATACACGACTCATATTTTAATACAATCATGGAAGAATAATCTACAGTTTCATTTTTTAGTGTAAAAAAAAGGAGCATGTATTGTATATACTCATTAATGTTTCAATTAGAGGTCGGCACTGACTCCGGATCTAATCGAAGCGCAAGCCCAGACAACGATTTGGGATTGGTTAAATTTTCGTTTATGAGATGAGGGCCAAACCGAGCCTGGCGTTCTTCCTGCTTGTCAACACGGCCCGGTAGAAAAACCTGATAGTTCGACCCGGGTCCGTCCCAGGCCGTATGAAAAACATAATTGCCCTAACATTTTTTTAATTCATGTTTTTTAAATCGCCATTATTATAAAATTAAAATTTTCATTAAAGAATCCGTGCGAAAAGAAGACAATACCTTTAGAATATGCGATGAACCGGCTAAGAATTTAACATACCTTAAACGGATTTTTCTCTCCTCTTACGCGATTCCGTCTTGGAAGATTTTACTGCAAAGTGTTTTTCAGATTTTTCAATCATCAAGCAATGGAATATGAATTAACGATATTAATGATAACTCAGACGTTTACATACAAATAGATATTTATTAAAAATTCAATGTAGTTTACATAGACATTGGCAGAAGGGAATCTAGGGAGGAGCGGGGGGGGGGGGGTATTTTGGAACGCATGTGTCAGGATTTCGGAGCCCAGGGCACGTTCTTTAACATGCTGAATATACACATGAACAACAGGTAAGCTAAATATTTTTTTCTCAACTCCTCGTACGAAACAATTTTTAAACATATCAGTATAAAAATCTATACAAAACAATTAAGGGGGCTCTGCATTCGGAATAATAAGGATCTGCCAATCTGAAGTTCCTGTTTAAGATAAATATAAAACACATACCGTAAAAATGAAAACATAATTAAAAGTTGTCTTCCACTGGGATTCAGGGGTCACATCGCCATGTTCCAAAATTATTATTTCTCCCCCCCCCCCCCAGCCTGTCGGCACAGATAGTAGTTTGAAATTTTAAAAATATTTTTAAAATATAATTTCAAAATACGATAATCTTAAAACTCTACAAAGATAAGATAAATAAACAATTGCCCCTGCAATTTATTAAACCAAATTACATTTACATTTAGCAGAGTACTGTTATCCAAAAGTTTCGTTAAAGAAATATACAATATTAAAATTTTGAGATTCTATTTTTAACGCATAGTGTATCTTACACACTTTATCATATTTAACGGCAATTTAATTGAACAGCGATAAATATTGGCATGTTTAAATTCAGTTAGGACGGTTCAATAAAGTTTTCGTGCAATCCGGGCCAATTACGTTTCTGCAAAAACTGGGCCAAAATTGTATGTAACAACGCGTGGAAATTTCGGCCCGCGGTAACCTCTTTTTCAAATATACAGTTTTTTCTTTAAAAAATCCGATACGCGAGAGTTAAATCCCAAACTGAAATAGAAAAATTAAAGTCAACCTAAACTAAACCCGATCCGCAAAGAAAAATAATTAGCGTGAGTCGGACCCGACCTAGAAAAATCTGGTATCCGAGCCGATGCAGGACCCTAATTTGGATGAAGAGAACGCGATGAACAGGACTTTAATAAAAACTGCCTAAAAACTGAAAGTGAAGTGTCAAAATTAATGCTCGTGTTTACAGGATATCATAAACAGTAATCGCCATCATGCTGCGAGACGCCGGCGTTTTGGGGGAAACGCGGTAGTCCGGCGTAGTGCACTGCGTCGTTTTGATGCCCGGCGTTTTCAACGCTCGTGTGAACGAACTAGAAGATCACTACACCCCCAAGAACGGACGTTCATTTCGACGATTTTTTCACGATGATCGTGAGACATTAGCCTAAAAACCGCATTAAAAATCGCGGAGAACAGAATTTTCTAGACTAAAAGTTTGCAACAAATTACTTTTACGAATGGGAAAAAAACCCGTTGCAAAACTAAAAAAATCCCTAAAAAATAGCAATGAAAATCAGATTAAAAATTGCTAAAAATTCGAAAAACGCGCAGGGAAAATGTTACTATTTAAATATAAAAGTTTGCAACCAAATTCTTCTTATGCATGCCAAAAAACCACAGCGTAATGCGGAAAAATGTTAAAAAACGCTTAAAATTCAAAAATCGCACCGGATAAAATTTATTATATTAGGCAAGGAAAGTAGGATAAGAATATGTCAAATACCGCCGCTGAATGGGAAAAAACGCTAAAAATCGATTAGAAATCATGACAAATTAAAGAATCGCAGAGGGCAAAATTTTATGTATATAAGGCTATAAGTTTGAAACGGAATTCCTATTACGAAAGTCAAAAAGTCGTCACGAAACTTTAAAAAAGCGTTAAAAATCTCTAAAAATTCAAAAATCATACATGATAAAATTTACTGTAGTGGGCTAAAACATTGTAATCAGGATTCTTTCCGAATGTTAAAAAATCGCCGCGGAAAATTAAAATCGCAAGTAATCGCCTTAACAATCGCAAATTGCGAAGGACAAAACTTTGTACATTTTGCTTGAATTTTATTTATAGCAGAATGTTACGTAAATGCACATGTATTACGTAACTTTAACAAATAAAGCCCACTTCAAGAATTCTGATTATTAGGTTATACATTCTGTTACACAACAACATTTCGCCTAAATATCAATAAAAATTACAGAAAATTCTTTATTTTAAATTTAGTTTTTAAAGCAAAGTAAAATAGTATCTATATTATAAAGGACAAACATATCTGTGCATAACACATACGTCATTTTGCGAATGGCAACACTTTGAAATTTGAAAAATAATTTTGATTTTGCAATTTTCTCTACTGCAAATTTGTAAATTTTTAAAATTCTAAACATCGCACATTTTAAATTTTTTCTATATTATAAAGGACAAACATATCTGTGCGTAACGCATACGTCATTTTACGAATGGCAACACTTTGAAATTTGAAATAAAATTTTGATTTTGCAATTTTCTCTAACGCAAATTTTTAAACTTCTAAACATCTTACATTTTAAATTTTTACACTGTCGTATAAGAAAAAAATGCTCTTTTAAATGCAATTTATTTGAAAGCTGTATCTCAATTTAATTTTAAGATGTAGAATATGAAGATGTTATTTTAGAATTTTAAGATTTTTGTAGTTTTTATTACTTTTATTGTAATCGAGGAACTTAAGTACTACATTTCTGTTGAAAGTGCAGGGGAAAAAAAGGAAAATAGTAGATTGCTGTATCTTTTTCTTTTTGTTACTAGTTTCTCATGAAAACTGAAAAAAAAAAGAAATTAAAATACGTGCTATGTCAAGAATATCGTCTGTTATAAAAACCCGGTGAGTTTTGGCTTTATTTCGTTTTTATGTATCAATTAAATAATTTTTATTTTATTGCAATTTAACTTTACAAACGATACAACATTTTCTCTTTACAAAAATGTATTTTAAAGAATATTTGTGTGACGTATTTTCTCCGTATGTACTTAATTCGTATCAAAAATCTGAAATAATGCAATTTTATTAGCCCATGTGTAATTACATTTTCCGAATTTTGAAAAAATATAAATGAATGACTTCTAATAAAACATGGAGCTATTATAAACAAAAAAAAAATGAAGTCATATAAATCATCAGACACCCGAGATTGTTTTGCCGATCTTCTTAAATGATGTCATTGCTTTCTGCTGGATTTGTGTATTATTCCGCGATAATGATGTCATTTGCATACCGTTCTATAGATGTTGTTTAAGAATGGGTCGTAAAAGTGGGATGTTTTAGCGGATGCAATTGACGTCATTTTACAGAAAGAAGCGTGTGTTTTAATTCTTAAAACTGAAATATGTTTTGTAGAAGTGAGTCATTTTCCCCCCAGCTGCTTTGAAAATTTTCAGAGGTGAAAATGCTTTATCTTTGAAAATAACGCAATCGAAATCACATACTGATAAAACGCAATGTTTTACAAACATTTAGAGTGACTTTGTGGAAGAGCAGTAACATACAGTGTGCATGCTCTTTTCCAAAAAATAGTGATTTATATTACAGAACGTGATGATTCTCTCTTGGATGAATTCGCTTCGCCGAGTTAGACAAATAATCAAAAAAGATCTTGGCAATAATTCGAGGTTTAAAATAATATCAGGTTTCCCAGGTTTTTTTCCAAAATTCTCTCTACTAATAAAGCTTTATTGCTATTCTTTAAGACATGTTACTGTAATTTTATCAAAATAACATAATTTGCTTAATTTAATTTTTTATAATTTTATATAATCTATATATTTAAAACACAAGAATATTTTTTAGTCATCTGCCCTGAGATTTCTGCTGAAGCAAATTTACTAGAAAAAATTTTAACTGAAAGCTGTTCATTTGTACATGTGCTCGCACTAGCTGTTTTTTTTTTTTTAATTCCATTATTATATTTTAATTTTAAAAGTATTCTTTGAAACTTTTTTTAAATGATGGTAATGAGATAGCTTTCATTATTGCAGAGAAGAGAGAAATAATGAGGTTTATTTATCTTTATTCATATGATTATCTGCTAAAAATTCAAAATTGTTGATAAAAATTGTTGTATAGGGTTTAATGGCACAAAATCCCATTAGGGACATAATACTTTGAACGGAAAATTACGCACTTCTTTTGAAAACACGCATTTTCCTCATAAAGTTTTCATTTTTCCCTCTTCTGTATGTGTACTAAGTTTCAGACACTAGACGAAATGCTTAAGTAAGGGAAAATGACGTCATATTTAAAAGAAAACGATGATTTTCTTAGATAAAACTAAACTTTTTAACACAAATGCGTCAAAAAAACATAAATAACGGCAATTTTTACTCTACGGTGCTGAGATTAAAATCTCGAGTTAAGAGTGCGACTGTTCACATGCAAAGAATTTGCTCACAATCGTGAATTCACGCTTTGAGTTAAAATGATTTTAAAATGATCAAATTTAAATACTAGTTTTATAAAAAGGGTGATTGCGGGTATGAGAGGTTAATTTTTAAATTTATGTTTATGGAGCTCGATTAAGAAATATTAAACCGTTTGCCCTTAAAACAACATAAAGAGTTCATCATTTTCTTACGACTAATATTCGGTAAACAAAAATAAAGCTTCTTCTATGCTAAAATAAATAAAATAATATAAATAAAACACAAATTTAACACACATTTAATTGAATTACGCGCTTAAAGCTCTGAAATTATCAGAAAATAAAAGGATGCCGTAAGCAGAAAAATCTTGGGCTAATAATTCTTAGCATGCGGCTAATACGAAAGAATCGCTTTTGATAAATTTCAAAAGCTTATTTGATTGTATAATTCATATTTTTCATGGGAAAGATGCTTTTTTCAATTCCTACTATTAGTTCACACTCTCCCTATATTTGTTTATTTATATATTTATTTATTTATATAATTATCTTTTTCAAATTTTCAATCGTTAATAAAATACTCATTATTCATCCTATCAAGTTGAAATAATTTTTTTGAACTTGTACTGGATGACAATTGATATTAATACAGTTTTTTCAAATATTAATTAATTAATTAAATTTTAATTAATTAATTTTAGTTTTGTATGGGAAACAAAATGGTGGCCATTGGTTATCGAAGGTCAATGAAAGTATTTTCAATAAGAGGTTACCATAGGGGGGACCCTGTTCTGTCGCCAAATACCGCCAAGTTTGTCGCCAACTTGGCGATATATCGCCGAATTTGGCGTTCAAAATAAGTCGCCAAAAGTGACGCCAACTTGGCGATATTTCTAATATTTCGCCAAATTCCCATAGAATTCCATTGTAAACCTACTTGCTTATAGAAAATCAACAAATTGAGATATTTTAATGCAACAAAAACTAATATTAGCTTAAGGGATTCTATTAAATTTTTCTTTGGTGACCTAAGTAGGAATTCACTTTAAAAACAAAATTTTTATATTACTTGTTTATTTTTAGTGGGCAATCTAAAAAATACATTGCATGTAAAAAAAAATATTACTTTTCAATTAAAAATTGGTTTTCACCTATATTCTGTAACCCGGGAAGCCCGGGTATACTAAATTATACTATAGCCCTAGTTATACTAAAAGAATTAATAAAAAAAATGCTCAACAAAACCGGAGAACCTTTGATATGCCTTGTTTTATACTTTTAATATTTTAATACTTGAAATGCTTGATGTATCCTATTCTCATTAAAGCACAGATTTCTGACAATAAATCGATTGTCTTTGATCTAATATTAAAGTCTAATTTCTTAGATTTCTAGAGAAGTTAGGATTTTGTTTTCATTTTGAACAGAACTTGAATTATAAAACCTTTGAATATCAGTAATTTAAAAGAACAATACAATGGTGAATAATACAACACAAAAAAATTCGATATGAAATCAAGTAATTGTCGTACAGGAATGCCGTTTGAACTAAAATGCTTCTCACGATGAAAACTTTTCTTCAAACGGATGAAAATAATTACCTCCAAACTTCGATTCCAGATGGCGCCTATTGGCTGTAGGTTTGCTTTTAAAAATGTGTTTTTTTTCTGTTTTTCAGTTTAGTTTTGACGCTATGACACAGAAATGACAACTCCCAACGAAAAAGCTTATTACGTAGGTTGGTACTTCGAAACCAAATCCATCATTACTTTTCAAAGAAACTTTCGTGCCAAGTACAAAAAGAAAACCCTCTATTTCGAAACAGCATTTTGAACTAGCATAGGAAATTTTTAGCAACTGGAAGCGTTTTGGATAGACAAAGAAGTAGGTGGCCAAGTACATCCGAAGAAAATATTGCACGCATCTGACAGACATTTTTTCCAGTCCAGCAACATCACGACAATTATATATTCCGCGAGCAACAGTACATCGAATTCTGCATAAAAGACTTAACTTACAAGCATACAAAGTGCAGGTGCTGAAAGCATTACTGCCGGATGACATTCCATGTCGTTTGAACTTTGCTATTGAGAATCGAGTTGCTGGAATGTATACAATCAGATGCTAACTTCTTAAAACACATTCCTTTTACAAACTAAGGAACTTTTCATTTGTCTAAAAAAGTCAACAAGTATAATATGAGGATATGGGGATCGGAAGATCTGCATCATTTTTTAAAAATAATCCGCGATAGTCCAAAAGTTAACGTGTGGTGTGGCTTAATGTCTAATCGCGCCATTGGACCATTCGCTGAGCCTACTGTCAAAAGAGAGAGGTTTATTTGGATACGATACAAATTTTCGCTGTCCCTCAAGTTTGTCACTTGCACTCAAACATTTTTGGCGGCAACATGGTACGCCTCCACTCTGGGGTAAAATTCTAAGAGACTATTTAAATGAGAAGTTTCCTGGCGGATGGATTGGACGAGATGGTCCATTGCTGTTGCCACCTCGTTCCCCAAACTTAACCACACTCTATTTTTAATTCTGGGGTTATATCAGAGACAAAGTGTATGTTTCTGCTGCGGCTGAGATTGAAGTACTGAAGACGAGAATCACGCATGTGATCCAATCAATCCCGCAATCAATACTAGCGAACACGTGGATTGACCTGGAGTTCCGTTTGGATATGGTTTGAACTACGAAGGGTGCACATATTGAACTATGCTAATGGATTGCACAAATTAATACTCTGTAACTGCTAACAAAATAAAATCATCTGTAACTGACTGTATGATAATTTAAGGTACAACGGCATCAGTGGGCGAAGTTCGGAAGTAATTTTTTTTTATTCGCTTGAAGAAGACTTTTAATCGTGAAAATCATTTTAGTCCAAAACCGCACTCTTGTACGACAATCACTTGATTTTAAATTGAATTTTAAAATGTGTCATGGACTTTTGGAACACCCTGTATTTTTAGCTTTAAAAAAATCAGCTTTTCAATACCTTGATTTAATGCAAAACATTACATCACAAAAGTTATGTGTATAATATTATGAAAATTTTTTTAAATACCCTATAATAGGGGTGCACAACCTTTTTAAAGAGAAGGGCCACTTACAAAAATGTTTGGGTTGTCGAGGGCCACATCAGTAGCACAGAGAAAATTCTGTATCGGAAGGTAGGGGGGGGTGGGGGGTTAATAAGTCTTTTTTCTTGATGAATAATTATTTTTTGTCTATAATAAAAAAAAAAAAAAAAAAAAAAAAAAAAAACGGAAATAAATAATTGTATGAAGGAATGCAGGGCTTCTTCGCATCTGCATGAATAATCATTCAACATTATGAAGACTAACGATTCCTTCTTGACAAATGGTAACTTGAAAAAAAAAATCCCAGCCGGCTCGGGCTTACAGGCGGAGGTAGATTTCGAAGTTAAGTACTATTTTCACCAACAAAACTTAAACAAGATTAGAGATAAACCCAGTTCCTTCAATAATAATGAGCTATAGAGAGCTAAACATTTTGTGAAAATTCTAATATACACGAATACGCACATGCATGAATATGGAATAGGTTTAAAAATATAGCTAAAGCAATTTCAGATAACCTAAAAGTGTTAAAATAAGTTAATATTTCCATAGTCGGGTTTTTATCATGTTTTAATGCGTTTCTTCAAAAAACTCACATGGCGTTACATATTCACTTGCTGAGGTCCATTTTACTTCCAATATGACGCAATATATATATATATATATATATATATATATATATATATATATATATATTAATTCGTCAAACTATTTATTTCATTTTGAGTTTTCATGCGGAAATCTTGCACTAGAAAACTTATGACGTAATATTCAATTTGTTTTCAATTCGTCAACTATTTAATTTAATTTTTCACGTGAAAAACTTGCAATAGAAAAGCAATTGTTGTGGTGAGAATTTTATTGTTTTTTTTTATTGTTGGCAACTGCTATAACGAAAAACATTTATTTTTTCCTGTCATTGTTGTGTAAGAGCTGGTTTTATCAGAATCATGTTAAGACGGTATTCAAAATTTTGAACCCTCCCCATTTCCATTCCCTTCGACCGATTTTGCCCATTTTCAATCACCGCCGAGATATTAGCCATCTCAAAGTTGTTGGCGAGTTTGAAGACGATCCGTGCATAATTGCGACTTTTATCGTGCGGACAAAATTTAGTACATACATACATACATATATATACATATATATATATATATATAAACTTTTTAGGTGAGGGTGGTTTTGGGTTCCTGGGGTCCTATAATGAAAAGTTATGAAGGAATTTTTAAAAAGTCGCACCATGGTAACGACTGCAATAGGTAGTATTTCTTACGAAATCTTCCTAAAATTACACAAAATTTCTAAATAATTGTACGTTATTGAAAATTATAAAAAAAAAATATTGAAGAATAACTTCATTTAAAATAAAAGGAAACTTATTTTTGAAATAACAAGGCATGATGGACTAAGTATGCTATTTTTTCTGCGGACTGTTAACAAAACTCGTTTTTTTTTTCTTTTGTCAATCAAGTGCGACTGATTGACGAAATTCGCGATTTTTTTTTTATCAACGACCGATTGACAGATTTCGCGGTAATTTTCCATTCCCGATTGACAAAATTTACAATATTTTCAAACAACAAATTTGCGATACTTGCGATAAATTGACGCAATTCGCGATTTTTTTCAGCAATAAATTTTCAAATTTCGCGATTTTTTTCCACAACGGTTCAGCGGAAATAGCGATTTTTTCCACCCCCGATCGAATTATTTCGCGACTTTTTTGTTCTGCGATCAAGCTTCGAAATTTGCAAGTTTTTTCCATGAACGATTGATAAAATTCGCGATTTTTTTTTCATGAGTGATTGGCGAATTTTGCGATATTTCACGTGACAGATTGTCAATATTTGAAATTTTTTTCCAATGACCAATCGACGAAACGTGATTTTTTTCCTGATATACATTGATGTAATTTGCGATTTTTTTCGCGCAATAAATTGGCGAAAATCGCGATTTCTTTTACGCGCACAATCGAAAAAAAATTACGATTTTTTCCTGCGATTTCTATTTCATGATATTTTTTGGGACCGACACACAAATTGTAATTTTTTCCATCAGCTATTCACGAAATTCGCGAATTTTTGGGAAAATTCACGATTTTTTTTTCACGAGCGATTGACAAATTTCGCAATATTTTTGCGACCAATTGACAAAATGTGTAATTTTTTCTATCAATTGTTAAAATTCGTGATTTTTTTTCGCGGCAGATTGGCAAAATCGCGATTTTTCCCCAGTTGATCAACGAAATTTGCAATTTTTGTATCTCATCGATAAAATTCGCGATTTTACTGTGCCCAATTAACATAATTCGTGATTGTTAACTGACTCTGATGAAATTTGTAATTTTTCCCGCGGCACATTGACGAAATTTGCGATTTTTTCCCGCAATAAGCTGGCGAAACTCGCGATTTTTCCGTAGCCGATCAAGAAAGTTTGCAATTTTTCCGTAAGCTCCTCGACAAAATTCGCGATTTTTCCGCGTCCGATCAACGACTTTCGCGATTCTTAACTGACTATGAAGAAATTTGTAATTTTTACGCGACAAATTGATGAAATTCGACATTTTTTTCTCGCGATAAACTGACGAAACTCACGATTTTTCAGCAGCCAGTCAACAAAATTTGCCATTTTTCTGTACCTCATTGACAAAATTCGCGATTTTTCTGTGCCCGATTAAAGAAATTTGAGACTTTTCTGCGCCGAGCTGACAAAATTCGCGATCTTTCCTCTCGCGATCAACAAAATTCGAAAATTTTCCGCGCCCTATAAACGAAATTTGCGATTCGTATAGCTGACTCTGGCGAAATTTGTAACTTTTCCCGCGGCAAATTGACAAAATTCCGAGTTTTTCTCACGATCAACTAACAAAACTCGTGATTCTTCAGCAACCGATCAAATATTACATAATCGACAAAATTCGCGATTTTTAACGCGTCCGATCAACGAAATTCATGGTTTTTAACTGACTCTGACGAAATTTGCAATTTTTTCAGCGGCAAATTGTCGAAATTCGCGATTTCTTCTTGCGATAAACTGACAAAACTCGAGATTTTTCCCCAGTTGATCAACGAAATTTGAGATTTTTCTACGACTCATCGATAAATTTCGCGATTTTTCCGAACTCGATCAACGAAATTTGAGATTCTTAATTAGCTCTGATGAAATTTGCAATTTCTTCCCGGGGCAAATTGACGAAATTCGCGATTTTTTCCAGCGACATATGGACAAAAAATGGCAATTTTTCCACTTATAAATTGACGAAATTGTGTAAAAAAAAAAAACCCGAAGAAATTATATAAATTGTGATCGCGGGCCACAAGTTAACCCATGGCGGGCCACTTTTGGCCCGCGGGCCACAGGTTGTGCATCCCTCCCCTATAAGGATTGATTTAGGAAATAAACATTTGCTATGATTATCTGTTCTATTAATAGTTATATTATTGTTTGCTTTTTTTTAAATGTAAGTTATGAATAAACATAAATTGTAAAGATTGTTCTGTGTGCTATAATGCTAATTTGTATACATTTTTAAAATATAGGTTAAAGTTTTTTTAATGCAGTTCCTTGAAAGATGTATCAGTCATCGCGCAATTTATAGAATAATGTTTAAATTTAAATTTCGATGTTTTGAGTCGGTTTTATTACTATTCTTACGAATATTGTGAGCAAAAAAGATCAAACTACAGGGTGATTATAAATGAATATCCCATTCTTACAGGGCTGTTAACGCTTCACTGCACCATGTGCCACGTCTGGTACACCTAAAAACACTGTAATCCTTATTATATGCCATGAATTTGGCCAATATGATCTCTATCCCTGATCAAGAACAGTCCAAAGAATGGAATAACACTTATTTTGTCCATATCAGATAGCTGCATTTAACAAATAAATAGAATTTGTTCTTCGGTTAGTTGGTTGTATTTATGACGGCCAGTTATCAACACGAGGGATATAGGCCCTCTTTGTTCTTCGGAAACAAAAAAAAAATTCTATCAAGCAATGAAGTTAAAATTTACTTTCATTATTTTTACTGAATACTTAAATATATTAATATAAAAAAAGTTGCAGACTATTAAGCAGATAAAATTAATTAATTTAAGCTCATTTAGTTGTAAAATATAGCAATACAATATTTTAAAACCCTAATTGCGTACATAAGGTACACGCCATAAAATATCAAATTTAGCTGAAAATTTGAAATTTAATTTTTTTTTACTATTTTTCCCATTATTAGACGGATATGTAGATTTCAAATAATTATTTTTCATACAAATAGAAAAATCATGCAATGAAGGGTTAAAAGAAAACAAAATAAAAATTACAACCTTGTTCTTCCTTGGAAATCAAAAATAACAGTTGAGAGTTTAAATTCAACACTGTTATAAGTTTTTAATGTGAGCCCCTCCAGAAACACGAACGATATCGAGGCGGTACGATAATTCATTCCACACTTTTCTCAGCATGATTTTTTTTGTAGGGCCACATCAAAGGTCAGGTGTTTGTTCAACCGATAACAACTGATGTTGAAAAACTTAAGACACACTTGTGTACAGTCATTTAAGGGGTCTCAAGACTCTTTAAAGCTTTAAAATTTTCGAAATTTTAACTTTTTTAGATGTTAAACTCTTATCTTTTCTGAACATTTTGATATAATTGTTTCCTTGAAATTCCCATTGGAACAGAAGTTATGGCTTTTAGAATTATACTGAAGCGGCGTTTCTGAAATTTTGAAGTCATTTTTCTCCAAATGACGTGTTTGGGCGCAACGCGCACGATATCTCAAAACCTTCTAAATATTTTTTTATGAAATTTTCAAAACATATGTTTCATGTTAGTCTGTTTAAACTGAACCTAAAATTTCCTTTTTATTGTTAAAAATATATTTTCTTATTTTAGGTGATTATATTGCTGAACTTTTCTAAATTTTGCATTAGCTAAATACAACTTTGTGTTAAAAATATAAAAATGCTGTAAATACATATTTATTTAGGTTCAGGTTAATTATTACAATCTGAAGTATACGTAGGCACCAAAATTTTTCTTCTAGATGCAAAATTTATTTTGAACATACTTATATCTTTCATCTCAATTAAAATTGTGTCTTAAAATCAAGTAGATTTTAAGGTATTTAATGTTGAAAACGATCCTTTTTTTTTTCGTTTTTCGAATTTTAAGAGTCCTGGGACACCTTTAAATAGAAGAGTCATACAGGACATTCTGAAAAAAGAGGGTATGGACTTATCGTACCACCGTGATATTGTTCGTGTTTCAGGAGGGGCTCCCATTGAACTCTTATAACCAAGGGTGAGAAAATGCATCATTTTACTCGCCACTGGCGAGTGAATTTTCTGACAGGGCGAGTGATTTTTTAGGTAGTCTTTGAAAATTGCAAACTATAGAGGTATGCCAAAAACGCTTTTTTATTTAGTAGTTAGCTATATTTTTCAACTTTCGTAATTACTGCGATGTAAACATGGTATGAAGTTCTACTTTATATTAAACTATCATCTCTTGTTTATTTTTCTTAATTTTATAGGAAAAATGTATTAAAATGCATTATAGTAATAGTAACCAACTATTTTTGAGTTGCGTAATTTTGTCATAAAAAATTTCAACTGTACGTTGCATTTTACTGGCTGGTGAAATAAACCCTTGGCTGGTAAGATTTTCTAGAAATTCTCCACCCCTGCTTATAACTGTGTTGACTTTAAACTTTCAACTGTTATTTTTCATTTCCAATTAACAACAAGGTTGTACTTTTTTTGTTTTCTTCTAATAGTCCTGTAAAGTTGGGATATTCATTTATAATCACCCTGTATTTTAATATATAACGGTATTTTATGTGTTGTTCAAAGTTTTGAGCCGTATTCTATGGTATGATGTATATTAAATGTCAATTTTAAAAGTCTTTAAAAATAATCACTCTTGAACGTACGTGGATACCTTACAAGATATTTTATTTATGTATATTCTATTCATTTTCTATGCGTCAACCAAAACATAATATTTTGTATACTTCAAAAATAGATGTCAGTAAATAAACATAAACTTAAAGCAAACTAAATAAAATTTAACTGTACAATTCGTGCACGAAATAGAAATTCTTTTGGCTAAAACCTCTATAGGTAATAAAATAGACAGAAACTGAATTAGATGTATTTTCATGGTAAACAACGTTCTACGCAAACATAATATTTATGTTAATGTTTGTGTATCTGTGAAAGGTATCCTGTGGGAAATATGCATATTTCAAATAAAATATTTTTCTTTAAAATATTCGAGGAAATATTTGGTAATATTTTAGGAAACCACGAATTTTTCATTCTGCAGTCAAACAAAAGTAATATTCTGACATTGTGCTTATGAGAAAAATATTTCTCCAAATAACAAGACAGGATATTTTTATAAATGATTATTCAATGACAATCATTAACAATGATACTAATTTGAGGAATGATCCAATTAAATTTAATAATGTAACATAAAGGACGCGAGAAATCAGACAAAGATAATAAATAAGTTTATGTAAAAGAAAATATATAATTCCTATAATTTTTAAACATTCGAACTTATATTCATAATTTTCCACAGAAAATTGTAAATATAAGTCAAAAACAAATTCTCCGTTTCCGTAGATGTTTGTTCTTATCCTTATATCTGTGCTTTTAAGATAAAAAAAAATTAACTATATAATGTTTAACGAAAATAATTTTGATGCGATTTGTACTAGGCTTTTGTTAATGTAACAATTTTCGTACCCTTAAATGTTGTTTTAT
Organism: Maratus speciosus; assembly: GCA_963932465.1. Lineage (NCBI taxonomy): Eukaryota > Metazoa > Arthropoda > Arachnida > Araneae > Salticidae > Maratus > Maratus speciosus. Next base: position 225,796,411 of record OZ010789.1, read on the forward strand.
TTATAAAATTCTGTCCTAAAAATGTCAAGTGTGTGTATGCTTAAAAACTTGATGCCTTCAATCACACGAAGCTTTAATTAAAAAAATAAATAAATTTTTTAAAAAATCAGCTAAATTTTCAAAAAGAAAGATCTAAACTGAATTAGGAGTATTTCATGGCAAACAGTGAAGTTATGTTAATATAATATTTATTTTAAGGCTTGTATATCCGTAAAAGTCGTACGAGAGAAATAAGCACGTTTAAAAATGAAAGATTTTGCTTCAAAAATTTATATTTTTAAATTTATAAATTTAAATTTATAAATTTTAGCAGGGTAATTCAGGGAGAGATGGACCACGTTTTTTCTTCGCGCTCTACTAGGCATATATTTATATATATTTCCTTTTCACATTATACGAGTATATGTATAGTGTATGATGTTTCTTACAAAAATCCTAATACAGAAGTTCATATCTTTAAAGGAATTTCTTTTATATTTTATAAAAATTTTTACTATGTGATCCATCTGACCCAAACTACTCCGGGTGAGATGGACCATTTGAATGGGAGATATGGACCACAGTAAAGTATTGAAATAACTGCATATATAATATTACACTCATAAAAGTTTACATTCATTACATGGAAATTAAATAAATTTACTTACAGTTAATTCTATATAGAAATAATTTGTAATTAATTTCTGTTCATTCCCTTTGCTTGAGCGACTGACAGGCCTTTTGCTTTTCTTATTGAGAGTTTTGTATTTCGAGCAAGGAATGATTGTAACCTGTTATAAGCAGCCTTTTTGGCTTCTTAATTAAAAGTATAAGGCATCTTAAATATTTCCGCTACTTCGTATGCTATAGATCTTACAGAGCATCTACACGGTATGAAAATCCGGTGCTGGAGTTTATTTATATGAGCAACAATTTTGTTTTAGTTTTCGCCTTTTTATCTTTAAAGTAGTTTTAGGAATGTTAAAATTCTTTGCTGCTTGATTGATACCCAGATTCTTTTCTTCAAAGGCTTTAATAGCATTTTACAAATTATTATCAGTCAATTTCCTGCGTGTAGACCGAATCTTTTTTAATATAAGTAGTCGGCATTTTCTGAAAATAGAAAATATAATCTCTTAGTATTTTAAATTTAGCTCTTTAAAAAGCTAAATTTGAAATTAAAGATTATATGGTCCATCCCTTCGGACAATAAACCTGATCCTTCTCTCCCGGCTACACATGGTCTATCTCTCCCGATCGCCTTGGTGAGAAGTATCCAGCCCGACTCTACACTGTAGATATTTCGTCGCCATTTTAGGTTATTTAGAAGCCTAAATTTTCACCGAGATTACATCATTAAAACTAGATAGATCACATATAAACCAAAACCTTTAAATGCATAACTATAACCATTTGAAAAAATTATTTGATTTACCAAAAGAAATAATAATTTTTTACTGAAAAAAAAATAATGTTTTTTGAGAAACAAAAAGTTTCACGCCATACAGAATATCTTTAAGTGTCTGACTGAGATTGTTGCGTCTTCAGTGAGACGCCGCATTAACGAAATATTTGAATGGTCCATCTCGCACTGTGATCTATCTCTCCCCGTAATTACCCTATAATATTTTGAGAAATAACTATTGTTCAGTCGTCAGTCAACCAAAATTAATCAATACTCTGAACCGTTTTCCTCTAAAATACCGTCCTTTAAATATTCGTTATCTGGCAAATGTTGGGCGAAAAGAAAAAAAAAAGTGATTATCCCAAAGCACGATGTAACGAAGGTTGTTATAAAATTTTAAAAAATTCTAAGTTGGCACAGCGGACTTGCAAATAATATAATGAACAAAATGGTCGAGTGCATTTAAAAATATCTTTCTGCTTCGTTGTGGAATCCATTTGCTGCTCACAGCGTGTAGTAGTAATTCAAAAAGCTAACATCGTTCAGCTACCTTTTACTATCATCTTAAGGTATCTGTCTATGTACGAAGCGCTTTTTACCCGGCTGCCAAGAGGGGTTACGTTTTCACGCGTATCTGGGTAAGTGGATTTCTTTATACCCGCGGAACATCCCAACGACATCATGGATTTTAAGGAATGAGGTCTCTATGGATTCGTCTTGACCGTCCGATGGTTATAAGCCAAGTTTTCCTTTTATAAATTCAAAATGGCGGCTATAAAATACAAAATGGCGATAAGAACGAAAAACAAATTACGCACCCTATTGAGTGGCATATCATTGGACAGGTCTTTCAAAATGAAGACGATGTTTCATTGACTATTTTACAGTCAGAATCTCTGTTTAAATATTACACAACCTGGAAGTTGTGTAGGTAGAATCTCTAGCTTTACTACAACTCTAACCTTCATAGACATCTATAGGCCTCATCAAAACAGTGTTTATAGATAGGAACTAACAATTAAACACAACTCAAAAGTCATCAATACAAGTAAATAAAATAAAATAGGCAAGTAACATAAAAAATAGTTACATATTGATAAGAAATAATTAATTAGTTCGCCTTTTACGCAGTCGGATTTTTTGAATTTTTAAATTTAATTTGCTAATGTTAAATTTGTGTAACATAACCCTTAAATACAATAGAATATGTTCATTAGATTTTGGTGAATTTTTATTTTATGTACAGTATTAAAAAAAATTACACATACTTCTAGTTCAATTGCAATACAGAATAATGAAAAAATATAAAATCCTAACAATGTCTTCATAAAATTTTTAAAAATTGTGGGTTTTTTGCCATATTTTTTAGCAAAATTTCACGGTTTGCCTGACAGCGTACACTCAATTGAACTAAATATTATTTCAATTTTTTGTACTTTGAGCATTTTTTATATTTAAAACTCAAAATATAATTTAAGTTTTATAATTAAAAATAATTTATTTAGAATATATTTTATTGATTTTTAATATCTCCGAATAGTAATACTATAAAACGTTATTCTATGTAACTCAGTGATATTTTAAAGAAAATGGTTTTCGTGTTAAAGTAGTTCTTTTGGTTTAAATTAATGTATAAGAAAAGAGAAATACATTTCCCAAAACCTAATGGCTTATAACACAGGGTGCGTTTAATATTCGGGGAATGGTCCTATATTTAAACAAGAATTCGAAATAGGAACGTGAGTGCTTACATGCACATCGATATACATGTGAAAAGCGCCATCTGTCGTCAAAATCACCATGCTCAAGCACAGTTGAATGCTGGAACCTGTCAAATGCAAAAGAAAAACATATACATCAAATCTTGGTACACACCAGGGAAACGACATTGGCGTGTTCGGCCCGAATGGGCTTTATATACTTGACGTCACACTCCAGAGGTAGCAATATTTTGATCTGTTATTCTAGACACTGTATCGCCAGAATACCAGTATGCTCAGGCACAAATACTGCCAGGAAATGAACTTTAGCGCCGGCCCAAATGATGTGCATAAAGTTTAACAGAAATTTTGAAAACGTTTTCGCATACAGAACAACATTTTGAATTTATTGTTACAATATATTATGTATCTGCTACTACGGCAATGGATATTTTGAGATATTTTTAACAAATAATCTTTAATAAGACATAGTCCATACTCTAATATTCAAAAGTAAATACCTCCAGCAGACCAATTTCAGCCTCGACCTCAGATCGCGTGCACAAAGTCGTATTGAAACAAGTACAAGTTGTATTGAACTTGGGCTATAGAATCTGTTTCAAGAAAACAACCTGCTCGCACACTGCGATAAGAGTGCGAAACTTCCTCGCAAAATGTCGGATGATGTTCTTATGGTCCGAAAGCCGGTGACATCGAAAGCCCCGTGATCGCGGAATTGAAATTTTTTTAGGTAAATCGAAATAAAAGGTCATAGGAACAAAATGAGTTAGGTATGATAAGCCGAAAATATGTTTAATTAAATTAATTATTATTAAAAAGCTATAAAGTTTTACCGTTATCACATATATTGATCACTCTTAGCGCATTTTATGAAAAAAAAATGTGCTCGTTCAAAAAAATTTGGTATGACAAACTTTATTCTGCCGGAAAAGTTTGGCCGATGATAAAAATCACATTTACTTTGCTTTGAATTTTTACTGGTGGCTTCTTTATTTTGCGTCTGGACGCTGGCCAAGTGTCGGTTTTCCGCGAAAACGGTAAATGATTATAGCTTTTTAACAATAATTAATTTAATTAAACATATTTTCGGCTTGTCAAACCTAGCTTATTTTGTTCGCATGACTTTTCACTATCAATTTACATATTTTTTTTTCAATTCTGCGATCACGGGGTTCTTGATGTCAATGGTTCCCGGACGCATATTTCAGACATGTATATGGCTAAGACGATTACAGCTTCTAAGCCAATCAGCGAGCGTCATGATCACGGTCACATACACGCCTACACAGTTAGATTGACAGTGAATACGTTGGCGATTGATCATGTGTATTTATTATTTACATTGGTCGCCACAAATGTGAAAGATTTTTTTTTAAATTTCAGAATGACTTTGAGATTTTATTTACTTGAATTAGAAATTATACTTATGTTGGACTTTGTATTTAAATTTTGTTTAAGTCAATGTATAGTCCTATCATGTTACGTGTGATTAAAGCTAGCAGGGAAAAAACTCTGTGAGTGTAAGGTATCAACAGACAGCATTGAAGCTGCTACTGTCCTACCTTAAGTGTTTAATGCCACCATGTACCGATAAATGGGCAGATTATTATTTCAATGATCAAATTAACATTTTCTTTTTTTTATACAATTTTCCATTTTAAAATAACGAGGAGGAAGGCAAAGGCGATATAATATGCATAAAATGTATACAAAAAGATAAAATATTTCTTTTTAAATTTGATACTTGAAATATTTTTTCATATTGCTTGAAAATTAAATCAACACTTGTATTTTTTTCTGTTGCGTTAGCTCGAGGTGTATAGTAAATTTTACAAAAGTAAAATGAGCAGTTGGCTTACATTTAATGCAATTTTAATAAATATGCCTTTTATTTACTTATTTTTTTATGTAATTTTCCCATATTTTATTTATTTTTCTCAATTAAAAATGTGAAAATATCCATTTTATTTTATTTTGTAGATCTTACACAAAGCGTCCTTTATTACTATTAATCAATAGCTAATTCCTAAACCGTTAATTTTAGAGGTGTAGTTCCAATTGCAAAAATGTCTCAAAGGCTGTTCTTTATCAAATGAAAATCCATTTTGCATCTTTTAAATTTAAAAACAACCTAAAAAAATAATAAGACCGGAGATTTGACAGAATTGTTTTGCTGTGAAGCCGAAGGAAGACACTTCTATTTGACAGTGGTGGAGTAACTCGATGAGCTTGTTGACATCGGTAACGATCGCTGATTGGCTTATAAGCTGTAATCGTCTCCTCGATAAACATGTCTGATTACATGTCTCCAGGATTATTAATTAAATACCAAATTCTTTTCATTCCAACACTTCGATCCAAGACTTCTTTTAGTTCCTCTACTTAAAGCGAAACATGAAGGTCTACACATTGCAGATGTATCATTTCTACCAACTTTGCAAACGTTGCCAAAAGGATTGTGAGTAATGGAAATTTCTTTGAAGGGCAATAAAGATTTTTTATTTGTGTCTTTCGTTTTCTTTATTTTATAAAATCATGCATCCAACTTTTTAGACGTATATTGTGTGTTGTGCATGTAAACACTTGTTGTGATATGCAAATATTTCGAAGTCATTCTCTTTGTATACGTTTATAATTTTTATGAAAATATTTTAAATTTTTTTCAAAGAGAGGTAAACAATATAAACATTTTTATTAACGTCACATAACTTGAAATCAATTATTTATCATACGTTAGTTTTTAAATATCTGATTGTAAATCAGTTAATTATTAGTCAAAAACATGTTTTTCTTCTTTTATGTGACTCATGGGTATTCAGAGAAAAGATTTGTTTTCAAATAGTCTTTGTTTAGATTTATATATGAAATAGAGTAATATTTCATTTACTTCATTAATAATTCATGCGAAAATAAAAGAAATATAGTTTTTCGTTATCCAAGAAGATACTAACATTGCCATTTCAGGGGATGAAAATAAACCACAAAGGGAAAAAAATTACCAACGTTTATATTCAGATTTTGTTTTGAGATTTTTTTTATAAGCCCGATGGAAATATATACTTATTGAAGATGCTAATAAAATCCAACATGATGTTTCAAAATATTTCTCGAAGGACGAATTGAAAAGAATAATAACATCTCCATGATTGTGTTTTTGAAAGCGGTAAGAAATTTTAAGTAACTCATGGAAATTCAGAAATATATGAATACCAGACGTGTAATAAATTTTCAAAACTTAATATCTTGTAATGTATTCTTTTGTGCAATACAAATGTTTGAAATTATTTTTGTGTACATTTATATTTCATATAAATAAGTACTTAAATAAAGCTAAGGAACAAAAACATTTTTATTCATGCAGAATCACATTCAATAGATAAATTATATTGAATAAAATAATACAGAATACATTTTCACAGCATAAATAGAAGTTTGGCAATTTAATTTAAATGCTTTTTTTTTCTAAATTTAACTTTTAATCAATTTTAACTTTTATGTTAATTAATAATATCTTATTTATAATATTTTATTCATTTTAAAAATTATTTGTGTAATAAAATATAAATGAGTCTAAAATATAAATAAGTAACATACATAAAGTTGCTAGACTATATTTTCAAACAATTACGTGCATTTTTGTAAGCCTAACTTAAAATAAACGAAAATAAATTTTGTTTATTTTTTTAAATGTTTTAATTTTAATTATTAAAAGTAACTTGGTATTTATATATTTTGTTCCATTTTTAAAATTTTGTGAACAGTGAAATACTTTTCTATTCAAAATTGTTAATGAGTATTACATGTAAAATTGACAGAACATATTTTGATAACATTACGTGAATTTTTAATACTTGAATTATTATTTTTTTTAATTTTCAATACGTATAAAAGCACAAATAATTGTGCAAAAATTACGGTACTTTTCGGTTAGCCGGGAACCAGTGTTATATATGCATATACAGGGTGTTTCTAAACTCATGGTACAAACTTTAAAGGTAGGTAGAGCACACAGTAACAATCATTTATTGTATAGGAATGTATGGGACCAAGTGACGCATTAAGGTAAAAACACCGGGGGGGGGGGGGGGGGAATTAGGCCCCTTTTTTAATTTTCAAAATTTCTCATTCATACCAGAAAATTTTTATGCTATCCTTTTCTTGACATTTCATAATTACTTAATAATAAAATTCTTCTTTGAAAATTTTTGGTATGAAATCGAAATTTTTTGAATTGAAAATAGAAATAGAAAGAGAATTTTTTTGAAATAGAAATGGAGTTTTTGGTTGATTCCACTGGCGGTAGAGGGCAGTAAGTGACTGGCCGCCGTTCGATACCATGCATTCAAGTAGAAGAAATCGCCATTTTTAATTGTGCTATCGTTCGTCATGGAAGACTTTACATATGCCGAAAAAGCCGACATGCATTTGATGTATGGTCGTGCAAATGGCAACGCCAGAGCTGTCCTACGAATGTATCAGGAGCAGTTTCCTCGCAGAAGAATGCCTGACCATAGAATGTTTCAGCGCTTATACCGTCAGCTTTCTGAAACAGGTTCTTTCCACGTCACCAGACAAGAAACTGGACGAGAAAGTGCTGTACGCAGTGCAAGCCTGGAAGAAATTATTTTGAATTTTGGGAGTGAAATGCCCAAATCAAGTTCAAGTGCTGTTGCACAGAATTTAGATGCGAGTCATTCGACTGTTTGGAGAGTGTTAAATGAAAATCGATTTCATCCCTTTAGTTTTCAACGTGTGTACAAACGTTGAATCCGGAAGACTATCTTCTGCGGTTGAACTTTTGCTAGTGGGTTTTGCAGCAACATGTATTGCAGCCAGTCTTTACTGCTCATATTCTATTTACAGATGAAGCAGTATTTACACGCGAGGGTGTATTTAATGCGCGCAATTTCCATCTTTGCGAAACTAATAATCCACATGCAACGCGTCCGCATGCTTATCAACAACGATTTTCTGTGAATTTGTGGGCGGGTATTGTTAATAATTATTTGATTGGCCCATACCTACTACCAAAGGGGCTGGATGGTCGCTGTTACCTTATTTTTTGCAACAGGTTTTACCAGAACTGCTGCAAGATCTTCCGATCGCCATTCGTAACTGGATGTGGTTTCAACATGATGGAGCGCCCGCGCACTTCACCTCTGAAATTTATCGAGCCTTCATTTCTTGTAACATAGTTGGTGGGGGCAATTTTGAACACTTATCGTAATATTATTGTATGCATTATTATTTACTTGTAAACTACATTGTAAATAAATATTTTATCTTTTTTATTCATGTACTTCGTTTGATAAGTTTGCCAGTTTTGAGCTTTTTTTTTTTAATTCAAAAATTTCGATTTCATACCAAAAATTTTCAAAGAAGAATTTTATTGTTAAGTAATTATGAAATGTCAAGAAAAGGAAGCATTAAAATTTTCTGGTGTGAATGAGATATTCTGAAAATTAAAAAGTGGGCCTAATTGCCTCCCTGGTGTTTTTACCTTAATGCGTCACTTGGTACCATACATTTTTATACAATAAATGATTGTTATTGTGCACTCTACCTACCCTTGAAATTTGTACCATGAATTTAGAAACACCTTGTATATATACATACATATATGTATATATATATTATATATATACATACATATATGTATATATACATTATATATATATGCATATGTTTTATATATACACACACATATATATGTGTATAAATATGTATATATACATACTTATGTATACATAATACTGGCGCCCGGCTAACCGAAAAGTACCAAAATTACTATCAGGTGCATAAATATAATATAAAGATATTTAAAATACCAATTAAAATATCTTAAAATACATCAGAAAAATCTAGTACGTTTTCAACCATTACAAGGCCGTCATCAGTAGGATTTAAATGTTGTTATTATTTTCTTTGCGCTTATTCGAGAATTGTCCAAAACTTTCTATGTTTTTCCGATGTATTTTAAGGTATTTTAATTTGTATTTTAAATACCTTTATATTATATTTATGTATCTGAAAGTAATTTTTGTACAATTATGTGTGCTTTTATATGTATTTTAATTATTTAACTCAAGGCGAATATGGCACTAGAATTTTAACTTTCCTTTATTGAAAATTTCAATGTTTATTTTATTTATTTATTTATTTATATTAAGTTTAACGACTAAAATTGGTAAGTATTTGTAGTTTATCACTGATTTTTTAATATTTTTAACCATTAAACTTCTTTTCTGCCTAAGAATATAACTAAGTATACATATACAGAATAGTCAGAACATATTTTAACAGCATTGCATGAACTTTAGCTAGCAGAATTAAAAATAATAGTAATAATATTAAATAATAACAATAAAATAAATATAATAATAATAATAAAATATAAAAATAACAAATAATAATAATAAAATAAATTTCACTGATTAATATACTTTTTAATTTTTTAAGTTTAATGAGTAATTAAATTCAGTATTTGTAGTATTTTATAAGATTTTTTAAAAATTCTGAACAGTAAAACAATTTTCTTGCCTAAAGATAAAAGAGTTATACAAAGTTGAAGGGATAATTTTTACAACATTATTCGAAGTTTTGACAGTTCAATTGGGAAACAAAACAAAACAACAAAACGCAATTTATCTGTTCATTTTTTTGTGGGGGGGGGGGGGGGCTGGTGCGTTCATAAATACATAAATACGTAGCACCTATAGTCGTCGTTCGATCCGTCTGTTTGTCTGTCTGTTCGTCTGCATGTATGTCTGTCCGTCCGCCTGTATATAACAGAGCAAAAACTGCCCAACCGAATGGTCTGAAATTTTAAATATATAATTGTTGCAAAATTTTGTCCAGTCATTCCAAATTTTGTGAAAATCGGATGCATAGTTTAATTACAGGGACAATCAAAAGTTTTCCGTTACATTACGGCCAACGGAAGAAAAAAAATATTTCAAGTGCATTTTAATGATGTTACAGCTTTTCAAACAGATTAAATTTATATGCACCTATGAAGTGCACTAAAATATACATTCAGTACAATATGCGGTGCAAAAAAATATTTATAAAACTAGTTATAGTACGAACGCACCACATTTGCCACGTTTGATGTGCAATTTCTAACTTGTTTGAAGTTTTATGACTAAAAATAATTTAGTATGTATAGTATTTTATTGCCTTTTTAAAATATTTTAACAGTAAAAGTGTTTACTATTCTAAAACGTGACATAAGATTTACAACGCTTCAAACTTGTCGAGGTGAAAAACACGCCATGCCTCACACATGGTATATTTTAATTCTACTATAGAGCTATATTGGACGGTTAAAGCATTTTTATGAGAGATATTGCACACTATAGTACCCAAAAACGTTCTCGATGGGATTTAGGTCCGGAGTATTAGCCAGCAGTCAAGAGTGGGAAGCTTATTATTTTCAAATCTCTTATTTTTCTCCTTATTAAAGCATTGGCTTGCGAAAAAGTATACACTATGTGGCCACTAATCAAAGAACACTTTCAATTTTAGACGTTTTGTCGAGTATTTAAAAATGTACGCTTCGAATTGTTCTGGAACTTCAGGATTATAAAGAGTAAGCTTGACCTCACATTTATTGACGTCGATTTGATAAGGAGGACAATTAGGGGTCCAACAAAAAATCAAAGAAAAAAATAATATTTCGGTTCATCCTGTAAAATAAAATGCACGAAATGATCTATAGCTATAGCATACAAATATGTGCATACTGTACAATATGTGTATTCATTTGTGTAAGAATAGCACGTAATATTCATGGCGATATATACTGTAAAACGAAATCTGTGAAGTTACTAAAATTTTTCTAGGAAACTTCTATACAGTACTATATACCTCTAAATATTTCTAGGGATTCCTAGAAATATTTATGTAACGGCAACAACAAAAATTCATATAACAGATACTGTAACTTCACAGATTTTTTTTTTTTTTTTTTTTTTTTTTTTTTTTTTTTTTTTTTTTTTTTTTTACAGTGTAGCGACTTTTCTCAAGTTCTAAAAATTCTTGCACGTTTTTTGTTTATATCATACAGGGTTTTCAACTAAATATAACGCCAGTTTCAGAAATGTTGGGAAAATGTAAGTAGAAAACATATAGTGCAATTGGAATATAAATATAATAAATATTTTATGAATATGATCAGTTATATGGTATAAATTTTTTGTCTGCACATGCGCAAAACTATAACAACGGTTTTTTTCATGTTTAAGTTGTCAACACTATGGAGCAACTCATATAATAACGCCAGTCAAATATCGTTAAAAATCAGAAAGATATCCACGATAGAGTGAACTGATTTTTAGTTGCTCTCTAAAAGCAGCTGAGTGATAAGGGATTTTCCATAAGTTGTCATTTTTATTTATTTTATTTTATTTTTTTATTCATGCTTTAATTCTTCTTGGAAAATGACCAGAACGAGACTATTCCAAGAAAAAGGGAAGCATAAAAATCGAAACATTTGTTCCAAATCTAATCGTTGACATTCATTGAATACTAATACCTTCCCTGAAAGTCACACTCTAAATTAAAATGTCTGAAATTCAGACACTTAAGTGTCTGAAATGGAGTGTTCAATTTTCAGACATTTTAAAATGTCTGAATTTTTTCAGACACTTCAAACGTCTGAATCGCATCCATTTTTTTGTAAGCATCATACGTAGCCATGTTTGACCACGTTGAATCCGGGAAAAATATTTGGCTGTGGTCCTGCCCCCCCCCCCCCCCAATACAGCCTGATTTTTTTGGTGCTCTCAGTTTTGGTATACAATTTTCGTTACGTTGATAATTCAAATCTTTTACGACATTGTACTGATTATAATCAATATCTTGAACTTCAGGAGTAGAACAAGATTAAAAAACAAAAAATATTTATCTAAATATTAGATTTTTTTAAATTTATTTTGTTTTTAACCTTATTTTACTTTAAAAGTTCAAAATATTGATTATAATCAGTACAATTTCGAAACAGATTTAAAATATAAGCTTTACAAATATTGCACATCAAATTTGGAGGCACTACAGTCGTAGGGGGACGGGGCACTTCCCAGTGTGCCCTTCCTTTAATCAAGAAGTACTTTTGCAAAAAACGCAACCCTGCATTATAGTTGTCTAAATTGAGATGTCCGGTATTCGGGAGTATCCGTTGTGGGGGTTAATGGACATTCTCGAATAGCGAACACCTCTATTTAACGAATACTTTTTTAATCAGCAGACATACATATTTGTATATTTTTACCTCAAAAAAGTAGACATCTCCAATTATCGGACAAATTCCGCGGTCCCGAAGTGTTCGCTATTAAGTGCTTTTAAGGTACATAGATAAATATATATATATTTTTTATAATCTTGTCCTACTCTAAAAGTTCAAAATATTTATTATACTCGGTTGAATGTGGAAAAAGATTTAAAATATCAGATGTACGAAAATTGCAAAAATCCCCCCCCCAAAAAAAAATGAAAATATAAAAAAATATATTGCCACATAGGCAATTTTACATATACATCACTTGATAATCACAACAGCCATTTAACTATGAATAATGAAAATAAATAAATAAATATTCTACTTTAATAACATTGGGGAAAAAATGACTTTGGTATTTTGTTAAATATATTTGCGTTTTTAAACTTGTCCTACTCTAAAAGTTCAAAACTTTCATTATAATCAGTGCAAGATTTAAGATATCAGCTTTACAAAAATTCATGCAAAATCCCCCCCCCCCCCAAAAAAAAAAAATGAAAATACTTATTTAAAAATTATGTTTTTAAAAAATTTATATTTCCACATGGGCAAGTTTTTATGTAGATCAGAGGGTACTCACAAAAGCTATTCAACTATCAATAAAAACAAATAAGTACATATTCTATATTAAAAACATGAGGAAAAAATAACTTATGATTTCCAAACTTCTTTCGTCTTAAATATATACAGTAACATCTGTCATTTTTGTATTTTTCGTATAAGTGCATATAAATAAAGTTACCACAATTTTAAATACGAAATCTAGTTAGAGGTTTTTACTTTTTCCCATTATAAATTTCAAATTACTTTTTTTATTAAAAATAATAAAAAAATCAGTATTAGAGTTGATTGCAAATCAAATGCATATGTATATTTTTACAGGCAGCTTCATATAATAGACCAGTCTCATTTACTTTATTTATCTTTTTTTAATCTGCGGTTTTATGCCAGGAAGTAAGAAAGCATTAGGTCATCTTTCAAAGTTTTTTTTTTCTTTACTTCCTTGTGGCCGTCATTTACTGCGAGATAAAAATTATCCGTTGAAACTAAGAACTGACATTGAATATATAATTCGTAATATAAAAGAACGTCATAAGTTTAAAAATATATACTTCTAGAATTAGTGGGGTTTTTTGCGAACAGATTCAAAACTAATTAAATTTCATGCAGGATTTTGTTTAGTACAATAAATAAAATCATAAAATACACTAATTTTACTACTATAAAGAAACTTACTTGAGTTGCTGCAAGAGCTAAGAAATATTCCTCGATTTGAAATTTTAAAAACTACCACAACCACAGTGAGGGAGAAAGACTTTCATCAGTTTAAAAGGTAATCCCATAATACATCCGACTAGCCATATTTAAAGAATGAGATGTTTCATCCTAAAAACAGGACCCGCCAGACAAAAGTTTCTTTTTTTTTGCCAGCTTCGACAGGACGAAGATGAATAACACAATATTATTGATATAAATTGATACGAGTTAACACTAAGCCCATTGCACACGCTTTGTAGAATTTCCGGGTGTAATCTTCAACCGTCGTCTACTTCTGTTCTGTGTCTATCCCGCCCTTGTATCGACGACAGCTTCTAAGAGACATTTGATGTCGAGCACACAGGTCAGATGTATGTATTCAATAAATAAATACTCCAAGTTAATACGAATTAAAATCACAGTACTTCACACTTCGCAAAAAACGAATTAAAATACACGCGTACATAAAAACAAACTTTGTTTGAATTACAACGTATACCACTTCGAACGAAGACATCTAAAACGCATGCGCAACTGGGAGTGCTAGTGCCCCCTGGTGGTTATTGCGTCGGAAGAATCAAAACGTCTAAAATTAAGACACGTTTAAAGCAATGAAGTGTCTCAAAATAAGACGTTTGCGGATATTTTAGACATTATTCTCAGTTCGTTTACACCATGGTCATAGTAAGACGCTTATGTATCTTAAATTAAGACATCTATAGTGTCTTAATTTTCAGATTAAGACACTTAAGTGTCTAAAATTCTTTTTCAGTCACATATGTGTCTAAATTTAAGACGCTTCTATTTGCAGTGCAGTTAATATAAAATGACAATTGTGGAAAATCCCTTATCATTCAGTTGTTTTTAGAGAGCAACTAAAAATCAGCTCACTCTACCTCCGATATCTTTCTGAATTTTCACGATATTTCACTGGTTTTTTTTATATGTATTGCTTCATAGAGTTAACCATTAACCCTCTCGCTGCGCAACCCGAGATTTTTTCGGGGATGCATTTTTTCGTCTAATTAACCCTCCTTGATTATTCCACCAGTGATTTTTCTATTGTAAATTTTGCCTTATTTAATCGGAACATTTTCCCATTTAAATTATACAAAAATTTTTGTTTTGAAAATCCTGTGACAAAAGATTAAAAATTCTTAAAAGACGCTCGTTGCGAAGCTATTTTGATAAAACAATTACGCAGCGAGAGGGTTAAATCATGAAAAAAATCTGTGTTTTAGTTAGCGCATGCACATATAAAAAAATTTCATACAACTGCTCATGTTTCATCAAATATCTAATATAATTATATTCCAATTGCACTATATTTTTCTACTCCATTTTGCCAAATTTTCTAAAACTGACGTTAAATTTGGGCCGAAAATCCTGCATGACATAAGTAAAAAAAAAAAAAAAGCAAGAATTTCGGAACTTAAACATATAGCTATATCTCCATGAATATACGTGCTATTCTTACACAAATCAATACATACATTGTACGATATCAGCATATCCGTATGCTGTAATGCTAAATCATTTCGTGCATTTTATCGTACAGGGTGATCCCAAATATTATTAGTTTTCCTTAATTTTTTTGGCCCCCTAATAGTCCTCCTTATCAAATCGACGTTCATAAATATGAGGTCAAACATATTCTTTATAATCCTGAACTTTCAGAAGAATCCGACAAGGATGTCTTTAAATATTCGACAAAACGTCTAAAATTGAAAGTATCCAGTTATTAATGGCAATATAGTGTATTTAAGGCTAGCAAATATTTCACTTCGATTCAGCAAACGGCATTCTGACATGTGAATGTAGGTATGTCCATTTTGACATTCTTTCAAGAAGCACTTCTAAGCTCACCTCCTGAGAAAAAGCAGCCAAACCATTACTAGAGAACCATTACGGATCGAGTCCCCACCTGGTGGACGCCTAGAAAATTAGTTTTGTTCTTTTCGAAAAGCGAAATGAAACTTTTTTTTAATCACTCAAAATTACTTTAAACTACTTTATTTTGTTGCTTCAGATGTTTCTCTGCAAATTGAGGGCGGGTTAAATCATGAAAAAAATCTGTGTTTTAGTTAGCGCATGCACATATAAAAAAATTTCATACAACTGCTCATGTTTCATCAAATGTCTAATATAATTATATTCCAATTGCTCTATATTTTTTCTACTGCATTTTGCCAAATTTTCTAAAACTGACGTTAAATTTGGGCCGAAAATCCTGCATGACATAAGCAAAAGAAAATGCAAGAATTTCGGAACTTAAACATATAGCTATATCTCCATGAATATACGTGCTATTCTTACACAAATCAATACATATATTGTACGATATCAGCATATCCGTATGCTGTAATGCTAGATCACTTCGTGCATTTTATCGTACAGGGTGATCCCAAACCTTATTAGTTTTCTTTAATTTTTTTGGCCCCCTAATAGTCCTCCTTATCAAATCGACGTTCATAAATATGAGGTCAAACATATTCTTTATAATCCTGAAGTTTCAGAAGAATCCAACAAGGATGTCTTTAAATATTCGACAAAACGTCTAAAATTGAAAGTATCCGGTTATTAATGGCAATATAGTGTATTTAAGGCTAGCAAATATTCAGGGGCGCGCCAGCAGTATCCAGCGCCTGTGTGCAGAATTACAGCTGGCGCCCTATACCCCCCCCCCCTCCGAAAATAAAACTTTAAAAAATATATGAATATCTATAAATGCTGCCATCATTCTAGAGTCCCCAGGTCAAATAAGTTTTTTTAAATCACAAAATTTATTTAATGAAATTTATCTTGTTTCTATTGCGCTCATATTTTATTTCATTTGTTAAATAAAATTTCTGGTTTCAAACATGTTTAAATTTCTTGAAAAATAAGGAATGTTGGCAGCTATGTAAATAAAATTTGAAGCACAGCAAAGCCTGTGCACAGCAAATGGAATCTGTCTATATCAAAATCATGCATTAAACGGTAAAATTTCATTATCCTGGAGAAAATAATACAATACAATAGCAATAGATTCTATCTGTACTAATAAAAGAAAGTTGTTTATCATTTCTGATTTTCATATCTATATTAATAAAAGAAAGTTTTTAGTCTGAATGTGTTGGCTAAGAAAATCTACTACACATAGATTTCTGAAAATTTGGTTAAGAATGGACGATTGCACGTCCAAATGCACCTGAGGCTCAGATGTTTCATTTCTTTATAATTAGCCGAAATATTAATTAAAAGCCATAATGATCATCGCAAAATGGCGAGCTTTCTTTCTTCAAAGCGATCATGCCTGTGGATTTCCCTAGACGTTTTGTGGTCCTTCATACGGAAGAAAGCGTAGCGTTCTATTTTTACTGCATTTTGAAATTGTGAAGGCTGAGTCCCTGTAGAGTTAAAAAAAGAAAAAAAGAGAAAGAAAATTGCCTTATCTTTCCGATTCCAACGGTGTCATTCATTATTACTTCAAAAAACCTTTTTGTTTCCCGGCTTGATTCGCGTCGGCTTTCAGGTTTTCCATTTTTCTAAAGTTTAAAATTAAAAACTACTAATACATTCCCGGTATTTTCCCGGTTCTAACGATGTCTCTGGTGTAAAAAAATATTGATAATTACCCTTAAAAAAATCTTGAAGTCATTTCAAGGATTCGCCAGAGATGTCTTTTCTCTTGGGCAAGTTTTTTCCAGATATCGTTTCCTTTTAAGAGATATGTGCTTTGGATATCATTTCGCGTTTCAAAAAAAGTGAGGGGATTGTGCGCATTTTAAGATATTTATGTTTTATCAAGAATTTTTGGTCAGAATTGTAAGTTTTATGCTAAATACCAGAAATTAAATACAAATTCGACGTTCGCTTGAAAAATCAAACCTGATAGGGGATATGAATCCCGTTGTACGCTACCGAAGGTAACTGATGGGCCCTCAACTTGAGGTTAGTTGGATGGATTTTCATTTAAAAATGAAAAATCGTTTAAATTCGAGGATGCACCCTGAAGAAGGCAATGCTGCTGACAATATTACGTTCATTTGGAAAGATTTTCATTTAAAAATATAAAATCACACCAAACCGGACAGTGCGTTTGGAAAAAATAAATCCTTCAACATTTGATTTTAGGCATATAAGGTTATTATCATTGGCCCGGGCAATGCCAGGAGGGTCAGTTAGTAAGGCATAAAGTACACGGAAATTTAAAGCTCTTTTTTTCATGAATCTACATTTGTTCGTTCATATTACAGCCATTTTCTTTTGCCATTCTAGTCTCTGTAGCCTCTAAGGTTATATGTTATGCTCTTATTTCAATATTTTCAATTTTATGTTCTGAATTGAAATTAACAAATTTTACAATCATCACTGTTTTTTATCCAGTATGTGATTAGACACAATTGTACGCAGGGAGTGCAGCGAAAAGCCGCCCATTTTAATCTTTGAGAAAGTAGGAATTTTTGGACAGTTATGGCCAAATCGAGCCCATTTTTACCATCTCCTCCCTCTTAACAAAATTTTGTTTCCCCCATGATTATAGGTCCAGAGTACAAGATAGTATAGGTAAAAAATACCCTGGCCTCCAAAAGTTAAGATATAACTGTTTTTTTGCGTCTAATTTGCATATGAATGAAGGTAGAAACAACAAATTTGGAGGAAATGTGCACTAAACAGTTATTTATTGAATGCGACATAGAGATTTACATAAGTTAAACACAAAAACAATTTACAACAAAAAAGTACTCTTGGTAAAAAAGTCCATTCTTGGAAAAAACAGTGCATCATAGTATTATGTGGTAAAATGTCATAGAAACATTACTAAAATGGGTTCTAATAAGGAATGTGTCCACCCTTGGAATGCATTGGCGGCATCGACTTTCCATGCTGTGAATTAAGTTGTCGGACATCGAAATGGGAAGCAGGGACCAGACACGAAGTAAACCTTGTTTCAGCTCTTCTAACGATCTTGGAGGAGGACTTAAAGCAGCAACTTATCTGCCAAGATAGTCCCAAAAATGTTTTATCGGATTTAGGCCTGGAAAGGGAGCTGGCCATTCCAATCGCTCCAAACCGTGACTCTCAAGTCAGTCCAAAACAACTACAGCTTGGTGAGCTCATGCATTATCATCCATCAAAATGAAATCGTTGCCAATAGCACCAGCATATGGGAGGACATATGGATCAAGGATCTCATCCCGATATCTCACACCAGTCAGAAATTCTCCATGCAGGTCAGTGTGACCACCGAGTGAGATCCCTGCCCAAGCCATGATTCCACCACCTCTGTCCCTGTGTGTTTCAACAGTGTTGGATTGATGGTATCTGGTGCGTTGTTCCCTACAGATCAGCAGATGACCCTGAATCACTCTCCAGCGTGAATCTGGACTCGTCTGTGAAGAATATAGAAGCCCATTGCTGTCTCTGTCTGGTTCAGGAAACGTGTTCTATGTTGTACCTTAACTTTTGAAGACCAGTGTACTTTTTATCTATACTATCTTGTACTATGGACCTATAATCATGGCGGAAACAGAATTTTTGTTAAGAGGGAGGAGATGGTGAAAATAGGCTCAATTTGGCCATAATTGTCCAAACATTCTTAATTTCTCAAAGAATGAAAGGGGCGGCTTTTCTCTGCACCAATTTTTTTGGTGCTGCTCAGTTTTTTTGTCCAATAGATAATAGGTTCTACAGAAGTGATCATTTGTAGAAGCGCTGAAAAAATATATTGCTTCGGCTGCCTAAAGTAGACTTTGAGCACGAAAATCATAGCGTTAAACCTACGGCACGGAATTCCAAAATCTTCACAAATGGCTGATGCTTCATTTTTGCCTGTTAAAAATTGTCCCATAGCTGACACCAGTCTCTCTAATCTAAAATCTCTACATTAAACAGCATACTCATACAAATTCTGGTTTTACATTGTTTCTCTATTAGAGTTGTCCAATGTGTCTCCTGCAGACAAGGCGACCGTTGGAGGTTTCCTTGGCGCTCATTCGAATGTTTCCTCTTACTAGCTATTTTTAAAAATTAACAGGAATGAAAAAATATGCGGTAAGCAGCGATTATGAAACACTTTCCAACACATTCAGAATAATGTAACAAAACTTCACCGTTTAATAAGTTGAAATAGGATGGCTAATTGAATTATTTAGAAACGCATAACGCATTTGACAATCCAATTTCAGCAATTCTCTCTCTACAGTCGGAAAATCATCCGAATTCTTTGAAACTACATGCATACAAAAAATTAGTTCAATTAAAAAATCAGTTACACGCCACAGTTGAAAATTCCGGTAATAAGGTGAATGGCGTGTGAATTCTTTTGCACAGTTCTGTGTAGGAGGTATACAATTTACACACACCAAGTAACATGCAAAAAATTAGTTAAATTTAAAAGCACACACCGAAATTAAAAACGCAAGTCCAGCAATTATTGCCGAAAACATAGTTAATCATCTTGTAGTGAAAATAAGTGATTTATATCAATTTCAATACATTTGAAATAGCGTAATATCATTAAAACACATTGCAAACGATTTTTCCCCCATTAACTAATATAACGGAATTTTTTTAATGTCCATGTCAATAATCTGTCAATGCTACGTTCTTCATAAATACAGAAGATGTCTTGGTAAACATCATTAACATATATCAATTGGATGAAAATCCGTATTATTTACGCGAGTTAGAGCATGGACAGACGGACAGACAAACCGAATTCATCAACTCTTTTCAACTATGTTGGATGGTGTTAAAAATCTATTTTAAAGGATAATTTCTTTAAAATCAATAATATTTGAATAGGGTCTTTTCATTGTTACCAATGACCATTATTTAGTGTTAATTATTTAATAATATTAATTTGTTATTTGGTGATTAAGGTTTCTGGTACCTTACCTACAAAGCTTTTGAGATAAGTTGTCCCTCTGAAAAATGTAATTTTAAATTTACTATGATTTATTTTGCTTCTGCAAATTATTTTTAAATAGAGTTTCTGAGTCGTCGGGAACTTATGGATATCACTGTGAGATGTATGTATGTGCATCCTAAAGACGCTTGTGACTTGTGACTTGGATAAGGCTACGACTATTTATGGCCTGATTATCGCAGGCGAAACTTCTACCCGTATTTCCGAATAGTAATTTCATCTTATTTATGACAGAAATTCTGCAGTAATGCGACGATTGCTATTTAAAACTAAAAAAAAGCGGAATTTAGCCCCTTTAGTATTAAAACTGCAGTATGCGTTACCATTTACTTCAGTGAGATAATAGAGTTGCATGTTTTCAACCATGTGAATTATGGCGCCTTTCATTGTTTGCAACTAATGACGTGCGCCTCTATTTATTGAAAGTTTAGACAGGTCTGTGTCTAAATGACTCATTAGAAGACTCAGAAGTAGAGTAAAACGAAAGAAAGAATTGAATGTTTATAAGTAAGTTTGTCTCACGTAAATCTACAAATCATAATTCAGATTGTCAAGAAACTATAAAACATATTAGTATAATTAAATGAAGATTTTTTTCTTTTAAGTATTTGTTCCTCAACTGAAATCTTTGGCGCCTTTCTACTTCGGCGCCTGTGTGCGCCGCACACTTTGCACAATGGGTCGGCGCGCCCCTGCAAATATTTCACCTTGATTCAGCAAACGGCATTCTGACATGTGAATGTAGGTATGTCCATTTTGACATTCTTTCAAGAAGCACTTCTAAGCTCACCTCCTGAGAAAAAGCAGCCAAACCATTACGGATCGAGTCCCCACCTGGTGGACGCCTAGAAAATTAGTTTTGTTCTTTTCGAAAAGCGAGGATGGCCGCCCAGGGAAACCCAGCAAATGCTTTTGAGTTTTCGAAAAGCGAAATGAAACTTTTTTTTATCACTCAAAATTACTTTAAACTACTTATTTTGTTGCTTCTACTTATTTTGTTTCTCTGCAAATTGAGTGCGGGCCAGTTGTTAAACGCGAAAATCGTCATGATTTTACGTATTTAACTATTTCTCACCTTCTTATTAATCTTCTTTAATCCATACTGATGCTGGCGCTTTTATCTGATTTCCAATAGCCTTTGCTTGAGACAGTGCGAAAAATCAAATTTTCGGATCGTTTCAGAAGATTTCTTGGCCCTCTTGTAGATTATGCAATACCACAAATAGTTGGATTATGTAAGAAATTAAAAATGCCAGCCTTTGAACGCTTAATTTTACAGCAATTGTTTGAAGTAACATTCCAATGTTGTTAAAAGCTAAAATTTGGCCACTCTCGGAGTCAGAAAGCATTTTCCCTCCCTTAATTTCGCCAAAAGTTTATCGGATTAAACGAATGCACCCAGAATCTCTTTTAAAATAAAGATACCGGTAATTTCACTCAAGTTTTAGAAAAATATTTCACACCATGTTTTTCAGTTGAAACTCTTGAACTTTCTTCTTTACTTGGACTTGGACGAGAAACTGGAAAAGAATACCTGGCGACATCTTCTTACCTCTAATAGAGTAATGTAATGTGGAGATGTGGAGAAATTTAATGTCATAACCAAAGTCTGGTAAGCATAACACCAGAAACACGGTTAGGGAAAAGCTATTTATGAAATTCGGTATGATTTATATTTTACTTATTTTATGAAGAAATTTCTGGACCATCAAAATAATTTCATTTGATACCGGTCATATGACTAGTTGTTATGTTTAATGTAAGTGCCCTGTTAAAAAATATGCGAAAGTATCCACCAATCACGAGCCATCGTTTTGAAATATTTACTGCGTTCTCATCATTTTGCTTTAGTCCAAATTTTACAAAATACATATTTAAATATAAATTTATTAGGATAATATATAATTTTTGTAAATGATTTTTTTTTATATTAATTGGAATATCATGTATATTAAC
Organism: Maratus speciosus; assembly: GCA_963932465.1. Classification (NCBI taxonomy): domain Eukaryota; kingdom Metazoa; phylum Arthropoda; class Arachnida; order Araneae; family Salticidae; genus Maratus; species Maratus speciosus. Next base: position 225,818,919 of record OZ010789.1, read on the forward strand.
ACCATTTCAATCGGTGTCAAAAGAGACCTTTTAAACGATTCCGATGTATGGTTTTTCCTTCTACATATTTAGATTGAAACAATTACAAATCATCTTTAATACATTGAAGACTATTTTTATGCTAATTACATTTAAAAACTACGAGCAAAATATACATTAATTAAGGCTTTAAAGTGGTGTCATTTGACACGTGTAAAAATAGAGTTAACATAAAGATTTGCTCATTTGCACTGCTAATACTAGGGAGAAAGCCTTGACACGCGTCAGGAAAACGTCACACAAAGCAAGGAAAATAAAGAAAAAAATTCGAACTTGCATGTTTCGATTTTGTTGGATCACGGAATTATTCATTTATATTTTCTAATAATAATTAATAATTCAACGAGCCAAAGAAAACGAAATAAGCAAGTTGTTGGAATATTTTTCTTTGTTTTTCCTGCTTTGTGTGACATTTTCGTGACACGTGTGTGACGTAGCCAGGGGCGGATCCAGAGAATCGTTTTTTTTTTTTTTTTTTTTGGGGGGGGGGGGGCGATCCCGAGTGACATATAATCAACGTAGTCATGACTTCTGTTGCTCAAATCATTCCTTGCAGTTAATTTTTAAATGAATATGAAATAATTAATGCGATTTGAAAATATTACAGACTTTTGATTATCCGACGTCCGATTAACCGAAACACTCGGTTATCCAATACTCTTATTATATAATCCCGCCCTCTCAAAATATGGTTTATTGTTACTTATTAGGTCGTAAAATTAAAAACGTTATAACAGAATTTATTTATTAAATGTCTTTTTTTTTCTTTTTCTTTTTACTCTTGTACTATGGTAATTATTTATCTTATTTTTTGTTATTTTAGTTATAGTGAACAACATTAATAACACAAGCCTGCGATGATTGTGTTTTTTAACTTTTGGTAATGGATTTTGATGTATTTTTTAGCACTGGATACGAAAATGACCTTCATTTTTAACCACCACGTTACGATTTTCGCAAATCGTAAATTTCAAAGTTAAAAAGTAAAACTAGAAAACAGGAATTCTGCTTGTCAGAATTTAGTGTCGCCCCCGATGACAAAAAAATATATGTATATAAATATATACAGTAGAGTCCCGATTATCCGAGTTAATCGAACTTATATCTTTGGAATGAATCATTTTCTTCTGATGGACTAATGGCTTCCATTATTATGAGACAGTCGTTATAAATGAAGTGTTAGGTGAAGATGAATGAGCAATCGTAAAAAGTTAGAACTCTGATTTTCTGGTCAAAATGGGGGGGGGGGGGGATGGCCATAAATTTTTTTTTTTTTTTTAAATGGAAGCCATCAGTCCATCAGAAGAAAATAACTCGGTGAAAGCGGAAACTCCGATAATCGGGGCTCTACTGTAGTGCAGTTTTAAGACTTATAACATGCGATTTTATTTTACATAAAGTGACGCCATCCACATCCGCTGAAGAATTCATTATTTGCGATCCATTGTTAAAGAACATCTACAGTAAAGTACGCTTAAGACGTCACTATCGCTGGATAATACACACACACACACAAAAAAAAAGAGATTTCGTCATTCAAAAAACTCGTCAAAAAATCGGCCATCTAAAGATTCACAAGACTTCATTTGTTTGTATTATTATTATAGATATTTAAAATAAAATTTAGTTTCTAATAGCTCCCTGTTTTATCAGAAATCTTTCATTCATATTTTTTGAAAATAGCACGTATTTTAACTTTTCTTTTTCAGTTTTTATGGGAAAATGGCAACAAAAAGATATAATTGCTATTTTTCTTTCACTTTCTACAGAAATGGAGTTCTTCCGTTGCCAATATTAAGCAAATGGCTCTAAAAACTACAAAAAAAATTAATATTTCAAAAATAAATGGAGATGCAGTTTTCAAACAAATTGCATTAAAAAGTACTTTTTTCCGAATACGACGGTATAAACATTGAAAATGTGCGATGCTTAGAAGTTAAAAAAATTGCTATAGAGTATTTAATCGTACTACTTTGTTTCACGGCTGGCTTCTGTAAGGTAACGTTATTTTTTGGAGATGTCACAAAATAAGCTGGGAGAAAAAAATAGCATACCGTACCGGGGGCTAAAAATAGCGAAAATCTCTCAAAGCAATTTGTCAAAGCATTAACAAAAGAAGATAAAGGATTTAAATACATCTGCCACAATTTTCCCAGCTTTATCAACCGCCAAAATAAAAGAGGATACCGAGATGAACCCCATAGAGAAGATTAAAAGAAAAGCGCGAAGCAGAGCATGAGCGGTTCAAAGAAACTTCCACGCATGGAATAAAATTATAAGGATTTTAAATACACAATATTTTACATGTTTAACTGTAAAAATTCATAGTAGAAGCAAAAAAATGAATAAGTTATTATGAAAAAAAATTACGTCTATTTTATAGTAGCAGATTTTCGCAATATTTCGACTATTTAAAAATTTGCGATTTGTGAAAAATCCTGACGTGATGGTATGGTAAAAAATGAAGGTCATTTTTGGATTCAGCACTAAAAAATACATAAGAACCAATTACCGTAGCTGAAAAACATAACAATCACATCCATTTTTTAATATCAGATTTCTGAAAGAGGGTAATCTCTGAAAAAGGATCCGCTTCAGAAATTTGAAAGGCCTTAACATCCTTGAAAGTCAAAATGTGTCATCTAAGTGGTGTTTATACCTCCTCACAGGCGCGAATCGTCCCCCTCCCCCTTGGATCAAAAAATATAAATCCATCGATTATCGCGAATTGCGACAAATGGTTGCCGAAAAAAATCGATTTCATCAATCGTTCGCAGGTCAAAGGATCGCGCAAAAACGCAAATTTGGTCAAAGAAGCGAGGAAAAACGCGAATTTCGCCAAATAATTGCGGAAAAAACACTAATTTCGCCAAACAATTGCGGAAAAAACGCTAGTTTCGCGAAAGAATCGTGCAAAAACGCTAATTTCGCGAACAGATCTCAGAAAAAATGCGAATTTCATCAAAGAATCGCGAAAAAAACACGCGAATTTCGTCAAACGGCCGCGGAAAAAACGCACAATTAGCACCAGGAGGAGTGCATCCACGGGGGGAGTGTTCGATCGGGGAGGTCGCCCCCCCATGATATAAATCCAACGCTTTTAACGGCAGTTTTCGCGGAACACACAGACAAGCAAACGAAAACCAAACACTTTTCGGGTATCAATGGTAAACCTCACTGACGTTTCGGCAATTAGTGAACAAAATAGGATTATGTTCAGTCAAAAGGCATATGGCGACATAATTTTTGACACTATGGGTTGAGGTGGGGGACGATGCCACTTCGTGTACCTTTTGTTGAATCTCTACAACATAAATTGACAACGTTATGCGGATCCCTTTAAAGTGTTGAAACTTTTTCGTTCTTTCAAAGAAACTACAGTTCTAATTTCTGTATAACAATATTTTTGAGGAGTACTTTATTGTTTGAGAAAAGAATGGGATTCATACAATTTCCAAAGAAAGAAAGAAACAAGAAAAAGAAAGGTCCTTTGAAAAATTCAAGCATCTTAATGTTTTCTGAAAACAGCCACTAATGTGTAAAAAATGTACTGTTATTGCCACCCACATTGGTAAATTTCAAGGGTATTTGATGAATGAACAAAAAATGATTATATCCTAATCCCAGTCAGTTAATATGCGCATGGTGTGTTGATTTCTTATAAACCAACTTGGTAAATTGGTTCTTCCCTTCGTTGCCCAGATCGAACCCCCCCCCCCCCCCACCTGTGGATGCGCGCCTAGGGGAATCTCTTCTCTGTGCTAATTGTGCGTTTTTTCCGCGGCCCTTTGACGAAATTCGCGTTTTTTCAGCGATCTTTTGACGAAATTTGCGTTTTTTTCGTGGTCCTTTGATGAAATGCGCTATTTTTTGACGTAAATCGCATTTTCCTGCGCTTCTTTGACAAAATTCACGTTTTTTCGCGGTCTTTTGACGAAATTCGCGTTTTTTCTCGATCCTTTGATGAAATTTGCGTTTTTTGCGCGATCTTTTGACGAAATTCGCGTTTTTTTTGCGACCCTTTGACCTGCGAACGATTCACGAAATTGTTTCTTTTTCGGAGACCATTTGTCGAAATTCGCGATAATCGGTGGATTTTGCCCCCCCCCCCCGTGGATCCATGCCTGGGCGTAGCGTAGAAGAAGAAGGTATGCGCTGAGCATTATGATGCAAAAATATACTTTAATTAAAACTTTTAAAATTAAATTATTTACAAAGTAGCAAACACATCTTGGCGCCAACAACATTCGAGTGTACACAAACTTTTCTTGTCGATCTCAAAACATCGGACAAGAATTGTTTCAGTTCGTCTCAATTATCGTCTGCCGATGAAAACGATCGAATAAATAAATTTGTTGTCTTTTGCTTTGCCACACGTGTCAAGGATTTATCCCTTATCTAGGAGACGTTGCTGTTAAGCGATTTCTGTATGATCGTCCACTTTCACAAATATAAATAGAATCACAACATCCGCTTAGAAGAGCATAAATGCACTTTCAAATCTGGCAAGTCGAAATCGAAACTTGTTTATCATTCAATAGATATTGACCACACCCCAGATTTCGAAAATACTAAAATAATTAAATCTAACAGCAATCCCTATTATAAAGGAGAAACGTGTTCGTCATTAACGCTGACGTCATTTTGATGTTGGCAACAACAGACGATTAAATTTCGTTTTTTCTGTAATTTCTTAAACTTCTATACATAGCACATTTTCAAATTTTACACAGTCAAATGGAGCAAAAAAATGGGCTTACAAATGTAATTTGTTTGAAAACTGTATTGCAAATTGTAAAGCGTAAACAGTATCACCACTTACGCATTTTTTATTGCTTTTAAAATTATTTTCAAACGTGGATTGCTTTAAAAATTTATCTCTATCGCATGCAGACGATTATGAAAGATAAATTCATTTGCACTTAAGAAATTAATATAAATAGTTCAGCAATAGTTTCAGTTGTTTCCGGCTGATATTACATATAAAGTTAAATTCCATCAAAAAGAATTAAATAGTAAAATAATATAAATAAAACAGAAATTTAACATACGTGCAATTGAACTACGCTCTTAAACCACTGAAATGATCAGAATTAAAAATGGCTGCTGTAAGTAACGAAATCTTCGGCGCTTTCTTCGACTATTAACTCATACGAAAGTATCATTTTTAATACATTTCAAAATTTTATTTGCATAAAAAATTGATAGTTTTCAAATGAAAATAAATGTTTTTGATGTTGTTAGTGGGCATTCTAAAATACTAAATAAATATATTAATATAAAAGAAAATTGTTTCTTCCCTTATACTCTGTAACCAGGGAGGTCCGAGTTGAATCTCCTAGTAACTTTAAAAGTAGAATTTCTCCAAAAGGTTAAAGGAAGATTAAATAAATCTTCATTAATTGAAACATGCATAATTCAGCCATAATATGTGGTCCTACTCTGACATATACTCCCTGGTGATTTAATGTTTTAAATGCGTAATTCGGAACAGAAATAAGAGTTTTGGTTTTTGATAAATGTTTGTTTTGGTGGGGAGCTTGTATAAAGCTTCACACGTCTACTATAACTGATTTCAATATGTGTAATTAATGAGTTGTTTTTTACTTTTATAAAATGCCTGATTTCAAATCTCTTTTTAAGTTTAAAATTCTTATGAGATGTGATATGTTTAATCTGTAATAGAAGTCTTCTCTAAATGAAGCATGCATAATTCCATCATAATATATGGTCCTACTGTGACGTATACTCAATGGTGACTTAATGTTTTAAATGCTTTTGAACGGAAAACCTGTGTAAACAGCAGTTTTAGTTTTTGATTAATGTTTGTTTTAATGGGGAGATTATGCAAAGCTTGTAACGTCTACTATAACTGATTCCATTATGTGTTATTAATGTGCTGTTTTTAGGTGCGTTCGTAATTATATAAATACGTAGCACCTATAGTCGTCGTTCAGTCCGTCTGTCCGTCTGTCCGTCTGTCCGTCCGTCCGCATATAACAGAGCAAAAACTACCCAACCGAATGGTCTGAAATTTTAAATATATGATTGTTGCAAAATTTTGTCGAGCCATTTCAAATTTTATGAAAATCGGATGTATAGTTTAATTACAGGGACATTCAAAAGTTTTTCTTTACATTACGGCCAATGGGAAAAATTATTGCAAGTGCATTTTAATGATCTTACAGCTTTCCGAATGGTCTGAAATTTTAAACATATAATTATTGCGACATTTTGTCGAGCCATTTCAAAGTTAATGAAAATCGGATGTATAGTTTAATTACAGGGACAGTCAAAAGTTTTTCTTTACATTACGGCCAATGGGAAAAATTATTGCAAGTGCATTTGAATGATGTTACAGCCTTCCGAATGGGCTGAAATTTTAAATATATAATTGCTGCAAAATTTTGTCGAGCCATTTCAAATTTTACGAAAATCGGATGTATAACTTAATTACAGGGACAGTCAAAAGTTTTCCGTTACATTAAGGGGAATGGGAAAAAATTATTGCAAGGGCATTTTAATGATGTTACAGACTATGCACTTATGAATTGCAAACAAATACACATTCAGTACAATATGGCGTGCAAAAAATAATTATAAAACTAGTTATAGTACGAACGCACCTCATTTGTCACGTTTGATGAGCAATTTCCAACTTGTTTAGTTTTATAAAAGGGCTTATTTTGAATTTCTTTTTAAGTTTAAAATTTTTATTGAGATGTATTACGTTTAATTATTTTTTAAACAGTGCAAGATATTCATTGAATATTATTCAATTTTTAACATTAAGTCAGTGGAAAAACCCACCACGATGTACATCATTAGTTTTAGAAGGAATTTCAGACGAAAATTGTTGTATTACCGTATCGTGTAATATATTTTTTTGTTAAATGAAAATGTTTAAAAGTATCTTTGTGTACAAATATAATTTGCGAAAATATTTTTTTAATTATTTATTTATTTTTTGTAAAGAGTATTAAGAAACAGAATTTCTTTATTAAAGCAAAATCTGATTAAATTAGGTAAGTTATATTGACAGATTTCCTTTTTTTTTATGTTAAAAACTGATTAATTGGAGATAATTTATTTACGGTATTTTTTTTTTAAATATTTGGTCTTTTTTTTTAGTCTAATTTATTTTCGAATTTATTTTCGAGCCTAAAGAATAAAATATTCTGTATGTTTCAGTGATATTTAAAGAAATTGTTTCTTTTCTAACAGTTTTTTCTCTTTTGTTCTATATATGACAAGAGCTTTAAAAATGGAAATAATGCAAGGTTTAAAAGATATAGCTTTTTTATTATCCGTAATGATGCAAACAATTTCATTTGAGAGTACAATAATAAACCACAATAAATAATTTTATCCTCACTTTTATTGAAATTTTGTACTGATTAGATTGTTTACTATAATCAATATGTAATATTTCTTGAACTGAAAAAGCTCATAAAAATCTTTATGATATATTTTTTTAATTTTTGAACGAATTGTATTAAATAATTGTATTGTAATCGTTGTGGTTTGAAAACCGGAAAGAAAATGCAAATAGCTAATGGAAATTTGGAATTCTATAAATATTAGATATTTGATACATTTTAAAAACTTTATGTTTGCATATGAAACATGAGTTTATTTAAATGGATAAATTATTATTACCATAAAGAGATTTTTAAATAACAATGAAAGTACTAAATTGCGCCCTGGGAGAGAAGAACAATATATCGCGATATTTATATTTTATAATAAAGCTGTTCTATATGTATGATGAAAATCGTCTACTGATTTAAGATTCTTATAAAATACTATATGATATTGCAAAACCTCTTTCGGAGAACGAACAGAAAAGAAAGATAATGTTACTATGGTTATGTTTTGAAAATCTGAGAAAAAAGTTGAATAGATAATAGAAATGTAGAAATTGCGAAATTTTAAATATGTAATAAATTTTCCAAAGTTAATACCTTATTATATATTCTTTTGTGAGTTGCAAATGTTAGAAAATCTCTTTGTGTACATCTATAATTTACACAGAGTGGAAAACATACAATTTACGCAACCATTTAGCTTGGGAACTGATGTAAGCAGAGTTTTAAAAAAAATGGAGTGTCTATAAATATTAAATTGAGTATGCGTTGCACAATAATACCACTCGCAGAGCTCCTAGTGGCAAAGTACAGAAATTAGTGATCCTATCTGAGGCACTATTGGAGATATAAGAAAAAAGTTAATTAGAAATTAACTCAGCATCACCCTTGATCATTTTGTAAGAAATGGAATTCCATATGTATGAATAGCTTAAACTGAAAGCAACAAGTGTGAATTTAAATTTTTCCGATTCCTATTTATACTGCAGTATTGATTTCGTCAAGAGAACCGACTATTGTGTGATACGAAAGTATGAAAAGAACTTTATTGTCGCTTCTTCCAAATAGTCACTGCCAGGCTCATTTTTTCCGGAGCAATGACGCTATTATACCAGCTGACATTTTCACGTTTTTGTTCAATAGATTTTGGCTGTTTATGCATATGCAGTGTCATGCTCTACTAAAACTATGTTTAATCTGAAGAGCTTTCTAATTGGCATTTTTTCAATATCTGCAGCAGTTTTTGAGATAGTATTGATAAGTTCCGTCTAGAAGAGATGCTAGTGGGACTTATTGTGTACTGCATACTCACATAGATACCATTTTTATAATTGCTTTTACAACCTTTCCCAAATTATAGGTCTGTGTAACATGATTTCCAATCCATATAATTACGTTTTACTTCCTTTGTAAAAGGGCATATGAAACACAAACAGTTTTATCAATGGAGAATGTTGTAAAAGTAGATAAATTCATAATCTATTTTTAGATCATTAAGTGAAATTTGAATTGTAAGCCTTTATATTTTTAAAATGCTTTATTAAATTTTCATGCATTTTTTTCTTTTTTTTTTTTTTACTTAAAAGTAATCTTAATCAATCTAATCTTTATTTTATTGACTTTCAAAATATCTGATCATAAAACTACTTTCTAATCTAAAATCTAAAATCTTTTTCTAAATAACTTAATAGTATGTAAAAAACGAGTTTGAATTATAATAGGCTATATTTGGTTTTGATAGAAAAAAAACGTATTTTTAAACAATTCACGTCTAAAAATACCCTTTTATTATCCGTTCAGATAACAGCATTACAACCTGAGAGAGTCAGCAACTATAAACAGCAAAGGAAAACTATATGCATGCTTACACCCTATATTTAATTTTGAAAAAAAAATAATCCTAACAACCTTGTGAAAATGTCAATTCACTAAAGATGCTTTTTAACTTTTGTATTATTTTTTCAAAATAATGTTAGAAGAAAAAGCTGAAAAAGTATTACAATGACTGAATTTTGAAAAATGGGAATAGAAGTTAACCTGATACCTGTGTCACCCGAACCCAGTTCGAGCATCTAAAATTTGTACAATTTTCGATTATTTAAATGATTTGATTTGTGTAATATTTAATGATTTTATATGGAGACCGAATTCAAGAATATGTAAGTCTTTATTTTTTAAAATATTCTATTTATACTTGTGCGGGGAGCAATACAGAGCCACTACTCTGGTAAGAGTGGAAATAGTTAATGAAAATTGAGAAATATATGAATACTATTTGTAGGATAAAAGTTTCCAAATTTAATTTCTTTATGCATTTATACCGATACCATTTTCATCAGGCATTGCTGTACCAAAAAATGCGGTATTCATGCATGTCTGTGTTTTCAATACTTGTTAAAAATTGTAATATGGTTATCTAAAAACTCTTTAATACTATTCTTAAAAATACATTTATTATCGCTTTATCGAAAAATATGTAATTTTTATTATATTTTTAGATCTGTACTTTCGTGTAGTGTAATAAAATTCAATATACCTTTCAAACACAACTCTCATATATACATTTGTGCTAAAAAAATCACATGATTTCTCATCAGGATATCTTCAAATTTGTTTAAAAAATTCACTGGGACAAATTCAAATTAAGACTTATTAAAAAATTCCTAGAATCATATTCTTAATTGGCCGTTAATAAATCAGACGGCATTCTGCTCACCACTTTTCTGGAATAACGTTTTCACCTCTTTCTCAGACATCTTCAGTTTCGAATGATTTTCGTTTTTTCTCGACAAGATTTTAAACTTTTTCCTTTTTTTTTCTTTTTTCCGCACTGGTTCTTCCATGGTTTGGCGCCATCTATTGTCGATTATCGCATGGGTCATACCACTACATAATCTTCATTCCGATTCATCCTTTAATATGTTAATTCTAATTCTCTAATTCTAATTCTTAACTTCTCTAATTAACTTATTGTGAAAGTCATCATCGTTAGCAATTTTTTCGATCGATATTGTATTGATTTTAATGGGGGTTTCTATATCAACTCAAAGAAGGATTTCAAAGATAGTAGGGCTTTTTGTAAAACTAAAAGTGGAATTTTGTCGCATTCCTCTACCACACATTTCCAGAGTCTACTCAACGTAGTTGGTCTACGTTTCGCTAGTTTTAATAGTCCAAAAGCACAGTAAGCTATTGGTGAAACATCAGGGCACTTGGTTGGAATATGATTATTTAGTATACACTTGTTTCCAGTTTCTCTTGTCAATTTTTCGGGAAGTGCGACTGTATTTTTGTATGCATGGCTGCTCCCTTTATCCAGGTGGAAGTCAGCACTTTTAACGTCCGTAGGATAAAGTTTTGGAATTTCTTCTTTAAAAATAGGAATTGGAACATTGTTTTGTTAATAAGTAGAGTTAAGTTTGACATTTTTCTCAACTTTTCTTACCTTTAACCTTCTGTTGTAAGAGATTCCAGGAATCACGATAAATCCTTTAGAGAAACTTTCTTTGCAGTGTTTGAATTAGAGTTGTAACTTTTTTTGGCTTCTTTTTCGGTAATAAATAGATCTTTTTTTATTATAGACATTTAGATAGTTCCACGCTTCATCAATTGTCACAATTTTTTCCCCACTTATCACCTGCTAAATGATTTTCGTGTAACAGTCTGCATCTTGTCTTTCTCTCAACAATAAGTCTTAGTAGACGGCGATGAACTGTACATTGTTTTGTTTTAATTAAATTCAAATCTCTATTAAATATTTTATTCACAGTTGCTGCAGCTGTATGCAAAGATTTTGCGATAGCTCTTTGGGGTTTTAGATTTTCCATTACAACCATAAAGCGCACTTTAGCAATATTAGAAACGGTACGTACCTTTTTCGGGTTATATTTGGTGTTATATTTTCGATAGTTTTAAAGATTGACGATTTTTTCCTTTTCATTTAATAACATCACTTACCTTTTGTTATTGTTTTTAAGTTATGTGAAAATATTTTCTATTATGATTGATTTTGAAAATGTCGCCGATTGTGCGATGAAACGATCGTAAGTCTTAATAAAGATATTCTATCACTTTTTATAGCATTATTTAACTTAATTTGTTTATAAGTGATTATTATACATGTTTTTATAACATCACTTATGTTATGCTTTGACACTTTAAAACCATGCTTCTCGCAACGTTTTTAATCACGGAATAGAATACAGTAGAACCTCGATTATCCGAAGTAATTGGGACCGGCCCTCTTTCGGAAAATCGAAATTTTCGGACAATCGAGAATGCTTCAATTTTAAGATTAAAAAGAATATATGTAATATTTCTTATTATGGTAACAGGTGCTTAATGAAAATAAAGCAATAGCAAAATACAAGAACTGAAACAAGAACTGATTATAAATAACCTAAATTTTAATTTTGAAATTAAGTACCTTTTACATATATCACAAGGGTTTGAAAAAAGGTTTTGTTTGTCACAGTTTCGATTGCCTTTGCTTTGAAGCTCTATCACGGAGTTTTGTAATATTATTAGTTCACCAGTATCACAGTCTTTCTACTGCTCCAGCCGTGCCAAACCTTTTGCAAAACATTCACAAACTTCAGAATTGCTAATTTGTTCGTTTTCTGTGTTCCACTCCGCAGTTTACGGGAGTTCAAGTTAAATTCAAAGGAACTCTAAGAAAGGGGATCGAAAATATTTATATGTACTCGTAGTCCGGAAGGGACTGCTTGCACACAAGGAATATGATAGTTAAAAAAAAAGAAACAAAAAAACTTTAAAAATGGATTTTACACACAAAGAATGAGATAGTAAAAAGAAAAAGTTTTAAAAATGGATTTCGGTTAACCAAGAGTTTCGGCTAAAAGAGTTTCAGATAAAAGAGGTTCTACTGTAATTCTCTTTGTAATGATCAAGAAAGCAAATACAGTCGGACCTCGTATTCCCGACACCCGCTTATCACGTCAGTTTTTCAAAGTCCCGATTTTCTGTATATGATTTTAATGTAAATAAACACCGGATTTTACGTCGTTGAATAATTTTCAACTCCGGATATCCCGACGGTTTAGGAAAATTGTCCATTTTTCATAATCCATTTTATAAGCAAGGCAATTAGGCGGTAAGAAATGTCTTAGCCAAACTTTTCACAAAAGGGTCTAAATTACTCATTGAGATAAATGAGAAATTTTACTTCAATCCTTTATCTGAATAAATAAACCCCACACATTATGAATGACCCATTTAAGCTTCAGATAGATGCATCGGTCTACTCGCAGTCTTTTTGCTCTGGTCAGGCGGCTCTTTCTTGTGGCTACACAGCGTTTTTCATCCGACTAAAACTGAAGCACTGCATTGCATTGAAACGATCAGAAATTATCTAACATCCATTTCTGAAAAAAACGAATATTGATTACAATTCATTGCATAATATTGAAAAAATAATTGTAGGAAGCACATCTAGGGATAAGCAAATCTTAATTTATCAATATTTCATGTAACAATAAAAAAACCAGTCATCATAAATCTGATTTTTATTCTTTGCAATCTTGTTTTTGTGTTCATTTTGTTTAATAATAATGTTTTATTGCTTAAAACTGCAAGAAGAGTTATGAATTTTAAATTGCCTCAAATTAATTAAAAATACAGTTTTTATAAACATATTTTTCTCTAACTCCGGTTACCGCGACACTCCGCTTATGACGACACTTTTTTCTGGACATTAGAGTGTCGGGATAACGAGGTTCGACTGTATATAGCCTTTAAGCCACTCGCTTCTTTCGCGAGCCATTTCAGTAGTAGACGATATTTTTCCATAGCAGCCAATATTTCAGTTATCACGTTATTATATGTTGCCAAATGTTTTCTCCTGTTGTTTCTTTAACATCAAAATCGTTCCCAATATGTGTAAATACTGTCTGTATAAAAAATACACAGTAACATAGAATACAGAAATTTATTGCGAATCAATACTGAAATTCATTTGGTAGGAAAAGAAAATACTGTAAATCTAATGCTGTAACAAAAGTATACTGCCCTTCAACTAATTCAATAACTATTTACAGGGTTCATACAGAGTTGGGAAGGAAAAATCCAAGGAGTACCGAAAAAATCCAAGGAGTCCAAAAAATTTTAAGGATTTGCCATTTTTTTTGTTGTTGTTGTTTTTATGTTCTGCATCGTTATGTGGTATGCACACTCCCATTTTTAATGCCCAATTTGGAGAGAAAAACATTTCAAAAACAAATTTTACTCTATTAGAATCTAATTGTTAGTGCTGAAATTGCACAGTATTCACATTATATTGCTTACTGATTTCGTAAGTTTAAATACAAAATAGACAATCAACTTTTTTTATGCAGTGATCAATGGTCATATAAATAGAGATTAGTCAAACCCCAAACACTTATTACGTATATTACATACATGATACATCTTAAAGAAGATTTTAAAAGGTAAAAAAAAAAAAAAGCTAAATGCAACATACAAGAAAAAATATAACAAGTTTTGAATTTATTCTTTTAGAACAGCAGTAATAGCTTTCTTTGAAAGTGAAACTTTGACGAAATTCGCATTTTTTTCCCGATCTGATGATGAAATTCGCGTTTTTTCGCGATATTTTAATAGAATTCGCGTTTTATTTCGATCATTTGACTTTTTCTCCGCGATCCTTTGACCAATTTTGCGCGTTTTTCGCAATCCTTTGACGAAATTTGCGTGTTTTTCACGATCATTTGACGAAATTCGCGTTTTTTTCGCGATCTTCTGGGGAAATTCGCGTTTTTTTCGCGATCTTTTAATGGAATTCGCGTTCGATTTCTATGATGTGACTTTTTTTCGCGATCCTTGACGTAATTTGCATGTTTTTCGCGATCCTTTGACGAAATTCCCGTGTTTTTCGTGACCCTTTGAGGAAATTGGCACGTTTTTCGTGACCTTTTGAGGAAATTTGCATGTTTTTCGCGATGTTCTGGGGGATATAAGCTATTTTTCGTGATCCTTTGACAAACTTTGCGTGTTTTTCGCGATCCTTTGACGAAATTTGCGTGTTTTTCGCGATTCTTTGACGAAATTCGCGTGTTTTCGCGATTCTTTGACGAAATTCGCGATCTTTTGGGGGAAAATCTGGTTTTTTTCGCGATCTTCTGGGGAAATTCGCGTTTTTTTCGCGATTTTTTGGGGAAATTCGCGTTTTTTTCGCGATCTTCTGGGGAAATTCGCGTTTTTTTTAGGGAAATTCGCGTTTTGTTTTCGCGATCTTCTGGGGAAATTCGCGTTTTTTCGCAATCTTTTAATGGAATTCGCGTTTTATTTCTATCATTTGACGTTTTTTTCGTGTTCCTTTGACGTAATTTGTGCGTTTTTCGCGACCCTTTGACAAAATTCGAGTGTTTTTCGCGACCCTTTGACGAAATTCGAGTGTTTTTCGCGATCCTTTGAGGAAATTCGAGTGTTTTTCGCGATCTTTTGAGAAAAATGGCGACTTTTTCGCGATCCTTTGAGGAAGTTCGCGCGTTTTTCGCTATCCTTTGAGGAAGTTCGCGCGTTTTTCGCGATCTTTTGAGGAAATCTGCTTTTTTCTCGATCTTTTAACGAAATTGGCGTTTTTTTCGTGATCCTTTGAGTAAAGCTGCGTTTTTTTTCGTGATCATTTGAGTAAAGCCGCGTTTTTTTCGCTGTCTTTTAAGAAATTCGAGTCTTTTTCGCGATCTTTTGAAGAAATTCGAGTTTTTCCGCGATCTGTTGGAAAATTTGCTTTTTTCCACGATCCTTTCAAGTTTTTCCGCGATCTGTTGGATAAATTTGGGTTTTTTCACGATCCTTTGACAAAATTTAAGAATTTTTTTCGCGATCGATTGACGAAATTTGACTGTATTTTTTGGAACTTATCTGCGTTAAGCGCGATTTTTCCGAGATTCTTGGCTAAATGCCAAACATCGATAAAATTTAAAATAAAGGTCGGTTAACAGTGTCGAAAAACGTACGACTTTACGGACCTAATAATTGAAAACGGACCTAGTGGGAGCCCTGCTATTAAGATTATCCAAACCAATCAATGCTGTGCTTCAGATGGATGATGTGCATAAAGGATTTACCGTGCGTTTTACAATCACGATTTTTTCCCCTCGGCAGCAATATCGCTTGCGTCCGAAGCCGCAATATAATTTAAGGAGTTTCTAAGGAGTGATTTGCTTATCTAAGTAGTTCTAAGTACTACTTGGGAACCTTTTCATTTCTAAGGAGTTTCCAAGGAGTCTAAGGAGTCTGTGCGAACCCTGTATTTAATACTTTGAAACGATTCTGTTCATTTTCATATCTTTCTGCAATTCTTCTGTTAATTTCGCTCTTTATATTTACATCTGCTATCAACATAATAAAAACAACGGAAAAATGACGAATAATCTTTTGTTGACTATTAAAATGATTTTAAAAGTTTAAAAGTATTTTAAATGTTAGCAAACCTGAACTTAATCTAGAAACTTGAACTTAATAAACATGTTAAGATATTTTCAGTTTAAAGTTTTACAAGTGGAATAACATTTTCTAATATCCTAAGTACATTTTTGAATTCAGTTATTCAAAATGGCTTTTACACTTAGTACATTTAGAGCAAATAAAATGCTGCAGATTCGCATTGAAGTAAACGTTAACTTACTTTTGGAAAACCAAATATGCTAATTCGTAGCAAAAATGTTTAACACATACATAAAAAAAAAGATGTTACGTTATCCAAAGAATTGTTACTCCGGAATGTAGAAAAAAAATATTTTCCAAAGTTTACTTCAAAATTCTTTACATGCAAGCGTATTTTTCATTATATTACCTTTTTATATGTGGTTAAGCAGTTTTCTGAAATGTAAGTTTTTAATTCAACATATTTTGTTAGTGACGTGAGAGTTTTCATTATCTAGCAGATTTGATTCTTATAGTATTTTATTGGAGAAAACGAAATTTGTATTAGGTTTCTTGAAATTTGTGGTTTCACTTTCTTGACTTATCCTGCTTATCTTATTATCTTGGCTTATCCTATTGCATATAAAAACCTGAAACCTGCTAGGTTTATATAGATATAGTTTTTTTTTCTATATGCTGCATCATAAACACGTTGAAGCAGACAGTTTAAAAGACTTTCATTATGCAATGATTTTTATTCTGATATAGAAGAAAACGAAGTTTATGTCTTTTTAGAAAAATTAAATCTCAACTTATCAGATTTCTTGAAATTGGTGGCTTCACTTTTTTGACTTACCGTGAAAGATCTACTGCCTACAAAAACATGAAAACTGGTAGTAAAAACATATCTCTATAGAGATATATTTTTTTTTCTATATGCTGATGATAAACACGTTGAAGCAAACAGTTTTGAGACTTTCATAACTTTCAGTTTTTATTCTTATATTATTTTATTGGAAAAAACAAATTTGAATATTTTTAAGAAAATTAAATCTTAACATATTATATTGCTTGAAATTGGAGGCTTGACTTTTTTGATTTTTCCTGTAAGAACTATTGCATATAAAAACATGAAACTGGTAGTTTTATAGAAAAATGTTTTTTTTTTCTATATGTTTCATGATAAAAATATTGAAGCAGACAGTTTAAGACTTTCATTATACAATGTTTTTTATTCTGATGGTATTTTATAGAAGAAAACGAAGTTTGTATTTTTTTTTTAGACATATTAAATCTTAACATATCAGATTTCTTGAAATATGAGGTTTCACTTTCTTGATTTACCCTGAAAGAACTACTGCCTATAAAAACATGAAAACTGGTAATTTTATAGGAATATGTTTTTTCTCTATATGTTGTATGATAAACACATTGAAGCAAAAAGTTTTAAGACTTTCATAGCGCAGAAGTTTTGATTCTTATATTAATTTATTGGAAAAAAGCAAATTTGTAATTTTTTTTTTTTTTTTTTTTTTTTTAGAAAAATTAAATCTTAACATATTATATTGCTTGAATTTGGAAGCTTGACTTCTTTGACTTATCCTGTAAGAGCTATTGCATATAAAAAATATGAAAACTAGTAGTTTAAAAAAAATCTATATGTTGCACGATAAAAACGTTGAAGCAGACAGTTTTTAAGACTTTCATTGCACAATAATTTTTATTCTTATAGTATTTTATCGAAGAAAACGAAGTTTGTTATCCTTTCAGACTAATTAAATCTTAACATAAGATTTCTTAAAATTGAGGATTTAACTTTCTTGATTTAACCTGAGAAAACAATTGCATATAAAAACATGAAAACTGGTAGTTTTATAGAGATGTGTTTTTTTTTATATATATATAATGTATGATAAACGCGTTGAAGCAAACAGTTGTAAGACTTTCATAACGCAGTACTCTTGATTCTTATACGAGGGTATATCAATAAGTTGTTGCCCTCACATCGAAATAATTGATTGAAATTTATGAAATTGCTACATTATATTAGTCCTTTTCTATATAGTCACAGTGCACAGTAAGACATTTCTGCAAACGGTATTTCAAAGATAGGTAGGAGGATATATTCCAGGAGGCGCAATAGTAGGCCCAAAGGGGGGCATTTTTTATCATTTACCGACCCCCATATGTGACATATTGTTGGAAAAGCGTGTGAACATTTACTCATACTATGCACCTTCCGAGCCCCTCCCCCCAAATTTGACTTCGGGGTGCACTTTTCTAAATTTTGCGGACATCATTCATTCCCCCCAGGGGGCAAATTTTGGGAGGATGGGCTCGGTAGTGCATAACTTGAATAAGTGGTCACAAGCCTTCCGAAAAATATGCCACGTGTGGAGGGTTGGCAAATGTTAGAAAAATGCCCGTCTATGGGCCACTATCGTGCCTCCTGGAATACATCCTCCCCCCTCTCTTTGAAATACAGTTTGCAGAATTGTGTTACTGTGCACGGTGACTATATACAAAAGGACTAATACAATCTAACAATTTCATAAATTTTACTCAATTATTTCTATGTGAGGGCAAAAACTTATTGATACACACTCGTATTATTTTATTGGAGAAAAGCAAATTTGTATCCATTTAGACAAATTTGATCTTAACATATTAGATTGCTTGAAATTGGAGGTTTCACTTTCTTGACTTATCCTGCAAGAGCTATTGTATATAAAAACAGGAAAACTGATAGTTTTATAGAGAAATGTTTTTTTCTATATGTTGTATGTTTTATGATAAACACATTGAAGCAGACAGTTTTTAAGACTTTCATTATGTAATAATGTATGTCATTCATTATGTAATAATTTGTATCCATTTAGACAAATTTGATCTTAACATATTAGATTGCTTGAAATTGGAGGTTTCACTTTCTTGACTTATCCTGCAAGAGCTTTTGTATATAAAAACAGGAAAGCTGATAGTTTTATAGAGAAATGTTTTTTTCTATATGTTGTATGTTTTATGATAAACACATTGAAACAGACAGTTTTCAAGACATTCATTATGTAATATTCATTATGTAAAACCAAATGGATTATTATTAGTCAACCGCCGCGGCGAGCGGCCCATCTTCGTCCGCAACCCTTTATTCTTCTACTCTACTCCGACTCTTTTGCGGAAGCAAGATTCCCAGGTGCCCAGCCACGTCCCGAATGAAAGACTCTCTAGCGAAAGCCAGATTGAAAAAAAAAATCAAAAATTGAAACCGGACAAATTTAAAAGGGAAATTACACAAATTAAAGACACCGAAAAGCGGGTAAGGGTTGGGCTCGGGGCGATGAAGCTACCGAAAGACTCCTAGCTACTTCTAGCTTACTATGTATGTAATTCATTATGTAATAATCTGTATCCATTTGGACATATTTGATCTTAACATATTAGATTGCTTGAAATTGGAGGTTTCACTTTCTTGACTTATCCTGCAAGAGCTATTGTATATAAAAACAGGACAGCTGATAGTTTTATAGAGAAATGTTTTTTTTTCTATATGTTGCATGTTTTATGATAAACACATTGAAGCAGACAGTTTTTAAGCCTTTCATTATGTAATAATGTATGTAATTCATTATGTAATAATTTGTATCCATTTAGACAAATTTGATCTTAACATATTAGATTGCTTGAAATTGGAGGTTTCACTTTCTTGACTTATCCTGCAAGAGCTTTTGTATATAAAAACAGGAAAGCTGATAGTTTTATAGAGAAATGTTTTTTTCTATATGTTGCATGTTTTAGGATAAACACATTGAAACAGACAGTTTTTAAGACTTTCAATATGTAATAATGTATGTAATTCATTATGTAATAATTTGTATCCATTTAGACAAATTTGATCTTAACATATTAGATTGCTTGAAATTGAAGGTTTCACTTTCTTGACTTATCCTGCAAGAGCCATTGTAAATAAAAACAGGAAAACTGATAGTTTTATAGAGAAATGTTTTTTTCTATATGTTGTATGTTTTATGATAAACACATTGAAACAGACAGTTTTCAAGACATTCATTATGTAATATTCATTATGTAATAATGTTTGTAATTCATTATGTAATAATCTGTATCCATTTGGACAAATTTGATCTTAACATATTAGATTGCTTGAAATTGGAGCTTTCACTTTCTTGACTTATCCTGCAAGAGCTATTGTATATAAAAACAGGAAAACTGATAGTTTTATAGAGAAATGTTTTTTTCTAAATGTTGTATGTTTTATGATAAACACATTGAAGCAGACAGTTTTTAAGACTTTCATCATGTAATATTCATTATGTAATAATGTATGTCATTGATTATGTAATAATTTGTATCCATTTAGACAAATTTGATCTTAACATACTAGATTGCTTGAAATTGGAGGTTTCACTTTCTTGACTTATCCTGCAAGAGCTATTGTATATAAAAACAGAAAAGCTGGTAGTTTTATAGAGAAATGTTTTTTTCTATATGTTGCATGTTTTAGGATAAACACATTGAAGCAGACAGTTTTTAAGACTTTCATTATGTAATAATGTATGTAATTCATTATGTAATAATTTGTATCCATTTAGACAAATTTGATCTTAACATATTAGATTGCTTGAAATTGGAGGTTTCACTTTCTTGACTTATCCTGCAAGAGCCATTGTAAATAAAAACAGAAAAGCTGATAGTTTTATAGAGAAATGTTTTTTTCTATATGTTGCATGTTTTAGGATAAACACATTGAAGCAGACAGTTTTTAAGACTTTCATTAAGTAATAATGTATGTAATTCATTATGTAATAATTTATATCCATTTAGACAAATTTGATCTTAACATATTAGATTGCTTGAAATTGGAGGTTTCACTTTCTTGACTTATCCTGCAAGAGCTATTGTAAATAAAAACAGGAAAACTGATAGTTTTATAGAGAAATGTTTTTTTCTATATGTTGTATGTTTTATGATAAACACATTGAAACAGACAGTTTTCAAGACATTCATTATGTAATATTCATTATGTAATAATGTATGTAATTCCTTATGTAATAATCTTTATCCATTTGGACAAATTTGATCTTAACATATTAGATTGCTTGAAATTGGAGGTTTCACTTTCTTGACTTATCCTGCAAGAGCTTTTGTATATAAAAACAGGAAAGCTGATAGTTTTATAGAGAAATGTTTTTTCTATATGTTGTATGTTTTATGATAAACACATTGAAACAGACAGTTTTCAAGACATTCATTATGTAATATTCATTATGTAAAACCAAATGGATTATTATTAGTCAACCGCCGCGGCGAGCGGCCCATCTTCGTCCGCAACCCTTTATTCTTCTACTCTACTCCGACTCTTTTGCGGAAGCAAGATTCCCAGGTGCCCAGCCACGTCCCGAATGAAAGACTCTCTAGCGAAAGCCAGATTGAAAAAAAAAATCAAAAATTGAAACCGGACAAATTTAAAAGGGAAATTACACAAATTAAAGACACCGAAAAGCGGGTAAGGGTTGGGCTCGGGGCGATGAAGCTACCGAAAGACTCCTAGCTACTTCTAGCTTACTATGTATGTAATTCATTATGTAATAATCTGTATCCATTTGGACAAATTTGATCTTAACATATTAGATTGCTTGAAATTGGAGGTTTCACTTTCTTGACTTATCCTGCAAGAGCTATTGTATATAAAAACAGGAAAGCTGATAGTTTTATAGAGAAATGTTTTTTTTTCTATATGTTGCATGTTTTATGATAAACACATTGAAGCAGACAGTTTTTAAGCCTTTCATTATGTAATAATGTATGTAATTCATTATGTAATAATTTGTATCCATTTAGACAAATTTGATCTTAACATATTAGATTGCTTGTAATTGGAGGTTTCACTTTCTTGACTTATCCTGCAAGAGCTTTTGTATATAAAAACAGGAAAGCTGATAGTTTTATAGAGAAATGTTTTTTTCTATATGTTGCATGTTTTAGGATAAACACATTGAAACAGACAGTTTTTAAGACTTTCAATATGTAATAATGTATGTAATTCATTATGTAATAATTTGTATCCATTTAGACAAATTTGATCTTAACATATTAGATTGCTTGAAATTGGAGGTTTCACTTTCTTGACTTATCCTGCAAGAGCTATTGTATATAAAAACAGGAAAACTGATAGTTTTATAGAGAAATGTTTTTTTCTAAATGTTGTATGTTTTATGATAAACACATTGAAGCAGACAGTTTTTAAGACTTTCATCATGTAATATTCATTATGTAATAATGTATGTCATTGATTATGTAATAATTTGTATCCATTTAGACAAATTTGATCTTAACATACTAGATTGCTTGAAATTGGAGGTTTCACTTTCTTGACTTATCCTGCAAGAGCTATTGTATATAAAAACAGAAAAGCTGATAGTTTTATAGAGAAATGTTTTTTTCTATATGTTGCATGTTTTAGGATAAACACATTGAAGCAGACAGTTTTTAAGACTTTCATTATGTAATAATGTATGTAATTCATTATGTAATAATTTGTATCCATTTAGACAAATTTGATCTTAACATATTAGATTGCTTGAAATTGGAGGTTTCACTTTCTTGATTTATCCTGCAAGAGCCATTGTAAATAAAAACAGAAAAGCTGATAGTTTTATAGAGAAATGTTTTTTTCTATATGTTGCATGTTTTAGGATAAACACATTGAAGCAGACAGTTTTTAAGACTTTCATTAAGTAATAATGTATGTAATTCATTATGTAATAATTTATATCCATTTAGACAAATTTGATCTTAACATATTAGATTGCTTGAAATTGGAGGTTTCACTTTCTTGACTTATCCTGCAAGAGCTATTGTAAATAAAAACAGGAAAACTGATAGTTTTATAGAGAAATGTTTTTTTCTATATGTTGTATGTTTTATGATAAACACATTGAAACAGACAGTTTTCAAGACATTCATTATGTAATATTCATTATGTAATAATGTATGTAATTCCTTATGTAATAATCTTTATCCATTTGGACAAATTTGATCTTAACATATTAGATTGCTTGAAATTGGAGGTTTCACTTTCTTAACTTATCCTGCAAGAGCTATTGTATATAAAAACAGGAAAACTGATAGTTTTATAGAGAAATGTTTTTTTCTATATATTATATGTTTTATGATAAACAAATTGGAGCAGACAGTTTTTAAGACTTTCCTTATGTAATATTTTTTATTCTTATAGTACTTTTTAGGAGAAAACAAAGTTTGGAACCTTTTAGACAAATTAAATCTTAAGCTATAAGATTGCTTGATATTGAGGATTTCACTTTCTCGGCTTATTCTGGGAGAACTATGGCATTACTTAAAAATAATATTTGGAGTAACATATGCCAAAATAATATTATATATTCAACATTTAGCTTTTTCCCGTCTGGTGCACCCAGTAATAGTAAATTTCTGAAGATTTACTTTTATAATGACCTTACAGCTACTTTTGTTATTATTTGCTTTCAATAATGATAGTATATGACTTTACATTCACTATGTCCCCTCACTTATGCTTCAGCATTCAGATACCCTTACGTGCAACTATCGAAAATCCCTATCCAGACATCACAGGCTCTAAAGACAGGGTATTTTGCACTGATTTAAAAAGATTACCCGGTTATGGAATATTGAGTTATATTATCTCGACCAGTAGCGATCTTCCGTAATCGGATTGCCATTCATTTCTCTTTTACTGATGGGTTTTTCGGTTCCTAATCATGTTTCTACTGCTGTCATGACGAGTGATGTCTGTTTTTTTTATTAACTAAATAAGATCAATTACACATTTAAAAACCAGATTATATAAAATTCTTAATTAAAAAATATCTCTGCCTCCACGTTTTTTATAACGCATATAAGAAAAGTTTTCTTTTAATCGCTATAAGAAAATTATTTTACATATAATTTATTAAATATATAGTTTCAAATGCGACGTAGTTTTCAATATTAAATGCTTTTCGCACGTAATGACTTAATTATTTTAAAATTTTCTTTCTTTTTAAATATTGACATATACATATATTTTTTCATTGAAAAGTGCTTGTAAAGAGTACTTTTATTTGGGTTTCCTAAAATCTGGCAACAGTAAAATAAAAACGGTTATTTCGAACTATGAATATATATCGAGTATATGTCTGCAAAAGATGGTTAACTTGC
The DNA here is from genome assembly GCA_963932465.1 of Maratus speciosus. NCBI lineage: Eukaryota > Metazoa > Arthropoda > Arachnida > Araneae > Salticidae > Maratus > Maratus speciosus. Next base: position 225,842,924 of record OZ010789.1, read on the forward strand.
TATGCATAGATATTGAGCTTTTGAAAATTATCAAGCTGAACTATCTTGACAAATTTCAACATTAATAAGCACTTAAAATTAAAATTTGATTTAAAAACTGTGTGATTCAACGTATTTATCGCACATGCTCCTATAAAATTATCTGTTTTCATATTTTTATTTGCAATAGTTCTTTCAGAATAAAACAAGAAATAAAAAAGTTCACAATAAATGCAATTACAGTAGCAGTAGCGGTAGTTATCCTTTTTTGAGAATTCGGGGATTTTTTTAATTTAAAAATAGGAGCTTCTTGTTCTCACCATTAAATTATGAAAATAGAAAAAATACCCGAGAATATTTATGTCTATATTCCAAACGTCTTCAAATATTATTCAATAACCTATTCTTATACTCATATAAGGAAATATACCTACTATAGTCTAAAACGCATATCCTCTAAATGTGCAGCCGTCACGTCCAAAGGGTTTTTTTCTCCAGAGCAGCCATACCCAACCTGGTGCCCTTACAATCAACCATTAATCCATATTTCTAAAAAATTTTGGAAGTGCATAAAAGGTATTTAAGACCTTCATTATTGTTTCATATAGTTTAATGGGAAGCCAAAATCTTCTCAGATTTTAAATAAAAAGTACGTCATTTGCTTAATGAAAAGGTCTTCTTATATAGTCCTATTTGTCTTACAGCGTATATATTTTTTATATCTTTTGTATTATTCTACATATTTCTGTATATAATTATATTGTATATTATTGTACATAATTGTATTGTATTTTTTTAATTTTCACTACTAATCAAGCATTATTTAAAATTAATTAAATTTTAACCATTTATTTTTGCATCTCAAAATATGTAAAGTTTTTTTGTTTTCAGTAAAATTCGAATTTTTTTTTCTGCATAATTTTGAAATTTTGAATTATTTATTTATCTCGTTTTATATTTATTATATAGCCGATGCTAATTATATTAATTTTGTTATACTGCTTTGTTATATTACTCTTGTTATGTTTCTATTTTAACTGCATCTTTTTTACATTATTTAAATATAGTGCATTGTGACCCACCTAATGAAGCAAACTTCGGTTTGCGGCCCGGTGAAAAAAAGGTTGAGCATGTCTACTCACGAGAGTTCCAGACAGGGATACTTTAACTTGAATCTCTCGATCTATTAATCACGTATAATATTATCATAATATGATATGTATGATAAGACGTTTAATAAGAAATGTATATTCATATATAATAAGAAAACCGATGTCGTAACAATATAATGCAATGTCGTAATATTTAGGCTATCAAACATGCTGTATGATAAAACGATTAAGGAAGACAAATTAGTTTATTTAATGCTCTTGTCGTGTGCAAAAGCTATACAAGGATTTGACATCAGAATACGTAAGCCCGTAACATAATAAGCAAACTTTGTGTCTCTGTTGTGTTTTAGAATTACGAGTATGTTTATGAGTAGGTAGAGTTAAATTGTAATTTAATACATGCATAAATGTGGCATAATAAAGTGCATTTTAATATAGTTTAAATGAAGGTCTCATTTACTAACATGTAAGTTACAAAGTATAGCAGGACAACTAACATTTAGTTTAAAGTATTTCATCTATAGTGGAGTCCTACATCGGGTCGGGCAAACCGATTTTACACGAATCGAACATGTGACAGTATTCTGCCCTTAACGGAATAAAACGACTCGGAACCAAACGTTATCGTAATTCATAACGACATTCAACAGTTTTCAATTCTGCCTACAAACGGAATTTGCGAGCAACCTTCAACCTCTCCCTTTCCAGGTTAGCCAGTTTCGACCAATCACTTCGAAGGGCACATGTGGTTTGTTTATTTACCTGAGATTTGAACACGTGTGTTTGCGACCCCTTTAAAAAAAGACACTCATTGGCATCATTGTTAGATTCATATAAGGGAATGATATAATGTCGCTATAAACAGCATGTAAAATTTTATTAGTTGGGAGTTATAAATAATTTACGAAATTTTACGACACAATTATATAATTTTTATTATTATTTAGGGATTATTTAAACAAAAACTATTTGCAATTACACTTTTAGATTTGTACAATTTTTAATCTTCTAAAAAATATATTTTAGAATGAAGGGTTTTTTTTTTCAATATAAGCTTAAAAATACAAGCTATATCAGCCAAATAATTAAAAAATTATGCTTCACTCATAATTATTTTACATTTTCAATTATATAATTTTTATTAATATTCAGATTAATATCAAAGGATTATTTAAACAAAAACTATTTGTCATTGCTCTTTTGAATTAATACAGTAAGTGTTTTATTCTTCTCAAATATATATTTATCATGAAGTCTTTTTTGTTTTTTGTTTTGTTTTAATGTAAGTACACTTTATTAAACTAACCTTTTATAATACAAGCTCCTTTTTTTTTACAAGTTTTAAAATACAAGCTATAAGGCCAGTGCGCCTAAATGGTATAATGTTCTTTTACTTAAAATCTTAATGCAAGAATTATAAATAAATGCTGTATAATGAGGCATTCGATCTTAATGAACAAAAACCGAAACATTTTTCTGCATTTAAAACTTTCTTTTTTTTTTTTTTTTTTCTAGAAATCTTTAGTCAAATAGACATCGTTCATTTTATTGCGCCCCCGTCTTTCATAAATGCGACAAAAATTCCCGAAATTGGTACACAGATTTTTATTTTTAAAAGCTCAAATAACCCTATGAACGTCAAGAACTACTTTGTCCGTTTCGGTTACATGACTAGTTAAAATTAAGAAAAGACGACCAGTTTTCGGATTAGAATTTGAAGTGGTCTACTCCTTTTGTACAGCTTGTTTTCAGCATGTGCCTAATAGCGACATATATATTGCTGTAAATGAGGAGAAACATTTAGAAGATTAACGAGGTAAGTTTATATGGTATTTTTCATCTATTGTACTGAAATGAAATTTAAATCAAATATTATGTTTAATTAAGCTGTGTTGAGTCAGCATAATCCTCCATTAATGTTTTTCTTTAACCAGGTTAACTATGTTTTTAAGATGAATAAAATAGAAAAATACACTTTTTTAAAAATTTTAATAAAAAAACGTGTAAGAAACGCGGTTTCCAGTAACATAATGTAGACACTTGATTAAGGAATTTGCAATAATTTTACATAATGGAAATTCTGGAAAATCTTGTGTAGATTGAAAACACTTAAATTCTGTTACCAACATCATACCATTCGGTAGATTAAATGCTGTCTCTGATTAAAACATGATGCAATTGACTTATTAATTGACTTATGGTTTAGGAGTCCATAATTTTTGTTAGAACTTTTTTTAAATCTGATATTTTAATTCTGTTTTCACTTTTTACTCGTTACAATCGACATTTTCTACTTTTAAATTAGAAAAAAATAAAAAGAAATGAAACTATGTTCATCTAAATGAATATTTGTTTCCATATACGTATTTTTAGATACAGAAAATGTTGATTTTTTTGTGAAAGTGCAAGAAAAATGATGAGGGGGGGGGGGGGGGGCAACAGAACATCAGGCACAAAGCTTCTCTTTGGCTTAGTAAAAATTTAAACATAAAAACTTTCCAGATGTATATCTTTCAGAAACGAAAAATAAAAAATAGGCCTGTCCGGAAGATGAAAGCAAAAACAAGTTAAGAGCAAAATGAAAAGCAACTGATCTGGTAAAACGTGCTGGATCTGTCAGTATGAATATTGAAATGGCCGATGTAAGCATCTCAGTTAATGTTTTATTATTTAAATTGCTATTAAATAAAGTTTATTTACTAGTTCAATAATAAGCTATTTATCTTTCAATTTTATGTATTTCAACTCTTTATTAACACTTAACTGCTATTAGCGGTCTCACAGAGCACTACATTTTTCAATTTTCACAGTTAAACTCGTAATTTCCAGTTTAGCTCTGAATACCAGTGAAATTTTGTTTCATTTGGAGCCCTAGAACTATTCCTATAGATTCTGAATATGAGAAGTTTAATTATAATAGTCCTGTACTTTAAGTTTAGTACAGAAACAATACCTTGTGAGTTAACAGAGACTTTCATTCATCTTTTAACCGTCTCACCGCCGTGAACTGATATATCTGTTCATTAAACTGTATGTTTCACTGCTATAGAAGTATCATTTAAATTAATATAATTCTACAGATATAATCCCCAGATCGCATGAACATTAGCTGTAAGTTTGATTTTTTCTTATATTATCTTTCTGTGACAAATTTGAATTGGGAAATTCGCAGCAAATCTCCCGCTAGGTATACCATCACCCACTTGCATGAATAGTTTGTTGTAAAACTGATGGCAAGACTGTCTTTTATTCACGAAAGTGACTAAAGCAAAAAATCCCTCTGTTGAGAGAATAGACAATCAGAAGATACTCAGAGATTGCAGACATTTTATTCGGTTGGCACCGCTTTTTTTAAACGCTATACTTATCAAATGCCAAAAAAGGCTCGAATGGAAAAGACAAATATTTTTCTAACTTCTTTATGGTGGTAAAAACGATGCATGCACCTTAACGGTGCGTATGCATCAATAGACCTGATCAGGTCTATGGCCCTCTTCGAAGGGGTTAAACTCATAGTGCAGCAGTTATAAACAGTTAATGTGGCATGGAAAGATTACTACTTTATCGTAAGTTTGCAGTATTTTTTATTACTTGTTTGCCGTTAATTTGCAATAAATTTGATACAGCATGAATATAATTTGCACGACAAGTTAGCTGCAAGTTCAAAGTGTGGTGACTTCGGCGTTTGCGTTATCTTCCTGCAGTTTTGTTGTGAACTTTCAGTCTTGTCATGCTGAGCTTGCTGCAACTTTGCAGGTTTTCAAAGGAAGACTTCTGCAAATTTTCTGCAAACTAAAAATGCTATGTGGGTCCAGTTTTAAAAGATTGAGTCATGATTAACACTCTCAATGATTATATTCTTATACGTAATTAATTTTTTTATATCATGTAAGAAAAATTATCTTTCTTTAGCAATTTTAAAAAATTACTGAGAAAGCAACAACGCAAATTAGCCCTTTTGCTTTGCGGTCAGAGAGTTAATCAAGCAGTCTCGGAGACCTCTCAAAGTAGTTATGTGACAATTCCTGTCACAGCAGTTAAGGGTTAAGTAACTCGAAAAATAATTGCAATTAACCCTTAACTGCTGCTAGTGCTGCTTTTTTAAAAAAATTAACAGTTTAATTTGTAATTTCCAGTTTAACTTTCGATACAGCGAAATTTTGCTTCATTTGGAGTTCTAGTACTATTATTTGAAATGTTTGAAAAAGCGAAATTTTATTAGAAATAGTACTGAACAAATAGTTTAGTGCAAAATCAGTATTTTATGAGTTAATCTTGCCTTTTATTCATCTTTCAATCGAATGGCTTCGCAGAAAGCTCACATTTGTAATGTGGCAATTTTCTGTCACAGCAGTTAAAGGTTAAATGAACTTTTTCAGATGAATTGTCATATATAAAATGCATTATCACATTCAGGAATATGGACGTCTCATTTGGGTTTTAGTTGCCGTAAATGCGACAAAAATGACCTAAATGAGATAATCGTATATTGTGGTTTTATACTACAAGTAATTATTAAATTTATACAAAACAAATTAGTTTTGAACTAAAGGTACAGTATTTAGTAATTTGTTGCTTAATAAAATATATATTTATATAATAAAATGCCAAATATACCCTAAATACGACAAAACTAATGGGGAATCGCGTCTCATTTAGGCACAATGACTTTATCAGCCAAATAATTGAAAAATTATGCTTCACTCGTATTATTTTACATTTACAATTATGTAATTTTTATTAATATTTTGATTAAAATCAAGATATTATTAAACAAAACTATTTGTAATTACTCTTTTGAATTAATACAATAAGTTTTAATCTTCTCAACAATATATTTATCATGAAGTCTTTTTCGTTTTGTTTTAATGTAGGTACAGTTTATTTTATTCTAAACTTTTTAAATAGAAGCTTTTTTTCCTTTTCCTTTTTTATACCAGTTCTAAAATAAGAGCTATATCAGCCAAATAACTGAAAAATAACTGCTTCACTCATAAGTGTTTTAGATTTACAATTATATAATTTTTATTGTTATTTAAAGTAAAATCAAGGGATTATTTAAACAAAATCTATTTATAATTACGCTTTTGAATTAATACAGTAAGTGTTTTGTTCTTCTCAAATATATATTTATCATGAAGTCTTGTTTGTTTTTTGTTTTGCTTTAATGTGAGTACACTTTATTAAACTAACTTTTATAATACAAGCTCTTTTTTTTTTTTTTTTTTTTTTGTTACAAGTTTTAAAATACAAGCTATATCAGACAAATAATTAAAAAATTATTCTTCACTCGTATTATTTCACATTTACGATTATATAATTTTTATTAATATTTATTGAAATTAATTGTTAATAAGTAATAACTAATTGTTAATTTTTATTAATATTTAGATTAAAATCAAGGGATTACTAAACAAAAACTATTTGTAATTACGCTTTTGAATTAATACAATAAGATTTAATCTTCTCAACAATATATTTATCATGAAGTCTTTTTTTTTTTTTTTTTTTGCTGTTGTTTTGTTTTGTTTTAATGTAGGTACCCTTTATTTTACTCTAAGCTTTTTTAATAGAAGCTTTTTTTTTCTGTTTTTTACAAGTTCTACAATACAGGCTATATCAGACAAATAATTGAAAAATCATGCTTCACTCAACAACATTACATTTTACATTTACAATTATATAATTTTTATTGTTATTTAAAGTAAAATCTAGGAATTATGTAAATAAAAACTATTTGAATGATTTTCTTCCATCTGAGTTCGGCTCATGTTCGAGTTAAAGTGTGTCGGGTTTAAAAAATAACAAAAGTTTATTTGCCGAGTTGAGATTGATTTTAAATATAATTTTAGGGTTCGTGTCGGTTATAACCCGATCCGCGCAGGATTCTAATCCGTAGCAAATTGTGATATCTCCATTTTAATTAAAAATACTTAAGCCCCACCTCACGGTAACTTGACAGGAACAACTGTTTTTTTCATTTTTTAAGTGTATAAAAGAAAAAGAAACGATTTTTCACTATAAATATTTAATTCTGTATATAACGTACTCACAGTTCATGAAGAATTCTAAAATTAAATAAATGTTATTTATTGATCGCGAGTAAACCATATGTAGAAATTAATATCCGCTATTCTATTGCACAATGCATTTTAGTTAGCATGTGAGGAATGTTTTAATAAAGAGCTTACATATGACAATGAAGCAAAACAATCAGAAATCTTAAATCTAAGCTATGATGATACAGTGAAAGAACTTTTTATCTTTAATATAGTTACATTTTTTTTTTTTTTTTTTTAGACAAATGATTACAAAATCATCAGATATTACAATTTCCTTTACGAATAATGCATTTTTTTAACTTAAAATGGACTAATAAGGGGAAATTGTTGTTATTTTCTTAATAGACCCTAATATCATTGAAAGTAACTTAGAATTCCTAATTGTGCGAGAAAAAACTACATAGAATTTACGATAGATCTGTATAAAAAGCTTAATAATGTTCTTAAATTATTATCTTACTAGCTGAGCCGCACAACGTTGCATTTGCTTATGATAATAAACTTAAATAAACCTCAAATATATATGACTTTATATATTTAACTCGATTTTATCTAATTTATATTTTTAAATGAAAATATCGAGAAAATTTATTGACGTTTAGTGGTAAAAGCGCTCGCATGAAGACATTTTTTTCTTTTTTCAGATATGATCGTTTCATAGTTTTTTAAGGGGTCTAAGGACTCATAAAATTGGAAAAAATGGAAAAAAAAAGACAATATTCAACATTCAATATCTTAATATGTATATGATTTAAAAAACAGAATTTTCATTGGGATTAAAAGATATGAGTGTGTTCTTTCATTTCATATATTTAAATATTGCAAGATGCAAAATTAGTATTTATAGGGAGCGCCAAAGTGTCAGACATTTGTCCAGCAGAAAATTCTTATAACTGCTTACGCGGAGGGATTACAAAATAAATTTTGCAATTAAAATGAATTATTTTTTGTGCCTAATTATACTTCAGTTTATAATAATTACCCTGAACCTACATAAATTTTTAATTAAAGCAATTTTACATTTTTAATACAAAATTGTATTTAGCTAATACAAAATTTTGAAATTTTCAACAGTATAATCACCTAATAATATATTTCTTTGAACAATAAAAATGAAATTTTAGGTTCAGTTCATACACACTAACATGAAACATATGTTTTGAAAATTTCATGAAAAAATATTCAGAAGTATTTGAGATATCCTGCGCGTTATACCCAAAAACGTCATTTCGAGAAAATGACTTCAAAGTTTCGGAAACGCCGCTTCAGCTATTGAGCTTCTATAACTCTAATAGCCGTAACTTCTGTTCTAAAGGGAATTTCGAGGAAACAATCATATCAAAATGTTCAGAAAAGATAGCAGTTTAACATCTAAAAAAATTAAAATTTCGAAAATTTTGAAGATTTAAGAATCTTCAGACCCCTTAAAAAGTTCTTCTTGTCCGAACTTTTTGAAATAGTTATCGATTATAAATATTACGTTTTTGCAGCTCTTGTAACAATTTCATGAAAAAATATTGACATCTAATTGCAAAAGAAATAGGTTTTATTCTCGCTTTTTTTTTTCCTCACCAGGTCCTTTAACACAAAATATTAGTTCTTATCGTCCGAGCTCTCCGAAATTTTAATATCTTTAGCCCGATTTTGTCTGACTTTATATGTTTAAATGAAAAAAATCCCGAAAACAGACTGATTTTTTAGTGCTAAAAGCTCTCATAAGAAGACATTTTCTTGGGTTTTTTTTTTTTACATAGGGACGTTTTCTATTTTAAAAAAAGTTCTTATTCTTCAAAGTCTTTCAAATTTTTATAGGTTAATGTAGTAAATATAACGGTTTGCAGACAGTGTAAAAATTTTCTGAAAAAAAATATGGATATCTAGTTGAAAAACAAACATGTTTTTTCTCGCTTTTTGTGTGTGTGTGTGTGTCGGGTGTTTTAACATAGAAAAAAAAAATAGTTCTTATTGTAAAAACTCTCTGAAATTTCAATCGAGCACTAAATATATGTATCCAAGCTTTCTTTAAAATTTCGTGAAAAATGTTCATATTTAATAGCGAAAACATGAGCCGAATCCGTTCCGAAACACCTCGCTTTTTAGCATTATCATCGAAAATTTCTCATTTTTTATTATTCTTCTATTCGCCAGAACGTTTAGAAATTTTTGTAGGTGCTGTAAATTTGATCTTCCGAGATGCTCTAAAAAGATTGTTATAAGAAAATAAATTACTTTTATTGTAGAAAAAGGTCGTCTCCGGTAAGCGCGATTTTTTGTAACGACTTAAAATTTATATTTTTGAAAACACCGTCGAAGAGAAGGAGGTCATAATTAAATACGTATTTTTTTGTGAATACGTATTCTTTTTTCTCGGTACCTCTCAAACTGAGCCCTTGGTAAGCGTTGACGTAACGGAGAATAAGTCGACTGCGAAAACGACCTATTAAAAAAAATTCCAAGGGTTAACAACCATATTTTTTGAACTGATTGCGGCGTTTCACACGTAAACATATGAATTTTAAGAATATGTCGTTAATTTTTCTGTATTTTAAATGGTACGACCGATGGACGTTAAAATAAAATGACAAAATAAACGGTATTTCGTTCTTACTGCCTTTCCCTGCGAAAAAGTAGGTTCTGGGCATATGAGAGCACACCTCTGCCGAATTGAAAAGAAAGATCCCTTTTTGATGAGTTTTTAATTAATATTTCGTCTAATTATCAAAAAACTAAAAATCTGTGCCTTTGGTGCATTGGACTGCATTGGACTTACCACATACAAATTTTCAGACCTCTGCCCGCGGTAGATTTCGCCAGCCATCGCAACAGTCACACAGTTAGAGAGAGAACTTTTTTTTATTATTGAAGATTTTTGTAGTACTTTTCACATTAATTTTGTACTTTAATTGCTGTACCGCATTAACATATTAAGTGAAATAGTAAAAATGATTAAATTAGTATAAATGCAAAAAAAGATTTTCTTAAACATGCTTTCATTAAAATTCACAAAAATGTAGACAAAAAATATATTTTTTAAATGCACCAAAAAGTAGAATTAGGAATTTTGCCAAATTAGCTAGCTATCATAAAGGTGGCTTCATATATGGCAACTTATTCTTGTGACCGAATTTGGCTATATTTCGCCAAGTTGATCAGAATTTGGCGCTATTGTGGCAACGCTGCCATTAGTATTTTTCAACAATTAATCATTGTTGAAGCTGATACTAATTCCTCCATAGGAAATCAACCGTTGCCCCTTTCCCGTTGCCCCCTTCGGAATAGGATTTTTAAAAAATCAATGCCAAATTCATGTATTGCCCTCAAGAATACACATATATTCCAAATTTCAAAACTCTATGCCAACAGGAGCTAAGTGAAAAATGAGTCACAAGATTCGACTGCCACACACAAACATAATGGTAAGTTAAAATAAAGCGTGTAAAAATGTCAACAAAAGAAAATCAAATGTGAAATGATAGAAATCCTTAAGAGAAGAAAAAACTGCATAACACTTACGATAAACTTGAATGATGTAGAGGTAAAAGTTTAATCTCAAAAAAAGATTTTGAAAGTTTTTTTTTTTGCTATCAAATATTTTTTTATTAGGATGTAGATTCCTATTTCAGTAAATTTTTCAAAGAGTTCGACTGTCATAAATGCACCCTCTAAATTTATCTTTAATACAAAATTTTTAAATTTCTGTGAAATCTAAGTTAATGTACACAAATTTTTTTTTATTTAACGCTGAGCACACGTATCTATCCAATCGATAAACATTTCCTAATTTAATTCAAAGAAATCTCTTTTCCAAAATTAGATAGATTTTAAAGTAATGGGCATTATATTAGATTTAGAGTAAATTGTATGTTAATGTTCTTTTTTTTTTTTTTTTTTTTTTGTCAATTTTGTTCGTATTTAATCATTGAGCAGATAACTTTAGTCTTTATTTTCATTACTTTACATATGTAATAAAAAGAAAGTACCTTTACATATCAAGTGATTCTTGGATATCTTTTGTTTGTTATCTATTTGTTTTAAAGTAAAAAGATTCTCAAAAATAATTCCTTAATCAAAATTTCTCAAATTTGATTATACATGAAAAAAACTGACGAAATGAAGGTATGAAAGTACACTTGATATGATCTGGTATTCAAAATGGGTCGTACACTTTTTTTTTGGGGGGGGGAGGGAGATTTTGTTTTAACCCTTTCCAACATAGTTTAAAAGTGTTTATGATTCGATTTGATTGTCTGTCTGTCCGTATTTACATTAACAAACATAATTAAGTCTTTAATTGCTATTCTATTATTGTGATGCTTTTCAATGTATTTCTTGACTTTTACTAAATTACTGTGTCTCTTAATACATTTATTAAAACTCTAAACCTCAGTTCTTTGAGTGTTGTATGAATCTTTTTATTCTTAAATAATAGTTTTGGAAGGTATATGAATTTTTCAATTTAAAATGTATATATATTTAACCTAATATATTTTTTACGTTATCATTTTTATTTCTTCATTAGATTGTAGAATTATATTTCTGGAATATTGGAAAATGTGTGATATTATAATTGGATTAAAGCTGAAAAAGAAGCCAGCAAATTTAATTATAATGCACAATTTTACGTTTCATGTGTAATTCTCTTTAATTTACAACTTGTACATTTTTAATTAATGTTGATTACAGACCATATCTATCAGTCGAAACGAAAAACATTTCCTAATACTAAATTTAGATAGATGTTCAAAGTAAAGGAAATTATATTAGATTTAGAGCAAATTTTACGTTTCTATTTTTTGTCTCAATTAGTGTAAAAGAATGTTGTTTATTTTGTTTCTAATTCACTCACTGATGCGGATAATTTTAATTTATATTTAAAGTATTTCTTCTATGAGAAGTAAATGAAAATGTAGAGCCATTACACTCTTAATTCAAAAGAATGAATTATTAACTCAATAAAACAACACATTTCCTTGGAAGCTTTTTCGCTCTCTCTGAGTGTGGGTTTTATCAAAAAGAGATATTTTGCGCAAAAAACTGGTTTGATAAATTACTCCGTTTAGGAGCAGTACACAAACGTACTTTTTCACGTCGGAATAGAAAGATGTCTTTAAAAGATTGGTTTAAGAGCCTTCTCATTGACTGTAATCCTGTGACGTGGTATTTAGTTTGGCGGGCGGGTTTCGATTTGAAAAAAGAGTGGTTTCTGGCTTGTTTGTTGTTTCAGGTTCGTCACTGTTAAAAGCATCAAAGCTTATAGATCGGGAGCCGGCAACACAGACAATCATTTCATCGAGTTCACGGCTGAAAGTCCAGAATTAGTGAAAATTCGATACGCATATTAAAACGCAATCGGTCTGCCAAGTCATATCTTGGTGGAAAACACCTGAAAACCTGATTTTAGTGGTTGACTTGTAGGTTTACCATTGTGTTTTCCTTCAGCCAAAAGTATGAAAACATGGAAGACTGTGACCAGGAAAACGCAATAGCAAACGTACGAGTCGACCGCTAAAATCGGGTTTTCAGGTTTTTCCACCAAGATATGACTTGGCAGACCGATTGCGTTTTAATATGCGTATCGAGTTTTAACTAATTCTGGAATTTCAGCCGTGGACTCGATGAGGTGATTGTCGAGTCAGTAGTCAGTCCCATTTTAAAATGGGACTGATTTAAAAATAAAGTATTGATGTTATGTCCACGACAACAAGGGGGGTGGGGGAATCATCATAAAAAAATAGGAAATTCTGCTTTTCGTTTCTTTGCAAAAACCAAGATGGCTTCCGACAATTCCAAGATAAAGTTTTTCTCCTACTGAAAATTCTAAGGTAAAGTACGTTATTTTACTTGTAAAGATATTCCTTGTTGTATTTTTACATCGTATCAATAATTTTGGCTTTAATTAATGTTATTACTTTCAAACCGGAAATATGAATTGCTTAAATTATTTTTTGTTTGTTTTTAGTATAAATGAAATGTATTAAAAAATGTTGTGGAAACAGATCTGTTCCTTAATTTTTATAATCAATAAAATGCACTTGTACATGCAGTTTTCTAATACTCAGACTATTTTGTTAAACAAATATCATTTGGTGCTTATATTATTGATTATTAATATATTTTGCTCACGACACTCAGAAACATTTGTGGAACACAAAACCCATGATAATGAAAACATTATTATTTTTAAATTGTGATATGTTCTATTTTTTAAAAATATTTCTGTATCCACAAGTATTTAATTATGTTCACTTAGATAACTGTGCACATCTACACTTTATTTATAATTTTTTTAACTGATACACATCCGAATACATGTGAATAGTATGAAACAAAAAAGATAATAAAAAATATAAGAAAATAATAGATTGTTAAAAAAATACTTTTTATTTTATGACACAACTACCTTTGAATTTCTTTAAAAAATTTTATTTTATAAATTTTTATTTTTGTGTTATACTTCGTTCTGTGCATATTCAATAGTTTAACTAAAAAGAAGTCTGCAGTTATGTAACACATGGATTCTATATTTCTACAATTTTTTTTTTCTGTGTAATGGACAAAACATATTAAGAAATAATTAAAGATATCCACGTTTAAGGATTAAAAATAATAACGTTAAAGTTATACATACAATGTGAAATTAGTATAAAAAAAAAATCAAAGTAAAAACAACGTACTTCAGGATATTGATCACGATAAAAATACTATCTTGGTATGGAGCCAATCACCTTTTTTATTATTATTATTTTTTATCTTTCGGAAATGAAAAATGAAATCTCTTCTGTTTCTCGATTAAATGAAAACAAAATCGAGGTTTAAAAATAATAGATTTTGCAAACTGGGGAGTTATATAACAACTCAAAAACAAAATAAAACAAAATAACTTCTCAAAATAAGAGTGAAATAATTGTTTTACCTATTAATACTGTCAAAAAAGGCTGTAATAATGACTTATCAATAAAGAGTGCAGCCACTCGTTTCGCATGTTAATCTAATCGAAAAACGAGTGAAAATATTTTATCAAAAAGGGATGAGAATAACCACTCCACAAGATGGATGAAATTCACTCCTATAGGATAAGTGCATTTTCGATACTGGAAAGGAGTGAAAAATCACTCAGCCTGTATTAAAATTGCCGAATATTTTTAAGAGAGTATGGCACAAAGTAATTTTTCAATACTATTTTGCTTAAATATATTTGTTTTGAAGTTAAAGTATTCTTTAAAAATAAATCCTTAGACAAATATCTACAAATTATAATTTGAAGAATTTTGAAGAAGTTAAGATAAAAAAGTTCACTAAAATGGAGAATGTGACTAAAATAGAGAATCGTGTTACCTGTAATTTTGGGTTGTGTTTAAAGTACCAACATAGTTGAAATGTGCTTAACACTTCGAGATTTCTGTTTCTTTGCTTGCTCATCAGGCATTCCATCGCCTGTCTGTCTCTTCGGCAGCACGTCTGCTTCATAAATATACCTGTATTCCCACGAAAATAAAACGATTAAGTTACTTTAAAGCCTTCCCCCTTTCAAAAACGGTATGTGTAAAATTCATTGCTCCTTTACAAGGAGACACAAAAAAAGTCAGGTGCATTATGGTCTATGGGAATAAATCTTTAATTTGCATTTTAATGAGTTAAGGTATTTCAAACAAATTGAAAATGATGTGTGAACAACATCATGTTCTGTGTAGAAAATGGTACGCATAAAATTCCTCTTTATTTTTTAGAGCACACGAAGGAATTTTGATATATTACGATCTATGGGAAGAAATTATTTGAGGTACATTTTAACAATGTTAAATTGCTTCAAACATTAAAAAAAGTTGAGTTTTAGGATGCACTACATTAAGTACTCCATGGACAATGATATGTGTTGCATCTATCATTTCTTTATAGGGTCATTCCAAACAAAATGGGCAAAAATTTAAAAAAAGTCTTGAACCGATTTTAATAAAATTTGATACACAGATTCAATTCATATTCAAATAGAGCATTGCAAAATATTTCGACAAAAAAAAAAAAAAAAAAAAAATGGAAGTTTCGGACATTTAAAAATCTTGTGACATAGAATGGCATGCGTACAATCGTTCAAAGTTGTAAGTTTGAAGTTCCGTATCTTAAAAACTATTTAACATAAATTAAATCTTTTTATAATATTTTAATCTCTGGAAAATTATCTTCATATTTACTTAGTAATATTAATTTGGTAACGTAATGATTAATCTTAAATTTGTTGTAAAAATTGAAAATTCGTCAATTTTGAGAAAATTAAAAACGTTATAAAAATTAAAGGAATTCAAAAACATCTGTGAAATTGATGCCTGGTGTAGTGCTAGATATTAAGATCGAATTGCTAAAGTTTTGAAGTTGCCACGTATTTCCTTCACCTTTAAAAAAATTTCGAAACTTTAAAAAATGACAAAATTGTAATTTTTCCTCTTATTGATGGGTAAAAAAAATAATGAAGGAAAGGTCAGACATTACAGTTATTGCACAGACATAAAGATCAGTAAGTTCATGATGTGCTAAAAAAAAATTCAAGATTGCCGTTTGATTCCTAACGTCACAAAATTTGATTTAAAAGTAATATTTGTTGCATTCCAAGAGCTTTCTTTTTTGAATACGCGCGCGTTTTTTTACGATATTGCACAATTTCAAAGGAAAAAAGATGCAGTGCTGCCATCTATCGATTTAGAGGATAAATATATAATTTTTTTGTTCAACGTAATATATATATTTTTTTACTGTGGTTTAAAATAAATATATTAGTAGCCAAAAATAAACTGAAAGCAAGAATAAAAGTTTCTATATTTAAAATATACGCTTTTATCTATAATATGAAATAATTTAAAAGTTTAATAAAGCTTTTCTTCACTTAAAAAGAAGTGATAGAAATATTGCATTTCACCCTCAACATTTTTATACTATTTATTTTTTTCTCATTAAGGAATAAAAAGGCAAGAATGAAACTTTCGATATTTAAAATATATACTTTTAGCTATAACGCAAAAAAAAGTAAAATTGTCAAAGCTGTCCTTCATGCTTAAATAAGCAATAGAAATATTGCATTTTTACCTCAAAATTTTCGAAAAATAATTTTTTTCTCATTACGGAATAAAAATACAATTACTAACTTACGCCAATCTGTTACTTATTATTCATTCCTAACTATAAATAATTTTTAATATAATATTTCCATTCCTAAGGCTAGTAAAAAGAATTGAAATTTTAAGCATGGAAACAATACCTTGATTTTGCATTTACTTTTCATGTATATTTTAATATTTAAATAAACAATCCTGAAATCCATTATTTTGCATTTACTCATAAATAGATATGATCTACATATAGACTGATTTTCAATAAAATCTGTGACATTTCTGCCACAGCTGATTTGCTCATTTTGCATGGAATGACCCTATAGTAAGGATGCACAACATGTGGCCCGCGGGTCAAAAGTGGCCCGCGAGTTTCGTCAATTTATAACTGGAAAAATTACAATTTTTGTCCATATGGTCGCAGTAATAAATCGTGAATTTCGTCAATTTGCCGCGGAAAAATTGAAAATTTCGTCAGTGAGATAAGAATTTCGTTGATCGGGCACGGAAAAATCGCGAATGTACATGATCAGACACGGAAAGTTTGCGAATTTTGTCGGTAAAGCGCGGGAAAATCGCAAATTTCGTTGATCGGACACGAAAAAATCGCGAATTTTGTCGATGAGGCGCGGAAAAAATAGCAAATTTCGTTGATCGGGTTCGGAAAAATCGTGAATTTCATTGGTCGGACACGGAAAAATCGTCAATCTTGTTGATAATGCGCTGAAAAATTACAGATTTTTTTGATCGGTTGCGAAAAAATCGTGCGTTTCGTCATTCGAGAGAAAAAATTGCATATTTCTTCAGCAAGTTAAGAATCGTGAATTCCGTGGATTGGGTGCGGAAAAATCGCGAATTTTATCGATTAGAAGCGGAGAAATCTCAAATTTCTTTGATTGACTTTGAAAAAATTGCGTGTTTTGTGTATTTATCGCGATAAAAAATCGCGAATTTCTTCGATCAAGTGTCTAATAACCGAAAATTTCGTCGATCGGGCACGGAAAATCCGCGAATTTCGTTGGTCGAGCGCGAAAAAATCGCGAATTTTGTCGGTCGGGCACGAAAAAATCGCGAATTTTGTAGATCAGGAACGGAAAAGTTGCGAATTTTGTTGATCATACACAGAAAAATTGCGAATTTTTTGATCAGGAGAGGAAAAAATGCAAATTTCGTTGATGGGGCACAGAAAAATTTATCAATTTTGTAGATGATGCGAGGAAAAATTGCAAATTTTGTTGATCGGCTACGAAAAAATATTGAGTTCCGTCAGTCTCGCGTATTTCCACATTTTGCCGGGGGAAATATTACAAATTTCGTCAATCAGTTAAAAATCGCAAATTTTGTTGATCGGACACGGAAAAATCGTGAGTTCTGGCGATCGAGCCCGGAAAAATCGCGAATTTTCTTGGTTAGGCACGAAAAAAATCGCGAATTTTGTTGATTAGCCGTGAAAAAATCGCAAATTTCATCGATTGGGAGTGGACAAAATAGCTAATTTCGACAATTAAGTGCAGAAAAATCGCGAATTTTGTCGATCAGCTTCGGAAAAATTGCAAATTTTTGTCGATCAGGCTCGGAAAAATCTGAAATTTCGTTGATCAACACCCCCCCCCCCTCTTTCGTTCATAAAATTCACTCTTTTTTCGGCGTTAGCCACTTTCATGCCTATGTTTGTTTTTTAGCTCTTTTAATAAAACAAAATATACTGCCCCGAATAAAGTCAAGGAATATTATCACTCCTTGAAAATAATCCTTGCTATATCTCTGCTATACCTACAAAAGTAAACTGTTGATATTTTCTTCCAACTGCAGGGTTGCCACAGGCAAATACTTTTTTTTCTTTTCATCCCAGTATTTTTCTAATATAAATTTTGAAATATATTTCTCATGCAAATGTCGGCAAAGTGTATGTTAAAAATTTCTGCTTGCAGAAAGTGGCGCCAATTAGAATTAAAAAATAGTCGGCCATGGCAGCCCTGCAATTGAATTGGATATGATGACTGGGTAGGGTAACCGAGAGGGTAACCCTCCCACCCTCTGAAACCATATTTTTTATCTGATTATACACCCGCAGAACACCTCCCCGAAACAGAATCTCCGTGTTATTGATGTGGCCCTCTACAAACCAGACATTTTTGTAAGTGGCCCTTCCCTTAAAAAAGTTGTGCACTCCTACCCTATAGGGACATCCAAAATTTGGATACGTTTAAGACTTATTACTATTAACTATTTGAAATGCGTTGTTGTCGATATTTATGCCGATATTATTGGTATGAATGACACCAGGTTATTTCAATCCAGTTGAAATTTATTAACATTATAGAGTTGATCTACAGCATATTTTCTGAAGAAAATAGGACATTTATAGATCTTTTACAGAGCCTGAAAAAGGTATTAGAAAAAATTTCTGTATACAGGGATTAACTGATGGAATTACATTTACAATAACGTTCAGATTTACAGCTGAAGTAAATTTCAGTATATTAGGTGATGTGAGTAAAACCTATAATTTTCATATAGAATTTCACAAAAAATTCATTTGAAAATTTTGTAAAGATGTACTCTCGTAATGTTGGAAAGTATTATATCTATACAATTTCTGTTTCTCTCTATATATTTTTATAACATAATAAAACTTCGCATCCACTACAAATGTATATTAAGGCGCTTAAAAAACTATGTTGAAAGTAAAGAAAAACAAATAAATTACGAGAAATATCATTTAAATATTGCATTTATTAATTAAACATACAAGATTAATGAACAATTGACTAGATAATGTGTCAGCAAGCGCGTGGCGGAGGTCTACTGGAGAAGCGCTTATAGCATCTTGATGGCAGTTCTGTTCAACTTCGTTTTGGTTATATGTTGGCAGGTTACTTAAAGTGGATTTGCTTGTTTAACACGTTCACGCCAGCGCGGTGGGTCACACTCGACTGTCTCAGATTTGTCAAATCTCCGGCTTTTTGCACACCACTGTTATTTTAGAGAAAATGTTGTTTCTTTAAATCGCCCAATTGTTCTAATTAAATAAAACAACATTTTCTGTATTAAAATACTGGTATTCAAAAAGCCGGAGACTTGGCAGCTCTGAGACTGTCGAGTGTGACCCACCGCGCCGGCGTGAACGTGTTAATTTCACACTGCATCGCACACCTATAGTGCATAATGCCGAGCACCCGAAGGCCGGCTCTCCCTACTCGAGTTGCTCTCGTAATTTAGAACCTTGATCAGGTCACGAGACCTTCACCTGACTAAGCACCTCCAGAGGTCTAATTCACAGCAGCACACTTAGCAGACACGACGGATTTTAGATACACCAGGTGCCCTTAGCGTACATGGCGCATTTTTAGCTGGTGGCGATCCTTGAACCTGCGACTTTTTTTTTTTTTTTTTTTTTTTTTTTTTTTTTTTTTTTACGAGTCCGATGCTCTGCCAACTAGGTCACCGCTCCATTGGCGCAGTATTTCACAACTTTTTTTTTTTCCTAGCTCCACACTCGCATCCAAGTTTAAGCTTTCGCGGCACACTAAACTCGTGATGATTAAACATCTAGTGGCGATTCCTTTACATAGTTGTTGTGTTATGATGATTAAACATCCAGTGGCGATTCCTTTACGTAGCTGTTGTCTCTTCTTTTTTGAGTTTTGTCTCTATCGATGTTGTCATATTAGTAATGTAGACTCTGCCGCAGGAGTTGCTCTTTTGGTTTCTCGTTTAGAGTGTCCTTAATTGCTTACTCATTCGAGTTTTGTTATTTTGACTCTACCGTGAAATGCTTTTTATAGTAACTTTACTCTATTATGATCCTGACACTGGATTTTGGATTTTTGTCATAGTGATTGTTGTCATGTTGCGATTTTTCTCTGGGTTTTTGTCATAGTTGGTGTTTGTCATATTACGATATTTCACTGATTTTTTTGTCTTGCAGTGATCTTTACTTTTATCAGTCCTTATTTTGAGGCTATGATCACTTTATGTGTTTAATTTCATTATTTCACTAACTTTTTATGTGAATCCGTCCTTGGCGACCAGTTCATTGATTCCTAATGACTGTTATTACAATTGGTCGATGCAACTTCGTTGCTAGCAATTTGAGAGGTTTGTTGCACTAACGGTATGGGGTAAGTTCCTTGGCAATTAGTTCGCCATATTGTTTATGATGTCTGTAATCACATTATGTTGTTGCTGTTGTACCATTTGTTGGCTTATTTATTGTTGAGACTCTTCTTGTAGTTATTTTCCTAAGTATTATTACTTCCTCTTCATTCCTATCATATAAATGACGGTTCAACGGCGCAGCGTGAATGAGCTCTTGGCTATTAGTTGTTCCTAAATGACTTCCACTTCTCAGTAGTGCCATTTATTCAACTTTTTTGGCGTTATGAAAAGGATCCTTCACAACTTTTTTTTTAACCTGCAATAAGAAGAAATTGATTAATAAGAAGGGTGTCGGCTGCTTGGAAAGTGTTTATGGGTTGTGTTTATGTGTTGTTTTTTTATTTATTGTGAAATTAATGTTTTCTGTCAACCATCTGATCACTGTTTTGCCTTTGTCTTTGACATGTTTGTTGTTAGTGAGCTGGTTGTGCCATAATTGCTTGTTTTTTTTTTTGTTGTTGTAATTTGAACCAGATGGAGAGGTTATGTTAGGGAGCAGGCTGTTACAAACAGGTTGCGTATATAAATATTTAATAATGTGTGTATCTTTATATGTCTTTGCTATTCTAAATTTTGAAATTTAATAATTAGTATTATGTGTTGGATGACTAATTTGTTCCAATTGCTATTTAAAACAATAAATAAAATTTAAATTCATATTTCTATTGCCCGTATTAAAAATTATTAATACTATATGGCGCATTCAATTGTACAACAAATATTTAATCGAATATTTCGCCTTTTTTACCAGAAAATATTACGAAATCTGCAATTAAATTAGGGAAGCACAAAGTCGGTAGTTTAAATATTAAACAAAATTTTCTAATCATAAATAATGGTGTCAAACATTTTTGAAATTCAAAGGCATCTACGCACACTGTACAAAACATGAAAGCGACAATGGCAAATTTTCCACAATGTTCCAAATTATTGATATTCAATTGGATAAGCATAACTAGACTGAAACGTTTTATATTATCACGAAAATGATTAATAAAAAGCTGAAATTCTTATAATCAAATAATAAAAATTACACACATACATGTAATGTGTACTTTTGTTATTATTCTTGAAGCCATTCCATATCGTAATTAATGTGTCGAATAGGGTGTCCCACAATGTTTACCTTGATTTCATGCTGCTCTTTAGTACACTGAAAAAAATGAAGTACTAAAAAATGAGTAAATCGATGTACTCATATCGAATTAAGCATGTTTGGATCAAAAATGAACCTAATGCTTTCTCAATTTTGATGCATCACATGTTATCAAACCCAGACGAAACGCTAATTTTGTACTAGTAGTGGTTTATTTCATTTATGGCGGTTTACAAGATGTCCTTTAATTGGAAAACAATGTAATATATCATGGGAATCAGAGGTATAATATTACATTTTTATTCCTTTGAAGGAACTATATCCCGTATATACTTTATAATGCGTAAGGTTACATTGTGTTGTTGTTGTTGTTTATCATGGCTTCGAAAATTCGATCTAGTTTGTGTGCTAAGGGGCTATGCATATATAACGTTATCATTATAGGGGGAGGGGGGTCTGGCATCGTAAGATATCTCTAGGGTGAAGGGGGGTTTTGTGTTTTGTTATCGTTATCATTTTTGATCCAACCAAAATTTTCTCTTCTTATTTGTAACTTGGTCTTTACATCAAAATAGTATGTTATCTATTTTCCTGATAATACAAAAGTTATTATTTAAATCCTTAAATGATTACAAAATTATTCAGTTCCAAAATATGGAATACCCCAAAGTGTATGCATATACAGTATGACTTCAAAAATCCGGCATTCAGAAATCCGGCAACTTCTAAAATTCGGCATCAAAATCATCTCTCCCTTCCTTTTTCTTTTACATTTTCAAGTTATGGGAGATGAAAAATAGAAATTCTTTGTGAATTAAAAACTTCAAGATCGAAAATAAAAATGCAAAAAAAGAATATTTCACTGTTTTCATTTCTCAGAGACGATAATTTTCTGAACAAATTTTCGGGGAGCTGCACTGTTTTTTAGCAAAGGAACAACTTTGGGGACACGTTTGGCGAATGTATGGTATAACATATAGCCGGCTCGAATTTTCAGCAACGGCGACATCAATGAGAGGAAGAATTTTCAGGCTTTCACATTTCCCGTGAAATGGCCGCAATTTATGAGCGGATTGAACACGCAAAATCTGAAAATGCATTTAGTGTTGAAAAAAGGGATATAGATGACTGGCTAAGCATTCACGAAAATGCATCAACAACTAACAATTTAATGGAGAGTGAGATCGCTGACGCTGTGCTAAATAGAACCACAGATAATGTTAGTAGCAGCCCAGAAGACAAAGAAGAACAACCGGCAGAAGAGAATATGTTACTAGAAAAATGCTTAAATTTGACTGGAGAATGAATATATGTTTTAGAGAAACAAGACTGTATTCTTAATTTGTATAAAATACAAAAGAAAAAACTTGTTAAAGAACGGCCAAAAAATTGAAGCAAACAAAGTTGACATCGATGTTTGCGAAATTACAAGAGAAGAAATAATTTCACTCTTATTAGAGTTTTTTTCTGTAACATATAAAATATCAATTAAAGTAACTCCATTTTATATTTAATTTTCTCTTTTTCTTACATAATTATCACTTACTAATGTATTAAATTATGGCTAAAGGCACCATTAAGAATATAGTATTACTTTTGATGTTCCTTCAAAAATCCGGAATTTTCAAAAATCCGGCATGATCTCGGCCCCGATGATGCCGGATTTTTGAAGGTATACTGTATAATCCGCTGTTCAAGAAAGAATAATGCGAAGTATGCTTGAATTTATACTTGTATTTAACAAGTAAATAAAAGAGAATGTTGTCCGCCTGTTTTGTTGATAAGAAGTTCTGTCTGCCTCACCCCGTTAGGGGACAAGTTCAAAAAGACATTATTACTGTTGAATACGCATTATGCAACGAAAAGCTATTATTAAATACTTTTAAACAGTCTGTTTCTTTTAAGTGTTATTTGAGATAAAGTTGTTTCATATATAAACTAATATTTTATTGACTTCTCTTCATTTGAATGAATAAAGTATAAGAAAAATAAATGAAACATATTTGTATCTCACTCCAAACAAAGAAAAAAATTCTAAAAATCTAAAGAATTTTTATACATTTTTATTACTTATTATTATGATAACGATATCACATTACTGGGGGGAGGGGGGTCGAGGGATTGTAACACATGCTATCGTAACGGGGGAGGGGGTCCAAAAATACCAAAAAGTTGATAATGTTATGTATGCACGTCCCCTAAGTGAGGTGGATTTGTTCGTAAAAACAAAAATTAGAAAAATGGAATTTTCAATATTTCACCGACAACTTTGAAAGTAAGTGCTCTCTGTTAAATATTTAATACATTTTTTTCTTTTTTAATGTAATCAGTTGTACCTTCTGTAAATAGTATATTAATGTACTATATATTAATGTAAATTAAATTATGCTCAGTATTTTAAAATTATTTATCAGTGCTTGGAAACAAGGCTCTTGTCATAAAAGTAATTGTTTAGCGTATCTGGATAATAATTTTTCTATTTTTTCTTAGTAAATAATCAATTAAATGTTTCTTGTTAATCAATTTTAGAGGGAAATAAATGTCAGAAAATTTTTACTTTAGTCTGTAGTAAAGTGTCTCAGGGGGGGAGGGAGGGTGGGTCTTTGACAATAAAAATATTTTTTTTCCATTTAACTTAGTTTAGTTTTGAAAGTGTTTTATAAAATGTGTGTCTTTTAGCCCAGTATTTTATTTTGGTTTCGCACGTGTTACTAATCGGCCATCTTGGGAACCATCTTGTTTTAGTTCATATTTTTATGACAGAAGCGGTGTTTTCAAACACTTTAAAAATTTTTTTAAATAATGTACATAATTAATTATTTGCATTAATGTAATATTTACTGAGGTATAGCTGATTCGATAAAATAAGAAAAAGATGTATTGAGTATTTAACAGACAACATTTACTTTCAAGTTCTTATTTGAATACATACATGGGATGAAAAATGAGTACATAAACACTTCATAGTTGAATACATGCATAAGATCAAAAATGAGTACATAACGGTTCATATTTGAACACATCCATAGAATCAAAAATGTGTACATGTGTTTCTCAATTTTGAGAACATTTGGATCGGTGCTATTTTGAGTATGTGACGTATTTAAAAATGAGTACTTTTTACTCCGTTTTGAGAACCCATTTTTTTTTCAATATAATTGGGCTGATTTCAATTTTTCTTTTGCAGATGCTTTCAGCCAATCATCTACTTTTTGTCTGTGCTATATTAATACGCAGATTCGTCACTAGGGGAACTGCTGCTGTTTGATATGAAAACATGGCTTTTATGCATGCATTTAAATTCATAGGTGTTATGGGGTTGGCTGAAATCAAATCACCCAAAACGGTAAAAAAAAAAAGCTTCGAACTCGCAATGGAAAACAACTACCAGGCGTGAAGTTGATAAAATCTTGGATGCAAAAATTTTTATAATTTTAATAAAACATGTACCATAGAAAAGGGTAGAAAAACTACAAGTTGAATATATTGCGCATGACTCGCAAAGCTCATGTGGAGAGTCTGAAATAAAACTTGATCAACTTTTGTGTGTCTAAAGGTACGTATTCGTTGCCTCAAAGCAATAGTTGAGCATCTAGTAATAATCGAAAATGCGATGTCTGACTTACTGCTATGAAAAACTGTGTATGCATCTAGTGGAACAATAGGGAATTTTTATACAAAACATCTGAGATATAGTATTAAGCATAACTTTGCGTTTCAGAAGTTGTTCCACTAGATTCAAACACAGTTATTTATAGCAGTAGGTCAGACACCTCATTTTGTATTATTACTAGAAGTCCTACTGTTGCTTTGAGACAACGAATTTGTACCTTTAAACACACAAAAGCTCTGAGACGACGATATATCAAGATAGACTTGAATACAGTTAATAAAATAACCCATATTAATTGCGTTCAAGTCTGTCTTAATGCATGTACCTTTAATAAAAATGAATTTAGCTGTTCATTTAGGTGTGCTTTGCTATATTTTATGTATCTGTGCCAAATATGATGCTTGTACACTGCAAAAAAAATCTGTAAAATTACTAAAAGTTTTCTAGGAAACTGGGATTCTTAGAACTTTTTATGCAATGGCAACAACAAAAATCCATGTAACAGATACACTTTTGCAGCGTAAATCAAAATATCTGTAATGTTACCAAATTTTTTTAAACTAGGATTCCTAGAACTTTTCATGTAACTCCAAACTGGGTTACAGATAAAATTTTAGTAACATTACTGTTATTTTAGTAGATGCTTTTGTAAAGATACAGATTTCTGTAGCGTTACAAAAACTAGTTTTGTAGATTTACATCTTTTCTTGTACAGTGTACAGATAAAATTTTAGTAAGCATACATATTTCTGTAACTTTACATCTGTAGAATTACAGATTTATTTTGCAGTGTAAACAAAACAGCAATAAAATTATACGCAATTTAAAACAGGGTTATTATTTTGGGACACCCTTTATAATGAGTTGTGGTATGTAATACGTTTTTCACGGAGGCGCTTTTTAAAACTTTTTTGCAAGTTTTCAATTAAAATTTTATGATTAAAAACATACTTAAAGGTATTTAATACTTTTATGACAAAAAACGTAACAAAACAAAGCAAACACTGTCATGGCATTAAATGGAGCAATTAATAACAACTGTCTAAATGTCAAACATAATTACAAGTCCGGGAAGAGAACCTATTAGTACTTTTTTATCTACGTCAGAGTTTGTATATCCCAGAAAAATTGTCTTTATTAATTATCGGATTAAAATAATTCTTGACACAACAGCGTAATTAAAATATCTAGTTACTGAGTAGTTTGATTTTTTTTAATGTAAATCAGTGAAAGATGAAAATAAATTATACAAGAACTGTTCAATATGATATGATTAATAAACAATTTTAAGCGATTTAAAAGGCAACAAAAATAAATAAAATTATTGACGACATAATTAAAAATAAAAATAAACATTTGCTTCAAAGTACGTTAAAAAAAATTTAAAAGCCGTCAAAATTAGTAAAACGAAGATAATCTGATTAATTTTAAACGCAAAAAGAAACATTGTGTATTATTTTGTTTAACAAAAGAATTAGACATTTTAAGGCGTATTTATTATACGAGGGAATATCAATAAGTTTTTGCCTGAAATAAAAATAATTCAGTGAAATTTATGAAATTGCTGCATTTTATAAGTCCTTTTCTTTATAGTCAGTGTGCACAGGAACACATTTGTGCAATCGGTATGTCAAAGAAAAGGGGGGAGGTGGTATTCCTGGAGGCGCGATAGTAGATCCAAAGGGGGGCATTTTTCTAACTTTTACCGACCACCACATGTGACATATTGTTGGGAAGGCCTGTGACCACTTATTCATGCTATGCGCCTCCCGAGCCCCTCCCCCTTATTCGCCCTCCGGAGGGGACACTTTTCTAAATTTTGCGGATATCATTGATGCCCTCCAGGGGGTAAATTTCGGGGGA
This sequence comes from Maratus speciosus, assembly GCA_963932465.1. Taxonomy (NCBI): domain Eukaryota; kingdom Metazoa; phylum Arthropoda; class Arachnida; order Araneae; family Salticidae; genus Maratus; species Maratus speciosus. The sequence continues at coordinate 225,869,908 of OZ010789.1, forward strand.
GGGTCATCAGTATAGTGCTATACTGATGGCCCGGGTTCGAGTCCCGACATGGAATCTTTTTCACTAAGTTGGCCTTTGCGCCTCTTAAGCAATTACTTTGAAATTTGATTTTCATTTGAAATATTGTATGCAAGGCGAATGTTTCTCTCTGGAATAATTTCCATGTATTAACATAGTTTCTATCGATGCTGGATTTAATTAACTTTCGTGTTCGCCCCAGATCGGTGACTCACGATAAATATTCCATCTTGTGCTGCATTTGTAGCCTTGCCAACATATAATAGTGAGAAATTTTCCAGGCTGGGTATCGTTCCATGTGGTTTAGTCGGTAGAACGGCAGGGCGCTATATTGATGGCCCGGGTTCGAGTCCCGGCATGGAATCTTTTTCACTACGTTGGCCTTTGCGCCTCTTAAGCAATTACTTTGAAATTTGATTTTCATTTGAAATATTGTATGCAAGGCGAATGTTTCTCTCTGGAATAATTTCCATGTATTAGTTTTAAATTAATTTCATACCGAAGTTATTTTAATGGTACTTAAAAGTATCGTCGGAGCATAAAGGGTTAAAGTTTATGCCGGAATATTATGCATTACTTACTACCTTATGTCTCATCTACTTCTAAAAGAAAGTTTGAAATTTAACTTTAAATTTTCAGTAAATCACAAAGTGAAATTACTCACTTATTGAAGAATCGCGCATTAATCCGTTTTTTCAAACCGTATAATTAATTTGTAAGATACTATCAGTTTTCAATTTAAACATTCTCAGCTGCTTAATTGAACTCATACCAAGAGTAACAAAATAACATAAATTTTAATGTTTATGTTAATACTTTTTCTTTACCATGTTTGTTCACATGAAAACGTCTGCTTGATAATGGATAGCACACACAAAATCCACATTCCAGGTAGGGAAAACTGTATAATCTATACTAATAAAAGAAAGTTTCGCTCTGTCTGTCTGTGTGTCTGCTATGGCTAACGAAATCTACGACACGTACGAGGCTGAAATTTTATGTGAAGATAGTCCAAGGCCTCTCCTAATGCACCTGAGTCTTAGAATTTTAAATTTAGAATAAATAGCAGAAATATTAATTAAAAACTCATCAAACGGCACAGTCAAAATAAGTATTTATTTCCTCAAAACCACGCGCTGACTAGACTTGGACCTCAATGCGAGGCTAATGCAAAACTGTCTAATCAAAACGCTCCCCTTGAAATCTGACTAGATGTGAGACGTGACTAGCGTTCTGCAAGAGTTAAAGCAAAGGCCCATTAGGTCTGCTTTAAAAAACACCTGTTTTCATTTTGGAGTGTGGATAAAAACCACAGTGTAAAATTTTAATGCAAGTTCAAATTTTAAATCTTTTTTTTTTAATACAGCATTTAGAGATTTTAAACTTATGCATCTACGACTATCTTTTAACGCTAATTAAGAATATGAGAATTTCAAAAGAATTGATTCATAACTTTTCGTTTTATAAAAAAAATCGATTTTTTTTTTTAAGAAACGCTTTTTTAAATAGAGAACAAACATGAATTTGTTAAAATTAAGAAAACGAACTAACCGATTGATTTAAAATGTTCGTAGGGTAGAAATATTTTTTACAAAATTAAATGTGTGAAAAAGTCAACGAAATCAGTAAAAGCCTGAGTGTTTTGTCGCGGTTTCGCTCGCTTTCGGTTCGCATTGACTCCAAAAATCAAATTACTCAAACTAACATGTATCTTGTATTCAATATTTTTTCGCGTTTTTTTCATTTAAAAATATAAATTTAGACAAAATGGAGTTAAAGATATAAAATCATACAAATCTGAGATCCATTTAAGGGTCATTCATCACGGACCCGGACAACGCTGGGCGGGCCAGCTAGTACACTATAAAAAATGCTTGGAAAGTTTTCGAAAATCCATGGCAGCAATAGAAGCTTTGTATTTATAAATGTTTCTTTTTTATCTGAAACATATATATGTTTCTGAATTTTTTAAATGTACATGCTAACTTCTGTTTCCATAGCCATTTCTTCTATAAAAGGGACATTGCAAGAAAAAAGCAATTAACATTAGAACAAGCTACAGCTACATACGACATCATCATTGCAAAAATTTCCTATTCTTATGTAGAGGAATGGCAGTTAAAGCATGCAAGTTTAATACTATTGTGAACAACATAACCAGGGTTTGTATGCTTCAAGGACTTTCAAGGGCCGTTTACCAGAATTTTTGTAAAGTAATATTTGCCTTATTTAAGGAAAAAAGTTATCTTCAGCCAGTGCTTTACGAAATTTCTGGTACCAAAACACCTAAAATTCCCTGAATTCCTTGACGCGTACGAACCCTGATAACTGCTAGATTTTCATAAACACTGTAAAATTGAAATCGGCCAACGAAAAGGGGAACTATCAGATGGTTACAGTTAACAGATAGGTTTCAGCCAACTGTAGGAAATACATGTCAATAAGCTTAAGACTTGGGGCTAAGGTTCGGATTTCCTTTTCCCTTCCTAAATATAAAGAAGGCTTTTCGAAATCGTGGGTAAAGTGGAAGAGTTAAGTATATTTTCGTTCGCGGTTATATTGTATTTTAATTCATGAAGAAACATATGTATTTTTCTACATTCTATAACGTAGGAGTGTGGTTCAATAATTATTGTCCCGCGTGCGTATAAAATATTTGTACTGCGATGGTTGATATGGAATATTGAAGCCTAATGTCTTAAATGCCTATATTCTCAATTTCAGAACTATAGCTGCTATATTAACATTTTTTCGTTTTTGGTGTGAGAGGTCGCACAGAGCTTGAAAGGAGGAGGGTTTGGGGGCATGACAGGAAATGAGACGTGGCTACTGTCATTTGTACTCGGAATCATAGTGATGTAGCCACGTCTCATCCACTGTAACAAATCTATCACAGAACTGCTTCAGGTCTGGCCCCATAAGCTCCAAACCACCCATCCCCCCCCCAACCGCCCCCTTTCAAGCTAGGTGCCACCTGTCATACCTAAAACGAAAAAAAAATATGTTAATATAGCAGCTATGGTTCTCAAATTGACCCCCAGAGCGTCTTGAAGGCTTTCCTGTATTTTCATAAAAATGCTTATAAAAATAATCTTAAAATTTTCTTTTTCCTGTTTGTTTTTAAAATATACGTCATGCCCCTTTATTTGATAGACATCTTGAAATACAATTCTGCTGAAAATATTTTTCGCTACAGCAGATTAAAGTTGTTTTTGGGAAGTGGTAAAATACATCCGAACCACTCAGAGGGTGGAACATATAGGCATCTAAGACATTAGGCTTCAATATTCCATATCAATCATCGCAGTTCAAATATTTTATACACACTCGGGACAATAATTATTGAACCACTCTCGTATATACCGAAAATATAAATTTTGGTTCATTTTCAATAAATGCATTTATATAAATATAATAATAAATCTGAAAATAGCTATTTCCATTCCCATGCATCGTCCATAAATAAAGGCGAAGAAAATAGTTACATATTAAAATCAACATTCTTCTTATGAGAATTTTTAAACGAAATACGAATGATGCATTATTTAAAGTTTATATCTCTCTGACGTCGAAAGTATTACTAGAATTTTTGAAGTCATTACAATTCTAAGCACGTCGATTTCTTTCTACGTGATATAATATTTTGTAAAAAACACGAAAAAAATGTAAATATCTTTATTTTCAAACGCCATTGTGAGGTAGAATGCATTCTCCGTAATTCATCATTTGTGAATACATTTGATGGCAGTGTTCATAGAAACATAGTAGTTCTGTTTGTATTATTTTGAGGATTTATATAACAAATGTTAATTTAAGAATAATCCTTTAAAATATGGAAGATGTCCAAATTTAATGTACAAATGTATTTAGTTTTGAAAAGGATTTTATTTGAGTTATACATATGCAATGCATTGGCAAAAGTAAAAGGAAATTCCAATTGTTGGAATAGTGAAAATGTTTCGAAAACTATTAAAAATATTTATAAATGATAAATCTGGGTATTTATTCGAAACATTTAAATTAACCAGAAATGAATTCACAAGCATTTAATAAATAAGCAGCTATAAAAATTTTAGAAAATACTTCCGATAGATATAAATTAATAATTTGTCACAAATAATTGATGGCTTTATCACAAGATGCAATCCTCAAGATTCCTTTACATGAGATTTTGACACGAGATTCAGCTTCTGCTTGAACAAATTGCGCAAAAGCTTTTGGAATTCTCAAAATACTTTCTATAAAATAAAGACCTTAATTTCTCTTTGTTTTAAAAAATGTATCAAATTTAAACAAACATAATTTATTTATTATTCCTATTATCATCATCATCACTATCAACCTTCTGCTAAGTTATGCACAGTTCAAAATGAAAATGTTATGTATTTTAAGTAAAAAGTATTCAACTTACAAAATTTCTCTCTTGATAACACCGGGATTTATCATTTAAAAAACGCACATGAAAGATAACGAGTGTCCCAAAAATGAACGATGATTTTAAAATTCAATAACTTGCAGACGGTGACAGATATTAAAAACATTCCTGCAGAAAAATTCTCGTGTTATGTAAGATGTCAGGAGTTTGTAGGCTGAGATTCTGAGTTTTAGTTACAAACAGCACCAATAGATGGCACTGCAAGTAATAACCGCTAAATCCAGGCTGAATTTTTCGGCCTCTCTCTTCTTCCATGCGAAAAAAGCGGATTAAAATGTATTGAATGAATCCCGAAGTACCAAAAATCGGGTCTGGACTGAGCAACTATTGTTCTCAGCGCAATCTACTATTTGAAATTCGAACTAAAATAAAGAATCACAGTTTTAAAAAAACCTCCTGGCATCATACATGACCCTCCTGGCATCATACATGACCCTCCTGGAAGAATTTTTTTAATATCTGTCACCATTTACAAGTTATTGAATTTTTAAATCATCGATCACTTTTGGGACACCCTTTATAGCGGCAATTTTTAATCGGTAAGTTGGCGCTACTGTGCCGAGGTACAACTTAAAGTTTGAGCGCCATCTGTAGCTTAGAGTGTTGATAGCTGCTGTTTTCTCTATGCACATTTCAGTGCACTGCTAATTTTTAGAATGGAAAAATTATTTGAGCAAATAGTTTGCCTTAAATTTCGTGTTTCAAAGAAGATGACGCACTGAAAATCTCCGAAATTTTCTGTGGATTTGGGATTCCGATAATGAACCATCGCACAAAAATATTTTTGTGCAAAAGTTTTTCGCCAAAAACGCAATGAATATTATCGACCAAGCACTGTATTCTGTATGGCCCCGTGCGAATTTTTTCCCGGTTTCTGAAGCAAAAATTACTGCTACGAAGAATTCGTTTTGAGTTAATTGAATCCATAAAAAAATTCGCCGAGGAAGTTGAAAGCCATACCTCAAATACTTTACGAAAAATGTATGGAGTATTAGGCCAAGCGTGGCCTGCTTGTATTAGTCTCGATGGGGCCGACTTTCAAGACAGCAAAATAAATACTGATCAATAAATATTTTTTTTTCTGTTTTATGTAACAATTGCGGTAATTTTTAGCCATAATGTGACTTGTATGATCGAATCATAACAGAATACTTGAAATAAGAAGAAATAGAACTTATCGAGAAATAAAATATATTTTTATGCAAACAAATATTATCTTTTAAAAAAACTTTCACAAACTGCGCCACCACACACTTATAACATTATGATGTAAAAATATAAAATAAGTATTAAAAATTAAAAATGAAAAAGATTACGATTGTGAAATACTTTGAAAACACGAATTGCCTTAAAGGTAAAATTTTCCTTTCTGCTCAAAAACTAGCTATGAAAAAAAACAGAAAAAATACAAAATTTAACATAATAATGAGCACCATAAACATCGTGAAGAAGCCGTGTTTTCAAATAGATTATTTTCTTTTCGTTAAAATTTGTACGGGGAAAAAACAAGCATTTATTAAAGACTAATCTTTCTTAGAAATGTTTACAACAAAAAGATAAAATTTATGAGGGTGTTCAAAATAAATTAAAAGAAACTTAAATAATGAAAGGAAATAAAAATCTTAGAGTCGAAAAATAAAATGAAATTGCAAATAATAAAATACGCTGAGTAATTCGAGAAAATCATAGAATTAAATGAAATTTAAGAACCAATTTAACAATACAAAAGAAAGAAAGAAAAGCAATAATACACAAAAGAACGAGAGTAATTGAGAAAAAATACTTTTAATGTAAAAGCAACAAGAACAAAAATAAATGTTAAAGCCATTTATCACGGTTTATTTCTTTACTTTTAAATGAAAAAATTGCCATAAAGAACGACTGGACTTCGAAACTCAGTTAAAGGAAATTTTTTTAAATTAAATGCAAGTTCTATAAGTGAAAAAAATAGTTTATTAACAATAGCAGATCGACAAAATTAGTGAAAATGCCGCTGAAGTTGTTACAAAAATATTTTTAAAACTAAGTTTTTCAGTAAAACTTCAAAACATTTTAAAAATACCGGAAAATGGGACAATAGCACCGAAAGCATAAATGTTGTTTTTTGCAATAGAAATAAAGTTAAAATAATTCGTACTAAAAATAAAATGAAAAACATTCGACGGAAATTGGCAATATAATAATTTCTTTCTACAGTATAATTGTAACATTTATAATAACTTTAAATGTTTAATTAAGAATGTTGTTTTGAATATTTCTTGCTTATTGTTTATTTAGATAAAAAGTGGTTTGTAAGTCGGATTTTGAAATCACGTCATTTCGGAAAATCATGAATTGCTTGAAAATTATTAAAATGCCCATAACTTACGAATTTAAATTCTCTATTTTTTAGCATTCGATGTTATAAATGCGTTTTTTTTATGGCCAGTTTCATATAGAGCATCTGAAAAGAACAATAGGCGTAGAATTATTGAGAACTTGTTTTGATAAAAGAAATATACTGTTTTAGTACAGTAATATAGAGTTTTAGCGCTTAGGGGCCTTCTACAAATGATATCGCGCTTGGAGGTGGGGGGGGAGGGGGGTTCGTGAAATTATAACAGTTTGTGACAAGGGATGGGAGGGGGTAAGAAGAAATGTAACATCACACATTTTGGTTAAAATAAAAGTATTAAAAATCAGCAGATTAAATTTTGAGGTTATTTTGAAATTAAAGTATTTTGTTTTATAAAGTAGATTTACCCCCAAATGTATTAAATTCCAATTTAAATTCCAAAATACGACTGTTTTCAATTGTTCTTTCGTATTAATATTTTATTACTATTGTATATTAATTGTGTTTTTGTTATAAACCTTAATCTTATTTCATACAAAATAAGTACATGAGTCATTTTAATTGTTCTGCACACATGTCGTTAAAACACATAGTTAAAGTTTAAAAATAAAGTTTGAAATATGATCTATAACGTAGTGCTTTGTTCCTGAACTGCAAGTATATGTTTATTTAATATAGCGTGACATGTGACAAGTGGGGTCGAGGGGGTATGCTGAAGTGTGACACTTTGTGACAAAGGGGGGGGGGGGAGGGGGGGTCAAACATATTGAAAAAAAGTGTGACATCATTTATGGACCGCCCCTTAGTACAGTCATTATTCTGGATGCGCATTTTTGTCATTTCCATCCATGTCGTGATACTGTATCATTTAAGGTAGTGGAAGTTGCAACCACCCACTTCCAATCAGTACTAAACTAGACGATGTATTTTTCGGCATATAGTTGACATTACATATCGTAAACTAAACAAATTACTGTCTAATTCCACCACTTTTAGTTATTTCATTGAATTTTGCACACAGCAAGTTAAAGAATCTTGATTCTTATTAAAGTTATGACCGAAAATCTGGGCTCAGATTAAAGTGAAGCAACCTGTATTTTTCCCTGAAATAAAAAAAAAATAGATTTCGACCCTGGTTCCCTAATTAAAAATATTTTGTTGTAGTCTACTGTGTAGCATCTAAAAGTTTCTAATCCGGGTACTGAAACACCCTGTATAATGTTTTATTCCGTACAAATAGGTTCAATTTTACTTAGCTAGTAACTGAAGAATTTTAATATTTGTAAATTCTGTTAAATAGAGAAAAGTATTCCTACAATGGCAATATACTTGAGTTTAAATTACTTGCTAAGTTTGGCTTAAAAATTCATATTTGAAATAGGGGAGACTGGGAGGGTTGACCATAGGTGAGGCTTGACCCACCCTTCAGTTTTCATATTTAATTGAATTTCAGAGTGTTGCCAATAGGTGGCAACGAAAGCTACTAAAATGCTCATACATTAGTCTTTGTTTCGTGCAGATAATTGAAACAGATGTGGAAAAATTAATTGTGAAGAGTTTTCAACTTAAAAAGTGTATTTTTCAGAAACATTTTAAAAGATTTTCCCAGACAAAATATATCATAAAAATGTAAATAGTGAGCTTTTGAGCTTTCATTCCAGGCATAAACTTGTACCGTAAATTGGGCTAAACATAATTATGTGCTATACTTTAAATATTGTATATGTGGGGAGGCTTAACCCAATCAGTGTGAGGGAGGGTTGACAGATGGTCAAAGCTCCCTTAAATGTTTTTGAAAATCTTTTAACTATGTACTGTAAACAAAGAAGGGTTGGTGGTTATATTTTTTAAATAATGTAAATTTATTCTGTAAAGCTACAGTGAAATGGCGTGATAGAAAGAAAAATATTTAAAATTGATTAATGGAAGATGTGAAAAATTGCTATGGAAGAAAGAAAAAATTTAATGAAATATAAATTGGAAAGTTGATAACAACTATTACTCATTTAAATAGCACCCATAGTACGTAAATAGAAAGAATGGAAAAGACAACAAAAGATGAAAGCAGCAGTCTTTAAGAAATATTAACTGTTCATGCCTTTGCGAAAGAACATAGCATTGATCAAAACACTTTAGTAAGGTATGTAGAGAAATTTCATTAAGATGAACCGAATGGGATCGCCAAACTATGTGGCAACTTGTGTTGCCAGGTCGAGTGTCACAAAAAGTAGGTGTTGAAAACGAAATTTTTCTCCTGTGTCTTGAAATCCGTCTAAGCAGGTTTGTTTACACATCGCATTTTACCAAATAATTTAAAAAGTAATTAAACTATGTAGCATAAAGTTATTCTGCCTTTTTTAAACTGATTTTATTTCCCTTAACAAATACTTCAATATAAAATGGGTCAAACCTCCCATACGTGGGGAACCTTGACCCATTATTTTCCCACATGATTAAAATCAAGCAATTTTCAATTTTCATGTACATAACAGTTATATCAAAATTTTATTTTGACAACTAAATGTATAACAAATAAAATGATATATGAAATTTTATTCAAAGTTTAATATTTAAATATATATATATATATATATATATATTGTAAAAAAAAATGGGTCAACCCTCCTAAATCTCCCCTATAGCAACTGTCATGACGCCATGTTACAGAATAACGTAAAATGAATTCGGTACTAGATGAAATATTTCACTGTAAAATATCACGTATACAACTTTGTAGAACCTACTTCTTCGTAACAATAAAAGAGGGAAAATTAAATGAAAGTTATTTTATTCCACATAAAAATTGCTTCATAACACAGAAATGAACTTTTGAACAATGTAAACAGAAAGTAATATATTTTATATACATAAATCCATCTGTAACTGACAAAATCAATATTTTAATCTATCTTTCTGTCTCTCTCTATACGTATAATTTTATGAATAATTTCAAATCGGGAACAAAGATGCATACGTGGAACACACAAAGTATTTCTTGGAAAATATTTTAAAACAGTAAATGTTTGAGTAAACACATAATAAAAACAATTTCATCATTTAAAATTACTTTTCAAAGATAAGAGTAGACAAATAAATTTTTTACATGTCGCTGAATTATAATTAGGTTACAACCAGTAAAATTTAAACAAAAAATTCGATTTGAAATAAATTAAAACGAGTTATTTGGAAGCTCTTTGTTGTTGTGTGAAATTTTACGATCTCTATAAAAGTGAAGTTTGAAATACAGTCAGATCCGATTAAGACGTTCACGGTTAATACGCGATCCCACTTAATATATGGGTTTTTCCGTTTCCTTGAACGTTACCCATAAGGCTAATACAAAAATATCACGTTTAATACACAAACGGTTGTTGCGTGATTCCGTTTGACTCTTTGAGAACAAAAATCAGATTAAAAACGAGAACCCATAGATCTAAGAGGCAAATTCTTTCTCTCTTCTCCAGTAATGCAATTTAAAGGATTTTTTTTTAAACCACTGTTTCGCAAAAGTAACATTTGCTTCATTTAATAACACATCAATTAAACCGAAGATTACTAATTTGAAATAGTGTTAGATATTTGAAATCCCCCCCCCCCCCTAAATTAGCAACACTGCAATTCTTCTTTGATCCGCATCCCAGCTTTCTTTGTCTCTCCCTTCGTATACGTTTTTACTCTAGTAGAGAGATACATACAGTCGAGTCTCTCTCTAACGAAAAACTCCACACATAGAATTTATCTATATAACGAATTTTTAGTAGGAACAGTCTCCTTTTCCCTTGATCTCATTAAAAACAGTCTCCATATAGCGAAATAGCTATATCCATATAACGAATTTATTCATAAAATGCTCTTTATTTATTCAGTTTTAAAAAAGCTTCCAAATCACATGGAATCAATTTTTCATCACTGATTCCTGATTTATTGTTCAGTACTGAGTTTTTTATCTTACTTTTCTAGCTTGAATCTTTTGTTCTTTATGTCCAACCAATTCATCTCCCCTGCCCCTTCCACACCCCTTCCAACATCCTTCTTAAAACAGTGTCAATTGGATTGTCACACATATAAGAATGGGATCAGAAATGTAATTGAAGTTTGAGGGGAATGAGATCGAAGATCACATTCAGAAGGTTAAATTAGAAAAATTAACTCACTTTTAATCAAGCACAACAAGTCGATATTCGTAATATTCGCTGCCAGAAAGCTCAAGAGATCCACTAGCGTGACGCGTGACCTGATGCATCCCACAAAAAAGAGGACGGGAAAGAAGGCGCAAACCACTATTGGTCGAATGGAAAATTTTCCCTCGACAGCTGCAGCCACGAGAGTAGATCACTGTCACCATTTAGAATACATTTTCATCTATCCAAACTAAAGCCCTCAACCCTTACAATTAGAGTAGATGTTTATTGTTTCTGGCTTTCTTTAGTGTGAAAGATTCACAAAACTTAATCTGTTTGAGTGCTTTTTTTACTGCTTCTGCAAAAAATGTCTCTTAGGAGCTGCATAATTCTCTGTGATAAAGTGAAAAGTTTAAAAAAAAATCGATAAGGGATTGAAAAAAAAGATGTGGCAAAAAAAATTTGGGATTCCGGCAAGCACTCTGTCAACAATCATAAATAAACGGTCAAGTGCAAGTATTACTCACACTCAGAGGGTTCCGTACAATAAATATATGAATTATTAACTGTATTGTTAAAAAAATTCGTTGTTGAATGAATAATAAGACATTGTAAAAACTATACAAACTAGGGTTTGGTATGGCTGTATATACTAGAAAAGTATTAATGGATATACCATAAAAGTTCAAAGAGATGTGAAACTTAAATAATATGAAATAATGCTATTCTGTATAACTATTATTTAACGTTATCCTAATCTGTTTATGATGAACTTTATTCGGTACTGACAATAAAAGTAGTGCATATTTAAACTTAATTTGGCACTTCATAAAACTAAATTCAGCGTCGCAATAATCTTTTCTTTTTACAGTGGGTAAAACAAAACACTTATTAAAAGTTTAAACTTGGCATTTTGCTAAGCGTGCTTCGAAAGGAGGTCGCAAAGTTGCAACGCTGACTTGGTCCGTGCCGCGTTTCCCAGAGAGGTTTTTAATTAACTTTTAAGACACGGGAGGCGTATTGAGAGAGACACTCAATGCAAAGTAGCCGCGAATCCCATAGTAATTATGTGATTAATTATAATTAAATTAGTCTGTTTTAGGTAGCTTTCATTACAAAAAGTAAAAAGAACAAAAAGTATCCGGTCGAAAGCACTTCCGGAAAATTTTAGTATATTTTCATCGATCATGACACCGAGACCCCAAAACCACCCTCCGTTAAAATGTGACTTATACAAATATAGGGGAGACCGGAGCTAGTAGTGACATTTTCGACATTTTTTTATATTAGCCGTAAGATTTGAACTGAAGCGAAACATTTAGTGTATCATATCATTAGAGTAAATCTTGCGTAACATATTTATAAAACTACAATTAATATTATTAACGTTTTTCATATCACAATAAGATAATTTCATAAGCAATTTTCGTCATCTTCAGAGCTATCCAATACTTGCTTCTCCCTTTTTTTCAATAACCTAGGGGTAATTTTTTTATGCACTGCTTGGCTTTTCCATACAGTTTATTTTTTGTTTTTTCATCTTCAATTTGTTTTCTGCTTTTTGTTCTGCTCGAATTTTCTCTTTTATATGTGTGCTTGTTAGAATGACAGATTTCAAACATTTACGAATAGATCGCTTGCCTTTTCGAGGTCCTGCTTTAGGGAGTGGTCTTATTTCTGTAAGACTTACCACTGACATATTGCTATTATCAATTGTCATAGAATCATCTAATTCAATGAGATTTCTTACTTCTGAAGTCGGTACTGCAATCTCACAATCATTGATTAAAGTTATTGCTAAAGTGCTTGGTTTATTAACAGTTTCATATTTACTAATTTTTTTTTCATTGTCATTCTGGGATTTAACGTTCTCATCTCTGATGGATAACGGTCGATCAGTTACTGAAGAATATAGGAAGTCTTCATCTGTAAAAATGTTCCTATTAAATTCCCAAATTCCACTTCAACGAAATCCTGCTTGATTATTTTTTTTTGGAGTGGTAGCACTAGGAAGGGCTATTTTGACAATACCTGGTATGTCGTATATCGACACAGTGCTTCCAGGATGCTGGGGTAAGTAGTGACACTGTCACAACGTGCCTCTGAGACTTCGTCACAACTAGCCCCGCGTTACGCCATTTTGAACTTTATTCATTAGTTTCCGAAATGTTGGCATGATTAACGAATGAAATACATAGAATAACAGCTCAAAACATAAGCATTTAAATAATGTTAGAGAAGTTTACATACCTCCATATCCCTAGTGGCAATGACGATTCCAACATAGGTCGCAAAATTTACTTTTACGATAGAAAACAAGATAAATATTTTTATCTCGAAAACAACGCAACGTTATACTTCAAAACTTACGCAGCACATTGAGACAATCACACTCTTCACTCACAGGACGCGACAGGTGCTGCAACCTATTGGCTCAGTCAGGAAGCTCGATGGCACAACTCGCCCTTGGCACAACTAACCCCGGTTTCCCTATATACCGGGTTTCCTAAAAAGGACTGACTGATTTTAAAATTCAATAACTTGCAAACGGTGACAGATATTTAAAAAATTCTTGCAGGAGGGTTATGCATGTGGTCAAAATTTTTTTACAGTGATTTTCGATTTTAGTTCGAATTACAAAAATAGATGGCGCTGTAAGCAATAAGCGCTAAATAGAGGCTCAATTTTTTGGCCTTTCTCTTCTTCCATGCGGATAACGGAGATTAAAATGCACTGAGTGGGTCCCGAAATACCGAACTTAGAGCCTGAATTTAGTGTATATTGATCGCGGCGCCATCTATTGTTTGTAATACGAACTAAAATCGAAAATCACTGTGAAAAAAACTTTTGACCTCATGAACCCTCCTGCAACAATTTTTTAAATATCTTTCACCCTTTGCAAGTTATTGAATTTTAAAATCAGTCAGTCCTTTTTAAGACACCCGGTATACATACATATATACAACCATTAAATAAACATTACCTACCACCAACAAAAACTGTGAAATTATTAATAAAATGACATTAGCAAACAGACAAAATACAGTTAAACCCCCCAACGCACTTAATATAGATTCCAAAAATATAGTAAAAAACAGCCGAAATTGAATAATAGAAATGAATAATGGAAAATTGTAGAACTTAGACAGAATCATCGGTTCCCAAATGCCTAAATTTCCACAAATAAAATGTCTGGTTTCATCTTCATATTAGCCATAAATTAGCTAAAGAACATGAATTTGGGACTACCACACACATAAATCAGCATTTTACATAAAATTATAAATGCATTATTTAAAAAATATTATAAAAAACTGGAATTACCATCTAATATAGATATTGCATATTTTAAATCTTTAACAAACTTCATTATCTATAATAATTATATATTGCAAGATAACACTTTATATTTACAGCATGTCGGTATACCACAAGGCGGTTGTACATTCAGTTTACTATCAGACTTATACTTATATTATTATGAACGTACTTTTACTAATAATAATCTACATTTATATCGTTATATTGATGGCATAATTTTAACTGAAACTCATCAATCTGTAATTACTCAATTTCCAGTAGATTATCCCACTAATTTGGAATTAACGGAAAACCTTTTATCTAACAATACAATTAACTTCTTAGATCTTAAAATTACAATAAAAGACAACAAAACAATCACAGATTTATATGACAAACGTAAAGAATTTAAATTCAAAGTTAATACATTTGCAAATTTTAAATCTTGTCTACATCATTCTGTATTTCGAAATATAATACTTAATCATTTATATAGAATAAAATGTTTATGTTCTTCTCCTCTAATTAACAATAATATTAAAAAACTAATTTATGACGCATTAAATCACGGTTTTCCAAAAGAATTCATATATTCATTAATATACAATTAGTACTTTACTTACATGATCTTTTAAAACAAATTAACACATGCGTAAACAAAATTACAAAAAAATATCTATAAAAAATTAAAAATTGTAAAATAATATAAAAAAGTTATTATAGGTTGGATGGGTGGGTAGATGTTAGAGTACGGAGGAGGGTGGTGTTGTCTGGATAATACGCAATGGTTAATTAAAAAAATGGGGCTTTTGTATTATTACTATATTTTTGATACGTATTTTATAAGGATGTTGATTTGATATTTTATATGTAACTGGTGACTTTCATTAATATTATATTTAGCATAATTAAAGTTTTATCTTATTTACAATCATTTGTTATTAAATTTTAATTTACTAAGGACAATATCATATTAATTACTAATAGTATGCCATTTTTATAGTGATTAATATACATATAAGTATATTTAATATAAATAAAGTTATATTGTATGTATTAAAATTGGGCAATTATTTTTATTATTATTCCTCTATTCTTTTTAATATTGATCTATTTTCACTTTGTGTTATAAAATTTATTATCGGTTTAATGTGTTTGAATGTCCCACATTGGATTTTCATGGCTGTATGAAAATAATCCACACACTATATTTGAGATTTTTAGGTAATGGGAATTTAAGTATCTGATTATCTTCTATATACTTCCATATGTTTTTTATTTCCTGTTCATTTTATAATTATCTTATATATAACAGTTATTATTAACGATTTTTATATTATTTTTAATATATATTTATTTTAATTATTATTGAATTTATTTTATTTTATTTTATAGCATATACCTATATGCTATATATTATCAATGTTATAGAAATATTAAATTTTTAGTGTAGTTTAAATGAGTAAGATAATAGAATATTTTGAATGCTTTTTTTAAATTTTATTAACAATAGTTTTTTAAAAAATATATAGTGTGGTTTATATTAGGTTTATAATTATCTATATATAAGGATTTGTTTGGTTTTGCTGTTAATAAAATTTTTTACATTCT
Organism: Maratus speciosus; assembly: GCA_963932465.1. Classification (NCBI taxonomy): domain Eukaryota; kingdom Metazoa; phylum Arthropoda; class Arachnida; order Araneae; family Salticidae; genus Maratus; species Maratus speciosus. Next base: position 225,885,728 of record OZ010789.1, read on the forward strand.
AAGGCTTTCAATTGTTTATCTTGTGACATTTGAATAATAAAAATACTACTAGGTGGCAGCACCAAAATTTGTCTTTTGACGATAAGTTATAAATTTTGTCTTTTGCAGCTCCTTTTCAGTTATAATTTCCTACACCAGGTGGATTATTTAAGCTAAATTTTGACGATTTTGTTAAATAGTAATTAACTAATTTAATAGTGCATTTTAGTTATTTTAAATAATGTAATTACTTTCTATTTATTTTATTTTATATTACATTAATTGTATTTATCATGGTATTTCAAAATGTATTAACTGCATCCTTTGGTATCGATTACTGTGATTTCTTAACTGTTTTATTCACCTTAATCTTTACGATATTTTGGTAGCCATGTGCGAGAGGATATATTGAAAAATACTGAAATATTAATCAGTATGTTGTGTATTATTTCTATTTTATATCCTATAACTATTTAAACAGGTTTTATTGATTTTTCCATTTCATATTATTTGTTTCTATTCTGTTTTCATTTTTAATCTATTCACTTAATTATAATGGTTGTTCGGGCACAGAGAAAAATAATTTTTAGCTTTAGCTTATTTTTCTCACAGAAAACAACCATATTGCTTATATCATTGAATTCTGTGCCCTTGAAAACGTAATTCAATATATAAGCTTTTCCATTATTTGTCGGTGTCCACTTTCTTCTTTTTTCTTCCATAATAATTCTTATAATAAATTATTTGGCACTTTTTTTATACTTATAGCTTTAATTTATAATATTACGGTTTTTGATGGTGGTAGGTTATGTTTAATTAATTTATATATATATATATATATATATATATATATATATTATGATTCTTGTCATGCGATAACTCTCATATTTGTAAACCGATTTGGATGAAATTAATTGTATGCAAAATACATACCAATGTCTCGACCAAGTTCGTTGGCCAGCTTCTTTCGCCATCTTGTTTCAAAATGGCGGCCATTTAAAACTTTTCAAAAATTTACAAATTTAAAAAGCGTTCTTAAGAGTTTGACCTTAATACAAGGATTCCGCAGCATATTTTGTTTTGCCTTTATCTTAAAAAATGGCTGAGATACAGCAGTTTGAATTTCTAAGGTGGCTGACATTTTGGCTTCATCCGCCATCTTGTTTGAAAATGGCGGCCATTGGTTATTGAACAGCATTTAATGTATCTCCATACCTATAAGGGGGTAACCATAGCTTGGACCTTAATCTGCAGCCAAATGCCACCAAATTTGTCGCCAACTTGGGGACACATCGCCAAATTTAGCGACCAAAATGAGTCGCCAAATGCCACGCCAGCTTGGCAATCTCTCTAATATTTCGCCAAATTCTCATAGACTTCCATTGTAAACTAATACGTTTTACTAGCTTACATAAAATCAAAAAATTGAGATATTTTAATGCAATAAAACTAATATTAGCTTAAAAGATTATATCAATTATATTTAATGGAGTCCCAGTAAATTAAATTATGAATAAAAGTAACATAATACAGTGCTTAGCATGTTTTCCCAAACATAAATTTTAAGGGAGACCAAACTGGTGTCCAGGGGCGACTAGTAGCTTACTAATTTGGCGCAATCCTCATTCAAATTCAGTATTGACGAATATTCGCTTATCGAGTTCATCGAATTTTTGCTTCTTAAAATCTGAGTAAAATTAGCTTCGAGTAAAACTCGCAAAATTTTAAAACCAAGAAATATGAAAACTATCTCTTACTCCCGGCACTGGCCGAAAGTACTTTTTAACAGGTTGACGTTTATTGCTTTAGATACTGCTACTGGGCATTGCACTACACAAATATATAACTAAAAGTAGTTGTGTAGGCTTTAAAAGCCGATGGTGCATAGAATACGCCGCCCCTGTTATTATGTACGTCCAAACCGTCCGTGTCTCTAAGGGTTAATATCTCCGCTAATTACCGACGACTTTTTCCGAAAATCATTGTCAACAATAATTTTATATTTCTGCTACAATAGGTACCTCCAGAGTTGTTCTAATTTTGGTTGAATAATCTAATTGTGGTTGTAAGTTGTTCTAATTAAGTTGAATGTTCTAATTTTGGGTTCGCATATCCTTTAGTAGTAAACAGACATCACGGGTTTTACTATTTGAAGGACTGGTTGATTGTGTCATAGCTGAATTACTTGACAGAAAAGAGGAATCGGTCGGGGTGCTTATGTGTCTTACGGATTTTGATTGTTATCTGAGTAAACTAGTGTAAGAAACCCCGACAGACAGGGTTCTGGGTTCAGCAAGTTTACGAGCTTCGGGATAGAATTTTTTTGGGGTTATTTTAATAGCAAGTATTTCTTTTTGACGGATCCAGTTCGGACAAAAACGGGAGTATGCTGGATGATCACCCTTTCAGTTTATGCAGGTTCAGATTTTTCACAGGATTTACCGCCGTTGCTAACTTCTGCGCAACGTGGTCAGGCAACAGAACCACGAAACGTAGTGTTGATATGGCCATATCGTTGACACTTGAAACACAGCGGAGGGGATTTGGGATAAAAGGCCGGACAGGACAGCTTAGGTAGGCGACTGACAGCCGTGGAAAAAAGTATCCATCTGCTACTAACTCTGAAACAAATTGTTGTAGAAGAAAGTTACTGGTACCAAAAGATTGGAAATAAAGTCTACTTTTAAATGATGTATATTAAATTTGCTTAGAGGGCCATCTACATATCAAAACGAACCTAAACTTTTCTTTTCAATTGCAATACCCAAATTTGACACCATAAATATATTCTACACCCTTCAATTAGCCTAAATTCACATTTTCATGAAATTGGTACCATTAGTTTCTGAGAAATTAATTATTTTAAAATGAGCCTATTTTTGGGGCTGTATCCAATTTGAAGTTCGCTACTCGATTGTTAAAATGCTACAGAATGACTGCGTCACTTCTGCTAATGTATTATTTCTTGCCAAATGACCATTTCACTTGCTTAATTTGTTCGACTGTTACCATCCCAAATGTTTCATTAAAATAAGTAAAATATATATACTTTTTAAATTATGCTTTTCTGAACATTATAGACAGCCCCTTAAACCATTATTTTTACGTTTTTTGCTCATAATTCGAAAACTACTTGGGGGAAAAATTGAAATTGAGAATTTGCATCAAGCAGGAGGTAATAACAGGGCTGCGGAGTCGATAGGGAAAAAATGGCCGATTCCGACTCCGGGATATTTTAGCGACTCCGACTCCGACTCGTATTCTGACTCCGGGCTGGCAACACTAGTACTCGGGCTGGGGTACTAGTGTTGCCTGTTGGCTAAAATAATGATGGAATATAAGAAAAATAAAGCTAAAATGTCACTATTTCGGTATTGATTATATTTTTAGAGCTTCAAAAATAAAATAGAAAAGAATTATATTTTTCGCTTTATTAATTTTACAGTTTCGCGCCCGCAAACCCGAAAAATCCAACTATCGAAGTCTAAAGAACACAAAATATAAATTTTACTATTTTGGATCTGCGGACAGAGAAGAAAAGATGAAATCATTACAGTTTAGTTGCAATTTTGCTCCTCCAGACTCGAAAAACATATATGGAAAGGAGCAAAAATACAGATGAAAATTTTCTTATTTTGGAAATAATTCGGATCCTGTGGATTTTAATGAAATAAAAAAAATATATTTTTTTTTAAATAAGTTTACAATTTTTGGCTTTATTTCGGGTTCTACAGACATGAAAAATCCGAAATTCAAAAGATGAAATATAACGAAATTTCACGATTTTATTGTTAGTTTGGATACGGCCGATTCAGAAAAAAAATTACAATTTCATCTTATTTTGACTCCTGTGCACAAAAATAAATAAATAAACGAAGGGTATTTTAGAATTTTGACTTTTGGTCATACAGTCTGGCCCGGTAGCAGAAACTTCGAGACAGGTGACGGGCGTCGCAGATTTTCTTTTCTCTCTTGCAGATTCTTTTTCTTCGAACCTTTATTTTGCTTTATATTATGTTTAGTTCTTTATTACTTAATACAAAAACTTAAGATTATTCATGTATCTGGTAACGAAATATTACTCTAATACAAGTGGCAACAGTTCAAAAAGATACAAAAAAGAAACAAATGATAATGTTTATTCGAATGGTTAAATGTAAATAAGTTCAAAGTCGTATAATTCTTTCTGTGTTTATAAATGTTGTGTCCGCGTCTTAATAAATGTTGTTTGTGCATCCCATCTTCAAATGTTTTTCCTGCCGCCTCATAAACCCAGTCACCACATTGGCGACGAGGTAAAGTTTTTTATTTGATATTTTTCCAGACGAACTTTTCAAATTACGTTTGCTCTTAATAGATTCACTATGGATGCGCAACAGTTTAAAGACTTTGTGGCAGCATTTTCCACTCAGCAACAACAGTTTTTTGAAAGATTAATGCCTGTTCAATCTTCAAATACTTCAATGCTGAATTCAGCTACTGAAACAAGTCAGGTAAATCCAATTTTATTACAACCTTTTAAATGTTTTGATGCTAAGAAAGGATCATTTATATACTATATTCAACGTTATGAAAATTATCTAAAAATGCAAAATATTTTTTCTAATAAACAACATTGTGCACAAATGCTTTTAAATTCTATCGGAGCAACTAATTACAATATGTTGTCGGCATTGGTATCTCCTAAAATACCATTAGAATTAACTTACACAGAGCTAGTCAAGGCTTTCGAAGAACACCATTGTCCCAAGGAAAATTTTATTGTGTCGCAACATAAGTTTCTTTCAACATATCAGGGTGAAAACTAAACAATTCCAGATTATATTGCTACACTTAGACGCGATATAATTAACTGTGAATTTATTTCTACTTGTGATTGTAAAGTGTCTATCACTGCTATATTTTTACGTGCTCAATTTATTCGTGGCATTTACGATTCTTCTATTCGCGAGCAACTTTTACAGTCAGACGTTTGTACATTTGATGATATAGCTAAAAAGCTATAGCTTTGAAAGTTTCCAGAATTGATAACCGTGAATTGTCGAAAAATTCGAATATTACAACCAGTATAGGTGAATCTAGTGCAAGTGAAATTAAAAAAATTTCGAAATATCGAAGTTCCAGGTGTGACTCAAATAATTCATCGTCTTTTCAATGCTCAAATTTGAGACCGAAAAATAGTTTTAATCGAAGATCAAGTTCACGATCGCGAATTGATTACGAAAAATTGGGCATAAACAATTTATGTCTTCGATGCGGTAAAAATAATCATACTGCAAAAACATGCAGGTTGGATCGCAATTCTCTTAAATGCAATGCATGTAAAATAATAGGTCATCTTGCAAAAGTCTGTATTCGCACATTGTTAGGCGGAAAAGGAAAAAATAACACAGATAAAGTAAATACAGCAAACTATATTACGGAAAAAGAAATATTTTCTCAGTACGGTGTGAATAAAATAATAGATGTTTTTCAAAATAAAAAGGGCAAAGCTAAAGACCTCGAAAAATATTTTGCTACAGTACCGTTTGAAGTGGATTCAGGTGCAGGATTTCCTTTTATTCCCCGAGATAAGTTCTATAAAATGAAAATTTCAGTTCAACATCAAGATTCAACTATTGCTTTCCGATCATATACTGTGATGTTTTTCTACCAGATGGAAAAGTTACAGTAAATGTAGAATATCAGGGAAGATCCTCACGTGAAGAACTTTATATCGTCCCGGAAAATTTCGATGCTTTGTTAGGTCCTGTATGGATTCGACGACTCGGAATTATCCTTCAACAGATTGATTCAAAAGAGACAGACAACTTAAATACCTCACAAGTAAAAATTATAGAAAGCCTCGAAGATATTATTTCTATGTATCCAGAAATTTTCGAACAGAAAGTAGGGTATATTCCAGGTGCCAAAGTTTTATTAAAATTCCGTGAAAATAGTAAGCCAGTTTGCCATAAGGAAAGAGAAGTACCGTATGCTCTTCGTGAAAAAGTTGAAAGGGAATTAGATTCACTTGAATCTCAAGGAATAATTTCGAAGGTAGTTACGAGTGATTGGAGATCACCTCTGGTAGTAATACCAAAAGCTGATGGAGGTATACGACTCTGCGTCGATTACAAGGTTGGTGTAAATGAAAGACTTGTAAGTGCTAATTATCCAATTCAACGAATAGACGAAATTCTAAACAGTCTCAGAAATTCAAAATATTTTTGTCGACTAGATCTGTTTAAAGCTTATCTCTACGTTCTAGTTGATGAAGAAAGCAGTATTATTCAAACTATAACCACACATCGAGGAGCTCATCGCATGCATAGATTGTCGTTTGGAATAAAGACCGCTCCTAGCGAGTTCAATCGAATTCTAGATCAGATCCTCTGAGATTTACCAAAAACCTTAAAGTATTTCGATGATATTATTGTGCATGGAAGAATAAAAGAAGAGTGTAGAAGAAATCTAGAATTATGTCTTCCAAGGTTAAAAATATATCTGCATTTAAATGGTACCAAATGCTTGTTGTTTTAAGAGAAAATCGAATATTTAGGTCATGTTATTGAATTTAATAAAATTTCAAAAAGTCCTGAAAAGGTAAGGGCGATTAACGATATGCCACGACCGTCAAATGTGGAAGAACTACGGAGATTCTTAGGAATGGTAACTTATTATTCTCGTTTTTTGCCAGATAATTCAACAGTCACAAATCCTCTTCGATAACTTCTTCGGAAAAACTTCTGATTCCGATGGACAGCAGCATGTGAAGTAGCCTTCATCAAATTGAAAAGTGAAATTTCTAGTGAACGTTTTCTTGTTCCATATGATCCTAACTTATCAATTATTCTTCATGTTTCATGTGATGTAGGAGTATCCTGTAGGAGTAGCCGGTGTTCTAACACATATTATAGAAGACCAAGAATGACCCATCGCATTTGCATCAAGATCTTTAAAACAGCGGAAGAAAATTACTCACAACTTGATCGAGAAGCTCTAGCCATTATGTTTGCAGTAAATCACCTTTTCAATTAATTATTCGGAAGGCATTTTAAGTTAGCTATTGATAATCGATCTTTAACAAGAATATTCCACCAACATGTAAAATTACCTCCTATGACTTCAGAATGATTGCTGAGATATGCTATTCAGATACAGAGCAACTCCACTGTCCAGTGATTAAACACCAGCAGAACTGTATATGAAACGAAATATACGAATTCAACTTGATGCCTTACGTCCAATGAAACACATTCAAAACAATTATTACCCAATTAAATGCAGAAATTTAAGTGTGGAAATTCGGATACAAGCGAGATGCTATGCCAGAAATAGAGAATTGTGGAAGTTAGGTACTGTACTTCAAAAATTTGGTAAATTGCATTATCAAGTAGAATTAGATAATGGACACATATTCAAGCGCCATATTTATCAACTGAGAAAAACCGAGATTCCAAAAAAGACTGTCACATTCACCACTAATTCAAAAAACTGTGAGTATAAGGATCCAATTAATGAAAAAGAATCTTCTCAACCCCAAAGGATAGCACTACCTCGAAACTATTTCCAACAACCCGACGCAAATGTGCAGAGACCACCAACACCAATTGGATATGATGTTCAACTACGACGATCCACTCCTCAACGTAAACTTCCATCATACTTGCAAGAATTTGTTGTACATTAACAAGCATAACTGTTGTGTACGTTCCATTTTAAGCGTGGGAAAATTGTTGTATCTAGCAACGAAATATTACTCTAATACAAGTGGCAACAGTTTAAAAAGATACGAAAAAGAAACAGACGATAATGTTTATTCGAATGATTGAATGTAAATAAGTTCAAAGTCATATCATTCTTTCTATGTTTATAAATGTTGTGTCCGCTTCTTAATAAATGTTGTTTGTGCATCCCATCTTCAAATTTTTTCCTGCCGCCTCATAAACCCGGTCACTACAATTATTATTAATAAAAATTTATAAAATACATAAAAACGCTACAGGTAAGTGATTATTTGACCAATTAAAGCTTCAATTGTAAAAATATTTTACCTGCAGATTACTTCTTGTCCCTGAAATATCTGTCGCAGACACTTGTAGAATTTTCTGCTACTAGGCAGACTGGAAAAATTTGAGGATGGAAAAAAAAAAGAAAAAGGCTTCTATTACTATGCTATACCTGGTTCTTAGTGATTTTGCCTCCAAAAATAGCACAGATTTATAATTTTCGCATTACCTCCGGAAGAGATCTGCATGAACCGAAATTTTAAAGCCCGTACCCTAAAACGTTTCGCCGTGCTTTTATATTTATTCTCACTCCAATCATGCCTATTGCCTATTGTGAATTGCTCTTATTTTATCGGCGTAGTTTGATTCTTTCAAATTTGTTCTATTGGACTTGTCAGCCTGCTTAATTTTTTTATCAGTCTGATCCGGCCCATTTACATAAATTGTCTTAATTCCATTTACACGGCCTGTTTGAAAATTTGCCTTCATTTTCCTGGCCGTGGGTCCTTCCATACCTTTGTACCTCGGGTTCTATCAGAAAACCCCAAAAATAGGAGGGGAAGTACTTATATTATAAATGTAAAATATCTATTATAGTTAGGAATTAAAACAGTTTTCATCTACTCTGTAGATGGATAACTACCCTGTACCTACACTGTTAAAAATATTTACGGGCAGAGGCCGGCAGCAAAGATTCCAGCCATACCCCGTAAAAAAAACAATCCGTGCCCATCATTTTCTGACAACGTGTATGCACTAACGGAATAAAATGTTTGGGGTCGTACCGTATTTGATGGTTTTTACCGTTGACGTAACAGATGGGCTAGAACTGCAATAATATGTTGATTGCCTTTAATTTTCTAAGTATATAAAAATATCCCTGTAAAATTACGGGCAGAGGCCGGCAGCAGAGATTCCAGTCATACCCCGTAAAAAAAAAAAATGTCCATGCCCATCAATTTGTGCACCCCGTAATTTTACGGGGCAAAGATATAATACACTTCAAAACACAATAACACTTTACTTACTGTTCCGTAGCATGTAGCACGTTAGATAATCATGACAGAACCGCTTTTTTGGCGGGTTAAAAAATATGTTACGGTCGCGGTTAACTGACATTATTTGTCGAAACTCGACTAAAACGAAAGGTTACATCCTAGCAGAGGAAAATGCATGGTGTCGTACCGTATTTTTTTAGTGTATCAGACCGTTTTTCATCAAATAAGGCTGTTGTCCGTGAAAATTGAATAGCAAAGGCTCATAAATTTACAGTCTTTCCTGACAGTGTACCCCTATGCCTACTTTGTACAGCGCAGTAAATCGGTCTTATTTAACTTGAGTAGCCTGATATATTCCTTAAATAACAATAACAGTTCATTTTATAGATTTAAAATTACATATAATTAGTTTAATTTCACTTTAAATGGTCTGAAAAAATCTGGAGGCGAAGTCGGTTAGTTTTTTAGAGACTCCGACTACGACTCTTTTGCTTAAAAATGGGTCCGGCTCCGACACCGCAGCCCTGGAAAATAAAGATAAATCTGTCAAAAAAAATTGTTGGTTGCAATTCGTATTTTTTTCGAATATTAATTTCATAATTCATATCATAAAATTTTAAAATTACAAATTCAATGCATGTATGTTTGGGTTTTTTAGTGTTATAATGAAACAAAAAAATTATCACATTAGGATTATAATTTCAGGAGATATTAATAAAAATATGAAAATGTAATTTAACATTAGGAATTCAAATTTTTGAATGGTTATAATTCAAAAACTTATCATCCAAATGACTTCAAATTTCATTTATCGCCATAGTTTGAACAGAAGATTTAAAATACATTGTCAGAATTGGGTATTGCCATTAAAAAGTTTGTTTGGGTTTTGATTTGTAGATGGCACCCTAAGCAAATTTTATATACATCATTTAAAAGTAGATTTTATTTCCAATCGTTTGTACCTGTAATTTTTTCTATTGTAATTAGTTGCAGAGTTAGTACGGGGTGTTCACTTTTTTTCTGTACATGCAAGAGAAAAAAAAATAATACGATGGTGGATCAAAAAGACAGGTTACTAGCAATAGCATTTGAAAACCAATTATTGTGTATGGAATATTTTCTCCCAGAGTGAATACAGATGGGGCTAGTTGTTTTACAGTGTTTGTGCGGGTAGTTAGTGTTAATTTACAGATGGGTCAGAGTGATTGAAATACCAAGACGTTTAGAAAAGTAGTATCGCTGCTGTTTATTTGACAAAGTTACGTGCAGCGCACAACGCAAACGTCCTGGAATGTTAAGTGATGGAATCATCCTCCTGCATGCAAATATCATATACTGCATGCTAGACTAAAAGAAAATATGGAGCCACCACCCTCCATACAGCTTATATTTGGCACACAGTGACTATTTCCTGTTTCCAAAATTGAAGGAAACGCTTACCTGTAACAAGGCTCTCTACAGAGGATAATGTGAAAACAGCTGCCTAGAACTGGCTTAATGGGCATGGACGTGATTTCTACCAAACCGAGTTAAATAACTTGGTCCTGCGTTCAGATAAATGCATAAATAGAATTGGTGTTTATGTAGAAAAGTGATCGGTAAATATGCCTCTCAATTCCTTTTCGTATTTTTGTCTATTGTTAATAAAATATTTTTTATTACTCTTGTAACTTTTTTTTTGTGTCGATCCTCGTATTAATTTTAATGTTAGTGTTGTTAATTTAGCATGTATGTCCATTAAACATGTTTATTGAAGATGAAAATATTCACTTGAGAGTTGATAGGAACCGGAAAATCTATATTGCGGTTTATGAAAATTGATGAATGCACTATAAAAGCTTCTACAAAAGCTTTTCCGAAAATTACAGACAGCAAACGAAACCTAATTTTTTATAAATCCTTTTTTAAATGTCGAAAATCAATTGGTTTCTGATGTTTCGCTTAGGGAACGCTTTTCGAAATTGTGGGTAATTCTGAAGATGCTATATTATATTGTATTTCGTAGTTATACTATATTTACGTAGGTTAAGAAACATTTGCTCTATTTTACAGTGAAATGCGAGACATAAAATTTCAGTACCATGGGTAAACATTAAATTTCAATAAAAATAATTTTCTTTTACCACTATTAATATGAAATGATTTGCTGTTTAATATTTATTGTTACATATTTTGATAATTGTGTACAGAGGCTTATACTCTAAAGATGATTTTGATCCTATAGCTTATTATTAAGACATTAATATCTAGTGATTTAAGCATCTCCGTTAAGAGCATACCCTTATATCACATGTAACTATAATCCAAGAGCTTTACTCAGGGAATTCCTGTAATTTACTACTATTACCTGAATGGAAGATGACAAATTATCCGTTTTGGCTCGGTGATAAACCTTTAAGGCATTTACGACAGTACTAGACGTTACACACTGCTGTGATGTGGTAATTAATTTCATATCAATCATCATCAAGAGTAGCTTTTGTGCTTACTCAGGATATTAAGGAAAATATAAAAATAAAAATCAACGCAATATAAGACACGGAATTGAAATTCTTTCAATACAGAAGTTATATTAAAAATTCTACTATAATAAATAATTCTAAGATGCAAAAATATATAAACATTGTTATCTTTTTTAATTAAATATTCATTTAACATAATTTTGAAGAAAATTTATATATTGGTGAAATATAGTTAGTTACTTTATACATTATTGAATGCATATTTATTACAAATGTGCGGATATATTTTTAATATATAGTCATACGCAGCATAAAGAAAGAACTCATTTATCTAAAACTTTGAAACTGTAATAAAACTTTTTTAAAACAAATGGTTTTTTTTAACTATATGAATAAAATATGATTAAATCGTGAATAGTCTGAAAATATAGAAAGTTTTTAAGATGCGAATTTTTTATCCTAATTCCACTTTTACCTGGTACTTTTACTTTATGTTCACTTATTTAAGTGAAAGTTTAAAGAAAAATGAAACATGGAAATCTAGAGTTTAAAATTTTTCAACGAAGGTAACTTTTTCTTACAAAACATGTAACAAAGAGTGTTCCGCTAACAAAATATTTGTGTATATTAGTATTTTTGTGTTAATTTAGATAGGATTTTCCTAAACTAATAAAAACACGTCAGTTATTAAAGTATATTAAATCATCGAAACAAACACATTTTGGAAAATATGAATGTTCGTATCTGCATCATTAAGACATTATACAACGATTCCGATTGTAAAAATTGATTTGTTTTCTTTGCAATATCATTTAAATGGATACGTGTTAAACACCATACTTTTAACGAAAAGAAATATATATATATAATTAGACATGTTTAGAACTAATTTTAAGAACTGCGTAAATGATGTAAACACTTTTTTCAACATCTTGCATGAAAACAAAAATTAGACTTTTATCCTAGTAAAATCTTGAAGGCATCTTTCTATATGGACGAAAATAATCGATTACAAAAAGCAAACAACCCTTTAGAATATCTACACCAACAAGTAGAAGAAAAAACTTATCTTTTTAATTTTCAAAATCTTGATGTATACAATAATAATATTTTCATTGCTAAAATCACTATATAAAAATAAATAAGAAACAGTTTTCCTAGAAACTCGAAGATGAGAAAAGGGAGAAATAGATAAGAAACATGGCTTGATGAAATACACAAAATACAGGAAAAATTTGTAATTTTAAAAGAATGAAGCAGAAGTAAAATATAATAAGGAAGAATGCTACTCTGGAGATTAGTGGGTGCCGTAAATAACCTTAAAACTTATATGTATATATACAGGGTGTATCTGAAATGCTTCAACAAAATTAGGGGAATGATAGTACTCATCAAGACGAACAAAAAGCAATAGCACATGGGGTCTCAAATGATGTTTAAAGAGTTAAAATCGCAAAAATAATAAAAATATCGAAATCTCGCATGGTGCTTTTCTGCAGAACTGGCTAATAGCACGAAGATGGTTTCCCTTTCACTTTGTGCATATACGGTCAGAAAGAGATAAGAAATACTTGGAAGAAAGCCAAACAAATCTGTGATCAGGGATCCACGTATGCAAACTTGAGCGTGTCCGCCAGTCGTTCATCCGTATATGTACCTCTGTGTAATAATGTCCGCGGTCGACACTTTGAACAATTGTTGTAAAATATTTGTTTTCTCTGTACATCACGAGCTGTGTTGTACCTCTTCTGTTCAATAAATAATTTTCTGGAGTGTTTTCTTTAGTGTCTCAGTTTGTACATTTCCAGACGCATTTTCTCGATTTTCATTCTTTAAACGTCATTTGCGACCCCATATTCCATTGCATTTTTTGTTATTCTTCACGAGTACTGTCATCCCTCTAAGTTTGTTGAAGCATTTCACATACGCCCTGTATATATATATATATATATATATATATATATACAGGAACATGGAACATGGGGTAGCAAATGACGTTTAAAGAATGAAAATCGAGAAAATGCATCTGGAAATGTACAAACTGAGACATTAAAGAAACACTCCAGAAAATTATTTATTGAACAGAATTAACAGAACAGTATATATATATATATATATATATATATATATACTGAATATACTGAAAGCCAATAAAAAATGAATGAAAGAAGATGATGACACTTAAATGAACACAAATCAGTTCTTTCAAAACATTAATTTACAACTTGAAGATTTCTTTTTTCGAAAGCCACCATAAAACGCGATATATCCCAGCGAACAATATAACGAGTCGCGATGTAACATGAAGCATATCGGAACGTGTTTTATTACGTATATTTCCATTTTTCGTGATTCTTATTTCTTAAGTTCGTATGGATGTTCTTTTAAATATTAGTAAATTTTACATTTTAAATGAAGATTTGATAACAGAATATTTATTATTGTTTAAGCGAATTTTGTTTCATATCTGTTTTTAATTTTAAGTTAATGCGTATTTTGATTAACTTGTAAGTAAAATACAATGGTATTACTATTATATATCCCATTAAACATTCGACATAATAAACCCATTGACAGAGACAAGCTAATTTGCTTAACATGTAGTGAAGTTCAGATATGCTCTACTAGAATATAGAATCTAGCTACATACATAGCCTAAAGTCCACAACATATGTAAATTGCAGCCCTAAATATTAAATATTACAAAAGCATGTTGTATGATGGCAACACAATACATAAAATAATTTAGCACAGTTAGATTTTACTTAATATTGCTTATTAGAAATGAGTTCTGATAAGTTATTATTAGTTATATGAGTGATTTAAACAATTGGAACAAATGTATAATTAGGCATTTAATATTTTTAAAGTATGATTTAATATAATTGCATCAAAATTTCTCAGTAAATATAAGAAATGAGTAAAATTTAATATTCTACGTATTATTGCAAAATGCTACATTCTCATCGATCAATGTTAAGAAAAAATTACATTTCTTATAATGTCATGCAAATAATAAAGCCTCTGCACGAGGTAATAACACTAAATGAGCTTTGAAACGTATATTAGCAATGTCACCTTCATTTGATTCATAGTTAAAAGAGTTTTGAAAACGCAATACTGGGTAATTAGAATAGTTCATAATTTATTTTTTTTTGAAATTTATTTTGTAATGATGTCATATTAATGTAATTTTTTTTAATAATTCATTAAAATTTTATTTCTTAGCATTTAAAAGATTATTTTAAATATAAAACCATATTTTTTTTTCTTTCGAAGTACATACTTGCATTTTAACAGCTGTTTACGTTCAATGTGATAGACTACAGCTTTTTCATTCGTTGAAATAGGAAGCGCGCTTTGCCATGTTTGAAACAATAGTCTTTAAAGTGCACTAAAGTGTTTTATTCTTACTACTTTCAAGATACATATTTCATACTTTAAGTACACTACATTTCCATTTATTCTATCGACATTAAAAAGTAAAAATGAACTGAAAACTACTACGTTATAGAAAAAAAAGCCTATATACATTTTTCAAGGTAACTGTTTCAAAATTTTCTTTAAAAAAAAGGCAGTATATTTTAATAAGAATAAACGGTCAAGTGCGAGTATTACTCGCACTCAGGGGTTCCGTACAATAAATATATGAATTATTTACTGTATTATTAATCAAGTTGGAAATTGCACGTCAAACGAGGCAAATGAGGTGCGTTTGTACTATAACTAGTTTTATAAATATTTTTTGCACTGAATATTGTACTGAATGTATATTTTAGTGCTTTTCATAAGTGCATATCGATTTCATTCTGTTCGAAAGGCTGTAACATCATTAAAATGCACTTGAAATCATTTTTTCCCATTGACCGTAATGTAACGGAAAATTTTTGACTGTCCCTGTAATTAAACTATACATCCGATTTTCATAAAATTTGAAATGACTCGACAAAATTTTGCAACAATTATACATTTAAAATTTCAGGCCATTCATTTGGGTATTTTTTGCTCTGTTATATGCGGGCAGACAGACAGACGGACCGAACGACGACTATAGGTGCTACGTATTTATATAATTTCAAACGCACCTAAAAAATCGTTACTAAACAAAAAATAAGACTTTGTAAAAACTATACAGCTTAGGGTTTAGCAAAGCTGTATATATACTAAAAAAGTATGAATGGGTATAATGTAAAAGTGGAAAGAGATCGGAAGCCTAAATAATATCAAATATTGCTATTCTGTATAATCCTTATTTAAATCTTATCCTAATCTCTTTATTTTGAATTTAATTCAGCACTGACATTAAAAGTAATGCATATTTAAACTTCATTTGGCATTTCGTAAAAAGTAGATTCAGCGTCGTAATAATCTTTTCTTTTTGCAGTGCGCTAAAACAAAACCCTTGTTCAAAGTTTAAACTTGGCATTTTGCTAAGCGCGCTTCGAAAGGAGATCGCAAAGTAGCAACGCCGCATTAGTTTGTGCCGAGTTTTTGCAAATAGGTTTTTAATTAACTTTTAACCCATTAATGCCGGTTGGTACAAAAATCTACCAAACCGAATTAATTTTATTATCAATCACTAGATGGCACTATCTCTCAAACAATAATGCATTTGGCATCTTAAATAATCACAAATAAGTATAAAAATAGAATTCCTTCATTTTTGTGGAAAATGTGCCTAGTAGTAGGTGTAAAAACTGAGTGAATACGAAATCAATCATCATGCCTCTACATTCAAAAAGAAAAAGGTAAATTACATTTTTTTTTTGAAATTTTAATAATGTTTTCAAATGGAATCACAATTGCAATAGTTTACTTTATACAATTATGCTATTTGAAGTTAGTTTTACTTTTGTTTCATTTCGTATATTCACTTTTACTTTTAATGGTAGAAAATTGTACCAACCGGCATATATGTAGTCCCAATCTTAGGTCGACGAGAAAATAAAAAAATAAACCTTCATTTCACTGGCCCCACCCGATACTGATTTTGAAAATTAATCAACACCATTCGTTTGTGCTGATTTCTCCTGCAAAAATTTTCGTTTGTGCCACTTCTGTTCTCTCGTTATAACGAACAAAATGGGGCGGGGCCAGTGAAACGTCAGCCCCGCACCATCAACGAAATAAAAATTTTGTTACTGCATTCGTTTATGCTATGTTTGTTTTGGTGTGGGACGAAAAAAGTTTCTTTTGTGCCACTTCCGTTCTATCTCGTTATAACGAATTTTTATAACTCAAGGGTACTTATAGAAAACCACTTATGAAAATCGTAAATAAATACGTGTCACGAAATGAAATACGCAATTATTTAGTGCTATGTAAATGTCGGCTTGTGCCGTAAAAAGTTTCGTTTGTGCCATTCTCACTCCCTCGATATAACGAATTTTCCCCATTTTCAACACAGGGCGACCATTTTGGTGGTCCCGCCCAATCAACAAAATCTAAATTGTATTACGGCATTCATTTGTGCTGGTTTTTGTCGCAAAGTTTTTCTTTGTGCCAATTCCATTCTCTCGTTATAACGAATTTTTATAATTCAAGGGCACATAAAGAAAGTCACCTATGAATAAATACGTGTCGCGAAATGAGATGCGTAATTCTTTAGTACAAAATTCTCACAAAGGAAAATATTCTTACCTTCATTGGCATTTTATTAGTATCTAGTTATAACAAACTACCTAACAGGAGACTCTATTGGGCTCTTTCAACTGACATGCACAACAATTTAATTTCACAGTCGTTGAGAAGAGACACTTTTAATGTGATTTTGAGATCAGTACATTTCGCAAATAACATGGAAATGGACGATGATAGATTATATAAAGCCCGCCCCCTTTTTGAGCACTTCAACAGAGCATGCAAAGATTTAGACATTCCAGAATATCTCAGTGTAGATGAGTCCATAGTCTCTTATTATGGACTTAGACAATAAGGCATAAAGTTAAAAATGAACAAAGATTTGACCAAAAAAACCCATTGGATAGTCAAATCAGAGCAGAAACATGCCCGATGTAAAAAGTGTGGCGGAAGAAATGGTTATAAGTGAGAAAAGTGTAATCAACCCCTTCATCCCGAATGCCATAAAAGTTATCATGTTGATTCTAATGCATAAATATTCAGTTTAATAAAAATATGTTACTATTTTTTAAAGGTAATTACAATTTTTAAATCTTTTTTTCTAAGTTTTAGAATTTGTAAATTATATATTTTACAAAATTTAGACACGGGAGGCATATCGAGAGATCTACTCAATGCAAACTAGTCGCAAATCCCATAGTATTTGTGTGATTAATTCTAATTAAATTAGTCTGTTTTTAACAATTTGATGTTTATTGCTGTTATGCTGCAACTGGGCATTATATTACACAAATGCATCATTAAAAGTTGTTATTTATAGGCTTTAAAAGAAGATGGTACATAGTGTACGCTGCCCCTGTCATTATGTATGTCCAAACCGTCTGTATCTTTAAGGGTTAATATCTCAGCTAATTCCCGATGATTTTTTTCAAAAATCATTATGAACAATTCTTTTATGCTTCTGCTACGATAGGTACCTCCAGCACTCCTCTACACCTTTGCTGACTGCCCACAAATCGAAATATGTGCATAACGGGAAAATGCGATTTTCTCAAAAACTATGTGACAAAGGTGCTATAATTTTCCTGCAAGATTTAAATTAAAGTCTACTACCTCTAATTTTTTAATAATTTTAGTTTCAGTAGATTCGAAAATAGATGGGGAGAACATATTTTTGCACTAAATTTTCGACGATAGCTCTACAAATATAATACCTAAAATTAAAAAAAATGTATTTTTCAGTTCAGCATTACGAAAGCTCTCACACGATATATTTTTTTTTCAAGTAACTTAATTAGCCCTTCTACATTTTTCCTAAAAATATTTGTAAATGTTTAATAATGTGCAAATATGTGGGTCAATAGTCTTTATTACCTCCCACAATTTGAACTTTCCACGTTCCATAGTTTACGAGTAAAATGGTTGTAATAGCCAGACAGACACAGGAGTGATCTTATAATGGTGCTGTTTTTACTTTTTAAGTACGGAACCCCAAAAATAAAGTTATGCATGCTCAATGTGTCTATCTCGGCAGCAATGCTTTATAAATTCTGTATGCGGCCCGATGGTGGACACATTTGAACACACTTATGGTGACACACTTAACTTGATCTTTTTTAATTAAAATAAATTCTAGCAGCGTTTTTAAGCGATTGGATTTATAAATACGTTTAAGGGATTATTTTACTTGTGAGAGGTCATTTCATACTAAACCGAAGGCGCTTTGCAAATTTGTAATTGACACTTTTTTCCGTATCTTATACTGATTTCTAGACAGAGACGCTTAACTCCGCAGTTTGCCGTTAGATAGCGCTGCCAAGTACATCACATTGTACACCATACCCGTTTTACTATGCCAACATATTTCATAGCTGTAACAGTCTACCAGTTAGTTGTTCGAAGCGAATAGGAATTAAGGAACAGCTTATATAAAAATGCGATAATGTAATATGCTAAATTTCGTGCTGCATTGCACAAAGTGGTCAAACATAAATGTACCGAAAATGAATATGAAAAGTTCTGTAACACATGATAAACAAATAGCTACAAAACTGTGAAATTCAGGATGGCCCTGTTGTCCAGAGTGTCCCAACTCATGACCCAATCCATCCTGGAAGGGTGTTTGATTATTATCACACACCCTTCATTATCAGCGGCCGACGACGGCTACACGAGGAGTATGGGCCCGATGGCGGAAGGGTTCCCTTCGTGGGGGTCTTTGTAAGGGAACATAAGCCGTATTTAAACAAGGAAAACAGGTTCGAAGAAAACAACGGAATACTCCAAACGCTTAGGCGAACGGGCGCGATTGGGTTCGAACCTAGCACCTCCCGTCTACCAGCTTTGAGAGCACAACCTCTCGGCAACTGATGGGGCCCATCCTGGAGGAGAATTTACGTAGTTCATCCATTTTCATTGGTCACAGGGTTTTTTACATCCTACTCGGTGTTGTTTAGTCTTTGCATTTAACAAGTTAACTAAATATTGACTTATTTTAAAATGTAAGTAAATAAAAATGCTCACTGAATATACATTAACTTACTTTTATTTGCTTCATTTTAATTTTTGATTGTCTATATTAGCGACCATAGTTTATATTACCATTAAGCAACATTCATAAATGCACTCCTCTCACGCTTTTCAGTGCGGATGCGGTCTAGAAGTTTACGCGACTTGCATGAATTCTGTGCAAGATTGAGGTCGCCCACTTTTTAAAAAAAACTTCCAAAGAACATAATTAATAGCAATCTGGAATCGGACAACACAGTAAAAATGGATTAAATAAATAGCCTTGTAGCCATGACGGCTAAGATACTAGTCAGGAAGATAGATCACCGCCACGAGGCGATCAGCCGGTAAGTAGGGACATGGTTAGCGGTGTATAAATAATAATAATAAAATGTATCAATGTGTCTTCCAATGCTACTTGTTTGCAACAGCTGGAGATTAAATAATATATATACAGGGTATTTCAGCACAGCGGTTACAAAGTTTAAGGAGAGATAGAGCACACCTAGCTGATGAGAAATCACATAGCTATGCATGGTCGGAAGTGATGTCACAAAACACATGAAAGGAAGGACACGGACAGGATGAAAAACATGTTTATTATTCTTAGTACGGCAAAAAAGCCGGGACAATGCAGGAAAGTGCTTAGAAATTTATTGCACACATCGTGGCAGCTGCTGAGGAAGTCTGGAACACGCGTGGTGTTTTCAAGAACATTAGATCTTCCCTGCGCCAGAGATGTGAGGCTAGCATCACAGTGCGGGGTTTTAATATCGAACACCATCTTTGTTGACGATCGTTGTCTCTCTTTTTGTTCTTATTTCTTAGTTTTTTGCTTTACTAAGAATAATAAACATGTTTTCTTACCCTGTTCATTTGCTTCCTTTCTTGTACCTTGCGTCGTCACTACCGCGCCAGAAAAGCGTTTCCGACCATGCTATGTGATTTCCCATCATCTAGGTGTACTCTATCTCCCCTGAAACTTTGTAACCGTTGTGCTGAATCACCCTGTATATATATACATGTATGTTTATTTTCCTGTATCTTAACAAAAAAAATCAGGTTCACTTCATATTATTCGCTCCAGGAAATGCACGCAGCGCCAACGACGACGCTGTATACTAATTCTAATCGAACTAATAACAGTAAACCTTACATATTTTCAAAGATTTCATGTTAATCACACATTAGTTAAAACACTTTAAAAAGTTATGAATTTGTTTCTTGCTTCTGTTACTGATAAATGATTGGAACTATAGTTACAAAATTTTTCAAAGTATTAACAATACAAACGTTAAAAATATTTTGCATGTTTTTGTTCACTGGCAGTGTTCGTACGCATCAAGGGATTCAGGGAATTTTAGGTGTTTTAGCACCATAAATTTCGTAAAGTACTGGTCGCTATATCTGAAGATAGAATTTTTTTTCATTAAATGAGGCAAATATTACCTTACAAAAATTCTGTTAAAAGGTACTTGAAAGTCCTTGAAGCGTACGAACCCTGACTGTGTTTATATACATACATATATATATATATATATATATATATATATATATATATATATCTTCTTTCGCAATGTTCCCTGTTTTATTCTAAATTACTACCATATTCAATAATTCCTTATTCATAATTAATCTCTATCGATATTTCTGTTAAATTCCCCTGAATTTAATATCTAACTTCCCCAATATACTCAAATATTAAGCTTTTAGTTATTCTTAAATTCTATCATAATTTTCGATCTTTTCTGTGATTTCGAATGTTCTTTAAGAGCCATTTTCATTTTTATTCCGAGAATTTCATTTCCAGCACTGGTTAATTTTTTACTATAAAATGCGTCTACTCCAAATTATCAGTAATCTTTCCAATTTCTCTCCCATTCGTCCGTGACGTAGGATGGCGTGTTTTCTTTAACTCCTCATTGGTTCAGAGCGCGTGTTACGTCATAAATTGCATTACTACGCGAAGTGACAAAACGCGGATACACGTGATTTTTCCTCAGAATTTGGTCGAATTTTCACTGTTAAACAACACTCTGGAAAACGGATATCTTTTTCGTATATTTCCAAAATGCTTACCTAGACTGAGTTGATGCTGTAGTGATGGCACGGCTGCATTTACTAGGTAGAAACTGCAATCACCGAAAGATACTTTAATAAACTATTGGATTTGTCATCTGCCTTGTTTTATTTAATTATGGGGAAATGTTCACTGAATTGATCCATTCTGTGGCCAACTATTCTCCTACTGCAATATTCGAATTATACGGCACTGCTCATGCTCAATCTACTATCATCGATGTTCTTTTACTGTATAACGCAGCATGTCATTATACTAAACAGCAGGAGTCATCTACTCACTATATTTACATGCCTTCTTACTATTCATCTGCTATCGCATCGAAGCTTACTACACTTCATAATCACCATATAACGTTTTATCGTTATGTATATATACATTTATATACCGGGTGTCCTAAAAAGGACTGACTGATTTTAAAATTCAATAACTTTTAAACGGTGACAGATATTTTAAAAATTCTTGCAGGAGGGTTATGCATAAGGTCAAAAGTTTTTTTACAGTGATTTCCAATTTTAGTTCGAATTACAAACAATAGATGGCGCTGCGATCAATAGACGCTAAATTCAGGCTCGATTTTTGGTACTTCATGGCCCGGATAATACATTTCCATCTCCTTTTTCCGCATAGAACAAGAGAAAGGACCAAAAATCGAGCCTGTATTTAGCGACTATTGCTTACAGCGCCATCTATTGTTTGTAATTCGAACTAAAATCGAAAATCACTGTAATAAAACTTTTGACTTTATGCATAAACCTCCTGCAAGAATTTTTTAAATATCTGTCACCGTTTGCAAGTTATTGAATTTTAAAATTAGTCAGTCCTTTTTGGGACACCCGGTATGTTTATCTTCTTAACAAAAAATCAGGTTCATTTTCTATTATTCGTTCCGAGTCAGATGCGCTGCGCCAAAGACTGTGCCTCCCCGGTTATACTAATAACAGCAAACCTTACACTTTTTCAAAGATTTCATGTTAATCACTCATTAGTTAAAACACTTTAAAAAGTTATGAATTTTGTTTTTTGTTTTTGTTACTAATAAATGATTGGAACAATAATTACAAAATTTTTCAAAGCATTAACAAGACAAACGTTAAAAATATTTTGTATGTTTAACTTCACTGTGTTTATATATAGTGGTTACAAACTTTCAGGAAAGATAGAGTATACCTAGACGATAAGTTATCGCATAGCAATGCATGGTCGGAAACGCTTTCCTTTCGCGGTATTGACGACTAGTGTTGCCAGGTGTCCCGCATAAATCAATGCTCTAAATCAGCCATACTCAACGTTTTTTTCTCGAGGGCCATAAACATATGTTTTTGATGCTAGGCGGGCCGCAACACACTTATAAAAGGGTTAAAAAAGAGTAATTAAAATAATACGATAATATAAGTAGTATAACAAAGTTAATATTATCAGTAGGTTTGTCTTGGAAGAAATGTTACCAGAAAATATTAACACGATTATTTTCAAACACTACACTTTTTGATAGATTTTTGTTCCAGGTATAGAGATATGCCTGGAAGTTTGGTGTTTGTAAATAGTGGTGTTAATATTTTTTTGTATCCTTTTTTCCACGACAAATGTTCAATCCTAAAAAACAGTAATAGCTGTATAATAAGTATCAAATCTAATAAACAATGCAGAACTTCTTAGATTCTTAAAAAAAAAAAAAAAAAAAAAAAAAAAAAAAAAAATCAGTATTTTGCTCAATGCAAAAACTTTTTTTTTTCTTTTATAGAGACATATAATGCATTTATTAATTTAATATAATGTTTGATTAGTGTTGAAGATTAAGAAATGAATATAAACTACTCATGGACAAATACAACTACATTTAAAAAGAACTTTGAATAGGCAAACGACATTTCAGAAAATTTAACACAATTTAAAATTAATTCTGAATAACGGGGCAGATTTTGTATTCCAATAAAAATATATAAAAGAACATTTAAGATTTTAAATATATTTTATGCTTATCTCAATTAATTTTTAAAAAATGGATTAATGATTATATGTCTAGGGCCACCATAAAAGTTCTCAACGGGCCACATGAGGTCCACGGGCCACAGGATGACTAAGGCTGCTCTAAATGCTCTGGAAATCACTAATTTTTAACAGCTTATTTCGCCATCCTTAATTGCCAACAATTCTGCCATTAGATACGGCGAAAAAAATTACTTTAAAATACTGGTGTCCAGAGCATTTGGAGCTCCGATGTACACCTAGCAACACTAGTGACGACACAAAACACAAGAAAGGAAGAACACGAACAGGGTAAGGAAACATGTTTATTATTCTTAGCACAGAAGAAAACTAAGAAATGAGTACAAAAAGAAAGACAACGATCGTCATCAAAAAAGTTGTTCAAAATTACGACCCAGAGTCGTGATGGCCTCATATCACTGGCGCATGGAAGTTCTCGAAAATACCGGACGTGACCCGGACTTTCTCTGCAGCTACCACAATGCGTGCAACAAGTTCCTCAGCACTGTTCAGCATTGCCCCAGCATTTTTGAAGTACTAAGAATAATAAACATGTTTTCTCACCCTGTTAGTGTTCTTTCTTTTTTGAGTTTTGTGTCCATGGATCGCATTCTATAGGGAAAATTTTATTGTTCCTACCACTACTTTGAAAATAATATCTTCAACGTGCCTTTCTATAGCATATTTTAAATAAAATGATCATGAAGATTACTGATTAAGGGTTCTGGTAGGAACAATAAAATTTTCTCTATACTGCGATCCCTATACTGCGCCAGGAAAGCGTTTCCGACCATGCATTGGTGTGTGATTTTCTATCGTCTAAGTCTACTGTATCTCTCCTGAAAGTTTGCAACCGCTGTGCTGAAACACCCTGTATATATATATATATATATATATATATATATATATCCAAAAATCAAACCAAAACTTCAAAACCACAAAACTGATCCAAAGATAAAAATAAACTAAACCAAATGACAACAACTAAATCAACTTACAAACTTCTAACTTTAAAAAACAACGAACTTTAAAAACAGCAATACCCAAACAATATACATTAACTAAAACCAGAAGAAATTGAACCAATGGAGACAGGCGGAATGACTTGCGACATGCACAGCGGGGTTAAACCAGTTTTAAGTGCACAATGCTCTCCCAACTACCTGTCAAGACCAAATGGAAAATACTAACAATTCAAATTAGCCGGCAAGCCCCACCGAAAACAAAATCACTAAATGTAAAACTCCAACATACGTGCACGTAATCCTTAGACAGTCAATCTTACAGTTACTCCTCCTTTCGCATCAACAATACATCTAAATCCCAGCGATAAGTCTTGCAACGAAATTACGCAGCAAACTCTTCAAAAATTTCTCAAGATAGCCATGGTGCAATGCCAGAATATACCATTTGTAAAGCTCTTCAATTTTGTTCCCAGTATTTGAAGTCAATCTATCTATACGGTTTAATCCATTAACGAAAATATTTCTATATATTGAGATATGCACATTTGAACCAAATTGTAACATTTTTATAGTTTCAAAGTTAAAGCTTTTTCGTTTATCATAGATATCTGTTTTTAACTCACCAGTTTTTATCTCGATATTAATATCTAAATAATTGACCATATTTTGACTTTTTGACTCCAATTTCAAATTTAAACCAATGGGATAGCAATCGAATTTTTTGTTTTTCACGTCATTGCATCTGACTATTAAAATGTCATCAAAATACCAAAAACTTTTCATATCCTCATTCGTATCAATATTTTCCTCGTACATATATAAGTAGATATCGGCTAAAATCGAACTACAACTTCCCCCCATTGAAATACCTCTAACTTGTTTGTAAACAATTTTCCCATCATATAAGTAATTCTCGCTCACAACAAAATTAAATAAATTGGTAAACCAATCCTGTCCGATATTTGAGGAATTATATTTATTGAAAAACTCCATAATTTTTATTTTAAGATTGTCGAAATCTATACTGTTATACAAGTCTTCGAAATCATATGCTGTTAAGCTTGAAATGTTTTTCATTTGATTTAAACGCTTAACTAGCTCAAAGCTGTTTTTAATTATACAAGCCGGCTTAACTTTCAGTACTTCATCAAGAATCTCTTTTAATAACTTTAATAATTTTTTTATTACCGTTTTCCAAATATGAGCCGAAACCACATGTTATAGCTCTAAAAACTACAGGATCTTTATGAAACTTCTGAACCATTACCAAATATGGAAAGCTAGAAATATTTTGTTTTCTCTTTTTTTTATATATAATATGCTTTTACTCTATTACCAATAACTTGTTTACTTGATTTTAAAGTTTCATAATTTGTTTCATAACCATAAGCCTCCTTGAGTAATTTACCATATAATATATGTCCATAATGTATTTACCATATATATATGTATTTATTTTCTAGTGTCTTAAGAAAAAATTAGGTTCATTTCCTTTTATCCGTTCCAGGTCAGGTACGGCGCGCTAACAACGGCGCCGATTGTACTAAAAACAGTAAACCTAACATTTTTTTCAAAGATTTCATGTTATTCACCCATTAGTTAAACCACTTTAAAAAATTATCAATTTGTTTCTTGTTTCTGCTACTAATAAATGCATAGAACAACAGTTGCAAAAATTTTCAAAGTATTAACAAGACAAACATTAAAAATATTTTGTATGTTTTTCTTCACTTTGTTCTTATAATTATATATATATATATATCTTTATTTATATATGTTTATCTTCTAGTGTCTTAACAAAAAATCAGATTCGTTTCCTATTATCCGTTCCAGGTCATGGACTCAGCGCCAACAACGACACCGATTATACTGTTGGGTCGTTCGGAAAGTCCTGTCCATTTGGGAAAATCTATTCATACCGGAAAATTCTGCCCGGTAATTATTAGACATTAGATATCGGAATCAATGTCTAATAACACTGTGCAACATTGGTTTTGTCCTAGAGCTAAAATTAGTTGGTTTTAGATCAGTTTTTAGCTCTGATTCCGAATATGCTTTCCGTTTATCTCTAGGTGGTCCAGGTTTTGAGAAATTTGCATTTTTAAATTTATCCAAATTTAAGCTTTTTTGTGCTATTTTATGCAAATTTTAGATACAATATTTGTCACATCTAATTACGTTTTCTAGATAATGACTACTTGACTATTTGCTTCAGATAAATGCCACGATTTGCATATTCTTAAAATTTATTTATCAGTTATTAAGCCTAATTGCATATTTGTCAATGGTGTAATGTTTACATCACTATCAACTTGAAAACAGTTGCCACAGAATTGACGTAATATTTTTCTAGACTAGACTTTTATGCTAATTTCAAATCTGCAGTCTGTTTTCTTATGTCACGTCTAGTTTTTGAGTAAGGTGAATTTCGACTTTTGCACGGCATTAACACAGGTTTGATATAAAATGCTTTTTAGGGGTGTGTAATTCATTGACAGGAAGGTGAACAGGGTCAGATTCATATCAGAGACATAAACAAAAATTTATATAATCGAAAAAAAAATAAGTAGTAGAATCTATCCTAATTAGTTTATCATACAAAGTATCATAAAAAAGCTATTCCTGGCTTTTTTGACCAAAAACTAAAATTTCACTTTTTTCAAAAACTAGACGTGATGGAAGAAAACAGATACAAGATTTGAAATAAGCTCAAAAAACTGGTTTAGAAACATATTAGCGTACTCCAGCGGCAGAAATATTTGAACGACAAGAAACATTATTAGAAAAACATGCAAATTAGGTACAATATTTCACAGTCACATGTCAGTATAATCTCAGAAACGACGTTTTTGTGAAGTAAATTAGGTAGTAATCATAATATAAAACAAAAAACCTGTTTGATATTGCTTTATACTTTAAATTTGCAAATAATTGTATAAAATTGACTAAATTTGCTTAAATTGAAATATGTAAATATCTCTCAAACTTGACGTGCTGGAGTAAATCTAAAACTAGATTCGGAATTAGCACAAAAACCGCATAAAAAACAACTAATTTCTGTTTTAGGACAGAGCAAAAGTTCAAATTTGTTGACCAGTGTAATTAAATGATGAAATTTTCCGGTACGAATTGATTTTCCCAAACGGACACCACTTTCCGGACCACCCAATAATAAAAGTAAACCTTACATTTTTTTATTTCTACATTGTGATTGCATTTTATATTCTGTTAATTAATTGCATTTTATATACTGTTTCTGCATTTAATTGTGACCCATGTTTTAATTTATTTCCTTTTTACATTTTTTTGTATTCAGCATTTTCAATAATATGTTTGAGAGCAAAAAATATTTTTTTTTCAGGAATATAACGCTCTTAAAAACAAGTATTACATGAGTGTCTCTATTCCAAATAAAATTGTATATTAATATGTAGTTATATTATGTAGAGATGCAATGTAGATAAATGCAGACAGAGTAGTCAAATAAGAAATGTCAATTCGTATGAGTGAAATAGAAATTCCTTTACAATTGAATGATAGATTAGATACTCCTGAAATAAAGAATCGACTTGCAATAAAGGACTGACATCAGTTTAAACATTTAGTAAAATCAAAAAACTTCATGTTCAATGATTTTCTTTTTATTTTTTGGCAAGATTTATTTACATAATGCAATAATCTTTCATATAAATTTGGTTACATCTTTTAACGGTCTTCATAATTCTTGAGCAGCGTTTAAGTGATTTTGAATCAGAAAGAGAAGTCCACATGTTAAGGGTTCTCTTCACTCACTTGAAAACACCCGTTCGCTAATGTTAAACCTATAGGCAAGTTGTTTTCAAATTTCTCGTTTAAACTTCAGTATTTTTAAACGATTTTTTTGCATACGATAGTTGAGCTCGATCTCTAATAGTTCCATCTGGTACTTTTACGATTTTGGTTGCCGATTTTTGTAATAAAGGTACATTCACTTTTGAAACCGGTTCCGAAAGTGGAAGTATCTTTATTAAGAAAATCTGCGACCGAAACCGAAAAAGTATAAAAAAAAACCATATCGATCGACCTCAGTTATCCTATGCAAAAAATAGTTTAAAAATATTTAAATTTAAACGAAAAATTCGAGATCAACCTGTCCATAGGTTTAACAATAGCGAACGGGCGTTTTCAAGTGAGTGTAAAGTCCTCTTAACCCCTTCGCGACGAGAGCCATTTGCTTAATTTTTAATCTTTTACCACCGAGTTTTCAAAAGAGAAAATTTTATGTAATTGAATCGCGAAAATGCTCTGATTAAATAAGGTAAACTTTACAGTAAAAAAGAACTGGTCAGAAAAATGAAAAATTCTCAGCACCTTAAGTGACACGTATACCGGTCGCTCGTCCCCAAGGGCACGTTCCCAACATGATTGGTGATTAAGAATCACTTTTGGAAATCTATCTTCATGGCACGGATAATACGTAAGGAGTACTTAATATGCACCGGTGCTCACCGGAACTCAACTTTGGTGCTTCTTTGCTTTTAATGATTAAGTATTGGTCAGAATTCAACGAAGCTCATAAATGCAGCGATCAGGAGCCATGCGGAAAAGCGCTTCCGAAATACTGAAGCGTAAATTATCTGTTCCTGTTCCTCCTATTTTCAGTCTTTTGCATTATTTCATAGCAAAGTGCTTACATATAAAAGCATGTGATTTAGCTTGTCGCACACATAAGACCATACATCTATCTAATACTCACAAATTTAGATTCAATAGTTTTGAAACGGTGACCAAGAATACTAGAATTTACCGCAACCGTAACTGTCGTTTTTACTTGTGGTCGTGTTTTATGTTTACTCGCTACTTTTTGTCCGTGTTTGTAGGATATTCTTACTTATTACCTCCACGCGGTGCTTAATTGCACTGAAGCTCACAGGAACACAGCTAAAGTACTTTTTTTTATTTTTAGTGAATATTTAAATATTAGCGGGGAACCATCAGAGTTTATAAATACAGCTCACTTGTCATTTGTAATGGGGTTATTTTTTCTGATACACCTTCCATATTCCTTATAATTCTTTTACATAAAATATTATCGTATTTCAAAAATTATTCTTGTAATATTTACCAACGAATATATTATATTTGAATCGCACTTTATTGCATTCCTATATGTTTATTTCACCATCAAATGTAAATACTTACTAGGAGGATTTCAAAATAGTTTTGTAATTGGGAAATGGTCTTTATCTGTCGTTGTCCGAAAATCATCAGATTATAGTAGAGATATGCATTTCGAAACTAGATAATTTAAAAATCTGTGATAAAGTTAAACGCCTGAAATAAATTTTTTATTCCATTTCATTTCAAATGTTTTGTGGGCGGATATGGTTTTCAAGGACTAATTTAATTTTGTGCTATACATTCTTTCTTCGACGTGTAATATTTTTTTTTATAATCATCTGCCATGGTTGAAACTTTATAAATAACTTATTTAAATAAAGGTGGGGGATGGTGGACCACTTTTGAAAAAAAAATTCTTTTGAAATTTAGTGATCAATATTCATGAAAAAATTGTTAAATATACCATAGTTTCTTATCTTTAAATATTATGATTCTCATAGAATGAACTTAATAGTTTTTAAAGTAAAATTATGTTTAAAACTTTAAAATGTATCCAACTGCACCACAGGCATGTAATACAATGTGTAAATAAGATACTATTAAACGTTTATATCCTGACGGTACTTTTAAGTACCATTAAAGAAAATTAAATGTAAAATTGATTTAATTCGTCTTTTAATAAAAGTAGATCATTTTTCATACAAAATAATTTGCTCAATCTTATTTAGAAAGCATGAAATAGTCGAAGCTAAATATTTTTTGATGTGCTATTTTCTCAACCATTTACCTAGGTTTAGCTTTTATCCTATTAAAAAAAGTTATACGAAAAATTTGCAACTACAAAACATTTCTCTGTTACAGATAGGATCACAATACATTTATTTACACTGTTCTTATAAGAATTGGAATATTTCCATAACAGTATTTTTTGTTAATTAATCTAATTATTCTTGTGAATATTTTGCAAAAAGAGCTCTAACTACCGATTTATTAAATCAGTTTTAATTAAAAATATTATAAAAAAATCAAATTACTATTATGCATGTTATTCTGAATATCTTACTCATTATCGTAAATAATTATTCACTTGAAGCCATTTTGGTATTCCAAATTCAGGATGTTAATGTTTAAGAACAAATTTCTTTGGAACATCCCGATGATTTCAGTTACAGCGCATTAATAAAAGATTTTGTAAAAAATATCTATATTACACCCTTTATTTTTTTGTTTTTAGTTCCTAATGTTTAGTGTTTAAAATATTTTGTTATTGCAGTTTCACAGCCAACTGACTCCATCGCTTTTATAGCTCGTTAACAGTTGAATCCGTAAAGATTTTTTGACCATTTCTCCCAAGCAGCCGGCTTACGGTAAAATGCCTTAAAATTAATTTAATTAGAAATCTACAATAAAGTTCTAAAAATTTTAAAATGATGTATTGCCATTGGAAACACACCTGTTTACATAATTTTTATAATTCTAGCATAGGTAAGGTGGTGAGTGCGCACTTTAGCTATTTCATTAAACAACAATAAATAAAGAGATTTAAGGTATGCTGTTATACTTTATTTACATTCTTATATTATTAAACTAAGCAAGAATTGCATTATCTTATAAGAAACACTTTCGGTATTATTTCAAAAAAAGATTATCCTCTTGAAAGCGCAATCTTTTACAACTATTGAGGGCATGAGTACGCAGTCAAGTGTGTAAGAGTACGCAATATACAAAAAAGCGTTTCACTTTCAAACGTTACATTTACAGCGACCACGACCTGTGAACTCTTCGTGCCACCAGTCTCTGCAAGAAAGACATTCGATCCAATCCTCTATAATTAGTTCAATATAGATTTCAGAGCATCCTGGACATATCCACAGTTTTTTCTTTGGTGCAGTTTTTGGCTTCTCGGGTTTACTTTTACTCTCTTGTTGAAAGGTTTTTTTTTTCCGAAGTGTCATCTTCAAGCGTGTGGTGAACTACTTAAAATTTAAGACTTTCTGATCCTCTTATTATAGTATAGCAGCACATATGATTTTGGGTACGGTTACAACTCTGTTAATTTGACATAAGGTGAAATTGTTGAAATCGAAACCTTGGAGAATCATTTTCATTTTCCCAATCGGCCTGACATTTTTCACGCTTTTTGCAAACAGCCTAAGGAACTTTAGGCTAATTGGAAAATGATCATTTGTTTCTCAATCAGTCTGATATTTTTCAGGCTTATTGCAAAGAGTCTGTGGAGAGTTAGTCTTGTTTGAAATTATCCATTTTTTAATATTTTCCAACATAGTTGAAAAGTGTTTATGATTTCGGTTTGTCTATTCGTTCGTCCGTTCGTTCTCTAACTCTTGTAAAGTATTTGGATTGCTCTGTAATTAGGTAGATTTCACAAGAAATACTACATATTGCACTAACATAACGCACTAATATATTATATATTGGATTAGCATAAACAAGCAAATATCTGCTTGCTAAAATCGCAGGATCTGAAGATGTACAGTAGCGTGTCTCTCTTCAAATAGCTACCGCAACTGTTTCCTTAAAATACGTTGAGTCTGGCCGTGATTGAGGAAACACTTTAGACAGATATTTGAGAGTTTACGTTTCGTTAAAAGTTACGTGATTTTGATACGAAATGATCGTCAAAAACGACGAAATATAGCTCAAGGATTGCTGAATCATCGAAAGTGAGAATTTTATTTCTGAGAGTGTGCATTCCTGCTATAACTAGTTTTATAAATATTCAGATCTTGGTGCAATAGGTGTTGCATTCTTATGCAAAAATGCATGAATACAAAATTTATTACGATTATATTCATTAAATTCAGTAATACGGAAATAATTCTACAACGATTATATACATTAAATTTCAAACCATTCGGTTCGGTAGTTTTTGCGTTGTTATATATGGACAAACGGACAGACAAACGGACTGGCCAGACGACGGCAATAGGTGTTAAGTATTTATATAATTACGAACGCATCTAAAAAGTGCTATATTAGTTGTGGGAATCGAGTAAATGTAGGCTCTCCTATGCACAGAAAAATGATAAAATGTGGATTTAAAATCACTGATCATAATCTTTTTACAGAAAACCATATCATAATTTAGAAATTACACCAGTAAATTTTACGAATATGTTATAATTGAATCATATATTATTGTATTCATATTTGCTTATTTCTCCATAAACTGGAAACAGTTTCTGTAACAATTACGCCAAAATAGTTTTGTAACTGGAAAATGTTTTGTATCTTCTGATGTTTTGAAATCATCGAACAGACGTGAATTTTCGTAAATATTTTATTTGGAAATATGCGATAGTTTGAATTAAAGGGTTGGAATAAATTTTACATTACATTTCATTTTATTGAAAATTTACCGTAGGCGGAAGGTAGTCCGAATTTTATGACGTAAATAATTCCCAATTAAACATTTTTAGCTGCGTAATTGAATTTATATATCCAAAAGTAACAAAATGACGTTAATTTCCATATTAATGTTAATGCTGTTAATGGGACGGTGGACGTCATAAAACTTTTTCTTTAGTTTTCACCATAGATATATGCAATTTTGTGGAAACATACATTTCACTATAAGTATATAGAAAACTTTAAAAGAAATTTCCAATCTTATTATAATTTTATGATATTTTGAAAAATTTTAAATTTTAAAACGGAATTTTTAATTGCTTCATGCGTCTTTATTTCTGATATATGTCCTTGATTTTGCATTTTAATCACTTTAAATTCTATTACAAAACAATCTGTGTACCGATTTGTTAATCACTTCAATACTTAGCTTTTTAGAAAAAAAATCTGAATTCCATATCGATTTTCATCAAAATTTTGCCTTGTAATAAATTAAATATCAAATTTAATTATCTTAATGAAGTCGAATTTTTAAATACATACACGCACAGTTTCTTTATAAACAATATCAGGGTTCTTCCTTATCAATTTCATGATTTTTGATCAAAAATTAAGACACATGGAGCATCTCAAAAATCTAAAAGCGTTGAAAAATTAGTTTTCAGAAAAACAGATTTAAAGTATATTAAAGATCCGAAAAATTGCTTGCGTACAAAATTCAAACGCTTGTAACTTTGCGAAAGATAATTGCATCTGCATGCGGTTTTTTGCAAATGACTCAGAACAAACTGCAGAATAATAATATGCACAAAAACAATTTTCGATGTTTGAGTCGCTTTTTGCTCAAATAAAATTCCATGGTCCCCTTAAATTATCATGTTTGCATGTAAAACACGTTTGTTGAACATGAAAATGCTTTTTTATAGATTTGATTGCATCCAAAAACCCGTATTCCGGGTTGAAAAAATTGATTATTGCTCTATAACTGCTCGAAAACGTTTCCAAAAATCGTTGACAGCAAAAGAGTTTTTAAAAATGCGTCTTTAAATCTCGAAAACATTATAAAATGTAGCTTAAACTATAATTATTGAACGTCGTGTTAACCTTGATTATTAAATGAAAAATATGCGAAATGAAAACTTTGATTTAATTTACTTAAAAGGGAGCTAAAATACATAAAATGGTCTTTATAACATAAAAACCGTCAAAAGATGCTAAAACCCCCAATCCCTTTCAACTGCGATGAAACAGCCGTCATCAGCGAAAAAAATCAGAACTCATGAGATGTTAAAAACCCCAAGCGCTTTAAACTGCAATAAAACAGCCGTCATCAGGGGAAAGATCAGAGTTCCGAGTCTCTGATCTTTTCCCTGATAACGGATGTTTTATTGCAGTTGAAAGCACTTGGGGTTTTTAAAATCTTTTGACGTTTTTATGTTATAAAGACCTTTTTATGTTTTTTAGCACCTTTTTAAGTAATTAAATCAGAATTTTCATTTCGTATATTTTTCATCTCGAAAACATATTGGTTTGTGATTTTCCTAAATCAAAAGAATGCTTTTCAGAATCGTGGGTATCTCAGGAGAGGTTATTCTATATTTCGTTTGTTGTTATATCATACCTTTGGGGACTCCTTCGGCCAGTAACTCCTATGAAGCAGCTAATGCGAAAATATCGCTTTTATGGATATTTTTCACATAAAAATGTTTTGTGTTTTTTGAAAGTGGGAAATCTAAAAAAAAATATATTAAATGTAAAAAAAAAAATCATATATAATTTAAATTTATTTTCAATTAATTTTCAGCAGCAAAATTACTCTCGAAATTATTGAATATTTAATACGTGATTTATCACATTGCTAACTCGTAAAACCAACAGTAAAAAAATATATTAAAGATTTTAATTAAGAAAACCTTTCACATGTATTCTAACCCGGGAAGCCCGGCTTGGATCCGGGTTGCTACTAGCTAAAAAAAAAAACTACACATGATTAAAATGTTTTGGAATGTTCAAAAGGATGCACAAGCTACGTCTAAATTATTTGCACAAGAGTGATAAACCAAGTCAAGACAAAGCATTTTTGCGTAGGAAACTGAAGCGCAATTCCCTTATTCAATCAAAAATACTTCAAATCACGGAAATTGTACTGGCAACAGCACTATCGGGATATTTCCGTTATTTGAAGAATGTCCGTTTCTTTTTTCTCCGTTACAGAAGGCAAAATATACCTCAATTGAAGAAAGTGGGGATATAAAAAAGGCGATGTTCTTGGAGTCGAACCAGGTATCTTACTGTTATGAGCCGAGTATCTTAACCGTTCGGCTACAGTTGTTCTGCAGTGAACAGTTTGAAATAAACATATTATATTTCCTTCAGATGGGTATGACTTGATTAATTTCTTCAGAAAGCTGGGAACTTTGAAGTTAATTTCACGAATATTTTGAAGTTATTGAGATTATGGGTGGTGTTTTAACCAGGGCTGCGGAGTCGTAGTCAGGAACATTTTTGAGCGAAAGAGTCTGAGTCGGAGTCAGAGTCGAATCTGTTAAAATTCCCAAAGTCGGAGTCAGAGTCGTCCATTTTGCAAGCAGGTCTGCGTTGTCGGAGTCAGAGTCAGGCCCATTTTTGAGCGAAAGAGTCGCAGTCGGAAGTCGGATCTGTTAAAATTCCCGGAGTCGGAGTCTTCCATTTTTCCCACCGACTCCGCAGACTTCGTCTTAACAATTTAATATTAATACAAAATAAAAATATAAATTATAAATAGTTTTAAGTAGATTGTTAGATGTAAAATATGAATATTATATTTTTATTCGAGAAGAAATGATTGGGTTATTTGTGTGTGCACGTGTTTTTTTGTTGTCGTTTTTTTAGTAAAATCGATTTTTTTCCATTTAAGATTTTCATTTTAATTAATATATCTCTTTTTAAATTCCATTTAAAATATATTTTAAAAACGAATATATTTTTTTTTAACTTTAAAAAATAAATTGTGAGTACTTATAAATGAATGAGAAAATTAATCGTTATTTATTTTTAAATTCGAAAACTGTTTTTTTTAAATAAATTAGAAATATTAATTTATAGAATTTTCGATTTCTCATTTTAAAAATAAATTCTAATTTTACTATTAATAGAGCGAATACGCATGCGTGCTAGGAATGAACGGAATTTCCCCCTCTTTTACAAATTTTCTCGAAGAATTCGCGATATGAAATATGTTTTCTAAGAGTTCAGAAATTATTTGTTAAAAAATGAGGAATAATTTAGTGTGTAAAGACGAGGTTTTCTGACAATGAATGAATAGTGTCTCACTGCATAAGCAGAATCCTTATTTTTTTTATTACTTTTCAATAATGAACATGCATTATCGAAACTTTCAATAGTAACTTTCGGTACTATTTAGTAATCCCGTCGACCAATTTCGCCAAATTATACAAATTGATATAATTTTTATTTTAATGGGGTCCGGGACACAAAAATCTTCAAATTTTCAATTTTTTTTAATGGATTAAAAATTTCTCTGCCGTTTTCTGCTTAAAATGATGTTTAAATCATGTTTCTATCTTAATTAGAACAAGAAATATTAATTTTTTCCTTTTGGTTTGTTTTCAAAATCTGCCTTTCAAGCTATGGTCGTCAAGGAAATGAGTTCTTGCGAAATTGCGTTTTTCTTCATGATAGGTTTTTTCACCATTTCTCATATTTAAATTCTTATAACACGAGAACTGTTAAAGATACAGAGTTGAAACTCGGAACATATCTTTTTCAATTATTTTACTTTACTTTTGAGCCAGCATATTTGAAAAAAAAATATTTACTTTTGAAAATATGATTTTTTTAAAAAAGTTGCACCACTTTTTTTGTAATTTTTTCGTTAAACATTTTTAATTATTTTTTAATTAATATTTTTTTAAATACTGGCTCTAAATTAAAATATATATATTTCTGTTTATTTAAATGAAAAACAATTTAAATTCTACAAATAATATTTCGAGTTATAACGATTTTAAGTTATAGCACTTTTTTCATAAATTTTAATTTAAATTTTTTTTCAAAAAAAGCTATGAGAAGTTTTATCATTTGATTTTGTTTACAAATGATATGGTTAACCATCAGAAAAAAATTCAAAATTTTAACTCAATAAATAAAATTTTTTTGAAAATGTGTCCCGGACCCCCTTAAACTAGTTGTACCCGGCCACGCGTACTGTGGCTCAGTCTGGCTAAATGGAAAAGAAAGAAAAGAGAAAGTGCACGTTTTTAACATGTTTAATTTCACAATACTTGTGGGTATACAATACTTTTTGTTGTTACATTGTCTGTGCAGATATAGAGATTGTCTGATTTGCCGATTCTAGAACACGAAACATATAATTGTCCGTGTGAGAAACAATACATATCTAGATCTAAACCGCAGAATTTTAAAGCTTGGACCTAACTTTGTTGATGGAGATTACACACGCCAATCAAATAAGTAGGACATCTTCACCTTTGAAAGGTCCTGTCAAGATTGTTGCTTCTACGAAGTTGCTATTATTTTTTTACTGCAAGCCGCGTGCCGTTGCAAAGATTTGGCTTGTGAATATTTCGCAAGATCATAATTGGTAGGCCGATTGTCAATTGCAGTACGTGCGGTGCCATCCCTGGCACATCGAGTGAATTAAAAAGATATGTGCCGAGTTAAACTTATGGCATTAAGCTTACAGGCTAAAAGTGTATAATAACAGGCTAATTGTATAATATTCTCTAATTTCAAAGAATAATGCCCATTGAAAAATAAATTAAGGGGAATTACCCCCCCCCCCGTTTCCCCCCTTTGTACTTAACCAATGAACCTCCAAATCTAATCAGATAAACGCCTTATCAGAACAAACCGCTAAACCAAATTGGACGCAAATCGGATAATTCTGCATGCAAAACCCATTTATATAAATTAATGGGGATTAGCCCCCTTTCGCCCCTTTATATTTAATCAATGAATCCCCAAAACAAATCAGGCAAGCGCCTTATCAGATAGAACCTATTCAATAAATTTGAAGCAAATCGAATAATTCTACATGAAAAACCAAATTATCTAAATTAAAGGGGGGTGGAGGAATTATCTCCCCGTTTCCCTTTGCACAACCAATAAAACACCAAAACTAATCAGGGAAGCACTTTATCAGAATGAACCTATTTACAAAATTTTAAGGAAATCACATAATTCTGCATGAAAAACCCATTTATCTAAATTAAAGGAGGATTAGCCCCCGTTCCCCTTTTATACTTAACCAATGAACTCCCAAAACTAATCAGGGAAGCGCCTTATCAGAATGAAAATTTTTACAAAATTTGAAGCAAATCGGATATTTCTATCAAGAGTTATCGCGTTACATACATACGTACATACAGAACATGCAGGCACATTAGCTCTCAGGCTTTCATAACCTGTGAGCTAAAAGAAAAAAAAACACGAACTAAAAAAAAAAACAAAGAAAAAACAAATATCATGAAAAATACTGACGAAATATTTCAGTAATGTGTCCCTCCGGAGGGCATAGTGAGGGGAGCTGCATAATATGAAAGATTGGTCAAATGGCTTTCTAATGATATACCACATAATGGGTGTCAAAAAATATTAAATAAGTGCCCCGGGGGATGAATTTGGGGGAGGGGATGCGAGTTTCATAATAGTAATATAAAAACACTCGCGCATTCAAATGCAACGCAATCGAAGAATTTCAAAGAAATCGGTGAAGAACTTTCGGAGGATTTCGTACAAACGAACATTTACATTTTTTTTAATAGAAATGTACCCCTACTGGGGGTAAGTGGGGTGAGGGGGATGGTAGGTGCATAATATGAAAGAGTAGTCAAAGGGTTTTCTAATGATATGTCACATGACCTGTGTCTGAAAAAATTTAAAAAGCGGCCCTGGTGGTGGCGAGGAAATTGGAGGAGGGAGGAGCTAAGTTCGTGATAGGTATATTAAAACACGCTCGTATTCGAATGCAATACAATCCGTGAATTTCAAAGAAATCGGTGAAGAACTTTCGGAGGTTTAAGATTTTGTACAAACGAACATATTTATTTTCATTTATATAGAAATGTGCCCCATGTGGGGAAAGGGAGGGGAGTGAGATGAGAGGTGCATAATATAAAACAGGAGTCCAAGGGCTTTCTAATAGTATATCACATGATGGGCTTTGGAAAAAATTTAAAAAGTGCCCCCTGGTGGGGGTGGTAAATGGGGGGGGAGCGAAGCTCCTAATAAGTATATAACAACACTTCCGTATTCGGATGAAACTCAACTCGTGAATTTGAAAGCAATCGGGGAATAAATTTCGGAGATTAGCTATTTTGAACAAACGAACATTTACATTTTTGTTTATATAGATAACGAAAGAACAAATAAATTAGTATAACATTTAAAAAAATACAAATAAAACGTCGAAATAAAAATCCGCAGCCCTTTGAATACTAGGCCTGATCGCTGATTCAAAATGGCGGCTGCCGAAGGCGGACTTTTATTTCAATTAATAAAATTATACCATGGTTGAGCGCCTAGGGAACCTCCCCCTAGGCCTTGCCCGTGCTTTCTTTTTGTCCCGTAGGACCAGGCAAGAAGTTAGTTCCTGACTTTCTACTAATTTTAGTTTACTGAGAGATATTACAAAAAGTTCAATAAATAAAGTCATTGATTTAATATTAGGGTTCATGCTCAAAGCAATTTTTTTCATTTTCAGATTTTCCAAGAACACAAAACAATCCACGACCACATACTTTAAGCATTTCGAGACTATAAAATATTATACAGGAAGACATTTTTGGGCATTAAAATGAGGTTAGGAATCTAACATAAAATCATCATTATGTAGGGGAAAATCATATGCTTGTAAAAAGCACCCGATACCATTAACAAAGTTTTGTTATTTTTATGGAATGTTACTTGAAAAATTTCTTTCAAAATATAAGACTAGGTTTGCCATTAACTCACCATCAAGTTAATGTGTTATATATCAATGTGTGACAAGCAATATCATATATTAAAAAGAATTCTCACAGAAAAGTTTCAACATGGCATACATGGAATGAACGATTTGCTTCTAAAAAATCCTTTAGACAGGAAACTTGGAATTCCATCATTAAAAAATATTTATCAAAATTATTATACATATATTATATGTTTGTCAGCAAAGGAAGAAATATTTATATTCTTATCTAGCATCATGATCAAGGTTTTATGAAAACCCAGCAGTTTTGAAAAAAATAATAAAATCTTGGTTTAATACATTTACACAAATTAAAAAATAAATGAAAGGATAAATTTGATTTTTAAATTATGAAAAATATGACATGAAAAATGATTCAGATATTATTAAGAATTTTAGATATTCTAGGCTTGACTACTACAAACAAATACAATATTTATTTATTTCTTAGTTTTCTGATTTTTTTCTTATCTTCCTTTTCTTTATTAAAATTTTCAGTCACCGTTTTTGAATAGTTATTTAGTAGTATCTTATATACAATTTGCATGACATTTTTTAAATTAATAAAGCTATCATGAGAACAATATTTACATAAATGATCATCTATGTCTCTGACTATATTCTTAACATACGGTTCACTGATTTTTAATAACAAGTTCAGCGGATTTTCATGAGTGAGGAAAGCATTAGAAAAATCATCTAATAATTTTTCAAATATTATGATGCACATAGAAGCAGTTTTAATGTAAAAGCAGTAGGTCTTTTTAAAGAACCTCTATCTAAGTAATTTATTAATCTACACTCCTCAGAAAATTCATATTCAAAATCATCATTACAAATTAGCATTTCTATACAGTAATTACAAGTGATGTTTTTACAAATTTTAAAAGCAGCATAGCCTGCAATGAAAAGTAAGATTGGAGCAATTTTTTTATCAACTGGTTTTAATATATCTATTTTAAGATCTTCAAATACGTCTAAATTTATGGACGAATTGCATTTATTATCTGTCTCTTTAAATGAATATTTTTGTTTATTATGAAAGAGCAAATTTTGAATTCTTATTTTTTTTCGCTTTCAATCAATTGCTCTAGTGAGATATAATAATTACTGCCAGATAATTGTCTGTAAAGACTAAATCGCTCCTCTAGGGGATCTTCTTGGAATTTGCCAAATAATATATAATTAATATTTAAATGCTTTAGAGCAAATGTGGCTAAACCAAGCAGTCCATTGCAAGTTTGTTGGAAAGCATCAAAGGTTCTGTTGCTTAAGCCATTATATAAGCTGCTCTGGATAAAATGGACCATCTATTTAACCAATTTAACATGTGTTTCAAAAATTTTAATTGCTCTTGTTCTATGCACGTAATTGCTCTAAAATCTTCATTTTTATATCGAGTATCTTTATTTAGAGATTCCACGTTTACTATGTTCCACCATTTTAAAATAATAGAAAGTCACAAGTGCCTTTAGTATTATTTCCTCCAATTTCTTTAAGAGCATTAATGTTTTCATAATTAAAAATTTTGCACACCAAACTGACTTTTTGTCTGTCAACACTAGAGGGGTATAAAGCTTTGTGGTTCAATTTATACCCATATTTTAGCAATGACTCATTTTCATTGGAATATATCTTTCTCAAATGATTAAAATCAGATGTTTTAACAGTGTTCTAATCTTCAAAGGCAGGATAGTGGAAAACTAAATTTTTGTGATTAATCCAAATGTTACGTATGTTTTTTAAAATATGGACAGTATCATACAGCAAAAATAATGGAAAATTAGAAGATGCTGGGTTGTGACCGATTGGTAGCCAAAAGCGTGAGGTTCAAAAAATGAAAATAATTATTTGTTCACTTGATTATTATCCGCAGTAACACTTAATGTATTAACACCCAACTCATGCAGCTCTTTCAAAAAAATTTTTTGTAATTTCATACAGAAATTTTCCTGAATTTTTATGAATCGGGACAATTGCTATTACATCTTTATGTCAGCCAAATGAAGATGTTATGGAAAATACCTGGGCAGTTTTGGCTAATTTGGTGGAATTAGTTATGGATAAACCAGTTAACTTTCCTCCTTTAAATGATAACTCTGAGGAAATATACAGGGTGTCCCTAAACTCATGGTACATACGCTAGGGGGTAATAGAACACATCAAGACGAGTAATAGTAAATAGGAAACCAAGGGTTCCAAACGTATTCCAAAGGAGACAAGCGTCATCAAAGTTTAGGGTCCCAAATTGCAAATGATGATTAAAAAGGGAAAAATGGGTCGATTTATTTGCGGTTTTCGCTAAAATCATTCTTTAAATTAGTATTTTCTTTTAAAAAAAGGTTTTAAAGAGAAAGTTATAAAAATGCCGGTAGAGAGCGCTCTTGACTTTGGAATACCGAATAATTACTTTTTACCGTTTTATTTTTAACACTGTTAAATGTTTTCTAAAGCTTAGACCTCAACTTAAACT
Source organism: Maratus speciosus (assembly GCA_963932465.1). Lineage (NCBI taxonomy): Eukaryota > Metazoa > Arthropoda > Arachnida > Araneae > Salticidae > Maratus > Maratus speciosus. The sequence goes on from OZ010789.1 coordinate 225,928,192, forward strand.
TTGTGTGCACAAGTGAAATCATCGGGAGTGGTTAAGTGGAGCAAATTTAATTGGGTTCAGGGGGTTGATTTTTGAACAATCGTATGCAATGAGCAAAATAATAACAAAATGGTGGAAATCAGGACAGACAGATATGGAATGGAAAGAAACCAACAAAAGGAAGAAAACACTTTATTCAATCAAATGAAAATAAACAACACGAAGTACTCCATCCCAGGAATTGTTCAAAATTGCAGCCTCCAACACGAACGCAGGTTTGAAGCCCTCGATGGATTGACCGCCGTACATTGGCAAAAACATTAGTCATCTCTCTTATGGTGGCCGAAGCAACGGATATCCGGGCAACAAGGTCGTCAGCAGAATCTAAGGGACTTTCTTCGTATATCAGGTTCTTCATATGACCCCACAAGAAAAAGTCCAGACAGGATAAATCGGGTGAACGGCCCGGCCAGCTGATTGGACCACCACGACCTATCCATCGCCCCGGATATATGATATTCAGGGTGTTACGGGCATCCAGTCTGTAATGGGCCGGTGCTCCGTCGTGTTCGAACCACATACGTCGTCTGATGGTGCTGGAACATGGTTTAATAGTTCTGGCAACACCTGTTGCAGAAACACAAGATATGAATCTCCATCTAGGCGCGTTGGCAGTAAGTATGGCCTGATTAGATAATCGTGAACGATTCCGGCCCAAATATTAACCGCAAAACGTGGGCGTATTGTGTATGGGTTTTTATTTGACCACACATGATAATTGTGGATATTCAAAATACCCTCGCGTGTGAATGTGCATTCGTCCGTGAACAACACATGTGCACAAAAGGTAGGGTCCACAGCCGTTTGTTGGAGCAACCACGTGCTAAAATTGACACGTGCCTGGTAATCCGCTGGTTCTAGGCCTTGAACTATCTGCGCATGGTACAGATGCATTCCTTCATCTCGCAGAACTCGCCACACGGTATTACGGGAAACGTTAACTTCTTCGGACAGTTCCCGCGTGCTAGATTCAGGCCTCTCGTTGATACGATCCAAAATGTTATCCGTAACGGATGGCGTTCTTACACTCCTGGAACGTCCGGTATCCTGCATGCAACTTGCAAAGGAACCCCTTTCGCACAGTTGTTGGTGCAGTCGTTGAAATATCCTCGCATCAGGAACACGTCTGGTTGAAAATGCTCTCGGTACAATCTTTGAGCTTCTGTTGCATTGCCTTGTGCAGCTCCGTACATGTAATGCATCTCGGCCTTCTCCTGGTTAGAGTACGAAACCATATTATCGGCTATCCACAGAGCAAGTGAAGACAGCTGCTGTGAACAGTTCCCAGTTTTACAATTACGCACTCGAATAAGTAACTTTTATGTTAGCGAAAATTTTCATACGCGTTCTTCTTCCCCATGTCACATTTTCATATTCTTCTTCCGGAAACTTACATCATAATGGTAGCTATAGCGATTGCATGTATCTAGTTTAAACATGGTCTAACACGTTTGCGTTTGAATTCAAATCATGCATTACTTAGTGAACGTTGTTTGTTTTGATGTGTATTATGACCTCTTAAAGTTTGCTTCATCACTTATTATTTTGCTCATTACAACGATCGTTCAAAAATCAACCCCCTAAACACAGTTAAATTTGCTCCACTTAACCACTCCCGATGATTTCACTTGTGCACACGAAATTTAAGTTAAGGTCTAAGCTTTAGAAAACATTTAACAGTGTTAAAAAAAATCGGTAAAAAGTAGTTATTCGGTACTCCAAAGACTAGAGCGCCCTCTACTGGTATTTTTATAACTTTCTCTTTAAAACTTTTTTTTAAGAAAATACTAATTTAAAGAATGATTTTAGCGAAAACCGCAAATAAATCGACCCATTTTTCCCTTTTTTATGATCATTTGCAATTTGGGACCCTAAACTTTGATGGCGCCTGTCTCCTTTGGAATACGTTTGGGACCCTTAGTTTCCTATTTACTATTACTCGTCTTGATGTGTTCTATCAACCCCTAGCGTATGTACCATGAGTTTAGGGACACCCTGTATACTTCATCTAAAAGTAGGTTAACATATTTTTCAACTGGTGTGAGAACACTTAACCTTTTCTCTAAGTAATTACTTTTTACATTATATGATGGATTACAAACATTCAATTTTGAAGCCAATTTTCTTAAATTACTGTAATGAGGCAAAATTAACAATATTGTTTTCATTATCCCCTTATAAAAAGATGGGGAATGTAAAAACATTTTAAAATCCAATTCTAGTAAGAGGGAAGAAAATCTATATCTTTCTTTGGGTGTGTTAATAAGTTATAACTGCTCGATTAAAATATCTAACATAGACTGTTTACCTTCATCTAGATCTTGGTGGCATTCGTTTAACAATTCAACAGCCTTTACGAATTTATTTTCATCAGGAGTATTTATTTTATATTCATCGCAAATTTTAACAATTGTGTCAACCTTATGCTTATTTCCTAGTTTGTTAAAATTCAAACCTAGCTTTTCTATATCAATTTTTTCATTAAGGCAATAAATTTGAAATTTTAAATCAGAACTTACCTTAAGAGATATAGTTATCCTAGGTGTATCATTTGAGCACAATTAAAAAATAATTAGCTCTTTATTAAGAATCATAAAAGACCAATCAGAGAAGTTCTTAAAATATTCTTCTAGATATTCCTTTAGCTATTGAATATTTTGAACTTTTGAAATTATAACTTCAGCTTCATATGTTGAAATGCTTTTAGTTATAATCTCTTGAATTTTATCCTCTTCTTTTTCTTCTCGGGTTTTTCTTTTTTTTGGAAACCTGTACATTTAGATGGGGTATCATTTGATTAATTATACAGGCAAATGCATAATCAGTTTGCACCGGACTTTTCCTTGATATTATATGCTTCACGCCATTTTTATCCCCCCATTCATCTTCAAATAAAATCATGCGGTTATCGAAATGTTTGATGCATAAACTAGCATTTTTGTGAAAGTAAACTGACCTCTTCGCATTCTTGATAGCCATAATTTCTTTCTTTCCTCATCTCTTGGAAATCAAAAGCAGGAAACGTACAGTAGATTGTAATTCGACTTAGATTCAGGAACTGAACATTTAAAAGGCATTGCCTTTCTTTAAAAGATATAAAACAATAACTTAATAAACAGAAAATTTTTAAGAAAACTTTTAAATCACGTACAACTTTATACTACTGAGGTTTGCAATAATCAACAATCGAACGTTGAAGACAAGCGCCCGTCACTTTGCGGTTCTTTCGTTTCAATTTATCCGCCTTCGACTGGCCACGTGACCTGCCGAAGTTAGTTTAGCGATTTGGCTGTGTATTCAGGGGGCTGTGTAAAAAATCACCTGATGACGTAAACATGTGTAACTCGCTTAAAGTCAAGTGAATGTGACATTTATGATCAACCATTATTGGAATTAATCTTATAGTTTGGCGATAGATTTTTGGTCGACGGGATAACCAAGTAGTACCTAACTTTCTTCTTGAAATATACACTGCTCAAAACAATTAAAGGATATTTGAAGTTTTATATAAAATAAAGATATAAACGAAATTTTTTTGCCGAAAATAGAAGAAGAGAATCACAAATGCAAATTTTTCTGGTTTTCAAACTGTGGAGTATGCAAATTTTGAGTTCGACGTCAAAAACGTCGCTTCAGCGGCAGCGAATGAAATTTGACTTTCAACTGGATAAAAGAGAATGAAGACAAGGATGATCGGCATTCAGTGATTGCTTTGTTTCGATGAGTACGATGTCTCAGCGAAGTCATTTGACAGATTCAGAAGCTTTGAGAATTGTTGGTAGGTTAGAAGGGGGCCAAACTCAAGCCGAAATAGCGCAAGCCATTGGAGTGTCACCAAGTGTCATTTCCAGGATCTGGAACCGTTTTTTGGAGAGTGGATGTGCAGGCCGAAGACCAGGGTAAGGTCGTAGACGGGCAACAACGCCCAATGAAGATCGGTATTTAGCGTTAACAGCTCGGAGACACCGAACCATGAACACTACTCTTCTCCAACAACACCTTCGCTCGGCTACAGGCACCACGATTTCAACTCAGACTGTCCGAAACCGGCTCCATGCTGTAGGTCTGTATGCTCGCCGACCGATGATATGTGTTAGATTAACATCAAGGTGTCGTCGCGACCGCAGAGAGTGCGCAACCGAGCATGTCAACTGGAGGAGAAATGAATGGAGCAATATTCTGTTTCTGACGAGTCCCGTTTTTCTGTGCATCCGGATAATAGGCGTATTTTCATCTGGAGGGACCGTGGCAGTAGGAATAATCCTGCGTTCGTGCACGAAAGTGTCAGATTTGGCGGTGGAGGAGTGTTGGCGTATGGTGGCATTTCCATTGACGGGCGCACTGACCTCTACATCATTCGAGATGGAGCTCTGACTGGTCGCCGATATAAGGATGAGATCCTCAGACCTATTGTAGTCCCTTACGCTGCAGCAATCGGAGATAACTTCCTTTTAATGGACGATAACTGCAGGCCACATCGTGCAAACCTGGTGAAGGATTTCCTTTTCGAGGAAGGAATCGTTCGAATGAAATGGCCAGCGTGTTCTCCAGACATGAATCCAATCGAGCACGTTTGGGACGCTCTAGGAAGACGAGTTTCTGGCCGCCAACAACCCCCCACAAACTCTCCAAGAACTGGAAAGAGTTCTTCTGGAAGAGTGGGGCAGAATACCCCAACTCGTCATTAATAGCCTCATTGAGTCCATGCCTCAAAGGTGTTCAACGTTGCTGGCCGCCCGTGGAAACCATACCCCCTACTAAAAATGATTTTCTTTGAAGAAAACACCTTTTCTTATTCTTTTTTTCTCATATGCACAAATTGTGTTTTTTTCCTTTAGTACACAAATGCGCAATAAAATGCATTTTTTTCTGCCAAACATGTGTAATTTATTCTCATATAACCTACTATGTCTGTCGACCATGTATCAATCAGCTAAACAGTTTACCAGATACAAAGTACACCTAAAACTGCAATATCCTTTAATTGTTTTGAGCAGTGTATGATGACAACACAAGAAGAGTTGAAAATGCATCGTAATTTGGTCGGTTTCAACGTATATACCGACGAATATATTTTCTAGACATATATATTTTATAGACATATTTATTTATTAGATGTCTTTTATGAAATTTTTTTTAATAAAAAGCTTTAACACAATCATTTTGTGATCAAGTAAATCCGGAATATTAAAGCAGTGAATTATCACTTTGCTAACAAGACGTAAACCGACAAAGTGAAAAATGTTCAAGCCGGGAATCGAACCCGAGCCCCTGGAATAGCGCTCCAGTGCTCTACCACTAAGCCACGAGGACGATGCCCAGCTTGGCATCTCTTACACACATATAAGTCGGTTAGGCTGCAACCGCAGCTACTAGATCGAAAGGTCTTCATGAGCACAAAATCTTGTGGCGAAACATGAGACGCAAATAAACACAGCATCGGTGAATATACAATTTTAATTAATTTTTCAACTACTTTTCAGCAGTGAAACTACGCTTGAAATTATTGAATATTAAAGCAGTGAATTATCACTTTCCTAACAAGACGTAAACCGACATAGTGAAAAATATCCAAGCCGGGAATTGAACCCGGGCCCCTGAAATAGCGCTCCAGTGCTCTACCACTAAGCCACGAGGACGAAATAGTGGCCACGGCTGAAAAGTAGTGGAAAAATTAATTAAAAAAAAGAAAATGCAGGTTGTCCATAAAAAAGTCCCAGTTTCGATGGTCTATTATAACGTTTAATATAGACTATTTACAACAAATCATGCATCAAATTGAAGTTAAACTAACCTAGTTTTTCTTACAAACGTTCAATATGTGCCTTTTTAGTTATACGGCACACATCCAACCTAAAGTCAAAGTCTTCCCACTCTTCGGTTAACAAGTTCGGAGTAATGGAAGCGATAGCCTCTTCAATTCTGTGTCTCAACTCTGCCAAATTATTACGTAGCGGCGGAACGTAGAAGAGACCTTTTATAATTTGCCAAAGGAAAAAATCGCATGGCTCTAAAGGCTGTTAAATCTTCAGCCCAGCAATAACGCTTTACGCTCAGCAGTCGCCATTTTGTGTATGTGGCACTGCAAGCAAATAAATAACAAAACAGTGCTCACGCATGAGCTTATCTAAAACTGTTTGAGTTACTCTTTATTTGTGACCTTGAACCAACACTCTAAAACGCGTGCAGTTGACAGTATTAAAATTTATAACTGTGACTTTTTTTATGGACACCCTGTATTTGGACGTTAATTGTGGCCAGTTATAGTACTCCTCGTGATGTCTTCGTATTTTACAAAAAAACGCAATAAGTGTTTTGAATTATCATTGCAATATTTTCATTGTTGTTAATGTTCTGAATGGAAATCCTGGTATGGCGTCAAGTAAGGTAACTTGTACTTTGGACTGAATAAATGAATTTGTGACCCTGCTTCTTACACAAAATTTATTTAACTTGACATGCATGCATTATATATCTGTATAATGCATGTATCTATACCAAAATATCTGTACCACATATTTCGAAATACCCTACATTTTTCATTCGACTTAAATTGTGAAGAAAAGCAAAATTTATGTCTCAAAATTCTACAAAATCTTACGTTTTTTCACTCTAATATTCCAAATCTGAACTTTCTTTACGCGTAAAATATGCCCATTTCACTCTTAGATTAAAATAATTGCATGTAAAGTAAACTTTTCTAAAAAGATGAAAAAACTAAAAACTTTCTCTTCGCCTTTGAAAAGTACAATTTGTTTCATGCATAAATAATAACACAGTGTACAGTTTTTTGTTGCACAAGATATTTTATGCTTTCTACCAGCACTTTGAAAATTCTGAACAAAAGTTGATATATTTTGGTCTGTTGAATTACATGCATAAAATATATCAACCTAGAAAGTATTGTGGTTTCAGAATTGTTTAAAGCCTCCTGGTTTTTATGCTTTTATATTATATATATTTGTTTGGGTTCCTTCATCTTTTATACTACATCCAAAATAGTTACTTCTGTTGTGCTTCCTTAGAATTTCTTTCGGTATTCTGAAGTCTTTTTAGAATTTTAAATTTTATCTTCTCTTATCTACACCGTCTTGTGTAATTTATTATTCTTATTTTTGAAATTTTCAAAAATGTATGTGTGTATTATTTGTTTTGTTTTTTTCATACTTATTCTTTATGAAGTATGACAAATTGCTCTTAAAATCTATATACAAGGGGGAGAGGGGTCATAATTAAACTGACAGTACACAAAGTGTTCTGTAACGCGACCTAATTGAGAGAATGACGCCAAATTTTGTAAGAAGATTAAACAAGACAGGGGACGAATTATTCCGTGAAAAGAAAACTTCCAAAAGTCACCCTTAGAGGAATTTGTGGCGCTATGTAACAGAAAAAGAGTTTTAAAAAATGCAGAATCAATACTAAAATCGTTAAATGTGCTTAATAAAAGGTAATTTTATTTCAGTATTGATTCTGCCTTTTTAAAATCTCTCTTTTCTGTTACACTGCGCCATATAGTCCCCTAGCATTGATTTTTGGAACTAATTCATTCTTCACGGAATCCTTCGTCCCCCGTCTTGTTTAATCTTCTTTCAAAATTTGGCGTCATTCTCACAATTAGATCGCGCTACAGAACATTGTCAGTTTAATTCTGGCCATCTTGTATTTAAAAGACAAGGCTGTTTTTTTAGTTATGTGCCCTGAGCATCCTGCTGAACCAATTTTACTAATTATTATTTTAAATGAGAGCTGTTCATTCGTAGATGTGCCCGATTTAGCTATATTTTAAATAATTTCCATTTTTATATTTTTAATTTATATTTAAAGTTTTTTATAAAATTTCTTCAAAATGGTTGCAATTGGCTTACTTCCATTGTTGCAAAATGAGGAAAAATAATGGAGTTTATTTACCTTTGTTCATCATATCCTTATTGATGCCATTTTCCCTTTACAATTAAAAAAATATTCTAGCCGAAAGTGACGTCTTGCTTTAAAAAATATCTACTTTTTTTAATAAAGTTGTTACATTTCAATACTTTTTCATTCCGTTGACACTGCATTTGAGACGCTAGGGATTTTAACGCTTCCATGAATGAAAATGACGTCATATTTAAAAGAAAACGATAATTTTCTTTGATAAAATGAAATATTTTACCACGAATGTGTTCAAAACAGATAATTTTCTTGAATTTGTACTTGAAGGTACTGAGATTACAATCTTCAAAATGCAAGTGTTCACATGCAAAATTGTAGCGTTACTTCAAGATTGGAAATACATTTATTAATAATCTATTTCGCGTTAAAGTATTTTTAAAATAGTGAATACCGATATGAGAGCCCCGTACGTAAATTTTAAAACGTTGAAAATGACGTTAATTTTAAATTTCAGGGGAAAAAATTCCATCATTGCGTCAAAGTGAAATTAAGCAGGAAAGCCTAAATTAATATAATATAAATATAATATCATACTATATATAACATCATAATCATTTTAATATATCTATACTGACTACGCATATGAGTAAAGTTTATTTCTTTCAATAACTTGAATAGTTGAAGTTTATGTAAATAGTATTTTGGTAACTTTAGAAAAAATATTTATTTTTAGTTACACATTTTTTTAGTTAGATATAAATATGTAAGATGGATGTTTTGTTATAATTAATTTTGTACGTTTATTATAAATCAATGTAACAGTTCCTTTTAAAACATTTTTCTTTCGTTATAATTCGACGAAATTCACCTCGTATACGCTAAAGTATATTTGTCAACTTATGCATTGCTAAACTAATCAACAGGTTTTGTCATCAATTTTATGAACATCATTTATACTAATTTGCACTTAAATTATATTTGTTTTGAGCCCAAATAGAACTGTTTAAAATGTTTGTTAATGTACAATGCAATTTACAGCAGTTAGAAATAAATATGAAGAAGATTTTTAATGTTTTATATACTGCTGTATCACCCAAGATGCTGCTTATTTCAGATTTCATTTGTGATATTGATTATCAGAAATGAAGCAACGGATAAAATGAACGAAAAATGCCCAATTAAAATGCATAGTAATAAATAAAAATACTCTTTTTTTTTACTTTTTTCTATCTGTAATAGAAGAAAGCTTTGTAATCGAATTTTTTTCGATTTCCGGATTTCGTCGGATTTATATGTTTAGGTGTCAGAGATCCCGAAAAACGTTTATATAAATGTCTATTTTTCCGTGTGTCTGTCTTGTTTGTATCATCGAAATGTATATGAAATTATGCATATATTTGAACAAAATTTCATATATATGTTTTTGACTATGATCAGCAGATCCCATATGAATTTGAATGAGAATATGCTACAGGAAGAGGACGCTGTAATATCGATTTTGTGTCATTTACATTATTTTACCATCGGAAAGTATACGAAGTTATACATGGCATTGAACAAAACTTCATTGTATATATTGTGCTATAGGATATATAGGGGTACATTGTATAGGGGAGACTAGGGACAGTTGACCACGGGAGGTTTGACCCACCCATCAATTTTCATATTTAAAAGAATTTCAGAGTTTTATCAATAGGTGTCAACCAAAGCTACTGGAATGCTCAAACAAAAGTCTTCGTTTTATAGAGGTAATCGAAATAGGCGTGAAAAAAATTAATTATGAGGCGTTTTCAACCTAAAAATTGTGCTTTTTAGAAATATTTTGTTACCTTTTTTCAGATAAATTATATCATAGAAATTTAAGTAAGTAGGTTTAAAGTAACGCAGAAATATCGAGCTTTCCTTCCAGGCATAAAAACTGTACAAAAAGTTTGGCTTAACATAACAATATGCTAGTATTTAGAAAAGGTCTATGGAGGGAGGCTTGACCGACCCAATGTGAGGGAGGGTTGATCAGATGCTCAAGGCTCCCTTAATTAAGTGGTTTTGGAAATCTTTTTTTAATGCACTGTGCATAACGAAAAGTTAATGGTTATATATATAAAAAATGTACATTTATTCCGTAAAGCTACAGTAAAATGGTGTGATGGAAAAGAAAATGTTTAAAACTGACTAAAGAAAGATGGGCAAAATTGCTAGAAAATGGGAAAGTTGATAGGAACATTTTTCCATTTAAAAATTACTTACAATAGATAAATAGAAACAGTGAGAAAGACTATAAAAGGCTAGAAAGGTTGAAAACAGCAGTCTTAACCCTTTCAATGGCAATGGTATGTTTATAAAGCCAATTAATTTTAATTCTGAAACGTCTCAATGGCACCAGAATTTTGCTAAAATCTTTTCCAATTAATATGTGTGTGAAATATAGCCTTTTTCTTATTTTCAAATAAATTTGTTCGTAAATTCTGGTGCCAGTCATTCATTTCAACATTTTAGTACTGAAAGTACTTTGCCCCTTAAAGGTTTAAATCATGTTAATGATAAGTTAATTGCTCATGCGGCTGCAAAAGAACATAGCATCGACCGAATAACTTTAGGGAGGTATGCAGACAAATTTCACCATGGTGAATACAGTGAGATGAAGCCAAACTATGTGACAGCTAAAGTTGTCATGTCGAGTGTCACAAAAATAGGACAAGGAGAGAGAGACAAGAAAAGAAGCGGGACAGTGGCTCCTAAATCCGGACATAATAACATGAAACACAATGAAAACGGAGCCTGTCTCTAACAGAATACTGCCTTAAATGTTAAAATTTCATTTTCCCTACAGTACAATTATACCTGCTCAGATGAAATCCTGTTTAAAACAAAATTTTTCTCCTCTGACTTGCGATTGCGTTTCAACAGGTTTGTTTAAGCATCATATTTTAAAAAATATTTTTTTATAATAATTAAAACATGTAGCATAAAGTTATTTTGCCTTTTTAAAACTGATTTTATTCCTCTTCACAAATATTGCAATATAAAACAAAGTGGGTCAAGCCTCCCATATAGTGGGTCAACCCTCCCATATGTGGGGAGCCTTGACCCATTATTTTTTCATGATTAAAATCAATCATTTTTCAAATTTCTGATGTGTTACACTTATGTAGCAATTTTATTTTGATAATTGATTGTATAACGAATAAAATGATATATAAAACTTTATTCTACGTTCAATATTTAAAAAACAAAAAATAATTTTGTAAAAAGTGGGTCAACCCTCCCTAGTCTCCCCTATATTGTGGTATGCCCTGATACATATGATTTCATATTGGCCGGGTTATACAGGAGTATATAACGTTTTGTGCAAGAACCCGTTTAACTGAACTCTCATCCCTTGCCTGAATAATAAATTGAGTGAAGAACAAAAACAAATAAATCACCAGTACATTAGCACAACCATCTGTAGTTTTTTTTTATTGTTCCATACACGTTACCAGCCATAAGGCCGGGTAGAAATTTGAGATCAGGAAGGTGTCACTTTTACATTATACAATTTTGTAAGTATCTTCTGCCACGAAAGAACCGTGTATTCGAGTTTTGTTGTCTTGGCATACAGCTAAAAAATGCGCCAATATTTCACCAAAAATATAAAAATAAGACACAATTTGGCGAAAGATAAAAAAAGACAGTAAAATAAATCTGATTACATATTTATTATTATTTCATCAAATTTTATAATAACATTTTCATTAAATCATTTAGATTGAGAGTTTGAAAACCGATTCAGTAAATAACTGTCAAATTAAATAATTCTTTTTGATTTATGAAATGGTTTATTTAAAAGGAAATTACAAGTTATCAATGATTACTGCTTAACGGATCCATGAAATACCTTATTTATGAGCTACAAAATTAATGTTACCGCCTAAACTAATCTAAAGATTAATATATCACCGGGAAATGCTCAGTTTCATTTGTATATGTAAACCAAACTGGCATAAAAAATATTGGGGATTTTAATTGATATGGAAGCATGGGGCATTTTGGAAAGTTCTTCATAACGCTTAAATATTCAGAAAAATTCTTTATTTTTCTCGATTTTTTTTTTTTAATTTCTTGTGATGATGTGTTTAATTTCTTGATGGGAAATCACAATCACACTTTTGCCAGGGCAAACAGACTATTTTTTTATTGGTAAGGGTATTAAAAAACGGGGAATGTTGACCCTTCAAAATGTTCATTTACATATGAAATTTCGTCTATTACTTATCCAACTTGTTAACTATATAATTTTTTTTCTTTAATTTTATTCCAAATCAAACATATCTTTCTGTTCAGAAATATTTCTTTTCAAAACGTAACTTCCATGTACAGTTTAAAGTTATAATAATTAAAACGATAAAATACGCCCGAGAAGTTTTAAATCTGAATTTAATTACGTGAATTTTTTATTCATATTTCTAATAAGGCGTAAAACCAACGGAGTGAAAAAGTATCCATGCCAGAGTTCGAACCAATGATCCAGGTTCGAACCCTGGCTTGGATACGTTTTCACTCTGTTGGTTTTACGCTTTGTTAGCAATGTGAATAAAAAATTTACGTAATTAAGTTCAGTAAGTTAAGGATGTTTTGAATGTCATAATTTTCATAATTAAAATGTTATAAAATTTCAATAAAAATTATCTCTTTGATAATTTTGCATGTGAAATTAGTTAATCATTTTATAAACTATCATAAGAGCGCCTAAAATGAAAATTGATAGGTAGTTATTAACTTAGACTAAATTATTTATTAAGATAATTATACGTTTCTGAAACTGTTAATTCGAATTCGATACGAAGAAATGCGAAAAGGTGAGGCTATACTTTTATTCATAAACCGAAAATTAATGAAAGTACTAACAACAAATCCCATTCGTTTATGAAATTAATAAATGGCCGCTCTTAAATGTTCACTTATATCTCAAATTACTACAATTTATCCAAATTGTTAGCAGCTTAATACTTTTTAAATGTTACATTCAAATCCAACGTATCTTTATGTTCAGGAGCACCTAGAAATTCATCTGTAAAATCGAATGATGTCTCTAAATGTGATATATTCCATATTCACAAGTGTTATCAAAATTTCAGTCATCATTGAGTTCCGATTCTCTGATAATTTTACAAGTGAAATTAATGAAACGGTTTATAGACTGTCACAAGAGTAAATAAAATTAATATTTTAGAAATGTTATCTATCTTAAATTATCTAGACACACGGCAGTGTGTCAGCCAAGTTCGCCTGACATAGCCGTGTGTTATTTACACGAACCATTTCGAGCTGCTTTCGTCAAATTTCAGTGCTCTACTACTGGAAATCTATGAGACCTACGTACTTGTTATACGAAATGTGTAGTAAGGCCACCCTAATTACCTAAAATCCAAAATTTTATAAATAACGCATAATTAGTTTCCGAGATAACGACATTTGAAAATGTCTGATAATCGATAATTTTACCACTGACTCACTGACTGACTGACTCACTCACTCATCAAAAAGATCTCGTATATCTACTGCAGCTACAGACTTCAAATTTGGTGCGAAGTTCGTTTACACTATAAAACTAAAGAAAAAAATAAAAAAATTGTGAAAATCGATGAATTACCCACCTGGGGGTGCCCATTTTTACTTTAACATTACTTCTATTAGGCGAAAATTTAATTTGCCGTAGGAGGGGACGCTGTTCTGTCACAATATACCGCCAAATTTCTCGCCAACATGGCGATATATCGCCAAATTTGGCGACCAAAATTAGTCGCCAAAAGTGGCGCCACCTTGGCGATATCTCTAATATTTCGCCAAATTCCCATAGACTTCCATTGTAAACCTATCTACTTACTGGGGGTTTATCTGGGTTTACTTGCTTATTGAAAATCAACAAATTGACATTCTGTCCGTCACAGAGCCCGTTCTCAGAAACTATACATGTTGGAGACTTGAAATTTTGCATACTTATAGCTGAACACCACACATCATACGACAAATCATAAAATTTTGAAAAAGTCGTACATTTAACCCTTTGGGCTCCCACGTGTGTATTTTAAACGATTCTTTCTAAGTGAGCCTGTAACTAGGTTGGAGGCGTGAAATTTTGCATACTTATAGCTGAACACCTCACATAAAACGACAAATTATAAAATTTTAAAAAAAGTTGTAAGTTTAACCCTCTGCGCTCCGACATGTGTATTTTAAACGATTCTTTCTAAGTGAGTCTCTAACTAGGTTGGAGGCGTGAAATTTTGCATACTTATAGCTGAACACCTCACATAAAACGACAAATTTTAAAATTTTAAAAAAGTTGTAAATTTAACTCTTTGGGGTTTCCCTTGTGTATTTTAAACAATCCTTTCTAAGTGAGCCCCTAATTAGGTTTGAGGAGTGAAATTTTGCATACTAATAGCTGAACACCTCACATCAAACGACAAATCATAAAATTTTGAAAAAGTCGTACATTTAACCCTTTGCGCTCCCACATGTGTATTTTAAACAATTCTTTCTATGTGAGCTCTAATTAAGTTGGAGGCGTGAAATTTTGCATATTTATAGCTGAACACATCACATCAAACAAGAAATCATAAAATTTTGAAAAAGTCGTACATTTAACCCTTTGGCCTTCCCCATGTGTATTTTAAACAATTCTTTCTAAGTGAGACCCTATTTACGTTGGAGGCGTGAAATTTTGCATACTTATAGTTGAACACCATCATGCGACAAATCATAAAATTTTGAAAAAGTCGTACATTTAACCCTTTGCGCTCCCACATGTGTATTTTAAACAATTCTTTCTATGTGAGCCCTAATTAAGTTGGAGGCGTGAAATTTTGCATACTTATAGCTGAACAACGAATTCATCAAACAAGAAATCATAAAATTTTGAAAAAGTCGTACATTTAAACGTGTCATTCAGTCGTACATTTAGTCGTGTATTTTAAACAATTCTTTCTAAGTGAGACCCTATTTACGTTGGAGGCGTGAAATTTTGCATACTTATAGTTGAACACCATCATGCGACAAAATCATAAAATATTGAAAAAGTCGTACATTTAACCCTTTGGGCTTCCACATGCGTATTTTAAGCAATTCTTTCTAACTGAGCTCCTTATTAAATTGGAGATTTGAAATTTTGCATACTTATAGCAGAACACCTGAACCCTGGTGACAAATCATAAAATCTTGAAAAAGTCTTACGCTTAACCCTTTGAGCTACCACATATGTATTGTAATCAATTCTTTCTAAGGAAGCCCCTAATTAAGTTGGAGACATGACTTTTTGCATACTTATAGTTGAATACCTCAGACCACACGACAAATCATAAAATTTTCAAAAAGTCTTATATTATTTACTCCTTCGGGCTCTAACATGTGTATTTTAAGCAATTTTTCTAACCTCCGCCCTCTTCTCCCTGGGAGCACTTTTCCAACTTTTGCCGACACCCTTTTGACCATTCTTTCATATTATGCACCATAGCCTTACATATTTTAGTTCCACTTTTTACCGCGATGGGCACCTACTTATCTCGAGTGCTACGGGCTCAATCCCCTCGACTAATATATCTACGGATAGTTTGTAAAATGGAGTTTTGTTCGGATAGAGGTTTGTTTAGAATAGAGTGCGCCCCTGGTTTCGAAATGTGGAACTAACAGATTTTTCAAAAGGATAAAGTGTTTTGAAAGGAATATTAAACGAAACCATCTGTGCGATCTGTGATCACACTTACCCACTTGTTATTTTCAAAATCATCAGAGAAATGGATATTTAGTTAATTAAATTTGAAAATCCAGGGAGGGGCAATGTCCTTCCTCTGCACTGCCTCTTTGCCGGCACCCATGGATGGATGATACATAGTGTGGCATAAGCACATAACTTTATTTTTCAGTTTCAGTACAAAAAAGAAGGCCCAGCTATAGGATATTTAATTGGAAAATTTAATAGGAAAATTTTATATAGGAATTTAATAGGAATTGTTGTTTCAGAAACAATAAAAATTTTGAATCAATACATTTCGTTTCAAAACATGCATTCAATGTAGCAGTATTAAAATATAGATTTCTGCCGCAAATTGACAACCAAATAGTTTGTTGTAGGAAATTAAAATTAAAATTGAATGTTGCTTGGTGAATAAAATAATCACATGTAAACACAATAAAAAGCATTAAGTAAATTGTCTAAATATATTGCAACTTTACAAAAAGTAATGATATCTAACAAAAACATAGCTGTGAAAAAAGGGAGCCACGTTCTGTAAAGACAATGGCAAGAAAAGAAATGATATCAAAGTGGGTGCCAAGTTCAAATAAAATTCACTCAAACTTACCTACAGAAGTATTATAGCATTTTTTAAATTGTTTAGAAATAAAAATTATTGATAGCATATTAATAATAAATCTAGAATTTGGCAAGTTTTTGATAAAAATCAAGCCTGTCAATTTTATGTCTTAATAAAATGGTGATGTTAATTTTAATTTCAATGACATTACAAAAAAATTAATATAGTTATTATTATAAACAAATGACTCATGTTAAAAATTTGATAAATCAATAAATACACAGATACACTCCCGATCGTCTTTGGTTATCACTCTAGCACCCACCTTCCAGAAACCTCAATGCAAACAGACTAAGATGCCTGACAAAGAGACAGATATACTTACTCTTGTTCTTCGTCATCACTCTAGAGACTGCACCCCTTTAACCCTTTCAGGGGCAAATAACTTTTATTCGTGAAATGCTGAAATGATTGAATCACAGCAGAATTTAAAAACAAATCTATTTCAAAATGGGTAAAAGCTTCTTTTCACGTATTTAATAAAATTAAACTTTTTAGTCCTGAATTCTGGTGTCAATGTGGCGTTTTTCAGTTAAATTAGGTGGGATATATTTTATCCCACCGCCCTTAAAGGGGAAGGAGCTCACTCAAATTAAGGCTTCCAATCATGAAATAACAAGATTTGATATAATAATGTCATTATTAAAAATAAATGACTCGTAGGTAAAAACTTGCCAAGTTCTAGATTTATTATTAATATGCTATCAATAATTTTTATTTCTAAGCAATTTAAAAAAGGCTATAATACTTCTGTAGGTAAGTTTGAGTGAATTTTATTTGAACTTGGCACCCACTTAGATATCATTTCTTTTCTTGCCATTGTCTTTACAGAACGTGGCTCCCTTTTTTCACAGCTATGTTTTTGTTAGATTCATATTTTCTTATGCTATTAATACGAACTCAACATGAAGAATCAAGAAGATTCACTTTTATTCGCAAGCTGAAATTTAATAAATATGTCAGTATCTAATCCCATTCACCTATAAAGCTAATAAAAACCGAACCTCAAATGTTCACTTACACATCTGTTATTTATCCAAGTTGTTAATGCTTTTCAATATACCGGGTGTCCCAAAAAGGACTGACTGATTTTAAAATTCAATAACTTGCAAACGGTGACAAATATTTAAAAAATTCTTGCAGGAGGGTTATGCATAAGGTCAAAAGTTTTATTACAGTGATTTTCGATTTTAGTTCGAATTACAAACAATAGATGGCACTGTAAGCAATAGTCGCTAAATACAGGCTCGATTTCTGGTCCTTTCTCTTGTTCCATGCTGAAAAAGGAGATGGAAATGTATTATCCGGGCCACGAAGTACCAAAAATCGAGCCTGAATTCAGCGTCTATTGATCGCAGCGCCATCTATTGTTTGTAATTCGAACTAAAATTGAAAATCACTGTAAAAAAATTTTTGACCTTATGCATAACCCTCCTTCAAAAATTTTTTAAATATCTGTCACCGTTTGCAAGTTATTGAATTTTAAAATCAGTCAGTCCTTTTGGGACACCCGGTATATTCCAATCAAACGTATCTTTCTGTTCACACAGAGAAAAAAAAAATTGGTTCTGGCATCTAGAATATAAATTGTGGCTCTAGAAATTGTAGTTCCATGTCATCCTTATAAATTCTAGTTCCGTTTGCTAGAGAGTTCTAGAGTCTCCTACTAGAATTCAAGAGCATTTTCCTATATTCTCTCAAATTCAAACTTATTTAAAAATCTCTGCAAATACAAGAGGTGAGTTTTAGTAACTATAATTCTAGTTTATGAAACCATTCCAGAAATCAAGCGATAATTTCACGCTACTGAAACGATTTATTATCGTTTCGTCTCCTAGAAAACAAGAGACTAGAAATTCTAGATCATTTCGTCAATTCAACTTAATTGTTTACGCTATTCGCATTCTACTTCAGGGATTCAGACAATTACTACTTATTCATTCTAGGTGAAGGCGGTAAATTTTTTTTCTCAGTGCAGAAGCATTAATTACCCTTCGAAACGATATTTCCTGCAAAATCAAGTGACGACTATGATTGTCATATCCTCCGTACACAGAAGGGTTATCAAAATTTCATATCATAATTGAGTTAGATGTATCTGATGATTTTACATGTTAGATTAGTGAAGCGTTTTATGGACTGTCAAGAGAGTGGATCATATGAATATTTTAGAAAAGTTATCAGCTGAGCCTTGAATTATGATTACCAATTATGTTAATATTGATTCAATGTGAGGAAATGGAAACATCCGTTTTAAGCCTTGTTAGCAATGCGAATAAAATATTCACGTAATTAAATTCAGAAAGTTAAAGATGTTTTCGAATGTTCTAATTTTCATATTCAATGTGTTATAAAATTTCAATCACAGTTGTCTTCTGTCTCTTTGATGATTTTACATGTAATATTAGTTAATCGTTTTATAAACTGTCACAAGAGAGTATCACATGAAAATTGTTAGGAAGTTACCAATTTAGACTAAATTATTTATTAAGATAATTACACGTTTCCGAAGTTGTAAATTCTAATTCTATAAGAAGAAATATGAAAACACGAGGCTATACTTTTATTCATAAACCGAAAATAACGAAATATACTAGCAACTAATTCAATTCACTTATTAAATTAATAAATGGCCACTTACATATCAAATTACATTTACTATTTATCCAAATTGTTAGATATTTAATCTTTTTCAAATGTTGAATTCAAATCCAACGTATCTTTAAAATCAGGAGCACCTAGAAATTCTCCAGTAAAATCAACTAACGTCTCCAAATGTCATATACTCCATATTCACAAGTGTTATCAAAATTTCAGTCATCATTGAATTCCGACTCTCTGATAATTTTACAAGTTAGATTAATGAAACGTGAAGAATCAAGACAAGACAATCACTTTTACCCGCGAACGGAAATTTAATAAATATGTCAGCATCCAATCCCACTCACTTATAAAGCAATAAAAACTGAACCTCAAATGTTCACTTACATATCTGCTATTTATCCAAGTTGTTAATTCTTTTTAATATATATTCAAATCAAACGCATCTTTCACTTCAAAAGCATTACCCTTCGAAACGATATTTCTCTGCAGAATCAAGTGACGATTATGAATGTCATATCCTCCAAGCACAGAATGGTTATCAAAATTTCATGTCATAATTGAGTTAGATGTCTCTGATGATTTTGCATGTTAGATTAGTGAAGCGTTTTATTGGCTGTCAAGAGAGTGGATCATATGAATATTTTAGAAAAGTTATCAACTGAGCCTTGAATTATAATTACCAACGATGTTAATTCTGATTGAATGTGAAGAAACGGGAATATCCGATAATATACATTTGACCGTGAAATGAAATTTAATGAATATACTAGTCAGAAAATGAGATTTACTAAATTCAAGCATATCAAATTAAAATATTGAAATAAACATCAAATTCATAAAATTAAAACAGCTAATTTTAAGAATAATTCAGTTGATTACTGTAGCCGCATTTTAATTCTTTATGTTTGAAGTACTGTACTTGCGTAAATAAAATACTTGTAATAAAAATTTATATGCTCATTAATAGATTGGTAATTACTGAATAAATTAGTCGCGAAATGCAGTTTTAATAAATGAACTATTAGTTCTTAATGTAAAACTAATACAAGCGTATGAAGTGAAAGCAAATCATCCTGTAAATGATTTGATAAATATTTTCAAGACAAATTTAGATGGGATGAAATACTAAATAATTTTAAAGTTACGCAAGTTTTAAATTATGAACCTACCAGCCAGAAACTAAAATCTAGTGGGTGTTTCATTTATAAGATGCGACTAAATATATATTAAACGAGAATAAACGTGGCTTTAGTAGCAGAGATTCTAGTAAAAACTCTTTATTTCCTAATTTAAGCCTTTATATTAATAGTACAGAACGAAATACTATTCTTTACAATCAAACTACTCTTGACTATTACTTGTAAATTTCATCGCTTGTAATAATAATGTTATTTGTTATTGTAGACACATTTTAATTCTTTATTTTTGAAGTACTGCACTTGCGTAAATAAAATGCTTAGTACATATTTATATATTCATTAATAGATTGGTAATTACTGAATAAATTAGTCGCGAAAAGCGAATTTAATAACTATTTAATAACTAAGAACTATTAGTTCTTAATATAAAACTAATACAGGCGTATGAAATGAAAGCAAATCATCCCGTAATTGGTTTGCGAAATATTTTCAAGACAAATTTCGATGAGTTAAACAACCAAATAATTTTAAAGTTACGCAAGTTTTAAATGATGAACCTACCAAAGCGAGAAACTAAAATCTAGTGGGTGTTTCATTTATAAGATGTCTTTAAATATTTATTAAACTAGGATAAACGTGGCTTTAATAGCATAGATTGTAATAAAAACTCTTTAACTAAACTAAATATAAATTTACTAATAAGGTACTTAAAATTTATTACTATTCCATTACAAATGAAGAGGTCTTAAAAACTTAAAACCATTGATAATAAAACCAAATGTAAAGAAATATGTTACATTAAACCCGAGATCTTTCAATCACAAACGTGATCATTTTCAAGGGATAGCTTTAGTAGAATGTGGCTTTCACTGTGCTATTTAATAACAGTTTGGGAAAAAGGGTCATCCTATTATTCGCCGGGGTGTCTATGAAACTGATATGTTCCGACGCTGAAGTGTTTTTTGAAAAAAATCAAACATGTCACGATGAAAGCGACATTCTAGTAAAGCTATCCCTTGATAATGATCACGTTTGTGATCGAAAGATCGGGTTAATTTAACATCTTCCTTTACATTTGTTTTTAATATCAGTGGTTTTACGTATTTAAGACCAGTTCATTTGTAATGGATTAGTAATAAATTTTAAGCACCTTTTTAGTAAATTGATAATTATCTTAGTTATATTAACGCAACGTGAATGTGACATTCCGCTCTAAACTCTTTTTTAATTTTTCTGTAAAAAACTCCTTATTTCCTAATTTCAGCATTTATAATAATAGTATAGAAAAAACACTTTTCTTTACTTGCAAATTACACTTGACTATTACTTCTAAACTCCATCGCTTGTAATAATAATGGTAAGGAGAAAAAAAAATATGCTTTTTTTGTAACTGAAACAGTATCAGAGTTACTACTGGTCGCAAGAAATCTGCGATTAAATAAGCTGAAAATACTATTCGAAGTTTTATGTTTTATCTGATTAAGTATTCAAACAAATTTTAACCAATGCATCCCGATTCTATCATTTCTAATAATAATAGCATAGATCTCAAAAGTATGTCATTTTAAAATTCAAACATATGTATGTTTTATCAAATTAACCTTGTTCTGCATGATAATCTCATTTAAAGTTGAACTGTAAAACTAAGAGAACTGTTCTTATATTATTTTTATTTCTTTATTACATACTAGCTGAATTACCCGGCGTTGCCTGGTCTCGGGATAATAACTTTAAATACATCTAAAATCACTGTTGAATTCGGGCATTTTACTCCGGGTACGATATTTGCAATTCTGGTGGAGTTGCAGGAGGAGGAGTTATACTTCTAAAACACTAATAAGCATAAAATCTCAACTAATCTCTTTCATGCGGCGAATGAAAGAAAAAGAAAAGACCGAAAAAATGCATCCGCATAGATTATCGAGCACTTACCAACAATCTCAGACTATTGCAACAAATCTTTATCTTTTCATAGGATGAAAAGATATATCCAAATAAATAATTTAAAAATCCCTTAAGACAGTCAAAAACCCTTTTTCAGCAACTATTCTAAATAAGCAGTTATGTATGCGAAATTTTTGTGCAGCCCTCGATATGTAGATTTTTATGAATAACATATAGTGAAACTGAAATTTAATTCAGCTGGAAAAGAGATAATACAACTGAAAATGCTCTCATGGCAATTATCATTAATAGATGACAATATCTCTATATGCTTTTGTGCAACCCTGTATATTATCTTTTGATATTCATATATATATGATCAATATCATTTATACGCACCTTATAACATAGTTAAGCTTAATAACAAATAACTGTTAAGATGTTCTTCTTGGAACTATTGCTCATAAACGTTTACATATCTATTTTTTGTGTATGTGTGGCCCTTTGGAAGTACATTAAATGTTACATGTTCTATTTTCCCTGTGAAAGATGTTATCGTGAATTTTAATACACTGTAAAAAAAAAACCACTGTAAATTTGCCAAAACAAACTCGATCACAGTGAATGTGCTGTATCTTTCTTTGGTTTCCTGACTATATCAACACGGAAAATACAGTTGTTGCGTAAAATTGCCGGCACATTGTGCTGTTAATTTTACGCAACAACTGTATTTTCCATGTTTATATAGTCAGGAAACCAAAGAAAGATACAGCACATTCACTGTGATCGAGTTTGTGCACGAAATGAACAGTACTTTACTGTAAAAATGTCGTTTTTTTTTTTTTTTTTTTTTTTTTTTTTTTTACAGTGTAACTACCGTATTTCAATGTTACCGTGGTGTCATCTTCACAATCTACTTTCTACTGAAAATAATGCAATCAAATTCTTCTGTCTGCCCCTATAAATGAACAAAAATGTTACGCACACCATTTTTAGTAAGAAACATGTTGTAGTGTAGATTAATATTCTATGTACTTTTCGTAATATTTGATATCGATATAGCGTAACATCAATAAAATGTACTTAAGTCAGTGTAACATCATTAAAATGTACTACAAATAATTTAATATAAACCGTAATGTATCCGAATACTTTTGAATGCCCCGGTAAACAAACTATATACATACACATATACAAACAAATTACATACTTCTTTTTTAAAAAGAAATATGTGATGGTAAACCTCAATAACTTGTATCAATTACGTGAAAATCGAGGTATATTTACGAGAGTTAGAAAGCGAACGGACAGACACTTTGGAACTATATTGGAAAGGAAATAAATAGTTCTTTTCATCTAAAAATGTTAAAGAGTGCCAAATCACCTGCTTTCACATGCTGATGGCTTTTGGCGATAAAAGGGATTACTTAGGAAACCGTTATTGGTCTCTTTTTCTTTCTCCCTCTGTCTTTGCTGAGTGCTTCATTCCATGTCAATTCAACCAGACCTTGTAACCCGACCCCCAGGGATTTGGATGAAACTCGGTGTATATACTAATTCTACCATGATATGAATACATCAGAAAATTTTCCTTCCTAGACCTCATAGTTTGTGAGATATGGGGGGTCAAATTTTTGGATTTTTCTCAAATCGCACATTTCTGGGTCTGTATTTTTAAACTGCAGTTCCATTTTCAAAAAATTGTTTCTCTGGATCTAAATAGCGAATCATCTTAAAAATATCACCTTAAGTACATTACAAAATGCAGATTTTACGAAAAAAATATTTAAAAAATTAATTTTAAATATTTAGGGCTAAAAAATTAAACCAAAGTTGAAAGTTATGGTTATTTTTCCAAATTTTTGTGACTTTACGAAAGAGGCTCTACACAAAAAGGCAAATGAAATTTCCAATTTCTTTTTGTTTTAAATAAAAGTTTACACTTTGGGCTTTCTATTTATGAAATAAAAATGATGTGTTTCTCATGGCTTATGCAAAATTTTTGACTTATTTTGGGATGCTGTACCTATCAAGAGATAAATATCTTTAACTTTGCTTATAATGCCTAAATAATTGCTGCACATTTTAAATATAAATTTATTAATCATTTTGATTTATTTCCTAAAATGAACCCTTAAAATCAGACTGATTTATTTATTTTTATAACAGTAGAAAATTTGTATGTTATTGGTACATATCACACATTATCTGAAATTGTGATGTTCTCAATCTTATCGCATATGTTTGTCACATTAATCTACATCTATCATTGGATTCAGTGGTATAGCATTTCTATAAATACTTTCACAAAGGTAGTATGTAAAGAATATGTACAATATTTAATGGAGGGAGTGTGGATATTGAAATCATAGATTTTTTTCCCATTTTTTTCCAGATATTTTTTTTTTCCTTGAATGGTGCAATTTCCCAAAACAGGGCAAAATTTTTACATAAGCTAGGAGAAAGACTTCATTTTTATTAAAATTGAAATAATCATTAATTAAATCTAATACATTAAATAAAATTGCTTATAAATATTTTAAAGATTTAGATTGTTGTAATTTTTTTATGTAACAAATAACGAATTTGTTAAATTATATGCAAATTTTTAAAGCTAAAAAATCAGAATAAACTATATTTAAAAGATTGAAATTCAAAAATATAACTGAGCTAAATATAAATATAGAAATAAATGACGTACTTTTGCAGTATCACTTAGACTTATTTTGCAACATTCTTTCCTTGTGCAATTTAAAATTTATATTTATTATGAATAAGCAACATTGAGAACCTTCTAATATATATGTCAATTTCCCTATCTTACTGCAACTCCAAACATAATAACATAACAAGACATCGGTATATTAGAAGAGCTTCGTGCTTTATTATCTAAAACACTAAATCGGTGGTTATCTCACCTCCCCCCCCCCCCCCCCAGAAAAGAATTTAAATATCTTAAGGGGAAATTCTCTTCATTTTGGTAAAGGTTTATGAAAATTTGCAATTTTTATATTGCCAGAGCACCCATCACAAAAGTCAAGGACTTTCTTTACATCAAGAAACATCTCTTTTACAAATGATATCACTTCCTTCTGTGTTAAACACACAAGAGTGACATCAAGTTGCATATCATAAGATAAAATGTGTATATTGCTTGCTGATAATCTAATGCTGAGAGATAGAGTGTACAAAACAGTTGGATCAACAGTGCAGCTTCTTTGGTTCAATGGTAACTTTAAGCCCCATCTTGAATAAGAAATGTAAAATTTTTGCTGAAATCCTACAAAACGATAGCTTTTTGAGGGCCAAAGTTTTCTTCAGTTTCTTTTAGGAAATTAGATTTAGCTTTCGTTATAAAAGAGTGGAATAACATTTTCCAAATATTTTACTTAGCTTGTCACAAATTCATTTAAAGGAACAGTGCTGCTAATACTGGATTGAATACCTAGAGTTATGATTCTCAAGTTTTTTTAAATTCCTGTTTAAAAAGAGAATACAACTCATGTAGATACACATAATATCAATCGCTTTTGTGCATAGTACATTCTTAGCAATGCTAACTACATTTTTTTCCAGTCATGATTTTTCAATATTCATTAAAATTATAAAACTTTTCAATTAGTTCAATTGTTTCTGGACCTGTAACTGTGGCTTTAACTTTTCTTATTTCTGGCATAGACAATATTCACTTTTCTCTCAGAAGTTGTCATGACGGTCTTGCAGCATAATTAGTTACTTCAAATTTATCTATTATTTTCTTTTGCAGCACAAGGAAAAATGGATCACTCTTCTATTATGAGAAACAGAAGAGTAATAATAATTTGATTAACAGATTCGAAAACACCTGCCTTAATTAAAAAAAAAATTTATCCTGCCTTTGTCAGAATTTGTTTATACAAGGCAGGTGTAGAAATATGTTTCATACTGTAGAAATGAACTAGGCTTTGTTAAATATAAGGTATTTATTCTATGAAAAACATATTTAAAATGATTAAAATTATCCAAGATAATAAGAGAGAAAGTTTTTAAAAAATGTTAAATATAAATAAAATATTTTAATTCAAACACACATACACACACAGAAAAAACATATTGTAAATGTGATGGGTAAAAAGACATTATTGCATTTTCTTATTCTATACCAACAAAAGATTTTTTATTTACAGTTATATTGTAAAAACAAAATTAAGGGATTGTTTAAATTTTTAAAAAAAATGCTTATAATAAAAGAAAATATATGAATGAATAAATAAAGAAACATAAGGATTATGCACAAAATTTAATGGAAGGAGGATAGACTGCAGTCATAGACTTTTTCCCCCTTTTACTCAGAAAAAAAAAAGCAAAAGCTTTACTTTGCAAAAGAAAGGAAGAAAGAAACATTGAATAATATATTCAACAATTCATAAGAATCACAGTAGTTATTTAGGTACCACAGCTAAAATTAGGCAGAGATTTTTTTTTCTTGATTGGTGCAGTTTCCCAAAACAGGGCAAAATTTTGAATAAGTCATGAGAAAGACATCATTTTTATTTCATACCTAGAAAGCCCAAAGTGTAAACTTTTATTTACAACAAAAAGAAATTGGAAATTTCATTTGCCTTTTTGTGTAGAGCCTTTTTCGTAAAGTCACAAAAATTTGGAAAAATAACCATAACTTTCGACATTGGTTTAATTTTTTGGCCCTAAATATTTAAAATTAATTTTTTAAATATTTTTTTCTTAAAATCTGCATCTTTTGATGTACTTACGGTGATATTTTTAAGATGATTCGCATTTTAGATCCAGAGAAACAATTTTTTGAAAATGGAACTGCAGTCTAAAAATACAGACTCAGAAATGTGCAATTTGAGAAAAATCCAAAAATTGGACCCCCCATATCTCACAAACTATGAGGTCTAGGAAGGAAAATTTTCTGATGTATTCATATCATGATAGAATTAGTATATACACCGAGTTTCATCCAAATTCCTGGGGGTCGGGTTACAAACCATAAAAAAATTGGTTGAATTGACATGGAATGACCCTGCTTCGTTTCAGAAAAATTACTAATGATCTTACTGTCTCTATTAATTAGTTGCTAAAAAACTATTTCATGTCTTTTTAACCAGTTCCCGAAAGTCTTCTGCATACAAGGTTATAAAAATAAGTTTAGGTGGATAAGATAAGAAATTCTAATTGTTGGATAAAAAACAAACTTTTTGTTTTCAGCGAA
Organism: Maratus speciosus; assembly: GCA_963932465.1. NCBI lineage: Eukaryota > Metazoa > Arthropoda > Arachnida > Araneae > Salticidae > Maratus > Maratus speciosus. The sequence goes on from OZ010789.1 coordinate 225,955,302, forward strand.
ATGGCGACTTTAAAAAAGAGAAAGGGGAAAAGGAGGAAAAAGAAAAATTAAAATATCACACGAATTCTGAAAGAGTTCAGTTTTAAAAAAAAAGCCAATATTTACTATATCGGTTGAAAAGATTGAATTTGGATTGCTTTTATAGGTGGGTTAAAATCGCCAGTGAACTTGGAAGGTCAGGGAAATACGCAAATCGTTTCATTCAAGAAAAAATAACAAAGATTCTAATTTAAAGAAATCCAAAACATGAGCCACAGGTGCATGTGGACCTGTCTTCGTCTTTTCGGAGCCGATTTAGCGTGCAATAGATTTCCCCAGCCATCACCAATAAATATTCTAACAAAGAGGCACAGACAAACAAAAACTTACTCTTATTAATATAGATAAACATCATATGAAGTTTAATGCTTATAAAATTCCAAAAGAGATGGCAGAACCATTTTCTTTTCAAATAATTAGAAAAATCTTCCTGTAACTAATTTTTTCTGTACTGCATGATACCCCCAAAGAATTTCTTTTAATTTATCTTAAATTTAAATTATTCTAAAAAACTATTTAGCTAACTTAATAATATTTTTTTATTGTTCGAAAACTCTGTATGAGGTCGTTTTCTAAATTGGTAATAATTGCAAGATTTTTAAAAATTAACAATTATTTTCCAATCGATTTTGAAATCTATTTTAAATGCTAAACACATTTTTTATCCATTTAAAATTTCTTTGCATTCCTTAAAACCTATTCTTCAGATATATATTTTTAGTTATCAAATTACCAGAGTACGAACGTACTTGTTTTTAAAATGGTTCAAAATCGATTGCTGGGGGAAACTTGTTTATTAAATTCCGGGCGTTCATTCACGAATAATGTTGATCCACATACCAAGTGCATTCACGCTAAATCGTTCAGTGATTCAGCTTTCTGCGAAAGAGTTTGTATTAAAAATATTGGAAAGTTTTAGAACTTCTTTCCATATTGTTTTAATCTTTTGACATTTTTTTCTCTTTACCATAATCCTTAAAAGAAGTTACAACTAAAAAAAGGCCATTTAATTTATTATTATTATTATTTATTTATTTATTTATTTATAAATTTATTTATTATTATTTTTTTTTTTAATTTGTATTTCAAGAATTGTAAGATTTTTTTTTTCTGAATTACGAGTATAGACGAAATATGTATGGTACAAATTTTAAAAATTAATTTTTTTCTTTTTTTTTTTTTACTATTTTTTGTATCTGTGTGTGTTCTCGAGAATACTAATATAGTCGACATATTTAAGTATCAAGTATTGCTTAATACATCATAAGTTTTTAAAAGTAATAATAAACTTCAATTTAATGTAAAAAAGTAGAAAGAATCATCAACATATTTAATATAGAAATAATAATAATAATAATTATAATAATTATTTTATATATAAACCGTCTTAATATTTGAAATAATGCGCTCTGAGCGCTGTAGGAATATGTGTAGACATGTGAATAATGAGAGTAATCTTCGATAAAGGGTTAAGTTGTGATTTTTTTTAATTTCTAAAATTGTTTATGTGCAATAAAAATGTACCCCAATGTACCGGGTGGTTATAATTAAAGTTACCCTGTTTGGACCTACGTAGAGTCCGTGTTGGTAGACAGATGTCGATGAAACTTAAAAAGAAAATATGGGGAAAAGAAATCTGCAATAAAAAATAATAGTCCAAATTTCGATCGCCAGGTGAAAAAGGGGCGCATTAAGATCGAAAAACTCAATCTGGAAACTCAAAATTTTATTTATTCACAGCATATGTTCAACGTGCATTCCATTTACGTCAAGCACATGTTCAAAGTGAGTTACAGCTTGTTCAACAGTAGTGCGAAGTGTTTCTTGATCAATCAACAACATGACGAGTTATGCTTGCTTTCAAATCAGGCAGAATCCTTATGCTTTTTCCATACACACGATCTTTCAGGTATCCCCATAACGAGAAGTCACAGGGATTCAAGTCCGGAGAACCAGGAGACCAGGTTGTCGGAAAACTTCTCGAAATTACCCGATCATATCCAAAGTTGGCATAAAGTAGTGCCGTCACTGTTCAAGCTATGTGAGGTGAAACACCATCTTGCATGACAAATTACTGCCTTTCCGATAAAATAACTTCACCTGTAATACTTGTTCTTTCTCCTCTAACGGTATGGTGCAGAATGACTTTATGGCAGCGGTTACTGGCTTTTTAAACCACTCCAAATTTGCATAACGTCCTTCCTCGCAGACGAAAACAGCCATCTATCTGTCGAAATTCAAACAACCATATTTTTTATTGCAGATTTTTTTTCCACATGGTCCATATAACGTATTTCCCAAGTTTAATCGATATATGTCTATCAGAATGAACTCTACGAAGGTCTAACAGGGTAATTTTAATTATAACCACCGTGTATGTTATAAAAATATTACTTTTGCTACAAATAAAAAGGACAATAATAAAAATAATGTGTGAACCTTCGTACAGCCGTTAACAATATTCAAAACGAGATTTTTTTTCATTTAAAAGCACAGTTACAATTTCTAAAATACCAGTGATTTTTTGTCATATTTTCTTAGAATATGAGAATAGGTAAAAAAACATCCATTAAAATGATGTAGTATCGACATAGAGTTACCCACTACAATATAGACTTCGAAAATTTCAAATGAAAATAAGTTTCAACCTCCCTTCAAACAGGAATTTCAATGAAAACATAATATTCCTAACGATACATGCATAGATGTATTTCGCATTTCAGTAAGTATTTTTATTTATTTATTTATTTATTTATTGCGAAAATGTAATTGTTCATTTCGTGATATTGATCCGGTATTAGTCCAAGAGTTGTTAGACATTTTAGGGAAGGTATTTGAGGCACCCTGAAAATTTGTGCAACACTACTTTTGTAATGCCTGAATACAAAATCGAATGTCTGGCTGAAGGATCGTGGCCCAAAACCTGTGCCAGACAAAAAATGGCACTTGACACGTGTGTGGCACAGTTTTTGTGCCGACTAAAGTGTCTGTCATTTTCAAAATATTTTTTTCTAAGCATAAATATTATTATGCCTCAATCTCAGCGTGCCTCAAATACCTTTTTTGGGTAGTCAAAAAATGGCACTTGACACGTGTCTGGCACAGTTTTTGGGCCGACTAAAGTGTCTGTCATTTTCAAAATATTTTTTTCTAAGTATAAATATTATTCTGTTTCAATCTCAGCGTGCCTCAAATACTTTTTTGGGGTAGTGTCAAACAATGGCACTTGACACGTGTCTGGCACAGGTTTTGGGCCACGATCCTTCAGCCAGACATTCGATTTTGTATTCAGGCATTACAAAAGAAGTGCTGCACAAATTTTCAGGGTGCCTCAAATACCTACTCAAAAATGTTCAACAGCTCTCCTACTATATTTGGCGATTGGAATTACTGAAGTTCAAATAATTGGAGCTCTTGTGTAATCAAAAAATATATTCATTAAATAATTTAAATGCAAAATTATTAAGATAATGACTGATATTTAAAAAAGTGTTATTATACAGGGTGTTTTTAAAAGAATGTCCCCGTTTCAATGGTATATGATAACAGTTTAATTTAGACTATTGACAACAAATCATACATGAAATTGAAGGTAAACTGGCCTAGTTTTTCTTACAAATATTCAATATGTGCACCTTTAAATATATGGACACATCCAACCTAAAGTCCATTTCTTCCCACACTTTGGTTTCTAATTCCGGATTAATGGAAGCAATAGCCTCTTCAATTCTATTTCTAAACTCTGGAAAATCATTAGGTAGCGACGGAACGTAGCCACGATCTTTTATAAAACCCCAAAAGAAGTTTTTTCCGGTTCGAATCATTGTACGCTTTTATATCTTCAGTCCAGCAATAACGCTTTACGCTCAGGAGTCGCCATTTTGCGTATGTGACACGGCAAGCTAGTAAATTGCAAAATAGGACTCGCGCATGCGCTGATCTAAGACTGTTTGAGTAACTCTTTATTTGCGACCTTGAACCAACACTCTACAACGATTACAGTTTATACGATTAAAATGTACAACTAGGACATTTTTCTATGAACAACCTGTATTTAATTACCCGCCAATATAGTATCGCCAAAATAGGCCCAAATGGCAGTGAAACTGCAACAATGATACATTTTAAAGCCTACAAAAAAGAAAATATAACAATATAAATATAAATAAAAAATAAATAAGAAATAAGAAATAAAAAATAAAAAACGTAATATTTAAAAAATATACGCTTTTATCAATTAATAGCTCAATATTAATTAATTTACGATTATACGCTGAGAAATTAATTTAGAAATCCTAAAGTTTTCACTTTTCTTTCCCATTGCCATATGGGTAAAAGTGTAACATTTCCGTCACATGCATTTTACAGTAAAATTTTTAAAGAATTATTCATTTAGCTATATTTTTAATTGCAATAAAATTATGTCTATTTATATCAGTACCCACCTTTTTTATAATAATTTTTGATTTATCATTTTTGGGGGGACACAGTATGGAATTTCTCACCTCCGTGGCATGTCACACACCTTGTGTAGCTGTTAATGTTGTTTAATAACTTGTTTAATTTTAAAAATATATTTACATATTTATTATCCCTTCCACAAGTGTCTCAAATACTAAATATTTAATCATATTTAAATTTTTTATATTGTGATTTAGTTTGTCTTAGTAGAACAATTAATTCTGTCAAACAATAAATTCTCACCTCCATTACCCAAACATAAAATGTCATTTTTCACTGATAGGTGGCAGTACTGCCATCACATTTTTTCCCTATGATACAAGTCATCCATCTTGTTTACTTACAGCTATAAAGAAGTTCTGAGTTTTTTATTGAGAAACAAGAAGATAGATTTTGTTTTTAAGAATCAAGTGTGGTTAATGAGAACTCTCACCTCCGTGAACTTCAAGTTCAGGTATGGAAAAGAATGTAAAGATACAAGTTTACCTGTTTTAATATGCTTAACGTGCAAATTGTAATACCAAAAAAAATAAATTTCTTTTCTTAAAAAAAACATACATTAAATCTATTTTTATAGAAGATTCCTCACCTCTGTGAATTAAAGCTCATCTCAGTGAATAAGGTTATATATATATTTTATTTATGAGTAAACTAATTAAAATTAAGTGGGACCATTGCTCATGGTTACTTCTAGTAAGTAATATTTTGATATAAAAATGAAAAAAAAGAGAAACGCAAGGTTTTGAAATTGAAAAATATTTTTGTAGAAAAGGTACACTTTCTGGAGAATAACCCATACTTAGAAAAGAAAAGAAAAAAATTAGAGGAAAAGGTCCAAATACCGGCTACCACTTTTGTTTTCAATCTAGATCATACAATTTTCAAAATTAATAAAATAAAAAGTGACAGCAGGGTACCTTGACATGTTTTACATCTGTTTAGAGAAAAAAAGAACAGTTTAAAAGGCGTTACCAGTTTATAAAAAGCAAAATTCCGAAAGTCTTGATATTTTGAGATTTTAAAATGGGGTCTAAATACCGGCTACCTAAGTTTTATTCCAAAAGATCACACAAATAGAGCTAATCACAATTATTAAGCAATAAGAATATTATTTTAATAAATTGTATTGATTAATAACATTTCTTATGCACAGAAAAAATACGCAATTTTTAGTAAATAAGTATTTTTGTCAAATTTCTTAAATTCTTTACGACTATCTCCCACAGTCTTCTTCCCATTATGTTTCTAATTTTGTTTTTTAACGTGTAAAACAAAAAAAAAAGTTTGGTGATAGAAATGAGAATTATTTTATCTGAAAAAATCAAAAACATAATATCACTCTCTGCGTCGGTATAGTCCCTATCAGCCCACATATCGCATTCTTAACATTGAACCCAGAATCCCCTCCCCCATTCTTGTACACAGAGAAAGCACCCATGCAGAAGACACAAATTTATCATCTTCCTCTGTTGGATATTTACCTTTTTCATTTTTTAACCCTCTCGCTGCGTAATTGTTTTATCAAAATACCTTCAGAAAGTGCGTATTTAACCCCTTCGCGACGAGCATCTTTTAAGAATTTTTATTCTTTTATAACCGGTTTTTCAAAACAAAAATTTTTGTCTAATATAACCGGGAAAATGCTCCGATTAAATAAGGCAAAATTTACAATAAAAAAATAACTGGTGAGAATAATCAAGGAGGGTTAGTTAGACGGAAAAAATGCATCCCCGAGGAAATCTCGGGTTGCACAAATTTTGATACTTTTACATTGCCCGAGGAAACCTCGGGTTGCGCAGGGAGAGGGTTAAAATTAAATTTCTGCCTCTTTCGCCTGGTTTACGCCGTCATTATTTTTCTTTCTCTTCACATTTATTACAGGCAATTTTGTAGCGTCGAACGGCGCTTTTTTGGAAAGTGATCCGGTAACCAGTGTCGATCCTGAAGAATTTGACCATGGTTGCTTTTTTCATATCGCGAAATGTGACCGGAACTATTTCTGAACCATTTAAATTAATTTATTAATTATGGAACTAATTAAATTATTTTCCTCCCTTCAAGCAAAGCAATCGAGAGAGGTCCAAGTACCGGCTAGCCGGTATTTAGACCACTCTAGGTAGCCGGTATTCGGACCACTGCTATGTTTAAGTTAAAACCTGTGTTACTCATTCATATAATAAAATACCAATAATGTGCGCGTGGCGATTGAGAGCTAAATATATCTAGAAAATAACGTAATCAACAATTCAAGCCAATATACGATCAGTATATTTTTTAAAATGAGAAACAAATATCGGAAAAACTTTTGATGCACAAGATTACGTAGATTCGACACTTTTGCATTTACTATTTGTAAATGACACATACTTCAGTGACGTACTTCTCGTAACTTTCTTCTCTCAATTAAAGTTACAAACTCTGCCTATCACCGCTAGGCTGCGCTGCGCTCAGTTCTCAGAACACCTAGTAGCCGGTATTTGGACCTTCTCCTCTATATAACTTTTAATAAACTCACTTGCTTGCACTTTCTACCAAACGTAAAAAAACAGTGATTTTTTTTTCATAATCGAGTTCGATGCCTACGCCAAGTAGTGTATTTATTATAAAGGCCATTTTTGTGAAAAAACATGAATTGCATTCACAAGATTGGGAGTGATTTTCAAGATGAACATTGAAAATTTATAAAAGTATTTTGTTTGTTTTTCTTTATCTATTTTTACTTTTATACTCATTTTTGAGAGGTAATTTTAATCGCATACAATTTCTCATTATCTGGATAATAAACCTGAAATTAAACATTTCATTATCATGCTATAAGCAATTATAAGAAATCAATTAATGACAATTCAGGCGCTAGTTTAGTTCGATTATGTTCATTCTTTTCTATTAGGTTGATTGTATTAACCCATTATACCCTGAATTTTGAATACAAAAATTGCTCCACCTACATAACTATTTATGCTGATGTCTAAGATAGCCATAACAACATATATAATTATTATTTGATTTTTAGATATTTTTTTAATTAAAACTGCTTTATTAAATCGGTAATTAGAGCCCTTTTTACCCGACTGAAAAGAAGGGTCATGTGTTTCACGCGTATCTGGGTATGTGGATTTCTTTATACCCTCGAAACATCCCAACGGCTGGATGGATTTTAATGAATGAGGTCTCTATCAATTCGTCTTAATTGTCCGATGGTTATAGGATAGGTTTTGTTTTTATAAATTCAAAATGGCGGCCGTAAAATACAAAATGGTGATAGAAACGAAAATAAAATTTACTCACCATATTGAGTGGCATATTATTGGATAGGTCTTTCGAAATGAAGACGATGTTTCATTGGCTATTTTACAGTCAGAAGCTCCGTTTAAATATTACACAACCTGGAAGTTGTGTAGGTAAGATCTCTAGCTTTACTGCAACTCTAACCATCATAAACATCTATAAACCTCATCAAAACCGTGTTTATAGATAGAAACTAACAAATAAACGCAACTGAAAAGTCATCAATACAAGTAAATTTAAAAAAATAGGTATGTAATATAAAAAAAAAGTAGTTTCACATTGATGAGAAATAATTAATTAATTCGTTTTTTACGCAGTCGGGTTTTTTGATTTTTTAAATTTAATTGTAAAATATTTACAAGAATAATTGATTAAATTAATTAACAAAAAATACTGCTATGGAAATATCCCAATTCTTATAAGAACAGTGTAAATTTGTAAATATTGTGATCCTATTTGTAACAGAGAAGTGTTTTGTAGATGCAAATGTTTCGTATACTATTTTTTAATAGGATAAAAGCTACACCTAGGTAAATGGTTGAGAAAATAACCACATTTAAAAATATTTAGCTTCGACTGTTTCACTGTGCTTTCTAAATGGGATTAAGCAAATTATTTTGTATGAAAATTGAAATCTACTTTTATTAGTAGATGAATTAAATAAATTTTACATTGATATTTCTTTACTAGTACTTAAAGGTACCGTCAGAATGTAAAGGGTTAAACCTAGATTCCTCCACATAAAAATGCTAATGATATATATTATTACAATAGCCGATTGCTTCACAATTTCGTCATTTGAAATGATAACGCCATTACGCAACAAACGACTTTTTAACACTTTCCAACAAAGTTGAAAAATGTGTATACATTTGGTTTGTCTGACCATCTGTCCGTGTGTCCACGGTCTAACTCCCGTAAATATACTCGGATTTTCATGAAATTGATAAAGGTTATTTAGGATCATCAAAGCCTGCTTGGTATTGTATATGAAGTATGTAGTATTAATCGTTCATTTACAGTGGCACTCAAAAGTATTCCGTTACATTGTGGTATATGGGGAAAAGTCGTTTGCAGAGTATTTTAACGACATTACGCTGTTTCAAATGTATTGAAACTAATATAAATCACTGAATTTCACTACGATTACGTTAGAACAGGGCATTCATAGCATTTTTTATTCATTTACAGGGACACACAAAAGAAATCGGTTACAGTACAGTACTGTCTTTCAGTAATAATTACTGGAGTGTACGGTTTAAAATTCAGTATACGCTTTTAAATTTAATTAATATTTTGCATCTTACTCATTGTATATAAATTCTATACTTCAAATACAGGTCTGCACGAAAGTATTCACGTGCCGTTGTCCTTATTAGAGGAAATTGCTGAAGGTAAATTTTCAACTGAAGTATATGCATCACTTAAGTGAACTAAATTTTGTCATGCAGTTAATAGATTCAAATCTATATTTCGTATACAGGGCTGCTGAGAAAATTCGGATAATTTTCCGATTGTGGATGGGAACAGCTGAAATTGGGTTTTGAAATGTGTTATGCGTTTTTATATCGTTGAATTAGACGTAATATTTTAATTTTTTTAACGATGCAGTTTTGTTACATTATTCTGAATGTGTTGGAAAGTGTTTCATAATCTATGCTTGACGCATGATTTTTTCTTTCTTGTTTTAAATAAAACTATGAATTATGCATTTTAATACAATGTACATTCAAATTCCTTATTTCAAACTTTAAAGTCATATTATCCATTTATCAAAGAAGTGTACATATGGACTTTCTACTTGAATGAATTGCAATCAATAGCTGGAGGAACTTTAGTTATTAAATTCCGAACATTCATTCAACAACGATTTGACCTAGATACCATGTACTGTACACGTGCGATAGAGAGATCAATGATTTCGGTAGTTTGTGAAAGTATTTCTGGTAGCAATATCAGAGTTTTATAAGCAAGAATATAGTTTTTCTGCACTTTGATATTTTCATTTCGAACATTTTACGAAATTACTCTTTTGATTACCTGAGTTAAAAAATTAGATATTATTGTATTTTGTAAAAAAAAAAAAAAAAAAAAAAAAAAAAAAAATCATAACTTCATTATAATTGATGCATAGAACAGAATTTAAATTTAACAACAAATACATAAATACAAATAATTTAATTAATCAGTTTAAAAGCACATAATTTAAAATATATATATATATCTTTTGTGAAAATTGTGAATGGCGTTTTATATTTGCGAAAAATTTAATTTTGTGAATCTCAAATTAGACAATTTAATTAAAATGAGGTCCTGCTTTAATGAACAAATATTTATATAAATGCATCAAAATTGGATACATGTATATGTAAAAACATATTTACATTATATATACGAGTTGCAACCCGTCGAAATTCGACATACTAAAATGTTTGAAAGGAACTGTCAGATCGAAATTATAATAAACCTACAAAAATAATTGCAACAAAAAAATCATCTTACATTGGTTGTCTAACTCTTAAAACAAATAACATTTTAAACCCGAAATTACCAAAATATTATTTCTACAAACTTCAACTGCTTAAATTATTGAAAAATTAAACTGTATTAGATTACGTAATCAAGTTGAGTAATTATGATGGAGTTATCGATGGAGCTCTTATGTTTGTTTTTACGGGATGAAAAATCAGTAAAAAGGATTTCGCTTTGTCACATCATAAAATTATCCTCCATAAAATCTAAACTGTACGTTATTTTCACATTCTCGTAATTTACATACGCACCACCCAAATTCACAATTTGAAAGTATTTTAACGCGCAAAAGAATAGATTATTAATGAATGCATTTTCAAAGTTAAAGTCACGTTTGTCCGATACAACTTTTCATGTGAACATTCGCACAAACCTTAAGTTCTAATCTTAGTACCCGCGAAAAATAAATTCAGAAATTTGACTTTAGTTGTCATAGTATTCGCTATTTATAGTATTGGTCAAATATTTAGTTTTATAATTTAAAAAAAAAAAAAAAAAAAAAAAAAAAAAAAAAAATGATCGTTTTGTTTTAAATATATCATTTTTACTCAATGAATCATTTTGCCGAGCGCATCAAACTCATTTATCAGCGTAATGTAAAAATATTAAAATGTAGCTGATTTATGAAGAAGAATGCGTGTTTTATTTAATGTCTGACATCATTTTCTGTTCAAAAATTATAAAAAAGTTACTTTTATTTGTAATGTGAAAATGGCATCAATAAGGATATAATGAATAAAAATAATAAACCATGAATGTTTTCCCTTTACTTTCAATATAAATGGAGTACTTCAGTTGCCACAAATACAAAATTTGTATTAAAAACTACAAAAGAATTAATATCTCAAAAACAAATTGAGATATAGCTTTCAAACAAATAGTATTTAAAAGAAAATTTTTTTCCTTATACGACGGTGTAAAAAGTTAAAATGTGTGATGCATAGAAGTTTAAAAATTTGCAGTAGAGAAAATACAAAACCAAAATTTTATTTCAAATTTCAAAGTGTTGCCATTCGCAAAATGACGTATGCGTTACGCACAGATATGTTTGTCCTTTATAATATAGATAGAACTAGATAACAGGATCTTTGACGATTACAGCTGTTTTGATAAGACAGATTCCATTTGATTTTTAGATGATTAAATTTAAGAATTAAAAAAATTTGTGAAAGGTTCTTTTTATAGACAAATAAATTTGTCTAGGTTCCTTTTTTGAGATGAAAAAAATTGTGAATGGTCCTGTTTTGAGATGAAAAAAATTATGAAGGGTCTTGTTTTGAGATATAAAAATTTCTGAAGGGCCATTTAAAAGATCTAAATTCTTTCTAAAAAGGCCTCTGGTATGTAAATAAACGTGAATTCACGAAAGATAATATAAATTCAACTTATGGTTGAGAGCATGTGTTACAAACAGGTAAAAATGGAGAGGGATGTTTGAATCAAACTAAAATGACATATTCAGCTCAAACTGAAGTAGCCTCATTGAGTGGGGATTTCGCACAGCTATGTCACATCTTCGCATTTATGTCATCTCACGTTATGTCGCATTTATTTGCATTACATTACTCATAAGGGATTTTATACAGGTCCAAAACATTTAACGTTAATTTAAAAAAAAATGATATGCTATTAAATTAAATTGTCTGTATTTACGCATTTGTCTTTAATTAATTATGAACAGAGGTAATATCTTTCTTCACTTTAGAATTTAAATTTGTACAGTGAAATACGAACAGTATACAGGGCTTATAGCAATGGGAATGAATAGCTGTAATATAACTACCAAAATACAACCAATGTCATAGACAAAAAAAAATTGTTTCCAAAGTAAAAATTATTTATTTTTGTTACACGTTGAAAATTCTTAATTTACTTTTTTATGGAAATTATTCAATTTCAATACTTTACAAAACAAATTAAACAAGAAAAATAAAACTTTTTAGATAGAAAATTAAATATTCATAGATTGTACAAAAAAAAAATCCCCTATTATATATAAGAGGCAGTTTTTAACTGTCTATAACTGTTAAAATTGGAGGACTGAACTTTGTGCCAATATATAAATAAGTGTGTACAAAAGGTGCATGCAGCTGTTTCGGAACTTCTAAAGCTCTTTCATTAATGCAAAGGTTACAATTAGTATTTAAACATAGAAGTATGCGAGTAACGCAGCTCACAGCTTGCGACTCACGGCAAAATGGCGGTGAGTGTTGAAAAACAACAGTAGAGTCAAACAATCCCGGTTACCCGAAAAGACCAATAAGAAGCGCTTATTTTCGAAGAGCTTAAGCAGAAAGGAGAAAAAGCAGGGGAAGGGAAGGGAGTGAATTAAAGAAATAGGATTCAGACTTTAGATGAACTGGGTGTGCTAGATTATCATTAACCAAGCTGTTAGAATTTTTCCATATATAATAAGCTTTCCAGAAATAAAAATCGCAAATTGATGAGCATTTCTGAATTATTGAACCTTCGGAAAAGTTAAAATTGTGATTACCAACAATGGTTAGCAATAACGGATCGTTTAATGTCACCATTTTTAACATTGGTTTTATCTTCCCTCAAGCAGCCCTTAAAAGGTTACTTGGTGTGACCAATATGCATTTTATCGCACTTGCAAGATATCTTCTAATTCCCCAGTGTGAAAATCTGTCTATTGGATGTTTGATAGTTGTAAGCTGATTTTAAAGTAATTTTTACTGCATTTAACGAATTCAAACTTACAAATCTCAAACATCTAATAGACAGATTTTCCCATTGGAGATTTACATATCTTACGAGTGTGATAAAACATATATTGGTCAAACCAAGCAACATTTTAAGATCCGCTTGGGGGAACATAAAACCAATATTAAAAAGGGTGACATTAAACTCTCCGCTACTGCTAACCATTGTTGGTCTAACAATAATAATTCTAACTTTTACGGAAGTTCAATAATTCAGAAGTGCCCATCACTTTACGATCTTGCTTTTTGGGAAGCTTATCATATATGGAAGAATTTTAACATCTTAGTTAATAATATGTCTAGCACACCGAAATTTTCAAAAGTCTGGCTCCAATTTTTTTAATTCACTCTCTTCCCTTCCCCCCCCCCCCTTTTTTTCTCCTTTCCGATTAATCTCTTCCAGAAAGACTAAGCACTTCTCATTGGTCTCTTCGGGTGGTATGCGGGAGCACTTGACTCCGCTGTTGTTTTTTAACACTCGTCGCCATTTCGCTGGTAGCCATAAGTTGTAAACTGCGTCGCTCGCATACTTCTATGTTTTAAACACTAATTGTAACCTTATCATTTACAATGAAGCTTTAGAAGCTCCAAAACAGCTCTCAGCACCTTCTGTACACCAGAATATTCTAAGAAATTATTTTAGACAGCCGTCTGATCATCATTTAGAAAGAACGTTTCTGGATTTTTATACTATAGTAAATAAAATTAATTTTCATCGCTATTTTTAGAAATTTCTGGAAGCCACAAAGAATTAAGAGAAATAGATCAATTCATAAGGGTAATAAATACAAAAGCGTACCTTTTCTAATAGATAAATTTAGTAAGTTAAAGCTGTAAAAAACTGAACAACATTTAAAAGATATATAAAAAATAATATAAAAATGCGGAAACAATATTTATAATTTCTGTTGTTTTCCCGTCTAGGAAAGTACTTTTTCTAGATAACTTTAGTACGTTAAAGCTGGAAAAAAACTGAACAAGATTGAAAAAATAGATAAAAAATAATACAAAAATACGGAAACAATATTTATCATTTCTGCTATTTTCACGTTGTCCATTTATTCTTTAAGTTCTATAACTACCACTTTAGCAAGTCAGTTTTGATAAACGAATATTTTCTACATTTCATAGTATTATATAATTTACTTTCAAAACTTTGTCTTCAAATATTACAGTCGAAATTTGTACGTGTGGATTTTTCTTAATTTATGAAGCTTCAGGTAAAATAAAGGATTGAATACTAAAAGAAAATTCAGAAAGTAATTCGTATAATTTTCGTACTTTATGTAGTATATTTTATTAACTCAGTTTGTTTTGTCTTTTCAGCTTAAAGCTTGCAATTTAAATGACCATGTTACATATTTAAATGTACATGTTACATTCGTATTCTTTAAACTAAGTAATCTGGTTAAAACTATATTATGTAAATTAAAAGAGGCTGAATATATATCATAGGATTATAATACACAAGAATTTGGCCTTACAAAATAGCTTTTGTAAAGAAATAAATGAAGCATTTGATCGACATCATTAGATCGAAAATAAAAGCGAATTGGATTTTAAAGTTTGAACAATAAAACACGAAACTTGGTACCTCAACTGCTTTGACCAACTGAAAGTTAATCTGCTATACCATTTATTTCCTATTTCATTGTTTAGAAATTTCTAGAAGCCACAAAGAACTGAGAAAAATAGACCAATTTTTAAGGGTAATAAATACAAAGAGAAAAGTACATTTTCTAGATAACTTTAGTACGTTAGAGATTAAAATAAAACTGGATAACATTGAAAAGATATATAAAAAATAATATAAAAATGCGGAAAACTTTTACACTTACTAAGTTAAATTATTAGTAAGTATGGCAAGTTATTTGCCTTTTATGGAAATTGCTTTTTATGTAAAATATTAGAATTTTTAAAATAGGAAATGAAAATTTATAAATATTGATGAAATTTAATTATATTTACTATAGAAAAATCCAGAAACGTTATTTATAAATGATGAACAGCTAGTTGTCTCAAAACAATTTCTTAGAATATTCTGGTTTTCTGTTCTGAAGCATTTCTGATCAAAGTTGACAGCTACTTGAACTTCCTAGTACTTCCTTGTAATTTATTGATTTCCTATACGTTACTTGGACGTTCTAGAAGTTTATGATATTTTCAAGAAACGTTCCTTGAAACTATTTCGAGCAACTAGTTGTCCATTATTGACAAGGCATATTCTTGATTTTTATTCTTTTATGATGTATGAATATAAAACAGAAAACTTGAAAAAGTTACCCTGATTGCTTTCCAATATATACTCAAGTGCCAGAAAAAACTGCTACACCTGCCTAATAGCGTGTAGGGCCACTACGGTCGCACAAAGCTACCGCAACATAACATAGTATGGACTCGACTAAAGTGTGAAGGTATCCTGGAGCAATTCATACCATGAATCCTGCAGGGCAGGCCCTTAATCCAGAGTATGAGTTGTTGGAGATAGCTTCTGAACAGCACGTTGCAAAGCATCCCAGATATGCTCAATAATGCTCCTGTCTGGCGAAATAGGTGGCCAATGGAGGTATCCAAAGTCAGAAGGGTGCTCCTGGAGGCATTCGGTAGTGATTCTCGACGTGCAAGTGCCGCATTGCCATACTGGAATTGTCCAAGTCAGTTGGAATGCGCAAGGAACATGAATAGTTATAGGTGGTAGGATAGGATGCTT
Organism: Maratus speciosus; assembly: GCA_963932465.1. Taxonomy (NCBI): domain Eukaryota; kingdom Metazoa; phylum Arthropoda; class Arachnida; order Araneae; family Salticidae; genus Maratus; species Maratus speciosus. The sequence continues at coordinate 225,971,055 of OZ010789.1, forward strand.
ACGTATGCGTCAAATGTCAGACTCGTCTCCAGGCATATCCGTGTTCCCATATCACGACAACTGCACGGCTCAACCAGCTTGAACAGTCCCTTGTTGACATGCAGGGACCATGCATTTATGAGGTTGTCTCCATACCCTTACACTTCTATCCACCCGATACAACTAGAAACTAGATTCGTCAGGCCAGGCATTTCCAGTCATCAAAAGACCAATGAAGGTGCTGGCGAGGCATAAAGCTTTGTAGCGTGCAGTCGACAACAGTACACGAGTGGACCTGAAGCTCCAAAAGCCCATATCAATGACGGTCCGTTAAACAGTTCGCACGCTGACGCTTGTTGATACCCCAGCATTGAATTTCACTGCAATTTGAGGAAGTGTTGCAGCTCTATATCTCGTTTAACTATTCTCGTCATTCATCAGCGACCCCGTTCTTCCAAGAACTTTTCCGATTGCGCCGTTGTTGGAGATTTGATATTTTACCAGATACAGAATATTTATAGTACACTCTTGAAATGGTCGTGCGCGAAAATCCAAATTTCATCGCTACCTTAGAGATGCTATGTTTCATCTCCCGTGCGCCGACTATAACGCCACGTTCAAAGTCACTTAAATCGGGATAACCTGCCATTGTAGCAGCAGAAACTGATCTAACAGCTTCTCCATACACTTGTTGTCTTATATTGGCACTGTCGACCGCATCGCGTTGCGCTGATTGGTTGCATACCTTCGTTATTTGCATACGCATGGCTGTAGCAGTTTTTCTGGCACTTCAGTGTTCTTTAAACGGTCAAAAATCATCGGACAGTTTCGATTTTATACGTTTTGCTGAATATCTAGAGAAATACTTGAGGAAATCTTCGGGAATATGAGGAAATTTTGGGACTTCCTATATTTTTAGCGAAGCTTCGGATCATGGGGTTCATTAGACGAACAACAGCAAAATGAAGAAAAAAGTAATATTTGGGACCACCCCATAAAATGAAATACTCGAAAAGATCTGCCGCTGCATCACATAACTATGTGAATATTATGCAACATTTTTGTTCATTTTTGTAAGAATAGCACGTATATTTGCGGAAAAATAAGGTTTTATTTTAAAAATTTAAGAATTTTTCGCAAGTTTTTTATATATAATATGAGGACTTTCAACTAAATTTAACGCCACTTTTAGAAAACTTGATAATGAACAGTAGAAATAACATAGTAACATATTACTCATATGTGAAGGAGATTATTCTACAAGTCATATTCAAATATTCAGTATATGTTTTCATTTCAAGTAATGTTCTTATGCATAATTAAAACATAACAAAAATTCAGAAACTAATTTGAACAATTTCAGTATCTTTTTTAGTATATTTCATTATCTCAAATTTTACTCCAATATGCCTGAGCGATACCCTAGTAGCAATACAATATTGATCTAATTGACTATATTAACTACAAATGTCTCTAAATATTGCAGAATTTATGTTTTGCCAATATAGGTGTGGTACTGGCATGAATTTTTTAGCCATATTCATGCTAATATTGAGATTGTAATACCAATATTTCTGCCATATTATCATTTGATTGCAATTTTTCCCAATGAAAACCCAATATTTAATCAATATTAGTATTTTATTGGTATTTTCAATGAATATTGACCCAATATTGTGCACTTATATAATCAATACTGATTTGCTATTAGTAATACTCGTTTTTTATACAGTAATTAATCTCCATGGTAATATATTGCACAAATTACAAATGTTGAATAATTATGATTAAACAAATAAACTGGAATTTGGCTTTAAAAAATAAATTTGATAAAGAAACAAATTAAGCACTTGTTTGACATCATTAGACCGAAAATAAAAGCAAATTGTATTTTAATGTTCGATCTGTTAAAAGAAAAAAAAAGTTACCTCAACTGTTTTGACCAAATAAAACTTAATTTAGTTTACAATTTATTTGCTATCTCATTGTTTAGAAGTTTCTAACAACCACAAAAAACTGGGAATAGTAGATAAATTTTTAAAGATAGTAAAAGGAAAAATACTTTTTTTCGTAACTTCACTTCATTAAACATGAAAATAACACTGAACAAACATTAATAAGATTTATATAATATTATATAAGTATCAGTAAATACAGTCAAAACTCTATTTAACGAAGTCGCTAAATCCCGGAAAAAAGTTCGGTATATGGAAAATTCGTTAAATAGAGATTCACCATTTAAAATATTTTAAGCTATATAAAACAGATTTTAAATTCATAAACACTGAATATTTTTAATAAAAGTAATTAATCACACTTTTTTTTTATAAATTATATCTATTTGTTTCATTTATTTTACCCACCAATATCTATCATCAATTCTTTTTTTCTATGTGTTTAAATCTTTGAAATCTGCAAGGAAAACAAAACAATGTCCGGGAATACATTGTATTTTCAGTTTAATATAAATAGTTTTACATTAAAATTAATGAATTTCATTGACATTATCGTATTCATTATTATTATAACAAACAATTTTAACCATACATTACCATATGCATCCTTAAATTTAATTTTTGAAAAACTCTGTTAATTTTACCGGAGTTTCTCCTTTTAAAAAGTGCTTTCTCTCATAATACATTTCTCTTCTTTGCAATGCACCAAAAACTCCTTCATGCCTATTTTCTTTAAACTATAATCAGCGCGGGATTGTTTCAAATGATTTTAGCATTTCATCATAAGAAGTTTTGTTAATTCCTGCATTATGCTCATTTCCATCTTTATTATATTCGTCTTCATCGCAATTCATCGCAATTCATTGCTGTATTGTTTTTATTTTTCACACTATCGAAAACATCCAATTCAGTTAGAGAGTTTCCGAGGTCTCAATTTCAGAATTAAATGAAATACAATCATCAATCTGCACATCATAGTTAATTTCTTCTTTTTTTCTCAGCTGTATCCACATTTTTTTTAAGTTACTCTAAGGAACTATCGGTTTCGTCCTCCGTACTTACCGAATTCTCACTGCTGACAAAGAAGGGGACCTGGTAAAACCAATTCAAGGCCATTGAACATCATAAAATGTATTAAAAGAGAGAATAAGTTTGAAATGTCCAGAAATATTTTGAGAAATAGGGAGAAAAAAGAAATTTAGATCACAAGAAAAAGTTCGTTAAATAGAGAATGCGCTTCGCTATTTGGAGGTTATTTTACGAAGAAATTCGCAAAATGTTCTTGGTTCCAAGGAAAAGTTCACAAAATGGAGAAATTCGCAAAATAGAGGTTCGTTAAATAGAGATTCGACTGTATTTTACACTTACTATTATTTCAACACAGTCATACTGAAAATAAATATACGTAAAGTTATCATACGAATTAAATATTCCAGACGAGCGAAAAAGTGCCGTAGGCAGGAATCGAAGCCTGATCCTTTGCTTACATTACCAATGCGCTACCGTTTAAGCTACTACTGCTACTAATAGCTACTAGTAGCTTTAACAGTAGAAAATTGGCAATGTAAGTAAAGGATCTGGGTTCCATTTTGGGCATTTTTTCACTCAGTTGGAAATATTCAATTCGTATTTTACACATAGTAAATATTTCATTAAATAAAATACGATTTAAGTTCATCTAACTATTGCCAAGATAATAACTAATTGTGTTTGAAATCAACTTTTTTTTTAATTCTAAACTGTTCTAATGCTTCCAAATTCTAAATGATTTGTTCTATTTTTTTTTAAACCCATTATTTTTCACGTTCCAAATTTCTTATCTTTCATCACTAATTTTTTTCACAAATTTAATTTCAAATGCAAAGCCGCCTTAAGTGCATCAAATGCATGCAAACATGTTTGAATAACTCTATATATATTACTAACTAATCTAAATATATGAAACGATATAAAGAAAACTGGTCAATATTTTTTTTTTAAATATCATACCATTTTTTATATAAATCCCCCCCTCCCATATGTAGCTATAACATTTCACATGTCTCTAGTTCAGACACATGTCTTCAAGATTTACATAAACTGGTGAGTTTACAACGTCAAATGATGACAGACGTTTTCGAATTACAGAACTATTTGGGATTCATCCGAGCAGTTACGTCCATCCGTTGATAGGAAGCAGGTATATTAAGAATTCAATAAACTGTGATTGCGATTTAATGAACAGTGCGTCAAATTGCAAATACTACAGAGTTGTGCCCTAGATCAAAGTTTTTTAAATGAGAAGAAAAGATTATATCAGACAGTAAATGAATAGATTTTAGCTTTATGACCACTTAATTGAAATACAGGCAGAGTTGGGCAAATTTGTAATTGCAATTATCTGTAGTATAATTACAATTTGATTGTATGTAATCTATTATAGTTACATACATTCAAGCACAAAAATTTTGTCAAATATTGGATGGGGTGTGGTTCCGTATACAGTGTTTCAAAAAAATTTTATGGCATGTGATAATAACTACACTTAATTACATACGATTAAATTTTAATTATATTGCAGATAATTGGGATTACAAATTTTCCCAACTCTGAATACAGGAATATAGTTCAGGAACTAAATTAATTTTCAGTAAAATAAATTACCATTATATGATTTTATATTATAAGTATGTCTTTCAAAGTTTTGAGACAAGACAAACATGTCGTTTATTGTTACTTCATGTGTTAGATCGCTTTTCTTGCTCTTAATTTTTCCCCCTTAGAATTGAACCGCGAATGCCAATAGGTTAGACAACTGCCCATTTTGGACTGTGATTCCTGAGATTAGATATCTTCCATTAAGGTTATTGTTGAGAAAGTTACCCAAATAATTACGTAATATTTAGTGTTTTAAACATTATTTAATTTAATTAATGTAATATCGAATTATATCTTAATCCTATAAATTCAAATTCATAATATTTTATCATACAAGCACAGTTTGATACTCTATAAGAGTATATTTTAATCTATAGGATGCGACCCACTAAGTCGGTGACGAAATTTTGGTATGTCGCAGAACGATCAGTCAGCTCTTCAAAAATGTATAATTATTTTCATCTGCTGCTGTAATATAATAAAAACAATACTATACAAATTTAGGGTGAAAAGTAAAAGATAAATAATTTTGCGAAAAAAACGCTGTTTTAATAAACTTTATGTAGATAGCGGCTTGAAGCTAAAATTAAAAAGTTTCCATCTCGAAACAGATTTGGTCGGTCGTGCAAAACAATGACATAAATAGCATTAGTTTTTAAACTGTATCTTTTCTAACACACCCATTAATAAAAATATTTTTTTTAAGTAAAACGTTTGACAACTCCATTAGTATTAACTACAAACGGAAGCATCCGGTGTTGCCCGTGCTAAACTGGGGATGGGGAGGGGGACTTCCAAGTAAAACAATTGAAAACGGGTTAACAAAAATTATGACGATCTTTGTGACTGGCCCTGTCAGTTTCGCGCCCAAAAAATTTTAATATGGTGATGAAAATAATGCAACTGTAGGATTCGCAGCCATGAATCGTTAATGCGGCGATCAGCATGACGGGGTTCTGTGTGGTTCGCGTCTCATATATAATTAAAAAGACAATCACTATAACGGCCTCTGCTAACTTTGCGTCCATCTCTTCCTTAGAATAGAGTATACAAAAGGCTCTATATACCTACATATTAGCTAGATTGTGAAACAAATTACAACAATAATATATTTCGAAAAAATTATTAGCGATAATAATGATATTAGCGAAAAAATAAAGATTCGAAAGGTCAACCGATGTTCTACAATACTTAACCCATTTGTGCCAGAATTTTTGTTTTCTCAAATTTGTTGGAAAAATCACTTTAAAATGTTGCAAAATGAACTGGTAAAATACTAAAGAAAATTACGCTATTATTATTTTTTTTTTTTTTTTTTTTTTTTTTTTTTTTTTTACATTTATTTGATAAATGTAAACGTACTAAATATGGGAATATGCATAATGTTTGTAATAGTATAATATGCATAATTATATGTTTTGTTAAATTTATATAAAATAAGCTTTTGAATTGTATATTAAATACTGTAATTAGTATTTTTATGAAATACTGAAAAATTATATTTATTTTTTACAGAGACTAAAAACATTATAAGTATTAGTAATAATAAACTAAGAATAATCGTATTTGAGTCTTTAAAGCAATTTGTTTCATAATAATCTTGAGAAGGACTTTACATAAATAACTGTCCCTTAAATGGCTAATAAAAATATGTACCCATTCGTGCTTTGCTCCCTATATTTTGTATGTTACAAAAATGCATAAAAAAAAGCGTGAACATATAATTTCACAATTTAAAAAAAGACATATTTCAAAAAAGTTTACAATCTAATATTGTGACTTATTTATTTGGATCCTTGGTTGAAAAAACACCAATGAACTTGCTTTTTACATTTCGCAATATTGAAAAATGAAAAATCTGTAAACTCCGAAAAAATCCTTTATTTAAGCAGATAAATATCCATCTTATGCTGTCATCTTTCGGTAACAGGTAAAGATATTTATAGATAATTATTTCATACCAGTTTAATTTTATAAAGAAGAAGAACATTATACAAATTTATTAAAATTCGAAGCATCCCAAAAATGGTTGCAATGAAATGTTTCAAAACTCGCCTTATCCAAAATTTAAAAAGTCGAGTTTTCTCCATCAATATATTCTATAGGTGAACCTACATCGAAGAAGCACTACAATGTGCCAAAAGACTAGTTTTATCGTGTATTTCTGGCATTGCAAAATCTTGGTTTACAATGAAATAAGTGGATGTAGTCAGAGATTTTTCAAGATTTCCCAAAATTTAATTTTCCGGATAAATGGAATTTTGAAACTCGCCCTCATTCGTTTCTATAGATGGTGCTACTAATCAGAAATTCAGAAATAAAGAATTGACACTTTTAAATGCTATCAGTTACACATTTTAAAATGCAAAAAAAAAAATTATTTCTGCTTTCCGACTCCATATTGTTTTGTTGACTAGTAGATTGCTCTATGTACTTGCCATTGCCGCTCTACGAAATTCTGAAAAGTAAATAAAAGATGTTATTTTTAAAAGTCAGCATTAATTAACTTAGAAATACGTGATGAAGTAATTTAGTTAATAATTTTAATTCTTCAAGCAAATAGAATCCTTAAAGACATAATTCAGGAAGGACATCGTTCGAGCACATAAATCTAAAATAGCTCATTTTGTGACAGATTTGAGAAACATTTCTGAATAATTTCATGTAATATTTGAAAATGTTTAATAATTCAAAAGATTTTAAAGCAGTAAATACTGAATACATGCGTAGAAAGGTAATTTGAAAGTACATTTTCAACGTCAGACTGAAAGTTAATGAATGTTTCAGTTATGAGAATTTTAGTTCAGTTATAAATTTCAATGCATGGGTTTGAAGTTACAATCTTGCTAGTGAAGCAAATCACATCTATGTAGAATTTAAAATTTAAAAGTTTATATTTCAAAAGTGCAATTACTGTACAGTGTCAGCGTTTGAGAAGCACGAGATAAAACATAGTGCAATAGTGCAATTTTTAAACGGAGCATTGTACCAAAAATGTAAAAAAGACGGCACAAAATATTTATTAAAAAATAATTCCAGTTGAAAATACGTTATAATGGAAATGGTGTGCGGTATTGCCGTTCATTACATATATATAATCTATAATAATATATTATAAAATAGAATGCCTCTTAATTTGTGAAATTATAATATACAGGCTGTTTCACTACAAGACCGACAAACTTGCAGGATGTGTACACTGTTAAAAATTTGGTACAACGTTGAACCAATTTTTGGTGCTGCAGTAGCTGCCACCATAAGATGGTGAAACATTCTTCCAACATTTGGTTCCAAGGATGAAACATAAGTTGGTGAAACCTTGAACCATACATTGAAGAAAACCTTGAACCATAAATTGGTGAAACGTTTAACCGCAAATTGGTGCAATGTTGAACCATAAATTGGTGAAATGTTGATGAAACAAGGATTTTTGTCCGCCCCCCCCCCCCCACCTGTCCTTTCTCATAGGTAAAAATTTTGCTTTTTAAAAAAAATATTCTGTTTTAGTATAATTTAAGGTGAAATATTTACGGTTTCTCCATCCAATTAATTTTTGTTGGAAAATAATTTTCAAGATCAGAAACTTAGGTCTGTTTAGCAAATTTTAAAATAATTATACGATAACACCATTGTTATTTTAAATATCTCACACTATAATTTACATACAATATACATATAATTTACATATATATTAATTACACACTATAATTTACATAATACATAAGAAAGGATACGATGATATTATTGGGCTTTATATATATATAAACTTTGGAATGCATTATAATTTGCTAAATAAGCCTATAAAATTGATTTTGTATGACGCATTCAAGCAATCTTTAAACAAAAATCAATCAGAAAAAGAGTAAATATAAATCCTAAATTGCATTGAAACAAGGACAGCCTCTTAAAAAAAGAAGAAAAAGAAAAAACTATGTCAAACGGGAGTGGGGGCAAAAAACATTGCTTATCAACTCACATCTTTTTTTTTAAATGAGTTCTAAGCATGATCTAAATATTGAGAATGTGTAATTTTTTTATATGTATGGAGATTGGTAATTGTTTTATTAAATGTGAACATCAACATGGAGTCTAATGTTTTTAATTCTATGGAATATGTATATAATTTTCCTTTAAACATCTTCCTTAATAATTCTTATTAATACTTATGGAACGACATGATAAGCCATACTTAATTTTAATATTTTATTCCCGTACACATTGTATTGCATAAATATAAGCTAAATACATTTTATATATTTCATAAGAAAAGATTGATCTAGGAAATAGAAAAAAAAAAAAACGGAAATTTAAAAAGAAAAGAAATGATTGCATATGTACTGTCCTTCATTGTTTGAAAAACATTTTAAACGTAAAAAGTAGCTATTAATCGCTTTAATAAATATTCAATCCTACATTATATAAATAAAATGTAAATATGAACTTAAAATATACTAAAGCAGTTTCATACATAAACTTTATACCGGTATAAGCAACATTTTATTTAAATGCTTAAATATCATGTTTCCTTTTCACTTCTTAAATTAAAAACTGTAATATGTACAAGGAAATATTCCCAATGTAAATCTATTTTTCAATCTGAAGCCTTTTCTTATTATCTTAATCATTGAATATCATGTTTCACCCCCAAATATTAATAATTATAAATACTAATTCATTGACTATTATTCTTTATAATCGGGAAACGGTAAAGAACACGAAAATTCCAATATAAACAGACTCTCAAATCACTGCAAATTAATATTTACATCTACAACTATGAATGCAGTCATGAATCAACACATCTCGGTGTCAGCATTTTAAAACTAAGATAGTACTTCACGTTTTGTTTTTGTTTCGATATGCGACAAATTAAAATACTTCACATTTCACTATTGAATAGGAAGAATGAAATGCTTACACAAATTTTCTTTATTTAAAAAGACAAAACGAATGAAGTCGTGATTAATATTTACTAAGAGCTGTTTGTTATTTAATTGCTAAAACAATTATATTTCAAACCGTTACATAAAGAACGAATATAACACACAATCGCTTGTGAAATTCGGGAAACTAAATCAATCTTTTTCTATAAAACATGAAAACTATTTAATACTTATTCACAAGATACAATATCTAAGTACAGGAATGAAACATTAAAATTAAATAACACTTACCTTCGCATTCCATAAATATTTCTTTTAATATCCCTTTCGTTTAAACCTTAAATGGCGGACGAGCTGCAATCGTTTGACTTATCTTATAATGGTGTCATAGAAAAGGATGTACTGTTCTGATTGGCTGATAAGTAATTCGAAAACTTGGATCAACTTATTACCAAAATGTGGTTCAATCCGGGGTAACTTACAAGGTTACACCATGAAATGGAGTTTTTGAAAATTAAGAAGTAGCATATTTTGTTAATCCTCATTATTTTACTCCATATATTGTTTTAAAGTTAATCGGAAAATTTTAATAGTGTAGAAGACACAGAGAGGACTCGGAATCCCATAGCGATGCAAGGTCGGAAATGCAATCCTAACGAGATAGGGGGTTGTTAGGGTCTGAATCATAGTGATAGCAAATTGACATTTAAAGACCATAAGCTTAAAATAAGTCATGACTTTCTTGATAATGAAATTCGCCGAAGTTCTCTGCCTTTTATTCTTACCATCTACGGTTTTGCATGTTTGAGGCAGTAGGGGTGTTTTGAAATGGCGCATCTTCGTTGTTACGGCAAACTTCCAAAACACGCCCGGCGTATTTCAAAAAAGTCCTTCAGGCCAGTGCCGGGAGGAACAGGTAGCTTTCATATTCCTTATTTTTAAAAAGCCAACTTATATTATTCAAACACACGAAGCTCAATTTAGTGGAAACCGAATATAGGAGATTCAATACTAATTTTTACCAATACTAAATCATTATGAATGAGAATTTTGCGAAATTAGTCAGCTTTATCCAAGCTGCTTTTATTTAAAGTAACTTATATTTGGCTGCCAAATTCAACGATTTCTTAAAGTGCCTGCCATTTTAAGACAACATGGTGGATGAGGCTAACCAGTGAATTTGGTCGCGACCTTAATAATTGCTGTACACATGGTCACTCACGTCGGAATCGATTAATATATACGAGTGCTGTCGCAGGCAAAAAATCAGATTTTTCAAAATGTCACCCACATTAGATATTGAAATTGCTATATCTGAGCCATTTTTTAATATAAAGACAAACAAAAAATGCTCCTGAATCCCTATATCAAGGTAAAATACTTAAGAAAGAAACCTTTTTCAATTTCTAATTTTTTTGCACCTCACTTTAAATATAATTTTTTTTAATTTAATGGCCGCCATTTTGAAACAAGATGGCTGATGAAGCTGGCCAGCGAACTTGGTCGAGATATTGGTGTATACTATCCACATGCCTTCTTACATCGAAATAGGCGAATACGTGTGTTATCGCGTGACAAATACAAGATCTTTTCAAAATGTTCGCCATGCTATAAATTCAAAGTGCTATAATTCAACCATTTTTCAAGATATAAACAAAAGAACAAATTTTCAGAAACAAAAACTGCTCCGGAATCTTTTTATCAAGGCCAAACACATAAAAAAAAATCTTTTTCATTTTCCAATTTTTTAATACCTCATTTCAAATTTTTAATTTACTTTTTTTTTAATGGCAACCCTTTTGAAACAAAATGGCGAATGAAGTTGGCCAACGAACTCGGTCGAGACATTGGTATGTACTATGTACAGACCAAGTTACATCCAAATCGGTTCATAAATACGCCTGTTATCGCGTGACAAAAATCAGGTCGTTTTAAAATGTCAGCCACAATAGAAATTCAAAATGCTATAACTCAGCCATTTTTTTAGATATAGACAAAACAAAAGCTGTTCCGGAATCTTTGTATTAAGGTCAAACACATACGAAAAAAGTCTTTTTCATTTTCCAATTTTTTGGTATCGCATTTAAAATTAAAATTTTTTTTTAATTTTTTAAATGGCCGCCATTTTGAAACAATATGGCGGATGAAGCTGGACAACGAACTCGGTCGAGATATTTGTATGTACTATGTACACACCAAGGTACATCCAAATCGGTTCATAAATACGCCCGTTATCACGTGACAAAAATCAGGACGTTTCAAAATGTCAGCCACGCTGGAAATTCAAAATGCTATAACTCAGCCATTTTTAAGATATAGACGAAACAAAAACTACTCCCGAATCTTTTTATCAAGATCAAACACATAAGAAAAAAATATTTTTTCAATTTTCAATTTTTTGGTACCACATTTCAAATTTAAATTTTTCTTAAAAATTTAAATGGCCACCATTTTTAAACAAGATGGCGGATGGAGCTGGCCAACAAACTCGGTCGAGACATTGGTATGTACTATGTATAAAATGAAGTTACATCCAAATCGGTTCATAAATACGCTTTTTATCGAGTGTTAAAATTCAGGACGTTTCAAAATTTCAGCCAGGCTAGAAATTCAAAATGCTATTACTCAGCCATTTTTTAAGATATAGACGAAACAAAAACTGCTCCAGAATCTTTGTATAAATGTCAAATACATAAGAAAAAAATATTTTTTCATTTTCAATTTTTTGGTACCACATTTCAAATTTTAAATTCTTTTAAACATTTTAAATGGCCGCCATTTTGTTTCAAAATGGCGGATGAAGCTGACCAACGAACTCGGTCGAGACATTGGTATGTACTATGTACACACCGAATTACATCCAAATCGGTTCATAAATACGAGAGTTACAGTGTGACAAATGTCAGATATATATATATGGATATATGTATATATATATATGTGTGTGTGTGTGTGTCAATTTTGAACGGAGGGTGGTTTCAGGGTCTGAGGGTCATGATCGATGAAAATATACCAAAATTTTTTTAAATCGCTTTCCTCCGAAAGGCTGCAATTGGTAGTTTTTTATAATGAAAGCTACCTAAAATCCGAAATTCCACCTTATGAATGTTTCATTCACACATTACGAAACATCGGACAACTTAATTATCAGGAAAGACATGACTTATTTTAAGTTTATGGTCTTTAAACGTCAATTTTCTATCACTATGATTCAGCCCCTAACAACCCCTCTATTTCGTTAGGATTGCATTTCCGATCCTAGGATTTGTATGTGATTCCGAGTCGTATCTGTGCCCCCTACACCTCCTGCAAGTTTGTCGGTCTGGTAGTGAAACACACTGTAACCTCGAACGAAAATATACTGTAGCCTGTTCAGAGTTACTAACTATTCCAAAATGCGTTCTTTGTCTTTAGAAACTTCAGAAACCAATATATAATGATGATTTAAAGAAGCATTTATAAACAGAAAGTTTATTTTGTTGCCACTGATTTTCGGAAACATTTCCGATCCGTAATCTATAAATCAGTTTTCTCATGGTAATATATCTTTTTTTTAATAAGTAAGCATTTTCAAATTCAAGAAGCATGTTTAACAGAAAATCTAATAACATCAACATAAAATTAATATTATTCTTTTTACTTTTGAATGCATAAATCTAATTAAGCAGCTGAAAATGTTTAATTCGGACTTGATATCATTCTGAAAAGCGATATTTCGGTTTGAAAACATTGATTAATACAACACTACTTGGAAACACTTCCGAAAATCAGTTGCAGCAGAAGAAACCTTGTTTTAATAAATAAGTCTTTAAAGTTCGAAAATAAATTGATTTCTAGGATTTCTGAAAATAAAAAACACTTACGAAATCATGAGTGGCTCGGAAGAGATTATTATATATTTCCATTCGTGGTTATATTATATTCTCGTAGATTATAAAACAATTTTTTTTTCTTTAACCCTTAAATGCCTGGTTTTTCAAAAATCATTGTAATAATGTTTTTCGGCTTTCATTTTTTAAATAAATCATGGTAAAAATACTTTTAAAAAATCATATTTCGTTTTAAGTACAGTTTACGGCTAAAAAACAGTTTGTTACTAATGGGCAATACTGGTGTTTAATTGAAAAAATAATTTCCCTTGATAAAGTTCTATAACATTAAACACACAAGAATTTTAGGAACTATAATAAGAAATAAATTTTACTTGCTCACTGCAGGTCAAAATAGGGTATATCGCAAGCTCTCAAACAAAACAAAAAGAACAAGTAGCAACAATTTAAAAAATAAATCTATCTTTATTCTTAAACAACACATGTGTTGCCATCTACATGTTGAAAATTGATTTAATAATATTTTCAGAATGTATTTTATTGGCAACATTAGGCATTATAGCTTCAATATTATTCTAATAGTATTTTAGAGCCCAAATTGGGTATGTTGCCGAAAAGCAACACCAGGAATGAATTTAAGGGTTAAATTGAACATATTGAAATTGAAAACGCACTTCTAGCAATTATTTCTGAGGGGCAGTGCTGTAACCAATATCTTTTGTGTGTTCCTGTCAATGAAAGATAAATGCTGTGAATGTGATATTCTGTAGTAATCGTCTTGTAGTGATATTCAATGATTTATATCAATTTCAACACATTTGAAGTACTATAATGTCATTAAAATATACTGCAAAGGCTTTTTCCCCAATGACCATAGTCGTAACCAAATTCTGTTGAGTGCCATGTAAATGAACTATTAATACTACATAATTCATATTCAGCGCCGAACATGCCATGGTAAGCATCATTAACACACTGTAAAAAAATTCCGTTAAAATACGGAAATTATACTGGCAATCGAGACGCCAATACTATTTCTGTATTTTAACGGACTTTTTTTTTCCCCATAAATTCCAGAAAACATTCCGCTTTTTTTTTTTTTCATATTTCCGTATTTAAAAACTTCTGTCTCAAAGGGAAAATTTAATAATTTTTCAGGGAGAAACTTACATATTTATGAATTTGATACTTCGCTTTTCAAGGACACGTTTACATCAAAGTCAGATCACACATCAGAAAAATCACATCACAGAAAATCACAATTTAATTCAAACAACACTAAATCAAGAACACTTACCCTGACGGGATTCGAACCAGGGAGCTGTCCTCTTCCAGATTAGCGCCCTTAATGATTACACCATGGTTGCACAAACTAAGTGTTCAAATATCGTTACTTATTTCAGATGTCTTTTATAAAGCAAAGGCTAATATGTTAAACAAGGACGATATTTTCGTAGAGATAATATTTTTCGAATTAGTATACAATTCTGAATATTTTACACATTTTTTCCCTATAATTTTGAATATTTAGCTTTTTAGTTTCATGCTTTATAAAAGATAAATTTTACTCTTTAAAATATTACAAATATGAAAAAATGTATTAAGAGTCATGACTTTTTTTTTTTTTTTTTTTGCAAGATTTTTAAAATTTTGTTTTAATATTATATTTAGTTAGTTAATTTTGCAAGAATAGCAACATGTATTTTTCAAACATGTATTTTTTCAAATTTTCTAAGTTGTCTGATGATCTACTGTAAACTCAAATAAAGAAAATTACTACATGGTATTAAAATAAATTTTCTTTATTGCTTATTAAACCTAGATAAACGTCAGTTTTATAATAATTTCATTTTTATATTTTAGATGTTTTAAATGTTATGTGCGAATCTGTTAAAAATAATAGTTTAAAAAATATTAAAATTAAAAATAGATTTTTTCCTTTTAAAACATCCTAACAGAAATAATAATAATAATAATAATAATAATAATAATAATAATAATAATAATAATAATAATAACTAGTAAATCTGCAGATCAAGAGCCTCAACGTCATCTCTGCAACTTATTGTTTTTAGCAAACTTTGCGTAATATTAATCTTTCTACAAAAACAAAATTTAAACTTTTTAAATTACACAAACATTTATAAAAGGAAAAAAAATATTTCGATGGTTTCAGACATTAGAAGCGTTAAATTAAACACGTTGTTATGTAATGATATTCTGAAATTCTCACCAGCTACTTATTCTAGTAATTTTTATATAATAAAGCAAATTTCTTCAGGGGGTCGCTCCCCTGAACCCCCGTTGTGTAATTTATTTTGCATTTGTAATTTTCTATTGATTGAGTTAATGATTATCCTATATCTTAGATTCCTTTTTACACTGCGATTTATAAGGATAAGCAACAATTTGGTCAAGCATTTTACGTTATCCTAATATCCACACAGCAGTATTTACTTGCCTGCTAACCAAAAACACCTATATCTAATGGATAAAGAAATTTTGGAAATGTAAACTGAGACATCTAATTTAGAAATCTAATACCTTTATAATTTTTGTTTCCAAAAAATAATTTTGATTACCATTCTGCAATATTTATATCTAAGATCTAATCTAAATATTTAAAAATGTACTCGATAGCATTAACTTACTAAAATCACCCTAAAGTAGGGGGACTTCTAAACCTAACGGTTAATAATTCATCATCATGTCCTCTTCCAATTGACTAAATAGATAAACGTGATTTGGCGCCGTTAAGTATTTTTTGTGATAGCCTTTTAATAGTATCCACATTTAATTTAAAATCGTGATGTTACAAACACCGTTGAAATTTGACGCACACCTGTGTTCAGGTCAAATTACGAAAGATTAACTAACCTTTTATTTCCCTTAGCCGGGCATTTTGTTTCATTTTTCGTAATAGGGTTTATTTTAATAATTTAATTTATTTTACACTCTACAAGCTGTTACACGGTACGTTGTTCACGTAGCATTAAAATGGAGATAAATGCATTAAATAAAACATTTCACTCCCCACCAGACATGGCAAGTCTCAGGCTTTTTGCACAACACTATTATGGCGTAAATATTTCAATTAAATAAAGTAACATTTTTTGTATTAAAATACTGGTATCCAGAACGCCGGAGGCTTGGCAGCTCTGCTCCTCTTAATAGAAACATATATAAATAACCAACACTTTATCACATTTTATAGGAGACAATACGAAATTTCTTATTTGTATGACCTTACATATACCTCAGTCATAAAAATGTAAAATTTTGTGCCAATTAATATACACAGTTGCGAAAATGAAATCGCAACCAATTAGAAAAGAAAGGCTAAGTAAAATCGTGTAAATCGAGGAATCTTTCTTCGTAGTGTTGGGAAAATACCACTACCAAATTTATTTTAGGTGGTATTTGGTGTGAAATGTTTATATGTATTCATTCCTGTCCTATTTATCTTTTTTATTATTTGTAATTTGCTTATTCCATTTTCCTTTTGCACGTGAAAATCTTACAAATTAAAATTAACTCTTTGGGAGAAATTGTTATTCCTTTTTCTTTTTTGGCAACAATAAAGTTTATAAAGTTTAATAGAATAATGTCAGTTTATTCTGTATGAAAATAACGAACTTTTTCTTTTATAATCAAAATAGTTGAATACATAAATAAAAATATTATTCTATATAGTATATAAATACTATTTTCATTTCTGCGTTTAAATCAATCTATATGCAAATATCTATACAAGGGCATTCATTAATTCATTCCTTTTAACTTTGATTTGACTTTAAAAACCATACATACTTTCACATTTATGATATTTTTAGATGAGATATAGTTTCTACGCAACGGTTTAAAAAAAATGAAATATAAGTAAATTCATAAAATAAAATGTTTTATATTATTCGGTATAAAATTCCATCATAAGTTATACACCTAATTTAAAAGCTCTGACAAATGTTTTGATAAAATTACAAACTAAAAGGAATAATTTAATACACTTATTTAAAAATTTCAGCATCCAAAATTTATCATTTAAATCTATTATTCATATGAGCGATTTCTTTCAACAAATGAAAATTTGAAAATCGTCTGACTTTTCATAGAAAAGCATTATGTCACAAAATAAAATGTTCTATATATTCCGAACGAATGAACCAAATTTAACCCAAAACTATACAGCTGAATCCGGGGAGCTCACCAATATACATCCTTAATTTCAAGCTAATCAGATGCTTTTTACGGCAGTTATCGCGGGACAGACAGACTAACTAACTAACTAACTAACTAACTAACAGATGGAAACCAAAAAATTTCGAGTCTCCACAGTAAGCCTTCACTGACGTTTCGGCAAAAATTTCGGGTCTCCACATAGTAAGCCTTCACTGACGTTTCGGCAATAATAATAATAATAATAATAATAATAACTAGTAAATCTGCAGATCAGGAGCCTCAACGTCATCTTTGCAAGTCATTGTTTTTTAACACTCATTGCATAATATTCAACTTCCTACAAATCGCTTTTTAAAGTTTTCAAATTACATAAATATTTATGAGCATACAAGATACTTCGTAAAGTTGCAGAAATTAAAAGTGTTAAACAAGTGGTTGTACATTGATGTTCTGAAATTCTGATGAGCTACTTATTCTGGTAACTTTTTAAATCAAAAATTGCATTTCTTCAGGGGGGCTCTGCCCCCTGAACCCCCCCGTAGTCTACTTAAATTTACATTCGTAATTTTTTATTGATTGTGCGGATGGTTATAGTATATCTTAGATTTTTTTTACGCTGTGATTTATAAGGATAAGCATAAGTTTTTTTTTTTTATAAATTAATAAAATTTAAATTTTAAATAAAATATTCATGTTAACCGTACACAGACAATAAATCTTGAAGTGACGCCAAAAATGTAACCCTAAAATCAGCTACATTCGGCACAACACAACGACGTGCTTAAAAAATAAAAAAAAAACGGATGAAGTCAAAGAATTTGGTCCCTGTTCCACGTGCTTGTTTTGTTTGGGCCGAATGAGGGCATTTAAATCTGAGCGATAACGCACATCGTATTGCAAACTGTTTTTACGGCATACTGCATCTCCATCTATCTCTTTCCTCCGTGAATAATAGTTAATTTTATTTTACTCAAGATCTTTTTATTCCAGCATCTTTGTTTTCGATAAATGACGTCTAATTCACCTACTATGCGTACTTACTCAAAACTTTTCATCTTGTTATATTAAGAAATACTCGAGAGTTTTCTTTTTATTTCCAATATGCCCCATATTAATTTTTCTATTCTTAATTTTATTTTTCATTTTCCTGTTTCACGACAAAACATTTCAATTGAAAATTGTTTTAAAGAAAATATTATTCCGGGTTTTGATTTTCTTGGCAACAATTAAAGAAATATTGGTAAATGTTATGGGAAAATGTTACGTTATTCTCTATGAAAATAATGAACTTTTGTATTTTTAAGCAAAATATTTCAATAAAATAAATAAAATAAAAGAAATATTGCCTATTTTTATTTCTGGGCTAAAATCCTTCTATATGCAAAGATACAAATGCATTAATTCATCTGTTTTGACGTTGGCTTTACTCAAGCATTATACATGCAATTATACTAATATTATTAGGACCAAATATGTTGCTAGGCAACAGAGAAAGAAAAGGAAAAAAATGAAATATGCATTATGTCAAATTGATAAAACAAAATCCTTTATATTATTGCAAAACATGCATAAAATTCCCCCCAATATTATAAACCTAATTAAAAAAATCTCGCAAATATATTGACTTGACATAATTTATTGGAATAATTTAATAATGTTATTTAAAAATTTCAGCATCAAAAATTTACCATTTAAATCCATTTTTCATATGAGCCATTTCTTTCAACAAATGAAAATCTGAAAATCGTCTGACTTGCCATTGAAAAGCATTATAGAGCAAAATATAATGTTCCATATTTCCCGAACGAATGAACCAAATTTAACCAAAAACTATACAGCTAAGTCCGGGTACCTCATCAACATGCCCAGTGAATTTCAAGCCGATCGGATGCTTTTTGCGGCAGTTATCGCGGAACAGACAGACAGACTAACAGACAGACAGACTAACAGAAACCAAAACTTTTCGTGTCTCCACAGTAAGCCTTCACTGACGTTTCGGCAATAATGAAAAATAAACTGTAACATTTTCCATTTAACGGTCTCAAACTTAAAAAGATATTAATAAGATTTCAATTTTTTTAAATATTGCAAAAATACATTAGCTTTTAGGTAGCTTTCTTTACAAAAAAGCTACCTATTGCAGCCGTTCGGAGGAAAGCGATTTCAAAAAATTTTGGTATATTTTCATCGATCATGACCCCCAGACCCCGAAACCACCCTCCGTTCAAAATTGATATATATATATATATATATATCTGACCTATGTCACACTGTAACTCCCGTAATTATGAACCGATTTCGATGAAATTTGATGTGTACATAGTACATACCAATGTCTCGACCGAGTTCGTTGGCCAGCTTCATCCGCCATTTTGTTTCAAAATGGCGGCCATTTAAAATTTTTAAAAAATTTTAAAACTTGAAATGTGGTACCAAAAAATTAAAAATGGAAAAATATTTTTTTCTTATGTATTTGACCTTTATACAAAGATTCCGGAGCAGTTTTTGTTTCGTCTATATCTTAAAAATGGCTGAGTTATAGCATTTTGAATTTCTAGCGTGGCTGACATTTTGAAACGTCCTGAATTTTGTCACGCGATAAAAGGCGTATTTATGAACCGATTTGGATGTAATTCAGTGTGTACATAGTACATACCAATCTCTCGACCGAGTTCGTTGGCCAGCTTCATCCGCCATTTTGTTTCAAAATGGCGGCCATTTAAAAATTTTTTAAAAATTTAAAAATTGAAATGTGGTACCAAAAAATTGAAAATGGAAAAATATTTTTTCTTATGTATTTGACCTTTATACAAAGATTTCGGAGCAGTTTTTGTTTCGTCTATATCTTAAAAAATGGCTGAGTTATAGCATTTTGAATTTCTAGCGTGGCTGACATTTTGAAAGGTCCTGAATTTTGTCACGCGATAAAAGGCGTATTTATGAACCGATTTGGATGTAACTTCGTTTATACATAGTACATACCAATGTCTCGACCGGGTTCGTTGGTCAGCTTCATCCGCCATCTTGTTTAAAAGTGGTGGCCATTTAAATTTTTAAGAAAAATTTAAATTTGAAATGTGGTACCGAAAAATTAAAAATTGAAAAAATATTTTCTTCTTATGTGTTTGACCTTGATAAAAAGATTCGGGAGCAGTTTTTGTTTCGTCTATATCTTAAGAAATGGCTGAGTTATAGCATTTTGAATTTCTAGCGTGGCTGACATTTTGAAACGTCCTGATTTTTCTCACGTAATAACAGGCGTATTTATGAACCGACTTGGATGTACCTTGGTGTGTACATAGTACATACAAATATCTCGACCGAGTTCGTCGGCCGGCTTCATCCGCCATCTTGTTTCAAAATGGCGGCCATTAAAAAAAATTAAAAAATAAAAAAATTTAAATGAGATACCAAAAAAATTGGAAAGGGAAAAAGATTTTTTTTGTATGTGTTTGACCTTAATACAAAGATTCCGGAACAGTTTTTCTTTCGTCTATATCTAAAAAAAATGGCTGAGTAATAGCATTTTGAATTTCTCTTGTGGCTGACATTTTAAAACGACCTGATATTTGTCACGCGACAACAGGCGTAATTATGAACCTATTTGGATGTAACTTGGTCTGTACATAGTACATACCAATGTTTCGACCGAGTTCGTTGGCCAGCTTCATTCGCCATCTTGTTTCAAAAGGGTTGCCATTATTAAAAAATTTAATTTAAAATTCAAAATGAGGTATTAAACAATTGGAAAATGAAAAAGATTTTTTTATGTGTTTGACCTTGATACAAAGATTCCGGAGCAGCTTTTGTTTCTGAAAATTTGTTCTTTTGTTTATATCTTAAAAAATGGTTGATTTATAGCACTTTGAATTTCTAGCATGGTAACATTTTGAAACGATCTTGTATTTGTCACGCGATAACACAAGTATTCGCCTATTTCGATGTAAGAAGGCATGTGGATAGTATACATCAACACCTCGACCAAGCTCGCTGGCCAGATTCATCAGCCATCTTGTTTCAAAATGGCGACCATTAAATTAAAAAATATATATATATATTTAAAGTGAGGTGCAAAAAAATTAGAAATTGAAAAAGGTTTCTTTCTTAAGTATTTGACCTTGATATAAGGATTCAGGAGCATTTTTTGTTTGTCTTTACCTTAAAAAATGGCTCAGATATAGCAGTTTCAATTTCTATTGTGGGTGACATTTTGAAAAATCTGATTTTTTGCATGCGACAGCACTCCTATATATTAACCGATTCCGATGTGAGAGAGCATGTGCACAGCAATTACTAAGGTCTCGATCGAGTTCACTGCTTAGCCTCATCCACCATGTTGTCTTAAAATGACAGGCACTTTAAGAAATTGCCGAATTTGGCAGCCAAATATATGTTACTTCAAAGAAAAGCAGCTTGGATAAAGCTGACTAATTTCGCGAAATTCTCATTCATTATATTGATAAAAATTAGTATTGAATCTCCTATATTCGGTTTCCACTAAATTGAGCTTCGTGTGTTTGAATGATATAATTTGGCTTTTTTTAAATAAGGATTATGAAAGCTACCTCTTCCTCCCGGCACTGGCCGGAAGGACTTTTTATATTAAAAAAGTAAGAAAAGAAAAAAAAATATTATAGCGAATTGTTCAAAAAAACATCATATTATAGATGGCGCTTAACTTTTATCGGTTTTACTTGAAAACACTTGTAAAACATACTATTTAGCCATTATTGGAAAATCATTGAATATATTTTCAATATAGAGCCATATTTAGCCAATAATGGGATTTCAATAAAAATAATATCACAGTAAAATAAGTATATACTACAATTAATTACTTTGCTTTTCAAACAAAAGCAACTATTTCAAAACATTTACAGAACTTGTCTTGTTTTTAAAGCAATACAGAAATATTATTCCGTAAAATTTAGGGAAAACTTACTGGATTTATACGGATTTATAATCTCAAAATGTCAATTACGGAAATTGTACTGTTTTCTTAGAAAGATGAAACTATTCCGTAAAATTTTACGGACAATTTTGTGCATATTGACGGGGTTTGTTTTACAGTGATGTATCAATTGCATGAAAATCCGAGTATATTTACGCGAATTAGAGCGTGGACAGACAGACTGTCAGTAATTTCTGAATGAATCCCATACCTTTAACCAATTTATTCCGATAGTTATCTTCTGATATTCTTAGCATTTTTAACATATAAGTATTTCCTTTGTCATCGATTACACTATAAAAAAAGACAGACGCTTCTTAATGCGGGAAAATAAATATAACCCTGAAAGAAGATATAGAACAACCTCTTTCGATTTACCTCTGATTCCGAAAAGTTTTCTTTATCTTTCGAAACCTCACAAACCAATAAATTTTCGAGATTTGATGGAGTTTTTTGCTGCCACTGATTTCCGGGAACGTTTCCGTCATAGGATTGCCATGTTGTACATTTTTCTCGTAAATTGTACGTTTTTTAGCAGTTGTTTTTTGGCCAATCGTACGGTAGACATTTAAGTTTGTCCCGTACGGTGATTTCTTCCATTTTTTTGCCATATCATACTTTTGATAGTTTCATGATTTTTTTTTTTTTCTTCACATTTTCGCCTTTTTTCGAAAAAAAAGTTATACACATGCGCATCAAATGTAAAAATGGTTTGTTTCTGATAAGGATGACAAAAATGTTGGAAGGGTTGTGTAATATTTGCTGCACTTTCGCGAACTCTCTCGTAGTATTAGATTCTCTGAACTTGACATTATTATATACTATAAGTATCGACATTCTAAAATTTTTAATTTAGTATATCTGTATCTTAAGTTTTAATATTTTGTTTGAATTATTATCTATTTTTATGCTTAAATACAAACCTTATTTTTGCAGCTTCTCCATTACTCAAATTTTCATGATCATCATTATATGGTTTGTCTACAAATTGGTTGGGCAATTTCGTAAGTTAAGAACTTCCGAAATGCTCAATGAAATTAACTAGTTGAAAGTCAGACTA
This sequence comes from Maratus speciosus, assembly GCA_963932465.1. Taxonomy (NCBI): domain Eukaryota; kingdom Metazoa; phylum Arthropoda; class Arachnida; order Araneae; family Salticidae; genus Maratus; species Maratus speciosus. The sequence goes on from OZ010789.1 coordinate 225,994,529, forward strand.
GTAGTAATATTGCCGAAGTTTATTCATAGATGGCGTTAGGTGTCCTAACTGACGCTATCGCTTAGCGATCAGTAATCATTCTTGTTTGGCATTACGATAATGGAGACGTACAACGGTGCTGAAAAAGCGAAATGTTGTCTTTCGTTTCATGAAACTAATTCTGCTGTGAAAGTCACATCGAACATTTCTGATAATGGTAAACTTAAACTATTTTTCTATCTTACAACAATACGTAATTTAATTTTTTTCCCCGTCAATTCCATTCAATAAATCATTATTTTTACCCAACCAATTTGTAGACACCCTGTTTTGTAGGATTTTTCGATTTATTTTTGTTCGTAGGCACAACTCAATTAATTTTGTTATTCATAATAAGATATATGATTACAAAATTAATTAAAAAATGTTAATTTAATAATTTAATACAAATACATTTGGAAAATAATGATTAAATCATTTAATTAATAACATCTTTTTAAACAAATTTGTTACCGAAAGCATTACTGGCACTTTCAACGTCCCTTAGAATGGTTACAAAAAAAGAATGATAGCGCGATAAAACCAAAACCAACTAGTTTCAATTAAAATCTACTTTTTTTTTTTTCCTCAGATAAATATAGCAACCCTTGAGTAGTTTACCAGCATATAAATTTTTCGAATGCTATCAAATCTAAAGTAAACACTTTCATGTTAAACAAAAATGTTTTACAGGCAAACATGATAAATTAAGAACATTAACATTAAAGTTAATAGTCCAGGCAATAGGGAATTTTACCTAGCAAAATTAATGGTAGTACTGGAAATTGGCTTTCTAGATGTTTTTTGGGTCGCTGAATCCGAATTTGTAACTTCCCACCAAAATTTCCCCGGCAACACCCCCCAAATTTTGGTAAAAAGCCCCCCCCCCCCCAAAAAAAAAGGTTTTTATTAAAAAAATCAGTTTTTTATTGTTTTAGAGAAAAAGTATCTAGAAATTCAGAAAGTAGACAAAATTTCCAACAAATTAGATATATGACATTATGACTTAGGAAGAAGGGGAAGGGGGAATCTGGCTCGGAACATGCGCGCGGTGCTGCGTAAACTCAGTTGCGCAATTCCACTTAACCACTCACACGTTTACATTCACCCTCCCATCTCCCCTCCGAACTTTCTCTATAACGTTTACTTTAAGATTTTTGGGTGGCTGAATCCGAATTTTTAACTTTCCCCCAAAAATTTCCCCCCCCTAACCCCCCCCCCCCCCAAATAGTTGTTTTTAATCTAAATTTCTTATTGTTTTAGGAGAAAAGCATTACGAAATTCAGAAACTAGACAAAATTTGCAACAAATAGGATATATGACATTATGAATTAGGATGAACGGGGAGGGTGAGGGCTGCCTCTGAACATGCACTGCGGCGCTACGTGCACTAAATTATGAAGTCCAGGCAATAGGGGATTTTACCTGGCAAAATTAATACTAGTTCTGGATTTCGACTTACTTTATGTTTTTTGGGTCGCTGAATCCGATTTTGTAACTTCCCACCAAAATTTCACCCGGCAACGCCCCCTCCCCCCCCCCCCCCCAAAAAAAATTGATTTTTTGAAAAATTTGGTTTTTGAGAAAAGCGCGCGGGGAATGTTCCGAGGCAGCCCCCTCTCTCCTCGTTTATCCTACGCCATAATGTCATGCATCCTATTTGTTGCAAATTTTGTCTAGTTTCTGAATTTCGTAATGCTTTTCCCCTAAAACAATAAGAAATTTAAGTTAAAAACAACTATTTGGGGGGGGGTTCGGGGGGGGGGGGGATTTTGGGGGTAAGTTAAAAATTCGGATTCAGCGACCCAAAAAACTTAAAGTAAACCTTATAGAGAAAGTTCGGAGGGAAGATGGGAGGGCTAATGTAAACGTGCGAGTGGTTAAGTGGAATTGCGCAACTTAGTCCACGCAGCACTGCGGCGCATGTTCCGAGGCAGATCCCCCCTTCCCCTTCATCCTAAGTCATAATGTCATATATCTAATTTGTTGGAAATTTTGTCTACTTTCTGAATTTCTAGATACTTTTTCTCTAAAACAATAAAAAACTGATTTTTTTAATAAAAACCTTTTTTTTTGGGGGGGGGGGGCTTTTTACCAAAATTTGGGGGGTGTTGCCGCGGGAAATTTTGGTGGGAAGTTTCAAATTCGGATTCAGCGACCCAAAAAACATCTAGAAAGCCGATTTCCAGTACTACCATTAATTTTGCTAGATAGAGTCCCTATACAGTCTCTGTTGCCTGGACTATAATATTATTTTGCTACTCTTGCATGTATAAATTCAGTTACGCAACTGAGAATATTTAAGGGGGCACAGGACCTTTGAGTTTGTCAAAAACGATCAAAAATGTCGCCTTTTTAAAAGTAGAAAAACGCAAAGATGTGCAATTAAGATTTTTTTTTTCCATTTCTTCCTAAAGTATACATCCTTAACTGTATTATTCAGAAAAATAAATGTTGTATATACAAAATTAATATTTAAATTTTAAATTTAAATATTCATCTCACTAACACGTGAATTAAAATCATTAAGTGCTCGCGCATGGTAAAACTCTAAAGTATGCATACAGAAAACTATTTAAGAACAAATAGAATCATAACACACCTGCTTCTAAATTAAACCAAAATATGCACAAAAAGCTTTGTTTTAAATTTAATTTTAGCACAAAATATAAAAAAAAATCTAAATTTAAAAAAAAAAATTAAGTTTTTCGAGTGCAAATAAAAATAAACACCGCATGCTACATGCTAAAACCAAAAAAATTCACATATTTCATGTGAATTTTTTTGGTTTTAGCAAGTAACGCATATTTGGTTAATTTTTTAAAGGATGTAGCTTACATAGTTCGAAAGTAACAGTACGCGGAAACTCCAAATTTACTAATCTGAGAAAACGCGTTTTAAAGTTTCAATATCTACGGACCTTCGGTCATACTCACCGTCTATAAATGATTATAACTCAAGAAATAATACAGATTTTTGAATGGGGTTTTTTCCATATTGTTAAGAAATTGTAAAAAGTTCAGAATAAAACAAAAAACGAAAAGGGATTTTTTGAAAGTTTAAAGGTGAAAACAAAATAAACTTTCTTTTTATAAATGCCTTATTAAATCTCGAAAATATTTCTTCGGGGGGGTGGGAGGTGGGGGGGGGGTTAAGGCAAAGAACGTTTTTCAGAATCGTATGTAACACGCAAGAGGTTGTTGTATAGTTTTGTTTATGCATATATTACTACATTTTCGTAAATTGTGAATTGTTTTTTACAGTGTATCATTAATGCCTGAAGACATATTTGGGATTTACTTTTCAATTATTAGTGATTTTCTGCCTGGAATGAGAACTTGCCACTGGAAACAGCGCAGTCAAATTACAGGAAAATTCTTGGAATAATGCAAAATACAGTAATTAGTCTAAAGACTAAATTAAATAGTGGGTAGCACGCAAAAAGTTGTTATATAGTTTTCTTTATGGATATATTACTATATTTCCGTAAATTGTGAATTATTTTTTACAATGTATCATTAATGCCTGAAGACATATTTGGGATTTACTTTTCAATTATTAGTGATTTTCTGCCTGGAATGAGAACTTGCCACTGGGAAACAGCGCAGTCAAATTACGGAAAAATTCTTGAAACAATGCAAAATACAGTAATTAGTCTAAAGACTAAATTAAATAGTGGGTAGCACGCAAAAAGTTGTTATATAGTTTGCTTTATGAATATTTAATATATTTTCGTAAATTGTGAATTATTTTTTACAATGTATCATTAATGCCTGAAGACATTTGGGATTTATTTTTCAATTATTAGTGATTTTCTGCCTGTAATCAGAACTTGCCACTGGGAAACAGCGCAGTCAAATTACGGGAAAGTTCTTGAAACAATGCAAAATACAGTAATTAGTCTAAAGACTAAATTAAATAGTGGGTAGCACGCAAGAAGTTGTTATATAGTTTTCTTTATGGATATATTACTATATTTTCGTAAATTGTGAATTATTTTTTACAATGTATCTTTAATGCCTGAAGGCATATTTGGGATTTACTTTTCAATTATTAGTGGTTTTCTGCCTGGAATGAGAACTTGCCACTGGGAAACAGCGCAGTCAAATTACGGGAAAGTTCTTGGAACAATTCAAAATACAGTAATTAGTCTAAAGACTAAATTAAATAGTGGGTTACACGCAAGAGGTTGTTGTATAGTTTTGTTTGTGGTTATATTATATTTTCGTAGATTGTGAATTATTTTTTACAATGTATCATTAATGCCTGAAGTCATATTTGGAATTTATTTTTCAATTATTAGTGATTTTCTGCCTGGAATGAGAACTTGCCACTAAATGAATGAGCACTTGGAATTAGTCTACAGACTAAATTAAATAGTAGATAGTTACAAATAAGTAACAAAAAAATGCTTTGGTTTTACATTCTATCATTGGTTGAAGGAAAAAAAATGGTACTTCGAATTTTAACTTTAAAATACCACTCATTAATGCCTGAAGTCATATTTGAGATTTATTTTTCAATTATTAGTGATTTTCTGCCTGGAATGAGAACTTGCCACTAAATGAATGAGCACTTGTAACTAGTCTACAGACTAAATTAAATGGTAGATAGTTACAAATAAGTAAAAAAAAAATGCTTTGGTTTTACATTCTATCATTGGTTGAAGGGAAAAAAATGGTACTTCGAATTTTAACTTTAAAATACCACTATTTTAAAATAATAATCTTTGCATTTTTAATCGCAAATTTCTTTCATTAAATGAGGAAAAAATCCTTTTTTAAATTTGTTGTCCGAGTCCTGAAAATACATGTTGGCAGGAAATCCTCCCAAGCAGGATAAATGAGTTAATTGGATCTACGAGCGGTTTTCGAAAAGTAAAGATACGATGCAGCGTACTCATTGAAAAACTTTTAATTGATAAAATGTCCATTACAAATTACTTACTGGTATATTCCTTATTTTTCGACATAATTGCCGTCATTGTCAAACCATTTGTTATGTCTGGATACAAGCTTTTGTATCCCATAATCATAGAAGTTTACCGCCTGTTGTCGAAACCATATTTCAATTTTGATTTTGATCTCATCATCGTGCGTCGTGGAAGTTTGGCCCTGCAAGATGTTTCTTCAGGTAAAGGAATAAGTAATAGTCGATGGGTCCAAGGACCGGGCCCATCAGAGATCACAGATGTCCTCCTGTTCTGTGTTCTTCATGAACATTGGTCCTACCTCCAGAGAAAGCAGGACACCATTTCGTTACATTTTCTCGATTAATAATGTTCCCATAGACGGAAACAGTTTCTTTGTGAATATTCACTGGCCGCTCACCTTTTGCATGAAGAAAACGTATGACGGAATGTTCTTCACATTTGGCGGAATTCTGAATTTACACATCCATTATAAACACATGCTACACGAAACATACTAAAGCTGCGAATGGACCATCTTTCTAACTGCTATCAGTATAGGAGTCTTTTTTGTGGCCACGCGGTGTTTTTGATCTTTAATGACTTTAAAAGGAAATGGACTGATGCCCTGCAAAAGAGGGACATCTCCGTCAAGTAGAGTTAAGCTCCTTATTTCCTGACCCATTGTTGATCCCCTTCATTCTTTTGTGAATAAACCGCAGAATGGTCCAGAACAAAAGATTTCTATAAAAACTGGAGAAGGATGGCAAAACAAGCATTTGCACGGAGCCTTAGCGTACAAATAACGAATGACTGCGAGGGAAAGGTAAAATGTTAAAGGTTACAATATGTGTTGCCTACGTGCTCATTAAAACTTTTTCTTTCCTTCTGTAAGAAGTGTATCTTTACTTTTTGAACACACTTCGTACATTCCGATAATATAGTTTCAGAAACACTGTGATTTTTTTAACTTACGTTTTATCCGTGCCTTGGAGGTTCAACTAATTACAGTAAAATTACTTTTTAAAGACCATGTAATTTGATTCTTTTAGTTCATTTATTTATCACTAGCTGATCCTCTCAGCTTTGCCTGAGCCCGTCAAAACACGAAAAAACTTTAAAAATCGCTGCATTAATTAGGGAAAAACTTTACTGAAAAGAAGACAGAATTTACTGTATTAAGCTAAAGGTTTGAAACCTAATTCCATTTACAAATGTCAAAAAATCGGACGTGGAACGTGAAAAGCAGTAATCATCGCATTGAAAATCGCATTTAAAAATCGTGGAAGGAAAAAATTACTATATTGGCAAAAAGTTTGGAACCAAATTCTTTTAACGAATGTCTAAAAATCCCCGAAGAACGCGAAAAATCGCTGAAAATCGCGTAAAAATCCAAGAAAAATTCAAAAATCGCTGAACTAATTTCGAATAAATTTTACTGAAAAGATGAGAGCATTAACTATAGTGGGCTAAAATACTAAAACCAGAATTTCTTTTACTAATCTGGAAAAATCTTCACGAAATGAAAAAAAGTCCGTGAAAAATCAGCATAAAAAATTCAAAAATCGCAGAGGACAAAATTTACCGTAGAGGGATGGAACTGGAAATGAAATTATTTCACGAATGTCAAAAAATTGCCGTGGAACGCACAAAAACGCTGGAAGTCACTGCAAAATTCGCTAAAAATTGAAAAATCGAGAAGGACAAAATTTACTATATAGGGCTGAAAATTTGTAACCGAATTCTTGTTACGAATGTCAAAAAATAATCGTCAAACGCGAAAAAAGCAACAAATCCCCAAAAATCCTAAAAAATTCAAAAATCATGGAACATAAAATTTACTATATTAGGTTAAAATTTTTAAACCGAACTCGTTTTATGAATGTCAAAAAAAATCGCCGCAAAACGCGAAAAAAACTCTAAAAATCACAACAAAAATTCGCTTAAAATTCAAAAATTCGCTGTACGAATTCCGAATAAACTTTCTTGAAAGTGGACAAAATTTATTATATTGGGCTAAAAGACTGAAACCGCATTCATTTTACTTACGGGGGAAAATCGCCGCGGAAAGTAGAAGAATGGTAAAAATCGCATAAGATATTAAATTTAAAAAATCTAATAAAAAAATCCGAAATCTGGCTTCGAAGGGCCTGACTACATACATAGAGGTACCTTCCTGCAAAATTTTGTAGGTCTGCATTCAGCGTTCTCTTTAAAGCACAGCAATTGAACACACACGCACAGACACACAAAGTTCTATTTCTATTATTATAGATTGTTTATAGTTTTTTTTATATTTTATAGTTTTTTATTATATTTTGAAGTTTTTTTATTATAATTCATAGTTTTTGTTTCTTATTTATTATAGTTTATTTATTTTATTTTATTTCACATTATTTTTATATTATTTACCATTTTTAACAATGTTTTACATTTGATAACGTTAAATTACTGTTTTGAACGTGATTGGTAACAATAAACAAGATTGACAACCGACAACAATTTTTGGCGATCTATCTTCAGGGCACGGATAATACTTAAGTACCATTTTTATATTGGAATTTTTCGAAATCGATTGCCGGAGGCATATTTTCTATTAAATTCCAAACTATCAGTCAATAATATTGACCCACATACTAGTTGCACCTAGGAGAAAAACTTCAATAATTTTGACATTTAGGAAAGTTATTATATATATATATAATATCTAGCAAATATGTCTCATACCTCCTTATTTTTATATTTTGAGGTTCTCACATTGTGAAATTTCTAAAAGTATCATTAAAGAAGAAAAAAGAAAAGATAACATGAAGTTAAATAAAAAAAAATATCACTATATGCATTACATTATATGCACTAGCTAAAATAAATAGGTGTATAAATGTAATGCAAAACATTTGACTGTCCCTGTAATTAAACTACACATCCGATTTTCATAAAATTTGAAATGACTAGACAAAATTTTGCAACAATATTGTTGCAAAATATATAATATTATATATTCAAAATTTCAGACCATTCGATTGGGTAGTTTTTGCTCTGTTATATGCGGACGGATGGACAGGCGGTCGATTTAAATATTCGTAAAGAAAAAATTCAACATTAAAATCGCGTTTTCATAGAGTACAATGTGTCCGTAAAGTCATGATGCACTTTTGACCGGTCACAAGAAATCGACAAAACAAGATGGAAATGTGAAATCTTCACCAAACAAAATAAAAACTCTGCAATTTTCATACCTGTTCAGTGCAGTTTGATGTGGCCTCCATTTGAAACAGAGAATCACAGACGTTATTCATTTTGTGACACCAGACGTCCTTAACCCCTTGAGAGTGGGATATACTTTATCCCACCTAACTTTAATTAAGGTTTGCAAAAGAAAATTTTAATTAAGTTTTATGTTTATAGCTTTGGAGGGAAAATGTCCAAAAATTGCTTTTCTTTATTTTGAAATTTTTTTTTTTCAAAATTTCCGGTGGGAATTCAGTATTACACAAACGCAATTGCTTACCCCTCAAAGGGTTAAATGTGTGTAGGAAGAATTTGAATATCGTTTAGATGCATATAGGGGTACAAATGGAGGTCGTATAGAACTGCACTGAACAGGTAAGAAACTTGGAGAGTTTTTCTTTTGTTTAGTGGAGATTTCACATTTCCATCTTGTTTCGTTGATTTCCTGTGACCAGTCAAAAGTGCACCATGACTTTACAGACACACTGTGTTATTTACATGTATGTGAATGAATTATAGCAGTGTTATACATGAAATTCAAATCAGAGTAATGGTTGATTTCGTGATTATAGTGTAACTTCAAATCAAGTCACAATATGATCATCACCACAAAATTCAAGTTTCCTTATCGGAAACTTTAAAATTGACCGATTATCTAAAATTTGTGTGAGATATAACTTTAAGTCATTTATTTTGTTTTTATGTAAAAGAAATATTTTTTATCTTTTATAATCTTTTTACTGCGCATTTAAGATCACTATAAAATAATATAGTATTGCAAATCTTTAAAAAAAAATTGAATTTGTGGTTTGCAACATACAGTCTACTGAAAATTGAATTAATTAATGTTAAAGAGGAATATTGCTTTTTAAGATATAATTGGCATATTGTTTTGTTTTGTGCGATATACTGTAAAATCGAAACATAATGTTTATCAAATCTTTCTGAAATAAAAATTATTAAATAACAATAAGATTTCATAAATATAAATACATATATATAAATATGACGACTTGAGTTTCAAATCCAGAAAATCAAATTTTGGGAAATCGCGAAAACCCTCTGACTGCGTCCATGGGTTTTAATTGTAAACCAAGATTTTACAATGCCAGAAATACATGATAATACTAGTTTTTTTTGCAGATCGTTGCGGGTTTTTTTTGTTTTGTTTTTTTTTGTTGTTTTTTTTTTTTTTTTTTTTTTTTTTTCAGTGCAGATTTACAAGTAGAATAAATTGATAGAGAAAACTGGATTTTTTAATTTTGGGATAAGACGAGTTTTGAAACTCACGTCATCGTATATAATATATATATATATATATATATACAGGGTGGTTCAAAAGGTCGTGTCCAAACAGCACTTGTGCGTGCGTCAGGTCATGAAGAGCAAGAATTACATAGGAACTGGGAGTCGGAAACGCGATCGTAACGGTTGCATCGTGACCGTGACGCAAAGAAATGATAACAGACTGTGTAAAAAACGTTTATTTTACGAAAGACTTAATCGAAGTACAACATACAAATGGAAAATGTTACAACTCATAAAAAGTGTCCAAAATCTGTCCCAAGCCAATCGTGATGCGTACTTCATATCGGCGCGCCGCATGGAATCGCGAACATGTTGCATAGGCCCTGTACCGTGGTCACCGCGACACCCGGAACTAAATCTCTTGGATTTCTACCTCTGTTAATATCTTAAATCTCTGGTGTACAAGACACCCGTTTCATCGGCCATGGATCTCATGGCATGGATCGCTGAAGCGGCGGCACGTATCCGGGAGACATCTAGCTAATTGGAACGTGTTTGTGATTGCATGTGGCACCGATATGAAGAATGGCTAATGGGACACATTTTGAGCACTTGTTATGAGTAATAACATTTTTCAGATGTATTTTGTACTACGATTAAGTTTTTTGTAAAATAAAAATATTTTTACACTATTTGTTATATTTTCTTTGCGTCACGCTCACGATGCAATTTCTTCATCGCGATCGCGCTTACGACCCCCAGTTCCTATGTAATTCTTGCTCCACGTAACCTGACACACCCACACGAGTAGTGTGGGCATAACCTCTTGAACCACCCTGTGTATATATTTGTTCTCTAATAGCATCATAAGGGACAAAAGCAACCAATTGTTTTCCTTTTTCCAATCTAACGCTTTCCTTGGTATATTTTTAGCTAAAATATAGCAAGTAGCAATGAAAATTTGATCAAAATTTTGAGAAATTTCTCTATTTAAAAAAAAAAAAGTAACTTACGCTGTCACCGCCGCCGCCGGTTTTGAATTTTTTGTGACCGGGGGTCTTTCTCCGTTAATATTAAGAAAAATATTGCATACAAAAATATGAAAATCGGCGGTATTATAGAGAAATGTTTGTTAAACACGCTGATGCAGACAGTTTTTAAATCGAAGAATTATTTTAAGAGATATTTAATGCTAAAGTTGGACAAAACCATTCCATTAAAAAAATTTTATAAGAGCAAAACTATACATGGGAATTAATTCATTTTTAGATCATTTTATACGTTAGAATTTCCTGGTGTGCAGACTGCATTTATTTTTTTAATTTGAGTCATTTTTTGAGATTTTATTTCTATTTTAAATTCAAATTTTCAGCATTTCGAGAGATATTATTTACTTATTTTAGAAAATGGTATTAATTTAAACTGTTGCCAATTGTATAAACAGCGCAAACAATAATGTTTGCTTCAAATTAAAAATTTATTTACACGGACTATTAGAAACAGAAAAAAAACTTTCAAATTAGAATTAAATAATTACGTATAAAAAGTAGGAACTTATTGAAAATTACTTCATAAAAACTATATTTACACGTGAATTTTAAAAGAGAAAGGATATTGTAAAATAATAAATTCCTTAACATGGGTTAGAAGTCTTAAATAGGAGAAATTACGTCACATTTACGTCACATTACACTTATTACGTAAAATGAACAAAAAATAATATTGCAAAACAGCTTAAATTTAAAAATTGCGCGAGACATTTAGTTGATATTTTGAGATGATCTTTTCAACTCTTTTTGTTAGGAGAGCGCAAATAATATTTCATTTCTAACAAAAGTTTTCACGTGAATATTAAAAAGAGAAAGAAAAGTTTGGTGAAAATTACGTCAGATTAAAAACAACACATTTAAAATGCCTTATTTAAAAGAACTTTCTTTTCGCTTTGTTAAAAAATACCGGGAGACAAAGACTCTGTTTACTTAATTCATTTTATATTAGCTTATTTTGAAATGTTTAACTGATTTTATTTAATCAAAGACGAAAACAGCCATTGTATTTTTTAACAGCAGCTGATTTTTCCTTAAAATTCCCCAATCAAAGAGAAATGAATAGAAACCCTTTTATAGGGAGATCGCCACTGTTTTTTAATTATAATTCAGTCTTCCAAAATCTTTTTAAAGCCGATCAAATTAGCATGCTTTTAGAGACTGCGGTGTCTGAACGGGGGTTGGTGAGCGTAGCGAGCCCCCTAGTGATTAAAATGATAGCAATGAAATAGCAATGAAACAAAGATTAAAAATTTGAGGATTTTAGATTAGTATTTTCTTGAAGCGCCGGATACATAATTAGAATTATGGAATCATTTTTCAGACTAATATGATGTCTTCGAATAACAACAATAATAATAATAATAATCAACTTCCCGGTAGCAGAAAGTTCAAGACGGGAGACGGGCGTCGCAGATTTTCTTTTCTCTTTTGCAGATTCTTTTCTATCGGGTCTTTATTTTGCTTTATATTGTGCTTTATTACTTAATACGCAAAAATTAAAAATTATTAATAATAAAAATGAATTAGTGCATAAAGACACTACAGGTAAGTGATTGTTTGATTAATTACCACTTCATTTGTAAAATATTTTATCTGCAGATTATTTTTCGCCCCTGAAGTATTTGTTGTAGACATTTGGAAAATTTTCTGTTTCTGGGTGCAGCTCGTAATAACCATAACAATTTGGAAATTGCACGTCGAACCTGGCAAATGAGGTGCGTTCGTACTATAACTGGTTTTATAAATACTTTTTGCACCGCATATTGTACTGACTGTATATTTTAGTACACTTCATAAGTGTATATAAATTTAATTCTGATCGAAAGGCTGTAACATCATTAAAATGCATTTGAAATAATTTTTCCCACTGGCCGTAATGTAACGGATAACTTTTGCTTTGTTTGACTGTCCCTGTAATTAAACTATCCATCCCATTTTCATAAAATTTGAAATGACTCCACAAAATTTTACAACAATTATATTTAAAATTTCAGACCATTCTGTTGGGTAGTTTTTCCTCTGCTATATTCGGACGGACAGACAGACAGGCGGACCGAACGAAGACTATAGGTGCTACGTACCCCTATTTATATAATTACGAACGCACCTAATAAATCGGTGGAAACATTAGGGTAATAAAACAAGAAAGAGCACTAAGCCTAATCTAAACTTTTTCAGGTAAATAACATTAATTTTAAATTTAAAACATTGCATTTTATTACTTAATTTTGAATTAGAAAATTATAGAAAATAAATATAAAAGAGATTATTACCAGAATTTATGTAATAAATGTATTACAAGTTTTGCTTTTTTACGTTAAACGAAATTTTTTACTCTAGTTTTAAACGAAAATTTGAGAGAGAAAAATGAAACATGATTTCTCTCTCTTTATATTGTTAAACCATTAAAACTGTTAATAATACTGTACGTAATTACACGACTTTCTATCACAAAAAAATAAATAAACTAACTTATCCACAGATGGCTTTAGAAAGTAGTTTGATAAATTATAAGGGACTGAATGAAACACTTTGAGAACATCATTAGATCCTGAAATAAAAGTAAATTGGGTTTCAGAACCTGAACAACAGAAAAACAAAGTTTGTTACCTCAACTAATCCGATCAAATAAAATTTAATTGGCTTTTCAGTTTATTTCTTTTTCGCTGTTTAAAAGTTGTAACAACAACACAGCGCTAAGAAACGGAAATAAACATCAAATGCTTGTAAATACATCTGAAAAATACTTCTATTAGCTCACATATTTCTGTTAAATATATTTATTTCTAAGCTATTTATATAAATTAAATAAATTTCAATTATAAAATGATATAATTGTTGGTATTTAATAAGTAATTTAATTTAACTCGTAACTCTTTTCTATATAATAAAAGAGCTGGACATTTACACCATGAAAAGTTCAAAATTAACGTGAAAATAAAAATATCACAAATTTACTAAATGGTGCATACAAAATGTTGTAAAGTCAAACACTAAACAAACATTAAAATTAGATTATAACAATCGACATTTCGATCATCAGCTATGACCATCTTCAGGAAAGAGTTGTTACCTTACTTTTAAAGTTTTAAAGAACAAAGCCAAGCCGTCTTGAATTTCAAAAGTTCGTTATAGACCGGGACCCGGCAGCACAGACAGTCACCTCATCGAGTTCACGGCTGAAATTCCAGAATCAGTTAAAACTCGATAGGCATATTAAAACGCAATCGGTCTGCCAAGTCATATCTTGGTGGAAAACACCTGAATCCCGATTTTAGCGGTTGACTTGTAAGTTTATTATTGCGTTTTCCTGCTCCCAGTCCTCCTTGTTTTTATATATTGGGTGCAGGAAAACACAATGGTAAACCTACGAGTCGACCGCTAAAATCAGGTTTTCAGGTGTTTTCCAGCAAGATATGACTTGGCAGACCGATTGCGTTTTAATATGCGTATCGATTTTTAACTAATTCAGGAATTTCAGCCGTGAACTCGATGAGGTGATCGTCTGTGCTACCGGCGCCCGGTCTATCAGGTTTCCAATCGATTATTGCTTCAAATAATCATAAAAAAGAAAATATGTAGTGGTGCCATCTATCGGACAAAAACAGAATAAAAATTATTACGATTTAATGATGGAGTATGCAATGCCGCCATCTATCAGATGAAAACAGAACAAAAGAACAATCGAATGAACAATATGGCATGCTGTGGCGACATACATTATAAAATGATGAAAACAAATGCAGAGCAGAAAAATTAGAAAAAAAATAGACAAATTTTGCTAGAAACATAAATAGCAGTGCATTGCCTAACGTTAAAATCATAGGATGAATATAAAAGTAGTTGCATACGATTATTTTAAGATGTACATCCAGAGTTTATTGATAATAAATGAGATGTTATAATCATATACTTCATTTCTTCTAACCATAATTTCAATGGATTCTTTCTGTTATGTAAAGTCAAAAACTAAACAAACATTAAAATAAAATTTTAATAATCATCGTTTTAGTCATAATCTATGACCATCTTCAGGAAAGAATTGTTACAATGCTTTTAAAGTTTACAGAACAGAGTCAACCCGCCTTGAATTTCATATGTTAGGTCTACAGAGAGAATTTATTGAAATTATGGTTAGAAGAAATGAAGTACGTAACGATAACATCGCATATATTATACCTAAACTTTGGATGCGCATCTGAAAATAATCATATGCAACTATTTTTTATATTTATCGTATGATTTTAACATTAGGCAATGTCCTGCTATTGATGCTTCTAACAAAGTTTGCTTCTTTTTTTTTCTATTTTTTCTGTTCTGCATTTATTTTCCTCATTTTGTCCAGGATGTCGCCACTGCATGCCATATTGTTTATTCGATTTTTCTTTCATTCTGTTTTTATCTCATAGATGGCGAAATCGCATACTTAATCCTTAAATCGTTTTAAATGTTATTCTGTTTTTGTCCGTTAGATGGTGCCACTTCATATTCTCTTTCTTACTATTGGTTGCAGCGATAATCGATTAGAAACCTAACGAAGTTTTCAAATTCAAGAAGGTTTGGCTTTTTTCTTTTAAACTTTAAAAGCAATGTAACAACTCTTTCCTGAAGATGGTTATAGATGATGACCGAAACGTGGATTGTTACAATTTTATTTTAATGTTTGTTTAGTTTTTGACTTTGCAACATTTTGTATTTTAGTTATTTTTTATTTTTATATTATATTATATTATTATATATTAATTTTATATTATATTATATTATATTATATTATATTATATTATATTATATTATATTATATTTATTTTTTTTAGTATTTAGTTCATTTAGTAACTTTCTGATTTTTTTTTTCACGTTAATATTGATCTTTTCTAGATATTAAATACCGAGTATTTTTTCTATAATCAGGGATTACGAGCTTACTTTCTTTGAATTCAATTTTTATCAAAAAACCAATCAAATATTATTTTTTTTAATTAGCGTCTAATAAATATGAAAATATATTTGACATCTCAAAAATTAAATCATATTGCTTAGTATTTAATATCTGGTAACTCCTTACTAGATATTAAATAGCAAGTATTTTTCCTACAATCAGGGATTACATTTTTTTCCTTGAATTCGATTACTATCAAACAACGAATCAAATACTGATTATTATTTTATTTTTTAAATTAATGTCAGATAAAGATCCATTTGATAGCGGTGAAAAATCATGATACTCAGTCTTTAATATCTGGTAACTCCTTACCAGATATTAAATACTAAGTATTTTTCTTGCAATCAGAGATTACAGATTTGAATTCGATTATTATCAAATAACAAATCAAATACTCATTATTTTTTTTTATATATATGAACAGATAAATATGAAGATCCATTCGATATCGTAAAAATTTGTGAAGAAAAGTATAGTCTACTCTCATATAAAATAAATCACAAAAATGTACTTAATTGACATATTTATTTATTAGATGTCTTTTGTGAAACATAGTTTCATGAAAAGCTGTAATACAATCATTTTGTGATCAAGTAAATACAGAGTGTCCATAAAACAATGTCCCAGTTTCAATGGCATATTATAACTGTTTAATTTGGACTATTTACAACAAATCACACATCAAATTAAAGATAAACTGACCTAAGTTTTTCTTACAAATGTTCAGTATGTTCACCTTTAGTTATACGGCACACATCCAACCTAAAGTTCCATTCTTCCCACACTTCGGTTAACAGGTCCGGAGTAATGAAAGCAATACTCTGTCTCCGCACTCTGTCTAAACTCTGGCAAATCTTTAGGTAGCGGCAGAGCGTAGACACGATCTTTTATAAAGCCTCAAAGGAAAAAATCGCATGGCTCTACGAGCTTTTAAATCTTTAATCCAGCACGTTACACTCAGGAGTCGTCATTTTGCTTATGTGGCACTGCAAGTGAGTCAATAGCAAAGTAGTACTCGCGCATGCGCTTATCTAAAACTGTTTGAAAACTCTTTATTTGAAAACTCTCTACAACGCTTACAATTGATACTATTAAAATTTGGACATTTTTTATGGGCACCCTGTATAAAACTGAATAGAAAAATTATGAATTTTTTTTCAGTCCAAGAAGTAAAATATTACAATATTCTTTATATAAACTAATCTTTCCGAATAAAAAAATTATATTTCAGGTATATTTTCGTCCAAAACTTTTCTTTTCTATGTCATTCTATTGTCATCTTATTAACTATAATAATAAATTTATTATAAATTTTTTGACGTAGCTTAAATTTAAAATTTATTCTGAAATTTCGCTTAATTAACATTAACCATGGAGATAAATCATCGAAGATTTAAAGTATTAGCGTATTGATTGTTAGAAAATTCCTGGGAAAGGAAGTTTACTTAACTGAAGATTAATTCGACTCTTCTGTTTTGGAAGACTAAATCAATCATTCCCTGCTTAAATAACACGAACAAATTCTGAAAGATAATTATTCACTTAATTATCTCCATTTCTAAGACATGTATTGTTTTTATCAGAATCGAATATTATCTTCATCCAAATTAGTATTAATGAACCTATTTTAAGTAATAGCGAAATATGCGCTAAAATAACCCAGCAATTAAGCACATTCTCGTCTTTAGTGAATAAATTAATTAATATAGCCTCCTTTATTTATGCAAACTTTAAGAAACTATCTGGGATTGCAGCTTTTTTTTTTTTTTTTTTTGCTTATAGCCTCTGATCGGCATTATTAACTCGTAATATTCCTTTAAAAGTATCATATGAAACGCCTGAATATTAGTTAATTCACATACTCACTGGTAGATATAGTTTTAGATAGCTATATTGTTTCATTGAAATATTTTGCGAACATCAAAATAGTAATAACTTTATTTAAGTAGATAAATTGAAGTTTCCATAAACTTATTTTTGCTAATAAAAATTAATTAACTTACACATTCCATGTAAGTTTGATTCCAACCTTTTTCTTATTTATGTTTTTACTGTGTAAATGTATTTACTAGAAAAAATGTCACAAACAAATGACAGAAATGGCATGTACAATGATTTCGCTAGCGCTTACTTCTCTCACTATTTTGTTGCTATTGCAATCTGTCTACCTATATTTATAGAAGGTAGATAAAATACATGCATATGGGAATATCGTTCGGGCCGCTTATAACCCAAGTCCTGCAAAATGGATTTTGATGGGACTTACATTGTTAGATAATTTGTCAGGAAAGGTTTTAGTGTATACCATGTCGTTCTACGTTGCTTAGCTATAAAATTATAGCCGAAAATTTTACAGTCGAATGAAATCGTGTGTGAAAGATTAGCCATTTTAAAAGATACTGTTGAATGGATTTCGGTGGAACATGCACTGCTAGTTGGATAATTTTATAGGAAAGGTTTGAGTATATAATATATAACATATCATTCTACGTTGTTTATTTATAGAATTACGAGGAAAAGTTCTATAATCAGATGAAACCGATTATGAAATATTGACCTTTTTTAAAAGTTCTACTGAGCGAAATTTGGTGAGACTCGCATTGTTAATTAGCTAATTTTTCAGGGATCGTTTTATTATATTACATAATCTTCTATATACCTATTTAAAAATCCTACTGAAAATATCAACTAAAAGAGTTTGTCTTTATCAGTACAAATTTTGTCTGACAAATTGAAAATATAATAGCGCAATGGCATTTGTATCGTTTTCAGCAATGCAGATGGACATTCCAGTTAAAAGTCTACATAGCTTTAAAAAAGTAGGTCAAAATCGCTGATATATTTCGCTTGATTCAAAGCTCGTTTGGAAAACCGAACAACATAGCGGGCGAAGCCTGCTAGTTATATACATAAAATGCAAATGCTGATTTCATTCCCCATTTAAATAATCTATACCTACTAGCTAAAGTACCCGGCGTTGCCAGGAATTTTAAGAATGTCTGTTTTGAAAAATAAATTTCAAAATTAAACATACAGTATAAAACAAACAATAAAAAAACAGTAACGCCGTCTTTATTTCAGTTTTTCACTAAGAATGAACTGTAGGGACCTAAACCTTTGTGGAAATTCTAATATACACGCATACGCACACGTATATATGTAGAATAGATTTAAAAAGGGCGAAAACAAATTCAGAGAACCTCAAAATATTGAAATATACCAATATTCCCATAATCGGGTTTTTATCATGTTTCAATACGTTTTTTTTAAACTCATATGACGTTATAGGTTCACCTTCTAACGTCCATTATATTTCCAATATGACGTAATATTCACTTTCTTGAAAAAAATTCGTCAAACTATTTATTTCATTTTCATTTTTCACGTGGAAATCTTGCAATGGAAAAATAATTGTTATGGCACGAATTTTATTGTGGATTTTTAATAGTTGGTAACTGCTATAACGAAAAATGTTTAAATGTGATAGGAAATTACTGTTAAGTTGATGGTTTTTTATTAATTAAAAATGAACTATAAATTATTTCGATTCCGGATTACTTTAGTTGCTTCGGCCGTAATACACATGTACGTAACATTTCACAATTCTGGCTTCCAAACTGTGGATTTGTATAGAATTATAGGCAGACAGACAAATTTTCCTTTTTATATATTAGATTATACCCCATAGTACAGTTCTTATTTACAGTTACGCGTTCTGATAAAAGGAGTTTTATCGGTGTTACATTATCAGTTATGGCGATTTTGAGAAGAAGGTTTTAGCGTATAACACAATCGTTCTGCATTGTTTGGTTATAAAGTTGTAGGAAAAGTTCTATAATTCGGTGAATTCGCTTCTGAAACATTGGCATTTTAAAAATCAAGTAGTATCTACTACACATATAAATATATAATTCAATTTTTTCTGTGAATATTAAAATACTGATTTGTGATCGGAAACACACCTGTGAACATTATTACTTACCCATCATACGTAGTATAGGGTAAGTCTTGTAATCGTTTTAAAAATCGAAAAAACAAATTGACGGATTTACGCATTTCAGACACTGGAGATTCCGAAAAACATTAGAAACGAAAATTTGCCGTCCGTCTGGCTGTATGTGTGTGTGTGTGTAAACGCTTTATCTCTCGAACAAATTGAGATAGAGACTTGAAATTTGGTGTGTACTTATAAAGACATATGAAAAGAAGACTATTGAATATCAGTAACCTCGATTAGCTGGAACTATTTTTTTCGGACTCTCGAAATATTCGTTCTGATAAAAGGTATACAAAAATTTTCGAAATTGTTTATTTGAAGGAGTGAATATAAAGGACAATAAAAAAAATTGCATAAAGAATGAAGTTGATTGGGTAATTAGTTGCTGAGATATTTGTAATCCTATTTTTCACACTCTTTGATTTTTCATGACCCTGTATTTCATTAAAATTTCAATTCAAAGATATATTTTAATTGGAAATGAGACGCTTAATCCGACGCAGGGAACTGTTAGTTAATATAATTATAATTTTTGAAGTTATGAGGCTGTTTCTTTTACGCAATTTAGTACTACTCGATTATCCCGTCGACCGAAAAACTATCGCCAAACTATCAGATTAAATGCCAATAATGGCCTATCGTAAATGTCACATTACTTGACATTAAACACGTTACACGTGTTTGTTGCGTCATCAAGTGCTTTTTAATTCGACGTTTAAAAATCCTATTATCTATTATCTCATGATCTTATTAATTACAAATATCTAAATTTCTCTCGTAAACGCCCAGTAAAAATTGGGCTTTCCATCGTGTATATATTGTACTTATATTGTATTTAATCTTAATATTCTCAATTGGCTTTCCTGTAAGTCCCTTCGGGCCTTTTATTTATTATTATTATTATTATTATTATTATTATTTATTTTTTTTTGTGTGTGTGTGTGTGGTGACGGCGGTAGTAGATGGAAACCGCTGGGTGGGGCTTGTGAGTGCTTAAGCCATTTGGTAGGCCTCCCCACCTAGCTGACCCTTGTATTTTTATTAATTTTTTACTAATTTATTTGGTCTTTCGTTATTTAAAATAACCAATAGGGTTTACTTGCTTACAGAAAATCAACAAATTGAGATATTTTAATGCAACAAAAACTATTATTAGCTTAAGGGTTTATATTAATTATATTTAAGGGAGTCCAAGTAAATTAACTTATGAATAAAAGTAACATGATACAATGCTTAGCATGCTTTCCCAAACATAAATTTTAAGGGAGACCAAACTGGCCCCCAAGGGCGGCTAGTTTGTATAATTTTGTGAGTAGTTTGGTGACTTATATTATGGAAATGGGTCAACGAGATAATCAAGTATTATCCTCTATTCAGTAGTAGAGCATTACTATGTATTAAAAATATTTAAATATACGTTTAAATTGTATTTTGGAATTGCAATGCATTTTATAAAAAGTTTACACATGTTTTATTTTCATATTTTATATTATGCATATCCATCATGGGTAAGTATTACGGTGGAAACCAACGACTAGTTTTTATACTTTTAGTGCATCAGGAAGTACATGAAAAATCCGATCACGGAAATCGCAATATATGCTCTTTGGTGTGTAATTTTTTTCCGGAACTAAAACTATTGTTTTATATAAATATGTAGCAAAAAATTAACCTGCACACATTTTTAAAGTTGTTATTATTTTTTTTAACTCTGTCCCTGGATTTTAGATTCCTTGCCGTCCCTATTTCTAGAATTACACAGAGAAACACTCCAAGAGAAACTCTCACAGAGAAACACTCCGACTCTCAGAGATTCAGCCACAGAATTTTTTTTAAACTTTTTTATCATGCAGAAGTATACTAGACAAAAAATGACTGTAAAATTCTCTGACAGGAAATTTACTGCAGAATTTAAATCAGCATTTTTAAATATCAATTTCAAGTATTGTGGCTTTATTGGTAGTCTTACCGTCCCCGAGGTTTATTTCTGCACTTTTCGAAGTAAATTGATTTTTTTTATTTAATCCAATGTAAAAAAAAAAAAAAAAAAAAAAAAAAAATGTTGTTAAGAATCAATGAACATTATGTCTTATCACTTAGTCTTGACCTGATTTGCCTAAAAATAGGTGGTAATTTTCATTTCCGTCTCATCCTTACCGTCCCTTTTCTCCTTACCGTTCTGTCCTTACCATCCCCGTTCTATTTCACCATTAAATGGGTGGCAAGGGTTTCACTGGGATAGTACAGTATTAAACATTAATGCTGAATAAGAACATTTTCTTATTCTAGCTACAAGAACATGAAAGTTTAAAAGTGGAAGTTTAAAAATGCTGCTTTCTTTTAGAGTTGAATTTCACATGTTTCTTATTCATGAAAGTTAAAATTATCTGAGAATGACTCACGTGTATTTTGTTATAAATCATTGTTTTTAAAACTTTTAAGTATTGAAACCCTCTAAGCATTCATAAAAGAGTAAATAGCCTGTTTTATAATACTGTTTTAATGAAATCTTAGCAACATATTCTTTCAAAACAATGATTCTTATGTATTTTATTTCTAACCTGGATGGAAAGCATTTTCTTCAATAGAAGTATCAAAAACTAAATTAGTTGAAAATAATTTACTTCTGTGGGTTCCAAAGGTAAATACACATAGAGTAAAGCTTTCAAGCGATAAATAAATGCAGCCGTGTATTAATACACAATTACGCTTACTTATCAAACTACATTGACATCAATACCAATTATGTAATATTTTATTATTATTATTTCATAATAGATATTTCTTGTACATAAACATTTTATTTTTTCGGTTTAACTGCAGCTTCTCGTTATCCGTTCGCGACCAGCAGTTGCAGAAACAATGTTCTAAATATTTAATTGTAATTACTTGCTACAGTCGTTACCGTCCTTATGATATTCTTACCGTCCCTACACTTATATCTCTGTTTGCAAACATGAAATTCTTAGTAAAAGATTTTAAATAACAAACTTTATTTTTTTTTAACTCTAGTATGTATATATAATAAATTATCATGTCTGAAACCTGTGTGTTAAATGTAAATAATAAAAAAATAAAATAATTGAGTATAAAGTAATATATGCTGCTAAATTTTAGCCTTTAAGACAATGTTATGCCAAAATTTTGTACTAAAAATATTAATATTTTTTATTTAAATGTTCTATGAGTACTATGCAAATTCATTGTAAGTAAAAATTTAGAAGAAAATAAAAAGTTTGAGAGGTAAAATGCCAAGGAAACGTTAAAGAAAATTAAACACGCAAGTTTAACTTTAATTAACAGTTCTATAAGATAGTATTAACAAGTAAAAATTAAATTTAAAAAATCAAAAAACCCGACTCCGTAAAAAGCGAACTAATTAATTATTTCTCATCAATGTTAAACTAATTTTATATTACTTACCTATTTCTTTTATTTACTTGTATTGATGACTTTTAAGTTGTGTTTAATTGTTAGTTCCTATCTATAAACACTGTTTTGATGAGGCCTATAGATACAGATGTCTATGATGGTTAGAGTTGCAGTAAAGCCAGAGATCCTAACCTGCACAACTTCGAGGTTGTGCAGTATTTAAACGGAGCTTCTGACTGTAAAATAATCAATGGAACATCGTCTTCATTTTGAAAGACCTATCCAATGATATTCCACTCAATAGGATGCCTAAAAAAATTCTTTGCTCTCTAGCGCCATTTTGTATTTTACGGCCACCATTTTGAATTTATAAAAAAAAACCTAGCCTATAACCAACGGCTAAGAAGAATCGATAGAGACCTCATTCATTAAAATCCCAGCCGTTCGGATGTTTCGAGGGTATAAAGAAATCCACATACCCAGATACGCGTGAAATACATAACCCTTTTGGCAGTCGGGTAAAAATCGTCGCTGCTGACTATTTTTCGACATTTAAAATCATTAAGGCATTCTTCTATAAGTTTAAAAAGATCTTTTATTAATTTCACTAGATTTTTATTCCTGAAAGTTAAAATTTTGTGAGAATGCCTCATATCGGGCATTTAAAAAAGTATTGACAGTACATAAAGTTTTTCACGCATTACTCTATTAGTCAATTAGTATCAAAATAAAATTTATTAATTTAAACAGGTCTAAAATAATATTTGGATAATAGCTAATTAAAGTATTTGATCGTTAAATATATTTTTAATACCTTTTATGCTGCATAAAAATATTTTGCGAACATGAAGTGCAAATATGAACAAAAAAACTAATCTCTTTTTTTCGGCAGATAAAATGAAGTTTCTCCATGAACTCATTTTCGATAATACAAAATAATTATTTATCTGAAGTTTTAATCCAGAACATTTTTCATCAATGTATTTCTTTGTCAATTTAGTTACTAGAACAATAAATACATCATTAATTTTCAAACAGAAAAATTCCTTATATTTAAAGCTTATTATTAAATTTTGTTCCATTAATAATAACCACAAAGATAAATCATCAAAGATTTAATGTATTAACATTATTGATTACTTGGGAAATTTATGGGAAAGAAAATTTACTCAACATAAGATTAATTTGACTCTTCTGTTTTGGAAGATTAAATCAATCATTTGCTATTTAAATAACAGAAACAAGCCTAAAAGATAACCATTCACTTAATTTACTTCATTTGTAAGGCATTTATAGTTTGCATCATAATAAAAAATTTGCTTCTTCGTAATGTATATTAATGGAAATATTTTAAGTCACATGCGCTAGAATAAGTAAGACCTGTAAAAAATCAAATTTGTACATTTAATAAGAAGATGATGAAACCACACAATTTATGTAAATTAATGTCTGAGCTTTGAAGTGTTTATGCTTTTCGTTATTAATCAATAAACATCATAGTTAATTTTTACTTCTTTAACACCATCAAGGGGAACAACAGAATAACTTATAATATGTATACAGAATTGTATTTCTACAATGCTGAAAATTGTTTCATAATGTATACTTAACGCATGATTTATCTTTCTTATTATAATCAAGATGTTATGAGCATAAAATTTTTAAAGTTAAGAACAACTTTTAAAACATCCTTCATTAACAATAAATACATCATCAATTTTAAAGCAGGAGAATTGCTTGTGTTTAAAACTTATTAAATTTTTCTATTACTGCTAACCAGGGAGATATAAATAATAAAAGATTTAAAGTATTAATATTATTGATTGCTTGAAAGTTCATGGGTAAGAAAATTTACTTAACTGAAGATTACTTAGACTCTTCTGTCTTGGAAGACTAAATCAATCATTTCCAGAACAAATAATACTAACAATCTTGATCAATAATTATTCACTTAATTATCTCCATTTCTAAGATGTTTATGGTTTTTGTCATAATAAAATATTTCCTTCTTCATAATGTATATTAATGGCAATATTTTAAATAATTGCGAAACATGCGCTAAAGTAAGTAAGCCCGCTAAAAAATCAAATTTTATATATTTAATAAAAAGTTAATGAAACCACCTAATTTCTGTAAATTAAGAAATAAATATCAAATTTTCGAAGTGTTTATGCTTTTCGTTATTAATCAATAAACATCATAGATAATGTTTACTTTTTTAACACCATCAAACGAAGCAACAGAAGAATCTATAATATAGCTATAGAATTTCTACAATGCTGAAAAGTGCGTCATAATGTATGCGTAACGCATGATTTTTCTTTCTTGTTATAATCAATATGTATGCATAAGAACTTTAAAGTTAAGAACAACTTTTAAACGATCTTTCATTAACGAAAAGTGCATCATCAATTTGAAAGCAGGAGAATTGCTTGTGTTTAAAACTTATTAAATTTTGGTCAATTAATACTAACGAGGAAAATAAATTATCAAAGATTTAAAGAAGTATTAACATTATTTATTGTTTCAAAATTTCTGGTTAAGAAAATTTACTTAACTGAATATTAATTCGACTCTTCTGTTTTGGAAGACTAAATCAATCCTTTCCTGCATAAATAATAGACACAAGCTTGAACAATAATTATTCCCTTAATTATCTCCATTTCTAAGTTAAATATTCACTCAATTATCTCCATTTCTAACTTGTTTCTTCTTCAAAATGTATATTAATGGAAATATTTTAAGTAATTTCGAAACCTGAGCTAAAGTAAGGTAAAGTACCTAGTAGTTGACACCTTAAGGAATTTTTGCGGCGTTCGTCGCCTTTGGTTCGTGCAGTTTTCAATTAAGGGAAACAGTTTGATCATTACGAGGGGGGTTTGAACATTTCTCCACAAAATCATAACGTTTAATGTCCCGAAATGAATACATTTAGTAAAAGTTACTATGGGATATGAAAACAGGATTTTTGTCCAGAAGTTGACACCATCGTGAACGTGAGAGTTTAGTAGTTGACACCTTCGTGAACTAGTAATTGACACTGACTGCGGCGGGGCCTAAATTAATGATAATAAATACTCTTTATTATTATATTACTATATTAATTGCCCCATATGAAGACATAATGATAAGAACCGTTAATTAGCAAAATTTTTTTAAAAAATCAGAAGTTTTAATGAAAGATCAGAAGTTTAATCAGAAGTTTAACCAGAAGTTTTAATGAAAATAAAAAAAGTCTCATAGATCTGAAATTATAACATAAAACCACTTACTTAATTAATCTCAAATAACAAAAACGAAAGATCCAGTGCAAAATCAAGCACTAACGTATTTTACCTTTTCATTGGGGTTTTCCCTCAACTTTGTATTTCAGAGTTATTCTAGGCACGTTAAATTTTTTAGCCGCTGTTTTGTACCTAGCTTTGTTAACTTTAACGTATTCTACGGCAGCTCTCATGCTCTCTTCCGTGTAATTCCTAAAATTTCCCTTCGTAGGTGGCATCTAAAAAAATAAATAATTAATTTTAGTAGTTGACACTCCCTAATTTCAATAATTGACACCCTGTGTCATCTATTGGTTTAAATGCATTTTTAGTTTTTCAAAGGTCAGTCATGAATTTATCTGGTAGATTCCAGCTTATTTTCATTGCACTGAATTAGATTAACAAAACCCCAACATGAGCGAGTAGTTGACACTGGGTGTCAACTTTTGAAAATCTGTTTCTTTTCATATTCAATAGTTGACACTCACACTCACTCCCGCTATTTTGCACAAAATGCATCAATTTTATTCCAATACAATTCTTGGACATCGAAACAATCAATATCAATCAAAACATAACCAGAAATTAAGATAAATTACTGGTTTTAATACTTACTGTAACGTGCGATCCTTATCACTTTTCTTAAGATAAATTCGAAAAATTCAACTTTGCACACATGCTTCTTTGTTGTCTTCCGCCATATTGGAATTGGGCTCGACTGTTTATAGTTTTAGTTCTCAGTTTTGCCGCAAGGTGATAGATTTTAAAAATTCTGTGTCTCTCATGTTCCTACCTGTGACGTTTTCTTCTTACACTACTGTTTCTACGAAAGTGTCAACTATTGGTCCAGTGTCAACTACTGGGTACTTTACCTTAAGTAAGCCTAGCAAAAATCAAATTTTTACATTGAATAAAAAGATTATGAAACCACCTAATTTATGTAAATTAAAGAATAATTATCTGAGCTTCAAAGTGCTTATGCTTTTCGTTATTAATCAATAAAATCATAATTAATTTTTACTTCTTTAACAGCATAAAATGGAGCAACGAGTAATCTATAATGTATATACATAATTTTATTTCTGCAATGCTGAAACGTATTTCATAATGTATGCGTAATACACGACATTTCTTTCTTCTTATAATCGAGAAGTAACATGCATAAGATTTTTAAAATTAACCCTTTGGCGGGTGGTGTCCACAAAAAAGGACACCTAATTTTAATTCCAAACCTGACAAACCGCAGCAAAAATATTTAATTAAAATTTTTCTTTTATATAGTACTGGAAAACAAGCAAATTTTTATTTTCCAATAAATTTGTTAGTAAATTCTGGTGTCAGTACATCATTTCATCATTTTACAAACAGACTTACTCAGCGCCGGAATGCGCTAAGAACATCTTTTAAGCTATCCTTCAGCAACAATAAGTGAATCATCAATTTTAAAGCAGAATATGAATTGTGTTTAAAACTTATTAAATGTTTTTTCAATTAATGCTAACCAGGCAGATAAATAATCAAAGACTTAAAGCAGTATTAACATTATTGATTGCTTCAAAGTTTCTGAGTAAGAAAATTTACTTTTAACTCAAGATTAATTTGCCTGTTTTATTTTGAAATACTAAATCAATCATTTTCTGTATAAATAATAGAAACAAGCTTGAACGATAATTATTTACTTAATTATCTCCATTTCTAAGATACTTATTGTTTTCCCCATAATCAAATATTTCTATCTTCATAATGTATATTAATGGAAATATTTTAAGTAACTGCGAAACATGCGCTAAAGTAAGTAAGCCCAGTAAAAAATCAAATTTTTACATTGAATAAAAAGATGATGAAACTACCTAATTTATGTAAATTAAGAAATAATTATCTGAGCTTCGAAGTGTTATGCTTTTCGTTATTAATCAATAATAAATAAAGTTAATTTTATACTTCTTTAACAGCAACGGAATAATCTATAATATATATACAGATTTGTATTTCTACAATACTGAAAAGTATTTCATAATGTATGCGGAACGCATGTTTTTTTCTTTCTTGTTATAATCGAAAATTAACGTACATAATATTTTTAAAGTTAGCCCTTTAGTGGGCGGTGTCCACAAAAAAGGACACCTAATTTTAATTCCAAACCTGACAAACGGCACCAAGAATATTTAATTAAAATTTTCCTTTTATAAAGTACGGGAAAATAAACAAGTTTTATTTTCTAATAAATTCGTCTGTAAATTCTGGTGTCATTCCATCATTTCATCGTTTTACAAACAGACTTACTCCGCGCCGGAAAGGGTTAAGA
The DNA here is from genome assembly GCA_963932465.1 of Maratus speciosus. NCBI lineage: Eukaryota > Metazoa > Arthropoda > Arachnida > Araneae > Salticidae > Maratus > Maratus speciosus. The sequence goes on from OZ010789.1 coordinate 226,022,860, forward strand.
ACAACTTTTAAATGATCCTTCAGTAACAATAAGAGAATCATCAATTTTAAAGCAGGAGAATTTATTGTGTTTAAAACTTATTAAATGTTTTTCAATTAATGCTAACCAGGGAGATAAATCATAAAAGATTTAAAGTAGTGTTAACGTTATTGATTGCTTCAAAGTTCCTGAGTAAGAAAATTTACTTAAATCAGGATTAATATGCCTCTTTTATTTTGAAAGACTAAATCAATCATTTTCTGTATAAATAATAGCAGCAAGCTTAAATGATTAATTATTTACTAAATTATCTCCATTTCTAAGATACTTATTGTTTTCCCCATAATCAAATATTTCCATCTTCATAATGTATATTAATGGAAATATTTTAAGTAATTGCGAAACATGCGCCAAAGTAACTAAGCCCAGTAAAAAATCAAACTTTTACATTGAACAAAAAGATGATGAAGCTACCTAATTTATGTAAATTAAGAAATAATTATCTGAGCTTCGAAGTGTTTATGCTTTTCGTTATTAATTAATAAACATCATAGTTAATTTTATACTTCTTTAACAGCATCAATGCAGATATGGAATAATCCATAATATATATACAGATTTGCATTTGCTGAAAAGTGTTTCATAATGTATGCGTAACACATGATTTTTCTTTCTTGTTATAATCGAGAAGTAACACGCATAAGATTTTTAAACTTAATACTTTAGCGGGCGATGTCCACAAAAAGGACACCTAATTTTAATTCCAAACCTGACAAACTGCACCAAGAATATTTAATTAAAATTTTCCTTTGATAAAGTACAGGGAAATAAGCAAGTTTTTATTTTCTAATAAATTCGTTCATAAATTCTGGTGTCAGTCCATCATTTCATCGTTTTATAAACAGACTTACTCCGCGCCGGAAAGGGTTAAGAACAACTTTTAAACGATCCTTCAGTAACTATAAGTGAATCAATTTTAAAGCAGGGGAATTTATTGTGTTTAAAAAACTTATTGAATGTTTTTCTATTAATGCTAACCAGGGAGATAAATCAGCAAAGTTTTAAAGAAGTATTAACATTATTGATTGTTCCAAAGTTTCTGAGTAAGAAAATTTACTTAACTCAAGATTAATTTGACACTTTTATTTTGAAAGACTAAATCAATCATTTTCTGTATAAATAATAGAAACAAGCTTGAACGATAATTATTTACTTAATTATCTCCATTTCTAAGATGCTTATTGTTTTCCCCATAATTAAATATTTCTCTTTTCATAATCTATATTAATGGAAATACTTTAAGTAACTCAGAAACATGTGCTAAAGTAAGTAAGCCCAATAAAAAATCAAATTTTTACATATGAAACCACCTAATTTATGTAAGTTAAGAAATAATTATCTGAACTTCGAAGTGTTTATGCTTTTCGTTATTAATCAATAAACATCATAGTTGATTTTTACTTCTTTAACAGCATCATATTCAGCAACGAAATAATATGTAATACCGCCTCTGTTTTGCAATAAGGGCGTGAAGCCCATATTTTTCAAAATTGTGTTAAGTATATACATAGAGTCAGGAACCAATATTTTACAATACGTAATAACGGCGTATGTGTATCTATATTAATGAGAGAGTTCAGTAGGGCATGAGGCACAGGTACATCCATAGGTGTTGTGCATTAAGGGCTTAAGGATCCACTTGAGCCCTTATTTCCAATCACATGAATTTTTGCAAGAAAAAACTGGATGTGAAATATACTTACAAATTAAAACCTTATTCCCAAGGGTGCTTACACGGTAAGCAATTACAGGGTGAAGAATTATTTGTTTTGGCTCTCCTGAACAATTAACTATTTGTGCCTACGCCCTTATTGTAAAACGCAGGCGATATATGTTCAGAATTGTATTTCTACAAGGCTGAAAAGTGTTTCATATTGTATGCGTAACGCATCATTTTTCTTTCTTGTCATAATCGAGAAGTAACATGCATAAGATTTTTAAATAAAAATTAACTATGATGTTTATTGATTGACGGCTTTAAACAATTCTTCATTAACAATAAGTACATCATAAATTTTAAAGCAGGAGAATTGCTTGTGTTTAAAACTTATTAAATTTTGTTCAATTATTACTATCCAAGAAGAAAAATCATCGAAGATTTAAAGTACTAACATCACTGATTGTTTGAAAGTTTCTAGATAAGAAAATTTACTTAACTGACGATTAATTTGACTCTTCTGTTTTGGAATACTAAATCAATCATTTCCTGTATAAATAATAGAAAAAAGCTTGAACAATAATTATTCACTTAATTATCTCCATTTCTAAGATGTTTGTTGTTTTCTTCTTAATCAAATATTTGCTTCTTCATAATGTATATTAATGGAAATATTTTAAGTAATTGCGAAACATGTCTCTAAATTAAGCAAGCCTAGTAAAAGATTCAATTTTTACATTGAATAAAAAGATGACGAAACCACCTAATTTATGCAAATTTAAAAAAAAAAATTATCTGATCTTCGAAGTTGTTTATGCTTTTCGTTATATCCATATACCAGGCGTTCCAAAAGTTCGATGCGAAAGTAAAACGCGATAAAAGAAGATCTATGGTTCAGAGAGATATGAGGTTTGCAGATAAATATTCAGCGTGGTACGGGAATTTGTATGAGACCAATAAAAAATTTAGTTCAAAATCTCGACAACAAAGGGCGCTACGGCAGATAATTCCATATTGTTCACACAACAAGATTTGGATACAAAAATTTTTATATGTAGTATTCTCTAACGTCTTTGTACCCAAATCTTGCGTTGTGGGAGCAATATGGAATTATTTCAAGGAATTATCTGCAGTAGCACCCCCTATTGCCGAGATTTTCAACTAATTTTTTGATTTCATCTCATATAAAATCTCGCACCATGCTGACTATTTATCTGCAAACCGCATGTCTCTCCAACCCATAGATCTTATTTTATCTTGTTTTATTTTCGCACCGAACGTTTGAAACACCCGGTATACAAAGCTATGTACAGTCGTGGAAAAAAAAAGTAAACACCCCCTACTAACTCCTCAACAAATTATCGTAGAAGAAAGTTACTGGTACCGAACGATTGGAAATAAAGTGTACTTTTAAATAATGTATATAAAATTTGCTTAGGGGGGCCACCTATATATTAAAAAGAACCATAACTTTGTTTTTTTCAATAGCAGTACCCAATTCTGACAGCATAAATGAACTCTACACCCTTCAATTAGCCTAAAAACGAATTTTTATGCAATTCGTACCATAAGTTTCCGAGAAAATAATTATTTTAAAACGAGCGTATTTTAAGGGCTGTATCCAAATTGAAGTTCCGTACTGGATTGTTAACCAAGAGAGCCGCTTCCTTGATCAAGGCACCTTAAGGGCCACTCAAGGAGTCAATGAAGCGTGTTAGATTACAGTACGGCAGAATAAATTTCAAAATGTCTACTCACTTCCATCATAGACGGCCCCTTAAACCATCATTTTGCCGTTTTTTAAGCATAATTTGAAAACTACTTGGAAGAAAAATGTGAAATTTTTGAATTTCCATAAAGCAGACTTAATAAATCTAAATCCATCAAAAAAATTGTAGGTTGCAATTCATAATTTTATCGAATATTAATTTCATAATTCATAATTCATATCATAAAATTATAAAAAATTGCAAATCCAGCTTATTTATGTTTGGGTATATTAGTATTATTACTACAAAAAAAAAAAAAAATAGCACATTAGGAGCATAATTTCGGGAGATATGAAAATGTAATTTAACATTGGAAGCACTAAATTTTGAATGTTTATAATTCAAAAACTTATTATTCAAATGACTTAAAATTTGGTGTCCAGGCATAGTTTGAACCGAAGATTTGAAATATCTCGTTAAAATTGGGTATTGCCATTGAAAAAAATGAAGTTAGGATTCGTTTTAATATGTAGATGACCCCCTAAGAATATTTTATATACATCATTTAAAAGTAGCCTTTATTTCCAATCGTTAGGTACCAGTAACTTTCTTCTATGATGATTTGTTGAGGAGTTAGTAGGGGGTGTTTACTTTTTTTTTTCCACGACTGTACTTTCTCACTGACTCTTTATCGCCCAGCCCAAACTGCTGAGCATAGAAGCATGAAAATTAGGGGAAACATACTTCTTATGACATAAGTGAGCACTAAGAAAGAATTCCTCCCCTGAGAGGGTTGAAAGGGGGGGGGGTCGAAAAGTTCAGAGCATGTGGTTATATCTCAGCAGCCGTTTTAGGTAGGAGCGTGAAATTCCAGAAAATAAATCTCTTAAAAAATAATTAAACATGTGTTTCAGCGATTTTTAAAATTCCCTCCCAAGGGGGTTAAAGGGGCTAAAAATATAACTTTGTCTTCGTTTCGAAGAATAAGTGAGGTAATGGTTACAATATTTTATATTTTTTAATATATTTTTAATATTTTGTAATTTTCTACAGATGGCTGTAGAAATTTTAAATGTTCATGGGGAGGAAATTCCTCATTGTAATACCTATTATTGCAGATGGTACTTGCCTCTTTCGAGCACTTTCGCATGTAACTTATGGCAGTGAAATACGAGCCAGAGAAGTTAGAGCGCAAATCATCGATCATGTAGTTGTACACTGGGACGAATTTTCTATAATTTCCTATTGAAGTGATGGCAATAACTATTTGAGCGCTGATGAGTATTTTGCAGACATGTCTAAATTATATAGATTCGCTAGTTTATGTGAATTGATAGCAGCTGGCCAGATTTTTTATTATGTTTTTGAAGTTTATTATAATCAAAACCTTTATAAAAAATTCGCCGTAGATGGTAACCCTGTCAAAAGATTACGTTTTACAGGGGATCTCTTCCGCTGTCATTTTGATGCATATGAATTACATTCCACAGGAGCAACAACTATAGCATCTTTGAATAAATCTGACAGTACTTTTCAATCATCACCTATCTTTGGCTCATTAAGAAAAGAAAAAACTTCGCATTAGATATACTGATCGTAAAAGAAGAAAATAAATTAAAAACGCAGCAAAAAAATATGTACATAATAATCCCAATGCATATAGAAGTGCAGTAATAACATATCAAAGGAATACGCCAGAAGTCAGTAAAGCAGCATTGGCAAAATATACAAAAAGTAATTTTCAATTCGTAAAAACGAAGAATACATAATATGAATTAACCCTTTCAGGGGCAATTAATTGTGTTGCTGTAACGTCGAATTGCCACCGTAATCTTCCAAAAATTTTATTTCAAATTAAGGAAAAGTAATATTACTACTTTTTTTCCACCAAAGTTAGAAAAGTAAAATTTTATAAATTTTTTCTGGCGCAAATCTCCATTATTCATTAATCGTTAATCTTCATTAATATAATATATCCCACCGCCCTTCAAGGGGTTAAAAAATCCAGGTAGAAAAGAAAAAAGGAGAGCTCTTCTGTGTGATGTCAAAGTTTGTTCGGGAATGTCATATAAACCAGAAATTGCATATGAAGATGATCCTTCAGTGGCTTCAGGTACTATAAGTTATAATTGCAAGTATTTTAATACCCTTAAATGGAAGGTAGAGGCACCAAGAATGTGCTGTAACTCTGCCATTTGAACCTTTGCCTGAGCCACTTTATAGTCTGCTATTGGGTCTGCGTCCTGATAGCGCCGATCTCAAAGATCGTATTCGAATGTACAATGACCATTTTCAGATGACATTATTTGGAGCTAAACAGATAGTAGAAGAGAGATTTATGCTAACTTTCAAATACAGGGACAGCTATATCATTTAATAGGAAGCTTGAAACCCGCTTCGGAACAACAGGCACAATTTCTTCAAATATATTTTGTGGGCAAAGACGAAGGGTAAGTGAATTTGAGATACAATCTTTACTCTGCAGTTAAGAAAGCATTAGTAAAAGAACTCCAGGATATGTTACACAATGTCAACAGCTACATAAACCATCTTAAAATTGCATTGAAAATGTACCTCTTACCTGCGAAAAATATGAAGTCGTGATATGTGACGATAGAAAACCCGTTGATTGTCATAGTGGTTGCTATAATAGACCATCGGAAAATGAAGTAGCTTTGATATTGGTTGATCAACAGTTCAAGCAACGAGACATTATCCTGCAGATCCATGAAAACAATCTCAAAACGTAAGTAAGTGAAATCCATAGGTCCTACGATGCACAGCAGTATCCGTTGTTATTCTGCCGTGGAGAAGACGGCTGTTCTACAGACATTCCTCAGTGTGACCCTGAAACTAACTTGTCTATTAAAAAAACGGTTTCTGCTGCGAGCTTTTATTCATATCGTATAATAGCCAGTCAAGAAGAGAACAACCATCTGCTTTATTCTAGGTCTTTATACAGTCAGATTTTGGTTGACATGTATGCAAAAATAGAAACTGAAAGACTGAATTACATTCGAAATAACCAAGAACAATTAAGATCAGATAACTACATAATCTCATAGATGCAGAATAACAGATGTTGAAGCTTTCTAACTTGGTAATAAAGTAAGTAAGTAAGCACCCACCCTGGGAACCCGCTTTTGGCTTATGGTTAGGTGTAACCCCCAAGCCCAGGGCAGGGAAAAGTTTTACTACCTGCGGAAACAAGCCCAGAACCCCAGTCTCCGGGAAAGAAGACTTCAGAACGACCCGCCTGATACGCCGAAGAGAGCACAAGAGGCCAGTGCCTTGTCCCCGGACCGCCTGTGAAAATTTATTATTATTTAAGATGGCGATTCTTTACCAATCACAATTGGCTGCCCTATTGTTTCAGGGCGAGCCTAGAAATATATTACAATTATGATTTATATGTTTTGGAATTTATGTACTATTTGAAAAAATTTTAAGTATTTACATTCATCTTTACATTTGATAAGAAATATTTTTTCCCTTTTTTTCCCCCTTTTAAACAAAAATATTTATACATATTTACAATATTTCTAGTGGTATTTAAGTTCTTAAAAATAAAACAATCTCAAAAACACCCTTCCGTACACCACGTGGACCCATGACATGTCCACCACAGGTGGTTACTCCCTTCTACTTTCACTGTTGGACCACGATAAATGCACGAAAGAACTCACGATGCTCTGACTTACGTCTGTTACAACGGCCGTCCTCATTTATTTATAACCTTTACAACTTTACATGTAACTCAAAGTGTACGGATATTACAAAAGGATTGTTTCCTACTCAAAATTCCTCTGATCGCCACGACATCATTGCCAGGATTTTTCATCTTAAAGTGGAGAAGAGGACAGACATTGTGACAAAGGGAAAATTGTTTGGATCAGTGCGTGTTACATGTTTTCTGTTGAGTGGCAGAAAAGAGGGTTGCTCCCTGTTCACATACTACTATGGCTGGAAGAAACGATAACCTCTGATATGATTGATCGCATTATATGCTCAGAAATATCTGATCCTAATGAGGATGTTATCCTTTACGAAATAGTTAGGTCTCATATGATTCATGAATCCTGTGTCCATTTAAATGAAAAACCTTGCATGAAACAGAAAAACTGTAGTAAGAGATACCCAAAACCATTACTTAAAGAAATTCAAACTGGGAATGATGAATACCCACTATATCGAAGGAGGTCACCAGCTAACGGAGGGTTTACAGTGAAAGTAAAAGGTATGGACATAGATAAAAGTTGGGTGGTTCCTTTTAACCCTGTACTTTTACGTACATTCAATGCTCATATTAACATCGAATATGCAACTCATATCAATGAAATATATTTGCAAATATGTGAATATGATTACCGATCACGCAGCTTTTACTTTACAGTGCGAGAAGGATGAAGTAAAATTGTACGAAAGTGGTAGATATATTTGTAGTTCAGAAGCAGTTTTGGAGAATCTTGACATTCTCAATTCATGAGAGGTACCCAACTGTTATTCACCTCTCTGTTCATCTTGTTAATGGACAGAGTGTATATTTCACTTCCAAAAATTTGGTGGATAAACTTAATAAGCCTCCTCAGACAACCCTTTTAGCCTTTTTTGAATTATGAAAAATCTATGTATTCGCAAAAATTCTCCTTTACTGTGAAATTCCTTCGTATTATATTTGGAATAATAACAAAGTCACACGAAGAAAATAGGTAATGAATGTATCTGGTTGGCCAGAAATAAAGAAGGATAACGCTTTAGGAAGAGTCTACACCGTTCTCCCAAATCTACGGTTGCTATGAGTTTCTACAGTTGTTACGGTTGCATGAAGTTCGAGGTCCAACATCCTTTTCTGATTTAAAAACTATAAAGGGTGTCCTCCACCCGACATTCCAGTCTACATGCAAAACACTTGGTTTGTTGGAAGATGATACAAATTGGCACAATACCTTGAAAGAAGCTGCTCCCTCTGAATTGGCATTTAAACTTCGAGAACTCTTTTCAGTAACGTTGATATTTTGTCAACTTTCTGATTCTGTATGTATTTGGGAGAAATCTAAAAATAGCTTTTCAGAAGACATCATGGGGTAGACAGAAAAGTATTTACAATGCAAAGGGCAACAAATGATGGACAAAATTTACAATAAATGTCTTTTACATATTGAGGATACTGTTTTGGCAATGGGAGGCCGGTATTTACAACACTATGGCTTACCACAGCAAATAAGATCTGAAGAGATTTTAGAAAATAGAGATTTTTGAAGGGAATCAGTTACGACACAAGTGCCTTGATTCAAATAGTTACTAATACTGAAGTGTTACTAATAGATGAATAGCAATCTGTCTGTCACCAATTTTTAAAAAGTGTACAGCCTGTAACAGGTCAGGTGTTTTTTCAGATGCTCCTGGTGGCACGGCTAAGACATTTTTAATTAACTTGCTGCTAGCAACTGTTAGACAAATGGAGGCGGTAGACTCAAAATATATCCGGTTATTCCAAACTTAATGGCAAAACCTATAGAATGGCTATGTGAGCGAGCTATTCTTACCCCAAAGAATGACAATGCTGCTGCCATTAACGAAAATCTAGTTAAACTGCTCTCAGGATCGGAAATAGAATATAGGTCTGTATTCGGAATTGCAGACAGATGATGCAATTAACTATCCCATAGAATTCCTCAATACCGTTAATCCTACTGGTTTTCCTTCACACAAGCTTCTTTTAAAGACAGGGGCTCCTGTCATGCTGTTTCGAAACCTAAACTCACCTAAACTTTGCAATGGGACTAGATTAGGGATCGTAACTCTCTATAAAAATGTCATTGAAGCTACTATAATCACAGGATGTGGTAGGGAGAGTCAGTATTTATACCAAGTTTACCTCTTATACCCACAGATTATGCTTTTGAATTTAAAAGGCTGCAGTTCCCTCTTAAAGTGTGTTTTACAATGACAGTAAATAAATGTCAAGGACAATAATTGAAACTAGCGGGAATCGACTTAAGGAAAGATTGTTTTTCACATGGTCAGCTTTATGTGACCTGCTCAAGAGTACACTGTTAAAAATATGCAGGATTTGCTGTATTGTCACTCCACCGCTTTTATACAATGTCTCTATTCTGACCAATGAGAATGCTCCATAATATAGTCAAGTAACATTTTCCTATAAAAGCGATGGAGTGACTATGCAGCAGATGCTGCAGATTTTTAACAGTGTAAGATCAAATAATAGCCTAGTGATCCTAGCTCCAAACAGGGAACTAAATAATGTATATATAAAGAAGTATTAAAATAAGTATGCTACCACGAAGTTGTTTGTAACTGTCTTTTTTACTGTTGTTTTTCTTTCTTTGCGTATGTATGCGATTCAACTTATAGTATTTGGAAGACATTTCTTTTAAGTAATTGCGTGAGGTTCAAACTCTTTCAGATTTTGGAACTATCAACTTATAGTATTTGGAAGACCTTTTAAGTAATTGCATGAGGTTGAAACTCTTTCAGATTTTGGAACTATTGAATATGTTTTAAGAAATTTTCAACGGATGATACGTATATTTGAATTTCAAACGGTTTCATAAAGTATTATTTATTTTCATTAGTTTGATATTTCTTGGCATATATATTCAATGTCTTAAAAGGTTCGAACGAAATTATTTTTCAAGTAATTTACAGCTTCAAGGCACGCCAGTTCAGAGATTTCCCCCAACTTCACGTAAAGTGCGAAAGGCGAACCAAATGGTCGCCAGAGGCGGCTAGGTCATTTAGAAATTTAATTACCATTGAATTTAGCTGCCTCCATTTGCTTATATTGATTGTCAAAATTCCATTTTAATTTAAAATTCAAGCGGTCATTTAGCAGTTTTAGGCTAGAGCGCCTTTTAAAATTTTAATTTGTTCATTACGAACCCATACATTTTTCCAAAAACTATGAAGAAAATTTACATAACAAATCTCAACAATTAGCAGCTTCTCCCCCATTTTCATACAGTGAGCGGTTACGTACACTCATGGCCAAAATTAAGGTCACAAACATAAAATCTATGAAAACTCATGAACTATTCACTGTGTTGCCACGAAATTTGACACAGGGTTATATTACAATAGGAGAAAGAATCTAGCAACATAACAATATTGAAAAGATTTTAATTGTGAATAAAGAAACAGTGTATATCCAAAAGTGATAATTCATGAATCAGAGATAAAGCATTTATATCAGAAAAAGTCTGTCTAATATGCAGTGTGACCACCGTGTACTGCTGTACAAGCCTCACACTGAGCTTTTAATACTGTTTATGAGGGTATCAATGCATGTTTGTGGCAACAAAGCCCATTCTTCCAAAAGCGCGGCTTTTAACTCCTGACGGGTCCTAGTAGGGGGATTACGCTGTGCAAAACTCTTCCTAGACAATCCCAAACAAGATAAATAGGATTGTGGTCCGGAGACCTCGAGAGCCAATTCATACGGGGAATATCCCCTTCTTCAAAAAATCATCAACAATGTGAGCTCTGTCTGGCTTTGCATTATCGTCCATAAACATGAAGTGCGGGCCTACCGCACCTCGGAACAACCTCACACAGGCTTCAAGGACGTCATCCCTAACGTCCGACGTCCAGTCGTGTGCGTCCCTTTCACTGCATCCAACAGGAGAGCCCGGTTGTTGTGGAGCCAAAGACATCAGTCTTGGACACAACAAGAATGGGGGCGTGTTCTTTTCAGTGATGAGTCGAGGTTCACCACGCAGTGTGATTCTCGTCAAATCTTCATCTGGAGAGAACGTGGAACTCGCTATCATCCCTCCTACGTGAAAGAAATCGAAGGATTTGGTGACAAAGAAATCCTTGTCTGGGGCGGGATAATGTTGGGCACCACTGCACGTCTTCGATGCGGTTACTGTCAACGCACATCGCTATAAGGATGAGTTCTTTGAAGCCTATGTGAGGTTTTTCTGGGGTACTGTAGGCCCGGACTTCATATTTATGGACGATAATGCGAAACCTCAATATTTCTTCGGACCTCAATATTATTGAACATGTTTGGGATGATCTCGGAAGAGCCATTGCACAGCGTAACACCCCTCCCAGGACCCGCCAGGAGTTAAAAGTGGCGCTTTTGGAAGAATGGCCTTTGTTGCCACAAACATTTATTGACACTCTCATATATAGTATGAGAGCACATTGTGAGGCTTGTATAGCAGTGCACGGTGGTCACACTCCATATTACACAGACTTTTCCCGAGATAAATGCTTTACCTCTGATTCATGATTTAACACTTTTTGATATACCCTGTTTCTTTATTCACAATTAAAATCTTTTCCATATTGTTATGTTGTTATATTCTTTCTCCCAATGTGATATACCTCTGCGCCAAATTTTGTGGCAGCACAGTGAATAGTTCATCAGTTTTCACAGATTTTATGGTTGTGACCTTAATTTTGGACATGAGTGTATTTCAGATAAAACCGAGTTAAAGATATAAAATCATACAAATTTAAGGTTTATTTAAAAATATTATCACGGGCCCTGGAAACGCCGGGCGGGTCAGCTAGTTAATCAATAAACATCATATTTAATTTTTACTTATTTTACCAAATGGAGCAGCGGAATAGTCTGGAATATATATGCAAAATTTTATTTCTACAATGCTGAAAAGTGTTTCATAATGCATTTGTAACGCATGATATTTTTTTCTTGTTATAATCGAGAAATGAAATGCATAAGATTTTTAAGTTAATAATAACTGTTAAACGGTCCTTCATTAACAATAAGTACATAATCAATTTTAAAGCGGATGCATTGCTTGTGTTTAAAGCTTACTAAATTTTGTTCAATTAATGCTAACAGGGACAAAAATCATCAAACTTTTAAAAAACATTATAGATTGGTTGAAAGTTTCTGGATAAGAAAATTTACATAAATGAAGATTAATTTGAATCTTCTGTTTTGGAAGACTAAATCAATCATTTCCTGTATAAATAACAGAAACACGCTTAAACAATAATTATTTATTCACATAATTATCTCCGTTTGTAAGATGTTTATTGTTTTCGTCATATTCAAATATTTCCTTCTGCATAATGTATATTAATGAAACACTTTTAAGTGATTGCGAAACAAGAACTACAGTAAGCCCGGTAAAAAAGAAATGTTTTTCATTGAGTCAAAAGATAATATCTCAACCCAATTTATGTAAATTAAGATCTAAGCTTGGAAGTTTCTTTAAGTTTCGCTATTAGTCACTGAACAAGCATGGTTAATTTTTACTTACTTAACAGTTAATTTATAATAAATAAACAAAATGATATTTTGCATTGTTGAAAAGTGTTTCATAATGTAAGCGTAATGCATGATATTTAGTTAGCTTCAGATTCAAAAAGCAAAAATCCACCTATTGCAGCCGTGCGGAGGAAACCAATTCCAGAAAGTTTAGGTATATTGACTCTTAGACCCCAAAACCACCTCCCATTGAAATGTTATATAATATAAACATAGATATGATTTCTGTCATGTTGTAACATTCGTATTTATAAACCAGTGATTTGGATGTAACTTAGCATGTATACAGGACTTAACAATGTCTCGACCTAGTTCGTTTGCCAGCTTCATCCGCCGTCTCGCTTCAAAATAGCGGCATGAAGAATAAAATAGAAAATTTTCAAATTAAATAAGTAGCACAAAATTAGAAATTCAAAAGTTTGTTTTTTCAAATTTTTTCCTTGACACGGAGATTCCGGGCCACTTTTTGTGTCGCCTCTATCTTAAAAGACAGCAGAGACATAGCAATATGAATTCTAAGGGGGGGGGGGGGGGGCGGGCGGGGTTGATGACATTTTGAAACAAAAGGTTAGATAGTCATGCTGTAACACTCGAAATTATGAACCAGTTTGGTTGTGACTGTGAAAGTATACAGGACAGACCAAGGTCTCGACAGAGTTCGTTCGCCACATTCATGCGGAATATCGTTTCAAAATGGCAACAACTTAAAAATTTCAAATTCAAAAAGATGTAATTTTTTTTAAGTACTCACCCTTGATACAAGGATTCCGAAGAATTTTTTGCCTCGACAACCTATCCTGAAGAATGGCTGAGGTATAGTAATTTGAAACTCAAAATTATATCGCCATAAATAACGCCAACTTGGATATAGCTCCACTAAGGGTCTAGCCGGATAAGCATAGCGAAATGTTCTCCATGACCGATGTTTAAAATAACATGTATGGTAATAAGGCTCACCATGAGAATGCAATATAGAGTGTTTTTAGCTCTTAATCTCCAACTGTCTTTGAGATAAACGGCGAAGTATGCGCCGACGCTACTATTTTTCAAATAAGTTTTTCTCAAAAAGTACAAAAGTTAAAAAAAAATGAAACCAATGCCATTTATTGAAAAATATATTAGTTCACATTATATATTTTTTTCACATTTTTTCACAAATTTTAACATAGAAAAATAAACAAAAATATTATTTAAAAAAATTATTAATATAGTAATTTTATATTTACACCAACCAAAAATTACAGAATAATGCTCAATGTATGTACTTTTAAGAAAAAAAAATTCGTTAAAATCGAAGATGCTCTTTTTGATTTATAACAAAAATAATGCTAGCAACTTGATAAAATATTCGTAACTTTCCCTGTTTGTATTTGCAGAAATACGCTGCTACCAATGCATTGGTCGATTCGTGACATTTCCATTCGGGCAGGATGCGCAGTGAGCCAAAATAAGAGAATGTTTCCATACATACCGCTTCTCTATAGGTTTGTTTCGTATTTGTAAATATTCTGTTATTTTGGCTTTGTGCTCATCCTTCTCGCGTAATAATATCAAGAACTGACAAACAAAATGGTAAGATTTTCCTACCATGATTTTCACATAGAAGAACGCTATGGAAGCTGTACAGTGTACATATATAAAGTATCTCTTTAGGGAGGAGTGTGGGGGGAGGGGTCTGGCACTTGACATCGGAAGACACCTAGAAGAAGGGGTTCTGTCATTTGATATTTTTATCATTTTTAATCAAAACAAAAATTACCTTTTTGGTATCTTTTTCTTTACATCGGTTATCTTAATTTTTTAAGTCTGTCTTCTTCATTTTATGAAAATACAAAGTTATTATTAAAACCAGAGGTGTAAAAATCTAGGCGCCACGGGGCAGTCTCTCACCACTAAATTTTATTAGTTTCCTTCGCTTAAATTTATTAGAATTCTTACAAAAAAATTGACGAAATATTATACGAAAAATAGTGAATAAAATTTAGTGGTGAGAGACTGCCCGCTGGGGCCTAGATTTTTACACCCCTGATTAAAACCATTGAATGATTATAAAGCATTTCACTCAAAAATAATAGAATAATCCAACGTTCACCATTAATATTCTCCTCCCATATGCGTATATAATTCGTTGTTAGAGAAACCAGATTCGAAATGATACTTGTTATTTTTGACAGTAAAAGATGGGGAAGAATGTTGTCCACGTGTTTTGTTTACAAGAAATTCTGTTTAGCCCCGTGCAAAGGCGAAGTTCAAGAAGACAATATTACTGTTGAATGCATTATGCAACAAAGAGCTATTATTAAGGGGGTAGGATACCTTTAAACATACAAAATTTTCGAATTTTTTAATACATATTTTGATTCCGTAATCATTTCTGAACAATATGCAAAAAAACCGCATTAAAAAATTCCCATTAGTTTACTAATTATGGTAGTTTTATTAAGACTATGTATTAAGACTACATACGATAATTAAACTTGTGTTGCGTTTATTCAAAATGATGAATTTTGATACTGCGCGCAGTGTTACTAAAAAACTATGCATGGCAATCAAAAGAAATTTTCAAAACATGTTCATTTCTGTATTATCTACAACTTAAAACCAAAAAAGGTATTTAATTTTTTTCTGTTTTTTTACTTTGAAAATATTTCATTTAAGTGAAAATTTTTAATTTTCTGTTAAATTTTCAATTTAGTCAATATTTTTATCAAATATTCTGGTTTTAGTATAAAGGTAACACTATTATGTATTTATTTTTACAAACATTTCCTCTTTATATGAATATTTTTAGATTTTATCATGCGCGCAAATTTTTTTTTATTATTATCATATATTTTTAACTTATCATTTTAATATTTATTTATGAATTTACAAGTATATATATATATATATATATATTTAAACATAAATTTAAATATGAGCTTTATATTTAAATGAAGTTTGATTTTTATTTTTGACTTATTACACAAGTTTTGAAGCTTGAAACTTAGTGATATTTTTTACTTTTTCGACGAATTCAAAGGTATCCTACCCCCTTAAAAACTTTTAAATAATAAGTACTTCTTTAAAATGTTATTTGATATAAAGTTATTTCTTATATAACAGTGTTATTTTATGAATTTCTTTTCTTCATTTAAATCAGCAAAATATGCGAATAAAAAATGTACAATTGTATCTGTATCATTGCAAACGTATAAGAAAAAGAAAAAGGAAAAAATTTTAAAAATAAAAAGAATTTTTAGACACTGATAACAGTATTATTAGGGGAAGGGGATTCGAGGAATGATAACGTATGATATCGGAAGGTTGGGAGGGGGTCTGAAATTGCCAAAAAGTTGATAAACTTATATATTTACAGCCCTATTCAGCTTCAGCTGCACAATCGACCAGACCATCGACTTCATATTATTCCGGGAGAAGTATGCACAATTCGCCAAAATAACAGAATGTTTACAAACACGAAACAAACCTAAAGGGAAATGGTATGTATACTGAAACATTCTGTTATTTTGGCGTACATACGCATCCTGTCCGAGTGGAAATGTCACGAATCGACCAATGCATTAATAGTAGCGTATTTCTGAAAATGCAAAGTAAGAAAGTTACGAATATTTTAGTAAGTTGCTAGCATTCTTTTTTTATAACTCAAAAAGCGCATCATCGATTTTAACGAATTTTGTTTCTTTAAAAGTACCTTTGAGCATTATTCTGTAATCTTTTAGTTGCTGTAAATATAAAATTACTACATTAATAATTTTTTTAAATATTTTTGTTTATTTTTCTATGTTAAAAGTTGTGTAAAAATGTGAAAAAAATATATAATGCAAACTCATATATTCTTCAATAATTGGCGTCGGTTTCATTTTTTTAACTATTGTACTTTTTGAGAAAAACGTACTTGAAACATAGTAGCTCCGGCGCATACTTCCCCGATTATCTCAAGGACAGTTCAAGGTCAGGGGCTAAAAACACTCTTTAACGTATTCTCACGGTAAGCCTTATTACCACACATGTTATTTCAAACATCGGCCGTGGGGGGCCATTTCGCTGTGCTTATCCGGCTAGGCCCTTTGCCAATATTCTATTTAAATTCAGTATTGGTGAAGAGAGGAATTGAATCTCCTATAATCATGTTCCATGCATTTTATCTTTGTGTATTTGAATAAAATTAACTGATTTTTTAAAAACAAGGAATTTTGAAGCTATTTTTCCCCCGGCACAGACCGAAAGAACTTTTTACCGTGTAATAGAGAAGTAACAATATGCATAACATTTTTAAAACTAAGAGCAGCATTTAAACGATCCTTTATTAACAATAAATACATCATAAATTTTAAAGCAGTGTTTAAAACTGTGTTTAATTTTATTCAATTAATGGTAACCAGGCAGACAAATCATCAAAATTTTAAAGTATTAACATTATTGATTGCTTGTAAGTTTCTGGGAAAGAAAATTTACTTACTTAATGATTAATTTGACTCTATTGTTTTGGAAAACTAAATCAATCATTTCCTGTATAAATATTAGAAACAAGCCTGAATGATAATTATTCACATAATTACCCCCATTTCTAAGACGTTTATTGTTTTCACCATAATCAAATATTTCTCTCTTCATAATATATATTAATGAAACTATTTTAAGTAATTGCGAAGCGTGTACTAAATGAAGCCCAGTGACGAAAAAAAAGCTTATTGTTTTGTTTTCGTTTTTTTTTTTTTTTTTTTTTTTTAATTTTTATTATTTTCTTTTCTTTATAGATGTTTATTTATAGATGTTTATTTATTATGTTTATTATTAGGTTAAATTCAATTTCAAAAACAAAAATTTCAATTTATAGGATACAAGATGAAACCCTTTTTAATCTCCCCGAACAATATAGAAACATAACATGCAAAAACTATTTTATAAGTAAGAAAATTGTAAGTTTCAAAATATTTCCCATACCTCCCTTCTAACAGGGAAGTATGGGACAGCTATAAAACACAGTATGATAAGGCACAAATAGTCTAGTATTGGCTACATATACAGCCTAATAAAGAATGTAGGTTGTTGATAAATCTATTTGAAATGCAAATAGTAACCAGACTGTCTGGCCAATTATTTGTAGAGCTGGCAATTTTAACAGAACATCTGTCTTCTCAACAGAACTTATGTCAAGTTGTCAAGGAAAATGTAATCTGTAGTTTTCATTCTTTTTTCTTATGAATTGCACATTAAAACCAAAATTGTCCTCTACAGCTTCAATTACTCCTCTATAATTTATGTCTGCTTTCTTGGCATAATACGTAACAAGAACAAAATCATTTACACCAATGCCAACATTATCATCAGACCAATTGATTTTCCACATTACAAATTTTTCATCTTCAGTGGTAATGCAAAAAAGTGAATGTCTGTGTCACAATATCAAATTCCAGTATCTTCAGCACAGATAGTTTCTGAAAACTAAAAAGTATTTCTTTTTTTTTTTGCTTTCTTTCCTTGTTTATTTTATGTCTCTGGCTTAAGTTTCAAAATATTTTCTGTTCAATCTTTCAGTTTTTCCTCTTTAAATTTAATCTGTTTTATTAAAATATTTGCATATTATTACTAATTTACATTTATCTTATTCAAAAGAAGGAATTGGACTTGTCCCACTCCTCCCTTTTCAGGCATGTCCCGTCCCTCCCCATTACCTTCTTATATGTTAAACTACTTGTATAAATAACAATGCTACTTTTAATCTCAGTTTAAATTATGGCTAATATAAGTATAATGTTCTATAAATAGGGAAACTATTACATCTACACATAAACAAGTCATTAATATACAGCTAGCATAAAAAGTATATGAAGCAAATTTACTTTTGGCTCTTGAAATAATCTTTTTTTTTTATACAAATTGTAACCTTATGCAGATAAGAAATATTTTTCAACGAATGGGCTACCATTGTTTCATCTAGTGTCTGATTTATGAAAAGTTTAGAATGATACGTAATAAGAAAAATCTACTGTCCCATTCCACCCCACTCTCCCCTATAATATTTAAATTAAATATATGTTTGTTTGTTTTTTTTTCTATAGAGTAATTGCATACTTGGAGTTCTATGAATATTAAATATACCGTTGTTTATGTTTAGCATATCTCAAATGTTAAAAAATGAAATTTCAATTTCATTGTAATTTATTTTGCGGTTCTTTAACACTAATGTTTTACATCTTTTCTCAAAAAGTGACATTTAAAGAACAGAAGGAAAATAAAAAAAGTTATGCATTTTTGACCATGCTGATCTTAACAGGAACCTCAAAAATAAGTTTATATTTATGAATTTTTAATCACGGTATTTTAAATGAATAGTTAATACTATGAAAGTAGCTTAATACAAAATATATATGGGTGGATTTTTTCAAGGTATCAAATTTAAAAACTGTAAGGAAAATTAGGCATTGTTCTAGCATATATGCCAAAATAACTAATGTTTCTCTTAACTATTTAATGTTAAAATTAAATAACTTATAGCTTTCAATAATTTATAGTTGGTTAACTACCGATTCCAAATTGCTGAAAATTTTTAATTTCACGTTTCTTAGCATATATAATATATAAATAACTAAAATATGTAAATAACTTATGGTGGGTCGACTGCAGATTAAAAAATTATTCTGAAATTTAGCAAGCAAATGACCTTACGTAAAAAAAAAAAAATAATAATAATCATCATATAACAATTTTCCGTGTCCCATACAACATCACGGTGTCATTTTTAGGTGCGTTCGTAGTTATATAAATACGTAGCACCTATAGGCGTCTTTCGGTCCATCTGTCTGTCTGTCCGTATATCCGCATATAACAGAGCAAAAACTACCCAACCGAATGGTATGAAATTTTAAATATATAATTTTGGCAAAATTTTGTTGTGTCATTTCGAATTTTAGGAAAATCGGATGTATAGTTTAATTACAGGGATAGTCAAAAGATTTCCTTTGCATTACGGCCAATGGGAAAACATTATTTAAAATGCATTTTAATGATGTTACAGCCTTTCGAACAGAATGAAATTGATATGCACTTACGAAGTTCACTAAAATATACATTCAGTATAATATGCGGTGCAAAAAAATATATATAAAACTAGTTATAGTACGAACGCACCTCATTTGCCATGTTGGATGTGCAATTTCCAACTTGTTTAATGTTGAAATCATTTCGTTGCAGCAAATGCATCTAAATGCTTATATTTTTTAGATAAATGTCATTAAAAGAATTCCCGAAACGTTTTATTTTTTTAGAATTTCGTAAACAAATTTAAATTTAAAATTTTAAAAATACCTTTCAAATTTTTAATTCGCCTTAAAATTTGAATTATAGTACAGTTATAAATTAATCATTCGTGTAGATGTATCAAAACGATCGAGCTTGATGACTCGAATGTATCGGAAGATCATTGATATTTTCTAATTGCGGAACTATGTTGAATTGGTTCTCCGCGGTTACGACTTCCTGTTTAATAGAGAATAGACAGCCAAGAATTTAATATCCTGTGATTTTGGCGAAGTGACAATGCATCGGTTTGTAAATAGGACAGGGTAGTTCTCCAAATAGTAATAAGCATCTCTTCAGAACCTTTTTTAACCCTTTATCTACTGAATTATGAATTCACGAAATTTTTTCTTCTAAAGCATTTTTTGTGAATTGTTTAAACTACATTAGAAGAGTTACATAATCATGTAATAAATTTTAGAAGCATTTTAGAAGGCTTGAAGGATTTAGAAGGATTAATTAAATTTGAATTTATAGGGATTTTGCGCAATATTTATAACCCACTCAAATTTTTTATTTTAAATAGTTTTCTTAGTATTTTTGTAGAATTAGGAAATGCACAAATATAATGTTCTTACAATAGAAATATAGAAATATTTCCGAATTTAATAATCCCCACTCCCAACGCCAAGAAAGCTGAAAAGGTGCAAAGGTAAAAGAAATCAGTCTTTTAAAAACATTTTTGTTTTTTGTAACCAGTAATGCTTTTGGAACTAGATAAAGTAATGTATCTATAACTCATTCGAAACTATATTACAACTAATCGGTGTATTAAACGAATTTTATTGCAAGTTATTTTAATGGTACTTATAAATAACGTCAGTAAATAAAGGGTTAATGGATAAAACAGTTTGATACAATTACAGTGCGTGTAAAAACTTTAAGGACAGCAAAAAATTGTAAAAATTTTGATAAATTGAAAATGCGATAAGTGAAATGGTAATTTAATGTTGATCATAAAGTGAAAATACTAATACAAAAGTCAACAGAATGTATCGGTGTCCTTTTTATTGCAAAAAATCATAATTATGCAAAAAAAACACTATTTTTGACTGTGTAAAAACTATAGACACCAGTATTTTTTTATAGAAATGTTATATAGAATTATTATTAAGGATCGACCGAAATATGTTTTTAAGGCCGAAACCGAATTTCGGCGATCTTCCTATTTTCGGCCGAAAACGAAAACGAATATGTCCAAAAAAAATTGTAAGTAATTAAATTGTATGTATTAAAGTAATTAATACATACATAAATATATTATTAATTAATTATACGTATTTATTAACTATGTATAAAACTTAATTAATTATGCGTTAACAACGAAGTTCATAGCAAGAAATGGTCTCAAAACCGATGACAAGTGTTGAAAATTTCCGAAGGAAGAAACGAGATTTTTGATTGGTTGATTTTTGACGGCCGGTTATCTACTCTTGGGATATAAGCCCTAGGGAGAGTGCCCTTTTTGGGGTCTTTCTAAGGGAACCTAACCCGTATTTACGCATGGAAATCTAAGGTTTCGAAGAAAAACACGAAAATTCCGGAACGGTTAGGCCAAAGGGCGCGATTGGGTTCGAACCCAGCACCTCCCATCTACCAGCTTCGAGAGCAGAACCTCTCAGCCACTGTTGGGGCCGAGATTTTTGGAATAATGATAGTTTCGGTCGAGTTTCGGTCCAAAATCTGAGTTTCGCCAAAAATTCGTTTTCGGCGAAAACTATCAGTATTCCCAAAATATCGTTTCTTCTTTCGGAAATTTATTGCTATCAACTTCGCTGTTTGTAATTATCAGTCATGATTGACTCAAGACTTGAATGCAGATTATAAAGCAAGCAATGCATATATAACTAAACTTTTTCACGTGCTCATTAAAAACTGCAGTCATAACAGTAATAGAAAATTTTCAGTTTGAAACCGCAGATGCGTTTCGAATACTCTTTGAGAAAGTTCTGGTATAAAAGATGATCATTTACAGAAATCATTATAAAAGATAAATCGAGGTGTATATACATAAAATTAAAATATTTTTTAATTAAATGAAAGTCGTATAGCTAGAAAACTTTTCTGTGTCGTTGATAAATATTTTATTTTATATAAAATAAAAAAAAGTTTCGGATCTAAGGTACATTATTGGATCTAAGGTACAATTATACATCTAAGGTGTATTAATTACTTTAATACATACAATTTAATTACTTACAATTTTTTTGGACATATTCGTTTTCGTTTTCGGCCGAAAATAGGAAGATCGCCGAAATTTGGTTTCGACCTTAAAAACTTGTTTCTATCGATCCTTAATAATAATTCTATATAACATTTCTGCAGAAAAAAATACTGGTGTCCTTATAGTTTTTACACAGTCAAAAATAGTGGGTTTTTTTGCATAATTATGATTTCTTCGCAATAAAAAGGACACAGATACATTCTGTTGACTTTTATATCAGTATTTCCACTTTATGATCAACATTATATTACCATTTCACTTGTCGCATTTTCAATTTATCAAAATTTTTACAATTTTTTGCTGTCCTTAAAGTTTTTACACGCACTGTATTATTTATAGCTGCAGTTAGTTTTAATATGATTCAATGAGACACTTTCTCTAAAAACTAAACAAAACAAGTCGGAAATTGTACGTGAAATGCAGCAAATGAGGTGCGCTCATACTTAACAAATTTTACAAATATTCAGTTCTTGGTGCAATAGCTGTTGCACTCTTATGCAAAAATGCATGAATACAAAATTTATTACGATTATATATATTAAATTCCGTAATATGGAAATAATATGACTCCATCTTAAATAGGCCGTAATCACCATGGCAACCAAGAATCATTACCTATCATGGAATATCACTGAATTAATTATGAAAGGAATGATATGATGATAATGATAAGATTTAATAGAATTAAGAAAACTTTTATTAATAGCTTTTACGGTTTTGATTCGATTTTCATTAAATTTTAAATGACTCGATAAAATTCTGCAACGATTATATATATTAAATTTCAAACCATTTAGTTGGGTAATTTTGCGCTCTTATATGTGGACAGACAGACAGAGGGACGAACCAGTGGACGTCTATATATGTTACGTATTTATATAATCACGAATGCACCTAATAATCTTTCAAATTAAAACTTGAAAATGGTTAATTTTCTTCCGATATTTCGAATTATGATGTATTGTCCTATGTGTTCATGAAATAGGATAAAACGCAATAAAATATGTGATATCCTTTATATAAACAAATGCATTTTAATTATCAAAAACTTGAGAAACTCCACGTAAAACCTTTAGTTCGTAACATACATACTAGTCAATCTATAGATCAAGGACTTGAGTGTCAGCTCTGCAAATAATTTTATTTTTCTTAACATAACACTTAATACAGGGTATCCCTAAAATAATGTCCCAGTTATAAATGTGAATAGTATCAACTGTAAGCGTTGTAGTGTGTTGATTCAAGGTCACAAAAAAAAAGAGTAATTCAAACAGTTTTAGATAAGCTCCTAATAAGATTAATTTAAATGTACAGCGTGTCCCTAAAATAATGTCCCAGTTATAAATTTGAATAGTATCAACTGTAAGCGTTGTAGTGTATTGGTTCAAGGTCACAAAAAAAGAGTAACTCAAACAGTTTTAGATAAGCTCATAATAAGGCTAATTTAAATATACAAGGTGTCCCTAGAAGTATGTCCCAGTTATAAATTTGAATAGTATCAACAGTAAGCGTTGTAGAATGTTGGTTCAAGGTCACAAAAAAAGAGTAACTCGAACAGTTTTAGATAAGCTCCTAATAAGACTAATTTAAATGTACAGGGTGTCCCTAGAAGAATGTCCCAGTTATAAATTTGGATAGTATCAACAGTAAGCGTTGTAGTGTGTTGGTTCAAGGTCACAAAAAAAGAGTAACTCAAACAGTTTTAGATAAGCTCATAATAAGGCTAATTTAAATATACAAGGTGTCCCTAGAAGTATGTCCCAGTTATAAATTTGAATAGTATCAACAGTAAGCGTTGTAGAATGTTGGTTCAAGGTCACAAAAAAAGAGTAACTCGAACAGTTTTAGATAAGCTCCTAATAAGACTAATTTAAATGTACAGGGTGTCCCTAGAAGAATGTCCCAGTTATAAATTTGGATAGTATCAACAGTAAGCGTTGTAGTGTGTTGGTTCAAGGTCACAAAAAAAGAGTAACTCAAACAGTTTTAGATAAGCTCATAATAAGACTAATTTAAATATACAAGGTGTCCCTAGAAGAATGCCCCAGTTATAAATTTGAATAGTATCAACAGTAAGCGTTGTAGTGTAAATAAATACATAGAAATGCTTAATTCATCTTTAAAAAGTTAAACTTAAACTTGCACTATGTGCAAAACTACTTAAAAGATGACAGAGTACTAAAAAGATGTTAAATTATTTTAATACCTTAGTACTTTCAACTATAAAAAAAACATAGTCTTCGTCTGAGGAATATAAGAAATACAATTGTTGTTGGCGTCTAATTTTCAAAATTCACGTAGGTGATGACGAAAGGAGTGAAAGTTGAAGTTAATTTTTAGATCCGGAAAACATTAATAAATAAAACATGGATATAGGTACACTGCAAATAAAGGCGTCTTAAATTCAGACACATATGTGACTGAAAAAGTGATTCAGACACTTAAGTGTCTGAATATGTAATTTAAGACATCATAGGTGTCTGAAATTAAGACACTTAAGTGTCTTACTATGATCATGGTATAAACACTGTAAACTGAAATTCAGACACTTAAGTGTCTGAAAATGGAGTGTTCAATTTTCAGACGTTTTAAAGTGTCTTATTTTTTAAGACACGTGTATCCGTCTGAATTTAAGACAGTTCAAACGTCTGAATCGCATCCATCTTTGATCAACCTGCCTGTTCAGCAATAGGCAGCCGTTTTTTTCACTTTTTTGTAAGCTTTATACACTGTAAAAAGTATCCGTTAAAATATGGAAATTGTACTGTGTATTCAGACACCCATTTACGTTATTTATTTTAATGTAATTTTTTTTCCGTACATTCCAGAAAATTTTCCATTTTTTTTTTTTTTTTGCATATTTCTGTATTTAAAAAGTTCTATTTAAAAGATAAAATATAACCTTTCTAGGACAAACCCATATAATTCAATCCCCTTTTCAAAAATCACCTATATTAGACAGGATTTATTTATTTATATTCATACCAGTGTGTTATTTCCAAGAAATCATGAAATTTTTCATTTCAGCGAAATTTCCGTTATACAGAGGTTTACTTCAGTTTTATTTACTGTTAATTGAGTTACAGTTAGCAAATAATTTTTAGTAGTACGTTTAAAAATATACGATATAACCATGCTGAAAGCGAAATTTTGCACAGTCTCATTCGATTCCTTCTTAAAAAGTTTGATTGCATAATACTTGCGTTACCTTACCTACTGTTATAGAAACCTGTTTAAAGAGGATCGCTTATAATTCGATAGGTAATTTATTCATCAAAAAATAGAAAACTTATTTCGACCACATATTTTCTGAATAACATCATCTGCCAATTTCATGATTTAAGAACAAAAATGAATTAAAATTTATACATTTCCAATTTGGAGTGGAAATTAAACCTTCAATTTTTTAAAATGAATAGTGGCGCCATCTCGTGTAGTCAAAGTAATCTATCTGGAAATAAAACTGCAGCGAAAAGTTGATACATGACGTTAATGACTTTAGCGTATACCAGTGGTTCCCAACCTTTTTTTGGCCGTGCCCCACCTAGGCATCTCTAAAATCATGATCCCCCCCCTCCCTTCTATATTATATATATATTGTCACATAAAAAATAAACTTCCATTTTCCTAGATGGATCTGAAAATAGCATTAACTCCATCATAAGTGATTTCCCATTCTTTAATTTATCAAAATCATATTTTTTTTAATTGCAAATATGCTTTTAACCTAACTCCATGAATGCAGTGATGCCATGGATCTTCGCATTTACATCGTTTTATTGTTTTTTGGCAACTTACCTCAAATTTTATAACTGATAAACAGTCTACATTGGGAGGAAAATGGCGTCCTAGGTGTTTCGTAGGTTTCGCTTCGCGTCATTTTAAATTTTTTTCTCTTGTGTTTAGCATATTTTTTTTTCTGCTTTCATTTTCTCCTGACATCCTGCCAGCTTCTCTCGTAGACCTAGTGTACTTCTGAACTGTTTCCTTATTTCCAGCTCTTTACTTTTTACAGCTCTCGCACATTATCTCTTCGCTAAGCCTCGCATGCGCCACGAGTTCTAGCCGTCCGCGATGGCCGACGGATTTCATTACCTCTCAGATGCTCCCCATTCTGAGATACTTCAGCGGGCTAAGCCCAATGGTATCAACGAAATTTCTATTTTCCTCGAAGGTGATAACGGCAAAATTCCCAGTTCACATCCTAAAGCTCTGAAAGCCGATCTTCTTACCAAAGCAAATGGACCGCTCTCCATTGATCTCTTGAAAATTACCAGAAATGGTAGCATACTTATCGTCACTCGTGACTACAACACGGCGGACAGACTGCTAAAAATCAATCAAATCGTAGACATTCCAGTCAAAGCTAAACTGTCAATGGAATCCATTTCCACCAAATTCTTACTTTTCAACATCCACCATTCAACGACTTCAAAAGATATCAAAGAGGAGCTTGAAGAAAATAACATCCATGCCTACGAAGTAAGACGTTTCCTGAAATACAATAATAAAATCCCCTCTCCCACTGGCACTGTCTTGGTAACTATGCTTGGCACCTCTCTCCCTAATTCCGTGAATCTCTGGTACCAGCATCACAGTATCTCTATGTTCATTGACAGGCCTAGACGATGCACCAGATGCTGTAAATTCACCCACTCCACCAAAAGCTGCAAGCAAGACCGCGCTTGCATGAAGTGCGGTGAAGATCATGACTCCGTCAACTGCTCCAACCCAACTATAAAATGCACTAACTGCCATGCCCCACACCAAGCGGATGATAAAAACTGCCCTGCTTATAAAAAGGAGCAACAAATACTAAATTTTAAATGCCATCATCACCTAACTTTGGGAGAAGCAAGAAGACGATTCTACGAAAATGAGAAGTCTTTCACAAACAAATCCTATGCTCTTGCTACTCAAGAAGGTGCTACTAAAGGTTATGCCTCTAAAAATGACCTTGAAGCTCTTAACAAGGAATTCTCTGCCCGCATTGCCGACCTATCCAAGTCCCTCCTACTTACCCTTACCAACAACCTCAA
Organism: Maratus speciosus; assembly: GCA_963932465.1. Taxonomy (NCBI): domain Eukaryota; kingdom Metazoa; phylum Arthropoda; class Arachnida; order Araneae; family Salticidae; genus Maratus; species Maratus speciosus. The sequence goes on from OZ010789.1 coordinate 226,050,101, forward strand.
CCAAATTGCCGAAACCATCAGCGAAAAAATTTTTAATACCATCAATCAACTCACCACCAAAGTCCTCGAACCAAATTCCACACTCTCAGCTAATAACAACACCAATGAAAAAAAAGACCTAAAAGAAGCCGATCCCAAAACCGACCAAGCCGACTCTTCTGATGAAGACTCACCCTCCAAGATTACCACCTATTCAGAACCTCAAAGCAAAATCACCACCCAAAAATCCAAAAGTTCAAACACTAACATCAATAAAAGACCCATACGGAGTAGGTAACCTCTTCCCTTTCTTTTTTCTTTTTTTTTTCCTTGCCTTACCTGTGCTTTTGCCCTCTTGCTTCTCCCCACCCTTCTTTCTGCTTCCCTCTTCCTTCCTCCCATGTGCGATTCCTTCCTTGTTTGCTGGAATGCTCGCAGTATCTGGGCCAAGTCCCACTGGTTGGGCAACAGCTTCTTTTCTAACTCTTCCATTCTCTGCATCCAGGAAACCTTTCTCTGTGCTGACAGATCTCTTTCTATTCCTGGCAAATGTATTTTCCGTTCCGACCGTGACAATCGCGGCGGTGGCCTTCTCACTGCTGTTAACACTTCTCTTCCTGCCTTTATCGTCCCCCTCTCTCTCCCCTCTCTTCCTGTGGAGGTTCTTGCTGTTAAGGTCTGCCTTAAGAATAAATGGATCACCATTATCAATATATACTCACCTCATGGCTCCTTCTATCACCAGCTGATGTCAGACATCATCTCTCAAATCACCCCTCCATTCATCATTGCTGGCGATCTGAACCTAAACATCCTGAAAAGTGGCCCAAATGGACTCAACCATGTCAACTCCTTCATCGAATGGATCTCCCTCAACAATCTTCTCCTTTTAAACACACAGTCTCCCACCCGTTTCCAGCCCAACAGTGCTCCTTCTCTTCTGGACATTTTTCTAGTGTCTCCTGACCTGGCAGCTCATTTGGAGTACTCCATCCATCCAGATATGTTCGACTCTGACCACTGTCCCATCATTGCCCACTTTTTAGGACCTTTCAACCTTCAGCAAAATCACGAAATCAAACGTAGTTGCAAATGGGACAAGGTCATCACCGACATCAATAGGGATCTTGACAATAGGGACAGCATTGATTTTTCTATCCTGGCCTCAACCTGCACTTCCAGTATTTCAATGCACACTCACACTTATGTCTGCCACCGTAAAACTAATCCTCCCTGGTGGAACAGTAAATGCAGCTGGCTCTTAGGTCAGAAGAGAAAATTCCTTCGCCTTGCCAAGTCTCACTGCTCTAAAGAATTCTGGCTTGAGCACAAAAAATATGCTTGCAAGCTCAAAAGGGAAATCAAAGCCTCCATCAGGAACTACTGGGATCATATCTATCAAAACTGCGCCAGTAATAAAGGCATTTACAGCATCATAAAAAAAATCGGCAACAAGCAGCACAAGTCCTCTAACAATATCCTCTACCACAATAACTCCAATATTCCCAGCATCCACCATCAAGCCCATCTCTTCCTTAATTACTTTGATAATTCCGAGATCTACCATGAAAACCTTCCTTTTGACCTTAGCAGCCAGGATGCTATCATGAATGCTCCAATTTCAGTTGAAGAATTCAACGCCGCCATCAATAGTAGCAAAGCCACCGCTCCTGGTGAAGATAACATCTCCATCCACATCCTCAAGAGTCTCTCCAATACTAATAAAAATAAAATTATTCAAGAATTCAACAATATCTTTAACACCAGCAATATTCCTAACAACTGGAAATCTGCTATCATCATCCCCATCCTGAAGCCTGGCAAGAACCATCAACTGGTTTCTTCCTACCGTCCCATTGCCCTTACCTCTGTCTGCTGCAAAATCTTTGAACGCATCCTCCTAAATAGATTAATTCCTTGGATCAACAAGCAAAACTTCCTTAATATCAACCATGGTGGCTTTCTTCCAAACAGAGATTGCCAGTCCACCATCGCTACCCTCTTCAATGACATTCACACTGCTCGTGCTGAAAACAATTATACTTTTCTGGTCAACCTGGATATTAAATCTGCTTTTGACTCAGTCTGGATCGACGGCCTCATCTACAAGCTGGCCAGCGTTGGCATCGGCGGCAAGGTCGGGCTCTGGATCGCTAACTGGTTGTCTGGTCGTAGCATCAAAATCCGTTGGAAAGGCTTTGTCACTCCTGAAACCTCTTCTAACATCGGTCTTCCACAAGGTAGTGTTCTCTCTCCGCTCCTCTTTATGCTATACATTTATGACATCTTTGATCTCCTTGACCCTGGCGTTAAAATACTCATCTACGCTGACGACATTGTCATCTATGTGGTGGGTGTTGACCCCCTTCGCTCCATCCTTCTGCTCCAAGACAATATCAACCGTATCACCACCTGGTTGAACTTTTGGAAGTTAAGTCTTGCTCCGGATAAATGTTCCTGTATTAATTTCTCTAGACATCGTCAAGAAGTTGAGCCCATTAAAATCCAAGGCTTTGAACTCAACTGGCAAAATGATTTCAAATTTCTCGGCATCTACTTCACCAAATCTCTTTCTCTTAACAAGCAAATTTGCTACATTAAACACAAAGCCTTTAAACGTCTTAACCTTATTAAAGCAGTCTCTGGCATCAGTAGAGGTGCCAGCAGCTTTCATCTCATCAAAATCGTGAATTCACTTGTTAGAAGCCTCATCGACTACTCCTGCTTTCTCTATTTGTATCTTCCTGCCACTTCTCATATTATGCTGGAAACCATTTACAATGCTGCCCTTCGTCTTGCTTCCGGCCTTCCCAAGTGGACTCCCATCCCTGTCCTTCATAGAGAAACCAATCAGCCTTCCATCCGCATCCGCATCAAATCCCTTTCTTACCGCTTCTTAATCCGTCATGTTGCTTCCTACCGTCACTCTCCTCTGTACAGCACCATTTTTCACAGTTCTTCTGCCACTGGTACTATCTACCCCCTCATTAATCACTGCCTTGATGATATGACTCATGAATATAATTTTGTCCCTTCTCAAATTATTGGGGCCTACTGGTCCGGACTCTCTTTCAAAGACATCATCATCACAGAAGGTCTTCCCTTTCAAGATCCCAATCTTCCCAATCATGCTGTTAGGGACCTCTGGATCGCATACAAGCATGAGCACTTCCCCTTCCATTCTATTATTGCGACTGATGCTTCTAAAGATGAGATCAAAACCTCCTTCGCTGCTGTCAACTTTTACAACAAGTCCAGCATTGCTTGTCTCTCACACACTCACAACTCCATCTTCACTGCTGAAGCCCTTGCGATCTCCCTTGCTCTTAATACTTTCATTAGCAGCTACACTGACTATGTCATTCTCTCTGACAGTCTGTCCGTCCTCACTGCTCTTAAACACATTAACATCAAATCTCAACACTCCATTCACTCCATCAACAACAAAATTTCAGACATCATCTCTAAAACCAAATCTCTTCTCCTCATCTGGTGTCCTGCACACCGCGGTATCTCACCAAATGAAAATGCAGATTATTGTGCTAAACATGGTCCTTTCACCCTCCAAGACAACTCTATTAGCTCTGAAGACCTGAAACACCGTTTCAAAATCAACTCCAGAATTGAAGCTGACTATGATTGGCTTAACAGTGACTATTCTTCACGCTATAACACCTTAGACATCAGCATCCAATCTCACAGAAAATGGATTCCAGACAGGCACAGTGATGTGGCCATTGCTAGATGGAGAACTAGGATGATTCCTTGCAATCAAACTCTTCACAAATTGAATTTAAGTCCTACTCCTCTTTGTACTTATTGTCATGAGACCGACACTCCCCATCATAAGCTCCTTAGCTGCGCTAAGTATCATCTCCCAAGACAAGACTTGTTTACTACTCTTAAAGCCCCTCCAGACATCTCATATAACAACCTTATCAACTTGGCTATGAACTCTTGCCGCAATGCACAAGCTTTATCCAAATTCACCCTCCACTGCACCTAACTCTCTTCCTGCTTCCACCCATGTTTTTACCTGCCTTGCTTCACTGACTGATTTCTTTGTTTAGCATCATTCACTTGAACTTACTACTTACAAACTCTTTGTTATACCCTTTTCCATGAATGTTATACTGCTTACTTTATATTCCTCATCTTTTTTTAGAGATAGTGCCGGCCCTTCGCTGTAGCAAAGATCTCGAGAACTCAAACTCAAACTCAAACTCAAACAGTCTACATTTTTATTTTCGCAAAATTTCTTGAAAACATTTTCATATTTTGTATAATATCTGATAGAATTGATACATTTTATACACTATGACGCAAAAGTTTAGACAATGAAGAAATTCTTACATACTTTGAAAAATATTTATTCAATTTTCAAATCACTGCTTGAAATTAATGTGCTGTACATATAAACAATATTTATAACAAAGAAAAGTGGAATTGTGCATATTGCAATAAATTAAATGGTAACAAAAATAAACTGCTGTCTCAAAAGTTTAGACACAAATTAAATAAAATCGAAATAAACAATTTTTAAAACCTGGTTGCGCATCCATGCTTATGTATTACGTCATATACACGAGATTGCATGGAAGAAACTAAATCTTGCATAGTTTGTGGATCGATATCGTACCATGTATTCTCAATAGATGTCTTAAGTTCCTTTTCAGAAGAGTATTGTCTAGCGTTGCTATAAACTTTGCGACACATGATGCTCCAAAGGTTTTCTATAGGGTTAAGATCTGGGCTACATGCTGGCCAGTCGAGAACTCTTATATTATGGGCGTTAAACCAAGATTTTGAATATTTTGCAGTGTGAATTGAAGCATTGTCTTGCTGAAATTCCCACTGAGGACCCCCTAGAAGCTCAGCAAATGGCAGTAGGTTTTCTTCTAATGTCTGTGTATAATGCTGTGAAGTTTGACGACCACTGGTGAAGGTCAGAGATACTTGTCCATTATAGCAAAAGGCTGCCCAAACCATCACCGAGCCCCCTCCTTGTCTGCGACTAAAAAAACGTCGAGGTTCCTTCCGCAAGTCATGCCAATACGATAAACAACCATCTGGACCATCCAGATTCCACTTTTTTTCATCGCTAAATATGACTGACTGCCATTTCTCTCCATATGACATATGCTTTCGAGCCCACATAAGTCTTTGTAACTTATGATGTGGTTTCAGAGCTGGTTTCTTCTGCATTTTGCTATAAACGATTGTTCCTTTTTCCAAAATTCGTCTACGAATCGTATCCTTTGATACAGAGAGTCCCGATGAGCTTTGAACTCCACGTACGCTCATTTGTTGAGTACTCGCTAGTCTTTGTATCAGGCGATCCTCTCGTACATTTGTCACACGTGGCCTCCCAGACCGACATTTTGCTTTATATTCAGAACCACTCGATAAAACTCGATAAATAGATTTTTTTGACCTATTAATAATAGCAGAAATTTCAGAAACGCTCTTCCCTTCACCTTTCAACTGCCAAATCCTTGAAACCTCATTCACTTGAATTTCTTTAGCTCTCGGCATGTCGACTATGAAGCGCAATCGTTTGCAGAACTTAAGTACTCCAAATTTGTGACATCATCGATTCTAAATTTGCATATGCCAGCGAATATTCAAAGAAATTTAGAATAGTGTCTAAACTTTTGCGACAAGCACATTTGAATTTTTATGAAAAAAATTAGTATTATAGCAAATAAAACGACTGTCTTTTGTACATAGCATTTTAAATCAGTTTTTGAATATATTTACAGGTTTTTGTAATTCTGACGTCATAATTCTACATTTTAAAGCTGAATGACGTCATTGTCTAAACTTTTGCGTCATAGTGTAATGGATTTTAGTACTTCATTAAGAATAAGTGATATTTGTTTATCGCCAAGACTGTATGGATAACATAATTCACAAGTAGCATTTCCGGGTTCACACTTTTATCCAGTTTAAGTTACTACTTACCTTTCCTCCCATAACATACTTCTTTGATAGCGGATTTTTTCCCCATTATTATTATTTGGGCCCCATGTTTTCTCCAATTTAAAATTTTAAAATGCATATGTCATGAATTTCATATTCTGTATGTGGTCTGCAGAAGACCCATAAGAAGTTTACTTTCAACACTTTCCTTCCGTGATGCACACGGGGTTTTATTAATTTCATAAATGTAGCACCTCATTTTTATCATTCAAAACAATTTTTAGATTAAACATGCCCAAATAGTCAATTTTAGATATACTCTACAAAATTTCCTATGTAAAATTTCCCTCGTGGGGCATATTACACTATGAATAGATGTACAAGTTTTTTTTTAAATAAATAGTAAAAAAAAAAAGAGGTGTAATTTACTAACATAGTATTAAAACCAGAGAAATTAAATGATTCTTTATTAAATAAAAGGTTTCAAATTATAGAAGATAATCCATATAATTATTTCGGTGTCAGTGTATTTTTGAACTTTTAAATGGGATCGTTTCGGAAATTAATTTTTATTCAGTTATTTTTAAATTTTTTCATCTATTATTTCTATTTTTAGACTAAGACACTACTTTCATTAGAAAAAAATGACAGAAAATTTGTTAATAAGAAGTCTGAAATTGCCTCCCTGAAAAGCCATATTGCCCCCCTGTGGGGCGTACGCCCCACGTTGGGAACCACTGGCGTATACCCTCTGCCATACGTGTACCCTGTGTTTTTTTTTACGACTACAGCACTGTGTATAAACTGTTCAGAATGATACTAAATTGGAAAAAAACTTACTGCTACTTAAGGGGACCGAGAAAGCAAAATTCAACCAAAAAATCGATTTTTACTTTTTTATATCATTAAATATCCAACGATGTATCACACATATTTATATATGAAAAAATAAGTGTTGAAATTATTCATTTATTATTCATTATTTCATATTTCACGACTTTTTCTCAAAACTTGGATTTTTCATGTTTATGTTTCTTTTTTTCAATATCTATTAAACTTAAGAACTCAGATTTTTTTTTTATATTTGTGTTATGTTATATTGTATACTTTAACTCTGGGATTTAATGATTTGTTGAAAATTATTTATTTTAGGCAGTGAAATCTTACCAAAAATGCTAATTTAAAAATGATTTTCAATAAATAATTAATAATTAATTTTGAGTTTCACATAGAACGAAAATGGTCTGTTAAAATACGTAAAGTATGTTATTCTGTCTACTCTAAAAAATCTAGATCTCTATCTTTCACAATTTCTGAGAAAAAGGTACATAAAGTTGGTGAATTTAACACGGCGGAGATAGGGCTTTCCCGGTCTCCTTAAAAACATTGCTTGTGCTTGATGAATAACATTATTTTGAAAAATCTGCCGATGAAGTCGTAGCCGAGTGGTTAGCGCGCCCTTCTCCTACGCAGAAGACCTTGGATCGAATCCCACCTGTGGTAAGTGTTAAAGTTTACTCTAGTTTGGAATAAATTCTATGTAATTCAGATGGCCTTTGGTTAGTGGTTGTATATAAAATATGGAGATTAGTTCTTGAAAAATTATGTTTTATCTTTTAAATGGAAATTTTTAAATACAGAAATATGCAAAATAAATGGATTTTTTTCTGGAATTTACATCAGAAAATTTCAATTAAAATATGTAAATTATACTGGAGTCTCGAGGGGCTACAGTTTCCATATTTTTAGGGATATATATATATATATTTTACACCGTATAATGCTTACGAAAGAAAAAAAAAGGTGAAAAAATGTTTGTTGAAAAATTCTGGGTATGTTGTAGGATAAAACGTCATTGCAAACAGTATTTTCTTTAGTAATAATTTCTATTGATTCGCGGATGATTAAATCATGATAATTCTGTGAGGGATATATAATTTTTGCGTCTTCGAAATTAACTTGTATATTCTGCTTCTGGTTAAGTCTTGACAGGGCTGTAGTAGGTCGGTTATACTTTAAATCTCTCATATGTTCTTTAATACGGACTTTAAGTTTACGTGAAGTCATTCCTATGTATTCGAGATAAATATTTTCTGTTTTCAGTGGAATTATATATACTCCAGAAATTTCATCTTCCGGGATCGGGTCTATTTTGGCACAAATTAGTACTGTTTCTGAATAAGCGAATCTACCAATTGGATGCGTTTGAGAGCAAAAATGAATTTAAAAATGAGTCAGAAAATAAGCAGTTTGGATATACTCCCTTAATACGAGATTTTTCCAACACAATCCGCTTCGGGAAATTCGGTTCAAAAGGCCCACTTTGACAGCATGTTTTAAAATATATTCTGCCTCTATCAAAAAATTGACCATTACAGTACATTATATAGTTTCTGAGTAAGAAAAGGTACCAATTGGAAGCCTTTGAGAGTAAAAATGGATTGTAAAATGAGTCAGAAAATAAGCAGTTTGGATTTGAATACACCCTTACGATGATTTTTTTCTTCAACCGCTATGTATTTTTAATTTGTTTTTGCTGTAAGAATTGGTCCTATCCAAAACTTGTCTATATAGATGTTGTAGATAATATTAAGAAGATATATAATAAATTCATGGGGATTTTATATCTTTTGAATTGACGGAGTTATGGATTTTTTTCTTCATCAAACGCCCTTTTGTTTTCGTTTTTAATTTTTTTTGCGGTACGAATTGGTCCTATCAAAAACTTGTGAATATAAAAGTTGTAGATAATGTTAAGGAAATTCATGATAAAATTAATTGGATTTGATATCTTGAGAATTGACGAAGTTATGATTTTTTTTCTTCTTCAAACGCCCTTTTTGTTTTCGTTTTTAATTTTTTTGCGGTACGAATTGGTCCTATCAAAAACTTGTGAATATAAAAGTTGTAGATAATGTTAAGGAGATTCATGATAAAATTAATTGGATTTGATATCTTGAGAATTGACGAAGTTATGAATTTTTTTCCTCCCAAAAACCCTATTTTTGCGCCCCTTGAGCCCATTTTTAACTTTATCAAAAATCTGTGATACATAAATTTTTGTCCCTATTTTTAGAAGTAATAAAAACTTTAAACTGATTCGATATGTACAAAATTTAAGAAGTTATGGGGTTTTTTCGGTTTTCACAAAACCCCTCCCTACTTCCATCCCCTTGGTCCGATTTTGCCCATTAACGAACTTGGCCGAGATTTTATGCACCTTGATTTTATGTATCAGTTTGGAAGAGATTGGTGCAGAATTGTGGAAGTTATCGTGTCCAGAAGAAAGTGATATATATAGATACATACATACATAGATAGATAGATAGATAGATAATATATATAGGGTAAAAGCACCAATAGTCGGCCACCTAAGCGCTTTCTTTAAGTATGTAGCTCAAAGCGTAATTTTAAAAAGCAATACAACATTTTTAACAGTGACACATGTTAATGTACACTTTTCTTTTACTGTTTCAGCAATTGTTTTTAAAAAAACTGATTATTTATTCTGTTAAGAAATGCTTACAATTCAGATAAGCCATGATCCCATACTATGAAAATGCCGTCCACATAACGATACCATACTGACGGAGTTAAAACGCTGTCTGCCAAAATTCTTTCTTCAAATGGACGTAACTTTCACTCCTTTCGTCACCATGTACATGAATTTTGAAAATTAGACGCCAACAACAATTGTATTTCTTATATTCCTCAGGCGAAGACTATGTTTTTATAGTTGAAAGTACTAAGGTATTAAAATAATTTAACATCTTTTTAGTATTCTGTCATCTTTTAAGTAGTTTTGCACATAGTGTAAGTTTAAGTTTAGCGTTGTAGTGTGTTGGTTCAAGGTCACAAAAAAAGAGTAACTCAAACAGTTTTAGATAAGCTCCTAATAAGACTAATTTAAATGTATAGGGTGTCCCTAAAATAATTTCCCAGTTATAAATTTGAATAGCATCAACTGTAAGCGTTGTAGTGTGTTGGTTCAAGGTCACAAAAAAAGAGTAACTCAAACAGTTTTAGATAAGCTCATAATAAGACTATTTTAAATATACAAGGTGTCCCTAGAAGAATGTCCCAGTTATAAATTTGAATAGTATCAACAGTAAGCGTTGTAGAATGTTGGTTCAAGGTCACAAAAAAAGAGTAACTCAAATAGTTTTAGATAACCTCACAATAAGACTAATTTAAATATAGTTAAATAGTATTACTGCAGTAAATCGTCCTAAATGTAACGTAAGTTACCATGGAATGACTCATTACTGATAAATCCTTATAATATTATAAATGTCAATGTGTGTCCGAAAGTTTGAATGATGTCAGCATCTAAACGGATGAATTAATGCTTTTGTGTTTTTGGATATAGGTGGATTACAACCCGAAAATGAACATAGGCTATGTTTAATTTATTTTATTCAAATATTTTGCTTAGTAATCTAAAATTTCATCATTTTTCATACACAATGAATTGACAATTTTCCTGTATCATTTAGCCATATATCTTTAACGTTGCCAAGAAAATAAAAATCGGGAATAATACTTTCTCCTCGAAAATTAATTTTCTGAACAATTTCCACGCAAAAAATTTAAATACAAAGTATTCAAAAGCAAGTAAATGTCACGTCATATTTGAAAAAAAAAAAAGATTATTTTCTATTGTACTTGAAGCATGAATATCGATTACGTTAGTAAGAGATTTTCTGTCGAAAATGGCGTAAAAATTAGAAGGAATAACAGTGAAAAAGATTTATATTATTTAGAAAATATTTCGCTTGGAAACACATGACGTCATATTTCAAATAAAACAGGCATTTTCAAGTATACTTTAAAAATACAAGGGGCATGAATATCAGTAACTAATGAAAATGGATAAATAATGACGTCGTATTTGAAATGAACAACAGAAATACTTTTCACTAATAATGATCAAAAAGTGTGAATATAATACGTTACATACAAATGAGAGTTTCACTCAAAATTCACTTTATGATTATCAGGAGAAGACGGATTAATATATTTTTTGAAGCTATTTTCTCTTTAAAATTAAAAAAGAAAGTAAATTTTCCAAAAAGTAAAAACATATTTTCACACATTGAGGCTTCATGAATGAATTTATTCTACAGAGACAAAAGCGAAAATTGTCTGTCGACATCTCAGACAACACAAACACATCCTAAGAACATCCGAAAGATGTCATATTCAGGACAAGCTGATATCCTGCGGACCGATGAATTGGTCCTGCCGACCGTTTTAGGACATCCCCTGGGTTTCGAAATGTCCCACCTGTCAACATCCTACGGATGTCATTTCATGACACCTTTTGGACGATTATAGGACACTTGTATGATATCCTCTGGATAGTCCTAATGACATCCTAAAATCATCCAAATAATGTCATATTCAGGATAAGCTGATATCCCGTGGATGGATGCAGTCGTCTTGCAGACAGTAATAGGACATCCCCTGGCTATCGAAATGTCACACCTGTCAACATCCTGTGGATGACTTTTTTATGATGGCTCGATAACCTCTGGATGGCTTAATGAATGTTACTGCCTACAATTTGCATTTTTGAAATTTATGGCAATTCATTGATGTCTTGTCACTTTTAATTATTATAATCAATTATAACATAATTATTTAATAAATTATATAGCCTGTAAAAAGATTATTCAGTAAACCTTTCTTTAAAAAAAAATCAATCTTCAAGATATCTTAGTTTATACAATTTATTAAGTAAAAAATGTTTTCAGTGACAATATAGGAATTTCAAAAATGCAAATTGAAGATAGTAATATATCTTACATATTTTTGATAAGATTCAAGAATATTTAAGAAATTTGGTAAAATTCCTTACTTGCATACAATAATAGTTTTACATACTTTATTCTTAATTTAAACAAATATTATCCAAAATGGTGCAATTTAAAAAGTGGTGCAATTTCCATCATAGCTTCATCACTATTTAAGATGTTGTCTTGCAGATATTTTTTAATATCTGGAGTTGAACATTTTTCTAATTTACTATTTTTGCCATAAGAACCATTTTTTCAATGACAATTTTATTCATTTTGCAATTATTTGATTTACTTACTAAAAAAAGCATGGGACTACCTGATCCACTATGCACTTTAGGAACACCCAGTATCTGTAACAAATGTTATGCATTTGATTGTCCTGTGATGAAGTGCCACATGAAATTAAAAAGTATAATTTTGTTGCTCCGATGATTGCTTTACATTTTTTTTTATAGAAAAAAGCTACTGCATAAGACATCTTAATATTTTTGAAGTCAAATAAATAAAGTAGAAAAAGTATGCCATTTTATATTTAGTGACCAAAGCACATTTTACTGTTGTGATAATTTAGCTGTAAAATACAACTTTAAATTTAATGATTTACTTACCTTTAAATACATTACCTTACTTTAACAAAACATGATAGTGCCATGGATACATTTAACTTTATACAACTGGTAATAGCTCAGTAAATGCCTTTTATGAACATGAAGAATTAACACAAACTGCAGAAAAGTTAAGATACTCTTTTCAACCTTTTTTCTTATTTTAATGAATAAGAACTTCTATATTTTAATTGCATTTTAAATGATTACACATATTACACTAAATGCTGAATATAAAACAATAAACTTAAATTATTTGACAAAGAAAAGTTTAATCTTTACGTAAAAATTATCAAAAGTGAATACCTGAAAATGTTATTCAAAATAAAAAGTCAAAGTTTACTCCTAATTTAATTTAAGACCAGTAAAGGAAAAAAAAATAAAAGACAAAAAGAAATACTTATAAAATATATTCTGCAGTGTTAAGAACGATAGTACGAAAAAATAATAATCGCTGTTGAATTATTTTGTTTATTAATTATTAAAATAATTCCTATATTAAAAAGCTTAAAGTTACGAATTACACAATAAAACAGTCACATTAAAAGCAAAACAACTATTTATTTAAAACTTTCACAGTAAAATACAAAACAAATATTTTTTACAACCTTCCACATTACAAAATATAGTTTCAAAACTTTTTTTTAACAACAATCCAACTTTCCAGTTTCTCCTGCCTGCACTTGTCACAAAATAATTTTTACGCTGCACACATCTATAATGAAGAAAAGACAAAATATACATTTCTACTAAACTTTATTGGTGCATCACATTCATTCAAAAGGAATAAATCAATATATATATATACACAAGATATACAATAATTTCTTATTGTTTGTTTCTTCAAAAGATCTTTTTGTAAAATTTACAGTTATTTTTAGGAATTTTATTATTTTAAGCCCTAGGAAATGCTTGAAAAAACTATTAAAAAGTACAAAGCAGCATAATTGCACATCTTATTTTATGTCAAACATCAACATGAAGCACCTGTCTCATTTTGTATCAAAAGAGAGTTAATATTTATAACGGATGAGAATACCATTTTTAATAATTAAAAATTATGGTAATTACAAGCAAAAAAGTAGTGTATTTTAGGAGCGTAGTGGACGGTATACCTTCTGGATTCTTTAAAGAAATTCCGTATACCCTCTGTAAGTAAAATAAAACTGTAGCGTATACTCTATAGGTATACTCTGCTTATAGCGTAATACTCTTTGGTGTTTTTTACGACTGCAACACTGGTATGTTCTATTGTGACTATCTTTCTTGTGTTACCCTATATGCAAGGGTAATAGTACCTGGTACGAAATTTATGTAGGGGAAGACGGGGTACAATGAAATAAAATTTACTATTTTTTTTTTTCTATCCAAAATTTTGCATGCACAAAAATATAATTAATGCATATTTTTAATCTTGTATTTTCCCCATCTAAATAAATTTTTATTAAGTTCTAAACAATATCTTTATGCTTGAAAAATGACAAAAAATAAATGTCTTACAGTGTTTCATTGTACCCCGTATGCCGGGGTATAATGAAACGCATACTGGGGTACAATGAAACACTCCAAATGATGGAAGCAATTTTCACCCAGTATAGTTTATTTTATTAAAAATGAGATAAATACAAAAACAAAACTTGATTAATAAGGAACTTGATAAAAATATTATAGTCTAAGATGAAAAATAAGAAAATTCTATTAGTTTAAGAAATACCTTTCATTTTATATTAAATTGGCTTAAGTCAGTTTAAAAAATTAGCCTTTCTGCTTTTATTTCAGTTGCTCCTGAAGGAATATGGGGTGGTAGTTTCAACACAGTGATTTTTTTTTTTTTTTTAATGTAAGTTTCTAAAAAGAAATTAAAAAAAAAATTAAATAAAACCTGGTTGGAGTCTTTTTATATCAAGTACTTCACATTTGACTTCATTTAAATGTATGATTTCTCCAACGGTATATATTTCCTTATGTTCCCATTTATACGGATACTGCTTGTGCCATAAAGGTTGTGTGTGGATATCTCATTCTTAGTACCCCGACGACCAGCTGGGCCTGGAAAAAAAAAATCTGGATCATCAGGCAGAGTTTGTTTTCAAAACAATCCCTTCTAAGCTTTTTTTTCTCTTTCTATTTTTTAATTGCTTAACAAGAGCATTTTTTACTGGCCTGGTTAGAAAAAAAAACTTTTTTTTTCTTCTGTTTTCCTACTTTTACTGCACGGAGTTCCTACTTTGTTTTCGTTTACATTCGAAATAAAGCTCATAGCCATAACCAGGGGTGTAAAAATCTAAGCACCAGCGGGCAGTCTCTCATCAATAAATTTTATTCATTAATTTTCGTCTAAATTTTTTGTAAGAATGCTAATAAAATTTAAACGAAGAAAACTAATAAAATTTATAGGTGAGAGACGCGTTGGGCACCTACACTTTTACAGCCCTGGTCATAACATAAAAAATTTCCAACATAAAATAAAGATTTATTCGAACTGAAAAAGAATACAAGTTGAATTAAATGTATTTGGCAGGTAAAATGTATAATAGAAAATTTCAATAGTCACACGACTGAAAAAAAAATCTTTGACATAAGCATTTTAATAGTCATTGCTTTTTGGCTGGTATGATATTGTAATTTTCTATACATAAGTTAATTTGGGATATCCATAAATAATACTGCAGTACTCAAATTCATGTGAAAAATACCAGGAAAAAAAAAAACATTTCATAATGTTTAAATTATAAAATACAGTCGGCCCCACTTAATCGGGTAATGGATAATTGCATACCCCGCTTATATGCATAAAATGCCGTGGAACAGAGACGTTCCCCATAAGGCTAATTTTAAATGTACTCGTTTTATCGCATAACAACCCCCGGTTAATTGCATAAATATCGCCAATCTACTAGTAGTAATCCGGATTTTATGAATTCATGTTATAGTGGTGAATGGAAAAAAAAGGAAGAACTTTTTTTTTTTTGTAACAATGGTTTGTTATATTTACAATCAAAGAGCAGAAATAGTCATGTAAGATGAGATGACTTATCTTAATTCTGGCAACTTATGAGTGTTGAATTTGGACAATTGTGTTTTTCTTTTAAAGCTTGTCGTACATATAGTGACTCAAGATGCTGGGGGGTATTTTTTGAAAAATTCTGGAATCGGGGGAAAGTAGACCAATAAAAGATAAATATTTAGAGCTGGAAGTGGAGAAATGCAATGTCAAGATATCAAAAAAAAAAAAAAAAAAAAAAATTCCTAAAGGATTTTTTGTGTAGGCAAAAGAAAAAAAGAGAAATAAATTGACAAATAATTGAAAAATAAAAAAGAATTTATGCAGAAACTTTTATTTTCAAAGGTATGATTTAAAAACAAAAATTTTCTATTTAACTTTCATTTTAATTTTCACATAAGTTATAATGAAAAATTAAACCATGTACCGTAAACAGTGTTATAATACCTTATACTTTATTACATATACTTTTATATATAGAGTAATAATAAATTATTTATTAAAGTTATTAATACTAGAGATGCAACGAATATTCGGCCCATTCGGCCTGTCTGCTGAATATTCGGCTTCGGCCGAATATCAAGTCCATTATTCGGCCTTGGCCGAATAATACACTGTAATAAATGTTTTTATATTTACACAGTATAACTTTTTAATTTGACAATTTATATTCATCATATATAATGAAAATTTTATTTGAAATTAACTATCCCCTTTTTTCCCGTCAACTTTCATACTCCGAATGGATTTTATCTACCCATTTTTATATAAGAGGCTAATTTAGGAATCATGTTAAAAAAAAAATTATGCTGTATCAGTAAGTACAAAAAGTATCTGTAATAAACTAACATAATCTGTTAAATTTAAAATTAATCTATTCAAAATTGTTTTAATACAGCTGTAACAAGCTAATTCAATTTTTTTTTTTTTTTTTTTTTTTTTTTTTATCATAATGGGAAGTTTAACATTTAACCCTTGTTACATAAAAAAATATTTCTTTCAATAATATTTTGAATTATACCTATAAAGAACATAAATATATGATTGATTAGATATAGATGTATTATATGTATAAGATATTTAAGTCGTATATGTTGCAATAGTTAAGGGTTTTTTTTTTGTTGTTTTTTTGTTTGTTTTTTTTTTTTGTTGTTGTTTTAGTAAAATACGCATAAAAGTGAAATATAATTTAAGTGATTTTTTTTAAGTCTGTTACTATTTCTTATTAAATAATGAAAGAAATGTAAATACTAAATTCTTTTAATTAGTATGCATTTACGTTTTAGATTTTTTTTCAAGAATAGCATTGTAATGCCTTAAAAAACAGTTAAAATGTTTTCAATAAACGTAGATTGTGATGCAGAAATAATAATAATCAGCATTCTCAGATGATAGTCTTTCTTTTTTTTTTTTCCCCGTAAATGTTACCTGTTTCTGAAAATAACCTCTCACTATATATGGTACTTCCTGGTGCAGAAAGGTACTTTTTGGCTAATTGTGAAATATTTAGAAAGTCTTCCGAATTTTTCGCCCACCACCCCAAAGGACGCTGTTGTCTTTCTAGTAGTGGCTGGAAAAGAAAATTACTAATTTCTTTTACTCTTCACATTGAGGCGCACTTTCTAAAGAGGCTTCACTGCTGACAGCAAATAAAAAAAAAATAATAATAAAGATAAATAAAAATTTTGTTAATTGTGAGCTTAATAAAGTCTATAGTGATTTCTTTCCACCATTTTAGAGGATATTCCTTTCACCCTTTCTATCAGTGGTTTTTCTTAAGATATTAAGATTTCTTATTTTTTATTTTATTTCATCTGAAAGCTGAAACTTATGTTTCCTAGTACTTTTAATATTTTGTCATTATTTTAAAATGTAGCAACAACACATATAATATCTATTAAAATGTAACTAGACAGTACCTGATGAAGAACTTTCGCTAAGAATTTTTTTTTTTTTTTTTTGGGGGGGGGGGTCTGAATTATATTATTGAGGCAATTTTTAGGCCGAACATGGCCGAATATTTTTTCAGAGTAAAATAATGCTTTAAAAAATTAAAAATTTGTATATAAATAATTTTTTTAAAGAAAACAATACATTTTAAATGTGAAATATACAAGAATTGTGCATATAGTGCATACCATATTTTTTTTTTTAGGCCAAAATAAGTTCATTATTCGGCGGCCGAATATTCGGTATTCGGCCAAACCACTACTCGTTGCATCACTAATTAATACAGTAGTTTTTAATTTATTAGGTAAATAATTATTCTCCATTAATATTTATCATATCTGTGGCATATAATCAAATGATAGCGTTTGCTGATAACATTAATTAATGTCCTCGCTTAAATGCATACAATTCAGTGGAACCAACTGTATGCAATTAAACGGGACGGACTACATTTTAAAATTAAGTCTATTCTCTAAACTTAGGTTGAATTTCTGACAACAGAAACATTTTTAAAATTATCGGGGAAAAAAAAAAAAAAAAAAAAAACAGTTTTCATAACAAAGCAAACTTTCTTTTTTTAAATATCAAAATATCCTAAACTGACAATTCATAATTATGTTTGAAACCAAAACTATTACTATTCAAAGAAAAATATTATACTGTATTAAATAATAATAAAATATAATAATTTAAATATTATAATAAATACATGCTCACATGATCTTATATTTTTTTAGAAGAAACAACAACAACAACAAAAAAAAATTCAGTTAAACTTACCACTGTTGGGGAGAATTTTTGATGATTTTTTTTGACAGCATGCACTTCGTTTGTATATAGATTTTTCACTAATTATTTCCAAGGTATCTAAAATAAAAGAATAACTTTAATAATAATTATGGTGTCAAAGTACAATTTAAAAAACAAAGTTTTATACAGAGATGGTTTTTGAGACTACTGTATACATTTAAAATTATGTGTAAAATATTATAGCTAAAACTACAGGTACTTATTTTATCATCATTTTTTGGTACACCATAATATCCAGTTTATCCACTTTTCTCGATAACGCCCTCTCCCTCCACCTTTTGTTAAAAAAAAAGATACTTCTTAGTTATCCCGTCGACCAAATTACTGTCACCAAATTGTAAGATTAAATGCCAATAACGGTTGCCATTCATTAATTAATTGTAAGATTAAATGTCAATAATGGCCAATAAAACCATTAATTTGACATTTTATTTGTTTATTTATTAATGTTTTACTAATTTATTTGTTCTTTCGTTATTTAAAATAAAAATTATGTCAATGTATATAATTTGGCGAAATTGGTCGACGGGATAACTAAGAAGTACCAAAAAAAAAAAAAAAAAATCCCAAGAAAGCATCCCCTACTTCCAAAAAAGTTCCACCCTGCATGTCAATGTCAGAATCAATACCAAGTATTTTACTTTTTCGCCACATTAGAAATTCTAAACATGACATTCCCAACACAGGGATTATTCTGTTCTGAATTTTCTGAAAAATTAAGCATTCGGTTGAGAAAATAAAAAAATCAGGCATCAGTCCATAGTCCAACAATTCGGACATAATAAAGTGTGAATTTCGACAAACAGTCACAGAAAAAATAAATTTCATCAATCGTTCACAGAAAAAAATTGCCAATTTTGTCTTAGGACTGCAAAAAAAAACATGAATTATACCAAATGAGAGCAGAGACTGCACATTTTGTCTAAAGATCGCGAAAAAAGCCAAATTCGTCAAACGACCGCAGAAAAAACATGAATTTCATCAAAAGATCTTGGAAAAATGCAAATTTCATCAAAAGATTGCAGAAAAAAGAAATTCAGTCAAAGAATCCAGTGAAAAACACACATTTCATCAAAGGATCGCAAAAATAGATACATTTCAACAAAGGATTGAAATAAAAACCCTGCACATTTCATCAAAGGGTTATGAAAAAAAAAAAAAAAAGAATTTCGTCAAAGTATTACGGAAGAAACGTGATTTTGGTCAGAGCAATGCGAAAAAAACTCCTGCAAGGTTCACCAAATGTCCCCAAAATCCCCCACAAATGTCATGAAAAAAATCTTGTGCAAGCACACCCCCCCCCCCCCCCGATTATTTTACAATTTTTCGTCATGTCTTTCTTAGGGGGAGGGGAAATAACAGGATTTTACGGTACAGTTTTAAATAAAGATATTTTAAAAAGTTATAAATGCAATTCTAGTGTGGACCCTAGGCCAATTTTGCAGGGCGCAACGCCTGGCAGCTTTTTTTAACTCGTTTATGTGGCGTCAGAACAGCCTTTTTCACACAGTGTATGCATCTGGCAGTCCTTTTAATTATTTTATACACCCTGTGTCCCTTGCTGACATTTATGATGCACCCTTTCGACTCATTTCTTTTCTTAGCTGTGAGGGGAAGGGGGGGGGATAACTCATGAAATATGTCCATTATTTACAGGAAATATTATATAAATTTCAGCATTTGTTTGTGGGGAAGTGTTGCAAAATTTGTCAATCGGTCATGCAGGAGGGGGAAAAAAAGAAATTTGACAGATTAATTTAGTTAGAGAAAAAAAAATTGCATGAGAATTGCATGACTGTCATGAGAAAATAATATAATCGCTTATTTCGCCCTTCAATCACATGGAAAAAAAACTTTGCAAGTTTTGCCAGTAAATCATGAGGAAAAATCTGGAGTTCATCAATTACTTCATTGATCTGCCATGGGGAAATTGTGAAATTCAAGTACCGATTATATGAAAAAAAAGCCCCAAAAGTTTTGCAAATCGGTAGCAAAGGACAAAAAAAAGGCAAATTTCACTAATTGGTAGAGATAAAATATCATAAAATTCATCAATCGGTTGGATAAAAAAATTGCCTTTCAGTTTTCAAAAGAAACAAATTCGCAAGTCGATCGCTGGAAAAAAAAAAAAAAAAAAAAAAAAAAAAAATTGTTCAGGAAGTTGCTTTGAAATACAGCAAAATTTGTTAATCAATCACAGGAAAAAACATGAAATTCAACAGTCAATCGTGAGAGAAAATCATGAAAATTTTCAGCCAGTTGCAGAAAAAAATGCAAAATTCATCAACTGATTGCATGGAATAAATCCTGAAACTCATCAATCAATAAGGAGAAAATTAGCAAAATTCACTCAACTGCGGGAAACTATAGCAAAAATCCACTGATAAAAAGGAGTCTAAACAAACAAATTCAAAAATATTTTTTGCGACACAAGTGCCATTTTTTTTTAAATTCCAATCCGAGAACACCCCCCCCCTTTTTTTTTTCTCTAGAGTCAACATGAAGTTCATTTAAAATTTCATAATTACATTAAAGAAAAATATTTAATTTTTTTAATTTAATTGAAATAAAACACAAAGTGTTAGCAACAATGGAGTGCTTTATTTTTTTGCTGACCTGTACATAAAAACACAGGATTGAATATTTTTATGTATCGAACAAAATAAAGCAAAAATATATTGTTTACAACATGTAATTAATAGAAAATTGATAATCCAAATCATCTTAAATTTTTAAAGTGACCTGCTTGCATTGTAAACATTTTCAAATTGATTTATTATCTGAATCTTTTAAACAGCCTTGCTACATCAAAAATACTAAAACAAAATTGAACAGATGCTGCAGCCACACCAAGGTTGGTGCTTTTTTTTTTTTTTTTTTTTTGAGCCATTTTGGCAAGAAAACCCTGGTCTGAAATACTTGTTGGGCATACTGTGCAAAAACTACATGTTAGTTTTATTATATTTTGAATCAGTTTATTTTACAATGAAAACACACACACATGCACTTTAATATAAAACACACACATTTTTTTATATATATATAAAACACACATTTACGTTATTGCAAAAAAAAAAAAAAAAACCACATTTTTTTTATTATTAGGCACACACATTTACTCTATAATAAATAAAACATTACACATTTTTTAAAAATACAAATTGTTTTATAAAACAGACAAAGTTTAATTTAATAAAAAACACACTATCTGTTTTGCCGTGTTGTCATACCAGACAAAACATTATGATTTTTGCACCAAAAAGAAATATTGGTGTATATACGAGATAACTACCAAAACATATTTTCTACAAAGAAAACCATATAAAATAGTGTTCACATTTCTTTTAAAAAACAGCCTGGCAGTATTATAGAAATCAGCATTTTTCTTGAATTTTCAGGAGAGGGAGAGGAATATCCCCGCTGGTCTACCCTCTGAATTCATCATTGACATGCATTATCAAGACAAGCTGAAATCATATACATTTTAAAAGCAACGTTAAAAACGCCAGAATAAACAAAAATTTTTTGCGAATTTTTGTTTATTCTGGCGTTTTTAATGTTGCTTTTAAAATGTATATCATTCTGCGGCATGTAGCATCTTAATAATTAAGCTGAAATCATGCTGTTTTGAGAGAAATGAACATATAAATCAAATAAGCTTTCCATGGATTACTAGATGTAATATAATAATGCATTTATAGTAAAATCGGCAATGCTAATTCAACTCAGTTACCCTTGAGTATTCGCCTGGAAATGGGCAAGATTTTTTTTTGCCGATTTTAAATTTCTTCATTTATAAATTTTTTAGGTACTTTTCGGTTAGCCGGGCGCCAGTGTTATATATACATATGTATGTATACCTTTATATACATATATATGTATATACACACATACACATATATATGTATACATATAGCTTCTATATATGTATAAATATAAATATATATGTATATATAGGTATACATACATATGTATATATAACACTGGCGCCCGGCTAACCGAAAAGTACCATTTTTTATGTTAATATCCGAATCTTTTTTGCCTGTAAATTTGAAATATATACTTTTAAAAATGAATACTTTCTTTATTCTATTGTTTTAAAACTTATGTATATTTGCTGTCTGCTATTTACAAATTCCCCCTCCCTATTTTTCTTTTTACAAATGAGGTTTAGAATGCCGATTTCTGTTTAAAATTTTTCCATTTGGATTGTTTTGTTGTTGTTATTTTTAATCTTTGAATTTTCGAAAATTAAGCTTAAAGTGGTTATAAATGAAAAAAAAAAAATAAAATAGATAGCAGACTCAGGGCGAATACTCAAGTTATTCCTTTAATTCTATAGCACTTGAATGTTAATGCCTGCAAATTGTATGCGCATATAAAAATGACTTTGTTAATGCACCAAGAAATTCACACTATTCAGAAGTATTATTAATTTTTTTTCAAGAAGTAATATTAATTTTCAGAAGTATTTTTTTATTTCAGGAAGTAATGGTAATTTTCAGAAGTATTATTTATTTTTTCTAGAAGTAATATTAATTTTCTGAAATATTTTTTTTTTCAAGAAAAGCCTTAAATGTATTTAATTAGTGGTGTACCGAGTAGTACTTTGGCCGAGTAGCCGAGTACTCGGCCGAGTACCGAGTACCGAATAGTTGTGTAATAAGGGAAAACATGCTGATGTGCATGTAATGTGAGCTTGTGTGTACATATATATAAATATACCTGTGTACATATATATAAATATACCTGTGTACATATATATATACTTGTGTGTACATGGATATAATATACGTATATAGTATATATAAATTAACTAATTAAATTTGAAATTTATTTGTGCACCTTTTAAAGACAATTTTTGACAGTTCAAAACAGTAGCAAAAAAGGAGAATTGACACATAACAAGTACAATTATTAGCCATATAAAATTAAAACATTCTTCAACCCTCCAATTTATTCCGATACCTGAAATCTGTCTATCAAAAAAAAAATGTTTATTGGTTACTGTAACAATTCATTGAATAATGCAAAACATTTCATATTTATTTTGTAACTGTACCTTATTTTCTTTTGATTAAAAATAAAAAAGAGAAAAATACAAAGAGAGGTACAAAAAGCAATACAGGCTTTCTTAACAGAAGACTTATGTAAAACTGACACTCCATTTGTATGGTGGGGAAAAAAAAAAAATTCAGATTGTGTGCAACCTTGCAAAAAAATTCTTATGTGCACCTTCAACTAGAGATCTGCACGGGCCGGGCTCGGGCGGATTTTCATTCACGGCACTCGGGCCGGGCCGCGCCTAACTTAATTTTTCTGTACAGAACCGGGTCTGGTTTCATTCCTAGTCTTCACGACCCAAACTTTTCAGTCCTAGTTTTGAGCCAGCCCGTATGAAAATCATTGTCTCAGCGTGGCCTGGTCCATTTAAAGGTCAGTTAAATTAAGCCTGGCCCAAAAGTTTTTGCAAAAAATGCATACATTTTTGAATCGCCATTATTCTACACTTAAACATTAAAATTTATTATTTTTAAAGAAAAGTAGATTTCTACGCATATTAAAATATAACTAAATTGAAATACAGTAAAATGTGTGAAAAGGAACCTGCCTATGACGGAACCCTGTTTCAAACTGAAAAACATCTTGATCCATGCAAAATGGATATACTAATAAGTAAGAAAAGAATATATAATACATTTACACTTGCTAAGAAGGGAACTTGTCTATAACGCATTTTTTTTTCTTTTTTTCTATGCAATTCAATCTTAGAAGATTTTACTGTATAGCATTTTTCCGGTTTTTAACACTTCTATACATGGAATATGGATTAACAATATTAATGATAACTGAAACATTTACATACACGAAATAGAGATTCATTAAAAAAATAAATATCTCAGCCTGCTGCACTTCTATAAAAATAAAGATTATAAACATGAAAAAAAAGTTAAGATAAATATTTTAAGTCAGAACTCCTCGTACCAGACAAATTTTTAACCAATTCAACGTAAAAATCAATGTTTTGTAGAAGTTCACTCAGGCCGGGCCGGGGCCGAGATTTTAACTTTTTTCCGGGCCGGCCAATATTATTTTTTCTACGGGCCAGGCCCAAGCTGAACTTTTAATTTTTGTATCGGGCCGGGCCGATTTTTTTTCTCTATGAGTCGGGCTGGGCCCGGGCCTGGAAATGTCGGCCCGTGCAGACCTCTACCTTCAACCACTGTTTATTCTGAACGTATATTTTCAGAGGCAGGCCAAATTTATAGTAAAAGAAATGCCCTGTCTACTGATACTGTAGAACGTTTGGTGTTTTTGCACCATAATTTGAAATATAATAAATTTAATTATTAATTTTTTTATTACATTTATTGTATTTTCAGTTTCTTTATCCAAAACAATAGTCTTTTCTGTTTTCCTATATATTTAAAAAGAACTTATTTTTATTTGTATAAATGTGAAACTAAATTTTAATCTAGAATTATTTTATGAGGGTTTTTGTTCTTAACTTTTTCTATATTTTGTAGACATATTGTTAAATACCGAGTAAATAGTTTTATGAATTATTGCATATATTATACATTGATATTCGAATAACGTTTTACAGATCAGTTTTAAATTCATATGCTTAAAAAATGAAATTCTTACAACTACTCGGTATTGGCCGAATACTCGGCCAAAATTTTGCCGAGTACCGAGTACTCGGCAAATTGGCCGAGTAAGCCGAGTACCGAGTATTTACCGAGTACTCGGTACGGCTCTATATTTAATGTTTTGATATGCAAAAACACCTGCATAGAAATAAAAAAAAAAAATATCGTAATAAGTTCAAGTTACCTACCCTGTTTAGAACCTAAATAAACATTGATAAATATTAAATTAATGTGAACAAATAGCGAAAAAGGGGTGTCGAAAAACGCGGCTATTTTTCAAATTTATTTTTAAGTGGTTAAAGAATGAATTTAAAATGTCAGCTTAAATTGATGTGTCTATAAAAAATCTTATACGCTTACTGTTTATTTTGGAATTAAGAATACAATTCATTTAATTCTGTCTGTTTTAACTTTAACATATATTGTAGTTTTAATTCAACCGACAAGCTGACATCTTTTTCCTTCTATTCCACGTTTTAATCGTGCGATGACTAGGCCTAATTTCTTTTTTAAATTTCATCTTAATAAAGTAAAAGTTTTTCTAACATAATATAAATATATAGACAGAATAGTTATAAAGAAATGCAAAAGAAAATTCTTACCTTACATCCACATTCACTTTCTTCATATTTGAATTTGCCATGACCAGCGACAGATCTCATCTAAACATCGACAGAGGAATCAAAATAAACGCCATTTCTGGTAAGTAGGTTGGCTGGTTTCACGGTTGCATTCTCGAGATCCGTCTTGGAATATCCTCCGGTCGTTTTGAGGACGGTTGCAGCTGGACGGTTTGAATTGGTCCGTTCTTTAGTATTCTGCGGACATTCACAGGATAGTTTTATAGGATATGACGACTACAGGATTTTTAGGATCATTGTAGAGCGTCCGAAGGACGACTGTGGTTGTCTGGGATATTGACATTTACAACCATGGATGTAAATAAAACTTCCATGCATAGAAGTGGATAGTTGTTGTCCCCTTATTCATAAGACTTGAATTTTTAAAAAAGCATACTCTATTTTAATTAATTATTTTTAAATGTTGCCAGATTAAGCGTTTCACAAAGGCTTTTTAGTAAAAAAGGTTTATCCGGTAAAAATGATGTAATATTTTTTCATTGTAAAGCATTCATTTTAATCAGAAAATATTAATATAAATTTATTTTAATTTGGTCAAAGTGATGTCATTTTCATTTCACCAGCTTCGAAATTAAAACGAAATCTCAAAATAGCAATGCACTTTTCAGATATAACGTTTTACATTAACCTCTTCGGTTCCGAAGCTAAAATAATAATACTAATGCTTAATCATTGGTTTTTTCCAAACAAAATGGCATCATAAATGACAAAAGGTACCTTTTCGGAAATTGATCCTTTAGGTCAGTGGTTCCCAACGTGGGGCGTACGCCCCACCGGTGGGCAATTTGGTCTTCTAGGGGGGACATTCCAAATTTCCTACGCACTCATTTGCTATCAGTTACTTTTGTCGTTTTGGGGGAAAAGTGATGTTGTAGACTAAAAATAAATGGGATGCAAGCAAAATATAAGAAATCAGTTTATTTTATTAAATATTTTAAATGTTCCCTATCGAAATTTTAAAATAGAATCACACCAGAATAATTATGTGAATAATTTTATCAAGTATTTTGATATGTAATAAAGTATTAAAACTCACTATACTTTTTCTGGTGCAAAATTTAAAATTTTTCGTAACGTTTTCGACTATTTATTGAATGAGTTTTCTACTTCAATTCACGAAGACAATAAGCAATTTTGGGAAAGGGAAAATAGAGAGAATGTGTTATGCGGAATAATGGCTAATTGAAATTTATAAAGATGATAATCTTGAAATACTTCTTATATATTTTGTTATCCATATAAAGAAAAATCAGTAACCAAAGATTTTCCACCAACTCTTAATAAATTACAAGATTGCATTATAAAATGTATGAATTTATCAGTTTTAACATTAAAAGTAAGTGTATTTTTAAGATATTTTGTGAAGATAAAAATGCAGACCCTATTTTTCTTTCACGTTGAGTTAAGTTGGAAAAGTACAAAAAATCTCGTTTTGGTATATAGGCAAAAATGTATAATCTCATTGCATTTTAAAAATTATGTTAAAAACACATTTGTGGTAGAAGATACACCTCTTTGATAAAATAAAAAATGTGAACTCAAAAGTTATTGTTAAGGCACTATTACACTCCCACCGTGTGAATAAAGTTCACTTGTTAAGCAATAAGAGACATAATTGACAGATTACAGGGGTGGGGGGACATAGTGACTTTACAGATGCTTTGGTGGGGCGTGGTCGATAAAAGGTTGGGAACCACTGCTTTAGGCGCTAAGTAATTTAGGTTAAAAAATATGGATTTAAGACTACAATCCCCCTTAAACATCAGTTTAATAACCATTAACCTAAATGAACGCAGTCACAAATTTAAGAGCTTTACACAAGTAAATAACAAATCCTCCAAATTTTTTATCAAAAAAGATTTAAGTTAAAAACTTATGAAAATTTCTCACTCTGTTGGTCATACTGTCTTTTGGGCATTTCACAAACTCAGATGAAAATAACATTTATTTTATGTAGGAATTAGCTTAGAGGCTTCCATTTATTCGTTTGGTTTAGACGCAAAAACATTCAGCTATTAAGATGTGAAAATGTAAAAAAAAATCGCACATTTTCGTTTTAATAAGGAAATGAACAAAAGTCCCCGTTTGGGGACCCAAGGACCGAAGAGGTTAAAAGTCGCAGAATTTCAAAATGCAATTTTAGCTTACATTCTAAATAGAATTTCTTACTTGAAATTTAGTATTTAATAAAATTAATGTTTCAGTGTTTTTCTAAATGTACAATAATATTTAATTTCATTAAGTGATTTCATGTTTTAAATAAATTAAAATGCATATTTTTGCCTGATTCATGAAATGATTTTTTTTTTAATCTCGACAAGTATTATTCCGTAGGAGAAAATAACCTGCTGAAAATGTCGTCATATTTTAAAACAATAGCCGGTTTTCATATCGAAAATATATTAGTGTTTTATAGCAGTTACACAAAATGGCGTGATTTCCACAAAATTTATCATTCTCAAATGCATAAATTTACCATACTTTTGCCGTACAATCTCCCGCAATGCCGGTTTTAAGAAAATTTTAAGAAATAGTATATGAAAGTTGATGTAAAAAATGTTTAGGATATAATTTTAATTGGAGACTAGACTTTACATGTGACATCATTTACGTGCAAAGAGCGTATGCCTCGAATTAAGCAATAAATTCGTCTTTCATCTCATCTCTGCTAATTTTTAATGTTACTCTGTTTATCGAAAAGCACAAAAGAAAAGCCAATAAAAAATCGGGGTAATAATCAGGCATTGTTTTCTGAAATTTCTTCCGATTTTAAAATATCTAAATCTAAAATTTAAAATATCTGTGAAAGATAATCTTTGCCCCCCAATGAAGCATATTCCTGCAAACTTCGCAGCTTCCATAATCCTAAATTACAACATAACAATCAATATGAAAATGTTTATCCGTAATCGAGGTTTTTCTATAAATTGATTTTTTCTGCGGTTTAAAGCAATAAGCAACTCCATTGCTTAAGCTCACGAAAACAAATTAAATGATCCTATATATCTATATAAATATGCAAATTGCGATCATCAGATGTATTTCTACTATAAAATGTGATAAAAGGGTTAATTTTATATGCTTTAATTTATCGAATTTTTTGCTTAATTGATGCATTTATTCTTCTTTCAATGTTACGTGAATGAAGTCACGGGTAACAGCTAGTTAGAAATAAATTTTACCAAAATTTCTGAAGGAGTAATAGGATTATTTCTAATAAATAAATGAATACTAAATAGATAGACATATTATTTCTCTCTATAAAATATTTACGCCACGTCGGAAATTTGAATAACGCTATTTGCACATTTCCGGTACGCATTCGTAAAAAGATTCACCCTCCTTGACCTAGAACAACTTCACATACCTCCAAGGCTACAGGCATTCAACTTTGAGAAACACTCTAAGAATTGAAAAAAAGGGAAATATCAATTTTGATTAAAAGAAAAAGCATATGACTATTTTTTTACTGTGATCGGGATGCTTTTATCGTAAATGCACAGTTAAAAATCTTGCAGCATTCTGGCAGGTCATTCGACCGTTTTTTGAAAAAAACGGTTTCATAACCATAATTTACTACATTCTGACCCTAAAATGGCCAATAATATGGTCAGAATAGTGTTAAATTACGGTTGTGTAACCGTTTTCGGAAAAAACGGTCAAATGACCTGCCAGAATGCTGCAAATTTTTAACAGTGTGGCCCGACTTCCTTCCGTTGACTGAAGGGCCATTCCATGGTAATTTACGTTACATGTAGAGAAATTTACTGCAGTAATTTTAGTAATATAACACCAAAAATTATTCAAATTTAAAGTTGACATAATTTGTTAATTAAAACTAATCAGAGCTCAATTTAGATGATATTGCCTAAAAAATGAGAATGAAAATTATATTTTTTATGGTAACTTACGTTTCTTTTCAGTAATGTCTGTTACCATAAAAAATATAACTGCCAGAATTCATGAAATAACATTAAAATTAGGTAATTTTCATCTAAATTGAACTTCGGATAGGTTTAATTAACATATCATGTCAACTTTACATTTTTAAATCTGTTTTTGGTGTTATATTACTAAAATTGTTGAAATAAATTGTTCTAAATGTAACGTAAGTTACCATGTAATGGCCTTGAAAGCAATATGCAGCTTTTAAGCTCTGTTGCTTAAAAAAAAATTTAATTAATATTTTCAAGACTAAAAAATTTATTTGCCAAGATTTTTTTTTATTATTATGACGTAAAATAAAAAGAAATGTTCATGCATTTATAAAAGATCGCAATCTACAACAAAACTTTCATTTCTCTCAACACGGATTTGAAAACCTTATAACTCTTAAGGATAAATTCTATATTTTTTTATTTTATACGTACTCCATCTATCAGTTATTTGTCATTTGTTTTTTAAAGATAGTTTATATTTTCTTTTTCAAGTATCTATTTATCGCAACGTTTGAAATGTGGATAATGTAAAATTCATATATTTTCTGAAAATGTCTGAAGCATTTGAAAGAAGAAAGCAGAATTGAGTTTTCCATTTACCATCAATATTTATTGGCGTAGAAAGTCATTTTTTATGGGTCGGGCTATCCGAAAAAGAAATAGAAAATCTTTTTTTTTCTTTTTTTATCGGTGCAGAGAAAAATTTCAAGTTTCTCTGTATCGTAAAAATAAAATTTCTCTAAGAAAATGATAGAAATTCAAGTTTATAATACATAATTTATATATTTTTTACGAGTAATAAAATGAAGAATTTCATCTAATATATGTATAGCTCGCAAAAAAAAAAAAAAAAAAAAAAAAAAAAAAAAAAAAAGAGAAAATTTCCTCATACATTTTAATCACTAAATTATCGCAAGCGGATGCAAAGCATGATGAGAAAAGTTAAAGTTTAATTTTAAATCATTTTTAGCAGACACAATAAAATTTGTAGCATAAAAGGCAGCAAAAAGAAATTAAAATTTCAAAATCAATTAAAATTTAACTGAAGTTAGAAAAGAAAACCACTGCTAAGACAGTAGTCTGGCTAAAACTGGATATTTTTCCCAAGGTTTTCAAAAGTTTTACAGCACATATTTTAAAAGCAGGGAGCGGGGGGCAGTAAACGTTTAACAAAGCCAAATCTAAAGAAATTTATACAATTTGGGGGGGGGGGGGGATTGATTCGTATTCCCACCCTCCTTAATCCTGGTAGCCATCCTTTTATTAAACTATTCTAATAATTGAATACTGGCTCGCTGACATATTGCACGTATTCAAAATTAATCGTTCTAAATACCAGAAGAATTCAGATTTGGGACAAATTTAGCGTATAAAATTTTCCTAACGCTCATACGTTAGATAGTATGAAAATTAATATTTATAACCGTATTATAAGGATAGTAATTTTTTTTAAATTAGCAAAATTTGTAAAAATAACGCAATCCAAAAAACAAACGAAACACGATGTTTGATTTATATTTTCCTTTGATAAATTATCCGGATTTATCTTAAATAAATCTGAGTCGATTTTAGTCTCATCAGGTTTTTCATTTATTTTACGCATTTTGAACTGGCCAGCGAAGGGCGGGTTTTGGGGGTTAAAACCCTTTTCAGAACTTTAAAAATTACTATAATTGCCGCTTATATGAATCTATGAATCACTAGTTAAGAAAATAAGCCGCTTTTATGAATCAGAACTAAAGTTAATGTTAATTTTTTTTGGCTTATTTGGAATCCGTACCTTTGCTGAATCAAATTCTATAAAACAAAGTGATTCAATTAAACGGCGAATATTGTATTTAAAACTGTGTACATTATGTGCATTGGTTAATTGAGAACTTGAAAAAAGACAGTGATCACATTTTCCAGATGTCTTGGGTTAAGAGAATGATCATTGCCAGTACTGTGTACTGTTTTTTAACTGCATTTCTGTCTTTGTTCCGTTCGAAATGATAATGGACCATCGACTTCAGGGCAAAAGCATAAAACATACACTTTACAGGTCTCCTTCAGTTTCAAACTTCTTTTTTATTTCATTGGTTCATTTTATGTTTTGCAACTCTAATATTGTAAACGCATGTTTAAATGAAATCATAAGCAACGTAACAAATGATTCTACTATACGAGAAAAAAAAGCATCATGATTTCATTCATTGACTGATTCGATTAACCGGCGATTCAAGTAACCAGTAATCACCATTATCAACATCTCAACCCCCCCCCCCCCCAAGAGCCGAATTCTGGCTGTGCCATTGCATTTTGGAAATATCGCCTGTAACCAAGGATTAAAATGTTTATTTTTAATTATTTTTCTTCCTCCAATCCCATTAAAATTTCTGAAATATCAAATAAATGGGTATCAGTAAGTGGCAAAAAGGAAGATTTATCAAATTTATAATTATTAAGTCCAATGTTAAGGGGAAAATTTGAGAAAGCGTGCCCCTTTTTTTAACTATTTCTGTAATTTTTCTAATAATTGATATATGATTAACATGTGTTTGTGTATATCTGTAATTTTTGGAACTGGGTATACATTTAAATAGTCATTCATTTATATCTTTTATTAATAGCATGAAGCATTGCTAATTATTTATTTATTTTTATTATTATTATTTTATTTATAAAACACTTTACTACTTCCGAAAATCGTTATACTCCTTTTTAAAACATGCTATATGTTACGATTATTCATAATATTCTGACGAAATTGAAGACGTGGTCTTAATTCACTTTATAATTGATTAAAACTCTCCTTGAAACCAACTCATAATTCCAAATTCAGAAATTTCACCCGCAGAGTACCATTATTTCTTTAGTATATATCGGCTGAAGAACAGATTTTTACAACAGCTGACTGCAGTCGAGTAGTCGTTCCGATAGGGATTCTTAAATCATTAGGACTTCCGCCGAAAGAGAGAACACATAATTCGTTGAAAGCACTTTATTAAATATCAGTCGTATCTAACATAGATGAACAACCTCCACCGTTTAAAATTTAGTTGGACACTTTCACTGTTAAAATAACAGCTAGTCATATCATCGTACTTGCAGTACATTTTTAAAGATGTTCGTTATCACGTTATAACTTCGACGTCTCGCTTCCTCTCAGCAATAATAGTATTTGTTTAAACAACAGATTAGACGAAAAGGTCTGAGCTCCGCGCTCATGTTTCAGGTTAAATACTGAGAAGCGGAAGGTTATCTACGCCAATGCGGATGCGGGGAACAGCCAATCACAGCCTTGAAGCAGGGAAGAACTATGTTCTAGTGGCGTAAGAAATCAGGACGTATACGATGCCCCCGGAGAAAAGGCGCGAAATTGACATTTGGAAAAAAATAAGAAAAAGAAAATGGTATAAAATAGATAACGTTAATAGAGGTCTTGAAGAAAAATGATTACGGGAAACGTTTTTAGAAAGATTTTGAAAGGTAATAAATATTAAAATACGCAGTTTTAATAGAAATGAATTTAAGTAAACGGAATGAATGAAATATTGTTTACGATATGAAATAATTTAATAAACTTGGATTGCAGAATAAATTTAGAAGGGAAATTTTTATGAAATAAATTTAATAAAGCACGGAAATTTAATTTTCGTATCATTAAGGAGAAAACTCTTAATTTAAACATTCCCTTAAAGTGTAAATAGTTTTTTGAGTTAATCTTTTGAAAATTCAATACTATGATAATATAATTATATACGAATAAAATAAAGTAATTTAGATTAATCAAGATTCCTAGAAACTTTCCACTCATATACGAGTCAGGGAAATTTCGAGATGTTAGTTTTTTTGCGTATTTCCCATAAAAAAGTTTAGGAGCATTATACATGCGTAAAAAAAGTAATAAACGTATAAATTTAAACAAATATCATTTTTTTTACCACAAGAAATATATTTGAAAAACTACACCGGAGCAATTCAAACGAATAAGTCTTTATTAAAACTTTTTTTGCGACAAAAATTCTGCGTGGACTAATGAGCAACTATCGTTCAACTATATTTTCATTTTTTTTTTTTTTTTTTTTTTATGAAAAGTTTTATAAATGTCAATTCTTGCAACTCATGTTCTTCTTCATCTCTGTCTAAAAAATCCTTTTTGAAACTGAAGCCTAAAGGCATATACGAAAAGAAACTTCTTTTTTCACTTTTTACAAACTAAAGAAATCAAATTTTTGTAGCAAAAAGCTATTTTAAAAAATAAAGCCTTTGATCATTTTCAAATTTAATATATAGATTAAAGTATTTTTCTAAATTTGTTTCAAAAAATACTTTTTTATTGATCCTTACTTTTTCCCTTTTTTTCATTTTCCACGGCGGATATTTAGTTCTAGATAAAATGCAAATAAGACAAAAAGACTCAATAATTAAACTTCAATAAAAAATCTTTTTTTTTTCTATTTTGCTTCGCTAGTACCGAATTAAATCTTTTAAACTGTAGTTTTACAAATAAAGTCGAGTTCAGAAATGTATATCTTTAAAAACTTCAAATAAAATGGAAAGATTGAAGGAAGAAAAAAGTGCAACTTTTTTTAATATTATCTAATTGCATTTTAGCCTTGTAGCACTCTTCCTTCAACTGCAAGATTTATTAAATAATTTAAACTCATAAACGGTTGAAATCTATAGTCAGACAAAAAAAAAAGTTATGCAATAATACGTTTTAAAATATCTTCATTTATAAATAAAACATTTCATGTAGGCGTAAATTAGTCAACTCAAATTATGTTTTATCAATTGATTACCTTTTTGGACTTTATATTTTATGTTGGTATAAATTAACGTTTTCAAATTCCATAATATACAATCAAATTATTAATACTTACCAACTTCAAGTATAAAACGGCTATTATTCATATACGTCTATTTATACCTCAGTTCATGCAAAAGTGTACTTGTGTAAATATAATACAGACATTAAACTAGAAATCCGTTGGATTTTTTTTAATGTCATCAAAACATTAAATTTAAAAGACTGGCATAAACTATTTTACTTCAAGAAACATACGTTAAAATAATAAAATTTTAAAACGTTGCGACGAGAAAAATTATGCAATAATCATAAAAACATGTTTATGTGGATACAGTGGTGGACATAGTTATAAGACACCTACCTAATTTGACAGTGAAAGAAAAGATTCAGAGGTTAAAAATGCTTTATGAAATACGACAAAAACATAAATTTATTCTGTTATTACACGTCATTTTTTTTACAGAAATGAAATTTTTATAGAGTTTAATAAAAAAAATTAAAAATACCATGGACAAAATTATAAGACACCCTAAAATTTTAATTAAAACAGCTGTTTTTTTTTTAAATAATGTGCAATATGCAAATTTTCTTCACGCTGGTATGACGTCAGCAGTTAACTAAAGCAGACGATAACCAACTTCAGGCATTTATAAACATGCCACGAGGTACAGAATTAAAAGAAAGTGAAATTCACAAAATTTGGAGATTAAATGGAACTGGTGCTTCAGTTAATAATATTTCAAAAGTTATTAAACTCTCTAGACGTGCAATTTCAAATGTTTTGAAAAGAGGAATTAATGGATCGCTGATTAAAAGATCTGGACGTACTCCTTGCTTGTCCTCGAGAGACAGACGCCATGTGCTTTCGCTCGCTACACAGAATAAGATGACCACTACAGGCATTAAAAATGCTTTGAAATTGAATTGTTCAAGGAAAACAATTTGCAGGGTGCTGCATTATGCTTCCTATGTGAAATTTAAAAAATTGAAGAAAAATCCACCGCTCCTAAGGCGGCACAAAATGGACCGTTTAAACTTCGCTAAACAAACTACGGTCTGGACCTCCAAATGACTTGTGTTATTTTCTGATGAAAAAAAGTTTTAACTGGGTGGTCCTGACGGATTTTACTATTATTGGCATGATTTACGGAAGTCTCTTGATGTACAAATGAGCCGCCAAATGGGTGGAGGCTCAGTAATGGTATGGGCTGGTTTTTCGGCTCAAGGGAAAACCGATATCGTTTTTGTGCATTCAAGAATGAATTCCGAAAAGTATGAGAATCTTCTTAAAGATCAACTAGCCATATACGGTGAACTTCTTTGTGCCGAAAACTACACTTTCCAGCACGATAACGCGTCGATTCATACAACACACGTAACAAAAAAGTGGCTTTCAGAGTAAAGTATCAATGTTCTCTGTAGCCTTCTCGCTCCCCAGGCTTAAATCCCATCGAAAACTTGTGGGGGATCTTAGCTCGTGAGGTTTACCGAAATGTAAGGCAGTTTACATGTGTCGAAGACCTAAAGGATGCTATTAAATGTGTTTGGGAAGAACTGTCTTGCATTATTTTGTTAGAATTGATATTCGATGCCGAACCGCATCTTTCATGTTATAAAAACAATGGCGGCTCAACCAGATATGGAATAACCATGTTAGAGGATTTTCTTTTAAAACATTAGCGTCTGCTAATTATGTTGACCACTGTATTTGGCAAAAAAAAGGTTGGTATATTATAATTTTGTCCATTATGTGTTTAAGTTTTTTCATTAAATTGTATGAAACTATCATTATTATAAAATAATTATATATGATAACAGAATAAATTTATGTTTTTTCATATCTGATGGAATGCATTTTTAAGTTTTATATCGTTTCTTTAATTTTATGTGAAATTCGGTTGATGTCTTATAATTATCTCCACCACCGTATCTGTAAAATCTCAATGTGTCTCATATTCAAAAATATATTCTCATAAACACCGGTATTCGTTTAGAATGACCTCTAGAATAGTGCAGTATTGGACAAAAATTCTAAACACTCCAATTTCAGAACAAATTTCATGCCAGTATTTAGCCAAGTCTCCAATATTTAGCAAGATACTTATCCATTAGTATTTTATTAATAAGGCAGTTTGCAAATAAAAAAATAAATAAGCCAACACAAAATTGCAGGATATATTATATAATAATTTTTTAAAGGGGTAAAATATTTATTACAAGTAACTCTAAACTGAAGAAAAATAATTGGTCTAAATATATAGTAAACAAGAAATTTTCGCTATAAGTTATAAATCACTTTTTATTTGCTTCTCAGTAAATTACGTCCGAGGTTACTTTTTTTTCGTAATAAATTTTTGTTACCAGCTCATGGTATCTAGCATTAAGTTTCAAGGATTTCCTTTTGAAAGTTATTAAGATTAATAGTTTATTTGAATGATTTATTTACTTTTCAGAAGAAAATTTATCATTTATTTTTGTTGCTACAGATTTATCGAAACACTGAAAAACATTCTATATATACTTTCCAAGTAGAGACAATTTGATAAAAATTATTAATCTTTCGCTGCGTTTTATATCATATACTAGAAAGGTAGCCCGTCAAAAATGACGGAAATTTAGATATAAAGATATATACAACTCATGTGCAAGAATATGAGTTTTCTCGCTTGTTCCGCAGTGATAGATGAAAATAACAAATTTTAATAACAAAACACATTTATGAAAATCTGTGTACAGTAGAAGACCACTGATCTGCACAGTTTGGTTCCAAGTGTTATGCAGATTTGAGGCTTTTTGCGGTCATGTCTATTCAATCTTTGTTCACATTTTTTAAAATTCATATATTGGGTAATTTAGATTGTTGAGCCTTAAAAATAAATAAATAACACACTTGAAGTAAGGTTAAAAACTATTAAATTATCGTATACGATTTCATGAAATGGTATTATATGGTATTATATGTGTGTGCTTCACGATCTTGGTTACGACGTTGGCGAAATTGGCTGCAACTTGTCATAATCCTAATACTGTGGGCCGCTATAACAAAAAAGTAACCAGTTTTTAGTAAAATTTCTGATATAAAGTAGCTTTCAAAAACATGTGTAAAATTGCAGGCCGTTCTCGTGTCATGTCAGTCCTAGGAATAATATTTCTAACAGTGAAGATTTTCCATGTATATATGGAATTTAGAAAAGCTTCTCCAAAAGAAAGGTCCTGAAATGACATTGTAATTCCTCTAACTTCTAAGTTTAATCGGGTCCTGATGTTGAGTACTGAAATCTAATAAATACAGTTATTTTGAATATTACAACAGAATTAAACAGTTAAACTTATTTAACTTAAACCCGCTGTTACTTCCCGATGTTATTTTTTAGTATTAAGAAAGAAAATTATTTAAAATTTTCAAATCATGCATTTATGATTTTTTTTCGTCTTTAATAACTAAATAATGAAAAAATAGGCTTTTGTTCTGAGCTCATATATGACAATAAAATAATATAACTAAGAGACATTGCAAAATTAAATCTTTGTGATTACAAACCATAAACAAACGATACCGCGACCATTTTACCTACTATGACGTCATTAGAATATTGCCCATTGATTATTGGAGAACTTACTTTGTGAATGATTACCTCAATGATTTAATATTTTTGACGTTTCACGATGAATGAATCACTTGTGTTTGTTTAGGTTTATGGAATGAGATATTAAGCTGTGAAACTAATTTCAATTGAAATTATCCAAGGATATATGTATTTTTAATCGAAATTAAAAACAATGCTTTGATCTCGAAATAAAAAGTTTTAGTTTGTATAATTTGTTATTTCTGTTAATTATTTATTTAAGCACTTTTCCATTATAGCGCATTTAAAAAAACAACTTGGCGCGATTCGGGCATCAGAAAGTGAGATATGTTGCGAAAATATATAAACAGCTATGAAAACAAATCTAATGAATTTTTATCTTTGTTTATATATGTACTTATATGCATAAAATGTATATGCATACTTATAGGCATACTTATATGCATTTCTAAATATATATATATTTTTTTATATATACAAATTACGGCACAGATTTCAGATATGAACCGGGATACCTAACTGGCGCCAAAAGGTGTTATTTTGCCTGCTATGGTAACCCGGCTATTGTTTTTTATTTATTAATAAATTGTTTATTTACTTTTATTTTCTGTTTTTTAATTATATAAACTGCTTTTTTTTATAGTTATTATTCAAACTTTTATTTATTTATAGTTATTTCCTTTTCAAAATGATGGCAAATAATTGAAAAATATATAAGTAACTGGTATTCGAAAGCGAGATTTCTGCCAAATTGGCGTCATAGAAAAATCACGCCAACCCCCATGCGTATATGACATCTGTGCAAAAATTACTTCTGTTTCTTTATAAAAATGGGTAAATAGCTTTTTTTGCATTAAATTGTCGGCACAGATGTCATATACGCCCATATTGGCGCGATTTTTTTTTTCTTTGACGCCGATGTCATATACGCACCGGGTACTTAACTGGCGCCAAAGTGTCGTTATTTTGCTTGTAATGGTAACCCGAATGTTGTTTATGCTGTTTAAGTTTTCGCCAAATTGGCGTCGGAAAAAAATCGCGCCAATATACATATGGAAAAAATTGCTTGTGAGTATGAAGCAGCAAATAGGTTGCCAGAAAATACGTTGGCAAACTTCTTTCTCGCCAAGAAACTTTTCTCCGAAGTATTGTACATATGCAATGTTTGCTAGAAATGCATTTTTAATTATGATATGCGCTTTTATGTTTCACTACATTTATGCATACTATACTGTGTGTATAAATGCTACAGTTCATATACAGGGCTACACAAAAGAATTCGTAAGGGTTACTGAGTATGAGAGTAAATTGCTTAAAGGTGGTTCTTAAAGGAGTTATGCATTTTTACGCTGAACTGCATTTAGTTTCCTAAGAAATGTTTGTAGAATATAGATAAAATGATATACATGGTCACGCAAAGAATTGAATACATAACCGTCTATGGATGATAATATCTGGAAATGTGATTTCAGTAGTTTTAAGAGTAGTTTAAATTAAATTTCAGCTAAATAGTGGCATGTAATAACGGTACTATTGGCTATGGACGGTAACTGCTGAAATCAATTTTTAAATTTTTTTATGCGTTTTCTAAAATGTTTACTTAGTTATCTTGGTACTTCTTAGTTATCCCGTCGACCAAATTACTGTCGCCAAATTGTAAGATTAATTGCCAATAATGGTTGCCATTAATTAATTAATTAAATGCCAATAATGGCCAATAAAACCATTAATTCGACGTTTTATTTGTATTTTTATTAATGTTTTACTATTGATTTGGCGATGTATATAATTTGGCGAAATTGGTCGACGGGATCTCTAAGAAGTAACGTTATCTTATTTACCTTATTTCCCTAAATAACGAAGTTTTGTTAAAGCATTTAGGATGTGTTGGAAAGTGTTTCATATTCTATGCTTAACGCAAGATTTTTCTTTCTTCTTTAGTCTTATTTTGCATTTATTTTATTCTTAATTTTTTAGTCTTATACTGCTTTATAGAAACTTTGGCACAGTTGTCATATACGTTATCATATATTGGAGCGATTTTTTTCCGACGCCAATTTGGCGAAAACATCAACAGCATAAACAACAACATCCAGATTACCATATCAAGCAAAATTACGACACTTTGGCGCCAGTTAAGTACCCGTTGTGTATATGACATTGGCGTCAGAAAAAATCGCGCCAATATGGGGCGTATATGACATCTGTGCCGAAACTTTAATATTTAATGTTTAAACTCTTCGCTCCACTTCCCTTGCATATAGTACAAACTATAACACGGATAGTGCAAAATAATAGACAGTTTGGTACTTTTCCACTGTAGGGGCTTTGGCATTTTTTTAAAAAAGCTTGGTGTAATTTGGGCATCAGAAAGTGAGATTTGGATACTTTTCCGTTATGCAGACACCATTGTCGCCAAGCGTAATAGTTGGCGCAAAATCGTGAATTGAAGCATTTGAAAAATAAAAGAAAAATCATTGTCGATACTAAAGTGAGCATTTAAAAAATATAACATTTGAAAATTCCAGACTTTTACGAACTATTTCATCAAATCACAAATATATACTTAAAATAAGTGAACAAATAACTGCTATAAAATAAAGCAATAAAATAAAACTCATACTAAGCTGCTGGCATAAAATTACAAATATCTTTTAGCATTTTGAAATAATTGGCGCATTAGCATACATTTTGGCATGGTGTCCGTATAACGGAAAAATATCGAGATTTGTTGTCAAATCATATAAACAGCTATGAAAACAAATTTGATGAGCATTTTTGTTTGTTTTATATGTATATTATTGATGTTTTTATGTACAAATTACATCTGTTTCTGTATAAAATTAGAGAAACGGCTTTTTTATGTTAAATAAATCGTATAAATATCGAAAAAATGCGTGTGTATATAAAATGAAACAGTGAATAGGTTTCCGGAAAATATGTTACCGAATTTCCTTTTTCGCCAAGGCCCCTATACTGGAAAAGTACCTAAAGCACATTAAAATCGCGCAGTTAGGAGCTCACACAGTACACCGTTGTCTATTGGCGGTTATTTTATTAGTAGCATCGGGAGGAAGATGAAAAGATGTACTTTAAATTCTCACCCAAAGATTTCGAAAAAATATCTTAGAAGAGTGGAGTTTAAATTAATTTTCGGTGACCTCCTTTATGAAAGATTAATGGTTTTAAATGGGAATTTCGCCAAATTAGCCAGCTATCGCCAAGTTGGCTAACATTTGGTGCTACAGTGGTAACCCTGCATTAATATTTTTCAACAATTACTCATTTCAGTGAGGCGGTCCTACCGGAATAGTGAGGGACACACAGAGACTTGGATTTTATATAAATAGATTACATATCGCTCACCCGCAAGAAAAGTAACACAACTCGCAAAAATTCATTTTGTGTTTTATTCCACTAATACTTCATTCATAGGTGCGTCTTGCTATAAGAAAAGTTTCATAAGTGTAGTTCTCAGGAAAATCC
This sequence comes from Maratus speciosus, assembly GCA_963932465.1. NCBI lineage: Eukaryota > Metazoa > Arthropoda > Arachnida > Araneae > Salticidae > Maratus > Maratus speciosus. The sequence goes on from OZ010789.1 coordinate 226,091,269, forward strand.
CTTTATTATGCTATATGTCCATTCGTGACCACAGAAGGTGACCGAATTCTGTGCGGAGGTAAAATAACTTAAGAGCCCACTTCAGTCACGGCGAAAAAGGAAAACGCTAATGCAAAGTCCATGGGGACGTTATTTTCAAATTTCTCGCTTTGATTTTAATATTTTTGAATGTTTTTTTTTTTTTTTTTTTTTTTTTTTTTTTTTTTTTTTTGTATGGGATAGCTGAAGACGATCTACAACCGGACTAGTGTTTACTTTATCGATTTTGGTTATAGTTTTTTTATATTAGGATAGTTTCAATTTCAGAACCGGTTCAAACCGGTTTCGAAAGTAAAAGTAATTTTTTAGTAAAAATCTGAAACCAAAATCAAACTAGTCGGATGTATCAATCCCAAAACTTTCTTCTATCTCATACTTGAAAATTCGCTATCACACTGCCAAAATTAAACGGCAATCAATGCCATGCCCATCATGAGGATTCTAAAGATATGAAATTCCGTGCATTAGTTCTTGATGTATGGCTGTCTCTGATATCGTGTAAATCCAGCAAAATTCAACCTAGCAGTGCCACTTATTGGGTGCTTTACACCTATGTTACACAAAAACCACCAAGCAACCACTTATGTCAAAGTCTAACTGAATCTGAAGTTTGGGGAAAATCCGTGCATTAGTTTTTGAGATAGAGTTATTGAGAAAATCAGGAAAATTCGAGCATAGCAGCACCACCTATCGGACGATTAACACCAAAGCCTAATCAGTAACAACTTGTGTAAACATCTAACTAAATCTGAAGTTAGATGAAAATTCGTGCATTAGTTTTTGAGATAGAGAGCTATTGCGGGAATCGTGCAAAATTCAGAACAGCAGCACCACCTGTTGAGCGATTTACACCAACACGTAATTAGCATCAAGTCATATCAAGGACTAACTGAATCTGAAGTTTCATGAAAATCCGCGCATTAGGTCTTGAGATAGAGCCATTGCGGAAATCTTTAAAAAATGCAAGATAGCACCGCCACCTGTTGAGCGATTTGCACCAACACGCAATAAGCATCAAGTCATACCAAGGACTAACTGAATCTGAAGTTTCATGAAAATCTGTGAATTAGTTTTTGAGATAGAGCCATTGCGGAAATCGTAAAAATGCAGCATAGCAGCGCCACCTGTAGAGCGATTTACACCAAAAACTAATCAGCATCAAATTATATCAGGGACTAACTGGATATAAATTTTTATTAAATTCCATATATTAGTTCTTGAGATAGAGCGCCCACAAAATTTGTGTCACACACAGACACACGGACAGACAGACTCACAGACAGACATTTTGTAAAAACATGTTTTTCAGGTTATCTAACCCCTAAAACGTGTAAATCCGTCGAAAACCGGAATTCGAAAATTTTCATGAATCCAATACTTTCTTCTTGTAAAGATAGAAGAAAGTAAAAAGTAAAAAGTAGCCCGGTTGTAGATCGCCCTCAGCTATGCTATGCAAAAAACATCATTCGAAAATATCAAAATTCAAGCGAGATATTTGAAAATAACTTCCCCATAGGATTAACATTATCATCCGGGTCTTTTGGAGTGACGAGTGTAGGCTCTTAACCCTCCAATCCTCATCTACGTCTTCATTCTTAAAGCTGCTCGTCACTTAGTTTCCTAATTCCCCTCGGTAATGTTAAGTCTATGAGCATTTCATGCATTCTTACATTTAAAATATCTCCTCGGGAAATTAATGTTTTTAACTTCTTTTTTCTGTCTATTCTTCTTAAAGGATGTCTCTTTTTTTTTCTTAGTTCTCAAAATATTTCTAAAATCTATGATTTATTAACCATTTGGAAAAATGGTTATTGTTCTCGTCAGGATGGGAAATCAAGAGCATATCTGAAGGTTTTTATTGGTTTAATCCGCATTTTATTCGCTTTCTGATTGGTCTATACAGTAATATGTATTTCCCTTTACTTTTAACAGAGATCTGTTGCCACTATGACAAAAAAGTAATAAAAACTACAAAAAAATTAATAATTCAGAAACAAATTGAGATACAGCTTTCAAACAAATTGCATTTAAAAGTACATTTTTTTCTCTATACGACAGTGTAAAAAGTAATATTGTGGGATGTTTAGAAGTTTAAGAATGAAATTTCATTTAAAATGGGTTGTCAGATTTCTTGGAAATCTGACGATGGAAAAGCGTTTTCCCGAACAGCCAATGAAATGCTTGGATAATACATAAGTTTCAGGTGGATAATACGTACGAGTCGCAGGTGATTTTTGTCGCTTGGAATTTTTACGTGTAATAACACTATTAATGTTTAATTCATGGCGTACGTAATGTATGATCAACTCCGTGCGCTTTTTTATGTCTTAAATTTTAGTCTTCGATAAAATCATTTTCCAAATGGTCGTTGTAATTTGATAAATTGCTTTTTTTTTTATTCATTTTATATGAAGTGTTAAAAGTTTACTCCCAGTTCATCCACTTTTTACACATAAAATATCAAATTAAGCATAGATTTTAGAAATATTTCGGCAACTAAGAAAAAAAGAGACACCCTAAGAGCTCGCAGAAGAAAGAAGTTAAAAATATTAATATCCTGAGGAGATATTTTAATATAAGAATGCATCAAACGCCCATAGACTTAAAATTACCGAGGGGAATTCGGAAACCGGATGACGAGCAGCCTTAAGTGTTTTGCTCTTTTATGCATGTTCTTTGAAGCATATAGAGCTAGTGATATAATTTCATGTTACAGTAAAAACTTGAGAATCTTCTTTTGCTTTTCCTGTGAAATTTACTTTTGTCGAGATATGCTACATTTTGCGAATAAGCAACATCACAATAATTGCTACGTATTACCCAATGTATTCGCCACATATTACGCCGTTTGTACAGTCCTGGGAAAACACAGGGATTATCTCCTGTCGCAAATCATCGTATACAAATCTAATTTACCAATCAATTTTTAATGACGTCTACTAATTAACGCTATACTTCATTGTTGCTTAGGAGGTCCTCTACATGCATAAAATGTCACAAGCTTACTTTCGTATATCAAACGGTAAGTCATTCGGCCAAGTAGTCTAGGACTTATGCAAGTTTGAAACTCCTATGTTAAATTTACTCGTAATCGTTAGGAAATAAATTCCATTGCGAGTAGTTTTTCAAGCATAGCTTAAAAATTACTGGACGAAATAAATTGAAATTTTCGATTCGCATATTTGAGCAGGGCTCCTGAAAAACTCGGCTTATGTAATCGCGCAACTCATTTTTAATCACTTCAAAACAATTTGCAATACTAATAGATTTTTTAAACTTAACTCAAAATAACTTTGCGGGATGAACTGTAATTTTTGGTTTGTATATTTGAAGCTTCTAGAAAACCATTTCTGTTTAAAAAAATTATAGGTTACAATTCATATTTTAATTGAAAATTAATTTCGAGAAATTATGTTTTTCAAAATTATTTTTCGAAAAAAAATATGAATGGTAACGTATAAATTTTTTATTTAAAAATTGATTTCTAAAAGTTTGAAACATGGTATTCTAAAATTACAGCTCATTCTGCTTAATAGTTTGAGTAATGTTTAAAAAACTATCTAGACCGCATTCCAATTTATTTTGCCATTATTAACACGTTAAGCGCCACCAGCGAACTTTCCGTTTAAAACGCGTCATTCACCGATGGCTGACGTCTAAAATATGATAAAAAACTGAAAAAATATACATTGTTTTAAATAATTACTGAACAAATATTTAAAATTTACCTACCTTTTATTTAGTACAGGATTATACTTTCTTAAAAATTACTTTAAACATTGTAAATTTTCAGCGCTTCAGTGTTAGTCATCTTGGCACTCAACGTATTAAGAATAAATTTAACATATAAGAGTTAAAAACTTTAAATCTGTATCATTCTTAAACATCTTGCCGATTGACTTCGTGTTTGGTATCAGACGGTAAAATTTACCAGAGAATAAAAATATGATATCAAAATTAATAGTCCAAGAGCCGACAGCACAAAAACCTATGTTATCAAGCACAAGAAAGAAACCTTTATTTTATGGAAGAGTAGAAATAGGGGAATCTGATGATCCATGTCTGCTGGAAGTGAATTGGTGCATAAGCCAAAAATTAATACCACTAGTGGTTGACTCGTAGGTTTATCATTGTGTTTGTCCTACAAACAAAGATATGAAAACATGGAGGGCTGGGAGCAGGAAAACACAATGATAAACCTACGAGTCAACCACTGGTAGTATTAATTTTTGGCTTATGCACCACTTCAGTTCCGGCAGCCATGGATCATTAGATTCCCCTACTTCTACTCTCCCATAAAATAAAGGTTTTTTTGTGCTTAATAACATAGGTTTTTGTACTGCCGGCTCTTGGACTATAAGTGTTAGGATACTTCTCAACTGTCCCGTCGGCCACTTTCAATGAAAAAAAAACACACCAAACTATTGAATTTAACACCAAGAATGCATAATGATGGCGTCACGTTCACTTGACGCCAGATGCGTTTCAAGTGTTTCTTATGCCATCAAGTGATCTTTAACCCTTTATGTACTAAATTATGAATTCATGAACATTTTATCTTCTAAAGCATTTTTCGTGAATGTTTAAAACAGTTTTGTACATTAGAATATTTACATAATCGCTTAATAAATTTTAGAAGGATGGAAGGATTTAGAAGCATTAATTAAATTTGAATTTATAGGGATTTTGCGCAATATTTATGACCCAATTGCCCACTCAAATCTTTTATTTTAAATATATTTCTTAGTATTATGTAGAATTAGGAAATGTATAAAGATAATGTTCTTACAATAGAAACTAGGGGGCTCTGCCCCTGCAAGCTACGCTCGCCAACCCCAGTTCAGACACCGCAGAATCTAAAAACACGCCAATCTGATAGGTTTACAAAATATTATAGAAGATTGAATTATACTGAAAAAAGCTATGCAGATCTCCCTGTAAACGGGTTTCCATTCAATTTCCTTTGATTTCAAAATTTTAAGGCTGAATCAGTTGCTGTTAAGACATCCAATGGTTGTTTTCGTGTTTTGTTAAAGAGGATCAGTTAAACGTTTGAAAAGAAGCTAAAAATAAAAGGAATTAAGTGTACAGAGTCTTTGTCTCCCGGTATTTTAAAACAATTTCTATAACAATAGCCTAAATCATGTGACTATCATCTACAGTTCCGGGCGAACCACTTCGCTTTTTATATTCCTGGTGCCATTTTGGTACTTTAATATTAGCCAGGTACAGGTGATAAGTCGCCAAATATTATTCTATCGCCATCATTTCATCTATATTATAATAGTCCAAGTCATGTAACTACCATAAATAAATACGCTCTGATCCCTTCGCTTTTCATATGAAAGTTTGGCCCAGATATCATGTACGGCCACATATTGGCGCGATTTTTTTCCGACGCTAATTTGGGGAAAAGATCAACAGCATAAACAACAACATCCGGCTTATCAAATCAAGCAAAATAATGATACTATGGCGCCAGTTAAGTACCCGTTGCGTATATGACATTGGCGTCAGAAAAAAATAGCGCCAATATGGGACCGTATGTGGCATCCGTGCCGAATGTTTTCCATTTCGATTTTAAAAAAATCGATTCTTTTTTTCGAATAATACTACATCAAAGCATTGTCGCAAAGAATTCTTGGTACTGTTACGCTAGCCGGGTGCAAATCTCGCCAATAACTATTTTTCAACTCGCCAGTTAGCATTTCTTTTTATTTTTCGAGTGGTAAAGATAACATTGCTTTGAAGTTGAAATTAAATGTCATGGTTTGTTACATAATTTAATATTTCGCCAGATGTCATATATGCACCGCATGTTTGGCATGATTTTTTTTTTTCTTTTTTACGAAAATTTGGCGAAAGCCTCGTTTTCGAATACCAGTTACATATGTATTTTTGGTACTACTTAGTTATCCCGTCGACCAAAAATCTATCACCAAACTATAAGATTAAATGCCAATAATGGTTGATAAATGTCACATTCACTTGACTTTAAGCAAGTGACACGTCTTTACGTCATCAAGTGATTTTTATTTCGACGTTTTATTTGTATATTTATTAATGTTATACTATTTTCTTTGTTCTTTCGTTATTTAAAATAAAAATTATGCCAATTTGTATAATTTGGCGAGTGGTTTGGCGATTTATATAATTTGGCGAAATGGGTCGATGGAATAACTAAGTAGTACTGTATTTTTTAATTATTTTCTATTATTTTTTATTTTTAAAGGAAAATAACAAAAAAAATAATAAACTATAGAACAAAACAATCTATGTAATTTAAAAAAAGAAAATAAAAATTAAACACTTATTATTAAATAAACAACAATAGCCGGGTTACCATGTCAACCAAAATAAGGCCATTTTGGCGCCAATTAGATACCCCAGTGTGTATATGACATCTGTGCCTAATATTTTTCTTTTCATTTCGTTTAAAAAAAATAAAGAAGTGAAAGCCATTTATTTTAAATGTTTCTGCTTGTATTAAATAAAAATGATAATGAAATACAAATTGAATTATGAATAAAAGTAACATGATACATTTCTTAGCATACGTTTAAGGGAGGCCAGACTTCTCGCCAAATTAGTTTAAAATAGTAACCTTTTCTAAAATCTGAAAAAAAAAAATATCTGTTTGATTAAAATTTGAGTTGCCATCATTAGAAAAATGTATATAAAATTAGAAAAAAATTAATATTTCGAAAACTAATTCGAATTTAAAAATTCTAATACCAGTTTTGAAATCTGCGGATCAATATTGATTTTTGGTGTTAATTTCATCGCAAAGTATTCCTTTTTATAGGAGAAATCACCGTGAAACATAATCAGTTGTTTAATCAGTCGATTCAAAGAATAGTTACATTTCAGGTGTTTCATATATTCGTTTCATAAATTCGTTTCATTAGGATTTTATATATATAGGGTAGATATAGAAATATTTCCGAATTGAAAAATCACCCCCCCCCCCCCCCAACGCCAAGAAAGCTGAAAAGATGCAAAGGCAAAAGAAATCATCCTTTTAAAAATATTTTTGTTTTGTGTAACCAATAATGCTTTTGGAACAAGATAAAGTAATGCATCTATAACTCACTCTAAACTGTATTACTACTAACCGATGTATTGAATGAACTTTATAACAAGTTATTTCAATGGTACTTATAAGTACCGTCAGTAGATAAGGGGTTAATTCGACGTTATCTACGTTTTTAATCCCTGCAACGGCAACGCCGTGATATTAAAAGAGGGAAAAGCATTGAAAAAATGTTGCGATGCATAGTTGCACACAATCGTGGACTTTGTATACAATATATAAGTTTTAACTGACATCATAACATTCACTAGCCGATAATTAAGAAAAATAATGTGAATAAATAACTATCCAATTTTTGTTTTCTGTTTTCTTTAATATATTAAGAATTTTATTGTTTAAAGTTACTGATAGTTGACATTTTAGTGAGCGGGGTTTCTCCGAACTTCTTCTTTTTTTTTTTTTTTTTTTTTTTTTTTTTTGAGGCCAATGGCAACATTCTTCCATTTGTTTGTATTGGACGTTATCGTTTGGCAAACAGTTTGGCGATAGATTTTTTATGAAAAAAGTGGTCAACTGGATAATGGAAAAATACCGGTGTTAGTGCTGAAAGTTTAAGTTTTATACAATTTCAGTATGAAAATGACTCCTAAAATTAATTTCATTATAACAAGATTGTAAAAAAATAATAATAAAGGAACTTTGGTGCACACGCGTTTATTTTGAGACTTTTAGAACGGAAGTAATGCCATGGTTTGGAGTTTTCGGAAGGTACTATGAATTTAGAATATTTAAATCTATATTTTATCTCATATTCTATATATATCTATATTCTAATCTCACTATTTTTTTCTCTTAACCCTCTGACCGTCGAGTAAAAGGAAAAAATTGTAATGTTGTTTTCTTATTATTTTTCTTAAACGCTAAAAAATGAGATTTCCGACATGATATAAAAATTTAATTACGTATATGAATATAATATTTGCGAGTATTAATTATTACTCAATGTTTTAAAACTACATTATATCAGCAGAATTATATTCTTTGATATTATGCATTGATGGAAATAATGCTTCTATTGCAGTGAAACCTAGAGCTTAGGGAACGGATATATCAGTTCATGGCGCTGAGAAGGTTAATAACGCACCTATCGGTGAAACTTTGAGCTTTTTATGCCACAAAAAAAGTTTTGAACCATAAGGCTTTTTGGAATGTCTTACGGCGCAAATCGCACTCGGATACAACAACTCGTTAATTTTTTGTGTTTTTTTTTTTTTTTTTTTTTTTTAACGGAATTATTCGAGAGTATACTATTATTGAATAATGCTTATTCGAAGTTTCAAGATGTAGTTCCACAGAAATTTATGAATTTAAATTTACAATAAAGTTACGCTAATCTAAAACAAAAATGTTCGAAAACGTGTACGAGTCTCCTTGGAAAGCTACGAAACCAATAACAACAAAGTAATTTAGAAGTACTTTCCGTTTAATTTTAAAAGATTAGATCGCCTAATAGCTTTCACTTTAGTTAATTTACCTATAAAGTTTTCTTTAAAAGGAAATAGAACAGCATGTTTAATTACTTATTTTTACTCCTTAATTTTCTAGTTCTTAATTTGTTTTAGTCATATAAGACTGCTGTCAGGCCTAATCTAACAACATAAGCTTTCATCACGCCCAAGAGAATCAACTACATTAAACAGTAAGGGTTTTTTGTTTATTTGTTTGTTTGTTTTTTATTTTGTTTTTGTTTTTTACTTGTAAACGACTTGCAAAGAGTTGTTAATGTTCATTTGAACAAAAATTACTTTCTAACAAATGTTGTATATATTTCGAAATTGCAATAGAAAACTTTAAAAATTATCAACATGAAAAGCATACGTTGGAAACATACTTGCCAATTCGATCTTTTTAGGTAGATTTCGCATGAAATACTACCTATTGCAGTCGTTACCATGATGCGACTTTTGAAAATTTCCTTCATAACTTTTCATTATGCGATCCCAGGAACCCAAAACCACACCCACCTAAAAAGTATGTATGTATATATGTATATATATATATATATATATATATATATATATATACATATATGTGTGTGTATGTATGTACTAATGAAAAGGAAATAAATAGTTTGACTAATTTAAAAAAAAAATGGGATAGTACGTCATAAGTTTTTTAGAGCAGGATTTCCACGAGAAAACTGAAAACGAAATAAATAGTTTGACGAATTCAAAAAAAAGAAAAATAATATTACGTCATATATATATATGAAATATAATGGACGTCAGCAGATGAATATGTAACGTCATGGGAGTTTGAAAAAACGTATTAAAACATGATAAAAACCCGACTGTGTAAATATTAACATATTTTAACATTTTGAGGTTCTCTGAATTTGTTTCCATTTTTAAACCTATTCCATATATATGAGTGTGCTTATTTGTGTAAATTATAATTTTCACAAAAAGTTTATGTCCCTAGATCTCGTTATTAGTGAAGAAACTGGATTTATCTCTAATCTTGATTTAGGTTTTTTTGTTGAAATTAGTACTTAGCATCGAAATCTACCTCTGCCTGTAGGCGGAGCCGGGAGGGATTTTAGGTAGATTTCATTACAAAAAGCTACCTATTGCAGCCGTTCGGAGGAAAGCGATTTCAAAAAATTTTGGTATATTTTCATCGATCATGACCCCAGACCCCAGACCCCGAAACCACCCTCCGTTCAAAATTTATATATATATATATATATATACCTGACATATGTCACACTGTAATTCTCGTAATTATGAACCGATTTCGATGTAATTCGGTGTGTACATAGTACATACCAATGTCTCGACCGAGTTCGTTGGCCAGCTTCATCCGCCGCTTTGTTTCAAAATGGCGGCCATTTAAAATTTTTAAAAAAAATTTTAATTTGAAATGTGGTACCAAAAAATTAAAAATGGAAAAATATTTTTTTCTTATGTATTTGACCTTTATACAAAGATTCCGAAGCAGTTTTTGTTTCGTCTATATCTTAAAAAATGGCTTAGTTATAGCATTTTGAATTTCTAGCGTGGCTGACATTTTGAAACGTCCTGAATTTTGTCACGCGATAAAAGGCGTATTTATGAACAGATTTCGATGTAATTCGGTGTGTACATAGTACATACCAATGTCTCGACCGAGTTTGTTGGCCAGCTTCATCCGCTATTTTGTTTCAAAATGGCGGTCATTTAAATTTTTTTTTTAATTTTAAAATTTGAAATGTGGTACCAAAAAATTTAAAATGGAAAAATATTTTTTTCTTTTGTATTTGACCTTTATACAAAGATTTCGGAGCAGTTTTTGTTTCGTCTATATCTTAAAAAATGGCTGAGTTGCAGCATTTTGAATTTCTAGCGTGGCTGACATTTTGAAACGTCCTGAATTTTGTCACGCGATAAAAGGCGTATTTATGAACCGATTTGGATGTAACTTCGTTTATACATAGTACATACCAATGTCTCGTCCGGATTCGTTGGCCAGCTTCATCCGCCATGTTGTTTAAAAATGGCGGCCATTTAAATTTTTAAGAAAAATTTAAATTTAAAATGTGGTACCAAAAAATTGAAAATTGAAAATATTTTCTTCTTATGTGTTTGACCTTGATAAAAAGATTCGGGAGCAGTTTTTGTTTCGTCTATATCTTAAGAAATGGCTGAGTTATAGCATTTTGAATTTCTGGCGTGGCTGACATTTTGAAACGTCCTGATTTTTGTCACGTAATAGCAGGCGTATTTATGAACCGATTTGGATGAACCTTGGTGTGTACATAGTACATACAAATATCTCGACCGAATTCGTTGGCCAGCTTCATCCGCCATCTTGTTTCAAAATGGCGGCCATTTAAAAAATAAAAAAATTAAAATGAGATACCAAAAAATTGGAAAATGAAAAAGATTTTTTTCGTAGGTGTTTGACCTTAATACAAAGATTCCGTAACAGTTTTTGTTTCGTCTATATCTAAAAAAATAGCTGAGTAATAGTATTTTGAATTTCTATTGTGGCTGACATTTTAAAACGACCTGATTTTTGTCACGCGATAACAGGCGTATTTATGAACCGATTTGGATGTAACTTGGTCTGTACATAGTACATACCAATGTCTCGGCCGAGTTCGTTGGCCAGCTTCATTCGCCATCTTGTTTCAAAAGGGTTGCTATTTAAAAAAAATTACATTTAAAATTTAAAATGAGGTATCAAAAATAGGAAAATGAAAAAGATTTTTTTTATGTGTTTGGCCTTGATACAAAGATTCCGGGGCAGTTTTTGTTTCTGAAAATTTGTTCTTCTGTTTATATCTTAAAAAATGGTTGAATTATAGCACTTTGAATTTCTAGCATGGCTAACATTTTGAAACGATCTTGTATTTGTCACGCGATAACACACGTATTCGCCTATTTCGATGTAAGAAGGCATGCGGATAGTATACATCAATACCTCGACCAAGTTCACTGGCCAGATTCATTAGCCATATTGTTTCAAAATGGTGGCCATTAAATTAAAAAATATATATATATTTAAAGTGAGGTGCAAAAAAATTAGAAATTGAAAAATGTTTCTTTCTTAAGTATTTGACCTTGATATAAGGATTCAGGAGCATTTTTTGTTTGCCTTTACCTTAAAAAATGGCTCAGATATAGCAGTTTCAATTTCTATTGTGGGTGACATTTTGAAAAATCTGATTTTTTGCATGCGACAGCACTGGTATATATCAACCGATTCCGATGTGATTGAGCATGTGCACAGCCATTACTAAGGTCTCGACCAAGTTTACTCGTTAGCCTCATCCACCATGTTGTTTTAAAATGGCAGGCACTTTAAGAAATCGCCGAATTTGGCAGCCAAATATAAGTTGCACTGTTAAAACTGAAGGTGACTTTTCGGTGACTTTTGAAAGGCTGGGGTGAAAACACGGTATCAATTGGCACCAAGAGGCTTCGAAGTGTGGTTGGGGTGCCGATTAGTTTCACAAAGGGTGACTGGAGCAATTAAGGTGCTGTGTGGTAGAAATATGGCACCCCACTGGGGGACTGGCACTTAGCACATGCGCTGTGATGTGTGTGGGGTGCCATATTTCTTCGTCGGCAAGTGTTCTACGGCTGTAAGACACAGGTAGCATACAGACAGATATCGGCCATTATCTCGATGAATAAAGGGCAATATCTCCAAAGTCACTGATATCAGACGTCAAATTTACAATATCTGCCGATATTCACAGATGTAACTTAAAATTAGTTCTTAAAAGGAAGCATCCAAACGAATTTTTTGGATTACTTATAACATTATAATACGTAAATAGTATTCTTAACTATAAAATTTAACAATTTTATCATTTTTAGAAAACTTGATTTTTTAATGCCTTATTTATAATATTTAATTTACATTGGCCAATGTTGTAAAAATGATATTAGTATTCCAACATTCAGAGATATGTATCGACGTCCGTAAAAATAATATCATTTTTCAGACATTTCAAGATATCTGTCAACATTTAGAATATCTGGCGAAGTTTGTAATCTTGACCAAAGTGAATGGAAAGTTCTGAAGGACCGCCCATTTCAATCGTTTTCATCGAAGCGTATTCGATGGAGACGCCTGCTATGAAATTTGCCTTATAAAAAAATTTTCTTTAGGGATGTATGTTATTTATATATATGTATACAGTGAAACCCCGATTTTACGTTTCTCAAGAGACTGAGTAAAAAAACGTAAAATGCGGGAAAAACGTAAAATACGGGAAATACATAGAAGGCAAAAAATCGTAGAAAAAAACAAAGGTAGTAAAGATGACTCTCTCAAAAGGTATTGCAATCTATATTTTACGAAAAAAACATTATTATACATACCATTTTAAGATCATTTTACTAACACATTTAATTGCGAATCCTGGCGTTTAGGTTGAAAATAGTCCGTAATAGTGGATTGTTTTTTAGTCATTGAGTTCAAAGTGAATGCAGCATCTTCCAGGATTGAAATACTTTGCAAGTTTTTTCCTGGTCTTTATGAGAAAGAAAATAGTCTTTCACTGTTTGTAAGCTCATCAATGCAATATTGAAAGAAGGGACAGGCTGTGCTTCTGTTTCTTCTTCTTCATCTTCATCAGTGGGCTAAAAGTCCATAACGTTGGCTACGGATGGAGCAGTAGCTCTTTCAGCTTCACATGTTGCTAAATTTTCCGGGATGTAATCGTGGAAATCATAGATAACTGTTTCATTATCATTCTCCGAGTCTACCGCAGCTGATTCCTCATCTGTTCTCGGTTCATTAGATGCTACGAATCTGCTTTTTTCAAACCAATGGGAAATGCACAGTTGTGTAACGTTTCTCCACGGCTCAGAAATAAAATGCATAGCCTCTAGAACACTTAACTTTAACTTGCAGGCGTCATTTAGATTTCCATTTTCTATTTCAGCTACAGCTTTCCGGACAAGTTGCTTTCTATAAAAAACCTTGAAAGATCGAATAATGCCGAGATCACAAGGCTGCAATTTGACGGGAAAAAACTCGACATACACATTAGACAGCTGCAAAACCGGATGTGCACTGCATTGATCAATGAACAAAATTATTTTACGATTTTGAAACTCCATTTTTTTGTTTAATTTGCGCAAAAAGTCTTCGAAAAGGGGTTTGGTTATCCACGCATTTTTGTTTGCTTCGTACTTTGTCGGATAACTTCTCACATTTTTGAAGCATCGTGGGTTGCGCGACTTTCCAACAACAAGAGGCGTCAGCTTCTCAGTTCCATCAGAATTGCAGCACAGTAAAACCGTAAGACGCAATTTAGACATCTTCCCTCCATGGCAGGAGTCTCTTTTAGCAACATAACTTTTATCCGGTAGGAGGTTAAAGAAAAATCCGGTTTCATCCGCATTGAATATGTCCTTTGGCTTGTATACTTTGGTCAAATTTGGTAGATTTTTCTTCCAATCTTCTATTGTAGCTTCATTTACACTTGATGATTCTCCCGAAAGCGATCTATACACACAATTATGTCTTTTTTTTCATTCGGTCAATCCAGCCATTTGAAGCTGAGAAATCTTTGAAACCACCAAGCCTATCGGCGATTTTTAGAGATTTTTTCTTAGTATCGTGCCATTTACATGTACATTCGCGGCACGAGCTTCTTTAAACCACTTTAATAAGATACCTTCCAGCTCGTCGTACGGCGACTTTTTCAATGTTCTCCGTTTCTTGGCATTTTTTTCTCCCACTTTCTCGATGTTTTCTTCAATGCATTCTTTTTCCTGTAGCATGGATTGCAGAGTTGTCACGGGAATTCTTTCAAATTGAGCGAACGCTACTTTGGTTCCGTGGAATTCATCAAATTGTTTAACAATTTCGGCTTTCTCAGCAACAGAAAAGTTTTTGCATTTTTTACTCATCATTTTGGCACAAAAAGATTAGAAATGCGAACACCGCATGCTAAACAGCAACTGAATTTGAAAACGTGAAGAAGGGTAAGGATCCCTTTCCCTAACCCGTCGAAAGAAATGAGCCACCCCATCTGATTGGTAACAAGAGTGTCTCTTTCCCTGCCCATCTCATTCCTACACCAATAAAGTGTGTTGTTTCTTTACTTTGCTCCCCAGCCAACTGTCCGAGGGGGGTGGGCGAAGGAAGCAGTCCGCGACAGCAGGTCTTCAACAAAGGAGGGGGGGAACCAGTTTCAGAAGACAGGAGTCTTTAGAATGCGTTTCTGCTTTCATAGATTGCATAACTTTCAACAACGCGGATTAACTTTAAAAAAAACACAAAAGGAAAAATTATTGCTTATTTTAGAACATTTTTTTCTTTTTTCACTTTCCAGAGAAAACGTAAAATGCGGGAAATTCCATAAATAACAAACTTGCGATCCGGGTTAAATTAACATTACAGTTATACGGAAAAACTGTGACCTGATGAAAAAACGTATAATGCGGGGAAAACGTAGATTCGGGGGACGTAAAATCGGGGTTTCACTGTATATATTTGAAAAAAAATTACACTATTGAGATTGGTATGGAAAATTTTCTGTAGTACAATTTATTTAGAAATTTATAGAGATTGAAAATAGAAAAATTTCTCAAGAAAAGCATTTCCTATTAAAATCTATTGATAGTGCTATTGTGTACAAACTTAATAAGGAAATCTGCAATTAGTACCCTAGAATTATTTATAGTAAAAAAAAATAATGTATTGCCTATAACGATGTTAAAGTATAACAATTATTCGTTTTATAAAAAACGACAGATGCTTTTTCTATTACATAATGTTTTTACATAAAAAAAAGAGATCAATTTATGTATTTTTTAAGAAATACTATGTTTATAGTTTTATAATGATCTCGAATTTCAGTCTTTTAAATTAATTTTATTTTTTATTATTGAAAGAATAGTTTAGTTTCAAAAGTAGCTCCATAATTTTCAACATAATTTCTTTTTAAATTTCTAACAAACTTAATAATAAAAAGAGATATTTAAATAAAACTTTGTTAAAAGAATGTAAAGAAAAGGAAGTTTATTGTGATTGAAAGAGTATGAGATAATAAAATTATAATTTTGTCAGACATTTTTTTCGTCACTAACAGAAAAGTCTGCTCCCACCACTTTCTATAGAAAGTTTCTTATTGCTAGAGTTTCCATGGATAATTTTCGCTATTCTTTAACAGAGCCAGGTTTCTTTGCATTATATTGTATAAGGCTACAAATCTTCTGAGCATAAACTTTTCCTATCTCAGTGAGAAGTTTACGTTCGCCACATCTGTAAACCGCAGTTGGGGTTAAAAAAAGTAATTAATATCTAAAAAAGTTATAATTTAATATAACCGGAAATTTCAGCCCAGTAATTATTAGGCATTACATATAGGAATCAATGTCTAATAATTAAATGATAGAATTTTCTGGTAAGAATTGATTTTCCCAAACGGACACGATTTTCTGGCCAACATTATAAGGGTGCCATTATTCTCCCTTGTGGTACACCCTTTCATCCTCTGGGGCACTCTGGTTTTGGGGTGCCACTTTTTCACCCAAGTTAAGAGTGCAAATCTGGCTCCCGTAGGGGGGTCGCTCACGAGACAAGCGTTTCACCCCTTGGAGGTGCCATATGCAACCTCTAGTTTTAACAGTGTACTTTAAAGAAAAGCAGCTTGGATAAAGCTGACTAATTTCGCGAAATTCTCATTCATTATATTGATAAAAATTAGTATTGAATCTCCACTAAATTGAGCTTCGTGTGTTTGAATGATATAAGTTGGCTTTTTAAAAATAAGGAATATGAAAGCTACCTCTTCCTCTCGGCACTGGCCGGAAGGACTTTTTTCAACCGGAGACTCTCTGTCAAATAAACATATTTAAACAAGAAGTTTTATATAACGAATAAAATCAAGCAGATTTCAAATAACCACCACATAAAAAAAGATATTTAAATAAATAAATATTTTGGTTCAAAGTTCATGTTTTTATTTTATTTTTAAAATAACAGAAAGTTGGCAAGTGCGAATTTTGCACAACGCGTAAATTTCGTTGCTTATTTTAATTAAAACCCACATTATACACAGTTCATAATTAGATAAAATATTATGTTTACTATAAAACTTGAATAATATTTAACATTTTCAAATCAAACGTCAAATAATTTTAAGTAAAAGCTTTGTTTAGAGAAAAATCAAGTTAAATGTTATGTTTGTTTTAAAAATATAATGGAAAGTTTCAATAATATTGGAATGATGTTTTGAATCATTCTAAATGCTCATAACTATGAAAAAATGTATTAGTTTTAATTTTCTCAGAAGAATATAATAAAATGGTGTTAAAAAAATGAGTTTCAATTTAAAACCACGAAATAATTTTTTTTTTTTTGTACCTTGAAACCTAAAACAAACTGATAGCTTCACTTCAATTAACTTGTTTATAAAGTTTTGTTAAAAAAGTAATAGAATAGCGTGTTTAATTGATATTTTTTTTCTCCGTAATACTCTAGTTCCTAATTTTTTCAGAGTAATAACTTTCGGCAGAATCCGACAACATCAGTATTCATCACGCCCAAGGGAGTCATCGTAACAAGTTGTTTTTTTTTTTCTACTTATAAATGAGCTGTTAAGAATTGTTTACATATACCCCGACAAAAAATATTTTCTATGTAATGTTGTATATATATTTCGTAATTGTGATGTAAGTTTTCACCGTTAAAAAGAATTTTCATAGTAATATTTTACAATATGTGGATTTTGTTGCTTGTTTATGTTGAAACCCCTCATATGCATAGTCATGTCGCTCACCCACAAGAAAAGGGACACATCTCGGCAAAAGTAAATTTCATAGGAGAGGCAATAGGGCGGGGGAGGGGTGAATTTTTATGATTTTATTGTAACATGAAATTATTGCACTTAGCTCTGCATACTGATATAAAAACATGCATAAAAACATAAAACCCTTAAGAATGAAGACTTAGGATGAGATTTGTAGGGTTGGGTAATTTTACCTACTCACGCAATTCACCCCTCTTCTGTGGTCCCAGATGAAGATATAGTATAATAATAAAACGATTTTCCATAGAACTACTCTTATGAAAAATTTTGTATAGCAAGACGCACCTATGACAGACCTATTGGAATAAAACGCAAAATGCATTTTTACGAGATGTGTCGCTTTTCTTATAGGTGAGCGATATGTAGTTGGACAAAACATGGAGGAATATATTACAGTAAAACCTGTGTAAGTTGACCACTTGCGGTGCCGCACTTCAGTGGTCAACTTAGAGGAGTGGTCAACTTATAAAGGATGATGATAAAATTTACTTTTTTTTACGTAATATTCATACCATATCATTTTTTTTCCCACAAAAATTTTATTTATTGACAGGCTTTAAAATAATATTGTATTACCATGCATATTTCGAACACCTTATAAAAGAAAAGATTAACTACAAGAATGAATTAATAGTTTTGTATCAATTTTAAAATCAATTAGTATTACTAATATTTATTTTTAAAAAAATAGTCAATCAATATACAGCCAATTAGTGATTCTTCAAACTATACTAGTTATTACACATAATTTATAAAAAACATAAAAAATATATTTCTGCTTACCAAGTAGCACCTGGGGTTATTGAAAGAAGGGAAGGAATGATAAGAGAATGGGAAATAGAAGAAAGAAATCTAGAATCAAAGAATGGAGTGGGGGGTTGAAAAGCCAAATCCACAAGAGCAACAATGTAAGAATAGATAAGCCTTGAATTATTTACCTACACCTATCACTGCTAAAAGCATTTCCCAGGCTAAGAACTATTTCACCCTTTTAGAAATTCTAGTAAAAAAAAACAGAAAATTTCATGGAGAGTTACTTTTTTTTTTTATTCATGATTTGTTAGCTTTTTGGATGGTCAAGTTATAAAGGGTTTTGATGGGCATTTTTTAATAGTTCTAGTCAAATTTGTATAATTTCAGTGGTCAAGATACAAGATAGACAGGTGGTCAAGTTACATAGGGTTTGTCTTATAGTTTTGTATAGGATAAATTTGGTTCCTGACAACAGAAGTCAACATAGACAGGTGGTCAACTAACAAGGGTGGTCAACTTTACAGGTTTTACTGTACTTGTTGTATATCTTAAGCATTTTGCAATGTAACCGGAAATACTTTTAAGCTAAATGCTTTATTTGAGGGGACAAATAGTCTCCTGAACTTTTTTGATAATTAAAATACATATAAAAGCACGTATAATTTTACAAAAATTACTTTCTGGTGCATACATATATTATAAAGATAGTTAAAATACAAATTAAAAAATCTTAAAATATATTAGAAAAACCCGCAATGTTTTCAATCATTACAAGGTCGTCATCAGTAGGATTTAAATGCTGTTATTATTTTCTTTGCACTTATTCGAGAATTGTCCAGAAGAAAGCATTGTAATTTAAAGGTTGCACATCAGATGAAATACCAGGTAAAGTTATTCAAATTTTCAACAAAACGATCTTTCATCTATTTTTGTAATATATATAAATATTAGTAGAATAAAACGCAAGTGTCACTTTTCTTGCGGGTGAGCGATATGTAGTCAGACAAAACACTGAGGAACATATTGCATTTATATGTTAATTTATTATATTAATTAATATGACGGGTGTTTATAAAGTCCCGGACCCATTTTGATGTTTAATAACTCATAAAATAATAAAGATAGATTAAAATTAATAACATAAATGGTTAGATAGACTCAAAAAGTTTCATGACCCTTGTCAATGAACTTCCACGTGTGCCCCCTTCGTCGCACGGAGAATATCAAGTCGATAGTCAATTTCACGCCAGGTAGCGGCAAGCATGTCGGCATCCACAGAGGCTATTGCGGTTGTAATTCTGGCTTTTAAGTCATCAATGTTCGACACTCTCCTCCTGTAAACATTGTCCTTTACAAATCCCCAAAGGAAAAAGTCCAGCGGCGTTCTATCAGGTGATCTGGGTGGCCAAGGAATTGGACCTCATCGCCCAATCCATATTCCTGGAAAATGGTCATTCGAAGAAGTACGAACGATGGTAACCCAATGAGGTGGTGCATCATGTTGCAAAATGAGTTGTGGCTGAAGCTCTTCTAGTTGTGGAAATACGAAGTTTTCCAACATGTCTAAGTATACGACTGATGAGACCGTCTTTTCTGTAACTATCGATTGCACTATCGATTTTGTTTCTATGAACCACCATAAAATCTGTGCTTTCTCTTGTGGTGTATGCATTCTCCTTAATATCCGCTCGAATAAAACATCACATACAAAAGTAACATAGAACAAACACATCAAAAGTAAATATAACATTGCAATAGTTGCCAAAAACAAAAGAGAGAAAAATGCAATTAATAAGCAGACGATATTTAGAAAAGTACAGATATTTAGACTGGAAAATGAAATTATCTGAAATTAACCACACTGAAATTAACACATCTTTATATTTACAAAAGTAAAGATATTCAAACCTGAAAATGAGAATATATGAGTTATTGCATCAATAAATGCCATAAGTTTGTTTATATCTCATTATTTTATGAGTTATTAAACATCAAAATGGGTCCGGGACTTTATGTATAATACTATATATATATATATTCAATATTATATTATAACAATTAATTAATTATATTAATAGATGAAAGCTCGTTTTGTTGAAAATTTGAATAACTTTATCTGGCATCTCATTTGGCGTAAAACCTTTAAATTACAATGTTTTCTTCTGGACAATTCCTGAAAAAATAATAACAACATTTAAATCCTACTGTTGAAGGCCTTGTAATAGTTGAAAACGTTCTCGGTTTTTCTAATGTATTTTAAGATATTTTTAATTTGAATTTTAAATACCTTTATATTATATTTATGCTCCTGAAAGTAATTTTTGAACAATTATTTGTACTTTTATATGTATTTTAATTATTTAACTCAAGGTGAATATAGCGCTACAATTTTAGATTTCATTTGTTGAATTTTTTTGGTTTACTTTAAAAGTATAAAGGCCAATTCAAAAGTGTAATTTCCTAAAAATAGTTTCAAGCTAAATGCTTTATCTAAGTTATCTAACTGCATTCGCTGCGCTTTTTTTTATGTACAATATTAAGTAATTACACATATTTTTATTTCAATGTAATACAGAAGGATGAAAAAAACATAAAATCTTAGCAATTTCTTCATAACACCTATATATATAAAAGCCGTTCTTTGTGTGTATGTCCTTTATACAAATCTTCAATTTTAGACCGATTTGCACGAAACTTGCGGTACATACGTTTTAGAACGTGGGAAAGATCACTGTCTGCTTTAAAAAATCATCAGACCTGTATTTATCCCTTTTTTCTACCACCTTCCAAAATTTAACATTATAGAAATATCTCTTTTTTAATTTTTCTAATTCAACCGTTTCTTTCCTGTTGCTACACCCTAAAAAACGGCAGAGTAATTTAAAGAAAATGAAACGCGTGTATTTGGATAATATAAATTCAGATTTTCCCGCTATATTTTTGCATTTTTGAAATCGACGTCATTCTAATACACGAAAATTTCCCCTATGTAATGGTAAAAATTTTAACTAAACATGTGTTAAAATGACGTAGTATCTTCATTTGAATGATTTTAAAGTTAAAAAATCTATTTTAATACAGGCGTTTGAATTTCAAGAAAACAATTCAAGAAAAAGATAATAAAAAAATCGTTTGCTTTGCTAGATATGACGTCAATTTTGTCAATATTATTTCAAACTGGTTCTAAAAACCGGCGGCTACAATTTATTTCCTATTTCTTTGTAAAGCTGAATCTTTAATTATATCATTTAGATAACTATTTTAATACTTGAAATGCAGTGATAACATTCTACGATTTATATCGAATACGGTTATATAAAACACGATTTTTCTACTGTTTATATTAAATAGAAATTATAACATAGTTACTAGAGTAAGTTTTTTTTTTTTCTTTTTAAACAAAATTTCATGACATGGAAATTGATGTCATTTTCATTTTTACGACTGTGGATTTGGATTTTATGAATGGAAATATGGGTTTCCAGTTAAAAATGATCGGCAATGAATCTTTGTATACATGTGTTAAAGATGCCTGATATGCTGCCGAAAAATCGTTTTTAATTTGAAACACGAATGTATTTTTAACCGTTAGTATATTTGTTAGATTTCTCAATAAATACAGGGAAAAGTATTTTTTGTATTTTCGTTTTAGCGATCACTTATTTATCTGAGTAGCACATTTCGCCCGCTGCAGTTTCTCCGAACAAATCTTGAATTAAAGGAAATATATCGGTGAATTTGATCTGCCATTTTAAAGCAATGTGTATATTTATCTCAAATGTACTTTCATATGGCTGAATACGATACGATCATCACTGTGGTATTATATTTTATAATGTTATATTTATGTTTATTATATTTTATAAGACAAAATTTTGGCTGTTAAGGACAAAAGTTTTAGTTATCATTAACAGTAGGATTTGGTCTAAGAATGATAGACGGATATGCAATATACTAAAACTATTTCTTAAAAATTATCTAACTTTTTAAAAAGGCAAATCATTTAGAATTGGTTTCGCCTGATTATAGAACATTTCAGCTAATTCTAAAACAAAGCATGTACAACAAAATGTTATATACTAAAACCATTCAAAAATTTGGGGGCAAAGTAACAGTGCAAATGTCATCAAAATCTGTCCGGTAGAACTTTTAAAAAATGCTAATCTTTTAGGATCGGGCTCACCTGACTATTGAACTTTCTTCCATAATTTTATAACAAAGTGACGTAAAACTATATGCAATATTTTAAAACCATCCGTGTAAAATTATCTAACAAACAATGCAAGTTTCAATGAAATTCATTCAGAATTTTTAAAAATACTAATCTTTCATAATCGAGTTCCAGATAATTATGGAATTTTCCCCTACAATTCTATGACTAATCAGAGAATAACAATGCTACGCACCAAAAGCTTAACTGAAAAACTAATAGTGCAAGTTGAATTAATTTTTTTTTTAGAAGAACCCAAGCAACTGGAATGAGATTCCCACACGAAAACAAATACTGAAATTTGCCAATTTAGTTATGTAAAAGTACACGAAAAGAAACAAATACTGAATTATTTACAATGTTTTTGAGCAATTAAGTTAATCTTATGTAACTGGGTTGCAGCCATATTTTAAAAAATTCAAGCTTGAAAATTACTTTAAAAAATATAAAAAATCTGTAAATTGAGATAAGCTTTTCAAACAAATATTACTGAAAGTACTTTTTGTATTCTATTAGACATTGGAACGGTCAAATGTGAGATGTTTAAAGGTCAAATTGCAGTAAAAGTGAAATTTGTGGTTGGGTTAGGTTGTTGCCACCAACAATATGATGCTAGAGTTACTCATAGTAATGTCTTTTCTTTATAATATTGCATTAAGAGCAAACAGGTATATCTTTCGTACTTGGGCTGCATGCAAATTTATAAATATTCATAACTGAAAATTACTTTAAAATCCATTCAAATAAGAAAATTGAGATAGAATTTTCAAATAAATTTCATTTGAAAGAAATTTTTTCTGTTCGACCGTGTGAAAAACGAAATTGTATGATGTTCAGAGGTTAAGAAAAATTTCAGTAAAGGCACAATTTATGGGTTAGGTCGTTGCCATCATCAGTATAATTTCACAATTGGCATTGTATTTGTTGTTTTATGTATATGGGGCATTCTCACAATCTTTTCACTTTTATGTCCCTGAATAATAATTTTTATTTTAATACATTTTTTGTGTTTTTTTTTTATTTCATATACTGGGGAACATCCCATTGCATGATTGCATAACAATATTAACGAGCTAAATTAGTTTTGGACGATGTTGTGGGTCCAAATACCTGGAAAACTCCTATACCGTCCCTTGCCCCTGATGCTGTTTTTTAAGTTTGGAGCTGTCTGTATAAAATTGTTTCAATAAAAGTAATTCGATGTAATTTTTTTCCGAAACTGGGACAACTGTTTTATATAAATATGTAACAAAAAATTAATCTGCACACATTTTTACGGTTGATATTATTTTTTTTAACTCTGTCCCTGGGTTTTTCACCCTTACCGTCCTTCTTGCTAAACTTATACAGAAAATCACTTCAGATGCAGCCACAGAATTTTTTGCAAGTTTTTTCTCATGCAGAAGTATGCTAGAGAAAGAATGTCTAAAATTCTTTGACAGGAAATTTACTGCAGAATTTAAATCAGCATTTAAATTTCAATTTCAAGATCGTGGCTTTATTGGTAGTCTTACCGTCCCCAAGGTTTATTCCTGCACTTTTCGAGGTAAATTTTTAAAAAAATAATAATTTAATCAAATGTTAACAACTGTTTCTAAAAATCAATGAACATTGTGGCTATCACTTAGTCTTAACATGATTTGCCTAAAAATTGGTGGTAATTTTCCTTACCGTTCCATCCTTACCGTCCTTTTTTCCTATACCGTCCCCTTTTTCCTATACCGTCCCCTTTTTTTACGTTACCGTCCCTTCTTTAACAACCCTTTAAGACAATGTTATACCAAAAATTTTATACTAAAAATACTACATTTTTATTATTTCTTTTTTGAATGTCCTGTGGGTACCTATGCAAATTCATTATAAGGAAAATTTTGAAGAAAATAAAAAGTTATAGTGGTAAAATGGTAAGGAAAATTAAACTCGCAAGTTTAACTTAAACCTCAGTTAAATAAAAACTTTTTCGCTGCTGACCATTTTTTCTTTATTTTGAATCATTAAGGCATTCGTATCTATCATATTAAAATGTTATTTTAGCAAGTTTAATTTCACCAGATTTTTATTCCCGAAAGTCAAAAAGTTTGTGAGAATGCACCATATTCTGAAGATGACTTAATGAAAGAGTCGAAACCGTTAAATTTTTAGTATTTTTAATGTGACTTTATTGAAATGACGTCTTTTAAGCAAATAATTGTATTTTAATATATGTCTTGACATTTGCTTGAAATGTATATTATTATGGTATAGTTAACAGTTGACGTAATTAAGACTATTTTACTTACATTTACATTTCTGATTGATCTTTTTAACGATCCGTGAACGGGAATTCACCAATCTCTGTTATTTTCATTGCCGTATTATTTCTTTTAAATGTATTTTACCCTGGAGGAACCTTATTATTGACATGAGCGAAGCCGGGTAGATCTGCTAGTTTAAAAATATTGGGGGCGGGGGTTTGCCATTTTTGTAGCGAAATGTCATGCTTATGCCAGACAGGGTACACTCAATTCAACTAAATAGATTTCAACTTCCTTTGTACTACATATTACTATTACACTTACCTGTGCACTGAACTAGGAGTTTTATAATATCTTTAAAATTAACTGAAATATTTCAAAGTATGCCAAAAAATATATTTTTATTTTATTAAAATTTTACCATTTTTTTATATTCGAGTTCCTGTAAAATGATTACATTTTCACATAGAACTTTGATTCTAGTTCAAAACATAGTGAGTAATATGGAAAGCATTCTGACACAATTTCACTCAAATTTGTTAAAAACATTTTATGTAATGAAGTTTATGGAACATGGAAATAACGTAAAATTTGATATTCCAGAAATCGCATTTAAAGATTTCTCATTTTATATAATTTCTTATCTATAAAATTAATCTAGAAGTGTAAATTAAAGCTTATTAATGTTTTTAGGTTAAAAAAAAAGAAAAGATAATTATGCATAGTAACATTGTTTACATTTTTCCTGGCCTTCCTACGTCCATTTCCGGAATTTGGCTCATTACTTCCTGTTTGTTAAACTCTCCATAACTCTTCTTCTAGAAATCGTAGGAATAAAATTAAAACAGATTTGGAATAGTAAACGATTTCTCTTTCAAATAAAGCAATAAAAACAGTTCGAAATTTTTAAACAAAACAGTCTTTTTAGTCCTTTATGCTTAGTCGTTATAGAATTATGAATTCATGAAAATTATATCTTCAAAAGCATTTTTCGTGAATTGTTTAAACTACATTAGAAGATTTACATAATCATTTAATAAATTTTAGAAGGAATGAAGGATTTAGAAGGATTAATTAAATTTGAATTTATAGGGATTTTGTGCAATATTTATAACCCAACTCAAATCTTTTATTTTAAACATTTTTCTTAGTATTTTGTAGAATTTGGAAATGTACAAATATAACGTTCTTACAATAGAAATATAGAAAGATTTCCGAATTGAAAAATACCCTCCCACCTCCAACGCCAAGAAAGCTGAAAAGATGCAAAGGCAAAAGAAATCATCCGTTTAAAAATATTTTTGTTTTGTGTAACCAATAATGCTTTTGGAACAAGATAAAGTAATGCATCTATAACTCATTCTAAACTGTCTTACTAATAATCGATGTATTAAATGAATTTTATAACAAGTTATTTTAATGGTACTTATAAGTACCGTCAGTAGATAAAGGGTTAATGCAGGCGCAACACAACCTTATTTTTCTCTATCACAACAACACATTTCAGCACATTTTTCTCTAGAACCTTAAAGAAAAATAGAGCCCCATAATTTTTTGAGATTTGGTCTAAATGTGTAATGTGCAATTCAAAAGTATAATTTTCCAATATAACGGGAAATAATTTCAAGCTAAATTCCTTATTTAAAGAAAAATGGAGTCTCCTGAATATTTTAGGTTTGTTTTAAAAGTAAAATACAAAGTTTTGCTTTTGTGGGAATAATATTTTGAGTTGTTCTAAATTTCCCTATTTAGCTATCAGAAAATTTTGAAATTTTGCAATTACTCAAAAGAATAAAGTTAACATGCTTTTTTAACGTCTATACCAAAACATTATGAGATTCACTTCAAAACTACGAAAATACAACAAAATTATTTTAAAGCAGTTTAATTTTGAAATTTAAATCAGTCGATAGCTTAATTTTAATGAACTTATTTATAAAGTTTAGTTGTAAAGAAAACGAAATAGCTTAATAACTTATTTTTGCTCCTTAATTCTGTAGTTCCTATGTTTTTTCCCCGTTTAAAAAGATCGGCGGAATCTATTAGTATATCACACTCGAACATGTCATTGTATTTTGTTCCTTTCAGAATTTAAATTAACGCTAAAAAGTTGTTAACGTATATTTCAACAAAAACTATTTTCTGATTAACGTTGTATACATTTAGAAACATGATTAAAATTGGAAAAGTTTTCAGACTGAAAAATACTTATGAAGATAATGTTTCACAATACTGGGATTATTCCGCTATTCGCAGAACAGACAGAACCGCCAGCCCTCTGGGATGTCCAGAACGCTGCATACCCGATCACGGACTACTCTCCGGAAAAATTTTAAAGATTAATTCAATAAGTACGAGACATCGACAGCAGTGTTGCCAGATTGGGGATTCTGTCCCCATTTTGGGGGATTTTGAACTTCTAGGGGAATTTTTTGGGGGACGAGTAGTTCGTGGGTAAATTTTTGGGGACTACCGAAAATTTTGGGGGAAAGCTTGGGGATTTTTTTTTAACTAATTTTCGTAAAGATTTCTTTTAGTCCTGTAGAAAAACTGGATCTATCTCGAACTCAATTTTGATTTGAAAAACTAAAATACAATCCAGAAATCGGAAATATCAATCATAATTCTCTTGGATGTGGTCGTGTTTGTTGTTTACTACATTAGAGTTTACACGTATTACAGATGCATCAGCCTTCTAAAGTCTTAAGCAGCTTAAACCAGCATACGTGAATCTAAATCTGCAGGAATTATACAAAAAATTCTTTCGACGTTCTTAAAAAAAATGTATTTAAATTTGTGGAAAGCAAATATTTTTCTCTTATGATATACAAAAGCACATCGATTAATACAGCGAAAACACTTTGCATTATGATTATGTACGTCAGTATAGGGATGACAAAAAAATTAAAACAGCGTACCATCTCGGATTCATTCAAATTCCAACTGATAAAAGATTGTCTAAAGTTGTGGAGCTAATGTAACAATAGCCAACATTGTTAGACAATACTGTTAAAAACAAACGTAAAACAACTTGTCACTGCAAAATATATCTCTCATTCTCTTAATGTAGCTACAGAAAAGGCATTCAGCCCAGTTTAAAAGTTTGTTTTTTGTAAATGGGGAATTTTTTCAAAAAAAGGCTTGATTTGGGGAAAATTTTTGAGCTTAAATTACTTAGATATTTTTTACAATGGTAAATTGAAAATTTAAAATTCCTTTTTTGAGTAAAAACTGAGTTGGGGACTTTTGCGAAAAAAAACACTGATTTGGGGAAAATTTTAGAAATTTTGGGGAAATTGATTTTTGTCAATCTGGCAACACTGATCGACAGACTGGTTGGAGCTTGTTGTACATCTGACGAACCCGGCGGTCAGAGTACCGTTGCTCACGGAACAAGCAAAATCGAGGTCAGACTCCTTCTGGGATTTTAAAAAATCACACATTATACAAGGTTGTACAGTCAGATAACACATGGAGGAATGGTGTATACTGTAAATAGTGAAAAATACATTTTTTTTTTTTTTATGAAATAAGAAATAGTTTTACGCTAAATGTTTTATTTGCAGAATTCGGTGAAAACCAAGTCTGCTGCATTTTTTATATTTGTTTTACAAGCGAAATTTAAATTTTATATGAAAAATGTTTTGAACCATTCAAAATTTAACAAAATTAGCTATGAAAAAATTTGTAAATTTTGAATTTATTCAAAAGAAAAAATTAAGCTATTTATTTTTTAAGTGTTCGAAAAAAATATGAAACTCGGAGAATAAATTAATTTTATTTATTCATTTATTTATTTTTAATTTTAAATCTTAAATCAGTCGATAACTTCGCTTCAGTTAATTTACTTATGAAGTTTTGTTGAAAAGAAAATAGGAAAGCGTGTTTAATTACACTAATTTTTGCTCCACAATTCTCTAGTTACTAATTTTCTCAGTGTAATAATTGTCAACAAAATCCGCCAACATCAGTATTCATCATACTCGAGGGAGTAATTGTAGCCGGTTAATTTTTTTTCTTGTTGTAAAAGTGCAGTAAAGAATCATTAACATACTTTTCAACAAAAGTTATTTTGTGAATAACGTTGTATATATTTAGAAATTGTGATGAAAATTATAAAACTTTTCAACATCAAAAACGTTTTCAGGGTGATATTGTTCAAAGCAAGGATTTTCTGTTTTTATTAAGCCCACAGTTGCTAGTTATATAAAACATAGAAAAATAATGTTTACTATAAATTTTGAATAATATTAAATATGTTTTTCATAAAACTGAAAGATAAATACTTTATTTAGACAATTTATAAAAAAAATAATCTGTTTTATTTTAACACTTTATTAAATATTTAATGAGAAATTTCGATCTTTTGAAATCAATATTTTGAAACCTTATTACCGAGAAAAGAAAACGAGATATCTTAAAAGAAATTTTAAATATTACATCGGGTAACCTTTTTGTGTACTCTGAAATTGTACCAACCATATAATACCAGTATGGCTTTATTGAAATATTTATACAGTAAACTTCAATTATTCGTCAATTACAGAGCCGTCGTATGACAAATAAGTCAATAGGCATATAAAAGTAACATCCTCCTCCTCCCCTCACACTTTCACAACAAATACATGCAAGTCACGCTAAACATTTAATATGAATACACAGAGTTCGTTGATATATATCAATCGATATATATCTTGATGTATATCATGATATATATCCGATATTTATTTTCAAAATATCAAGATTTTTGATATTTTCAATATTTTCATATTACTTGATATTTATTTTCAAAATATCAATATGTGTGATATTTTCAATATTTTTCTATATTTGATATTTGTTTTCAAAATATCACCGTGCAAGATATTTTTGGATATTTTCTGTCAAGACAAGTGGAAATGAAATTTCCAACTGTTATCGACTGTGTTGTTCTGTATGTAAAGAATTTTTGTCTCTGATAGTGACTTATTTACCTGAAGAAAACCAATATCTTTTCCAAGCTTTATGTTTGATTTTTTTACTTTTAACTGTAGATTATGAGAGACATAATTAATTCAGAACAGACACTGAAAGATAAAGTGTCTAATTTAGATACTCAGTTATATATACAGCTTCATTAGAAAATAATTTGTTCTGGTATTGTTTTAGTTCAGTTTAAACTGTACAGCATAATAGGGAATAAAAAATAAGATAATCTAACATTTATGTTTAAAATTTTCAATTGAAGCAATATTTTGTATTTAAAATATTTAATAGTTTTTTATAAATTTCTGATTTCTTGATAGTTGATACTGAATCCTATAGCATTTTCTTTTCTTATTTTAATGTAAGTGTATAAAGCAAATTGTTTCTGTTTTCAATTAGTTGATCTTGTATTTTGTTCTGAGTAAAAAAGAAAAGAAAAAATGCACTTTTAGTATATTAAGTTTTCATGCTAAGTGCAATATGTTTCAGTTTCTGATTTATATTATACATAAGAAAATATTTATTATCAGCAGTAAATTGACTATTTTGAAAATGTTGGATATATATTGAAAATATCGGATATATATCAAAATATCGGATATTTTTGATATTTTCGAAAATATCATGATATTTATAAACCCTGTGAATACATGATTTCGTAATTTTCTAAATACAAATAAAGATTTGAATAGGAAATTGAGTCAGCTATGTCCAAGTTGCAGCGTTGCCACTGGCGACTATTTTTATATTCTATTCGTACCACTATTGTAAAAAGATAAACTTTTTAGTACATTTCTCTTGCACATGTTGTCAAAACATATGTGAAAAAAATTTTCCATTTGAGAATGTGGTGCGAGATAGAATTAAATAATAGTCGCTAGTGGAATTCCTAACGTCAGTGTTGCCAGATTGGGGATTTTGTCCCCATTTTGGGGGATTTTAAACCTCTAGGGGAATTTTTTGGGGACAAGAATTTCGTGGGGAAATTTTTGGGGACTAAAGAATTTTTGAGGAAAAACCTGGGGATTTCGTTTTTTTACTATTTTCCGTAAAGATTTCTTTTTGGTCTTGTAGAAAAACTGGACCTGTCTCGAACTCTTGAAAAATGAAAATACAATCCAGAAATCGGAAATATCAATCATTATTCTCTTGGATGTGGTCGTGTTCGTTGTTTACTATGTTACACTACAGTTTACACATATTACAGATGCATGCGACTCTAAAGTCTTAAGCAGTTTAAACCTGCACATGACTAAATCTGCAGGATTTTAACGAAGAATTTCTTCGCCGTACTTTAAAAAAAAAATTAATTTAAATATGTGGAAAGTAAATATTTTTCTCTTATGATATACAAAAGCACATCGATTGATACAGCGAAAATACTTTGCATTATGATTATGTACTTCAATATAGGGAGGACAAAAGAATTAAAACAGCGTACCATCTCGGATTCATACAAATCCCAACTGATAAAAGATTATCTAAAGCTATGGAGCTAATGTAACAATAGTCCAACATTGTCAGACAATACTTTTAAAAACAAACGTAAAATAACTTGTCACTGCAAAATATATCTCTCATTCTCTTAATGTAGCTACAGAATATGCATTCAGCCCAGTTTAAAAGTTTGTTTTTTGTAAATGGAGAATTTTTTCAAAAAAAGGCTTGATTTGGGGAAAATTTTTGAGCTCAATTTACTTAAATATTTTTTATAGTGATAAATTGAAAATTTAAAAATTCCCTTTTTGAGTAAAAACTGAGTTGGGGACTTTTGCAGAAAAAAAACACTCATTTGGGGAAAATTTCAAAAATTTTGGGAAATTGACTTTTGACTATCTGGCAACACTGCCTAACGTGTACTTCAGTTATGGTAATTTAATTTCAGTCACCAAATTTGACGATATTTTGCCAAGCTTGGCAAAAATTTGATGCAGGCTTACATCACTATCTAGTTTTAAATGTATGAGAGTAACAACAATAGTTACAACAATTAAAGTAAATTTGCAAGAAACTACGTTTTCTAAAACTCTTAAATAAAACCTTATTGTGGAAAAATCAGCCATCCTAAAATACCGACACCTTGCTCAGTCACATCCAAATCGGTTGATAAATACGTGTGGTATCATATGACAAAAATCTAATTGTTTCAAAATATCAGCCATCCTAGAATTTCAAATTCCAATATATCATCATTTTCTAGGATAAAGGTGAAACAAAAAATGCTCCGGAAACCTTGTATCGAGGTCGAACAGTTAAAGGAAAAAACTTTTTTCGGTTTCTAATTTTTTTTTCATCTTTTTTAATTTAAAAAAATTAAAAACAATTTTAAGTGGCGGCCATTTTGAAACAAGATACCGAATTGAGAGGAACAACGAATTCGATCGAGATCTTGATCAGTCCTGTACACATGTTCAGTCACTTCCAAATCGGTTAATACTGGATATCGGATCATAATCCTATACATCGGATAATAATATATAGGAGTGCTATAACATGACAAAAATCAGATGGTTTTAAAATGTCAGCCCCCCTGGAATTTCAAACGTCTATATCTCAGCCATTTTTTAAGATATAGGCAAAACAAAAAATGCTCCGGAATCCTTGTATCAAGGTCTATCAATAAAAGAAAAACGTTTTTCGATTTCTAATTATTGGGGGGGGGGGGTTTACATACATATATTTTTTTTTTTATTAAAAACATTTTAATCTGGCCTGTACGAACTCGGTCGAGATCGTGATATGCCCTTTAAATATGCTTAACCACATCCAAATGCCTTTTTAAATCATTTGCAAATTTTCTGCCCTGGTAAGTTTTGTTAATTATTTTTGTAATGTCTTTACATATTGCATTTGGATCATAATTATTTTTTGCTTGTCTTATTATTTACATATTTTGGATTTCTTAATATGTTATAAGGAGTTAAATATTGTCATTTTTTAGGCCTAATTCCGATAATATTTGATTAAATGATATATCTTTATTATGAATTATGCTTATGTGCCCCTCTTTTGATTCCATAAGCTATCCATAGTTTCTGATTTGTGCATTTCTAATGTCCTATGTTCATCTTTCGATTTATCTTTCCCTGCTATTTTTACAATTGTGAACTCATTTTAACGGTTTAATTTAATTTTATCTTTTCCACTGAGTATCACACACGTGATTTAATTTTAATTATCTCTTTATTTATTCTTTCCAACAAAGTTGAAAAGTGTTTACGCATTCGGTTTGTCTGGGTTGGCTGGCCGTTTAGCCGTCTGTCCACGCTCAAACTCCCGTAAATATGATCGAATTTTCATGCAGTTGATAAAGGTTTCTTAGGGTCGCCAAAGCATGTTTGGTGATGAGGGATTTTATGGTTTTATATGAAGGATATAAAATTAATAGTTCATTTACAGGGGCACTCAAAAGAATTCCATTACATTATGGTATGTGGGGAAAAATCCTTTGCAGAATATTTTAATGATATTACGCTATGTCAAATGTATTCAAACCATAAATCACTGAATTTACTACGATTACGTTTGAACGGGGCATTCATAGCATTTTTTATTCATTTACAAGGACACATAAAATAAATCGGTTACAGTACTGTCTTTGAGTAATAATTACTGGGCTGTGCGCTTTAAATTTCGGTATGCGCTTTTAAATTTAACTAATTTTTTGCATGTTACTCGTTATATATAAATTCTATACCTCATATAAAGGGCTGCACAAAAATATTCACGTACCATTCTCGTTATTAGAGGAAATTGATGAAGGGGAAATTTCAACTGAGGTATATGTATTTCTTAAGTGAACTAAATTTTGGAATGCATGTAGTTAATAGATACAAATCTATATATCATATACAGAGCTGCTGAAATAATTGGGATAATTTTCCTGTTGTAGATGGGAACAGCTGAAATTGGGTTTTCGAATGCGTTATGAGTTTCCATATTGTTGAATTATACATAATGTTTTAACTTATTAAACGGTGCCGTTTTGTTACATTATTCTAAATGTTGGAAAGTGTTTCATAATCTATGCTTGACGCATGATTTCTTCTTTCCTGTTTACATTTTGTAATAGAAACTACCTAAAAGTGTCCTCTAAATAGAGGTGTCCGTTATGGAGGTTTTACTGTATTAGTTTTCCTTTATTTCCCTGTTATTTTTACATTCAATTAACGTATACTTTTTATTAAGCGGCATCAAATTTTGCAGGTGCACTGTATAAAAACTTTGCAAAAACATTAAAAAATTTCAAAAAGTATTTTTTACTGTATTAAAATTTTGAAGATTCTACTATTTTTTTACAAACTTACTTCCGAATAATTCAGCTTTCAGCATTTTGAATATTTTGTGAAAAAATATCATAAAATAAATACAAAGTAACAGGCCAGATCAGTCTTTCATGAAAATTATAAATAACACTAAATTCTTTCAGGCGAAATAAATTGCCTTTTTATATAATTTAGTTTACAACAGAATTCAAAAATAAATCTTTTATGGTACTTAATTTTGATTATTCAAATATTTTTCAGTACTTAAGGCAATGCCTTTTAAGAGAAATAAGCAGAAAGAAAATCCCTTCTTTTCTTCTTACAAAGTAAAAAAAAAAAAGAAATTCTTAACATTTTTTTAGTTATTGTTTTAATTTACTTCTTGTTATGAAACTAATTTGGTGACCTTTTAAGTATTGACGATCTCTTGATATAAGAATGATTAAAAGAAATGTTTATCGATTTCTCTGAAATATCAAATATTGATTTCCAAGTTCAAACGAAGTGTTTTATTCGTTTCAAAAATTGCATAAATTATTGAGAGAAATTTTGCTGATAAAATCATTTCAAATATATTGTTAATTATATGAATATCCCCGAAATTTGGCTAGTGAAAAAAGTAATTCAAGAAGACAGAATTAAATAAAAAATCTCTATCATATTTAATGAGTAAACGCCTCCAATTTTTCAAACACTTAGAATAATACTATTACAAAAATGAAAGTTTTCTTTTTAAGTTATCGTGCTGAAATTGAGATTAAAATGATCAAAAGTTGTAAAAGATCTGAAAACATTAGAAATACTAAAACACGTGACATTTCAAACTCATAGATTAAAATTTACTACATATTGAATCATTAGGACATGAGTCAGTCAGTAAATCAAGGTATCACGGTGTTTATGGTATTGATTCCATTATTTAGACTTACTTATACCTACTTTTAAAACTTTACTCTTCCTGTATCAAGAACAAAAAATTGAATTAAGTCATTCCACACGAGTTCGGCTTTTTAGTGAAACTTCTCGAATCTACGCCATATTACGAGGGCAATCCAGCAAGTAAGTTCCGTTTTCAATTTTTGCCACGGAAGCACTGGGTTCCTGATTTCCCACATGCGCATCCACTTTGTTGGCTCATTGGCAAACAATTGAAGTTATTTGTAGGTCGCTGAGTATTTGTGTCGGCTACATGTTGAGCGTTTAAAATGTTTAAAAATTTTTGAACGTCACGCTGCATGCGAGTTACAGTCTGTCAACCGCTTTCTGAATGCTAGGAGCACTAAACCTATTGAAATTCACAGCCAAATTTGTGGAGTTTACGAACAAATGTCGATGAGTGATTAAATGGTATGGAGAGGGGTACAAAGTTTTAATGAAGGACGTGAAAACGTTCACGATGAAGAACGCAGTGGACGATCGTCTCTGATTGATGATGATTTGCTTACAAAAGTTTTTTAAGAGAAGATTAACAAGAACCGAAGATTCAATAAAGGACGTGAAAACGTTCACGATGAAGAATGAAGTGGACGGTCGTCTCTGATTGATGATGATTTGCTTACGGAAGTTTAACCCCTTGGGGACGAGCGACACGTATACGTGCCGGAAATAGGCCTAAGGATCCTCGTTTATCCTCACCAGTAAAATTTTACTGTAAAATTTGCCTTATTTAATCCGAGCATTTTCCCGATTTGAATAGGCACAAACTTCTGTTTTTTTTTTAAACCGGTAGCAAAGTAATAAACATTTCGTAAAAGGCTCCCGTCGCGAAGGGGTTAAGAGAAGATTAACAAGAACCGGCGATTCAATGAAGGACTTGAAAACGTTCACGATAAAGAACGAAGTAGACAATTGTCTCTGATTCATGATGATGTGGTTACAGAAGTTGAAGAGAAGATTAACAAGAACCGCAGATTCAATGAAGGACGTGAAAACGTTCACGATGAAGAACGAAGTGAATGGTCGTCTCTGGTTGATGCTGATTTGCTTACAGAAGTTGAAGAGAAGATTAAGGGGAACCGCAGATTGACCATTACGACACTATCAATCCATTTTCCTCGAATTCTCGTACACTTCTTCATGAAATGGTTGGCATCGCAAGCGGCATCTTTCTGCGAAGAGAGCATACAAAAGCTCGCGTACCGCTATGATAAATGCTTCAATAATGGTAGCAACTATGTATGTCAAAAAATAATCAAAGAATTTACTTCATTATGCCATAAAAAAATTAATAATCGTTTTCTTTTGTTTAATTGCTTAACAGAACTTACTTTCTGAATTGCTCTCGTATATTCCAAAATGCATTTTCTTGGATTTCGCCATATATCGACTCCAATATCTCTCTCGGCCTAAGCAAATCTGAGCTACATCCCCGATATTCAGTCTTTTCTCTTTTCTCTATTCTGAAAAGATTTTTCTGTACAAGTAGCAATAGTAAGTCAGTCAGTTAATCAGCAAGGCAGTGGATCACAATGTTTATATTACATATAATCATGATTGTTTTATATTATTTAAGGAAATATCGTATCTTTAACACTTCCCAACAAGGTTGAAAAGTGGTTATGAATTCGGTTTGTCTGTCTGTCAGTGCTTCAACTAACGTAAATATATTCAGATTGCCATGAAATTGATATATGTTATTGGGGTTTACCATGGCATGTTCGGTATTGAAAATTAAGTGCTTTTACGATTCATTTACAGGGCGCTCAAAAGACTTCTGTTACATTACGGCCTATGGAGAAATATTGTTTGTGGTGTATTTTAATAATAATGCACTGTTTTAAACATATTGTTATTTATGTATATCAAAGAGGTGTGCTACAAGGCGCTTAGTGTAGAATCTGGCTTGTGTGTAATTTATCGATCATTTACAGGTACACACAAAAGTATTTTGATTGCAATACTGCCTATGAAGATTAATTGCTAGAAGTGTGTTTTTAGTTGTGGTACGCGTTTTAACATTTAACAAGTTTTTTTGCGTATTATTTGCTGTGTGTAATTTCTATAGATCACATACATGGCTACACAAAAGGTCTCAAGTACATTTCCGTTTATTGACGGAAATTGCTCAATGGTAATTTTCAACTGTGCTATGCATTTAATTAAACTAACTTTTAGAATACCATGCAGTATACATACAAATCTATAGATCATATACAGCGGTGCGCAAGAAAATTCGGATATTTTTCAGCCTATTGATGGTAATTGCAGAATTTGGTTTTCAAAAATGCGTTATGCATTTTCTAAATTGTTTATTTGGAGATCTTTCACCTTAATAACCACCTGGACGCATGATTTTTGTTCTTGTTCGTATATGCCGCATATTTTTTTATATGCTCAATAAATGTTACCTTAGATTACCAAACCAGCAGTCATTCGGTCAAATAGTTTATGAATTATGAAGTTCGGAGCTTCGAAACTCCTAATGTGAAATTCATCTCCAATCTTTGCAAAACAGACACGGAAATGTGTTTTTTAAAAAGAACTCAAAAACTACTAGGTGGAATGAGCTGTAACTTTGTATTTGCACATTTGAAGATTCTTTAAATCCATTTTTCTTATAAATATTCTAAAATTCATATATTTTTGGAAAAGTAATTTAAAACATAAACATTTTTTTCGAAATAAATTTTCAAAACAAATATGAATTGTAACTTATATAAGTAAGTTAACAGAAATAGATTTCTAGAAGCTTCAGATATGTGAATGTTGAGTTACGCTTCAAAAACCACCTGCATTGTGATTTGTTTTGCAATGATTACAAAGGAATTTAACATTTGAAACTCCAGACTTGAAACCTGTATAATTCCTAAACTACTTGACCGAATGCTTTCCCGCGTGGTATCCTATGAAAAAAATCATTGGAAAATCCAAATAAGATTTCAAACATTAGCTGTTCGTGTTGAGAATTTCAGAATTTGGTATCATTTCAGTATGAAAACAACCCGAATGTTATTTTTTAGCATGAATTGAAAAAATTAATTTTCATCGTTTTTTCTTTCATTTTTAATAAAGCATCGGTAAAATATTAGAGAAATATGTAAGCTTTCATTTTTAAAAAACGTATAAATAAATATAAATGTATTTTTTTTTTAAACATGCTTTCATTAAAATTCACAAAAATGTAGAAAAAATATTTTTTTTAAATGCGATTAAACGTAGAGATGGGAATTTCGCCAAATTAGCCAGCTATCGCCAAGTTGGCTTCATATATGGCAACTTATTTTTCTCACTAAATTCGGCGATATTTCTCTAAGTTGGCTAAAAATTTGTGCTATTGTTATAACCCTGCCATTAGTACTTTTCAGCAAATAGTCATTGTTGAAGCTGATACTGAATTCTGCATGGGAAATGAACCATTGCTTACCTTAGAGATCGAATTAAAAAAAATTAATGTCCAATTCATGCACTGCCCACAAGAATACATATATATTGCAAATTTCAAAGCTCTATGTCACCAGGAAGTCGGTGAAAAAGGAAGTAACAATATTTCATTGACACATGCAAACAGAATTGTAAGTTAAAAGAAAACATGTAATAAATCGGTTCATCCGTTACCGAGATATTTCTGGGGCCTGAAATGGCGCAATATTTCAAAAATTTGATTAACTACGGGTGTAGTCTCGCTATATCTAAATTTAATGAATTATCAATACACAAAGTCGAAAGTTTATTCTCAGCATTTTTTAATCTTTATGTTAACTGTTTTTAATTTGCATTTCATTTAAGAAAAAAAATATTTTTAATGTAATCCTAGTCAGAATTTCTTTTTCGGTTAAAGCGTAAAGTGTATTTCAGCAAAATGAGAGTTGAGAGATATAAATAAAACGCTGCGATAAAATATATCGCATGCAGCAATAAATCTGGAACATCTGACGAAAAAAATAGCGAAAGCAAGAGACAAAAATTATATCTTTAAAACTGTTACTACGGCGAAGTTACGTCAACGTAATTTTGACTAGCGATCATTTTTCTCTAGAAAGTAAGAAGGCTGAAACTAAAGTCATAAAAAATTACTTCAAAATGTAATTTTTCAATTTTTTCTACATCCAGGAAAAATTTTGTTTTCTTAAAATAAATAACTGCCAAAAAAATACTTGAATTTATTTTCACTGTGCTGTCTTATCTTTTTAAATTGCTATTTTTTTTTAGAATAAACTCTAAAAGAAAGCATTAATAATAGAATAAGATACAATTTTTGATGGAAATTATTATTGTAGTAGTATTTTGTGGAATAAATTCAATTTTAGCAAATATGTGATGGACAAACTCAAAGTGATACCAAATTTCTTGTCTAGGAACTATTTTCAGCAATGAAGATTAATAACGGGGTTTTTTTCTTAAAAAAGCCAAAATTGGATGAATTAAGACAAACAGTGAACATTTATTTTTTTTTTTAACTAAATGGCAATAATAATTTTAAAGGATGAATTACGCCCGAGAAATCTAAATTTAGTTACGTGAATTTTTATTCATATTGCTAACAAGGCGTAAAACCAACCGAGTGAAAAAGCATCCAGGCCGAATTTTGAACCTGGATCTTTGGTTCAACGTAACAACATGCTGCCAACTGAGGCCCTTGGAACGACACACTAGCCCGGCAAAATTCACTCCTATATGTTGGTAAAGCTGCAACCGCAGCGTAAGAGAGAATAATTTCATGAACCACAACCCTGCGGCAAATATGGGTGTAATTAAATGTAGATTACTAAAAAAGGCGTAAATCATCATTTAAAATTGTTATATACTATACATTAATCGATGCTGGATTAGTTTAGACTCATATTTGCCGCAAGGTTTTGCTTCGTGAAGTTATCCCATCTCGTGCTGTGGTTGCAGCCTGACCAACATATTAGAGTTAAGTGTGCCAGGCTAAGTGTGTTGCTCCAGTTGGCTCAGTTGGCAGAGCGTTGGTATGCTGAACCAAAGACACAGGTTAGAACCCTTGCCTGGATACTTTTCACTCGGTTGGTTTTACGCCTTGTAAGAAATGTGAATAAAAATTCACGTTATTAAACCTAAATGACAGTATTTTGTTTCCAATAAACGACTTTAAAAAATACTTATTACTCTTTACATATAACTAGCAAAAATCGCGGCTTTATTCGCCTAGTTGTTCAAAAGTGGCCAAGTTGTATATGAGTGTATATTTTATTAGACGAAATTATAGTGCTACGGATAGTTCAAAAATTATTAATTAAACCTCATTTTAAGTAAACTTCGTTCTTATACTGCATTAGGCAAACATACGGTTTAAATTAATAAAAAAAAATTAATTGCAAATAAATGATAATTTAGAATGTACATTTTGGAGGTCTTCCGCTCATTTCATTTTTCATTTGAACTTTCGAATCTTTTAGAAACCGTTCTTAGCGAGTCTTTACATCTTAAAAGTTACCACCATGCCAAATTCCAAGCTTCTACATCTCTAAAGTATTAGCCATGGGAAATTTCAAGTTTCTATCTTTAACAATTTCATATACATCATAGTTTTAAAACGTTTCCTGCTCACTTCACCCGTTTAAATTTTGAATTTTTTTAGAAACTGTTCTTACCCAAAACTTAAATCTTAAAGGTAACTACTATGCCAAATTTCAAAATTCTAGCCCAATAGCATGACAAAAATCGAAATTTTAGAACTTTTTTTGCTCTGTAACCTTTTAAATTTCGATTTAAAAAAAACTGTTTTGGTCAAGCTTTCATGTGTTTAAAAAATTAGCTATGCAAAATTTGAAGTTTTTAGCCTTAACAATTCAAATAAATCGTAATTTAGAATGTTTTTAGAACGTTTTTCGTTCATATCAAACTTTGACATTTCGAATTATTTAGAAACTGTTTTCAGTGAATATTTACATCTTAAAAGTAACAACCGTGCCAAATTCCAGGCTTTTATACAAAGTGTATCACGTAAAATGCAATTTTAGAACGTTTTTGCTCCTGTATCCTTTTAAATTTCGAATTTTTTTAGAACTGTCCTGAACGATCATTTACGTCTCTGAAGTAACAGCCAAGCCGAATTTTAAGTTTCTAGCCCTAACCATTCCAAATAAATCGTAATTTAGAACATTTTCCGCTCATTTCACCCTATTAAATTTCGATTTTATTTACACTATATTTATTTATTTATTTGAAATCTTAATAGCAAGTATTTACATCTTAAAAGTAATCGCCCTACCGAATTTCAAATTTCTAGCACAATATCACAGAAATCGTAATTTTAAAACTTTTTTGCTTCTACTCCTCCTTGAAGCTTGTTGTACCTACATTAAATAGAATGTTTATTAAAGCAGAAATGATCGCCAGCAATTTGCCACCATTATTTTTTTTAATCGGTTTGGCACTTACAGACGTTACCCCCTACAAACAAAAAATAAACGTTACTTCTTTATTAACATTAGTATAGATGCCCTTAAAAAAAAAATGTAAAATTCTAGATATGAAAAGTTGAAATAGAATTTGTTTTAATTTCTCCTTTTTTTTCTTTTCTTTTTTTTTTTTTTTTTTTTTTTTGCTCCTCTGTACTTTACAAATGAATAAATCTAATGTTTTAATTTTCATATTTAATATACTTTTTAAAGTGACAAATAACGAAATTCAAACACATATTTAGATACATATGTAGGATCCTGACTTACAATGAGTAAATAAATTTTAATCCTCGATTAATTCTTAATTAATTAATAATATACTTCATTAATTAAAAAACCATATAAAAACAGCTGTTAAGTAAAAAACATAAAAATGTTTCAATAGTTTTTATATATAAACTCTCTAAATGTTTCAGCTTCACCGAAGACTTTTTGAAGGCAAATGAAAATTTTCTACAGATGCACGACCTGTAATACAATGAAACGCCAATCACGTTTTATCAAAAAACGTGAATGATGGCGTTTCAAATAATTTCATCATAAATCGTTCAAATGTAGAAAATTCTCATTTGTTTAAAACAGTCTTCGGTGAAATTGAAACATGTAGAGCGTTTATATATAAAAACTACTGAGCCATTTTTATGGTTTTTATTTAACACCTGTTAGCAGTTAATGAAGTAATTTAAACATTTTTAAATTGGTTAATAATCACTGTCTTTGGAATTTTTAAATATTATAAACTTGAAATATACTGCTTTTATTAAATTAAACCAGCTGCATGGCATTTACATTGCATCAAATCTTTAGAGTTCTCGAGAAAAAAAAGTAATTTTACATTTAGAAATACCACCATATAGCATCACTTTTTATTAAATACTACATTTCAAGTAAGAAATCATATTTTCAATGTAAAATGAACGAAAATTGTGAAAATTATATTTTGCCAATTACGTGATTTTTGATGCAAATTGTATTTATCAAAAGTATAGTGTTGTTTTGAGATTTTGTTTCTATATTTTAGGAGCTAAATGACAATGAGCACATTGGCAAACTCATAAAAAATAGTTTAGCTTTTTTTAATTAAAATAATGTTACACAAGAAAAAATAGTATGGTTTATTTTTTTTATTATTTATTTATTTATTTTTATAAACAATTTTACTGTTATCGCCTTTTTGAAACATTTTATCCGCTATATTTCAAAAATAATTCATTGAAAATGGTACATGTTTTTTCTTTGAATTCAGTTATTGTGAATATGGGTTATCAACTGTTCACCTAAATGCAAGGAGTTTAAATCTTTCTCCTTGGTTAAGGGGTCTCAGGACTCTTAAAGCTTCAAAATTTTCGAAGTTTTATTTATTTATTTATTTATTTATTTAGATGTTAAACTCCTATATTTTCTGAACATTTTGATAAAATTGTTTCCTTGAAATTCCTGTTAGAACAGAAGTTATGGCTTTTAGAATTGTACCAACCCAATAGCTGAAGCAGTGTTTCCGAAACTTTGAAGTCATTTTTCTCCAAATGACGTTTTTGGGTATAACGGGCAGGATATTTCAAAAACTTCTGAATATTTTTTCATGAAATTTTCAAAACATATATTTCATGTTATTCAGTATAAACTGAACTTAAAATTTCATTTTTATTGTTCAAAAAAACATTTTTGGGGATGATTATACAGTTGAAATTTTCAAAATTTTGTATTAGCTAAATTCAACTTTGTATTAAAAATATAACAATGATTTAAATGCAAATTTATTTAGATTCAGGATAATTATTAGAGTCTGAAGTATAATTAGGCATGGAAAATTTCATTCTCGTTGCAAAATTTATTTTGTAATCCTACGCGTAAGCTGTTATATGAATTTTCTACTTGCCAAATGTCTGACAGTTTGGAGCCCCCTATAAATACTATTTCTGCATCTTGCAATTTTTTAAATACATGAAATGAAAGAACATACTTATATCTTTCATCGCAATAAAAAGTTGTTTTTTTAAATCATATTCATTTTAAGATATTAAATGTGGAAAATGGTCTTTTTTTTCATTTTTTCCAATTTTAAGAGTCCTGAGACTCCTTAAGTATAAAACTGAAAAAAAAAAATCTATGATGCAATGATTTCTAAATGTCAATATGTCGAAAACCGTTTTTTGTTTCTGTAGAATAAACTGATTCCTGAAGCTTAAATATGTAAAAAATGAATTTTTTAATTCTTCAAATATGCAGTTTAATCACGATATTATTCGTACCATCTATTCAAATGTGAGATAATTTAAATTTTCAATTTCAATTTGAATGACGTCAAAAAATTGAAATGACGTCAAAAAATCTACTAATCAATGCCGTTTCCTCTCTCCCCATATTAACCACAAAAACGGATTTTAGTTGTCATCTTTATAGATATGTCATTAATAATTAAAAATATATATATATAGAAGCTATATCAATTTTTTTAAATTCTAAGACTTTATATGGCATCCTCAGATCCATGCGGATAACTGATGTCAATTTTATTGCACTGCAGTCCATATTCTAGGAGGAGTAGCTATGAAATATAAACAGACAGGCAGTTTTTAATATAGTAAATAATATTGTACTAAGTTTGTGGTGATGTCTTTAAATATTAACATTTAAAAACGTTAGAGACCTAATTTATTGAAACTGAATTATAACATGTAGATAATGTTATCTATTTGGTTAAATCAATAAAATGCATAA
Organism: Maratus speciosus; assembly: GCA_963932465.1. NCBI lineage: Eukaryota > Metazoa > Arthropoda > Arachnida > Araneae > Salticidae > Maratus > Maratus speciosus. The sequence continues at coordinate 226,135,171 of OZ010789.1, forward strand.
ATTTACCAATATTTCGGCATATGGAACTATATATAAAATCAGTACAAAGTACCATAAAAAGTGTTATACAAGAACAATAAAAATGTTACTGTAATACGCTGATTGAATACATTAATAAAATTTTACAGGCCAATGTTACCTTACTGACATCTGTTGTTACGACATGGCCGCTGAATAATGGTGCACTATAAGCACATTTTACAGTATCTAATAGACTTGACACTTTTTTAGGTGAGTTAGGTGAGAGCACTTGTTTAGGTGAGATTTAGGTGATAAATACGTAGCACCTATAATCGTCGTCTGTTACGTCCGTCTGTCTGTCTGTCCGTCTGTCCGTATATAACTGCGCAAAAACTAACCAACCGAATGGTTTTAAATTTAATATATTTAATCGTTGCAGACTTTTGTCGAATCATTTCAAATTTTATGAAAATCGAATCAAAAGTCAAAAGAAATATAAATAAAGTTTTTCTCCATTTTATTAAATCCTACCATACGTAATTAATTCAATGATTGTTGTGGTTACTTACAATCACTGCCATATTTTTATTTAATTTAATTTAAGAAATATTTTATTAATCTTTATTTTTTTAATATTAAAATTCACATTCTAAAATTATTTTAATTCCTTCCTTTTTAAAACTTCCCCAGTAAGTTTCTTTTTCTTACGTAACTTTTCGTTTCATTTTAAAATGATAAACATAGTTTTGAAATCTGAACTTCCAGGAATGAAATCCTCTGGAACATTCGACAACCTTCTAAACCTGAAAACATTTCCTCTTGTAACCCCTCCCCCAGCCAATCAAATTCAAATCAGTTTAATACGCATTTTCAATAATTGTAACACTTTACTACTAATTGGCATCTTATCTTAAAATAACTATAAAAATTTAATCTAAAGAAAGCAGTTTTCATGTACTTTAACATTGCAAATTATGCTAACGCAAGACTCTAGTATGTTTGTCCCATAGATTAATATACAAGATGGAATATTTACGGCAAAATCTGTAATGGCAACGGTTCTAGCGTCACTACCGACAAGGGGGAAGAATTAATAAGCCTCCGAAACGTTAACACTCTTTTTTTTTTTGTATCTATTCTTTCCTAAAACGAAGAAGAGGCAGACGATATTCTATTTATGCTTTATTTATTTAGTTGCTTTTTTTCATCGTACTTGTATTGTTCAACTTTAACTTACAAAAGGATAATTAGAGTAATAATATATATAAAAAAAAAACCTAGAAAATTCTGTTAAGAACGTAAATATGTAAGTTTATGAGATTAAACTGTAAAAAATCAAATTCAGGTATTGTGTTAATTTATTCACATCGGATAAAATTTTATTGAGTGTAATGTCGGTACCTCTATTTATTTTTAACTTTTATATTTATATAATTCTAAAAATTTGCCGAAAGAAACTTTTCCCTATCTGTAACTTTATTATTATTTCTTACATGTTAATATTATAAATATTATTGAATTGGTTGTACTTTATTTACATTTAAAACAATATTTTTATTTTATCTGTAAGAAAGTGAAAATATGTAAATTTTAAAAGATTATTGTAACGATTGTTTAATACGTTAAACTTCATAAATTAATAAAACATTGGCTATAAAAATTTTCCTACCAAACGGGAATATTTATGAAATTTTCTGGGACATTTAGCGTGCAATATTTCGTATAGTTTTATATTACACCATTGCTTTTTACCCGACTGACAAGAAGGGTTATGTGTTTCACCCGTATCTGGGTATGTTGATTTCTTTATACCCTCGAAACATCCCAACGGCTGGATGGATTTTAATGAATGAGGTCTCTATCAATTTGTCTTAATAGCCCGATGATTATAGGCTAGGTTTTGTTTTTATAAATTCAAAATGGCGGCCGTAAAATACAAAATGGTGGTAGAGACGAAAAAAATTTTACGCACCCTATTGAGTGGCCTATCATTGGATAGGTCTTTCAAAATGAAGGCGATGTTTCATTGACTATTTTACAGTCAGAAGCTCCGTTAGAATATAATACAACCTGGAAGTTGTGTAGGTAGGATCTCTAGCTTTACTGCAACTCTAACCATCATAGACATCTATAGACCTCATCAAAACAGTGTTTATAGATAGGAACTAACAATTAAACTCAACTTAAAAGTCATCAATACAAATAAATAAAAAAATAGGTAAGTAATATAATTCACATTGATGACAAATAATTAATTAGTTCTCTTTTTGCGCAGTCAGATTTTTTGATTTTTTAAATTTAATTGTATTATTATATATAGCATTCGAGACGAAGTTTTTACCTTGTTTTTCATTGCACTTAAATGTCACCACTCATGTAACAAAATGCACCACTCATGCACCACTCATGTAACAAAAAAAAAGCATATATCCGTGCATGAACATAGAATAGATGTTAGATATATAAAATAGAATATCTATTCTATGTTCATGTATCGGTGTAAAGTTGGTTGGTTGTGTTTATGACGGCCAATTATCAACACGAGGGATATAGGCCCTAAAGGGGGGAAGTGCCCTTCGTGGGGGTCTATCTAAGGGAACCTAACCCGCATTAACGCTTGGAAATCCAAGGTTCGAAGAGAACCACGAAAACTCCGAACGATTAGGCCGACGGGCGCGATTGGGTTCGAACCCAGCACCTCCCGTCTACCAGTTTCGAGAGCAGAACCTCTCGGCCACTGGTGGGGCTGTATCGGTGTAAGATTCTTTTGAAAACGTAAACATGCAACATTAAAAAACGAAAGATCACAATAAGGTAGATATTCAATAATAAAAATATTACAAAGATGGGGAGTTTCTTCCCCATTGTCACAAAAAGAGCTACGGTCGCAATCGCATTACCATTACGCTCTATGGAAATGTCCGATTGTGTATGTTAATCTATAGTTTGTCCCTGCCAATTGACGATTTTGTTTTTATGGTATTTCCCTCTCCCTCTTGCAACGCAGAATCTGTGCGCTTTTTTTTTTTTTTTACTCTTGCTCTTTCTATAGGCGCGGAAGGTTGTGGCCTTGCCTTATGCGAAGAATCATGTGGGTGCAGTGAAAGCAGTAAAATGAAAGAATATTTTTAAAATTGAGATGGTTTTGATCGGCTGCATTATTTATTTTGTTTGCGGCAAAGTTGATAACAGTCCCACCAACGGAGATGCAACAACGAATCGTTTGTGATGCTATGGGATAGAATCCTGCTGATGCTGTGTTGCAGCTGTTGCTTATTTTTCAATTCGACCGTTGCTTTGTTCGGTGTTTTTAATTGGTGCTAAATCATATAAATTATTTGTTTTTTAAGACAAGTGCCTCTATACTCCCCGAGAGAAATATTTATTATTTTTCTCATGCTAAGTGCATATTGAAAAACATCGATTGTTTACTATTTCCTCCTAAAAAATGGATCGATAAAAAGGAGATATCCATTATAAATATATTTGTTTCAAGGAAATTCTCCACCACTTCTTGTTTTTAGGTCACTTCAGGTAATACTTTTGCTTTTATTTACTTTGTTCTTGATTATCAAGTATATATGAATATTTATTTAACGAATCATTTTTAATAATGATTGTCATGTACACGTGGTCTTTTGTGGCCATAACTCAGCGTACTCGATACCATATTTTGTAGGATCACAAGATATAGTTATTGGAATATTAATATTAATTTCAGTGTTTAAAAAAACTGTATGATAACATACTTTACCTTTTATACTCCAGTACCACGGTGATATCCCATGATAAGTAAGGGTAGGTTTTGATTCTACGTTGTCATGGTGATTATTCTATTAAATCCTATGATAAGTAACTAATTCAATGATATCCCATGATAGACAATGATTCTAGGTTGCCATGGTGATTACGTCCTATTTAAGATGAAGTCCTATTATTTCCGTATTACTGAATTTAATATATATAATCGTAATAAATTTTGTATTTATGCGTTTTTGCATAAGAGTGCAACAGCTATTGCACCAAGATCTGGATATTTATTAAACTAGTTGTAGTACAAACGCATTTCGTTTGCCACGTTTGACGTACAATTTCCGACTTGTTTTTTAAGTTACCGTAGAAATGTTTTTTACTTATTTCCATTTTTCCTTAAAAACCTTAAAAATAAAATGTAAGCCGTAGAAACTCTCTTGTACGCTATGGTACGTTAAAGTGAATAACATATTCTTTGAACTTCAAAGTGTGTTTAAACAATGACAATTTATATCCTTTGCATACAGTGCAGTTCATGATACGCAACCTTATAAAACTGAGTTTCATCATTTTCAAAGATACTGGAAGTATATTTAGCAAATTCTGATTTTATAAATAAATTGGATGTATTAAAAATATCCAATATTTGTTTTGATCAGAATAAAATCAAGAATCGTAAATATAGTCTGCTCTAATAATCTAGTTTTTTCACACTTCTTTAATTCATTTTCCAATAGCACTTTGTTAGACAGCCAAATTCAACATAAATTTATCTTTATTTATTGAAACATCTATGGTTTATCCACTTTGAATTTTAAACATATACGTGAATTGCTTACATAAGTCAAATATTGTTTCATTATAAACAGATTTTCCGCAAGCACTATTGAAGCCTGAATATATTAATATTAAAATTGCTGTTTTCGAGAGGTAAATATGCTAAACACACGATTAAAAATCAGTTTTATCGCATCTGCTAGCATGCATGGTATCTAAAATGACCATAAATGAATAAGAACATTATTGCATACATGTTTGAAAAATTTATGAAATTTAAATATTCATTTAAATCATATATTGCTTCTGTAAATGGAAACTTTAGTAACGTTATAGATTCCAAATTGCTCTATCTTCTACTTGTTAAACCTTGAGGCAAATATTTACATTAATTTTGAAATAAGCATAATTTCTGATTAGCAAATTCTGGTAAAATTAAATAACTCCATTGGGATATGTATAATCAATTAGAATTATACTAAGGTTTGTATACCAATTGCTTTAAAAGTAATTCGATTTGCTTTTGGTTCACCTATCCTACATTGTACATTGCATATTTACGCAAATATACACTTACACTCTTATATTGATTATTTCAACAGTACTCACTTTGAAGTAAGTTTTTGAAAAAAAGTATTCTCACACCACTATTTGCGAAATGTAATATTCGCTTTTAAAAGCAGTGCCACCTGATGGGCGATTTGCACCTGAACCTAATCAGCACCAATTCATGTAAAGGTATAAGTTTGATTAAATTCCGAACATTAGTTCTTGAAATAGAGCGCCCACAAAATTTACGTCCCATACAGACAGACACGCAGATTCGCGAACAGACATTTTCTAAAAACCAGTCAAATCGTGTTCAGGACCTTCTAAAACGTATAAATCCGTCGAAAACCGGAAGTCGAAAATTTTCATGAATCTAATACTTTCTTCTTGTAAAGATAGAAGAAAGTAAAAATAAGCAGATAAATCTCGTAAGAAAACGCCTTGAAGAACTTCACTTTCTGTATAAAGTGCACTAAAATCCGTGAAAGCCATCTACTTATGGGAATTTTCCCTTTCTATCCAGGCATCTTAACCCAGATTACTCACGATCGAAAGCTTTCCTGCCTATTATACTAGAAAAATATTAATTAGATTTTAATAAGTTTTGACAGTTATTAAAATTTTAAGCCAACCTTCAAAATGTATTCAAATATAAACGAGTCACATTCACGACATGAATCTCTTGATGTTAATTAATCTGCTTTTGATGCCCTCTTTACAACCAAATCATCTTTAAATTCACTAACTACTATAAAGACGTATTAAACTTAAAAGACGTAATACTTTTAATTGCACTCTTCAAGTTCTTTAATTCTGCAAAATTTAAAGATTTCCGTTGAAGAATTGTTAATAACAGACAGTATTGAAATTAAGGAAAGCGATGTTCATCGATTTTTAACTTCATTTATTTAACTTTTGGCGCTTCATATTTAATTTGAGTATATGATAAACATTGAATAGAAATTCACAGTAAATGCTCAAATTCTCAATGAGTTAATCTTTATAAAAGTTTTATAAGATAAAAATTCTTCTGTTAGTGTTTGCGCTTCAGTTTTAATTAAAATTGAGTCCTCTTTCAATATATCTTTGAAACAAAATCAAACAAGAAGTTTTATAGAAAATATAAGCTAATTCTAGCTTAATAATTAGAGTACTGTGAACTGTATAAAACTTTAAAAGTTTAAAGAGGGGATTCAGTATTAAAATCACTTCAAGAACAGAAAATCCTTTTTATAAAACATAGTGAGTGGTCAGAAAGTAGGCTTAATATACACTTTATTTTTAATCAAATTCAAAAAAAGGAGGAGGTTCTTAGTTCGATGCGTGTGTATTTTTACTTTCTTCTATCTTTAGAAAGTATTGGATTCATGAACATTTTCGACCAATTTACACGTTTTAGGGGTCAGAGATCCCGAAAAACATGTTTTTACAAAATGTCTCTCTGTGAGCCTGTCTGTATGTGAGCGCTCTATCTCAAGAACTAATGCACGGGATTTAATAAAAAATTATATTCAGATAGTCCCTAATATGAATTGGTGCTGATTAGTTTTTGATTTAAATCGACCTACATGTGGCGTTGCTATGCTGCATTTTTCACGATTTCCGCAAAAGCTCTATCTCAAGAACTAATGCACAGATTTTCATTAAACTTCAGATTCAGATAGTCCGTGATAAATAATGGTGCTGTTTATGTTTTGGTGTAAATCGCCCAACAGGTGGTGCTGCTATGCTGCTTTTTTAACGATTTCCCCAATAGCTCTATCTCAAGAACTAATGCACGAATTTTCATCTAACTTTAGATTCAGTTCACACAAGTGTTTACTGATTATGCTTTGGTCTAAATCACCCAAAAGGTGGGGCTGCTATTCTGCATTTTGTAGAATTTACACGATTTTAGCGATTTTCATATCTCAAGAACTAATGTACGGAATTTCATATCTTTAGAACCCTAATGATGGGAATAGAGAGCCATTTAATTCTGACACTGTGATAGCGAATTTTAAAGTATTAACATTTATGGGTTAGAAGAAAGTTTTGGGATTGGTACATCCGACTAGTTTTTTATATGTTTACATCGTTTACTCCGAAACTACTCGACTGATTTATGTGATTTATTATTATTATAATTATTATTGGAAGAGGATACTCTTGAATTGGTCCCATTTAAATTTCATCAAAACTGGTTCAGTACTTTTTCAGAAATTCAACAAAAAAATCTTTAAAATATTGCATTGTCAACGATTTTCATCAAAGGATGACTATCTGTTTGGGGAGTTAGTCGCTACCCGGTAAATTTATACGATTTGTTTTTTGGATTGTTGTAGAGAAAACCATTAATCAGTACGAAAAGATCTTAAAACACCATCAAAAACTTTTACATGCGCTAGGCCTTTCGAAAGATCTGAGTCTTTCTTCGTCAGGCGCAAAGAAGACGTCCTTATACTATGAAAGCAGCAGCAAGACTGAAATTAAAGATAAGGGAAGGGAAACAAGCTGAAAAAAACAGGCAATAGGAAATTAGAAATCAACAGCCAATAAGAAAGCAGAAGACAACAGACAATCACAGAAGTGTATAATCAAAACAAAAGAACACAGAGTAGAAGGGGAATAAGGAAGCAAATTGGGAAAAAAAAGTACATGAAAATAAAATTAAAGATAAATTATAATAAAATGAAACACACACATATATTAAGATATGGAAACACATGAAATTAAAAAATAAATAAATGAATAAAATATAAAAAACCGATTAATATTAATTAATACAAAAAATAAAATATATTGTATTACTGAAAAGGTTTTTCCAAGCTGCAGAGAACATTGTGGAATTAGATTTATCTTTAACAATAATTTTACGTGAATAAAATATAAAAAACAGACTAATATTAATTAATACAAAAAATAAATTATGTAGTATTACTGAAAAGGTTTTTCCAAGCTGCAGAGAGCATTGTGAAATCAGATTTATCGTTAACAATAACTTCACGATTATGATAAATAGCTAAATTTTCAAGAAAGTCCAATTCAGAGATACTATTGGCATTAGAGATAATTTTAGCATTTTGAAAATTAAAATTATGGCCGGAAGAGTGCTTGGCAATAGAAGATTTAGAAATTTCTTGATTAATTGCATAACGAGAGTGTTCTTTTAAACGGATTTCCAGATTTTTCTTAATTATCTTTAATGCCAATAGTATCTCTGAATTGGACTTTCTTGAAAATTTATCTTCTATAATCGTGAAGTTATTGTTAACGATAAATCTGATTCCACAATGTCTCTGCAGCTTGGAAAAACCTTTTCTGTAATACAATATAATTTATTTTTTGAATTAATTAATATTAGTCTGTTTTTTTTTTGTTGTTGTTGTTTTTTCATTCACGTGAAGTTATTGTTAACGATAAATCTGATTCCACAATGCTCTCTGCAGCTTGTAAAAACGTTTTCAGTAATACAATATAAGTTATTTTTTATTAATTAATATTAGTCTGTTTTTTTTATATTTTATTCATTTATTTATTTTCTAATTTCATATGTTCCCATATCTTAATATATGCGTGTGTGTGTTTCATTTTATAATAATTTATTTTTAATTTTATTTTCATGTACATTTTTCCCAATTTGCTTCCTATCTCCCCTTCTACTCTGTGTTCTTTTGTTTTGATTATACTCTTCAGTGATTGGCTGTTGTCTTCTGCTTTTTCTATTGGCTGTTGATTTCTAATTTCCTATTGGCTGTTTTTTTTTCAGCTTGTTTCCCTTCCCTTATCTTTCATTTCAGTCTTGCTGCTGCTTTCATAGTAGAAGCACGTCATATTTGCGCCTGACGAAGAAAGACTCAGATCTTTCGAATGGCTTAACGCATGTAAAAGTTTTTGATGGTGTTTTCGTACTAATTGATTCACACCAGTTTCAACTTATTTTCTTTCAATGTTTTAATCGTTAAAAACTTTTATGAAGTAAAACAACCAGTAAACGAAAAAAATCAAAATTCTAAAGCGTTTAAATTCACCCCAGATTTCTTCAGTACACTTACTTCATTTGAAGAACTATATTTTTATGATGGAGGGATTTTCACCTTAATACAGAGTCGGCCAAAAGACCATGGTAAATTTTTTAATTTAATTTAAATTCCAGTAATTGAAGTGCAGTATTTTTTGTTTTTGTTTTTCTTTGGGGGGGGGGAGGGGTTAAAAAGTTTATATTTATGTGGTGACAGGAAGTAAAAAACTCTGTACCGCAAAGCCTGGCAGATTCTTCAGTGAGGCTTCAACTATCGAACAATAGATTTTGATGATCTATGCAATTTTACTGTGAGGATTAGAGAGATGACACTTTGATGCGGCCGTGAGCATACGTGCCACTGACGAGGGCGTATGCGATGGAAATCCGGGTCAAACGGACCTAGCGTAAGCGAAATCTCGCATCGATGTTGAATAAAAACGAGAAAAATCAACAGACGGTTGACTATGCTGTTTAAAATTACCCTCAAACTGTAAATACCTGTTCTGTTTCATATATATTCAAGAATATTAAAATTTGTTAATATTTCGTCAAAAATCTGCCTGGACTTATTACCACCCGTTACACACCAGCCCAAATGTTTTATTGTTGACTACAAGTATATCCTACAATTATATTATTTTTTAAAAAACTTATTTTTAGTTGATACAAATAATTAGAGAGAGGTGAAGCATGACGTTTGTAATAAAACTAGTTGTTACCCGCTGCTCTGCTTGCATGAAAATTAATTTGTAATAGCATTTTTAAAAATCTGTTCATGTTAAAAAAGAATTACTAACACTGATCCTGCCATTGCTGTAATTGAGTCTTTTGTGACCTTTATACTTTAACCCCTTGAGTACTAGTGACCGGTATTCCGTACAGCATAAGATTCTCAGAATCCTTGATTATTCTCACCAGTAAATTTTTATTGTAAATTTTGCCTTATTTAATCCGAGCATTTTCGAGATTCAATTAGACAAAAATTTCTGCTTTAAAAAACCGGTGATAAAAGATTAAAAATTCTGTAAAAGACGCTCGTCCCGAAGGGGTTAAGGCTTATCCTGCTAAAAGCATCGATATAAAAAACATTTATAGAAAAATGTATGATAAACACTTTGAAGTAGATGGTTTCTAAATCGAAGAATTATTTCAAAGGTTATTTAATTTTGGAATAAGCCAAAATAGTCATTGCAAAAGTTTTTTGAAATCGAAAACTGTGGAGGATTGCAATTTAAACAGCTTTTAGAAGCATATATTTATTTGACTAGATTGTGGTGTGCAGTGTCAATCATCTTTTAAATTTGTCCATTTTTCTAGTTTTTTTTTCATTTTTTTTATATAAAATTTCATTATTTGAATAGATATTTAATTGTTATTTCGAAATAGGCGTTTTTATCTATTTTTGCTTAATTTTAAAAGCCAAATAACACTATTTTCAATTATAAAATATACTTATTGAAAAATAAAGAAAACTTAAATTATTATGTGCGTAAATAATTTAATGGTGAAAATTACGTCATATTTAAAACGAAATATATTAAGGCGTCATATTTTAAACTAATTTCCTATCGCGTCTAAAAGAAAACTTTTCTTCTAGATGTTATAATTGCCCCGGGAGACAGCGCCCATTTTTAATTAACCATTTTATATAAGATAATTTTCAAACATGTAATTGATCTTACTTAATCAATCACGAAAATAGTCGTCAGCTGTCATGACAGCGGTGGATGCGGCCTTGAGTACTGAAAATCCCTCAGTCAAAGGGAAATTAATAGCAAGCCGATTATGGAAGATCTTTCAATCTTTTTAAAACGGATCAAATTACTGTTTTTTAAGAGCCTTCGGAGTCTTCAGCGAGTCTAGCGAGAGTAGACTCGCTGTAGCCATTGGAGATGACATCATTTTAATGGACGACAATTGCAGGTCTTATCAAGCTCACTTGGTGGATGATTTCCTTATCGAGAAAGGAAACATATGACGGGAATGGCCAGCGTGTTCTCCGGACATGAATTCAATAGAGCATGTTTGGGACATTCTAGGCAGATGAGTTTCTGGCCACCTACCACCCGCACAAGCTCTCCAAGAACTGGAAAGAGCTCTTCTGAATGAGTGGGACAGAATACCCCAGCTCCTCATTAATAGCCTCATTGACTCCATGCCTCAAAGGGGTTAAATGTTGCTGCCCGTCCGGGGAAACCATACCCCCTACTAAAAACTGTTTTCTGTGAAGGTAACACCTTTTTTATTCGTTCTTTTCTCATTTTCACAAATTGTGTTTTTTTTCTTTTGTACTCGAATGCTCAATACAATGCATTTTTTTTCTGCCAAACATGTGTAATTTTTTTCTCATACAGCCTACCACGTCTGTCGAACATGTATCAATCATCTAAACAACTCTCCACCCGCAAGATCTGTCCACAACCTCAATATCCCTTAATTGTTTTGAGCAGTGTATATACTCATTGTGACATGAAAAGTGTAACTGTCCTCTGAGATAAATGCAATTGCAGATTTTTCTTTTTGCTCATTGTCTGTTGCAAACGATACCTAACTTCCGATTTTCATGAATTTAATACCAGTTGTTACAGCTAGTTATAGAAATGTTACTGTCGTGTGATTTTTATATGACGTACTATGTATTACCATAATTTGGTAATATTCAATATCAGCAATATTTCTCACAATAATAGTGGGTCCACAGCCAGGTTTGACATCAAACATTACGAAAAAATGGTTATGTGGATTATTTAAAAGTTACAAACACATGTGTAATGTTGTAAGAAGTTATAGGTAGAAATTCATAAAAGAAACGTACAAACAAGTTTTATAATCACCTTTATTGAAAGTCAGTTAAAAATATGGAAGCTCTGGCTAGAAATTCTCTCATTTATTAAGAGTATTCAATAAGTAACGAATTAAATGCTGGCACAAGACACCTATACTTATATATTAGACACTACTAACAAAATGTGGAAAGCTTTTTAACTATCTTAGGTTAAAAAGCATATAGGTATGAGATGTCAGAGATAGCATACATAGTCAATGCTGATCTTCGTATGAAAATCAGCCGTGATCCATAGTCCCTCTCTAAAACACTTGTACCATTTCTTTATCCTTGCTAAGGACGCACAAAGTTCTACATACATCCTTTGATCCGACGATGAATTTCAGCAGCGTCAACTCCTAACGCTGCGCCACTAAATCGCACTACTGCTCACTGTTCCTCTTTACCTGTTTTCCCTGTACCCGGGCTTGCGAGTCGGATTCAGGTCGGGTTGACTTTATTTGTTTCGGGTTCGAGTCGCTTTAGGGTTGGATTTTGAATCTTTCGGGTGCGAGTCTGATTAACTCGATTTTTCGAAAGAAAGTTCGGAATATTTTTCAGGTAAAAAACTATATATTTTCACATTAATGATATATATATATGTAGCATGTATATATATATATGTGTGTGTGAGTGTTTTCATTTTTCTACATAAAAGATTAAATTGATTATTAGAAATATAAGTAGCTGTAGAATATTTTTCCATATATTTTTAAAATGTGAATCACTTTTCTTCCATTTCAGGTTCTGGTCGGATTAGTGTTTAAATATTTCTTATTCGGGCCTGAGTCGGGTTGAAATGTGTCGAATTCGGATCGGTGTTGGTTCACGAATGTTTTTGTCGTGTCCGGTTTCGGGTTAACTTGAAATAGAATTTTTTGGTTCGAGGCGGTTATAAGCCGACCCGCGCAGGACTTTACTCTGAGCTCACAGTAAAGTCTGTTATTCCAAGACACTGGAAGGACAATGATTATTGGACGATTCGCCAATTTGACTATGTTCTTTTCTGATTACGTCAGTAGACTGTTGTGCCTCATTCCAGAATGAATTTATACTCAAGGCACTTAATTAGCTTTTCATTACTTTGCTACCGTTATCCGACAGTGTTGAATTCAGAGGCTGGCCCCCCGGAGCAATGAGATGTCCCCGCGGAAGATTTAAGATTTTGTGCTTTCAATGGTCAAAAGTGCAATCCCCCCCCCCCGGGAACTCCATATGTCCCCCCCACCGGAGCCACAGAAATCACTCCCGGAGAAAAGTGTCTGAATGCAACAGTGAGCCCGACACTTAGATGTCTTGTGCCCGCCTTTGGTTCGTTACTTATTGAACGCCCTTAACCCCTTCGCGACGGGAGCCTTTTACGAAATGTTTATTACTTTGCTACCGGTTTTAAAATACAGAAGTTTGTGCCTATTCAAATCGGGAAAATGCTCGGATTAAATAAGGCAAATTTTACAGTAAAATTTTACTGGTGAGGATAAACAAGGATCCTTAGGCCTATTTCCGGCACGTATACGTGTCGCTCGTCCCTAAGGGGTTAATAAAATGAACATACATCTTGATAAAAAGATTAAACGACTTAGTATTTTAATTATCTCAAATCACCCTAAAAAAATATCTCCACAGTATTAATGAGCTTCTTTGAAAACTTACATACATAAATGTCAGGAAATGTATTCGAAATACAAACTTATACATATTCAAATGGGTGATAACAATTGCATAACGAAAATACCTATGAAACAAAATTTAATTTATTAAGACATATTGTAATACATCTGAGTTTATTTGTATTTCGTACAAATGTCGTTCCATGTCTTATTTGCATTTCTATTTTAATGAGGTAAGTTTATTCATATATTAGAGAAACCTAAATTAGATTTATCAAGGGAAAATATAAGCTTCTTATGTGGAGAGTTATTTGTAAAGTTAATGTGATTTCATATTTTAAGTATTCGTAAAATTAGTTTATTTCATTGTGATTGTTTTAACATATTAAAATACGTATGACATCCTCCTGAATAAATTTGTAGTATAAACCTCAATTTTAATTTTTCATAACGGAAAAAGGAAGACACTATAAGCTATTTATATGAGGAAATAAAAATTTTAATTAAAATAGAAATTTAAAATTATATAAACTAATGATATATGCGCAACTTTTTTGTGTGTGTGTTACGAAAAGGCGTCGTTAATAACATTTTACAAGCTTTTCTTTATTATACTTTATTAAAATAAATACTAAAATTTATATTTTGAAATTCCTTATATATATTCTAACAATTTAACATATTGCTGAATAAATCATAAACTACTGTTTATAATTTCTCTTAATAACTTTATATGTATATATATATATAATTTATAGAAACAGCATACGCCTTTAAAAGAGTTAATGAATTTTTAATTGCTTGAATTTTTTGTTTAAATTAGTTATAAGGGGATGATAACAACAGAGTGTGAAGAAGTGTCCAGGCCAGGATTCGAACCTAAGTCATTGGCATTATGAGCCAACGCTCTACCAATTGAACTACACGGGCGATATCCGCAATTAAAAATTCAATTACTATTTCTAAAGGCGTTTGCTATTTCTGAAAATTATATATATACAGTAAAACCCGGATATAGAGCTCTTCTTGGGGACCGGGCTAGAAGAGCGTTAAAAGCGGGAAAGCGTTAAATGCGGGAGATGGTTTTCGGCATTTTAAAATTGAAAATATTAGATTATCTGCTTTAAATAATGCGGGGAATCATTTTTCTGTATATTATTTAAAATATAAACTCCACAGAATAGGTACAAAAACGTTTCCTTCATTTAAAAATCACAAATTTACATAGTGTTTACAAAGTGTATTATTATTTCAAATCAGAATAAGTAAAAGAATTGTTAACATTAAAACAAAAGCTACAAAATATATTTAACATTTCTAATAGGAACCTTTATCCTTATATTAAAAATAAAATAAAATTATGAAAGAAACTAATAATAATATTTTGTTTTTTAAAAAAAAGTGTAACATTTGTATTCTTGGGCACCACTATGAGGACTATAAACTTTCTACTGTTAATTCTGTTTTAGAGGAAAACTCTTCAAGTTTCGTCTGACGGGTGGACAAACGATCACATAAAAGAGCGTTTTCTGCTTTGTTTATGTGTCTTAATATATCTTCATGTGAAGCGGCGGTATCTACTGAAGCGGTGTATAGGCGGATAGTCTAAAAGCTTCCATTACTTCAGCTACCTTTGGGCTGCGCTCTTGAACATCGCCACCAGCAACTTCATTAGTTTCCTCTTCTTCTGCGGCATCCTGTACAGTATCCCCTATAATGTCGTCAAGGCCCCTAACGTTGCTTGTGATAACGTCTTTATCAACGTTAAGATAGTTCTGAAGGCTGTGTGCGTTTTCTGCAAGATGCTTGCAAACAGCTTGCCAGTCCTCGTCGTCTATAGGATCCGACCCCTCATTAGTCGCATCCATATCATCGTCAGCGTCCTTATGAAGCCTGCCTTTTTAAAACAATTTTGAATTATTTTAGGTTCGATTGCATCCCAAGCAGCGCTAAGGTAGTTCATGGCGTCGAGGAAAGTTACAGAAGATCGATTACTTATAATTTCGATTTCATATAGAAATCGTTTCAGTATACGTTTGCGATAATGTTGTTTTAAAACCTTTATTATCCCTTGATCCATCGATTGAAGTACGCTTGTGGTGTTTGCAGGTAAAAATTCCAGAGAGACGTTTAAAATATCTGGTATTTCTCGGGGATGCACTTCGCAATTGTCTACAAATAGTATGACATGCCTATTTTGCTTCTGCATTTCGGCATCAAAATCAGAAACATATTTAATGAACTGAGGACCCGTCATCCAAGCCTTACGTTGATGTGCATAGTCACAGCGCAGTCGTTTGAGGTTCCTGAAACAGCGAGGTTTGGCCGATTTTCTAATCACCAGAGGCTTGCGTTTGTCGCTCCCATCGGCGTTGGAACAAACAAGCACAGTCACACGTTCTGTACTGAACTTCCCTCCATGGCACTGCTCATCTTTTAACGTTAGGGATTTATCAGTCATCGCTTTAAAAAATAAGCCAAATTCGTCGACGTTATAAATATCACAACTGGCATAGTTTTTGATAAGCCTTGGAAGACTGCTCTGTTTCCAAAATTCTGCATTTCCTATGTTCACGGCAGCGGATTCTCCGCAAATCTTCTTGTACACAATGTCGTGGCGGGTTCTAAATCGGTCTAACCACCCATTAGATGGAGTAAAATCTTCAATTCTTAGCTTTTAGGCTACTCCTGAAACTTTTTCTTTAACAATGGATCCGCTGATAGGTATGTTACAGTGTGTTGACTCAAGAAACCACTCGTACATAACTTTTTCTAAATCTTCATATTTTCCTGTTTTCACTCTTTTTCTTTGAGCCACCAATTGCAGCATTTTTTTTCAACATCTTTTCTGTTTTGAAGAAGAGTCCAAAGAGACGACGGCGCGATATTCATAGATAACGCAAAATCTTTCTAGCTCACAATAGGTGATTTTTTGTCATAATTTTTTAGAATTTCTAATTTTTTCGAAAGTGTCAGCGTCTTTCTTTTCATACTGTTAGCTTCCATGTTGCACCTAATTGGAGTCGGCAGCAATGCTACTTACTTATGTGTAAATGAAAAAAGCGAAAACAGTTTGTGTGATGTAAGAGACAGGCATCAGGTGCTGCTGAGATGGACGGCATAATTTTTTTTGTTCTCTGATCCAATGAAAAAAAACTGCCACGCCAGCTGATTTTTTCTTAACATAGTCTTTGGGCGTTGGTTGGCTGACAATTCCACGAATCCTCTCTTTCTCTTTGTACGGGCGAGAAAATGAGAAATCCGGATGTAAACCAAAGTACCAAAGCGTAATATCCTGGATTTCTTTGTTCAAAGGTCCAATAAAAAACGCGTTAAAAGCGGGAAAGCGTTAAAAGAGGGGGGCGTTAAAAGAGAGGAATTTTTACATTGTTCTTATGGGTATGGTTCAAGGGATCGGGACAAATGAGCGTAAAAGGCGGGAAAGCGTTTTAAGCGGTGAGCGTTATATCAGAGTTTTACTGTATATATATATATATATATATATATATATATATACAGTGAATTCTCGATAAGTTGAAGTCTGATAAGTCGAATATTCGTTTAAGTCGAAGTTTACACGTAGTCCCGACCCCTTTATAACAAATCAATGTTAAACTTTCTCGTTTTGTCGAAGTCTACATCTTTAAAGTCGATTTTTTTTCAGAAAGACAAATAACAGTTTAATTGGACTCATTTCTTAATTCTTCAGCCACAGATCAAAAATGCTGACACTTTCTGTTAGATAAAACTTTTCTGAACTCCTTCACGGCCTTTGAAGGATGCTATTTTTACTTCCCACCTTGGACAGTGAGAAGCGTCTGCGAGTTTGCAATTTCGGTGGCAATTGTTCCCCCTCCCCATTCATTTCTCCTTTACGTATTCCCTTTTCTCAACTCTCTTGTGGCGTAGTGTATTCCAATTTGCCAAATTTCTCATGCTTTTATGGAAGAATTTTTTTTATCTTTCGATTCCATTATTGAGATTTTATTCGGGTTCTTTGTTTCAATGTTGAGTCTTGTCATTTTAGTGTTTATTGCTTTCACATCGTGATACATTTTTAGTCGGGTTTTCTAAAATGTCGAAGCGGAAATTAGAAAATCTTACTTTAGAACAAAAAGTAAATTTGATAAAGGATATTGAAAACAATCCTAATTTAATGAAAAAGACCTAGCCCTGAAATGTGGTATCCCTCGCGACACTCTATCTACCATACTCAAAGATAAAGAACGCATTTTCAAAAGGCGTAAGTCAAATGTTAACCCAAAGTGGAAAAGGATGAAAACGTGTGCCTTCCAAGATATCGAAATAGACCTTGTAAAGTGGTTTACATCTTGCAGTACACAGAAACGTGTAATTCCTTTAAGTGGTACGATGCTACATGCGAATGCTTTGGATTTCACAAAATTATTGAATGTGGAAGAATTCCCTGCAAGCACGGAATGACTGGGAAAATTTAAAGCTAGACACAACATTGTGTTTTGGACATTAGACACTGAAGCAAAAGATGTGTCTGATACGCTGTGTGATGAATGGAAAACAGTTTCATTACCCAAACTTCTTGCAGGCTATAGTGCGGACGACGTTTACAATATGGATGAAATGAGAGATTTTTACAAATGTTTTCCTAAAAAGACAATCATGTTTAAGGGGCAATCATGTTCCGGGGGAAAGATAAGTAAAGGACGTTTAAATGTGCTTGTCGGAGTAAATGCTTCTGGAGCAGAAAAACTACCTTTACTGGTCATCGCTAAATACAAAACTTTTCGCTGTTTCAAACATAAAACGCCACTTCCGGTTGAGTAGAGATCCAATAACAAGGTTTGGATGACACTGGTATTGTTCGAGGAGTACATCAGAAATTTAGATGCCGTGTTTCATGCAAAAAAGCGTAAAATGTTGATCTTCGTTGATCCGTGTACAGCTCACGATCAACTTTTGAACTTGAAATCTATCAAGTTAGAATTTCTCCCTTCTAACACAACTTCTAAACTACAGCCAGCATACCAGGGAATAATTGAATGTTTAAAACATTCCTACAAAAAAGGGTGGAAGACAATCGAAGATGACGAAATTGGAATATATCAAAAGTGTGATGTGTTAGAAGCAATTAGACTGATTTCAAGTCCCTGGAACAACGACGTGAAACAAATCCCTATCAAAAATTGCTTCAGTAGATGTGGCTTCTTTGCAAGCAATGCGCACTCATGTGTTGTGAATGAAAATCTACACGATCAAGTTATTTCTGAAGATAACGATAATGAATTTTTGAATATTGACGAAAATGTCGCAGTTTGCGGAGAAATTAGTGCTTCAGACATAGTTGAAGCAATGGAAAAGGTGGAGAACGATTCTGAGTTTGAGGATGATGCGGAAGTAAATTGCGCTTCACCTCCAAACAATCAAGAAGCACATGCGGCAATGACGACACCACAGTAATATCTCGAAAGAAGAGACGGCGTGGACGATTCTCTTTTTCTTTGTTTACATACTTTCTGACATGTGAAAGACAAAAAAGTTTCTGCAAACAGTCATAATTAACAAGTTTTTTCGGAAAACTTGAGTTTGTAAGTACCTTATATGTAGCATTAAATTATGTATATCTTTAGCGCTCATTTTGCAGACTCCGTTATTACAGTATAATTACAATTCCTATGTATATGATTGAATTATTTTTCATATATTTTCTGTATGTATTTAAGGATTTTTGATAAGTCGAACTTACGATAACTCGAATATTTTTGCCGGTCCCTTCAAATTCGACTTATCGAGAATTCACTGTATATGTAGTATGATTCCAAACAAGTGTAAATTATGTCGAAAACTAGTGGAATGTTATTCTCTGGCAAGCGATGATTCTGTAGAACAATGCGAGATTAAATAAATTCTACATTTATCTATGTCAGTCATCAGCGAACTCACCAATTTGCAGCCGAAAACAGCAGGTCACAGTGGAAGGCAATGTGGTAATTACATTAGGAATTTTCCAGTAGACAATAAGAGGCTGCATTTATCATCAATTGGTTTATTAGACTTCCAGTAGCAGCTAACAATTCCACTGAGTTGTCAAGTTTTGGAGCCATATCTGAGCCGTGTTACGTCTTTAGAACAGAATTAAGATGTTTGCTTATTAGAGACACATCGAATATAAAATAAAATCGGAGACATGGGCTTATTAAGCGAGTAAAATAACAAATTCTGCTCTCCAGGCCTGTGCAACATGTTTAAATACCATCAAATCGCCCAAGGATATGCTGACGTGCTTTACGGAAGCGCCAACGAAACTCAAATTAGGTGAAAGTTAGGGGGAGGTCAGGGGAGTGGCGCGCCTAGTGACTGGTTGAAAACGATGAGCAAGGCGGGCAAATCATGACGTAATGTCTGTACTCTTTGTCGACAGCGGAGAAAGAAATGGGTGAATACATTGACGCGGGAATTCCTTGCAAAGGATGCTGGAATATCAAAGAATAATTTTAATAAAATCTAAAAATAGTATTAAGAAACATTCGAAAGAAATAAAATAGATTAGGGGGTTTTTACAAAGAAGTGTCGCTTTTAACAGATTAAGGTTTTTAGAATAAGAAATAAAAAAATGCACTGATTTAAAGGCATGCGGTTAAAATGTAATTAATATTTAAGATATTATTAAAAGACAGGGGGAAAAGGTAGATATTGTAAGACTTTGGAATAATTTAATTATGGTAAAAATTGCGAAAATATTTGATTACACACATTATATATATATATATATATATATATATATACATTCATTTCATCGATGCTGGAATTCTGTTTCGTCTCATGCTTGCCACAGGGTTGTGGTTCATTCATATATTCCATCTTGTGCTGCAAAGGCAGCCTTGCCAACATTTAAGAGTGATGAGTACCAACCAGGCTGGATATCGTCCTGATAGCTCAGTTGAGGCCCAAGTTCGAATCCTAATCTAGACACTTTTTCACTCTATGTTGATTTCACATTTTATAAGCTATTTAAATAAAAATTCAAGCAATTAAAAATTCAATTCATTTTTCTTTGGAAAAAACTTCTTGTTCTTTTTTTCTTCACTTACTATTGCAAAGAAATCAAATATCATATTACTTGTATTAGCTGTTTTTAAAACTTATATTTCGTTTTCTTTTATATTTTTTTCATGCCTTTATACATGTAGACAACTAAACCACAATTAAAATTGTAAGTGCAATAATGTATTTTGTAAAATAATAATAATAATAATAATAATAATAATAATAATAATAATAATAATAATAATAATAATAATAGAATAGAATTCAATTGATCTTATTTTGTTAAAACTGCGATCATTCACATTTTTGGATAATTCGAATAAGAGTTCATTCCCCTTCAAAGTAGTATTGAAAACAATGTTACATATTATCATCTAATTCGAATTTTCAATCCACTGTTTTGGATAATTCGCAGTTTCTAAAATTTTCCTCTGATTAATTTATTCTATATAAAACGAATTGTTTCCAAATCTTTTAGCTCTGATCAAATTTATTTTCAAATATGAATTCCTTTTTTTGAAATCTGTATCTTTGTATGAAATCTATCTCTATCGTATGCAACCCAATTACGAAAGATTAACTTGTTTACATAAAACAATATATAAATCGTTCAACATTTGTTTCCGGCTAATATTCCATAATGAAATTTAAACTTCATCAATAAATAAATAAAATAATATAAATAAAACACAAAGTAAACAGATATGTAATCGAACTACGTGCTTAAACCACTGAAATTATCGGAATCAAAATGGCTGTTATAAGTAGCGAAATCTTTGACGATTTCTTCGGCTATTAAATCCTGATATGCGGTTAATACGAAAGTATCGCTTTTATTAAATTTCAAAACTTTATTGGAATACATTATGGATATTTTTCATATAAAAAGGCTTTCGGTGTTGTTCGTAGACAATCTAAAATATATATATATGGAATGTAAAAAATCTATTAAAGTTGTCAATAAAAAAATATTTTTCTGCTATGTTCTGTAACCAGAAAACCCGGGTTGGATCTCCTAGTCCAGGATTGGCGAACCTTTTTGTTGACGCGCGTGCCAAATTTGAACAAAAAATATTTTACATGACCATGACGTGCCAACTAAACAACAAATTTAGTAGGTGGAAAAATAATGGTTTAAAATTACCTAAAATTTTCTATTAAGATTTAAAAAAGATGAGGAAGATACGTGTAGGTACTGCACTATAATAATTATGGCAACACATATATTTTAGAAAAAATAATTAATGTGATTAATTTGATTTCTGTTGTTGCATCTTAATTTCAGGTTAATTTTAATACAAACTGAACCGGATTTATCTGACAAGTGCTTTCAGTTTGAGTTTTGATATTATACATTTGTGAAAACAGTCAGTGTCTCAAAAGAATGGATAGGCAGAAAAACTGTTAAAATAGCAAACGCCGGTTTCTTTGAATAGCTTTGAAATAAATTCAAAGTGGTCATAACTTTACCATCGGAATTTAATAATCTCTAATAACCAATTCTTATAGATAGTTTTCAAATATCGTCTTTGTTTGAAAAAAAAAAAATGATACCATGATTAATTAGATTGGAATATTATATGCCGCAATTAAAATCATTTGATGCACTGTAAAAAAAAACGACATTTTTACAGTACAAAGTACTGTTCATCTCGCGCACAAACTCGATCACAGTGAATGTGCTGTATCTTTCTTTGGTTTTCTGACTATATTAACATGGAAAATACAGTAGTTGCGTAAAATTAACAGCACAATGTGCTGGCAATTTGGACGCCAGCAATTTGTGCTGTCCTGTTTGGCGTACAAATTGCCAGCACATTGTGCTGTTAATTTTACGCAACTACTGTATTTTCCATGTTAATATAGTCAAGAAACCAAAGAAAGATACAGCACATTCACTGTGATCGAGTTTGTTCTGGCAAATTTACAGTGGTTTTTTTTACAGTGTGGAATTTAGAAAAGATCAATCGCGATTTTGTGTCATCCCACTTATTTTGATTTAGAGCCACAGCAATGCCGTGCCAAAATTATTCTTTTGAGTGCCAAAAGTGGCACGCGTGCCATAGGTTCGTCGTACCTGTCCTAGTGTAATTTATATTATTGCTGATGTTATGATAAAATGCTATGTAGTTTTTCATATCCAAAATGCTTGATATAATTATAATTTTGAATATAAATTAAAATTAATTTATTTCAATTATCCAGAGAAAGACAGTTATAGAAAGAAATATTTTATTTTTCTTATAGATTTTACCGCTCTTCAATAACAAGAGATCGACCATTATTTTTCATGCGAATTCTAGTAACATCTATGAAATCTTTCCATGACTCACAAAAAATATGTAAGAATTTGGGAATGAACAGGCCATTATATACATTAAGCAGGCAATGGAATGGGTAATAGAGCACTGTAAGTCTATACTAAACTGAAGTGAAAGTGGCGATTTTTTCCATGAATGAAGCGAAAATACAAAAGCAAAAATTCTGGATTTATTTACTCAACATTCCGAACTCTTCACAGAGTACTATCCATTCAAATGCATAGTATTATAAAAAATAAATAAATAATTAGATCGTAACCCTAAAATTCTTCCACAAGAAATAATAATATTTTCCACTTTTGTAAATGACCTCATATTCTGAAAAAGACGTCATTTTCTTTCATAACGCTTAAACATTTTCCTAAAATTATGACATAATTTTCAATGAAATGTCATTCCTCCTGGGATGAAATTAGAACCTGTAATGAAAAATAAATATTGAAATTGAATTTGCAACATGTAATTAAAATAATTATTGAAATTGAATTTGAAAACATGTAATGTAAAATAAATATTGAAATTGAATTTACATGGTCATGCTATGGGAGTTTTCGTTCTTTTAAATATAGATATTTCATAGTTGCTCCTCAATAATATACAATGCTTAAATTTCCCTATGTTTTTATCAAATTAACAAAACTCGCGCTAATTTTTTTCTTCGTTTTTTTTTTTAATTTGAAAAAATGTTTTACTAAAGTCATGTTCTGGTGAAAAGAATTTCATTATTTCCATCGAGAATCAATGGGCATTTTTCCTGTGCAATTTAACCATGTTTCTTTGTTGTTGCCAAAAGAGCCAAACCCGGAATATTTTTACACAGTAATTAATTGCTAATTGAAAGATTTCCATGTAAAAAGTAGCGGACGATCTTAGCAATCTTAAAACTTTCTTCTATCTCATATATGTTAATACTTCCTGAAAATGCAGCATCTCAGCGAAACCGGTTAAGAGATTTACACCAAAATCTAATCATCAACAACCCGAATAGCAGGAGCCATCGGCTAAATTTCGGCCTAATACCAGAATTGTCGGTAAATGATCAGTAGTCGAATGGAGAGCTTCACATAATATCGTCTGAACAAAATCAAGCGATTTATCTAGATAATGTCGTGGGAAAACGTCAGCATGAAATTGTATTATCATTACAAGTCAATTAATCGGAAAATATTCTTACAAGGAAGGTCTCCATACGGGCATATTCAGAAAAATCTGTAAAAATTACAGAGTGTTCGTCTCGTGTGGATATATATGTTTATAAAAAAATTTTTGGCGGAACCCCGATAGAAAGTTCGTAAAAAAAATAATGAAATTTTCGTTTATTTGGCGATTTATCATAGGTTGGCGATGAAATAAAATTTCGAAAAATACTTTTTCATGTCGAATACTCTTTAAGATAAAAATATTTCATATTGAACTTGTTTAAATAAATTTAACTTAAATAACTGTAGTTTTGCCAGTTTTAGTTTGATTTAGCTATAGTTTTGTCATATATGTATTTATAATGAAACTTAAATATCAAATTTTGTGAATTAAAAGAAAAATAAAATTGTTTTAATATCTCAAAATTAAGTCCAATTGAGCGCTGTCGGTTCAATTTTGTTGCTATGGAAACAACGAATTCCTTGGTTTGAAATGAATAACTGCTAAATGAATCTTGCCTTTATTTTGGAATACGCTTAAATGTATGAAAGTATTTTTTATAGATGAAATTGTTTTTAAAGTAATAAAATTAAGTAACAAGCAACATAAATATGTAATACGAAAAAATGAATTTATTAAACTCTCTCATTGTTTATGTTTAAATTCATTAAATACTTTTTACACGAATTCTAAAAATCAATTAACAAACAATTTTCAGATGCATTAAAATCGTTTGCTTTTGGCGAGGAAAAGGACTGCTCGCCAAATCGCTTGACGCTTTCGTCTTTTCGCGCCAAATACTCGAAAGTATTTTATTTTTTTACAGACTTTCTACTGTAATTCCGCCGCTAAATTTGACTGATCCTTTATTACATACTGTCATGTTTGTATCTCAGTTGATTAACTCTAGATGGCAGCACCAAAACTTTTATTTCTTCCCACAATTCTTTTCCAGAGAATTCTCTTCTGTTTACTTTTGTGTAGTCATGTGATCTATATTCTGTAAGTGTTGTGTTTGCTTGTGAAGTACTTATTAAATGTTTAAATGTCTACCAGCGACCTCGTTATTCAGAGTTTTATTAATTATTATTAATTAATTACTAAATATATATTAAAAATGGCGACGTCGGAAAATAACGGTGGTATTTTAACCAGAAAAAGTTTAATGAAAATGATAATCGAACCGGTGAAAATGGCTATACTTCTGGTTTTCAATATTCTACGATTCGGTGGAATACTACAATGCTTTATTAATACTTCATAGTCTTCTACACTATTTACGGCGGTGGTAAGTGATATTACATTTACTTTTACATTGTTACATGCTTTTGCTACGTTTAATAAAGTAAAATGTTTTCCTACTTTAAAGAATTTGATGAAAAAGTTGAAAGTTTCACAACGTACGTGAAACGACTGGAACAAAATTTCGTTCTGCATGATATAACAGAACAGAAGAAAGTTCCTGCTATTTTAGCATTGCTTGGACCAAAATTATATGGTTTATTATCTGATTTATGCTTACCTAAGAATTGTGAATCTTTAAAATATAATGAAATTGTTGACATTCTGATTAAACACTTAAGCCCCGCCCCCAATAAATTCATTGAGAGAATTAAATTTAGAAAATGTTTTCAGAATGAAAATGTTTTTATTGCAATTAATTAAATTTGAATTAAATTAATTTGAATTGCTTTAATTAGCAATTCAAGATTTTGCTGCTAGATTAAAAAAGGCTACGACCTTTTGTGCATTTACTGGTGATACTCTAAATGAAAATTTGCTGGAACAGTTTTTGCGCGGTCTGAAAAATGAAAATATTCAGAATAAATTGATAACTCAAGTTGATGATTTAAATTTCGAAAAAGCTGTTGAGAAAGCTTTAGCTTTATATAATGTAGATATTGAAATTGCTGAAATTAAGCATAAAAATTTCAATGTAAATAAAATTTCTAGTACGAAAAATATACAAAACAAGAAATTACAAAATTGTTCTCAAAAACACAATGTCAACAATCACGTAAATAATACACATTCTAACATAAATAAAAATAAGTTAAAGTGCTATAGATGTGGAAATGCCTCACATTTAGCTAATTCATGTCGATTTATAAATGTTAGTTTCAATCTTTGTAGATAAAAAGGCCATTTAAGCAAGGTATGCAGAAGTACAAATTCTCAAAAACAGGTTAATTCTTTAAATACTGTAAATGTTTTATCTGTTAAGTATGATAAAGGCTCTAATCCAATTAAGTTGTCTGTTTTCATTGAAAACAAGGCTAGATCTGATATGGAATTAGATACTGGATCCGGAATTTCTGCTGTTCCTTTAAAAAGATTTCGTAGAATTTTTCCTGATCATAAAATTTTTCCTCCAGATGTTCAGTTAAAAACTGCAACTGGTGAAATTTTCAAACCTGTATGTTATGTTGAAGTAAATGTTACTTATGAAAATAAAACTAGAAAGGTAAAGTTGTATTTGATAAAAGAAGATAATTTTCCATTATTATTTGGTAGAGTTTGGGTATTTGAATTTGATATTTTTTCACATAATTTAAAATCAGTATATGTGAATGAAGTTGTAAAGTATTCTGATAAATTACAAGGTTTTCTACAGGAATTTTCTGATTTATTTACTGATAAGGCTGGGGAGATAAAAGGCTTACAGGCAGAACTTTATCTTGAAAAAGATGCTACACCCATATTTTGCAAAGCTAGGGCTGTCACTTATGCACTACGTGCAGCAGTCAATGACGAATTACAAAGATTACAAGACGCAGGTATTATTAAACCAGTTACAAACAGCAAGTGGGCAACTCCTATAGTTCCAGTGGTTAAGCCTAATGGGAAAATTCGTTTATGTGGTGATTTTAAAGTAACATTAAATAAATTTCTGAAAGTTGAAAAATATCCTTTACCTAAAATAGAAGATATGTTAGCTACATTAGGTGGTGGTGTACACTTTACAAAAATTGATTTAAATCAAGCTTATCTTCAGTTACCTGTAGATGAACAATCACAAGAATTATTGACCATAAATACACCAAAAGGATTATTCCAATTCCTTAAGTTACCCATGGGTCTTGCTAGTTCTCCTGCTATATGGCAAACAAAAATTGAGCAAATTTTAAGAGGAATTGAGGGAGTTACAATTTTTATAGATGATATTGGGGTTACAGGTGAAACAGATGAAATTCATTTAGAAAGATTAAAGCAAGTATTAGAAAGATTAAGGGAATATGACATTAGGATAAATAAAGAAAAATCATTCTTTATGGCAGATGAGATTACTTACTGTGGTTATAAAGTTGATAAACATGGTATTCATAAAACACAAGATAAAATTGAAGCAATTTTAAATGCCCCAAGACCAGTAAATGTATCTCAGGTTAAAGCTTTTCTAGGCTTAGTTACATATTATGCTAAGTTTGTACCAAACTTATCTACTATTGCAAATCCTTTGAATAATTTGCTTAAGAAGAATGTTAAATTTCATTGGTCTTATAAGTGTGAACAAGCATTTAAAAATATAAAAAAAGAAATTACTTCTGACAGGGTTCTTACTCACTTTAATCCTAAGTTACCTTTAGTTTTAGCTACTGATGCTTCTCCTTATGGTATCTCTGCAGTTCTTTCGCATATGATGCCAGATAATACTGAAAAGCCTATTGGGTTTGTGTCCAGAACTTTGACTACTGCAGAAAAACGGTATAGTCAAGTTGATAAAGAAGCATTAGCGATTATATTTGGTGTGAAGAATTTTTTTCAATATTTGTATGGCAACAGGTTTACCTTATTTACTGACAGTAAACCTTTAGTGTCGATTTTTTCTCCTTCTAAAAGTATCCCTGTTTTATCGGCAGCTAAAATGCAACGATACGCAATTTATTTGCAAACGTTTCAGTATGATATTCGTTATAAAAAAACTACTGATCACGGAAATGTTGATGCTCTTTCACGACTTCCTTTACGTAGTGAAGATTTACCTCAACAATTAAATTCGAATGGTGCAATTGATGAATCTGAACTGCTTCAAATTAATCAACTCTCTATCTTACCATTAACTTCGAAATCTATTGCTTCAGCTACAAAATCTGATCCCCTTTTACGTCAAATTTTTCATCACCTCATTTCTGGTTCTGAAATTCCTAAAAATTTACTTTTTGGTGGTAAACAAGAAGAATTCACTCTTCAACACAGTTGTATTTTAAAAGGATGTAGGGTAGTTATCCCTGAAATTCATAGAAACCAAATCTTAAAAGAATTGCACTTTGGTCATTTTGGTATAGTTAAAATGGAGTCTTTAGCCCGTAGTTTTGTATGGTGGCCAGGTATAGACCAAGATATTGAAGATCTTGCACGAAATTGCACTACTTGTATAAATTTGAAAAATAATCCTCCCAAAGTTGATACACATCATTGCGAATGGCCTACTGCTCCATGGCAAAGAATTCATATTGATTATTTTGGTCCTGTTATGGGAAAAATGCCTCTTTTAGTGGTTGATGCCCATAGCAAATGGCCAGAAGTTTTTATTGTTCCTAGTACAAGTTCAGAAAATACCATTACTTGTCTCTCTTCACTTTTTGCACGATACGGTTTTCCAATTTCTTTAGTATCAGATAACGCTAAACAGTTTACATCTGAAGAATTTGAGACATTTTTGAGAAATCATGGTGTAAAACATAAGTTCAGTGCTCCATACCATACAGCTACAAATGGACAGGCGGAGAGATACGTGGATTAAAAGCCTTAGCTTCCGATCCTGGACAATGAAATTAAATAGCTTCCTTTTGCAATATAGGAAGATGCCTCATGTTACAACGGGGGAGAGTCCTGCATCTCTATTTTTAAAACGTCATATAAGGACAAAAATAGATTTGATAGTGCCAAATGTTACGAATTTCGTTCATGATAAACAAGATGCGAAAAGGTCCAAAGTTAAAATAAAAGAATTTGAAATTAACCAGAAAGTAGCTGTAAGAAATTATACTCCAGAAGCCAAGTGGAAAATTGGTCGAATAATAGCAAGAGAGGGAAAATTACATTATAGAGTTCAAGTTGGTTCGAATATCTGGAAAAGGCATGTTGATCAAATAACAAATGTAGGTTCAGAGACTTCTTTAGTTAATGATACAAATTCTGAAGAAAGTGATACCGAAAATTTCAGAAGTGAAAATGCAATTGTGAAACAAGGTGATTTTCCACCAATACAGCCTAGTATCGCAGCTCCACAACCAGTTGATTCTCATGAGCCATGTACTCCAGGTCCTACACCAACTGACTTTCATCCTGATTCTCCAAAACCTTCTGTGCCCACTAGTTCAATAGTTGATGCTGCTGAACTTAAATCTAATTCTTCTTCTCCTTCTCCACAGGTACTGAGACGATCCGGTCGATACAGAAGACCTCCTGGCAGATTCAAATATTAAGTGGGGGAAAGCTGTCATGTTTGTATTTCAGTTGATTAACTCTAGATGGCAGCACCAAAACTTTTATTTCTTCCCACAATTCTTTTCCAGAGAATTCTCTTCTGTTTACTTTTGTATAGTCATGGGATCTATATTCTGTAAGTGTTGTATTTGCTTGTGAAGTACTTATTAAATGTATAAATGTCTACCAGCGATCTCGTTATTCAAAGTTTTATTAATTATTATTAATTAATTACTAAATATATAATACATACATAAGTAGTTTAATTGGTATTTCCGCTGCAAAGAAGACCCCTGCAGTGATGATAGGGGGGGGGGGGGTCACGTGAATAAAACTGTTCAATGCCCTGCAATATCTTATCTCCCTCCCGCTCAAAATACTTTTACACGTTTCAAGGACATCATTTGTAAATGGACAGTCAAAGGAAAACAGGGAAAAAATACTTTCCAAGAAATGTCCCTTGGTGAGAATACATTATTTTTTGCAAATCAGTAAACTTAAATCTCTTAAAAATTTACAGGTAGCATGCAATTAGTGTAAAATTAAACTAACAATTTAAAATCGTTTGTTTGTTCTTTCTTTATTTTTTATAATTACGTGTAGACATTCATACCTAAAATTATACTTAATAAAATGTTTAGAAATGTTTGCTGTTTTGTTGATTTAGATAAATAAATTGAAGATTATAAGATCTGAAATTTAGATTATATCAGGATAATATCTGAAATTTAGACTATTATAACAACAAACTATTTGCTCTAAATGTATTTTCTTAGTTATGAATTAGAAATTTTTGATTTAAAAATTAATTTATTTAGAAATATTTCAGATAATGTTATTGTATAAATTATAATGAAGTTGTTCATCTTTTTTTTCCAAAAAGTAATAAATTTAATTTTATACCTTTTAAAAGTTAAAAAAAAATCTCTGAACATTTTTTTTAATTAAAATTATTATTAGATAAATAAATTGAAAATTATAATATCTAAAATTTAGGTTATATAAGAAATTTAGACTAATACAACAACAAACTATTTCTTCTAAATGTATTTTCTTAGTTATGAATTAGAAATTTCTGATTTAAAAATTAATTTATTTATAAATAATTCAGGTAATGATATTGTACGAAATATAAAGAAATTGATCATACTTTTTCCCCCCAGATAGTGAATTTTATACATTTTAAAAGGTAAAAAAAGATGACTGAACTATTTTTTTTTTATTAAAATAATTATTAGATGAATAAATTGAAAATTATAAGATCTAAAATTTAGATTATATCAGGATAATATCTGAAATTTAGACAATTACAACAACAAACTACTTGCTCTAAATGTATTTTCTTAGTTTGTGAATTAGAAATTTCTGATTTAAAAATTCTTTTATTTAGAAATAATTCAGATAATGTATTGTATAAATTATAAATGAATTTATTATCTTTTTTTTTTCCAAATATGGATAAATTTAATTTTATACCTTTTTAAAAGTTAAAAAAATGACTGAACAATTTCATTCATTAAAATAATTATTATATAAATAAATTGAAAATTATAAGATCTGAAATTTAGATTATATCAGGACAATATCTTAAATTTAGACTATTACAATAACAAAATATTTGCTCTAAATGTATATTCTTAGTTATGAATTAGAAATTTCTGATTAAAAAATTAATTTATTAGGAAAAAATTCAAATAATGTTATTGTATAAATTATAAAGAAGTTGATCCTCTTTTTTTTTTCTCCAGATAGTGATAAATTTCATTTTATAGCTTTAAAAAAGTCCTTCCGGCCAGTGCTGGGAGGAAGAGGTAGCTTTCATATTCCTTATTTTAAAAAAGCCAACTTATATTATTCAAACACACGAAGCTCAATTAAGTGGAAACCGAATGTATGAGATTCAATACTAATTTTTATCAATACTAAATCATTATGAATGAGAATTTCGCGAAATTAGTCAGTTTTATCCAAGCTGCTTTTATTTAAAGTAACTTATATTTGGCTGCCAAATTCGGCGATTTCTTAAAGTGCCTGTCATTTTAAGACAACATGGTGGATGAGGCTAACCAGTGAACTTGCTCGAGACCTTAGTAATTGCTGTGCACATGCTCACTCACATCGGAATCGGTTGATATATACGAGTGCTGTCGCAGGCAAAAAATCAGATTTTTCAAAATGTCACCCACGTTAGAAATTGAAACTGTTATATCTGAGCCATTTTTTAAGATAAAGACAAACAAAAAATGCTCCTGAATCCTTATATCAAGGTCAAATACTTAAGAAAGAAACCTGAAACCTTTTTCAATTTCTAATTTTTTTGCACCTCATTTTAAATATATATATATTTTAATTTAATGGCCACCATTTTGAAACAAGATGGCTGATGAAGCTGGCCAGCGAACTTGGTCGAGATATTGATGTATACTATCCACATGCCTTCTTCCATGGAAATAGGCGAATACGTGTGGTATCGCGAGACAAATACAAGATCGTTTCAAAGTGTTAGCCATGATAGAAATTCAAAGTGCTATAATTCAACCACTTTTTAAGATATAAACAAAAGAACAAATTTTCAGAAACAAAAACTGCTCCAGAATCTTTGTATCAAGGCCAAACACATAAAAAAAATCTTTTTCATTTTCCAATTTTTTAATACCTCATTTTAAATTTTAAATTACATTTTTTTTAAATGGCAACCCTTTTGAAACAAGATGGCGAATGAAGCTGGCCAACGAACTCGGTCGAGACATTGGTATGTAGTATGTACAGACCAAGTTACATTCATATCGGTTCATAAATACGCCTGTTATCGCGTGACAAAAATCAGAGTCGTTTTAAAATGTCAGCCACAATAGAAATTCAAAATGTTATAATTCAGCCATTTTTCTAGATATAGACGAAACAAAACCTGTTCCGGAATATTTGTATTAAGGTCAAACACATACGAAAAAACTCTTTTTCATTTTCCAATTTTTTGGTATCTCATTTTAAATTTAATTTTTTTTTAATTTTTTTAAATGGCCGCCATTTTGAAACAAGATGGCGGATGAAGCTGGCCAACGAACTCGTTTGAGTTATTTGTATGTACTATGTACACACTAAGGTACATCCAAATCGGTCCATAAATACATCTGTTATCACGTGGCAAAAATCAGGGCGTTTCAAAATGTCAGCCACACTAGAAATTCAAAAGTCCTTCCGGCCAGTGCCGGGAGGAAGAGGTAGCTTTCATAATCCTTATTTAAAAAAAGCCAAATTATATCATGCAAACACACGAAGCTCAATTTAGTGGAAACCGAATATAGGAGATTCAATACTAATTTTTATCAATATAATGAATGAGAATTTCGCGAAATTAATCAGCTTTATCCTAGCTGCTTTTCTTTAAAGTAACTTATATTTGGCTCCCAAATTCGGCAATTTCTTAAAGTGCCTGTCCTTTTAAGACAACATGGTGGATGAGGCTAAGCAGTGAACTTGGTCGAGACCTTAGTAATTGCTGTGCACATGCTCACTCACATCGGAATCGGTAAATATATAGGAGTGCTGTCGCATGCAAAAAATCAGATTTTTCAAAATGTCACCCACAATAGAAATTGAAACTGCTATATCTGAGCCATTTTTTAAGGTAAAGACAAACAAAAAATGCTCCTGAATCCTTATATCAAGATCAAATACTTAAGAAAGAAACATTTTTCAATTTCTAATTTTTTTGCACCTCACATTAAATATATATATATATTTTAATTTAATGGCCGCCATTTTGAAACAAGATGGCTGATGAATCTGGCCAGCGAACTTGGTCGAGGTGTTGATGTATACTGTCCACATGCCTTCTTACATCGAAATAGGCGAATACGTGTGTTATCGCGTGACAAATACAAGATCGTTTCAAAATGTTAGCCATGCTAGAAATTCAAAGTGCTATAAATCAACCATTTTTTAAGATATCAACAAAAGAACAAATTTTCAGAAACAAAAACTGCTCCGGAATCTTTGTATCAAGGCCAAACACATAAAAAAAATCTTTTCCATTTTCCAATTTTTTAATACCTCATTTTGAATTTTAAATTTAATTTTTTTTTAATGGCAACCCTTTTGAAACAAGATGGCGAATGAAGCTGGCCAACGAACTCGGTCAAGACATTGGTATGTACTATGTACAGACCAAGTTACATCCAAATAGGTTCATAAATACGCCTGTTATCGCGTGACAAAAATCAGGTCGTTTTAAAATGTCAGCCACAAGAGAAATTCAAAATGCTATTACTCAGCCATTTTTTTTTTAGATATAGATGAAAGAAAAACTGTTCCGGAATCTTTGTATTAAGGTCAACCACATACAAAAAAAAATCTTTTTCATTTTCCAATTTTTTGGTATCTCATTTAATTTTTTTTTTTTTTAAATGGCCGCCATTTTGAAACAAGATGGCGGATGAAGCTGGCCAACGAACTCGGTCGAGATATTTGTATGTACTATGTACACACCAAGGTACATCCAAGTCGGTTCATAAATACGCCTGTTATTACGTGAGAAAAATCAGGACGTTTCAAAATGTCAGCCACGCTAGAAATTCAAAATGCTATAACTCAGCCATTTCTTAAGATATAGACGAAACAAAAACTGCTCCCGAATCTTTTTGTCAAGGTCAAACACATAAGAAGAAAATATTTTTTCAATTTTCAATTTTTGGTACCACATTTCAAATTTAAATTTTTCTTAAAAATTTAAATGGCCGCCATTTTTAAACAAGATGGCGGGTGAAGCTGGCCAACGAACCCGGTCGAGACATTGGTATGTACTATGTATATGCGAAGTTACATCCAAATCGGTTCATAAATACGCCTTTTATCGCGTGACAAAATTCAGGACGTTTCAAAATGTCAGCCACGCTAGAAATTCAAAATGCTATAACTCAGCCATTTTAGGTAGCTTTCTTTACAAAAAAGCTACCTATTGCAGCCGTTCGGAGGAAAGCGATTTCAAAAAATTTTGGTATATTTTCATCGATCATGACCCCCAGACCCCGAAACCACCCTCCGTTCAAAATTGATATATATATATATATATATATATATATATATATATATATATCTGACCTATGTCACACTGTAACTCCCGTAATTATGAACCGATTTCGATGTAATTCGGTGTGTACATAGTACATACCAATGTCTCGACCGAGTTCGTTGGCCAGCTTCATCCGCCATTTTGTTTCAAAATGGCGGCCATTTAAAAATTTTAAAAAATTTTAAAACTTGAAATGTGGTACCAAAAAATTAAAAATGGAAAAATATTTTTTTCTTATGTATTTGACCTTTGTACAAAGATTCCGGAGCAATTTTTGTTTCGTCTATATCTTAAAAAATGGCTGAGTTATAGCATTTTGAATTTCTAGCGTGGCTGACATTTTGAAACGTCCTGAAATTTGTCACGCGATAAAAGACGTATTTATGAACCGATTTGGATGTAATTCAGTGTGTACATAGTATATACCAATCTCTCGACCGAGTTCGTTGGCCAGCTTCATCCGCCGTTTTGTTTCAAAATGGCGGCCATTTAAAATTTTTAAAAAATTTTAAAACTTGAAATGTGGTACCAAAAAATTAAAAATGGAAAAATATTTTTTTCTTATGTATTTGACCTTTATACAAAGATTCCGGAGCAGTTTTTGTTTCGTCTATATCTTAAAAAATGGCTGAGTTATAGCATTTTGAATTTCTAGCGTGGCTGACATTTTGAAACGTCCTGAATTTTGTCACGCGATAAAAGGCGTATTTATGAACCGATTTGGATGTAACTTCGTTTATACATAGTACATACCAATGTCTCGACCGGGTTCGTTGGTCAGCTTCATCCGCCATCTTGTTTAAAAATGGTGGCCATTTAAATTTTTAAGAAAAATTTAAATTTGAAATGTGGTACCAAAAAAATAAAAATTGAAAAAATATTTTCTTCTTATGTGTTTGACCTTGATAAAAAGATTCGGGAGCAGTTTTTGTTTCGTCTATATCTTAAGAAATGGCTGAGTTATAGCATTTTGAATTTCTAGCGTGGCTGACATTTTGAAACGTCCTGATTTTTCTCACGTAATAACAGGCGTATTTATGAACCGACTTGGATGTACCTTGGTGTGTACATAGTACATACAAATATCTCGACCGAGTTCGTTGGCAGGCTTCATCCGCCATATTGTTTCAAAATGGCGGCCATTTAAAAAAATTAAAAAATAAAAAAATTTAAATGAGATACCAAAAAATTGGAAAGTGAAAAAGATTTTTTTTTTGTATGTGTTTGACCTTAATACAAAGATTCCGGAACAGTTTTTCTTTCGTCTATATCTAAAAAAAATGGCTGAGTAATAGCATTTTGAATTTCTCTTGTGGCTGACATTTTAAAACGACTTGATTTTTGTCACGCGATAACTGGCGTAATTATGAACCTATTTGGATGTAACTTTGTCTGTACATAGTACATACCAATGTCTCGACCGAGTTCGTTGGCCAGCTTCATTCGCCATCTTGTTTCAAAAGGGTTGCCATTTAAAAAAATTAAATTTAACATTCAAAATGAGGTATTAAACAATTGGAAAATGAAAAAGATTTTTTTATGTGTTTGGCCTTGATACAAAGATTCCGGAGCAGTTTTTGTTTCTGAAAATTTGTTCTTTTGTTTGTATCTTAAAAAATGGTTGACTTATAGCACTTTGAATTTCTAGCATGGCTAACATTTTGAAACGATCTTGTATTTGTCACGCGATAACACACGTATTCGCCTATTTCGATGTAAGAAGGCATGTGGATAGTATACACAACACCTCGACCAAGTTCGCTGGCCAGATTCATCAGCCATCTTGTTTCAAAATGGCGACAATGGTTTTAAAAATGGTTTTAAAAATGGTTTTAAAAAGAATTAAAATATATATATATATATTTAAAGTGAGGTACAAAAAAATTAGAAATTGAAAAAGGTTTCTTTCCTAAGTATTTGACCTTGATATAAGGATTCAGGAGCATTTTTTGTTTGTCTTTACCTTAAAAAATCACTCAGATATAGCAGTTTCAATTTTTATTGTGGGTGACATTTTGAAAAATCTGATTTTTTGCATGCGACAGCACTCCTATATATTAACCGATTCGGATGTGAGTGAGCATGTGCACAGCAATTACTAAGGTCTCGACCAAGTTCACTGCTTAGCCTCATCAACCATGTTGTCTTAAAATGACAGGCACTTTAAGAAATTGCCGAATTTGGCAGCCAAATATATGTTACTTTAAAGAAAAGCAGCTTGGATAAAGCTGACTAATTTCGCGAAATTCGCATTCATTATATTGATAAAAATTAGTATTGAATCTCCTATATTCGGTTGCCACTAAATTGAGCTTCGTGTGTTTGAATGATATAATTTGGCTTTTTTTAAATAAGGATTATGAAAGCTACCTCTTCCTCCCGGCACTGGCCGGAAGGACTTTTTTGTAAAGAAAGCTACCTAAAATGCTATAACTCAGCCATTTTTTAAGATATAGACGAAACAAAAACTGCTCCCGATTTTTTTTATCGAGGTCAAACACATAAGAGAAAAATATTTTTTTCAATTTTCAATTTTTTGGTACCACATTTCAAATTTAAATTTTTCTTAAAATTTTAAATGGCCGCCATTTTTAAACAAAATGGCGGATGAAGCTGGCCAACGAACTTGGTTGAGACATTGGTCTGTACTATGTATAAACGAAGTTACATCCAAATCGGTTCATAAATACGCCTTTTATCGCGTGACAAAATTCAGGACGTTTCAATATGTCTGCTTCGCTAGAAATTCAAAATGCTATAACTCAGCCATTTTTTAAGATATAGACGAAACAAAAACTGCTACGGAGTCTTTGTATAAAGTTCAAACACGTAAAAAAAAATACTTTTCCATTTTCAATTTTTTGGTACCACATTTCAAATTTTAAATTTTTTTTAAATTTTTAAATGGCCGCCATTTTGAAACAAAATGGCGGATGAAGCTGACCAGCGAACTCGGTCGAGACATTGGTATGTACTATGTACACACCGAATTACATCCAAATCGGTTCATAAATACGAGAGTTACAGTGTGACATAGGTCATATATATATATATATATATATATATATATATATTGATATATATATATATATATATATATATATGTATATGTATATATATATCAATTTTGAACGGAGGGTGGTTTCGGGGTCTAGGGGTCATGATCAATGAAAATATACCAAAATTTTTTGAAATCGCTTTCCTCCGAACGGCTGCAATAGGTAGCTTTTTGTAAAGAAAGCTACCTAAAAAAAGACTAAAATCTTTTTTAATTAAAATAATTATTTAGATATTGAAAAAAAGAAATTTTTTCCATACATAACTAAAATTTAATTAGACGCTTTAAATGATAGAATTTTCACAGCTAGGACGCAATGTTAAATGAGAATATTTTATATTGTAAGATGCAAAAATTATCTAATTAAAATGTATCAAAGTTCGTTTTAATTCAAACAGTAAATATTGTTAGACGGAAATATTTTTCGCTGTAAAATACAAAAATGTTTTCATATCAAATGCGTAATTAATTAAAAGGTAAGACATTTTGTTCAATTTAAATTCTAAATATTGCTGATCTTGAGATGAAAATTGCAGTTAATTATTCTTTGTAAGATGCAATAATATTTGTATATCAACAGTGTGATTTACTTATAACAAAGAATATAATTTTTAAATTAAATGTAATTTTATTGTAGCTTACAATATAAAATTAATTGTAATTTTAATTGTAATTTTCATTGTAAAATTATTTAACAGCAATATTTTGACTTTAAACAAAACAAGATTTATTACATTTCAATTAGTTACATCCTCGTTATGGAAATATTTTTGCATCTCATAGTGCAAAATATTCCCAATTAACAATATTTATTTTTTGAATTAAAACGAATTTTTTTACGTTTTAAATACTATTTTTGCATCGTACAAATTCTTCTGTTCGATATGATTAGCTAATCGGCAAACGATCATATGATATTGCAATGTACTCGGTAAAAGATTACCAAGTGACTAAATTATCGAAAACTAATGCGCAAAGGCTTCAAAACCGATTCAATTGTCGTCGGGAGGAGATGCTCTAAAGGTGATCTGCCTTGCGGACAAGAAGTCATATCTGCCGACCCCGGAAAATGAGATTGCCAGGACGAAATATAGTCGAGTTAGGACTTGCGACAGAAGTTCGGCCAAGGTTTATTTGCTGTTTGGGAACTTATGTCAACTTCTAACTTAATCTAAAGTTTGATCAAAATCCATGCATTAGTTTTTGTGATAGAGCTATTGCGGAAATCGTAAAAAATTCGGCATAGGAGCGCCACCTCTTGGGCGATTTACACCAAAAACTAGTTAGGACCAATTTATACCAGGAACTAACTGAATCTGAAGCTTGGTGGAAATTCATGCATTAGTTCTTGAGATACAGCTATTGCGGAAATCGTGAAAAATGCAGCATAGCAGCGCCACCTGTTGAGTGATTTACACCAAAAACTAAGCAACACTAAGTTACATCAGGGACTAACTGAATAGTAACTGAATCTGAAGTTTAATGAAAATTAGTGCATTAGTTCTTGAGATAGAGCTATTGCGATAATCTTGAATAATGCAGCATAGCAGCGCCACCTGCTATACGATTTACAACAAAAAGTAATCAGCACCAGTTTATATCAAGGTCTAACTGAATCTAAAGTTTTGTGAAAATTCGTGCATTAGTTCTTGAGATAGAGCGCCCACAAAATTTTTGTCGCATACAGACTCACAGAGTGACAGGCACACTCACAGACATACATTTTCTAAAAAACATCAAATCGTGTTCAGGACCTTCTAAAATGTATAAATCCATTGAAAACAGGAAGTCGAAAATTTTTACGAATCCAATACATTCTTTTTGTAAAGATAGAAGAAAGTAAAAAGAGAAGAATTAAAAGAAAGATAAATATGAGGTCATTTTCCAAAAAAAGCGGACAATTTCAAATTTTTGTTAATAATACAAGGAGCATGAGTATGAGTAACTACAGAAAGCATGTGGATATGACGTCATATTTAAAACGAAAAATGAAAATATGTTTTACCGATACTGTTAATTGAGCATGAATATCAGCTAACCCTTCGGGATCTTTTCAGAATTTTTAATGTTTTACCACCGGTTTTTCAAAACGAAAATTTTTGCCTAATTGAATCAGGAAAATGCTCCGATTAAAAAAGGCAAAATTTACAATAAAAATACTGGTGAGAATAATCACGGATTCTGGTCACCTTACGCAGCACGTATACTCGTCCCCAAGGTGTTAAAAAAGAGAATTTTCTGTCAAACATAATATCATGAGTCACAAAGGAAAAAATGAACAAGAATTATATTATTATAGAGATTTCGCTAGGAAGAAAAGTGACATCTTATTTCACAATGTTTATTCAAAATTAGTGTAATTTGTTCATAAATAACGGGGGGTTTTTTCCCTCAAAAACAGATTGAAAGCTATAAGTAACTCTATTATTTAACAAATAAGAACTTACGCTCTTTGAGAGTAATTTGGGCGTGATAAACTTTCTGACATTTTTCGTAGTTCTACAGCTATGAAAAATGTGGATCTGTGAAATAAAAATACAATAAATATGTAATCGGCGCTGCCGATATCGTGGTACTTATCACGCTGATTTTAATGCACTACCCGTGAAGATATAAATATATATCCCTTAATTGATATGCTGCCCCCACCGATATGGGTGTGTGATATCGGACACAATGTAAGAAGATTTGGAATCAGACACAAGATTTGGAATCAGTCACTAGGATACTTCAAGTAATTTTAAATGGAAGATTTATTTACACTAGACTTAAATATGTACATTAAAACACAGTGTTTTCATTTATAGGTCCGAATATATAAGATCTTGCCCAATCTTAAATTACACGTTGGGATATTATCTACGCACTAGGTTATATCATTACAAATACACTATTTCCGACTCTTTTGACCGTACTCAGATAGGTTTACCCCATCTTGCGACCACACAGATATGCCTGAATTCTCGGCACATACGTACACTTCTCATGAAAACACTTAACAACTACTTTTAACCTCCACTCCATTCTCCTTTACTCTGTCTGTCTCTCTCCCTCTCTCTCTCTTATTCCTTCCAGACTCCGTCGATTTCACCTGTATTTTAAAGGGAAACACCCATGTGTCCTTTTCAACCGCTCGCCCACCGACAAGTCATCACAGAAGATTTTCATTTCGTTCATCAACTCTTGCTTCTTTGCTATCTAGCTCCCTATTGTATTATCCACATTCCGATAGATAAAAGACACTCTTATGGTATTTCCTTTTATACATTGTGCTGATTTTAATCCTACAGATAAGAAAATGCATCCATAACTCAAGTACGTAGATAATGATATACATATAAATATGATACATTAAGAAAATAAAATTAATTAAACAGCAATTCACATTAAACATACGTTTCATTAATGTCAGAGACTTTTGACAAAATACATGAGTGGTTAAAATATTGTTAGTTTTATTTATTTATTTTACTTTATTTTATTTTTATATGCTTCATTCATATTTGATTTTCCTTTTTATATAGCATATATCTCTCTTTTTGTTCAAAATGTGAATTGTTTTGGAATAGAAAAATAAGGTTGTATGTTCATTTTTCGATTATTCTGATCACTTCAAAGTCATATCGGAAGTAACCAATATTAATTAATAATTTTCCTCAAGAATTTTTACTAACATAAAAATGTATATAAACCAGCTAGAAATGATAGTTTTTTCCTCTGTAAACGAGCAACAAATGCGTAAAATTAGGTTTCGAAAAGAAACATAAATTCTCTTTTCCTTTCAATTTCCTTTCAAAATTCAATATGAGCTTTCAGTACGGTTGACTAAAGACATACGAAAAAGACTAGAAAACAGGAAATCTGCTTTTTCAGAATTTAATGTCGCCCCCTATGAAAAAAAAATGTATGTATATAAATATAGATAGTACAAAACATATTTCAGTTTTAAGACTTAAAACACACGCTTTTATTTTATATAAAATGAGAACATTCACATCCGCTGAAGAATTCCTCATTTACGATCCAATCCTAAACAACACCTACAGTAAAGTATGCATATGACGTCACTATCGCTGAATAATACACAAATCCAAAAAAAGGTGGGGGGATGTAGTCATTCAAAAAACTCGACAAAAAAAGTCGGCTATCTAATGATTGATATGCCTTCATTTATTTGTAACATTAATATAGATACTTAAATTTAAATATAGCTTATAATAGCTCCATGTTTT
This sequence comes from Maratus speciosus, assembly GCA_963932465.1. Taxonomy (NCBI): domain Eukaryota; kingdom Metazoa; phylum Arthropoda; class Arachnida; order Araneae; family Salticidae; genus Maratus; species Maratus speciosus. The sequence goes on from OZ010789.1 coordinate 226,176,923, forward strand.
ATCAGAAATCTTTCATTTATATATTTTTTAAATAGCACGTATTTTAATTACATTTTCTTTAATTGTTATCGGAAAATGGCAACAATCAGATATAATTACTATTTTCCAACTATTTTTCCTTTATTTTTTACAGAAAGTACTTCAGTTGCCAACATTAAACAAATAGTGCAAAAAAGTACAAAAAAAAATTAATATCTCAAAAATAAATTGAGATGCAGTTTTCAAACAAATTGCATTTAAAAGTACTTTTTTTTTCAATATGACGGTAAAAAAATTGAAAATGTGCGATGCTTAGAAGTTTAAAAAATTGCACTAGAGATTATTCGTATTTAACCGTACAATGATATATCTGCTTTGTTTTACGGCTGGCTTATATAACGTAACGTTATTTTTTTAGAGACGACACTTTAATTGCTTGCCGAAAAAATAGCATATCGAGGGCTAATAACCACTTTAAACAACATTCTTTGACATGAAAAATAAATTAAATCAATATCCATGAGCGCAATAAATGCAAAATGGAATAAATAGAAAGGCTAAAATAGAATAACAAGGCAGTAAATTTACTCAAGACAATCTTTGAAAAAGGGTATGGAATTAAGCATACGAAAGCAATTTAAATTATCTTTTATATCTACGCTATATATATAAAATCCTAATGAAACGAATTTATGAAACGGAAATTATGAAACGACTGAATTGAAACGAATTTATGTAACGATTCTATGAAACGACTGATTAAACAACTGATTATGTTTCACGGTGATTTCTCCTAAAATATGGAATACTTTGGGATGAAATTAACACCAAAAATCCATATTGATCCACAGATCTCGAAACTGGTATTAGAATTTTTAAATTCGAATTATTAATTTTTTTCTAATTTTAAATACTTTTTTCTAATGATGGCAACTCAAATTTCAATCATAAAAGATATTTTTTTCATATTTCAGAAAAGGTTATTATTTTAAACTAATTTGGCGACCAGTTTGGCCTCACTTAAATCCATGCAAAAAACAATGCTTTTTTTTTTTTTTGTATTTTGTTATCTTTTATTTAATACAAAACTTTCTTCGAAAATTGAAACATTTAAAATTAATGGCTTTCACTTCTTTCTTTTTTTAAACAAAACGAAAAGAAAAATATTAGGCTCAGATGTCATATACTCACCGGGGTACCTAATTGACGCCAAAATGGCGTTATTTTGCCTGACATGGTAACCCGGCTACTGTTGCTTATTCATTAATAAATGTTTATTTACATTTATTTTCTTTTTATTTAAAAAAAATGTTAAAAATTGCTTTGTTCTATAGTTATTAATTTTTTTTATTTATTTATTGGTATTTCATTTTAAAAATAATAGAAAATAATTTAAAAATACATACGCAACTGGTATTCGAAAACGAGGTTTTCGCCAAATTGTCGTAAAAAAAATCACACCAACCCCGGTGCTTATATGACATCTGTGTTAAATATTATATAATGCAACAAATCATGACATTTAATTTCAAATTCAAAGCAAATGACCAATGTCGCCAAATTATATAAATCGCCAAACCACTCGCCAAATTATACAAGTTGTCGTAATTTTTATTTTAAATAACGAAAGAACAAATAAATTAGTATAAAAATACAAATACAAATAAAGCGTCGAAATAAAAAATCACTTGATGACGTAAACACGTGTAACTTCCTTACAGTCAAGTGAATGTGACATTTACGATCAACCATTATTGGCATTTAATCTTATAGTCTGGCGACAGATTTTTGGTCAATGGAATAACCAAGTAGTACCGTTTTAATTTACCACTCGAAAATAGAAAAATGCTTACTTACGAGTTTAAAAAAAAGAGCTATTGGCGAGATTTGAACCCGGCTAACATAAAAGTACCAAGAATTCTTTGCGATCATGGCAACTTTTATGTAGTTTTAATCGAAAAAATAACTTTTTTTCTTTAATCAAAATGGAAACCTTTCTTATGAAAAGCGAAGGAACTGTTGATGATAGTCACATGACTTAGGCAATTATTATAGAGATTGTTTTCAATTCTAAAAACAGCGCAAAGAATAATATTTCCTAAAGATTACAAATTTATTTACACATGGCTATTAAAAACAGAAAAAAAACTTTAAAATTACTATTAAATGAGTACGTGTTAAAAGCAGGAAAATATTAATTACCTTTCTTATGAAAAGCGAAGGAACTGTTGATGATAGTACATGACTTAGGCAATTATTATAAAGATTGTTTTCAATTCTAAAAACAGCGCAAAGAATAATATTTCCTAAAGATTACAAATTTATTTACACATGGCTATTAAAAACAGAAAAAAAACTTTAAAATTACTATTAAATGAGTACGTGTTAAAAGCAGGAAAATATTAAAAATTATGTCTTGAAAATTGTATTTACACGTCAATATTAAAAGAGAAAGGAAACTTTAAAATAATAAATACATTAATATGCGTTTAACCCTTTCAGGGGCAAGGTACTTCTATTCGTAAAATGTTGAAATCAGTGAATGGCACCGAAATTGACAAACAAATTTCGAAATACGAAAATGCTTTTGTTCACTTACTTGATCACCCGACCGAAGCACCAACCAAAGAATGGCATAGGATGTAACGCTCCGGTGGAAAATCCCCACAACAATCACGGATGCCGGACATCGGAAAGCACCCAAAATAACAAGGAAAAAGGCACATATTCTGACGAACTTACATGGTAAATCGTAAATTTACAAAACAATTGATGTTGCTTTCATCATAATAATAAAAATAAAAAACAATAGTGAAGTGATTTAAATGTATAACAAAAGTTAAGACTATAAGTCCTTGTTCAAGATTATGAAGTGTAAATGTTCACTGTTCACTAATGTTCAAATGAATTCAGTGTTCGAAAGAAAAATGTTTATAAAAGTTTTATATAAGAAAAACTAACTTGAAGAAAGATCACCATAATGTTCAGACCTCAAGAGAAAATCACCGCAAACAAAAATGTCAGACAAAGGACAGTTACTATAAAAGGCACAATGTTGAGCCTTTGATGTAGTGTCAGAAAACCACGTAATGTCCGTAGCGAACCACTGATGAGTATTAACAGTATGATAGAAGTAAATAGTTACAAGTGTAAAAATTATCAAGATTTATACCCAATAAATGAGTATTCCCTATTAAGTGCGTTGTACATAGCACACAGTTTTCTATAGTTTGAACGGGTGATGAGAACGTTTTGAATGTTCCATCTCAGTGTACAATTCCTGTTGAATTTAAATGTACAAGGCATTAACGGACAATGTCCAAACAAATAATGTTGTATACTTCCTACATCACCACAGTTGCACCTGTTATTTGGGCGTTTTCCTATTTTAAACAGATACTGTGGAAATGCTCCATTCTTTATTCACTTACTTAATAAAAGGAAATTTTCCATTCCAATATTCTGGTGCCAATGTGGCATTTAAGAATTAAAATTAAGTGGTCCAAAAATGAACCACCGCTCTTGAAGGGTTTAAGCAGTAAATTGTAGTAATTGTAGTAAATTATATTACGTCAATCGTTTTATAAAGCTGTTAAAAAATAACGGTCGGCAAAGACTCTGTTTATTTAATTAATTTTATTTTAGCTTCTTTTCAAATGTTTAACTGATCTTCTTTAATCAAACACGAAAACAACCATTGGATGTCTTAACAGCAACTGATTCGGCCTTAAATTTTCGCAATCAAAGGGAATTGAATGGAAACCCGTTTACAGGGAGATCGCTAGAGGTTTTTTCATTATAATTCAATCTTCTGTAACCTTTTAAAAACCGATCAAATTAGCGTGATTTTAGATTCTGCTGCGTCTGAAGGGGGGGTTGGAGAGCGTAGCTTGCAGGGAGAAGAGCCCTCTAGTATATATATATATCAGGGCTTGAAATTCAATTTTCCCTTGGAGGGGAGTCTCCCTACCAACATTTATAAATGGACGGGAATTGAGCTATTTGGGAGGGAGAAAAAAAATCTAACACCCACTGTTATTTTACGTGCTATTTAAAGATTTACATTAATTATTTTGTCATGCCTGTATTAATACAGACATAACAGAATCCTTTGACGAAATTTGCGTTGTTTTCGCGATCCTTTATCGAAATTCGCATTTTTCCCGCAATCTTTTGACGAAACGCACGTTTTTTCCGCGATCCTTTAACAAAATTCGCGTTTTTTCGCGATTCTTTGATGAAATTCGCGATTTTCTTCAGCAGCCCTTTGACTAAATTCGCGTTTTTTCCGCGATCTTTTGACGAAATTCGCATTTTTCCGCGCTAATTTGCCGAAACTCGCGTTTTTTTTCGCGTTCCTTTGCCGAAATTTACGATTTTTTTGCTATACTTAGATGTAATTTGCGTTTTTTGCGATCCTTTGATGTAATTTGCGTTTTTTTGCAATCCTTTGATGTAATTTGCGGGGGTTTTTTTGCAATCCTTTGATGAATTTCGAGTTTGTTTTTTTTCGCGATCGGACGAAATTCACGCTTTTCCGCGTTCGTTTGACAAAATCCCCGTTTTATTCGCAATACTTTGTGACGAAATTGGCGATTTTTTCCTCGAACGATAGACGAAATTCGCGATATTTTCTGTTGAACTGATGACCGATTTTTAATAATTTTCGGAACATAATGCCTTAAATTTTCAGAAAATTCGGAACAGATTGCCCCCTAAATTCGCCAATTGGTCGCAGACACTTGTCAACCGATCTCGAGAAATAAATAATGAAATTTGTCTATTGGTCACGTGAAAAATAAGTGAATTTCAACGATCTTTCACGGTAAAAAAAAAAAAAAAAAAAAAAAAAAAAAAAAAAAAAAAACGCAAAATGTGCTAATTAGTCGCGCGAAAATATCGGGAAATTCGCTAGGCGTTCGCGGGAGTTGATCGTAATTTCAAAATGCAAAATTTTCAGGAAAATGGGGGAAGATTTTTTGGACGGGAACCTCCCACCCACGATATTCTTTGGGCGGGATTTCAAAATTTTGGGCGCGAATCTCGCCATCCCCCCCTGAAATTCAAGCCCTGTATATATATATATATATATATATATATATATATATAAACATAAATATGCAAATTGGGATCATCAGAAATATATTTTCTACTATAAATTTAATTAAATTAATTGTATTAATTGTATGATTAATTGTATATGTTTTTAATTACCGTGAGTGATTTTTTTTTTGCTTAATTGATGCAGTGATTCTTTAAAATTTAAGTAACGAAGTCTGTTGTAACAGCTAGTCCTTTTAACACTTTCCAACATAGTTGAAAAGTATTTATGAATTCGGTTTGTCTGGCCGTCTGTATGTCTACGCTCTAACTCACGTAAATAGATTCAGATTTTCATGCGATTGATATACGTTAATGATGTTTACCATGGCATGTTCGTTATTGAATATGAAGTGTGTAGCATTAATAGTTCGTTTACAGGGGCTTTCAAAATAATTCCGTTACATTATGGTCAATGGGGGAAAATTGCTGGTAGTGTATTTTAATGACATTACGCCATTCCAAATGTATTGAAATTGATAAAAATGACTGAATTTCACTACAAGGTGATTACTATATAACAGGGCATTAATAGCATTTATCTTTCATTTACAGGGACACACAAAAGCAATCGGTTGCAATACTGTATTTGAGCAATAATTGTTGGGCGTGCGTTTTCAATTTCGGTATGTGCTTTTACATTTAATTAATTTTTTGCATGTTAAGCATTGTGTATAAAATTCTATACCTCGTATACAGGGCTTCACAAAAGAATTCACGTACATTTCTCCATATTAGCGAAAATTGCTGAAGGTGAATTCCTAGCTAAACTAATTATTTTTATGCATATAGTTTATAGGCATAAATCTATATATCGTATACAGGTCTGCTCAAAAAATTCAGATACTGAGGATGGAAATTGGGTTTTCAGATGGGTTATGCGTTTTAAATGGTTCAATTAAACATTATATTTCAACTTATTAAACTGTTTTGTTACATCATTCTGAATGTGATGGAAAGTGTTTCATAATCTATGCGTGACGCATGATTTTTTTTCTTTCTTGTTTAAATCAAAAATAACACAGCCCAGAATATACATAATTTCATTTAAAAACGGACAAACATGTTCAGTAAAATGTTAAACAATATTAAATTTAATTAACTCAAATCATCTTAAACAACAACGCTGCTGAATATCTAAGTTTCTTTTGGACGTTACGTAAATATTACAAAAATTACTTGGAATTTAAAATTACTCATTTAAAATTTTTGAATGTGTACATAACAAACTTTAATGTACGAAACAAATTTTAATTTATCAAGATTTATTTCATAATACCGCTTAAGTTTATTTATTTTTCAAATAAATGACATACTACATCCTATTTACAATTCTATTTTAATTGGGTAAATTCATTCATTTGTTACTGAAATCTAAATTAGATTTGTCAAGGGAAAATGTAAGCTTCTTATACCAGAGAGTTATTTGTAAAGTTATTACAATTTTATATTTTAAGTATTCATAAAATTGGTTCATTTCAGTATGGTCGAAATTGTGAATTACGATTTTATTTTAATATATTTAAATATTTATCATGTCTGCCTGGATACATCTAAAGTACAATTCAAAGATTTAATACTACATAGCATTAATTCATTAATTAACAGTGTTGAAATAAGACACTTTTCTCCGGGAGGGGGGGCTTTCTGTGGCTCAAGTGAGGGGGGGGGGGTTATAGAGTTCCGGGGGGTTGCACTTTTTGACCATTGAAAACACAAAATCTCAAATTTTCTTTGGGGGGGGGGGGGACATCTCATTGCTACGGGCCCTGAATTCAACACTGTTAATTAAAATTAAATAATTAGAGTATAAGTTGAAACCGGAGATTTTTTTCTATTATTATATAATCAAGAGGTATAAAAATTGACTGTACCATTACGAAAAGATACTTTTAGTAATAATCCAAAATTTCTGCTTTGTTGTATCTTTAAAAAACATTAAAATTTCTGTTTTGAATTTCATATGTACTATCATAATACAACTTTTCAATGAATAGATAAATCTACCATTCGTACAGTTTGTTTTAAAACTTTTCCAGGCGACAAAACATTTTTTTTTGTTTTTTCAGTTTTATTTACCATTATAGTATAGTAATAAATATAATATTACTTGAATAGGAGGTTTTCAGTTTGATATAGTAAAAATTCCTGTAAAAAGCGGATTGTTTTACTTATGTGAAATAAATCATTACTGTTTTTAAACTGTAACTATATAAACTGTATAAACTGTTTTTTCGTATTGTTACGAAAATACGCTTTTAATTACATTACACAGCCTCTGCTTTGTAATATCCTTAAAAATTCCCAAAGTTCATTTTAAAAATTTGCAGTTAAAATCCAAGAAATGTCGCTTATTTTGCATGTATTTCTACTAAAATATCTCAGAAAGTTCAATGTCAGATATATGTGGTAATGACCAATATGGACCATGCCTTCTGAGGGTGGAGCTTTCAGTGTATACGTGTGGCTCTGTTGAAAAATTCCGTAAGCCGAATCTTCCAGTTTTTTCTGCTACATCATCAAAGGTAAAACTAGAGGTCTATCTCACTGAAGTCAGTCAGTTAGATAAATGTTACTTTAAATGAAGAATTTACATGATTGATTATTTATTGCTATGGCAAATTAAAAAATAAGACATAAAAAGTGTTAACAAATTAAAGATTTATAGTTGTTGTAAACTTGTGTACCGGAGGTGAAGGAACATTATTTCTGTTACAACAAAATTCCTAATAGAGCAGAAAATATTTTAAACGTAAAGAGCTTTAATCTATGACAGATAGATGTAAGGGAGGCAGTAAAAATCTTTGCAGGGATGTTGTAATTCATATGACTGGCTATTTATATATTTTTACTATAGATAAATATAGAAGGTAGGAAAAAAATAAAATTTTCTGACTTTTAAGAACATGTAAAGACCTTTGCGTGCTCTGTACTGAGTAGTAGATTGGTAATTTCAGCAGGAGACGGTGGGAAGTATAAAAAGTTAAACCAATAAAATGTTTTAAAGTTTTTAAACTTTGTATGCTGGGGTGGGGATGAACAAAATTTTCAGATTGGGAGATTTTGGTAAAATTTATAAGAAAAAAAAGCTGAAATCGGCCGAAATTCACAAGGTTCCTGCCCCTAAAGTAGGACTATGTTAAAACAGTCTGAACAATACAGACTGTAACAATATAGATATTTATATGGGTCAATCCATTCCGAATCACCAAGGTGGTGTCGCTCGACATTTTTAATTTTCCAAATCTTTTAACTAAGTTTTCTTCATAGTTTTTTGAGTTAAAAAACCGGATTAAAATTTTTTTTCATCGTATAGTTTTTTGGGGGTGGCCATTTTTTGGTGGAAAATGTGTTTTACGGAAAATGCTGTAATTGCTTTATTTTTCTACCTATCAAGATGAATCAAAAACCCAAATGTTCAGCATAAAATTGGCGACATTTTATGTAGGTAATTATAAAATTTTCATTAGACTTAAGGATCTAGGCTAAAAACATGCTTAAAAACTGGAGAAATAAGAGGTCAAACACCACATTTCGCTGCCATTATTTTTAAGAAGGAGATCAGGCTCGCCTTAAATATTTTTTTCATACACAGATCTCTTATAGGACTACTTATTTCTACAAATTTCAATCCTGAAAAACTTTTCCTCTTTTTTTACAGCTCATAAAAAGCTGTGTTAAGTCTGTTTTTGGCAATTTTCACTAATTAATATCTCAAAAAGGACTAACTAAAAAATTCTGAAAACGTAGGATAATAAACATCCTTGTAATATAAAGTTAAATTGTAAATTTTTATGATTGAGAATTAGCTGTTTTTTGAATAATGGTTCACTAAAAATACACCAACCTCACAGTTTGTTGAAAATTTAATGTAACATAATTAATTTAATTGTCTATCAAATTGTATCGAGTGTTTGTTTTACACATTACCCCTTATCTTCAGCTCAAGGAAAAAAAACCTAGCATTTTGGGATTATATCGAGATCTATTAAAATGTTATTAGGTGACTTGATAAAAAATGTTACTTTATGTTTGAAAGCTGCTTAAATACGATGAAAGAAAGGTAGTTCTTTTTATATAATCACACACATTGAAAAAAATATATGTTATGATATTTTTAAAAATAACTTTTAAATTTCCTTAATAAAAATAATTTCTTGGCCATACTTGAAAATATTTGAACTAGAATTTGAAATCGAGAAAAAATTATAAAAAACACTGCTGAAAAATTATATGACACCTGCTGAATAAACTTTTAGTCGAATATCATATTTAACCATTTTCACTACTTAAAATGATTTTTTCGTATGTTTAACTCTTATATTGTAATGTTTTTTCACACCTCTTACAAAATGTTTAAAATTTATTTTTTATTCGAACCCATTAGTAATCTAAAATTATTTCGACTGCCAAAATATATTTATTTTATACATTGAATCAAAACATTAATTATTTAGAATGTCCCCTACAATTTTTAGAATATTTGAACATTACTTAATTTTATGTTTATATGACATATTTTATGACATATGAACAGTGAACTTTAGGACAGTGGACATTCAAAATCACGAAATTTGACAAATCGATTTTTTTTTTTTTTTTTCGAGAATTATGATACTAGATGCTCAAATTTATCTGATGCAAAAATAATTTTTCAATTCTGACGCTTCTTCGTTGAGATATTATATTTTATATTTATAAAAACTGTATATATTTATGCAGTTTGTTTTACTTAAAATACTGTTTACTCAAAATTTAAATTTATGTACAATTCTAAACTTTCCATGACTTTAAACTTTCCTAACTTTTAAACTTTTCTAAACGTTCCATGCGCATTCCTAATTATCAGATTCTTTTGAAATTTATAATTTATATCCTCTGTACAATAATAAATAAATGTTAGCATAAAAAGTTGCATTTCAGGAATATTTCAGTGTCGAAATTTATGTGAATATGAGAATATAGAGCTACTTTTTTAGAAAAACAAAGCATAATTATAAAAAGATTTTTTTTCTACTTATACATTCAGCGAACTTTTAAAATTCATGCCATCTTCCATTGTAATATATAAAAAGTATCTCATAAGTAAATATTGTCGTATTTTATGCAACAGAAATTCTCATGGGACATTTTAAAATGTGACAATTATTCGTTATTTTTAAATTTTTTAAATTGAATAATTTAATAACTTTTTATTATTTTATCTCGAAGTTTAACAAGTCTGCCAATTTTCAAATGAATCCATTGAAAATAGAGAGATTTGGTTTTTTATGTCCACTATCCCCTTAGCATGCGTAACATTTAAAAACTAAAATTAAAAACAGAAAGGATTAAAATCTTACCTTTGTAAAACTTGTTTTTAATTCGGGTCTTTTCTCTAGAAACACCTTGAGGCTGCCTAGAACGTTGTTCTGGTGCAGGGTATGGTGTCATTATTAGCCTCCGGTACGGTATGCTATTTCTTTCTCCCAGCTTACTTTGTGTCCAAAAAATAACGTTACCTTACTGAAGCTAGCCGTGAAACAAAGCATTACGATTAAATACTCTTTAGCAATTTTTTAAACTTATAAGCATCGCACATTTTCAATTTTTATACCATCGTATTGGGAAAAAAAAGTTCTTTTAAATGCATTTTGTTTGAAAACTGTATCTTCATTTATTTTTGAAATATTAATTTTTTTGTAGTTTTTGGATCCATTTGCTTAATATTGGCAACGGAAGTACTTCATTTCTGTAGAAAGTAAAGGAAAAATAGTTTTAAAATAGTAATTATATATTTTTGTTACCATTTTCTCGTAACAACCGAAAGAAAATGTAATTAAAATACGTGCTATTTTGAAAAAAAAAATAAACGAATGATTTCTGTTAAAACAATGGAGCTATTATAGATTATATTTAATTGTAAGTATCTATGAATCATTAGATAGCCGGGGCTTTTTTTTTTCGATTTTCTTGAATGACGGAATCTTTTTGCTGCATTTGTGCATTATTTCGCGATAGTGGTTTGTTATGCATGCTTTACTGTAGATGTTTAGGAGTAGATCGTAAATGTGGAATTCTTAAGCGGATGCGAATGACGTCATTTTACATAAAATAAAACGTGAGCTTTAAGTCTTAAAATTGAAATATGTTTTGTACTGCAGTAGAGTCCCGCTTAACCGAGTTATTTTCTTCTGATGGACTGATGGTTTCTATTATTATGAAACAGCCATTATGAATGAAGTGTTAGGTGAAGATGAAAGAGCAGCCGTAAAAAAATTATGGCCATCCCCCCCCCCCCCCATTCTGACCAGAAAATCAGAGTTCTAACTTTTTACGGCTGCTCTTTCATCTTCACCTAACACTTCATTTATAATGGCTGTTTCATAATAATAGAAGCCATCAGTCCATCAGAAGAAAATGAAGTAATGGAAATGCCGGGGGCGACACTAAATTCTGAAAAAGCAGAATTCCTGCTCTCTAGTATTTATATGAATTTATTTTAGGGCATCTTGTTGGTTAAGTTGAGTTAATCAAAGACCGTTGATCTGTAATCAGGAATAGTAAGTACATCGCGTTTGCTGGCAAAAACTTCGATTCGTTTCCTGAAATAAGACACTGAAGATAAAAACGAAATTGGAGACATATATAAAATATCAGTAGCGTCTAAATCGCGCCCCTCACAACGGCTGTTATCACAAATGCACCCTAGAAATTCTCTAGCACTTCGCCCTGGCTCATACGATGTCATTATAGTTTACTTTAGTGTTGCATATTCAGACTTTATAGTTTTTACAAATAAAAAAAATGAGAAAAATACTTACAAATATCATTCATGCACAAGTTAAATGAAATTGATTTGCGCTCATACGTTCGTTATTGATTGCGGCGTTAACGAATTTCGTTCGTATCGAGGTTTTCGCGAATTTCTGCGTTTTAGAGACTGCTTCACGACAATGTTGCTGCACTCAGTGATGTTTTTTTTCGGTTTTCATGAGCGATATGCGCTCATACGCTCGTTATTGATTGAGGCGTTAACGAATTTCGTTCGTATCGAGGTTTTCGCGAATTTCTGCGTTTTAGAGACTGCTTCACGACAATGTTGCTGCACTCAGTGATGTTTTTTTCGGTTTTCATGAGCGATATGCGCTCATACGTTCGTTACTGATTGCGGCGTTAACGAATTTCGTTCGTTCGTGATCGCGACTCCCGCGAATTACTGCGTTTTTGAGACTGCTTCACGACGAGTTTGCTGCACCCAGTGATTTGTTTTAATTTTCATGAACGCTATGCGCTCATACGTTCATCACAACAAAAGAAAACAAAAAACAAGAAAAAAATTATAAAATCGCATAATTATATCTAAACGACTGTTATTATAAAATCACAAATCTATAATAATAAAATAACTACTAAAATAACAATAATAGCAAAAGATTGCTGGTTCACATGTATTTAAAACATTGAATACGGAAAACCAACTGAACAAGAAACCATATTTTCCCTTTAAATAGGGATTTTCTCGGCAGCATAGGGAAGTTCTGGGGTGCATTTGTGATAAGAGCCGTTGTGAGGGGCGCGATTTAGACGCTAGTAAAAAAATCCATGTAAGTTCTTTTATTTAAATCCGACAAGACGTGGTGAGGTACTCCCCCTAACACGAGCAAGATTTTGCGGATTTTGCGACTTTCCTCTTCTAAGGCTGGTTGCGAAGTCCCCGAGAAATATATTTCCCGAGCCACGAAAGAGTTAGATCAAAAATCCGTTAGCATGTTAGATGTAAAATTCAAAATCTAACGAATCACTCTGAAGATAAATAACGGATGAAAAAAATGTTTTTATATCGATTAAAGAAATGAGCATTAACATTTTACATTCTATATTTAAACCTTAACTGCGCCAAATTATAATTTTTATCTGCCATCTGTCACATATAATTACTTATTTACTGACAGATGTTAAATTTCTATTATAAACATTATGCGAAGATTTCGCCAACTGTAGCAAGATATATTTACTTTTATTTAAAAAGTGAGCATTTTAGATGCGATAAAAAATAAAGTTATATTAAACAGTTAATGAATAAACTTTAAGAATTATGAGTGGACAAATAAATTAACGGAATGTAATTTAGGAACAACTCGATTTTGAGTCATTAATATATCAATGTTAATCTATCTATGTAATGAATTACATAAATAAGTAGTACCTATAGTCGTCGCGTGGTCCGCCCGTCTGACTGTCTGTCTGTACGCATATAACAGCACAAAAAACTGGAAAACCGAACGGTTTGAAATTTAATACATATATAATCGTTGCAGAATTTTGTCGAGTCATTTCAAATTTTAATGAAAATCGGATGTATAGTTCAATTACTGGGACAGTCAAAAGTATTCCGTTACATTACGGCCAATGGGAAAAATAGTTTCAAGTGGATTTTTATTATGATACACCCTTTCGAACATAATGAAATTGATATGCATTTATGGAGTGCACCAAGGTAGGTATTCTGTAGAATATGCGGTGCAAAGAATATTTGTTACTGATTTACAAGGCAACGCAAAATAATTCCGTTACATAATGGTATGAGGGAAACAATGTTTGCGCCGTATTTTAATTATGTTAAGCTATTTCACATATAATGAAATTGATAAACGTTACTGAGGTTTATTACAAGTTATTTCCTGTATAATAGAAAGTACATAGTATTTACAGGATCATACAAAAGATTTCGGATACTATAGTGTAACCAAAGTACTGTATATTCGCGATGATTGTTGAAAGTGCATTTTTAGTTCTGATATGAGTTTTTAAGTTTAACTAAACTTTTGCATATTACATTGTGTGCATAAATGGTGTAGATCATATACTGGGCTACACAAAATAATTCGTAAAGGTTACTGAGTATGAGCGAAAATAGCTTAAAGGTGGTTTTTAAATGAGTTTTCCATTTTTACGCTGAATTACATTTAGTATACTAAGATATGTTTTAGAAAATAAATAAAATGATATACAGAGCCACGCAATGTTATCAATGTTAATGCAATCTACATAATACAGGGGAAAACCTTTCTTTTTCCTAAATGGTTTAATTTTTTATCCCACACATGAGGCAGTTGAATTACAAATAATGCGCACGACCGTTCGCGTATGCCGTGCGAAAAGTGAGATGAGTCGCGTCGTGTCGATGGTCACCATAAGCGTTTATTTGCTTTACCCGAAGAAAAACCGTAAATCTTTACACACCTTTCCTTCCCAAGCGTTCTGTAGTCATCAACAAAAGAAATAGGAGTCTCAGTAAAAGAAAGTGCTGGAGATGGACATGTTAACAATGTTCACTGGTGACCTATGACATCTAGGCACATCCTACGAAAGTCGTAAAACACGAAAGCGACCTTGTAATTGCATAAAAAGTTCCAACAAGAAGAAAAGTTGTCTTTTCAGGTGCGTTTCGTAATTACATAAATAAGTAGTACCTATAGTCGTCGCGTGGTCCGCCCGTCTGACTGTCTGTCTGTACGCATATAACAGCACAAAAAACTGGAAAACCGAACGGTTTGAAATTTAATACATATATAATCGTTGCAGAATTTTGTCGAGTCATTTCAAATTTTAATGAAAATCGGATGTATAGTTCAATTACTGGGACAGTCAAAAGTATTCCGTTACATTACGGCCAATGGGAAAAATAGTTTCAAGTGGATTTTTATTATGATACACCCTTTCGAACATAATGAAATTGATATGCATTTATGGAGTGCGCCAAGGTAGGTATTCTGTAGAATATGCGGTGCAAAGAATATTTGTTACTGATTTACAAGGCAACGCAAAATAATTCCGTTACATAATGGTATGAGGGAAACAATGTTTGCGCCGTATTTTAATTATGTTAAGCTATTTCACATATAATGAAATTGATAAACGTTACTGAGGTTTATTACAAGTTATTTCCTGTATAATAGAAAGTACATAGTATTTACAGGATCATACAAAAGATTTCGGATACTATAGTGTAACCGAAGTACTGTATATTCGCGATGATTGTTGAAAGTGCATTTTTAGTTCTGATATGAGTTTTTAAGTTTAACTAAACTTTTGCATATTACATTGTGTGCATAAATGGTGTAGATCATATACTGGGCTACACAAAATAATTCGTAAAGGTTACTGAGTATGAGCGAAAATAGCTTAAAGGTGGTTTTTAAATGAGTTTTCCATTTTTACGCTGAATTACATTTAGTATACTAAGATATGTTTTAGAAAATAAATAAAATGATATACAGAGCCACGCAAAGAATTGGATACATGGCCGTCTATGGATGATAATCTCTGGAAGTGCGATTTTAGTAGTTTTAAGAGGACACAGAACCTTTAAACTCTTAAAAAATCAGTTTTGGGATTTTGTTTTATTCTGATTTTTTTTTTTAATTTTCTCAACAATATAGAAAAAAACCCATTCAAACATCTACATTATTTCTTGGGTTATAATCATTTATAGACGGTGAGTACAATTGAATGTCCGTAGATATTGAAACTCTAAAACGCTTTTTCTCTTAGTAAATTTGGAGTTTGCCCTCGCTGTTACTTTCAAATATAAGCTATAGCTTTAAAAGAATAACCAAATATGTGTTTCTTTATAGTCTTCATGCTAAAACCAAAAAAACTCACATATTTGATTTATTTTTTTTTTTTTTTTCAATTGAAAAATGTTCAAAAAATTTGAATTTTTTTCTTTTTTTTTTTTCTTTTTTGTGCTAAAATTAAATTTTAAACAAAACTTTTTGTATATATTTTGTTTTTAATTTAGAAGTAGGTGTGTTACGATTCTATTGTGTTCAATAATTGTTTTTATATGCATATTTTAGTGTTTTATCATACGCGCAGCACTTAAAGATTTTAATTTACGCATTAGTGAGATGAATATTTAAATTTAAAATTTAAATACTAATTTTGTATATAAAACATTTATTTTTCAGGATAATACACCTAAGAATATATACTTTAAGCAGAAAGGGAAAAAAATCTTAATTGCATATTATTTGTGTTTTGGTACTTTGAAAAAGGCGATGTTTTTGATCGTTTCGACAAACTCAAAGGTCCTGTTCCCCCTTAAGAGGCTACTTCAATCAAGTGAAAAGACCCGTTCGTTAATGCTAATCCTATGGAAGAAATTTATAAAGATATCTCGGTTGCATTTCAATACTTTTAAATGATTTATTTTTCATTGGATAGCTGAGATCGATCTGTACAAAGGCCGTTTTTTACTTTTTCGATTTCAATTGCAGATTTTTTTTTATTAGGATGCTTTCAGTTTCGAAACCGGTTCCGAAAATTAAAGTGTCCTCATTAAAAATATCTGTAAAATAAAATCGTAAAAGTAAAAAACGGCCTTTGTTCAGATCGATCTCAGCTATCCAATGCAAAAAAGAAAAAGAAAATCATTTAAAAATATTAAAATGCAGCCGAGATATTTTTATAAATTTCTTCCATAGGATTAGCATTAGCGGACGGGTCTTTTTACTTGACTGAAGTAGCCTCTTAAGGCTGTTCTCAAACAGCTCTGCCCAACAAGCGCAAAACGTTTTGACACATAGTCCAGGCAATAGGGAATTCTACCTAGCAAAATTAATGGTAGTACTGGAAATCGGCTTTCTAGATGTTTTTTGGGTCGCTGAATCCGAATTTGTAACTTCCTACCAAAATTTCCCCCGGCAACTTCTCCAAATTTTGTTAAAAAGCCCCCAAAGAAGGTTTTTATTAAAAAAATCCATTTTTTTATTGTTTTAGGGGAAAAGTATCTAGAAATTCAGAAAGTAGACGAAATTTCCAACAAATTAGATATATGACATTATGACTTAGGATGAAGGGGAAGGGGGGATCTGCCTTGGAACATGCGCGCGGTGCTGCGTAAACTAAGTTGCGCAATTCCACTTAACCACTCACACGTTTACATTCGCCCTCCCATCTCCACTCCGAACTTTCTCTATAAGGTTTACTTTAAGATTTTTGGGTCGCTGAATCCGAGTTTTTAACTTCCCCCCAAAAATTTCCCCCCCGAAACCCCCCAAATAGTTGTTTTTAACTTAAATTTCTTATTGTTTTAGGGGGAAAGCATTACAAAATTCAGAAACTAGACAAAATTTGCAACAAATAGGATATATGACATTATGAATTAGGATGAACGGGGAGGGTGAGGGCTGCCTCGGAACATATGCACTGCGGCGCTACGTGCACTAAGTTATGAAGTCCAGGCAATAGGGGATTTTACCTGGCAAAATTAATACTAGTTCTGGATTTCGACTCACTTTATGTTTTTTGGGTCGCTGAATCCGAATTTGTAACTTCCCACCAAAATTTCACCCGGCAACCCTCCAAAAAATTGATTTTTTGAAAAAATTTGGTTTTTGAGAAAAGCGCGCGGGGAATGTTCCGAGGCAGCCCCCTCTCTCCCCGTTTATCCTATGTCATAATGTCATATATCCTATTTATTGCAAATTTTGTCTAGTTTCTGAATTACGTAATGCTTTTCCCCTAAAACAATAAGAAATTTAAGTTAAAAACAACTATTTTGGGGGTTTTCAGGGGGGAAAATTTTGGGAGTAAGTTAAAAATTCGGATTCAGCGACCCAAAAAACTTAAAGTAAACCTTATAGAGAAAGTTCGGAGGGAAGATGGGAGGGCTAACGTTAACGTGTGAGTGGTTAAGTGGAATTGCGCAACTTAATCCACGCAGCACTGCGGCGCATGTTCCGAGGCAGATCCCCCCTTCCCCTTCATCCTAAGTCATAATGTCATATATGTAATTTGTTGCAAATTTTGTCTACTTTCTGAATTTCTAGCTACTTTTCCCCTACAACAATAAAAAATGGATTTTTTTAATAAAAACCTTTTTTGGGGGCTTTTTACCAAAATTTGGGGAAGTTGCCGGGGGAAATTTTGGTGGGAAGTTACAAATTCAGATTCAGCGACCCAAAAAACATCTAGAAAGCCGATTTCCAGTACTACCATTAATTTTGCTAGGTAGAGTCCCTATATGTTCTCTATTGCCTGGACTACACATTTACAAATTCATTTTTTAACGGAAAGATGTAAAATTGGAAGGCCTGATTCTGGATCCGATATGGAATCGAACTGTGTTTTCCATTTTTTGATAAATAAATTACCTATTGAGTTATAAGCGATTTTTATCACATTATAAACACGTTTTTCACCCTTTCTTGAGTGATTATTCTTCTTTCGCACGGAAATTCGGTTCAAAACGCCCACTTCGATACTATTTTCTGAAAGATCTATTGCGTTTGAAAAAAACGGAAGAAACAGTTATGTTACATAGTTTCTGAACAGCAACATCTGCTAGTTTCATGCATTTCCGAACAAAAATGAATTAAAACTTATGTCGTAAAGTTGCACTTTTGGATTTGATAACAGCCTCAAGAATTTTCAGTCTCAATTAGATTTTAGCTAAATAGTCGCATAGGGGAGACTAGGGAGGGTTGACCATATGGGAGGCTTGACCCACCCATCAGTTTTCATATTTAAAAGAATTTCAGAGTTTTATCAATAGGTGTCGAACAAAGCTACTAGAATGCTCAAACGACAGTCTTTATTTCATACAGATAATCGAAATATGTGTGGAAAAATCAATTGTGAAGGGTTTTAAACCCTAAAAGTTGCGTTTTTTAGAAATATTTTTTAAGCTTTTTTCAGATAAAATATATTACAGAAATTTAAGTAAGTAGGTTTTAAGTAATGGAGAAGTATCGAGCTTTCATTCCAGGCATAAAGATTGTACAGTAAGTTAGGCCTAACATAACAATGTGCTATTCTTTAGAAAAGAGATATGTGGGGAGGATTGACCAGGTCAATGTGAGGGATGGTTAACCAGAAGCTCAAGTTTCAGTTAATTAAGTGGTTTTAGAAATCTTTTTTATTATACACTGTGCAAAGTGAAAGGTTAATGGTTATATAAAAAATGTACATTTATTCTCTAAAGCTACAGTAAAATGGGATGATGAAAAAAAATGTTTAAAACTGATTAAAGAAAGTTGTGAAAAATTGCTATAGTATCCACTGCAAGAAAAATTTTAATGATATATAAATGGGAAAGTTCATAGGAACTTTTTTCCATTTAAAAAGTACTTATAATAGGTAAATAGAACCTTTCAGCGGCTATGGTATGTTTATGAAACCACTTAATTTTAATTCCAAAACGCCACAATGGCACCAGAATTTTGCTAAAATCTTTTCTATTTTATATGTACGTGAAATATAGCCTTTTTCTTATTTCCAAATCAATTTGATCGTAAATTCCGGGGCCAGTAATTTATTTCAACATTTTAGTACTGAAAGTACTTTGCCACTGAAAGAGTTAAAAGATGTTAATGATAAGTTGAGTACTCATGCGGCTACAAAAGAACATAGCATCGGTAGAAAAACTTTAGGAAGGTCTGTAGACAAATCTCATTAGGATGAATACAGTGAGATGAAGCCAAACTATGTGAAAACTAGAGATATCAGATCGAGTGTCACAAAAAGTAGGACAAGGAGACAATTAAAAAGGGGGATTGTGACTCCTGAATCCGGTCATAATAATACATGAAACCCTATAAAAACGGAACCTTTTTCTAACAGAATACTCTCTTAAATGACAAAATTTCATTTTGCCTGCTTTACAATTATACCTGCTCTGAAAAAATCATGTTTAAAACAAAATTTTTCAGGATTGTCCCAAATCTGAAACATCCTTTAACGAAGATGACGTTTTAAAGGAAAAGAAGAAATGCAGTACCTTGGTTGTAAACGAAACGCTGGCAAGTAATAACATTTTATCTTATTTTTCAAGTTATACGAAAATCGTTAGAATGATAGGCTGGATACTAAGATTTCTGTTCAACTCAAAGAATCAAAAGAATAAGAGAACGGGTAATCTAACAGTAAATGAAACAAATGAAGCAGAGAAGAGAATTATCAAAATGCTTTCTTATCAAAATGCCTATGCTTTCTTAGCCATAACGTGTCATTTGAAATAAGGATTTCTTTTTTCAACTTGAATTCAACAACTTTTAGCAAATGCATCACAGATGTATTGCTGCAATAAATAATTTTTGTTTATATGCATTTTTTTTATTCATTGTCTATATTAAAGGACAAGTCTGTAATAATATATTTAAATAAAGAAATAAATATTCTTGTCTATTAATTGTAACATTTAAAATATATTGAAACCTCAAACTTGAAAGCTCAATTAAAAGGGAAAAAAAATGTTTGCTTATTTCACTTTTAATTTGTCATTATATCTATAATATCATATTCAGTTTCAGTCCTTGAAGGATATCAGGATAATAAATAACATTGTATAATTGAAAGTAAATCATGTTTTTAATTGGGAATCTTAATTGAGAAGCAAATTAGCTTGAATATATATAATATCTTGGTTCCTATTTTTAGTACATATTTATGAAATAATTTTACAGTAAATTTTAAAATTATTATGTATTCGCAAGACAGAAAATGCACAACAGCAACTTAAACGATTACTTCAATTCTTAGACATTTCAACATTCAAATAAGGATTCATTAAAAAATTAATGTGGTTTAGAAGAAAAGGAGGGTTAAAAACATCATAACTTTTGAAGCTGTAGTATAATAAAAATTAGAGCTGTGAAAATATTTCTCTGTCATTTATTAAGGCTTTCCTCAAATCTAAAAGAGCTACTTTCTGAATTTATTTCTTTTCGGAAACACATAAGATTGGCAGGTGTTCTTATTCAGAAACTATGTAATCGAAGGGCGTTATCCATTTTTTGATAAAGGCAATACATCTTTGAGAAATTACTGCAAAGTAAGTGCTTTGAATCAAATTTTCCAGAAGCGATAGTACGGGAAAGGGGAAAAACCTGCAGTCACGTGACAAGAATCTCTTATATCTCAATAAGTATTTTATTTATCAAAAATGGAAAACGCTATTCGATTCCAAATCCCTTCAATAATCAGGCCTGTCAATTTTATGCCTTTACAGTAAAAAATGTATCGAAAGCTTGCATTGTTGAGCAGTGAATTTGGGAGAAACTTTAAGGTGTATTTCCAAAGATTCCGTTAAGAGAAGTTCATTATCGCAAACAATTTTTTTTACAATAAATGGTGCCCGCCCTACACATCCTGAGAAAAATGAAGTCCAGTTTCGGTCTGGCTCAACTATGTAGAAAAAAAAATGAAAATCTGATATCTGTGCGACACGAATCAGACACCTTGTAACTGTCTGATGTCAATCTCTACGCTGGACATTATATTTCTGTATTCATGTTGTCAAACTACCGGGTGTCCTAAAAAGGACGGACTGATTTTAAAATTCAATAACTTGCAAACGGTGACAGATATTTAAAAATTTCTTGCAGGAGGTTTATGCATAAGGTCAAAAGTTTTATTACAGTGATTTTCGATTTTAGCTCGAATTACAAACAATAGATGGTGCTGTAAGCAATAGTCGCTAAATACAGGCTCGATTTTTGGTCCTTTATTTTGTTCCATGCAGAAAAAGGAGATGGAAATGTATTATCCGGGCCACGAAGTACCAAAAATCGAGCCTGAATCGTCTATTGATCGCAGCGCCATCTATTGTTTGTAATTCGAACTAAAATTGAAAGTCATTGTAAAAAAACTTTTGACCTTATGCATAACCCTCCTGCAAGAATTTTTTAAATATCTGTCACCGTTCACAAGTTATTGAATTTTAAAATCAGTCAGTCCTTTTTGGGACACCCAGTAGCATCGGCTTGTGACGTACATTTATACTTATTCTCGCGAAAGTCATATT
The DNA here is from genome assembly GCA_963932465.1 of Maratus speciosus. Taxonomy (NCBI): domain Eukaryota; kingdom Metazoa; phylum Arthropoda; class Arachnida; order Araneae; family Salticidae; genus Maratus; species Maratus speciosus. Next base: position 226,198,794 of record OZ010789.1, read on the forward strand.
CATTGAAAATGGCTCATATTTTATCGGCTTTGTTTAAATTATTATATCGGGCTGGTAGGCCCATTTAAATTTTTTATCGGCCTGACCTGTTGAAAAAATTATCCTAATTCTGCCGGCCTAGCTCTTTTGAAAATTTGCCTATATTCAGCCGAGCACGTGCAGACCTCCAGTTTGCACGTCGTCACCATTTCAAAACTTTCTTAATATTAAATGAATTTTCAAATATTTGATACATACATACGAGTATCACAATCTTCTTCAGACTCTATAGCAGGCAGAGTTTGTTTTGAAAACAATCCCTTCTTAGCTTTTTTCCTCTTTTTTACTGCTAATATTATGAACTTCAATTGACAATATCAGACTCTTTACTTATCTTTTTAATTCTTACTCATACTCCATGTATTTAATGTTTCTCTTTTTTAATGTAACTTTTTCTGTTGACTTGTGTGGCAACAGTGTGATTTGTTGATATCACAGCTTGTTCCATGGCGAAAGTCAGTTAGCTATATTTTCATTTATTAAAGTAATCTTCGTAATGTTTATTCATATTTATTTTTCTTAATTAAGTTAATTTAATCTTGTTTGTTAATTATCTGCTGAATAATTCAAGTGGTTATGTCCCCAGACTTGCATTCCATTGCGCGATAGTTACGGTAACGAGAATTAGGTCTAACCAAGGGAAAAACATGTTTCAAATTGGAACTGTGTTTGGTTAGTTAATTAAGATAAAAATATGGAACTTTTTACGACAGATAAACTTGTTGGCTCTGAGAATTGGGTCAGATGGAAATGGATGGTGGAAGGCTTGCTAATGGAAAAAGAAAATGCGTTCGAGGTGTGCTCTGGCGAGATCGTACAGCCAGAACCGGTTCCTGACGACGCTGAAGCTGCAGATCGGAACAAATATAACAGTGACTTAGCCAGCTTCAATACAGGCAACAGAGCGGCTCCAGGTATTTTTTCAAGAACTCTAGATAGTAGGATATGCGACCTCGTATCGATGTGCAAAACTGCAAGAGAAATATGGCTGAAACTACACGAACTGTTTGAGCAGAAAAATACCCAAGCTCAATATGCGTGCCAGATGCAGTTCTCATCGTTTGTGTGAGATCCAACAAATTCAATGGCTATGCACATAGCAAAACTAGATCGCCTTGTGTCACGGATGTCTGATTTAGATATCAAACCAAATGACTTTGTAGTAATGAGTAAGCTTCTGGAAACATTATCTACTGACTTTGAGCCACTTAAAATGGCTTGGTGTGCAAGACCTGAAGAGCAACAGACACTAGTGGAGCTGCAGAAATTACTTGTTGCAGAAGAGCAAAGAAGAATGACAGAATCTTCTAGAGAAACTGAATTAAGTGCCTTATTTGTCAAGTCTAGTTTGGGAAAGGTTCATAGTGCTGCAGAAAAGTATGACAAGCATGCAAACAAGCAGGGGAAGCAGTATAAATGCTTCAGGTGTGGTAAAAGGGGCCACATGAAACGATACTGTACTGTTAAGAACTTTAATAATGTGCATGAGAGAAAACCAAAAGATGAAGTTTTTATTAGTGAATGCCCTGTAGCCAATAGTGATGACACATGGGTCATTGATACAGGTGCCACACAACATATAACTAACAGAAATGATGTATTTCAATGTTTCACACACTATAAGTGCCCAATAGAAGTAAGGGTTGGTAACAGTTCCACAATGAAAGCATATGGTCATGGTAGAATATCTGTAAAAATGTTAGTTAATGGCAACTGGAAAGACAATGTAATGGAAAATGTGTTATATGCACCAGATGCTTCGAGAAATTTATTTTCTGTAAGTCAAGCTCTAGACCATGGGTCAGAATTTAACATGTGTAACGATAAATGTGAATTTGTAAAACCGAAAGGGATTGTTGCTGTGGGAATACGCCAAGGTAACCTATTCAGATTGCTATGCAAAATAATAGTACCTGAGGTAAACAGTGCAACTAACATTGTTACAGTGCCCTCTTCTGAAGCTCAACTTGCTGAATCAAACTCGCTTCAACTCTGGCATGAGAGGCTTGGACATTGGAATAAGCAACATGTGAAAAAGTTTCTTCACACTCAAGGTATAGAAGTGCAAAATGATGGTGAGTTTTGCGAAGCATGTGTGTTAGGAAAACAACATAGACTACCATTTCGAAATTGTCAACAACGAGCTAAGGATGTTGGGGAGGTTATCCATACCGATGTCTGTGGACCAATGGAAAAAGAATCTTTAGGTGGTGCCAACTACTATGTATGTTTTACTGATGATTACTCTAAATTCAGAAAAGTATATTTTCTCAAGCATAAGTCTGAGGTCCTGTTAAAATTTGAAGAATTTTGTATTTTCTTCAAAAATCAAACACAGAAACCAATCAAGGCAGTTCTTAGTGACGGTGGTTTGGAATATGACAACAAAATGTTGAAAAGTTTGCTTCAGAAAATGGGAGCAGAATTTTCCCTATGCACCTCAACAAAATGGATCTGCTGAACGAAATAATCGAACTCTTGTCGCGTTAGCAAAATCAATCATGATTGCAAAAGATTTACCAAAATCCCTGTGGGCTGAAATAGTCAATGCTGTAGTACATATATTGAATCGTGCTGGAACATCAGCAGTTGAACAAAAGTCCCCTTATGAAGTTTTTTGTGGTAAAACTCCAAGACTCAATCATCTTCGAATTATTGGCACAGAATGTTTTGTTCATACCCCCAAGAAGAAGCGCAAGAAGTGGGATCCGAAAGGCCGAAAAGGCATTTTAGTTGGCTACTTAGATGATGTTGATGGTTATCGTGTATGGTTCAAAGATACAAGAAAACTCGAGAGAACAAGAGAAGTAGTGTTTTCTCCTGAATCTGTATCAACGTCGACCATTGTTGCAATTGAGACGGAACAGCTTAGCATAGATGAAAGTCCTGCTCTTGACAGTGATGGAACTGAGTTTCATGCAGATGAAACCTCTGAAAATGTGCAGCAAGATAGAAACCTGAGAAATAGGACGCAGTTAAAGGCACCTGAACGTCTTATTGAATGCTGTATTGCAGAACAGAGAGAACCAGAACACTACTACCAAGCAGTTAAGTCAGAAAAGGCAAATGAATGGCAAGCTGCAATGGATGAGGAAATCAAATCATTATCAGAAAACGGTACTTGGTATTTGACAGACCTACCAGAAGGAAGACGAGCTATTACAAACAGATGGGTATATAAATTGAAGTGTCATGCTAATGTGACATTGATCGGTTCAAAGCTAGGCTTGTTGTTAAAGGATTTTCTCAAAGAAAAGGTATATATTATTCAGAAACCTTCAGCCCAGTTGCACGTTTTGAAACTATTCGAGCCTTGATAAGTGTTGCAGCAAATGAAAATTTAGATCTGGTACAGTTTGATGTTAAAACTGCATTCTTATATGGGACATTAGAAGAGGAAATCTATATGAAACAGCCTGAAGGACATGATGACAACTCAGGTCATGTGTCGACTAGTTAAAAGCCTCTATGGATTGAAACAGTCACTAAGATGTTGGAACAAGCGATTTAAAGAGTTCTTGGAAAAGTATGGTCTAACAGAGAGCAGTGCTGATCCATGTTTGTTTTGCAGTAATGGGAAAGAACAGAAGTTGTTACTAGCATTACATGTTGATGATGGACTTGTTGCCACAACTCCTTAGATCAAGAATCATTTCCTTGAAGAATTGCAGCGCGAGTTTAAGGTAACATACAAAGATGCTGAATATTATCTTGGTGTAGAAATAAAAAGGCTAACAAGTGGGGATATTGATATTAGTCAACAAAATTATGCTAATAAAGTTTTGGAACGATTCAACATGAAAGATGCTAACCCAGTTTCTACTCCCATAGAAAAGGATAATGTCTCAGGGGAAGATAATGTAGAGATTGATTCTGACAAAGTCCCTTACAGACAAGCTGTAGGCAGCTTGATGTACATGGCTGTTGCTACCCTTCCAGACATTGCCTTTGCTGTGTCATATTGTTCTCAGTTCTTGGATAAAGCTGAACAGAAACATTGGTCAATGGTAAAACGAACACTTAAGTACTTCAAAGGAACACCTAATTTTGCTTTAGTGTTTAAGTCTGATTTTCATCCTGGTGTTTTAGAAGCATACAGTGATGCAGATTATGACAGTGACACAAAAACCAGAAAGTCAGTATCTGGTATTGCGTTTTTATACAGTGCAGGAGCCATTGACTGGGCAAGTCGTCGACAGCAATGTGTCTCATTAAGTACCACAGAAGCAGAGTATATAGCTGCAAGTGAGGCAACCAAAGAAATGGTTTGGCTGAACGCCTCTTTGATGACATTGCCCCATTAACATCAACTCCTATTCTGCAAGTTGATAATGCAAGTGCAGTTCGTTTGGCTAAAAATCCTGAGTTCCATCAGCGAACTAAACACATGGATATTCGATATCATTTTGTAAGAGAAAAGTGTTTAATTGGTGAAATCAGTGTCCAGCACATTGATGGTGAACATCAAATTGCAGATATTTTTACAAAAGCCTTACCTAAAAAACGTTTTGAAATGTTAAGGACTCTCCTGGGTATGGTAAGAGTGCCATAATTGCAAGTTCAAGGGGAAGTGCTAATATTATGAACTTCAATTGACAATATTAGACTGTTTACTTATCTTTTTAATTCTTGACAAACTCCATATATTTAATGTTTCTCTTTTTTAATGTAACTTTTTTCTGTTGACTTGTGTGGCAACAGTGTGATTTGTTGATATCGCAGCTTGTTCCATGGCGAAAGTCAGTTAGCTATATTTTCATTTATTAAAGTAATCTTCGTAATGTTTATTCATATTTATTTTTCTTAATTAAATTAATTTAATCTTGTTTGTTAATTATCTGCTGAATAATTCAAGTTTTACTTTTTAATTGCTTAGTAAAAGCATTTTTTACTGGCTTGGTTAGAACAAAACTCCTTTTTTCTGTTACCTTACTCTTACTTCTAATATATTCTATTTACTACTGTATTATTACTATAATGAAACATGTTTCATTGTACCCCACACTGAGGTTACTAAGTAAAAATTTATTTACAAACTTCTAACATTTATTTTTATTTATTTTGGTTTTGGAAATATGAAGACAGCAATCCAAAGATAACAATGTATAGAAAAAATAATTATTACATATATAACAAGGAAAAAGAGACAAAATTACTTTTAGTAAATAAACTTACTTTCAGTGGTGTAAAACCAATAATCTTCTATTGCTAATGTTGCAGAAGTGTGGATGTATCCAAATCACTTCAGTAACTGGAACATATAGTTGTATACCATGTATATAAACTGTAATTCTCTGTGACAAATTTGACTGATTTTACAAGTAATGTTTCATTGTACCCCGTCTTTCCCTATATATTTGCTTTCATTTATTAAGTAAAATTTCTGGTTCAATGCATGTTAATTTGATCTGAGACATATTTTCTAAAAATTTCAGGACTTCTCTTACTTATTTTAATATCAGAGTTACCCAGAATTAATAATTCCCCCCATCTTTTATTACCACAAAAATATAGGTACTTCCTTCATATAGCAATTCCTAAGGATGAATCGTCAAGTATATATGGTACATTGTTGAATTCAAGAGGTAGCCTCTGGGAGGCACTCCCACAAGAGCAATAAGATGCCCCCCTCTCACCCGAAGCCATGGACATCCCTCCCAGAGAAAGTGTCTGAATTCAACACCGATGTGGCATATAGCACCGTATATAGGAGATTGTCGAAATTTTAACTGTGACCTTGGCATAATTATAATAGTGGGGGCTGCTTTAACAAGAAAGTACCAAAATATCCAATAAATGTATTTTAAAGAAACATTAATAATTGATATCTCTAGTATGTTAAATAAGATACCTACTTTGCATGCAAATTGTCTATGAACACTCTTATATTAAAAAAAATGGAAAAAATACTATCTTGTTTAAATTATATTATTATCCTTTTATTATTTTCTAGAAAACGGAATTGATGCAATTTTAAATAGTCAAATATTATTACCACCATCATTATTCGTACTGCATTCATTTTAATTAAAATATAAACCTTTCTCTCATTTTATTTAAAACACACAACTTTCCTTTAAAATATATGCTTTCACTTACTTCATTTAAAATACAAGAAAGAAATAGCACCACAAACGAGAATATAACACCTTCACAAACGAAAACTAAAAGCTACTACTATTGGCGAGAGAAAAAAATGTGAGAAAAAAAAATTTGTACCCAACTAACAGAAAAGTACCAGATTTTTATACAGAGCCACTGAAGGCGAGGTGTAAGTAGTGCCTACCACCCTGAATCTGTTATATCGGATATCATTACCAAAGCTCTGAAGATCGATAAAAATGAAAAAAAAATTGCAAAAGGCAACGAGAAGACTCAAGACGTCTGGTGACCACCCTGTAAACAGGGTGGAAAGTGCCACCGGGGTGGCGGTGCTGAATGCGCCCTGAGTGTTGTACTAATACCCTGTTCACACTGGGATATCGGAACTGTCTTAAATTGCCGAACTCTCTTAATTTTGAGGTGGACCCTCCCGGAATTAGAAACCTGTTCACATCGCAAAACGCACCTAAGATAACTCAGTGAACGTCACTGTGTGGTTTGCGCATGCGCTTAAGATAAACTCGCCCGCAACACCCAATCAGTTAATGCGAAGCTTTTCAGCCAGCGAGAGTGGATGGTCGTGACTGTCTCTAGCCCGAAGAAAGTTGAAACTCTCTGAGAGAGTTCGGCGCCCTGAGATATCTTAAGGTATGCAGTGGCGAAATTTGACTTTCCATAAGACTTTTAGCATTAATTCGAAATCCGACAATTTCATTGGCTGTCGGTGAACTGAACTTTCCCTGAAATGAAGAAATCCATTTTACGAGTAACAGCGCTGCTACTCGTTTCATCAAATTTATTTCTTGATAGTAATAACTTGATGCATTAAAAAAAGCTTATGTATTTCTCATACTGAGCACGGAATCAATTGTTACACAGTTAATAACATAATATATAATTAATTATTAAATTTGTTATAATTTTCTAGTAAGAAAATTATTAACAATTCTAAAACAACATTGACTTAGTTAAATTATGATAAAATAATGAGATTTTTATAATAAGCTGCTTAGAACTTTTTTTTTTTTTTTTTTACTCAGATGTTTGCAATCTGTATTAAAGTTCTAGCAGCTTAACTAAAAATAAGTAATTGAAGCTCCATCTAGATATATAAAAATGTTTTTCTATGTCAGTTTAAAAGATACTATTATTACATTTAAATAGATATTTTATTTTAATCATATAACATTAGCTCCTAAGTGGTATTATGTAGTAAAATTTAATCACAATAATATATTTTGAATAAAAATTGTAAAGCTACTGATAATAAATTAATAAATAAAGATAAAAACAAAAATCTCCATAATAATAATAATGGCTATTTTAAATATATATATTACAACTAATAGCAAAATATTTTTCATTGTTCATGTTTGATGTATATTACATTTTTATTGCAACATATATATATATATATATATATATATATATAATAAAACTTTTTGCGAATAATTATTAAAACACAGATATATATATATATATATATATATATATTTGTTTTTGTTGCATTTTTGCCATACATTCAATTATTTAAAGTATAGTAATTTACTGTCTTCATTGGTTAAATTATCATTGAAATATATATTATTAATCTAATTTATATATAAAGGATAAATAATAAATTTTTAAAGATGAATAATTTAATAATTTAATTCTGCTAATTACTATTTATATGTTACTGGAGTTCTAGCATAAAAGTACTTTTCATGAAAGTTTAGAAGATATTAAAATTAAATTTTAATAAATATTAATTTTAAACATACAGTTTATATATGATAAGAATTTAGTAGTATTAAATATACAATAAAAAAAATTAAAAGGCAGCTGATAAATTGATAAATATTTTTATATATGAAAGATAATACTTAATTTTGAGAAATGAACACTTTAATAAATTACTACTGCTAATTATATATATATATATATATGTATATAACTTACTAAAGTTCCAACAAAAAATATTTATAATGTAAGGTAAGAATATATTATTATTACATTATTATTAAAAAATAGATTAAAATATTTTTTTAATTTAATTATTTAAATTTATTTAAAAAAATCTAACTGACAATTTTTTTTTTCAAAGGAACTGGTGATAAAGATCAACTGATTTTAACTAACTGACTTAAGGGTGTTCTCAAATCCAAAGGCAACTTTCTGACATAAGTTTTAATTTATTTTTGTTCGAAAATGCATGAAAGTAGCTGGTGTTGTTGTTCAGAAACTATGTAATTGAGCTGTTTTTTTTTTTCATTTTTTTTGAAAACGCAATAGATCTTTCAGAAAATAGTGTCAAAGTGGACGTTTTGAACCGAATTTCCACTCGAAGGAAGAAAGAGCACTGAAGAGCGGGCGAAAAACGTGTTTGTCACGCGATCAAAATCGCTTATAACTCAATTTGATCAAAAAATGGAAAAACAGTTCAATTCCAAATCGCTTCCATGGCCAGGCTTTCCAATTTTATACCTTTTCGTTAAAAAATTAATTTGTAAATGTGTCAAAACGTTTTGCGCTTGTTGAGCAGAGCAGTTAAGAACAGCCTTAAGAAAATATTATTATTACTCTTTAATTATTACAGAAATTTATTTATTAGAAAAATACCGTATAAGTCATATGAATTTTAAAATTTAATTCAATTACCTGTATAACATTTACAATTTAAAAAAAAAATAGTAATCTAAATAACAGATAAATTAAAAATGATCAGAACTTTATAAAAATCTAACATGAAAATACTTTTAATGTAAGCCTAGGAGATTTATTATTGCATTTTAATAAATGTTTACTTTAATTATTAAAAAATAGATTAAATGAATTTTTTAATTTAATTATTTAAATTTATTTAAAAAAATTTAATTGACAAAAAAAAATAAATTACAACGGAACCCGCAATAAAGATCAACTGATTTTAACTAACTAACTTAAGAAAATATTATTATTACTATTTAATTATTAAAGAAATTTATTTATTAGAAAAATACCCTATAAGTCATATGAATTTAAAAATTTAATTATCTGTATAATATTTACGATAAAAAAATTTCAAAGCAACCTGAGTAACAGATAAATTTAAAATGATCAGAACTTTATTAAGTTCTAACATGAAAATACTTTTAATGTAAGGCTAGGAGATTTATTGTTACATTTTAATAAATGTTTACTTTAATTATTAAAAAATAGATTAAATGAATTTTTTAATTTAATTATTTAAATTTATTTTAAAAAATCTAATTGACAAAAAAAAAAAAAAAAAAAAATTACAACGGAACTCGTAATGAAGATCAACTGATTTTAACTAACTGACTTAAGAAAATATTATTTTCACGCTTTAATTATTAAAGAATTTCTTTATTAGAAAAATACCCTATAAGTCCTATGAATTTTAAAATTTAATTTAAATATTTGTGTAATATTTAAAATAAAAAATTATAAAGTAACCTATCATAAATTAATAAAGATTTTTATGTCTCAAGGATAATTTTACAATAAAAAACCTTTAATATATTAATTCTGATAATTTTGCATTTATCTGTTACTATAGTAACAGACAAATTTAAAATGATCAGAACTTTATAAAGTTCTAACATGAAAATACTTTTAATGTAAGCCTAGGATATTTATTATTGCATTTTAATAAATGTTTACTTTAATTATTAAAAAATAGATTAACTGATTTTTTATATTTAATTATTTAATTTATTTTAAAAAATCTAATTGCTAAAAAAATTTACAAAAGGACTGGCAATAAAGATCGACTGAATTTAACTAACTGACTTAATAAAAATCAAAACAAAACTCTAAAAAAGTGAAAACGCCAGCGAGAGGACAGAACACGCAACTTTAGTATTACAAATGCAAAATCTTAACCAGCCCTAGTCTTGACCACTGGGCTAGATCATTCATGCATTTGAGATACCAAAATACCATGTGCTGGCTTTACACAGTATTTTACTCTTGTACTTGTCCTTTCAGGGAAAGAAGTTCCGTTCAGTTTCATTAGCTATCGGTGAAGCGTCAGCCAATGAAATTGCAGGATTTCACACTAATGCTAAAAGTCTTATGGAAAGTCAGTTAACCCCGAGGGGTCTCTCAATGGGAGAAATCGTGTATGAGATTACGGAATCACCTTGATTACAGCTGATTCAGCTGATTACTATGATTACATGTGATTATACCTGATTACATCTAGATTACATGTGATTATACCTGATTACACCTAGATTACAGCTCTTTACACTTGATTACAGTTGATTTCACTTGGAAATACGTGATTACACGTGATTAAATTGCTAAAATTTATGATTTAACAGTTTTAGTCGATTTTACTGCCTTTCAAAAATCTTTTTTTTTTTTTTTTTTTTTTTTTTTTTTTAAGATTTGTCCAAAATAAGAAATAAGTACCAAGCAGGACGGTGATTTGCCTATCACTGTTCTGCCGACAGTTGCGTAGCTAAGGGGTGGGGTCTGAATCTCACCCCAAACGATGGGCTCGTACACTAAATCATGAATAATAAAAGTAGTAACTTCTGCTAAAACGGCAATTTTTTTTCTTTTTTTTTACATGTTAACTTTTTAGATTTATTAAAAATAGGAAAATAGTATTAAGCAGGACGGTGATTTTCCTATCACCGTTCTACCCAGGGCCGAAACTAGCCTTTTTGGCGTCCGGGGCAAACATGGATTTTGGCGCCCCCCCCCCCCCCTCCACCACAAAGTAAATTTACAAAAAAGAATTTTACTAAATATCTAACAGACAACTTATTTTTAAATTTAAAATATATAAAACTGAACTACGTAATCAGCTTTGTCAAACATTGATCCATTAAAATCTTTGAAAAGTTATTGTAAAGAATTGCATTTTAATCTTTTTAAACCTTTTTTTTTTTTTTTTTTTTGCATAGTCTAAATGAGGTCGATATCTAAAAAAGAAAGGTTTTACTAAGAATTTTACTCTGTGCATTCCCCTTCCCGTTGTCCTGGGCAGTCAGCGCCCATGGCAAGACGGAAAAAAAAAGAAAGAAAGGAAGCTCAAAACTGTTCAGCGGAAAAAAACAAACAGCTTTCATGGAATTTTTTTATCTAGAAGAAAAATCAGACTGAGGGGTCACTTCTCCTTTGGTAGTTATCCGTAGTGGACAGTAGGGTGTCCCACAATAGAGACTGACCTTGAAAAACGGTAATGATTCTCCCTCGGATTCTCCTCACAGGAAGTGATTTAAAAGATAGAAAGCAAACGCATGCTGTGATGATACATGATACTTTGAAATTTTGTATTGTAATGAATCTTTTTATCTATTTATAAAGTTTAATGCATTTGGTTCAGTTTTCCTTTTAAATTTTCCAGCTGCGAGACATTTTTATACAAATTTCATAATATATATATATATATGCATTCTTGTGTCAAACGTGAAACAAAATCTTCATTTTGGCGACCCCTTCACCGCCTGTTAAAGCGGCGCCCGGGGCACGTGCCCCCTCTGCCCCTCCCTAGTTTCGGCCCTGGTTCTACCGACAGTGGCGTAGCCAAGGGGGTGGGGTCGGAATGTCCCCCTCTAACGATGGGCCCGTACACTAAATTATGAATAATAAAAGTAGTAACTTGTGCTAAAACGACAATTTTTTTTTGTTTTTTTTACATGTTAACTTTTTAGATTTGTTAAAAATAAGAAAATAGTATCAAGCAGGACGGTGATTTTCCTATCACCGTTCTACCGACAGTGGCGTAGCCAAGGGGGTGGGGTCGGAATGTCCCCCTCTAACGATGAGTCCGTACACTAAATCATGAATAATAAAAGTAGTAACTTCTGCTAAAAAGGCAATCTTTTTTTTACATGTTAAATTTTTAGATTTGTCCAAAATAAGAAAATAGTATCAAGCAGGACGGTCATTTGCCTATCACCGTTCTGCCGACAGTGGCGTAGCCAAGGGGGTGGGGTCGGAATGTCCCCCCCCCCCTAACGATGGGTTCGTACACTAAATCATGAATAAAAAAGTAGTAACATCTGCTAAAACGGCAAAAATTCCGAAATTTTTCGTTTTAGCAGGTATAATTTTAAAGTGTTTCTTTCGCCGGAACCATTATTTTTTTCCGTTTAATACAGGATTCCATTATAGACGTTTTCACGTGTATTCTCTAAAATTTATCCACTCTATAATAACCAGCACTCAATTTAGAGGGGGTCATGGCTCTTTTTTTTGGGGTGGGGAGGGTGGGGGGGGGGGGGTGTTACACCACTTCATGATCAATTTTTATATTGAAGGCTATTCTCAAATTAAAACTGACGATTTTTCTGATACTTTCGCGAAATCATTTTCATTCCTAAATACAAAATATTTGCAGTAGTATTCGTTAATATATATAGATTTCATTGAGATACCAAGAAATCGTAGCATTTCCCATTTTCTTATAAATGCGAAGAATGATTCAGAAATGTTGTCAAGTTAGCATTTTAAGCCAATTTTTAGGGCTTGAGAGTCACAGAAATGTCATCATGAGAGAGCAATTTGCATTCGCGTCCAGAAATTTAGTTTAAAATGCCAAATTTTATGGAATTTTTGGTAAGATTCTTCGCTTTTATTGAAAAATGAAAAACAGTTTCGATCACATAGTTTCCGAATAAGTGCACTTTCAAATTTCTTGAGATTAGAAATATTTTCACGGATGTATCAAAAATTACCTAACTTTGATTTGAGTAGAGGTTTAAAGAGTCAGAGAGATTCGCATTGTTTAACAAACTTCGGAGGAGGAGGATTGAAAGAATTTAAGATATATTTCATTTTTTAATAACTTTTAGCATTTTTCTGTTGTTTACGAGGGAGAGGTCATGACCCCCGTCTCCTTCCCTTTGGATCCGTCACTGATAATAACCGCTTGAGAGCATAAATGTACTATAGTTAAATCTACGACATTAGAACATGTCTGTAACGAAGCGTGCCATAAATGGAAAAAATTTAAAGTTTGACGAAATTAACACTGTACAATTTATACCCGCTAATATAAAAATCTATGTAAAATGGAACATTTATCCAGACCTTTGCGATTCCTTCTTTGTAACAGTAAAGTCTGTAATGTCCGCAATAGAACATTGAACTGGAATCTTCAGAACGTTTTGTTATCCAAATCAAATTATAAAAAAACTCTGCCTCCTATACAACGAATTTAATAAACTCTACTCTTTCATCAAATATCACTTTTAAAGAATCTTTTTTTTTCTACGGTGTTTCTGCCTGTTTATCTTCGTGAACTTTTATTGAACTTTATTATTTTCCTCATTCCTAAGCCTTTCGTATTTGTAAATAACTTTAAACACTGTTTTCATTTTGTTTTTATTTTAATTTTTGTGTTTATATAGAAGTCATGTGTTATTTTTGTATATGTCTATACTTTGTTTTTATTCCGTTATCTTTATGATTTTGTGTTTACTTATAAGTCATATGTTTGTAAATGACTATAATTGCTGTTTCTTATGCTTTTATCTATGGTGCTTGGATGCCATAGTTTTCGTAATACAGTCGGCCCCACTTAATCGGGTAACGGATAATTGCATACCCCGCTTATATGCATAGAATGCCGTGGAACAAAAACGTTCCCCATAAGGTTAATGTTAAATATACTCGTTTTATCGCATAACAATCCCCGGTTAATTGCATAAATATCTCCAATCTAGTAATCCGCATTTTATAAATTCCTGTTATAGTGATGAATGGGAAGAAAGGAAGAACTTTTTTGTTGTTGTAACAATGGTTTGTTATATCTACGATCGTAGAACAGAAACCGTCGTGAAAGAAGACTTTATTATCTAAATTCTAGGAAACGCATAGGAGTGTTGAATTTGGACAATTATGTTTTTCTTGTCTTTTAAAGCTTGTCGTACATACAGTGACTCAATATGCTGGGGGTACTTTTTGGAAAATCCTGGAATCGGGGGAAAATACAATCGGGATGGTCAAGAGAATAAAGGAACAATATTTAGCGCCGGAAATTGAGAAATACAGTATCCGAGGTAGGAAAAAACAAATTTCCCTAAAAGATTTTTTGTGTAGGCAACAACAACAAGAAAAAAAAAAGTGATAAATTGACAAATAATTGAAAAATAAAATGAATTTATGCAGAATTTATTTATTTTCAAAGGTATGATTTAAAACGAATTTTTTTTTATTTTACTTTCATTTTAATTTTACATACATTATAATGAAAAATTAAACCATGTAACGTAAATAGTGTAATAATACATTATACCTTATTCCATATATTGTTATATAGAGAGTAATAATAAATTATTTAAAATTAATAATTAAAATCTAAATTACTAAAAGAATATTTTTTAAATTATTAGGTAAATGATGTTCATTAATATTTATCATATCTGTGGTATATAATCAATTGATAACGTATACTGCTAACATTAATTGCTGTCCTCGCTTAAACGAATAACCCGCTTAAATGCATACAATTCAGTGGAACCAACTGTATGCAATTAAGCGGGGCTGACTGTACTTTGTTTAAATATATGTGTCGCTGTTTTCTGGGTCAGTTTTCTTGTCTGATTGGCGAAGGGGTTTCTTCTGCCAGGGGTTCATGCATTTGCCATTTTTTGGTTGGCTCCCTGGTAGAGTGATTGTAGCCCTTGTAGAATTCATTCTCAGCTATTTACAGAAGAAAATAAAATCATTTGAAACTATTAATATGCAAGTGGGAAATTTTTAAAAGAACGCTGTCATAGGTTTAACATTAGCGGTCCAGTTTCTTCGCGTGAATAGTGTAAGCTCTTAACTCTCAAGCTAATGTTAATCCTATGGGAGCGTTGTTTACATATTTCCTTGTAGCATTTTAATTATTATTCAATTATTTTTATTTTTAAAGAATTTTTTTTCTTTTGCATAGGGTATCTGCGGTCGATAACTTTTATTGTGCGTGAGGAGGGGGGGGGGCGTCAAAATCCATATTTGTTCCGGGCTAAAAAAAAAGGCTAGTTTCGGCCCTGGTAAAAAAAAAAAAAAAAAAAAAAAAAAATGAGTTTACATGAATACAAAAGCGGCACACTTAACATAATTTGGTGAATCTTAATTTATTTTATAATTCTATATCGAGAATTATCACCAATAGATTTAAATCTCCTACTTGAAATAGAAAAAGTAATGTCATTGTTGGACTAGTTATTGTGAAGTTTTATTGAACTTGTTAGTTATTGCGATGTTTTGTTCGAAGCTGCGAATTTCAAAATACCTGTAAAAATCCGAATGTGATTATTCTGTTCTAAAACATGCTGATACGCTCTTTGTTGCAACAACGTCATAATTCAAAAATCGCGATTTTTTAGTTCTGATGTTGAAGTAAACGATCGATATATTATTTCAACTCTGTGAAATTTTTGTCAATCAGCAAACAAGAAACAGGAGGCGAATTTTCTGAAGTTTTATGATCTGTTTAAAATCGTAGAATCTTTGTCAAAAGATGACTTTGATAAAATTTTCTTTTGTTACACACACAGAGCTTTAGGCAAGGAAGTGTGTGTGTGTGTGGGGGGGGGGGGGGGGGTCTGGATGCCCTTCCCGAATGAGGTAAGAGTTTACTGAATAAATCATATGCATACAGTCAAATCTGTTGACTACCGTAAAGATTGGTAAAAAATTTAGTTTTTGTCAGGTTTTCGACTTAGCTTTCATAATAGTATGGTATTTATTTCATTTTCATTTAAGGCAAGATTCCGTTATAGACAGGTTCATTTTTCACAGGGTTAGAGTATACAGTGTATATGTATAGAGGAATGAAGTTTTAAGTTAAATAAAAGCTTATAATATATAAATAGTTTCTCTTTTGCAATATCTTCTAAAACAGTTGTCGTTTTCTACTTTAAAGTATACACATTTGGGGAGCATACTTGTATATGCTGTATATTCTAGCAAATATCGCAAAGCTCAAATAAACATATTTACACACAGAAATGTTATTTAATAAATAACTGAAATAGTTATGCCACAATAATAAGTAACATTTGCATTAACAAATATTCTGGATTTATGTTTGAGCTGTGTGTTAAATGCTGAAATACATGGTATGTTACTACTAAGAAACAATCTATGTTATTTAACACTTATTTACGTTTTATTTCCGTAGAAAACTTTTTTTTTTTTTTTTTTTTTTTTTTTTTTTTTAACGGTGTATATACTCCGAGATATACTCAGCCTTTTTATATTATAGAGATTCTAAAATCCTTTTCTAATCTACAAAGTTATTTTAGTAATACATTCAATTACAGAGATTGATCTTACTCGTTATCTTCATAAGCTATTTTGTAAAGTATAAATAAGGAAATACAATCTTAAAGTTTATTAAAATTCTGTTATTACACAAATATTCTAATATATATATATGTGTGTGTGTGTGTGTGCATGCATGCATGTTTGCGTATGTAAAATATTTTATGTATGCAAAAGAAAGTCTGTATTAAAGGAATAGCAAGGGGCAGTTAAAAAAATTCTGTATCAGACATTTTTTTGTCTTTAGAGGTAAACGTTGAGAATGGACCACGAAAATCTTCCTTTGTGAAAACAAAATCGTAAGATATCTAAAAAAAATCGGTTTGTACAGGTTTCCTTTTTATAAGTTATATTTGCAAGTTTAGTAACTCTTCAATCGGGACAATGAATTTTTCTGTTTAAGATTACATTGTATACAGGTTCTGTTTTCATAGGTTTTTTTTTTTTTTTTTTTTTTGATATATATGACAAGGTTTGGACCTATTTTCCGAAAAAAATTCCTGGCTTCGGAACTGTCTGCCGAGCCAAGCCATAAAAAGTAACCAAGCGTCAAACAAATGCCAAGAACTTAACCGAACTTAACAATCGACAACTTAACTGTTTATTATACAGGATACAACTTTTCCATGTTAAATCGAATAAACATGGCAAAAAAAATCTGGTTTTTGAGTTCATATGATCTTAGATCTTACACTTGGCACGCGAAGAAACTCGCAAGCTAATGTTAAATCTGTGAGAGCGTTCTTTTCAAATTTCTCACTTGCATTTTAATATCTTTAAATAATTTTGTTTTCTTAGATTATCTGAGATTTATCTTTAATGTTTCTTGTTTGTACGTTTTCGATTTTAGAAGATTTATTTTTCGCAATCTGTTCTGAAAGTGACAAATAACATTATATATATATATATATATATATATGCAACTAAAATCGAAAAAGTAAATACTGTTAACCAACCTCAGCCATTCCAAGACAGAAAAATAAAACATTTAAAAGAAAGAGAGATTTTCAATAGAGCAATCCCATAGGTTTAACATCAGCGTTCCAGCTTCTTTGCGTGACTAGTTACACAAAGAAACTCAACTCTAATGTTAAACCTATGGAAGAAATCTTTATACATTTCTTGCTTATATTTTAATATTTTTAAAGGATTTGTTTTTGCATAGAATACCTGAGGACGATTCGATAGATACCCATCGTTGTGCATTTCGATTTTAATTAGTTTTTTCATATGCAAACGCTTTCATTTTTGGAACCGGTTCTGAAAATAAATTATCCTCATTTAAAAAAACTAATCAAAAGCATGTTCCCCTCGATATTTCCAAAATAAAGAATACCGACAATTATACTTTCTATGATGGAAACCTGTATAAAGCGAAATTTTTTTCGGATTGTTTAGATTTCGTTATTTGACAAGACTAATTATGTAGTTCAGCCTAGAGGTCGGCACGGGCCAAACGAGCAGAATTAAGACAATTTTCTCAACGGGCCGATAAACAAAATAAACGGGTCGGGTCCGTCCGGTAAAAAATTTGAACATGCCAGCCGGGCCGATAAAAAAATTTAGCAGGCCTGCGACCAGATATAAAAATTTAAACGAAGCCGACAAAATGAGCTATTTTCAATGAATATGGCTTTCACGAGAATAAGTATAAATGTGCGTCACGAACCAATGCTGTTTGACAACATCAATACAGAAATGTAACATGTCCAATGTAGAGATCGGCATCAGAGAGCTACATGATGTCTGACCCGGGCTCTTTTATTTTATTTTTATTTATTTTTTTTTTTAGCAGATTTGTGCTGGTCTGAGATCAGGCTTGCATTCCTTTTTATACATGGTCGAGCAGGGCCAGAATTATTTTCAGTATGTGTAGGGTAGGCAATGTGTTATGGCATGTAGGCAATGTGCCGAGTTATTTTCTTCTGATGGACTGATAGCTTCTATTATTATGAAACAGCCATTATAAAAGAAGTGTTAGGTGAAGATGAAACAGCAGTCGTAAAAAGTTAGAACTCTGATTTTCTGGTCAGAATGGGAAAAAAAAATGGCCATAATTCTTTTGGCAAAAAAAAAAAAAAAAAAAAAAAATATGGCCATTTTGTTTCCCATTCTGACCAGAAAATCAGAGTTCTAACTTTTTACGACTGCTCTTTCATCTTCACCTAACATTTCATTTATAATGGCTGTTTCGTAATAATAGAAGCCATCAGTCCACCAGAAGAAAATGATCCATTCCAAAGGTATAAGCCTTCATTTGGCGCCCCTTCGTTCTGGCGCCCGGGGCACATGCCCCTCTGCTACCCCTTAGTTTCGGCCCTGGCCTTTCGTTCTTACGCCCGAGCAAGTGCCGCCCCCTCTGCCCTAAACTAGAAAAACTATTACCTAAACTACTACCCAGAAAAAGTTAGAAAATTGCCCCCCCCCCCCCCCGCCGGGTGACAATTATCACTCCCTCCTATCTTTAATTTTTTTTATATGTTATAAATAATATATATCAGATTTAAAAAATTTGCTTGCGGTCCCTCTCATCTCCCGCGTATTTTAAATACACTTAGTCGACATTAACTTGTAATATATTAGAATGTAATCTAAGTTATATTTAAAATACATGTAATTGGAATTGACCTACAATCCATTACGGGTTAACTGGATTATACAATTAAAAAAGTAATTGAAATCATCTTTTAATCCATTGCAGGTTAATTAGATTATATAATTAAAAGAGTAATCGAAATCCGCACGTAATCGATTAAAATTAATCTAATTAAATCTTAAAATGTTAAATAAGAATTGATTTGTAATCCTTTACACAATTATCGGGTTATACAATTCAAAAGCTTAAATTGAAATTACTTTTCAGTGCTCTGCGTGTTAATCAATTGCATTATGAGGTGATTATAATGTATTTTAATTTAATCAATAATTTCATTACTCTGTAATCAGATTCTGCCCCAACAATGGTCATATCCATTGAAAATTATTCATATTTTATCGGTTTCGTTTAAATTTTTAAATCGGGTTCGACAGCCCGCGGATTTTTTTTCCCTTTGTTGTTGTTGCCCCAGCTCGCCCGTTAAAAATATGTCCTAATGCTGCCGGGCCGACCAGTTTGAAAGTTTCCCTCCATTACGATGGCCCCATGCCGACCGCTAAACGTTCTTTGAATAAAATCAAACACAAATTCTTGAGAAAGCCCTCCCCCTCCCCACAGACTACTTTCTTATCTAGCTTATATCTTTCCTCATCTGTGAGCTCGCCTTTCTGCCATTTCCGAGGGCATTTCTCATTTCTGCTTTTGTCTTCCCGCCTTCCCCAACTTCCGTCTAAACTGAAGACAGCGAGAGGAAGAAGACAGAATGGCGACAAAATAGATTTTTCTCGAGATTTTTAATTCGAGATTACACTTGATTATACATGATTATACTATGATTATATTGATTACATGTGATTACGTTAAGATTTCATTGATTACCACCGATTACATGTGATGACATGATTACGCATGATTAAGACTTGATTACAGTATGATTTCACTGATTACAGGAACGGTTTTTCGAGATTACACCCCATTGAGAGACCCCTCGGTTAACCCGCTACACGGCCTACAAAAATTCATTACTCCTACGTGCATAGATTTCAAGAAATAAAAGAACAAAGTTAAATAAAAATAACATAAATTGTAAAGATGTGCATACAAAAGGGTGCTTACAGCTGATTCGGAGATTTTAAAGCTTTATCGTCAGTCTTTGCACTGATGATGGAGGTTTGTTGGCGATTCAAGAGCTCGAATACGCTATCTGGTGGAGAAAAGATGTAACTTCTCGCTAATGATTATTCTTTTGCACAATTTCAGATTTCCTGCGAAATTTGTGTTCTATCTTATATGACAAAGTAAAAATCATCCGAATTTGAATATCTAAAACTTTCAAATGCATTTACAATAAAGAATTTTTTCAATGGCACTTTAGCATTAATTAAAGGGACAATTTTCCTGTACCGAAGGCTGTGAGCAGCGCCTCTATAGGCCGTTTTAATTCCCAGAAACAGCTGTAGAAACAGCTGCTCCAGAACAGCTGTAAGGCATCCTTTTGTATACACATTTTTACAACTTGTACTATTTAATGCTGTCCTTTTATTTCTTGATATATCGGCACTAAGTTTAATCCTCCCATTTTAAAAATGCGTAAATCTGTTTTATGGTGTTATTACACGAGGGGTCAAAGACGCTTCAGATTCCGGGCGTCTCCATGTATTCCTATGGCTCCAGAGGAGTCGCTTGGAGCGCGAGCGTCTTTTTTCTGTCGGAGCATCTTTGACGCCCGAAACGAGGCGAGTCGCCAGTAACAGCCAATCAAATGCTTGGAAATCTGATAATAGAAAAGCCTTTTCCGGAACAGCCAATGAAATGCTTGGAAAAGACGGACCGTGAGGCGGCTGTTGTCTCTAGACGCCTGGGATTCCAAGCGTCTTTGAGTCCTCGTGTAATAACACCATAAGTCCTCGTGTAATAACACCATTATGGTGTTATTACACGAGGAGTCGAAGACGCTTGAAATCCCAGGCGTCTGGCGACAACAGCCGCCTCACGGTCCGTCTTTTCCAAGCATTTCATTGGCTGTTCCGGAAAAGGCTTTTCTATTATCAGATTTCCAAGCATTTGATTTGCTGTTACTGGCGACTCGCCTCGTTTCGGGCGTCAAAGATGCGCCGACAGAAAAAAGACGCTCGCTCTCCAAGCGATTCCCCTGGAGCCATAGGAATAACATGGAGACGCCCGGAATCTGAAGCGTCTTTGACCCCTCGTGTAATAACACCATTAGGAGGTTTTGAAGTAGAGCATCCTGCCTCAAAATTCCTTTGTAAAGGTACTCAGATTAGATATGTTTTCACTAGCATAGAATTTGAACGTGTTCATTAATGGTTTTGTTATATAGTAGTTAATATTTGATTATATGTATTAATTTATGAATTATTTAAGAGAAAAAGATGTGTGTAAAAAATGTAGCTTATTTTTGTTTTGTTTGTTTGTTTGTTTTTTATAACAAAACAAACATCAGATTTTGAAATGTGAACTGGCAACGTAAGGATCGAAACGAAATTGATCCAGAAATTACCATTAGGGTTAGTTTGTTTATGTTATTTCTCGATTTTCGGCGCACACTTTTGGTAATTTTGTTAATTCTGTCTACTCTGAATAAGTAAGAAATTAAAAACATTCCTAAGTGACGTTATTCCACAATGCATTCAGAATCTTTGGTGGATTTATGTCTGGAAACAATAGTTGACAATTTTCCAAGATATAATTCTGTCTTCAACACGACTAAAGATGATAGTATGAAGCGAAGATTTGAATTTTTGCGTAAGTTTTAATTGGTTTTTTTTTCTTTTGCTTGCAAATTTTAATGCACGTATGATGTGATTTTCAACCCTTTTTATATACTTATTAACCTTTAGTCGTCTGTCGCTTATTTAACACGTATGGTTCAAACGTGCTATTAGTACTAATAATTTCTTAACTAAAATTCAGCAACAAAATTGGAAAGGTACATCTAAAACCCCTTTAAAAGAGACTGTTATTTCATGTGCGAGTTGCATTTTTTTTTTTGTGTTATTGTAATTCGTTTCTGTTTACCGGAAGCGCGGGAACATATGCATGCTTGAACTTGCGGTAGAAGAAATAGAATTTTATAAAAAATTATTATTTTTTCTACATGATGATTGCAGATGGCTTAGAAATTATAAAGTGTAAATAAATTAAATTAAAATAATAAATATTAATATAAGAATAAATTGGTACAACATTAATAAAAATACAAATAAAACGTTGAAATAAAAGTCACTTGATGATGTAAACAAGTGTGACTTGCTTAAAATCAAGTAAATGTGACATTTACGATCAACCATTATTCCCAGCAGCAGGATTTTTTTCCGCAGTCTGCAACACAAGTAGAAACTTTAAAAACAGTCTGTAGAACTTAAGGACAAACGCCCTCTTTCTAACCCTCATACACTCAACCCCCCACCACCACCCAGTATTTGTGATTAACATAAAAGGAAAGTATTTTTTAAAATAAATTTACCTTTGTCCTCAAAATTTTTAACGTCACTATCTGAAAAATATTTCATAAGATTTATCAAAATTTCTGTGAAGTTAGAAAATAGAATAACAGTAAAAATAACATATGAACACCAATTTCTAAAATTTTTGAAAAGATTGATACAATGTGATAATATCAAAAATCATATACAGATGTGATAACACCATGGTTCGTACGCTTTGGAAAAAATAGAAAAAGTGCTGGAAAAAAAAGTGTTCATTTTCAAGGAATGAAAAGTGCTGGAAAAGAAAGTATTCATTTTCAAGGAATGAAAAGTGCTGGAAAATATTGCGAACTTCGACAAATGGTTGCCAAAAAATATCAATTTGAAAGATCGTTCGCATGAAAAAAAATCTGTAATTTCGTCAAAGAATCACTGAAAAATGCAAATTTTGTCAAAAGGTCGTGGGGAAAACGCTCATTCCGTCAAAGAATAGAGAAATAACTCAAATTTCGGCAAAAGATCCCGAATAAAGAGCAAATTTCGTCAGAGGATCACGGACAAAACGTGAATTGCATTAAAAGATCACGTAAATACGCGTGTTTCATCAAAGGAACGCGAAAAAACGAAAATTTCGTCAAAGGATCACGGAAAAAACAAAAATTTCGTTAAAGAATCGCGAAAAATAAAACGCCAATTTCGTCCAAGAAACGCGAAAAACCCACAAATTTCGTCATAAATTCACGAAAAAACCTCAAATTTCGTCAAAATATCGCAGAAAACCGAAAAATTCGTCAAAAGATCGCGAGAAAACGGAAAATTTCGACGAAAGATCGCGAAAAAACGATAAATTGTGTCGAAAGATCGCGAGAAAACGGAAAATTTCGACGAAAGATCGCGAAAGAGTGGCAAATTACATCGAAAAAGTGGCAAATTGCGTCGAAAGATCGTGAAAAACAGCAAATTTCGCCAAAAGATCGCGAAAAAACGGCAAGTTGTGTCAAAGGGCAGCAAAAAAACTGCATAGTTAGTGCCAGGAGTGGATCCCCCCCCCCCCCCTCTCTGCTGTAACTTTTCAAAGAATTTTATGTGAATTTCAGTAATTTTTTTTTACTCAGAATCACCCCTGAAAAATCATCGGGAAAAAATACCTCAAAATTCGTCCAATAATTACGATAAAAAATGCAAATTTCGTCAATTTGTCGAAAAAATTGCGAATTTCGTCAGTTTGGTGCCAATTTCACCTAATGCCCCCCCCCCCCCCCCCCCCCCTCTAATATACTCAATCGGTCATTCAAAAAAAAAATTGTTAAATTTGTTAATTGGTTGCAGAAAAACATTGTAAAATTTGTCAATCGGTCATTCATAAAAATCACAAATGGTGGCAGTCAGGAAAAACTTCACAGAATTATATCAATTATAAATTTTTCGCTGTGTAACTGATAATAAAATTTTTATTCCTTTTTATAAACTCTTTTTTTTTTAAATCTTTTGTTTTTAAAAAGTAAAAGTAAATTATCTAACCTTTGTTCCAATTATTTTTGTATGGATAAGCGCAAATGCTGTAAGGTTTGAGAATTCAGAGAATAATATTTATTTAAAATATTAAAGTATAACTTGTAAAAAATTATGCACAACTTCAGAAATGCTAGTATTTGACCCCTGATAAGTTTTCAGAATTCCTAAAATTTAACTAGTTTACTCCTGCCTTCTTCTCTTGTAGAGATACCATACCTTTTATTTATTTTGTGCTTAAATAAATAAATAAAAAAAAATCAAGCTCTGTTTTCTTATCTTTTTATTATATGTAAAATTTCTTTCCATTGTACCTCACTAAGCACCTCACTAAAACACATTATTCTTTAAAAATTCTCTAATAATATAATGTCTTGAAAATGCCTTTTATCAAAATTAAAAGATCCAAAATTTCTTTGAAATAGATAATCAATGGGGTGGCTATTTTCCTTATGTGTTATTCTACGCCATTTTTATGCATGTATCTAAACAGTCCTTGAATAGTGCTTGAATTTTATTTGTTCTTGAGTGTATGAACCATGAACACAGGGATAAAAGTGCACTAAAGCAACTTTGAAGCAGCGAAAAATCTAATTTTGTAGCAGTAAAATCCATTTTTGTAACAGCAACAATCTAATTTTTTAGCAATAAAAGCTGTTATTGGAGCAGATTGAAATTCTTAGAGAATCAAATTTGAGTAATTCATGCAAATACTATAAGTAATTCTAATGCAATGTTTTATTTAGCAATCTTAGCTAGTTGTGCAATTCAAAATTTAACATGCTTCCACTCAAAACATGATTAATATTAATAATAATATCTAAACTAATATTTAACCTGCCACTCAGCTGTAAAAAAATATCATGAAAGCATCAATGTTGCAGCAAATTTTTCCGTGATTCTTTGACGGAATTCACCTTTTCCCCCCCCCCTCGATCCTTTGACGAAATGCGCGATCTTTCGACGATGTTCGCGGTTTTTTTCGAGACCTTTCGACGATGTCAGCCTTTTTTTTATTGCGATCTTTCGACGATGTCCACCTTTTTTTTATCGTGATCTTTCGACAATATTCACGTTTTTTTTTTTTTTTTCGAGATCTTTCGACGATATTCGCGTTTTTTTTTTTTTTTCCTGAGATCTTTCGATGATATTCGCTTTTATTCGCGATCTTTCGACAATGTTCGCTTTTATTTGCGATCTTTGGACAATGTTCGTGTTTTTTCTGCCGGTCCTTTGAAAAAAAATTCGTGTTTTCTCCGCGATCTTTTGATGATATACATGTTTTTTCGCTATCTTTCAGCGCGAAATTGCTTTTTCCTGCGATTTTTCGACGAAATTCGCATTTTTTCTGCAATCCTTTGACAGAATTCGCACTTTTTCCGCGATCATCTGTCAAAATTAATAATTTTTCCCAATCATTTGACGAAACTCGCATTTTCCCGCCATCCTTTGCGGAAAGTTGCTATTTTTCCGCAGCCTTTTGCCGAAATGGCTTTTTCGATCTTGTAACAAAATTTTAGCCAACTTTTGATGAAATTCGCTTATTTTCCACGATCTTTTGACAAATCTCCTTTTTTAGCGATCCTTCGATAAAATCTGCGTTCTTTCTTCGATCCTTTGACGAAATTAGTGTTTTTCTGCGATCCTTTGATGAAATTTGCGTTTTTCTGCAATCCTTTGAAAGTTGCTATTTTTCCGTAGCCCTTTGATTAAGTTCGTATTTTTTCCGCGATCATTTGACAGAAGCCGCATTTTTCCGCCAGCCTTTGACAAAAGTTGCTATTTTTCTGCAGCCTTTTGACGAAACGTTTCCTTCTTGATCTCATGACAAAATTTCATTTTTTCTTCGCGATCTTTGGACGAAATTCACGTTTTTTTCGCGATCCTTTGTTTAAATTGGCTATTTTAACTGCAAACGGTTGACGAAATCGTTTTTTTGCCGAATATTCGTCGAAATTCGTGATATTTACATCCGAATTTTCGGACTAATGACAGATTTTTTTTTATTTCTAAAGAAATCACCCCTACGAGGATTGACTCATTTAATAATGGGCGTTTCACGATCGCGTGTCTAATTTTCTCCGTGAATTATTTATATTAAAGGGAATCAGAGCTTTGTCAATCGCAAGTGGCGTGGATCGTATTATGGCACATGACAAATAATTTCTAACAAACTTTTTTTTTCTAAATTTCAACAGTTGAAAAATAGTCTGCAGACTTTCTCAAGAGTCTGCGACGTGCGTCCCAGCGTTGCGCCGATTCTGCGCCCGGGCCATTATTGGCATTTAATCTTATAGTTTGGCGATAGGTTTTTGGTCGACAGGATAACTAAGTAGTAGGGGAAGACGGGGTACAATGAAACACGGGGTACAATGAAACATTACTTGTAAAATCAGTCAAATTTGTCATAGAGAGTTGCAGTTTATATATATGTTATACAACTATATGTTCCAATTACTGATGTGATTTGGATACATTCACACTTCTACAACAGTAGCAATAGAAGATTATTGCTTTTACGCCATTGAAAGTAACTTTCTTTACTAAAAGTAATTTAGTTTCTTTTTCCTTGTTGTTATATGTAATAATTATTTTTTCTATACATTGTTTTCTTTGGGTTGTTGTCTTCATACTTCCAAAACCAAACTAAAAATAAATAAATATTAGAAGTTTGAAAATAAATTTTTATTTAGTAACCTCAGTGCGGGGTACAATGAAACACTTGCAGACGGGGTACAATGAAACATGTTTTATTATAGTAATAAAAGTAGTAAATAGAATATATTAGAAGTAAGAGTAGGAAAACAGAAAAAAAAAAGTTTTATTCTAACCAGGTCAGTAAAAAATGCTCTTGTTAAGCAATTAAAAAATAGAAAGAGAAAAAAAGCTGAGAAGGGATTGTTTTGTAAACAAACTCTGCCTGCTACAGACTCTGATGATGATCCAGATTTTTTTCCAGGCCCAGCTGGTCATCGAGGTACTAAGAATGAGATATTCACACACAACATGTATGGCACAAGCAGTATCCGCATAAATGAAAACATAAGGAAATATATACTGTTGGGGAAATCATACATTTAAATGAAGTCAAATGTGAAATACTTGATATAAAGACTCCAACGTAGTTTTTTTTTTTTTTTTTAGAAACTTACATTTAAAAAAAAACTCATTCTGTTGAAACTACCACCCCATATTCCTTCAGGATCAACTGAAATATAAACAGAAATGCTAATTTTTGAAACCGACTTGCGCCAATTTAATGTAAAATGAAAGGTATTTCTTAAACTAATAGAATTTTCTTATTTTTCATCTTAGACTATAATATTTTTATCAAGTTCCTTATTAATCAAGTTTTGTTTTTGTATTTATCTCATTTTTCATAAAATAAACTATACTGGGTGAAAATTGCTTCTATCATTTGGAGTGTTTCATTGTACCCCAGTATGTGTTTCATTGTACCCCGGCATACGGGGTACAATGAAACACTGTAAGTATAGGTGGAAACTGGGAAATTGAGTTAGTAGCCAGTGGCCGGTAGGCTCAGTTTCATTAGTGGCCACTTTTTAAAGTTAGTGGCCACTATAATGTTTCAAACTTTCTTGGCATCTAGATAAAACTATAATCGTTGTATATATACATATTTTCTATAAATCAGAGTTTTATACCAGCCAACTATTCATGATAAGAATAGGGACACAGTTGAAATTCAAGAAAATTACTTTAAAACTACAAAATTGTTATCATATTAATTTTTTTAGAACATATTTTTGGATTATTTGTAAATGTTCATAAACACAATTATCAATCAGATTACTGTTACTTTCTTTACATACAAAGTTAGTAATTAAATCTAAATTCCAACAACTAGGTGTATACAAAAAAAAAAAAAATCAAACAAAACACAATAAAATGCTATTTCGATTTTAGTTAATAATTAAATGTGTTAACATACCATATACATTACATACAGTTGAAATATAAGCTGGTGAGTGTATTCCGCAGGATTAAACAGTATCTCTTGCAGAAAAATAACCTAACTGATCAAACACATTGAAGATATTGTAATGTCCTAACCCTTTAGGGTCCATTTTTTTTTTCAATTTTGAAAACAAAATTACTTTTATTTTAATAATCTTAATCGTAGCTATCTAAATAGATTTACTGATATGATAATAGGTTAAGAGTTTTTGGAGACGTTTGGAAAATTTCATATTACAAGAGGGTTTAACAGATATTATAACTTTATAATGTTTTTTGTGTTTTACCACACGATTCGTTCAGAAAAGTAACCTATATTTTAAATTTAAA
The DNA here is from genome assembly GCA_963932465.1 of Maratus speciosus. Lineage (NCBI taxonomy): Eukaryota > Metazoa > Arthropoda > Arachnida > Araneae > Salticidae > Maratus > Maratus speciosus. Next base: position 226,227,060 of record OZ010789.1, read on the forward strand.
GAGTGAATATATGCATAAAATAAATTAATAAATGTCCAAACATAAATGAACTCATAATAAGAAAAGCATAGCCATATACTATCATTACTATGTGTTGATAGTAACAAAAGTCATTTTTAAGACAAAATAATACTTGATGAAAAGATATGAATTATTAGTAGTAAACCAGACCCGAAAGGGTTAAAATCCACTTGCATTTGCATCCAGTGAAAAAAAAAAAAGGAATAAATTATTTGAAATACATGTGGAATCAAAGCTGATGAATATATTTTGCATAAAACTATATTTCTTGAAAAAATAATCCAACTGAAGAGCGAGCATGGCGAAAAACTGAAATATTGAAAATACAGCTAAATCGCTGCAATCTACTTGCATCCGGTAGGATAAAGAATTAATCAGTTTGCTAATTAGATGTAATCAAAGTAGAGATGCATATTTCCATGAAAAAAGTTGTATTTCAGTTGGTAATCGATAACAGATTTTTTTATCACCACCTGGCGAGTGGCGACTATAGTGGCGATCGATGGCCGATATTTTAATCGCCACTTTTACAACTTTAATCGCCACGTGGCGAGTGGCGACCGCTAATTTACACCTATAACTGTAAGACATTTATTTTTTGTTATTTTTCAAGCATAAAGATATTGTTTAGAACCTAATAAAAATTTATTTAGATGGGGAAAATACAAGATTAAAAATATGCATTAATTATATTTTTGTGCATGCAAAATTGGGGATAGGAAAAAAAAATTAGTAAATTTTGTTTCATTGTACCCCGTCTTCCCCTACCCAATTATTTTCATTTCAAAACAGGACCCTTAACAAAATTTTTCATCTCAAAACAGGACCCTTCACAAAACTTTTCACCTTAAAAAAGGACCCTTCACAAAATTCTTTTTGTTAAAAATAGGTCTGTTACAAAATTTTTCCAGTTCTAAACTAAACCTTTTACAACTTTTAATCATTTAAAAGTAAAATCTGACCTATCACTTTTACCAGAGAGCTGGAGCTCAGAGCCGGAGCGCTCCGGAGCTGTGTTTTCCCTGGAGCTCTAAATTTTCTCCTTTAGTTTTTAATTAGAGATGCAACGAATATTCGGCCTGTCTGCCGAATATTCGGCTTCGGCCGAATATCAAGTCCATTATTCGGCCTTGGCCGAATAGTACTGTAATAAATGTTTTTATATTTACACAGTATAACTTTTTAATTTGACAATTTATATTCATCATGTATAATGAAAATTTTATTTGAAATTAACTAACACTTTTTTTTTCCCATTAACTTTCATACTGCGAATGGATTTTATCTACGCATTTTTATATAAGAGGCTAATTTAGGAATCATGTTAAAAAAATTTCATGCGGTATCAGTAAGCACAAAAAGTATCTGTAGTAAGCTAACATTAAATCTATTCAAAATTGTTTTAATACAGCTATACAAGCTAATTCAATTTTTTTTTTTTTTTTTTATCATAATGGGAAGTTTAACATTTATCCTTTGTTACATAAAAATATATTTCTTTTAATAATATTTTGAATTATACCTATAAAGAACATAAATATATGATTGATTAGATACAGATGTTTAAGATATTTAAGTCATATGTTGCAATACTTAAGGGTTTTTTTTTTAGTAAAATACGCTTAAAAGTTAAATATAATTTAAGTGATTTTTTTAAGTGTGTTACTATTTCTTATTAAATAATGAAAGAAATGTAAATACTAAATTCTTTTAATTAGTATGCATATGCATTTACGTTTTAGATATTTTTTTCAAGAATAGCATTGTAATGTTTATATTTGCCTTAAAAAACAGTTAAAATGTTTTCAATAAACGTAGATTGTGATGCAGAAATAATAATTCAGCATTCTCAGGTGATTGCCTATTTATTTATTTATTTTTTTTTTTCGTAAATGTTACCTGCTTTTGAAAATAATCTCTTACTATATATGGTACTTTCTGGTGCAGAAAGGTACTTTTTGGCTAATCGTGAAAGGTTTGGAAAGTCTTCCGAATTTTTCGCCCACCACTCCAAAGGACACTGTTGTCTTTCTAGCAGTGGCTGGGAAAGAAAATTACTAATTTCTTTTCCTTCTTCACATTGAGGGGCATTTTCTATAGAGGCTTCACTGCTGACAGCAAAGAAAAAAAATAATAAAGATGAAAAAAAAATTTTGTTAATTGTGAGCTTTATAAAGTCTACAATGATTTCTTTCCACTATTTTAGAGGATATTCCTTTCTATCAGTGGTTTTTCTTAAGATATTAAGATTTCTTATTTTTTATTTTATCTGAAAGCTGAAACTTATGTTTCCTAGTACTTTTAAAATTTTGTCATTATTTTAAAATGTAACAACAGCACACATATCTATTAAAATGTAACTAGACAGTACCTGATGAGGAACTTTTGCTAAGAATTTTTTTTTTTTTTTTTTTGGGGGGGGGGGGGGGGGCTGAATTATATTATTGAGGCAATTTTTAGGCTGAACATAGCCGAATATTTTTTCAAAGTAAAATAATGCTTTAAAAAATTAAAAATTTGTATATAAATAATTTTTTAAAAGAAAACAATACATTTTAATTGTGAAATATACAAGAATTGTGCACATAGTGCATACTATATTTTGTCTTTAGGCAAAAATAAGTTCATTATTCGGCGGCCGAATAGGCCGAATATTCGGCTCTAACTTGGCCGAATATTCGGTTATTCGGCCAAACCACTATTCGTTGCATCACTATTTTTAATATTCTTTTAAATCTTTTTTTTTTTTTTTTTTCAGTCTTTAAAATTTCCAGGCTTAAAATATTTTAATTACATCATTATTCAGTATTTTAATTATATCATTTTTTTTTTCATATCATGATGCAGTTTACCAATGTAGGGGAAAGTACCCAGTGTATGATAATCTAAGCTGGATTTGCACTGTAACATTTAAGGGTAAATCTGCCCTTCAACTTAGGAAAATAAGGATTGCTGGTATATATCCCTTAGATCATTTTCTTTTCAAAACAGTACTTATTAAAAAATATAAAAATGTTTTTGTAAAAAAAAATCAAAATTTAAAATGTCACATCAATATACCCAGTTTTTGATAATCTGTATCCAGTGTTTGATAGGCATTTTAATATCAGTTACTTATCAGGTTTTCTTTCAAAATAACCATTTTGAATGTAAATAATCAGTATATTTAGGTTACACAGTTAAATGGAACTTCAAGAGAAGGTTATTTTCAAAAATATTTCTGTTTATTAACTATTCAAACAATTATGCACATAAGCTTATACATACTGATAGTGTCGCCTACTTTGAGCTTATGGCTGCACAAAATTATGATATAAACATAAAATCAATGTAATATGATAAAAAGTAAAGAACTAATACAAATATTTTAATGAAAAGTCATATATTTTCTGATCATTCATCTTTCGAATCACTTTCGATTCCAAATTATTCTATGTTAGCCTCAGAGTCAATATCAGTTGCACAAATGTGGCAGATAAACTGGATCTCATCTTCATCTTCATCGCTGCCATCAATCCCAAATGCCTCCAAATGTGTTTTTGGAATGCATTTGTAGTGAAATGTACTTTATCATCACACTCTATCCAACATCTCTGAATGTTTAAAATCAATTCAGAAGAATAACTCTTGCAGCAGATCTTACAGATCCACTCTCCTTCATCGTTAAACATAAGTTCTTCTAATAGTTGTTTTTTCTGTGTATAACGGAACCTTGACTGAAATGGAAATTTCCATGGTCTCTTCAAAATAATGCACTTTCTAAGATGAAAACCTGTCTAAATCAGAATATTTCTGCTTCCTTTTGAATTTAATCTTATCAGGTTTCCTTACATTTTGCTAAACTTTTGTAATTAAACTTGTATTGCTATAATGATATATTTTTTGTAAATTTGTGGGGGGGGGGGATGCACCCCCATCAGTCCACCAATTGGATACGCCACTGGGTTCATCAGTGTATCACATAAACCAGAGGTGTTTGCAGCTCAACTTAAAGAATCCTGAATTTATATCAATATTACAAAAAAAAAAAAAAAAAAAAGCCTGGAGGTACAGTTAACATTTTTATAATTTTTTTTCATTGTAAACAATAAAATATATAACTAAGAATTTTTTTAAATACTGAAAATTTTATAAATAGATACTCTAGATAGTTTCTAAATTTTCATTACCCAACAATAATTGAAAAATAGTTTCAAAAATTCTTGAAACCAGAAAATTTCCTATGAGCAAACAGCCCTGGCAGGCCTATCAAGAAACATAAAATTATGTTATTCTGTCTTAATTCTTTATCAGCTACAAAATTCTTTTATTTTAACAGTAAAATTAAAGGTCTCAATCACTGGAAAATTAAAAAACCAATGTTTCAAATATATTATCAAACACTAGTTAAAATGGAAGTTTTCTAAACCAGTAATTGAATGTGCCCTCTCTGCTTTCAGGTTAGGGTTAGAAAGCAGAAACTTGGACCATAAGAAAAAAGAATTAAAGCTCTAGACAATAGTATGTCACATTATCGCCTAGTGATTAAATTGTCAAGGATAAAAATAGATATGACAAAACTTACCTCTCAGATTTCTTATTAGAACAGACTGCAAAACGCCAGACTAACTTTTCAGCAACTTAATTCCAAAACAATTTCTTAAGTAATGAGAACAAAACTTAGTTGCAAATGAAAATAAAGGCATGAAATATCACAAGGAATGAAGAATATGTGTCTCCATGGTCTGCAAACTAGTGTTCCCGCTAGGCCATTTTTGAAGGGCACAGCGCCCTGCCCTTTTAAAATCGGTAAAACGCGCTCTGCCATTTTTTAAATCGGCAAACAGCGGCCTTCATATTTCAAAAATAGTCAAATGTGCCCGAAGTCGTTCTCGGCGATCGCTTTAACCGCGGATGCGCTATAGCGCGTAAATCACGTGAAAATCAGAGACGGGACGCAAAAAAATAGTTATTACGTGTCCGTGGGATGCGTAATTTCGTTAAAAAATCACGGAAAAAAGCCGATTTTCGTCAAAGGATCGAAAAAAAAGCGCAAATTTCATCAAAATATTGCGGAAAAAACGCGATTCTCGTAAAAGGGCCGCAAAAAAATAGCGTATTTGTTCAAAGGATCGCGAAAAAAATAGTGAATTTCATCAAAAAATCGCAGTTAAAAAGGCCGATTTTTGTCGAAGGATCGCAAAAAAGCGCAAATTTCATCAAAATATCGCGGAAAAAACGCGATTTTCGTAAAAGGGCCGCTAAAAAATAGCGTGTTTCGTCAAAGGATCGCTAAAAAATAGCGAATTTCGTCAAAAAATTGTGGGAAAATGTCGATTTTCGTCAAAGGATCACAAAAAAGCACAAATTTCATCAAAATATCGCGGGAAAAAACTCGATTGTCGTAAAAGGGCCGCAGGAAAAAAGCCGATTTTTGTCGAAGGATCGCGAAAAAAGCGCAAATTTCATAAAAATATTGCAGAAAAAACGAGATTTTCGTAAAAGGACCGCGAAAAAATAGCGTATTTCGACAAAAGGCCGCGAAAAATTTGTGAATTTCGTAAAAGAATCTCGGAATAAAGCCGAATTGTCAAAGGATCTCGAAAAAAAGATCACATTTCGTCAAAGTATCACATAAAAAACACGATTTTCGTAACAGGTTCGCGAAAAATAGCGAATTTCATCAAATCGCGGAAAAACGTGAATTTCATCAAATCGCGGAAAAACGCGAATTTCATCAAATCGCGGAAAAACGCAAATTTCGTCAAAGGATCGCGGAAAAAAGGCGAATTTAGTCAAAGCCTCCAATGCACCAAAAAAGATGTGCAAACCAAACTTATCGGTAGAACATTCATAAAATGGGATTTAGTTTTTTTTTAATGAGATTCTTAAAACTACAGCATGATTTCAGTGTACTTTAATAATGTATTCAGTATGTAGACCAGTGAAAAATCTCCTCCCCCCGGCCACTTCTTACTGCGGTATTACTATTAATCGATTTATTACATTAATTTTACAACAAGTTATTTTAATGGTACTTTAAAGTACCATTGGTGCATAAAGGATTAATCAGCCCCACAGTTCAGTTAAATATTTAAAATTATTTACTTTATTACTTTTTCTGTTTTGTTTGTTATTTTATTATAAAAGAATTTGAATTCTTAGAATATTATAATTTTTTCTATTCTAATTGTAAATTTTAAATATAAAGTAAAAAAAAAAAAATTATAAATAAAGTATAAATATAAAGTATTGTAATAAATGTAAAGTATAAATAATCAATCATCCAATCTAATCTACCTCTTCTTCCCCCGCCTCCCTCCTTCTTCGAAGGTTAAAATATTTAAAACTGTAATGTTTTTTACTTGCAACTTTGTCACTTCATTGTGATAATAAATAACCAATCATCTAAATTCTGCTTCTCTTTCTTATCAAACATACCAAATTTAAAGGCTTTTATTTTTTCTGTCCTAATTGTTAAAATTTTACTAACGATAAATAATTCATTATATAATCAACCTCCTCCCTCCCCCCCCCCCTCCTCAAAAAAATCGCTTTTGTCTCTTTGCCCCCACCTTCACAGCTCACAAAGCTTATGATCTTTAAGTTATATTTGGTGATTTATTGTAATAATAATTAATTGGTCACCCATCTAAATTTTACTACCCCTTAAAATCTCTGCTTTACCCTTAAAACTGCTAGTTTATGGGGCTAATAATTTTTTAGTTTTTTTATTTGAAACAAAATTACTTACCTAGATCTTTGAAATATCAATTTAAGAAAAAATATATATGTATAATCTGTTACTAAATGTGCGCATTAACAATGATGAGTTTGTAGTAATGTATAATTCTTATATCAGTTTCGAAGATCTACATTTTCTCAGGGTCGAAACTGGGGGGGGGGGGGTGGCAGAGGAGGCATGTACCCCAGGCGCTAGTTGTTGATTTTTCTCACGTCCATGTTTAGCACTATTTTGTTAAAATCGTCCTGTCTGGGGTATGCCAGAGCACAGAAGAATCTAAGGATATGGCATAAGGATGCTGTATAGAGCAGAATTATTTTCAATTCCGTTTTCAAGATTTTAATGAATCAATATTTGACAAAGTAGATTAAAGTAGTTCAGTATTACATATTTTATGATTACATAATTTAAATTTTAAAATATGTTGGCTATTAGAAAATTAATAAAATTTTCTTTGTAAATATACTTTGCGGAGGAGGGGGGGGGGGGGAGGGTATCAAAATCCATGTTTGCCCCGGGTGCAAAAAAGACTGGTTTCAGCCCTAGATTTTCTGAAGAAACAATGCCCTTTTTCGCTGAAAAAAGTGCCCTCTTTCAGCTTCAACTGTGCCCTTTTTGTGGTTAGCACCCTGCTCTTTTTTTTTTCCTAGAGTGAACACTACTGCAAACCTTATAAGTAATTTTGTTGAAAATTATCAAACACTGGGTAGCTATCACACACTGGTTACTTTCCCAATAATTCAAAATATTTCGCCACTGTAGTAATGTAGGTTGCTGTAGTTTGGACAAAAACTTTCAATCTGAACGTAAAAAATCTATAATCAAAGCATAAAAAAATAACTTCACTTAAATTTAGCCTACCTTATTTCCAGGGTTGGGTTTTTGACGTCAAAAACTGGTTTAAACTGTCGAAAACTGGTTTAAACCGTCGAAAACTGCCAAATACATGTAACACGCTAAAACATTTTAACAATAGATAAACATTAAATAAGTCAATGATTTATGTGATCTTTTATTGAAATTTAATAATTTAAAAAATACATTATTTGCAATACATTTTTTTTTTTTTTTTTTTTGATTTTTCAACCAGAGGAAAATAATTTTGTACGATTAAATAATCCGGATCAATTTTACCCCGCAGCATGCTGCAGCACACCACGTGTTTAGCACATTTATTTACACCCAAAAGATTTTTGAGTTTAGAGTGTATGAAGCGTTAGAAAATAGTCTGTCTCTTAATTGATGCTGAGCTAGTAGGACTTGATAGCAAAAGCATTGCTAGATGAGCAAGTTTTGAAGCAGGCTCAAAAAGCTGTTGCATTTAGTGATACCTTTCCACCAAACAATGGAGTCCTCCCTATAGCACTGAAATAGGAAGACTGGAAAGGGGATTCTTTAGCTTCATACACAATCAGTATGGGTAAGCATCCATAAACTCTCTCCGTAGCTCAAGCGCGAGCTGAATCAACTGATACAGCAGTCAACCCTTGCCCCTGATGGCTAGGGATGCAAAGTATAAGCCAAACAATGGTATGGTTTCATGATTTGATCCCTTCTATTATGCACTTTTTCAATATGGGCTTACAGGAATTTTCTTTTAGATGACCGAGCCAATTTTGTTCAGTTTTAAAATCGAAAACATTTTTATATATTGAAAGAAAGCATGTTTTAAAAAGATTTTGACTTTAAGCTTTTTTTTTTTTTAAATTACTTCTCTTATTTTGTAAATGTTTAAAATTAATAATCCAATTTCAATTTTGAATGGAATGGTTGTTGCCTAGACTATCATTGATGCACGTTATCTTGTTATATATACAAAAAAATCTACACTTTTCTAAGTTTTTTTTCCCCATAAAAAAAGCTAGCTAATGCTTTAAGCTCTCAAAAGTAAGCGAAATTTAAACAATTTTAAGTAAGAGAAAAAATGTACAGCTCAGGTGAGCTTAATGTCTTCTTTTTTAAAACACAATTTTACAAAAAATAAAATAAAATAAAAATTTTACCCTGTTAAAAAGTTGTACTTACAATAATACTTTACTATGTACTAATTACGGATATACAGTAAGAGTGAATTTAAAATATTACATGCAATGTTGTCATGTGTGACATTTAATTTGAATTTTTACTGATCAATTTAGTGTTTGAGGTTTTTGACATGACGGTTTAAACCCGACATAAACTGACACATGTCAAAAACCTGCCAACCCTGTAATTATTACTAATACTATATACTAATTATACAATTACAGTAATAGTGAATTTTAAATATTACATCTAATGTGTGACATTTAATGTGAAATTTTACAGATCACTGTAAGTATTTGAGGTTTTTGACGAGGTTTTTGACAAGGGGTTTTTGACATGACGGTTTAAACCGCAGTTTAAACTGTCAAAAACTGACATGTGTCAAAAACCTGCCAACCCTGCTTATTTCCCACCCAGGAACGCTATGAATGCAAAAATAAATTGTGTTGAATCTTTACTGCTAATATTTAGCAATATTGTAGCTATGATACAGTAAAAAATAAAAAGTAAAAGTTTTATTTAAATTTTGTTATCTTATTCTCTCCCAACGGGTGATGTAAACACATCAGAAAATTATTATCTAAGTTTAACTTGGGGTATAAATAGTTCTCATCTCGGAAAAAAAAATACATTTTAAAATTTAAGTTATGTAATTCCTCACTAAGTTCGCTACCTGCATAAAAGTAGCTATCCATTTTAAACTTTTTACTAAAACATAAACTTGACCAAAGTAAAAACTTATTCTGAAAATATCCTTTTTATTTCCACTATGACACCATATTCACCTTTTTAATTCTTGAAAAAAAAAAAACTAGTTCAATTTAATATTTCACGTGGGAATCTTTCAACTAAAAATAAATTATTACGGCTTTTGAAATTTTTGCAACAATGAAGAAAAAATGTTACATTTTCTATGAAAGTTGTCTGTTGATTCTCAATGAAAAAAACCGAATTTTGGAAACATTAAAAAAAATATTTGAATAATGTAAAAAAAAATTTGCCCATATTTCTCTCTCTGGGTTAGTGATAGTGATTCACCCATATGCAAAGGCATTTTACCATTCGTTTTGATCCTGGCGTCAGGCAAACGTTTTTAAACTTTAAATTTATAATATCATTAGAATTAGTAAAGAATAAAAAATGAGTGGCATCAGGGACAAAAAGGTGGGAAGAAAATATGTAAAAGTTATGATATCCATGGGCTTTTCTATGTTGTTAAATTAACATTGAGAAGTGACACTGGAAATAAATAAGTATTGCACTGCCGCGCAATATTTAAGAGCAAGAATCTGAGAAAGTGTCACACCTAGCATTATGGGGTGATTCATGCCATCTCGGATTTTCTCCAAAAAATTACCAGTTATTACTTATCTTGTTAAAAGGCCAAATCCAGAAGTTTTTTTCTCCAAAGTTGAGTTGTTCATTTTTTATGGGCCCCCAAAGGTCACCGTGCAGTGCGAAAAATTGAGCGTCTTTTTAGACATTAAAATTGCTACGACCCACAATTCTTTGCGCAAACAACTTGCCACAAAATTCTTTTTATATATGGGATGTAGGAGGGTTCAACTTCATATAATGGATGAGACGTCTGTGGCAACTTGTTGCCGCAAGGTCACTGAAGGTCACAAACTTATGCATTTTCGCTGTTTTTTAGCATTTTTAAGGCCCAATAACAGCTTGCGCGTTGAAGTTGCCATGGCAAAAGAGGTGTCATTTGAAAGACATGTATTAGCACTTTTTAAAAATGTACATATAATTGAGGCAAGTTGGATGCGCTTTTAGTAACAGAATGCCAAAATGTGAAAAATGTCATATTTGACCGATATTCAAACTGTCATAATTTCCTGCGGCAATGACATTTTGAAATAATTATTTTGCTATTCTTTTATTCTATTATTGCTCTTTATGAAAAAATAAATTCCATTGAGGCATGTACCTTTAAGAAAAAAAAATGATTTTTTTAAACATACTCTATTTCGGTAGTCAGGACTTTTTTGCTACAATTTTTTTAACATTTACTTGGCTGTATGAATTGATATATTTTATATAGTGTTGCGTTTATATTTATTGAGGACAATTATTTAGTTTTAAAATTCAAAAAATCACAGACATGTTCTCTATTTGGTATATACCTGTGAAATGCATATATGATTTTTCCATAACTGTTTAAAAATTTACGATAATTTTTCACATTTGATAGGCTAAAAGCAAAAGGTTTACAAAGTTTTATACTTTTATACATATTTTGGAATATTTTGTTTAATTTTTACATATTTTGGAATATTTTGATTAATTTTTAACATTTGTTAAAAAATCACCTGAAACTTGTACAAAATTATAACTGAATAAAATGCACATATATAAAGATATTAGTCTTTTTTTTTTAATATAAGGTACATTTTAAAATCATTATTGATGAAGTATTTTTAATTTAAAATCATTAATTTCAGAACATAAAATTATTCAAAGCAAAATATTCCAACCTTCCCCTTGTTTGTATTACTATTACTACATAGTGAAAAATGACGAACTTCAAAACAATATTTCTGTGGAATATGAATGAATTTATAATGCTCCTTCATTTAAAAAAAAGGCTGTATCTGATGATAAGATTAATTTTTGTAAAGTATTTAAAAAAAAATCATTGATAAAATATTTTAAGTTTATAATCACATTATTTCAGCAACACAAAATTCTGAAAAACAAAATATCTCAACTCTTCTTTTTTTTTTGTATTACTAGTACTACTTGGTAAAATATTCTAGAACCGTGAGAACAATATTTCTGTGCAATCAGAATTCTTTATGTTCATCCATTAAAAAATAAAATTATTATTTTCTTTTTTGTTTATAAAGGGTATTTTTTTTTTTAAAGTATTACTGATAAAATATTTTACATTTGCAACAATAATTTTAGTAAAATAAAATTGCACAGAGAAAAAAAAACCCAACTCAGCTCTTCCCTTGTTTGCCTTACTGTTATCACATGGCTGGCTATTCTGGAATATCAGAACAATATTTCAGTTGAATAAGAATTACCTTTGTTCATCCATTTAAAAAATAAAGTTGTGAATTTTTAATTTGGATATTTTCATACTTATGTTTATATATTCTTAGTTAAAAAAAACTGCTTTACAAAACATGGAAGAACTTAATTTGGATCCTTATACAGATTGTTTTTTTTTATAATGAGCTATTGAACTGTGGAAGACACGGCAAAAGTCGTAAGGATGAGTTGTTTTCAGAACAGGACTTGGCAGCAGATGTGAAGAAATTATCTAGAAAGAATAAATGTTAAAGCACCTGATAGAAGTGTGTCTGAAAAAGAACTAATATCTAGCAGAAGTGGTAAAGTTTTACCTGAAGGATTTAAACTTTGTGCAAAGCATCGTTTTGGTTTTGGTACTTATTGGAATGTTCCAGCTGTATGTTTACACCCTTATCACAAGGAAAACAAGAAAAGAAAAGAAAAAGGTGTTAGGTCTGCAAGTTGGGCAACATATGAATTAATATGTAAATATAATTCTTCTGTAAACTTTCCAATTGGAGGAACTGTTTGTCCAAAGCATAGAGATTATCTTCTTTCAAAAGATCTACATCAAATGAACGATGAAGTTGAGATAGCCGACATCACTTCCAGCGATCCAACATTTGAAGTTCGTAATTCTCTGTTAGTGGAAACTGATAAGACCGAGACAAATTCATTTATAAAATCATTAACAGAAGGTGTAAGCCCTGTTAAATTTCAGTTGAAATCTCCTGTTTCAAAACTTTCTGCAAGTACCATTCGCTATATGAAACGAAAATACTCTGAAGTTACCAATAATTTTAAAGCAACGTTAACCAAGAAACTGGCCCCAGAGCAAGAACATGAATTTCGAAAGGTTGTTTCAGACAGTAGCAGCTGCAGCGAGACGGAAGCTGAAGATGAATGTCTAAAAGAGATAGTAGCAGCCTTTAAAAGCAATCCATCTCAAAAGATGAAGCTAGCTTTATTGGATCCTCAAAAATACACAAAATCAGAAGTTATAGAGAAATTCCAATGCTCACAGAGAATGGTAAGGAGAGCAAGAGAATTGAGAGCGCAATTTGGGGCTGGCAATATGCCTCTTGTACACAAAATTAGTAGAAACTGTCTCGACATGAGTAAAGTTGATCATTTTTTAGATTTTTTGTTTACAACAGATTCTCTACAAGATGTTGCTTATGGAACAACTTTAAAATATGATTGTGGATTAAAACATGTTACCCCACATGCGATACCATCTTCTCTGGTCCTATACAATTGTCTGAGGCTGATCCTTTTACAGTTCCATGCTTAAAAGATATTCAAGAGTCTTACAAGGAACAATTATATGTTTGTGGGGTTTTTTTTTTAAATTATTGATAGTGTTAGCGTTAGCTGAATATACTTGTATTATCAATATAGATTATAAATGCCAAGAATTTTGATTGTCAAATTAAATAACATCTATCATATATGTGTCACAATATATTAAAATATATCCATTCATACAGCCAAGTAAATATTAAAAAAAAAATGTTATTCAGACGAGTTGTTCTGAAAAGCAAAAAAGTCCTGACTACCGGAATAGAGTATGTTTAAAAAAATCATTTTTTTTTCTTAAAGGTACATGCCTCAATGGAGTTTATTTTTTCATAAACAGCAATAATAGAATAAATGAATGGCAAAAGAATTATTTCAAAATGTCATTGCCGCAGGAAATTATGACAGTTTGAATATCGGTCAAATATGACATTTTTCACATTTTGGCGTTCTGTTACTAAAAGCGCATCCAACTTGCCTCAATTATATGTACATTTTTAAAAAGTGCTAATACATGTCTTTCAAATGACACCTCTTTTGCCATGGCAACTTCAACGCGCAAGCTGTTATTGGGCCTTAAAAATGCTAAAAAACAGCGAAAATGCATAAGTTTGTGACCTTCAGTGACCTTGCGGCAACAAGTTGCCACAGACTTCTCATCCATTATATGTAGTTGAACCCTCCTACATCCCATATATAAAAAGAATTTTGTGGCAAGTTGTTTGCGCAAAGAATTGTGGGTCATAGCAATTTTAATGTCTAAAAAAAACGCTCAATTTTTCGCACTGCACGGTGACCTTTGGGGACCCATAAAAAATGAACAACTCAACTTTGGGGGAAAAAAAATTCTAGATTTTGTCTTTTAACAAGGTAAGTAACAACTGGTAATTTTTTGGAGAAAATCTGAGATGTCATGAATCACAATTTGTGACACTCTCTCAGATTCTTGCTCTTAAATATTTCAATATGTATTTATCAAATAAATAAAAATTCTTTTTCTGTATTTGTAGTACCAAGTGCAGCGTCAACCAGAGAAAAAATGAACTATTTTAACAGTATATTAATTTTTTAGGCAGAATCCCAAAACAGGCGAGACACCCCATTTGGCGACTTTTCTGACAAGTGCCAAACACCCCACATACGCCAACCTAAAATGCGGCAACCTGAAAACTAACGTGATTGGTCCACTTTTCTGAATGCTTCCAGGCTGTTTTTTACTACGTCATCACCCTGGATCTGGAATCATGGGAAATACAACATTTATAAATAGGGATGCACCGGATATTGATTTTGCTGGATACCGGATATCCGAAGCTCCTTTGCCTGTCGGATTCGGATATCCGGCACTAGTTATGTTTTTAGTTATATGGTGAATTATTTCTCTGTATAATGTCATCTCAGAACAATAAATTACAAACATGTTTCACACATCATTAAAACATTTTAAATGTATTGAAATATAATTTACAAAAACTATATAGGGGAGCTAGGGAATGTATGGGACAAGGGATGGATGGGACATTCTCAATATTTCAGGCAATAAACATTTATTTTAAATTGCTTCCTAACCCCATATACCTCTACCACAGTGTGCTTCAGAACTAAAAGTAGGACCACATTGATGTTTTCATTTTCCTTCAAAGTTGTATTTTCTGAAATCTCTGCTTAAAAGTAAGTTTTTTTTTACATTTGAAGATGTGAAATATCTTATACAATATAAAAAATTAAGCTATGTTGTAGTTATTTATTTTAAGGTTCAATATCAATAATTAAAATGAATGAATAGTAACCATTGTGACAAAATAATTTTTGAGGTAAAATGGCTGAGAAGGGATATTATGCATCATGGGGATGATTGGGACATTTCAAATGGGGATGATTGGGACATTTCAAATGGGGATGAATGGGACATTCTCACTCCTCCCTAGAGATGTTGAAAATTTTATTTATTAATTAAATAGTACTGTTATATAGGATGATAAATCAATAATTTACGTCAATTAATAGTATTAAATAGTATTATATGAGTTGTTATTGTTTAAAATTTCTGAGTGTTACTTATTGTACTGTAATAATTATTAATGGATTATCAAAAAATTGGTACTAAAACTTAATCAAAATTAGGGATTGACCGAATCAGCAATTTTGCCGAATACCGAATACCGAAGCTTCGGTCAAAGTGTACACCGAATATTCGGTATTCGGCAACCGAATACTTAAAAATTTTTAATACACATTTTTGCATATTATTATATATTATTATTATTATTATATATTATTATTATATATTAGCTTTTTTAATAAACTTTAATTAAAATTAAATTCTTAATAATTTAATTCAGTTACATTTTTATTCTTAAATCTAATTACACAAAAAAATTTAATGACTTCTTTCAACTCACAAATTCATTAACACATCACTTATTTTTTTATTATTTTATCACTAGTCAATATCCAAATTAACCCAATGAAAGTATTAAACTATACAGGCTATTATTAAGGATAAGGATTCTCAGAAAAACAAAAGTTCATTCAAATAAAAAGAAACAATGTTGTCATTAAGCTGATTTACTGATTGTCTAATTGTATACATATTGAATTGGAATGTTCTCAAATACAAAAGGTATATCAATTTGTACATTTAACTATTTTCTGAGAAATTATTGATACATATTTATATTTTGATTAATATTTATCACTGTGGTGATGAAGATAAATTTGAGCGATTTTAATTTTAATGGTTATAAAAGCTATAGGATAGGCATAGGAGTGTACTTATTTGATGCATGTATTTTCTTTAATATAAACCTTAGATATACAGAGATGAACTCTGATATACTTATTTGAGGTGTATATTAAAGAGTTAATACACATTAAATAAATTTAAATTAAAAAAACTAATGTAGAAATAATTAAAATTAAATGGATGCCCATATTCCTTACTTTTTTTTCCTATATCGTAGACAGTTGTTCTGATTTCACCCCTATATAGACTATTTTAGGAAAGAAAAAAAAGTTTTTTTGTAATTAAAAATGGCCTTTGATTTGTTTTTGGTAATGCAGCTGAACTTTGAACTCATGCACATAATATTGAAACTCATCATTTAGCCTATTCTACTTCTAAGTAAAAGAGAATTCTTCTACTTCTAAGAAAATACTTATCTGCAATTATTCGGCCGAATACTTTGAAGTATTCGGCCGAAGCCGAATATTCGGTTTACATGCCGAATCACCGAATACCGAATCGACTATTCGGTATTCGGTCAATCCCTAATCAAAATAGATAAAATTGATAAAAATAGTATATGTGTATTGATCAAATGGGGGAAATTATATTGAATTTTGAAATGTTGCACAAATAAATCCCCACCCCTAACATATTGGGTCAATCGGAAAGTCGAGTCGTGTTGGGAAAATCAATTCGTACAGGAAAATTCAATCATTTAATTATTAGACATTGATTTCGGTATCTAATGTCTAATAATTATCGGGCAGAATTTTCCGGTATGAATTGATTTTCCCAACACGACATAACTTTCCGATCGACACAATAATTTCCGTTCTGCATGTTTCTACGATACATTTAATTAATATTAATTAATAAGTTATGATTGAAAATTATTAGCTATGCTATATTTAAAAGACATTTTACACTTTCATTTCAAATCTAAAGTGCCTCATAAGTGGAAAAAAAGAACAGGTTGATAGCCGAAGTCTGCATTAAAAGTTAAAACTGCAATAAAAAAAGTTATTGAAAAAAAAAAAACATATCAATTCGTGCTGTAAAATCATATATTACAAATATAATTTTCATATAAGGTTATAATTATAAATTTTAATTTGGTAAAATTGAATACAGGGAGGACAATCTTACGTGTCCCATCCATCCCTATTAGTGTCCCATTCATCCCTGCTGTGGGGATGATTGGGACAGGGAGGAACGTTTTTTTGATTTCATAATATTTTTATGAATAAATCATAATCTAGAATAAATATTGTTCATAGATGTTGGCAAATACCTAATGTATGAAATGCGATATATAATATTGATAGTAACTTAAATAAAAAAATATTTTTGTGAAAATGTCCCATTCATCCCCCACCTCCCCTATCTCTTTCAATATCAGAGCTTGAAATTCAAGTTTTCCCAGGAAATGAGTTTTGTGCCCAAAATTTATAAATGCAGGGGAGTTGAACTGTTAGAAAGGGAAAAAAAAATCTTTAAATTGTGTTATTTTTTATGTGCCACTTAAAGAATTACATTTATACAGACATGACAAAATACCATTGAAACAATTTAAATTAACAACTCAAGATAATTATCCAAAATGTTTATTTTTATTAAAACAAAGGAGCATAATCAAGCTTTATATATACCATATCTATTTTTCAACTTTCACATAATGTTATGGGCAATTAACAATTGGGTTGCTAAATGAATTTCTTAATTTAGATTTTATTCCATTTTGCGTGTTTTAGCCTTTTTCACAAGTTACACTTTTGACAAACAGTACAGAGCAATTTTTATAACTTTAGAAATTATCAGAAACACATGGTTATGCTCTCTTAAAAAGTTTTAGAAAACTTTGCAAAATCTGATGTGCATTAATTTTTACCCAACTGAAAAGAAGGGTTTTGTGTTTCATGTGTATCTGTGTATGTGGATTTCTTTATACCCTCGAAACATCCCAACAGCTGGATGGATTTTAATGAATGAGGTCTCAATCAATTCGTCTTAATCGTGCGATAGTTATAGGATAGGTTTTGTTTTTATAAATTCAAAATGGCGGTAGAGACGAATTTTTTTTTTTTTTTACACACCCTATTGAGTTGCATATCATTGGATAGGTCTTTTAAAAATTTAAACGATGTTTCATTTACTATTTTACAGTCAGAAGCTCCGTTTAAATATTACACAACCTGGAAGTTGTGTAGGTAGGATCTGGCTTTACTGCAATCTGCTTTACACCATCATAGACATCTATAGGCCTCATCAAAACAGTGTTTATAGATAGGAACTAACCATTAAACGCAACGTAAAAGTCATCAATACAAGTAAATAAAAAAATAGGTATGTAATATAAAAAAAATAGTTTCACATTGATGAGAAATAGTTAATTAGTTCACTTTTTACGCAGTCCGGTTTTTTGATTTTTTTAATTTAATTTTTTTTTAACTTACATGAATAATGTATATCAGTGATGATATGTCATTTCTGAACAAATTTGTTTTATTATATCTTTAATGGAATTATAGTCAAAACTGTAATCCCTGGTATTTTCATAAATTGAACTATGTTCTATGCATTGCAATTTTAAATCCATATCCAAAGTTTCAAAAGGGAATAATCAATTGATTTCTTCTATTACACGAGAAAAGGTTGATTTCAAAAAGTCATGTCCTAATTTCTGTGAATTGCGAGAATCAACTAGTTTGTTGTTTCTAAATATGTTTTTTTTTAAGTTCATCAAAGTTTTTTTTTCATGCGCACCACAAGTGTAACCCCATTTTGTTTAGTGCTGACTATTGGCCAATAGATCACTTTCAACCACGTGATCACCAGACCACCAAGTTTCACCGAACCAACCATAATCAACTATTTGTAGCCTGTGTTATGAGCCAACCAATCACAATCAACCAAATTTGGTGGTCAAACAAAAAACACGTCTCGTTGCTAAGGTCATTGCTAGGGTGTGACGTCAGTTGCAACTGATCTATTTGGTAGAGCTCAGTCTCCGGTGGCTGTTGCTGCCCTTTTAATTATTTCCTATTTTAGGCACACGGAAAAAACATCGCAAAATACATAAATCGGTCGTAGAGAAAAATATCGCTGATTTCGTCAATCATGGTGAAAATAAATAAAATAATTTGTTGATTGTTCACGAGAAAAAAACAGAAGTTCGTGGGAAATCGAAAGTGGGAAAATATCTCAAAATTCGTCAGTCGATCACGTAAAAGTATCGTGAAATTTGCCAATATGTCACAAGCAAATATCGTGAAATTCCTCTGCCGGTCGCAGAGAAAAAACGCAAAATTTTTTAATCGGATGCAGAAAAACAATGGTTACTTTCATCAGTATATCGCAAGAACAAACAGGGAAATTTGCCAATCAGTCACAGAATGAAATTGCTAAATTTGTCAATTGATCGCGAGAAAAAAATTTATGAAATTCATCTGTCGGTCCTGGAGAAAAATCTCAAAAGTTTTTGGTCAGATGTAGAAAAACAAACATGAATTTTGTCAATTTGTTGTAAGAAGAAACTGTGAAATCTGCCAATCGACAGTGGACAATATTACGAAATTTGTCAGTCGGTCCCGAGACTTCATCGTGGTTTTTCAAAGAAACATTTTCAGAAAATGATTTTTTTAAAACAGGAGCCTACCGCCCCAATATTCTTTAAGGCGCGAATCCTGCCATCCCGTCTCGAAATTCAAGCCCTGTAATGTATATTAATAATGTTGTATAAAAAATGTAATTTAAACATTAAAATATTCTGTTTATTTGTAAATGAAATGCTGATAATTGCTACTGGATTTGGATATGGGATTGACTATATTGCTAATTGCTAATAATTAATTTGTACAATGAAATACTGATAATTTGTGTAACAAATTTTAACCAATTAATATGCCTATAATTGTAGAGTATTTTCACAAAGAAATACATGCGTTCTGTTTATAATTTAAGCATAAAATATCTACTAATATACCCATGATTAAAGAGTTATTTTCTCCAAACATAAGTTTAGTTGATGCCTTTTTTCTGCTTTAATTATTTAATACTGTTTTGCTTTGAGTCACATTTAGTTTTATTTTAAGTTAAATTACTGTGATATTTATAAGTAAAAAAAAAAAAAATTACTTTTAATTTTAAATATTTATAATGAAGTTACAAAAATAACTAAAATTGGATGTGCCAATCCCAAAACTTTCTTCTGTCTCATACATCTTAATATTTCAAAAGGTAGTTCCAAATGTTAATACTTCAATATTATTAGTTCAATATTTTACCAACTTTGATTTTGATCTAAAATTTCTGCTCCAGTCAATTAATCAAAGTAAGAATAAGTTAAACTTGATCATGATATTTATTAAAATCAATAATTTTTTCGTTATTCTGTTGTACATCAGCTGTTTGTGAATAGCCAGCTTAGCAGGATACGAAGTTCTCATTGCTTCACGAGTCACCAATATACAGTACAAAAAAAAAAAAAAAACTTCGAAAAATCGAGAAAATTTTACAAAAAACGCTGTTACAGTGCCACCTTCTGGCGGAATAATTCCAAATTCAAAGAGAAACTGCTCGCCATAGCCAAAAATATACACAAAAAATTGGTTTAATTCTATACTTTAGCTTCATACACTTTTCGATGGTAAAATAATGGAAATAACACAAAAATCCCTATTATAGCGCCCCCTTCCAGCAAAATATTTTCAAATTGAAGGAGGACATGTTAACCATAGCCAAAAAACCCACCAAAATTGGTTCAGCTCTATGCATAACTTCATACACTTTTCGATGGTGCAAGAATGAAAATGGCACAAAAATCGCTATTACAGTGCCCCCTTCTGGCAGAATATTTCCAAGGAGAATCTGCTGGACATAGCGAAACACATACACAAAAAATTTTGTTCAATTATATGGATAAATTCATACACTTTTCGATAGTACAATAATGAAAATGACACAAAAATCGCAATTACATCACCCCCTTCTGGCAAAATGCTTCCATATGGAAGAAGGACGCTGGTCACAGCCAAAAACATATACAAAAAATTTGGTTCAATTCTATCCATAACTTCAAACACTTTTCGATGGCACAATTATGAAAATGGTATAAAAATCGCGACTACAGCGCCCCCTTCAAGTGGAATGTTCCAATATTGAATTAGGGCCAGCTGGCTATAGCCAAAAACATTCACCAAAAATTTGGTTCAATTCTGTGCATAACTTCATACACTTTTACTTTCTTCTATCTTCAATAGAAGAAAGTATTGTAATCGAAATTTTTTTCGACTTCCGGTTTTCGACGGATTTACATGTTTTAGGGGTCAGATATCCCAAAAAACATTTTATAGAAAATGTCTGTCTGTCCATCTGTCGCCATTGTACCATCAAAAAGTGTATGAAGTTATGCATAGAATTGAAGCAAATTTTTATTTTACGTTTCTGGCTATGGCAAGCAGATCCTCCCTGAATTTGGAAAAAATTCGCCGGTAGGGGGTGCTGTAATAGTTATTTTTGTTCGATTTTGAATATTGTACCATCCAAAAGTATATGAAGTTATGCATAGAATTGAACCAAATTTTTATTTTAAGTTTATGGCTATGACAAGCAGGTCCTCCCTGAATTTGAAAAAAATTCGCCGCTAGTGGGCGCTGTAATAGCGATTTTGCGTATTGAACCATCGAAAAGTGTATGAAGTTATGCATAGAATTGAACCAAAATTTTATTTTAAGTTCTTGGCTATGGCAAGTAGGTCCTTCCTTAATTTGGAAAAAATTCGCCGGTAGAACACGCTTTAATACCGATTTTTGTGCCATTTTGAATATTGTACCATCGAAAAGAGTATGAAGTTATGCATAAAATTGAGCCAAATTTTTTGTGTTTCTTTTTAGTCATGGCATGAAGGTCCTCCCTGAATTCGGAAAAATTCTGCTGGAAGGGGGTGCTATAATTACGATGTCTGTACCATTTTCTTTATTATACAGTCAAAAAGTGTATAAAATTATGCATGCAATTGAACCAAATTTTTTGTGCATGTTTTTGGCTTTGGCCAACAGGTCCTCTTTGAATTTGGAAATATCGCGCGGTAAAGGGGCTCTGTGATAGCTATTATTGTATACTTTTCTTGATTTTTCGTAGTTCTATTGTCCATCGGCGGCTCGTGCAGAGGCGGGAACTCACTTCCTGCTAAGCCGACTATTCGCAAACATCTGATAACAACAGAATAAGGAAAAACTATTAATTTTAACAAATATCATGATATAGATCAGGGTCGGCGAACCTTTTTACTCGCGCGTGCGAAAATTTCACAAACAGTATCTATCAACAAAGTAACGTGCCAAACTAATAATTTTGCAGTGTGCGATATTCATACAAAACACTAGTTAAAAATCAGTTGCTTTCACTCATTAATAATTAATAATTATAAAAATATTAAAAATTAAAATGCGATTTCTCTGTATTTTGGTATAAGCTATTAAACTAATGAAATTTTAATTCGTAAATATGATTTATTTATATAGTACAAACTGTAACAAGAAAATAAAAATAAAAAAAAATATTTTAGTTATTTTTGACTTTATAATTAATGCAACATCTTGTTATAATTATCCAAGTTGCATTAAGCAATGCATCAATAATTTATTTACGAGGTTTTTGCTGATGTTCGATGGAGCGATCGGTGGATATTTCTTTATAACTATAATACCAGGGCTCCCAAATGGTCCGCCAACTGAATATCAATATTATTTTAGAAATAATTTCTTTTTAGATTTTTCTTATAAACTGCCCGGAAGCACCTTTGAAAGTTAATTCTAGCGCAAACCAGGGTTGGAAAAAAACCGGGTTTTTTTGTAAAAAACCAAAAAAAACGGTTTATTTGGTTTAAACCAGGTTTTTTTTGGTTTAAACCGGGTTTTTTTAAATATAATTTCCTATTGCATACAGATGCATATCTGTTGATAAAATAAACATTTTTGGATATTATATAAGTAATATAACTTTTGAAAATATTTAAATTAAATAATTACAGTCAATTATATAGAAAATTGAAATCATTTCTAATTTAAACATTATTAGTAACAGCTATGTCTTATGTTCAAAGTAAACTGCTCTACACAGTGAAACATTGATACCTTTTAAAATCGTATGAAGAATCCTTTGATTAATATTATATAATCAATCAATAAACATTTCATGCAGTTTCATGAATATAATATATTATTCTATGGTTGTTATTATTATGTTTTTAATATCCAAATACTTCTTGTTATTTTGTTTTCTCAGTGATAACTTCAAGTGTCCAAGTCAACATTTTTGGCCATTAGATTCAGCAACTAACAGAAAAGATTGATCGGTATTATTGCTATGCTATAACTAGCACTCAATTTTTGCAAGCTGTGTTATTCAATTTGATATCTTAAGTTACTCTTTTAAATTCTTTAAGGATAATCTTTCCCAATCCATAAAATTTTCTTTTACAACTTGACCAAAATCTTAAAGATCATTGTATTTTGTTATTAACTGCTGTAAATAATCTGCATTTTTTAAATGAAAATATTCTATGCTAAATATTGAATATTATTTATCTATTTTATCTTTTCTAATTTCACATGTTTTAAGAAAAAATCTTTAGGGTACCGGATATGTTCATCAGCACATGCTAATTTTTATTCTACATGCATAGAAATATGACCTAGGTTCATTGTGTCTCATGTTGACTGCTGAGATGAAGTGTTAAAAGTAGAAATTACTTCTATCAATAATTTAAAACAATTAAATTACGAAAAATAGGAAATATTATATTAGATTTTTTCTAAAAAAACCAAATGGTTTTTTTGACCAAAAAAACCAATTGGTTTAAACCGTGGTTTAAACCATGGTTAAAACCACTTGGTTTAAACCGTGCCAACCCTGGCGCAAACCTACCATAAAATTTTCTGTTAAAATTTATTGGTATTCAGTTGGCGGACCATTTGGGAGCCCTGTAATACCCATTTGCCATCTTATTGCAGTGACTGTCTAAAAAAATTAGTCTGAAAAATGCAACTTTGTAAATTCGTATAGAGAGGCAAAGTACATGTTAAAAATACTGCATAACATCCAGGGCTGCGGAGTCGGAGTCGGGCCCATTTTTGAGTGAAAGAGTCTGAGTCGAATCTGTTAAAATTCCCGGAGTCGGAGTCGCCCATTTTTCCCACCGACTCCGCAGCTCTGATAACATCACAGGAAAAGAAAAGTCTTTTGATGAGTTAATCATGCAAAAATAGTTACATTGTTTGTGATAGTCTGCCCGTGTGGAACAAAATTTTATTGATTATAATAGGAAAAAAAAGAATGTTATTTTGTATAGTGATTATAAAATTTATTTTTTCGCTTGCCAGAGAAATTGTTTTACGTGCCAATTTTGGCACGCGTGCCATAGGTTCGCCGACCCTGATATAGATTTACTCGTTTTTAGTTCATTTAATTGACTGAAGCAGGAATTTAATAAGAAAATCAAAGTTGGTATAGTAATGAACTAATAATATTGAAGTATTAACATGTGTAACTAGTTTTTGAAATATTAGCATGTATAAGATAGAAGAAAGTTTTGGGATTGGCACATCCAACTAGTTTGATGGTAAGATGGCGACACATGGACAGACAGACATTTTATATAAACATGTTTTGGGATCTCTGACCCCTAAAACTTCTACACTGCTGCAAACCAGAAATTAAAAAAATCTCAATTACAATACCTTCTTCTATTGAAGATAGAAGAAAGTAAAAATAGGCCTGTTTAATTGTTAAACTTAAAAGAGAGAAAGAAAATTAATAAAGTCATACTTTAATAAACAACTTCAAATTTTGTTTCACATTCTGAAAGTAAAGGTACAATTTTCTAAAAGATGTAGTCATGAAGAACTTTAGAAACTTATTCTAAAGTGTTCAAATACCAATGTTAGGAAAGCTGGTAATTCTTTAAACTTTTGAGAATTACCTTTTACTCATGAATAGTGGACTTATTTTCATATTTTGTATTATAAACAAAAGTTGCTCGGCATTGTTTGGGTCAAACTATTTCTCTTATCCTTATATATTTCGCTTTGCTGTGCTTTGCCGGATATCCGGCAGAGAAGTCGGATATCCGATGATATTTCGGATATTGAAAAATCAGCCCGATATGCCGGATATCCGTTGCATCCCTATTTATAAATAACGACGTATTTGAAAATACAGGAAAGCTGGTTTTTATGAGATTCAAAATAAAACAAACGATTTAAACATAAGTTTGTTGAAAAATGTGAAGTTTTTAAAGTACCTTTCCAAATCAGAGTAACGATATAATGATTAAAATTTTCATTTCTCAACAACTTTCAGAAAAAATCATGGTGTCATTTAATATTTTAAAATACGTGCCTATATCAGAGTAAACATTGAACAAATCATCTGTAATTTACGGAAGTTTGAATGCTTCGCGTTCATAAAAAAAATAATATATATCACTGAATAGAGCAGTTCTCACTCTGTAGCAATCTCAAAATGTACAAAACTCGTTAAAGTGGCAATCAGTAATCGTCATATGAACGCTTACGCGTTCATTAACCAAAAAAAAAAAAAAAATCAGTGGATTCAGCAGTTCTCGCTGTGTAGCAGTCTCAAAATTCAGCAGTTCTCGCTCTGTAGCAATCTCAAAATGTACAAAACTCGTAAGGGCAGCATACATGAGAAATATACAATAAATGGCTAATATAAAATGCTACAACAAAAAGTGCGGCAGATTCCCAAAACAGCCGAGACACCCCATTTGGCGACTTTTCTGACAAGTGCCAAGTACCTCACATACGCCAATCCAAAATGCAGCAACCTGAAAACTAACGTGATTGGTCCACTTTCCTGAATGCTTCCAGACTGTTTTTTACTACGTCATCACCCTGGAATCATGGGAAATACAACATTTATAAATAACGACGTATTAGAAAACACAGGAAAGCTGATTTTTATGAGATTCAAAATAAAACAAACGAATTCAACATAAGTTTATTGAAAAAAAGTGAAATTTTAAAGTACCTTTCCAAATCAGAGTAACGATATAATGATTAAAATTTTCATTTCTCAACAACTTTCAGGAAAAATCATGGGGTCATTTAATATTGTAAGTACGTGCCTATATTATAGTAAACATTGAACAATTCATTTCTAATTTAAAGAAGTATGAACGCTTTGCGTTCATAAAAAAATAATATATATCACTGAATACAGCAACCTAGTTCTGCAGCAATCTGAAAAACGCAGGAAACTCGTTAAAGCGGCAATGATGTATGAACAATACATGTATGAACGCTTCGCGTTCATTAACCGAAAGAAAAAACATCACTGTATCCAGCAGTTCTCGGTGTGTAGCAATCTCAAAATTCAGCAGTTCTTGCTACCTATTCAGCAGTTCTCGCTGCATAGCAATATCAAAATTCAGCAGTTCTCAATGCATAGCAATATCAAAATTCAGCAGTTCACCTTGCGTAGCAATATCAAAATGTACAAAACTCGTAAGGTCAGCATACATGAGAAATATACAATAAACGGCTAATATAAAACACTATAATAAAAAATACATAAAATTATTAACGGTATGATCCATGTCAATTCAGGCAGCCAAAGAAAAAATCTTACCTTCATAGTCTCAGAAGTTTTTGAATTGAACATATGTTAAAATTCAATAAAAAATAAGATACTTGTATATTTTGGTTTTGCCCAAAAAAATTCCTGGCCCGAGATACAGGCTGCCAAAGATGGCATCCTGGGCACCATTTCCAATTCGCCATTTTCGATAAAAATTTTAAAGTGCTCTATCTCTAGAACGGTGCAAGATATTTTGTTGCAGTATTTTTTATTTTAAAGATAATATTCTTCTGTTTAAAATGATATACCCAATTTTGAAAAATGTATTCAACTTTTCTTGTGGCAACCTTTTGAAAAAAAAAAGTTTTTTTCAAAAAAAAAATTTTTTTTCGAAAATGCCAATCTTAAAAATTTTGATTTTTTTGCTGTTGATCAATACCATTGGGAACTATCTTCACTGTAAAGGAGAACTTCCACTTTTGAGTTTAACACATTTTAGAAACATTTAAAAAATTCAGAGAATTTTACAGGAACTGTTATATACAGTTCCAGTAAAAGTCACTGAATTTTTGCTTATTTGTATCATATTTGTAAGGATAAGCCTACTATATATTCTAAACAAGTTAGAAATTGCAATATCAAATGTGGCAAATGAGGTGCATGCATAGTATTAACTAGTTTTATAAATATTCAGATCTTGGTGCAATAAGTGGTACACTTTTGGGCAAAAAGGCATGAATACAAAATTTACTATAATTCCATATATTAAATTCAGTAATACGGAAGTAATATGAATCCATCTTAAAAGGACTTAATCGCCATGGCAACCTAGAATCATTGCCTATCATGGTATATCATTGAATCAATTATGTATTATAGGATTTTTAAATAGAATGAAGAAAACTTTTATTAATGTCTTTTATGTTTTAATTTGATTTTCATAGCATTTGAAGTGATACATACTTTATTGCAGAGGTATACAAAAAATTACTTTTTGTGTCATACAAAGTGCATAGTGTTTACAGGTACACACAAAAGATTTCGGATACTTTACCTTATTGGAAATACTGTACATTAGCGATGATTGCTAGAGGTGCATTTTTAGTTGCGATATGAGTTTTTAAGTTTAATTAAATATTTTCATATTACGTTGTGTGTATAAAGGCTGTAGATCATATACAGGGCTACACAAAAGAAATCGTAAGGGTATTGCTGGAAATACATTTTTAGTTGTGATTGAGTTTTTAAGTTTAACTAAATTTTTCCATATTACGTTGTGTGCATAAATGCTGTAGATCATATACAGGGCTACACAAAAGAAATTTAAGGGTTTACTATGAATGAAAGTAGCTTAAAGGTGATTTTTAAATGAGTTATGCATTTTTACACTGAACTACATTTAGTATACTAAGATATGTTTGGAGAATATAGATAAAATGATATACAGATCCACGCAAAGAATTAGATACATGGCCGTCTATAGATGATAATCTCTGGAAGTGTGATTTCACTAGTTTTAAGGATGTTTTAATCTTAATTAAATATTAGCTAAATAGTGGCATGTATATAAAGATAGTAGGTAAAATACAGGGTTGTATGAAAGTATTCAAGTATGCTTCCGTCTACTGACATAAATTTCTAAAAGTCAAATTCCGACCTATTTATGTGTTTTTAACAATTTCCAACATAGTTGAAAGTCTTTATGGATTCGATTTGTCTGCCCATCTGTCTGAACTCTAACTTGTATTAATATAATTTGTATTGCTGTGTAATTGATATATGTTATTGAGATTGTTTTACTATGTTCGGTATTGAAAATAAAGTATGTATCACTTCAAATGCTATGAAAATCAAATTAAAACATAAAAGACATTAATAAAAGTTTTCTTCATTCTATTTAAAAATCCTATAATACATAATTAATTCAATGATATACCATGATAGATAATGATTCTAGGTTGCCATGGCAATTAAGTCCTTTTAAGATGAATTCATATTACTTCCGTATTACTGAATTTAATATGTAGAATCATAATAAATTTTGTATTCATGCCCTTTTTGCGCAAGAGTGTAACTTATTGCACCAAGATCTGAATATTTATAAAACTAGTTATAGTATGCACGCACCTCATTTGCCACATTTGATATTACAATTTCTAACTTGTTTAGGATATATAGTAGGCTTATCCTTACAAATATGATACAAATAAGCAAAAATTCAGTGACTTTTACTGGAATTGTATATATACAGTTCCTGTAAACTTCTCTGAATTTTTTAAATGTTTCTAAAATTTGTTAAACTCAAAAGTGGAAGTTCTCCTTTACAGTGAAGGTAGTTCCCAATGGTATTGATCAACAGCAAAAAAATCAAAATTTTTGGGATTGGCATTTCCAAAAAAAAATTTTTTTTTGAAAAAAAAATTTTTTTTTTCAAAAGGCTGCCACAAGAAAAGTTGAATACATTTTTCAAAATTGGGTATATCATTTTAAACAGAAGAATATTATCTTTAAAATAAAATAAACCGCAACAAAATATCTTGCACCGTTCTAGAGATAGAGCACTTTAAAATTTTTATCGAAAATCGCGAATGAGAAAGGATGCCGGGGATGTCATCTTTGGCGGCCTGTATCTCGGGCCAGGAATTTTTTTGGGCAAAATGAAAATATACAAGTATCTTACTTTTTCTTAAATTTTAACATATGTTCAATTCAAAAACTTCTGAGACTATGAAGGTAACCCCCCTGCCTGAGTTGATATGGATTCAGCCTAACATACCTTAACAAACATCTCCTTTCTTGAAAACCAACTCCTATAAAATGTTGAATTGCCATAATTTCGTAAATTTCTAGTCGTCGATAAACTTCATTTAACTTTCCAGCAAAAAAAATGAACAAATACTCACAATTTCAAACTAAATTACACAGGTACTTTAACTTTCAAATTTTACAACTAAAAACAGCAAAATATATTAACAAGAACAAACTCTAGCCTTACCGTCATTTAATTTTACAATTACAAAAGTCTTTCTTCTACACCTCGTCTTGCACCTCGTTGTACACAAATTACAAAACATGCGGAGTTGAGTTGTCAAAGGTAGGCATAGCCATCCAGTGCACAAGAAATCAACCAATCCAAATTTAAGATCACACAACTGAAGGCGTGGAAAGAATTTACGAAACGAACTGGTAACAACAAAGACCCATTTATCGCCTCGCCAAATTGAACGATGCCAAATGTCTCAGCTGTTTTGGGATTCAGCCAAAAGGGCATAAAATTATTAACATACCTTAACAGACATCTCCGTTCTTGAAAACCAACTCTAAAAAATGTTGAATTGTCATAATTTCGTAACTTTCCTGTCAAACTTCATTTAACTTTCCAGCAAAAAAATATGAACAAATAAATACTCACAATTTCAAATTAAATTACACAAATAACTTTAACTTTAAAATTTTGGAGCTAAAAATAGCTCAAAAAAAAAAAAAAAAAAAAATATTAACAATAACAAACTTTTGACATGCTGACATTCTATTTTTACAAATGCGGAGTTGAGTTGTCAAAACACTGCTGAGCTAATTGTGAATAAAAGTTTTCAGGCAGGGTTGCCGGCTTTTAGCCAGGCCAAAAAAAGCCGGCCGGCTTTTTTTGGTTTTAGCCACCTAAAAAAAGCCGGCTTTTATTTTTCAAAAATGTGGTTTATAAATAATTCATATAAAATTTGGATTAATTTATTTTTAATACACTTATAAATATTTTCTACTAAAAAAATATAAATTTCTATTAAATTTTGTCAAATAAATAAGTCCTAGAATGCAACTGTGAAGGCATTATGTCAGAAAAATATATATATATAAATATTCACAAGAATACATTAAATTAGACTCCAAAGTATAGGTTTGGAATTCTTTATTATAGTTCTACCACATATCACACATTTTAAAGATTATATGGAAGAATAAGAAAATATCCCACATCAAAATAGAAACATTCTTACATACTGATATTTACTTTTAAAATTGAATAAAACTAAATAGTATATATGCATTTAATAACTGAAATTATCTTATATAATACTTTAGAAAAAATACCCAGTAATAAGAAATTGATATTCTAGCTTATAAAAATGATATAGTAAAAGGTTTATCTGCTACTAAGCTGTTATGTAACTTATTCTGGGTATGTCCATAAGGACAGATTAAAATCACAGAATGAACAATGTTGAAAGAGAAATTAGGAAAGATGTAGCATTTGAGGAAATTTTAGTACATGTAAGTGTGCATAAAGTAAAGAGAACAATTGAAAAAATTCTCCACATAAAACTTGTAAAATTAGAATTTTGAAAAGCTATTTAAAATAGTGCATATTCATGCATAAATTAATGCATATTTTATTCATAATGCTGTTTTAATAGAGAAATTATGTTTTTATTAAATGACTTTATGTGTGATTTTAAATAAATGTTTATGAGAAATAAAATAAGACTTGCAACCATTGTCCTTTTTAATAATTACATAAAACAGTAAAAAAGAAAAAAGTGCTAAGGTCAGTGCAAACCAGAAAAAGCAATTGGTGAGGCCTTTTATTCCAATATTAATGTCTTCATTATATTGAAAAATTGGGTTATATTGATTTCTACCTCAATTAAATGCTTTTAAAATTAATTAAAAAACACATAAAAATGTGTCATTAATAATTAAAATGTTTTACTGTATAAAAGCCAATTTTGTCCAAAAAAGGCCAATTTTGTCCAAAAAAAGCCAGTTAAAACCAATAAAAGCCATCGGCGTGGCTTTTTTTAATTTTAGCTGGCTTTTTTGCAACCCTGTTTTCAGGTAGGCGTAACCATCCAATACACAACAAATCAACCAATCCCACTGTAAGCGTGGAAAAAATTTAAGAAACGAAAACAACAAAAATCCACTTATCGCCTCGCCAAATTGAACGATGCCAAGTGTCTCGGCTGTTTTGGGATTCAGCCATTTTTAGGGTTTCGTTCATCTGACGAAACCCTATTCGTCTCACTCCTCTGTCTGTCTGTCCATCACAGAGCCCGATCTCAGAAAGTATACATGTTAGAGACTTGAAATTTTGGATACTTGTAGCTGAACACCTCGCATCAAACAACAAATCCTAAAATTTTGAAAAAGTCGGTAATTAACCGAATTACGGGCTAATTAACTTCTAAAATTAACCAATCCACCTTTTTAACACAGGTTCAAACGGACATTCTCCAAAACTTCGGAGTTTCTCCTAAGGGTTGACAGTAAAATCAGCCGGTGCACGGTTACCATGGAGGAAATTAAGCCGAAAAATGGAGTGGGCATTTTAAAGCGAAATCGCATATCAGAAAATATTGGTACGAGAAATTTGTAAATGGTATAGACAGACGCGGAAAAAAAATCTACTTTCATTTGGTATAAAGTTCACATTTCTGCGTTGGGTATAACGCAAAAAAATCCACTAAAAATCGATCGATAAAAATTTAATTTTTGTATTTGAAAAGACAATGAAAAGAGATTTCGAAAGCAGGTGTGCTCAACTTCAGACATGACGGCGTCCTTGCGGTTTTCGGTAGTGGAATATTTTAATACGAAATTTTAACTTTTTAAATATTAAATTTTTTGATAAAATTTTTTGCCATCCGGACGGGAAATCTCTCGCAGATTTCATACATACCCAGTTCAAAGCGATAACTCAATTAGAAGCTGAGATATTAATTATTATTTAATTAATCTGTTTCATTTCTATCTAATGAATAGAATAAAATGAAGGCACGTGCTTTTTTAACCATGAAATTATTTAAATTAGGAAATCTAACAAAAGTATTCATACCACTATTTTAGAATACTAATTTCTGCAAATATCTTAAATTATTGGTTGAGATCGCCACTCGATCTGGTTGAAACTTTAAAACAGTTTATAACGCATAAGAAAAATTGTAAAAAAAAAAAAAAAAATGGAGTGTGATATTTCGAGGGGAGACTAGCGTGCTTCGCCCGCTATCGTATAATTTGTATTTGTAAGGTTTGGGTAAATGAAAGGAGGGGGGAGAGAAATACTTTTGATTAAATATCCCAACAGAGTTTCGTTCTGATGCACTTTTGTTATGAATAGTGTGCGCTCCCTGGTGGTGGAATGTGGAACTAACATAAAGCGATTTTGTTAAAATGAGGAAAGTTCGCATTACAGATATTATTACGACATAGACTAGCGTGCTTCGCCCGCTATCGGATTATTTCAGTCCGTGCGAGGCTGATGTAAAATGAGATGCATTCTTCCAGCGAAATTGAAAAGCGTGCTTCGCCCGCTGTCGCATAATTTTATTTTGTTAGGTTTGTGTCAATGGAAAAGGGGGAGGGAGGGAACTACTTTTGATTAAATATACCAGTTAATGCGCATTACAGATATTATTATGAAAAAGACTAACGTGCTTCGCTCGCTACCGCATAATTTGTATTTGTTAGGTTTGTGTGAAAATGGCAAAGGGGGGGGGGGGGGGGACTACTTTTGATGATAAAGACTAACGTGCTTCGAAAATCTAATAATTTGCGTGGGATAATTGAACAGCGCTATGAGATAAGTATAACTCATTCATCATCAGAAAGTTTACAAGTATTCATACCACTATTTTCGAATAGTAATTTCAGGAAATATCTTAAATTATTGGTTAAGACCGCCACTCGATTTGTTTGAAAATTTAAGATAGTTTATAACACATAAGAAAAAGTGTAAAAAAGAATGGAGTGTGATATTTCGAAGAGGGGGAGGGGAGCTAGAATTATTTTTTAAATCTTAGCGTTTGTTACCGCAGACCGCCACCATCCGGACCCATGTATCTACAGGAAGATTGCGTAAAGGAGTTTCGTTCAGATATGCTTTTGTTAAGAATAGAGTGCATTCCCTGGTGGTGGAATGTGGAACTAACATAACGTGATTTTGTTAAAATTAGGAAATCTAAGATATTTTATAAGATAAAGTGTAAAAATTCTTTTTTACGTGAAATTTCGGGGAGGGGGGGGGGGGAGGCGTTAGATTTCTATTTTAAAAGTTAGCGTTTCTAACCGTTTTAGGTGCTATTTTTGAGGGAGTCCTGAGATATACGCTACTTATTTAATATAAAATTGTCTAAAGTTTAGTTACCACTATTTCCGAATAGTAATTTCAGCAAATATCTTAATTTCTTATTAAGACCGCCACCACCTCGAGTAACATATCTACTTATAGGTTGTTTAATGGAGTTTCCTTCCGATACAGTTTTGTTAAGAATAGAGTGCGCTCCCTGGTGGTGGAATGTGGAACTGACATAACTTAATTTTGTTAAAATTAGGAAATATAACAAGGCGATCTGTTTGAAACTTAAAGATAGTTTATAACACATAAGAAAAAGTTTATAAAAACGGCGCGTGAAATTTCGGGTAGGGGGGGGGGTGTTATATGAGACTACTCATATAACTAGTGCTTAAAAATGATCTATTACTATTATAAAGCACTTCAATAATACATCCTAAAACTAAGCAGATAAAAATTCGCAGTAAGAAGCATCCGCTGAAAAATAAAACCCTAAATATGCAGAGAGAGAGATATGGTTGTTTTATGCAGTAAGTGTAAGAAGAAATGATGACCAGATAAATAAAAGAAAAACTTAACTTTATTAAAATTCTTTCATGATAAAATACGATAGTATAAAAAATAAAGGCTTTGAAATTAAACAAACAAATATTGATTAACTTTATATCGTGCAGAAAATAAACGTAATAAACAATACTTTAAGATAATCCCTCCAGAGCTCATGTAATGATATATTCCCTCTAAATCAAATTGCAAACGAAAAATGTCACCGGTAGTAAGCGAATTCATCACTTTATTTCATCTTTAAACTTGAAGAAAAACATCGTAGAACTAGCAAAGATCCAAAGATTAAAAACATCCTCTTAGCAACTCCATCGTACGTAAAACTCAATAACATAAACTTCATATCCGTTAAATAAACATCAGAGCGGCAGACATCAAAACACCGAAAAAGAGACGACCAGCATGTATCAAAAACAACGTTCTTCCCCCAACAGCTATCACGCCGTTCCTTTTATCTATATCGGCAAGCACCGAGAGCTGCTCCGCAGAGAAGCCGCAATCAGAAACGCCCTCCTTCCATCGCACGTGGGAAAAAGTAATTTGCATAGGCACGTGCCGCGCCAAAGGCGAAAAAGAGCACTCGTGGACAGGCAACGCCACCTACCGGCCAACGGAGTTACCGCTCAGTTCGAAAACGATATACGATAGAGCTCGGCTGGAAAAACATCGCGATGTAAAAGTCCGATGATACGATGCAAGTTCTCTTTAAAACAAATAAATAGCTACACAAATGGACAAAAATAAATTAGCTGTAAGGATGAAAGGTAAGTCATAACTAAAGAAGTTTCAAGATAAAAATATATTTAGTTGAATAAAATAAAGATAATGCAATTGATAAGAAAAGTGGGAATATGGCTAACAAATGCCCCCCCCTCTTATCAATGCTACCAAATACCAAGAAGGCAAAGTCAATTACATGTCCAAAAAAAAAAACTTAAAGTCAACTGAAACAAGTCTAATAAAACAAAAACTACCTGCGAAAACTACCCAAAAGTAAATTCGAAAAACATGAGCACCAGAGCGACTAACAATCCATGTAATTTCACTGTAAAATAAAAGTTTGTATCATGCAATAACAATATCACTATTAACAATATCAATAAAATCATCAACCAGCAACTCAATTCAAAATTCCAAAATTTCAATTAAATAGCAATTCTACAACAAACATTATACAACATCAAACTTTAAAACAATTAAACTCTTAAAAACAATTCAACATCAAATTCCAAAATTTAATGCTTCAAGAAAGACAGAACTTCCAAAACAGTTCAAGATATCAAAAATTTCAACACCATCAAAAACCATCTTAACATAGCAATTCGAGTCTTAGACTATCACCAGAGATAGACAAACAGTGCTAACATTTTCAAAAATCTATAAAGATTAAAATTCAATTCAAAAAATCAAGCAAATATTATGCAAATTCATGACATTTAAATGCGAAAAGAAGTTACAATAGCAGGTGCCGAAACAGGATAATCTTCCACATGTCCGTACGACATTTTGTGAGCTGTAATATAGTTAGACAACTTTTAATATAATCAAAATGCCCAAGCAAAAAAAAATTTAATTTTTTTTTTTTTTTTTTTCTTATACATAAATCTATAAACCCTAATAAATTCAAACACATACATATTATCAAAAAGTACAATCTTTAAATCAGCTGGTAATTTGCAAGGTAGACGGGAATTAGTGACAGTTCCATATATTAACATAATCAAAATGGGACTTACAAAAATAAAAGTTAACCTGCCCGCGAAAAGACCCTCCTGTGGCAATGGTCAACTCGAAAATCCACCCCCAGATGCCACTCAGACAGATTACAGTGGCACCCCTGCGAGACGCTTCCTTGGGGCCGTTCGGACACCCAGAAATGGACCTCGAGAAGTATCACCACATTCAGGCGGGATTTAAATGTCCACCAAGCAAAAACCGTAAAGAAAAGTATATATATATGATACCAACAATATAAAAAAAATATACATTATAATTCAAAAACAGTAAATTTCAAGAAATACAAAACTTCAAAATTATCTAAAGATATGCTCAATAAATCTTTTTAATTCAAACTTGGTGAGCGGCTTAGTGAAGACATCAGCAAGGTTATCCTTGCTGCGGACAAAAAGTAAATCAAAAGTATTTTTATCAACCAGATCCCGTACAAAGAACAGCTTAACATCGATATGACGACTTCTATGATTCTCAATAGGCGATTTTACAAAATCAATAGTAGCCCTATTATCTACATACAAAACTGACTTCATCTTTTCCCCAGTGACAACCTTTCTACAAAAACATTCACTTAGAATCCTGTCAAACCAAAGAAGTTCTTTTGTCGCTTCGGTCATTGAAATAAACTCAGCTTCCATAGTTGACAAACTCACACTTTTCTCTTTAAATGTTCGCCAAGAAATGGAAGAGTTACCTAAAAATACAATTTGACCACCCTTGCGAGGTCCTATCATCTCGATTTGCAGCAAAATCTGCATCCGAAAAAGTTATCAACTGAGGTTTTGTACAAGATAAATTAAGTGTCATATCAATAGTGTGTTTAACATATCCCAACAATCTAAGTAAGCCATACCAATGTGTCATTCCTGGATCTGATTGAAATTGACTCATTATATTTACCGCATATGAAATATCGGGACGGGATCTATTAGCAATAAAGGACAAACAACCCAGTACACTTCTGTATGGTAACTGTGACATCTCTCTACGCTCTTCCTCAGACTTAGGACAATCAGATTTAGAATAAACAGAGCCCTTGCTTATGGGTAAGGAGGAAATGGGAAACCTGTACGACTCAAACCTTTTGCAAACATCTTTAATATAGGATTGCTGGTGAATCCTCAACCCTTCATCACTTTCCTCAAACTCCACACCAAGCAACTTCTTAGTTTTTCCCAAGACCTTTAAATCAAAATATTTGCTTAAAAGTTCTAAAGCTCTATTTATAATCCTTTGATGCTTCCCAAATAAAACAATATCATCAACATACAATAATAACACTAAATCCGAGTCTAAAACGTAAACACAGTTACACCATTCTAATTTCTTAAACCCAATCTCCAAAAGAACACGGTTTATCTCAAAGAACCAAACTCGACCCGACTGATGTAGACCATAAATAGCTTTATCCAACTTACAAAATAAACTTTCTTTACCAATCTCAACAAAACCCGGGGGTTGCGACATATAAACATTTTCAGTAAGAGGAGCATAAAGATAAGCACATTTGACATCACATTGGGTGTGTAACCAGCCTTTAAAGGATACTAATAAAGAAAAGAAAAACCTGATGACACTAAAATTAACCACGGGACTAAAAGTTTCCTCATAGGATTCTCCTCTAATTTGCAGGGGTGATTGTGCTCCGGGTGTAGCCCGGATTTCCGGGGTTTTCGATCAATCCTTCCGGGTTTATGAGATCGTTACGTTTAGCGGAAAATTCGGACATTTAAAAATATCGCGAATTTCGACAAATGGTCGCCGAAAAAAAATCAATTCCTCAATCGTTCGCTGAAAACAATCGACAGTTTCGTCAAAGGATTGTGGGAAAAAAAGTGAATTTCGTCAAAAAATCTCGAAATAAACACAAATTTCGTCAAAGGATCGCTAACAAAGCGCGAATTTAGCAAAGGATCGCAATAAAACTAAGATTGTCGTCAAAACATCGCGGGAAAAACGCGATTTTCGTCAAAAGATCGCGGAAAAAACGGATATATCGTCAAAGGAACGCGGAAAAATGGATATCGTCAAAGGATCGCTGGAAAAACGCAAATTTCGTTAAAAGATCACGTTAAAAACAATTTCTGTCAAGAATCGCGGGAAAAACGTGAATTTTTCAAAAGACCGTAGAAAAAACGCATAATTAGAACCGGGAAGGATTTTCCCATCCTGGAATCGATGGGAAAAGCGATTTTTGTCAAAAGATTGCAGAGAAAAACGCGATTTTCGTCAATGGATCGCGGGAAAGACGAAAATATCGCCACAGGATCGCTGGAAAAACGCGAACTTCGTTAAAGGATCGCGGAAAAAAACTAATTTCTTTAAAAAATCGCGAAATAACCCGCAAATTTCACCAAACGATCGCGGAAAAAACGCGGATTTTGTCAAAGAATCTCAAAATAAAACAAATTTCATTTAATGATCGCTAAATAAACACAAATTTCGTCAAAAGATCGCAAAAAAAAGTGCAAAATTTGCAAAGGATCGCGAAAAAAAAAAGTCAAATTTTCGTCAAAAGATCGCGGGAAAAACGGAAATGCCGCCAAAGGATCGCAAGAAGAACGCAAATTTCATTAAAGGATCACGAAACAAAAAATTCTTAAAAGAATCGCGGAAAAAACGAGAATTTCGTCAAAAGATCGCGGGAAAAAACGCGATTTTCGTCAAAGAATCGCTAGAAAAACGGAAATATCGTCAAAGGATCGCAGAAAAAACGCAAATTTTGTTAAAGGATCACGGGGGAAAAAAATGAATTTCTTTAAAGAATCGCGAAAAAACACAAATTTCGCCGAAAAAATGCGAATTTCGTGAAAGGATCGCAAAAAAAACCACATAATTAGAACCAGGATTGATTCTCTCCCCACCCTCTCTGCTGTAACCTTTCAGAAAAGTTGCTGTGAATTTCAGATACATTTTTTTTTTTTTACTCAGAATCACCCCTGGTATTGTGTTATCCATCTCAATCTCGGTACAAAAATGTCCATAATTGCATAGCTATATCTGTAATGTGTAATACCCAAAAAGAAATTTACCTTGTGTAAGAGTAAAGCTTTAAAAAGAAAAAAAAAATCTATTTTTTTTTTCTAATATTTAGCCACTTAGAAGTAAAATTGGATTGGTTTTGACATTTTTTTTACTGTTTTCAAATAATTAGGTATGACTTGCATTAAATCTACTAAGAGATAACTCTTAACACATTATTTGTACTTGTTTCACGAGTACTTAAAATAAATTCATTTACTGAATATAGAATTCAAACTTTGCATATTTAACAAGATAAATTGCACTCTCCATTTGA
This sequence comes from Maratus speciosus, assembly GCA_963932465.1. Classification (NCBI taxonomy): domain Eukaryota; kingdom Metazoa; phylum Arthropoda; class Arachnida; order Araneae; family Salticidae; genus Maratus; species Maratus speciosus. The sequence goes on from OZ010789.1 coordinate 226,266,148, forward strand.
TGAAGTCATTTAGCTTTCAGTAAAATTAACATAAGTTTGCCAAATTTTGTTTTTATGCAATTGTATATTTCAAACAATAGCAGAAATATGTCATTTGATTGTCATGCTGTTGCAGCATCAGTTGTTATGTAAATTGATATTGGTATATTTTGCATCGATAATTTTCAGGGTTTTTCACTTTGTATCGATTAATTTTCAGGGTTTTTCACTCTGAGTCACAATCACCCCTGAATTTGCTTAAACCCTTGAGCCACTAAACGGGCTTTAAACCTGGCAATTTTCCCCATGTCATCTTTCTTTATAGTGTACACCCATCTACAACCTACAGGGCTGATATTTGAAGGTAAAATTTCTAAATGCCATACGCCTCTATCATACATAGTATTTATCTCCTCTTTCATAGCTTTTTGCCATTCATCCCTTTGATCAGATTTTATTGCTTGTTTGTAAGTTTTAGGAATAACTGGGTCATATAGTCAAGATTGTGACTGACAAATATTCACATTAGAGTTAACAACATTAGGTTCAGAAACTACTCCCTCAAAAGTATTGCTCCCTTTAAAATCAAACAAGTTAGGCTTAAAAATTAAATCATTCTTCTTACAATAATCCTCCACTTCCCTTGCAGACCTTAACCTATCAGAATCATTATCAATATCAAAATAATAAATATCCCTACGAATACCAGTATTTCTGGGAACAACTTTTCTTCTCCAGTGAGTATCCCGTAATGTGGTGTGAGGTTTACTAGGGGAATCACTTTCTGAAGAGGACCCCTGACCATCACTCTCTGCCCTAGAAGATGACCCGAGGGAGTCGTTGGAGCTGTCAGTGGTGGCTCTGACCTCCTCAACAACGTCTTCATCCTCGATATCACTCCTAGTAGCAGGAACCCACTGAAACTCACCTGGAGTATCGCCCAGCACTGCTCCATTTAGCGCATCCCTATAACTGGATTGTTCGTTAAAGGAGACATTAATGGTCTCAACAATTCTGTCACTATCAGGCAACCAAACTCTATAACCTTTTGTTCTAAAAGCGTAGCCAACAAGATATCCTCTACTAGCCTTTGAATCCAGTTTTTGCCGTTTCTGACGAGGGACACCAACATACGCCAAACACCCAAATGGTTTTAAATGCCTGACAGAAGGTTTATAATTACCAAAAAGTTCAAAAGGGGTTTTGGTCTGATTTCTGTGACATAAACGGTTCCAAACATAGGTGAAGTGGAGAACTGCCTCTGGCCAAAAATTCAAATCCATGCCACTTTCTTTTAACATGGTTCTAGCCCCATCTACTACAGTCTGATTGTACCGTTCAACAATACCGTTCTGTTCTGGAGTAAAAGTATTCGTAAATTCATGACTTATTCCCCTTTCAAGACAAAATTCTTCCATTTTGTTATTATCAAACTCTCCCCCATTGTCGGATCTTATGGCCTTAACCTGTCTACCCAAAAATCTTTCGGCACGGTTAATATGTTGCCTTAAAATTTCAAAAACTTCCGACTTCTCTCTCATAGGGTATAAAGAAGTTTTACGGGAAAAATCATCAATTATAGAAACGAAATACCTTTCTCCTTGCCTGCCTTCAACCTGACTTGGACCCCAGACATCAGTATACAAAAGTTCCAATGGAGATTTGGATCGAATAAAATTTCTAGATTTAAAAGATGTCCTCCTAAACTTGTTAAGTTTACATGATTCACATTTAAATTCCCCCTCTCTCAAATTTGGCAAACCCCTAGCACCCGCATTTCTACATGTATGAGCTATCAAATAAGGACTAACATGTGCCAGCCTTCTGTGCCAAACATACATATCATCATGCTTACTGGTAGAAGATGCTTCAAAGCTAACTCTCTTAGTAACTTTGCTAGGAATTTTGGGGTATAAATAGTAAACACCATTTTTAAGAATGGCTTTAAAAAGGGGCTGTCCGTTGCATGATATCTTCACCTCGCCACTCTCACCAGAAAAACATGCCCCATTTATATCTAAACGAGGACCAGATATTAAATTACGCCTTAATTTAGGAGAAAACATTACATCTTTAAACATTAAGATTCTTTGCCCAAATTTTAATTTAATAGTTCCACACCCTTCTATAGGAAAAGTTACACCTTCAATGGCTACAGCCATATGCTCATCATTTAAAGGAGTAAATTCAATAAAAAGATCTCTATTTTTACAAAAATGATGCGAAGCTGCAGTGTCGAAGACCCAGTCAGCATCTCCATCAACTAAGTTAGCTTGAGACAAAAAGAATGAAGTATAGGACTTACGTTCTGGACTGTTCGATAGATTGGACTTACGTTCAGGACTTCTCTGACGAGTAGGACTGGGCGATATTAGGATTTCTACATCACGATGTATCATTGAGGTTAAATCGCGATATCACAATACATCGCGATATCAGACTCTAGGTATTGCAAACATTGTTGCAATTTTGATATAAAATTTAACAGTTTTACATACTCAAGCTCGTTTTATGCTTTGAAAAAGCTTTTCTTTTATAAGTAGAGGTTTATGTAGAAAAATTTTTAATTAAAATTTGTATAATAAATACTTCAACTAACAAATTGATTTTACATATCTTAGGCTTACATATTAATTCCATATATGAATTACTATTTTGTATTTTCAGCAGATTTTTTGGCATGAGTGGAATGGGGAGGGGGGGGGGGGGGTAAGAATACTGTCATAAGACACTGTTTTATTAAAATAAAAATATTTTTATCTTTAATTAGGATTTTCTTTAAATGTTTAATTTTTTAAAATCAATTAAGAAATATTTTTTACATCATGAAAGTTAAGAAAATATTTTAAAAATTAGAAAATAGGAGAAATAGGGATATTTCTCCTTGTATGTGCTCATTACTCAGCTTAATCCTTTCGAAGGCAGTGTCCTTAAAAAAGGACACCTTCCAAAACTGACAAACGGCACCAAGAATATTTAATTAAAATTTTCTTTTTATAATGTACGTGAAAATAAGCAAGTTTATATTTTCTAATAAATTCCTTTATAAATCCTGGTGTCAGCCCATTATTTTATCAGTTTATAAATTCCGGGCCGGAAAGTGTTAAATAATATGCCAAGTGACTTCCTCGCTTTGTTTTTTAAAGCAGTTCTTCCCCAAAGTACCAGATTTATAATTAAAGATAATATTTATATTTTACGAATTTCGTCAAAGGATCTCGAAAAAAAACGCAAATTTCTCAAAGGATCGCGGAAAAAACGCGAATTCCGTCAAAAGATCGCGAAAAAACACGAATTTTTTCAAAAGATCACTTAAAAACGCAATTTTGTCAAAAAAAATCACGGAAAAATGCGAATTTCTTCAAAGGATTGCAAAGGGAGGAAATCATATGTTTTCAGACCAGGGGGGATTCTGTTCTGAATTTTCCGAAAAATTGAGGCAGACATTTCCGAAAATTAAAAAATAATCAGTCATAAATCTGAAAATTCGGAAATAAAATATATCGCAAATTTCGACAAATGGTCGTAGGAAAAATCATTTTCGTCAATCTTTCCGAGAAAATTCGTGAATTTCGTCAGATGATCGCGAAAAAAACGCAAACTTCGTCAAAGGATTGCTAAAAAATGAGTAATTTCGTCATAAGATCGCGAAAAAACGACAAATTTCGTTATAGGATCCCGAAAAAAACGACAAATTTCGTCATAAAATCGCGAAAAAAATGGCAAATTTCGTCATAAGATCGCGAAAAAACGACAAATTTCGTCATAAAATCGCGAAAAAACGGCAAATTTCGTCATAAGATCGCGAAAAACGACAAATTTTGTAATAAGATCACGAAAAAACGACTAATTTCGTCATAAGATCGTAAAAACGGCTAATTTTGTCATAAGATCGCGAAAAACGACAAATTGCGTCATAAGCGCGAAAAAACCCGACAAATTTCGTCATAAGATCGCGAAAAAACGGCAAATCTCGCCATAAGATAGCGAAAAAACGGCAAATTGTGTCATAAGATCGCGATAAAACGGCAAATTTCGCCATAAGATCGCGAAAAAAACGACAAATTTTGTCATAAGATCGCAAAAAAACGACAAATTTGGTCATAAAATCGCGAAAAAAACGAAACATTTCGTTATAAGATCGCAAAAAATGACAAATTTCGTCATAAGATCGCGAAAAAAACGGCAAATTTCGTCGAAAGATCACGGTAAAACGGCAAATTTCGTCGAAAGATCTCAAAAAGCGGCAAATTTCGTCAAAAGAGCGTGAAAAAACCGCAAATGTAGTCTAAGGAGCGCGGAAAAAAACACATAGTGGCGGGAGTGGACGCCCCCCCCCCGTTGTAGCCTTTCAGAAAATTTCCTGTGAATTTCAGAAATTTTTCTTTTTACTCAGAATCACCCTTGTTTTAGCCTGTATGTAGGAAGTTAAGCATTTCAAAGTCAATTTTTGGATATTTTAATCTCGTTATTAAATTCGTTCTTTTTTTAAAAAAATCGAATTTTTAATTCATTTTTTCATATTTTACGGCAGTTTTTCCACATCAAAGAAACCAGTTTCGAACTTTTAGTTCAATTTAATAAACTTTTTGACCTCTTCTCAATAAAATTTAATCTGAATTCGTACAAGATTTTCGAAATTTCGCGGTTTTTGCAGGATTTTCCCAGCATTTCACAGAATTTTTCGAAATTTGTAACACAGAAATCCGATTTTAATCTATAGTAAATTTTGCAGTATGCGATTTTTTAATGTTTAACTATTTTTTTCTTTTTTCCCGATAATTTGAGCGGGTTTTTTTTTTTTTTTTTCGCGTTTCACATGCAATTTTTCTACATTAGTAAAAGTAATCCAGTTTCAATCATTTACCTCTATTTAATAAATTCGGTTTTTTATGCGATTTTTAGGTTTTTTTTCGGGATTCGCTGGGATTTTTTGACGTTCATAAAAGGTTGTAATCTTTTAGCTTAATATAATAAATTTTGCCCTATTTTCAATAGTTTATTCATATTAATACAGCGATTTTTCTCCATTTCGTGCAATTTTTTTTTATATTTGTAAAAGGAATCCGGTTTCAAGTTTTTATTTTACCTTTTTGTTCCAATATGATTTAAATTTTATGCGATTTTTTGCGTATATTTTAATCTCGCAATTTTTTACGCGATTTCTAGTTTTTTCGCGTTCTGTAGCTGTTTTAAATTCAAGATCTAAAATATTTATCGAAAAAAGGAACACTCTTTGCGATTATAAATTTTTTCAATAGTCAAGGTCTGAAAATTTAATTCCCTTTAAGTATAAAAAGCCTTCCGTGAAAGTGTCAGAAAATTTCGCGCCAAAAAAGAAAAAGAGCAGCAAATAGAAATAATGATTAAAAGAAAAAGAGCGCTTGTTTTCCTTACTATTTAAAAAATAATTGCTATCTTTGTTGCTAATTGGCCGATTTCTTTCAAATTTTTAGCAAGCAATAATGAATTGGGCTACGTAGTAAATTTTTATTAAAATATAATAAGTAATAAGAAAATTATAGTACCCACAAAAATGTCCACTCTTAGAAATGGAAAGAAAAAAAAAAGTGCGATCTGCGGTTTGTTTATTTAGCTCGGAGAAGTCGGACGCTAAAAGATAATCAGATAAGCTTTCCATCCATTGATAATGTTTTCTTTTGCGGCTGCATAGAATTAAAGAAAACAGCATTTATTTAAAAGAAGTTTTCTATTTTTATTTTAAACACATCAATTTTTTTTTTCAGGATAATCATTCATTTTTTATTAACATCTTCCTTTAATGGCCATTTAGGTTGTATTAAAGGCATAAACTAAAAAAAACAGATGAATTTAGAAAACACGTGTCGTTCTGGAACGATTTTCAAACAAAAAACGCAATGCAGAATGCATTGCTTTATCTATTTTTCGTACGAGTATGACATATTAGGACTTTGTATGCGAGTCATACAGAGCAACAACACATCTGTTTTCCAAAGTCAGCATGCTTTTGCTGGGTAAAAAGAGGGACCCCCCCCCCCCCTAGAATAAACAGGTAGAAAGAAGATACGGGGAGGAGGGGTTGGGCGCGGTGCCCTTTGAAAAACGTCAAAAGGTAATGAATACCTGTCACACTTAAATGAAATTTCAAATTTTTATTATAAAACAAACACGCCGATTTACCGCAGATAATTATTGGAGGGCTGTAGATTACAAGAACATTAAAACTTAATTTCTCAAAAATAATATAAAGAATTAAAAAAGTAATATTCTGAACCAGATTATTTACAAATCTTGAAGTATTTATTTCAAAGTAACCAAAAATATGTAGGATCCTATAGAAAAAAAAAATTACATTTTAAAAAAGCAATTTTAAATATTTGATAGAAGGCTCATTCCTAATTTTGATGACAATAAAATACATTTTTAGCTAGATTAATAAAAGCAAATTCGGTCTCAATTGATTGAAAGCAATATGAAGTGTTTTTAAATAAATACTTAAAAATAGTACAATAATTACAATGTTTCCCCAAATAAGTTGCAATGCCATTAAAAAATAAACTAAAATAAAAGTTCCTTACTAAAGATTTAGAAAATTATGAAGTATTTCTTACTAAAACTAACAGCGTCAATTTTTATTTAATTATTATATTAATTGACTACAATAGGTTTTGGAATAACTAATTCAGTGCGAAAATGTATACTTGACATATCACATCGCCGATTTTTCTCATACGTACATCGTGATCGTGGTGTTGCTCGCCGATCATTAAAAAAGAAAAAAAAAGACTTGTAATCGAGAATGTGGTGATTTGTGATTGGTATCGATTTTGGATAATCCCAATACCTAAAATGAAAGATTCGATCGCGATCTCCGTTTAAGCGAGAAGTCGCGTGTGCATTGTCTACGATCTACTTCGGAGATCGTAGAAGAAAACTGTCTTGCTCATCATCGATGCGATCTCCATATTAGTGCTGCTGCAAGCGAGTGTTTGAAGATCATGGGGGAAAAACCGGTCTTACCACCGATCTCGCTCATCATCCATGCGATCTCCGCATTAGAGATGCATCACGCAAGCGTTCGAAGATCGGAGGTGAAACCAGTCTTGCTAATCGGCCTCGTTCGTCATCGTACTGGCGTGATGCATCGTATGGGCGCGATTCATCACTAAACGAAAGATTGGGAAATCGGTTTGACGATTTATGATTTAAAACGATATCACGCGATGCATCGCCCAGTCCTACTGACGAGTGTCTCTAGATCGACCTCTTTTCACTTTGTCATCAAGTCTACGAGGATCACTGTGTTGATGCTTAGCAGGAGATCTTGTATACTGTCGTGGAACTCTCTTATCACTATGAGGGCTAAAGGATCTAACTAATGAAGTATCACGATGAGATGAAAATTCGGCTGACGGTGAACTATCTCTGTTACAGGACAACATACTCCTTCGGAAGCTATGGCACTGGCTTTTAACGTGACCTGGCTTTTTGCAAAAATAACAGCTCAACTTCTTTCTAGCTCTCCTCTGGTACTGTAATGATTGAGCTTCAGGATACACTTTACTATGATCCCGTTCTCTCAGTTGAAGCCTGGTTTCTTCGGCTACCAATGAAGTCACCACATCGTTAAAAATAAACTCCTCTTCTTTCCATCTGAGAATTGCCTGTACCATGGAATCAAACTTTGGAGGCAAGAATCGCAATAGTTGAAATGTCACATAGACGTCATCAAACATTTTATTTATATTTTTAAGCTGGTTCGCCACTCGTAAAAGCCTGGCAGCATATAAATTAATACTCTCACCACCGGCAATTTTGCATTCACATAACTCAGTGAAAACTTGCATATGACAGCATCTTGTGTCTGGGTAAAAATGAGTACGGAGCTTTTTCCAAGCATTTACTGGATCGCTACATTCCTCTATAATTTTCCTAAAATTAGGCTCCACATTTAAATAGATCATAGACAGTGCCAATTTCTGTCTAATATGATAATCTTTAGTATCTTTATCGGTGACACCATTACTATCTGCATTGAGCTCAGGAGGTTTCTCTATTTCTGCCACTATATCCCAAACATTTCTTTCCATCAATAAATATTTCATGTCAGATTGCCAATTGGCATAATTACTAGCATTTAATTTCTGAATCTGATTCTGCATCATCATTTTGAAAATTTATACTTAAACCAAAAAAAAAAAATTCACAAATTTAAAAACTTTATGGACCAGCCAAAAAAATTTATAGTTAAAACATTTTGTATTAAAAATTTCTTAAAAACTCTCCAATTCTAACCTATTTCCCTTCTCTTTTCAAATGATTACTTCAAAAACGAAATTATTAAAAAAAATTTCTAATTATCGGTCATCGTACGAAACTAACGCCCCCCCCCCCCCCTAATAAAACTATCTCTTAATCCTCCTTGGGCCGTAGTTAAACACTTTACTGCACTAATATAAAGCATAGCTAAACAGAAACTATCTCTGCGTGGGTATTAAATGCCCATAACCAAAAAATGTTATATGAGACTACTCATATAACTAGTGCTTAAAAATGATCTATTACTATTATAAAGCACTTCAATAATACATCCTAAAACTAAGCAGATAAAAATTCGCAGTAAGAAGCATCCGCTGAAAAATAAAACCCTAAATATGCAGAGAGAGAGATATGGTTGTTTTATGCAGTAAGTGTAAGAAGAAATGATGACCAGATAAATAAAAGAAAAACTTAACTTTATTAAAATTCTTTCATGATAAAATACGATAGTATAAAAATAAAGGCTTTGAAATTAAACAAACAAATATTGATTAACTTTATATCGTGCAGAAAATAAACGTAATAAACAATACTTTAAGATAATCCCTCAAGAGCTCATGTAATGATTTATTCCCTCTAAATCAAATTGCAAACGAAAAATGTCACCGGTAGTAAGCGAATTCATCACTTTATTTCATCTTTAAACTTGAAGAAAAACATCGTAGAACTAGCAAAGATCCAAAGATTAAAAACATCCTCTTAGCAACTCCATCGTACGTAAAACTCAATAACATAAACTTCATATCCGTTAAATAAACATCAGAGCGGCAGACATCAAAACACCGAAAAAGAGACGACCAGCATGTATCAAAAACAACGTTCTTCCCCCAACAGCTATCACGCCGTTCCTTTTATCTATATCGGCAAGCACCGAGAGCTGCTCCGCAGAGAAGCCGCAATCAGAAACGCCCTCCTTCCATCGCACGTGGGAAAAAGTAATTTGCATAGGCACGTGCCGCGCCAAAGGCGAAAAAGAGCACTCGTGGACAGGCAACGCCACCTACCGGCCAACGGAGTTACCGCTCAGTTCGAAAACGTTATACGATAGAGCTCGGCTGGAAAAACATCGCGATGTAAAAGTCCGATGATACGATGCAAGTTCTCTTTAAAACAAATAAATAGCTACACAAATGGACAAAAATAAATTAGCTGTAAGGATGAAAGGTAAGTCATAACTAAAGAAGTTTCAAGATAAAAATATATTTAGTTGAATAAAATAAAGATAATGCAATTGATAAGAAAAGTGGGAATATGGCTAACAGGGAGGGGCGCTAATTTCACTAATTGATTTATTTCTATTATATACTTATTTTACAAGGCAGTCACGTGATGTTTCATAAGCTGAGTTCCAGAGGTGGTCATCGCTGTCATCGCTGCAGTATACTTCTGAACGGTGTCCGATTTTTAAAAATAAAGCATAAATGTTACTTATGCCAGATAAAAATGTCAGAAGTATTGATACCACTATTTTCGAATAGTAATTTCAGCAAACATAATAAATTCTTGGTTAAGACCGCGACCCCCTCGACTAGCATATCTCCTGATAGGTTTTTTAACGGAGTTACGTTCAGATACAGTTTTGTTAAGAATAGAGTGCGCTCCCTCGTGGTGGAATGTGGAACTAACAGACCGCGATTTCATTTAAAGTAGGAAATCTAACAAGGCGATCTGTTTGAAACTTTAACATAGTTTATAACACACAAGAAAAAGTTTATAAAAAATGGCACGGGAAATTTCGGGCAGGTGGGGAGAGGGGGAGGTGCAAAATATTTATTTTTTGTTTCATACCGTTTCAGGTGCGTTTTTTTTTTTTTACGGAGTCCTCAGATACATGGTACTTATTAAATATAAATATGTCAAAAGTTAAATTACCACTATTTCCGAATAGTAATTTCAACAATTATCTTAAATTCTTGCTGAAGACCGCCACCCCCTCGAGTAACATATCTACTGATAGGTTGTGTAAAGGAGTTTCGTTCAAATACGCTTTTGTTAAGAATAGAGTGCGCTCCCTGGTGGTAGAATGTGGAACTAACAGACCGCGATTTCATTTAAAGTAGGAAATCTAACAATGCGATCTGTTTTAAACTTTAAGATACTTTATAACAAATTATAATGAAGTATAAAGAAGAATGGCGTGTCGCATTTCGAGGGGGGAGGGGAAGGGAGGGGCGCAAACAAAATTAGGAAATATAGCTGGACGATCTGTTTGAAACTTTAGTATAGCTTATAAAACATAACAAAAATTTTAAACATCACGCCACGTCAAAAATCATGGTGACCATTACCCCACTTCACCCCCCCAAAAGGGCACTTTTCTAAATTTGGCAGATACCCTTCATGTGATATATCGTAGCATTTTGAAGGGGGGGGGGGGGGGCACGAACAAAATTAGGAAATATAACAAGTCGAATCTGTTTGAAGCTTTACGATAATTTAGCAAGGGTTTGCCAAAATTTAGAAGATGTTCCATGGCGATAAATGTACTGGACGTTTTGAAACTAATATTAAACGAAACCCTTTGTGTGATCTATGATCACACTTACCCACTTGTTTATTGTTTTTAGAACAAGTTCTAAATGAGCCCAGAAAGCTGCAGGCCATATTTGAAGATATTGTACAAAATGAAGTTGAATCCTCTTGTTCTGCTACATGCAGTGCTTAATTATACAACTTATAAAATAATTCAGACACACCAAAGTTTTTATTTTCAAAACTATGTCTTAGTTCAATTAGTACTAGAGATTGACCGAATACCAAATAGTTGATTCGGTATTCGGTGGTTCGGCATGTAAACCGAATATTCGGCTTCGGCCGAATACTTAAAAGTATTCAGCCGAATAATTGCAGATAAGTATTTTGTTAGAAGTAGAAGAATTCTCTTTTACTTAGCAGTAGAATAGGCTAAACAATGAGTTTCAATATTATGTGCATGAGTTCAGAGTTCAGCTGCACTACAAAAAACAAGTCAGAGGCAATTTTTAATTTAAAAAAAAACTTTTTTTGTCCTAAAATAGTCTACGTAGGTGTGAAATCAGAACAACTGTCTACAACAGAGAAAAAAAAGTAACAAAGATGCGCATCTTTCCCTTATCATTTAATTTTATTTAATTTTACATTAGTTTTTTTTAATTTAAATTTATTTAATCAGTATTTTCTTTAATGTACACATCAAATAAGTATATCAGAGTTCATATCTGTATATCTAAAGTGTATATTAAAGAAAATACACACATCAAATAAGTATACCCATATGCCTATCCTATAGCTTTTATAACCACTATATCAAAATCGCTCAAATTTTTTTTCTTCATCACCACAATGTTAAAACATTAATCAAAATACAAATATTCTATCAATTAAAGGTTAAAATTCCCGGTCGCCACCGGCCACAGGGCGACTAAATGTAAAAAATTGGCGACTTTATGATGTGCATCTGATCGCCAAAGTGGCGATCTTTATTTTTCATGTAATAGTACATGTCAGAAATGCCACTTTCCGTTTTTTTTTTTTTCTTTTTTTTTTTTTTTTTTTTTTTTTTAATCGATCAGCGATTTCCGCGGAATCGTAAAAGAAAAAGAAAATCGCGTTGATGTTCACATTGAAGGCATTTGGTTCCGAAAATTAAAAAAAATCGGCATAAAAGTATCGCGAATTTCGATAAATGGTCGCCGAAAGATATCAATTTCGTCAATCGTTCGCAAAAAAATCGTCAAAGAATCACGGGAAAAACGAGAATTTCATAAGAATCTCGAAAAAAGACGAGATTTCCGTCAAAGAATATCGGAAAAAACGCAAATTTCGTGAAAGGAATGCGTAAAAATCGCAAATTTCTTCAAAGTATCGCAAAACCCGCAATTTTCGTCAAAAGATCGCGAAACCCCCTTAAATTTCGCCAATAGATAGAGGAAAAACCGCAAATTTCGTCAAAAGATCGCGAAAACCCCTTAAATTTCGCCAATAGATAGAGGAAAAACCGCAAATTTCGTCAAAAGATCGTGAAAAAACGGTAAATTTCGTCAAAAGATCGCAAAAAGACCATAATTTCGTCAAAAAATCACGAAAAACCGCAAATTTTGTCAAAAGATCGCGAAAAAAACCTATAAATTTCGTTAAAAGAACACGAAAAGCCGTAAATTTCGTCAAAAGATCGCGAAAAAAAATCTTAAATTTCGTCAAAAAATCACGAAAAACCGCAAATTTTGTCAAAAGATCGCGAAAACCCCTTAAATTTCGCAAATAGATAGGAGGAAAACCGGAAATTTCGTCAAAAGATCGCGAAACAACGGTAAATTTCGTCAAAAGATCGCAAAAAAACCATAAATTTCGTCAAAAAATCACGAAAAACCGCAAATTTTGTCAAAAGATCGCGAAAACCCCCACAAATTTCGTTAAAAGAACGCGAAAAAAACCGTAAATTTCGTCAAAAGATCGCGAAAAAATCGCAAATTTCGTCAAAAACTCGCGAAAAAAACTGCAAATTTCGTCAAAAGATCTCGAAAAACCGCAAATTTTGTCAAAACTTCGCGAAAAAGTGCAAATTTTGTCAAATATCGCGAAAAAAAAGTAAATTTGGTCAAAGGATCTTGGAAAAACGGGAATTTCGTTGATCAGGTGCAGAAAAAACACAGCTCCACCCTTCTGTAACCTTTCAGAAAATTTGCTGTGAATTTCAGGATCGCGAAAAAAAACCCGCGATTTCCATCAAAAAATCGCTGAAAAAACGCAAATTTCGTGAAAGGATCGCGTAAAAACCGGAAATTTCATCAAAAAATCGTGAAAAATCTGCAATTTTCGTCAAAAGATCGCGAAAAAAAGCAAATTTCGTCAAAAGATCGCGAAAAAACGCAAATTTCGTCAAAAGATCGGAAATAAACGCAAATTTCGTCAAAAGATCGGAAATAAACGCAAATTTCGTCAAAATATCGCGAAAAAAACGCAAACTTCGTCAAAATATCGCGAAAAAAAACCGCAAACTTCGTCAAAAGATCGCGAAAAAAACGCAAACTTCGTCAAAAGATCTCGAAAAAAACGCAAATTTCGTCTAAAGATCGAAAAAAAGTACATTTCGTCAAACGACTGCGGAATAAAATCGCGAATTTTGCGAAAGATCGAGGAAATAAAGTCGCGAATTTCGTCAATTGATCGTAGAAAAAATCGCGAATTTCATCAAGAGATCGCATAATAAAATCGTCATTTTCGTCGAATGATCGCGAAAAAAAAATCCTGAATTCTGTTGAACGATCGGCGAAAAAATTGTGAATTTTAGCAAGAGGTTGCGTAAAATAATTGCAAATTTCTTAAAACAATTTCAAAAATTAATTGCGAATTTTGTCAAACGGGAAATATTTTAGGCCTATTTTCAGAAAGAATTCTGATCTCGGGCTACACAGTGACGTATTGGAGATGTGAACCAATCTTTGACCTAGGTCTTGTACGACATTGTTCGATAAATTCTCTCTTTTTTTAATGTAAAATAACTGTTAATTGTTTTTGTTGGGGTAAGTAAACTGACACTGTGGATAGTTTTATTTTTATATATTTTAAAAGATGTCTTTGTAACATAAATATTTTAAAAACATTACTTGTAAAACTATTTAAATATACAAACTACGATAAGTGGCCACTAACTTGACAGTAGTGGCTACTAAACATGCAGCCTCTACCGGCCACTGGCTACTAAAGCAAATATTGAATTTTAACCTTTACTATCAATAATTTCACAGAAAATAGTTAAATGTACAAATTGATATGATACCTTTTGTATTTTGAAAACATACCTATTCAATATGTTTATAATTAGACTTAGACAATCAATAAATCAGCTTAATGACAACATTGTTTCTTTGTATTTGAATGAACTTTGTTTTTTTGACAATCCTTATCCTTAATAATACCCTGTATAGTTTAATACTTTCATAGGTTATTTTTGGGTATTGACTAGTGATAAAATAATAAAAAATAAGTGATGGGTTAATGAATTTGTGAGTGGAAAGAAGTCATTAAATTTTTTTGTGTAATTAGATTTAAGAATAAAAATGTAACTGAATAAAATTATTGAGAATTTAATTTCAATTGAAGCTTATTAAAAAAGCTAATATATGCAAAAATGCATATTAAAAAGTTTCAAGTACACCGGTATACACTTCGACCGAAGCTTCAGTATTCGGCAAAATTGCTGCTGCTTCGGTCAATCCCTAATCTTCATCACCACAATATTAAACCATTAATCAAAATATAAATATGTATCAATAATTTGACAGAAAATACTTAAATGTATAAATTGATATACCTTTTGTATTTGGGAACATTCCTATTCAATACGTTTATAATTAGACAATCAGTAAATCAGCTTAATGGCAACATTGTTTCTTTTTATTTGGAGGAACTTTAGTTTTTCTAACAATCCTTACCCATAATAATAGCCTGTATAGTTTAATACTTTCATAGGTTATTTTGGGTATTGACTAGTGATAAAATAATAAAAAATAAGTGATGGGTTTTTAAAAAATAAGTAATGAATTTGTGAGTGGAAAGTAGTCATAAAATTTTTTTGGTGTAATTAGATTTAAGAATAAAAATGTAACTGAATTAAATTACTAAGAATTTAATTTTAATTATGGTTTACTAAAAAAGCTAATATATGAAAAAATGTATGTTAAAAAATTTTAAGTATTCGGTTGCCGAATACCGAATATTCGGTGTACACTTTGACCGAAGCTTCAGTATTCGGCAAAATTGCTGCTTCGGTCAATCCCTAATTAGTACTCATTCTATTCCAATACTGTCCACTCTGTTACACATGCAGCATAATAGAATGGACAACTAAAGTCTGAAAAAACCCTTGTAATCTTAAATAAAAAGTAATAAATAAGAAACTAATCTAGCCTGAAAAAATAGTTTTTTAAATTCCCATTCACTAGGTGATTTTAAATTTTAAGTAAAACCAATACTTTTAATAATTACCATTAGTATAACATAGTGGACATTGACTAACACACGTTAGTTAATATAATAAAAAAAAGTGAGAACAAATTTTGCATATTTCATCCTTAATTTTACAAGTTTAAATAACTCAGAGGCTATATTGTGTAGAAATAATATTTGCAAAACTATATTTCAGTTCAAATATCTATTTTATTGCAATACTTTCTTCACTCTGTTACACATGCAGGGTAACAGAGTGGACAAGAAAGCCTAAAAAAAGTCCTGCTAAGGCTAAACAAAAAGTGATAAATAAGAAACTAATCTAATCTGAAAAAATAATTCTTAAATTATAATCCAGTAAATGATTTTAAGTAAAAACATTATTTTTAATAATTAAGATAAGTTTAACATAGTGGACATTCACAAAAGGTCAAAATTAGCACTAGCCACCGGCCGCAGGGCCAGTTAATGAGAAAAAGTGGCTACTAAAAAATCGGCTGTCACCGGTCACTTTGGTCATGAAATTTTAGATTTCGTATCTTTTCCGCGGCTCTTTGGCAAACTTTGTTTTTTTTTTTTTCAGTAGTGCTTTTACGAAAATCGCGTCTTTTTCCTCGGGCTTTTGACGAAAATCGGGTCTTTTCCACAGCTTTTTGAAGAAAATCACAGTTTTCCGAGATTCAATTCAAGACTTTCTGAAAAATCCAGTCCGAAAACAGTTAAAACCAAACCCAAAACATTTAAAGTAAACCCGATCTGCAACGAAAAAAAATTAACGTTCGCCCATCCCGGGTCAAGTTCGGAAAAAATCTGGTCCCGACCCAGAACAAATTTTACTGCCCCCCGCCCCCTCGGCTTGAAATTTTAAAAATTCATCTGAAGTACTTTAATCAAATAGAACTAGTAAATACATTTTAAATCAATCTGCCCATTGCACAAACGTATTTTAAAAGAAATTTTTTCTAATTCTAATTATTTTATTCATTTGAGATTGCAACAACCTAAAGCAATAAAAAAAAAAAATTAAAACAACCAATGACCCTGCACGTGAATCCTCTCGCTTAGTTTACATGAGTCATGTATTTATAGCCTTTATCACTGCACAGTCCAGAAGAAGAGAGAGGGGGGGGGGGAGGTAATGAGGTTTCTTACCGATAGACGATGGGAGCAAGAAGTTTTTGTTTTCATTAGAAATTAATTTTGAAAGAAAATTACAGAAAAGAAAAGGGTTGGGCGGAATAAAAGTAGAAAAGAAGAATCTTAAAATATCTTCTAATGCTTAAGAAATTTATATTTAATCCTGCAAATTACTGGTTCTATAGTTACTGGTTAGCACGGTGTTACGATGAATTTTTTAAACTTGCCACCAAGGCTATACTTTTCAAAACTTTTAATGGATTAGAATTAAAATCCTGATTTTTCGTTAAATAAGTATTTACATCTAAAGCAAATACTTTCCGACACATTCACGAAATCTTAAATTAAAAATTTTAGATGCATGGAATTAGCAAGTTCTCTTAGTCAGAAGCTATCAAATCGAATAGAGCTTTTATTTTTTAATAAAGAGAAAAAGTCTTTCAGAAAACATTAATTGGATGCCGTAATTTCCGGACGCAAAAGATTGGGGATGGTTGCTATTAGACGGCAATACAATAGCTTATCACACTATATGTTATACAGTAGAACCCCGCTAATCCGAACTAATTGGGACCGGTGCCTGTTCGGAATACAAAAAATTCGGATTACCCGAAATTCCGATAAAATTAGAAAAGAAAAAGATACTTGCTAAACAAAATGTAGGATATAAGTAGTCAGTAGTACAGTAAACATCTTATAATCCGGCATCCGAAGGTCCGACATACTATCCGAAGGGTCCGAC
Organism: Maratus speciosus; assembly: GCA_963932465.1. Lineage (NCBI taxonomy): Eukaryota > Metazoa > Arthropoda > Arachnida > Araneae > Salticidae > Maratus > Maratus speciosus. Next base: position 226,283,234 of record OZ010789.1, read on the forward strand.
ATAATTTTTACAATTATTTTCTGAATTATCATCATCGTTTATAGCAGTTACATATTTTTCGTAATAAATTAAAAAAAAAAAAAATTCATGATCTATAAAGTATATGAAATTAAGCGATCAATTAATTATGACATTTTATCACTTTGACAAAATTTGAGATTTTTTTCAATAACCGAACGAGAATTTTTGTAATTTTTTTGTCTTGACTGAGTAAAAAGAAAATCATGATTTTTTGCTCCAAGTGCTTAACAAAATTTACATTGTATATGTTTTTCATCATGTTTTCAACAACCAGTTGGAAAAATTTGCGGGTTTTTTTTTTTTTTTTTTTTTTTTTTTCTTCCCATCGATTTGCGTTTTTCAGAGATACGTTAACGAAATTTGCGACTTGTTACTTTTTCGCAACCGATTAATGAAGAACTAAATGTCGAAAGTTTTAAGTGACAAACTGACAAAATTTGCTTTTTTTGGGGGGGGGGGGGGACCACTTGATTGACTATACTCGCGATTTTTATCAGCAACCGATTAAGAAAATTTGCAATTTTTTTTATGACTAATTGATGCATCCCACTATTTTTAATTACCGATTGGCGAAATTAACATTTTTTCTTGCAATTCTTTTCAATAACCAATTGATGTGTCCCACTATTTTTAATTACCGATAGGCGAAATTGACAATTTTTTTTCTGAGATACATTGACTGTGAATGTATCAAAGTTCCGCATTGTTGAGTTGAGAAAAATATTTTTGTGAGAAAAAACGTCATCTGCAAGCAGAAATAATAATTCATAAAGAACGGAAAGCTAACCTTTTCTTTTCCATACTATTAATATATATATATCTTTTGTTAATTATCCGATTGCATTCAAATTTTCAGAGTTTTCAAATAATAATAAATTAGGCCGGTTGCCAAATTTCTATTTAAATATAATAAGTTCTCAGAAAATTAGAACCCGCTGAAAAAAAACCCTACTGTTAAGGTTACCCCAATAAAAAGATGACATTTGTAGTTTAGTTGTTCAGATAACAGAAATGCGACCGTTATCAGCTTGCATCTGATAATGTACAGTCGTGGGAAAAAAAAGTAAACACCTCCTACTAACCCCTCAATAAATTATCGTAGACGAAAGTTACTGGTACCGGACGATTGGAAATAAATTCTACTTTTAAATGGTGTATATAAAATTTGCTTAAGGTGCCATCTACATATTAAAACGAATCCAAACTTATGTTTTTTCAATGGCAGTACCCAAATTTAACGAGATATTTCAAATCTTCGGTTCAAAATATGCCTAGAAACCAAATTTCAAGTCATTCGAATAAGTTTTTGAATTATAGACTTTCAAAATTTAGTACTTCTAATGTTAAATTACATTTTCATATTTTTAGTTACATCTTCTGAAATTATGCTCCTAATGAGCTAATTTTTTGTGTAGCAATAATACTAATATATCCAAACATAAATACGTTGAATTTGCAATTTTTATAATTTTATGATATGAATTATGAAATTAATATTCGAAAAAATTATGAGTTGCAACATACAATTTTTTTGATGGATTTAGATTTATTAAGTCCTGCTTTATGGAAATCCAAAATTTCACATTTTTCTTCCAAGTAGTTTTCGAATTATGCTTAAAAAACGACAAAATGATGGTTTAAGGGGCCGTCTATGATAGAAGTGAGTAAATTTTTGAAATTTATTCTGCTATCCTGTAATCAAACAGGTTTCATTGACGCTTGAACGTGCCTTGATCAAGAAGGCGGCTCTCTCAGTTAACAATCGAGTTCGCAGGGTTCGTAAATATCATGATATTTTCGAAAATATCAAAAATATCCGATATTTTGATATATATCCGATATTTTCGATATATATCCGATATTTTCAAAATTGTCAGATTACTGCTGATTATAAATGTTTTTAGACTTAATATAACTTAGAACCTAAAACATATTACATTTAGAATGAAAACATAATAAAACAATATTCAAAATGTCTTATTTTATTTTTTTCTTACAAAATTGATGATCAAATAATTGAAAACACAATTTTCTGTACAGTTCAAAAGTTGCTTTTCACTAACACAGTTTCAAGTTTATAAAAAAAATAGTTTTTAAACAACAAATTTTGAATTGCAAAATAAAGTTTATTTTTTCTATTGAAGAATTTGAACACAAATTCAAGTTTGTCTGCCTTTTCATTTCCTATCAGTACCTTAACACTTTTTTAATCTGATATTCTTGTATTGAATAGGTATTTCATTTTGTTAAAACATTCAACAGATTTTAGGAGGCTATATGAGAGCATTAATGCTATTTAAATAATGTAAAAGCTCGCTGCTACTGAAATGAGAATTTATAATGGGATGATCAATATTAGAAAATAGCCATCATTATTTGTATTTTGCAATAAAATATTTAATTTTAAGTCCTAAAATTCTCACCCTTGGTTCCAAATTAGATGCTTAGAATTGTTCGTTAAAACATGAGTTTTTTCTATCCTAAGATAAGTTTTAATTGCAATAAGTTTTTACATTTTTATGAGTGAAGATTTTTAGTGGAAAACTAAAAATTCATAACAGAATAAAATGATTTAAGCTCAAAGCCGCAATGGTTGTCAGACGGCTTCAGGGCTCCAAACTCAACCCTTCCCGCTTTTCAATGCATTAAACTTATTGAATTTTGCTTTTAAATTTGTCCGGTGATGTCTTTTTAATTTTTTTGTTCAGTTTAGACTAAATTAAACCAAAAGTAGGAAAGATTCTTCCTGATACAGATGTTGAAGGAAAGTTGTAAACAACTGATTAGTTAAATTATCTTTCGTGGGCTGTTCAAATTTAATATTATCAAATCAAATTATCGGTTCAACATTTAAGTATTCAGTTTCAAACATAAAGTTAGAAAATTGCGATTTTTTGCTAAAATCCAATCTTCAATTAACCCCTTTATCCCACTCTAGCAGGTGCAGCCTAAAAATAGAATCAATACAGGTACTGTTTAAAGACAGATTTCTTATGATAGGAATGGGAAAGTTGCAGGTACAGTCAAAAAATAGCTTTTGGAGGGCAGGGAGTATTTTGTGAGCTATTGCTATTCTTTTTTAGTTATTTATTTACAGATGGGCTAATTTTCAATAACAGTGGAAGAGTTCATTTACACTTCTTTTCGCTGAAAATATTTTGAAATTAACTATCACATATAAGAAAATTTCGAAAATATCAAAAACGTGATATTTTGAAAATAAACATCAAATGTATGAAAATATCAAAAACCTTGATATTTTGAAAATAAATATCGGATATATATCATGATATATATCAAGATATATATCCATTGATATATATCAACGAACCCTGCGAGTTCGGAACTTCAATTTGGATACAGCCCTTAAAATACGCTCGTTTTAAAATAATTAATTTCTCGGAAACTTATGGCACGAATTGCATAAAAATTTGTTTATAGGTTAATTGAGATTATTAGGTTCTAAACAATATCTTTATGCTTGAAAAATAACAAAAAATAAATGTCTTACAGTGTTTCATTGTACCCCGTATGGCGGGGTACAATGAAACACATACTGGGGTACAATGAAACAGTCTAAATGATGGAAGCAATTTTCATCCAGTATAGTTTATTTTATTAAAAATGAGATAAATACAAAAACAAAACTTGATTAATAAGGAACTTGATAAAAATATTATAGTCTAAGATGAAAAATAAGAAAATTCTATTTTGTTGTAAATAAATTTCAATACAAATATTTAAATAAAATAAAACTGAACAAAAATAATACTTTTACTATGAACATATCCGCTAATTTTTTGCATGATTTTACTTCTTTTTTTCTTGCATCTTGCAGTAATTTCTTCTTACGATTCGATGAAGGCATATCTAGATGAATTGTAATTAACAACCACGTGAACTAGTGGGGCGATTTTTAAACTGCAAATGCAGGAGCGTTGGAATGTGGGGATACAGAACAGAACGCAGTGCGGAATGTAGAGTTCATTTATGCTGTCATAATTGTATATTGCTATTAAAAAAAAAAAAAACAAAGTTATGGTTCGTTTTAATATGTACATGGCCCCTTAAACAAATTTTATATACGTCATTTAAAAATAGACTTTATTTCCAATCGTTCGGTACCAGTAACTTTCTTCTACGATAATTTGTTGAGGAGTTAGTAGGCAGTGTTTACTTTTTTTTTTTTCCACGACTGTACTTCTCTATGTTTAAAGAATTTATTATTATTATTTTTTTGTCTATATCGAAATCATGATTTGTAAATATAATGCAATAAAAGTTAAGCTAGTTTTGCATATTTTCAATTTTGTTGTAAATAAATTTCAATACAAATATTTAAATAAAATAAAGCTGAACGAAAATAATACTTTTACTATGAACATATCCGCTAATTTTTTGCATGATTTTACTTCTTTTTTTCTTGCATCTTGCAGTAATTTCTTCTTACGATTCGATGAAGGCATATCTAGATGAATTGTAATTAACAACCACGTGAACTAGCGGAGCGATTTTTAAACTGCAAATGCAGGAGCGTTGGAATGTGGGAATACAGAACAGAACGCAGTGCGGAATGTTGAAATCTTGAATACACAATGAATTAGGGTTCCTGAACCTGTTCTAGCTATGCGCGGGGAGGGTCCAATTGTCCGATTATCGTCACCTGTCGTTACCTGACAAGTGAATCATTTGTTTTTCAAGCATCCACGTTTTTTTCATAAAGGGAAGAAAAATGACTTTTTTTTTTTTTTTTTTTCAAGAAATTACGGGGTGCAAAGTACATGTTCTGAGAAATGGGCAGGGCGCATTTTTCACTTATAAAAAGGGCAGGGCGTGGCGCCCTTTGAAAAATGCCTAACGGGAACACTAGAAATAGTTTTCTGATCTTCGAGAGCCGGAGTGCTCCGGAGCTTTAAATTTTCCCCTGTTCCGGGGCTGCTTTAGTTTTTAATATTTTGTCTTTTTTTTTTTTTCAGTCTTTTAAATTTTAAGGCTTAAAATATTTTAATTACATCATTATTCAATATTTTTATTATATCTTTTCTTTTTTTTTTCTTTTTTTTTTCTATTGGTGATGGAAAACTTCTCAAAACATATGACACTACTTTACTTCTACTTGAGCTAAGTGACAATGCTATTTGAAAACAAATATGGCCGCCTGTTGTTTACATGTGTAGTTGTACAATTTTGGTTGTATGAACAGTGTAGAAGAAATTTAAGAGTTTTGTGTTTAAAATTCCACCAAAATTTCTATTTTAAAAGCAAAAGCTAAAAGGTGTCATATTTTCTGAACAAGCATTTCAAGTTTGATGAGAAGAAAAATGCATTTTGTCAGATCTTTAATGAAGGTAAAAGAAGAAAGAATTTATGAGCAAAAAATTAAACGTGTAAATTAAAATCAGCAACTCAAAAGCGCAAAGTTGGAGCCGGAGCTGGAGCCACAATATTTTATCTAAGAGAGGAACTGGAGCATCAAAAATTGTTCGGCTCCGGGTCACTGCTGATCTTACAGAAATAGTTTTATGTTTTAATATTTATGATACCTTATTTTTTCAAAGAAGTAGCTACAACTTAATATGCTAGTTTCCCAATCTTCGTGTCTAACTATTGGCAATTCATAAGACTGATTACCAGCCATAACTTTTAGCCTCAAATCACTGTGTTTATCTTCTGTGTGTAATATGACCAAAACAATATGACACCCCTGAAATAAACTGTATCTAGCTCTTAATATAGACACTCACAATAAATTTTTAATTGTTAATAATGCTGAAAGAGCCAAATATTATAAGATTGAATAGCAGACGAACTTAAAACAACTTCGACCTGTTATGTGATAGTTCAACTGAGCAAGCATCTTTATGTGCAACGCGTCACTCCAAAGGCAGGCTTGTACTTATATACTGCACATGCACAACTGTAGAATTTTAATTTAAAATTACGGGCTAATTAATAAAATTATTGAACAAACGAATGGACGATAACAAATCTGTGGCCAAATATCTTTCATTTAAAAAAAGATTAATGTAATTTGATGCAGTAGTTTCTTCTCACGGACTGTCGAAAGAAAACACTTAGTGTTTTAAATATATTGATTATAAAACAAGCAAAACTTGCATTTACGCAGAAATTATACTAAGATGTAATAAATAGACATTTAGAGATATTAAAAAAAATCAATAGAATAAAATAAAAGCAGCTTTTAGATTAATCTGCAAGACTTATAAAATAATCTGCCATGCTGCATTGTTTCTGCTATTGAACTTTTACAGATCACGGTTTAATTTTTTTTTGTGTGTGTGAGTGTGAGAGAGAGAGTGAGTGTGTGTTTATTTTAAAGCTATAATTTGAAATAAAAAGATGGCAAGGTGAAAAGCAAAATTTTATTTTTCCATTCAAATTGTCAGTATTGTTTTTTCTTTTATTTCAGAAAGAAAATATTCTTTTGAAATCTTGTCACGTTTGTCTACAAAAGGAGGTTCATTAGAAGATTATGTAGATCTTTTGATAAACAAGTATCTGAAAGTTCTTGATACAAGTTGGCTGAGAAATTGTTCATGGGAAAAAGTTACTTCAAAGATTGCTGAGATTGGTTGTGTGAGTAATATTTAATTTCTATATAGTACCATTTATCAATACTCCTCTGTTTATAGGGGCTTTGACAAGACTAGGAAAATTTTCAAACTTATTTTCTGGCAATCTATGGTTTTCCGTCAGTATATGCACTGTTTCCTACACACAAGCAATTTTTTTTTCAATATTTACATAATTTATTAATATAAAAAAACATTTATCAATTTTTATATACAAACAGAGCTAATTTCTAAATTTAAAAAGGGTTCATAAAATAGGTAGGTGTATATATTATATAAACAAGCATAAAAGTTCAGGTTTGTTTTCATAGCTGTTTGTGATTTGGCAACAAATCCTGAAATGCATCAAGCTTTTTAGGTGCGTTCCTAATTACATAAATACGTAGCACCTATAGTTGGGGGGGGGGGGGTGCAATATCCATGTTTGCCCCGGGTGCAAAAGGCTAGTTTCGGCCCTGATACATTCTATGTTTTTACTTTTAGCTGCACCCATGTTTATGAATTTCATTAATTTTTTCAAGTTTGATATTTGTATGAAATTGACCAGCAGTGCCATATATGTACATTTAAGTTGTATTTTCCATGTTTCACTGCAAATTTTTCAGTTTATTTACATAAAAATTTTTTTAACAAGTTTCAAGTGTCAGGGAGAATCTAGAAACCAAACAAAACAGTTTGGTGTTTTAAAATCTGTGAAAAAAATCTGTAATTTCCTCCCAAAATCTAGAAAAACTTTTCCTACTGCAGAAACATCTGTTCTGTTTTCAAAGTTAAGGCTGTTCTCAAATCCAAAAAGGCAACTTTATGACATAAGTTTTAATTTATTTTTTGTTTGGAAATGCATGAAACTGGCAAGTGTTAATATTCAGAAACTATGTAATCAAACGATGTTTTAAGTTTTTTGTAAACGCGATAGATCTTTCAAAAAATACTGTCATAGTTGGCAGTTTAAACCGAATTTCTCGGCGAAAGCAGAAAAAACAATCAACAAAGGGAAAAAAATCCCTTTTATCAAAAAATGTAAAAAACATTTTGATTCTAAATCTCTTCCATAGTCAGATCTGCCAATTTTTATACCTATACATCATCGTGTCAGAAAGTTTTGCACTTCTTAACCATTGAATTTGAAAAACAGCCTTAAAATTAGCCAGCAAAAGCTATTTGTCATGCTTCATCCTTAATTGTTGATGGGTAATACTGAAATTTATTCATCTTTCTGTGATAAGAAAAAGCTAGGGTATTTTTATTTGGAAAGTGGGTCTGAACTTTTTTAAAATTAATATGAAAAGGGCGATTTTTAAGGCAGTTATTAAATTTTAACTTTTTTTTCCCAAGAGTAACATTAAAATAGAAAATTATTTTTTTATAATTCTTTTCATACTAATCATAAAATGCTAGTTCAAAAAGGCAATATTTTAAACAGTGTCATATATCCATTTCATTATTTCATATATATGATCAAAAAGCTCAGAACGTTTTGAATATATGAATGCAAAATTCAATTTTATTTATTATTATTTTTTTTTATTACTTTTTGTTGTTCATTAGCTAGATTATTTCAGTTGCCAAATAGCTGCATTTTTATATATATTACCTCACAAAGTGCTTCTGCTTACATTTGATAAATTACCTTCTAAAAATCTGTTGAATGCTACTAAACTATGTGTATAACCCTGAATTTGCATTAAGAATTACACTAGTTGTACAACGACACTCGTTAAACCTATGAGAACGTTCTTTTCAAATTTCTTGCTTGCATTTCAGTAGTTTTATAAAAGTTTTTTTGCATAGGATATATAGTGTAGTTATTTACATGCTTAAGATTCTTTGCTGAGTCAGGTTTTCCCCCTCTTAGATGAAAGCACTACACTGTGCACTAGTTTAAATATGAAAAAAACATTCAGTGTTTAAAGAAACTGAAAATATTTGAATGTCATTACCAGTTTCGCTACCCCTCGCCCCTCTGAGAAAAATGTAATTGTAAAGTTATTTTATATTATCTCTAAAAATTATTTTTTCGTAGAGTTCCTGAATCATAGAATCTACCTTTATGAGATAGATAATGTGCATCATCTGAGATATGTGTGACATATAAAGCAGGCCGCACACTGCGTCAACACAAGCAAGATGAAGTGCAACTTAGGAGAAGAAACAGGTCAAAACAAAGAAGAAAGTTGATTCAGACCTGTTTTTTTCTCTGAAGTTGAGCAACATGTTGCATGAGTCGCATCAGTGTGCGGTCTGCCTTAGACTTCCATTATTCATTACTGCATGGATAAACTTCCACCAGTATTTCTGAATAGTAAATTTTTGCTGTATTTATGACAGATTCTGCATTTAAATGATATAATTACTATTAAAAGATACAGTCCTTTTAATGAACAGACTCTGCCTCTATAACAGTGAGATAATATTGTTGAATGTTTTGAATCATGTTAATAACTGCATCCTCCATTGTTTGTAACCAGGTGATGTGTGCCCCTGTTTATTGAAAGGTTGGACATGTCTGAGAAACGTTCCTTCTAGAAAACTGCCTAGGAATGGGATACCTTATATTTCTATTCCTGGCTGGTTAGTGTCTCATATAGAGTTAGTGAAGTATGACTGTCATAAACAGAAGCATAGTATCCATGATAGAGGAAACCGTGTTACTCACTTGTAAGATCCTCTATTTTCCCTGTGCTTATGAAACAGCTATTGTTCCAGCACACGCAACTGGCAGTGTTGCCAGAGATGGGCTATAGCCCATCATTTAAGTAAAAAATTGGAGAAGGGATGTAGTTCTTTAGAGATGCAATATTTCTGGAAAGATTGCAGAACATGCTTATTTTGTTTGAAATGCTTTGAAACATTTCTAAAAAATGGACCCACTTTTGTAAACAAGGCGTCAGATTTTTGGAAGTTTTGGCTCTCAGGGACCCACAAATTTAAAAGCTTAATGATATTACACAAGTTACTTTGCATATGAAATGTAAATTCTAATATGCATTAATCTTGTGTCTAGAAATACAAGTGTCTGTAAAATCAGCACAGTTGTCATATAATCCATGTAAGTAAACCTTGCACCCAATCTGCCAGTCACTTTTATGATATTTTTGAGATTGCCCAGATTTTGTATGTCATTTGGAATCTTCGTGTATCAAGCCATCTAGTAATTTTTTTTTTTTTTAATATAATCAAAACATTATATGTTGTGGGCAATACAGTATATTGATTAATATTCTGTTTTTAGTCAAATGGTAAAGCCTCTCTCAAAGTTTGTAAGTTGTATAAAATGTGTTGGGATTGGGAATCTGCCTAACATTTTCTTTGTTATTAATAATATTTTAAAAAACTAGTAACTTGAAAATTCAGGCAGTTCTGTTTATTTATCTGTTTATAAGAATACCAGCTAACATTTGTGACCCATTTTATAGTCACGCACAATTACATCAAACTCTGATTATTAACATATCAGTCTGTATTCTTTATTTTTACCTAACTTTGTAAATTCAGTCCATTTCTTTCTTTGTATATAAATTTCATTATCCATGAGTGTAATATAGTAAATTGCAGATTTTGCCTATATTTTGAGTTGTGTAATTAATTTCTTTTATATTTTTTCAATGTCTTTGTATTTTAATTTTACCTTTTGTTTTTACAAATAAATTATTACACTTTAGTTTTTGTAAGTATTCAGTATATTGCCAATAACTGTATCGTTGGGATCAATATTGTTTATTATTTTCTGTATTAGAGGGACTGATTTAGTGACCAAAATATTGTCTTAAAAAAATTGGGAATAAAAGAATCTTGCAATGCTTTAAAAAAAGTGACAACACATTATATTTATTTATTAGCACAAATAAATTAAACGTACCTAAAGAGACTACTAAGTAATATCAGAAATATTTTGATGTAACATCAGAGGTGAAAATGCAAAACATAACAATGGATCCAGTAAAGCTTCTTTATTCGGTGCATTCGTAAATATATACGTAGCACTTATAGTCGTCGTTTGGTCCGTCTGTCCGTCTGCATATCACAGAGCAAAAACTACCCAACCAAATGGTCTGAAATTTTAAATATATAATTGTTGCAAAATTTTGTTGTCATTTCAAATTTTATGAAAATCGTATGTATAGTTTAATTACGTACAGTCAAAAGTTTTACGTTGCATTATGGCCTATGGAAAAATATTATTTCAAGTCCATTTTAATGATGTTACACCCTTTCGAACAGAATGAGATTGATATGCACTTATAAAGTGCACTAAAATATACATTCAGTACAATATGAGGTTCAAAAAATATTTATAAAACTTGTTATATTAAGAATGCATCTCACTTGCCACGTTTGACGTGCAACTTACAACTTGTTTAAATATTAGTATGAAATTGTACATATGTGTACACCTTGAGCATTTAACCTTTGAGAGGTAGAGGGGTGGGAAGGGGGATACAGTTTTGAAAAGAAAGTTTCTCACAGAAGACATTTTTAAAATATTGTGCCTACTTCATAAAAAAAAAAAAAAAAAAAGAATCTTATCACGTTTAGTCTCGACCAGGGTTCGTAAATATCATGATATTTTCGAAAATATCAAAAATATCCGATATTTTGATATATATCCGATATTTTCGATATATATCCGATATTTTCAAAATAGTCAACATACTGCAGATAATGAATATTTTCAAGCATAATATAAATTAGAAACTAAAACATATTGTTATTAATATAAAAACTTAAACAATAGTATTCTAAAATGCATTTCTCTTTTCCTTTTTTTTTTTTTTTTTTTTTTTACTTAGAACAAAATTGAAGATGTACTGATTGAAAACAGATACAATTTGCATATATTTCATTACATTTGGCACATGTATATAAATTATAGGATTTGTATCAAGTATCGGGAAAGTTTCATATTTTATAAAATAAAATTTTAAATACAAAATAGATTTTCTTTTTTATTGAAGGATTTTAACATAAATGTAAGCTTGTCTTATTGTTTATTCCCAAACCTGTAGTACAGTTTAGACTCAATTAAACCAAAATCAGAAGACTTTTTTCTAATAATGCTGTATATAAATATCTAAATTACAGTTTCTCTTTCAATGACTGTTCTGAATTAATTGTCTCATAATTATTAGTTCTACATTTAAAAATAAAAATTTCAAACATACAGATTAGAAAAGATATTTGTAAAAAATTCTTCTTGTATTCTTTGCTTCAAATGTATTCTTTGCCTAAAAAAGTCACTGCCAGACACAAAAGTTTTTTATCTACAGAATGGCATAATCAATAACAGTTGAAAATTTCATTTACGCTTGTTTTGACTGAAGAAAATATCAAAATTATCTTACACATTACACATTGATATTTTAAAAATAAATATCAAATATACAAAATATCAAACATCTTGATATTTTGAAAATATCGAAAATATCAAAAATCTTGATATTTTAAAAATAAATATCGGATATATATCAAGATATATATCATGATATATATCCATTGATATATATCAACGAACCCTGGTCTCGACTCATCATGATCTCTGAAACTACACCTCCCCTGTTGTCGGGTTAAAATGACATTGCATAATATATGAGATATAATATCTTAAATGATATTTTTATACCATTTTCGCTGTTAAGATGTATTTAAAATCTGGCATATATTGTAGAAGCATTCTTGAGTAATTAAAATGTACGCATTGTGAAAAAAATTACTGTTAGCTTCTTTTTCTTAGCCAAATAGTTGAATTCAGTTCACTCTTTATTCTGCAGTTTTTTTATCGGAAGAAACATGCGAGTGGGAATTTGTATACAGAACATAAAATTTTGGGCAGACATTATGTATCTAAATTCAGTGGTAGATGTAGGTTTTTTCCCCTTAAGGTCACAAAAATAAGTTATTGTTGTGAAACTTATTTTATTTTTGTGAAAGAAAAAGCCCAAATTCAAACGCGTTATTGATAACTTTTAAGTTCTACTAAAGTTTTCCTTTCTGGTGAACTTGTTTTATTTGCAAATTACACATTTTAAAGCCTAACAAAATGTAATAATGAACAAAATGCTATTTGGGAATGGAATTTTGTGAAGTGACCTATTTTAGAATAACTTTGTGATGGTATCTTTTTTATTAGGAGGAATTTTGTGAAGGTGTCTGTTTTATTAGAAGGGATTTTGGGAAAGAGCCCTAAACATTCCCTGATTTTTGCTTGGTTCAACCTCTGATAAATTCCATGTTTTTTATTATTATTGAATTTATTCTAATCTTTAATTATTGTAATAAATTACATCTTTTAAATATTCTTTTAATTAATATGATTTTACCTTAAATCTTCAAAAATCTTACTACTTGCATCAAGACTTTCAAACACTTATTAAATTGAGATTTTGAATAAAATTGTCTAATTTTATCTATGCAGCTTAACACAATTGCCAGGCAGTCTGCCCAAAGGATTTGAGAATAACTTTAAGTATCTTTCAAATTATAATTGTAAAGTTAATAATTATCAAAAGGAAAGGGTTTCTTTCTATCCCAGTAGCAGAAAATTCTCCAAGTGGCTGCGACAGATATTTCAGGGACAAGAAATAATCTGCCGGTAAAATATTTTTACAATTGAAGCACAATTCAATCACTTGCCTGTAGCATTTTTATAATTTTTTATTAATATCAATCACTTGCCTGTAGCATTTTTATAATTTTTTATTAATAATAATGTTAAGTTTAAGTAATAAAGAACTAAGCATAATATAAATAAAGCAAAATAAAGGTTCAAATAAAAAAAATTTGCAAAAGCGATAAGAAAATCTGTGACTCCCATCTCGAGCTTTCTGTGATTAAAAATAAATAATTTTAAAAGAAACTTAAGATGAAACTTTTGTTCCTTACTGTGCCATAATATGTATACAGTAGCCTCCTGCTTAACAGCCTACACTAGTCACTCAAAAAGACTCGGATGATAATGTTAATCCTATGGGGAAGTTATTTTCAAATATCTCACTTAAATTTTGATATTTTCGAATGATTTTTTTTTTTTTTTTTTTTTTTTTTTTTTTAAGCACAGAATTGCTGAAGACGATCTACATTCGGGCTAGTTTTTACTTTTTTAATTTTGGTTTCAGATTTAAAAAAAAAAAACAGATTAAAAAAAAAAAAAAAAAAAAAAACACTTTTGTAACTGGTTCCGAAAGTTAAAGTAATTTTTTTTAAAAAAAATCTGAAACTAAAATTGAAAAAGCAAAAACTAGCCTGGATGTAGATCGTCCCCAGCTATCCTATGCAAAAAAAAATCATGTAAAAATATTAAAATCCAAACAAAATATTCAAAAATAACTTCCCCATAGGATTAACATTATCATCCGTGTCTTTTTGAGTGACTAGTGTAGGCTCTTAACTGGCCTAAATGGGACCAAGAGTTAGCCAGCTAAGAGAAAAAAAGTTAAACTGGAGAAGTAAAAAAAATGAAATTAGTAACTGTATATTTAATTAAATGCGTACGATGCATTTAGTTTTTTAATTTACGTAGTTTTAAAAAAATACATATTTTCTATATTTTGTTAAATGTATTGTTGTATGCTAGTTGTAGTTAACTGAATTGAAATAAAAATTATCACTAATAACAGATAATGAACAATATTTAAAATACAAATTAAATTGTTGAAAATCTTGTCACATACTTTTATAAGAAGTTGAAATTATTGTACATTATGCAAATTTGAGTTAATTAACCACAAAGAAAGCAGAACCGAAATTTTCCATTCTGAATTTTGCCTGATGTTGGAAAAAAAAAAGGTCGTCCGGTTAACAGGAAAGCTACTGTATTTTTAAATTAGTATGTAGCCCCCATCCCCCCCCCCCCCCCCCCCTCGCCACCATCACCACCACAAAAAAAAAAAAAAAAAAAAAAGAGTCTGAATTTTATAAAACATTAAGAATTTGTACAAACTGATTTGTCCTGTTTTCTGAATTTTTGAGCCTAATGTATTTCTTGATTACAGGAATTTTTTAATTATTTCATTGCTTGTTATGAAAAACTATAATATATTAAAGAGATTTAAAATGTTTCAGATTAGCTAACTGTATTACGTTCTAAATTCTTTGATGTATTTTGTTACAATTAAATTTAATTATAAAAAATATTTATCTACTCCTAAAGATAGATATGCAAATACAACTGAACGTTACATGTAGAAAATTTTAGTGAAACTTGAAAAAAAAAATCTCTTTGAAGTATGTAATTTTGGGTATAAAATTACCTTGATGATGCCAGAGAAAACATGTTATAAATAATGAGTAAAATAGAATAGTAATACAGTATTCTCAATTTCTTGTAGATTTAAATTGCTTAAGTTTGTAATTTTACATTAAGATAAAAAAGAAAATAGATTCGTATTGTTGTACTGAAATTAAAGGCATGTGAAACTAAAAATTTTAATTCATTTCTATAATAAAGCTTGTTTTATTTAGACATTACCTATAATATAAATCTTTAAGAACTTCTGAAAATAATCATCTACTTTAATTCATGGTTAACTTGCTACCCTAAAATATACGTATAATCAAACTTTTTGTAATTATAAACTGTTTTAACAAATGAAAAATTTAACAGAAAAATGAAATTATTTGATACACAGTCCTCGCATTCCCCCTAAAATTCCTAAATTACCTAACTATTATTTTACCCCCTAAAATTTCTAAAATTTTCTTCTTCCTAAAAATTCGAGATCGCGAAAATTTCACCGAAAAATATTGCGAAATACGACAAATGGTCACTGAAAAAGACTCATATTTCGTCAAAAGATCGCTAAAATAACGCAAATTTCTTCAAAAGATTGCTAAAATAACGCAAATTTCTTCAAAAGATTGCTAAAATAATGCAAATTTCTTCAAAAGATCGCTAAAATAATGCAAATTTCGTCAAAAGATCGTGGGGAAAAAATGCAAATTTCGTCAAAAGATCGTGGGGAAAAAATGCAAATTTCGTCAAAAGATCGCGCGGGGAAAAAACGAATTTCAACAAAGAATCGAAAAACAAAAATCAAATTTCATCCAAGGATCTCGTGGTGTGAAAAAAGCTAATTTCGACAAACAATCCTGAAAAAAAAAAAAAAAACCCTCAAAGTTCATCAAAGGATCACAACAAACATGAATTTCTTCAAAGGATCGCAGTTTTTTTTTTTTTTTTTTTTTTTTAACATCTCGGGGGGGGGGGGGACTAGAATTTCTTCAAAAGATCGCGGAATAAACGTGAATTTAAATTTTAAAAAATCGTGAAAAAACCCTCAAATTTCATCAAAAAATCAAGGGAAAAAGATAATTTTGTCTAAGAATCGCATAAAAAAAGCGAATTTCAAAAAAAAAGGGGGGGGTGATGGAATTGGCTGAAAAAATCGGCAATTTCGTTGAAGGATCGCAGAATTTTGTCAATTAACCGTGCATATAAGGCGAATTTCGTCAAATGATAATTCCATCAAAAGATCGTGAAAAAAAAAAAAAAATGCGCATTCCGTCAAATTATCGCCCAAAAAAAACACAAATTCTGTCAAAAGATCGTGAAAAAATGTGAAATTTTGTCAATAAATCGCGCAAATAAGGCGACTTTCGGATTGCAATCCTGAAAGGATTGCAAAAAATGCATGTTTCGTCAAAAAACGCAAATTTCAACAAAGAAGTGTGAAAAAAACCTTTCAGAAGTTTTTCTGTGAGCTTCAGAATTTTTTTTTTTCTCATAATCAACCCTGCTTCCTACCTCTTGTTTTCTAGGTTCATCGAGAACATCCAAAAGAGAGAGAAGGGAAAGTATTCATTCATTCTGGTTAGGCTCAATGATCCGGGAACTCAAAATTCTAATTAATACAATTGCAGTAAGCATAAGCTGCCAAAACAGTTTGTAATATGAAGCCGGTTATTGCACAAATTTAAATGCCCTCATTCGCAACAAGCACATGGAACAAGGGCTGAATTCATTTGAATGATGGGAATATTCTTTGCCCGTATACCACATGTGCCTGACTAGCAAAACAATACTGTTATTACATACTTGTAATGTTAAAAATATCACAAAGGTCCCTAAAATTTGGGAAAAAATTCCTAAAATTCCTCCCTAAAATTTTGAAAAATCCTAGTGCTAGCCCTGGATACCATAAAACAGATTATCCATATGAGGATGTAAGTTTTAAAATTCGCTTTATCCAGAAAATCAAATTTTGGGAAATAGCGAAAAACCTCTGACTGCGTCCATTGGTTTTCATTGTAAACCAAGATGCCAACAATGCCAGAAATATATGATAAAACTAGTTTTCTTTTGCAGATTTAGTGTTTTGTTTTGTTTTCAATGTAGGCATGCAGGTTCACCAATAAAATAGATTGGTTGAGAAAACTTTATTTTTAAAATTTTGGATAAGGCAAGTTTTGAACTTTTAAATATTCCCATTCAGTTGCAATAAAAAGAAGTAATTTTATTTCCTTATTAAAAAAAAAAAAGAATGTATTTCATTAATTATTTGCCTCTTAAAACGGCGATACTTTTCACTTCCATGTCATGACAATCTGTATAAAATGCCTAGCTTGAAAGTGTTTATTGAAGAATGTTCTACAGGATCTGTACTTTCATAGTAAAATGTTTTTCGTTTTCTTAGAATTTTAATAAAAATATCCATATTCTAAGATTCCACTTGATACACAGAGGAAAATTATTTTGTGAATGCATCAGAAATACCAAATTTAGATTCGAGAACAACCTTTAAAAATCTCTATACTTGGGGATGTACTAATTATCTGGGGGGGGGGGGGGAATTCATTCTATATTTTAGACAATGTTATGTTTGATTTAAAAGAAACTGGATGAAAAGCTTTTGCTGTCTTTCTAGCAATGCAAAAAAGTTCTGAAAATAAGTATATATTCTTTAAAAAAAAAAAAAAAAATACATATTGCACAAAACATTAAATTTAGTAAAAGTTAACCCAAATTTGGAAAACTCTCTTTGAGGTTCATAAATTTAGGTATATAGAAACTATTTTTGTTTTGGCAGCAATGCATATATTATTGTCTGTCCAGAGTCCTGCTTGTTCTAGAGCAGGCATGTCAAACTTGTCTATCGCCGCGGGCCAAATTAAGCATTGCATACAAAGACGCGGGCTACATCAAACAAAGTAGATAATATTATTAGAATTGCACACAGCAATATTTGTACGTACGAAATATAGCTATATTAAACAAATATTCAAGTAAAGTTCCAAAGTTATTATTATAATTCATAGTTTATTTTATCTTATTTTTCGGAAAAATACTTGACATTACTTTTTATCAACCAAATCTACAAAGTTTAATTGGATTTTCTAAATTGCATTACCTTAAAAAAAATTATTTTACACAAGCTAAGTTAATCTAAGCAAAGATATATCTTTTAATCTTTGGGATTTTTTTCAAGTGAAAAAAATAATTTGTTTAATAAATTGTGTCTTGTATTTATGCGCTACGTATTTAATTTCATTTATGAAACACATTTTTTCATTCAAATTATGTTGCTTTTACCAGAAAATTTTTTCTATCGAACATAGTTAATATATGCTTAATTGCTCACTATGCCTCATTGCCAACTTTTTCACTCAGTTGGTCAGTTGGAAAATTGCAGCTCGTAACTGAATTATGCAAGGATAAACTGTCAAAGGACTGGCGAGCCACAAAGAAGTTGCCAGCGGGCTAGTTGTGGCCCGCGGGCCGCGTGTTTGACATGCCTGTTCTAGAGTATATAATATCCCAACACAGTGCCTCATTTTCTTACTTTTTATAAGTGAAAGATAAAATATTGAATAAAGTTCTTGCATCTGTCTATGACATCTTTAGCTTGTACTCTATGTAATTTCAATTGGCTTCTCAAGGGCATTTGTCCTCTCCCATTGTCGTGGCACTAGAAGATGCATGCACCTGATTTTTTCCCACTCCTGTAATCGAAAAATAAAAGGCGAAACTGTCTACTGATCTCAAGTAGGTTGAGAGGAAAAAAAGCAGTCAGTCTGCCAAATGCATTGTTACCAAATAGTTACTGACCTAAGATAATGACCTTGAGAAGTCCATTGAAATGAGATAGTGTTCTGTAGTTTAGAGTTGACTCTGATTTCGACATTGATAATTTTTGTCATAATGATCGTTATTCTTTGTGTTTGCAATAACGTTCTAACCTATATGAAAAGCAAAGCAAAAAACTTGCTTATTAGGCCTGTAATGCAAGAATTTTATTTTATTATTTAAAAAGTCACTTATTTAATGTTTTGTTAATATGTACCTTTTTTTCTAGAATATTGAAAAAATTTTCTTCCAAGATGTGTATTTTGAGGAATTTAGTGAAGAAACACCATGGCAAGATATAATATGTTATTTACCTAATCTAAGGAGCTTTACGTTTCATGATGATTGTCATGATTTAATTCTAAAAAATGTTGCAAAATTTTGTCCTAATATTGAAGAAATAGATTTTGAAAATTCGGCTGTTACAATTGAAGCTGTTAAAAGTCTTTGTAAAAGTGAAAATGGAAAAGCTTTTTGCACAAAATTGAAGAAACTTTGTATAGTAGGTTCAAATATTAGAGATGATGGGGTGAAATATTTTCTTAAAAATTTGCCTTCACTAGAAGTGATTGATTATCCTGAGCTTCCTCTTGTGCTATACTCATTGCATAAAAATGATTTATCGTGTCTTGACAAATTGGAGCCATATAATATTGCTACATTGGACTTGATAAGTGTTGCACATACTCCTTTTTTTGCTGAACTGCTTAAAATATCCTTGACGATATGTCCTCACTTGAAATCTTTAACATGCGGCTTAGTAACTAAAGATGAATTAAATTTTTTTCCTAACCTCCCTGACTTAGAGCAGTTAAATATAGAAAGTTTTGCAGATACAGAAATTAATATAAATAGTCTTCTGAAAGCTAAAGGTGGAAAATTAACTTCTCTGTCAGTAACAAATTGCACAATATCAATTTCTGTTCTTGTTGAAAGCTGCCCACGAGTCAAAGAGCTGGCTTTGAATCGGGTACATTTCCTTTTTGATGAAGATTCAAAACCTGTATTTAGTTTGCTGTCTTCTTGTACCTTTGAAAGTATTAATGTTTCAACGAGTGCCAAAGCAATTAGTTTATTGTTGTCATCATCAACAAAATTGGAATCACTATCATTCAAAAGGTGTAATTTATTATCTCCTGAAATAAAAGCACACATTTTAAAATGCTGCGAACTATATCCAGTGAAAAAAATTTCGTTTTGTTGTTCTGTGATAGAAAAAGAATATATTAAGGATCTTCTTTTGAATTGCCGTACATTAAACTATTTAAATATAGATGGCTGCTTTGAAAGTGCTGATGAAGATGAATTACTAAAGTTTGCTGAAATTCTGGTTAATAAGCCTGAAATCGATATCACTGACCATTTGGATATTAGTGATTATGAGGAATATTTGAATGGAAATTATGAGTTAGAGGACTATGAATTGGATGACTATGATTATGATGAGTACGATGATTATGATGATTATGAATATGAATATGACAGCGAAGAAAAAGATGATAATTAAAATCTATATCTGGAGCATTTTTTATGTTGCATATATAAATGAGTATTTATACAGTAAATTCTTTATATCAGAATTAGAGCTATCAATATTTGTTAGAAAACATTATTGCAACTGGATATTGTTTTAATTGTGAGTACTGAAAACAAAGGAATGATAAAATAAAAATAAACATGAAAATGTTTTTGTTTTTTTAGTGATATGATATACTTTTTTTTTATTGTTATTCTCAAGAATGGTTCTGCACTTATATTTTTATAGTTGTTACACTCCAACACTGTGTTTTGCTTATTCCTAACATTTCTGCCTATGTGTATCATAAATATGTATACAAAAGAAATTTTTTGTAAATACAAAAAGACAATGAGAAAAAACTGACAGACTTCACTTGACTAGTAATTAGAATTAAATTTTCTTTCATGTGATAATAGAACAAGATTCTTATATGGGGATTGTTGCTAAAACATTCATTTTTACTTCTAATTAACTGGACTAATTAACTATTAAGAAAGCTTCACACAGCTTGATTAACAATATTTGTTTTCACCTTCAAATTTTAAAACTAAGTTACATTCTTAAAATATTACTGTTACAATTAAGCATGTTTTGTTTTCATATCTATTAATTCCTTTGTTTTCATCTTTTTTTTTCTCCTCCTCAATATCTGTTAGTTTTGCAGTTTAAGTTGTTTATTTCAGACATGACTCTGTAAACTATGCTTGTATTAAAAATATTTATGTATATAATATATAAATGTGTATGGTATTTTCTAAATAATAAATTTATATTTTGTATTGCAATGTTTGGTACTTATTTTTTACTTCTCTTTAAATAGGAAAATGTCGATGTTTAAACTGAAATTACTATCCGACTTGGGAAATATCACAAAATTGTTTGTATTAGTGAAAACTGTCACAAAATTGTTAGTATTAATGAAAAATGTCACAAAATTGTTAGTATTAATGAAAAATGTCAAAAGTATGCTATGCTATGTAATGCATCTTCAACAACAGTTGAAAGAAAGTGTAGTCGAAACGTTGAATAGGTTCTCTGTAAAGGACAAAAGAATTCTGGTCACAGGCAGGCTAGCCGGCTTTAACTGAAAAAAAAAAAGGTTTTTATTTTCAAAAAGTTAGTTTACAGTTACTTATATTAAATTTGTATTAATTTATTTTTAATACACTTATAAATATTTTCTACAAAAAAAAAAAAATATGTATATATAAATTGCTATTCAGTGTGGGATGGCAGGGTTCACACCCAAAATTTTAAAATCCAAAAGAACATCGTGGGCGGGAGGCTCCCGCCCAAAAAATTTCACTATTTTCCAAAATAAAAGTTGCATTTTGAAAGTATGATCAATTCCTGC
Organism: Maratus speciosus; assembly: GCA_963932465.1. Classification (NCBI taxonomy): domain Eukaryota; kingdom Metazoa; phylum Arthropoda; class Arachnida; order Araneae; family Salticidae; genus Maratus; species Maratus speciosus. Next base: position 226,304,779 of record OZ010789.1, read on the forward strand.
GAACTGCTTGCAAATTTCATGATATTTTCGAGCGACAGATTGGCACTTTGCGACTTTTTGCCGCGAAAGATCGTCGAGATTCAAGATTTTTTTCCTGATATCAATAGACGTATTTCCGGATTTTTTTCTGCAACCGATATACAAATTTCATGATTTTTTTCCCAAAATCGATTGACAGATTTCACTTTATTTTCGTCAACTAATTGGAAAATTCAGGGGTGATTCCGTTCCAAAAATCCTTTTAAAAAATCAGTCATTCGGTTATAGAACATTATAAGGGAAAAATACTGCAAATTTCGACAAATGGTCGCCAAAAAAAAAAAAGTTTCATCAATCGTTCACAGGAAAAACGCTGCAAATAAAAGGCAAATTTCATGAAAGGATCACGAAAAAGTGCAAATTTCGGCAAGTGATTGCGAGTAAAATGCAAATTTCATCAAAGGATTGCAAATAAAGTGCAAATTTCATCAAAGGATCGCAAATAAAATGCATTTCGTCAAAGAATCACATATAAAATGCAAATTTCGCCAAAGAATCGCCAATGAAAAGCAAATTACATAAAAAGATCACAAATTTCGTCAAAGGATCGTGAAAAGACTCAAATTTTGTCAAGGAATCGCGGAAAAAACACAAATTTCATCAACAGATTGCAAAAAAAAAAAAAAAAAAAATGTACATTTTGTCAAAAGATCACAGAGAAAACATGCACTTTGACAAAGAATCGCAAAAAAAATATTAAATTTCATCAAAAGATTTAAAAAAAAAAAAAAAAAAATCGTCAAAGAATCATGGAAAAAATGCGAATTTCCACAAAATATCATTAATTTTCATTAAAGGATCGCGAAAAAATGCGAAATTTGTCAATGGATCGCAGAAAAATTCGAGTTTCATCAGAGTCATGGAAAAAACTTAGCAGTCTCTTTAGAAAACAGCAATATCTATGTTTATTATTATAAGCACAGTTTTTAATCTGAAATAATATACCAAACTAAATTTTGAAAAATTGGGTTTAATCCAAACCCAATTTGCAGGAATCTACGTTTAGCCAGAAATCGATCTGAACCAAAAATAGTTTACTCGACCTGCAACAAAAATAATTAGTGTCGGGTGAGGATTTCCTTCTCCCTCCCTCCCCTTTGCTGTAACCTTTCAAAAAACTTGCTGTGAATTTCAGAAACTTTTTATTTACTCAGAATCGCCCACGAATTTCACGGTTACTTTTTGCGATAGACTGATGAAATTCAGTTTTTTTTCTTGCATTTGAGCAAAAAATTTCCCAATATTTTCCCGCAACCTACAGAGGAATTGATTGACGGATTTTGCAATATTTTACCGAGACTGATCGCCGAATTTTGCATTGTATCTTCCCCGCTCAATTGACAAGGGTATTTTTTTCATGTCTGTATTAATGTAATTCTGTAAATAGCACGTAAAATACTAGTTGGTTTTAATGATTTTTTTTTCTCCCTCCCAAACAGCTGAACCCCCCTCCATTTATAAGTGTTGGAAGGGAGACTCCTCTCCTAAGAAAAATTTAATTTCAAGCCCTGTTATTAAATTTGATAAATAAATATGTCTTTATAGCCACTAGAAGGCAACTCTGAAAGCATTATGTATGGGGGGGGGGGGGGGGAATGAACAGAATATAAATTATACTCCAAATTGGTGTTTTGAAATTCTATATTACATAGCTCTGCATATACAACACATTTTAAAGATTATATTTAATAAAACAATGCCAAAATTTAACTATACAATTTAAAGATAATATTTAAACAATGACAAAATTTAACACAACAAAATGGAAACATTCTTACATGTCCATATAGAAAGATTAAGTCATAGAATGAACAATGCTCAAAGACAAAATTAGAAAGGATATAATATTTGAGGAGATTTTAGTAAAGTGTATAAAATAAAGAGAGCAATTAAACAGACAAATGTTCTCCAAGTAAAATTTGTTGAATTAAAATTTTAAAAATATTTTTGCTATTTAAGAATGCATATGCTATTCATAATACTGTTTTTAATAGTGAGAGAGAAATGGAGGTTTAATTATTACTTTATGTATGATTTTATTCCTCTTTAATTTTATAAAGCAGTAAACATCAGGGAAAAAAAGGATGGGATTAAAGGTCAGTGTAAACCAGATAAAGCAGTTGGTATGGCCCTTTTAAAATTTAGCTGACATATTTGCAGTTCTAACTACAAATCACTAGCGGCTCTCTGTGTGTTATTCCAGTATTAATGTCTTCATTAATGAGAAATTGGGTTTTTTATTAAATTCTAAGTCCATTAAAACTAATAAAAATGCTTCACTGTATAAAAGCCAATTATGGCCAAAAAAAGACCAATTTTAGCAAAAAAAAAAAAAACTGATTAAAACCAATAAAAGCCACTAGCATGGCCTTTTTTTGCAACCTTGGTCACAGGACTATTAAATTAAAAATGTAGCTGTTAAAAAATAATCTGCCATCACCTACCTCTTTTTAGGTGCTTTCGTAATTATATAAATACGTATTATATAGTTGCTGTTTGGTCCATCCATCTGCATATAACAGAGCAAAAACTATCCAACCGAATGGTCTGAAATTTTAAATATATAATTGTGGCAAAATTTTGTCGAGATTTCCAATTTTATGAAAATCGGATGTAGTTTAATTACAGGAACAGTCAAAAGTTTTCCGTTACATTACAGCCAATGGGGAAAAAATTATTTAAAGTGCATTTTAATGATATTACAGCCTTTCAAACCGAATGAAATTGATATGCACTTATGAAGTGCACTAAAATATACATTCAGTACAACATGCGGTGCAAAAAATATTTATAAAACTAGTTATAGTACGAATGCCCTCATTTGCCACGCTTGACATGCAATTAGTAACTTGTTTTTACAAGGAGAGAGTAAAATTTTCTTGCATGCTATGAATGATTCCACTATTGTTTGTTTTGTTGCAATATGTTAATATTGACATATGTATTTTTAGAATAATATTAATAAAAATTTTAACAAAAGTTTGTTATTTAGCACTTTTAAATTAAAGACCAAAAAATCATGCATCCAGCATAGATTATGAAACACTTTCCAACACATTTGGAATGCTGTAACAAAACTTCACAATTTATTAAGGTGAAAGATCATGTCTAAATAAACAGTTTGGAAAATGCATAACATTCATTAAAAACCCAATTTCAACAGCCATTAATAGTCGTAAAAATATCTGAATTTTTTTGTGCAATCTGGTATGCCTTTAAACAACCTATATGTCAATAAAATAAGCCCCCCCCCCCCCCCAAAAAAAAGTGCCTAAGGAAGAATGGCTCTTTTGCATTCCCAATTGTAGCTTACCTGCATGTGTTTTGCTTTTTTTTTCCCCTTGAGAGCATGGGAGAGATATTTCTGATGGCATTTTTTCAATAAAAGTGCTTTAATATTTATTTGGGCAGTATATGACCTTATTACCAATATACCCAGTAGCAGAAAGTGAAGCACGGCAGCAGGTGCTGCAGATTATTTCAGATCTTCCAGATTAATCTAAAGTTTTAGTTAGTAAAAGTTTTAGTTAGTTTAGTAAAGTAAAATTTTTAAAAAGAAGTACTGGGCTTTAAAAAAAAAAAAAAAAAAAAAAAAAAAAAAAGCCTTGATTTATTGTATATTTTTATTATTTCCTTTGTAAATGCTAATTTAGCTTTTTTTTTTTATTATTATTATTATTAATGGGTTACTATAATTTCTTCTGCTAGTAGACTTGGTGATAGGCTTCTTCTTATAGTAGGCATTATTGGTTTGCTGTTAATTTTAGATTCGTTGTAGAGGTTAAGCTCTCATTTCACTTTAACTTGTGAATAAGGTATTGAATTGATTTATGTTTACTGTTTTCATTATTTTTCACTTGGTTGCGACTTAATGGCTAAACAAATTCGTACTTTAGAGGAAAGAATCTGCATCAATGAAGAAGTAGAAAAACATCTGTTTGAGAACAGAGTTCGCATTGCTAAACATTTAAATTTCCACCTTCAATATTGAATTGTATAATTAAAAAAATAATAATAATAAACTATGAAGCAGGCTGATAACTGGCATTGTCTCTCTTCCCCCTCCTTCCTTCCTGAAAAATATAGAAGCTGGTCAAGAATCAACATACAAAGATTTAGAAACATTTATAGAACTGGTATTGTCAAGCTCAAGGATCACAAATTCCAATTGATGGAACAATTCTGAGGAGAAAAGCCCTAGAAACTGCTGCTTTAAAAGATATTGGAAATTTCACAATCTCAAATGGATGGATTTTGTGCTTTAAAGAGCGTCATGGATTAAAAATTAAAATTTTTTTAATTAAAATACCTATAAAAGCACAATTAATTGTACAAAAATTTACTTTCAGGTGCATACATATAATATAAAGATATTTAAAATACAAATTAAAAATATCTTAAAATACATTTTAAAAAACTCAGAACGTTTTCAACCATTACAAGGCCGTCATCAGTAGGATTTAAATGTTATTATTTTCTTTGCGCTTATTGCTCGAATTAGTACAAAAAAAAAAAAAAAAAAAAAAAAAAATACTGATGACGGCTTTGTAATGGTTGCAAATGTTTTGGGGTTTTTTTTAAATGTATTTTAAGATATTTTTAATTTGTATTTTAAATATATTTATATTATTTGTATGCACCTGAAAGAAATTTTTGTACAATTATTTGTGTTTTTATATGTATTTTAATTATTTAACTCAAGGTGAATATAGCACTAGAATTTTAACTTTAATTTATTAAAAAATTGTGTCGTCAAAGTGCAGCTGTTGATGACAGTGTGGTTCAAGATTGTTTTTCCAAATTACTGATTGAATTTGTGATCTAGCTAGACTTTTGTGCTTGATTTAGCATGGAAGGCAAGTTTCTCTGAAATTGTTAGTGCCGTCTTTGAGATAATCTGTAATCATGTTGATTATCAGTAGTGACTAATAGTATTGGCAAGAATTCTGATTGTGAAAGATTAATTATAAAAAATTGCTTAAACCTATCAAAACAAATTTTTCTGAACTCTAAACTTAAATGGTTTTCTCATATTCTCAAATAAAGATTATTTTGTGAAAATCGTTAAATGTTTTCGATTTATAGCATCATTTTCAGTACAGAGGTTTTTTTCCACATTTAAACAAATTTTCCCAAAATCTTGCTAGATCATTTACTCATGCTCAAATTAGCATAGAAGCCATGTTATGTGAAAATTATTAGAGCCAATTTTGACATCTAGCAACATTTTCAGTGCTGAGTTTATTTTAAACTATCAAAACGAAGGATCATGAATTTGGAGGTAACTAGATCACTTTCTTGTGCTTGAATTAGTGTGGGAAACATGTTTTGTTGAAAATCGTTTAAGTATGTTTCGATTTATAGCAAGTTGCGTTTGTAGTGCTGAGTTGTTTTAACCTGCCAAAATGAATTTTCTTGAATTGAAGACTTAGCTAGATTATTTTCTCGTGCTTGATTTAGTAGCGAAAAGTTTCGTGAAAATCGTCCCAGAAGTTTTCGATATCTTCCAGGCATCTAAAATTGCTTTCTCGTTTAACCCCTTGTGGGGTGGTGGGATATATTATATCCCACCACTACAATTAATAAAGATTTGCCTCAGAAAAATTTTATAAAATTTTACTTTTCTAACTTTGGTGGAAAAAAGTCTTAAAATTGTTCTTCCTTATTTTGCGATAAAATTTTTGGAAGATTAAGGTGTGAATTTGACATTACAGAAATACAATTACTTGCCCCTGAAAGGGTTAATATATATCATATGATTTATTTTTAAATATCTTGCAACTCTATCCATAATTGTGTTGTCAGATATTAGAGCACAGAGAAGCAAAATAAAATAATGTTTCAAGTCTGTACATTTTATAGCTGTTTTAATTTTTGATAAAATGTAATTTTTTTTTTTTCTTTTGAACAAAAACTTAATTATTTTGGCAACAAATGGAGATTCCTCATGTAATTGAATTGTTTTTGCATATATGTTGATTGTGAATTTATTAAAAGACCTTGCTATAGTACCAAGCAGTGCTGTCGAGTCAGTCAGGCTCATTTTGGGGCAAAAGAGTCAAAGTTGTAGTAGCTAAAAAAAAAAAAAAAACTGACTTTTATTCCTGCTTTTTGTTGTATAGTTTGAAATGAAATTAAGCCAGTCATATTATATATATTAAAATGAAATGTATGATCTATAAGATAGTTAAGAGCAAAATTGACACATGTGTGCATTAGGGTGGAGCGCTGGCCTTATAGGTGAAAACTGGGAAATTGAGTTAGTAGCCAGTGGCCGGTAGACTCAGTTTCATTAGTGGCCACTTTTAAAAGTTAGCGGCCACTATAATGTTTCAAACTTTCTTGACATCTAGATAAACTATAATCGTTGTATATATATATATATTTTTCTATAAATCAGAGTTTTATACCAGACAACTATTCACAATAAGAATAGGGAAGCAGTCGAAATTCAAGAAAATTACTTTAAAATTGCAATGTCCTTAACCCTTTCATGTCGGATTTTTATTCTTCAGTTTTGATAATAAAATTACTTTTATTTTAATAATGCTAATTGTAGTTATCTGAATAGATTTACTGAAGTTTAAAGATTATCTCATTGTCTGAATTCTAACGAATGAACTTATTTTGTGTACTATTCAATTCATATGATAATAGGAAGGAAGTTTTTGGAGACGTTTGGAAAATATCATTACAACAGAGTTTAACAGATATTACAACTTTCTAATGTTTTTTGTGTTTTATCACACATGATTTGTTCAGAAAAGTAACCTATACTATTTTAAATTTAAAGAGTGATATATATTTATAAAATAAAGAAATCGCCAACGGTGCAAAGAGAATTAAGCAAACTTTTATTGTTATTACTAAATGTTCAAACATAAATGAAATCATAATAAGAGAGGCATAGCCATATACTATCATTATCATATGTAGATAGTAGCAAAAGTAATTGTTAAGACAAAACAATACTCGATGAAAAGACATGTACTATTAACAGTACTCCAAACCCGAAAGGGTTAAAATGCACTTGCAATTTTAAATGTGAAAGAAAAGGAAAAGGCAGTGAAAGAAAAGGAATAAATTATTTGAAACGCATGTGGAATCAAAGCTGATGAATATATTTTGCAGAATAAAACTGTAAAAAAAAATAATCCAACTGAAGAGCAAGCACTTGGCGAAAAAATGAAATATTGAAAATGCAGCTAAATCATTGAAATCTACTTGCATCCGGTAGGAAAAAAAATTAACCAGTTTGCTAACTAGATGTAATCAAAGTAGAGATGCATATTTTCATGAAAAAAGTTGTATTTCTGTTGGCGATCGATAACAGATTTTTTAATCGCCATTTGGCGAGTGGCGACTATAGTGGCGATCGATGGCAGATTTTTTAATCGCCACTTTTACAACTTTAATCGCCACTTGGCGAGTGGCGACCGCTAATTTACACCTATAGCTGGCCTATGGATTTCTTTTTTCCTGCAAATCAAAATGGTGCTGTGTGGGAAAGTTGCTGTATCATATTCTCATTCTTAATATAAAATATCTTTGAAAAATATTAATATTAAATACTGCCCCAAGGTCATTGAATATTGAGAAAAAACATAAGTTGTGCATTTTCCCATTTTTTTCCCTCAAATATACAAACTATTAATTTAATTTAAAAGGATGATCATCAAATTATTATATATTTATAGCAAAATTATGTAATATTTATAACATTCGCTTTTATTATACTAACTCAATGACTATACTTTTTTTAAATATATGAAATTTGGGTAATTGTAATTGTTTATTTTCTACTTAACCTATGTAAGAAAATATAATTTGAAATTATTCTCAAAGAACTATAGTAATAAGGTAAAAATAATTTACTGTTACTATTTACAAGCAATGAAGTTACCATTTTATGGTAGTCCATACTGTTTTTTGGTTTTAAAAACTGGCATTTTTCTCCAAGACTCCAGACAAGTTTTAATGAACCAGTCGCGTCAAAGGACCACAAACTCAAACAGCAGAAGAAGCCTCCGTAACAAGATGTAAAGTGCATGCTACCAAGTAGTACATATTATGTAAGAGTGTTGGCACTACGCAGAATAATAAGATCTCGAAAGTCAAGAAATTCTTCACGTACTTTCAAGTTACCTGAGGTAAATTTTGAAGCTAAAGACTATATCAATTTTATAAAATTGGACTGAAGTGACCGTGACAGAACCACCATTAACTAAGTTCTCAGATCATAACATTCTTACAAAGTGTATCCTAAATCCAAAGGCAATAGATGAAGACATTTTACCTAAGATTAAACTATTCCCTTGTTACAATCAAGCCACTGAAAGATGTGAGTAACTTGCTACGGAGGCTTCTTCTGCTGTTTGTGTCCTTTGAGACGTGATTGGTTCATTAAAACTTGTCTGGAATCTCGGAAATAAAAGCCAGTTTTTGAAAACAAAAAAACAGTATGGACTACTATAAAATGGTAACTCCGTTGCTTGTAAATTGTAATAGTAAATTATTTTTACCTTATTACTATAGTTCTTTGAGAATAATTTCAAATTATTTTCTTACATAGGTAAAGTAAAAAATATAAAACGATTACAATTACCCAAATTTCATATATTTAAAAGTATAGTTGTTGAGTTAGTATAATAAAAGCGAATTTGATATAAATATTACATAATTTTACTATAAATATATAATAATAATAATTCGATGGTCATCCGTTTAAATTACATTAATATTAATAGTTTGTGAATTTGAGGAGAAAATGCAAAACTTTTACGTTTTTTCTCAATATTCAATGACCTTTGGGCGGTATTTAATATTAATATTTTTCAAAGATATTTTATATTCAGGATGAGAGTATGATAGAGCAACTTTCCCAAACTGCCCCATTTTGATTTGAAGAAAAGAAAATTTTTCCTTAGGCGCACACTTTTACATTTTTATCTCTTCACAGTGCATATTCAAGATGTTTCCTGTCCAGAACGAAAAGAGCGATTTCAAGTTTTAGCAGTTCCCTATTAATTGTAATTTAGGACATTTTCTACACACCTCATGCTTTTAATTTTTTAACTACTTAAAAAACCTTTCATAGTGAGTAATTACATCTTAAAAGTTATCACCGTACAAAATTTAAAGTTTCTATCTCCAATATCACAGAAATTGCAATTTTATAACATTTTTTTCACCTGCAGCCCCTTGAGAGCTTGTGTACTGGCATAAAATATAGCCTATGCTATAGGAGTAGAGATAGTCACCAATATTTTGCCACCATTATTTTTTTAATCCGGTCGGTGCATGGGTAGAAATTAGGAATTCTAAGTAAGGCGTTAAATGATGCCTACAGTTTTTGTGCCAAACTACATTTCATTATTGCAATTTTATGTTATACCATATTTTCTCATTTTTTTTCACAACCGTGTTAACAATAATGTTTCTATTTTTATGTCTTAAGGGCAAGGAGGAGGGGCATAATTTTGTGGTCATGAAATGCAATAATTTAGTTGCATTTGGCAACTAATGACTGAAAATTTTTAACCTTGGCTTGGTAGTTCCAGATACCCTTTCTTACAAACACACAAACGTTATTTATTTATAATATTATATTAACATAGCTATAGCAGATGCGTTTATCCTAAAGAAATAAGGTAATTCTGTGATTCTTTGAAAGCTTTTGGGCGCACAAATTTAAAAATACTGTGATAGAGGAAAAATTAGAACTGAAGTTATCTGTTTTCATACATAATTTCTTTTTTCGTTCTGTAAAGACACTGGTCTCCAAAAGTTAAGGTACAGGGACTGGATGCTTTCAATTGCACAAGTTTTGTCGAATATCTACAAAAATTATTGGCAAATTGTTCTTGAACTTCTGGGATGAAAAGAACATGTTTGATTTCATATTTCTTGGTGAAGATTTAGTCGGGCCGCAATTAGGGGGCTAATAATAAATGTAATAATAAAATAATATTTGCGATCAGCTATGCAACAGAAAATGCTGGAAATGGTTTGTCACACGCGTTAAATGACTATTTGGGTCCTGTTCAACGTTTGTGTGCATTTGTGTAAGCATAGCACTCATATTCATGAAGATGTTATTGTCTGTGAAAAATTCAGAAGTTTTTTGCTTATAGCATACAGAGTTTTCAACCAAATTTAACACAACTTTCCGAAAACTTGCCAAAGAATAGTAGCAACAGTATACTGCAATTAAAACATGAATATATTGAATATTTGATGAGATATGGGCACTTTTATGAGATAATTTTTAGCTCTGCTTGCGTGGAAGATTTAAAAATTTTTATTTCATAATTTGGTAGTCAGTATTTTGGGGCAACTTCTGTAAAAAGTCCAGTCAAATGTTGTGAAAACTTAGAAAGATATAGTGAGCTGATTGAAAAATTGTGGAAAATCCCTCAAATAAAGCTATTTTTAGGAAGAAACTCACTATATCGACCCTATCTTTGTGAATTTTTGTGATATTTGACTGGACTTTTTATATAAGTTGCCCCAAAATACTGACTACCAAATTATGCAGGGTTAGCAAGTTTTTGCCATAGGTGGAAAAAACCGCGTTAAAAAACCGTCCCGGCAAAAATAGGTTTTTGCCAAAGTGGTGGCAAAAATAGGCTGTCCATTTAATTTTTTTCGCGGAAAAAGAGAAAAAAATATTTCATGAAAGAAAAAAGAAACTTAATACTTACTTAAAAAATTAATACTCTAAATTTATTTTTGAACTCTAAGTTAAATAAGTATAATTATGCATTTTATGAACAAATACCAACTTTTATAACATAATTTATATATGAAAAAAATATTAATTTTATATAAATGAATAGAAAACTAGATTGTTTATACAATTATTAATGATTATTCACATAATAGAACTGTGGAGGCTCTAAATGAATAAAGCATTTATGTTTATATGTGTTAGAAATTCAAATAAACACTTATATTCTAAATTCAATTTTTTAATATAAAATTATATTTAAAGCAGAACACTATTCAATTTCAAATAATTCAGTGATATCTCCATCACAACCTAATTTTTGTTGTTTTAGCATAGCATAACAATAAACTAGTTTAGATAGAGTATTTGTTGACAGTTTATTTCGAATTTTAGTTTGTACAAATGAAAAATTTGAAAAAAATCTTTCAACAGCAGCACTACTTGCTGGACATATTTGAAGGTGTGTGACTAATGAACAAAAGTCTTTTGAAATCTCACAAGCTTATTCGATACTTCTCCACCAATTATGAGCACTGATGCTACTAATCACTTCTTCTGCAAAATATGAATTAGGGAAGGGTTTTTCTTTTAGTTCGAAATTAATAATATACGATATAAAGTCGGGATTAATTTTACACAGCCATGCTTTACAGCTTTCCTTTTGTTCATAATTTAAAAGTTCACCTCTGTACTTTGGATGTAACAAATATGCTACAAGATGACACGGCAAAACTGCTTGTTCAAATCGCTTTTTTAATTTTGAAAAATGTGGTAAGCAGGGTGCAATACTCTGGTATTTTGTTATCTGTCTTGTGGTCATTTGATAATAGACTGCTGGATTTGAGAATTTCAAAAGAGTATTTGGGGGGGGGGGGGGTGAATATAATACAAAAAGATAAAATGGCTACAGGCTACTTACTGAAAGCAAAGAATGTAACTTTTTATCCCTTTCTTGGAGTGTAAGAAGGAGGTAAAAAAATTCTAGCTTCCTAACAAGACATAACAAATCATTTTTTCAATGTATAATATTCAATTTAATTTAATTACTTTTTTATCTGTAACACACTACCTTCATCAGATAAATAATTATAAATTAGTACCAAAGACTTAAATATTTACATATTTTTAAGACTCATTACATAAAACAAAAGTAACAAAGTTATAACCTTTTGATAATTAAAAAAATATTAATGCCTCACAAAATACTTTACTTAAGAAAAAAAAAAAAAATAGATATCTGATTTTTAATTTGGTTCTTAAATTCCTAAGCATTAGACTGAATCCTACCTATTTTATAAAGATTTAAAATATGTAAAAATATTTAATTATATTTATTAATTAGCAAATTAAATAAAAATATTAAATGATATGTTATTAAAATTAATTGTTTATACCATTATTATCCTTATTAGCTTAGATACTTTGACATATTAAAGTCAAATAAGAATTTGCCATTTTTGCCGGTTTTTTCCATTTTTGCCCTGGTTTTTTCCAGTTTTTGCCACTGTCCTGGCAAAAATACCTTTTTGCCGGCAAAAATGCCATTCCTGAAATTATGAAATAAAAATTTTGAAATCTTCTGTGCATGAGCAGTTAAAAATTATCTCATAAAAATGCCCATATCTCATCAAATATTCAATATATTCATGTTTTAATTGCAGTATACTGTTGCTACTATTCTTTGGCAAGTTTTCGGAAAGTTGTGTTAAATTTGGTTGAAAACTCGGTATTCTATAAGCAAAAAACTTTTGAATTTTTCACAGACACAATAACATCTTTACGAATATGAGTGCTATACTTACACAAATGCACACAAACGTTGAACAGGACCCAAATAGTCATTTAACACAGTGACAAACCATTTGCAGCATTTTCTGTTACATAGGTGATCGCAAATATTATTTTATTATTAAACTTATTATTAGCCCCCTAATTGTCGGCCCAACTAAATCTTCACCAAGAAATATGAAATCAAACATGTTCTTTTCATCCCAGAAGTTCAAGAACAATTTGCCAATAATTTTTGTAGATATTCGACAAAACGTGTGCAATCGAAAGCATCCAGTCCCTGTACTTTAATTGGAGGCCAGTGTATTTTGTGCATGTCTGCAATATTATCATAAAGCTCTGTATTAATTCTTCATATACTGCGTACAAAAAGCATAATTTATGTCTATGCTTATTACTATTATATGAGAGTTCCTGTTTAGAATTAAAGGTTGTATATTTTCATCTTAATTCCTGTAACATTTTTTTTTCACTTTTAGAATGTTGAAAAATTATCATCATATAAGGAGTGTATCACAGAAGAAACACCTTGGCAAGAGAAAATAGATTGCTTTCCCAATTTAAAGTGTTTTATTCTTCGTGGAAGTTATATGTTTCAAGGTATTATTGATTTAATTCTAAAACATCTTGCAATATTTTGCCCAAATATTGAAGAACTTAATATGGAGGGCATTTTAACTATTTCATCTGAAGCTGTTAAATATCTTTGTAAAAATAAAAATGGAGAAGCTCTTTGTACAAAATTAAAAATACTTCGTATTGAAGAGACATTTATTAAGGAAGATGATATGAAATATTTACTTCAAAGTTTACCTTCACTTGAAATTATTGATTATCGTAATCTCCCTCTTGTGTTATACTCATTGCATAAAAAGGATTTATCATCTCTTGATAATGTGAAACCTTATAGAATTGTTGAACTAAATTTAAGTCATTTTGTTAATCACTGTTTCTTTTTGGATATTCGAAAAGTTTGTCTGTCTCTATGCCCTCATTTAAAGTTTTTAACTTATGGATTATTAGAAAATAATGATTTGAATATTTTACCGAAGTTACCTGATTTAGAAAAACTTTGCATAGATAATGTTTCAGATTCAAAATATAATATAGACGAACTCTTGAAAGCTATATGTGGAAAATTAACTGCTCTGACTGTAACAAACTGTACATTATCAGTTTCTGTTCTTGCTGAAAGCTGTCCTAATCTTACAGTACTAGAACTGAATGAGGTAAATTTGCTTGTTGACTGTAATTCTAAGTGCATACGAAATTTGTCTTCTATTAAATTTGAGGATTCTGATATCTCAGAGAACACTAATGCAATCTGTTTATTGTTATCATCATCAGAAAAATTAAAATCATTAACAATTGAGTATTGTAATTTGTTGTCTTCCGAAATAAAAGCAACCATTTTGAAATGCTGTGAACTGTATCCTGTAGAAGAAATCTGTTTTTTAGATTGTGTGATTGAAATAGACTTTATAAAAGAACTTCTTTTAAACTGCCATACTTTGACCTCCATAGATATAGGTGGTTGTTTGAACAGAACCGAAGAAGAGATATTATTGAAATTTGCTAACACTCTACCTAGTTCTGTTGCAGTTTTCTCTGATTGTCCAAAAGATTATTTTGATAATATAAATATGCATTACCGTATTTTTCACTCTGGCGATGATGATACTAATTCTGTTGGTGATGATGATGATTTTTATTTTGGATTCCCTGATGATGTTTGATATTAATTTTTGAAATGTGATGTGTCTACAGTTGAACATTGTTGGTATAACTGCTTATGTCCAAGAATATTTCATGCTAAAAACATAAGGAAACTCTTGAAATTCATATACGTTTTTGACAGTAAAAAACTGTATTTTTCTGAGTTTTATTATTATTGCAAAATGTTTACTTTGTTTAAAAGAATAGTTTTTAAATGCAGATGTATTTTCTTCATAAAGATCCCTGTTAATTCATCGTCTGAGCAATTTTAAATGTCTTCCATCAAACTTCTTTTAAATGATATGCATATATAATTTTTATAGTTATGAATTAAGCCGAAATATTGGGCGTAATTCATAACTACAAAAATTATATATGTATATCATTTCACCGATGATGGGTTTCATTTCATCTCATGTTTGTCCAAGGTTTATGACTCATGAAGATATGCCATCTTGTATTTTGCTAATGTATAAGAGTGAGGGCTGCCAGGCTGGGTATCGTCCGAGTGGTTAAGTTGGTAGAATGCAGGTGTGCTATACCAGTGACCCCGGGTTCAAGTCCCAGCTTGGACACTTTTCTACTCTGTTGGCTATATGTTTAGTTAGCAGTGTAAAAATTCATGTAAGTAAAATATTACCGTATTTTTCACTCTGGCGATGATGATACTAATTCTGTTGGTGATGATGATGATTCTTATTTTGGATTCCCTGATGATGTTTGATATTAATTTTTGAAATGTGATGTGTCTACAGTTGAACATTGTTGGTATAACTGCTTATGTCCAAGAATATTTCATGCTAAAAACATAAGGAAACTCTTGAAATTCATATACGTTTTTGACAGTAAAAAACTGTATTTTTCTGAGTTTTATTATTATTGCAAAATGTTTACTTTGTTTAAAAGAATAGTTTTTAAATGCAGATGTATTTTCTTCATAAAGATCCCTGTTAATTCATCGTCTGAGCAATTTTAAATGTCTTCCATCAAACTTCTTTTAAATGATATGCATATATAATTTTTATAGTTATGAATTAAGCCGAAATATTGGGCGTAATTCATAACTACAAAAATTATATATGTATATCATTTCACCGATGATGGGTTTCATTTCATCTCATGTTTGTCCAAGGTTTATGACTCATGAAGATATGCCATCTTGTATTTTGCTAATGTATAAGAGTGAGGGCTGCCAGGCTGGGTATCGTCCGAGTGGTTAAGTTGGTAGAACGCAGGTGTGCTATACCAGTGACCCCGGGTTCAAGTCCCAGCTTGGACACTTTTCTACTCTGTTGGCTATATGTTTAGTTAGCAGTGTAAAAATTCATGTAAGTAAAATATTCTTTTAAATGTCTTTCATCAAACCTTCTGTCTTTCATCAAACTTCTTTTAAATGTCTTTCATCAAACTTCTTTTAAATGTCTTTCATCAAACTTCTTTTAAATCTTTTTTATCAAACTTTTTAAAATGTTTCTAAACATTCTTTAAAACGTCTTTGTTAGACTTTTAAAACACATCTAATTGTTTTTTGTAGAGATGTTAGTTAAATTATTGAGGTTTGTTGAAACTTTATTAGTTTTTAATTGTCAAATTATTTATTTTGGGAGAGAAGATTATGTGAAATTCCAGTGTTTTTAAAGAGTCTGAAAGCAGTCATTTTGTTGTTGTCATCATCAGCAAAGTTAATATTATAAAAATGTAATTTTCTTCTGAAATAAAAGCATCATTCTTAAAATGTTATGGACTGTTTTTTATTTAGACAATCTCTTTATTTTTGGGTGTGTGGATGGGAATGGTGGGGAGAAACATAAGATTTTAATGTTTTTCATTAAGTGCATAAGCCTTTTATTCTATTTTGTGATGATCAGAAAAATTTCCAGTATAATAAATGTTATAATAAGAAAATTATACTTGTGCATAACATACATGCCAACCTCCAGCTTTTAAAAATAAAAATATGAAAATAAACATGCTTCAGACCATAAATTTATTTAACAAATGAATTAAGTATTCAAATGACTACCACATTTAATGCATGACACATTTAATATTAAATTATCTGGTTCAAAGTAGTTTAATACTTAAAAAGAAGGATTATTACACATATTTATATGAAAGGATAAAGTGACTGTTTTTTAAAACTTAAATTAAAATTTTAAAATTTAAAGTACAAACTAATATTCTTAACTTTAATTCTGATGCTTAAAGCTTTTTGCCGCTGGTAACTTTCTTTTCCAGCAATACATCTTATTACTTTCAGATTTCATTTTCTGTCTACCTTTAAAATTTTTGTCAAAGGGATTTTCGTAGGCATTTGTGGTTAGAGCTGGGCCCAGAAGCAGAATTTTCTGCGTCAGTCTGCAGCAAACTGAAATTTATCTGCGACCTAACAATACTAGACTAAGCTTACTATTATAAGAAATAATATAAACCCATAAACAAAATTTCAATTTATAAAGAAAATTTAATAAAAGGATGCAACAAATACCGAGACTTAAAGTAAATTTCAGCTATTTTTTAAACCCAGCGTTTCTTTTTAAGCTGGTGGACTAATCTGCAAGGTTTTAAATAATCTGCAGCGCCTGCTGCCGTGCTGCACTGTTTCTGCTACTGGGGAGGGGGGGGGGAGGTACAGCAGCGAGCCAAGGAATTGTACAGGTCTTAACCACATGTCACTCAACAGGTCAACTTCCAATAAAATTAAAGTTCCCTCCTTTTAATAAACAACAGTGAACAAAAATGCCCTCTGCTGGAAATAATTTTAATTACACCATTTAAATAGTCGGGAGTAGCTTTTTGCAATCATGTCTTGTTAGCTAAATCTATGTTGCTTTCTGGGCATTTTCAAGAATATCTCAAACAACCCAGCTGGACCTGGTTTAAAAAGGAGTACTGTACAAAAAAGTCAAATCGGGTCCCTAGAGCTTTAAGCCTTGTATCTGAGTTTATAATCGACTATGACTGTTTCCTGTAGCAGAAACTAAAACTCTAGTTAAAAGCACAGCCGGGATGCAACGTGAAAATGTGCCCTGCTATGCAAGTTCCATCACTAAATCGCGACAATGTTATTAGTCGTACCGCCAGATAAGAAACGTGAACCCCAAGATTCATTTCATATATAAGTGTGATCACATAATAAAAGTTTATCACTAGTACTCACTATGCAGCCTATTGCCCAAATACAGATCTTGATTTATTTCATATAGACTGCAAGTTGGGCATATGACAGGGGGTTAATACAGGTTTTCTTTTTTCTTCAAGCCCATTTTGTGTTCTGTTTGTTATATGTATATATACAGTAGAAGATCTTTATAACGCAATTCTCCATATAACCCGCAACTTCACAGATGTAAACAATGATTTTTGCAGTTAAAAAGCACCTGCATTTTCACATTGTAAAATATTGCTACTCTCTAGAGTACTAAATTTGATACATTAGTTCAACTTTATCTTCTAATGACCTTTTTACTGAAAAAAATGCTATTATTACAATAAACATTTATGAAAATGTCTAATATAAGGGATGGTTGTGTCAGTTATATTTGGATCATGTTTATAAAGTAAATTAACAATGTCTGACCTATGTTATGCAAAAATTTATAATTTGGATAACTCTTGATAACAAGGAATGCAGTATAAGAATGCAGTATAAAGATATTCTAATGTATTTTGATATGTTTCAGACATATTTGCCATATTTATAAGGTAAATTTAATGATGTGATCATAATGCACAACCTTGCGTTTTTAGGTTTGCGTTATAAAGATCTTCTACTGTAGTCAGGGGCGGATTTAAGGGGTCGCAATCGCGAGGGGCCCCCAAATCTTTTTTTGAGTTCAGAGAGAAATGTGACGTTTTGATAAAAGGATTTTTTTAGTGTTCTTTTTTTTTAATTTTTCAGTTAATATTACAATATCATTTTCATGTAATAAATATAACTTTTTCTATGCTTTACTACTACCAGAAATGTTTTAGTTTTCCCCATCTTTTTTTCCTTTATGAATTATCAGGATTATGATCGTTTTTGTGGACGGATAGGGTGAGATTCAAATGATACTTGGGTCTGAGCCGAAAGGAACACTGTTAGAGACATTCTATCACGATTTAATTATACAGATTGAGGGACTAATTAAATCATGGGCCTTCAACCTGAGGCCCCTGATTTTGGGGGCCCCACATCTGGTATGCAGTTTTCATAAAGCTGATATTTAAAGTGAATTTTTACTCTGTTACTGATTATCTATACTAATAAAGCAAAGTTTTGCTCTGTCTGTCTGTGTGCGAATGGCTAGCAAACTGTACCACACATAGAAGTCTGAAAATTTAGGTGAGGATAGTCTCCTAATGCACCTGTGGCTCATATTTTTAATTTTTTAAGGGCCGGGGCCCCTTTAAGTTTTTATGCACTAAATTGCTAATAACTTGCCCCCTTTTTATCCAATCTTCTTCGTTTTGGGGGACCTTTCTCCATTTAGTTATTCTCGCCTTTCTACTCTCCAGATAAGACCCTGACACCTTGTGACTCGATACAGGGCCCCTTCAAGTTTTTGTGCAAATAAAAGGTTAATAAATTGCTTCCTTTTAATCCGATCTTCATTTTTGATATCCTTTTTCCATTTGGTTAGTCTCACATTTCTACATTCCAGTTTAGATCCTGGGGCCCCTAGGGTGTCTCCGGCACGTGCGGAGCACTTCCGATACATGTTGCCTTGTTGTTGTACATGTTGGGACCCAGGTTACAGGTTCGTTCGGAAAGAAGTTTGTTGGGAACACTCTAGATGCTGCGGAAGGCAATGGGGGTCTCCGAAATTGGGTTCATTTAAGGGTGTTCTCAAATCCAAAAGGACAACTTTCTGACATAAGTTTTAATTTATTTTTGTTCGAAAATGCATGAAACTAGCTGGTGTTCTTGTTCAGAAACTATGAGCTGTTTTTCCACTTTTTTGCAAACGTAATAGATCTTTCAGAAAATAGTGTCAAAGTGGGCATTTTTAACCGAATTTCCGCGCGAAGGAAGAAAGAGCACTCAAGAGCGGGTGAAATACATGTTTTTCACGTGATTACACTTGCTTATAACTCAATAGGTAACTGATTGATCAAAAAATGGAAAAAACAGTTCAATTCCAAATCGCTTCCATGGCCAAGCTTTCCAATTTTATACCTTCCGTTGAAAAATGAATTTGTAAATGTGTCAAAACGTTTTGCGCTTGTTGACCAGAGCAGTTAATAACAGCCTTAAAAGAATTTCAAAAGATATAAAATCCTACAAACTTGAGTTTTCTTTAAGGTTATTATTTACGGACCCCGGGCAACGCCGGGCGTGTCTGCTAGTCTATACTAATAAAAGAAAGTTTCACCCTGTGTGTCTGTATGCCATGGCTCTCAAAATCTACCGCATATAGAAATCTGAACATTTCGGTGATGATAGTCTAAGCCAGTTCCTGATGTACCTGCGAGTCAGATTTTTAATATTTTAAGACCCGTTGCATATGTTGTTAATATTTTAAGACCCGTTGCATATGTTGTTAATATTTTAAGACCCGACCCCCCCCCCCCCCCCCCCAAGCCCATCAAGTTTTTATGCCCTTAACTTTTAATAACTTGCCTCTTTTTTATCTGATTTTTGTCGTTTTGGGGGGCCTTTCGCCATTTCGTTATCTCCCTTACTACGTTTCAGTTATGATCCTGGTTTCCTGGGGACCGATACAGAGTACTGGAAGTTTCTGTGCTCTAAATTATTAATAACTCTCACTTTTTAATCCAATATTCGTTTTTGGTGCCTTTTTTCAATTTTGTTATTCCAGAGATTCTACATTCCAGTTTAGACCCTGGCCCCCTAGGACCCGGTCCAGAGGCCTTTGAACGTTTTGTCTGCATGCATTTTTCACTCCTTAATTGTGTCGCCCTCTCAATGCATAACTTTAAAGTTGATTCTTGGAGTTGGTTCTAAAGTTGGTTCCTGTCCCCGGGCCAACACTCTCATATTTTTATTGGGGCCATAAGGCCCTTTTTAATGCATCTTCCCCCATTTTTGCGTATTTCTTTAAAATTTTATTCTAATAATTCATACCCTATGCTTAATTTCGTCTAATTAAAGATCTAAAGCACAAAGTAGCCTTTTAACATGTTTTCATTTAAGAGCCCTGATCTGAACTATCAGTTGGCCTCTTTTGCATCTCCTATTATAGCTTCCTTAAAAATGGTCCTATTCACTAACTTTTTTATTCTAACAACTTCTTAGGTCCTCCAACTACTACATGAACTAGAAAAAAAATTCTCAGACTTCAGCTACCACCAATTTTGAATATTAATGGCTTTCTTGGGACCCTTCTTTAAAAATAATCCAAGTCTCTTGCAATTCTCTTTTACATAGTTCTTGGCTCCTCCGGTTACTTTATAAACTACTAAAAAATTTCCTTATACCCAACTATATTCGAGTTAAGATTGTGGTCCCCTGGGGCGTGGTACAGGGTCCCTTGAAGTTTTTGTGCCTCAATTGTTAATAATTGCCCCCCTTTAATCCGATCTTTGTTAAAAGGAACTTTTCCATTTAGTTATTCCCCCCATTTCTACATTCCAGTTACGGCCCTGGCGCCCGGTCCGGAGCCTCTTGAACATTTTGAGTGCCACGTATTTTCACCCCCTAATTCTGTCACTCTCAAAGCATTAATTTAAAATTGAGTCTTGGACTCCTGCCCCCGGGTCAACACCATCATATTTTTATTGGAGCACTAGGGCCCTTTTTTAAGCATCCCCCCCCCCCCCCCCCGATTTTTTGCGCTTTTCTTTATATTTTTATTCAAATGATTAATTTATATCTTAAGCCTAATTTCGACTAATTAAATATCTAAAGTGATTGCTAGAACCTTTTAACATGTTTTTATCTCAGGGCCCTGCTCTCAGCTATCAATTGACCCATTTCGGGCTCCCTATTATCGCGTCCTTAAAAATGGTCTGATTCACTAGCTTTTTTTCTAACAACTTTTTAGGATTTCCACCTATCCCTCATATTTTTATTGGGGCCTTAGGGCCCTTTTTAAGTATTTCCCCTTATTTTTAGCGTATGTATTTAAAATTTTATTCTAAGGATTAATTTGTAGGTTATGTTTAATTTCGACTAATTGGAGATCTAAAGAGCTAAATACTAGGACCCTTTAGCATGTTTTTATCTTAGGACCCTGCTCTCAACTATCACCTTGGCACCTTTTGATCCCCCATTACATCTCCGTTAAAATTAGTCCGATTCACTAGCTTTTTCTTTTCTAACAACTTATTATAGGTTTTTCAGCTACTCCATGAACGACAAAAAAATTTCTCAGACTTCAGCTACCATCAATTTTGAATATTAATCGCCTTCTTGATGCCCTTGATCCGATTCTCTTGCAATTTTCTTTGATATAGTTCTAGGATCCTCCTGCCACTTTATAAACTACTAAAAAATTTCCTTATACCCTTACTACCAACTTTTTCGAATATTAATCTTCTTTTCGGCATCAACTTACGTTTACTCACTACAGTCGTAAATTAAAAATAACGCTACTGTTAAAGGTAAGTGGTTAACTTTAGAGAGGTGGGGGTATTTCATCCGTAAATTAAATATTGGGTTAATGTTAAAGAGACTTTGATAAATTTATAGATGGAGGGGGCACCTTCCGCATTCTTTCCTCGGGGTTTTATCGGCCCGATTTCAATGGCAATTGGTTTATCCAACTGAGATTATAATTAAGCTACTTTCTGCATTATGAAAGTTTATCTTGGACTTTTGTTACCACCATTTTCGAACGTTAACGGCGCATTCTTTTCTCGGTTTCTATGGCTCGATTTCATCGAAAATTGGTTCATTCAATTTAGCTTAAGATTGTTATACAGATTTTAGTTCCAAATTCTACCGCTCGAGGGAAGCATTCTAATCTCGGGTTCTATGGGCCCGATAACTACGGGGTTTGGGTCATTCAACTTGATTTTCAATTGTCTTCGGCGGTGCGGAGCACTTCAGGTGCCTCAGACAGCGACAAGCCACGTCACAAGTTCGTTCAAAAAGAGGTAGTGGCATAGCCAAATGCTGTAGACACCAGTAATATTTTAAAGTTTTCTTCGTCTTGATTAATAGCAGAAAATTCTCCAATTGCATAAGGCGAACGGAACTTTACAAAATCACTGGTATTCAGAGAATTTGGAACCCCACCCTGGCTACGCCACTGGAAAAGTTTTTTGGGAACACACTCGACGATGCCGAAGGCATTGGGGCCCCGATTTTCCGAAGATATAAAATCATACAAACTTGAATTTTGTTTAAGGTTATTATAACGGGCCCGGTCAACACCGGACGGGTCAGCTAGTAATCAATATTTTATTATTGCAGAAGTTTATTATTGCATCGTAAGTGTTCATACTTTTCCCCTCTCATAAAATTCTCCACATCCAGATCAAATATGACACACGACAATGAAATATATCATGACTGCCAAAGACAATGTCCCCCATACTTTTCCCGAATATGAATTTTTTCCCACTTTAGCAGATGTTTTGCTAATCGCAGTTGTGAAAGTGGCACTTTTACATTTTTGGGAACCTATTTTATGGCATTCGCTTTTAAGACACACACAATTACAAACTTATATGTAGATTAGTTAATTAAATTGGTGTTTAAAAAATATCTATCATATATATATAAAATCCTAATGAAACGAATTTATGAAACGACTGATTGTATTTCACAGCTATTATTTCTAAAATATGAAATCCTTGGCGGTGAAATTAGCACAAATTGTCCGTATTGATCCGCTATGTCAAAAATGGTATTAGAATTTTAAAATTTGATTTAGTTTTCGATGTATTTATTTTTTGTTTCTAATTGTAATAATATTTTTTAATGATGGCAACTAAATGACTCCATTTTTGTGGAAAAAAGGGACGAAAGATAAAAATATAAGGATTATTAAATTTATTTTCTTTTAAGTCATTTTCAAATTCAAATTGAGATTATCTTTTATTTCAATCGAAA
The DNA here is from genome assembly GCA_963932465.1 of Maratus speciosus. Classification (NCBI taxonomy): domain Eukaryota; kingdom Metazoa; phylum Arthropoda; class Arachnida; order Araneae; family Salticidae; genus Maratus; species Maratus speciosus. Next base: position 226,328,055 of record OZ010789.1, read on the forward strand.
GTGAAGACAAGATTTTGATAATATTTTTAATATGTGTGCAATATTTTTCAGGAAATTTTGAAAAAATAATTCATTAAATAATAATACGATTAAATAATATTTTATTATTTATTTTAATCAAATTTTCCTCATTTTAAGATATATTTTTTTCATACTTCAGAAAAGGTTAGTATTTCATATTGCTGCCAATTTTAAAAACAGCGCAAAGAACAATGTTTCATTTCAATTAAAATATTATTTTCATGTGACTATTATACATTTGCAGGGGTAGAGCACCCTAGTATCTATATTATAAAGGACAAACATATCTGTGCGTAACGCATACGTCATTTTGCGAATGGCAACACTTTGAAATTTGAAATAAAATTTTGGTTTTGGAATTTTCTTTACTGCAAATTTTTAAACTTCTAAACATCGCACATTTTAAATTTTTACACCGTCGTATGAGGAAAAAAATGTTATTTTAAATGCAATTTGTTTGAAAGCTGTACCTCAATTTATTTTTTAGATATTAATTTTTTTGTAGTTTTTAGTACCTTTTTTCTTATTGTGGCATCAAAAATACCCCATTTCTATTGAAAGTCACTGAAAGTAAACGGAAAATAGGCGATACTGTATCTTTTCGTTGCCATTTTCTCATAAAACTTGAAAAAAAAAGTTTAAATTAAAATATGGGCTATGTCAAAAATATTGTGTGTTATTCCGTGATAATGACGTCATATTCATACTTTTCTATAGACGAAGTTTAAGACTGAAATGTAAAAGTGGATTGCTTTAGTGGATGCAAATGACGTCATTTTATAAAACAGCGTGTATTTTAATTCTTAAACCTGAATTATGTTTTGTAGAAGGGCGTCATTTTCACAGCCCAGCTGCTTTGAAATTCTTCACAGATGAAAATGCTTCACTTTTGAATGTAATGTAATGTAATCGAAATCACACACTGATAAAACGCAATGTTTTACAAAAATTTAGAGTGTCTTTATAAAAGAGAGGTGACACGCAAATAATAGCGATTTATATTACAAAAATTGATGATTCTCGCCTGGATGGATTTGCTTCGCCGAGTTAGACAAGCAAACAAATAATTCGTGGTTTAAAATAATATCATGTTCCTGAAGTTTTTGTCAAAAATTCTCTCGAATAATAAAATTTTAATGCTATACTTTAGGACATTCTACTATAATTTTATCAAAATAACATAATTTGCTTAATTTCATTTTTCCTTATTTTATATAATCTATATATTTAAAGAACAAATGTGTTTTTTAGTCATCTGCCCTGATCTTTCTGCTGAACCAATTTTACTAATATTTTTTTTTTAACTGAAAGGTGTTTATTTATTGATGTGATCGCACTATCTGTTTTTTTTTTTAAATATCCCTACTTTTATATTTTAATTTGAAAAGCATTTTATGAAATTTCTTCAAAATTGTTAAAATTAGATAGCTTTCATTATTGAAGACAAGAGAGAAATAATGAGGTATTTTTTATCTTTATTCATGCTATTTTCTGATAAAAATTCAAAACTGTTGTACAGGGTTTAATGTCGCAAAATACCATTAGGAGCAGGATATTATATTAGGGGCATAATAATGGAAAATGACATACTGCTTTTAAAAACACGCATTTTTCCTCATAAATTTTCTATATTCTTTTTCCTTCTGATATGTACTGATACTAAATTTCAGACACTAGGCAAAATGTTTATTTAAGTGAAAATTAAGTCATATTTAAAAGAAAACGATCATTTTCATAGATAAAACTAAACATTTTAACACATGCGTCTAAAAAACATAAATTACGGAAATTTTTACTCTCCTTAATTGAGATTAGAATCTCAAGTCTGTTCACATAAAAGATGCTGCTGACAATCGTGACTTCAAGTTTTGAATTAAAATGAATTTTAAATGATCAAACAAAATACAAGTTTTTTTAAAATGATGAATATTGATATGAGAAGTGCGTATGCAAATTTTGAGAATGTGAAAATTTCTGTTTTTCATTCCGGAATACCAAGCATAAGAGCCTCAATAGATAACCACATAGGGAAAAAATTTACTTTAAAATGCAATTTGTTTAAAAAATGTATCTTAATTGGCTCATGCATTATATTTTCTAAAATAATTTTTAAGCATGATTTTTTTTAAATTTATTTTATCACGTTCCGGTTTCAATACATAATAATAATAAACATTTTGCACATAAAGCAACAAACATTTTTCAGCATTTGTTTCTGACTATTTTTGCATAACGAAATTAATACTTCCTTTATAAACAAATAAAAGAATAATATTAAAAAAAAATACCAATCTAACATATATGTGAAAGACAAATTAACGAAATTAATACTTCTATTATAAACAAATAAAAGAATAATATTGAAAAACACAAATCTAACATATTTGTAATCGTACAATTTAAATTTTTAAATCACCAAATAGGATTTTTTTTTTCAAATGGAATTTGTTTGCAAAGTTCATCTCAGTTTACTGATTGTCTATGGTTTTAAAAACAATTTTAAAGCATGAAATATTTTTTAATTTATCTAAATTGCGCGAAGCTCGATTACGAAATATTAATCTGTTTGCCCTCAAAACAAAATAAAGAGTTCATCATTTTCTCACGGCTAATATCCATTAAAAAACACTCCCCTATGAATAAATAAATAAAATAACATAAATAAAACACACATTTAACAGACATGTATAAGCTCTGAAATTATCAGAATATAAAAGGATGCCCATAAGTAGCAAAATCTTCGTCAAATAACTCTTAGGATGCGGCTAATAAGAAAATCGCTTTTGATAAATTTCAAAAATTTATTTGATTGTATAATTCGTATTTTCCATATGAAAAATACTTTTTTAATGTAAGTGATCAATCTAAAAAATTTATTGCATATAAAAAGAATTATTAGTTTTCAATTAAAAAAAATGTTTTCATCTATATTCTTTAACCCGGGAAGCCCGGGTACGATCCCCTAGTTTATATAAAAATGCAGAGCAGATGGTTATAAAACAACACGTGGAGCTTCGAATCCTTTTTATATCCATAGAGCATTTGCCATTCTTTGAGCCCAGCTGTATAACGAAAAGGAGAAAAATATAATTTAATTTGGTTATAATTGATGAATTTATTTGATTTCTGAAATTGTTTTATTAAAATATGAAATTAAAACTGCAAGCAAGATAATATCATGTAGTGCAGTTCGCTGCAGCCCCATGCATTAAAACCCTATAGATTTATATCTTATTTCATAAATAAATGAGCCAAAAACGAAAAGCAGCGAAAAGAAGTTTTGAGTTACGGCTCAGCAGATGCTAAAATATTGTCTCCTTAGTTTCTGATTAATTTTTGTTGCAATTATCATTTTATGTTCTTAAAAAATTGACAGGAAAATAAGATACACAATTTTAGCACATTTATCTGTCATGATCTGATGTAATTTGAATATTAAATGAATTTCGTATAATTAATCGTTAACGATTTGAATACATTTTAATTTATTTGTTAGTAATTATTATAATTAAGTTTTGAATAGCTGTTATTTTTAACTAGCTGACACGCCCGGCATTGCCCGGACCCGTGATGAATGACACTTAAATGAACCTCAAATTTGTATGACTTTATATCTTTAACTCTATTTTGCCTGAATTTATATATTTAAATGAAAAAATATTGAATTAAAAGTACATGCTGTTTGGTATTTTATTTTCTGCGTAATTAGATTTTTTGGAGTCTATGCTTAACAAAAGCGAGCGAAACCGCAACGAAATACTCAGGTTTTTACTGATTTCATCGAACTTTTCACACATTTTATTTTTACCGATTACATTACCGATTAGAAGGTTTCAGCTTTAAGAACATATTTTTGCTTCGTCAGTACCTCTAAAATTGCGCCCTGGAGGGGCGAAACCGCGACGAAACACTAAAGTTTCTACAGATTTCGCCTAAATTTTCACACCATTTTATTTTGTAAAAAATATTTCTACCCTTCCGAACGTTTCATAATTTTTGTAGGTAATCTAAATCTAGTCTATTGAGATTCTCTAAAAAGACTGTGTTAAAATACATACAGATGTTTAGTTACTTTTAGAATGCAAAAAATATCGTCTCCGTGAGGCGCGAAGTGACCCGAGTTTGCCGGTTACTTGAAAGGGTTAAAATTCATATTTTTAAAACTGATTGCACCATCGATTAGAAGAAGATTTTATCTTTAAGAAAATATTTTTGGTTTGTCGGTACCTCTAAAATTGCACCCTGGAGGGGCGTTGCCATAAGGGAGAAAACGTTTTTTTTTTTTTTTTTTGGAAAAACGACCCTCTTTGAATTTTTTTTTTCAAAGAGTTAACTGCGATGTTTAAAAAAAAAAAAATGATTACGGGATTTGAGACGTAAGGGTAAGATCTTTTAGAATATGTCTTCCGGTTTGAACTTTAGTAAGCGGCTGGGCAGATGTAAGTTAATATGAGATGTAAGTTAATATAGATGTAAGTTAATATGACAATATCCCCCCCCCCCCCCCCCCCCTTGGAATTCCTTCTTTTCGATGTTCATTTTCTCATGATGTGTAAATAAGGCTTGCTTTTTCCAGCTCGTTGATTGAGATGAGTTTTTAATGAGAGTGCGTTGCGATTGTTAATGAATAACTCAGCTTATAAGTAGATATTTAGAATTATGAGTCTCAGATGTATCAGGAGAAGCCTTGGACTACTTTCACAAAAATTTTCCGCTTTGTACGTGCGGTAGATTTCGCTAGCCATCGCGAATACACACACACAAAGCGAAATTTTCTTTTATTAGTATATATTACTATAAATATATCCAATTTTTCAAGATGGAAGGGCCCCCAAAAAGTTCCAGTGAGAGGGGCCCCTCACTTAATAAATCCGCCCCTGACTGTAGTATATATAAAGTAGACTCCCTCAATTCCGCTCAGCTTGGGACCAGAGGTTGTGCGGATTTCTGGTCATTGATATGTTTACATTTTTGAAACATTAATTTGATTGATTGTTAAGCAAGGGAAATTATAATGAATACTTACAATAAAGGGAAACATTAAAATAAGTAAAATATTAAAATAATTTATTAGTTTAAAAGTAAGTAATTATTAAAATAATTATGTAAAATAAAAATTTAGAAAAATATTAAATTATTACGGATGAAATCGATTCAATTCGATTCCGAACATCCTATGCTGCCATCTAGTGGTAAAGTGATCGTAAGATCGATACGTCACATATAGATATGCTAATTTATATCAAAAGTAACGTAAATTTATTTAGTAATAAATAAGCTATAATAGCCAAAAGGGAATGATTAACAAAAAATGTAGTAAAAAAAAAACATTGCCGTAGTCGCTAATTTTGGTGCCATCTTGAATTTTGTTCCTGCAACTTAATTGTAAATTTCATGGTTTACATCTGAAATAATACGCGGATTTTAGGGTCGTAGATTTAAGGTAGTCTACTGTATTTATATTTTTTTGGTCAAAATAAAATTTTGTTTTGAAAGATGAAATACAGTTTCTCAAATTCGAATCAAACATTTGTTCATAATAACTTCTTTAAATCCTTCTGCAATAGTTTTCCTTTCTGGTAGCTTATTTTGTTAATATTAAACATTTTAATAAAAATAATCAATGAAAAGTATGTTTTTATGGGATCGTTTTGTGAAGGGGCCTTAAATAATCCCCAAATTTTGCCTGGATCGACCCTTATATAATTATGAGGACATGAGTTTCAAAACTTTCCTTATCCAAAATTTAAAAAATCGAGTTTTCTCCATCAATCTATTCTATTAGTGAACCTGCATCAAAGAAACACTATCTGCAAAAAATCTAGTTTTATCATGCATTTGTGGCATTGTAAAATCTTGGCTTACAATGCAAACAGTACGCAGTCAGAGGTCTTTCGTAATTTCCCAAAATTTGCTTTTCTGGATAAGACGAGTTTTTAAACTCGCGTTCTCTTATATATATATGTTGCAAAATGTTTCTTAAGGCCCCTCAGCTATTTTCAAAGTCTGATACAATGAAAATAAACAAAGATTTTATTTTATTTTTACCCACGATGCGTTAAATCACACCTTCAAAAACATTCCCTATTAGTCAGTAAATTGTTAACATTAGCAGCGGTAGAATTCATATAAAAAAGTCACTGGTCCCATGGACCAGTAAGCATAAGAATTTACTGGTCCGCAGTAATCATCACTAGCCTGCTACATAAAATTCTATTAAGTCCCTTTAACCCTTTGAGTGACCCTCTCCCTTCCTAGGGTGAAACTTCCTTTGCAGTTATCCAAAATTTTCATCATAATAAAATGTAAAATAATAATTTGTTAAAAATTAAACAGTACATAAAGAAAAACTATAAAATTATTAATTAAATATTTCATTTCAGATTATCTATTTCAACTGACTAAGGTTTAATGCTATTTTTTAAAATTTATTGTTTTAAATAAAATTATGCGATTTGTGTTTCATTGCAGTTTTCTCAGGGACAGGAAAGTTTATGTTTACCTTTCAGAGAGGGGGGAGGGGAAGTTACTGGTCCTGCAGACCATTAAATTTTTCAAATTAGTGGTCCGATTGAATTTTTGGTGGCCTCGGACCAGCGGACCACCAAGGATTTCGAACGCTGATTAGTTAAAATTCAGGCTTGAAAAAGAAAGGTTTATTTGATTTAAACTGTTTTTTTTTATTATTATTATTTTTTTTAATCTTTTGCTATTACATATACATGCATATTTGTTGATTAAAAATAAACATTGTTGGATATATTAGTAATATAACTTCATTTGAAAATAATTTAAATTGAATAAATACAGTGAATTATGTAGAAAATTGAAATCATAAATAGTTTAATTTTAACATAACTAGTAAGTAGTAACAGTCTTACATTCAAAGAATAAACTGCTGTATACAGTGAAACATTGATACCATAACAGTCTTTATCAACAATCTTTTGGTTACTAATAACCAATATTTGATGTAGTTTCATGAATATAATTTTCTTTCCCATGGTTATTTAAAAAATAAATTTCAAATACTTCTTGTGATTTTGTTTTTTGAGTGACAGTTCCAAGTCAACTTTTTTGGTCATTATACTAAGAAGGGAAAAAAAAAAAAATATTGAAATGGTATTATTGAAATGCTATAAGAACTAGCATCCAATTTTTGAATGCCTTCTTATTTGACTTCATATCTGGATTTTAATTCTTAAAGGATAATCTCCCCAATCAAGAAAATTTTCTTTTACAGCTTGACCAAAATCTTAAAGATTATTTTGTTATGTTATTAATTGCTTTAATTAATGTGCAGTTTTTAAAATTCGAAATATTTTATGCTTTATTGAATATTTTTGTTTTTGCTGAACCTGTTGAATTTGTTCTCATCAATATGGTCAAATCTAAAAAACAAATGAAAATTCCTGAAAGTGTGGAGGAAAAAAAATCATTGCCAGGTGTTTCTGTTAGATTAATGCAAATTTTTTTTCTGTATCTCTATTTTTAAATACCCTCTGTCCGAAGATATGGAATGGTTCCATGATAGTCCTTTTAGAGGAATTCTCAAGGCATTTTATGGAAGCTATTTTTTGAGTCATACATGGCTACAGTAACATGAGTATCTCTATTGCAGACCTGCCAACTGCTACGAAAAAATCGTAGTTGCTACGATTTGGACCTATAAACTACGATGTTACGAAAATCGGTCTTAAACTACGATTTTTTGCAAAAGACACAAACGCATTTTTTGTTTCTAGTTGCGATTTATATCCTGTGCAGCATATTGTTCAGGAGTGATTCTGTTCCGAAATTTCCAGAATTTCAAAGTATTCATTTCCGAAAGTTTTAAAAAAGTGGTCATTAGTCCGAAAATTCAGACATTAAAAAATGCTCATGGGGGGGAAAAAATCTGGGCTGCAAAACAAACTTCTTAACATAAAACCCTCTTTATGTATATTAACCGCAAGTGAATCGTGTTTCTTTAAATATTTGTACAGGAATTCCCTTCTTTAGAAACCGGGGTGCCAATTTAAGAATTTCTGGAGGGAGTGGGGAGGTGGTTCTTTGAGGGACAAGGTTTGAAATAGTGCAAAATTGCACGATTTGCACATAAAAAAGGAAAGTCCTGCATAATGAAAAATGCTGTGCAGTATTTCCCTCTGCAAATTCTTCCACAATTCTTCATTTGCAAATACATTTTAAAATTTCTTGGAAGTCTGTGATTTTTTTTTTATTATTATTTATTTATTTATTTTTTTTTGTCTTATGGGATTTCCCCCAATTAATTTGTGAATCAATCGCGGAAAAAATTCAGTCTTCAAATGATAGTGTAAAAAATATCAGGAATTTCGTCAAAGATCTCAGAAACAAATAGTGATTATCATCAATTGGTCGCTGAATAAAATCGCTACTTTCATTAAGAGTTCAGAAAGAAATTGTGAATTTCATCAAAAGATTGCGTAAAAAAAAAAAAAAATCACAGATTTCGATAAATTCTCAAGGGAAAACTATTGCAAATTTCGTCAAAAGGTCGCGGAAACAAGTAGTGAATTTTGTTAATTACTTGCGAAAAGATAAAGAAAGTTTTGCCGATCGGTTGCGATAAACTATCGCGAATTTTGACAAATGACCGTGTAAAAAAAATCAATTTCCTCAATTGGTCGCAGAAGAAAATAAATTTCGCCAAAGGATTGTAGTAAAAACGTGGATTTTGTCAAAATGTTGCTGAAAAACGCGAATTTCGTCAAAAGATCAGTAAGAAAATGCAAATTTCATTGAAAGATCTGATCAGTAAGAAAGTGCAAATTTCACCAAAAACACTAATTTCATCACAGGATCACGGTAAAAAATGCGAATTTCGGCAAAAATTCGTGGTAAAAAGTGTGAATTTCAACAAAGAATCGTGATATAAAAAAAAAAAAAAATGTGAATTGTGAGTGTGTGAAAAAAAAATTGTGAATATCCTGAAATGATCGCGGGAAAAAAAATTGCAAATTTCGTCGAAATTTACTGCACTGGCCTGAAAAATTGGAACCAGGCTCCTTTTACAAATGTCAAAAAAGAAAAAGCGCTTTGAAACGAGAAAAAACTCTTAAGATTCATATAAAAATTTTCAGAGGAAAAAATTTATTAGACTGAGTTGAAAAACTGAATTGAATGTCAAAAGATGGCTGCAAAACACGAAAAAACAACCAACCAACCTCCAGATTAATTTTAATTTTGTGTGCTACGATTTCTCAATTTCAAAGGTTGGCAGGTCTGCTATTGAAGTTTCTTTTCCAGATTTTTTCCTTATAATTCCATCTAAAAATCATCAAATCACAAAACATTTGTATTTTTAAGGAATGATTAAAATAAGCCTTTCTAAAGTAACTAGCTCTCTGGAAGAAAATTTAATACAGATGCCTATTTTATATCAGACATGTAGATTTTATACAGTAGTCACTTCAGAATGCTTTTCCATTTCAGGGGTTTCATTTGATTACAGTTGTTTTTGTCTCTTTTAAGAATCCTGCATAATTATTTTAGGTTATGTGAAACGAATAAACTTTACTAGGTTTTTATACTTTCTCAGATTCAATGCGAAAGCTTTGCAGACCCTCTGTTGACTAGTTTGTTTTAAGTCACACTGCCATAAAGCAAAGAGCAATGACTTGTGTAAATTATTTAGGCATCTGTGCATGAGTTCAGATTCCAATAATTTGTATTTACTAATTTCTGACTCAAAATTGATCTTGTACAATCCTCTATAAATACTTCATTTACTGCATACAAAATTAAATTTTTTTTGTTTTCTCTGCTCATTAGTTATAACAATTTTTCTGTATCAGCAATAAACATATATTAATTCCTTTATTTATTTATTTATTTTTTTTTATTTTTTTTTTTTAGAATATTGAAAAATTATGTTTCAATCATGTGCATTTCGTAGAAGAAACACCTTGGCAAGATATAATTGGTTGCTTTCCTAATTTAAAATGTTTTATTTTTTATGAAAGTTGTAAAGATCTAGTTCTAAAACATATTGCAATATTTTGTCCCAATATTCAAGAAATTTATTTGAAGGGTATTTCCTCTATTTCTTCTGAAGGTGTAAAATATCTTTGTAAAAATGAAAATGGAGAAGCTCTTTGTACAAAGCTGAAGAAACTTTATCTTGAATATACATATATAGCGGTAAATGATGTTAAATATTTACTGAAAAATTTGCCTTCACTTGAAACTATTGATTACCGTGATCTTCCTCTTGTGTTATACTCATTGCATAAAAATGATTTATCATCTCTTGCTAAAGTGAAACCTTATAATATTATATCATTAGATTTGAGTTATTGTGCATTTTATCCTTCCTACTCTAATATTCGAAAAGTTTGTTTATCCGTATGCCCCAATTTGAAGCATTTATCTTATAGTTTGTTAAAAAATGATGAATTGAATTTTTTTCCCAAGTTGCCATATTTAGAAAAACTTTATCTAGAATGTGTTTCAAGTTCAAAAATGAATGTAGACGAACTCTTGAAAAATGTATCTGGAAAATTAACTTCTCTGTCTATAACAAACTGTACATTATCAGTTAGTGTTCTGGCTGAAAGCTGTCCTCACATCAAAGTATTGGAAATGAATAAGGTACGTCTGCTTGTAGATGGTAATTCTAGACCCATACTGAATTGTTTGTCTTCTTTTAAATTTGAGAATTCTGACATTTCAAAGAGTGCTAATGCAATCAGTTTATTGTTGTCATCATCAGAAAAATTAGGATCATTAACATTCGAAACATGCAATCTGTTACCTTTTGAAATAAAAGCAGCCATTTTGAAATGCTGCGAAATGTATCCTATAAAAGAACTCTCTTTTTGTGATTCTGTTATTGAAAAAGTCTACATAAAAGAGCTTCTTTTAAACTGCCCTACTTTGAGCTGTTTAAATATAAGTGGTTGTTTGAATATGAAGCATGAAAATATTTTGTTGAAATTTGCTGAAATTCTGCCTAATAAGCCAAAAATTATTTGTGACCATGAGACAGACAGCGATTCTGAAGATGATTATTACTATAATTACGGTGCCCCGTATGATGATGATATTAGTTTTCCATATTAATATGATGAAGAAAATTATTAAGATGTAATTTTTAAAGCATGTGGTATGTTTACAGAATAAACTGCTTATATGAGAGCATTTTTGTAGATATAACTTGTATGAAACTGTACATTATCAGTTTGCTTCGCTGAAAGCTGTGTTCATCTCAAAGAATTATTACTAAATCTTGATAAGTTTCTTTTTTGACAATTGTTTCAAATATGCTTTCATTGTATGATCCTTTTTATTGCTGCTATTATTAAATTCTCGTGTTTGAAAGAGTACCAAAGCCAATTACTGTATTTCTGTTATCACCAACAAAATTAAAATCCTTTGTATTCCCAAAATGTACTTTGTGTTTTAAAATAAAAGCATATATTTTGAACAGTTAACTGCATCTTATTTAGACAATCTCCTCCTTTTTTCAGTCTGAAAGAGAATGCATAACAGTTTCTATTTTAGAATATCCTATATTAATCTTTACACAGGGTGCTACATCACCAGGAAAACATGGAACAGTCGGAAAATTCGGAAATTTACCTAATAAGTCAGGGAAAAGTCATGGAATTTCAATATTTTATCCAAAATCTGAAAAGTCTGAATAAAATTTCATGGAGATCGCGGAATATAAGTACAAGTTTTGTCCCATGATGGATGTTCAATGTTTTTGTAAATTCTAACTTTTAGAAGTTTCATTTAAATCACCTCCTTCTAAAATCTTCTCTTCCTACTTTTATCAACCCCATCCCTACACACAACTTAAAGTTTTTAATTTATTAATATACTTATATAAAGAAAAAAACCCCATCCCTACACACAACTTAGTTTTTAATTTATTAATATACTTATATAAAGAAAAAAAAAGCTGCTAATTTTAAGCTAGCCGCCCTTGGCGACCAGTTTGGTCTCCCTTAGACATATGCTAAGCATTGCATCACGTTACTGTTATACATAATTTAATTTACTTGCTCAATCTTTCGCCAAATCCCAAGATTCTGATACAGAAATCCTGAACTCGGCATCTTTATGTTAGCCGGGCGTAGGTGATAAATCGCCAAACATTGTTCTCGTAGTATTTTTTCACATTTCATTTAAAATATAGTACTTTCACTCATTTTATTTAAAATGCATAACTTGAATTTAAAACTGAAATAATAAAAATTTATGACTCTCAATTATTACTTTAAAAAAAAAAAAAAAGAAAAAAAAAATACCATAAACCATGACATTTAATTTCAACATTAAAGCTTTGTTTTAATTTACCGTGCGAAAAATTGTTTATGACAGTCGCATGAAATGGCCTATTATAATACTGATGACATGATATTTAAAATATTTGGCGAAGGAACAATATTTGGCGATTTATCACCAGCTCCCGGCTAACATTAAATTACCAAATTGACCTCTTGGCCTACAAAAAGTGAAGCGGTCAACCCGGAACTGTTAATGACAGTCACATGAACATGACTTAGGCTATTATATAGATTTTTGGTGAGTCCAGGACATGGGTTCAAGACCTTCAGTCTCACGACTGATTTCAGTCTTGAAGATATTTTTGGCTGATAGTAAATTCTACTTTATATACTTAAATAATAGCAATTTTAATATTGAACTGTTAATCACTTTCTTTTATTGTAAAAGATCAATTTTTAGCATAATGCAAAGCATATAAATCTTCAAGCCCATTTTTATTTGATTATTTCCAATACTGAAAAAAGTTTTCAGTCTTGGCTTGGATATACTTCTTGTACCCATGGTCCAGGAGATTATTAGGCAATAATGGACCACTACCAGACTACCACACTACCAGAGTCAGATAATATAGACGAACACGCGAACGCCGTTTGCAGAAAATTTTCAAAGTTTGCAGACAGTTCTGAAGTTTTTTACAAATTTTTCATAAAAAAAATTATTAAGACCCCAAGCGGAGAATCTGTGCAAGGCCCGTCGCAGACTTGTGAGAAGGTCTGCAGATAAAAAAAAGCTATCTAGAAATTATTTGCCATATACCATGGAAGAAGCACCCTGGCATATATATTTTGCCAGGGCCGGTAGCAGAAACAGTACAGCACCAAAGCAGGTGCTGCAGATTATTTTAGGCTTTGCAGATTAATTTAACAGATTAAAAATAAATTTTGTGGTGAAAAGTAAATGTTAAATGTTGATCTCTTTTAAATAAAGTTTATTTGGTTGGAAATTTTAGCGAATATTTATGCACTTGTTTAGCATTTCTCTGCAATTTGCAGTGACTTTTTTACATTCGAAAGGGGAATTCGGTTTTAATATCTTAGTAAACATTATCCTCTTTTCAATAAAGTCTAATTCAGAAAACTGGAGGGAGGGGGGAGTTGAGAGCATGTAACGTAATGTGAGGGACTCGAAAGAGGACTTTTTCACTTTTGCTGTTAGCGGCAATATAGGACTTAGGAGTGGCGTGGCGTTTTTCTGCAGAAAATTTTTAAGAAATTATTTGAGTTTGCAGACAGTTTTACATTTTATGTAAGTCTGCAGAGTACCAAATCTAAAATCTATCCAACAATTAAAATAACTAATAAATCATTTTAAATCTCCTTAACCCCCATTTCTCAATCCCTCTACCTAAAGCTGGACTTAAGCAAGTGTGCGATAGTTGCTGAAGCGAATTATAATTCAGTACAAAAATATTGTAATCAGGGCTTAATTTCTAACAAAAAATAAAGTACCCCGGCCATCACTGCATATTTTTATTTCTTACATTATTTGCATTTTTTTTTTTTTTTTTTTTTTTTTTTTTTTTTTTTTTTTTTGCTTTAGCAAAATAAAAATTTTAAATATCTATCTACCTGCAACTTGACTATTAACTATTCCATCTTTTAGTTTATCACTTCTTCCAAATTGAAATCTTTGCCTAATTTTAGTGCTGATTAATCATAGAATTCTGAAATTAAGGTAAGAATTATGATTCATAAATAATGTCAACACAAAAAAGGAATTGCTCGCAGCTATGCACATATATATAATGAATGAACAACTAGCAAAAACATTCATAAGAAACATTTTCAGAAAATTTCATGCACTGTTTCATATCATCTGTGTGTGTGCGACATACTATGTCACATATAAATGTTTGATAGAAAAGAATGCAGAAACTTGGAGATGGGGGGGAAAGGAAAGGTTAATTTAGGCTTCGGTTTTTCAGAATCGTTATTGCACTGGGCTCCAGAGCCCTGTATTTATGAGCTCCGGTGGGATCTGGTACAAGTTAAGTCCTGAGTGTTTTATTTTTTTCCAGTTTGGAGGAAACCAACTGCTCCAACATAGCCTATATTTTATGTTGCTGTCACTACCATTTGGGAGTTGCATGAGCAAAAAATGTTCTAAATTTCGTTTTTTTTTATACTGAGGATCTAACATCTTGAAATTTGTCATGGTGATTACTTAAAAGATGCAAATGCTTTCTACGAACCATCGGAAGAAAATTCCAAATTTAAAAGGATGAAGTGAGAAGAAACTTTAAATATCTCATGTTAGTTATAAAATATAAATGCCCTCTAAGAACAGTCGAAAATAAATTCGAAATGAAAAAGGGGTGAAGCGAAGGCAAGGAGCAAAAAGCGTTCGAAAAAAGTCTCTAAATTACGATTTCTGTGCAATCTCAGTCAAATAATAAACCGATTATAAAAGTAATGGTGGCGAATCAATAGTGATAGTCTGTGATCCTACACAGGCTATATTTTATGCCAGTGCCACTATCACCTGGGTTAGGCAGGAACAACAAACGTTCTAAAAAAGCCTTTAAAATTTTTTCTAAATTATGTTTTCTGTGGAATATTAGGAAATACCTAACCGATTTCAAAATTAATTTTGGCAAATTAATGATGATAGTTTCTGTTTCAACATAGACATTTTATATTAGTGCCACTACAACCAGATAGGTGGTAGACTGTTAGATAAGAAGCTTGAAATTTGACATGATGGTTAATTTTAAGATGTAAGTACGTACTAAGAACGATTTCTAAAAAATTCAAAACTTCAAATGAATCCTGAAATGAGCATAAAAGGTTCAAAATACTTTCTAAATTATCATTTATTTAGAATTAGTTTTATTTCTTTTTATTAATTTAAGTCTCATTTCTACCTAATGCAGTGTAACAATGGAGTTTCGTCAAACTGTGTCTTTATTAGTAATTTTTTAATTATTCCTAAAAGTATAATATCTTTTAATAAAAATTAAGACATACAAATATCACTTAGCGTATTTGAACTATTATGTGAGCAAAGCCACAGGTTTTGCTAGTTATTTAGTAAAAGTAGATATTTAATATATATATAAATCATGCTATATATTATATAGAAGATACTTCAGAATGGCTATAAATACTTTATATTATAATTCCCTTGTGCTAAAATTTAATTTATCTGATAATGAATATTTTGTTAGAAATAAAATCACTCCCACTCCTAGTCATAATTTAGTAAAGTGAATATTAGAAAAAAGTCTTCTGAAGAAGATAAACATATAAGTGCAAGTTACAAATGATTAAGTTTTTTGAAGCTGTATGATTAAAACTATTTTTTAAAGCTACAACTGACCATGGATGATAATCTGTTTATTTTTATTTGGATCGATAAAAAAGGGAAGATGATGTTGACTATTTCAAAAGGAAAAATACTGTGATCAGTTTTAGAAAGATATTCCAATTTTGAGGAAACCTGACCATGTTTCTTACAGTTAAACATGAACAGACAACAGGCCGTGATAGAATTGAAATACAGTAGACTCCCTCAAATCTGCACAGCTTGGGATCAGAGGTTGTGCGGAATTTAGAACTTTGTGGATTTCTGGTCATTGCTTTGTTTACATTTTTTAAATGTTATTTGAATGTAATAATGCAATCGAAATTATAATAAATGCTTGCAATATAGTAAAATATTAAAATAATTAAGTGAAATAATAAAAAGTAAGATAATTTTAAAAATGATTAAATTATTAAAAGTAAAGGACCAGTAAATAATTAATAATGTATAATTAAATATGCATGTTAAAGATGAGATACATTTTTCTTAATTATTCAATGACATTTTCTTTTTAAAGGTAGGGGAAGACGGGGTACAATGAAACAAAATTTACTAATTTTTTTTTTCCTCAAAAATATAATTAATGCATACTAAATCTTGTATTTTCCCGATCTAAATAAATTTTTATTAGGTTTTAAACAATAATCAATATCTTTATGCTTGAAAAATAACAAAAAATAAATGTCTTAGTGTTTCATTGTACCCCGTGTGCAGGGGTACAATCAGTGGTGGGATTCAGCCAGTTCGCACCGGTTCGATAGAACCTGTTGTTAATTTGTGTTGAGTTTGGCGAACCGGTTGTTAAAAGGATACTTGAAATGCGAAAATTGCATTTACATTAATTTGCTTTATTTAAATGTTTATCTGCACAACGTTGTTTTGTAGGCATATCTCTGTGATAAGTCCTGATTAATTTCGTTTAATAAAATATTTCATTTGGAACAATAATATATTTTTTCTTCATCAATCTGTAAGAGAAAAAACGAAAAAAAAAAGAAATTTTGAAGAATTTTGGTAACTAAATTGACAGTCCTAGGCTAATCCCAGTTATATGGTAAGATTATTAAAAATTACACTAACTACTTATCTATACTAATAAAAGAAAGTTTGGCTCTGTCTGTGTGGGATGGGTAGCAAAATCTACGGCACGTACGAGACTGAAAATTTTTGTGAGGCTAGCTCAAAATGTCTCCTGATGCACCTGAGACACAGAATTTTAAAATTCCAATAATTAGTTGGGTTATTAATTAAAAATCGCAACTCACTCTCATTAAAAACTCAACTCGGTCCTTGCGAGAAAGAAAAAACTCTGGCATACGCACATAAGCCTTATTTACGCATCAGTTGAAAATGAAGAACGAAAAGAAGAAATTTCGGGAGTATTTTGTCATTATTTATTAACTTACATCAGCTAAACTGCTTAGTAAAGTTAAAAATGAAAGACACATGGTGAAAGATCTACGTCTCAAATGCCGCAATCAATTAAAAAATATATCGCAGTTAACTGCTTGAAAAACAATTTTCAAAAAGGGTCGTTTTTCCGAAAAACTTTTCTTTCCTTATTGCAACGCCCCTGCCAGGCGCAATTTTGGAGGGACCAACAAACCAAAAATATGTTCTTAAAGTGAAACCCTCCTCTAACCGGTGGTGCAATTGATTTAAAACAAATATGAATTTTAACTGTTTCAAATACACCGGTAAACGCAGGTCACTTCACGCCTCACAAAGACGATATTTTTTTCTACTCTAAAAATAACTAAACGACTGTATTCTTTTTAGAGCATCTCAATAAATAGACCAGATTTACATCACCTACAAAGTTCGAACGGGTAGAAATATTTCTTACAAAATAAAATGTGTGAAAATTTCGACGAAATCAGCAAAAATGTGAGTGTTTCGTTGGGGTTTCGCTTCTTCAGGGCAAAATTTTAGAGGTACTGACAAACCAATAACCAATTCGTAAATCTGAAACCACCTTCTTATCGATGGGACAATCGGTTTTAAAAATTAGAATTTTAACCCTTATAAATACACCAGCTAATGCAGGTCATTTCGCGCCTCAAGGAGACTATATTTTTCTACGCTATAAGTAATTAAACGACCGCATTTGAACACAATCTTTTAAGAGTACCTCAAATTCAGATGGTATTGAGATTCTCAATAGATCAGATTTACATCATCTACAAAAATTTCTAAACATTCGTACGGGTAGAAATATTTTTACAAAATAAAATGTGGGAAATTTCGACGAAATCAATGAAAACCTGGGTGTTTCTTCGCGGTTTCGTTCGCTTTTGGTACGCATAGACTCCAAAAATCAAATTGCGCAGAAAGTAAAGTACCAAATAGGATATACTTTCAATTCAATGTTTTTTTCATTTAAAAATATAAATTCAGATAAAATAGATTTAAAGATATAAAATCATACAAATTTAAGGGTCATTCATCACGGGCCCAGGCAACGCTATTATTCGAATAAACGGTACTTTGCTCACGGAATGTTCCCTGTTATCGCTGATCTATAGCTAATACTTAAATCGTCAGATTTAGATATATACTTCCAACTGCACATTTGTTTAATATTGTTCTTTGTATCTTAGAAGTTTTTTAAATGAGTGTAGTTATTTTCGTAAATGTAACAAATCCAAAATTTTGATAAGTTCCTCTAGTCTTATAATTTATATTTAGAAAAATATTTTTCCAGCTCTAACAAATGAAAAGACATTGTATGGTCTAAACTTGCCGAATCATGATACTTTGTATTTTACGAATTTCCAGCTATGTCTGGTCAGTTTTTTTTTGTTTTTTTTTTTTTTTTTTGTACTAAAAAATGGTAAAAATTCCTAAAATTTCTAAATGTCATAACTCGAGAAGTTTTGATCGTTCAAAAATTTGTCTCACTAGCTATAGCATGGATAATATTTTTCTAAATATGTTATATACAACTTTATTTCATGAACATGGGTTCATTCTTAAATTTACATTTCTGTTATTTTTATGTTATATTGTTTATGTTTTGATGTATTTTCTGATAGAAATTATGCTCAGGGTTTCATGATTGCCGAATATTTATTAACGTCCTTTTATAGGGTAACATGTTTCAGGATTTTTTTCACTGTACCAAAGGATCAAAGTTTTTTTTTAACAATGTTCTTATAATATTGGAAAGTGTTTCATAATCTATGCGTGATGCTTCATTTTTCTTTCATTTTTGTACATCAAAAATCATTCAGGCAGCGAACCGGTTGTTAAATTATTTGAATCCCATTACTGGGTACAATGAAACGCTTCAAAAGATGGAAGCAATTTTCATTCAGTATAGTTTATTTTATGAACAATGAGATAAAAACAAAACTTGATTAATAAAATACAAAAAAGGAACTTGATAAAAATATTATAGTCCAAGATGAAAAATAAGAAAATTCTGTTAGTTTAAGAAATACCTTTCATTTTATATTAAACTAGCAAACCCCACGGCTTTGCTCACGTAATAGTTGAAATATGCCAAGTGATATTTGCATGACTATTTTTTATCAGAAGAACACTTTTTGGAGTAATTAAATTACAAATTAAGCCACAGTTTGACTAAACTTCATTATAAAAGTACAATAGACAGAAATCAGATATTAATTAATAAGAACTAAAACTAATTCGAAATAAATGATAATTTAGAAAGTATTTTCAGACTTTTATGCTCATTTCAGTATTCATTTGAAGTTTTGAAATTTTCAGAAACTATCTTAATACATTTACATCTTAAAATTACCATCATGTCAAATTCCAAGCTTCTTGTCTAACAGTCTACCACCTCTTTGGTGTTAGTGGCACCAACATAAAATGCCGAAACCGAGTTGAAATAGAATGTCTCGAAAAATGTGAAACAGAGACTGTCACCATTAATTTGCCAACAACATTAACCTTGAAAGCGGTTGGTATTTCCTAATATTCTATAGAAAACCGAATTTAGGTGTTTTTAAAGGCTTTCTTGTTGTTCCTGCTAACCAGGTGGTAGTGACACCGACATAAAATATACCCCGTATAGGATCAGGGAATATCACTCTTGATTCGCAACCAACAACTTCTGTAATCTGTTTATTATTTCCTGAGATTCCATAGAAATCGTAATGTAGGACTCTTTTAGAATGCTTTTCGCTCCTTCCCTTTGCTTCACCTCTTTTTAATTTCGAATTTATTTTCAACTGTTCTTAGAGGACATTTATATTTTATAAGTAACTACTGTGCTATATTTAAAGTTTCTAGCCTCTTGAGTACCGCAGAAATCAAATTTAGAAAGTTTTTTGCTCCTGCAACCCTCTAGGGGTTGTGGCACCGACATAAAATATAGCTTATGTTTGAGCAGGTTTTATCACCATCAGTTTGCAACCATTAAGTTTGAAATCGGTTTCGTATTTTCATAAAAATCGTAATTTAGAACTCTTATACAAAGCTTTTCGCTCACTTCATCCTTTTAAATTTGGAATTTTCTTTCGACAATTCTTAGAAAGCATTTGCATCTTTGAAGTAATTACCATTCTAATTTGAAATGTTAGACCCCCCCCCCCCCCTCTTTAACACAAAAAACGCAATTTAGAACATTTTTTGCTCCTGTAACCCCCAGGTGGTAGTGACAACAACGTAAAATATAGGCTATTTTGGAGCGGGACTGTGACCATCAATTTGAAACCATTACTTCTGAAATCGGTTTTTATTTCCAGAGATTGCATAGAAATCGCTATTTAGAACGCTTTTCGTTTATTTTCACCCCATTTAAATTTCAAATTTTTAAGGAACTCTTCTCAGAGAGCATTTATACCTCATAAGTAATTACCATGCCAAATTCCCAGTTGCTAGCCCCTTCAGTATGACAAAAATCACAATTTAGAATGTTTTTACTTTCTTCTATCTTCAATAGAAGAAAGTATTGTAATCGAAATTTTTTTCGACTTCCGGTTTTCGACGGATTTGCATGTTTTAGGGGTCAGAGATTCCAAAAAACATGTTTATACAAAATGTCTGTCTGTCTGTGTGTCCGTCTGTCCGTCCGTCCGTCTGTCCGTCTGTCCGTCTGTCTGTCGCCATTGTACCATCAAAAAGTGTATGAAGTTATGTATAGAATTAAACCAAAATTTTATTATAAGTTTTTGGCTATGGCAAGCAGGTCCTCCAGGAATTTGGAAAAAATTCGCCGGTAGGGGGCGCTGATATAACAATTTTTGTGCGTTTTTGAATATTGTACCATCCAAAAGTGTATGGAGTTATGCATAGAATTGAACCAAATTTTTAGTTTAAGTTTTTGGATATGACAAGCAGGTCCTCCCTGAATTTGGAAAAATTTCGCCGGTAGGGGGCGCTGTAATAGCGGTTTTTGTGCGATTTTGAATATTGTACCGTCCAAAAGTGTATGAAGTTATGCATAGAATTAAACCAAATTTTTATTTTAAGTTTCTGGCTATGGCAAGCAGGTCCTCCCTGAATTTGAAAAAAATTCGCCGGTAGGGGGCGCTGTAATAGCGATTTTTGTGCGATTTTGAATATTGTACCGTCCAAAATTGTATGAAGTTATGCATAGAATTAAACCAAATTTTTATTTTAAGTTTTTGGCTATAGCAAGCAGGTCCTCCCTGAATTTGGAAAAAATTCGCCGGTAGGGGGCGCTGTAATAGTGATTTTGAATATTGTACCGTCCAAAAGTGTATGAAGTTATGCATAGAATTAAACCAAATTTTTATTTTAAGTTTTTGGATATGGCAAGCAGGTCCTCCATGAATTTGCAAAAAATTCGCCGTTAGGGGTCGCTGTAATAGCGATTTTTGTGCGATTTTGAATATTGCACCATCGAAAAGTGTATGAAGTTATGCATAGAATTGAACCAAAAAAAATTTTTAAGTTCTTGGCTATGGCAAGGAGGTCCTCCCTTAATTTGTAAAAAAATCGCTCGTAGAGGGCGCTGTAATAGCGATTTTTGTACAATTTTTGTGCCATTTTGAATATTGTACCGCCGAAAAGTGTATGAAATTATGCATAGAATTGAACCAAATTTTATGTGTTTATTTTTGGTCATGTCACGAAGGTCCTCCCTGAATTTGGAAAAATTCTGCCGGAAGGGGGCACTATAATTGCGATGTCTGTACCATTTTCATTATTGTACCATCGAAAAGTGTATGAAATTATCCATCTAATTGAACCAAATTTTTTGTGCATGTTTCTGTCTATGGCAAACAAGTCCTCCCTGAACTTGAAAAAATTCCGAAAGAAGGGGGCGCTATAATTCCGATCTCTGTGCCATTTTCATTATTGTACCATCGATCAGCGTATAAAATTATGCATACAATTGAACCAAAATGTTTGTGCTTGTTTTTGGCTTTGGCCAACAGGTTCTCCTTGAATTTGGAAATATTGCGCGGTAAAGGGTCTCCGTGCTAGCGATTTTTGTATACTTTTCTTGATTTTTCGTAGTTCTATTGTGCATCGGCGGCTCATGCATCGGCGGGAACTCGGTTCCTGCTATGCCGGCTATTCGCAAACAGCTGATAACGACAGAATGAGGAAAAATTAATAATTTTAACAAATATCATGATATAGATTAACTCGTTTTTAGTCCGTTTAATTGACTTGAGCAGAAATTTAAGATGAAAATCAAAGTTGGTATAGTATTGAACTAATAATATTGAAGTATTAACATGTGTAACTAGGTTTTGAAATATTAAGATGTATAAGATAGAAGAAAGTTTTGGGATTGGCACATCCAACTAGTTTAAAATGCAACCTTAAGGTGGTAGTGATGGCAACATGAAGTAGATCCTATATTGGAGCAAGGTCTGTCATCATCAATTTCCAACCATTACTTTTGAAATTGGTTGGGTAACGAATTTTGAGGTATTGACATGTATGAGATAGAAGAAAGTTTTGGGAATGGTACATCCAAATAGTTTTTGAAATGCGTTCGGTACTTCCTGAGATTGCGTAGAAATCGCCATATAGAACGTTTTTTAGAACACTTTTCGCACATTTTCACCCCTTTTAAATTTCGAATTTTTTAAGAAATGTTCTTAGAGATCATTTATATCTTATAAGTAACTACCACTCCCAATTTCATGTTTCTAGGCTCTTCAGTAACACAAAAATCGCATTTTCTAACATGTTTTTGCTCCTGCCCCCCCTTTGGGGGTAATGGAACCAACATAAAATGTAGCCTATTTTGGAGCAATGATTGTCATCATCATTTTGACACAATTATTTTTGAAATCGGTTTGGTACTTCTTGAGATTGAATACAAATCGCCATTTCGAGCATTTTTTAGAACGCTTCTTGCACATTTTCACCCTTTTTAAATTTCGAATTTTTTAAGAAATTTTCTTAGAGATCATTTATACCTAATAAGTAACTGGGTCATTTTCAAAAAGTTTGCCAAAACAGCATTTAAAAAAATTAAAATTCAAAATTGTTTAAAATTAAATTTATTGTTAATACACAGGCTTAAAAATAATTAATCTTTTAGAATATAATAATATTCGAGCTTAATTTTTTGTGTCATTAAAGAAATTTAACTTTGAAAATGAATCTCTGGGCTCCAATGTCATGAGTGTTACCAGACAAAATGATTGAATTTCTTAGTTAAGTAAAAATGATTATTTCTATAAAATGAAAATTTTCAAGTACATATGGGTCCTTTAACAAGGATACATACAAAATGAGCAAATACAATTAATTTTTTTAAAAAAAATTACTATGGAGATTGTCATGAGCGTTACTTTTTGTTTTTTTTCCACTGAACATTGTTGTAATGAAATAAAAAGAAATAAATTTAGATGTTATTTTTGCTGTTAAAATATGTTATTTGAAGTATTCTCTTAATTCCTATAAAAGTTATGATAAAAAATATTTTTAAATGGTAAAAATTTAAAACATTTCATGAAGTAACACTCATGACAAATGGTAACACTCTTGATAAAAAGCATTGTGTTTTTTAATACATATGTATTGGAAATGGAAAATGATAATAGATTCTGTTGCCTTTCATAACAATTTGTGGACTAGGTAAAGTTATTATAACATGATTATATTCCACATATGAGATATCCTCTTTCATTAGCCCAAACATTTGGCCCTTTTTATCAGTTACCCTGAAAAACACAACTTTCAACTCTCCAACATATCAATAAGATGTTTTGTTTCTATTAAACTAACACATAAGTACCTGGTTAAAGATTATTTACACTTCCAGGTTCAGACCCACTAAATTCTGAACTATTCTCAATATCAAAAGAAGAAATCAAAGAATCATTGTGAGATTCACTGCTATAAATAGGTTTTTTTTCTCTTTAGATCTTGAATGTTTTTAACCTCTTTAATAAGTGAGATTTTTCTTATTGTTTCAAAGCATTTACAAAAATTTCCTTCTGCCCATTTGTTTTCTTCACAAAAGCAGGAAAAATTACGATAAAAGACTTCCTCATGTTTCACTGTTATAATTTGATGGATAGAATGAGTGTATGGAGTAGTTCGAAGACTAGATGATATTTGTTGTAAATAATGAGCAATTTTTTCCTCTGGTACGAAAAATAGTTTCACTTTTAAATTATTGCTTTGTAGTGCATCAAATAAAGTTTCAGCATCAGTTATATTGGTACCATGTGCGACAATCTGATCAGCTAATCTTTTTAAAGTTGCACAAATGACCTTTTTCCATGTTTTTTTTGCCTATACTGCTGACTCAATGTCCCATCTGGGGGCTTGCTGCACCCTTCCTGCCCTTTGATTTACAAAATAGCACCCTCCTTGCCCCTCATTCAACAAATCAGCACCCTTCTTGCCCCTTTCCCAAAAAATTAGCTCTCACTCTTGTATAAAAAAATTATTTGCATAGTAAAAACTTCCTCATTGTTGACTTGAAAAGAATCCCCTGAATTTAAATATTAAAAGTGGCTTTAAATAAAACAGAAAAAATGCCACCCCCCCCCCCCCCAAAAAAAAACACTTTAGAATCTAAAAAGTGTCTTTTTTCAACAAGCAGAACCCTGCCTCTTTTTAACATGTTCACTAAAGGTTAAAATTCAATATTTGCTTTAGTAGCCAGTGGCCGGTAGAGGCTGTATGTTTAGTAGCCACTACTGTCAAGTTAGTGGCCGCTTATCGTAGTTTGTAGATTTAAATAGTTTTACAAGTAATGTTTTTAAAATATTTATGTTACGAAGACATCTTTTAAAATATATAAAAATAAAACTATCCACAGTGTCAGTTTACTTACCCCAACAAAAACAATTAACAGTTATTTTACATTAAAAAAAGAGAGAATTTATCGAACAATGTCATACAAGACCTAGGTCAAAGATTGGTTCACATCTCCAATACGTCACTGTGTAGCCCGAGATCAGAATTCTTTCTGAAAATAGGCCTAAAATATTTCACGTTTGACAAAATTCACAATTTTTTCGCCGATCGTTCAACAGAATTCACGATTTTTTTTCGCGATCATTCGACGAAAGTGACGATTTTATTATGCGATCTCTTGATGAAATTCGCGATTTTTTCTACGATCAATTGACGAAATTCGCGACTTTATTTCCTCGATCTTTCGCAAAATTCGCGATTTTATTCCGCGGTCGTTTGACGAAATTTCCTTTTTTTTGCGATCTTTAGACGAAATTTGAGTTTTTTTCGCGATCTGTTGACGAAGTTTGCGTTGTTTTCGCGATCTTTTGACGAAGTTTGCGTTTTTTTCGCGATCTTTTGGCGAAATTTGCGTTTTTTTCGCGATCTTTTGACGAAATTTGCGGATTTTTCGATGAAATTTGCGGTTTTACGCGATCCTTTGACGAAATTCGCAGTTTTTTCGCAATTTTTTGACGAAATTTGCGATTTTTTCGCGATCTTTTGACGAAATTTACGGTTTTTTTCGCGTTCTTTTAACGAAATTTGTGGGGTTTTAGCGATCTTTTGACAAAATTTGCGTTTTTTCGTGATTTTTTGACGAAATTTATGGTTTTTTGCGATCTTTTGACGAAATTTACCGTTTTTTCGCGATCTTTTGACAAAATTTGCGGTTTTTTGTGATTTTTTGACGAAATTTACGTTATTTCGCAATCTTTAGACGAAATTTGCGGTTTTTTCGCGATTTTTTGACGAAGTTTGAGATTTTTTTCGCGATTTTTTGACGAAATTTACGGTTTTTCGTGTTCTTTTAACGAAACTTGTGGGTTTTTTCGCGATCTTTTGACAAAATTTGCGGTTTTTCATGATTTTTTGACGAAATTTGAGATTTTTTTCGCGATCTTTTGACGAAATTTACGGTTTTTCTTGTTCTTTTAACGAAATTTATAGGTTTTTTCGCGATCTTTTGACAAAATTTGCGGTTTTTCGTGATTTTTTGACGAAATTTATGGTCTTTTTGCGATCTTTTGACGAAATTTACCGTTTTTTCGCGATCTTTTGACGAAATTTGCGGTTTTCCCTCTATCTATTGGCGAAATTTAAGGGGGTTTCGCGATCTTTTGACGAAAATTGCGGGGTTTTGCGATACTTTGATGAAATTTGCGATTTTTACGCATTCCTTTCACGAAATTTGCGTTTTTTCCGCGATTCTTTGACGGAAATCTCGTCTTTTTTCGAGATTCTTATGAAATTCTCGTTTTCCCGTGATTCTTTGACGATTTTTTTGCGAACGATTGACGAAATTGATATCTTTCGGCGACCATTTGTCGAAATTCGCGATACTTTTATGCCGATTTTTTTAAATTTTCGGAACCAAATGCCTTCAATGTGAACATCAACGCGATTTTCTTTTACGATTCCGCGGAAATCGCTGATCGATTAAAAAATATATAAAAAACGGAAAAGTGGCATTTCTGACATGTACTATTACATGAAAAATAAAGATCGCCACTTTGGCGATCAGATGCACATCATAAAGTCGCCAATTTTTTACATTTAGTCGCCCTGTGGCCGGTGGCGACCGGGAATTTTAACCTTTAATGTTCACGCCAGCACAGTAGGTCACACTCGATTGTTTCAGAGCTGTCAAGTCTCCGACTTTTTGCACACCACTATTATTTTAGAGAAAATGTTGTTCCTTTAAATCGCCCAATTGTTCTAATTAAATAAAACAACATTTTCTATATTAAAATACTGGTATCCAAAAAGCCAGAGACTTGCAGCTCTGAGGCAGTCGAGTGTGACCCACCGCGCCGGCATGAACGACATTAAACCTTGGGTAAACTCTGCTAAAATAACAAAGATTATGCAGATCTTAAATGCTCTGTTCATTTTGTGTGCATTCATGCTAAATTCCACTAAAAAATTCATTAAATACTCATTCTGTCATGAGTGTTACCTTTTATAAAGTAACACTCATGACATTATTATACTTCAATGTCTTTATTCTATAATAATAATTAAAACAAAACAAATTTTTTTAGGGCAAAATAAATAACCATTTTATATCATCAATTCAAAATTTTAAAAATAACATTTTAGCCTTAATTACTTTATTAAAGTAAGGTAACACTCATGATGATGAATAAAAATACTCACCTTCCTTAAAGCTTTGTTGTAAAATATCACCCTTATCAATTTTCAAATCTTCACAAAATTACACTAAGTAACATTCTACAAGTCTGGACAAGTGAAAACACACTAGATATGTACTAATAAGTAGCTCCACATATATGTAAATAATCAAAATTAAAATAGGTAACACTCAAGATGCAGTTCTGGGGACAGACCTTTACTGTTTCATATTGTCATCAGATAGTAAAAACATTTTTTTTTTTTTAATGTAATTATAGGTTTGTTTATTGCATATACAATAGGTTGCATTCATTTTTTCAAACAAATAATGAAGATTTAATTTAAAAAAATTAAGTTTTCGGCTGAGCAAACAAGCTAGGGACAGTCAAAAAACCACTTTTCCAGACAAGATTTGTTATTTTTTTAGCATTGAAATTCATCAGACATTTAAAATAAATGGCACATTGTACAGCAAACAGTACATAAGTCAGGATACTAATGTCTTTTTGTCTAAATAATTAAACAAATATAAAAAAAAAATAAGCGCCTAAGTCCAGGGACAGGGTTTTGGCGAATTTTTTGAAAATGACCCAACTACCATGCCAAATTCCATGTATCTAGGCACTTCACTAACACCAAAAATCACAATTTCGAACGTTTTATTGCCCTTGCACCCCCTTTAGGGGTTGTGGCACCGACATAAAATGTAGCATATGTTTGAGCAAGGGTTGTCATCATTATTTTTTAAATCAGTTTGGTACTTCCTGAAATTGCGTAAAAATCGTCATTTAGAATGTTTTCAGAGTGCTTTTCGCACATTTTCACCCTTTTAGGTAGCTTTCTTTACAAAAAAGCTACCTATTGCAGCCGTTCGGAGGAAACCGAAATCAAAAAATTTTGGTATATCGTTGGCCAGCTTCATCTGCCGTTTTGTTTCAAAATGGCGGCCATTTAAAATTTTTTAAAAAATTTTAAACTTGAAATGTGGTACCAAAAAATTAAAAATGGAAAAATATTTTTTTCTTATGTATTTGACCTTTATACAAAGATTCCGGAGCAGTTTTTGTTTCGTCTATATCTTAAAAAATGGCTGAGTTATAGCATTTTGAATTTCTAGCGTGGCTGACATTTTGAAACGTCCTGAATTTTGTCACGCGATAAAAGGCGTATTTATGAACTGATTCGGATGTAATTCGGTGTGTACATAGTACATACCAATCTCTCGACCGAGTTCGTTGGCCAGCTTCATCCGCCATTTTGTTTCAAAATGGCGGTCATTTAAAAATTTTTTTAAAATTTAAAATTTGAAATGTGGTACCAAAAAATTGAAAATGGAAAAATATTTTTTTCTTATGCGTTTGACCTTTATACAAAGATTTCGGAGCAGTTTTTGTTTCGTCTATATCTTAAAAAATGGCTGAGTTATAGCATTTTGAATTTCTAGCGTGGCTGACATTTTGAAACGACCTGATTTTTGTCACGCGATAACAGGCGTATTTATGAACCGATTTGGATGTAACTTCGTTTATACATAGTACATACCAATGTCTCGACCGGGTTCGTTGGCCAGCTTCACCCGCCATCTTGTTTAAAAATGGCGGCCATTTAAATTTTTAAGAAAAATTTAAATTTGAAATGTGGTACCAAAAATTGAAAATTGAAAAAATATTTTCTTCTTATGTGTTTGACCTTGATAAAAAGAATCGGGAGCAGTTTTTGTTTCGTCTATATCTTAAGAAATGGCTGAGTTATAGCATTTTGAATTTCTAGCGTGGCTGACATTTTGAAACGTCCTGATTTTTCTCACGTAATAACAGGCGTATTTATGAACTGACTTGGATGTACCTTGGTGTGTACATAGTACATACAAATATCTCGACCGAGTTCGATGGCCAGCTTCATCCGCCATCTTGTTTCAAAATGGCGGCCATTTAAAAAAATTAAAAAATAAAAAAATTTAAATGAGATACCATAAAAATTGGAAAATGAAAAATATTTTTTTTTGTATGTGTTTGACCTTAATACAAAGATTCCGGAACAGTTTTTCTTTCGTCTATATCTAAAAAAATGGCTGAGTAATAGCATTTTGAATTTCTCTTGTGGCTGACATTTTAAAACGACCTGATTTTTGTCACGCGATAACAGGCGTATTTATGAACCTATTTGGATGTAACTTGGTCTGTACATAGTACATACCAATGTCTCGACCGAGTTCGTTGGCCAGCTTCATTTGCCATCTTGTTTCAAAAGGGTTGCCATTTAAAAAAAATTAAATTTTAAATTCAAAATGAGGTATTAAAAAATTGGAAAATGAAAAAGATTTTTTTTATGTGTTTGGCCTTGATACAAAGATTCCGGAGCAGTTTTTGTTTCTGAAAATTTGTTCTTTTGTTGATATCTTAAAAAATGGTTGATTTATAGCACTTTGAATTTCTAGCATGGCTAACATTTTGAAACGATCTTGTATTTGTCACGCGATAACACACGTATTCGCCTATTTCGATGTAAGAAGGCATGTGGATAGTATACATCAACACCTCGACCAAGTTCGCCGGCCAGATTCATCAGCCATCTTGTTTCAAAATGGCGGCCATTAAATTAAAATATATATATATATTTAAAGTGAGGTGCAAAAAAATTAGAAATTGAAAAAGGTTTCTTTCTTAAGTATTTGATCTTGATATAAGGATTCAGGAGCATTTTTTGTTTGTCTTTACCTTAAAAAATGGCTCAGATATTGCAGTTTCAATTTCTATTGTGGGTGACATTTTGAAGAATCTGATTTTTTGCATGCGACAGCACTCCTATATATTAACCAATTCCGATGTGAGTGAGCATGTGCACAGCAATTACTAAGGTCTCGACCAAGTTCACTGCTTAGCCTCATCCACCATGTTGTCTTAAAATGACAGGCACTTTAAGAAATTGCCGAATTTGGCAGCCAAATATAAGTTACTTTAAAGAAAAGCAGCTTGGATAAAGCTGACTAATTTCGCGAAATTCTCATTCATTATATTGATAAAAATTAGTATTGAATCTCCTATATTCGGTTTCCACTAAATTGAGCTTCGTGTGTTTGCATGATATAAGTTGGCTTTTTTTAAATAAGGATTATGAAAGCTACCTCTTCCTCCTGGCACTGGCCGGAAGGACTTTTTTAATTTCGATTTTCTTAAGGAATGTCCTTGGAGATCATTAGTATCTTATTAGTAACTACCATTCCAAATTTCATGTTTCTAGGCCCTTCAGTAACACAAAAAACGTTTTTTTTTTCCTGCACCCCCTTTTGGCCAGTGGTTCGGACATAAGATATAGCCTATGTTCTAAGTTTAACACCATCATTTTGATACCATTACTTTTGGAATCAGTTCGGTAGTTCCAGAGCATACCTCCGACAAATAAACAATTTTTACCTCTTTATAATAGTAGTTATAGATTATAGATTGGCTCAAGTTGGTTTCAAAAATTAGCATTCCTGCTTTTCTTTCAGTTTCTCCTGAAGGAATAGGGGGTCGTAGTTTTAACACAATGAGATTTCTTAAAAAATGTAAGTTACTGAAGAGCGCACAAATTTAAAACTAGGTTGGAGTCTTTATATCAAGTACTTCACATTTGACTTCATTTAAATGTATCATTTCTCCAACTGTATATATATATCCTTTCGTTTCCATTTCTACAGATACTGCTTGTGCCATACCTGTTGTGTGTGGATATCTCATTCTTAGTACCTCAGTGATCATCGTAATCTTTATCAGAGTCTGTAGCTGGCAGAGTTTGTTTTGAAAACAATCCCTTCACAGCTTTTTTTCCTTTTTCTATTTTTTAATTGCTTAACAAGAGCATTTTTTACTGTCCTGATTAGAACAAAACTCTTTTTTTTTTTCTGTTTTCCTGCTCTTACTTCTAATATATTCTATGTACTACTTTTATTACTATAATAAAACATGTTTCATTGTACCCCACACTGAGGTTACTAAGTAAAAATTTATTTTCAAACTTCTAATATTTATTTTATTTTGGTTTTGGAGGTATGAAGACAACAACCTAAAGATAACAATGTATAGAAAAAATAATTATTACTTATAACAACAAGGAAAAAGAAACAAAATTACTTTTAGTAAAGAAAGTTACTTTCAATGGTGTAAAAGCAATAATAGTCCAAGAGCTGTTAAACATTTTAGGGAAGGTATTTGAGGCACCCTGAAAATTTGTGCAACATTGCTTTTGTAATGCCTGAATACAAAATCGATCGTCTGGCTGAAGGGCCCAAAACCTGTGCCAGACAAAAAATAGCACTTGACACGTGTCTGGCACAGTTTTTGTGCCGACTAAAGTGTCTGTCATTTTCAAAATATTTTTTTCTACGTATAAATATTATTCTGTTTCAATCTCAGCGTGCCTCAAATACCTTTTTTGGGTAGTGTCAAAAAAGTGGCACTTGACACGTGTCTGGCACAGGTTTTGGGCCACGATCCTTCAGCCAGACATTCGATTTTGTATTCAGACATTGCAAAAGAAGTGTTGCACAAATTTTCAGGGTGCCTCAAATACCTACTCAAAAATGTTCAACAGCTCTCCTACTATAATCTTCTATTACTACTGTTGTAGAAGTGTGAATGTATCCAAATCACATTAGTAATTGGAATATATAGTTATAGAACATATATATAAACTCTAACACCCTGTGACAAATTTGACTGATTTTACAAGTAATGTTTCATTGTACCCCGTCTTCCCCTACCTTATTAATTCACATCAAAATCATAAAGTAAGGAAGTTTTATTTCAGGTTTGGCCAGTCTTAATGACCAAAAAACTTGATTAAACCCTTGGGGACAAGCAGCCGGTATACATGCTGCGTAAGGTGGTCGGTATCCGTGATTCTTCTCACCAGTAAATTTTTATTGTAAGTTTTGCCTTATTTAATCCGAACAAATTGTTCCCGATTCAATTAGGCAAAAATTTCTGTTTTGAAAAACCGGTGATAAAAGATTAAAAATTTTGTAAAAGACGCACGTCCGAAGGGATTAATACATAAATATGTTTGGTAAAAAGATTGCGATATCAGCAATATCTTGATTTTTTTTTTTCAGAAATAAATTTATACTTCCTTCATGAAAAACAATAAGTTCAGTCCTATTATCAAAAATTACATATTAAAATACATACAGAATGATATAAAACTAAAAAACCCTGTAATTTTATCCTTGCATCTGAACTGAACATTTCATTGTTTACACCTCTGATGATGTGTGGATTTTAGGCATTTGTGAATTTTTGGGTTAAGTATTTGAGGGAGTCCACTGTATATTTTTTTTTATTATGTACCGAAACCTGCATGTTACAAATGATAAGAAAAATGTTAAACTTTTTTTTAAAAAATTTCTTGGTGTCAATGGTATTTAAATGTATCAAAATGAAATAATCAAGCTTTAACAACAGCTAATCGTCATATTATTTAATAGAAGTTGAAATAATCTAGCTTTAACAGCAAAATTGTCATATTTAATTGCAGTCATTATTCTAAGTGTATTTAACGTTGTGAAGCACCCCTTCATTTTCAGGTCCAGCTGTGCTGTTTTCTAGGTAAAAGCAATTAGGATGTGTTCATATTCTGTCAAAATAAGAAGAAAAAGAATTTACTTATCAAGTGATACAGAACATACTGAACTATATATAACTGCATTAATTATCATTTAAATATTTTTTTGTTTTCATTATGCTTATGCTATATAAAAATGTAAATAGTTTGATTACTCAATGGAGGTTATTATGACAGAGTAAATTATAACAAATTTAATTTAAATTTAATTATATCGATTTTAAATGAAATAAGCTTGTTAACTATTAATGTTTTTTTTTTATTTATATGCTTGCAAGGGAGTAAATTTTCCGTATAAAACTATCAATTTTCATATTTTTATATGCAATAATAAATTAACAATTTTAATATTAGCCGAGAAAAACCTCTGGTTGCAAAAAATTCATTTATGACAGCAGTATAAGTAACTTTTTTTAAAATTTTAATAGAGAGATTCAATAGGCAAAGTAGGTTTAGAAACATTTAAATTGTTTGATTTTAATATTTTTTCTTGTAATTAAAAAAAAAAAGTTTTTAACCCGTTTAGGACTGACATCTTTTACAGGAATTTTATTTGTTTGGCACCACTTTTTGTTAATTATTTGACTTAACTTCATTAATCACGAAAATGTTGTAAATAAATACAATCAATTTTACTTTTCTGTTTTACTGGCATCAAATTCAAGCGTTTTAAGCACTTTCTGAGGGTGCATATATGCACCCATGGTCCCAAATGGGTTAATGAGAATTTTTTTTTTTTATTACTATTATCTGATTAAAAACATTGACACCCTAAAAAAACTTTATTGGTTGATGGGAGTTTGATTGCACGGGATGTTTAAAGAGTAATGAGACACTTTCTTAGAAATTTACAACCCGCTTTTCCCAAATGGAGCTAAAACTATAGGGTGGGGCATAAAGATATCCCCATTTTAATAGGTCAATAAAAATATATAGAATATTGAAAACAAATATTTTATGTTTACATTCGGAAAGAATAATGTTTGCCATTTATTAATTTTTACAATCTGTAACAATTTTTGCATTTTTGGCTAGAAATGCACTAGCTTGTTTATGAGCTGAACCTCGTGGTGATTGTGTTACAGCATCTCTTATTGCTGCCACGTTCTCTGGAGTTTGAACATGACGTGGTCTACCGGGCGACTTTCGTTTTAAACACGAACCTGTTTCTCTAAAATTAGCAACCCATAAGGACATTGTTATTTTTCTGTCGGGTATTTTTCCATGCCTGCTTACTGCAAAGTGCCTACGAAATAATTGTTGCGTTTGAATGATGGAATCCGCATTCTTAAAATAAGTTTCAGCAACGAACGCACGGTTCACTAGTCCAAGACATACTGTCAACTGAAATAGCGTAACCAGGGAAATATAACAGCGCTACTTCAAACATGCCCTCTCTCTACACTAGTGCCGCCGCAGCAACAGCGGCAAATTAGGGAGATCTTTATGCCCCACCCTGTATATCTGTTATTGTTAAAAATATTTTTTACAGAAGGGCATTTATCACAAACACAATAATAATGTGTGTTTTCGTAGATTTCCACATTTTTAGAAATGTCTCCAAATTTCTACATTCTCTCACTTCCAATGTCTCAGTACACAAATTTTAATTTTTAAAATTTTCTGCTCTATTTCCAACTTATTCAGGGTGTCTACAGAATCTGGAAATCAGGGAGGTTTATCAATCTGGAAAAATCAGGGAAATGTCAGGGAACTTTGTAAAAATAATCGAAAATCAGGGAAATTTGTCTACATTGTGAAAATATTTGCATTTTCACCTTGCCAAAGAGACTGATTTGTGTATTTTATGTACCAAATTTTTTCACATGCTGATTAGTCTTTCGCAATATTTTTTAAAAGATGCACATGGTATGAGTTTTTTATATTTAACGCAAATTAAGGTGATAAAATGTCCTGATTTTCTGTACATAGCGCTTATAATGAAGGCAATTTACCCATTAAAAAAAAAAAAATTAAATGATACATTAGCATAACCTGATCAGGTGGCCAGCTTAGTCTAATAGCTATCCCATCAGATGTAGATAAGTCTTAAAATTGAATATTTTTCAAAAAATGAGGAAATTTTCTGGTCACCCTATATCCATTGGCCACTATATAAAGTTGTTGGACTAAATTTTGAGTTCGGATTTATAAAACTGTCAACCAATACATAATGAATATTAGACAATTTTTATGTTTTTCTCTTGTTTTTTCTCCCAAATGCGATATTAGCAAGCTGGATAAGTGTGTTATACAAGAAATTGGCATACATGAAAAAATGCCGTATGTGTATTGTTAATAATGAAAATCAGGGAAGTCTGATAAAGATAGTCAGGGAAATCATGGAAAAATCAGGGAACTTTTTTTTAGAATTTCTGTAGACACCCTGTTATTGCAATAAATAAGATAATCATACAGTTAATGATATACTGGAAGCTTTAATTAATCAAAACGAGAGCACATTTAAAGACTTGTTTATAGGTGAAAGCACAAGACAGACAGCATAAAAAAGGTAAAAATTATGTTTATCAAATAATATCATGGCATCCTTTAGGAATCAAACTTACTGAAGTCTAATGGCCTCTTAGGATATCAATCGCATAATATAGAATAAAAATATGTACAGTCGTGGAAAAAAAAAAATAAACACCCCCTACTAACTTCTCAACAAATTATCGTAGAAGAAAGTTACTGGTACCGAACGATTGGAAATAAAGTCTACTTTTAAATGAGGTATATAAAATTTGCTTAGGGGGCCATCTACATATTAAAACGAACAATAACTTTGATTTTTTCAATAGCAGTACACAATTTTGACAGCATAAATGAACTCTACACCCTTCAATTAGCCTAAAAACAAATTTTTATGCTATTCGTACCATAAGTTTCCGAGAAATTATTTTAAAACGAGCGCATTTTAAGGGCTGTATCCAAATTGAAGTTCAGTACTCGATTGTTAACCGAGAGAGCTCCCTTCTTGATCAAGGCACCTTAAGCAGTCAATTAAGCCTGTTAGATTACAGGATAGCATAAGAAATTTCAAAATATTTAGCCACTTCTATCATAGACGGCCCCTTAAACCATCATTTTGCCACTTTTTAAGCATAATTTGAAAACTACTTGACAGAAAAGTGTGAAATTTTGGATTTCCATAAAGTAGGACTTAATAAATCTGAATCCATCAAAAAAATTGTAGGTTGCAATTCATAACTTTTTTGAATATTAATTTCATAATTCCTATCAGAAAATTATAAAAATTGCAAATTAAACGTATTTATGTTTGGGTATTTTAGTATTATTGCTACACAAAAAATTAGCACATTAGGAGTATAATTTCAGGAGATATTAATAAAAATATGAAAATGTAATTTAACATTAGAAGCACTAAATTTTGAATGTTTATAATTCAAAAAATTATCATTCAAATGACTTGAAATTTGGTGTCTACGCATAGTTTGAACCAAAGATTTGAAATATCTCGTTAAAATTGGGTATTGTCGTTGAAAAAAATGAAGTTTGGATTCGTTTTAATATGTAGATGGCCCCCTAAGAAAATTTTATATACGTCATTTAAAAGTAGACTTTATTTCTAATCGTTCGGTACCAGTAACTTTCGTCTAAAATAATTTGTTGAGGAGTTAGTAGGGGGTGTTTACTTTTTTTTTTTTCACGACTATACATCTGTTCTATAATCAACTGCAGGGGGGACACACACACATCTGTTTTTTGTTTGTCTTTAAAAGATTGCAGGCTATAGAGAGATGTCAAAAGCTTTATTTTTTACCAGTTAGCTATATTTACACGATGTAAACATAAGTTGTATCCTATACTAAACTTTCTTCTGTACTGTATATTTTCAATTTTATAGAGAAAATTACGAAAATCCTGCATTATAGTAATATAAATTATTTTTTCAGTCGCGTACATTTTGCCTTAACAGTTTTCATCTTTATGTTGTATCTTTGGCTGGTAAGATTTTCTGAAAATTCCCCACCCCTGACAACTTGAAGATAGAACAAATATTCTGTCGTTACAATATTACGTATTATAATTACACATAAAAGAAAAAACTCCATTATATTTAAGATTATACAAAAAAATTATAAAAACACGACTAATGAAATAAGTCTTTATAGAGTTATCTTGTTAATAATATTAATTTATAAATGAATCTTGCTGTTTTATTATGTGCAGTTTTTAACCTAACTACATCGACCTTGTTGCTGTCCATATAAACTTGTATAACTACCCATTTTCCACTTTAATGTAGGTAAGGTCAGGGATGTAGTGGAGGTTATGTGGGATACATGGCGTATACTTTTTGTATATATATATATAATATATTTATATTTTTAAGAACCTCCGTCTACCCTCTGTTTTTCATGCAAAGCTATAGCGTATGCTCTCTAGCATATACCCTCTGGTTATCGTAACTACAGCGTTGGGCAAATTATTCTTTCACTATAAATAGACAATCAATTTTTATATTCAGAAATTTATTTCTCCGTACATTATGCATTTGTAATTGCATCAAATAGCCCTTTGACCATTTATTCCAGAAGGATCATGGGAGCTGTGTTACCCATTTCTATCATTTTCTAACCGCATGTGTGGTTTTTTTAAAGTGTAACTTCATTTCTATTCAATTAAAAAAAAATAGTAATTGCAATGAGAAAATGGCATCAATAAAAATATAGTTATTCTCATTATTTCTCATTTCCCTGTTGTAATTGAAGTAACCTGGTTGATACCATTTTGAAGAGAAATTTCATTAAAAACTTTTAAATTAAAAATAAAGAATAAAAATTGAAATATTTAAAAAAACTGGTGTGTGTTCATCTAGAAATAAATTGTGTTTTTATTATTAAGTGGAGAATCAATGTAGATGAATGCATACATTGGCGCACCCACGGGGGGAGCTAAGGGGGCTGAAGCCCCTCCCAGACTAGACTAGATATTTAAAGTTTTTAAAAATTATGAAAGAATATTATTATAAGAAAAAAAATATTATTATTAATGTGTCCTTAAAAAATCAGAGTTTTTAAAAATATATTAATTTTGTCATACATTTTTTTCTCTTTTATAAATTTCATTATGAAATTCGAAATATTAGCATTTTTTAAAATTTACTTAATTAAAAAATTAAAGCCCTCTGCAACCTCTTGCTCTCTTTAACCTTCATAATATTTTGATAATTTAATAATAAAACTTTAAATCGTTTGATTATAAACACACTTTAAAATTATCCAAATACAAAAACGCACTAAAAAATCGCAAAAACTAAGATATATTAATATTTTAGTAAAGTATTTCATTATTTAAAATGTTAAAAGCATTGAGAATTAGCCCCACCAAAGCTTTCTACAGCTTCTCCGACTGGTTAAGACTGCTCAAGTTAGCAGAAAAAATGTAAGTCAGGACCTGATACGGCACGTCCCATCAAATTAAATGAAAGAAAACAGAGCTCTGCAGCGGGCCGGGCAAGATTGGGCACATATAAGCCTCTAAAATATGCTAGCCCCTTCCAGAGAGTAATCCTGGATGCGCCACTGAATGCATATAGCATATCCCAATAAGAAATAACACTTTGTATGAGGGAAGTAAATACATTATAATTTATATATTTCTGGAGTTGAGAAGTGACTTCCAATAAATTTTGATTTCTGCCTAGGTAAGTAACTCTTAAGATGATGGCAGTGGCAGCAAGCTCAAATTTTGTATACTTTGCCATAGATCTTAGCTAACTTATTAAACCAATATTTGCAAATTGGGTGTTTGTTTTTTAGTTGCTTAGATGCTTTTTTTTAGTCTTTTTAATTTTACCATATTTTTTTCTTTTTTTTAAAATTTTATTAATAAACTTCAGACATCAATTTAAATTAGGGATGCACCGAATATTCGGTATCTATTCGGTGTTTGGCCATGTTACCGAATATCAAACTATTCGGCATACCAAATATTCGGTTTCGGCCGAACCAAATACTTAAAAAAACTTTTAAAACATATTTTTAAAAACCTTATACAACTTCTACATTTAACAGTCAACTTATAAAGATATTTAGAATAATTAGAAACAGAATCATATTTAAATAAAATAGAATGTTTTTACATTATTTATTTGCTGTTCGTTAATTATTATTTAAGAAAATTAACCAATCACGAGGATTTTCATAGGAAGTAATTATGTACAAATGCAATTTCCTGAACCTTGTCTAGTAAATAATTTGTTTCTTGCTAAGATTTTTAAGAACAACCTTTACAATCTAGATTGCCCACTCCAGACACCGATCTAGGATGCATTTAAAAACTTCCTTGCTTAATCAAAGGGAGTAGAACAGTTATTCTTGCTAAGTTGCCACCATATAAAATTTGAATATATTGTATTATTTATTTACTTTAGTCTCTTCCTTGCAGATAAATAATATATGATACTGTACAATTTTTTCACAATTTCTCTTTGATTTTAAAATATTTGTTTTGGAATTTAAGAAAATTTTATTAATTTGTATCAATTCTCAGAAGAAGCCATGAAATTTGCAATTGTATTAATTAAAGTTTTATAACTATCTTCTTAAATAACTCAAAGCAGATTTTTTTCAGCTTTTCAGCATAAAGTTTACTTGAAAAAAGCTCTTGTTTATTAGAATAAAAGTTTCTGTTTTAAATATTATGTAAAATTGTTTTAAAATTTAACGTTTTATTGCCTTTAAACTTTAAAATATAAAAGTATTCGACAAGCCGAATATTCGGTATTCGGCCGAATAGTTACTATTTGACAGGCCGAATATTCGGTATTTGGCCTAGCAGTTACTATTTGGCTAGCCGAATATTCGGTATTGGGTTCGCCTGTAGGCCGTATATTTGGTATTCGGCCAAAATCTCTATTCGGTGCATCCCTAATTTAAATAATTAATCAAATTTAGTATGAGAAAACACCATGTTCAACTATGTTTATTTTTGTCGAGATTTATGTAATGCAATAGTCTTTCATATAAATGTATTTACATCTTTTAACGGTCTTAATAATTCTCAAGCAGTGTTTAAGGGATTTTGAATCAGAAACAGGAAAACTGTTTAAAAAAGAAAAGGCACAGTTGCAAGCCTTTCACTTTTTTTGAATACCTTCATGTTATATGTCGTTTTCTTTGTGGTACTGTAATGCATATGTCGATGTCATAGGATAATTGAGAAATCCAAACCAGGCTAAATCGTGCCCGTCAGCCTAATCGTTCGGAGTTTTCTTCGAACCTTGGTTTTCCAAGCGTAAATACGGGTTAGGTTCCCTTAGAAAGACCCCCATGGAGGGCACCCCTCCCCCCTTGGGCCTATATCCCTGGTGCTGATAATTGGCTGTCATAAAACAACCAACCAAGCAAACCAGGCTAATTGGAAAATCATCTCCATTTTTCCAATCAGCTTAATGTTTTTCAGGCTTATTAGAAAGAGACTATGCAGTTATAGGCTAATTGGAACATGACCATTTGTTTCTTAATCAGCCTAAATACCTTTTAGTGCAGTGAGCCTATGCAGTTTTGGGATAATTTGAAAGTAACCACCTGCTTGTCCAAATATCCAAAGCTATTTCAAAAAGTCCAAGGAAGTGAATTATCATACATAATTTTAGTATTAAAAAAAATAGGAGTAGGAACTTTAAATGCTTATAGAAAAATTTATAAGAAAGCTATCTTATTGAGAGAGACATTAATGCAACTGACAGTCAATGTAAAGTTAGTGAATACTTCATTTTTAGTTTAAAGGCATATATTATTTTTTGCAGACACCCTGTGCAAGCCTCGATGTTTGGACAAAGAGTTGATCCTTTTCTGTTAGCCTAAAGCTTTACAGCCTTTTTGCAATAACCCTAAAAAATATCAGGCTGATATAGGAGAAACATTGTCTGGGAGAGATCTTTCTCCAGTTAGCCTGGCTCTTTGCAGACAGTTGCTTTTCTCAGTTAGTCTATGACATATGTACGTCTCTTAATCTTCAACACCAATCAGCATTATTACAAATCAAATTTTGCATTGTATATTTCTACATTAAAAGAAAAATAATAAGCTTCTGCATTCAGCAAAAGAATAATTTATTTAAAGAAAATCTGAAGGAAAGAAAAATGTGATTTTGTTCGAAAAAAATTTTTTTAGTTAGTTTTATCATCATATAATACAGTAGAAGATCTTTATAACGCAAACCTAAAAACGCAAGGTTGTGCGTTATATAGAATTTTGCGTTATATGGATCACATCATTAAATTCACCTTGTAAACATGGCCAAATATGTTTGAAACATATCAAAATACATTAGAATATCTTTATACTGCATTCCTTGTTACCAAAAATTATCCAAATTATAAATTTTTTCATAATATAGGTCAGACATTGTTAAATTTACTTTATAAACATAATTCAAATATAACTGACACAACCATCCCTTATATTAGACATTTTCAAAAATGTTTATTGTAATAATAGCATTTTTTTCAGTAAAAAGGCCTTAAATTAGAAGATAAAGTTGAACTAACGTATCAAATTTAGTACTCTAGAGAGTAGCAATATTTTACAATGTGAAAATGCAGGTGCTTTTTAACTGCAAAAATCATTGTTTACATCTGAGGTGCGTTATATGGAGAATTGCGTTATAAAGATCTTCTACTGTATTTAAATATGTATCAAAGGTTATATTGCCTTAAAAATGTAATGAAAGTAGTTCAGCTTTGCAATGAATAATTAACCAGTGTGAAGACAGGAAATTTTTTAAAGAAATTAAATTAGAACCTTGTTATGTAAAAGTGAAGTTTTGAAAGTAAACTAAATTGCCAAGTAGCAAAATAATAATTTATTTTATCACAATTTTGTTGCTGTGAAAATAAAATTATGTTGCAGTGTATTTTTATTTTTATATTTCATCAAAATCATTCGAAAATGTCTCAACAGCTTCAGCAAATCAGATATTTTAATATTAGTAATTCATTCCTGTAATATGTTTTTTTATTTTTTTAGAATGTTGAAAAAATAACGTTCAATCCTGTGCATTTTACAAATGGAGAAGAAATATCTTGGGAAGAAATAATATGTTACTTTCCTAATTTAAAGAGTTTTATTTTTCATAATAGATGTACAAATATAATTCTAGAACAAGTTACAATATTTTGTCCTGATATTGAAGAAATTGATGTTAAATCCTCCCCTGTGTT
This sequence comes from Maratus speciosus, assembly GCA_963932465.1. Taxonomy (NCBI): domain Eukaryota; kingdom Metazoa; phylum Arthropoda; class Arachnida; order Araneae; family Salticidae; genus Maratus; species Maratus speciosus. The sequence goes on from OZ010789.1 coordinate 226,369,996, forward strand.
TTCAAATGGTGTAAAATATCTTTGTGAAAATAGAGATGGAGAATCTGCTTGTACGAAACTAAAGAAACTGCATATCTTCAATACAGAAATTAAGGCAGATGATGTTAAATACTTAATACAAAATTTACCTTTGCTTGAAATTATTGATTATTATGAGCTTCCTCTTGTGTTATATTCTTTGTATAAAGATTTATCATCTCTTGATAATGTCAAACCTTATAAAATTGTTAAACTAGATTTGTCTTCTTTTGTTGATGATCCTTCCTTTGTTGATATTAGAAGAGTCTGTCTGACTGTATGTCCCCATTTAAAGTCTTTAACTTATGCCTTGTCAGCAAATGATAACTTAGATGTTTTCCCTAAGCTTTCTGAATTGGAGAAACTTTGTATGAATACTTCACTTTCAAAAATTAATATAGATAAAATCTTGAAAGCAATAGGTGGAAAATTAACTCATCTAAAAGTAGTAACAGCCAAAGTATCACTTACTGTTCTTGCTGAAAGCTGTCCTTCTATCACCATATTGGATTTGAATGGAGTGGATCTGCTTGTTGACAGTGATTTTGAACCCATATTTGCTTCTTTGTCTTCTTTAAAATGTAATTATTATTTTTCTAATATTTCTAAGAACGCTAGAGCCATTATATTGTTGTTGACATCATCGGAGAAATTGGAATCGTTATCATTTGAAGCGTGTGATTTGAAGTATTCTCAAGTAAGTGGATATATTTTGCGTTACTGTGAACGTTATCCCATTAAGGAACTCTCATTTTGTGATTCTGTTGTTCAAAAAGGCTTTATCAAAGAGCTTCTCTTAAACTGTCGTACTTTGAGCTGTTTAAAAATAAATGGTTGTTTTAAAAAGAAGCAAGAAAATGAATTACTGGAATTGGTTAAATTTTTGCGTAATAAGCCTAAAATTTGTATTAGTGATCGTCCGGCTTATACTGATTCTGAAGATGACTCTGAAGAAGATTCTGATGATTATGTTGACCCTTATGAAGATGACTATTATTGAGCACCTTATGATGGTTGTGATTTTTATTAAAGATTTTTCTTTATTTTAATAATATTTTTATATATTAACCATTGAGTCGTACTCATTTAACTATATACTATGTATCTCTATATGAATACAGGGAGTCCACTCTCAACGGTGTCCGATGGCTAATTCATAAACCGTTAGTCATAGACATATAGTTCCAATTACAAAAATGTTTTAAATGAGGTAAAGAAATATTTTAAAAGCGATTTGGGTCAATAAAAACAATTCTTAAAAAATTACGAAATTTAAATTTTCATATGGTCCCCCGGTGCTATAAGTTATATTTAGTAAAATTTTCCTATTACACTGACAAGTAAGACAAAAAAAAGTCCCGTTCATATAACACCAAAATTGACCAAGTTATGAAACTTTCAAAATGCATGACTTATTCCACTTTTCTGCACATGAACACTGATGATTTCCGCATGCTTTGAGGAGTCATATACTAAGTGCTTAAAGTATTCAAAGAACTTATTTCATGTGTATCTGCGATTTGAAAAAAATCGTACAAGCATTGAGTTAACCTTTATTAAGTTTCAGATTGACTAAAATAATTGTATTTTAACATATGTTTTTTGAGACTGTTTCTTTCATGATTCCTTTTAACAAAAATTATGTTATTTTTATAAGTTTTTATTTACTTCAACGATTGTATGTATATGTTTTTCCAGTTCAAAATTTGTACTCTAACACACTTTCAAATATCCGATTGAGATTAAATTTTACATACTGACGTAAATCCGATGACAATCTAATATTATGATTTTTGCTGGTTACCATTTATACTTATTTTACAGGATAACACAAAATATTTCTGATAGATTACTGCCAAAAAGTTTGTTTTAGATTAGATAAAACAAGACTAGGTGGTTGTGGTTTTTTACCTTTTATGTATTTTTTAGCACTGAATCCGAAAATTACCTTAATTTTTAACCACCATGTCAGAATTTTTCGAAAATCATAAATTGTCAAAGTTTAACAATAACAAAAATCGGATACTATAAAATAAGAGGAGACGACTGTATTTTTTAGCTTTTGATAATTGATTTTTATGCACTTTTTAGCACTGAATCTGAAAATGACCTTCATTTTTAACTATCACATTAGAATTTTTTTGCAAATCGTAAATGTCAAAGTTAAAATGTAGCGAAAATCTGATACTATAAAACAGATGAAAAACTTTTTTATTTTATTTTATTCAATAATTTATTAAATTTTTTGGCTTATACTGGGATTCTTACAGCTAAACAGCTGAGGGGTCTGATGAGCTGGGGGAGGAAGTTCAATTTTAACTTTGAAATTTACAATTTGCGGAAAATCCTGACTTGATGGTTTAAACTGAAAGTCATTTGCTGATTCAGCGATAAGAAATACATAAAAATCAATTATCAAAAGTTAAAAACACAACAATCACATCTATTTTATAGCATCAAATTTTCGCTATTTTTTCTTTTTTTTAACTTTAAAATTTATTATTTGCAAAAAATCTTTACGTGATAATAAAAAATGAAGATCAATTTCGAATTCAGCGGTGCAGGATACATAAGAATCAATTATCAAAAGCTAAAACGGTTAATTTTCATCAATTATATTTAACAAAAATTCTGACTTTTTTCTTCTTATATGTTTATTACAAATAGTATATTTTGCATTAATATTTTAGAATGATTAAAGATTTCAAATTTCAATGTTAATTTTACTCTCAACCATTTTTTAAATATATCTGACGAAATAATATTTCTACTAAATTTGTGAATGACTCCTAATTTACAGCAAAAAATATGTTCCAACTTTAAACAGTTATTACTCGGTCAATTTTAATCGTAGAATAACAGGACTTTTCTTGACTTACTTGTCAGTGTAACAGGAAAATTTTACTAAATATAACTTAAAGGACTGGGGGACCGTATAAAAATTTAAATTTCGTAATTTTTTAAGAAATGTTTTTATTGATACAAATTGCTTTTAAAATATTTCTTTAATTCATTTAAAACATTTTTGTAATTGGAACTACATGTCTATAACTAACGGTTTAGGAATTAGCCATTGGACACCGTTGAGAGAGGACACCCTGTATAACTAAAACACTGTACTTTCTTTAAAGAATATATAAAAAAACTAACTGACATATATATCAATTATTTAAAAAATATTTGCAAAGTAAAGAATTATTGTGAAATAATCAGAGCATTTTATCAAAAAAAGTCGAATGAATGTAAAATTGTGTTTCTTAGATAGATATTTTACAGCAGCATTTATATTGATTATTGGATAATTTTACACACAATAATTGTTCATTTAATTCATTACAAATACAAGTTTTGATGCTTTGTTTACTCCTAATCTGTTTCCCAATTTGTTATGAACACCAAACATAAAAATCCTTTCAGCACAAGATCATTCCATTTTAATTCAACCTGATCTTGTAAACCACTGGCAGGGATAGAACTATCTATGTACACGTTACCCCTAACCATAGTTTAATCTCATATGAAATGTTTCTTTTCTAGACCGATTAGTTTTAGCGATATTTAAAAACTGTTTCTCAGGATCAAAAATCTGTATGGGCTTGAAAATGTCATTGTAAGTCAATAAAAGTATGCCGATTTTAATAAAAAATATTAAAAATAATTATTTAATTTTTGAAGTCAGAATATTTAAAGTTGAGATTTTTTTTCTCAATGTTATGAAAAATCCCCCCCCCCCCCCCCAAAAGGAAAATTCCAGGATGTTTTTAATTTTAAATAAGTTTACAATTAAGGCTTTCTAGTTATGAATTAAAAATATATTTTTCATTGCATATGTAAAAAAAAAGCCTGCAGCAATAAAAATCTGTGTGCAGCTTTTTTTTGTGATCCACAAATAATTACATTTTAAGTTTTAATTAAATTTATTAATGATTTTGAATTAGGTAATAGTTCTGAATCATTAAAATCCCACTGAATTATAAATTTTGGTTTCAAAACGAAATTTGCCATTTACAGTCTCAGTACATATAATCATACGTTATATGAAATTGTGTTGTTTGGAATTATGAGGGGGAATCGAAAACCGCAAAAGTCTCACTAAAATTATTCTTTTTGTTCTAGGTGGCTGGAAATTGGCAAACACACAGTCCGTGAAGTCTTCCCGAGGTGGTAGTACGACTCTGCGCCAGTAGATACGGTAGGAGGTGCAGAGCAGTTGATTAAAGATGGTGGCACCACTGTGCAGTTGTAAGTTTTTATGGAGTGAAGGTGTGAAATCTGTTGATATCCATCTAATAACTGCATGCTGTTCCTCTTTGGTGCAACTGCGTAGTTATGCCGCCATCTTTAATCAGCTGCTCCGCAGCTCCAACCTTACCAACTGCACTGTGTCATACTGTCAGCTCGGGAAGACCCATTGGAAAATGTCTGCCAATTTCCAACCACCTAGAATGAAAAACATAGCTTTAGTGACACTTTTGTGATTTTCATTTGAACACCCCCCCCCCCCCTTGTATATTGAATATGTTTGTCAGATAAATTGTACATCTGTCATTGGTTTATTTCTATAAATATTTTCATAATAGTAGTATGCGTCAGTTTTGATATATTAATTAAACCTAGAAAGGTGCGCTGAAAAAAATTGCTCATTAACTTTTTAAAAATAATTGCTTTCAATTTTATATAATGATTGGAGAATTTGTTAAAAATTGTATGCAAACTCTTACATGTTATTATCTTTTCCAATGTGTATTTTGCAGAACTTTTGCATACTGCATAAAATATTTTTAACAAAAATATTAATTTTTTCCCCAGAATTTTCGCGTTTTGATATAATCTGTTGTAATTAAAAATGCATTCTATTCAACTTACAAAATAATTTTATTTGGGAAAATTTTAATAATGAAGTTTTGCATTTTATATAAGGGTTTTACATTTTTATTTTAGATATCTTTTTAGGTGCGTTCGTAATTATATAAATACGTAGCACCTATAGTCGTCGTTCAGTCCGTCCGTCTGTCCGCATGTAACAGAGCAAAAACTACCCAACCGAATGGTCTGAAATTTCAAATATATGATTGTTGCAAAATTTTGTCGAGCCATTTCAAATTTTATGAAAATCGGATGTATAGTTTAATTACAGGGACAGTCAAAAGTTTTTCTTTACATTACGGCCAATGGGAAAAATTATTGCAAGTGCATTTTAATGATATTACAGCCTTCCGAATGATCTGAAATTTTAAAGATATAACTGTTGCAAAATTTTGTCGAGCCCTTTCAAATTTTAGGAAAATCGGGTGTATAGTTTAATTACAGGGACAGTCAAAAGTTTTTCCTTACATTACGGCCAATGGGAAAAATTATTGCAAGTACATTTTAATGATATTAGAGCCTTCCGAATGATCTGAAATTTTAAAGATATAACTGTTGCAAAATTTTGTCGAGCCCTTTCAAATTTTAGAAAAATCGGATGTATAGTTTAATTACAGGGACAGTCAAAAGTTTTTCTTTACATTACGGCCAATGGGAAAAATTATTGCAAGTGGATTTTAATGATATTAGAGCCTTCCGAATGGTCTGAAATTTTAAAGATATAACTGTTGCAAAATTTTGTCGAGCCCTTTCAAATTTTAGGAAAATCGGATGCATAGTTTAATTACAGGGACAGTCAAAAGTTTTTCTTTACATTACGGCCAATGGGAAAAATTATTGCAAGTGCATTTTAATGATATTACAGCCTTCCGAATGGTCTGAAATTTTAAAGATATAATTGTTGCAAAATTTTGTTGAGCTATTTCAAATTTTAGGAAAATCGGATGTATAGTTTAATTACAGGGACAGTCAAAAGTGTTCCGTTACATTACGGGGAATGGGAAAAAATATTGGAAGTGCATTTTAATGATGTATCAGACTATGCGCTTTATGAAGTGCAAAAAATTATACATTCAGTACAATATGGGGTGCAAAAAATAATTATAAAACTAGTTATAGTACGAACGCACCTCATTTGCCACGTTTGACGAGCAATTTCCAACTTGTTTAATACTGTGTAGCATTTAAATTTTTGATATTTTAATGTTTTTCATAAATAAAATTTCATTTTAATGTTATCTTTTAGATTATTTTTTAAATATGTGACTACACCTGACACCTTAAAATTACACATGTTTTTAGTTTAAACTACTCATTAGTATTCCAACTGGGCAAAAAATGTCCAGACCAGGATTCGTACCAGGGATCTCTTAGCTGAAGTCGGGAATGCGCTACCATCTGAGCTATCCCGGACGAATCTGGTGGGACTTTTTCACCCAGCTAATCATCTAATATGATTTATTTACCAATTAGAATAATTGTGTTAAAATTTCTCATTCTAGTACTCTAAGGTTGGTGGTAGGGATGTACCGAATAGTGATTTTGGCCGAGTACCGAATATTCGGCCCACAGGTGAACCGAATATCAAATATTCGGCTAGCCGAATAGTAACTGTTAGGCCGAATAGTTTTTATATTTCAAAGTTTAAAGTTTTTAAAATGTTATTTTTTAAAACAATTATACATAATATTTAATAAAAGAGACTTATATTTTGATAAACAAGAGCTTATTATAGGTAAACTTATGTTGAAAAAAAATCTGCTTTGAGTTATTTAAGAAAGATAATTATAATACTTTTTTAATTAAAAGAATTTTAAATTTCATGGTTTCTTCTATGAATTAAAACCAGGGTTGGGTTTTTGACGTCAAAAAGTGGTTTTTGACATGACAAGCGTCAAAAACTGGTTTAACACTAGAACGGCGGGAGGGGTCATTTTGACACCTGAGTACTTTCGCCCGTTGATTACTTTTGTTTGCTTGGGCGAAATCATTTGAAATTTATTGACTTTTCCTAAATAGATAACATATATTTCTGAAAAAAAAATCAGCTTTCTAGATTTGTTAGTTTTTGAAATATTGACTTGTATTCCTAGAACGGCGGACGGGGTCATTTTGACCCTTTTAGTAAAATACTCTTTGTACTACTCAAAGCTGTTTTTGTTGCTATACTATATGTTCGAGGAGCAATAAAAAAAGGGTTTAGATTTTTATTCATTGTCGTTCAAGGCATGAGGAATGCTATTTTGCAAAGAAACTATCTCAAGAAATAGATTCAAAGTAAGAAAAAGATTTCTTAGGTTTGATGAAAAAACAACGAGATCTAGCAAACTACAGACTGATAAATTTGCTCTTGCATCTGAAATGTGGAATAAATTTATTGAAAATTGCAAAACATGCTACCGACCAGGACAAAATATTACAGTTGATGAACAATTGTTCGCATCTCAAGATAGATATAAATTAACGCAATATATGCCAAATAAATCGGATAAATTTGGAATAAAATTTTGGTGGTCTGTTGACGTTGATACTAAATACCTCTTGAATGAATTTATTTATCTAGAAAATGATGAAACAGCCAATCCTTAATTACGTTTATCGGAAAATTTTGTCATGAAATTAACAGATCCCCATCTAAACGAAGGGACGAATATTACGACAGATAGCTATTTTACTAGCATCAAATTAGCAGAAATGTTAAAAGCTAAAAATACAAGTTTGGTTGCACAATGAAAAAGAACAGAAGAGAAATTCCTATATCATTGAAAATTATGCGCAATACTCTTTATTCATCGAAGATAGTGGAATGTGATAATATGACTCTTACCATCAAGAAAAAAAAGTGTTTTTCTACTGAGCTCATTACATTCTACTATAAAAACTGAAGACGGTCTCAAGAAGTTGCCCGATTCAATAAAATATTACAACGCAACGAAGTATGGTGTGGATATCCATGATCAGATGTGCCGAAAATACTCCGTGAAATCGGTTTCTAGACGATGGCCTGTACATATCTTTTTCAATATTACAGTGTATATCAATATTTGTGCAACAGGAAAGCCTATCAGTAGAAGAGATTTTCTATTAAATTTAGGGAATGTGTTCAGAATGGATCTTATGGTTTCAAAACTCCCAAAGATCTTTTCCGAGTCTTCAGAAAATAAAACACGAAAATAAAATAGATATGAAGAGAAAAAATGTCAAATACAGATATGCAATGGAAACAAATCTCAAGAATTTTGCTCACCATGTTTCAAAGTTGTGTGCAGAACTGGAAAAATTGTTATTTTTTGGTTACAACTGAATTAATTCCTAATACGTATGCACAATTTGGAGTATTATAAGCATTAAATAAAATTGAAACAGAATGCTTAACATATTAACCATTCAGCTACACTTATAATGAAATAACGGAAACAACAGAACAAATTTCTCATTTATGGATTTAGAGAGTGAATCATTCGGCGAATAAGTTAAATGAAAAAAAATATATATATTATTTTATAAATTGTGTTTTATTTTAGTTAACATTAGTTTTAATTTGTGAAAACATTAATTTTAAATCGATTTTTATATCAAATTAATGAGTTTTTTGAGTAGATGTAGTATGGTCGAATTAATCGCCATGTAGGCGTTACATATACAATACTTCTAAAATTCAATAATTTATCAAGTAATATTAAATATAAATTATGATATACACGGAGATTACATATTTTTGCCAATGTATGGCATTTAAAATTGTTTTAGCGTTGTTATTTCAGTATTTTCATCGAGGGGTCAAAATGACCCCTTCCCGCCGTTCTAGTAGGTAAGATTTTCCCGCCGTTCTAGTGTTAAACTGTCATAAACTGGTTTAAACTGTCGAAAACTGTCATAAACTGGTTTAAACCATCGAAAACTGCCAAATACATGTAACACACTAAAACATTTTAACAATAGGTAAACATTAAATAAGTCAATGATTTATGTGATCTTTTATTGAAATTTAATAATTTAAAAAATATTATTTGCAATAAAATATTTTTTTTGGACTTTTCAAACAGAAGAAAATAATTTTGTACAATTAAATAATCCGAAGCAATTTTACCCTGCAGCATGCTACAGCACACCACGTGTTTCACACATCTATT